>CM037836.1:5293936-8293503 GCA_021234535.1 Stichopus chloronotus
CTTTCTTTCTTCTTTCTTTCTTTATTCTTTCTTTCTTTCTATATATATCTGTATATATATGTATATATATGTATATATAGTATTATATATGTATTATATATGTATATATATGTATATATAGTTACTATATATGTATATAATGTATATATGTATATATGTATATATGTATATATGTAATATATGATATATAATATATATATATATATATATATATATATATATATATATATATTATATATATATATATATATATATATATATGTTACCCCTCTCTAAATACTACTGTACCCCACAGAAAGGGGTAAAAAGAAACAAGAAAAGGAAAAAATATGTCACAACCCAGAAACGTTTAAGGCGTAAGAAAATGGAATTATATGTAGGAAGTACGGTATCCATGCAGACACATCTTTTTCAAGACGAAAGATAAAAAAAATAAAAAAATACATCATTTACCATGTATTGGCATATGTAGTGAGTTCCCTGTTCATAAACCGTGTACACGCGATAGCTGTGTCGGCAATTAAAGTATGTATATATCAAACGATCTGCTTGTTCCAAATGTTACAAAACAGAAATCGACAATTATGGTAGGGAAAGTAGAGGGCGCAGTATAAGTCAACGCTTTGCAAAGAAGCAAGGTGTGTATGCCACTAAACATGACCAGGGTCTTAGCAAGACTAGTAGAAGCAGGGAGGTGTTATGACAAGCTGTTATTTAGAGGAGTTACAACCCCTTGACGTCAGTGTTTGTACCGGTCACATAGTAATCTGTCTTTTGTATCGTTCTTGGCATTTCTAAGATCACATAATAAATACAATTTAGTATTTTCCGTATGCTGCAACTTCATCTAGACAGAGGAGCGTTTTTAGAACGAAATACAACGGAAAATTAAACTAATGAAATATCGAAGTGAAAAAACAACAAAGAAACAAAGAAAATAAAAAGGGGAGAATATAAAAAATTCAGAAGAAAGAAAATGAGAAAGATATTTCTTCTCTCCATATTCTGGGTATTTCATGGATCGTTTGTTAAAAGTTTGAACAAAAGTGTATCATCATTTGCAGTTGAAACTTTAACAAGATATAAATTATTGCCTGACATATCAGCCTAACCTCGACCTTCATAAGATATAGCCTGCTCTGTGAAGTATACCTTCATCAGACTGTCACGAACAATCTGAAACATAAATCCTGCAAGTTTGCGTTAATCCTTTATTTTACTTAAAAACCGTATAATTAGACATGCATGGATGATACATTTTTCCATTCAGCCTTATGCAGAAACGATTTAAGTTCAAGCGTGCGGTAAGTCTGAACAGGCCAAGGTTGAACCATTAGAGATAAAACCAAAAACAAACAACAAAATACAAAATTCGAAACAGACGAAATTTACTCATGGAAGAATGCAACTCTTTTGTAATACGAACCCTTGACTTCCCCAAGTCACGTGAAACACAACAAAGAAATTAAATAAGAGTTAAATCATTGCGACGTATTGGCAGAACTTAAATATTAATGTTGAGGGTGTATGAGGACAGACAGTGGGGTGTGTTGGCTATAGAGACTGACTTACGACCCACATGGATTTAATTGTCGTATAATGCAACCCGTTGAGCAATAACTGGTCTTCTGATAAATACACAATGTCATATTAATAATAACCTTGGTAAGCAAACAGGTCGGGGGGGGGGCATGATTTCTTAAGTCATTACCATGGTCAACAGAGGAAGAAGGGTGGGGGGGGGAGACAGTCTTTCCATTTTCAAAGAAATGTCATATATACAATTATCTGTCTGTGTGATACTTTTGGAAAGTAAGGATATAAAATTAAAGAAGAGGGGGGGGGGGGACAAAAAGATCCTTACGATTTCAATTTAAAACAAGGTGCGGAAAGGGGGACAAGGCAGGGTCTTGGTTAACCTACGATATTGAAGAGAGAGAGAGACGAATGCAAGCTTCTCTTTGGTTTGAAGGAGAAATAAGTAATAAGAAAGAAAAAGAAACCATAATTTACATTAGAAGTTATGGAGAGGAGAGGAAATAAATAAAATATGACAAGACAGTGTATATAATCATTGAAACCTTCCTTCTGTGACCTATGTAATGTTGTATACTTCTGTAAAATATTTCCAAGCAACGTTTTACAAATTTAAATTTTTTTATTCTAAATCTGTACATATATAAACAACTATATGAAAAATACCATTCATACCATTAAAATACGTAACAATAAAAACGATACAACGATAAGCTTGCCGAAAGCAATCTAAGTTTAAAGGGAAATAGGGCGTTTAGAATACACCAACATGACATACAAAAGAAAATACCTGTACTCATTGTTAAACCGTTGTCTCATCAATAAACATCTACCAAAGCTTCATCTCCTCAAAACATTATGCATGTGATGATTAATGGCAGATGCATCATTTGAATTTCGAAAAGTTTGGGTGAACAAATTAGTGCTGAGTAACAAATGACTGAATTTCTCTCTGTGAGAAGCTTATTTCTTGAAAAGAAGGCTTGTCCTTCCTCATTTTGAATAATCTATCATTCTACGTCCTAAAACATTGGTTTTCGAAATATTGATGTCTTCTCTAAAACGAACAACCTATTTCCCTTTAAAGGTGATTGGTCGTCCTTTCAATATCTCATACATGTGACGTCAGTCTCCTTAATTGCAAACGTTACTGTAGTTTACGGCTAGTATGCTCTAACTCGTGCACAGTGGAAAATACTATTATGATAACAAAGAGATATTTACCCAAACGTTCTACCAATGTTTCATTTCTCCTTGCAAGGAGTATCAGTAAGCTAGTGACGTTTGCATAAAACTATCAAGAAGACTGAGTGAGGTTAAGTGGTTGTTAATAGGAAGACGGATCTCATGCAATTTGAATGTTTGCCGCAGCAAAGAAAAAAAGTAAAATAAAATAGACGAATAAAATCACTTTCATTAATATTTACATCTTATTCCTAATAGTCATCCTTACCATTTACTTTTTAAAAAAAAATAAGTCAGGCAAGATGAAGGTTTAATAGATTAAAACTACTTAGGGGAGTCTTGATATGACAAAACGAAAGTAGAGCTTGATTTTGTTATTCGCTGAGTGAAGCGAAGAACGAGCAAATCAAATAAGTTGAAATTAATCGAATCAAGCAAGTAATCAACTGTTACTCTCCAGCACCGTCAGGGACGTCTGTCAAATTTATTTTGGGAGATAGTCAAGACTTCCGAGGGGTTACGGAAACAAGGATAATCCAATTGACACAGATACTTAAAAAAACAAACAAGGATAATTACATAAGTAAATATGTATGACGCTGGTAGAAAAAAAAATTGGCTCAGACTGATTGCTTTCTAAATATCTTGTTCAGTGACATAATCTAACGATTTCTGTCGTGTCTACGATTTCTCAACGTCAATGCATTATTAATAGTAGTTCTAGGTTTCCCTCACATGTATCACATTTATTATAATACATGTGATACATGTAAAAATAACCTTGAACTTTTAGAAAATAAAATCTTTACTTCATTTATTGCTTTATGAAGGTGAATAATATAAAAACACTTAAATTGTACGTTATAGTTGTGTCACCACCGGGGAACGAATAGATTAAACAAGGATTTCACCTTCAGGACTTCATATTTCGGTTATAGTACTTCACAGTGACTGAGGTAATTTCAAATGCTGCCGTCATATCGTGCGAAGTTTGCAGCTCCTTGGTTTTAAAGTATCGCGCCACCTTCATTTATCCCGTTGGCTTAAACACTAATGTAGCAATCCTCAAGAGACCTTCATACATGCAAGATACATGTCAGGCATTTCCTATCTACTTCCTGTGATAGGCAACACCTTGGCCTATCATTTTGTTTAAGAATTTCCTTACGTCGACAGTTAAGATTTTGAGCTCGAAATAGTGGAAATTTAGAGTGGCGATCCCGTCCTCCTTGACAATAAATGCTCTCGGATCGAAATATCACTGCGACACCTTCGATTTTCTAAAGAAACCTAAATCTCCTTTAAAGCAGGATGTGCTGTTGTTCCTGCCAGTGGCGGCGCTACGGGGGGGGGGGGGGCATGAGGGGGCATTTGCCCCTCCAGATTGTTTCCTTCCCCACAGTTGCTCTCACCCTTCCCAATCAGATCTTGTACTCATCCAAAATTAGTTAAATCACAAAACTATGTATTGGCATTGGACTGAGTAAGAACAGCTTCTTAGAACCATGATTGAAAAATGCCTAATTTAAGTTACACAGGCTGCCAGTTTTAATATCATGCCCGTAGCCACTTCAACTGTGGCTACGGGGAGAATTCAAATGTCAAAGAATAATGTAAGTACTGCGCATTTTTATAGAATAAAGTGACTGGAATGGAAGTGTATGTAGCCTATGAGTGTGTGTGTGTACTCGGTGGCACCGCGTAAATGCAAAATGGTACTCCTAAAGAAAAAAGCTGGGAACCTTGGAGTACGGTCAACGGAAAAAATAACTAATATAAAAATAAATAATATACCTCTCTTGGGACTTAATTTTCCACCCAGAGATATGCTAAAACCTCAGAGCTTCCGGGGGCTTCGCCCCCTGGACCTCAACAGGGGCCCTAAGGCGGGCCCCTGGACCCCACCCTCACGGCCTCGCGCTTCGCGCTCGGTTTCTTTCCGAGAATTTCTTCTCGGAAATCTTTGCCCCCCAACATTTTCCTCTGCCCTCAGTTTGCCCCCCCCCCCAAGTCCGACATTCTGGCTCCGCCACAGGTTCCTGCATTTTCCAAGGTACACCAAAGAACTGGTTATACTTCTTATAGTTGCAAAAAGTTATAAAAACTCATGTACAGAGGTACATTTGTCCACGTATAGCCTAATTTCTAAAGGAAATGCATTTGCATAGGAGTTTCGTTGTAGCAGTGTTCACATGAAAGTGTCGCACATTTACTGCAGGGTGCAGTTTCGATAACTTTTTAAGCGAAAAAACTACATAGCTCTTCTTTCTACAGTAATTAACACTCTAAATAATGAAATTTTAATGAAAGAAACCTGGCATAGCATGTTACCATCCACATTGGTATCAAATGACAGAAAATGATAGAAGATCAACCGTGAAGGCTATTTTTATTCCTTCAAACAGCACATCCTGCTTTAATTGCCCTAATATTCACATCATCTGTACTATAATTGGTGCTATAACAGCATCTAAGTAAAAACAAGTAAAAAAGTGACGATTACTGAAAACATGGTGAAAAAGAGATCTCCATGGTTCAATTTACTAGGCACTTTTGCTTGGAACTTTCCCCATGCACCGTTATCTTATGTTGGTTAAACATTTAGTATTGGAGACCACACCGCATTATAGTTTGTTTGTACATGGAAGATGACACCTAAAATTTATGTTTGGCCAAAGGAGACAACATTCTGCACAACTTATGGTGTCAAAAGATAAACCAGAATATACAAATGTATGGTTATAATTAATGTTACTGTATGGGCATGCAATTATATGTTAATAATTAAATTCGTGAATTTAAGAATGGATGTTATCACCAAATACTAAACTGCTATTCGTATATTGAAATATATATGTTAGACCGATTACACAAATCCTCTGTTTTTGTCCTCCGTGGAGACCCATGAACGTCAATTTAAGTCATCATGTTGGCTTATCGTGTATACGATAGACGACTATCCACTATTTTTTTTTTATTCAACCGACGTACACAATACTAATGCCGATGAAATAATTCTTGCCGCTTCCTGGTATGCATGTTGTCAATATTCAACTCGTGATTGCGCCTGAAAGAAACAAGTAGAAAAAAATCAAGTAGAAAGTTCACATTTTATAATCAAAGAATGATTTTGAAAAAAAAAAAAATATTTTTTATCGATTGGATCATTTTTCCCGGATGGTGTGTTACCTGTAATTACAAAGCGTAATGAGGAAGTAGTAGTCTCAACAAAATGTTGCCATGTTGGCATTTGTTTGTTAAAGGTTATATACATAAGGAAAACTGCATGGCAATTGAGCTAAAAGTATCAGCAAAATCTGCCAAAAAGTCCTAAACAAGGGACAATTACAATGATTAAAGACACTTAAAGACTCATTCATTCATCATTCATTAATTCATTCATCATTCATTCATTCGTTCATTCATTCATTCATTCGTTCATTCATTCATTCGTTCATTCATTCATTTAGTTGTTTACCCCGTGAACTTCAAATATGTTGCTTCTTCCAGGAAAAAATGTCTATCATACGAGCCTTACTAAATTTCATAAAGTGACATTCTTCCCCTCAAGTTCACGTTTAAAGTATCTAGATTTGTGTTATGATTGTGTTAAAGAAGGATAAATGTGACAGACTAAATAACCATCCATGACTTTTTGCACAGATTTCTTCCCAGGTAAAGTTGTCCTTACATATCCTGTTCAAATTTCGTCAAAGGTAACTGATGTAGACGTTGAATCTTCTTTAATAATTTTCCTTCATCATTGGAAATACCAGACTTTCTACCGATTTCAGTTTACTTACGTTCAATGTTTACAGTCCTCCCTCGTTAATTTCAAATGCAAGTAGGGCTTTACAATAACGAAACTTCTTGTACAACACATGGCAATACGTACAGTAAGATCAACCTGAAGCAAAATATGTGGCAATTTTCACAGTGACCTCTTCTACTTTTGGTTTTGAACAGTTCCTTCTTTTTTCACTTTCAAAACACCCTTCCCTTTAAACACTGCCTACAACACAGGTCAAATTACTGAAGCATGCGCATAAAACATAACGGAAAAACTTCAGATAAAGTGTTACAATTGCTATAATATTGGAAACTAAGGAATTGGTTAGTTTGATTTTTAGTAATTTGAAAGTTTCATACTTTGAATGATCTGAGAAAGGAGAAGGATGTTGCGATTTTCGTTTTGCTTCGGTTGAATGTAAACCTACTTGAGTAAGTCAAATTATGATGTCACAACCACTTGAAAACACGAACTTTAATGCATTTCATTGTTTTCTTTACCTATAATTTTTGTAAATGCCATTACACTCGTACACATTGGGTTGAATTACTGAGGTGTATCATGCAGTGGTCAAATTATTAATGTTCCGATTTAAATCTACGCAAAGCTGTTAAAAATATTTGAAAAGAAATTAAAAAAAAGAGCTTTTCAATCACGTGTGGTCATGCTATGTAACCGCAATCTCAGAATGGCAACTTCGTGATTGTTTTTTTTTAAATGACGATTTAAATTGCAACACTTAGAAAGTAAACAACACATTTAAATGAAATTTTGCGACGGGTGTTCATCACATGTTAGTTTCTCATTCAACAGTTCATTGTATCAAAAGTTCTAACTTCACTTCTCCTTTAATATTGTGTATCTGTTTGAAAGTTTGGTTGTTTCTTTGTAGTGGGCAATCTGAAGAATGATGGTGGAGTTTCGAATGATAAATACTTATACTTTTTAAATCTTACCTCCATATGTGGTAAATGACCTTAAGTCTCACCCTACACAGAAATCTATAGCTTAAACAGTTTCTGACAATTATAGAAAGAAAAGTAGCACTGTGAAAAATGCGCAATGTGTCCTCCAACTCCGACGGACGTCACCAATGTTAGCAGTCTTAACAAGTAGAATTGAGCCAATCAGCCAATGAATAGTAGCGTATACGCGTTCGTATGTAGTTCAATTGTCAGCATAACGTTACATATATTGTGATGCTAGCGTGTACGATCTCTGTTTCTTTGTTTCTTATCGATACATAGGAAAAAAGAAAAGGTCTTTCATTGTCACGCAGTGCCAACAATCAAACTTTCACTGAATGTTTCCCGATTGTTTAAAGTTGAATCAGTGCTACTGTTTAAAGAAATAACGTGTTTCAGTGAGGTTTGCAAATATTCTTGCAAGTGCGGTTGTAGGTATTGTTAGTTATAGTTCCGGTTATCGTGTATTTGTATAGGACCTGAATCTTGATCGAATTATGATCTTCACAACACATTGTTAGTTGACAACGTCACTGTGATGGAGGAGACCGTCAGCCTCTTCTGTGAAGTGACCCTTCATCATTAACATTCTGTTGTTATACTAGTGTTCATCATCACAACATTGTACAGAGGACGCAAGTTTACTATTTACACAAATTATCACTTTTCTTATGACGATGTTTTTCCGCTCTCCTTCAGTTAGGGTTTATTTTGTTTTTTTTTTCCTTAAAGAATTTCCCTGAATAAACCTTAATTATACGGTAATCATTTCATCATAACAGACAATTTATTAGCTTCTTATACTTCATTAAATATGTCTCATTGGTTACAAACATTATGGTATGCTGTGAATAGGAACGTTTTTCTTCTTCGGAGTTCAGTTTACTGCACAGGTTTTGCTTACCATCCAGTTTGAGCATTTTGAAGATGAAGTGAGAGGTTATATCCTCCTGGAGTGCTTCATGTTAGATCTGTAACTTAATGAACAGTATCATGCTCATTGGTAACGATGAAGCCTATGAATTAAGCCATCCATGGAGAGAATAACTTACAGCGTGCCAACTTACAGGAGCCCAATACTTCATAACTGGCATTTGTCTCAAAATTAAAGTAGTTGATCACACAGGAGAAGCAACATTGTGACGTAAAAACTTACCTGCCAGACAGAGTCATTTCCGTAGTATCCTTGGTTGTCCTGGAGTTCTGCCGATGTCGTTGTCATGGCGTAGCGATCATCCTGTGAAATCATTCCTTCGTATGTGGGCATGTCCTCCAAGTCACATGATTCTGGTTCCCCTCTCCGTGTCGGTGTTGATGGCGACCACTTTCTCCGCCGTTCTCTCACGTGTGAAATTACTAGCAGAATCACCACAAAGGAGACAATGGCAAGACCGGAAATCATCCCTAAGCGGAACAAAGCTTCGACATAAAAAAAAATGAAAAAGGAAAGAAAAAGGATAAACAAAGTTAAAAAAGGTATTCTTGGTATTCTATTGCTTGGTTTTACCTTTAACGTCACCGGTATAGATTAAAAAGCCTCAGGTTTTGTCTGTGACTGTGTACCCATTTCCTTAATGTATAACTTAGTATGCTAGTGCATAATTTGGCATACGATAGGTTTATATAAATGCCTATGCATACGCCACGGCAAACTGGAAGAGTGTATACACACGAAACACAAGTTTTACGGCGTTCCATGAGCAGGGATCCCTGTGTTTGCGTTTGTTCGAGTCTGTCCTGTGTTGTCATGGTGAGTACAAGTGTTTTGTTGAATGGAATCTCTTAGTATGGAAAAAGAAAGATAAAAGTGGGGAAAGCTTACCTCATTATTAGACAAAGCTGAGAAAAAATAAATTAAGTTTGAATTACTATGAAACATTTTTAACCCTAAAAAAATAAGAAATAAAAAAATGATCACGTGAGAGCAGCAATCAATGGACATGCAAAGGAAGCCTTGACATCCGTGGGTAAACCAATGTTGACGGAAACTTCAGTAGGGCATATGTTATAGTTTCAACATCCCCCGATGTGACAATTCACTGTTTTAATGCAGCAGTTTTATTCACTTACCTTCTTCGTTATTATAGGTTGAGTCTTCGCAGGTCGGTCCGATGTATCCTGCGGGACATTTGCAGAAGTAGCCGCTCAGATATGGAATGCATATGGCATCGTTCTGACATGGATTATTCAAACAAAGGTCTCCAAAAAAAGGAAAAAAAAAGTAAAATTACAAAAAATATTTACTACATAAGAAAAAAAACAATTTACTCAAGTAATCAAATACACAAGCAAAAGGATTTGGAAGATCAGATCTTCACGTTGTCCAAAAGTTCATGGTTGGCAAGCCGTTTTCCTAACGTTTGTATACTTTACTGGTGAGATGCTATTGTCTAGCGCCATAAATCCATACACATTACCATGTACTTAATAAGAGCCACATTTTGTCTATAACCATTTATTACGTAGAAAGAATATTCCCAAAGAATCGAGCTCTTCACTATTGGGAGTGACCAATTTAAAAGTTTCTTGGATAGTCATCCGTTTATGAACGTTCACCCCGTCTCTTAACTTTCACCCCTTGAAGCAAAGTGACTTTTCTCATATGGACGACAAAACTATTCTGCTTAATCGAGAATAAACTAACCGGAACAGACGGCCCAGGCGTCTTCCCCGTTGGGACAGACCCCCTTCATCCATTCTGTCCGCCGACAATCCCTGAGCGATTTTTCGCTTCCGTTACAATTGATTTCAGTTTTCCAGCCGTCTTCGGTAGATTCTCCGAATAGCGAACCACTGACAGCGAGCCCAGCGTTACTTAGTCCCAGTAGCCTGCAGACGATACTTGCACTAGAGTTGTCCCAGCTCCCATCTCCGTCACAAATTCCACCCCATCTTCCGTTGAAGTAAAACTGAACTCGACCAACCAATTGAGATTCACCTCCGACCAACCTCACACCTGAAACGAAAGAATATTATTGCTTTGGTCACTCAGGGTTCGTTAAATGTGAGTGGGCTAACGCAAAAGAGCCCAAGATCTAATTCCATTCAGTCGGGAGAATAATACTTCTAATACTGTCCTTCGGTGATGGTCGCTACTTTTGCTCTTTTTGCCATTATAAAAGTTATCATTCTCCATGGCGATCTGCAGCTGTACCTTTCCTCACTCTGCAAGATGGCATGGCTTTACACTGTTTCTGTTGACTCAACGACCAAGTTACATGCTTCAGTTTCGTTCATATGGAATGTCAAAAGATAACCTTTCTATTGTCCAATTAAAGAATGCTTATTGTTGTCTTCTGGTTCTATTGCTCTTATTAGGCCTCACAACAGATTCTTGTAGTTTTCCACGGACTGTTTTGTGTAACAAGAATGTATAGAGACAAGAAACTTAAATAGGAGAGATCGGAATCTTATGAA
Source organism: Stichopus chloronotus (assembly GCA_021234535.1). Lineage (NCBI taxonomy): Eukaryota > Metazoa > Echinodermata > Holothuroidea > Aspidochirotida > Stichopodidae > Stichopus > Stichopus chloronotus. The sequence continues at coordinate 5,304,830 of CM037836.1, forward strand.
ATCCATCGAGACAACAACAACATTATAATTGGAGGTAAATAACGTGTAGACTTTGCATTTAATTAAGGCGCAATTTTATGTTGAGATTGAGACTTACTAGCCTCATTCATGGAAAGTTTTACGTTGCAGATTGGCAACAAAACTTACTTATTTTCCGATGGTCAGGGCAAAACCATTTTACCTGATTTTTTTGGAATTCCGTAAACTCAAAGTTTCGAATAGCTTACATCGTATGTGTTGGGAACTATAACTAAGATAACCCAGGAGGACGAAGCTCTCTGAAATACGATCACTTAATTTTTTAGTTATACGAAAATTTTATAGTCTTTGATAAATTATTACGAGAATCACCCTCACGTTGATATATGGAATGTGTGCGAGAGAAAAATCTACTGGCTGGGAGGACATCTTGGGAAATACATCCACCAAATGCAACTGAATCGGAGGCCCGACCATAAACTGATGAAAGGACACTGTTTCTGAGAGCAAAGGTTTGATTGATGGAGGCTATACTGTGATTTGAACTGTTTTTATTCTTTTCTAGAATTTTCAGTGTGGCCAGTGCCACTGTATATTAGAGATACAAAGATGAGATAATAACTTTTTACAAAGGCAGACCTTGACATTTTACGCTTGCGTCTTCAAAGTGTTCGCACTCCGGTTGGATAATTTCTGCCGTTGAACATTCGTCCAAGTAACGTTCGCTTCCTGTACATCCGACGTCACGCAACAGTATCCTTCCGGTGCCCTCACCGTAAGCGCTTTTGTCGATGGCCTTTCCTTTGTCGCTGAGGTCCAACTGGCGGCAAACGACGCCTGCGTCTGTATCATCCCAACCGTCGTCACATACAGTACCCCAGACACCCCGATTTGACATCTCGACACGTCCTTCGTACTCAGATGGTCCACCCACCAGACGTATGGCTTTTAACAGAGTGAAAAACGAGGGAAAACTTAATACTGAGGCTTAATTTATTTGTATTTAGAAGCTGAATGGATGTTGAAGAATGAATTCTCTAATGAATGGAATGTCATTTTAATCATATGCTTAGTCATTGTCATCAACAGAGCCAGAGTTGCAATGTGCTGTTATGGGTGTGTGCCCTGTAAGGGAGTTTAGATGATATTTGAGTATCATCTAACATCTAACTTACCTCGGATTATAAAATAAAATGACGATATTTCAACCATATTTCAACAGGTAAATATGCACACATTTCCCACACAGACTCACATCCCAATCGAACAATAAAGGTCTGTATGAAATCCAAAGGAAAAAAGTTTTAATGGGTGGTATTGATTAATACATAGTTACATGTTAAAATTTTCTCGGACAAATATTACACATAGATGAAATTGTGTAAACTAATAGTTCCAAATTAAGAGTTCAATGTTACGAACTTAGAGTCCTTACTCGTATGTTATCATTTTGTACTCCGACATTAGCTTTTATTGGGGCACTTATTTCCTTGTACTTTAATGTATGTAAAGCAAAAGATAGTATTGTCATCTTTTCACCCAGAACAATTCTAAGCTTATTCGTCTATTCAGAAAAATTCGAAGGAGGGTACACCTGTACCAAATTCCGAATATGAGTCTGAGTAGAAAGCCCCGAGAACGAGTATACAAACCTTCGAGTACCATAACAGAGTATTGTACAAGTCTGTAAAACACGCAAATAGGTCATTTGCCACAACACTAAATCTGTCATAAATAGGACGTTCGCCTGATTATATCTCATGAGTGTAGTTTACATGACCTATGTGTTAGGGTTATAGAAACAAGGAGATTGTCTTCAATTAAAAGAAAAAAAAAATAGTGTTTGAATTTTCTGAGTTACTGCTGCGATGTCCGGTTGCATTTTAATTCCAAAAAGTATACATTTGGTTTCTTGTTTCTTTGCAGGATGTATATTTCGTGACGAAAAAGTTGTGTATGGAGCCATACATGCGAACCAGCTGTAACTGTTTTTATGACAGAGCTATCACAGAGTAAATTAATATGTATCATTAAAAATAATACATTCATTTTTCAGTTACCGTTGGGTCCTGTTCAGTACGTATAAACGGATTAGCGTGGTCTAATTTAATCTGAGGGCGTGATTCCCATTTTTTTTTTGAGAGTGATGGAGAAGCATGACGTAGTCCGGACGGAGGCATTTATGGGTAGCAAGGGATGCAAAAAAAAAAAAAAATGGCATAGCACAGCAACAAAATTAGAGAAGTGGGCTTGAAATACATCCAAATAGAACTGCAAATGCATGTTGATTTGTAGATATAGGCATAAAGATGTTCTTGACCCAGATGTGGTATGGGGGGGGGGGGTATATGTCGTATTGCATCCCTTTCATCCATTGTCAAGATGGAGATATTGTCCCCATTGCCATTGGAAAATGATGGATCTTCCAATTCTCTCCCGGGATCCCGGACCCTGTCAGAGGATGGCAAGGATTGATGATAAAGAAAATGTTGAGATTGGTGGATGAGTGGATTATTTCTGACTTTTATTTTTGTCTCAGCCTGTGACACGCTGCTGTCGTTCTTACTGTGTATTATAATATTTTGTTATCAGTGACTTGCAAAATTTATCTGATTATATTGAACACCTTACACCGTTGAAGAACTCCACTGCAGTTCTTAAGTAGAAACATTCTGAAAGAATGTATAGGGTAATGCTTTGCTGTATTAATCTAACCCGTTGCTGTATTAGCCTAACCCGTCATAAGCCAGCAAAAGTTTTCCTGCATCATGATCGATCTAACTGCATTGGCAGTCCGATTGCGTAATCAATCCAAATTATTCACAATTGCTTTCTTTTACTTTTATTCTTGTGGGGAAACTTTAAACTTGTCACCGTTCTTATTTCAGTTTGTTGACTAAACTGACAGTCTTTAGAGATTGCGTGATTGCGTGTGTACTGATTGCGTGTGTACTGAAAAACCAAAAAGATAAGATTATGTTTGATCTTAACTTTTTCTTTATTTTTAAATGTACACGGGAGGTTGTACATGAACGTACTATGTCTTTCTATGAAGGAAAATGACAGTAACTACTTCGAAAAGCAACGTGATTCGCATAAAAACAGTAAAAAACAGAAATCATATTTGAAACTTAACTGTTCTTACTATAACTGCCTACATGATGAATATGCAACAGTAAAGGTCTCACTGGTGTATCAAAAACATACTACTCAAGTCGTCGGTCCTTGGTAGGTATATCGGTAGTTGTAGCATTTGGTGAAATGAAACACTGTATTTACAAATAACTCAAATAACTTAAACACAACCCTGCCGACGGCGCCAGTGATCCTGAGTTGTGAACTGAATATTCAATACTAGTATACTCCCATTGGCTTGCTCAAAGAAGCACACCGTTGATTTGAATGAAAACTGTCAACCTACACTTTTTGTCGTTATGTTAGAAGAATTTGAAATCATGTGGCACAATTAACCAACTGACACCTACTTATTTTCCCAGATTGTCTGAATGGTGTAATTAAAAGCCTTGCCAAACTTTTGGAGATGAAATTTCAATGATTTTACTTTTTGCCTACTCACGCCATCACTTTAATGTATTCGATACACAAACACTGAAATGTATAGTCGCTTTTTATACGCCTGTGTGTCCATATATCTTTTGTGTGTGAACCATGCCAGGCCCACGACTCTGTATCAATGCGACACAACTTCACACACATCTTCAGGCCTCACACATTTTAAATCCGATAATAGTGACTGAGGGCAACTCAGAAGGTTGACTAAGTCAAAAGTTCACTAGATCGAAGACAAGTTAGAAGGTTCACTAAATCAAATTTTTTTACTACATCGAACTTAGGTTACAAGACTGATCACAAAATGCGTCTTCAAAATTATTTGAATTTCGATCTATTAGACCTTCGATGTAGTGCCGTTTCGATCTGGGGAACATTCGATCTAGTGGACCCCCTCCCCTGTCAGCCTGTCGGCGGAATGTTCGATCAAGTGAACCTTCCATCTAGTAAACCTTGAACGTGGTGTCGTCAAAATCATTGATCTAGGGGACCATCGATCTATTGCACTTTCGCCTAGTGAGAATTCCTCTTTTCTGCAAGGTAATGTAACGCCCAAAAGGAAGACCGACCTACTTGTGATTGCATATTCTGAGGCTTTTGCAATGATCACTGTTTGTAGGCGATTTATTTCTGGCATCGCACACATCCCTGGCCGGTCTCGAACAAACGTCTAGTGATGTACTTTTTTTAAAGACGTGTGCTGCTCACTCAATTAGGCCTAATAGTGATTCTTCCTTGTTTATAGTGCTAATCGTCCGTATGTTACTTTCGTTTTTATTTTTCGGACAAGGAAACAGCACTTGACTCAAAAAAATAATGAACTGACATTTTCGTGCCCAAATGTCTTGTAAATAATCCCCTACGGGAAGAAAACATAGTGTAAACGAAGAGGGAAAACCCGATAAGACTATCCTGAAATGAAGTACATCATATTTCTGTCTTTCAGTTTTCCTTCAGTCACTATAGTAACTAACTTGGCAAATTAGTTTTATGCATGTAAAAAAGAAATCCTCCCAAGCATGAAGGCGATTTAACTAGTCAGCAGTGGACGAACATTGACGAAAAAAAAAAAAACCTTGAAGAGCCTGGTTTTAGAGTGATGGATCCTGAGAATGATGGCCTTAAATTAGTAATTCAAATCCATACATGAAACTCGGAGAGGACTTATGGCAATGACTTAAACATACAATATTACAGAGAATATTACAAAGTCTTAGAAGGAGATGCCCATTTGTTCAAATGGAACAAAAACCAATACAGAAGACGATTTACAAATGAACAACTTTAGAGCGAATTTTTAGCCCGAAATTTACCTCCTCCCAACAAAAACAAAGAAGGTAAACATACAAGAAAGAAGAGTCTTTACAATCCAGTTAAGGGCCCTTAAGTAAACATGATAAAAATATCAAGAGGCTCTTTGAGTGCTACCTGTATTTTTGTTGGTGAAACACATCACTCTCCAACATTGCATGACAAGTTTTCTCCCCAGTAGTGGCTACATAAAAACAGCAAAAATAGATTAGGTTGCTGTTTTTTATTGGTACTGAATGGTAGGAAACAGAGGGAACATAATAAATGAAAGCATAGTTTCAAAATTCGCACAATCGATAACGTAACTTCGTATCGCAAATATGCACAGCTCCGCTACTTACATTTATATGTAGAGCACATGGCAAATTCAAGTGAGGCGAGAGGGGGGGGGGGGGGTGTACATACCTTAAATCCTCCTTTGTCATGGGACTAAGCCTTCAAAATCCCCCCTTTTGCCTTGAGTTCTGTTGCCAAAGAACCTTTTGATGGTTAGTTTACAATGAGATCGATACCCAGAAAGATGAAAGCTGTTTGACGAGGCTGTGCAAGGATATACTTTGTATAGTATAGGTTGTTCACCATATAAGTTGTTCACCATAAACTTTGAACTCTTGTAGAAACGTTGATGACACAATACAAATCTGCTATAAACAGAAATAAATGGCTAGCAATGATGATTTGTTTTTGATGATGATAGGGCCATGTGAAAATGTTGGAGTAAACACTGATACAATTTGTTTTCTATCGTATTTCATGTTTCAAATAGATTAATTGGATTTTTTTTTCGCTACCATATTTCTGTATGGAACACAGTGATGTTGTTAGTCTTGTTCATACGAAAACTCTGCAAGAGGTGAAATCGTTTGAATTTCATGAAACTGATTTAAATTCGGAGTGAGAGTTTTGTGAAATCATTCATGATTGTTATAATGGTGATGTACAACTAATTAAGTTGCTAAGCTATCATGGGTGGCGAAATGCCCTCTCCATATCCAAGGGTGGGTATTACAACTTAATTTTCCATTAGTGGGTGAAACGTTGAAGGGGTGGGGGCCTGGTGGGGCATATTTTCAGTATTGGACTTCCAATTGACCCAAATGTAGTATTGCTTCATTTCGAGTAGGTAATTTTCTCTCCATTTCTCTCTTTCCAAGACCTTGTGTCTTCCACCCTCGTAATATTGACAGAGCAACTGAGCAAAAGTAGTGACAATCTAGCCAAATATTTCCATCAATTTTTGGATGATGTTCTGCACATACATTGGGATGTGTGTCAATGGGTATACAACTGCCAATGTGTTATCCGGGGCACCGTACTGTTCGAGTCGCGAGTACTTCCCGTGGTGACGCCAGATAAATGCTTTACGCCGACGGGCCGTAAAATTGGTAACTAAGACATGGCTTTGTTTGAAAACTGTGTCTAAAATTGACAACACCATTGCACATTACCTTCACATTTATAGACTAACATGTGGGAATGTTTATCATATCCCAGTGATATTATGAGGGAGAAACTGTGCCCCTTCCACAGGGGCAATGGGCAACTGCCCCTTTTTGTCTCCACTGCTGACGTCTCGCAAATTGATAGCGTGACGGTACGTAACACGTCCACATGTACGCCACAGCCGAGCTTTACAATCTTACCTTGACAAGCTATTGCTATATCGTCTGTGTGATTACAACCAGAACAGTTCCAACTGGACACATTGCAGTCTAATATGCGTGTCTCGTTACCGTTGCAAGTTATGCTGGACCCTTCAAGCCAGATATCGTTGTCAGTGGGTCCGAAATCCTTGTATGATATTAGGCCGAGGTCACTGTGACCCAGCTGACGACATACCACTCTCGAAAACGTCTTTTTCCAACCTATCCTTGATATGGTCCCCCACGCACCGTCGTGGTATACCTCGACTCTTCCCATAGTTCGATTTTCTTGTGGCTTCATCCCTGACAGTCGAACATCTGTATTGAAAGACACAGAAAAGTAACTCGAACTTGCTCAGATCACAGGCCAATGGTATTTTCAACCATATATACATACAGCCGTCGGCTGTGGGGTTTGAATGAAGTAAATTCTAGGGCTCTTGAAACTTGGTAACCGTTGTTCAATAAGGAATGTACTTAGGTAAATAATTCACTTCTCCCTTCTTACACCAAGCATGACTGTTTTTCCCCAGTCGTTGATCTGACCAGTCTAGAATCAGTACAACTTTTAGCTTGATGATATTTGGATAGCATATGATGTAAGTGACACGTTGACATGTCATGCTCAGCCGATGAAATATACAAACCGTTAATCAACAGGTAGTAAACACTAACTGTACTCTAAGGTCTTAAAGGCGTAAAGATACACAGTGTTCACACGACTTGTGAGTCAAAAATTTCAAAATTTGTCGACTCCAAGTTTAGCCTGCGATGTGGAAGAGACCTTCAAAACCATAAATATAATAGACCTGGCATCGCCATATGTCTTCACGTTTCACAAAAGCCAGAGGTTGCAGAGGCATTAACGGCCCTAAACTGAAGCGTATTAAAAAATAATGATTAATTCACAGCAGACGCATTGCGTCGTTTAATATGGGCCAAGCCAGCATGAAGTTTAATAACAACGCAGTCACTTAGCTATATTTACGCAGATATACAATTCACACTGGCCCAGAGCCCCCACACTTCCTTAAAGGAACACGCGCGGGCGATCCACGGCGCCTTACATATCATCCTTATAACTTCCATAATCATTATGTCTATGGAAAAAAAACATGTTGTTATAGGAGTGTATGTCTAATTGCACATACTGTTCATTACTTGGCACTTGGCAATGAATATAAAGAACTCACAATGCACTAGATAATATCTCACAATTACTTCTGTGAATTTGTTTGAAAGCTATAGCAACGTGGATGAAGACCCATCCATCGATAATATACAGTATAGCCCACTATTAAAATATCAACATGCAGGCTCTGAGTTTACAAATCTCATAAGCACCTTATTCTTGGAGTGTTTCATGCATGCTGCGTATCTCTTAAAGTTTCGTGCTGTACCTACATTCGTTTAAGCCTTTAAAAAAGATCTCATTTTGGCAATTTCTCAATTAAAGAGAAATAACATCAATTTGTGGAAAAATGGTAACAAACGTATAACTTGTATTTAGAATATTTTCACATATATTATCACCCCCCACAAATACATATAGCAAACATGGGCTGTCAAGAAATCATTTTGGGGTCAAAATATGAACGAGGGTGACTGGGCCCCACGCCCCCTTGTGGAGTCATCACTGATCAGGAGAACTTACTTCATTTTTCATGCTATCACATCAAAGACAATAACTCTCCCATTGGACACAGAAAATATTTGTTTTAGGAGAATTGGGATAGGTATACAGACACAAATAATAGTTCCACATAATTTTAGGTAAAGAAATCCGAAAGTAAATTAGGGCCCGCTATGCCACTATCCAAAGCCTTTAAAAGAGTAGCAGGCTGACTTGAATTCAGTGCTGCAGATTAGTGTGGAAAGAAGTGCTGCTAAATATTCAAACTCTTGTGATGAACTTTCAAAACCTTCTGTCATCTTTATCTAGCTTGGAAATCGCGCGCACGTCAATGCATCTTGGAGAAAATGACGTGGGCATCATTTCATCAGATCGTTACTCATTTTCATATTGGGAGGACATTGACACAACTTGCGCAGAAAATGACACAAATGTGTTTTTCGTTTTCATGACGTATGACTGTTGGTTTTTGATCATCATGGCGTCATCGTTAGGTTGGACACTTGTGGAGGTTCTTCACGTAACGTAATTTAGTTTTAACTGTTGTCATACTGCACATGTAGAGAAGGTACGTTGTCGATACCCATCCACGACAGGGCCTTAGTCGCAAATGTTGTACAATGGACCTCTGGGAGTCAAACTAGAAAGATGAGAAGAGCAATGACGTCAGTCAAGAACCTCTGTACCTCACTCTCGGGCACCTACCTGCCATGTTTGAAGTTTATGGGACTTACCGTGCGGAGACACCTTCTTGGTTGTACACACGTATACACACATATGCATAACACACACCCTTTCACCCGCAATCGGTAATATCAACCTTATTTGTATATCATAAGGAACACCACCATTGGTATAAGATGGGCTATCATTCAGTTGTCACGTTTGGCTTTTAAACAGCTCGATAGAGCAGAGCATTTTCTCCTTGTATACTGAGTGAACGGATGAGATTAGAGTAATGTGGAGATAAACGCTGAGTTGAAAAAAAAAAATAGAAAATGACGACGTATTGATAAACGTAGCTTACCTCCTTCAACGGGATTCCTCTCAGTCGCTGCACTCGACAACCAGGAGAGGAATGTCACTAGTGACCATACAAAAATCCCCACAGATTTAGCAGAGAACATTTTGAACATGTTGCTCCTTGACTGCTAATAACAGTTTACGTTACTCCAGACACAAATCTGAAACAAATGTTGTTTGGTTAAGAAATTGTTTTGAAAGCTTTCCCTTCCGTTTTTTATTTTCCTCCAGATAGATCACAGTTGTGCATGCGTGCTGTAGGGTTGTTTTCCCTATATGCGTGCTTCACGTAGAATTGCTTCCTCATTCACCACGCATACGTTATTGACCGAAACGAAACTGACAACATCTTAGACAAACAGTTACCGAATTTCCTTTCCAGAGCGGTATCCATTGTTTCCTATCTCTGATGTTCTGATATTTCCTCCGAGGTTTTATTTTGGGAATCAAAATAATGAATACGCAATTTAATTAGTTAATATACTTAAGAAGGAAAACAGTGGACAGAAGACAATTGCTCTTGCGTAAAATATTGAGCACCACCTACATGGCAAAAAGTTGGCTATTACTAATGGACGCGGTTTTCCAGTCACATGTTTTTCTTTTTCTGATAGGGAAGAGTTAACACTTTTTTGTAGTAATGGTTTTGATCAATACGGAAGCCTATAAACTGCATGTGTAGTTTTTTGATTTATCAAATTAATTATTTGGAAAAAAATAATTTGATTAAAAAAATTAAAAAATATATAACATGGACCTAATGGGCTTTCGTAGATCAACTCTCATCTATCTGAAAGTTAAACTTAAAATAGAGGATACAAAGAGAATCGAGTACAACATTTGTAAAGACAATGTACTGAATGTTATATTTCAGATGTAAAATATGCAATTTAACAAACAAGGCGAACCAGCGCATACGTATGTTATGACAGACAATACTTTCTAAGTAAACAAAAAGTTTAAATGAACTATTTCCCAATTAACTTGAAACAGCAAGCCTTTGAAATGTCTCTTGTTGTACGTTGAAGTTTGAAACGAAAAATGATAGAGAATTAAGAATACCGATAATAAATAAAGTCATATCGATTTAAAACTTGCCTGTATTTGGCTCCACTTTTCTACAAACAACCAAGACGTATTTCAATAAAATTTTCTAACATACTGCACAAAATTTTACACTTGAAAAAGTCACTACCGCCCATCAGAAGCTGTCAACAAAATATGCAATACCTAATCAGTGCTGATATTTCAGTAACATTACCTTGATTAGGCATTATGACGTCAAAACAGTCATGAAGTATTGTCTAGCATTACAAAATTCTACTCATGTAGAGAAGAAACTTCAAAGGAATATAAGAACTCATGATTGTTACATTGTAACCGTAACGCTTACTTGCACATATACGAAGCCGTAATAATTTCTAACGAAACAGTTTTCATTCTGCATGCGTTGCCATAGTAATTCCTGATGTTGCCATAGACTTCTGCAAGTTACATGATTTTATATTAATGTTAATATGCTCAAATTCGTTAACATACATTACAGCTCTGTCTGCACGATGTTCTCATGTAGACTGGATTTCTCGTGCATTCTCCGTTGTTCGCCCAACGTTCACAGTTTACGTTACTGTCTGCACAGTTTGATGATGACGATCTACATTGCTGACAACTTACGGGACAGTTCGGCAACATCCAGGCAGGATTCCTCGAACATTCTCCTCTTGCGGCCCAGGCTGAACAGTTCGGATGAGTTTCTTCACAATCGTCTGGGTTGGTCTCTTCACCATCAGTTTCGGTGGTATCCTCACATCCATAGTAACGATTGATCTTTAGAATGTCTGTAGCACTGAAGTCGTTTCGGTTGCCTATGGTAACTCCCGCCTGTCGTGGAACTATAGTAGGTCGTCCGTTGCGACTGAAAGCATTCATTGGATAATGCATAATAGAGGAGTAGTCATAACGGGTTTGTAAATGATCAATGGTGTCCTGGTTATATCTGACAAAGTTGTATGCTAACCCAGGTAAAATGTTTTGGTAGTAAACGGTGACAAATTGATCTCTGTCGGTCCTCGTTTGTTCATGTTGGAATCCTACAGCATGCATTAATTCGTGCATGATGGTTCCTCTGTGAAAGTTACAAGCACCACCAACTGAAAGTTCTTGACGTCCTCCTGTTCGACCCACAGCCGAGTAGCAGCCCTGTCTTGGAACGATATGAACGTAGTCTCTTTGTCCATTCCAAGGAGTGAAACGAATACAGGTTGTTTGATGATAACGGTTAATTGCGGCCAAGATTCTTTGTCGAGCACCGGCGTCAAATGAGCGGTCGATGAAATACGGTACGACACCTCCCGGCCACCGTAGGTTACGATTACGAACAGCATTCTGGGCAACCTGGGATACGTTGTAATCGACTTTGATATCACCCTCTATCAGAAAATGTTCTACTCCAGAGTTGATGTTTTGATTTTCTTCAAATATATATACCATACTGTCCTCTTCTTTTTCTGTGCCAAAGATACGGAGGTCGACAGGTGTTGGTAACTTGGAGTTAACCTCAAATTTCGGTGCTTGATTCAACTCGGCAGTATTGAGATCAACAGGATTGTCTCTACTCAATGGTATGCATGATGAGTAACTCACCAGCAGTACTAAACTAAGTATTCTTGACAGAGTCTTCATCTTGATGTATGCGGCTCTCTTTACTCTCTATTCTGTGATTATGTCGATAGCTGTTTGAGATTGGTGTATCAATGAAGGTACAACCAGCTGTGTGGAAGTATTTATTGATTTGGACGAGTTTGAACAACTTCCGATGACTGATCCAAATAGGGAATCGAACAATGAGTTTGACATCATTTTATTATGACGTAGCACCAGTCACAGCAGTCCTAATTTGGTTAAAGGTCATACCCTACGCTGAGTAAATTCACGTCACGTAACCTTCTTGCTTGGTCATTGCGACCCTGGAAATCTTATATGACAAACTGAAAAAAGTTTCTTTATCCAACTTTGTCATCCTGTGGAACGTGAACTAGTTACTCCTCGAAATACTATCAACCTTGTACCCAATAATGATGCACTTTTCATTTAAACATATTTTAATTCTCTAAATTGGAAGACGATCAAGATGATTTTTACAGAAACGTAAAAATCACAACTCAAAGAATCATTTTTACAAAACTGTTACATAAATCAGTTGTTTTGGCTATTGGTACTTGTCAAAACATGACCTTGTATGGTATAAAATTATAAAATAACTTACAAATAGCTGTAAAAACTTTAGAAACGAAGATATTCTAATCGAATCGAGGAAAATAGTAAATTCGTGTGATAAACAACAGCGAATAGGGAGAACTGAACGAACACAAAGTATGCCCATAAGACCATCTATGACTGTTTTAATTAATTCACCACAGCAATATTAAAGTACGACCCTATGCACCATGAGTATAACGTATGACCGTTAGTATAGTATGATACTATCTCATGAAGTCTGTAGGAATACTGCAATCAATAACTAACAGTCTTGAAAATTATATTGTGATATTGTGATTTGTATGAACATGTTCCAAACAAGCTTAGACAACTCAAAAATTTATACACTGAGAGGGTTAAGTCCTTTACAATAATGATTCACAGATAAATATTTATGAATAATTTTGCTATACGGTAGACTAGGCTACATCATGTTCAAAATCCGCTCAATAGGCATTCACAATTTTGAAATTTTTAGACGTAAGATTACTGTAACAAGATTCACTACTGACATTATCACCGTATCGCTGTTACTTTTTTATTTTTTTTTATTTATGATCTATATTTACGTCCACTTATATTTCACTTTCAGTAGCCTTATAGGTCTACGAAGTGAAAATAGAATGTTATTTCAGTATAACTATTGACAATTGTTTTGTGTAAGATAGCAGACAACAATACACTGTCGATATACGGTTTTATTGTACCCATCAGTCCGCCGGTGATTTAGTCTAAAATGGACCGTGGTTTATCCTCGTGGTTTATCCATAGGATAACCGGGGCCGGGGCATTAGTGTACATCTAGCCTGCACCTACTAAACCTATCGTGATGGCCTTAATGATGGTCGTATTGCAAAGCACCTTAAGAATCATCATTATCATAGCAACAAGTAATTACATGCAGTGTTTCGTTATCGCTCAGTGGCAATCTTTCTACAAATATACAAAATTAAGGGTGAATGCTTACATTTTCAAGATGATGGTGACGACATTGTGAAAATTGCATGTGCAGCCAGCAACATGCACATGACATCATATGTGACATCACTTAAGACATTGCGTGATAATACACTAACTGTGTGACGTCAAAGTTGATGAATGGGGAACGAACTTCCAAATCGTGTATGGCCTATTTCACCGTAAAAAGATTCCCGATCACGTACACAAGTATGGTCTCCGTGGAAATATATTGTTGAAATTGAAGGACACTACACACAAGTCGAGATGTATAATTCCCTGTCTGGTGTAAGAGTTTGATTGACTCGTTTGTGGTGTGACGGTCATAGTAGCCCATATTTGAGTGAACGTTCATGTTTGTGGCCTGGACCTCCTTCAAATCGTTGGACGGCAATCTGCTTGGTAATTCTACTTACCCTGGATAAACTAGTTCTGTCATCGATAATTATAATTATTGATGTCATGGTACTAATTGTGAGAAAATAAAGTATGGTAAGCGGTAATATTGAATCTTAGTTGCTTCGTTACATTGGTGCGTGCCTCCTCCTGTGATTCAGATAGTATCACGTGTAAGCAACTTGAAAGGGTCATGATTTTGTCACGAAGGATGACCGTGCAAATTGGCTACGTGATGAATTTTGAACTGAAACGTGTTTAATAGATCTTTAACGTAATTGTAATTATGTAACGTTCATGAAATCGACTGTTCGTCTTTGTGCAACGACAATTTTGATAGGATGATTTTCACTTTGAAAATATAGACATTTATATCTTGCAATGAAGAAACAGAACACATTCGTCTGTGTAACTTAACGTCGCCCTTCGAATTTGCCGCTAGGGAATGCCCATGGGACAACCCTTCAACAAACATTGTTTTGTACTGAGTTTAACAAAACGGTAAGTAAAAAAAAAGATTGTACGTACATTTAGAGGTGTAACTTTTCTAAACTATTCATGTCCTGCAGCGAACGCCAACAGAAACAATTCCAGCCAGTGTTGCCAATCCTTGGAAATTTAACTAGATCTTGACAAAAATTAGACCCGTCTTGAAAACTTTAGAAAAAAAAAATACTGCCAAATCTTGAAAAAAGTTGTTTATCTTTGAAGACTGCAAATATTCATACTCATAATTTGTAATGTTGTGTTATATAAATTCTGCCTTGATTTGAGTTCGAGTACTTACTTAACAATCCTAGCTCTACGGAATATACCATCATGACGTCATTGTGACATATATATATATATATATTTACATATATTAAGAGTAAACAAAATGGTGGAAGTCAACTACAGACTATAAAAGATGGAAGGATAGCACCCGGCTTGGAAGCTTTCGGTTATTTATTCAACCTTCGTCAGCCAAAGTGATAAAACACAAGCATACAGGCTGTAATAAAGAGACAGATTTACAACGAGTAAGAGGTTCAAAGAAGCTGAACATTGCAATGAAAAAAGATACAAGATTCAAACCATATAAAGGGTGGTAATTTCCAAAGGGGCTTAAAACAAATAAAGTCAATAGAAACATTCGAAATAAAAAGGTACTTAAAATCGACCGCAAGAAATAAAAGACGCTAAACAAACTAAAACCGACAGTGAAAAGATTAAAAGTTGGGCTGAAAGGAGAGGGTGGGCAAGGGATTAGCTTAAGTAGTTCACTCTCTTGTAAGAATTAAATTCCTTTCTTTTGTTAAGACCAGATGGATGGACATTACATGGCTGGGTCATCCAATAAGCTTCCCGTGTAGTTAAAATAACGTCCACATTATGGGTGCTATGAATTTTTTCTATAATAATGAAGCGAATGTTGTTAAGTACATGCGGAGTAGAATTAAAATGCACAGCTAATTCACATCTACCTTTATTATTAATGAGATCTGATTTATGATTGCGAAACCTTACTTTAAATTGAGTGGCAGTAGACCCTACGTACTTTAATTTACACTTAAAACAAGTAGCTAAATAAATGACATTATTTGTGGTACAAGAAATATTATCAGCGATTTGATAACTTCTACCCGTGCTCATGCTAGAAAAAAGTTTACTGTCATCAAGACAATTAAAACAAAGATCACATCGAGACTTTCCACATTTGTGGCAACCCTTATTAACATTAGGAGCGTCGTCCTTACTAAGACATTTTTTAAAAGTAAGATGTTCTTTTAAAGATTTACATTTACGGAAGGCAGGAAAAGTGGAACCTTCTGGAAAAATTTCTTTCATTCTAGGGGAATTGTAAAGCAGGTGGAGATTTTTGTGAAGGGTTAAGCCTATATTGTCCATAAATGGATTTTAATCCAGAATGAGAGGAAATTTACGAGGGGAATCCTTTGTCCTCATAGATTTGCGTAAAAGATGGGTCCGGTCAATTTTTTCTACCTTTTCAAATTGGGCTTGAACAAAATTAGCATTGCAGTCTCTATTAACTAAATATTCTTTAAAGTCCAAGAGGCGTTTACTTAAAATATCAGCCATGGGTCCATATTTCAAAAATATCGTCTCTTACCTACAAAATTAATTCAATCAGAGTAGCTCATCTGTAATGGGCCAAACTTCCTTGTTGACCATGTGTAAGGACCATGTGACATCTACAATAAAGGTTGGTTTAGTCAGAATTCGTACAGTGAACCCCTGAATGACAATCCGTTGTTATTTTAGTGAAATATGTAACCGTTTTTGAGATATGGTTTTCCAAATTTGGATGGAAATGCAAAGATGATTATGAAGAGTGTCGTAAAGTGTCAGTGTTTATTTTGTTACGTCTGTATTAGGAGAGTGCGTAATGTAATAAATATGCGTATCACTTGTTTTCGTATTAACATGTCATCACACAAGAAAGGAGCAAAAAAAAAAAAAAAAGGAAGAAGCTTAATACTGTACTTACGTGCCTCCCATTGCAAAAATGTTGTTTTATTGCACAGTAACTCCAGCTAAATTAACGCCTTGTTTGTCATTGAGAGTTTGATATGGATGCGAATTACACAATTCCTTCGAATGAGCTTGCATATGCGTGCGTTCCATATTACTACGTGCGCATAATCCCTCGAGGTTAAGGTACATGTGAACAGTGGAATGCAGTGAAAAAAAAAGCACTACAATATTTCCCTATAACGAACAATGGATCAGTCGATAATACATCAAGGCGATGCGCGTGCGTACAATGCGTAGAATTTAGGAAACCATTTATGATCCAACTATGTTTTCAAGTTTTCCATGTGTTCATCAGACGCTTTTTTAGAGTCATCATGTGTAACGTGGTGCATCTATGAGTATTGTGATATCCTTCAAAATTCGATTTGTTACCCAACATTGTTCTTACTACTTATTACATATCCTACTGGATTTGCTTCCAACTTGCATACAATCTTTCTTGGACCATTTGGGCTGTCCCTGAAGTTTGGTCCAAGGTCTCATATGGGCCCTATGGCCCTCTGCATGAAATTCTGCAGGATGCTTCTGTTCCTACATATTCTCTTTTACTATGCTGATACTTTGTCATATTGACACTCAGGTGGCACCTTAAGGGTGCTCAGCAAGTTTGGATCCAAATCTTAACATCCGCTGTTGGGGCCGTCTTGTGAAATACTGCACAATACTTACCAATTCCCTTTCATTAATGTTAGACAGAGTTGGCAGCAAACTACAGACGGTCGGTCATTTTAACGATTTGTCAAAATGATTCTTCGTTAGTGATCCGTATTTAGTGTTGACTTTCTTTTTCCATGGTCCAATGTGAACCCTTTCGCCCTTTTTACGAAATTCTGTAAAATGATTCTCCTCCTACAGTTTGTCATACATGTGTACAATATATCGATGATTTGTCATTTTGATACTATGTTAGTGGCACCTTAAGCATGTACATAACTTTTAGGTCTAAAGCTGGCGATGGGCCTTGGGTCCATCTTGGAATATGGAATTCCAAACGCTCTAAAGTATTTCTAAACACTCTAAAGTTGTCGCTAGTGGGGTAGCATTATGTCAAATCATCAACATTGTACAAGAGAATCTGTTGAAGAAGAACTTTTGAAGCATTTTATAAAATGGACTTTGGATCAAAAATTCATGAACACACTGAGGGTATCGATAACAACAGGTCATTTTGACAAACCAATAAGAGTGGACATGAAAATCTTTAGGAGGGTGACCAGTTTGCACAATGGCCCACATGGGACCTTGCACTAAAAATATCTGAACACCTCAAATGGCCCCCTACCTGGGAAACATTGTGTGAAAGTTTCAAACAAATACGTGAAAGTATGTGCAAGGAGAGGCATGTTCAATTATTGTGGAGAGATAGCTCGTGCATGAATCTGCTCCTAATATGACATCATATAGAGACAAAGGTTTTTCTTCCACCTTTTTTCTAACAACGCTTCCAACCGTGAAACTTAAGACTTTGATTGGTTAACATTATCTGATCATATCATAAGTACAGCAACGGCAGTTTCTGAAATAAATTTGTCTACAAATTTAGAGAAATCAGTTTTCAGCATTTTAGTTTACATGTCATGGCCTCTTTAAGGAACTAGGATCCCTCATTTGAAGTAAGATGTGGTGTTTGAAGAAGAAAAAGTAGTGTTCATCATTCATCTTCTATCATTTTCTTCCATTTAATACCACTCTGAAAAATAATGGTTATGTCATGTTTCTTTCAGAAGTTCATTAATTAGATTTTCATCACACTAAAATAAAGAGTCAGTTAGCTTTGTCGGCTAAAACGTTGGGGGACCGGGTCCTGTGGTAAATGCGTCACACTCTCTTATGTATACCCCACAACAAAACACCTACGAAAACGCATTTTCTTTGGACATTAAGCTATAGTTGTATAAATAGAAAAATGAAAGAAGTAAAGGTACAAAATAAATGAAGTTTCTTGCAATGCAAATATTATTGCAATGCAAATATATATATATATATTTTATTGAGTGTATTTTAAACTGTTTGAATTGAAATGAAAGCATTAAAACATGCAAAATTTTATATAGAAACTGTGTGATCCAGCACAATGATTCTGATGAGTGCAAACTTCATGTAGTCCATAAAATATCAGACAATCATAACTGACACTTATTATATATCTCTCAGGAAAATAGAATGATACAAGGATTTTACTCAATTCACAGAACACAAAAATAAAGATACAGTAGATCTTACGAAACTTTCATCCTGTTTTAAATTACAAAACTATAAATTGTTCTTAGTGTTTGCACTAAGGAAGTATCAAATGAGGATCAAATGATTGGCGAATTTAAAACTAAATGAGAAAGTGTATATAATGAAAGAGAAAGAAAGTTGTGCGACAAACACTGCAATACTTAAACAGTTAAAAGGAATACACTTGCGACTCAATGTAGCAATGGAATAAGAAAACATTCGTAAAAGACAACTTCTACAAATGTTTCACAGATTCCCATTGATACAGTTCTTGGAAGCCGTTAACATACATTACAGCTCTGTCTGCACGATGTTCTCATGTAAAGTGGATTTCTCGTACATTCTCCGATGTTCGCCCAACGTTCACAGTTTACGTTATTGTCTGCACAGTTTGATGATGACGGTCTACATTGCTGACAACTTACGGGACAGTTCGGCAACATCCAGGCAGGATTCCTCGAACATTCTCCTCTTGCGGCCCAGGCTGAACAGTTCGGATGAGTTTCTTCACAATCGTCTGGGTTGGTCTCTTCACCATCAGTTTCGGTGGTATCCTCACATCCATAGTAACGATTGATCTTTAGAATGTCTGTAGCACTGAAGTCGTTTCGGTTGCCTATGGTAACTCCCGCCTGTCGTGGAACTATAGTAGGTCGTCCGTTGCGACTGAAAGCATTCATTGGATAATGCATAATAGAGTAGTAGTCATAACGGGTTTGTAAATGATCAATGGTGTCCTGGTTATATCTGACAAAGTTGTATGCTAACCCAGGTAAAATGTTTTGGTAGTAAACGGTGACAAATTGATCTCTGTCGGTCCTCGTTTGTTCATGTTGGAATCCTACAGCATGCATTAATTCGTGCATGATGGTTCCTCTGTGAAAGTTACAAGCACCACCAACTGAAAGTTCTTGACGTCCTCCTGTTCGACCCACAGCCGAGTAGCAGCCCTGTCTTGGAACGATATGAACGTAGTCTCTTTGTCCATTCCAAGGAGTGAAACGAATACAGGTTGTTTGATGATATCGGTTTATTGCGGCCAAGATTCTTTGTCGAGCACCGGCGTCAAATGAGCGGTCGATGAAATACGGTACGACACCTCCCGGCCACCGTAGGTTACGATTACGAACAGCATTCTGGGCAACCTGGGATACGTTGTAATCGACTTTGATATCACCCTCTATTAGAAAATGTTCTACTCCAGAGTTGATGTTTTGATTTTCTTCAAATATATATACCATACTGTCCTCTTCTTTTTCTGTGCCAAAGATACGGAGTTCGACAGGTGTTGGTATCTTGGAGTTAACCTCAAATTTCGGTGCTTGATTCAACTCGGCAGTATTGAGATCAACAGGATTGTCTCTACTCAATGGTATGCAAGATGAGTAACTCACCAGCAGTACTAAACTAAGTATTCTTGACAGAGTCTTCATCTTGATGTATGCGGCTCTCTTTACTCTCTATTCTGTGATTATGTCGATAGCTGTTGGAGATTGGTGTATCTATGAAGGTACAACCAGCTGTGTGGAAGTATTTATTGATTTGGACGAGTTTGAACAACTTCCGATGACTGACTGATCCATTGTGTCTAAAAGAACAGTTTGACCTCGTTTACGATGTGGCGTAACATCACGACATTCCTTATTTGGTGAAAGTACACATACAGTATGACGATAGTTCAAGTCACGTAATATTATTGCCTTGTCATCGCGATCTTGAACGGCATGACTAAATCCAACCAGGGAGATTTCTCTGGCACCTCCCTGTCCTCTTTACTTCAATGATATGTCATTCCCAAGCTTGAGATTTAACGAAAAGTCAAATAATGCTCAGTAACGGTACTTCTAATATCATAAGCACGTGCACTATTGCAGTTTAAAATGAGCGAGTAATTATGCATGACACTTAATCATCCTTAGTCGTGTTACAGAGAGACATTCCAATGTAGGCCTACAGAATTTCAAGACGTCTGTATAAAACTAAAACTACTGAATATTCATCCCCTGAAGTATATGTGTTGTTATTCTTTTCACTGTAGAAAGAAAACGTGATATAAGTATGAAATATGTCATATTTCCAACGTATACATTATAGACGTTTCTCATCACGCACATCAATATTGAACGAAAGACATTTAACACCAGACGCCCTTGGCAAATTCTATGCAACGGTTTTTAATTCAATAGTATAAGTTAATAGTATAGTTAAATAAAATACTCTGAAACAACCAGAGTAAGATTTTCTCCATATCACATGTCATTTCGAAGAAACATTTGGCAACAACTTCCACAACGTGAATGACACTGCATTTGTATGAAACAGAAATACAACAACTACTACCACTTCAAATGTATTGGGTTAAACTTTACCCACTGCTTCTGTGACCGTTCCTAAGAAATTTGATGGCAGAAGGAAAAATTGTCAATTACTCTGGCGCGATGCTTATGTTACTTAATGCTGTCAAGAAAATGTAGAAATGCTAGAAATTCTGTGACATCTTGCAAGAGACATGGTGGAAAAAACGTCGATTACCATATTTGTTGTGGAACCTCACAATTGTGAGTAGATTGGCTCCTTTGAAAAGTTGAGTACGGCTTGGTATGTAAGGATGAATGAACTTAGCTAGATAAGTCCCAGTTATATTGTTCTAAAGGTTGAAAAGGTGGACATACCTTTAAAATGAATATATGTAATGTAATATACTCCTTGATAAAGGCGGTTGCAGTTGAAGCTAGAAATCACAGCTTCATGGTTCAGTCCCTCACCTCGATTCACTAAAGAATTTCTGTTGTGTCATACACAATTGCCCATAAGTAGCAGTCTGGGAAAAAGTTCAACGACTTTTATGGTCAATGCTATACAGATGTACAGTCATGGTTTAAATAAGCAAGATACTCTCTTCAGAAAGAAGAATAATCCAATGGCTCCCATCTCTTATTCACTATTTAACGGAACATTCCGATTTTTAATACCGCAGAAAAATTTAACTGCCTGCTGCATTGACCAGAAGGATACAATACACAAGACTACGAGATAACTTCCGCTGTCTGGTCTTAACATTGTGAGCGTTGATCGATTGCGTAACCGGAGTGAATATCCTTTTGTGAACATTCAGTTTCTTCACACAAACTGAAGCTCGACCGTATTGCTTCGGTCATTTCGTCTACTCTTGACAAGTTATTCTTGATAATTCAATATTTAAAAGCCAGAACATCTTGGTATGTCATTCGTCTACCTATGGCTTAAAGTATTTTCAAGGAGGGAATTCCAAATATTTATACCTAAGTATCTAATAATGTTTGGGAGGAATTGAAGTCTAAAAAAGGAGAACACATAGTGTGTGACGAGAGAGTTTGGTAGAAATTTACATCAACATGAAATTTAAAATACTGTTTGAAAACTGAAGGACAATTATTATGTAACCAATAATGGGTAACAATTGTGATAATATATCGGTTAAGGTTACATAACGTTAAATCATTTAATTTCACAAAGAGGGGTGTGCTATGGTAATAACGTGTTTTGTTCATGAGGAGATGCATACATCTTTTTAGGAGTATAAACAGAGGATGCATACTTGTTGGGAGAGCACTGCCCCAGACAATATTACAGTAGGATAAATATGGAAGTACCAGGGTATTGTTAAGCAAATGAAGAACGTGACGTGGTACTATATTGCGTAAGCGGGTGAGAATAGCAGTTACCCTAGCTACTTTATTACGTATATGATGTGATCTGACAAACAGTGTAGCCCTATCCATTTTGATTTTTCTAAATTGAAGTTCACTCTCATAGACTGTTACAGATTTGCATAGCGAGAATATTTAATTTTATCAATCTCACCACCCGTCTCCTTCCTTAACAAGTACCAGTCAATACTTACTATGTTATTGTCATTATCTAAACATCAAAATTAAATAACATTGATATTTGAGTATCGCTTCCATCACTTCCACAAGGAAGTATAATTCCATTTTTGGGTATCGAAGTTTATCTGAATACCTGTAAGGAACAATACAGACACTATAATATCACTTGCGAAGAGATCTCTGGTTTCCTAATAGTACAGTTCACTATGCGACGCAATAGATATTTGTTGTAAATATTTGACACCTGTAACATTCGCACTCAAACTACAACAAGGAAAGTCAAATTTCAAATTGTTTCAGGTCTTGCCTCTTAAGTTCTAGGTCATGTAAAACGTTTCTGTTTTTTATTTTGAGACTCTATATTTTATTGCTCGTAAAGAGCTAGCCCATATATAAGTTTGATGACAACCTCTTTTATGGAATAACGTAAATGATATTCTTCAACACTGATGACCTGCGATGACGGTAATTTGCATGATCACCCTTGGTGACAAATTCATGATTCTTCCAAACTGGATGCACGTGATACGAACTAAATCACGTGTGAAGACATGCACTTATTGTCATCAAAAACCTTTCAGGTCTCACTCATTCAATACCGTGACATCAACATAATTATAATTGTTTGTAATCAACTGGGGTGCTTCTTGTTTTGAGCAGTCAAAATTTTAGAAAGGTTTCTCTCTCTCCTTTACCAGGGTATTTAGGTTGAGATACAACACTTCAAAACAAGATTTGCACAGTCAAACTCACACAGTAATCTGTCTTTTGTATCGTGTATTCATATAAGACCTTAATCTGATTAGAAAGTAAAAACTATGTGATAATTGTCTTCTGCAACAGTTTCAGTTGGACTTGGAGATTTCTGCACTGCCACATCATTGCCAGTTGTAATGGACATAATAAATATTCGGCCTTTCTACGTTTGGTGACGCGTATAACAGTCTCATGGTTAAGTTTTATATCATCACATGAAAAATAATCTTTATCTGACTATTTTGTCAGATCTTCATCTGGTTGAAACAAAGTAAGGCTTCTGCATTTTCAGCCTATTTGAGCGAAAATTCTTCAAGAAAAGGATAATGTATTCATAAATTTCAATAAAGGCAACTTAAGCACGTGTTGTTCCATCTTCCTTTAAGCATTGATTAAATTTTCTGCTGTTTCTCTGCCTAACTGACAGTTCGTTTTTTTACCAAAATAATATCGATTATCCTAAGGTATATATCTTTGGTCTTAATATCTTAACCACTAATCTCCTCAAACTCTTTTTTTTGTGCGGGGGGGGGGGGGGTGCTCTAGAGAAGAGAATATGTTCTATAGAAGAGCCTTACATCGTTATGGTCAGCCAAATGGTGGCAAAAAAGTTAGGGAAGACGTTCATATTAGACAATCCCGTTTTACCCGATACTTATAGCCTTAGAAATCCTGAATCAAGATTTTAGAAAAGTTATCTATATTGTTTATTTAATAAATCTCAGATGACGGTTTGTTGCTCTGGTCGACATATCTGTTTTATTATCGAAGAAACAAGATGACCAGAAATTCAAGTCTCAACAGGTACAGTCAGTCAGGGAAATAAAACCAGACTAAATTAAAGAGTTTACCAAAATTTTCGCAAACAGCACTGTCTGTGACAATATTTACTAACAAGAAAGGGTAATGGTTCATATCTGACCTTGTCGTATCTTGTCCTGGTGTAGACACGGCAATTGATAGCATAAGGAATGAAGTAGGGGAAAATAAATGAATCTTGTCAAACAGTAATTTAATTGCACAATAAATAACGAAAGAAATATAACACTTACAAATTCTTTTCATTTTATTGTAGTTTAAACGTTAATACTTACAGAGGTATACAGAACTGTGCGATCCAGCGCACTAAATATGAAAGTGAAAACTTTATACAGTCCATTGAATAACAGATAATATAACAGATATCATCGGAAAAAAGAAAAAAAAATAAGTAATTGAAGGGTTTGATTCAATTTACAGGACAAAATACAGCCATGGTAAATCTTATGAAACTTCCATCATGAGTAGATTTCAATTATTTTAAATACAAAACAATGAAGTGTACTTAGATTGGCTTTTCCAAGGACAAACTGATGTGAATAAATTGATAAACAGTTTTTTATCAATCAATAGGTGGAATTTGTTAGCAGCCACTTTGCAGTCATTTTGGTTAAAAGATGTAAAACAAATATTCCGGGGTGACTGCTTTGAAAATTTTACTCAATCAACCCTGTGACCAAGTGACTTTAAATAATTCAAGAGAAAATAAAAATTTTAGAGAAAAGATTGAATAACAAATCGTGAGAAGCATGCATAGAATTAAATCCCAATCTGTTTCTTCACTGACAAATTGCGATGCAAACCGGGGTATTTTGTGCCCTGTGATTGGAAACTGTTTTGCAAGAAATATCAAATATTTGAATAAATGAAAACGAAACCTGCAATTTAGATGTTATAATAGTTCAGTCAATTGTAAGACCAACAGTAAATATTTAGAAGGAATACAATCACATAAGTCATGAAGACTTAATATAATAGTAACATTAGATAACGTGCGTATGAGGAGACCTTTACGTGCATTCGACAGATTCCCGTTCCTAGATTACTTGAAAGTCTTTAGCATACATTACAGCTCTGTCTGCATGCTGTTCTCATGTAAAGTGGATTTCTCGTACATTCTCCGTTGTTCGCCCAACGTTCACAGTTTACGTTATTGTCTGCACAGTTTGATGATGACGGTCTACATTGCTGACAACTTACGGGACAGTTCGGCAACATCCAGGCAGGATTCCTCGAACATTCTCCTCTTGCGGCCCAGGCTGAACAGTTCGGATGAGTTTCTTCACAATCGTCTGGGTTGGTCTCTTCACCATCAGTTTCGGTGGTATCCTCACATCCATAGTAACGATTGATCTTTAGAATGTCTGTAGCACTGAAGTCGTTTCGGTTGCCTATGGTAACTCCCGCCTGTCGAGGAACTATAGTAGGTCGTCCGTTGCGACTGAAAGCATTCATTGGATAATGCATAATAGAGTAGTAGTCATAACGGGTTTGTAAATGATCAATGGTGTCCTGGTTATATCTGACAAAGTTGTATGCTAACCCAGGTAAAATGTTTTGGTAGTAAACGGTGACAAATTGATCTCTGTCGGTCCTCGTTTGTTCATGTTGGAATCCTACAGCATGCATTAATTCGTGCATGATGGTTCCTCTGTGAAAGTTACAAGCACCACCAACTGAAAGTTCTTGACGTCCTCCTGTTCGACCCACAGCCGAGTAGCAGCCCTGTCTTGGAACGATATGAACGTAGTCTCTTTGTCCATTCCAAGGAGTGAAACGAATACAGGTTGTTTGATGATATCGGTTTATTGCGGCCAAGATTCTTTGTCGAGCACCGGCGTCAAATGAGCGGTCGATGAAATACGGTACGACACCTCCCGGCCACCGTAGGTTACGATTACGAACAGCATTCTGGGCAACCTGGGATACGTTGTAATCGACTTTGATATCACCCTCTATTAGAAAATGTTCTACTCCAGAGTTGATGTTTTGATTTTCTTCAAATATATATACCATACTGTCCTCTTCTTTTTCTGTGCCAAAGATACGGAGTTCGACAGGTGTTGGTATCTTGGAGTTAACCTCAAATTTCGGTGCTTGATTCAACTCGGCAGTATTGAGATCAACAGGATTGTCTCTACTCAATGGTATGCAAGATGAGTAACTCACCAGCAGTACTAAACTAAGTATTCTTGACAGAGTCTTCATCTTGATGTATGCGGCTCTCTTTACTCTCTATTCTGTGATTATGTCGATAGCTGTTGGAGATTGGTGTATCTATGAAGGTACAACCAGCTGTGTGGAAGTATTTATTGATTTGGACGAGTTTGAACAACTTCCGATGACTGACTGATCCATTGTGTCTAAAAGAACAGTTTGACCTCGTTTACGATGTGGCGTAACATCACGACATTCCTTATTTGGTGAAAGTACACATACAGTATGACGATAGTTCAAGTCACGTAATATTATTGCCTTGTCATCGCGATCTTGAACGGCATGACTAAATCCAACCAGGGAGATTTCTCTGGCACCTCCCTGTCCTCTTTACTTCAATGATATGTCATTCCCAAGCTTGAGATTTAACGAAAAGTCAAATAATGCTCAGTAACGGTACTTCTAATATCATAAGCACGTGCACTATTGCAGTTTAAAATGAGCGAGTAATTATGCATGACACTTAATCATCCTTAGTCGTGTTACAGAGAGACATTCCAATGTAGGCCTACAGAATTTCAAGACGTCTGTATAAAACTAAAACTACTGAATATTCATCCCCTGAAGTATATGTGTTGTTATTCTTTTCACTGTAGAAAGAAAACGTGATATAAGTATGTCATATTTCCAACGTATACATTATAGACGTTTCTCATCACGCACATCAATATTGAATGAAAGACATTTAACACCAGAAGCCCTTGGCAAATTCTATGCAACGGTTTTTAATTCAATAGTATAAGTTAATAGTATAGTTAAATAAAATACTCTGAAACAACCAGAATAAGATTTTCTCCATATCACATGTCATTTCGAAGAAACATTTGGCAGCAACTTCCACAACGTGAATGACACTGCATTTGTATGAAACAGAAATACAACAACTACTACCACTTCAAATGTATTGGGTTAAACTTTACCCACTGCTTCTGTGACCGTTCCTAAGAAATTTGATGGCAGAAGGAAAAATTGTCAATTACTCTGGCGCGATGCTTATGTTACTTAATGCTGTCAAGAAAATGTAGAAATGCTAGAAATTCTATGACATCTTGCAAGAGACATGGTGGAAAAAACGTCGATTACCATATTTGTTGTGGAACCTCACAATTGTGAGTAGATTGGCTCCTTTGAAAAGTTGAGTACGGCTTGGTATGTAAGGATGAATGAACTTAGCTAGATAAGTCCCAGTTATATTGTTCTAAAGGTTGAAAAGGTGGACATACCTTTAAAATGAATATATGTAATGTAATATACGCCTTGATAAAGGCGGTTGCAGTTGAAGCTAGAAATCACAGCTTCATGGTTCAGTCCCTCACCTCGATTCACTAAAGAATTTCTGTTGTGTCATACACAATTGCCCATAAGTAGCAGTCTGGGAAAAAGTTCAACGATTTTTATGGTCAATGCTATACAGATGTACAGTCATGGTTTAAATAAGCAAGATACTCTCTTCAGAAAGAAGAATAATCCAATGGCTCCCATCTCTTATTCACTATTTAACGGAACATTCCGATTTTTAATACCGCAGAAAAATTTAACTGCCTGCCGCATTGACCAGAAGGATACAATACACAAGACTACGAGATAACTTCCACTGTCTGGTCTTAACATTGTGTGAGCAAGGAGGTTCTAAGAAAATCCTTGGTGTGAGCTTTGATCGATTACGTAACCGAAGTGAATATCCTTTTGTGAACATTCAGTTTCTTCACACAAACTGAAGCTCGACCGTATTGCTTCGGTCATTTCGTCTACTCTTGACAAGTTATTCTTGATAATTCAATATCTAAAAGCCAGAACATCTTGGTATGTCATTCGTCTACCTATGGCTTAAAGTATTTTCTGTGTTGCACATAATCAAGGAGGGAATTCCAAATATTTACACCTAAATATCTAATAATGTTTGGGAGGAATTGAAGTCTAAAAAAGGAGAACACATAGTGTGTGACGAGAGAGTTTGGTAGAAATTTACATCAACATGAAATTTAAAATACTGTTTGAAAACTGAAGGACAATTCTTATGTAACCAATGATGGGTAACAATTGTGATAATAGATTGGTTAAGGTTACATAACGTTAAATCATTTAATTTCACAAAGAGGGGTGTGCTATGGTAATAACGTGTTTTGTTCATGAGGAGATGCATACATCTTTTTAGGAGTAAAAACAGAGGATGCATCCTTGTTGGGAGAGCACTGCCCCAGACAATATTACAGTAGGATAAATATGGAAGTACCAGGGTATTGTTAAGCAAATGAAGAACGTGACGTGGTACTATATTGCGTAAGCGGGTGAGAATAGCAGTTACCCTAGCTACTTTATTATGTACATGATGTGATCTGACAAACAGTGTAGCCCTATCCATTTTGATTTTTCTAAATTGAAGTTCACTCTCATAGACTGTTACAGATTTGCATAGCGAGAATATTTAATTTTATCAATCTCACCACCCGTCTCCTTCCTTCACAGGTACCAGTCAATACTTACTATGTTATTGTCATTATCTAAACATCAAAATTAAATAACATTGATATTTGAGTATCGCTTCCATCACTTCCACATGGAAGTATAATTCCATTTTTGGGTATCGAAGTTTATCTGAATACCTGTAAGGAACAATACAGACACTATAATATCACTTGCGAAGAGATCTCTGGTTTCCTAATAGTACAGTTCACTATGCGACGCAATAGATATTTGTTGTAAATATTTGACACCTGTAACATTCGCACTCAAACTACAACAAGGAAAGTCAAATTTCAAATTGTTTCAGGTCTTGCCTCTTAAGTTCTAGGTCATGTAAAACGTTTCTGTTTTTTATTTTGAGACTCTATATTTTATTGCTCGTAAAGAGCTAGCCCATATATAAGTTTGATGACAACCTCTTTTATGGAATAACGTAAATGATATTCTTCAACACTGATGACCTGCGATGACGGTAATTTGCATGATCACCCTTGGTGACAAATTCATGATTCTTCCAAACTGGATGCACGTGATACGAACTAAATCACGTGTGAAGACATGCACTTATTGTCATCAAAAACCTTTCAGGTCTCACTCATTCAATACCGTGACATCAACATAATTATAATTGTTTGTAATCAACTGGGGTGCTTCTTGTTTTGAGCAGTCAAAATTTTAGAAAGGTTTCTCTCTCTCCTTTACCAGGGTATTTAGGTTGAGATACAACACTTCAAAACAAGATTTGCACAGTCAAACTCACACAGTAATCTGTCTTTTGTATCGTGTATTCATATAAGACCTTAATCTGATTAGAAAGTAAAAACTATGTGATAATTGTCTTCTGCAACAGTTTCAGTTGGACTTGGAGATTTCTGCACTGCCACATCATTGCCAGTTGTAATGGACATAATAAATATTCGGCCTTTCTACGTTTGGTGACGCGTATAACAGTCTCATGGTTAAGTTTTATATCATCACATGAAAAATAATCTTTATCTGACTATTTTGTCAGATCTTCATCTGGTTGAAACAAAGTAAGGCTTCTGCATTTTCAGCCTATTTGAGCGAAAATTCTTCAAGAAAAGGATAATGTATTCATAAATTTCAATAAAGGCAACTTAAGCACGTGTTGTTCCATCTTCCTTTAAGCATTGATTAAATTTTCTGCTGTTTCTCTGCCTAACTGACAGTTCGTTTTTTTACCAAAATAATATCGATTATCCTAAGGTATATATCTTTGGTCTTAATATCTTAACCACTAATCTCCTCAAACTCTTTTTTTTGTGCGGGGGGGGGGGGGGGTGCTCTAGAGAAGAGAATATGTTCTATAGAAGAGCCTTACATCGTTATGGTCAGCCAAATGGTGGCAAAAAAGTTAGGGAAGACGTTCATATTAGACAATCCCGTTTTACCCGATACTTATAGCCTTAGAAATCCTGAATCAAGATTTTAGAAAAGTTATCTATATTGTTTATTTAATAAATCTCAGATGACGGTTTGTTGCTCTGGTCGACATATCTGTTTTATTATCGAAGAAACAAGATGACCAGAAATTCAAGTCTCAACAGGTACAGTCAGTCAGGGAAATAAAACCAGACTAAATTAAAGAGTTTACCAAAATTTTCGCAAACAGCACTGTCTGTGACAATATTTACTAACAAGAAAGGGTAATGGTTCATATCTGACCTTGTCGTATCTTGTCCTGGTGTAGACACGGCAATTGATAGCATAAGGAATGAAGTAGGGGAAAATAAATGAATCTTGTCAAACAGTAATTTAATTGCACAATAAATAACGAAAGAAATATAACACTTACAAATTCTTTTCATTTTATTGTAGTTTAAACGTTAATACTTACAGAGGTATACAGAACTGTGCGATCCAGCGCACTAAATATGAAAGTGAAAACTTTATACAGTCCATTGAATAACAGATAATATAACAGATATCATCGGAAAAAAGAAAAAAAAATAAGTAATTGAAGGGTTTGATTCAATTTACAGGACAAAATACAGCCATGGTAAATCTTATGAAACTTCCATCATGAGTAGATTTCAATTATTTTAAATACAAAACAATGAAGTGTACTTAGATTGGCTTTTCCAAGGACAAACTGATGTGAATAAATTGATAAACAGTTTTTTATCAATCAATAGGTGGAATTTGTTAGCAGCCACTTTGCAGTCATTTTGGTTAAAAGATGTAAAACAAATATTCCGGGGTGACTGCTTTGAAAATTTTACTCAATCAACCCTGTGACCAAGTGACTTTAAATAATTCAAGAGAAAATAAAAATTTTAGAGAAAAGATTGAATAACAAATCGTGAGAAGCATGCATAGAATTAAATCCCAATCTGTTTCTTCACTGACAAATTGCGATGCAAACCGGGGTATTTTGTGCCCTGTGATTGGAAACTGTTTTGCAAGAAATATCAAATATTTGAATAAATGAAAACGAAACCTGCAATTTAGATGTTATAATAGTTCAGTCAATTGTAAGACCAACAGTAAATATTTAGAAGGAATACAATCACATAAGTCATGAAGACTTAATATAATAGTAACATTAGATAACGTGCGTATGAGGAGACCTTTACGTGCATTCGACAGATTCCCGTTCCTAGATTACTTGAAAGTCTTTAGCATACATTACAGCTCTGTCTGCATGCTGTTCTCATGTAAAGTGGATTTCTCGTACATTCTCCGTTGTTCGCCCAACGTTCACAGTTTACGTTATTGTCTGCACAGTTTGATGATGACGGTCTACATTGCTGACAACTTACGGGACAGTTCGGCAACATCCAGGCAGGATTCCTCGAACATTCTCCTCTTGCGGCCCAGGCTGAACAGTTCGGATGAGTTTCTTCACAATCGTCTGGGTTGGTCTCTTCACCATCAGTTTCGGTGGTATCCTCACATCCATAGTAACGATTGATCTTTAGAATGTCTGTAGCACTGAAGTCGTTTCGGTTGCCTATGGTAACTCCCGCCTGTCGAGGAACTATAGTAGGTCGTCCGTTGCGACTGAAAGCATTCATTGGATAATGCATAATAGAGTAGTAGTCATAACGGGTTTGTAAATGATCAATGGTGTCCTGGTTATATCTGACAAAGTTGTATGCTAACCCAGGTAAAATGTTTTGGTAGTAAACGGTGACAAATTGATCTCTGTCGGTCCTCGTTTGTTCATGTTGGAATCCTACAGCATGCATTAATTCGTGCATGATGGTTCCTCTGTGAAAGTTACAAGCACCACCAACTGAAAGTTCTTGACGTCCTCCTGTTCGACCCACAGCCGAGTAGCAGCCCTGTCTTGGAACGATATGAACGTAGTCTCTTTGTCCATTCCAAGGAGTGAAACGAATACAGGTTGTTTGATGATAACGGTTAATTGCGGCCAAGATTCTTTGTCGAGCACCGGCGTCAAATGAGCGGTCGATGAAATACGGTACGACACCTCCCGGCCACCGTAGGTTACGATTACGAACAGCATTCTGGGCAACCTGGGATACGTTGTAATCGACTTTGATATCGCCCTCTATCAGAAAATGTTCTACTCCAGAGTTGATGTTTTGATTTTCTTCAAATATATATACCATACTGTCCTCTTCTTTTTCTGTGCCAAAGATACGGAGTTCGACAGGTGTTGGTATCTTGGAGTTAACCTCAAATTTCGGTGCTTGATTCAACTCGGCAGTATTGAGATCAACAGGATTGTCTCTACTCAATGGTATGCAAGATGAGTAACTCATCAGCAGTACTAAACTAAGTATTCTTGACAGAGTCTTCATCTTGATATATGCGGCTCTCTTTACTCTCTATTCTGTGATTATGTCGATAGCTGTTTGAGATTGGTGTATCTATGAAGGTACAACCAGCTGTGTGGAAGTATTTATTGATTTGGACGAGTTTGAACAACTTCCGATGACTGAGTGAAAGATTCAGTCTTAGAATAATTTGACCTCGTTTATTGTATAGCGTACCAATTACGACAGTCCTTATTTGGAAAGTTTCATACACAATACATAATAAATTCAAGTCACGTAACAGCATTGCTTCGTCATACTTACTACCCTGGTACACCTGTCATAGATGAATCTAGATAGTACAGTCATGCCACTAATTTAGAATGTGCATTGGTATTCAAATTGGTATTCGAATCAGGCGTAAGCATCTGCACTGAGTCACTGACTTCTTAGTGACAACGGATTGGCAGTTACTCTAACCTAACATCATCGTTTGTATGGACAAACTTTTAGTTTCATCAAATCATGCAGCACATGAACTTTGATTGAGATACGAAGTAGTAAAGTTCGTTCTGTTTGAATTTCCTATGGTGTATGAGATTGGAGGAGTTCTTTAGAAAATTAATTGGTCAAGTATTTTTAGTTCAATGGTTGGATGGTAGATTCTAAAGGACATATTGTAGGCAGCTGTTACTTACGCAAAATCCGAGACTGATCATAATTTATTCCATGAAATCACATCCCATAGTTTCACTTAAATGTCTTCATTAGTTACTTTGTCAAGCACATGTAACTCTTTGAATAACTTAACGGTAAATTTGGTGTGTGTGGGGTCGGGGTCTTTAGAAAGATCTACTCTAGAAAATGCACTAATGTAACAAACGTAACTTGTCAAGGACTTATAGTTGGTTAGTTGGATGGTAGATTCTAAACAACATATTGTAAGCAGCTGTTATTTACGCAAATCCCAAATCGATCATGATTTATTCCATGAAACCACATCCCATACTTTCACTTAAATTTCTTCACTAGTTACTTTATCATGGGACTTTGAATAAGTTAACGGTAAATTATGTGATCTTTTTATGTTCGACTTTTATTTATATACTCCTATTTTCGAAAAGAGTAAATGTATGCCACGAACTGTAATCCTGTAACCAGTATTGGTAAAGATAGAGAAATGTCTCACGAGTTTTGTCAAAGATCGTAGTTTGTGATGCAATGGCAGTAACTCTGTGTCAGACCTTTAGCCCCACCTCCTCCTATATCTGGTCAACTATGTCGTCATTCATAAAGTCAAAGCGAAAAAGTTTTAACAAACGTGAACTATCCATGTAAGGATTAGTGAGGCCAAGGTTCATTTATACATGACGTCATAATCAATCCAGGATGTAATCAAGATAAACTCATCCCGTGCGTGACTTCTCATTACTCTGTAAATTGTCACCTGATAAACAGAACAACCCTCGATGAGACCTTCACTCGATTAATAGCAAAATCATTGCAATGACAAATCTTTATTTTAGAGTCCAAAAAGGTATATAAACTTATTGATGAGGAGTGCAACTTCATTATCACTCAAAGACTCAACGACCGATATAACCAGAGAGGCTATTCAAAAAGATTCTGAAGATGTATTCATTTAATTGTGTGTTGTGGTGTTGCCTTTTTATCTCCTTATATACTCTTACTGTTTCCACACCGGTATGGCAAGAAGATTCGGAAAATGGTGAGCCTTTATAACATTTCACATTTTCCTTTTCTCTTTTACGTTTTTTATTGTTGTTTTATTGCATTGTTCGTATTATCATATGGTAGCTTACATACCTACAGAGCACACATACCTGATCCGACTTAATCATTTCATTCTAATAAAATTTTTAAAACATTTTAGTTAAGGATAAAATACCATATGCTATGTGATATAGAGACAATTTAATGTGCATTACATGCCCATAAATAATTTATGTATACTTCCACTAGTCGCGATGTGTGCATACACATTATCACATGCAATGCTTAAAATGGTGTTTATACGTTTGATTACATACACTCTTACACATAAACTGATTTTAAATTTGTCATATGTATCGGGATATAATCTGGCCACATTGCTTTTGACGAAATTAACTTTGATGATATGGGTACTTCATAAAAGTTGTTTGAAATAAAATTTTGTATGTCTCAAGATGAAGGGTATAACAAGCTATGTGAATAATACTATAACGACATTGTTATTATTATCTTCCAGTGTGATTTGTATTCACTCATAAAAACACCAAGTAAAGGAAATGACATCTTGCCAATTCACTCAGAGACGTCAGTTACACTGACACACGCAAATGTTACTGTAAGGCTTCCATTAATGGAGACTCTGGCAGAAAATGACGTAATTAACAATCTGGCGAGATCACTTGGTCATTTCACTTATTTCCTTTTCTTAAAACGCTGCAGTTATCAAGCAATTTGACTCTCATATTACTCAAATCACTCAACAATCGTTTAGATAGTGACTTCAATCACTACATGGGTAAATCATTCTACACTACAGGCGACATAGTAACATGGGTATTTGAGTATGCTTACGCACAGTCATTGACAAGAGTTACTCTACTTCAAACGTATCCTTCTCTCCAGATGTGGCATTGCACCTCATGCAGTTTGTAACATAGTTAAGTAGAGCAGGTAGTTTCCACAGTGATTATATAATGATTTATATGATATCTGACAAAGAGCTTAAATGCGAAATTGTGATGAGATCTGATAATTCGTGATTCACCTATCAATTGTACATGTGTCATGTTGCAGCGAGGTGGAGAAGTGAAGAATGATGTTCTGGGGCAGAGGATAACAAATGTCTGAGTGACAGCACGTCTCACGTTGAATCCCACCCATATCGTTTTTATGTATTTTACTTCACATTTTTTTTACACTTATTACCACAAAGTACCGCATTCTACGTACAGAAGTGTAAAACGTTTCATCCAAACTGAAATACTGCATGGAACGTAGACATAATCAAACACCATTACTTAAAGAAAAAATATCCAAGGTACTCTTAACTTAGTTCACAATGAGTTCCACATCAGAAACTCAGTATTAGGCTGGACGTGAGTTCACTACGTTAGGGGAATGTGGAAACACTGTTTGAAAAGAAATTAATCTCAACTATTAAATCTCTCATACATTTTTACTTTAATTTGCGTTACAGATGGCGATGACAGACTGACGATAGACAATTTCGAGGCTCGAATTTACAGTTTGCTGGAAGATGAAGGTGCATTTCATGTTTTACTGAACATTTACATCCAAACTGTGCATTGGACTGTTTCTGTCCTTTTTCCTCTTGTTAAAAGCGTGTAAAGAACTCTAAGGACATGTATTTTCCTATTTCCTGCAAGATATGCACATAATTATATGTTATAAACAAGTTGATAGTTATGGGAAGCATTGAAGGGAAATAAGCTATCAGACAGGTATCTACTTATACTTAAACATTGAGAAATATAACTTGGAAATGGTATAACAATTATTAAAATACTTCAACCATTGGCTAAAACGATTTAATAAAATCGATAAGTCCATTACGAATAGGAAGTAGCAACTTGTGTATCATATTCACATCTTCCATAACTTCAATTTCTGTTTCATGTTCAGATCCAAACAGCCCATTAGACGTCAGAGGAGACAGACCAGGACAGGCAAGTGAACAATCTCGGTGTGACATCATCACAGGTGTACCAAATGACGTCAGATCCGCTCTTCGACTCAATTCTTTCTACAGTAAATATACACATGCGTACAATATTCCTGTTTTGGGTTCATTTCGAGTTTCCGACAGAGCATTGCAAAGAGCTTGTTACGTTGTTCGTTTCATGCTCGCTGACAGAGGAGACCTAAGGCAGGCCATGTACGCCAAATATGGACGAGTCGCCATCATGGCAACCAACGAAGTGACACAAAATATTCCAGAACACTCCTTCCTGCCACCATTTTGGAACACTCGAGCCAGAGGCCTTGGAGGTACTCTTCAAATCCCTGTGTCCACTGGGGCAGAGGAAAATGTACTTTGTTTAAGAAATGACAGATACAGAGAAGACATTTTCCTTCACGAGCTTGCTCACGGAATTCACAAGATCGCTCTTACAACTGCAGTCCGAAGTTACAATGGCAGACTTACTAACGCTTATAACAGTGCCAGAAGACGCGGGCTTTGGAGGAACACGTATGCAGACGACACAGTGGATGAGTATTTCGCGGAAGGGGTCCAGAGTTTCTTTAACGTAGAGTCTCCTCCTGTATTCGGAATACACAACGACATCGATACGAGAGAGGAATTAGCTGCCTATGATCCTACCCTTTACAACCTGATCAGGGAAGCTTTTCCTTGTATGAACAACATTGTAGACCGTTGTCAAAATCAAGGTTAGTCAATTATGTATTTGAAGTTGTATCTAACATTTTTGTGTGAATTTGTAGATTGATACAATCAGTTAAGAATTAAAAATAAAAGGGAAGAAGAAACCCTCATCTCTTAACCTTGATCTATCAATATTTTATTTTCATTAACCTCCTCTGAGATAAGTCGATGAAATATGATACGTGCTATACGTCCTCTGTAAGCACAAAAGAGATGAACAATCAGTTATTAAGTGATGTTTTTCTGTAACTGCTTCAAAGAAATTAATCGTCGGAATATCTTTCTTTTTGTTTTAGCTCAAATAAGCAGTCAACCTCTGAGAATGAACTGCGGAGAAACGACGACTGGAGGTAATATAAAACTTGCTTTGTTATCATAACTAGGATTTGCTTTAAATTTAATGATTTAAACCACAAAAAAGCACCAGTGACTATAGTTATCGCTGGTAACAAAACGGTTTTTTGGACCAGTGTTCCGGTGGGGCCGGAGAGGGGGGGGGGAAGGCAATGATGAGTTGGGTGTCCCTCGACGAATGACAAGGTCGCATGATTGAAAACAATCTGCTTTTGTTTATCTTTCTTACTATTACTAATCATGTTCAAGATGAAGGTCGTCATATTCAGTGTGAGAGTGATGTCTATGTTGCTACAGGCCTATAGTTTGATGACCAGTTGCTAAAATGTATTCAGCCTGTATTTATAACATGGACGTTCAGTCCAAATTGGATAGTTTGATACAAGTACTAACGAAACCTATGATCAGATAACTTAATGTGTCCTGACGATTTCGATAGTTATGGTCAAAAGTATAATTCTATGGCCAGATCCACCAATGGAAAGGTTTCCACTTCCAAAAGTCCATTGCAAGCACATTATCATAGGTGTCCCTTCGGTTGGCCAACTAGCATTGTTGCTCGTGGATTACCCCCCCCCCCCCATAGGGTGTGAGAGTTAAGCCTCTAGAATTGCCTACTTATTCTTACACTTCTTCATTTTGAATAACGGGCATCATATGTTGCTAATCTTGTAAAAAACATTATGGATTCTGGTCAGTAGACAGTTTGTCATTTGTATTGTGAGAAAAATATTACTTAGAGAGACATGCCAGTATATCTCGTATAGACAAGAAGTCTGACAAATACATACATTATCATTATTTGCATTTGTGTCTGCACATTCCTAGGATTACTCTTCTGAGATTATGTAGAATATTCCTTCGTCCAGGAAAGAGAATTCAACTTACAGCCAGAATTGACGTTATTACAATGTAGTAACAACACGTTAATTGCCACATTTTGAGAGCGCGATACGGAAGATTTTAGATAAAATTACTTTCACAAAGAGAGATATTTTGATAATCCTGAAGTGTGAATTCATAATCTTTGAAAATAATAGAGTAAATAATGGTGAAATGATCTTGTCGGTCTTAGATTTACAATTAAATGTTTGGAGTGTTATAATGCATATTGCATGTTTTCCCTTCTAGGAACAGGTACAGGTGGTCGTCCAGGAAACCACTGTGAAGACAACAACCAATTTTGTGGTTCTTGGGCCTCTAGAGGTGAATGTCAACGGAACCCAGCTTACATGCTTACCAATTGTCGACTTAGCTGCAATCAATGCTAATGAAGTAAACGTAACAGATTGAAAGAAAAAAAGGAACAAAAAGACCAGGAAGGAGCTAAACATGGATTTGCATGTCCGATATATCATGTTATTCGTATTACTGAAAGAAGTATGCAACGGAAATTTGGAGAAGTTGAATGAAAAAGTAAATCCTTTTTGTGGCGGTGTTAGATGTATATTACGTCACATAACAAAATGAACGTAAAGTTGTATAAGCTTTGATATAGAGTTTTTTTTTAAATAGTTTATATAACTAAACAGTTATTTATGATTACTTGGAATCATTGCTTTTAAGGTGTGTGATCGTTACACAGAGTTTATTGTACCGTTTGCTTATAGAAGCTCATTGATTCCATATACTAAACAAAGAACACATAATTTAGAAAAAGAAATTCTCAGAATAAAATTTTTAAGTCTTGTTTTTCCTTGAAAATATTAGAGGAGAAATTTTCTTCAGTTAGCTTTACAATATTATTGAAACTTGAAATATACTATGTTGTTTTTTGTATTCTTAAATGTACAAAATATCATGATGTCTATTTATAGATTCTGTGGGCAAACATAAATGAAAATAAAGTCCAAATAAAAGAAAAGAAAATAGAAAAGTGTTTACATCTCTGATTCAGTAATTACTATGTCGTTAGCTATATTATCTGTTGTTATGTTAGTCGGATGATCTGAAGAAGTGAAAACCAGATTGGAAATCAGTTCCAAGGGTTACAACTGTACTGGGCAATAGAAGAACAATAGCAATGCCTATCCTATTTTGATCGAGATTATGACTATAACTGTCTTATATTTTTATTTAGTCACTGCCTTTTAAACAAATTCAAAAACAAATTTCTTCTTGATTTTGATGTGAGTTTATATTTACAAACATTAACTGATCAACTTACGAATTGACCAATTGTGGAATGTAATATGGTTGTGACAATTTATATTCCATATCAAGCAAAATTAAAGCTTGATGCAGATTGTTGGTGTTAAAAGTACATACCTAAATGAGACAAACATACTTGAACAATGCTGACTAATCTGAATCTCAGGAATGAAGAGTTGAAGACCAAGGAGAGACGGGACATTACCATCCAGTGAAACAAAGCTTAAAAAATGAAATTATCAGACACACTCTTTGTCAATTTATACAGGTCTTTGTGTGTACATTTTACGTCACCCTTCTAGCCTGTGTTAAAAGACCATTAATGTAGGTATATTAGTAGCAATGCAGCAATGCATGAAACCTAACAGTTCAAATTACATAATACGGAATATCGTGTACTTTAATCTTCTTATAATGGCTAAATGAAAGAGAACAAGAGTGTTGGCAGAGCATAGAAAGCTTTTGCAGGCCGTTTCGCAGAGAAATAACTCAGTTTTGTTTGTATGTCTATAAATGTGTATAATCTTCCTGTTTGTGTATTTCATAAAAATAGATAAACCAGGCTAATGACGTCATACTTAATACTGACACACTGGCCAAAAGAAACCGAACATAATATGACCGGTCCTAGCTCTGCCTTCAACATTTGTCATATTTATAACTGACTTGATTTAATTTATTCATTCACACATACAAATGATATAATTACATAGGTCATTAATTGCATAATTATTAAGTAGTATATACGCATATATGAAAGGAACGTCGTAAGCTCTGAGAGAGCTTACATGAAGTCCAAAGGAAAGTAAGCAGTTATGCAAATGAAGAATAAAGACCAATTAAAACAAAAGCAAAAGTTAACAACAGGAATTGAAGGCGGAAAAAGTAAGGTGGGGAGGGGTGGGGGATTGAAGTGACTCGTTAGGACGCGAGAATTTACGCGTTTGATATCTAAGTACATCTTCACCCAAACACAAGCAAATGCAGCTGCTTGATTGTTTAGGATAACCTGATAATATTCCGGAAAAATTGCGTTCCAACTTTTAGCTGTTTGCGAGTTTTATTAATCCTAAAATTTCTGTTGGATTTGTGTTAAGCTTTTTTGTGCAAAGACCCGTTGTGATACAGAGTTTGGATTTCACTTACTTTTTAATGACGTAATTCTGGTTTAGCTGTTTCTATGGAGTATATAACCTATATGCTATCATGGTATACTTAAGCGTTTTGGAAGAACTCTGAGTTACGTAAATTAACTCTTCAGGAATATTTACTTTCTGTCTGCCACAATTTGTTTTACACCAGCTGTATGCTTATATTTATCGCATTTAAAAGGATGCTCTTATTAAGTGTTGCATGGATTAAAAATGATACTTCTCTCCTTGTTTCAAATCAGAATGAGACAATGAGTGATAATGAAACTGAATAAGGTGGCATTCATTAGAAACGAACTTTTTAGCAAGACAGTAGCAAAAAAAATCGTTTTCCTTATTTTTTATTATTACGTAATGAGCAACGTTTGTAGCTTTAATTTGACATCTCAGTGTAAAATGGTTCCTGGTGAAATGGTGTCAGAAAGACTCCATTAATTCAGTAAAAAATTATTTTTTATATCGTTGATCAAAGGACAGTAACGGACATTCTGCTTGACCTTTGCTTAATGCTTGACCGAGCTTAATGCAGAACAGATAAATAGATGTCTGTGGAAATCACCAACACCAGTATTACAACGTGTACAATGCAAATTCCCAGCAGACATGAAATGATTTTTTGAAGATATCTTACATAAAGTCTTCGCTCGACTAAAGCCTCAAATGACTTGTTATTGGTGATGCAGTTATTCATTTTATTGTGTCTCCTCTGTGGCCTGTTATTCTACAGAGAAAGAAGAGACACCCCAATCAGCATTGCTAGAATTTCACATTTATGAGGCCCGGATTTCAGATTTTCGGATTTCGAGCATGAAACATTAGTTACAATGGCATAACGGTTTAAAATTTACAGTAGTGTCTATAGTCTCCGTGGCAATCGAATGCACTCATTTCGTCCTTGCATCATCTCCAATTTCTTTAAGACACACACTTTTGAAACACATTTAAGGTTCTCTTGATTATAATATGCACATTGTAATTTCTAAATCTAGCCATAGTACCGGAAATTCTGGTCGTAATAGATAGAAACAGACTAGGAAATGAAAGCAGATAACTAAGAGTTCAATACGTTTTCACTTGTTGGGTCTGAGTACGTTTTTGGAGATTGGGGTTCCAGAGGCAGCAAAGCGCAACTGATTGTGTAGCTTTTGAATTATGGTGACCTAAGCAGGGGTGAACTCCATAGAAACTTCAGTTTCAAACAAATGCGATATTTAGGAGGTAATAATGTTAATTAATTAATAATTAAAGTTTCGCATCTGATATGGTTGTATTCTGAATAGTATAGACACCATGAGACTAACTGCCAGCTTAAAAAAATGATAATAAAGTCTAAATAAAGGATGTTCGCTAATACGAGCTCCCTGAGTAAGGTATGAGACTAAGACAAATAAAACTTGATTCTTGATACTTTATTTTTTTGAGGTACACAGAAATGGAAATCAAACTATAAAATATACAGACTTATACACAGAGATGTGCGATCCAGCGCACTGAATATTAAAAACGAGAATTTTATATTATCCATTAAATGACAGACAACAGAACATATATCATCATCATCATCATCATCATCATCATCATCATCATCATCATCATCAAAAAAAAAATAAGACAATGAAAGGATGTGACAAATAATACTGATATTGTAAAACGTATGAAAATTTAATAATTTAAGTTAGTTTTAAATACAATACGATGCAGTTCTTAAGATGACAATCCAAGGG
Source organism: Stichopus chloronotus (assembly GCA_021234535.1). Classification (NCBI taxonomy): domain Eukaryota; kingdom Metazoa; phylum Echinodermata; class Holothuroidea; order Aspidochirotida; family Stichopodidae; genus Stichopus; species Stichopus chloronotus. The sequence goes on from CM037836.1 coordinate 5,347,028, forward strand.
GCAAAGTAGTGTGACAGAACTGATTTTGCAGTTTTTGCTAATCAATTGTCGAATTGATCAAGGAAATTAACTCACGCAAATATGTGACATAAGCAATGTTGAGGACTACTCTTCAAACAAGTCAAAATAAAAAATAAATATGCCAGATAGGACCAGAGAAAATGTCGAGTTACAACTAACATGAGGCACACATAAAACTGAGTCGCAATAGGGTTTTCATTGGTTGCAAAGTGAAATAAAAATCCCGCTATTTTGCCCCTGCAAGTGGAAAGTGTTTTCTAAGAAATAATCAATATTTTATAAGTTTAAATGTAAAAGCAAATGTAGGTATCATGCGAAGAAGAGTTCATTGTCAGAGAAGCATTCAAATATTGGAATGAATACACTTAAATTATGCAGCCAACTAAATATAACAGTACAATATGATAACATGCGTATAAAACAACTTTTACTTATATTTAACGAATTCCCCTTGATACAGTGCATGAAAGTCTTTAACATACATTACAGCTCCGTCTGCAGAATACTCTCATGTAGACTGGGTTTCTCGTACATTCTCCGATGTTCGCCCAACGTTCACAGTTTACGTTATCGTCTTCACAGTTTGATGATGAGGATCTACATTGCTGACAACTTACGGGACAGTTCGGCAACATCCAGGCAGGATTCCTCGAGCATTCTCCTCTTGCAGCCCATGCTGAACAGTTCGGATGAGTTTCTTCACAATCGTCTGGGTTGGTCTCTTCACCATCAGTTTCGGTGGTATCCTCACATCCATAGTAACGATTGATCTTTAGAATGTCTGTAGCACTGAAGTCGTTTCGGTTGCCTATGGTAACTCCCGCCTGTCGAGGAACTATAGTAGGTCGTCCGTTGCGACTGAAAGCATTCATTGGATAATGCATAATAGAGTAGTAGTCATAACGGGTTTGTAAATGATCAATGGTGTCCTGGTTATATCTGACAAAGTTGTATGCTAACCCAGGTAAAATGTTTTGGTAGTAAACGGTGACAAATTGATCTCTGTCGGTCCTCGTTTGTTCATGTTGGAATCCTACAGCATGCATTAATTCGTGCATGATGGTTCCTCTGTGAAAGTTACAAGCACCACCAACTGAAAGTTCTTGACGTCCTCCTGTTCGACCCACAGCCGAGTAGCAGCCCTGTCTTGGAACGATATGAACGTAGTCTCTTTGTCCATTCCAAGGAGTGAAACGAATACAGGTTGTTTGATGATATCGGTTTATTGCGGCCAAGATTCTTTGTCGAGCACCGGCGTCAAATGAGCGGTCGATGAAATACGGTACGACACCTCCCGGCCACCGTAGGTTACGATTACGAACAGCATTCTGGGCAACCTGGGATACGTTGTAATCGACTTTGATATCACCCTCTATCAGAAAATGTTCTACTCCAGAGTTGATGCTTTGATTTTCTTCAAAGATATATACCATACTGTCCTCTTCTTTTTCTGTGCCAAAGATACGGAGTTCGACAGGTGTTGGTATCTTGGAATTAACCTCAAATTTCGGCGCTTGATTCAACTCGGCAGTATTGAGATCAACAGGATTGTCTCTACTCAATGGTATGCATGATGAGTAACTCACCAGCAGTACTAAACTAAGTATTCTTGACAGAGTCTTCATCTTGATATATGCGGCTCTCTTTACTCTCTATTCTGTGATTATGTCGATAGCTGTTTGAGATTGGTGTATCAATGAAGGTACAACCAGCTGTGTTGAAGTATTTATTGATTTGGACGAGTTTGAACAACTTCCGATGACTGAGTGAAAGATTCAGTCTTAGAATAATTTGACCTCGTTCATTTTATAGCGTACCAATTACGACAGTCCTTATTTGGAAAAGTTCATACACAGTACATAATAAATTCAAGTCACTTAAGAGTGTTGCTTCGTCATACGGACTACCCTGGTACACCTGTCATAGATAAATCTAGATATTATAGTCATGCCAAGAATGTGCATCGGTATTCAATTGAACTTTTTCTACCGTTATCGAAGATATATCATAGATACGTCAATACACATAATAAATCTATTTCAAGTTTATTTGAAAAATTAAGAAAAAAAGAAGAAAATCAATTAAGTAAATGATGGGTAGCGGAGCCATAAACAAACAATTTTTCTCCAGTCTGATCCCTTCTTAAATAATAGGGAGAATAATTACAAGGAATAAAAAGCAGAGAAAGCAAAAACGGAGAAAGGGAAAAAAGAAAAAGAATATTTATTTAGAGTTAACAAAGTAATACATTGTCTTGCAAACCTCACAATCCTATGCATATCATTACATAGTTGATTGATTGGTTGATATATTCATGCATGTGTAATTTCAGACGTCATAATTGTACAGAATATTAAGTAAATATTATAATCATTTAAGTAGTCTGTGCAATACATGAATGTATCGTCGTTAGCTCTACGAGAGCTTACGAAGTCGTCCAAAATAAAGTAAATAAAATGATACAAATTAAAACTGAATGTTAAGTAAAGTAGTGACGCAAACTTAACGGGAATTTACAGCAAAAAAAAAGAAAAGAAAAAACACAACAGAAGGAACGATAAGAGCAGGATGAAAGGGGAGGAGAGAGGATGAGAGAAGGGTGGAAGTAGGAAGGTCAGAGAAAGGGATAAAGAAATACTACCCGTTACTAATCCTACTAGTTGGTAGTAGAAAAAGATAAATATGAAATATATTGTGGTATGTAGTACTATGCAATTGACAGTAATTATTAGTCTTGAGTATTACTTGCACCCACAATTGCTGTCGAGCACATTCAAATATCCACAGATAAAGAATTCTACAGTCCCATTGGTTCTGTTCGAATTAGACGTGAGCATCTGCACTCAGTCACTGACTTCTTAGTGACAACGGATTGGTAGTTAATCTCACCTAACATCATCGTTTGAAGTGACAAACATTTAGTTTCAGCAAATCATGAACCACAGCACATGAACTTTAATTAAGTAACAAAGTAGAATAGTTCGTTCTGTTTGAATTTTCTATGGTGTGTATGGGGTTGGAGGAGTACTTTAGAAAGATATACTCTCTCTGATATGCACTCAAATAATAAAGGAAAATATAATTGGTCAAGTATTTTTAGTGCAATGGTTGGATGGTAGATTCTAAAGGGCATGTTGTAGGCAGCTATTACTTACGCAAAATCCGAAACTGATCATAATTTGTTCCATGAAATCACATCCCATAGTTTCACTTAAATGTCTTCATTAGTTACTTTATCAAGCACATGTGACTCTTTGAATAACTTTACCGTAAATTTGGTATGTGTGAGGTGGGGGTCTTTAGGAAGATCTACTCTAGAAAATGCACTAATGTAACAAATGTAACTTGTCAAGTACTTATAGTTCGTTGGTTGGATGGTAGATTCTAAACAACATATTGTAAGCAGCTGTTATTTACGCAAATCCGAAACTGATCATGATTTATTCCATGAAATCATATCCATACTTTCACTTAAATTTCTTCACTAGTCACTTTATTATGTAACTTGGAAAAACTTAACATTATACTATGTGATCCTTTTATCTTTGACTTTTATTTACATACTGATTTTTTCATCTTTTGCGGTGTTTCGAGCATAACCTAAAACACCACCCCGCTACCATTGTTGGCCGAAAAGATTAAATGTATGCCACGAACTGTAATCCTGTAGCCAGTATTGGTAAAGATAGAGAAATGTCTCACGAGTTTTGTCAAAGATCGTAGTTTGTGATGCAATGGCAGTAACTCTGTGTCAGACCTTTAGCCCCACCTCCTCCTATATCTGGTCAACTATGTCGTCATTCATAAAGTCAAAGCGAAAAAGTTTTAACAAACGTGAACTATCCATGTAAGGATTAGTGAGGCCAAGGTTCATTTATACATGACGTCATAATCAATCCAGGATGTAATCAAGATAAACTCATCCCGTGCGTGACTTCTCATTACTCTGTAAATTGTCACCTGATAAACAGAACAACCCTCGATGAGACCTTCACTCGATTAATAGCAAAATCATTGCAATGACAAATCTTTATTTTAGAGTCCAAAAAGGTATATAAACTTATTGATGAGGAGTGCAACTTCATTATCACTCAAAGACTCAACGACCGATATAACCAGAGAGGCTATTCAAAAAGATTCTGAAGATGTATTCATTTAATTGTGTGTTGTGGTGTTGCCTTTTTATCTCCTTATATACTCTTACTGTTTCCACACCGGTATGGCAAGAAGATCCGGAAAATGGTGAGCCTTTATAACATTTCACATTTTCCTTTTCTCTTTTACGTTTTTTATTGTTGTTTTATTGCATTGTTCGTATTATCATATGGTAGCTTACATACTTACATAGCACACATACCTGATCCGACTTAATCATTTCATTCTAATAAAATTTTTAAAACATTTTAGTTAAGGATAAAATACCATATGCTATGTGATATAGAGACAATTTAATGTGCATTACATGCCCATAAATAATTTATGTATACTTCCACTAGTCGCGATGTGTGCATACACATTATCACATGCAATGCTTAAAATGGTGTTTATACGTTTGATTACATACACTCTTACACATAAACTGATTTTAAATTTGTCATATGTATCGGGATATAATCTGGCCACATTGCTTTTGACGAAATTAACTTTGATGATATGGGTACTTCATAATTGTTCGTTGCGCTCAAAAGTTGTTTGAAATAAAATTTTGTATGTCTCAAGATGAAGGGTATAACAATCTATGTGAATAACACTATAACGACATTATTATTATTACCTTCCAGTGTGATTTGTATTACACTCATAAAAACACCAAGTAAAGGAAATGACATCTTGCCAATTCACTCGGAGACGTCAGTTACACTGACACACGCAAATGTTACTGTAAGGCTTTCATTAATGGAGACTCTGGCAGAAAATGACGTAGTTAACAATCTGGCGAGGACAACGTGGTCATTTCACCTATTTCATTTTCTTAAAACTCTACAGTTATCAAGCAATTTGACTCTCATATTACTCAAATCACTCAATAATCTTTCAGATAGTGACTTCAATCACTACATGGGTAAATCATTCTACACTACAGGCGACATAGTAACATGGGTATTTGAGTATGCTTACGCACAGTCACTGACAAGATTTACTCAACTTCAAACGTATCCTTCTCTCCAGATGTGGCATTGCACCTCATGCAGTTTGTAACATAGTTAAGTATAACAGATAGTTAGTTTCCACAGTGATTATGTCATAATTTATATGATATCTGACAAAGAGCTTAAATGCGAAATTGTGATGAGATGTGATAATTCGTGATTCACCTATCAATTGTACATGTGTCATGTTGCAGCGAGGTGGAGAAGTGAAGAATGATGTTCTGGGGCAGAGGATAACAAATGTCTGAGTGACAGCACATCTCACGTTGAATCCCACCCATATCGTTTTTATGTATTTTACTTCACATTTTTTTTACACTTATTACCACAAAGTACCGCATTCTACGTACAGAAGTGTAAAACGTTTCATCCAAACTGAAATACTGCATGTAACGTAGACATAATCAAACACCATTACTTAAAGAAAAAATATCCAAGGTACTCTTAACTTAGTTCACAATGAGTTCCACATCAGAAACTCAGTATTAGGCTGGACGTGAGTTCACTACGTTAGGGGAATGTGGAAACACTGTTTGAAAAGAAATTAATCTCAACTATTAAATCTCTCATACATTTTTACTTTAATTTGCGTTACAGATGGCGATGACAGACTGACGATAGACAATTTCGAGGCTCGAATTTACAGTTTGCTGGAAGATGAAGGTGCATTTCATGTTTTACTGAACATTTACATCCAAACTGTGCATTGGACTGTTTCTGTCCTTTTTCCTCTTGTTAAAAGTGTGTAAAGAACTCTAAGGACAGGTATTATCCTATTTCCTGCAAGATATGCACATAATTATATGTTATAAACAAGTTGATAGTTATGCAAAGCATTGAAGGGAAATAAGTTATCAGACAGGTATCTCCTTAAACTTAAACATTGAGAAATGTAACTTGGAAATGGTATAACAATTACTAAAATACTTCAACCATTGGCTAAAACGATTTAATAAAATCGATTAGTCCATTACGAATAGGAAGTAGCAACTTGTGTATCATATTCACATCTTCCATAACTTCAATTTCTGTTTCATGTTTAGATCCAAACAGCCCATTAGACGTCAGAGGAGACAGACCAGGACAGGCAAGTGAACAATCTCGGTGTGACATCATCACAGGTGTACCAAATGACGTCAGATCCGCTCTTCGACTCAATTCTTTCTACAGTAAATATACACATGCGTACAACATTCCTGTTTTGGGTTCTTTCCGAGTTTCCGACAGAGCATTGCAAAGAGCTTGTTACGTTGTTCGTTTCATGCTCGCTGACAGAGGAGACCTAAGGCAGGCCATGTACGCCAAATATGGACGAGTCGCCATCATGGCAACCAACGAAGTGACACAAAATATTCCAGAACACTCCTTCCTGCCACCATTTTGGAACACTCGAGCCAGAGGCCTTGGAGGTACTCTTCAAATCCCTGTGTCCACTGGGGCAGAGGAAAATGTACTTTGTTTAAGAAATGACAGATACAGAGAAGACATTTTCCTTCACGAGCTTGCTCACGGAATTCACAAGATCGCTCTTACAACTGCAGTCCGAAGTTACAATGGCAGACTTACTAACGCTTATAACAGTGCCAGAAGACGCGGGCTTTGGAGGAACACGTATGCAGACGACACAGTGGATGAGTATTTCGCGGAAGGGGTCCAGAGTTTCTTTAACGTAGAGTCTCCTCCTGTATTCGGAATACACAACGACATCGATACGAGAGAGGAATTAGCTGCCTATGATCCTACCCTTTACAACCTGATCAGGGAAGCTTTTCCTTGTATGAACAACATTGTAGACCGTTGTCAAAATCAAGGTTAGTCAATTATGTATTTGAAGTGGTATCTAACGTTTTTGTGTAAATTTGTAGATTGATACAATCAGTTAAGAGTTAAAAATATAAAAGGGAAGAAGAAACCCTCATCTCTTAACCTTGATCTATCAATATTTTATTTTCATTAACCTCCTCTGAGATAAGTCGATGAAATATGATACGTGCTATACGTCCTCTGTAAGCACAAAAGAGATGAACAATCGGTTATTAAGTGATGTTTTTCTGTAACTGCTTCAAAGAAATTAATCGTCGGAATATCTCTCTTTTTGTTTTAGCTCAAATAAGCAGTCAACCTCTGAGAATGAACTGCGGAGAAACGACGACTGGAGGTACTATAAAACTTTATTGTTATCATAACTAGGATTTGCTTTGAATTTAATGATTTAAACCACAAAACAAGCACCAGTGACTATAGTTATCGCTGGTAACAAAACGGTTTTTTGGACCAGTGTTCCGGTGGGGTATGAGGGGGGGAGGCAATGATGAGTTGTCCCTTCGATTGGCCAACTAGCCCTGTTGCTCGTGGATTACCCCCCCCCCCCATAGGGTGTGAGAGTTAAGCCTCTAGAATTGCCTACTTATTCTTACACTTCTTCTTCATTTTGAATAACGGGTATCATATGTTGCTAATGTTGTAAAAAGACATTATGGATTCTGGACAGTCGACTGTGTGTTATTTGTATTATGAGAAAAATATTACTTAGAGAGACATGCCAGTATATCTCGTATAGATAAGAAGTCTGACAAATACATACATTATCATTATTTGCATTTGTAACTGCACATTCCTAGGATTACTCTTCTGAGATTATGTAGAATATTCCTCCGTCCGGGAAAGAGAATTCAACTTACAGCCAGAATTGACGTTATTACAATGTAGTAACAACACGTTAATTGCCACATTTTGAGAGCGCGATACGGAAGATTTTAGATAAAATTACTTTCACAAAGAGAGATATTTTGATAATCCTGAAGTGTGAATTCGTAATCTTTGAAAATAATAGAGTAAATAATGGTGAAATGATCTTGTCGGTGTTAGATTTACAATTAAAATGTTTGGAGAGTTGTAATGCATATTGCATGTTTTCCCTTCTAGGAACGGGTACAGGTGGAGGTCCAGGAAACCACTGTGAAGACAACAACCAATTTTGTGGTTCATGGGCTTCTAGAGGTGAATGTCAACGGAACCCGTCTTACATGCTTACCAATTGTCGACTTAGCTGCAATCAATGCTAATGAAGTAAACGTAACAGATTGAAAGAAAAAAAGGAACAAAAAGACCAGGAAGGAGCTAAACATGGATTTGCATGTCCGATATATCATGTTATTCGTATTACTGAAACAAGTCAGAAACGGAAATTTGGAGCAGTTGAATGAAAAAGTAAATCCTTTTTGTGGCGGTATTAGATGTATATTACCTCACATAACAGTTATTTATGACTACTTGGAATCATAACTTTTAAGGTGTGTGATCCTACACAGAGTTTATTGTACCGTTTGCTTACAGAAGCTCGTTGATTCCATATACTAAACAAAGAACACATAATTTAGAAAAAGAAATTCTTAGAATAAAATTTTTAAGTCGTGTTTTTTCTTGAAAATATTAGAGGAGAAATTTTCTTCAGTTAGCTTTACAATATTATTGAAACTTGAAATATACTATGTTGTTTTTTGTATTCTTAAATGTACAAAATATCATCTATTTATAGATTCTGTGGGCAAACATAAATGAAAATAAAGTCCAAATAAAAGAAAAGAAAATAGAAAAGTGTTTACATCTTTGATTTAGTTATTACTATGTCATTAGCTATATTATCTGTTGTTATGTTAGTAGGATGATCTGAAGAAGTGAAAACCATATTGGAAATCAATTCCAAGGGTTAAGGGATTGTACAACTGTACTAAGCAATAGGAGAACAATAGCAATGCCTATCCTATTTTGATCGAGATTATGACTATAACTGTCTTATATTTTTATTTAGTCACTGCCTTTTAAACAAATTCAAAAACAAATTTCTTCTTGATTTTGATGTGAGTTTATATTTACAAGCATTAACTGATCAACTTGCAAATTGACCAATTGTGGAATGTAATATGGTTGTGACAATTTATATTCCATATCAAGCAAAATCAAAGCTTGATGCAGATTGTTGGTATTAAAAGTACATAACTAAATGAGACAAACATACTTGAACAACGCTGACTAATCTGAATCTCAGGAATGAAGAGGTGAAGACTAGGGAGAGACAGGACATCATCATCCAGTGAAACAAAGTTTAAAAAAATTAAAATTATCAGAAACAATCTTTGTCAGTTTATACAGGTCTTTGTGTGTACATTTTACGTCACCTTTCTAACCTGTATTAAAGGACCATTAATGTAGGTATATTAGTAGCAATGCAGCAATGCATGACACCTAACAGTTCAAATTACGTAATACGGAATATCGTGTACTTTAATCTTCTTAAAATGGCTAAATGAAAGAGATCAAGAGAGTTGGCAGAACATAAAAAGCTATTGAAGGCCGTTTCGCAGAGAAATAACTCAGTTTTGTTTGTATGTCTATAAATGTGTATAATCTTCCTGTTTGTGTATTTCATAAAAATAGATAAACCAGGCTAATGACGTCAGACTTAATACTGATACACTGGCCAAAAGAAACCGAACATAATATGACTGGTCCTAGCTCTGCCTTCAACATTTGTCATATTTATAACTGACTTGATTTAATTTATTCATTCACACATACAAATGATATAATTACATAGGTCATTAATTGCATAATTATTAAGTAGTATATACGGATATATGAAAGGAACGTCGTAAGCTCTGAGAGAGCTTACGTTGAAGTCCAAAGGAAAGTAAGCAAAGTTATGCAAATGAAGAATAAAGACCAATTAAAACAAAAGCAAAACTTAACAACAGGAATTGAAGGCGGAAAAAGTAAGGTGGGGAGGGGTGGGGGATTGAAGTGACTCGTTAGGACGCGAGAATTTACGCGTTTGATATCTAAGTACATCTTCACCCAAACACAAGCAAATGCAGCTGCTTGATTGTTTGGGATAACCTGATATTATTCCGGAAAAATTGCGTTCCAACGTTTAGCTGTTTGCGAGTTTTATTAATCCTAAAATTTCCGTTGGATTTGTGTTAAGCTTTTTTGTGCAAACACCTGTTGTGATACAGAGTTTGGATTTCACTCACTTTTTAATGACGTAATTCTGGTTAAGCTGTTTCTATGGAGTATATAACCTATATGCTATCATGGTATTCTTAAGCGTTTTGGAAGAACTCTGAGTTACGTAAGTTAACTCTTCAGGAATATTTACTTTCTGTCTGCCACAATTTGTTTTACACCAGCTGTATGCTTGTATTTATCGCATTTAAAAGGATGCTCTTATTAAGTGTTGCATGGATTAAAAATGATACTTCTCTCCTTGTTTCAAATCAGAATGAGACAATGAGTGATAATGAAACTGAATAAGGTGGCATTCATTAGAAACGAACTTTTTAGCAAGACAGTAGCAAAAAAAATCGTTTTCCTTATTTTTTATTATTACGTAATGAGCAACGTTTGTAGCTTTAATTTGACATCTCAGTGTAAAATGGTTCCTGGTGAAATGGTGTCAGAAAGACTCCATTAATTTAGTAAAAAATTATTTTTTATATCGTTGATCAAAGGACAGTAACGGACATTCTGCTTGACCTTTGCTTAATGCTTGACCGAGCTTAATGCAGAACAGATAAATAGATGTCTGTGGAAATCACCAACACCAGTATTACAACGTGTACAATGCAAATTCCCAGCAGACATAAAGTAAATATTTTGCAGATATCTTACATAAAGTCTTCGCTCGACTAAAGCCTCAAATGACTTGTTATTGGTGATGCAGTTATTCATTTTATTGTGTCTCCTCTGTGGCCTGTTATTCTACAGAGAAAGAAGAGACACCCCAATCAGCATTGCTAGAATTTCACATTTATGAGGCCCGGATTTCAGATTTTCGGATTTCGAGCATGAAACATTAGTTACAATGGCATAATGGTTTAAAATTCAAGTAGTGTCTATAGTCTCCGTGGCAATCGAATGCACCCATTTCGTCCTTGCATCATCTCCAATTTCTTTAGGACACACACTTTTGAAACACATTTAAGGTTCTCTTGATTATAATATGCACATTGTAATTTCTAAATCTAGCCATAGTACCCGAAAGTCTGGTCGTAATAGATAGAAACAGACTAGGAAGTGAAAGCAGATAACTAAGAGGTCAATAAGTTTTCACTTGTTGGGTCTGAGTACGTTTTTGGAGATTGGGGTTCCAGAGGCAGCAAAGCACAACTGATTGTGTAGCTTTTGAATTATGGTGACCTAAGCAGGGGTGAACTCCATAGAAACTTCAGTTTCAAACAAATGCGATATTTAGGAGGTGATAATGTTAATTAATTAATAATTAAAGTTTCGCATCTGATATGGTTGTATTCTGAATAGTATAGACACCATGAGACTAACTGCCAGCTTAAAAAAATGATAATAAAGTCTAAATAAAGTATGTTCGCTAATACGAGCTCCCTGAGTAAGGTATGAGACTAAGACAAATGAAACTGGATTCTTGATACTTTATTCTTTTTGAGGTACACAGAAATGGAAATCAAACTATAAAATATACAGACGTATATACAGAGATGTGCGATCCAGCGCACTGAATATTAAAAACGAGAATTTTATATTATCCATTAAATGACAAACGACAGAACATATATCATCCAAAAAATAAGACAATGAAAGAATGTGACACCTAATACAGATATTGTAAAACTTATGAAAATTTCATAATTTAACTTACTTTTAAATACAATACGATACAGTTCTTAAGCTGACAATCCAAGAGACAAAGTAGTGTGACAGAATTAATTTTGCAGTTTTTGCTAATCAATTGTCGAATTCATCAAGGAAATTAACTCACGCAAATATGTGACATAAGCAATGTTGAGGACTACTCTTCAAACAAGTCAAGATGAAAATAAATATGCCAGATAGGACCAGAGAAAATGTCGAGTTACAACTAACATGAGGCACACATAAAATTGAGTCGCAATAGGGTTTTCATTGGTTGCAAAGTGAGATAAAAATCCCGCTATTTTGCCCCTGCAAGTGGAAAGTGTTTTCTAAGAAATAATCAATATTTTATAAGTTTAAATTTAAAAGCAAATGTAGGTATCATGAAAAGAAGAGTTCATTGTCAGAGAAGCATTCAAATATTGGAATGAATACACTTAAATTATGCGGCCAACTTAATAACATTACAATATGATAACATGCGTATAAAACAACTTTTACTTATATTTAACGAATTCCCCTTGATACAGTGCATGAAAGTCTTTAACATACATTACAGCTCCGTCTGCAGAATACTCTCATGTAGACTGGGTTTCTCGTACATTCTCCGATGTTCGCCCAACGTTCACAGTTTACGTTATTGTCTGCACAGTTTGATGATGAGGGTCTACATTGCTGACAACTTACGGGACAGTTCGGCAACATCCAGGCAGGATTCCTCGAACATTCTCCTCTTGCGGCCCAGGCTGAACAGTTCGGATGAGTTTCTTCACAATCGTCTGGGTTGGTCTCTTCACCATCAGTTTCGGTGGTATCCTCACATCCATAGTAACGATTGATCTTTAGAATGTCTGTAGCACTGAAGTCGTTTCGGTTGCCTATGGTAATTCCCGCCTGTCGAGGAACTATAGTAGGTCGTCCGTTGCGACTGAAAGCATTCATTGGATAATGCATAATAGAGTAGTAGTCATAACGGGTTTGTAAATGATCAATGGTGTCCTGGTTATATCTGACAAAGTTGTATGCTAACCCAGGTAAAATGTTTTGGTAGTAAACGGTGACAAATTGATCTCTGTCGGTCCTCGTTTGTTCATGTTGGAATCCTACAGCATGCATTAATTCGTGCATGATGGTTCCTCTGTGAAAGTTACAAGCACCACCAACTGAAAGTTCTTGACGTCCTCCTGTTCGACCCACAGCCGAGTAGCAGCCCTGTCTTGGAACGATATGAACGTAGTCTCTTTGTCCATTCCAAGGAGTGAAACGAATACAGGTTGTTTGATGATAACGGTTAATTGCGGCCAAGATTCTTTGTCGAGCACCGGCGTCAAATGAGCGGTCGATGAAATACGGTACGACACCTCCCGGCCACCGTAGGTTACGATTACGAACAGCATTCTGGGCAACCTGGGATACGTTGTAATCGACTTTGATGTCGCCCTCTATCAGAAAATGTTCTACTCCAGAGTCGATGTTTTGATTTTCTTCAAAGATATATACCATACTGTCCTCTTCTTTTTCTGTGCCAAAGATACGGAGTTCGACAGGTGTTGGTATCTTGGAGTTAACCTCAAATTTCGGCGCTTGATTCAACTCGGCAGTATTGAGATCAACAGGATTGTCTCTACTCAATGGTATACATGATGAGTAACTCACCAGCAGTACTAAACTAAGTATTCTTGACAGAGTCTTCATCTTGATGTATGCGGCTCTCTTTACTCTCTATTCTGTGATTATGTCGATAGCTGTTGGAGATTGGTGTATCTATGAAGGTACAACCAGCTATGTGGAAGTATTTATTGATTTGGACGAGTTTGAACAACTTCCGATGACTGACTGATGCATTGAGATTTACAACAAGTTTGACCTGATTTTGAGCTGGCATTTGAAATACAGCAGTCCATATTTGGCTAAAGTTCAAACAGAGTGCGTAGTAAAGTCTAGTCACGTAACAGCATCGCTTCGTCATACCGACTACTCCAGTACACTTGTCTTAGACAAATCTAGATATTAAATTCATGTCATTGATTTAAAAACTGCATTATCATTATACTGTCGTTCATACGTGATAGCTCTAAGCATGTCATCACATAGCGCAGATTGCATCACGTTGGCACTAGTCACTCTTAGCAACAATTGATCACCAGACCTACAGTCGCTAGTGCCAGTATTCATCGTTTGAACTGACAAAACCCTAATTTCAAATTCTAACTGATGCACCAATCATGTAATTATTCTAACTGTGTGAAATGATAAAGTTACCTGATCTTGTCTCTTTGCATGTATGTCTACTATTTCAAAAAGTTTGCCACTAATTCACAGAATCCATCGACGTAAATTGAGTAACAAAACTTTGCTTCATTTGAAGTTTGGACTTATCATCCTAAGCGATGCACTAATCTAATAAAAATGTAACTCATTAAGAATTTATAATTTATTGGTTGGATGATAGGCCATAAGACACACATTGTAGAGGGTTGTTATTTACTAGAATTCGAAACAGATTACAGTTTATTCCATCAATTCACTTTCATCTTAATTCCTTCAGTTACGTAATCAGAGTATAAGACTCTTTAAACAACTTTGCAACAGCAATTACTTTTTAATTGTAAGTAATTTAATTATTTTTCTGTACATTCATTTGTTTTTATTAATTAATTTTTTTTTTTGGGAGGGAGGGGTGATGAAGACCCTGCGACAAATCTTTTGGGTTACTGTCGTCTCGTAATTTTTAATCTCTGTTTGGGGTATAATGTGAAGCATCGCCTCTTACCAATGTTGCGCGAAAGGCGTGAATGCATGTTGTGAATTGCAATCCTGTAGCCAACATTAAGAAAGATTGCGAGGTGGTGTCACACTGAGTTTTTTTCTTTGATATATGTCTCGATCACACGGAAGAATATAACCATCGTAAACCTATACTGTGGTTGCGGGATGATAGATGCAGGCCTATGTGCAATGATATGAACTTTGTGTAAGTCCTACATCCTCATTCCAACCCCTAATTTTTTAATTGTTTAGTAATTCACAAAGTCAAAGCAAAATGTTTGAACAAACGTTTACTTCCCATATATGGATCAGAGACGACAAGGTTTAAATATACATGACGTCATAATCAATCCAGGATGTAATCAAGATAAACTCATCCCGTGCGTGACTTCTCATTACTCTGTAAATTGTCACCTGATAAACAGAACAACCCTCGATGAGACCTTCACTCGATTAATAGCAAAATCATTGCAATGACAAATCTTTATTTTAGAGTATAACAATCTATATAAACTTATCGATGAAGGCGTGTAACTTCATTACCTTTCAGAAACTCAACTACCGATATAACCAGAGAAGCTATTCAAAAAGGTTCTGAAGATGTATTCATTTAATTGTGTGTTGTGGTGTTGCCTTTTTATCTCCTTACATACTCTTACTGTTTCCACACCGGTATGGCAAGAAGATCCGGAAAATGGTGAGCCTTTATAACATTTCACATTTTCCTTTTCTCTTTTATGTTTTTAATGTTGTTTTATTGCATTGTTCGTAGTATCATATGGTAGCTCACATACATAGCACACATATCTGATCCGACTTAATCATTTCATTCTAATAAAATTTTAAAACATTTTAGTTAAGGATAAAATACTGTATGCCATGCGATATAGAGATAATTTAATGTGCATTACATGCCCATAAATAATTTATGTATACTTCCACTATTCGCGATGTGTGCATACACATTATTACATGCAATATTTAAAATTGTGTTTATACGTTTGATTATATACATTCTTGCACATAAACTGATTTTAAGTTTGTCATTTGTATCGGGATATAATCTGGCCACATTGCCTTTGACGAAAGTAACTTTGATGATATGGGTACTTCATACTCGTTCGTTGCGATCAAAAGTTGTTTGAAATAAAATTTTGCACGTCTCAAGATGAACGGTGTAACAAGCTATGTGAATAATACTGTAACGACATTGTTATTATTACCTTCCAGTGTGATTTGTATTACACTCATAAAACCACCAAATAAAGGAAATGACATCTTGCCAATTCACTCAGAGACGTCAGTTACACTGACACACGCAACAGTTACTGTAAGGCTTCCATTAATGGAGACTCTGGCAGAAAATGACGTAGTTAACAATCTGTGGAGGATCACGTGGTCACTTCACCTATTTCCTTTTCTGAAAACGCTACAGTTATCAAGCAATTTGACTCTCATATTACTCAAATCACTCAACAATCTTTTAGATAGTGGCTTCAATCACTACACGGGTAAATCATTCTGCACTACAGGCGACATAGTAACATGGGTATTTGAATATGCTTACGTACAGTCTTTGACAAGAATTACTCTACTTCAAACGTATCCTTCTCTCTAGATGTGGCATTGCACCTCATGCAGTTTGTAACATAGTTAAGTAGAGCAGATAGTTATTTTGCACAGTGATTACATAATGATTTATATGATATCTGCCAAAGAGCTTAAATGCGAAATTGTGATGAGATGTGATAATTCGTGATTCACCTATCAATTGTACATGTGACATGTTTCAATTAAGGAGAAGTGAAGAATGATGTTCTGAGGCAGAGGGTAACTAATGTCTGAGTGACAGAACGTCTCACGTTGAATCCCACCCATATCGTTTTTATGTATTTTACTTCACATTTTTTCACACTTATTACCACAAACTACCGAATTCTACGTATAGAAGTGTAAAACGTTTCATCCAAACTGAAATACTGCATGTAACGTAGACATAATCAAACACCATTACTTAAGGAAAAAATATCCATGGTACTATTAACTTAGTTCACAATGAGTTCCACATCAGAAACTCAGTATTAGGCTGGACGTGAGTTCACTACGTTAGGGGAATGTGGGAACACTGTTTGAAAAGAAATTAATCTCAACTATTAAATCTCTCATACATTTTTACTTCAATTTGCGTTACAGATGGCGATGACAGACTGACGATAGACAATGTCGAGGCTCGAATTTACAGTTTGCTGGAAGATGAAGGTGCATTTCATGTTTTACTGAACATTTACATCCAAACTGTGCATTGGACTGTTTCTGTCCTTTTTCCTCTTGTTAAAAGTGTGTAAAGAACTCTAAGGACATGTATTTTCCTATTTCCTGCAAGATATGCACATAATTATATGTTATAAACAAGTTGATAGTTATGCAAAGCATTGAAGGGAAATAAGTTATCAGACAGGTATCTCCTTAAACTTAAACATTGAGAAATGTAACTTGGAAATGGTATAACAATTACTAAAATACTTCAACCATTGGCTAAAACGATTTAATAAAATCGATTAGTCCATTACGAATAGGAAGTAGCAACTTGTGTATCATATTCACATCTTCCATAACTTCAATTTCTGTTTCATGTTTAGATCCAAACAGCCCATTAGACGTCAGAGGAGACAGACCAGGACAGGCAAGTGAACAATCTCGGTGTGACATCATCACAGGTGTACCAAATGACGTCAGATCCGCTCTTCGACTCAATTCTTTCTACAGTAAATATACACATGCGTACAACATTCCTGTTTTGGGTTCTTTCCGAGTTTCCGACAGAGCATTGCAAAGAGCTTGTTACGTTGTTCGTTTCATGCTCGCTGACAGAGGAGACCTAAGGCAGGCCATGTACGCCAAATATGGACGAGTCGCCATCATGGCAACCAACGAAGTGACACAAAATATTCCAGAACACTCCTTCCTGCCACCATTTTGGAACACTCGAGCCAGAGGCCTTGGAGGTACTCTTCAAATCCCTGTGTCCACTGGAGCAGAGGAAAATGTACTTTGTTTAAGAAATGACAGATACAGAGAAGACATTTTCCTTCACGAGCTTGCTCACGGAATTCACAAGATCGCTCTTACAACTGCAGTCCGAAGTTACAATGGCAGACTTACTAACGCTTATAACAGTGCCAGAAGACGCGGGCTTTGGAGGAACACGTATGCTGACGACACAGTGGATGAGTATTTCGCGGAAGGGGTCCAGAGTTTCTTTAACGTAGAGTCTCCTCCTGTATTCGGAATACACAACGACATCGATACGAGAGAGGAATTAGCTGCCTATGATCCTACCCTCTACAACCTGATCAGGGAAGCTTTTCCTTGTATGAACAATATTGTAGACCGTTGTCAAAATCAAGGTTAGTCAAATATGTGAGTTGATTAAGTGACTGACATTTTTCTGTCTCTAGAGCATTTCCGGGTTATTAGAACTAAAGTATGTGATTTCATTTGAAGTCGTACCGTTCATTTTGGATTATAGTGAGTGCATTTCCATATCCAGTAAATCACAGTGAAAACGTGCAAATCAAATTGAGACCCATATACTTCGCCTTGGTCTATCAGAATTTTATTGTCATTAATCTTCTGTCAGACAAAATTATTATTGTAACATTTCTGTAACTACACCAAATGAATAAATCATCAGAGATGTCTCTTTTTTGGTTTTCAGCTCAAATTAGCAGCCAACCTCTGAGAATGAACTGTGGCGGAACAACGACTGGAGGTAATTTAAACTTTTAATGTTGTCATAACTGGGTTTTGTTTGTAGACAATGAACTCACAATACGAAGAGCAGTGACTCCAATGAACGGTAGGGGGCAAACGCAGTTTTTGAATGGTCCAGTGGCGTAACTTTGATTAAGGGCAAAATACGTTGGGTGCCCCTGGCCAAATGACATGTGCACGCACGATGCAGCTGAGCGAATTAAGTTCTGAAAGTCACGTGCTCTCACAAATGGTGCTAACTTCAAATCAGTTCTACTTATGTCTTAAATAACTAATCATGTTAAAGATGACAGGTCGTTATGTCCAGTGTGGAGAATGATGTTCATGTTTGTATACACGTATAGTTTTAACTTGATGACCAGTTCCTAAAATATACTTAACAATTTTTACAATTTAAAAAATCAGTCTAAAGCCTGTATTTCGATAAGAGCACTGACGGGTAACAAAAGGTATGATTAAACAACTTCTCAAGATTTTGATAGTGATGTTCAAAAGCGTAATTCTATCCCAATCCCATTTGGGAAAGGTTTCATTTCCAGCAGTCCATTCCAAACAAAGTAGGGACTATTACCGTAGGTACTGGACTCGTTTAGTGACTTATTCCCGGTGTCTGGGGTTTTCCCATTTGTGCATAGTAACTCCCCAACTGGAATTGTTTGCTCACTTCACTTGTTCTCAAAGTAAAAAAAAAGTCTTTCCTCATTTGTAATGCCGTAAAGGGCATGAAATTTAGTTGCATGTATAGCTAATATATTAAAATGAAATGTTATGGACGTAACATGTAGCCTATTTATATAATGAGTGAAACAATACCAACAACGATGTAGGTATATGTCATATGAATTAGGGGAGGAAACATTACCCATAAAGACATGTAGGTTCATATAATATACATTTCGAATCTAACAAATACATATATTACCATACTTTGCATTAGCAGCAACGCACTCTTAATTTCAAAGAATAAAGTATTTACTCTTCTGACTGTATCTAAAATGATCTCACTTACTCCAACGATGAAAACATAATGTGATGTGGTTAGTTTTACATTTGTTTTTAAATGTTCAAATCTCTACAGAGTTACATAGTCTGTTGTAGGATTCTTCTTTAAGGAACTGGTATAGGGGGTCGTCCAGAGAACAAGCGTGAAGTTAAAAACTGTCATCTGACAATTAATTTGCATTTTTGCATATCTTCGTAGAAATCATCAGATGTAAAACAAAATATTTAAACTCTTTCCAGTGATATGAAGGTTGATAAAAACTTAAAAGTCAATTTGAAACATATTTGACAGTTCACTGTAGGTAACCATATCTGGAAAACGCTACGCTACAGGGACGTGTATGCATTAGCAGTCTGAAAAAGTCTACAGTATCATGTTTCACATTTTTAACAACACACTTTGAATTTACTCTTCTGAGATTCACTATTGAAGAGTCAGAGTACACAATCTTTAAATGATCATGTAAGTTTTCGATTTGTTTATAAATGGTTGCAGAATTATAATGTACATTGTGTGTGTCTTTTCTAGGAACGGGTACAGGAGGTCGTCCAGGGAACCAGTGTGAAGATAACAACCAATTTTGTAGTTCTTGGGCTTCTAGAGGTGAATGTCAACGGAACCCGGCTTACATGCTTACCAATTGTCGACTTAGCTGCAATCAATGCTAACAAAGTAAAAACCACAGAACGACAGAAACGACAGAAGGAAAGGCCTGTGGTGGGGTAAAGAGACGTGAAGTTGCATTTTCCTTTTGGTCACTTTATACTTCCTGTGCATACCACTGACAACAAGCGCAATCAACCTAATCTGGTTTGGAGTCGTTGAACCAGAAAGTGAAGATTTTGACACTTCTATATAACATTACTTTTATAACTCAACGCTACAGCAGGTTCTGACGGGCTAGTCTACAACAGAGTATCTGATATAGACGTTAATAATTTGACAATAACATAAACTCATCTTAACGGTCCATGTGTGTCCACCTACGCATTGAAAATTTATGATTTCTCAGATTTGAACGTGTGTCTATATGGAATGACGTAACACACTATATTCAACCACTGAGTTCATATAGGAAGTTTATATGTATAGGAAGTTTATATGTATATAGGAAGTTTATAACTGTTACTTAAAATTATACTTTTTTTGAATTCTGAAATGTACAGAATTTCACTTACAGATTTGATCAAATAAATGAAATATGATGCAAACAATGAGTAAAGGGGAATAAAACTGATGAAATGAGAACATAGTGAGCAAACTCTTCATTTTGTGTGGCATATTATTGCATTTTTGATCCTTGGTTTGGGAAAAGAGCGGCGTGAACATCGGAACACTGCATTGAAACGGTTCAGTAAACAGTAAACAGAAATAATCAACTGGTAACTATACATTAGGTTACAAATCTACAGAGAAAGAAGTTGTTGAGACTACACATACAAGTTTTTGAACAACTTCTGATGGCTGGTCTGAAGAACTGTTGGATCAAGGAGGTTCTACAAAACCTCCTTGGTTGGATCTTACTATGAGTCTGATAGGATAAATGACCTCACAACCACATCAGTCCTTATTCAGTGAATGTCTAGATACTGTGAATTTATGTTACAGAACAGGATTGCTCGGTCATCCCAGAACAAACGTGATAGTCTTCCATAAATAAAACACTACACTAATTTCTTTGTTACTTTCTTTTCTGGTGATGCAAACTCAAAGGGAACTATTTACCCGTTTCCCCCAATTGCTTGGTTCACTGCTTTTGAAGAAATAGACAATATTTTTTTTACAGAGCCGTGGCTGCACTGCTCCTGAACTACTTTTTTATGAAACACGTCTATATATAGAAGTAAATTACACCAGAACTAAATAGCACATGTGCATTGCAAACCTGCAAAATGTGTCCGACTTCAATTTGTGTGTTAATAGTTCCTAGTGTCATAAACCTGAACCGGGAATGGTCTTTAATTAATTAAGAAACCTTCACAAGCAATCAATGTATCCCTAATTACAGACTAAATGTTAAAATCACATATATCTTATTTAAGGTAATCTATCTCGTAGAATGTCAGACCATTTCCTGTGTTTTGGTGTCGAAACTTTCCATTTTGTTGATGATGAACAAGTTGATGGGGTCATAGCTGTATGCTACAGTGGTCACTCCAGGTGTGATTATTATGCTGGTATAAATCTTTTTGAAACTGAAGTATGAGGCCTAAGTGATATTTTTGACCACTTTTTGTAAGAAGATACAAGCCGCACTGACCTTTAAACAATCAAATATGTTTTGAATAATATACATGTTACAAACCTCCATCTCTCACACCATTATTTTACAACTCCCCTCCCCCCTTAAAGTGAAAACACTATTGTTAAAGTAACTTCCTTTAAGGATAAAAATACACAAATTAACTTAAACACAGTATCATCCAGATTATAACGAAAACACCTTTGTAGACAAAGTTTATTATACACGTTAGGGGGGTTTGTCCCAGAATATTCATTTCCTCCTAACTAACAAAGTTTTCACTTCATCACAAATATACAAATTATATAGCCGTTTTGATGAGAGATTATCAATGCCCTTAATTGACAATTATCCTGACTAAACTCCCCACAATCAAGGACAACTAAACTAAAAAGAAAAAAAAAAAGGAAGGCAAAAAAGTTGGCATTTTTTTGTTACAATTTAAAGTTAAAAATGAAAGCAGTAGGAATAAGGAAGTAGGAATAAGGAAGTGAAAATCGACAAATATAACTGTATTTTTAAAAATTTGTGTGTTTTTATATAGTATTTTCAGATATAGGCTATATAAGTACAAACAAAAACAGTATATCGGAGAATTGCTCACAGCAGCACTCATGAAAAATCATGGAACTTTTTATTTCATTTTTGCAAGAATATTGATGACAGCGTTGCCACAATTATGTAGATTTGACCATTCTGTACAGAACATTGTACTCATAATCATCGTAATGGTATAGATTAAGAAGTTGTTTGCTGTTTACCAAAGATATCTACAATAAAGAATGACACCAAAAATTCAAAATCAATGACACTGTTTGTCAACAGTCCATTCTTTCCATAGTTAAGGGCATGTCATTAATAAAATGAAAATTGCATTTCTTGCAGTATGCATAAAACTTTCAAAACATAGGCTATCATAAGCTATCTTAAGTCTGCAACAGAAGTTTAAAAGTACTTCACTTAAAGGCAGTAACTCATCACTCCAAGCTATATTTTTGACTTCCTGATGGTAGAATTCTTAACTGGTTCTACTCTTCGACTGACAGCAAATTGGAAAGATGCAGAGTAGCTCATATTGTGTACACAGGGATCCAATGTTTTGATTACATATGTGGAGTAATGTCAGACAGATTGTGGGAGGGACTAGACGTAAATGGTTTGAAAAACTAAAACTGTCTAGGGTGATGAGTTTTTGTCTTTAACAAAACCACCTATGAGAATCATCCAAAATTGATTTCGTGTTTTCAATGTTCTCGTCTATACACACAGTAGTTACGAATTTTTTATATTTTCCAAGTTTTGCTAACATTTTCATGAACCAAAATGATTGAATGATTATGGTAAAAGTACTTTCCGGTTTTATTGAATTTATCGCAACTTTTATGAATTTCATTGTCACTCAATTATAATGGGAAATTCTGTGATTAAATTTTAGTACACTGTACAGAAACACTTTAAAATTGACAAGAAAAGAACCATTGTTTCCAAACTGCTTATATGTTCGTCCTATAGCAAACCTTAAAAGTGGTGTTTAATGTGAGATATTTCTTAATTAAGTCAGCAATTATGAGCTTGTGACTGTTCTTGAAATAACGTTAATGACATATCGTAGACATATTGAAAGTTCTTCGCTAATTGCATATTTGATTTCATATACATTTAAGTGTCTCCAAATACGATCGAGCTGGGGAATGAGTTGGGGATGAGTTGACAGTTTATTACCCATTTGCTCTCATGGGTTTCATAAAGACCTTGGGATGTTGAACGATTTCCGCTCTGTGTGGGGTGGGCGAAAAGACTGTAATTGAGAACGGGCTGAGTTTAGGTGTGAGTGCGCAAGCGTCCATACTGCAGTAATTGTTATCTTCTTACTATACGTAGTGTACCACTAGGAGACATTGTACTTACTTGAGAGGCTGAAGTTGCCAAAAATGACGTTTAATTGGAAGCCCACCTTTACACCCCTTGTAGTATTCAACCGAACTTAGTGGGCCAGTAGCCTTATGTGGAGGTACCTCATGGTATACGAATTGCATGGATCGGGATTACCCACTGGGGTTAGGGGTGAGAAGGGGCATCAAAATGTGTGTGTTTGTTTGTGAACAACAGAACTAATATCACAATCTCCGCCAAGACGATAGGTTGGATGAACCTCAAACCTGATGGATAGGTGCCAAGGTGTAGTGTTCGCCCGACCGATGACGTTATAGGTGAAAGGTCATGAAGACGAAAAACACATATTTAGTATTTTCTCAATATGTCAATATCCTAGAGTGATAAATATACTACATATGGAGAGAAGAAAATACGAGAATTTTTTAAAATATTGATGACATCATAAGGTCAAAGGTCACGTGATTAAAGGTCAAATCGGCAAAAATGCTTCACAAAGTGTGTCACGATCTCCTCCTAAATGGTAAAGCGGATAAATTTCAAACTTGGTAGATAGGTGCCTGTGTATGTGGTATAGTGTCAAACCGACCGATGGCGTCATAGGTCAAAGGTCACAGGTCACTGTAACTATAGCTCACAACACAGGTGTCAACATGGTGTCAAAATGATTTTTACGTATGTGCCTTTTTCGTGAATGTG
The DNA here is from genome assembly GCA_021234535.1 of Stichopus chloronotus. Classification (NCBI taxonomy): domain Eukaryota; kingdom Metazoa; phylum Echinodermata; class Holothuroidea; order Aspidochirotida; family Stichopodidae; genus Stichopus; species Stichopus chloronotus. Next base: position 5,371,245 of record CM037836.1, read on the forward strand.
ACACATTATTTAACCTGCGCAACCATGTTTTGGGCTGAGTGATCATGTCTGGTAGCAATGTAATTTTCCATGTGTTGGTACCTTAACTCATTCAGTATCCACAGTACCCCGTAGTTGGCGAGCCCCCAAAATTGCCGCTTCCTTCAAAAATTACTCGCTATCACTGTGGAAACGTTACTGAAGTAAGCCTAACCTTCTTGAATCTAACCACAATTACGTATTTCACGATTATGAACCCATTTCAGGTACGTTTCCTCTAAATAAGGGCTCGTTTGTGACATTAAAAATATCGGCGATGGATTCCTTAAGTGCACCAATTTCGGGGTACTGTACATATATTTTACAGCCTACTACACAGCTGTACAAGGACTCGAGTTGTGTACGCACTGTGAAGATAATATTGAAGCACGCACAACGCGCTTTTCAGGGCATTCAAAACATCGAGAGTGACGACGTATGCGGATATGAGGAATACTTTGAGCGCACGTATTTCTAGGGATACTTTTGACGCACGCTCGATTTCTGCGCACATGCAGGTATTTGTGCAGATCGACGCATATGCGTTGTACTTCAGTACTAGATCACTAAGTGAAAATAAGTTACAAGTTATTGTGTAATGTATATGTATATGTATGTATGTATATATATATATTATATATATATATATATATATATATATATACTTTACACGGTCATTCTCCAAAGACATCGCCGAGCACACTTCATGAAATGAGGGGAACGGACATAGCACACTGAGAGCCAACGTTATTAGTTGCATATGGAAGGTAGGACACGACATTGAGATGGTTACTTCCACGTTCATTGGTTACTTATCTAGTGTAGGAAGTGTATGGTCAGCAGGAATTTCCTCTGTCAGAAAAAATGAAGGAACTTCTTTCTTACCCACGTAAGCAATTTAGATATTACTTGCAATGTATTTATACTTTGCAAGTGTTGTAATTACTCCATTCAGCAAACTGATTTTGACTGTTGCAGCACACATGATATACCTACAATGATGTTACGTTTGTTCAACTTCGCCATCCTCTGCTGTCTAGTTGTAGACATCTCTCGAGCCATATATTACCAAGAAAGCGGATGTTCGTTATCTGGTAAGAGAGATACTTCGTATTTAAAAATATTCTTATTTATTCGTAACGTTCTCGCGAAGATTAGGAATAAATATTTCTCTCTTTGACTAAAACAATAATTTGATTAAAAGTTAACATCTGTGCTTAATATAAATATGAAAAAATAAAGTAAAAACTGTGACCATAAGAATATCACAGCAGCAACTAAAAATAATCTTACAGAAAAGATCATATTTTTGAAGATCATTTGAACATTTTTTAATTTTTGCCGACACTTCAAATAAATCCCACCGCAATTCTTGTTGGTGACCTTCGTGACTAAAGATACTGATGTTTAACAACGAAATCAAGAAGGATTTCCAATTATTTCAGATAAAATTAGATACCTTACAAAATGTTATGTGACAAACATTTTAACACTAGAATTTGACATCTGCCCTTTGAAAAAGATTTTCAACAAGTGATTTTAATCATACATTACCATGTTATTGTTGATTCAGTTGCTCGTTATATTTTTAAAATCTCTAAGTTTGACCATTTCCATTATCATGTAAATAAAACTTAACAGGTGTGACAAAAAGTCATAAATTTTTGAACGAACTCAACGAGCCTCCTTAAAACATGATAACTTAAATATATATATATATATATATATATATATATATATATATATATATATATATATATATATATATATATATATATATATATATATATATATATATATATATATATATATTCTAATGAGATATGAGTTCATCTAAAAAAAAAAAGAGTCTTTGTAATTTTGTATTTTTTCTTCTGGTAAATCCATTTATGATGGAAATATAAACGAATGAACGATATATCTTATTGATATAGTACATTCACAAACACGAATCTGAATTACCTTCTGGAAGACTTGAATTTAGTTTTGTCTTTGATATTCAACAGACATTGCAGCATGTGGGCCAAAAGGTGTTTGTAATCATTGTTCACTTGACGATGTAATTATCGACTGTAGTTACAATGGCTGGCGTGAATTGCCGTCAAATTTATCCTTGGGCATAACCCTTATGTAAGTACACACCATAGGATTTGTCTGTGTGCGTGTGTGCGTGTGACCTTGTTTTCGGGTGGGATCGAGGAAGGAAACAGTAGATTTTACGTCCTCTGTAGAAAATTCAATAGATTTCTCCGGTCCTCTAAAGATTAACAATAGTCAGTCTATTGTTAAGGTTAGGGTTGAGGAAGAAAAAACAAAAGAAAGTACAATGAGGCCATCGGGAATGAATGGAAAACAAACTTGTGTGTGTGTGTGCCCTTGTTCTCGGGTGGGATCGAGGATCGAAAGAATAGATTTTAGGTCCTCTGTAGAAAATTCAATAGATTTCTCCGTTCCTCTCAATATTAACAATAGAGAGTCTATTGTTAAGGTTAGGGTTGAGGAAGAAAAAACAAAAGAAAGCACAATGAGGTCCTTGAAATGAATGGAAAACAAAGTTGTGTGTGTGCGTGTGTGTGTGGAGAGAGGTGTTGGGGCCTTTTACATTGTTGTAATTTTAGAACCTGACATAACTCAACATTTTTGTCAGTAAGCCGGTAATACAAAATGTTGCATTCTTGATTGCTCGAGCTAGACACCTATTTTCAAAGAACCTTATTTTATGTAAAGTCTTATAAACGTTCAAATAGGAGCAAACTTCATCGAATAATTTTATGGGGGGGGGGGGGGGAATTTAACGTACCGTGTCAGAATCATTATTTACTGAAGATCTTGATTAAGTGAGAATCTCCTTCCCGTGTTACTGTGCATGGAATATTTGAATATTAATTACTCATAATTTGAACGTTGGAACCCTTCACTGGTTTTGCTTTGTTAGACATTTGGATACGTGCACTACGACGTTGCTACACAATGTTAACACCCATACATTACTTGTTTAAAAGAAGGTTAGTTTTGACCAATTGTGAACAATTGTGCGCTAAGTAAGACATCGCTGTGTCGTTCTGTGCATGCCGGGATACCCAGTCCCGGTCTCAAAAATGTGTAATCATTTTGCAAACTTCTATTTCAGAAACTTTGAGGGGAATTCCATTTCCTGTGCTCCGATCGACTATTTTGAAGGATTTACCAAGCTAATTAGTCTGTAAGTACATCAAAAACTTCCCAAAAAGGTATACCAGCTATGCTAAAATATTCTGTCAGTGTCTGTGTCTATGTCACATCTTACCTAGCTATTAAAGCACTGTTGTGGGTACATTGAACTCGTTAGAAGTCGTAATCGCGGGAAGGTATTTTGAATACTTTGGGGAAAAAGTTAGCTCAAACAGAAAAAGTCGCCAATGTCCACCAACATGGAACACACCATAGTTGCATATTTTAAGGTAAAAATATCCTATAAACAGTACATAAGTCTATGCATGGTTAATTACAACAGCAGGAGAAAATGAAAACACAAGACTAAACAAAAAAAAATAGAAAAGAAAAGGGATATGGACGTTGCTCACAACGGAATCCGCCTCATTGTTACATACTAAATGTGCAGACGCAACAGTCTGTAAATAACTTATGGGAAGGCTGTAATCACATCATTCCCATTAAATTGACACTTAAAGAAGTTAGTAGACAAGGTTTCCGTCAGAGATTTATTAAAAAGTCCATTAGATCTGGACAACCATTACAAATACAAAGTACATTATTTCTAAACAAACATTGTACTAATGAAGATTCTAAGCTTGAGAAATACCAATGTTTGACCAGATAGTCTCGTTGTTGTGTAATTGGATTGGTCACATTCTCACCTTAATATCTTTTGGTACAAGGAGGATGAATGATGTTGTCCTGAAAGAAGGACCCTTCATTAGCGTAGGGTTATGTATTAAGAATTTGCTAATTATAATGTCAAGATTGTTTATAGTAGTGTCAGTCTCGCAGAGGGGTCCATTCTTGGGCCTCTCTTTTTCTCAGTTATATAAGTGATACAGATAATCGATTTCCCAATCGAAACTTTCTGGTTCCATATCCCCCCAAGATATTTGGTATACGTCTTACTTCTCATTCATTTATTCTTCATGATGATGTTTTCTGATCACTTCTTCGTGTATTTCGTGTCCATTATTTACATCAATTGTTTTTTTTTTTTTTGCTGGAAGAAACTGCTGGCACTGATACTAGTATTAAGGCCAACATTGGACACTTTTCCGAATATGCTCTGAGTAACATGCACAGATATGTTTACTATTTTTTTGAGCTTGGAATGAAGATAGTCTACAACACGCTATCCCTTTTGCAATTCAGTGACATTTTAACCTTCATACTCACAGCTACCTGTATTAGCAGGGAGGTGTTCCTGGTATTAGATGGTTTATTTTGGATAAACGCTGACTGGACAGAAATATTTGGTTACGTCATCTATCGAACCTTAAGTGCTTTGCACATGAGTACCTTTGCTGAGTATCTGCGCTAAATGGTTTTCTTTGGCCACAATCATTCCAAAGATTGTAATACTTATTAAAATTACTTATTTTAATACTTTAACATGTTTAATGATGGAGAATGCACAATTTACCTTTCACACACCCTGCACATAGATACCGTATAGGACGCTTTGCTACTATTCAAACGAACACGTACCAGTCTGCCAATAAGATCGCACTCTCTTCATTGCTTGTGTTTCGTTAAGTCCGTATCTTACTTTGCAGACGGTCGCTGTATCTGCGTGTAACGACTTATAGAATTAAAAATTTATTCCAGTTTTATCCAAATTGCATTTTGCAGAAATGTCCATTTTATGGTCTGTCTGTTATTGTAACTAATGTGAAGACTTTCTTTTGGTTAAAGGTTCGTCAGCGGTAACAAGATACGAGAGTCATTTTATCTTCCATCGAGTGTGAAGTACTTGTAAGTAGAAACTTCATTATCTATTATTATACAGATTGCCCAATATAAACCATTGCAATTCTTCTTTTACAAGTACTTGTTTACGTTCTTGCACTGTACATTCGAAAACATTCATGTGTTTATAATTTTGACTGAAACTTGAATTTCAATGTTTATTTCCCCTACGCACTACTACTTCTTTTTAGAAGGTAAAGCTGAAATAACGTGAAAAACAAGAGCCCTCACTGTTAATGACTTAACGCTCTCTTCTCATTTCGTAGACTTTTTTCATTTTGTCTTATTCTTGATGTCTTTGTTCATTTTCCTTTCATTTAGCCTTCCTCTATCATTAATTCGTATTTTTTTTCCATTTTTTCTTATTTTTGCACTCTTTGCACTCTCGTGTAGAGGAGGATGATAGAAGGAGATGTGTTGATGAGGATGGGAGGGGTATGACTGCAAAGTAAGTGAAATGTAGACAAAATGAAAAAAAAAATGCTCGAAAATGAGCAAAAAATAAAATCAAAGGAGACAAATGAACGAAAAAATACGAAAATGAGAAAAATGCTCACGATGAGAACAAAATGATAATAAATGAGAAAAAAAACAAGACGAAATAAAAAAAAAACAATGCCCATGTACTCATTGCTTGACTTTGCTATCGCCTACGCTATACTCTGTTTATCTCTTGTTTTGGTAACACGTTTACTGACACTCAAAAAGTAGGATGAGCTGAGACAGTGTAGTAGGGGTTAAGTTGAACAGGTTTGGGAGACAGGAATGGAGTAGGTAAATGAGAAAAGGGGAGTACCTTAAAGATAAGTCTGTGTCCATTTATAAATAGTCAAAATCTGCTAATCAACAAATTTGCTGGTCCATAAAGTCCGGGATAATAACTCCCTGGTCGTAGTAATGTCGGTGTATTGGTAAACAAACAAAAAGTGTTATCTGAATGTATAGGTTTGTCTCTCCAAGGAAGTGAAGATTTGTATTTTGCGGGTGGGGATTGGCAAACTGTTACACGTTCATTACTTGCATAAATTATTATTTAACGTTTTCTCAGCTCTGTAAAGTTCAATCAACTGGAAGATGTGAACAATTTCTTCATCCACTGTGACAATCTGAGAACGATGTAAGTACTATAAAATGGAATAGACTGGAGATATATTTAATTAAAATTTAGCATATATGTAACAATATACAGATCACCAAATTTACTAGGGTAGGGACCAACCTTACCGTCACTTGAAACGGCCCTGCAGGATGACCATCACTCATCCACAAGCCATTCTCGTTGCAATTCCTCCTTCTTCGACCTTCCCCTTTGGAGAAGAAAAAGATGGCCTTATTCAGAAACCTTGACAAATATCCGTTGGAATTGTAATTATATCTACTACAGTTTTTGAGATATGGCTTTTCAAAGTTTGATGAAAATGCAAATATGATGACTTGAAGTGTTGCACAGTGTCGTTCGCTCTGTTGTTAGCCATAAATATATTGCCATTTAATTACTTGCCATCTGGATGACACATTGATACGTGATGTCGATATTTTGAAAAAAAAAAAAAAATGCTACCAAAAAGAAAAAAAGTTCTCGGTGCATATAAAATTCCCAATTGTCCTTGAAATAATGGTAAAGTAAACAAGAGATAATAAAAAGACATATCATGCAAGTCCTTCTCTTTACGCCACACATTTGTACACCTAGCTAATAGTTATTCAAAATGCGAGTCCAAGACAGGACTATGCCTGTAAAATTGTCAATATTGACTAAATTTGAAGCTATTTCGAGCATTTTGAATGAATAATACCGTCACTACTAAAACATTTTTATTGTCACGTCACATCACCTTTAATACTTTTTATCTTCTTCAAGGCAATCTTTATCAAGTATAAATTGTTTGTTTGTTGGTGTAATGCAGGACTGGCAAACTTTAGGCCATATTCTAAATCAAACACTTCAATTTTTATGATTTTGTGTATTAAAACCCCAACTTGTTGATCTCAAGGCTAAGATAGGTAACCACATTTTAACGTTTGCTAATGTTGCATTTTCCGGTGAAATGGGGATGGCATCTCTTTGTATTCTCGTATTCATGCCATGGTTCCGCTCAGACGCGAGATACACATCTCACGGAAGCCGACCATGTAATGCTGCGATGATTCCTTCTTGAGGTCTCGGCTTTCCAACAAAGAACGTGACTTTATAAACGACAAACTGGTTTACTAGGCTACCTAGACTGTAAATCACTTCAAGATGCAAGATGTTTATATTGCAAAACACGATTACTTAATCAAAATCACGGTTAACATGATTATTTCAACTAAACTGCCTTTTTACCTTGGAAGTGTTTCTGTTTAATGGAGTTAGTTGCACAAAAGATAGACGAACATTTTTCTCTTTGTTTAGTTCAATACAATGTAATTTTATAGGTTCACACTGACAGTGAGCTATGTATCTTCACCTATCCCTCTTGATTCTCGTTTACGGATATTGAGGTGCAACAGTCCAGAATACCGCAGATACATTTGAGTAATCGTAACGTTGTTTTATTAACATTGTTTTAACATAAAACTGTTATCCGTAGTCAATTTTGAAAACTGATCCATGTCTTTTCGGCCTTTGCTACGAATCAATTTTTGTGGCATTGTATTAACGTATTGCATTATAATACCTTGCATATTTAAATACACTCTTAAACAGGTGTTATAATACATTGTTAAGAAGGAATTCATACATTGCTGAGCAACTGTTTTAATACATTGTCATAATTTGCATGCAGTAACTTGGCTTATAATAAACTCACGACCATCCCGGAGAGAGCCTTTCAGAGATGCTCCAAACTCACCAAATTGTAAGTTGTCTTTTTGTTCGTTAAGGACACATCACTTCTTAACTTTGCCCAGGTAATAAAAAACATTCTGCATTAATATTTCACGAATGTGATAAAAATATGTGACATGCGTAGATTTTTTTTTATTGACATCTGATTAAGTAACACATTTAACTCAATAGATCAGATTTATGTAGGTTACAAAAGTTTGGAATTAGACAATAGTCTCAAACTAGATAAGTCCTGCAGTGATCAAGTGCCTTCAACCAAGATTGCTGTTTGAAAGTTTATAGAAATGAAGATTTACAAACAGAAATTGATTGAATATTGGCAGTAATGTACTTGGTCATGATACATACAGTCTCTTATGAATCAAATAGCTTCTTTGACGATAGCTAGATACCAGAAGCAAGTAGCAGAGTGTTGATTAAAATAATTTAGAGAATGTCTATATAAAATTCAAGTTTTCATATGGTTGCCTTATTTACAAAGATTGCGCTAAACTGACCACTTAGTTACCATATCAGAGTACTTAATTATTGAGATATAAAATATTCTATTTCTACAGGGACTTACATGAGAATTATCTCCACGAAATACAAAGCAGTAGTTTTGACGGACTTAATTCTCTACTTTACCTGTAAGTTTGAAGCTATTTTCTACTTTTGTCCCACTAATAGTTATCAAAATATAAATCTTAGCTACATTATTTTGATTAAGTTCTTGTATGCTAGTTTCTTCTTTCTGCATATTTTAACATTTGACGTTATACCCTCTGCATAAAATTAATAAAATAACGTTTATCATGATTTCAGAGATTTAAGTCGAAATGACGAGAAAGTGCATCTCTCCGAGCGGTCATTGTCAAGTGCTTGTTCCAACCTGGAATATCTGTAAGCTTGAGATCTACGGAACATATGTATGAAACAAATAACAGTAAATATAGGATGAGCATATGAGACAATGTGGTAGTAATTCAGCTACTGGGGCCAAACGTAATAATCCTGTTTATGATAAGATGGCAGAATGTACAAGATATAGCCTACCTTTTCTCAATACAGACTGAATGGAAATTCTGAAAAAACCTCTTTGTTAATGTACCCGTATCTTACTGTAACTTAAGCAATGAATTGTTTTAAAAATCGAAACAGTTTCACTTATCAAAACTAATCGCAGAAAATTGTAAATACAATTGAATTTCACGTCATATGCAATTGAATTTCACTTTCATTGATACCATTGTTTCAAAGTACACTCTCGCAAGAGATGCACAGAAGTTAGTTTATATAGTTTAGCAACTATGAACTTAACTGGAAGACCAATCTATGTGAAAGAGACAACGCCTTTAAGGCTTACTTTGAAAACAAAATAACGAAATATTACATAACCGATTACCAGTGAAAACGACTAAATACCTACATTTCTATTTGTTTATGGAAATTTCCAATCAACTCAACTAATGAATTTCCCGGAGGGTCTTCTTCAAAATTGCACCGGACTGCAGCAGTTGTGAGTCTTGCACAGTAATATCTTACTTTCTTTTTAACTGATGAAAGCAAGGGCATTCCCTTGCACACATTTTTAATGTTAAAATAAACCTTCTTGTTACCTCCTTACTCTTATTGTGATCATCCATGACGAATTTGAAATCATGTTGTGAACATTGCGACTCACTATTACGAATTTGCGGCTGATTGTAGCTAGGCTATCACAATTAACGAAACGTTTTCTGATCAGAACTAAGTGTGACTTGAATAACATTTTCTCATCCAATCGTAACTCATCACAATTTTTACAATGACGAAAAGGAATAAACTCATACTTAAACGTATACTTTGATTATTTGCAAATGTTCCCAGAAACATCAGGAATACTGGGATAACTGAATTAACTCCCGATTGTTTACTTGGTCTTCCACTATTTACCTTGTGAGTATAATCGACAAATGAAACCGTATTCTTTAACATCGTACTTTTGTTTAAGGCTCAAGACCGCTTTATAACCAGACTATTTATGGAAAATGATTGGTTAATGTTTCAGGTTGCTTCAGCCTTGTACTTTGCGAAAAATGTGTGTGTAGAGTTATTTAAACATGGTTTGAAGCACGTTTGAGTGAACACGTTGAGATTAGTATGTGTATAGTATTTTATTTTAGTTATAAACTTATTTAAATGGATTCTCATGTTTAGTAAAAAAAATCCTTCGACATTTATTCATGGCCTATAGTGTACAGGGGGGTTAGTTTAAAATATTCTTCGCAAGATATTTATCTCATCGGAAGAAAACTTTTTCTGTTTTTTTTGGGGGGGGGGAGTGTGGGATTTTAAAAGTGGCAAACTGCAGCAGAAACCTCTTGACAAGTCTGTAGATTACATAGCCAGTTTGTACCACGACTTTAATTTTTTACTGTCGGTACATTTTATCTTATGTGCATGGTAAACTGCGACAATGACTGTGGAATGAATCACTCACAAAGTATTTGTGGCTTTGATTACAATCACAAAATGTGATAATTGCAATGGTTGACCATCACTCTGTTGGTCTAAGTTAATTTGACAAAGTTATAGTTTAGATAATTTCATATCAGTTTATAAATACTGACACAGAGAGCACATTTATGATCAAGTGTGGGGGTTGTTTAAGGGGGAATTTTCAGATTTATAGCTCTTATCAATGGTTTCATGTAAATCGTGGGGAATTCCAGTCAAGGAACATGTCTTCTGACTTATTTAAGCCATTTCAAACCATTTTCATTCACATTCTTGACCTTTTGAAATGAACTTCTCATGGGCAACATGGTACGTTCAAACTTCCTGCCCAACAGAGTTTTTAACACTATGCATGTATACAAAGGGCACGGCCATTATGATGAAATTGACTGCGATCTCTGTGGCTTGTGACGTAGAAACCTTTAACGTTTGAAGATGTGCCTTCGTTTTTATCCACGTAGAACACGTTATGTACACGATACGTATCGCGTAAACGGAAAGTCCTTTTAACTTTTTCTCAGCATAAATTTATTTTAGAGATGTTTAAAATGTTTAAGTTCAACGTGTAGTTATTGCAAACTCTCGCGAAGTTTCATACTTATAAAAATACGTTTTGTCTTTCTTCACCAACTCTTTTACACAGGGACATATCGTTGAACAATTTGCACGAAATTCCGGAAAGCCTATTTTACAATCAAGCCGAAATTGCATTCATGTAAGAAATTCTTGTATCCTTCCAGAAACGATACTTCTAATCCAAATTAACGTCCTGGAGCGATTATTTGGAAACAGGTCACCTGCATGAGCTTTAATTGATGTCATGGTCCAGGGTAAATAAAAAAAAATGCACATCAATCTACGCAAAAGTAGAAATACCAATCTCCTCCTAATGCTCAGATTTTTAGGAATATTCGCTAAGTTCACCTCATAGACAAAGAGAAATAGAACTTCTGATACAAATTTATTCAAAAACTTTGACAACGTGTGGTTTAATGCTCCCTAAAAATGAGTCACAGCCATGCACAAGTTTCTATGCCGTACTGTGAGGCATTCCAGCAATAACAATTCCAAGACTCCCCAAGGGTAGCCATGGCTCTCCAAATAGACATACCTTTTCTCTTGGTACGAATTTTCTCACTATTTTTGCCCGATTTGGGAGAAGTGGTATATGACCCCTGCACCCAGCCTCGTATGCTTATGATTACGGCCTAGTCATACATACACCAATCGCTTTGCGCAATACATTAACTACACCAAAACCTGAAACGAACTCCCAATTAATCGAAGTCATGATTGTAAAACTTTTAAGTCACCTCATGCAGGGTATACCTCATAATAAACTACCATTAATGCTTTAGTCAAGGCTTTCCTACTTTCATCTCTTTTGTTTGTTCTACGTCTGTATTTATTTCCTTGTGTTTTTTCTTCTTAATTTACCTCATCTCATCCCTATAGTATACAGGGAGGAGATATTGTACTTACTTGAGCGGTTAAAGTCGTCAAAAATGACACTGGTAGCCCCTTGCAGTATTTAACCGAAACTTGATGCGCCAGTAGCCCTTATGTGGGGGTACCTCGTGTTATACAAATGACATGTATCGGGATTACCAACTGGGGTAAGGGGGTGAGAAGGGGGTCAAAATGTGTGTGTCTGTGTGTATACAACCAACTTGTGTCATGATCTCCTCTTAGACGGTAAGTCGGATGAATCTTAAACGTGGTGGGTAGGTGCTCGGGTATATGGTGTAGTGTCCGTCCAAGCGATGACGTCATAAGTCAAAGGTCACAGGTTATGAAAACGAAAAACACATGTTAAGCATTATCTCAAAGTGTAAATATCCTAGAATGATAAAAGAACCATAAATGTGGAAAACATCAGAATTTAAAAAAAAAAATCTTGATAAGGTCAATGTCCACGTGATTAAAGGTTAAATCGGCAAAATTGTTCTAAAAGCTGTGTAACGCTCTCCTCCTAGAGGGTAAGTCTGGCGAGAGACCATCGTGTTATAAGTTTCTGCTGGCTTATTTCAATGCAGACAGTCAGATATGATCGCACATGCCAAGATCAGATCATTCGATAGTGCACACTAATTCATCGATCAACATTCAACATGTATGCATTCTAAAACCTTTAATCACCTGTGCAATACGTTATGATCATGATTTTATTTTCATATTCTTGTTGGTAAGGGCATCACACACTGATGCTTTCATTTCCATCATAATGCAAACACCCGCTTCCTTTTCATCAGAATGATGGCGTCCATAAACCTGAAGTCATTGCCAGAACGCTTGTTTGAAAACACCTCTATTTCTCTCGTTTTGTAAGTAAATATATATTTTTATGACTTCAATCAAAGAAAGAGATCACAATATGCAAGGAAAATTAGAGGGATTTACCTTTGAAGGGACTTTATATTTTTTTAAAAAAACAAATTAGATGTGATTTTGCCCTTTTGTTCAAAACAATGACATCTGGAAGTTATGGCTTTTTAAAGAAATCTTTCAAAACAGTACTTTGAATTATGGGAAGGTGTGATGTCACACCGACACAACTACTTCAATATCTTTCTATTGATCTATATTCTTGACTTTCATAATAGAAATTCAGTTTCAGAGATGTGACCTTAATATCCACAGTATGTTACGGAAAATATGCACTATACCTACTCTACATGTTCACTGGTGTCATATTTCAACGCTAAATAAGCCTTCACTTCCAAAGAACAGCAAAGATTTCTTGCAATAATTTGTTACATTTCATTTTTTCAATCTTGAGTCAACTGGATATTTAACTTAGCCGAAAAACCTTCCTTCACACAGCAATGTGTGGAGTTAAAAACAAAGCATTGGCATATTGTCTGAAAATGTCAGCGGTGAAAATTTATGGTCTCCTTTAAGAACTCCTTTGCTGGTCAGTGAAAAATTCCTTTAATAATGAAGTTAACCAGCTTCCAAAAGTTTGATTTCTTATATTTATTGCACCCACTGACTGAACCTTTACGATGTCTAGGCGAGATCCTTATGCCACCCCATAATTCCAAGTATCTTCATAGACCCACAGTTTTACCACAATTGAAGAATTGAAATGTTTCAACATATTACAATGATTATATAAGATTTGTAAAGGCTGAAAGTATTTTTTTACAAACCTCCTTCAATGAGTAATGAAGTTGTTCGCTTCGGTTAGGATTTCAAGTCAGAACTTCATATTCCGTTTTTGATTTCAGGAACATTGGCAACAATGACTTAACAGAGATTCCCGCTTCTTTATTTTCACTGAATCCGAAGGGTCATGGAATGACGACACTGTTTTTATATGGAAATAAGTTAACGTTCCTTCCTAAAGGGTTGTTCGCGAGTCTTGGCAGTTTACAAGACCTGTAAGTATTCGCTTAATACAGTTGTTGATAATCTATTACGTATGGATCTATTTTCAGAACTTTTTACCGCAACATCATTAGAAGTATATGTCTTTGTTAGCAGCAGCAGAATGTAAATTGATTATCGACCACAGTAAGTTGATCCATATTTGTTCATATCTTCAAATGAGAGACGAGCGAGGTTTGCATTTCGTTAAAGATGATGTAAGAACATTCACTAAAAGGAGGGTGGGGTGTGTGTGACACCTTTAAATGAACATTTTCATGTAACATGATTCAAAGATGATTCCTATTTAAATTATAGTTTTTAGGTATTTACATTTCACCTATTACTTATTTTATCATGTGAATGATACTATAACTCCATCATGTATGTGTTTAGCTTTTAGTTATAATTTCTTCAGATTAAGTTTAGTTATGCCTGTTTCAGAACTATTTAAATAAGACTACATAAAGCAGTTATGTTACAGCATATTTGTACAAGTATATATATTTTTAAAATCTTAACAATGTCGTAATGCACAGCTATTTGAGCTTTTTGAACCATGAAAGTACATCTGTTAGTCATATTCCTTTTAGAATAACGAAAGCTATTATGTTATTGTAGCTACCTATATGGGAATAAGTTCACCACACTGCCGGGCTCTCTGCTGGTTGGAACAATAGTGGAGAGACTGTGAGTATCCTACTGTCGTTCATACAAGGTTTGTAATAGTAAAAGTGAAATCTGGAATCTGGACGACTCTATATATTTTAGGTGTGTACTCTTAAGTTTGGAACAATTATTTTAACAATCCACTATATAAACACACTTAGCTTCCATTCTAGAAACAAAACTGGAAGACATTTTCGTGAACTGCCATTAGATCTTGTGAGTAAATAAAAATCTATCAGTGGTTAAAATGACGCTTTTAACGTTAGCCTTCATCAAATTTAATGATGTGAGATCTTTGCTAGTATAGTATCTTATGGCAAAAAGTACTCAGTTACAAAAGGCTGGAAATTGTGTTAAAGTGATTCAAGCAGAACGCCCGGAGAACGTAATGCTCTGTCGTACTATGGTAAAGTTCAAATTGTAAGTTCTGATAATGAGATTGACTGCTGTCAATATCCATGAATCGTTTTCAACTACAACGAAGACATATCAAATAATAATGGACGTCACATAATTTCTGGCTCATTCAGATACATCTTTCAGAACGAAATAAGCAAACTGACAGAGCCGCTGTTTGGTGATTTTGGAAACAAAACACTGCAGAAAATGTAAGTAGTAAAGTTGATATTGAGCGACTTAATTGACTTTTCATCTTATTTTTAAATAAAACTTCTTACACGCCTATACTGTTCAAGAATAATGGTAGATGTTCAATGTCTTAATGTTTCTTTTAATCGGTTTTGAATCTGAAGCAATCGCATACGGGGTTGGTTAACTGAGAAAGAAAGACACTGACTGAAGATATGTATTGAAGAAAAACAATTATGGAATTCAGATTTGATTAATTTAAATTGTCTTACACGAAACGCACAATCATCACTACCATGCAATGCATTACAAATGATGGAAATAAAAGTAGAAAAGAAAAGGAACCAGATGAAGCTGCTGAGAATTTCGTCTAGCCCTAATAATCACTACTTCTCACATTCGAAAGCTCGAACTTAGTCCAGGCAGAAAGCTGTCCAGGTGAGATTTCAGAGAAAATTGTCTCTTGCCAGTGTCAGATAATTGTGATGACAACTATTGAGATTGAATGAGCAGAATCGTGTAACTCATCATTCTAGACATTCCTATGCGACTAACCTAGGATTGGAAAGTGCACACACTTTGGTAATTGTCGTCTTCTACAGTTACGGTTCGATTGGTTGTTTCCTCCACTGCCACAACAATAATTGTCAGTCGTCAAGGAAATGAAAGTGTTTCGAGTTTTGTGACACCTGTTATTAAAATGTTGACAGTACACTTACTTCAACAAACTTACCTTTCAAAGCATTGTTTCGTGCGATTTCCTTTGTTGAAGGATTAATTTACTTATAGGATGTTGCTCGCTTAATGAAATTGAACTGGAATCGCCTCAAAATTGAAAGCAATACCTAAGTTCCAACTACAAAGTTTTCATCGCATCTCCATTAAAGTAACAGCTCCCTTGAACAGGAAGAGCAATCACGAGTTACTTGACCTTTGATGTGCCAAAACAGGGAAGATATCTAACTGATGATTATAGTGATTTCTAACATTAAGAAGATGATAATGATGAGAGGCGGAATTACATGTGTGTCACTCACCAGTTTTTATGCATTGGGTAAAATTGTTGTGCTTTAAGTGTAAATTCTGAAAGTTTTTGACTGTTATAATCCTTTTCTTTATGCGATTCGTGCATCCTCCATTGCCTAGTCATGTTTAATTTGTAATTATATTATTATTTTTCAGAGTAATGAGAGACAATCCAATACGTTACCTTTCCTCAGTGGTTCTTGATGAAGTTGTAGACGGTGGTTCTGTGTGAGTGTCATCGCCACTATTTTTTGATGCACATTTTCGCACTGTATGCTGTCCTTCCCTTTTTGTGTAATAAAGGAAAAAAATTATTCCGTGTATGGTCATGTCGTGAAAATATCAAATTCTACTTGCGTTTGCAAATTTAATGTCTTGTTAGAGCATTACATGTCTCGTATTGCAATACCAGTGTGATCAGTTTAATTCCACAATACATACGTCGAACGTTCCACAGCCCCTGTAGATGCTTTAAAACGACAAGCCGGGAGTAACATGGTAGAGTGGAT
The DNA here is from genome assembly GCA_021234535.1 of Stichopus chloronotus. NCBI lineage: Eukaryota > Metazoa > Echinodermata > Holothuroidea > Aspidochirotida > Stichopodidae > Stichopus > Stichopus chloronotus. Next base: position 5,387,682 of record CM037836.1, read on the forward strand.
CTTTGAACTTTGTGGCTGACCGAGCAAAATTGTGCCATTTGAACTACCATAATCTTCCCCTGTGAAAAGCAAATGCTTCAATAGTCTTTCACTGATGTACTTATTTACGATTAATTGAACTTTTTTACTCCTTTTTACTCTTTTCTTAATTGCAGTGAGCTTTCATGTGAAAATCTAAAACTTCCAACTATTCGGGAACAACTTATGTGCAAGTATTCCATCTGCTATATTTGTTAAGTGTACTACCTTTTATATTAAAGCAAAAAGGTGTTATTTAGAAGGAGTCCACCAGTCACTGTAAGTAACACTTATGTTTTAAGACCCACTGTGACCAAATCGAGTGAAGATCATTTGGTCAGTTAACTCAGTTGAAGGTGTACCTTATCCTTTATTCGACGCCCAGTTCAATGTCATTTACACAGCAACATAATTTAAGCCAACTAATCCCTAAAGCGAATAAATTGCCCACTACTTTTATGGTAGGTATGCTGACGCCAAGTTCAGATCAACTGACACAAACCTCTAAATGAGTGTTTAATTGATATAAACTAATACATTCAGCACCTTTCTTACAGGGTCTAATAGAGTTGGTTCACAAAATTGATGACATTTTGTCACACCTGTTGATTATTACATGTATTTTGATTGTAAATGGTCTAACTAAGAGATTCTCCACATCTGACACATCATTGAAACAACAATGATACGGTAATTAACGATCAAAATCATTTACTGCAAATCTGTGACCAGACACTTTTTATCATAAGGTGTTAAAACCTAACCCATCTGTTCATTTTCAAGTACAATATCTCCCATTTTCAATAATGATAGGTCTAGATATATGACCAATGAGACTTATCAGAAATATTGCCACGGTTTCCTTCAAACTTATCACAAAATACAAGATATCAACTCATGTCTTGACCTACATACCTGGAACTTATCTGTTAAATTGTGATACTGGGACGCCGAGGAACGAACAGAATAACTATTTCCCGACGAATGGCAATGATGTGTCAGTAGGGTAGCTTACCTGTCCCACTGCACCTGCAGTACAGCCAAAAACAATGCTGCATTTGCTTTCTAATTCTGTATAAGCCTTACTAAAATGTAGTTAGGAACGAGACAGATTAGTTTGTAACCTTGGAGACTTCAAACTTTACTTCCATGTGTTGACACTCCTTCTAACTAACGTCCTAATGATGTACGTGAGCCATCTGCTATGTATATATCTATAACCACCAGCTACATGTGTTTAACATCTATTATATTTTAGAAAAAATGACGACCATATTTAGGTAGACCACCTGCAGGTTGTAACTTTATTACCTGCAATCCTATCAATTACTTCTGCGATCGAGCACTGAAGAGGAGCAAGTATTGCTCGAGATAGTTACACAGAAACCGTTACGATGCTTACGATATTTCTCTTAAATTCATGTACTGTTTGTTTCATTTGTTATATTGTTATAGTTTCAAAATCACATCTGGTCTTTATGAATATCATTTACAGACTATGTCGGCCACCCTCGACCCAAACGGTCATCATTGCAGATTCGTTTGCTGCCGAGGGATTTAAATATGGTGGATTCAGTTGTACAGAACAGCCGAAAAAAGGCTCTTATGTGTGTGAATCGTGTCCCGTTGGTACCTATGGAATGTCAGATGGCTGTCAGTTTTGTCCAAGAGGTAGAACATTTACATCATCATTAGTACATTATTATTATTATAATTACTATTATTAGGTTTTTCTCTGTTTTTGCTGCTGTTTCCATTTCATTTCTTCGGGTGAATGTGATACTTTCCTTGTAGCTGTTGGTCTTGGCTGTGTTGTGCTCGGGTGCTGCTAACCACCCGAGTTGTGTTAACCAGTTGCCTGTGTATACCCGAACTCTGAGTAGAAAACCGTGGTGATATCATAATTTGTGTTTATGTGATATCCACAGTTCTACCCAGGTATTGAGCACTCGTTCGTGTTTATCCGAACATTCATGTCATATGTAATCAGTACCGCCTTCTTAGTCATTACACGTTTCATCAAATGATTTAACCCTGTTAAGTTGTTTTGGTATCTCCTTGTCCATTTTTGTCTTTTGTATTTACCAACTAATGATTAAAGGTAATGTACTGTTTGATTTCGCTGAAGAAGGCTCGGGGGGGGGGGGTTAAATAAAATAATACGAATAAATTCGTACACTCTTTACCACTTCAACCAATCAGTTATGCTATTTGTGCATTCTTTCTTGTTTTATATATATATATAGACTTAAGCCTGTAATGTATTCTAGATATATTGATGACATTTTCTTCCTTTGGGGGAACGAACACTAACAAGATTTGTTGACAAAGTAAACACTTTCCATCCCACGATCAAACGAATTCTCAACATCTAGCATACACTTTTTGGATATATAAGTGTCATTACAAAACGGCATTTTACAACCTCGGTTTTCACAAAACCCACAGACCGACATACTTATGTATCTTTGAACAGTTTCCCCCCAGAACACACCGAGAAATCTGTAATATATTGCCAGACTCTCCGCTACAAACGCATTTGTTCTAACAAAGGAAACTTTCAAAACAAACAAACCTTTTTCAAGGCTCTCTATCTGCGTGGAATATTTCACAGAATGACGTCCAGTTAGCAGGTACATTTAAAGCTGCACCACTTCTATGTTTTGAACAACCGCCTAATCTTAGAAATATCCGTGTACGCAGCGAAATTCCCCGAACTATTTCACCTTCAGGAAACTCACCTTGTAATAAGACCCGTTGCCAAATTTGCAAACATATCTGTTCTTCTTTCCCATAACCCCGCCAGGCACCAAACTTAAGCTTTACCCCGGTAACCTTGTTACAGGATGGTCTAGCCACAAATTTAGCTTGAATATGTTGAAGAGTGAGTTTATCCAACCATTCTGGTGAAACTACGATTCAATTCCCATGTCTGGTTCTCAAGATATTACCAGTTGAAGTTACCCCCTTTTCTACCAACTGTGAACTTGAGACAAGCAGGAGTGACATCATCTCCTCACATGGCTGAATAGTCTTTTGTTTTCTTTATTATTGAATTTATTATTTTGACCTTGAAATCAATAGGTGGTCAGCTTAGGTACTGGTTATGTGAAGATCGCAGAACTCTTATACCCATCATACATTCACATTATGATAGCACTAGATATTGAAGTATTAAGTTTGGTGTAAATTTTAAAGAAAAACATAAGATGCTTTATCAATGAGGGGAGATGACGTCACGCCTGCTTGCTTCAAGTCAACTGTTGGTAACAAATGTGGCAACTTCAACTGCTCATATCTCCGGAACCACACATGGGAATTGAATGGAAGTTTTACTTTAATGGTCAGGTTAACTTACTCTTCAACATATCAAAGCTGTGATTCATCTGATGTCATTTATTTACTTTTGCAAACAATATACAGAAGGTAATTACATAGGAGAACCAGGACCAAATTCCACCTTCGCTTCAACAATCACAAACACACAATCATACAACGTCTCTAAGGTTACTCGGTAGCCGATCACTAAACTTCACCTGGTTTTATAATGCAAGATTTAGCATGTTGCATAATAAAAACAAACTTTAGGGGCGACGACCACAGGAAATCTGAAGAGATTAAACTCATTCTAAGAATCAGAAGTAACGTGCAGGGGCTCAACAAAGATCTAGGATTTTTGAGCGAGTTCTAGTAGCATAGTAACATTTGACACTCTATACACATTTAAACTGCTTTTCTATATGTAGGAGGCTTTTATCAAGATCAAGTTGGCCAGTATTCATTGGACGGTACCTCTATGAACTGCAAGACCTGCAACCCAGGAACATTTGTAAATGAGGGTGCTGGAGAAAGCCCGTTAAGCTGCAAGGTTTGCCCTAGCGGAACGAATAAAAGTATCACAGCAGGATTTCGAGCATGTTCGTGTCTTGATAATCACTTTAGACGTGATCGGTTTGGGAAATGTGAACTTTGTTCGGAAGATGGTGCAGAATGTATTAATGATTACATGACCATTAGACCGGACTACTTCTGGGACTGGAGTTTCAGAAACATTGCCGATTACAGACGATTCGTTGCCAACCTGCAGACATTCGATGACTCTTACCTGAAAAATGAAAGCACATTTGAAGGATCATTCCCGAAAATTCACAAATGTTTCAGAACTGGTAGATGTACCAATGACAAAGACAACATTGAGGGAAACTGTGCCGAGGGTTACACTGGTTGGATGTGCGCAGTCTGCGAAAAAAAGTATTTTCCAATACTGGGATTTTGTCGTTCGTGTCCGCAATTATCTTTTTTCATCTTAGAAGTTCTCTTCATTGCTTTTGTAGTAGTGATAATTATTTTAGTCCTCACTCAATCCTACGGCGATCAAAACACTCTAAATTCTCGATCGTTTGTTGACAGAACACTGGCACTGGGCAAAATAGTTCTCGGATTTTATCAAATCATGGGAGAATTTTGGGAATCAATTGATGTGGTGTTTTGGCCTCATTTTTTTAAAGCAATAGCAAGGTGGCTAAATTTGTTACAGTTCAACATTTCCAGTATTATTGTTAAGCCTCGTTGTTTTAACTCTGGTTTTGACATTACTCCATACACAGCCTTCATTGTAGGTTCAAGTTTTCCATACTTTGCTGTAGCATGCGCTTTGCTCATTGTTTTGGCCATAAAGATACAATCAACACTTTTACTCAACACAGATCCGACAAACCCTGACCAGATAAGATCACGTATGAGACGATACCGGAACAATACTTTCACTTTTCTGGTGCTGTTATTGTTTGTTACATACCCGTCAACTTGTAACGTGACTTTTGATCTGTTCTCCCCTACTTGTGACACATTTTCTCTCGATGAGCACGGTGTCCACAACATTACAGTCTTACGATCAGATTATTCCATCGATTGTACAACGGCTACACATCGTCGTTACCAAATCGCGTCATATTGTGCGTCGATTTATGTCATTGCACTTCCAGCTGTCCTTTCGTTTCTCCTCTGGAGACACACTGAGAGAAGTCAGTGCGAGCTTTGTTATGAGTCCCCCAAATGGGTAAATTTTCTCAGCGAGAACTACACATCTAAGTTCTGGTTTTGGGAAATAGTAGAACTTGTCCGAAAATTGTCCCAAACATTCGTCGTTGTGATATTTGGATTCAGAAGTTACCTCTCAGTCTTAATTACTTTGACGTTAGCAGTACTCTTCTTAACTTTGCATATTTCATTCAAGCCAATGAAGGACAAGTTGGAATATTACCTACAGGTGAGAGTCTTGGGCTGAAGGTAATCAATTTACTTAAACGTTTTTGTTACACGTGGTCATATGAAGAACACATAAATACTTTAGAAATAAACGATACAGCTACCAATACAATTATGTTACTAATGTTTAATAGAAAATCTATTATTACAGAAAGTAATTGATTTTGAGTTCTAGGCAGAGGAAAAACACTTCTTCCCATGTACGTTGTCGTTCATAATTTGAAATTGCACAATGCACCCAAATGAAGACAAGCAATGAGTTCTTTTTCTGCTTATTCAACTTTTGAATTTTGACTGTATATTATCACGATCACAGATAGTGAGCAATTGAAAGTAGGACAAGCTTATTCGTACCAAACAGGCTAACATTGTAGCTAGCATTATCAATATTGAGGCAATTGGTATGTAAGTCATCATAAAAATTGGTTTGTTTGGTTACGTCTTTCCCCCGATCTAATACAGTTGAGGCATCAGAAACTACTGGGTGTGATGTGCTTTGCACAAGAGGAAGTATTTGTCGGAGGGTAAAATTTTTGTGATTTATGTGGAAATAATAATATCTTTGAATGTTAAACTCACTACCTCTTGGAATAATAGCAAAGAAAATAATCTTTCTTTGTCTCTCTATGACTCAACATTCCATTTGTTGTAACTACATGTGCAAACGACAAGAAGGAATATTTAAATTAAATAATTATAAGATAATGATACATTTATGGATTTACATGTAATTATCATTATTCTCTGCAGTTGTCATCTCTTTGGGCCATCTTTTTCAACATGCTCATAGCTGCTGTTCCAGCTCCCGAAGTTTATTATGGAAGCTTAGTTGCATATATCATGGCGACGTTTTTAGTCATAATAAACACCAGTGTTATTGGCGTTACATTAGGTAAGTAATGGGAGGGACTGGTCCAGGATGTATAAGTATAATTTGGTCCTACATATAGTTTAGATGATGTCATGTTTGAAGTTTATTTTCTATACTCCATGTTCGTTACTCATGCTGTGCCATGAGAAACTCGTAAGCCATGTTTGTTTACTTAATAATGTTTGTTTCGAATAAAGTGATAGAATGAGGAGCATAACCTACAGGATCATGTCCTGACAAAGATCTCATGAAATCCTCTTCAAGTCGAAGGATACGTTTAACTCTGAAAGAAACTTTCAAAAAACTTTCCTGGTAGTTTTCTTTTTTATGGTAGCAAAACTTTGTCACGATGACATATAAAGGGTAAGCTGTTATTTTATCCGGTCCTACTGTTATCATTCATACTTTCTAAAATGAAGGCTTCATGTAAAATGGTTCGCCCATGATTTCATAATTTATGAACAAATCGGTATTTTCTAAAAGGATTAGGTTTATGTGATGAAATGCGACAATAAGTGTCAACACAATTCGAAAAGGTCAGCCTGTCTACCTACGACATAATACATACCATCGACAAGTCAGACTGAGTTACAACCAGTGGATAAAGTTCACTTATTAATATATGAACACTCGACTGAATATTCAGAATTAGAATCTTATCTTGGTTGCCAACATTACTATGAAATGTGTCAGGTTATATGTGCTCTATTAGAAGTATGCAGACACAAGGAAAGACAGACTGAGGTTTTCGGAAAGGCTGGGTGGAACTGAGTCTCCAAGCTAGTCAAAGACTTGACCTTGTATCCATCAACCACATCCCTCTTGAATGTAACCATCACATTCATGGCAACCAATGGCATGATTTCACCGTAACTAAGCTAAAGACTTGGAAGTTAGACAAGGGAAATATTGCTCCGTACTAACGAGCTCGTTCTCTCTTCAACTGAATTATGTGACCTACATTTGTACATGTTACTGTTTTAATTTTCTTTCAGTTGTAATCTTTGTGAAGCTGGGTAAGAGGATTTTTCGATGTTTTCAAAGATCAAGGCAATCGTTCCAAGTCACCCAAAGAGAGCAAGAGATTAATAACGAGGAGGTAGCTCCACTGATATCTTGAGTTACATGCAGCATATCCATTTTGGGATGAATGTCGAAAAAAAATAGTGTACCACAATAGCTCGATAAAAACTTAAAGTTTTGTAATCAACAGCAGATGAACAACCTTATCCAATATCTTTTCTATAATATGCAAACTGTTAACAATCAAAGAACATAATCAACATTTACAGTCGAAAACTCACGACTTTTTCAAAATGAACGCTGAACGCGAGTTTTGACGAATCAGCTCAGTTCTTTGCTGAGTATCTGGTTTCCGTCATGCTACACGACAGGCCTGTGCAGATTTTTCCCTTTGCTCCAACAACAGCTGATTTTCTAACAACCGGTTTTACACAATAAAGAGTGATAAACTTTGCACTTAAATATTACTTTTCTTATAAAGGCCACAGTAATTATTAGATTTTGCCATTATCGCTTTTCAAGTTTTTGTCATGTGTTGACTAAGTCGAACACTTTACAAACGACATGCATGGGTCACATTTCGCAGGTATTATCACTATCAATCAAGCAGCTATAAAAAGACAATTGGAATCCTACATGACGAGATATTAAAAGAAAATTTAAAAATTAAAAAGTTCTTACAATAAGAATAACTGCAAATATCAATACACGAGTACACCGATGAGTTTTGAATTGAACTTTAATCCAAAAATATGGGAGAAAGTCTGTCTCTGTCTGATATTTAGCAGAACTTACCATGTCGGAATAATTCCATGTGCAGATAAGGCAAAAGCCGTCATTGCGACATTTCTCACATACTACATAGCGACGGCATCATGAGTCTTCATTGTTTGTACCGACTATGACATTATGAATTAACATTGTTTGTAGGGACGTTGACTTCATGTATCAACATTGTTTTTGTAGTGACGAGGACATCATGAATCCACACTGTTTTCACTAACGATACTATTGTCAGTCAACATTATTTTAGTAGTGACGATGTCAACATGAGTCAACTTGTGTTAGTAGTGACGATGTCATTATGGATTAACATTGTTTGTATTGATGATGACATCATGAGTTAACATCGTTTGTATTGATGATGACATCACGAGTTAACATTGTTTTTGAACTGACGAAGACATCATGAATCCACCTTTTTTGTACTGACGATGGCATGATGATTAACATTTTTTGTAGGGACGATGCTATTATGAATTAACATTGTCTGTATTGACGATGTCATTATAAATTAACACTGTCTGTATTGACGCTGACATTACGAGTTAACACTGTTTTTGTACTGACGATGGCATAATGATTAAAATTTTTTGTAGTGACGATGCTATTATAAATTAACATTGTCTGTATTGACGATGTCATTATGACTTAACACTGTCTGTATTGACGCTGACATTAGGAGTTAACACTGTTTTTGTACTGACGATGGCATGATGAATAACATTTTTTTTTTGTAGTGACGATGCTATCAACACTGTTTGTACTGACGATACCATCACGAATTAACATTATTTTTTTGTAATAATGATGACATTATGAATTAATATTGTTTTCACTAAAGACCTTCAGGAATCAATATTGTTTGTTGTGACATACATATGTGTGTACTAAAGGACTCTTGGTTTGTTTGTGATAATTGTTCTGTATGTATATCGCAATAGTTGTATTTTTCAGCTTTCTTCTTGGTCATATAAGTCATTACAACATACATATAAAAAATGTTATAAATTTTGCAGCCTTGTAAAATATGCAACTTATGACCTAACTAGTGTCATTTGTGTCCACATTATATCTAACCCAAAACGTATTTGTTAATCATTTCAAAAACAAGTCTTTGAAATTTGCTTGATAATTTTCTTTGTATTTTGCTGATTTTCTTTTCTCTTTTTACATTGTTTCCAATTGAATAAATAAGTATGCTTGGTTAAGCATAACTTAAGCGTAATGTTCCGGTTTTTAATACAAGTGTAGTCCTTTCTTTGTGTTAATGTTAGGATAGGAGTGTAAATACAAACTATTCCACTATCTTTATTTTAACGTGACAAAGTCACAAGGCATATAACACTGCTTTGCGAAATAACCCAAATGGGTGTAATTGATAAATTCAGCGTCGCGCAATTTTATCTACATCATATTTCTCACATGTTTATGGATCAAAAAATTCTGATAATTAAGTTAATGTAAATTATAGGGTATTATGTGTGACACACGAGTTGGAAAAGAGAGGCGTGTTGTCAAAAAACCTGTGCTTTTGGAGTGGGTGGCGCTATGTTATTTTGAGTTATAGGATGGTCATTACAGAGTAGCCTCAGCTAACGTTTACATTGTATATACTGTGAATGGGTGGGCATGTTGTCATTCGTAGAGTTACATTGTATCCTCTTCTATCCTCTACAGGTGTAAACTGTTCCCTGGAGTACTTGTTTTCCTTTTCTTTGTCCATTCTTTCCGCTCATGTGAATACTTGGGCTTTTTATATAACTTTTGGTTTGATAAAGCTTTTATGATACATAATAAATATCAGAGAAATCAGTTTGAGATCTTCGAGTCTACTATTTTAGTTTCTGGGTGGAGGTTCCATGTGGTCATTTCCAGTGGAATCATCGGAATCAAGCAATCGTATTTTGTCTCAGCGGAGTGATCATTGACAAGAACACTTTTGACCTCATCAACGAAATCATTACGTTTCATATCATTGTTATGCAGTCACCTGGTTTATTTGGTTTTCTGTTTCGCGGACGAATTATGCTACGCATTCGAATAGTCAATGGCAAAATCATTTTTCTTCCAAGATTTTCCACATTTACAGCTAATTACATTTCATTCTTTTTCAAGTTTTGTAAGGTGAATAAACTTCCTACTCATTTGCTTTGTAAAATTTGTTGTAACTTTTGTTGAAAAGCAAATTAGGCTGCTCAATGGCTTTCATGCCTACATCGACTCAATTATAGATCCATTTGAAGCAAACTATCGACACAGGGGATTTACAGGATTAAGATTGTACCTCTACACAGCTCCCTTTTCTACGTTACATGTACTGTAGATTCATACTTGTCTATATCAAAGAAACAAGTTGCATTAGTCTGACTTTTATAACGTCTAATAAGCAGTCTTCCCCAAAAATTATTTAAACTAATATTATAAACTTCGACCAACATTTCTACGTACATTCTGCAAGGAACTGGAACTTTGCTCTCTTCAATATTTAGTATCTTGTTATCCACAAAGGTCGGCCAGAAGCCTACTAGGTGGCCTGAGGTGAATCCATGCAACTCAGCCAAAGGGTGTGCTCTCCATAGTCCAGTGAACACATGGCAAACTGAGGCACGTTCTCCTAATAAAGTACATACGGAAGGCTGTAAAGACCATTACACAATTAAGAATCATACTTACTTATTTCAAATTTGACAACCGCCATCTATTTCACATTAGGTGAACCTCAATTTTGTCATTAATGATCACTAATGAGATTATTTTGATGGAAGTTAGATTTTAAAAATATTCAGAAGGCGTCTGAAGTAACAAGTCTGTAACTCATCTCTGTCATATTCAAAGACTTTAACTAATATTGTTGAAATTTAAGTACTGATAACTCATATTTAAACTCATTGAATGAATAAATTTTTGTCAAAATGTCTTAGACAAAGAAGGTGCGGTCATGAGGGGTGAGGAGACAGTGTCAGTGATTTTTGTTAACACTGCTTATTTCTTTACAGCTAACACAAAATTCGCAACAATGAATCAAGAACACTAACACTGAATAACATCAAGTCTTTTGAAAGTGACCCTGCGAAAAATTAATCCCTGTTGTACATTCTACGTTTTGAATCCCCCAGTGACAAATAAATACGTCACCAACCCCATCCTCCTGAACGATGTTAATTCAAACAGCTCAAGAGTGAAAGACAACCCTGAAAGAAAGGTTACATTCGTCGTCAGTCTCCCCGGTAACAATGGGAGAAAACAGAGGAAATAATATGTACATAACTTACCTAAGATTGAAATAGAACTAACATCTTTACAACAAGTTACGCCCTCCTAAGATTACGCTGTCATTGTTTACCAGAAAAATTTTCATCAATCCAAAGAGGTCAGGGAAGAAAGGTACTCTTTTTGTAGCAGTTTGACTACACAGGATAATAGTTGTCACTCTTTACTTCTCTATTTTGAAGGAGTTCCCCCTTTCATCCAGCTGATACTGTTTGGGAATTCATGTTGCAAATGGCTTCACTGAGTATCACCAGGGAGTTAACTAGCAACTCCCTGGTATTACTTAATAGCTTACTATAGCCTAATGAAACGTCCGCAAGTGTCCATACAAACATAAAATTGTTTTGGTATAAGAATGCCATTCCTGGTTACGTTGAAAACTTCTGGATTCATATATCAAAACCATGCAATAAATATGTTCAACAATTAGAAACCCTTGCGCAGCTGTCATTTTTAGTCTTATTCCTAGCACGTCAAATACTCTCCCTGTAAACTTTATTTTGTTACTAATAACGAAATAACACATTTCTGCAGGTACTGGAAGTTGTTGGTAAATATGAGAGGGCGTTTGAACCTGTCGGACGAGTCTCGTAAAACGCATTTTTGTATTCAAATTTTCTCTAATAAGAAATGAGACGAAGAAGAGAAACTAAAGGCTCACGAGATGAACATATCTCTTAATTCTCAGCATTTCAGTGATACGAAAATAAGCGTGAAATTATATTCTGTATATTTGAACATAGGAACTAGAGACTGACAAAAGAGTATGTTACATACATGGTAGTTAAAAGCATATATATGATCATATCATAATGTTCCATTAGGTAAATAAGCAACTTAATAATTTATGTATAAAATAATATTGTTTCTTTTCAAACGACATGATGCTACACAGATGTAGCATTTTTAAGAACATTCTTGTTTACTTTTGCCGAGAAATATTCGCTGTCATTGTGTCACCAAGGTAGTTGCAATGAGTAATATTTCGTAGTACTTGACATGACAGATAAGTGGTTTTGCCTTAAACCACACCACCCAAATAATCAAATAGTTTTTTCTAAGAGTGAAACAAATTGATATGGAATGTATTAATACAGAGAAACATCTTGTTGGCCTATTAACTTATTTAAAAAGAAATTAGTTTGATATTTTAAGCATCTGTTCTAAACAATGTCTTTACTGAAGGGAAACCCAAAGCATGAACTCCATACCCCAGTTGGAGAAAATATTACACTTCAAGGCATACCAGTGTAAACTTTTGTCTTATAACATATCTTGTCTTCATGTCTTTACACCTAAATTTGATGCAATTTGAATGAAAAGTACACCTAGTCACATACCCTAGAGGTCTTTAAAGGCTGTAATGCATCACCTCAGACAGTTTCAATTCTCCCAACCACCTACCTCTAGTCCCTCCCTCAGTCTGTCTTAAATTCCTCCACATGTGTAATCAAAACAATGGATCCCTATGTACGCTGTGTAATACGAGCTGCTCTGCATCTTTCGAATTTGCTGGCAATCTAAGAGTACTGTAACTTAGAACTAGTTGAGAATTTTCCTTTCAGGGAGGTAAAAATATAGCTTAGGGTGATGCAATACAGCCTTTAATGTAAATCATGTGATGAACTGTGTCAAATCATCCCTGATTATGACAATTACCAGCTTATTTGTCAAAAGCAACAGAGTTCATATTTCTCCTGTCTCTTATGCTATGGATGCTTATATGATCCATTAATGTACTCATTGAGTTTACTTTAGAATAGAACAATGAGGCTCTTAATAATACAAAATATACGGTAACTAAAGATTTGTGACTTTCCACCAGTGCTGCAAGTACTACATGTTAAGCACAGTGCTTGCATACTGTACTTATTGTACTATAGACTAACAAAAGAGTATGTTACATAAATGGTAGTTAAAATCATATATTTGATAACATCAGTATATACTACAGTGTATATGCATACACGGTCAATGTACAATATCCGTCAATCATTGACTAAAGAAAATCTACAGTAGTACAAAAATACATTAGAGCTGGGCATGATAGTACAGTACGTGTGATCATTAGTGATCTTCTACTCAATTAGAACAATAACAAAAAATGAGTTAGCTACAGGGACAAATGGCTTTAAAGTAGCTGTATTCCTTGCCTCAAAAAAGAAGAAAAAAAAAGCTATTTTTCAGTTGCAAATTATTTCCTCACCTAAGTGAAAAGTTAAAAGTACAGTCTTCCCAACTTGAATGGTAAGCACTATAGCCCTAATGGATCATGTGACAAGACTTTCTCACTGTCGTCATAGAATTTATGAGGAGTAACTCATTGGTTTACCTTGGATATGAAAGGTACTTGTAAAATAAGGAAACAATGAGATTAATCCATTGCTTCAAAATTAGTTTGGGGTGAATGCTATCAAATAAGCTAGCTAATGTGAATGAATACTGCACCTGTTAAGAGTAGTTGGTGACCTATCATTTTCCAAGCAAATTCACTGCATGAAACTATTGTACCGGCCCCAAAATAGTTAAAATGATATTGTACAGTATTTCAGTATCAACAATGTATGAAAAATTGCGTGGGCGGGAAATTCGCACATCCCATGTAGAACTGAAAACTCCCCAAGAAAAATTTACAGTTATGATTCCAGTGACGGCTTGTTGCTTTAACACCATTAACTATCAAATTGCATGGGAATTTAGCATTTTCCCCATTAGAAACGAAATTTCTCCATGTGGAATATTATCTTTCATGACATGGTATACTTCTCATGGTAGGTAGATTTTGAAGTCCCATGTGATAGAAATCAAATCCCGTGGGAATTTATCATTTTCCCTATTACAAACATACAATCCCCATGGGAAATTATTTCCCATTATTGTACCTTGTAGGATTGTCATCTTTCGTGTTCGACTAGGCGGCGTAAGCGTAGGATAAACATTTGCATAGCCCACTAGTAAATAACGTACATGGAAAGAAGGAATCAGAGGGAAAACATATTTTTGAGGTACCTGCTGTTCCACAAAAGTATCACCATACGTTCATGAATCATGACACTAGCACACCCCTGTAAGTTTGCAACGTGCAGCGGCATGTGGTCTAGTATAAGCCTAAGTCATATTGCCAACTGCACTTTAGTTAGTAGCTTATACTTTAAACTGTACTTTGAACGAACATGCTTTGAAAATCCTCCGAAAAGTGAACGTAAACAGGAAAAACTTTTTTTTTTCATTTTAGTTTACATGACTTATGACATGTAGAAAAGATGGATTATATTAATATGGATTGGATAGACGAAACAGCATTTTTAAAGCAGTGATAATCGGGTTCTCTGTAATCGGTAACAGTCCGAATTTTGCAGTCTAACAGTCTTATGGTGATTATTTACCAATTGTCTGATAATCGGCCGGATGCCGATTATCAAGGGATAGTTTCTAAAGTTAACAAATTAAGAAGTTAAATGTTATACTGTGGTCAGCAATTATTTGACAATTAGTCAATGGTCTTAAATTTGCAATAGAGCTTATAATTGTGATAGCATACACTGACATTATTAGAAAACCTATTTTTTCAGAGGGCGGTGACTCCACATATAAAATCGTCTCATTGATTGTATATTCATATCACCTATACATACATTACTGTTTACAAGAAATGTCCACTATTGCAGTGGGAATTGTCTGAGCTAATCCTGTGGCCTATTTTTATTTTCATTTGAGTGGATATTACTTTATGCATAATATGTAAATTTATCGGAATAACCAAGACTCTAAAATCTCAACTGGTGCCCCCCCCCCGGGGAACAATAAAAATCTATATATATAGGATAGCGCAGAAATTCTGGCTGTACAATATCATTTAATAAAAAACAAACAAAACTCCCAAGGAAAGAAAAATTTCCCACTTTCGCAAGTAAAGTAAAGATTTGAGAGGTGGAATTTCTGCTGATGTGCCTCTTTTCATGTCTTACAGTAGGCATCATACACCCACATGCTGGCATGAACCAACCGCATTCCACATTCAGCGTAGGCTATTTTATGTCCACTATCCGAAGTCTCCACCCTATCTTTCGTGTCATCGAAAGTAATGCCTCAAAAGGGAACGGTTAATTTTATTGTAATTTCCGTAAAAAAAAAGATCTGCTCTTAACAAAGCAGGTTTGGTTCGGTTTCTAATTCTAGTGGACACAATATTCCTTTTCCTAGTAGAAAGAACCTCTGCACCTCCTTTATAATCATCTTTTATAAAAAAGATAGGAAGATAAATCTCAACTACTGTGTGATCCGTTTTTTGTTTGGCAATAAGTGAAACGAGACTTTGAACGTTATCCCTCTGATAAATCAGATATGTAGTTCTATAAATTACGGGGCACATTACCAATGCTGGGAGAAAAAGTTTTTATAAAATCAAACGGAAAGTCCGTCACTTCCAGGACTTTTGCCAGTAGCCAAAGAGTTCAGTGTAACCTCTGCATTCTCCCACACTGTGCATTCCGTCATGACACGCTGCCACCTCTGATGAAAGGGGGCTTATTTGATTACAGAAGTTACGTTTCAACTAAGAATGGTGGAAATCAGATACAGCATTTGCAATGTCCGATTAAGAAATACATCTGAAATAATATTATCAAGAAATTGACCTCTAGCTTGCTTAGATGATATGCATTTGCTTCAAATTTTTACAACTTCTACAGACAATTATATTTCTTTCTGTTGTCTCAACAATGGCGCTGATGTTATATAAAGTAAAGAGGTTTTGGAGATTAAGTTATAAATTAAAATATTATTCACTGGACAGCTTGCAAATCTGGGTGAACAGATGGGCAAAGGGACAAAAGGGAGTTTAATGATAGCATTGTTTACCAATACAGCACCTATTGTCCACCATGTCTCCTGGACAGATGGACAGAGGGAGAGACAGAGTGTAATGATGGCATTGGTTACCAAGACAGCACCTATTGTCTCCCATGTCTTCTGGACAGATGGACAGAGGGAGAGACGGAGTCTAATGATGGCATTGGTTACCAAGACAGCTCCTATTCTGCAAGATATGTAGTAGTTCACAGTTGCTCATCATAATTACTATATACGGGGCAAATATCAAACAGCAGAATATCGACAACAAATTGTATGAATATTACTTCCATAGCAACTTCCTACTTTCAAAAAGCTTGAATGTTTCGATGATGTGACTGTTTGACAGAACTAACGTGACAACCCACGTAGACTCTCTGAAATGCACGCGTTTTACCGTACCCTCTTTGGGAGAATATAGAAGCCGTTGTTCTAGCTATTGGTGAAGTTGTTTTACTAAAAATGCTGCTTAAGTCATACTTGTAATGTTCTAATTTTGTTCCAATGTGTCAAATTCTCTTCGATTCTATAACAATACAAAAATGTAATGGGTAAACGGGAGGGCCCGATCACTAGGAAGTTCCTCTTTTACCAATAATGTCAAGACCGTTCCTTGCCCATCCGATGTACATTTTGCAATCACTGTCATTAAGTCATTCACCAAACCGATTCGAGTGCGACAGGGTAGCGGATATACCTACAATGATGTTATCTTCGTTCAAAGTCGTAGCGATTATCAGCTACATGGTTGTGAACCACTCCGAAGCGATAAAGTACCATGATAGCCGATGTTCGTTGTCAGGTAAGAGACTATTTCCCCAATAGTCAGACACCTTTAAATATTCCAATCTTTCTTTACAGTGTCGTGGATCCTGATGTTTTAATCAGATATGTGTGATCTTAGACATGGTGGGTCTATACTTTAGACAAACAACGTGGAAATTCCTGCCCTTCTAATTCAAGTTGTCTATTCATATGTGTACTCGCTGGTAAATAATATATGAAGATGAAAATAATAATTCAAAATTTTACGTATTTGTATCCACGATTTTGAAGGTAGAAATTCATATTTTGGCATATTTTTAAATAATAACGTAACATAAATAATTAGAAAATGTGGTTTCGTACCGTAACCACAATGGACATGACCATGTCTCTGGTTGCCTATGTAGGGTGAGGATAGACTGCCTGGTTAATCCGACAACGGGGACTAGAACTGGTATGTGGAGGAGGGGGGGGGGGTAAATGTTTTCACAAATCCAACATCCTGTCGAACCCTGGGTCGTTTCCAGGACCGGAACCATCTATAAGCAATCCACCCCAGTGCGAAAGCGTGCGCACATGTACACAATTAAACATACACACACTCTCTCATTGGCAAGCACATACACTCAAAGTGACGTGTCCTGGAACCCCCACCGTATCATAAAATGTTATTATATTTTATTTTGCTTGTTGTTTTGTATTTTAAATCTGCCTGAATTATTGAAGCCTGGGCAAAACAGTATGATTGTTCCCCTGAGTATTTCCAATGGAGTGGCAACTGCCCACCTGCCCCCACCCGGATTGCATCACGCCCCTGTCCGACAAGAGAGGAGTGCAGCAAGTATTTAATAAAACTGTGACTCTCATATTCAGAATAGGCCGCCTATAAGTGCCTGGATTGAAGTGAACCTGCAAGTGTACGTACAGTTTATGTACTCCGTTTTACGTTTTGACTTCAGCTCAAACTTATACATATGGTAAAATACGAGATTTGCATCGAAAATAGGGACTTGAGGTTTGACTGCACTTGCCTTCCGTAGGACGTTTTTGTTTATTACGAACATTTACCCTAAACACGTTAGAAAACTAATTCGTGCAATTGGTCACATCGTTTGTACAGTGTGACTGCAATAGACCGTATACATACTGACTTTCTACTGATCGCTGATTCGCACCCGCGGCCCGGCTACTACTGTGCACGTACATATTGTACATTTGTAAACTGTATGCAGTTCAAAAGACGACGAACGGAGACATCGTAGCAGACCGCTATACCGAAATTCCAGGGAATTACCAGAAAGAATTATACTTATTTTTTCACATTTACACTGATGTCTTCATTACCATTTCATAAATCGATTGTAAAATTTTGAAAATATATATAAAACGGTAGCAAACACCAACGATCTGGAAAGAGATTAAGAAAGTCAGTCCACATAGGACAGCATCTTTCGTTCATGACTGCGTCATGTGTAAAATACGTAGGGGTATTAGCCTACTTAATATTGTAATTAGCCTACTTAATATTTAAATTTTGAGCATTTGAGGAAAAATGCACCGCATTTCGTAATTAGCGACATTTTTCACACAATCTTGTCACATACCCGTCGCCTTTGCTCTAAAAATCTTTTCCCAAAAGATCGGTTTCTTTCTTGATGGGAGTCGTCCGATAAACTGAACGAAAGATATGTGGTCACGTGATCATCAGACAATGCGACCAACCACAATAATGGACATGCTGTCATGTCCAATAATAAATGATTTTGTCTGTCTTTCCCTTTTTGGTAACGGTTAATTCCAGTAAGGTAATATGGAATATATCTGGGTTTACACCTGAACTCTTTCGTTTCCTTTAATGTGAACAAATTGACTAAAAAATACTAACTTTAAGAATATTTTATGGACAATCTAGGGGGTGTATAATAAATAAGCCAACACATTTGTGTCAACACGCTCTGAACGCTACATTGTTTGTGACTTACACTACTGCTTGAAAAATTTGGTAAAAACTAGCTAAGTTGTAAAATCATAACTACGTGAAACACATTGTAACTTTGAAATTTAACGCCATTGAAAAAAAGTGAATTTTTTGTACATTGAGTATGATCTGTTGTGAAAATGGAGGTCACCATGCAGCGGCAGAACTACCATATGGTCAGGGATCTCAGCGCTTCACAAAAAAAAAAAATAATCAAAGAGCTAGAAAAAGATAAGAAAGAAAACTAATGAAAGAGAAGGTAAAGAAATGCAAGTTTGAGTACTTCAATGTCCTTCGCATCGAGGAAATTATGATGGTGTTGCCACTTTTCTGCCTTCAAATTCAAGCAAGTACAGTCTTTATCATGACATGTGCAAATTTGATCAGACTTTTTTTAGACGAAAACTCCCAAAATGAGATTGATTTTTTTATCCAAGATATTACTGGCAATACCATTTTCTGGAGCTTAATTGCTGATCCTGTAGTTGACGGAGATGATTAAAACCAGAGAGAAAGGCGTATGCAGTTAAGTTACATGACGATGACAAAGAAGAGGAAAGCGAGGAGAGATACGATGACAGAGACCTACAAAGTGTACAGAAAGAGACGTTTACGCTTTGACAACCAGATTGCCAATTTGAGAGCAGCATAACTCTGACTCTTCGAACCCACGCCGAAGAGCTGAGGATCACGGGATAGGTGATGGCGTTGACCAATCAGAAACATACGACTGTACATTTCACCGTATGCAAATTGTTGCTACCATGAATTGACCAATTGTGTAGCATTATGGAGTCTTTCCACGACAAAGCAAAGTTGTTTGTTTTCACTGAATACGATCATATCAGGTATCAATAACCAAGGCCTAAAATTTTCGAGCAGGTGGAGGCGAAATGTCTTAGGAACCTACATGACATACAGAGAAAACAGCTTTAAACATTGTTAAACCATTCAGTCTCATCAATAAACATCTACAAAAGCTTCTTTTCCTCAAAAGAATATGCATGTCATGGGTAACGGAAGATGCATCATTTGAAATTTGAAAAGTATGGGTGAACAAATTCTTGTTGAGCAACAAACAACTGAATTTCTATCTGTGGGAAACTTATTTTTTTTTTTGGAAAAGAAGGCTACTGTTCTTCCTTATTTTGAATACTCTATCGTTCTATGTCCACAAACATTGGTTTTAAAAATATGGTCGTTTTCTTTGAAACAAACGCCTTATTTCCCTTTAATAGTCCTGTCGGCACTCACCACCGCCTCCGATATCTTTAACGCGCAGTGGCTGTTTCTGTTATGCAGTGCTCCTAAAAGCCATTTTCGTTCCCTCTAACTGAAACTGCTAGCTCCGCCACTGGAGGTCAAAACTATTAAAAACGTAATACTTTTTCCAAAAATACAAAGGGTGTTAAAAAGTAAATGGTTACTACTTCATCAAGAAATTCCAATAATGTAATGCTCAAACGTGAAAAGGAAATGTATTCAAAACGATAACTTCCAAATAGTGGCTGCTGGTGAGCTATGCCATAATCAAATATGAGGAAAAAGTTCCCTATTCCCCATTCTTTTTATATATTTGTTCTTTCAATATTGACATATAATAAAATGTGAAGATCTAAATGTGTAATCAATCTAGTATGTTCACAAACAAGAATTTCTTTTCCTGGACCTTCTTGTAGACCTGACTTCAATTGATATTTTCCCCATTCGACAGATGTTCCCGCATGTGGGCCCAAAGGTGTTTGTAATGAGTGTTCATTTGATGACCTATCTATCGACTGCAGTGATAAAGGGTTGTTTGAATTGCCGTCAAATTTGTCCTCGGGAATAACCACCATGTAAGTACACACGATAGAAAACTTTTTTTTTTGGGGGGGGGGGGATCTTATTGAGTGCTTTTTTGGTAAAATCATGCATTATTGAATTATACATACGCCTAACTTACACTCAGATCTAGTGATGTAAAATTCAGGACGCTTCATTGATCAAACTAAACACCTATTTTCAAAGACCGGTATTAACTTATGTCAAAGTGATCTTTTAGAGAAACTCAAATAGAAATCAATCATCACAGTTTAAGAAGAAAGTTAACTGCACTTTGTCAGTATCATAACAGCAATTCGTTTTTGACAGGAATTCGTGTTTGAAATTAGTCATGCGACGATACATGAAGCAAGTTGTCAAGAAAAAAATAACAGGAGAATAAGTAGACTCCAGTGCATAATGTTTCAGAATTTAAATAGTTGAATTTCAAAAATTTTATGCATTATGTTGATTCTCAAGTAATCAAGGTCTTCGAACTAGAAGTAAGTTATTTAACTGAGTAGTCCAGATATGTGGACTACTCAGTTAATTTAACATGTGCCATTGCAATAACGGAATTGCATGCTTAATGAAATAAAGAAACATTGAAATAACCGACCCCAGTCGTCAACGATACCCTCTGTCATTTGTCATTTTCTGACAGACCTGTAACAGTATTCAAAATTTTCAATTTCAGAACCTTTGAAGGAAATCACATTTCCTGCGTACCAAAGGACTATTTTGAAAGATTTACCAAGCTAACTGTGCTGTAAGTGCATCAAAGATCTCCTTTGAATTTTGAACCAGCCAAGCGACACTGCACAAATATAAGGTGTCAATGAGTTTACTCATCGAATATGCCCAACATTATCTAACAAACAATGCGTGTACGTTGTCACTCATTGAAGCTAGAGTATCTCTAACAGAACAAACTGAAACAGACCAAATTGTCAATGCTCACAACTTATTATAGGTTGTCAAGGTCAACATAGTCTTTACCCTGAATCGAAACCACAGGCAAACAAAAGAACTCCATGCCTGATTATTTACCAAGAACAGGAAAAAGGAAACAAGAGATACATTGACGTACATTGGTAAAAATATAAGGATATCGTATCGTAATTTCTCTATCTTCTCTATCTTATATTTGTTCTCTGAAGGCTCATATTTTGCTCTCAGTAGGGATCTGTGTGCTGTCTATGTTACAATTTGAAGTTAAATGTTCATGATTCCAGTTACATCTGCACCTGATATTAAATGTCCACGTGGTCCGTTTAATATGTAGTTGTCTGCTTTGTTCAAAGTGCACTGACCGATAACAAGATACGAGGGTCATTCTCCCTTCCACCGAGTTTGAAGTACTTGTAAGTAGAAATCTAATTCTTGATTATTTTACATTAATTTCCAAATTGTTAGCCATTCCATTACATCTTCTCAGTTATAAATTACTGTTCTTGAACTTCTACAGGAAAAAATACTTCTGATATATATGTTTAGGATTTCGAAGGTTGAATAAAAACTATATACTCTGTTGCACGTTACGCCAGTTGGGGAAAACCCAGTGACTTGCTCGTTTGTTCAAAGGGTAGTTGCTGTAGGTTTACACACAGGACTGGTTCAAAAGGACATCCTTCATGTAAGGATTGTCACATTACATTAAACAGGAACTACAGACTTGCTTTAAACAAGATTATTAGACTTATAGGAATTTTAAATTTCCAACAGCTAGAAATTTTAAGGCTTTTACATTAGATGCGCGAGGTTTTATACATGCATGCTACACTATGTTTTTACTCTATTGCAGCTCTGTAAAGTACAATCAACTGGAAGATGTGGGCAATTTCTTCATTCACTGTGACAATCTGAGACAAGTGTAAGTGCTGTCTATGGTAAAAATGTTATCACATTGTTGCATTATGTTTGTAATGAAACAACATTTCACAACTCAACTAAAAAAGAACTAAAAAGTTAAGTCATGAGAAACATCAAACATAAAAAATTCAAAGAGGAGAAATAAACATGTTCACCTTACATAGGACACATTTGAGGCATTGACAAACTAAGATTCGACTAATCAGATGAGCTGAACAGGATTAGCAGTTTGAGGTTAGCTCACATGTAGTATATATCACTACACTCTTCAGACAAACCTGTCTTTCGCCTGTGTAAGTATGCTGTTGAAATTGCATTCGTTTAGAGCAATATCATTTCCAACTCTGTAAGTTGCCACTTGGAATCATATATTGAGGGTAATGTCTGTATGATGATGACGAATGATTCCATCAGATTTGTTTTGCATGGGCTCTGTTGTTTGAGGATATAACAATGTACTATTAACAGATATTGATACATTGTTAATATTTTTTTTAATGTAGAAAATTGGGTTTCAACAAGCTGACGGCAATCCCAGATGGAGTCTTCCGTAGATGTTCTAAACTCAAAGAACTGTAAGTGTAATGTCAATACTCGTAACTCTATGGAAGATGGGTTTTCAATGTGAAATAATCCTTAATAGCCTAATTTGAGATTTTTGGTTTCTGCAAAGGGCATATTGTTAAATAATTAAGATGAGTAAATATGAAGCAATCGTTATGAAACAGTTAAAAAAATTCCGCACGAAATATTAGCAATGTGGTACATATGTACAATACGTAAACTATAGCAAAATATTTTACATGAAAACTGTTTCTTTCTCGTATAGTTAGCTTTTGCAGTTGAGCCCGTTTAATTAGTTCTTTCCGTTTATCTGCAAACTGTAATGACGTAATGATATTTGGGATAGCACAAGTAGGGATATAGGGATATTTTGGGATATATTTAGCAATATTTGGGATAGCACAATTTTTTATTCTAGAGATAGACATTAGACTCAAAATAGACAATCCCTGTAGTGATCCACTGTGGTCGGCAGAAACTGAAGTCTAAATACTTTAGGCAATCCACGGCGTTGCAAATGTCATCCTATCATTTTGCCTGGTCATTCGATACCCGCATCATGATGAAGGAGGCCTAGCCTTAAAGCTGAACTGTACATTTCATCAATTAGTCAGATTGCTCGCTGTCGATAGAAGTGCTAAATCATCTAGTTACTAAGTGGTCTAATACTGCAGTACACAGCGTATGCCACATGTTCAGATTATATCTAACTTTGTCTGGCTATAGCCGAAATATAAATAACCTCTTATCAGATTCTCCGTTTTCCGGCAGAGAAAATCGTTCTTCAAGACTTTTGACGAAATCTGCCAGTAACCATATAACACCAGTTTTAATACATCCACAATGCATTAAATATAACACAACTAGGCATTCAGCGGAGTGGCCAATCTCATACCTATCGTTTTGCATGGTCATTAAATACTCATCATTTCATGTATAGCAAGCACACCCAGAACGACACATGCCATAGAATGACGCAACCCTAAATATTGCTGAAACTGTATCACTTCCGACAACCTAACCTATTTTATTGAAAGCACTCAGAATGACATAATTTCTTGAACATGTTGCTAATGAAGCCAGTCACATGCACTCCCGTATCTTTGATAAGGTTTTTTCACCGTTGGCAGTTGGCTAAGTTTCGTATCCTAATTTGAAATGTCACTTCAACAAAACAGCTCAGAATACACATCAAAATACCACCATGTCTCCAAAATGATGCCTCCGTAATTAAACTTGGCTTAAAACCCCCCAAAATTTACAGTGTGTCAATTCAGGTGCATAAAAATACCACTAACAGCAGAAATCTTGGGTTTACGTTGTGCTCGATTTTAAAATGAGAGGGGACAGCAAAGAAACTCTTTTCATATCCTTTCATTTGTGAGGTACTGCCACTAAAATCCCATCTGTAACGTCGTCTAGGGTTCGTCGGGATCTCGATACCAAGGGAGGGGAATTAATTGTTTAAGTTTTAAAGCCCACAGACGAAGGGATCAGAAAACAGAATATTTTATATATTTCGGAAAAACAGCCTTACTTGAGGCGTTTCTTAAAGAAATTGTTTCAAAAGTACAATCAGTCAGTAACAAAAACTTTACAATTAATTCGATAACAATCAAGCATTGTTTTGCAACTTCTGTGTGTAACCGACGTCAGTTCGTGCGTACCTGGCGTTGGTGCACGTGGGTAACCAGAGTCAAATCTCAGTGCATACACGGCGTAAAATCTCCGTGCGTAACCGACGTCAACCCGTGCGTCAGAGGTATTAGTGTATGTGTGTATTCGGAGTCTACCAGTGCGTCACTGGCGCTGGTGCACGTGCGTAACCGGTGTAAACCGGCGTCAATTCTATGAACCTAACCAGCCTCTAAGTCCTTTGCCTTAGAGCCTAAGTGCTCTGCCTTGGGTCCCAAATCCCGACCCCAAATCCGCACCAGTACCAACAAACAATGGACTTTACTGTACCTAGGATTTCAGAGCTCCAGAGTCTTAGACTTAGAAAAAAAAAATTTTCCCTACCGTGTGTTATCGCGTTTTCCTCCGTAGGGCCTTCACTTAATGTACTTGTAACAGTATCGCGTCCTGCTTCGGAGTGCCGTGAACTTCATGTGGCCTTTACTTTCTTTGCGCGTTGTTTGGTCAGAGGTCAAAGTGTATTTTAAGGAATCTTAACAGCACTCCGTAACCAAGACAACAGGTCGGAAGATGAAAGCAAAACACCGGAAAGCGCGGGAGCGCCGACGAGCGGAGTTAAAAATGCTTAAAAAAATAACGTCGAGTAAAACAGGAAACCACCACCAAGAATAGGCAATCGGCTCTGGACTGGTTCTTTCTTCTTTTTTCAAAACTATGCACACAAAGTGATGAGTGCTTTGGATTTTTACCAACTTCATATTCATCGATCAAATCCTTAGGTGCGTCATTCTAGGTGGAACCATGCTACTATCAAAGTGCGCTGAACTGAATATTTCATCACTGATCTCAGATCTCAGATTGTTGCGTTGTGGTACGGTGTTGAATACTCAAGGTACTTGTCTAGGACAGTAGTATAGTGCAGTACACCGCATATGCGTCAAACGACACAAATACTTGCATGCGCATCCACATGTGCGTAAAAATCGAGTGGGCGTCAAAAGTATTCCTAGATCCACATGTCCGGTCACTTTGGATGTTTGGAATGATTTTGATACTCTGGATATTTTGAGTGTCCTGAAAAGAGCGTTGTGCGTGCTGCAATATTAGGCTGTTTTCGCAAACAAGACGCGGGCGTAGAATTCAGTGTGCAGTGTGCAAAATGGGACATTCACCATAGTGACCACGCGAATATCCTCCGTCCTGGCGAAATCTACAACCGTTCTCAGGCAAATTAACGTTCATTCTAGACTGGTGCTCGCTGCCAGTAACCACATACTATAGATTAGGTATGTTTCATCCTGAGCGCTCCGTTCATAAAGTGCGAAACCGTGCAAACGAACGACGCGTGTCCGAGGACACATACCGACAAGACTGATTAATTCCGCGTACTTTCGGCACTTCCGTCGTGTTTGCGAAAACAGCCTATTATCTTCACAGTGCGTAAACATCTCGAGTTCTTGTAAAACTGTGTAACAGGCCTATATATACGCTGTAAAATTATACTGAGTGAAGGTGTCAGGGAAATGGCATAGATACAATACATAGGTTGAAATACTGTGCAACATTCGTGAAAAGGCAAAGATGTAAAAGTCATGTACATATGTTAAAGTCATAATACTGCATTATCCTCTTCAGGAACTGTTACCTTTGACCTTGCTTTATTATGTCATTGGTCAGACGAATACTACATCTCATAACCAGGCACCTATCCACCAATCATGCAGTTCGCCCTTGACCTGTGATGTCATCAGTGGGGGGGGGGGACACTTCATCTCACACCCAGGTACCCACCCATTAAGTATGAAGTTCATCCGACCTACCGTCTAGGAGGAGATCGTGACACATTTTTACGGAGAATTTTTTCTCGATTTGACCTTTAACGGCGTAACCTTTGATCTCGTGACCTCTTCACTTTTTAAAAAAAATTGTATCATATACTATCCATATATGGTAGTTTTATAACTGTAGGATATTCACACATAGAAATAATGCTAAAAGTGTGATAGTGACCCTTGACCTTTGATCTATGACGTCATCAGTAAAATATCCAGAGTATTAATACCACATAGGACCTACCCACCAAGTTTAAAATTTATCTGATTTAACGTCTCGGAGAAAATGGTGACACTTGTTTTGAGATTTTGAGATTTGACCTTTAACCACGTGACCGTTAGCCTTGTGACCTCATCTATATTTTCAAAAAGTTTTGGTATTGTCTACTTTTCATATGTGCTAGTTTTAAAACTTTAAGATTTTCAAACATAGAGATAATGCTAAAAGTGTGTTTTTCGTTTTCGTGACCTGTGACCCTTTTACCTTTGATCTATGACGGCATGATCGGTCGGGAGAACACTGCATCTCATATTTGGGCACCTACGTACCAAGTTTGTGAGTCATCCTGAGGATCGTGACACACTTTTTGTACAAACACACCCTCACAGCATATACTTACACTCACGAGCACTGATGACAGTTCCCGGTATAAGAAAGTCACAGAATTCCTCTTTAGCCGATTAGCGCATGCAGCACGTGATGTCCAAGGAGAGGGCGGACTCCGGGTATCAGGTGACAGATCCCATTGCAGCTACGCCAATTACGAGCTCCGCCTGAAGAGGATGTGCCAGACTGGAGCTCTCGCGAGCGGTCCTTACCTGCCAGGGCAGTGTTCGTAAGGCACACCCACACACACACCCAAGTCAAAATTACTTATGGAGTGAAGACTGCTTTGAATTTTTCTTTGTTGCTGCTTCCTGAACCCTAACCTTAATAATACACTCCCCATTGTTGTTGTTTTTTTTTTCAAGGACTTGAGAAATCTATAGAAATTCTCTCCGAGGACATGAATTTTTTTTATTAACGTCTTGGGAAAGTATTACAATACAATGGCACACACACTAAATATTACACACACATTTGGGCGGCACCCCTTTTCACCCTAACCCCAATCGGTAATCTCGATCCATGTCATTTGCACATCGTAAGTTACTCCCCCTACATTAGTACTATTGACCCACCTACTTTCGATTGAATACCAGAAGGGGTGTAAGACAGGGTGACATTTCAGTGTCATTTGTGGCGACTTAACAGCTTAATGGAGTACAACATCTCTTCCTTGTATAGTACCGTAGAGGGATTGCATAATAATGAAGGTTACCAAGCAGAAATTGATTGAACTTTCCCAAGTATTATATATCTTTCTGATTACATTATACATACATCAATTGACAGGCCATTTCATAGTTTATGCCTCTTTTACAACAGAGTTAGATACGTACACAATGTAACGATTGATTAAAATTCACAAATAATTAAGACATGTTCCGTTTTAAATTCGAGTTTTCTATATGTTATCTTCCTTACACAGATTGTCTTTTAACATCCCCCCCCCCCCACGCAAACTCTCCTTGCAAGTGAGCGTATTCATCAGAAATTTAAACATATATTCTATTTTCACAGAAGGCTGCATGACAATTATCTACAGGAAATACGTGACAGTAGCTTTGATGGACTTGACGCCTTACAAATATTGTAAGTTATAGCTACTTTCTATCATTTCTTTTACCTTCTGATATTTGTCAAAATTAACTTTCGGATACTTTTTCAGTAAGTCTTTGGATTTCAAATTGTGTTTTCGTACTTATTTTAGCATTTGACTTAATACCTTTTGTCTGCGAAAGTACCATGGAAGACTTCAAAAATTCATTCTCATTTCAGAGATATAAGTTATAATCAAGTGCCACTGCACCTATCCGAGGAGTCTATTTCAAGTGCTTGTGCGAGTCTGGAAACTTTGTAAGCTGCGTATCTTTGATTATAAGTATATTATACGAACGACATTTAATAGTTTGCCGTGTATTAACATTAGCAGATATTGTTGTCATTCAGTTAGTGTGGATTATATATACATTGTACACCAATGTGGATATGGTTAAAATGCAACCTCATGGGGTGGGTCAGTCTAGGGGTAGCCTTTGCTGATACTGACCTCGACCTCTGTTAATCGATATATATGTGTAAGTAGGCGTGTGTATGGGAATGCGTGCGGGGGGTACCAAGTACGTGCGTAATTTCAAATATGCTGATCATAGAAATCAAGATATATTACTGTTTTAAGTAAGCTAAATGAAATTTCTAAGTGAAGAGGCTATCTTTGTTTACATACACGGTGACACTTGTCCATCTTCTGTGTTATCAAATGAAATATGTAACACCGTGGGTGGCTCTCTTGTTACATGATGTTGCAACCAAAATGATTCTTGTATCAATTGTTTGTTCAAATACGATTCTTTACATACATTTGACTTTTATGTTAGAGACAGTAATTATTACCTATAACCGTTTATATGTTTTTAGGACGTACAGAGACGCTAAATTGGTACTATTGGCTACCTGTGAACCTGTATGTAAAACTTTACTATGACTATAGATGTCACCTTCGAAATATTACCTAAGCACTTAAATGATGAAAACAAAAATGTGTACCAACTTTTCTCATTTTTATAGAAATTTTCTAGCAACACACCTGATGAATTTACCTCCTGGCCTTCTTCGAAATTGTACCAGATTACTCACTTTGTAAGTCTTGAATAGCAGTTATGTCTCATTTTGTCCTTTGATTGACCAAAGCAGAAGTTCATTGCACATATTTTTAATATTAGAATAAACATTGTTTGTCGTATTGTCACTGATTCTATAATGATAGTCTACGGTGAACGTCATTACATCATTTGTAGGCACTTCATTGTTAGCCATTTCACAGTCTAGCTGATTTCATCAAATTTATGAAAATTATATAACGGAAATTTTGTCAGCAAAACGAATTCTTAATTGTATTAGATATTCTGTTCATTTTTCGTGACCGTTGTTAAAGCTAATGTTACAAGACGTTACTTTAACTCACACTTCAATCATTCAAAAATGTTCTCAGAAAACTTAGGGGTACTGGAATAACGGACTTAACCCCGGACACTTTACGTGGTCTCCCGCTGTTCGACTTGTGAGTATAATCACCACAATGAAGCATGTACATCATGTAGAAATAGCACATCTTTATCCTGCGTCCTTACACGTAGATTATTATGAACTTCTATGTTAATGTGTTTATATCTACTGAGAAAGCTGTGAAAGTGTAAATATTGAGCAATAACTGATTAATCTTTTTTTGTTGTTGTGCTCTTTACAGTTTGTGAGGATGCTAAGTTTGTGGGTAATGTCATCTTTCGTAGATGGATAACTTGGTCAATAACTGTGGATAGATGGAACAGTATATAAACAGTATAACTGTATGTTTGATCACAATATCAAAATGAAAAAAATGTGATTGTTTAGAAACAGGTCTGTCTGATCCAACATGATAATGTCTATCTTGAAAAAGATAAATACAAAGACAAATAAACCCAGACATAGTGTGTTTATGGTAGATTGGATCAGTTTAGATGTACCGCTCTTATAAATGGTTACATTTTCATTCTAGAAAATACATCTGAATATTTGCCAGGGGTCATTTTATGCTATTACCTTAACTCAACTGTCTCAGATTATAGATAATATTCATTTAGCCTACATCAACTTGTTGCATTAGTTCAATATATTGCTCTCGCTATTGCCAAGATTTGTGGTCTTTCT
Organism: Stichopus chloronotus; assembly: GCA_021234535.1. Classification (NCBI taxonomy): domain Eukaryota; kingdom Metazoa; phylum Echinodermata; class Holothuroidea; order Aspidochirotida; family Stichopodidae; genus Stichopus; species Stichopus chloronotus. The sequence continues at coordinate 5,418,008 of CM037836.1, forward strand.
AAAATATTTTTTCTTCTTCCTTTTCAACGTTAATTTCGCAGGGATATATCATCAAACAATCTGCGAGAAATTCCAAAGAACCTTTTCTGCAATCAGGCCGAAATTGGCGTCATGTGAGAAACTCTTCCTGTTTTGCCCAGATAACTAATCTGTAATACATCTTATTCAAATTCATTGGTGGCGAAACCGGTTGAGGAAGGTAGGGAGGAGGGAAGGAGGGAGGGATAGCTTGGGGGAGCTCACATCTCATGGATACATCTTTCTTAGTCGCACTGTAAACCATTCTACGCTCGTAGACTTGAACTAAATATTATTAGGCGGGCAGCGCTGTACAATGGATATCGATCGGTCCTGTGTTCCTATAACGTATATAAATATTGGACCACTGCATTTTCAACCTCACTTCTCTGAGCTATCTGCATGTCACAGAAAACTTGCTCAATCTCACCATGTAATCATAGCAGTTTCCAATGTCAGCTGTAAGGATAATAATCTCGTAAACTTGAGTCAGCCTTTTAAAAAAATAATTGGTCATCTAATGCAACGGAATTTCCAAGGAGGTTTGAAAAGTTTACATGGGTGAACTTAACTCCTGATTTTACTCCTGATATTTTTCACCGAGATTTCCAAAGGGATAGAGAAAATATATGAGTATTTATCTGTGAAAATCATCTTCAATGTTTTAGAGTGTATTTTGAAATTTGCAGATCAATCTGTAGCAATCTGTAGCAAGATGCTGCATTTTCATTGCTGAAGAATACACGATATAGTCATTTACGTATATATTTGAAAAGGTAATTTGTTTCATAGTGTGGGGAACAAGGGGACACGTCCCCCCACATTTTGATGGTCGGAGGACATAATATCAACCCCACCCCTACATTTCGTAAAAGAGAAATGTTTTGGTTCACTTTCTGAATGGTATGAAAGCCGGTATCCAGGGGGGTTCCGCTCAGCCCATGATAGTAGGCCTACATTAGCAATATGGAGAGTATTAATTTGCTGGTCATAATTTTCGGGTAAAATGTTCCACCTCTGGTAAAATCGACCCCCCATGGAAAAGCTGCATACCCACTAGGTATGGGGACATTTTGACAAATATCGCCCTACACTTTTGGTAAATGTCTCATGTAATCTCTAGGCTGAAAAATGCTTACAAGGAAACTCTGCGTGAGGGATTTAGACGTTCATATACCAACGTTAGACTAATCTATACATCCCAAATGATAAAATTTTCCGTGCCCTTTATAATCTGTCAACTCATGATCTGCCACACTGTCTGCCACAAGGTTAGTGGTGACCAGGCCCAACTATTGCTGGTATTCTTAAAGATAAATTGGACAAATAATCACAAAATCACATTCACCTGGGCTGTAAATGTTTCTAACATAGGCTGGCATGCGCACATAATAGAATGCAGAGAGAATACCAAACACGTCAGTTTTTTCTTTATTAGAATTTAGGCCGACACTACAGTAGTTATCTTTACTGTGAGACAATCAATATATCCAGTCATGTTAACAGGCTGAACGCTGGACCAACATTTTTAGTACACTGCAATGACTTCATCAGTTATGGGGAGCATTTCAGACTAAAGTTAAAATAGTAAGTTTCTAAAAGCGTACTAAAATAGGGAAGCGTTGTTTTGAAACTAGGGGCCTAAATCACTACAGATCGATGTAGTTGTAGCAGTTAAAAGCATTCCTTGTTTGGTGCAAGCAAGTAGCCTATATCAAACAGTGTAGTGCACGAAGTTTGGGATGCAGTAATGTACACATCGGTGTCCATGCTATGCTAGCAATGAAAAACATTTTGACTAAACGCTAGACTACGACGATGCATCAAGCTGCTCTGTACGTTGCACTCACTTTACTATAAGCTCACTTATATTACAGGTCTAACGTAATCTTACATTCCGTAAAGCAAGTAAACGCTTAAATACATGGGAAACTTTCCTGCCTTGCATAACATTCTAAGACGATTTTACGTACCAAAACAAGTAATAATTCATCAAAATATGTTACGTTTTTCTAAAAAGCTCGCCAAGGCAGAGAATTATTGCTCTTCGAATATCATAATGAAACATGCAATATCTGACCACTTTTGTCCTTTCAATACCATCGAAGATACAGGAATCCTTCATTTCACAGCCACACAATTCTGCAAATATCTTAGAGCTTCCGGGGTTTTCTTCTGGTCCGGCTCAATGGACGTTACCCCATATCCCAGGGAAAACCTATGGCGGCCTGTCCAATTTGACGTAAGCCATCAAAAAGTGCAGTGCGTGGACCCCTTTCAGGCAGCTGTGCATTAAAACCTGTCAGTCGAACATCCCCCGCCTCCCCTCCCCCCCCCCCCCGCCCCCACATACACATTTCAATTTGAATTGACGCCCATGGCTTCAGGCCTCTTAAGGTCAACACAACCTATATATTTGACCTTTTCAGCAACTTTTAGGAAGGTTATATGTGCATTGAAGACACAAAGAAACATGTATTTCGTTCATATTGGTAGTACGTCTAATTAGTAGTATGTCAACTACTCACAGCAATACAAAAGGTGATAATCCTACGTCATTATTGGTTATTCAGAAGTTCTCTAATTGGTGAACCATTTCGCACAGCAGACTAGTTTATCTCATCCCTATACGTAATATACAGAAACGAGATAATGTACTCCGTTGAGTTGTTAGGTCGTCAATAATGATGTTTAGATGTAAGTCTACCTTACACCTCTTGTGTATGTATTCAATCGACAATAGGTGGGTCAATAGTTCTTACACGTCAAGTACTTCACGGTATACAAATGACATGGATCAAGATTACCGATTGGTGTTAGGGGTGAAAAGTGGTGTCCAAATGTATGTGTATATACAAAAAGTGTATTCCGATCTCGGACGAAGTCAAACTTGGGGCTAGGTATGAGGTACCGTACCCGGGTATGAGGTGCATTGTCCGCCAGACCGATGACGTCATAGGTCAAACTTTAAGGTTCACAGGTTACAAAAACAAAAAAAAACCCACCATTTTACGATAACCTCTATGTGAAAATATCCTAGAGGTATAATACTACGAAAAGGAGACGGTACAAGAAATCTTTCAATAATACTGATGACCTCACGAGGTCAAAGGTCAAATCGACAACATGCTCTACAAATTGGGGCACGATCTCCTCCTAGACGGTAAGTCGGATGAAGTTTAACCTTGGTGGGAAGGTGCCTGGGTATAAGATGTAATGTTCTCGTGACTGATGACGTCATAGGTCAAGTCAAACGTCACGGTTTCTGTAGCTCATGATACAGTGTGTTAGGTGCTGGCAGTGCATGGTGTCAACATGGTGACTTTTATATCTTTGACTTTCGATGGACGTGACGTATTTCAACCCATGTAACCATCTTTTGGACGGAGTGATCATGTCTAATAGCAATGTCATTTTCCATGAGTTGGTAGTACTTTCACTCAGTATTTTTCTGCAGTGTGTATGCCTACCCAGAACTTCACTGTGAAGAAAGTATTGCAGCACACACAAGGTGTTTTTCAGGGCATTCAAAGTGTTCAGAGTAACGTTGTACAGGTATTTGTGTCGTTCAACGCATACGCCGTGTGTTCTGTACTAGACTCCCACGTAACTTGATGGCAAGCCGAAATGTCCAATAATTAGAAAAACCAGGTTTGTCGGTCGAAAAGCAGGTTTATCAGGTCGAAAAACAGAGTTTATCGGTCGAAAAACCAAGTTTTTCGCATGAAATGATGAGTATTGAATGACCATCCAAAACGATAGGGATGAGATTGGCTACTCCGTTGAATGCGTACTCGTTTCATATTTAATTCATTATGGATATATTAAAATGGCGGTACATTGTTACTGGCAGATTTCGTCAAAAGTCTTGAAGGACGATTTCATTTGATGGAAAACTGAGTATTTGATAAGGGGGTTATGCTATACTTCCACTAATCAGACAAAGTTAGATATGATCTGAACGTGTGGCATGATCAGATGTTTTTGTGTACCAAATCATCAATCAGCATTCCAAACATATGTTCAAAATATCATATATTATCATACAATATCATATCACATCATATCATATCATACCATATCATATCATAACATACCATCTCATATCATGTCATGCCATATCAAATCATATATAAGTAGAAATCGTGTCGTTCTTTGTGTTTTAATTGTTCAAAATATCATACCATATCAAATCATATCATAGAATGGCATACCATATCATATCACCTCATATCAAATCAAATAATATCATGAGTAGAAATTTTGTCATTCTTTCTGTTTTTAATTGCTCAAAATATTATATCATATCATATCGTATCATACCATACCATACCATATCATACCATATCATATCATATCACATCAAATCACGTCACGTCATATCAAATCATATCATAAGTAGAGATCTTCTAATTTTTGTGTTTTTAATCGTTCAAAATGTCTTACCATATCATATCATACATTATCACACACTATATCACATCATATCATGTCCTATTATATCATACCAAATCATATCATGGGGAGAAATCTTGTCATTCTTTGTCTTTTTAATTGTTCAAATTATCATATCATATCCTACCATACTATATAATACCATTTTATACCATACTATATCATACCATATCATATCATGCCACATCATATCATACCATGTCATATCATATGGTATTAGTAGAAAGTTTTTCATTCTTTGTGTTTGTTCAAAAGATCATAACAAACCATATCATCATCTTATCTTATCATATCATAAGTACAGATCTTGGTATTCTTTGTGTCAACACAGATAATGATCTCAATGATTATGGAAAGGAAAGATTGTCTCTCTTTTTGTATTCTCCAGAATGATGACGTCAACAAAGCTGAAAACAATACCGGAAAGCTTGTTCGAAGTCACTTCGGTTTATCTCGTTTTGTAAGTAGATAGGTTTTTTTTATAGATTCTATATGAAATAACTTTAAGACCGTAAAATAAGAAAGTTTAAAATGGTCACGTTGTTTACTGCTATCCTTTATCATAAAGTGTGCGTTCTCTGTTTCAACACCTAATGGGATTAATACTTTTCTATGAAATCCTCTGTCTAAGATTTATTCGTGGATGTTAAACTATTTATAAACAGCCCTTAGACAGTATCAATCGAAAGTCATTGTGCCTCATCATCTAACTCCGTATACATGGACGTACCGTGGTACCGTATTTGTTTGTTTGTTTGTTTGTCTGTTTGTACTGTTTATTTCTCTCAAATATCATGAACAATATTTAAAAAGTATATGCGACATGTAACAAGTGTGACTAATTTGTAGAATAGGATGAAATAGAAGTCAAGACGTACTGAACATTTCCTACCTTATGATAATGTGACTATTATAACTACAATAGAGTGATAATATTATGCTGGAAATAAACACATAATAAACAAATGTTGAAAAAACGCATATGATTGCATGAAATCTATTGAGCAATAACACACTACTGAAAGCTATACCTAAATAAACGTATTTCTATTTTCTCTTATACTTAGTGTAACAAAATTCCAAACATTTACCCCACAATATGATATACAAAGCTGTTTTTCGATGTATTGACACGATTTTGTCTAAGATTTACTGATTGTTTGGTGATGTGTTTGTTTTTTTGTGTGTGTGTTTGTTTTTTAAGATAGAGAAAGAAGTTAGAGTATTTTCAAGCAATAAAATATAATACTCATTATACATGAAGATAACGTTTTATACTTGATTAAAAGACATATAAAGTCAACGTTTTCAACCTTTGAAAGGTCTGTAAGTCGATGGCATGGCACACAATTCTTACAATTTTCTTCTGTTTCACAAATAATGGCATAAGACTGCTTTTGTATGTATTATCCCATACCTCCAGATAATCATTCAAATATGGTAAGAATAACGAAAGTATACAATGCACTTTTATTTAAAAGGTTACTGGCCTTATGAATGACAGCAATATTTTCGAAAGTTTGTAAGTTGGAAAACATATCAGATTAAACCAGCGGTGGCAGGACTTTAAAAAAAAATGCTTTGTGGTGTATTGCAGTAGTTTCCAATTTATCGGTTTATGACTGCACAGAACTTGTTATTTTTAATCGCAGGGACATTGGCAACAACGATTTAACAGAGATACCCCCCTCTTTATTTTCTCGAAATCCGAAGGGTCACGGAATGACGACATTATTTTTATCTGGAAATAAATTAACGTTTCTACCGAAAGGGCTGTTCTCTAGTCTTCGTAATTTGCAAAACCTGTGAGTAAACAACTACTAGTGAAAGGTTAATCAACGTGGGACAGTGTGTTAACTGAAGGATAATTGGTTAAATACAAGCCATGTACGAGGGCACAGCTCGAGCCAATAGGAGTTGAGACTCACCCCAAATTTGAATGACAAGTGTTTATATACTTAAAGGTGTTAAGTAACATATGAATCCATTTTTTTAATTTCGTGCAACATCATTATCATTCAGGTTTTTTTAATGTTACCAACAGTAATATTTGAATTCCTCAGACGCTTCCATTAAAATGTCTTACATCTTACTTATAAATTTTAATTATTTATTTTATTACAAATGTAATGGCTAAACAAGTTTACTCCATTAAATATGTCTGGTAAAATTTTCAGTTATTTGCTTAATTTCGAGACATAAAATTTGCAAGATACATGTTTCTGAATTGTTTAAATCATACTACTCAGAAGTTAAAGTGTTTATTTTCTCACGAATACATATCCTCACATTCCTAACAATATCGTAAAGCACATATATTAACTTTTTAAAATCATGAAACGCAATATGCTTAACACAGTTTTTGACGCACTTGTTTTAGCTACCTACATGGGAATAAGTTCAGTACACTACCGGGATCTATGTTGGTTGGAACAACAGTGGAAAAACTGTGAGTATATCATTGATGTTTATCCTAGGTTTGCCTAAGTCCTATTGGGATAAGGCCGGAAAACAAGACCTACTTGATGCATAAACCCCTAGAAGTGAAGAAACAGTATTGACTTTCACGGTGTAATCGAGTTGTGGTAGCTTCATCTACTTTAGTGCCTCTCTATACTGTATAGTTAGATTATAAGGTTATCAGTTGGACAACAAAGCTATCTTTTCACTAGAGGCTGAACAGACAAAACTGCAACAGTATAGTGCTTAGATTTTTATTGTATGAATGGGTACATTTATGTTTTTGAAATTACAATATTGTAAGTAATACTGAAAGATTGCGATTTGGTTTCACATACTCTATGATTCACCAAGTTGTTTGTTGATGAATCTTTCCTTTGAAAATAATTTTTGCCGTTAATGAAACGACTCCCTTTGTTTATCACTGATCAGGTGAGCACTATCCACGTGACATTTTAACTTGAGTGCTCATCAAGTAAGAAGTAAAACAAAATGAAACAAAAATTGAAAGTGGACTTTAATATTGTTTGTGGCACAAAGTCTCGAGAGGGTATTACACTACTATCTTGGAGTGTAAAAATTTTAAATCTTAAGTTGTAGCAAAATGGAATTAGCTGTGATCAATGACAATCGTTTTCATCTACAAAGAAGATATTTAAAGCCCGTTGAACTCATTTGAATTCTGACTTTTTCAGATACATCTTTCAGAACCAAATAAGACAATTGACGGAGCCGTTGTTTGGTGGTATTGCAGGAAACAAAACGCTACGAGAAATGTAAGTAATAAAGCTGATATTGAGATTTTCGACTAGTCGGATGATTGACTTGTCAAATTTTTTTCTGAATTGAAACTTATTATAAAGTATTAACTAATTTTCACAAGAATCGTAAATGAGCAATAATTCAATGTCACTCCATCAGTTTGATTTACAGTCCTTGTCCGGATGAATGAAATGTATTGCTCATAAACTCTGAATATTTTGACGGGATAATCCCATTCTTTCTGCTATCCATGCAACTTTCGTTGTTGGTACATATTTAAAACGTTTAACTTTTTTTTTCAGAGTAATGCAAGACAACCCAATTCGTCATCTGTCGCAAGCCGTTCTTAATGAAGTGATCGATGGTGGTTTTGTGTGAGTTTCATTGCCATCACATTTAAAATTGTTTTGGCAAGAGAGGTTTTGACTCTAGTCAGTTTACCGTAAACAGACGATGACGATATTTATAGCATGGTTCGACGTCTACATTCTCATTTTGTGTGTGTGTGTGTGTGAAATATTGTAGAATATTTTTTTATGTATTGAACCGTGATTGATATCAAATTCCATTTACGTTCACAAATTTGATATTTTGCCAACGTCAAACTTAGATGCTCTACAGATTGCCATACCACAGAAACCTACTCAATTTCAAAGATTTTACTTACATGATCATTTAATTTTTATAACTAATGAATTTCAGATGTAGACTTATGAGTTTCCTAAAGAACCCCAAGTCGCTTCAGAATGCATATCGTGTGTGAACATTTTAGGGTTTCTCTATTAAACATTCTGAAAGGCCACGACAATAAGTGTCCAGTGGATCGAATTTTAAGGGATCTTTGAACTTCCTAATTTAATCAAGCAAAGCATGTACTGATAGTCCAACTTGGCGATACTATGCTAGCCGATGTGGAGAGTAATTTCTTCAGCCTTTCTATTTCACTGTTGTGCATTAAACGACTAAATGACCTTTTCATGGATATGTTATTTTACTCTATTCATACATACAGCGAGCTATCGTGTGAGAATCTAAACCTTCCAACAGTTCCGGAACACGTAAATGCGTAAGTATACCACTTGTTATAAAAGAGTATACCATCTTCTGTATTTAAGACAACATTTGCTATATATTTAATCTACAACTTTGAAAAAGGTAAGAATATTTTCAATACCCTACATTTCTTATCTTTATCATGTAAGGGTTGTAGCACAACAAAGAGAACATTGTACCAGGCAGAAAAAGTTTCAAAACAAGAGGGCCATCAATGAAGTTTTTGATACCTGCACCATGAACCTAAAATGAAGGTTACATGACATTAAAATATTAGAGGGAGCTGAGTGTCGCAGGACTATCTATAAAGCGGAGCGCTACCATCAGCTGGCGTGGAGGGAAAAATAAAATTTTTAACTTCTCAAACCATCCATATGGAAGAGGAAGACACTTTCCGGGTGTTCCAGTCTGCATGTACCCCGCCTTGAAATAATGATCTCATGCCTACAAGTTCCCAATTAATGAGATAAAAAATCAATGTATGAAAAACGGTAATACATATCAGCTGGTTTTAGATGATACATCATTATCATTAATCATTATTAATAACTTTCTTTAATCAATACAAAAAAAGTATTGGAGGGGGCTGAGTGCCGGCAGGGCTATCTAAGTAGAGCGTCACTATCAGTTAGCTATCGAAAGTGGTACTACATATCAGATGGGTTGAGGTGATACAAGGTTCTGGGAGGCGCTTTGCCAATGCGTCCTGCGTGAAATGAATATGCCGACCGCTCTGCACAGATCATTCAGCACCACAGAGAATGATATAGTTAGCTGGAGGGCGTACTCCCAATACCGCTAATACTAAACGGCTGTGACACCATGGAGAGAGGTCCGCCATATATGAAGAGGGCAAAAAGTTTATGTGTGCATTGTGTGTGTGCTGTAAATTCGCGAGTGAGATATTGCGCACCTATGAATTACGAAAAACTCAACAAATTTTGCTTTTAGCTTAAATTATATTAATGTGCTGTAAAATTATAGAATGGAAGTCACAGCAACCGTAAAATAGTGAAAATTCGCTCGATACAAAGGAGCTTTTTCGAACAACCGTGACCTCCTAACGTTTAGCCTAGCCTAGGCCCTATGCCTAAGTTAGACTATATAGTGTATCCTAGGCTCAATGCGTGTGTTTCACTGCGTGTGTGGCCTAATATAGTGTAACCAAAGGTTCAGGAAAACAATTCGCCCCACGGTGGCCGGTGGTGTAGCCACGAAAATTTTACGATGGGGTTGGGGTAAGGGGGTACTAGCTACGTCCATCCAGGTTAGCCTAATGGGATGGTTTAGTAGGAAATAGGCTATAGATTATGAAGACAGCAATCCCAGCCAGAGACAGCCCGGATATATTGTGGAAATGTACCCATGGGGGAGGGGTCCAGCGTTTAGCAGCAATATAGAAATTTCCCCATGTACGATGCTAAAGAGTGAAGATTTTCATTTTTTGCCACTTTTAGTCTGTACCTATTTTCCCAAAAAGTTTTCCCAAGGTGGTATTTCCCCTGCCTCCAGAAGTTTCGCCACTGATCCTAGGCGGTGGTGAGCATGGCACATGGCATTTTCTCAAGGGCCTTTATTCCAGTGTGGTGGCGTCTGGGTGCACAAGGTTTCCATGACCCCCCCCCAGTACCCCTCGTATCTGTGCCACTGCATAGGCTTGAACTACGTGTGAAAATTGTTTTGGTCACACCGACAACAATTTCATGGAGGGTCTCTCTGAGAAAGCGCTATACGAAAAATATATAACTGAATTTCTTACCTTCACAATAGTAAGAACAACAATCGCTTTTCTTGGTTTAAAATGTTGGTCACTGGCAGCGTATCGTCTACAGAAAATTGTCTTTTAAAGGGACATGAATCTATTTCAAAATTGGTACGGTAAAGCTTTCCTCTGGTGATCCATATAAATAATATTCAGCAGTCTAAATGTTATTTCACATTTTGAGAAAATGTTGGCCACATATGGTGGGTATTTCACGTAATCCTCGGGCATGATAAAAAAAGTGACGTGTATGCCTTCAGATTCCTTTTATCCAGAGAAGTTCCTCGAAGTTTCATCATCCAGAAAGGAGATCCCACTGCCTTTCTTTCGTCTGTTATAGTACAACAGTACGACAGGCAAGATTGCGACATCTTGATAAAATACCCGACGTCGTGCTACACGGCCGTTGACCTTGCGGGCATTGCTACGCTACAATATTAGTTTTTTTTTACCTCTTTATATATGGCTGACGTGTCTCCATAGTGTCACAGCAATTTTGTGAAGTCAGCCCTCTGGACTACTTTATCATTCTTTGTGTTCAGCACCTACCTTCCAACTTTGACCTTCACCCAAGGTCTTGGAGGAGTTGGTGATGCAAACGTTTCAGCTTTCCCTTTTGACCTCTGATCTTGAACTTTGACCTGAAAACGCATAAAATAGGATTTTTAGGTAAACTATGGTGATATATTGAACGATTCTATGAGAATAGCCATTTTGGATTAGATATACAGTAATAATAAGACTTCCACCACACATTTGAGCTCTGACCTTACATTTCGATGGAGGACATGACCTCAGAACAACCTAGCAGATTTTAGCTCCATCGTCACTGCGGTCTTCAAGGGGTTACAGATTCAAACTTTTCATTGTCAAAGTTAAACTTTGACTTCTGACCTTGATCTTCTACCTCAAAACACATATGAACATGAATTTCAGAAAGAACGAGTATACCGCTCATACATTTCAAGGTCCAATCACAATAAATAGGATCTTTAGATAAAATAGCAAAAATAAGATTTTTTTTACAAAATTGACTTCAGGCCGTCTCAAATTATAATGGGAGACACAACTTCCGACCATGGGTAGCTCTTCAACCAACTTTGATCTTCATCGACACTGTGGTCTAGGGGAAGTTACGAAAGCTAACGTTTCAGCGTTAAATTTACATTTTGACCTCTGACCTTGACTTTTGACCTAAAAATACAAACATGATTTATAGATAAACTCTTGTATATCGGTCATATATTTGAAAGTCCCATGAAAACAACCAACATAGATTACGGAATATAACAAAACTAAAATGTTCACTAATTGATCTTGACCCTGACTATTGGCCGCTGACTTTAAACTTCGACGAGTTACACAATTCCAGACGCTGGATTCTAGTAACTACCGTAACCTCGTCGACACTGCGGTCTGGGAGGAATTGCGGACGCAACCATTTCAGTGTCAGATTTGACCTCTGACCTTGATTTTTCTTCTCAAAACACATACGTGATTTCCAGATAAAATATTGTATACCGCCTAAATGTTTGAATGTCCTATGAAAATAACTTCCTAAAAATGCATATAAACATGATCTTTAGAGAAAGACTCGTATACCAGTGATATAAATGAAGGTTTCTTGGCAATAGTCATTTTGTATTAAAAACAAACAAGCTTTTTCAGTAATTTTTACCTTTGACCTTAAATTTTAATAGGAGACACAACTTCACACCAGTAACTATCTACCTGCCAAATCTGAACTTCTTTGGCACTGTGGTCTTGGGGGAGAAACTTCTGAAATTGGTATTTACTTCACATACACACCACGCACGCACATACACACACACGCATTTTTTACCCTTTCACACGAGAGGGTGTTTCTGACCACCTTAGCTACCATACCACGTTAAATCTTCATGTATCCAAAATCAACCACACATAATATGAAAAATGGCAACTGTTGCTATGCCAAGTGAGAGACCCATAATAACCTCCAACCATCTAGCGCCTGCAGCATTTTATCCCATGCATTGTATGTATAGGCATCAGATATTATTTAATCGAAGCCCATAGCTTCGATCCTTGGATTTACTCAGCTCGTCGTGTGAATTTTTTTCTGATTTTCATCTGCGTTGTTGCCCATGAATAGTTGCGTTATACGTTCCTGAGCACACAAGTATATTGGCAGATTCAACGTGAAGGTGAACAGTGACGCAGACATTTCTATTGTTTTATTAAGTGCTAATCCCCATTTTAGCCTGCTTGCAAGACCCTTTGAACTTTATCACAGTGTGTAACACCGAGTACCCTTTCGAAATATTACCGACTTTCACTCAGGGGAAATAGCAGATTTGATTGATTGCTTCAAGTCGTTTGCACGTACCCAGAAGCATTCTGTTCATTGTAGCTTCAAATTGGTACTGACAGTGACATATGCAGGTAATGTGCAAGCTACCTGGTAGTCGTATACTGAGTGATAACCACAATACTACGACCAACGACATATTAGTGCGATCATTGTGTTCCTTCTTTTCACTTCGCTACTTAAAGAAGTAGCTTCAGTTTACTGCCAGAATCCGTTGCTGGTGGAGTATATTAGGCCTAGCATTATTCCCGTTTTGGTTTTAACAGAGTTTGTAGGTTAATTATACGCAGGCATTACTTGACATATGTGAATTTTCTTTTACTGTGGTGACGGTGTTTCGTGTGCGTTCTCGGAGCCATACATACGTGGCTCTGAGTGCTTGCCGTTATGGGCCAGGCTTATTTGTTTGTGTTACAGTTTGTCAATCTCATTTTAGATGTAAATATCTCGTAGCCTGAGCCATACGTGTTTCTGGGCGGATCTGCAATCAGGGGTGCAGCATATATTTTCACAGTCCCAATGGGCTTCGATGTACTTGCCTGTAAGTTCAATTCTCCTAGTTGTTTGTGTAATGTTATTGCAGAACCTGTAAACCACCTTCTACACCAATGGCCATTACTGCAGATCCGATAGCTGTTAAGGGATTTTCCTATGAAGGATTTTATTGTTCAGCAGACCCGGGGAAAGCCTTTTTCCTCTGTAAATCGTGTCCCGTTGGTACCTATGGAATGACAAACCGGAACTACTCCTGCAAGCCTTGTCCAAGAGGTAAGACATTCATACCATCATTGCCGATGGGTATGTGTTTCATTAACGGACCGGGGGTGAACGCGAGTATCATGGTTGTGTTTTAAGATTTGACTCATTGCTGATCAGTTTTATAGATGGATTCGGTACATGTTAATGATCTTGGAAGTAACGTTGCGATCAGTCAGTACACTTTCAATTCCCTCTCTTTGTACAGGTGGCTTTTATCAAGATCAAGTCGGCCAGTATTCATTGGACGGTACCTCTATGAATTGCAAGACCTGCAACCCAGGAACATTTGTAAATGAGGGCGCTGGAGAAAGCCCGTTAAGCTGCAAGGTTTGCCCCAGCGGAACGAATAAAAATATCACAGCAGGATTTCGAGCATGTTCTTGTCTTGATAATTACTTCAGACGTGACAGGTTTGGCAAATGTGAACCTTGCTCACAGGAAGGCGGAAAATGCGCTAGTGAGTATATGACAATTACAGCGGACTACTTCTGGGATTGGAGTTTCAGTAACATTTCCGATTACAGAAGATTCGTTGAAAACCTGCAGACTTTCGATGACTCTTACCTGAACAGCGAAACCACATTTAAGGAATCGCTCCCCAAAATTCACAAATGTTTCAGAACAGGTCGATGTACCAATGATAAAGATACCATTGCAGGAAACTGTGCCGAAGGTTACACTGGTTGGATGTGCACAGCCTGCGAGAAGAACTATTTTCCGATACTAGGATTTTGTCGTTCATGTCCAGAATTGTCAGTTCTTATTTTAGACATTTTTTTCGTTGCTGTTGTGGTAGTGATTTTAGTTGTTTTACTTCTTACTCAATCCTATGGGGATCGAGACTCTTTAAATCCGCGATCGTTTGTTGACAGAACACTGGCACTGGGCAAAATAGTTCTTGGATTTTACCAAGTCATGGGAGAATTTTGGGAATCAATCGATGTGATGTTCTGGCCTCATTTTTTTAAAGTAATATCATCCTGGTTAGATTTATTGCAGTTCAACATTTCTAGTATTCTTGTTAAGCCTAGTTGTTTTAAATCTGGTTTTGAAATAACTCCATACACAGCCTTCGTTGTAGGTTCAAGTTTTCCATACTTTGCTGTGGCATGCGCTTTGCTCATTGTTCTGGCCATAAAGATACAATCAACACTTTTACTCAAGAGAGATCCGACAAACCCTGATCAGATAAGATCACGTATGAGACGATACCGGAACAATACTTTCACTTTTCTGGTGCTGTTATTGTTTGTAACATACCCGTCAACTTGTAACGTGACTTTTGATCTGTTCTCCCCTACTTGTGACACATTTTCTCTCGATGAGCACGGTGTCCACAACATTACAGTCTTACGATCAGATTATTCGATCGATTGTACAACGGCTACACATCGTCGTTACCAAATCGCATCATATTGTGCGTCGATTTATGTCATTGCACTTCCAGCTGTCCTTTGCTTTTTCCTCTGGAGACACACTCGGAGAAGTCAGTGCGAGCTTTGTTATGAATCCCCAAAATGGGTAAATTTTCTCAGCGAGAACTACCAACCACAGTTCTGGTTTTGGGAAATCGTTGAACTTTTCCGAAAGTTATCCCAAACGTTCGTTGTTGTGATTTTTGGGTTTAGCAGTTACTTCTCAATCGTGATTACTTTGACGTTGGCAGTAGTCTTCTTAACTTTGCATATTTCATTCAAGCCGATGAAGGACAAGTTAGAATATTACCTACAGGTGAGAGTGCTCAGTTAAAGGTTGATTGCTTCTTAAGCACTTTCATATGATCATATGCAGAACATTAGTACGTTATAGACAAAAAATACAGTTGGGAATGCAATTTTGATAGAAAAACTATTGTAACTGTAATTGATTTTTAATTTTAAATAACACCAGTATAAATGTATGAAAATGAAAATTTGAAGATTTAAATGAAGTTAAGACAGCAATGAGGTCTTTTCGTCTTATCATTTTTTTACTGAGTTATCATGATCACAGAAAATGAGTAACTGGAATTATACAGGAGTAAGAGAAGTATGAGTTCCTATTTACCCCAAGCAGTTAAACGTTGTGGCAAACGTTATTAATGTTGTCGAGAAGTTTGTTCTTTACATAATTACTATTTGTTTTTATATACACTTTTCTTCTGTTGTTCTCAGGTTTTAGTCAGTTTTTTGAGCTAATGAAACTACTTGATATAATATGCTGTGATCTGTAAAACGAGAGGGAGGAGGATTTTAGTGATCTAAAAGGAAATAGTAATAAGATCCTTAAAATATAGACTCACTATCTCTTGGAATAACATCAAAGAAATTAATCCCTCTATCATAAATCGGCACTCCATGTCTGATAACTGTATTTAAATGATAAGAGGGATTATTTGATTATTCAAATTGATAATACATTTAGGTATCAACATGTAACTTTCATTATTCTTCTATTCAGTTATCATCTCTCTGGGGAATCTTTTTCAACATGCTAATAGCTGCTGTTCCAGTCAATGAAATTTATGATGGAAGCCCAGCTGCAAATATCATGGCAACGTTTTTGGTCATAATAAACACCAGTGTTATCGGTGTTACATTAGGTAAGCCATGGGTAGGGTGGTATTAATCCACTCTTAATGGAAGTATTACTTATAAATTGGTTATTTATAAAAGGTCATATCATCAATAATGTCATGTTCGTTACTTTTGGTGCTCAAAATGCAACAACTATGAAAGTTGGTCTAAGATGTAGGCCTAAAACCTTACCACCCAAAATGCAACAACTGTGCAAGTTAGTCCAAAATGCAAAAAACTTTTTGCCCAAAATGTAACAACGCGCCGAGGATTCACAACAGACTGTACTGAAAGAAATCCGAGATCGTCGCCTTTTTTTTTTCTAAACTGACTTGACCTAAGCAGTCATGGTTCGGACTGGGAGTTGCACCATTCAGTGTCTCATGACATACTCGACACTTGAAATATATATTTTTTGGTGTCTTTCTGTGTGGTTACGGAAAATCAAAATGGTTGCAATAACGTCAGTTTGGCCTAAACCTTGCTCCATTGAACTCAACGTGATCTAAATCATGTAAAAAGTCTACTTCTCGTCCACAAAATGGGTCGTAACAGGCATCATTGTGCAATGTGGCCAGCTCCCATGGGCTATATCAGAAGTATACAAGACCAAGGAAAACAAGACGCTAGGACAATTATGGAGAGGGTGAGTGCTGTCGAGTCTCCAAGCTAGTCAAAGAATTGCCCTTGCCCCATCTCCTCCACCGGTAGATAACCATTTTGTAAATAAGTTGGAGTTGAAGTAGGTTGGAGTTTAACAAAAAGAAATATTGCTCAGCAGTCACATACGTTTTCGTCAACTGGAATATGACTAAAGTTTGTACACGTTACAATTCTAATTTTACCTTTTCTTTCAGTTGAAATCTTTGTGAAGTTGGGTACGATAATTCTCCGATGTTTTCGAAGAATGAGACAATCGCTAGAAGTCACCCATCGAGAGGACGAGCTGATTAATAACGAAGAAGTAGTGCCACTGATACATTGAGTTACATTCAGTACATTCAGCTATTACAAACAGTTTTGAAGAACGTTGGACAATATAGTGCACCACATCGACCAGCCTGTAAATTGTCACTTTAGTATTGTTTCTATACCTTTACACACAACATCATAAAACTTCATACTATGGGCACAGGGACATATCGTTCTTCAGTGTTTGAAGAAAGCGTCGTCACCTTTTTAGGTTAATTTGAGCAGATGGATGTCATTTTAGTACCACAGTATGAATGACGATTACGTTATCAAATATTTCCGTCTGCAACCTGCTGTAATTTGCACTAATTTTGTACACATTTTTAAAAGACAAGATCTCTTTGCAGGAAAAAACTTAAATTTAACAGATGCTTAAGCTTTGCCAATATCTTAGCTAGAAGATGCAGAACTATATTCTGCCGTCCAATGATATCGGCATGTTATAAATATGTACAGTTAAAAAAGTCAGGGCTTCTCAGAACTAATGCTCTATACGAGCTTATTTCTTTGAGTACCATGTCACTATCGTATTGTGAGTAAGGCCTTAGCAAGGTTATTTCTGTACTTCAACATCTGTTGGTACAAACATGTCCTGAAAAAGCTATCAAAACTAAGTTTTCCCACATGTTAAGAAAGTCAATAAAACTCTGGTAACAAGTAACATGCAAGGATCACTTCTCTCAGATATCAGAACTATCTTTCAAACAGTTTAAATTTTCCTCCATGATTTCTTTTTGAGACCACCTCATTTATGGCTTCCCCTCCCCCTTAAAAACAAACTTTTAGCTACTCCCCTGCTTTAAGTTAAAGTATCGTGTTTTATTTTTTGTACAGAAGAAAATACAGGTTTCTCTTTTGGCTTACAACATAACGATTATATGTTCATATTCATCAATGGATTTTTGCATTCTTTCGAGTCAACACCATTTGTAGTGGAAGGGTAATTTTGTGTTACTAAGCCTGTGCTCTGCAAAATAAAGAATACTTAACTGAAACTGAGTGAGGGACTGGGAGTGCCATTTCCTGCAACCCGAGATGCATTTACATCAGAAACTTCTATACTGGACACGCTCCAACCAATAGTGGCGTTCCACTATAATGGCACTATAACTTTTTCCTCTCGCACTTAAGCCATTTGCTGTCTGCAGCCGTCCAAGTTTGAAAAATGGTTAGTTTCACTACTGTTTATAACTATTTATTCTGCCTGAAACTTTCTTGCGGTGTAGCCACTCACACAGTTGAAAAAGCATAGCCAATCAGAAATTTTGGCCATTCACTCATCCCCTAACCCTAACCCATAAAAGAAGACTATCTTACGAATCTGAGAACATATCAATTTGCAGTGCATGCACGTATGTGTTTCAGACTGAAGCCCATTCCGTCCCAGTCATGTGGAGTTCGAATTAAAATGAAATAAACTAAATACTTTCAGGAAAATTTCATGTAACAATAAACCTGCTGAATTATATCTTATAACTAGCCGATTTAATTTACAATAGATTTGAACTTTTCTGACTTGAACGGGGGGAGAGGTCTCCCGACCTCTCCCCCCCCCCCCACGGACTAAAATGATAACCGACGTCCTTTCAGCTTTTCACACGAAAAAAAAATAAAGAAAAAGATAGAAAGACATTTTTTAAATACAAGGTAATGCCTCAAAATGGTAAAGCCTTAAAATACAAGATTGGGTACTTCAAGTAGTAAACGATGATGGTGTTGCCCATATTCAGTCTTAAAATTTCAAGCAAGTACAGTATTCATCACCAAATGTACAAATTACATCAGACTTTTGCAGCCGAAAACTCCAAATAATGTAAGGAGGTAGGTTTTCCATCCACAAAATACTGATACTACCATTCCCTGGAGCTTACTTGCTGAGTCTGTGAAGTTCCGGCAATCTATAGGGAGTATTTTATGTAATTTTTTTCTAACACTTTATGCTTCAACCGATGCTGGGACTTCTTTAGATTGTCTTCCTACAATTTTCAGCTCAGCTCTAATCTGAAATTACAATGCAACAGAGGCATATTTTATTTCCGTATCACACTGTATCACATTCGTTGATGCTCCCGCATTTATGTCCCAGGTCCAGTTAGAGAAACGGTAGCTACGCCCCCGGTAGTTTTCGTCGAGTCCCTTTACCCCCTTGCAAACAATCCCTGTGACTCCCCTGCCCCAGTGAAAAATGTGATTACCCTACGCAATATTTGCCAATATCTCCAAGAATAAATGACATAAGATGCATTAATTTATTGTGATTCTGGTAACACATCAACCCACCTAATGTTTACTACTATTTTCATACATTTAGGCTATGTTTGTTCTCATTAATTGAGAAGACATGAAATCCCTATTTCAAGTCTGGGCACACACATCTTAGAAGTGCCATTTCCGGCCGTCTGGAAAGTTTGAAAAGCCAAACATTTTCTTGTACGTTCCGCGCTAACGTAAGGTGGCGCTCCGCTGGAATAGTCCTACTGGCGCTCTATCCTCCTCCCCCCCCCCCCCCAGTTTATTTTCCATTCTGTGGGCCTGCTTATATGTAGATTGAAAAACATTGCGTATCCTTATTATACAGCGCCCTTAAACGCTATTTTCGCCCGCTCTTGCTGACCGTACAAGCACATGTGCGACTTAGTCAATGAGCTATAAAATAATGTATTTAATCGGGGGGAGGTCATATCTTGGAAAAAAAAATCTAGTTCTACTGTAAAAGTCTTTTAAAAATGGAAAAATAGAGGAACATTGTTTCGTGAATCCATGTCATCATTAATATCGAATGTCTTAATTGATTGTTCGGGGAGGCGTATTGACAATGTATATTATGTGAAATAAAATGCCGACCGTTCTGCTGCGGGTCCCTTCCCCGAGCCTTATACTCGTATACTGCGTGCAAGCAACAGGCGCATATATAGCCAACAGAAACCTCGAATCAATTATTTTACACCTTAATGAACACCGTCTTTCAATTGTGTTACTAATCTGTTTCGTTGTAGTTTTCAATGCCATAAAATGTCACACTTGTAAGGCCCCGCTGTTTCCCATATCTCTCCCCTCCGTTCTCAACTTATGCGCACCAGTTCTCCTCATCTCTATGATTGGTCATTGTCTTGTCTTGTACATGAACGTTTATTTTTTCTACCCGACAAATATTAAGAGTTCTCATTCAACAGTTATTAACGCAATAATTACCGTTTCTTCTACCTTCTAACACCTCCCCAACGTCTCTATATTTCGGTGAACAATTAGTTTAAAAAGAAAAATCAACTCAAGGTTAATTTTCTCAGTCAAACCCTGATTTTCCCTTTAACATTTTACACATATAAAGCAATACATATGTCACTTAAATAGATACAGAAAACTACTTTTTGGTCAAATTAGATGTTAGGTGAAAATAAGATTTGTTTCTAGTCAGTAGTCAGTTGAGAGTAATGTTCCTTCCTACAGACTAAGAGATTTATGATGATAGGTGGCATCAACGATGCGCACTGATTGCAAAGGAAGTCACGTGACACAGGTTTTGCACAGATGACTTTATAAAATTATTCAAATCTTAACTCTGTTTACTAACTTTACTTTAGCCCCGCCACTATAAATAGGTAACTTTCTGACAATTCCGGACTCGGAAATCAACGTGCTAGGATTCCCGCAGTTTTAAAAGTTCACGAAAGAACTGTCTGTGCTCTTACAGTGATGCAAAGCTACCGGACGAAACTACCACGTGGTGGTCTATTTGTCCAAATGTAACCTACGTTTCAAAAGAAATGCTTTGCATTAGAGGATCGTTATTCGCAAGGAATCGCCACACATTCACCACATGTAGGGTCCAGTTTCGTTAATTTTAAAATGTTTATCCCCCCCTCAAAAAGAAATTCTTCTGTCTACAGTAATTAACACTCTCATTAATGAGATTTCTCCAAAAATATACATTCCGATGATGTTATGATGATGATTTTGATGTGATGATGTTATTTTTCAGACTTTCATCAAATAGGTGGGAAGATGGAAGATTAAGGATAAAACAGGCCCGTATCCTGGGGGAAGGGAATTCAGGGAAGTTCGGACGGACTCCCCACAAGATCTAGAGTTCTGCTCAGCCTGTGATAGTAGACCTACGTTAGCTACGTATGTAATGAGTTTTAATTTGTTGGTCAAAACTTTCTGGCAAAATGTTCCACGAGTGGTAAAATCGCCCCCCCCCCCCATGAGAAAGCTGCATGCATACGGACCTGGATAAAGGCATTTTTATCTTACGCAGAACATTCTTCTATGATCATGGATACAAGTATTATCTATTGAATCCTTCGATGCATTTTCAAAACAAATCTACCTTCAGCCTCTGCGATCATTGCCAAAAAAAAAAAAAAATCACAGTCACAGTCACATCTAAAATGTTCAAGAAATAACACGTAGGGTGATGTAATACATCCCCAAGGAAAGCTGTTTTATAATATCATAGTACAATGTACAGAAACCCAACAATTAAAAGTGGGGAGGGAAAAGCGGATAGGATAGGTGGTCGGTGCACGGGCAACACAAACTTTCAAAAATTGACCAATTGTTCTTTAAATTAATATTATACCACACTCAGGCATCTAACTGTTATTCTTCTCGTTACAACTTGATATAGATACTCGTACACCATATCAAGATCAATGTTTTCGTGTAAATTCTTCAGATAGAAGACCTTCTTCCACGATGCGCGAATTCAGTGTAACACCCCCCAAATAAAGTCTCTCCCCCCAAAAAGTGAATCAGTTGGGGGGAATGGTGAACCATGAAGTAACTTGTCATCTGCCACGTCAACTGCAATAAAAGGAACAACTAAAGCGGCATTTGTGACGTCAATTCGTAAAACTGCGCGTGAAGAGAGAGGAGAAGAAAAATGTAAGTTTTGTTCTTCAATTTTTAAATTATTATAGCAGTAAAACTGACATAGCTGGACACAGCGATCTTAGCCAGAGGAGACGGGCTTCATTTTGGTTCAATTTGGTGCGGTGTTATTGTACTTAACAAAGGTGGACGAGGGCGAAAGAAGAACTGCGGTTAAATCTTTCTATTCATTCGATAGCCATGTGTAAATGTGTGTACGTCATTGAGATCTCTGCTCGTGCCTAGTCCAATTTTGTCAAGTTGGCAATTCCATTCTCTTTGTTTACCGTTTTTAAATCGAAAAGTCCCTATAGGCCTAGTTATTGTTTCTATGACAGTGACATACGTTTGGTTAAGGGTGAAACAAGCATTAATGGGTCGACCAAAAGACATATGCACATGATGCAGCAGAGTAAAAATCACTTTTGGAAGTCAAGTGCACTTACAAATGATAATCAACCTTCAAATCAGTTTCATTCATGTTTAACATAACAAGTAAAGTTAAAGATGACAGGTCGTCGTACTCAGTTGAAAAATGATGCTTATATACTTGTACAAGCCTACAGTTTAAAAATTGAGTGACTAGCTCCTTAAATATATGGTAATTGCAGTTGGGATAAGTCAGAACCACAATTGCTGGATTGCTACAGAAAGCCAACTGTGACGTCAATCGATTACAGGACACGTGCATTTGCCTCGCTCATCAATTCCACTCCCAAGAGACCATTCAAAAACAAATTATCATTATTGTGGGAGCCCGGATTCCACGCCTGGTTAGTCAACTATAAGGAGTCAACTACTGTTGTTACGTATTTGATAATACAGGAGTTTGGTAAACACGTGAGAAAAACAGTCTTGCTGATCATAAAACAAGTTGAAAGTCAGACATTACAATGGAGATAATTATCGTCTTCGACATGTTTTCGACTCCACAAGTAACGTATTTCTTTACAGTAATAATTCATTTAGTTGTATTTCCACCTAAAGAGCAAAAAGTGTCTCATTTACTTGAACACGGATTTTTTTATATTTTTAGAAGACTGGAATTTTTAGAGACATTCAGAAAAAAAAACAATATCCCAGATATGTTACAGCCGTTTAAATGTCACGGCCTACGTAGTTATCACGTATTACGCATACCAGTGACTTGACCAGGGTAAAACACATCATAGTGTAGGAAATGTCCATTGTCGAGGTAGCGTATTGCAAGAAATCAGCCTTGGGGTCCAGAGGCCCCCCTTAAGGATCGGTTAATGGTCCGAGGGAATCCCCGGAAGCTACTAAAATGTAGCTATAGAAAGTCTAATTTGGTCAACAAAAGAGGATACTGTCCCAGACGAGACTCCTACTTATGTTTAACTGGGTAGACTCACACACACACACGCACGCACGCAACACACACACACACACTTACTAAACACACACAGCGGTACGACATATTCTTTTTAAATACAATAATATTAAGTACATCTTCAACACCCGGATCTGCGAGTTCCATTGTCAATAGTGGCCAACATCAACCCCAAAACAGATACAAGTGATTGGTGTTTACGGGACTGACATCACATGTAAAACATTTGAGTGGCCAACAGGGCAAGACTGAGTGTATAACACGCCCCACAAACAATATCGGTTTGCGATTTTACAAACAAGCCATTGTATTCATCATTTCAGTCATTCTTTAAAGGATCATTCCACCTATACAGTCATTGAACTTAATAATGTAAGCCAGATCTCAAGCCATTGCCAGGAGATTTAAAAGGATGGTCTAGTCACAAATATAGCTTTGATATGTTGAAGAGTAAGTTAATTCGACCATTACGGTGAAACTTCCATTCAATTCTCATGGGTCGTTCCGGAGATATGAACAGTTGAAGTTGCCACATTTGTTACCAACAGGTGACTTGAAGAAAGCAGGAGTGATGTCATCTCCCCACATTGATAAAGCATCTTATGTTTTTCTTTAAAATTTACACCAAATTTAATACTTCAATATCTAGTGCTATCATAATGTGAATGTATGAGGGGTATGAGAGTTTTGCGACCTTCATATGACCAGTACCTAATCTGACCACCTATTGATTTCAAGGGCAAAATAATAAATTTAATAATAAAGAAAACAAAAGACCATTCAGCCATGTGAGCAGATGATGTCACTACTGCTTGCCTCAAGTTACAGTTGGTAGAAAAGGGGGTAACTTCAACTGGTAATATCTTGAGAACCACACATTGGAACTGAATCGAAGTTTCACCAGAAAGGTTGGATAAACCTACTCTTCAACATATCCAAGCTAAATTTGTGGCTAGACTATCCTTTTAAACACTTGCTCCGAATTTTTCTCGGTACTGCAATGAAATATTCTTTAGTAACTATTTATGTTAGCCAAATTGCAAGGTCTTCTTTTAATTGTGGGTCGTATATGTAGGGACGGCGCCGAATGAGGAATGTCACCACACAGATTACCTAGAGCTAATTAGAAATGGCTTCTATGAACTGGTATTCCTCACCTCTTAATTCTTCCCCCCTTTTTTTTTTTTGCAACTTTGCATATGGAAACAGTAACCTGATCCCGGGAAAATTCTTCATGCACATTTGGAGAGCTCTGTAACTCTCATCTGAAACTAATAAAGGGCAATTTCCTTCAGCTGCAATCGTTGTACTGACCGGAGAGTTTCTCTTTGTAAAATGTGGCCCTTCCTTGGGTCCCTATATGTGTCACTAGACTGAAAACATATTATTCTATCGGTAGTATCTTATATGTTTCTTCTTTTTTTCACTCATTCCTCATACGAGCTCAATATTCTTCACTTCCTTGGTGCATTTTGTAGTACAAATATTTTCCGACTTCCTTTATTTCTTTTCACCTTCGTCAGTCCCAACTGGAAAAAAAATCAAAGAGGCAAACATTTTTAAGCAGACGGAATGGGGGTAAATGACTTTTACGCCTCGGGTTGTGGCGGTTACAACAATAGATAATTTCTTTTCTGTAAGGGGGCCCTACAGCATCATCGCAGACAGGGTATAATCACAACAACAAATATTTCGAGAGGTCTTTCCTTGAGGCGGTTCCTTGTTTGAGTAATATTTGGACAAGCAAGTCTTACTAAGTGACATTAGTGCAAATACTTGCTGCATAATATTAGAGTTAATTGACTGCTTTTTTGCTTTTTGATCTGTAGATTGCAGAGCCACCGTTTGTGAAAAGAGTTTGTGCGTGATGGGTGAGTGTCTGTGTACATATGAAATCCTGCCTAATACATCACGATACACATCCCTTTTGTTTTTTTCTTTCTCCATTACGATATCATCACTGGAAGGAACTACATCCCTGAGAGTGAGAGCTCCTCTTTTTCTGTGAATTACCTAATTTACTTTAAGCCTCCGTAAGAATTTAAAACGTTTGTTGACACAGCCGATAATGAAGATGCCTTTCAACGGAGACCTAGAGTATGCCTGGCTTATAACTTCCTTAACTTTAAAGGCTTCTTTGAATGAATTTGTTCAAAAACAAGACAGATAAAAACCTAGAGGATAAAACGTGGCAAGTTTGTTTTCTTTCCTTTTTATTTTCCTTCTTTTCTTGTTTTTCCTCCTTGTTTCTTACGCCCAGCAGTTCAAAGAACAAAAATAAAAGAGAAAACTTTCCAAGTCTGTTTCTCATAGGTAGAGGAGAATCACGCTTTTTGGGATGTGTATATAACAGACAACAGAAATTAACAATAGGAAGTTGGGAGAGCAGAGAAGAAAAAAATACCGACAAGACAAAAACCGAGAAAATTTGTCACACACGAAGCTCGAGTTTGAAATAATGCGAAGAAAAAGAAGAAAAACAAAAACAGCAAGTAAACTCAACCGTGACTATATAAAGCTGTTTTGACCGAATTTGACGTCGCTACTTGTTACGCGGGATCATTAGGGGTGGCCTTCATTCATTTAAAGGATACCGTCTTTCTCGTTTTGTGAAAAGAGTGACAAATTTGGATGTAAACAACCATCTGGGGGAAACACTAGAAAAGGATGCAACAAGGAAATGAAGTAAAAGAAATTGCACGGGTTTCTGGTATTGTTCCGGGTGAATAAAGAACAAACTGATACCACTACAAATGCTGATGGTAATGATGATGATGATGATGAGGAGGAGGAGGGGAAGAAGAGGAAGAGGAGAGATGAAAGTCCATGTCCAGTACTTGTTTTCATCATCGTACTTGGATGCTTAAGCAGAGTATGGAAGCCATGTTTTTTTCAACAATCTTTTTTACCAATTGACAGTTCAAGTAATCTTCCACTGAAGATGTTATGATTTGTAGCTACAGACTGTAGTTGATTTCCCCGTATATGTATCCACCAAAGTCACCATTGCGTGTGACGTAAATTTCCAGGAAATTCAAAACAGCGACGTCCGTAGGCCGTAGGGTTTCCGAAATTGAGTGTTGGGATAGATTTTTCTAAGTTACTCCTTAATGATTAGAGGAAGGGGATATATTTTTTTATTGATTAGAAGCGGAGATATCTATTGTCAGGACTGCAAGACCCAGTTAAATTCTCTAGCGATGCTGCAAAACCGACAGAACCCAGCCTCGTCCCTCGATGACAGCCCCCCCCCCCCATCCCTATCCCTTCTTGTTCTGTAATGTGCCAAAGACGTTGGGTAAAATATAAACAAACTAAGGCAGACTAACAATATTATAAACAAATCAACTAAGATAAAAATTGAGAAATCTCAAAGACCCTTTGAACGAGACTAATCTTGAGAACCCGAAGTTGCGGATCAAAGAAGGTGCGGTCATTTTCTGTTTTATGTCCCTGTAAATCGTGACGTCACAGAACTAGAAACCAGTTTGCAACACACAGTTGTACTCATTGGTACAGAAAACAAAACGGCCTATTGATTAGCGCGCTATGTTTGGGATTATTTTTTTAAATTTTTAATTGATAATTAATTTACATTATTACTAATAATTAATTTTAACAACATTACTGTCAGTTTGACTTGTCTCCAGTAAAACATTTCGTTGTTTTGGTTTTCATGGTTCAGAACTATGTCCTTATTTGCATGAACTGAAGTTCACTGGTATACTGCCAGGGTCTTGTCCCAACATTGACTGAATAAGCTTGCCGGTAATAGACGATTCCACCAAAATGGACATATTATATATGGACAGAAATTTTCGTAATCTTGGTCTTCAATTATTATTGTTATTTTTTGTGGAGGTTCGGTAACTTTGCTAAAGCTTCCTTTAGTTTTCCTTTGGTATAGTTTTCCTCTAATTTGAAATGAACTGGTTTGTCTTTAATTGGTTTGCTACATCCATCTTTTTTCAATTACGCCAATGTGGGAAAGACTTTCACCGAAAGTATCTTCGTATACTGAGGCCCATTGTCTGAGGGGGGGGGGGGGGTGCAGGGTACTCTGGTTTAACTTCCAAAATGTTTATTTTTTTTGCAACTTTATGAAGCAGTACAAATCACTATTCAATTAAAGCACCAGGTCTTAGTGATGTGTTAGTGAAACTTTGTTCATTATCTTCGACCTTAAATACTTGTACGCCCATAGTAAGGATAATTTAGTGACCCAGAATTGTCGTGAGACTGATAATATTATGGCTGATATTGGGCCACACTACAACCTAATCTAAGTGGGTAACGAGGGCCCACCAAACGTCTCTTCCCACTTCCAAGAGACTTCAACTATAATGTTCAACAATTTCATGCTTTTGTGCTCTAATTCTCTGCAACGATAGTAACTTATTTGAGGTCAAGGAATTGCTTTGGATGGAATTTTTTGCCATTTTTTTCAGAAGAAGAAGAAGAAAAAGAAGCGACTCATGCAAGGAATTGCTCTCCTGCTATGAGGAACCATCATCAATTTGAAACCTATTCCATGGAAACCTTCAGCATGGAGGACTGCATTTGGCACACATGAAGTGAGGGAAAATCTATCATATATCGTTGTTATAAAAAAAAATCTGTGACAGAGATTTCACTCTCTGTTTTGCATTATTTGTAACAAACGCAGTGACAGATCAAAAGTGTGACAACCGAATAGCCCATAGTACAAAACTATAGTATCAGTTCCACTGTCTTCATTTACCACTGAACATCTACATTTTAAATTGTTTTCAATAATTCACCCTTGACATGCATTTTCAACCTCTCTTTGGTTCCATATAGAGACATGCAAAGACATAACATAACGCACATAAGCACATAACATGATGTGCTTAAAGGCGTCACCGAAGCAACGCTCAGTTCAACCAAAAATTTTACGTGAAGATTTCTAAACCATTCGTGACTTGTGTTAGTAGAGACGAGAAACCAGTTCGTTGCAGATGTTAACATTGTGGTATTTACCTTGAGTGACAGACCATGTA
Source organism: Stichopus chloronotus (assembly GCA_021234535.1). Taxonomy (NCBI): domain Eukaryota; kingdom Metazoa; phylum Echinodermata; class Holothuroidea; order Aspidochirotida; family Stichopodidae; genus Stichopus; species Stichopus chloronotus. Next base: position 5,446,398 of record CM037836.1, read on the forward strand.
AGACCATGTTTACCAGGAGATGGTCCTTGTATGATGAAGATTCTTGATCTTTTACCAACATTCTTCTTTTGTGTTTTGAGTCGTACATTTTTGACGTAGACTAATATAAGAGTAGGTCTAATTTATTATTTAGACTTTTTTTTTTGTATCAAGTTAAACCATACTTGTCGTCCTTAATTTTACTTTCTATTTTAGCTTTGATGAAATCAATGCAATAAGCAATAATTTTGGACACAAATTAACAGGATACCTGTTCCATAAAAATAAACGTGGAAGTTAGTGTCTTTCTCCGACTTCCAACGAAAAAAAATTAACTTCTGTAACACATAGCAAAAACATGTTAAATATTGAATTGGACTTGTCAAGACTGAGAAAATTCGAGGGGGACTAGTTTCCATGCCGAGCACCAAAATGAATTTCTTCGACCTAATTTCAGATAATGAAATTTGAACAATTTATGAATAATATAGAATTGCTATTTTACTGTTCTGTATACATTTAACAAGTTCCTCTGTATCTCTCCCCCTCAGCCTGCCACCCAACCATGGCCTACCAACCAACTGTATGTCCACAGTCGTCTTACTAACCCGAACGATCCCTTCCCGTTAAACCAAGTTTATCCCACCCTCCTTAATGACCCAGGTGATACAGGTCATGCGTCCCCGATGGTGGTACCCCATTATTTAGTGGTGTTCCTCCTTTCTATGAATCTAAAAAACTGACAACTCATTGTTTACTAATGGTCGACCATAGGCATATAGTGCCTCATTTGAAAGCCACTTCAAGTTAAGCTACTAATTACGCCCTTAGATAAACCATAACAAATTGATTCGTGATAATGGATCGTTTGTGGGTCAAATTCGAACCTTCCTAGAGCATAAATAGGTTCTTTTATTGTTATCTCTGATAGTGAGGCTCCTGTTAACAAGTACAATGTTTGTCGAACAACTAAATTGTCATCCAACTTGATCCCTTTTACCATAAAAGAAAAAACAGGACAATGTGCGGTAAGTCCACTGACCTATAAGTCTATGTGTAAGTCTATATAGTACCGTCGCAAAAGCCCCTGATGCTCTCAGTCACCGGCCGTTTTGTGACTGGGTGTATAGTATTCAGGAAAGTTGTGTCAATGGATGCTTTTGAACACCTTGATTGGCCTATGATTACCAATCAAAGCAGTCATTAATATGCATGAGCACACGGGTATGCAATGACCAATCTCACTGCAGCAAAGTGGTTTGTATCGAACAGACGAAGGTAAGTCCCTTGATAATTAGTGAAATGTCAACAAATGGTTCGGTTTACGGGATTGGTTGGACCCCTTAACCGGTTCTCAGTCAGTATAAGCGGAAACAGATTACACACCTCTTTGATGTGTAGGTTCCATTTTCTGTGACAGTTTTGTTAATAACTGAGGAAAGCAAAGTGTCATCATTTGATTTTTAACACTTGAATCCTGGAAGTAAAAAGGACAATTTCAAGTAACACACAGAGACTGTGGAAAACATTATATATATATTATGCAAGATATGAAGACTGTCGAATAAAATATCAAAGAAGTAATTTTTGAATCCAAATTGGGAATGATGACATTTACGAACGGACTTTCAGACGAGGCCAACCGTGGTTCACCCCCACGAGTACAAAATAATAACGTATCTACGATGCACGACTTCGCTGCTGGCTTTTGCGGCGTCGAGGGAGAGAATTTCGTGATTTCTCAGGACGAGGTTGACGAAGATGATTGCTTTGACGATTCGCCTACTGATGACGACAAAAGTGACCGGCATCAAAAGACGAGTAAAAGAAGACGATTTGCTGACGTCAAACCTCCGTATTCGTACATAGCATTGATAACAATGGCAATCGAAAACTCTAAGGACGGCATGCTGACACTTAACGAAGTCTACCAGTTCATTATGGAAAAGTTCCCTTACTTCCGAGACAACCAACAAAGATGGCAGAATTCAATTCGACACAACCTGTCTCTGAACGACTGCTTCATCAAAATACCGAGAGCTCCAGGTCGACCGGGAAAAGGGAACTACTGGGCGCTGCATCCCGCATGCGGAGACATGTTCAGCAACGGTAGCTTTCTTCGGAGAGCGAAACGTTTCAAACTGCAAAAACGGAAAAATGAACCAGCTCGGGTCCATCATGTCAACTCATATAACCATTTTAGTCTTTACGGACATCAACAACCTTACCCGACACCTTTATTTGCCCCTTCATCTCACAGGACCCCACTTTCGATTCCTACCAGACATTTCCCTGTCGACACAGCAGACCTCTGGTCATACCATCATTCTCTTTTCTCGCCTTCTCGTACGTACAGAAATTCTCCTCTGTTCTCGTCTTCTCAATCACGGCACTACAGAGATTGTCTTCCAAATTGCGATTGTCTTTCTTTTACTTCCCCTGTTTACACCAAGTTCTCCCCCAAAACTATTCCGGCTCCACCGCAGCCACATGCTTCTGTTGCATCGTTTCTGCATCCGTCCAATAGGAGAATGCCTTTTTCGTGAAAAGGACGTCAAAAAAAGTCGCCAAACAATTTTACGGAATATACACAGAATAACCAATTAAGTGCGGGAGACGTAAAACATTTCCCTCGGTGTTATATATTGGAAAGAAAGCAAATAAGCATTTACCTGAGGACTTCCTAACATTCGGGAAAAAAAAAAGAAGAGGGAACGAGATAATGCGGACGGCAGAGAATTATACAACAATGCCGAAATAACATTAATCAGTTTGCAACCCAAGTACAAGAACTTTAAAGGTCACCTGATATTTATCAAGCAAGGTTAGTAAATGGAAACCCACAAATATTTTTGTAACAAGGAAAGACGTGGATACATTTCAAATTTTGCTTTCACGTTTTTTGTTTTGTTTTTTAATTTACAATTGCCAAAGATTTCCAAATTATTAACAATGGATGTGTTACTTTCATTTCGCATTGAACATTGGATGATACACTTACAGTATGCGTAATCTACTTTTAAATTTTTCTCTGGAATAAAATAGCTATTTAAAATGGTATAATGTTTGCTACCAGTAGCATCTTAAAATGTTTCAGAGTTTATTTTCCACTTTCCTTGTATGTAAAAATAGGCGTATAGTTTTCTATTGTTACAAAATACAATGACATTTCCACAATCTTTAATAATCTGTTTTTCAGTGGAAGGACAACAAGAAGTAAGATTAATATTTTTCTAGTCTGGCCCCTAGAAGAAAAAAGAACAAAAACAAACAAAACAAAACAATTATCCTTCCTTGTAAGAAAAATAAAAACAAAAGGAGAAAGCGCAAAACCCTTGTAGTAATAACATGAGTAAATTAAAATATATTACAAGAGCTGGTGCTGTCTATTTACCAGGTGTTGTTTAAAATTTTCTTCAAATGAGTTCAGCAAAGATGGTTTCTTGAATTCATATACAGTGAATTCCAGAGCTGCACAGCGATACCGTGCTGAGAATTTGAATTTGGCTGTGTTCTTTACTGGACTCTAGAAGAAAGGTGAACTAAAGATTGCGTATTGAGTGTATTGCATGCATGATGATGTGCATTTGCTGAATAAAATTTATAAAAAACATCCTGGAGTACATTGGCATACATCTGTATAGTAATATTCCATAATGATAGTCATACACACCAAATATCGGGAGGAATTTAGTTCCTTAAATAAGTGGTGTAGAACTTCGGCAGTAATTAACGTTAGAAATACTACTTAATATACGCTTTTTTCAATATGTGTAAACTCTCAAGACATGTTTTGTGGGTATGGTCCACACTAGAAGGCTATGGTTTAAATGGGGATACATCGGGGATTTGTACAAAATTTAGAGTTTGTCACATGGTAACATATTCTTCAGACGATTTGTAACGCAATTTATTCAATTTTTTTTTAACTCTGTTTTTTTTTATTTGTAAATCTTTATATCAAAATGGAACTTCACTTACTGCGACGAATCAAGGTGTAGTGTCCCAAATTACTTGTGAATTCAATATAAGCCGGTATACCATATGCCATAAATTGCACTTATTCTCTTATTCTGCAAAAAGATAATACGGGCAATTCCATGCAATGTGCAAGCTGTGAATTTAATGCTTTTACCTTTAATCCGTTAGTTTATGGTTTCCTTTTTTTCGTCTTCTTAGCTACATGCATATGTGTCTACTTTAACATGTTTTAATCGCATGCATAAGAATTTGATACACCGTGAAAATATCACATCAACGAAAACCATCTAAAATTTGCTTCTTTTCTGCTGAAAATAAAAATCCGTATCTTAATCGTTTACTGGTCGTGGGCCTAATAATCTATTCTGTTAACCTCATAATTCGTTAAGCATAGCCGGATGGTCTATCAAGTAATGAAAGCAAATAATTGTAGCAAAGTGAATGAAATTCACAGGAATTTTTTTACAGAATTTATTCAATGTGGCATTCATATTTTAAGTACAACATACGGCACCCCGCATATAAATACTACAAGTAAAATAAGCATGGATAATTTAGCTTTTTTTAGATAACCTGTCCTCTGTGGTGGGTGGAAACAATGTTTCACAATGTTCATCACATTACTCAATAATGATTTTTTTAAATTAATTTTGTTATCTGCTAAAGTTTTGTTATCTGCTTCATTAATTTTACATTTTATTTTAATGAATCACATTCATTCTACGTGTAGATGTCAATTAATATCTGTAAAACTTTGCGGGAAAATTCAAATAGCTTTATCAATAAACATATCAACTCTGTATACATTATTGTGCCAAAACTTAAAATGTCACTTCTTCTCTTGACCCATGTGCTAAAACATGAATTTACTTCTCGTCATTTTACAATGTGCAAATTTTCTGACAGTGGTATAGCCGTTGGCTACTTACACGGTTTGAAGTAAATATTGTTTCCAATTTATCTTATTTTCCTTAATGAAAAGAAAACTGCCAAACACATCATATTTCTAAACATTATCAATTCTCGTCTCAAAGAAAAGTGAATTGATATATCACGTACGTTTATCTTCCAGCCTACTTCATTACACCTGTTTACGTTACGATACATAAATTTCTATTAACAGGCGGTGTCATCACACTGTCATTCGACATACTTCACTGTTCATGTTCTGTGTTAATCAAACCTTCATTTACTTACAATATTGACAGTTTCATATGCTGGTTTCCAATGTTGTAAATCAAAAGATGGCAGAATTCTGTAAGTAATATACTTACAGAAGTACTGTATATTTATATACTTAATAACTCAAAAACGGCGTCCTTCTTTGTACCTAGAATGAGGTAAATAAGTTACATTGAAGTTTTTTGTTTGATGATTTCATTATCTACGGGGTAATTTTGTTACTGATCTTCTGATCTGTGTGCGGTAGAAATTAAGACAAGCAAAGTAGAGCTTGTACGTTATGGAAGCATTTAAAGTAATAGTCAGCTTTTCCTTTTAAACTTAATTTTGCTTAATTAAAAAATGCAATCATTAAGAAACAAAAACAAGAGCCGTAAGTACTAGAAAAAAAAGTAAAAATGCACCATGACATGAAGTCAGTTTAAAAATTGAATAAAGACAGAAGTGTTATTTTTGTTGTTTGTGGTTTCCTTCCTTTCTTTTGTGAAGAGTATCGTTCCATACGCTTGTTCCCGTGTTACGTTAGACAAACTATCCTTCAAATTTCACATATTTTTACCGCAGTTTTACTATATGTTAAGCTTTTAATACAGATGAAACTGTGGAAAATATTTACTATTTTAAATCCATCAACTAAATTAAACTTAAATATACAAGTAGATACAACAATCAAGGAAAGCACAAAATTCTCAATGCATTACATTTTCCATTTCTGTTTTTCTTCCATTAAAGGGGCTCATTGAGTTGATATCAGTAACGATTGCGGTGATTTTGAAGTATACAAACACAGGACAATAATCACAATTAGCATAATTAATCAAGTTTCACATCCAATAGTTATATGAAAACTGTCAAATATTTCGAAGTTTTGACCGTTACTCGTTCTGGTTGTGTGCATGTGAATGTACTAATGTGAAAATGTCTGGTCACAAAGTTTCAAAAACCAAATTTAATTGTTGGTTTCTCACGCATTAATGTTCCAATGTATGTAAAACTTTGGGATCCTTTTAGTTTGACTGTTTGTCATAAGTATGTGAAAGAAACTTGACCCGTTTAGAAAAATTGAGTGAATTTCACAAAACAACTCAATGAGCCTCTTTAAGTTTCCTTTACTGTTAATGGTTTGTTCGATTATAGTTACAGACCTTCATGTAAAGATGTGTGCGGATTCATATTGTACATATGCTGGCCGTAGCTCATTTGCCTATTAGTAGAGAGGAACACCCTTTACAGATCTTCCGACCTTTTTTTTTCCTTGGTCGAAACCGTCCACTGGATAAACATAACATTCAGTAACTACCACTTTCCATTAATCTTCGTATTGATTGCTAAGTATTCAAATTTTCTACGCGACTGATTTCTGATCAGTTTTCGGCTGACAAGAAAAGGGGCTTTGCTCCGTTTGAAGAGTCAATATTTTGGAAGGTTTTCAATGGTGGGACATTTGTTACTGTAGTTTAGGTGAACTCTTTTAACTCTGCCGAATCTTTTCTGCCTCTAATCACCTTTCATTTTGCGCATGAGTAAAGTCCAAAAACAGTCTTATCTCCTCTTTTCTTATCTATTTTCCCTCTTTCTTTCATCCATTGAGATTGATTTGTTGAAAGCCACGCAGTCTAGAACATCGTGACGCACTTCCAGTCAGAAAAAAAAAAAACACACAAGATAAATGTAACACTAACAAATTTTCCACATGCATAGTGCGAGGAAAAAGCCATGTACTAGTATAGTGACGAATACAAGAAGCATGGAGAATGAGTACGTACATTGTGGAAGTAATTGTGTACAAGAAATGTTAGGATTTTAGCCTCCCTGGTATAATGAGTATGGTGTGTTCGATCCTTACACTTAACTTACAAGGCGTATATGAGTATGCAAAGAAACAGAAAAATTTTCTCCAAGTTCTGAAAGCAATTAATACTCGGCATGAATTTAAGTTAAGTAAAACTTACAAGAACCCTAGGAGATGAAGCCATATGCTTCATGGAGTTGACATGTGGACCTTTGCTAATGAAATATGTCGGAGACGTATACCTGACAAGGGAGGGAAATTGCAGGGGATGCTTCAACGGGTGTATTGGTACTTAGATCTTAGATATGGACAGAGGGGATTCCATGGAATGGAAAATTCATTTTTGTAACTGAGTTCTCTTTGTGATTGTAGTTATAAATTTGTTCATCCCGCTTTATATACATTACACTTCATTACACAAGATCCAACGAATCCGAAGATATGACCCATTGTAATATATATAAGGCTCTAAAAACGAATAATTTTAAATACATGAATCAAATCACCCAAATTATTGTAAGTTCAAGTTGCATAAATTAAGGAATCATGAAGGGGGAAGAGGTTGGGGTGGGAGTCTGGCAGCACTGATCCATGGTTGCTGAAAAGATACTAAATTTGCATTGGTTATATCGTTATATAGTTATACATTTAGTCCTATAACAATATAACACAACGTTTCATAGTGTTTCTTTTTAAGGTAGGTATATAGTCGGAAAATACAGTACAGATTATCATTTATTTCAGCCATTCCAATATTTCTCTGTTTCTTTGCTGCTCGCCATCCTACTAGCCACCCCCATCATACTCACTCACCCCGAACATACCTAAGGATTCCAGGGCCCTGCCTGGTGCACATCTCATGACCTTCTCAAGTTTTAAGCTCATCAATCACTTTCCACTACATCTACTCACTAGTTGGAATATGTCCAGGGTTAACATTAGTCAAATGTCTCCTGAAAGTCTAGATCTGAATTAAAAGTGCATACGCTCACGTATTATGAGATCACAATGAGGGTATTAACATTAAGGGTAATAAGATTGAGGTTTGATACATTCACTATTTTCCGCTAATTTTAACAATTTAAAAGGTTCTTACTTATACTTACAGGTATAAAGAGGTGACTGTAATTACATACAGAATCATGGCGAATAAAGGGAGATGTTCCAACCATGGCCCTTGCTTTCAAAAAAGAAAAATTACGAGTTTCGTATGATTCAAATCTCGTCTTAATTTAATGCTCCATCTCATACATACACCCAGCGCCATACTTGCGCTGCTTAGTAATATAATCATAAAATACGACTGAAGCTTAGACTGACTGTAAAACCAAGACAAGTAAAACATCTCGACCGTGGGAATAATTTACTCAGCTTTCAAGTATGGAACTGTTACTATCCAGACAATATGCACACCCTTTAATTTGTGTGTGTGTGTTTTAGTATAGTTGGCAGTAGTAAGTAAGTTAAGTCGTTCTAAAGACACACTTGTCCAAAGACAGAGAGACTTCATATATAATATGTCATGTCTTTCATTGCCTGTTTTCCTATATTTTGAAACAAATATAACAAGACAATATTTCAACAAATGGTGATGTTCTGTTAATTCTGTTTTTTTTTCGAAGAATATCCAAATAAAACAAGCATACCATTTCCTTGAATGTCTCCGTGTATAGATCACTTACTTATGTTACCATGTTCGACCAATTATACCTAGAAATGCACACACATATTTTTGTTGTTGTAAATTAACAGTAAAGAAGAATTTTCAGCCTAGCTTACTTCTTTTTATTCTGATGATATACTATTCTGTGATTTTTACAGAGGTTTTAGGTACGTATGGTTGAACAAAATGATATGTGCTCTAATGAGAATATAAAACTAAGAAATATCTGGGTTTTTTTTCTTAGTATATTTACAAAAATATTCAGTAAGTTTCACAGAAATTTTACGTATTCTCAGTAGTTTACTAAAAATATGTTTGACAAATGCAAGTAAAAAATAGATGTAACTTGTAACAGATACTTGTGATAGACGTGGTGCATAAAATAGGTCAATCTCGTTATGTCTTACAACTATTTTCTTCAGATTTAATATGCACTCCCTGCACTCTGGGTCTCTCGCCGTAGTTGCGATAAACAAGAAAAGATGATTATGACGATTGGCAAGTCTCATGACTATTGTATTAATTCCCATAAGCTTTTTCAAAGTTTAACTTGAATAAATACTGTCAACCAGTACATCCTCTTGTTTAACTCTTTTTCGTCGTTGTGTTATAAAAACTTGCAATCATATAACATAATTTATCCTCTGAAACACCGATACGATACTTGTTTATAACAAAAGTCACACTTTTAGCATGAAATGCTAAAGGTTTTACTTTTTTTACAGGCGCGCAATCACTTGCGCATTTACAGAATCTATGTCGTATTAAAAATAAGGTTGAGAAAGTGTTTGTTTTGTGTAAAGTCAGGATATGGCAATAATTCATGATGCTTATTGCATCCTGAGTATTTATTATATCATGTATGAGAATAGCTTATCTAGATCAGAATGTAGTTGGCGCTGATAGTTTCCACATTGAATCGGTTGCACTATCAGTACATTCATCTTATAGTCCATCCCACGAAAAGAAACTATCCTTGTAAACACAATTATTACAAAGAATGTAACAGGTGCTTGTTAAATATCAATGTTGACCATGCAGTGAGTGTACCTTTTACCGTTTTTGCCACTTGCTACCTTCTTTTCTTTTCTGCTATTGAGCAATCTTTGCCGGAAGTTTTTCAAGATCTTACCAGTGGTTTGCAATTTCCTTGTTATAATGTACAGTCATCTTTTGACTTTCCATTATCTTGACAGGGGCTCATTATTTCTGAGTTATTGTGACGAATGAATCCCCCATACCACCCTTATACAGGTAATGTGATTGCAAACACTCCGTTGCCCTTGATACAATATATTTGTATATTAACGGTTGACTGTTATGGACCCCGAGCTTGATACTCATCTGCTATTTGCAAATGGCACCTTTTCTCTGGCTTGAGGACCAATGTTGATTTGGGATGGAGGTGTGAAAACTGCTAACTACCGTATTTGTTGGACAAAGCACTCGGTGTCCTGTTTGATTCTTTGAGAAAGACACTCGAAAGTCGGCCATTGATCGCCGGTAAGGAGAAATCACGAAAAACAAGTCTGCTTCGTTTGTTGGAGTTGTCAAAAGAGGATGGGTTTTGTTTTGCAAGATGATACCTTTTAATGATCCAAAACCTCTTGACAATCTTAAGATTGCTTTGATGATGCGATGCCGTCTGTAAAGTCTCTCCTGCAACTTCGGGTTCAATTATCGAAAGAGGAGAAACATTAAATACAACTGTTCCAATCGAGAAAGAATTATTGCCCTCAGCTTAAATGTTCTAAATATAATCCAAAACAGCTAGTGTAATTAGAAACAAACAATTACTGTAGCTATAACTATAGCGGCCATGGACGATGAAAAGTTCTGTTTCTAGTGTTTTCTGGTTTACCTCGGCTGAATATATAGTTTGCCATGAGGATATGAGTTTAACTACATAGGATACACCCCTGGTGATAACAAGAACCTGTAGGCAAACTCTCGGGACTTCGCCGAAGAATTTTGAAAAGGACCCTCTTCATCACGTGGAAACATTGACATTACTGCGAAAGTAGCCTACGTCTGTTCGGGTACTCATGCCAAATTTTGGCAAAATTGTACTTAAAATCTACCAGCAAAGTCGAGATTTTTTTACCCACAAAATTGCAGGAATTTAGTGCCGATGAGTATACTAGATTCACTGAGATTCTCAGGCTGCATTGGGTGTAACTCCTGGACCCTCACCGGAACTTCGCTCCTGGGCCTCCGCCTTGTCTTTCATCTCACTTCGAGAAGATTGTTTTATGTATAGGGTTCCCAGAGGATCCATCTTCGTAAACAAAAGTTGTGCGGATATCTGTTACTGTGATGACATTCGTAAACTTTCAAATATATTAACGACTCAGTCACTCTATACCGTACTTATGAAATGCTTTCTGTTGGCATGCAAATTAGAATTTTAGGATGGCCGCTGTAATGCCAGTTTCCACTCACAAATAGCTGAGAATTGCATTCAGGAGTGGCAATTACTCACCCCTCCCCTTTCCCACCCATTTTCATTTTAATTTAAAAGTCTCAGCGATAAAGAGTTACTGTAGGACAATTTTGTGAGGCTGTACCAGAATCATCATCGACTGAAATGGATCGAATATTTCACTGACAAAGATAAATACATCTTCACAAATGTTTTTCATTCGCATTGAACAAACACAATCGACTTTCAAAACATGACGAATTAGCTCTATTGATTTTACAGCTGGCAAAACACATAGGCTGACAAGGGGCCGTCATTGGTGTCATCAGAGCGTTAAATTCGTTACTTTCATGAGAAATCAAAAGTTTCCACTTAGATACAATTGATGAAACAATCGTCCATTAAACACAGGGTCTCTCACTCTAAAAGCTTCCCGTCACACACCGACCGATTTTTGTTTTTATACAAACGTAGAATTGTAATCTGTCGGCAGTAAGAGGGAACGGAGCAGAGGTGACTAAATCAATTGAAAAACTTTCAAGCCTTCATCGATCATTCGCATGACAATTCTTGTCTTCTAATATGATCCTCTAGGAGATCCATCTCCTGTCTGCTATAAGAGTGATGAATTGTCTTACCATTGTGAGATGTGACAGATTCTACATCCTCAAATATATACTGTAGAGTAGGGTTGATAATGCAAATGGTGCTTATGATGAAACACTGATTTTAATGAGAGGACAATGACTCGAAGAAACAGTTAATCGACTTAGCCGATAATCAGGGAGATGGAGAAGGAGTACAGTATCTATATATATTAAGACGCATCATGATTAATTTACAAAAAGAAAAAACCAGTGAGCGGGGCCCAGATCTGGCGGTAGCGGCCAGATTGCCATTAACTTGCAGAAGGATATGAAGTAGGGACGGGAAGTATCATTTCAAAAGTAGAATTACAAGCTGTCAAAGAAGTAGGCCTAGTTTAATCAGAAACACTGCATTGTCAATTCATCTCTTGAATTAAGGTGTCCAACACTGGACCACAAAAACGCCCCTCCCCCTCCACTTACACACACACACACACACACACACACAGAAACACCATTTTTCACATGCTTTTTTTTGTAACTATCGATAAGATTCACAAAAGCATTTTTTTTTTTTTGAGATGGCATGTATAAAGATAGTACTAATTCAAGAAACAATTCCGTTTTCTATTCTAAAGCCTAAGGGCATGATTAAACTCAACCTCAGTCTCATCATCATCACTCACTGTCTCTCCCTACCTTACTCACTCCCCCACTCCCTACATCTCTCACCCACTCACTCACTCACTCACTCACTCTCCCTCACTCATGAGCCACTCGCGCATAGCAAGACAATACTACAACAATATTATAGGCCAACTGTTTCCAGTGTTTTTTTGTGGAATACGTTGCAGAAGCATACTTCTCATGGCAAAAAGATGTACAACTTGATTGTGTGAAAGTGTTTTGACAACTTATATCTTCAAAAATAGTTGCTACGATCATGGCTTTTTGTCAAATCTCATGAAAATGTTTCTTTCTCAATATATAAATGTGTATCTGTTATAGAGGGAGATATGCTCAATATAAAAACAGAAATAATTAGTACACCTAAATATCAAATCTTGATGTCTGGAGAATCAAAGTATTTTACGTTTTTTTAGGGTTTTTTACGATTTTACGTATTCATACGATTAGAAAAAGAAATTACTCTAAGGATACTACTTTGCTAAGAATCAATAAAGTTCTGCTGATTTATAAAAGATGCTAAGAAAATTTCAGTCCAATTATAAAGGAAAATCAAGCTTACCTTGTGGGTGCATTGAACCTAATCAAGAAATTGAATGCATTAAACTGTGTTTTTTTTTTTCACGTTTGTATCAAGCGAGCACACGACCAGTCTAATAGTAGTCTTAATCCAATTGCAAACCTTTCTCGATTCAAATAATGTTTTTTTTTTTCAGTATTCCCCGAAGTTACAGAAGAAATCTTTTTTTAAACAAAGTTGAACAAAGTTGACATTACGAAGGCCGGTGGAAACTTGCTAAAGGGATACCCAACTTCAAAAGCAGACTCGAGTTAAATAACTATCGTCTTACATTTAATTCTTTCAGTAGCGTAGAAATACTGAAAAAGGTACGTATACATAAAGCTCTACATGCGTACTTAGAGGCACGTAAGTTGATGAAAGCAGCTCAATCCGGCTTTCTTGCAACTTATTCATGCAAGATGATCCCGTTAAAACTTACGGACAGTTGGGTGAAAGTAATGAGCAAGTCATTGACCTCGTTCAGGTTTTCATGTTCAAATCATCGTTGGCTTGAATCCTAATTAACTAACAGGTAACAATGTGTATTTGTTAATAAAACTTGTTCAGATTTTAAACCAGTAATCACTTGTGTACCTTACGATTCCATTCTAGGTCCTTTGCTGTTTCTTATCTACATTAATGAACTTGACTTATGCTAACCCTACTGCTTTGCTGACATGTATATCGATGACACAACTCTTTTTGTGCATATGATTACAATTTGACGAGATCTCTAGTAAACTTAATATCGATTCTAGTAATGAACGTAATTTTTGTAACGGTAACAAATGACAACAAATGACAAGAAAGGTATGATTAGATAAACAGAACATACTCAAAATAATTTACCAGACAATGTATCGAATGTGGGTGTGACTAGATGTAGACTGAAAAGTTCTCAGGTGGAAAAGTTATTATAGATGAAAGTTAATTCGAAACTAACATGGTTGACTACACTTGCAACAGCCTTAGCTGGAGAAAAACTGTGTTTATCAAACAGTTTATCGATCTACCGCCACCTATCAAGAAACCTCCCACTTAAGATACATGTTTTATTTGTCACTTATTTTCATTTTTAATTCTTTATACTTTTAAAACTTTTGCCATGTTTAGTAAATTTTTCTCACTGTTAATTTGTTCAATCTTTTCAGTTTATTTAAAGCATTCGTCTCGCCATTTTCCTCAGTCCTTTCTTGACAGTTCTTCTTTAGATGTTTGTGCCTTTTTTTGCCTCTGTACCTGATCTTATTATTTAACAAGGTTTAAATCAAATAAATAAAATAGATAAATATTTTCTTTTTCAATAGCACAGTATTTGGAAGCAGGATTGTTTCTACAATTTCTTTTTCACTGAACCAGACTCTACAGCAGTAACGTATCACCATATATTTTGTTAGCTCTTTCACAAACTAAGAAAAGACTTCATTGTACCCCTGCACACACAAGACGACATGGGCCATACTGTAAACTACTTAGCGCAGTTAGCGAGTTCCTCTCGGAAGGACCAAAATCTGCCGTCAACATTGAGTCACCATTGCACCGGTCGCGACTATGTCACTGTCCGCTGTTGTATGTGTTTCTCACAATATGAAAGAATATCCCACAGTTTCACGGGTACCTAGTAGCATAGCCACCGGGAGCAGATTGGAATCTAAATAACGAGCACAGACAGCCCCCCCCCCCCCCGACACACACACACACACTGAAGTCACGGGTTCATATATGTTACACAATTCTGAATTCGGGAACGAAGAAGATAAGGTTGGGGTTGGTGGGGTCGAGGTCGGGTAGGAATATCTTAGTGGAGGTGAACATCGGTTGGAGTGGAGAGTATAAAAATTGTTTTTCAAACTTCTCAAGGCTAAAAATGGCACTTCATTGGTGTTCTGAGCTGCATGTACCCAATCTTTAAATTTTCAATTAATGATAAAAGATAAACCTATGAAGAATGGTAATGTATACTAAGAATTATAATGAATTATGCATCCCTTGTATCCTTGGAGCACTTGACAAATAGGAATGAGCATATTTTTAGTCCCCCTTAAACCTTTTTTGTCATTCTGGCTGTTTTGCAAGTTCGGGTTTGCTGTTGGGCCTAGCAGTGCTCCTGTTTCGTTGTCTAAATTACTATAATTGCTAAATTACAAATGGAAGGAATAAATAAGTCTTTGAATTTTATTCCAAATTCTTCGGTATTACATATCATTCCGTGACTTAATTTTGTGGTCTCTCAACAATTGCTCCGTCAACAGGACATCGTTACTCCTTGTATCCCTCCTCTCTGAGGTTCTGCTTTCTAGTAATCATTTTAGTGTACATTCAGAGTCGCATATCGTTCATTATGGAAAATTATGCAACACCATGAGATACTACGTACATGATTATTTATTTCAACATCAAAGGGTAATCGGTTAGCGGAGTGCAAATCTCAGCCGAGGCCTTATAAAAAATAAAATAATAAAACATAGAAACATAAAATAGAAAAGATAAACAAGACAAGCAACATAAACAAAGAGATAAGAATGCCTGCATCAACTTTAAAATAAATCATCGAATGAATTACTCTATCTTGAATTGGTCTAGATCACCTTTAACTAATAGGCAACCAGTTAGTAACCCTAAATTAAACCAATTTTAAGCCAATCTGTGAAAAAAATTGAAAGAAGCTGATTTCATCTGATTTAAGTAGATTTAGGGGTCAACATTTACCAAAAATAAAAAAAAGGTGAGCGTGGGTGAGGGGTGGGGAAAGTGCATTTTGGTGGTCAAAGGTCATTGACTTCAAATATCAATTAAAGTATATCGTGTTTGGTCTCAAATGAAAGGAAATTTAATTTTAAACCTTTTGAATGGTATGTATTTTGTCATTTGATGCTTCTGTGAAATGCCAGGTTTAAGTGAAAGACATAAGCACTGTTTAGCATGGAATTTCAAGCGATTCACTATTAGAAATCCATTAAAAAAGTGATTGCGTACGTAGGCAAAAAGTAAAAACATTGAAATTTCATCTCCAAAAGTTTGGTAAGGCTTTTAATTACACCATTCGGACAATCTGGGAAAAGAAATAGGTTTCAGTTGGTTAAAGGGAAATAGGGCGTTTAGAATACACCAACATGACACACAAAAGAAAATAGCGGTAATCACTGTTAAACCATTCAGTGTCATCAGTAAACATCTATTGAAGCTTCATCTCCTCAAAACATTATGCATGTGATGAGTAATGGAAGATGCATCATTTGAAATTTGAAAAGTTTGGGTGAACAAATTAGTGTCGAGTAAGAGATAACTGAATTTCTATCTGTGAAAAGCTTATTTCTTGAAAAGAAGGCTACTGTCCTTCCTTCTTTTGAATAATCTATCATTCTCCGTCCACAAACTTTGGTTTAAAAAATATGAATGTTTTCTCTAAAACAAATGCCCTATTTCCCTTTAATTTTGCCATATGATTTCAAATTCTTCTAACATAACGACAAAAAGTGTAGAATACGATAATGTAGTGGTTGACAGTTTTCATTCAAATCAACGGTGTGCTTCTTTGGACAAGCCAATGGGAAGTGTACTAGTATTAAATATTCAGTTACAACTCAGGGTCACTAACGCCGCGGGCAAGGTTGTGTTCAGTTCGTAGGTTATTTGTAAATACAGTGTTTCCTTTTACCAAATACTACAATTACCGATACCGACCAAGGAGCGACGACTTGAGTAGTATGTTTTTGATCCACTAGTGAGACCTGTACTGTTGCATATTCATTATGTAGGCGGGTATAGTAAGAACCGTTAATTTTCAAATCTGATTTCTGTTTTTACTGTTTTTATGCCAATCCCGTTGCTTTTCGAAGTAGTTACTGTCATTTTCCTTCATTGAAAGACATAGTCCGTTCATGTACAACCTCGCGTGTACATTTAAAAATAAAGAAAAAGTTAAGATCAAACATAATCTTATCTTTTTGGTTTTTCAGTACACACGCAATCACTTTAAGTAGTATAGTACTATAGTATTATTAGTACGTTATCTGATATAGGCACATTGTATCATTTTGAACACACTGTAGAATAGCCCTATGCACAGTATGCAATGAATAAATGATACATTGTAAGTAGTAGTTATAAACAGCAGAATGTCATACTACTTCGATGGTCGTAGGACTCGCCTCTCACCAGTCAGATACTAGTTTTGCTCTGCTATCATCGTCCAAGCAACTGTTCTAATCTCTACATGCAATCAGACTTCGATGGAGTTTATGAATATATCCATTGTTGAGATTGGTAATCGGGAAGAATTTCTCTTCAAGTATGGGTGGTCAGAAAATGACACAGTCTCAAAGATACGTGGACATACCAAATGTTCCCTGTACAAATTCACATTCCCTCAGAATGTCATCAATGTATTCACAAGTCTGACATCAACTAATTCAGAGATTCAGAAAGCTGGCACAGAGGCAGTGCAAATCACCTACGGCTGTGAGAACACCACCCTTCAAAAAGCAAGGTACTCAAAGTTCCAGAAACAGGTAGCAACTGGCAAAATTGATCCAGATAGGCTACCACCAACAGAAAATTCAACAGCACAGCATTCACTCCTTGTACATCTGCAAATTGCCACATGGAAGCATCTTGACTCTTTACTGCATCCTATTGGAAGGGGGTGGGAATTGGATTTTGACAATAGGCTTAGACCGAAGATGATCACAGGTAATATTGCCCCAGACAGTTTTCTAAAAGGCATTTGCTGTAGCTGTACAGATGTAGAAAGACAATGTGAAACAATGAAGTGCAGCTGCATGAAAGCAGGCATGTTGTGTGTATCTGCATGGAGCCACTGCCCCGGACACTGCACCAATGCCTCTTTGGCTACTGAGACAGACACAGAGGAATTTAGTGACGAAGAAGTTGCAGCCTTCTAACTTTCTAATGTATTTTGAAAGCTGTTTTAGAGATATGGTTTCAAAGAAATGTTAAGATTTTATAACTGAAAGGATTGATGCATCAATTATCCTTGTATATACATGTATTTCATTATGTAATGGAACCTGTGCCTGACTGGTGAGAGGCAAGTCCTACGAGTCCTACGACCATCGAAGTAGCATGACATTCTGCTATTTATAGCTACTACTTACAATGTATCATTTATTCATTGCATACTGTGCATAGGGCTATTCTACAGTGTATTCAAAATGGATACAATGTGTCTATATCAGATAACGTACTAATAATACTATAGTTTAATGGATTTCTAATAGTGAATCGCTTGAAATTCCATGCTAAACAGTGCTAATGTCTTTCACTTCAAACCTGGCATTTCACAGAAACATCAAATGACAAAATACATGCCACACATCGGGGTTTAAAATTAAATTTCCTTTGATTTGAGACCTAACACGATATACTTTAATTAATATTTGAGGTCAATGACCTTTGACCCCAAAATGTACTTTCCCCACCCCTCACCCACGCTTACTTTTTTTGGTAAATGTTGACACCCATACCCATCAGAATGAAGTGAAAGCAGCTTCTTTCAATTTTTTTTTCACAGATTAAACCTAATATAGAGTAATTAAGTAGCTTTTCTCTATCCACGGTAACTGTAACTACTACCAACGTCAAATTTGCAAACAAGTAAAGTGACACAAGTAAAGACCTATGACATCCGCAGTCTTTTCGACTGCAAAACAGTCGCCTTGAAAGTCTACTGTTATAGCTGTTTAGAGTATTTAAAATTCAGAACTGTGTTAAAAAGTTTAATTAAAAGGCAGTTCAATTAATCCGAGATCAAGCCATAACTGATAGAATCCGTACTTGTATGGGCAGCCATCTTGAGTGGAATAAGTATGTTTATGTCTACGTGCTACCTCCCAATCTTCTCATGTGACAAGTTAACCAACGGTGTGCGGTATACAGCAGAATAATTGCCAAACCAAAAGTAACAGATGTCCGAGATCTAGTTACTTACAGGACGATATTAGCCATCTAGCTGAATTGAAAGTTTTACAATGCACAAGATATTTTAGTAATTTTTCAATTGGATCATTTGTGGCGAAGTTCAGGTCTCGAAGACAGGACACATATTAGCCAAACAGTTTCCGGCATTTGTCCTAATTATGGATGGGGATTTTGGTCAGGGAAGTACAAATTCGCAGAATTGGTTCATCTGTCAGTGGTGATAGAGATAGAGAACAACAAATAAAGGAATCTGGGGCCTAATTACTGAAACGAGGGTCGGACTGATACACGATTTTAGTGGAATATGGACGTCATTTCGACGAAATCAAGAAGATGATGCTTGCAAACTCTATTTGTGTGAATCGGGAAGATATTATGACGTATGCCTTGCCTATTTCACTACATGAAATTGAAAGTGTTGGCCTACTGCAGTGTAAGTGTAAATGTGTAAGTTAGCCTAGCCCACGAACTGTGCTGTGTGTCAATCGTACTCGTAGTTTCATGTAGCTTCACGGTCATTTTAACTTAGGACTAACGTTTAAAGGTTTCGAAGACTAGCCATGTGCTCTCCAAAGATGACGCGTGTGATGGCAATCTTTAAAAGGGAAAATGCAGTCACCCCAATTTGAATCAGTATGCCCTCCTAATACTTCCTAATCCTAAATCCTACAGTACTGATTTCGCTTAGTTCCCGTTGAAAAAAATTCGTTGAAAGATAACCATCGTCTAAAAGTATTTAAAAAACGATAAAAAAAGATAAAATTCGTATGCAAATGATAAAGTTCGTTGACAAAATTTTCACCGCAAAGGTCGCATTTGTCAACGAAATCTCTTGGAAGTTTCAACGACGCCTATCGACACCTATCGACACCAAACCGCAAATGTTTACAAGAAGGAGGGTTTCGTTGAAACTGTAGTCCTCGCCACACAGCCGTTTTTTTTATTGACTTCGCATGGAGGGTAGAGTCCGACGTTTGATAAAAAAGTATCACAGATGTATGCAAGGCCATGTCAATGCGCGTTTGATACTTTGTAGTAGCCTTATAGCGCTATCTAAAGATCAGACTGTAAACTGTAGCACATCTATGCTTTGCAACTTTCGTAAAAGAAACCAACGCGACAGCAAGAAGACCAAATAGAAAATAGTGGTGAGTGCAGGCCTTTTTCACCCACACTGGGGAACCGTACCTGAAAGTCCCATTGGCAGCACACATTTTTTTTGGCAGCACACTTTTTTTTCCGTGACATACAGTACAGCTTTCGCATAACTGGACATTGAATTTGTGCAAAAATTGCTGAAAACGAAGTTAAAAATGCGTACGTCTGCGACACGATTCTCATGATTTAAGGCAAATGAGTGTATGATCATATTGACCAAACCAACACTGACGCTAGTTGGTCGGTGCGGCGAAAACAACTACAAAATCTTATGACTCATATCACAGTGACCTTACAATTTGCAGCAAAAGCCAACGCGAGTGATATAGGATGTAAGACAAAAGGCTGAGGACTTTATACTTCGGTCACTTTAAATGATTTTCCGAGTTGGCGTAAACGAAATTCCTGTTGAAACTCATGTCCGCGTTCAGAAAAGAATAGAAAAAAAAAAACTTCCACCAATTCAGAGCGATATAATTCAGTTTCTCGGAATTGCAGCGTTCCAATTTAAATATTAGAAGCAGGTCTAAACCTTGTTCTACCTAGTCTAACACTTAAGTTGGCTCCATATAATACATAAAAGAAATAACTCACCGAAACATGCAGTGTCCGTAAACAAAATAATCCATTTGATGTCAAAGTTTTCATTATTAATTCCATTAAATTTCCAGATTGGGAGGCTTACGAACTCCATTTACAGATTTGATAAGATACATCGGACAGTGGCTACGTGATAGTCTGTCGTACCCCCCCCTCTCTTTCATTAACAGCTCACATTATTCACTTTGACAGTAAATTGAATAATTGTTGAAAAATTGTGAAATAATCTAATCAATTACATCTTAAGTTTTTTTATGAAAAAGGGCATAGTTTGATGACTTAAAATTAAAATATAATCTACTTTATAATTATTTAGGTCTGTTTGATATGAAATCTCCATGTACTGTAATTTAGACCAAATTCTGAAGGATTCAATCGCCTTATTTTGTTTAAGTGTGAAATGTAGGCTATCCTTGTTAAGAGGCAAATAGCGCATACAATGCCCATAGTGACCACAGCTACTCGATTCTGTTTTTACTTGCACATATATGTCTCCGGTAAATCCTTGTGGAAATAATCAAATTTCGAATGAAATTTGGATGGCGTCAAAAGAAAGGGTAAAAAAGTCTGAACAAGAAAGAGATGCGGCCACTGCAAAGCCAGATGATGGTCCTTTTACTGAGGTAGCGCACCACACTGTGTACCAGTGTACACCGTTACTTCAGTCCGTTATCTCCCCGCTACCTATCCTTTTTTCTTTTTGAAAAATGACTGGGAATAGTCCGCCAACTTTTGTCAACATTGGGCCACTCTCCCCCAACTTTCACAGGTGTACTTTGTTCCAATTACTTTTTTTTTGGTAAAGAATGGCCTGGAAACTTTTTCTACCTTTTATTTTTTTACAATATCTGGGCAAGCATAGCTTACAGCTGCATAATACCCCCCCCCCATGCAAAGAAACCAACTGCAAGCAGCATCCAATGCCAACTGGGTATAGACAAAACATTTATCTGTAAGGTTACATTAACGTTATACTACCGTTCACTAGCGCGGGGAATAAAAAGTACCTGCTTTTAAGTGGACTCTCCTTTGAGAGTACGGAGCAATTTTGAGTTGAACAGTGTTTTTTATTTTTTACACCAAAACCCAGGTTGGATATTTTTTTTTTTAGTGTTTTCCAAACAGACGAATTTATGTTACTGCAACAAAACCCGAACCGAACAAAACGTACACGGCAGGAAATGTCCCCAAATGAAACCCCACGCTTTGGTTTATAATTTCATTGACACCCATGGCCACTATATTAGCACTGCGCGCATGCTCTACTATACACACTCCGTTGGCTCATCCACGTGTATGATTAAAACAGGGTGTACTTCAATTGGCAATAGCATGACATCCTCCCGTGAAAATACGTAATATGCGGGAAATCCCCAAAATTTTACAAACGACGGTCTTCATTCATAAACATTTGTAGCCAATCAGTGAGCACAATTCTTTGTGATGACAAATGATCGCTTTTATGTCCAGTGCTCCTCAGCCTGAGCAAAACAAAAAACGACTAGCTTTTTATTTCATAAAACCGATAAAGAGTAAAATAAAACTGTTCCTTCATGAGACTGCTGTACTGATTGCTAACAATTTGCAGTATGCAAGTGCCAAGTAGGCTAGCACCACAAAAGAAAGTTGCAAAAAGTTTTCAAATATTGGTAGAAAACCTGTACGTAACAGAAAAAAAAAAAACGATTATCGAACATATTACGAAATGTTTTTGAACGAGTCAGATGATTTAATTACATTGTAGTATCAAACCTGTTTTTTCAGTGGAAAAAAATATTTTGTACAATTTCAAATTTATCCGTATCCTCAAAGAAGAGTCCATTTGAACAAAGGTACTTTTTCTTTTAAGCCTGATGAATGCTCGTATGCTTGTGTAACGTTACACATGAATGTTTTTCTCTATACCCAGTTGGTATTGGGTGCTGCTAATAGTGTAAAGGTTCCTTTCCAGATTCTTTCACTACTAAGGGATCTCCCGCACGAGGTATGAGCACTGAGCTCATTATGCAGCCTTACCCTTATCTAACAGGTGTTTGAAAAATTCCGGGTCGGTGTACGACCAGGTGTTGACCCAGATATTTCTTAAAGAAAGTAAAAGGTGGAAAAAAGTTACACGGGCCATTCCTTTTAAAGGGAAAAAATGGAACAAACAGGTGTGCAGTCGCGGTAAAGAGAATAGGGGAGGGTGGTCTAGAGTTGACAAAAGTTGGCAGACTATTCCCAGCCACTTTTCAAAACTAAAAGAAATGTAACGGGAAGATAACAGACTGGACTAGCCTTTGCTTTCAATTGCGATTCGGTAAAAAGAAAAACACGGTAAACGCCTGATAATTTTGCAGTGCCCGCTTAGCTGTCCGAATTTGAAAATGTTGTCAAATTTCTTCTTTATACAAAAGAAACCGTGTGATTGATTTGTTCGGTACCGGTATATGAGATTGTTACAAAACAATTAACAGTTAGTACACGTACGTAAATGAATTTCAATGAAATCGAAGTAAACAGCTTCATGAGCTGTGAAAGGAATAAAAAACTAGAGATTATCAAGAAACTGTTATTAATGTAACTACAATGTTTTATCAGATCGGTACTGAAGTGCGCACGCCTTGCAATCTCGAGATTTAATGGAATTAAAAAAACGTTGGAAATCAACATGGATTTATTTCAATTTTCAATTATGGACAATGCATACTTAGGTGAGTTAAAACCTTTTTTTATCTTATGGAGCCAACAGGTGCGGTGTTTTTTTTTTCTTTTTACTGAATCATGAACATTTTTTATTTCTGTGGGAGGAAAACAACATAGTTGTCATCTCGTAACCGCAGGATTTGATGGAAATAAACATTTATTTTCCACAATACCGTTAGGAAAATTCTGAAATTATAACTAAGGCTTTTTGATACATTTATCACATTTGTCTTCGTTACATTTATGAATAAATAAATTCGGCAATCCCAGTATTGATCCTTGAAAATTCAGTTGCACTTTGAACTAGGAGAACTCGTTATCAAGTAGGCTAATCAAGTCATTTTTTGGTTTTTGTTTTGAATGTGCGAAAAGTGTACGAACATATGTACAAAGACTTGTATTTAACCTACGGGAAGCTTTTCAAACACACAGTATTTCCGAAGCATTCCCGACGCGCCAGAATGTTTATGAAGTCAGATTTTTTTCATAGTTAAGAGATTCAAGTGTATTGATGACTGTAATTTTCAAAGGACACGCTATTAATCATTTGTTGTTTCTTGTTTTGAACGTGTGATCATTTTTTGAACATTTGAAAAAGAAAAAAAAAACGTACGTTACGAAAAGACTCGCAAAGTCATTTCCAAACCCGCGGAAAGATTTTTGAAACTACGAAAGCATTTTCGGGCGTTGTGATAAACTTTCGAATATTTGAAACAGAAAAAAATTCAAACGCACTTAAAGATTTCCGAACGTGCGAAATGAATTTCAATGGTTTTTGCACGTTCAAAAAGTGTTTTCTTAATAAGGAAAAGATACTCAAAACTGAATTGCAGCCTCTTTTCTTCACTTGTTCTTGAAAGCCTTACGATGTTTTAAGCTGCCTCATTTAATGGTTGAAGATCACGCAACTAATCCCCTCTTATCTTTGTGAAACTATGAAAAAGTTTCGAACATTTGAAAAAAAGAAATCAGACGACACCAAGATCATTATATTAAAAATTTGGGAACTGTCTGTCTGTGATAACTTAACCCTTGAATGACATGCACTGAAAATTTTCATTTGAGCGTGTTTGGTGTGGCTTCTTGGTTTTACACCTGTTAGGTCAACTTAGTCCCTGCGCAAGCCGCATGGTTACCGTACGCTGCAGAGATCTCCACGCTAAGAGAGGTATTTCAAACGTATCACAAACCGTGATTGTTCAAACGTATCACAAACCCTGACCTGTGTTGCACAAGCCTATACACATGCTGTTCAATTACGTACACTGCATACTACACCGTGCAGCACAGTGAGTGGCTTTTCCTAATAGGCTACTGTGCAAACAAAAAAATGCTACGGAAGAACTAAAAAAATATCGGGTCGATTATGGTTTAACTACATGCAAAAAAGTCGATCTGTTTCGATGTCCATAAGATAACACTTCATTGGGTCTCACTATGGTAATATTTATAACAAACGACCGTTTCATGTCTATCTTTTAGGTTTTCTACGCCCAATATCGCTCGTTATCGAACCCTGTTCCATCGATGAACATCGTTCGGAATTTGTTCGACAAACTTCGTTGAAACTTCGACAAAATACGGTTCGGTAGTCACTAATTGGTGATTTGATAAAAATAGATAGATTTAGATAACTTTCGTGGGAAAATGCATTGATTTAGTTGAATTTTTGGTCAACGAGCGTTATCGGGAACTAAGCGAAATCAGTACTGTATGCTAGCAAGAAAATGTGGTTACTACTACCTGCAGTATAGTCCTGTGTCCATGATTGCTCCTACCTCAGATAACTTTGGAACACACTAGCAGTTCCATGATTAACATTGTGACTGTTGATTATGCTGTGTATCATGGTATTGTTACTGTTAGATCTGTATTGTATATGCGCAAAGCGTCCATGGTCTCTGTGGAAGGACTGCGACCACATACAGAGGTATGCGATGCACGGTACGATTACCACGTACGATTGCATGAACAGTATACTGTTGGGAGGTTGACTTACTGAAGTCTTAAACTGTGAAACAATAAATACAAAACTGGCAAAATAAAAAGCCCAGTCTTATTAAGCCACAGCTGAACCAACATTTACAAAGAAGTCTGCTTCTCGTCTACATGATCTGCTCATAACTGTTAGGCTATGTGAAACAGAACCAAAGGCACCATTATGAACATTACATCAAAGTTACCACATCAAAGTTACCACTTCTCTGTACACTTTGCATAATTATTAAGAACTCTGTAAACTCTAAAATTGTATTGAGATCAAACCCATGCCACTAAAGTGCCAACATCATATAGTCCTTAATAATACAATGCAACCTGAATTTAAATTTATTTTTTTATCATTAGTTTAATATTTTTATTATTTTTTATTGACTGTTGACATGTGCCTTTAGAACTACTTGTATATTTTTGTGTATTTGAGACTTACTGTATTTCTAGCCCCCCCCCACCAGAAAAAAAGGGAATTATTATTTCTTCAATTATTGTATACATAAAATAAAAGCGAAACCAAGACGTGCATTGAGTCCATTATTGGCCCAACTTTTTAACTATTATTCGTGTTGTTGAGTTACTGTAAAACTTGGGCCAAGTGAATAACAGCCTCATGTTGGGTAGTTGACTCGCAAATATTTTGCTTTCTGCCAAAGTGTAAACTTGGATTTTATCTGTATTCTTTCAAGATGTGCATTCTTTCAATTCCTTGGGTACACTGAACATATTCAGGTAGTGAACATCCTTGATTAGTTTACCCTAAAGCTTGAAGGACTATAACTGGATGTCAGCAGGTCATAATCTTCTTATTTCAGTTCAAAAATGATTACTTTCTGCTTAGGATGCCATTGAAGTACTGTAACATCCGTAACGTATCGTCCATAACAACTTTCAAGCTGCTAATTACATAGTTTATAGTTAGTTAATTTCATTAATAAAGTGTTTTCATTTTTTTCTATGACAAAACTTAGCTTCACAAACCAATTTCAGTTTCAAAAAAATTTCAGAGGAGGTGTGGGATAGACTTTAATCAATTTTTGTTATGGACATTACATTATGGATGTTACATTTTTGCAACCTCCTTCACAGCCATTTTGGGTGAAGTCATATAATAAAGACCATGGATGGAGTGAAAGAATGGATCTTACTTAATTGATGTAAAGCCAATTTAGGTAGAGGGATTGCATTTGCCATAGCTGTATTACTCATATGGCATTCAGACAATACAGAGTATTAACAAATTCGTATTAAAAATTTGGGGGCTGAAATTTCACCCCAGGAGGCTCATTTTTCAGTTGTTTTCTTCTTCATTTCTCTAACTTCAAGTTATGTACTTCAATGTGACATGCAACACTTACAGCTACAGTAGCATGAACTTTCAAATTTCAGCTTTGGGTAACCCTCTTCATGGAATTTCCCACATGACTTTTTGGACGCTTAGTTTGGTTAATTTACTCCAACCCTAACTTTACCATTAGTAACTCTAATTTGTAGTCAGTGATTCTAAATGAGACCTACAGTACTGTAAGCTAGAGCCAGTAGCATTTTCAACAATTAAGTCATTTTTTTTAGCAATACATTGAGTTTTTGACCGAAAAACAGTGTCCATCTTGAAAGTCCCTGTTTATCAGGTAATGGAAAAGCAGAGTTTATTACTCCAAAATGTAGACATTTAGAGTAGAGTTTATTGATAAACAGTATCTAACAATATACTTTTTACAATATATTGTACTCAATTTATTCGTAAACCCAGTTTAGCTACATTGATTAGACACATCCCTCAGGTCAGTCTCCTAAACTAGTCAAGAGATACATTACATGTGTTTTACGACCTCCCAGGTTTTGAACAATTTTTATATGCCCACCACTGGAAGGCAAGAACAGATTTTGCATTCGTACAATTGTCTGAGTTTGTTCATTATAGGCCTTAGTCCATGTTATGTGGATGTTCTTATGGTAACATACAGGTATGTGATGTATTTCAACACAGAAACTAATTTTCTTCTTTCTTTTTTTTTGTTTAATCCCTCATCAGTTTGTTCTCCACTCACTATGCATAGACAGATTGTGCATTGAAATTTAACCATGAAACATTTCTTTTATAGATAGTGTAAATATAGTGTAAAGTGTATACTTTTTTTTTTTCTATTTACCAATCATGAATACATTATACCACACATTATACCATATAGTAAATAGAGAAATTTTTTTTTTCTTCTGCTTCCACATTGTAGAAAGAAAAGATAGTTATTGAAGTGGTTTTGATGATGTCACATAATGGACAATTCACCTTACGAAGAAGAGATACTGGACGAAACACAAAGTTTGTTCCCACGCAGCCCCCGCTTGGATTACAAGAAATCCATCTCTTGCTTGCTCGTCCTGTTTCTTGCCTTTGTGATGATTCAAGCAGATCAACAATCATTGGCAGTATTAATACCATCAGGTGAAAACTACAGTACTTCTGAGTAATATAGCTTAACTCATTTGATTAATCTCATTTGGTTGAATAGGCCTTCATCCATGAACTGTGTATGTAGCATACCCTGGGAAAACTAAATAAATGATTGCCCTATGATATCTCTTTGTGTTCCCTTTCCAATCTGGTAATGATATGCAATTTCATAACAACCAGCAAGTTCATTAATTTTCCAACTACTAGCAGTGATTCATTGACATGTCTATTGTTTTACCATTGTTGATAGCAATATTGCCTGGAACTGCTTTTCCTGAATTCAGGTAAACTACACACTGTCCTTCTTTGCAAATGAAAGCGCAAACCTGAGACATGCTATCCATGTCAAATCTCATCATTGTATTCTGTTCAGGGTTAAGATGTTACTCTCAACTCAATGAATCTTGTGAAGTGGATTTGGCCACCACCTCACAGACAGTGACATTGCCAAGTGTTTCCAGTCTTATTGTCAGAGACAAAGGTGAAATGAGGGCAAACTGGACAAATGCAGACAGTCCTTTCTCCGTGCACAGTATCAGTTCTAAAAGTTGGATGGTAGAATGGAGAACTGACAAATTGTGTGAACCTGAAGGATGCATTAAATTCAGTAGCACTCAGGTAAGTACTCTGCTAGTAATTTGCTACAGTGCTTGTACATTGCTTTAGTTGGAATCGTTTCATATTTACTGCTGATGAACTATAACACTGCACGGTCATAATGGAATTTGGGTGTGTATGTTTATGTTTGGGTGTGTATGTTGGTGTGCTTTGTTGAGTCCTTGCCTGCAAACATGTCAGAAGAGAGGGCCTTTGTAGGTCCATGAAAAACCTATCATAGTTGATTGTCAAATTGCATTTAGAGTTATATGACTATCATCTATATTCCAATTTGGAGAACTATTTAGAAATGCCATGAACAGTGTACTGATGTATTACACTGAAATCATATGAGACAGTACAGTCAATTAATATCATCTGCTGTCCTTGTGAGTACAAAAAGTATTTTCATTTCATTTAAGTAGTCATGTTGCATTTATCAATTGCATTGAAAGTGTGGGATGTGTAGAGACATTGCAGCTGCATGTAGATGACATTTCCCCAAACTGTAAATTGTTACTATGAGGGTGATGGTCCTGAGGTGTACTGTATGATCAAATACATGACATCTTTAATCTAATTTGTAAAGCTTTGTTACTAAGTGTCAGGACACACTCTAGCTTTGCACTTGTAAATAAAATAAGTGTTTCAAGAAGCCTTAAGATACAGTATACATGTATATGCAAGTAAAGGACTATAAATGTGTTAGCATAGTATTATTCAAAGTTCCAATAAGACCACCATCTTCAATGCTATTTAATGTCACACGTAAAGTTGATCAAGCTATAGTGTATCATATCAGTTCTTTTCCAGTTTATGTAAGCAGCAGTGAGTTGTTGCTCTTTGTGCTTCACTGAGAGGTACTTTAGTACATGTCTCACATACATGTATTCTGTTGGCCTCACTCCTGAATATTTTATGCTTAATGAGCTGCTTATGGGTCCATGTAATCTTTTTCATGACAGTTTTGTAATAAATCAATAAAAGTAGCTGAAATAATAAAGAGAGATGTTTCAACAGAATTGAGGCTTTAGTAAGTTTAATTTTATTCCTCTAATTTTAAAGATGCCCTTTCAGTATATTTTTGTCAACATTCCAAGTTATGCTCAAAAAGTCAAAAGTTCTTTTCTGCCTCATTACATGTTCTCTCCTTCAACAGCAAGGGTTGCTCACAGGGCCGGCCTTTACCCTCATTTATTCTGTGGCCAGCATACCATTTGCGAGACTAGCAGATGCAACCTCACGAGTGCGAGTTTTTCTCCTTGGTCTAATTCTAACAGGTCTCATGGTCCTCCTTACCACTCTTTCTACTTCTTATCTGATGCTTGTCTTGGCCAGGATTGGTTTAGGGATTGGAACAGTAAGTCTCTTTTTACAGCTACAATTTCCTAGATTCATGCCTAAGTATAGTATGCTTCTTTCCAATTCAGAACTGATCCGCATGAGCGGTCACTTGTAGATTTGCCCTCATGGAAAGAGCAGTAAATTCTTCAGGATATGTGAATTTTTGTAACTATGTCAAGTAAGGACAAAACAAGTGACATCTTATTTACAGTAATTCATCCTGGATGGAAAGTCAAACTCATCTGTGAATCAAAATAATGCTGTTTCCCAGAATTTGATTTTCTTGGAACTCTTGGTTATTTGACATTTGCTGAGGGCTCCCAGATGTATGACAAATTTAGCTTGAAGCAAACAGTACTATTCTGATTATAAGACTACCCTGTCCCTGCATCATATGAAAACCAGTGATGCTCAAGAAGTTTAATTGATCAATTCAATGTTTATATTTGGTTGACAGTAGTTCCCAATGCACTCCTACAGAAGAAGACTGATGCTGCCACACAGAACAAAACTGTTACTATGCACTCAAAATGAAAACAAAAACCAAAAATTTGTTTTTTATTTGAAAACATTTTAGAAAAATTTAAAAAATGTAAACCAAAATGTTGGTTTTTTTTGTTTTAGAAAATTTTACAGAAATTTCAAAATAAAATATTTGTTTTTCATGTTTATTTTTATCTCTCATCTTGATATATTGCAAGGATAGAGTTGTTGTCATGCTAGCTGGACATTCTGCTATTCTTTTAAAATGGTGTAAGGATCTCAATCCATTGTCAGTGTTAATCAAATTTCTCCGTAATACTTCTGTGCATGTAAGCAAAAGATGTAGTTTGTTAAGATGTAAAGAAAATACATGTAATAATTCTTTTTTGCAAATTATTGACCAAAAAAACTGCCTAAAACCTGGAAAATGTAGATCTTCTCCAATAGTTTTGCAGTAGCTCTTATAATAAATATAGATACTGTATGTGTTCACTGCTGCATGTCCAGTAAAAATGCCTAAGCTGCTGCAGTTTTCAAGTGGAATTTTTCGTATCAACAGACATATCTGTTTTCTTTTTGTTCTGAAATTTCCCGTGCATTTTGCCATCAAGGAAGTAAGAAATTACTTGTAATAATACTTTCATATGTGGGACTAAAGTGTGTACAGAATGTTTTGCTCAGTTGGCTCTATTTTGTTGAATCAATCAAAAGTGATAGTGATACAGGTTTGAATGTTTCTCATGGGTCCTATGTCCAGTAGCAGCCTGTACTTCTTTCCTTTTTTTAAACATCTTTGGGATAAACAGCAGAAGAGTAAACATTTTAAACAGTGGCTTGGTCAGATGTATTGAATGAAATTGTAAGTGGAAAAACGGATCATTAAATTATGGTTAAGTATTTGAAATGTACAAAGAAACTGAAGAGGAAAACAGAGTTCTAACCTCAGGAATATGCATGCTTCACTCTATTAACTGAGCCATTCAGCCTAGCCCTAGCCTGATTACCATTAACACTTTCATTGGTTAATATATGTTATCATTTTTCTATCTTCTAGGCTGTCTGCAATCCTGCCTCTTTAGCCTTGATTGCTGACTACTTTGATGCAACTGACAGAAGCAAAGCGCTTTCATTTTACCACTTTGGTGTTTATGTTGGTAAGTTAATCTTTCCTCTATGTATCTAGGTCAATCATAGCATTATCAATCCTATTATGTTTGAAGTGGTCTGGTTCCCACTGATAATGGTCTCTTGAGCATGTCTCACATGTATCTGGTATGCCTACAGTCAGTCATTTTAGACAAATGCAGTGCACTGTAAATGTGTCAACTATTCATTGCAAACATAAAATGTCCTTTCTTTATGTGTTTTTCATGTTCCCTCCGTCTTGACAGGAGGATCTGCTGGTTATGCTCTCTCTGCTGTAACAACCTCTTTTTGCTGGAGGTGGGCCTTTGGCATCCTTACAATCTTTTCTGCTGTCTGTATCCTTTTGGCTCTTTTCACTCTTCATGAACCTGAGCGGGCCACAATTTCTCCTCTCTTTGGTAAAACCTACACCTTGAAGGTCAGTGACCCACTCCCTTTATCACTGTCTCATAAAAGCTCACAATGTCAGAAAGTAAATGATGTTGGAAATTATGTAAGTAACCTTCAAAAATGTGGGCTCATATTCCAAGTGTAATTATGACCTCTTGATAAACTCATTAGTTGATGTAGTCAGTACTGGAAGGAGAACACTGATTGTTGTAGGAGAAGGATTTGTTTCAGTGATTAGTCAATACTTGTTGTTATGGTTGATCAAAAGAAACAAATTGCATGGAGGAAAGACAAATCTTTTGTGGAGCGGTTGATTCATACTCCCCAGTTCCCCCACCATATACCGCATCTCCCATTAGTTTTGCCGGTATAATGTTTCAAATGGATATTGGTCCAGTAATTATGTGTTACATATTCTTTTTATTGACACCATACTCTTCACAGGAAACTATTTTTCGCCTGAGTACCTGTGCACCCTTTTTGGTTCTCTGCATCGCTGCTGGGATGAGGACCATTGGTGGATATGCCCTAGGGGCGTGGCTGGCCACTTACTATGCAAGGGCCCTCATGGTGCCATCCAGTCAGTTTGGGTGGATCTTGGCTGTTATTGTATTTATCGGAGGAGGACTCAGTGTATTAATTGGCGGATATTTTGCAGACAGGTAAAGTGAGATTTCTTTGACTGCTAGCAAACTTATTTTAACAGCTACATTTGTAAATACATGAGAGAACCGGGGAATCATAGCCAGTAGTTGTTTCCAGATGTTGATATGATCTGAAACAGACTTTTCTCTGATGCAAACTACTTGACTGAAAAGTTAAAGGAATTCTCCCCCAACAAAAAGAATTTAGGTAATATATGAGATCATTGCAATTCTGTCAGTTTGAAGACAGATACTTTGCCTGTGTAGCCATCCCTAGTTCTGAAATATTGCTTTAAAAGTTGAGATTGGTTATGAGCCTGAACTTTGTCTGCCATTGCAGGTGGCTAAATGTGACATAGGACCATGTTATCCTGTCTTTGCACTTTTCATGTTCCAGCAAATGTGATATGGTGTAAACCCTCTTATGCAATTGTGAAAACTTCGTGAATGTCTCTATTCAATGAAACATTTTTCATTGGAGAAACTATGGGTTTCATTACCAACTACTAGATCAAAAGCATGCCCTAACCCATTCTATTCACTACCTCAATAATAATGAAGAAACCTGATGTGTCAGCGTGATGTCGCAACAGATCGCTGTGAATATTTACCAAGATAATCTTCCGAATTTTGTGAGATATTTCCTGGAACAAAGAATCGTAAATTGCATGAAAAGACAGATATTTGTTAAAAAAACAGAAGCACCAGTGGAGAATTTCTTTATTAAAAGTGATATTCTGTGACTGGATAGGTTAAAAAGTAGCAGTGACTGATTCTCAGTTTCGTATTCATTATCCTGCTTTGAGTTGCATGGTAACCTCCAAACTACAAGACAGTTGGAACTGCTTGCCACACAATACCAGTGTGTTATCTGTTTTGTGTTAATTCTATAACACGGCAGTGTGGCTTCAAACTTTGAAGAGCCTATGTCAGAATTGGTGAGAGATATGTTCACAGTTCCAATGGGTTATCATTCATGGTTTCACTCAGCAATTTATGAATGAAGCCAACTCTTTCCCGGTGCCAGTTGTTACATGGTCTTTCACCAGATACATTTTACAGTCTACAAGTTCAGCATATTTTATAACACAAACTTGCTTCAAAAAGAAAGAAAGTGGTAATCAAGATTTTAATTAGTGACGTTGGTGGATGCTTGCATGAGCTTGTAGTTTGAATAGGTAAAGAGAATGAAAATTACAGGTAAAGCTCTTCCTCCCATTCTCACCTCACAAAGTATAGTGTATTTATCGAGTAAATATTCACAATTAAATTGGAAAAGCAAGAATTAACATAGATTGTCTACGTATCTCATCGATGGGTCAGCCATTGTAGCTATTTATCTAAATTAAAGGGAATAGCTTTTCTCAGTCAGTACATACTTTTTAATTTTGTGAGCAGGTTTTCAGAGAATCATCGACCTGCTAAAGCCTACATAATCATGGTGACACAACTGGTGGCTATACCATTTACTGTTGCTACACTTCTAGTGCACCAACCAGTGATATCCTACATTATGCTCTCCTTGGCTTACCTAACAGCAGAAACGTGGCTTGGTATTGCATCAGCCATTGTGCAGGTGAGAGTCTGCTACTATCGGTTTCACTTTCCAGCAACATTTTCTTCTTTGATTTCTTCGTATACAATTTGCCTTCCATAACAATTTTGTTGTTTGAATAGTTCTACTCAACTTTTGATAAACACACCTAAAATGTCTGATATTTCTTTAATGGTTCAGATTGCACAGGAAGCAGCTGTTGTATGCTTACAGAAAAGCTGATAAACGTTTAAGATAGAGCAAAACATTTCTTTTATTTTGTCATGAAGATCTTTCTTTTAAGCAGTCATTTGTGTCATAAAATGGGAAGAACAGAGATTTGATCAAGCAGAAGATACAGAGCGGCACATCAGCAAGGCCCCCTCATCTTCATCTGCAGAGAAACTGAGATGCAATTTTAGGCTGACACATCTGATCTATGAAGCATTGCTAAGGAAAAATGAATTCACTATTATTTTATAATTCAGCAATTGACTGAGAAATGAACCTGGATTTTGACCAAGCAGTTTGTGTTTACATCAATATTTTTTTTTTTGGCTTTTATTTTGCCTTCATATATTTTTTGACTTTTGTGTCTATTTCTTTCCACAGGACTTATTTCCACCAAGTATACGAACTCAGGCATCAGCAGTCTACATAACAGTCTATACAGTAATTGGTGGATGTGTTGGCCCTGTTCTGGTAAGTCACACAGTTTGCAGTCAACTTTTGCCATGTTGTATCACATTGCATCTCCCTCACCCTCATCATTTAGCACATGTAAAGGAGTCTATTGTCGTCTGTCATGTTGTTTGTCAGTGTATTGAAATGTGTTTCTTTGGGTAATGAGGGGGGTTCTGTTTCTCATAAACATCCGTTGGCTTTTCTTTCCAATTCATTTCATTCAATGATTATGATTTGCAAATTCTGCACAATGGTATTCCTCCAATGTTGTCCTGCATGTTGGTAACTGGTTTCTTCACATCCCTTTCAAAAAGAAAATGGATGGATGTAACTGCAGGTCACATAACAACTGTGTTTGCACTAAGGCGCAGGATTGCATGAATCTTGCATTTGTCTCTCGAATCATGCACAAAGATAAATCTTCTGCGGGAAAATCCCGAACAATTTTCTACAGGTGAGGTTGTAGCTTCAATTGTAATTACACAAAGTAAATTGCAACAGAATCTTCACCAAGTGAAAAGTCCCTCCCAGATTATGAAAATCACTCCCAAAATCTTTTATGAGAGAGCTTTACCTAGCGGGTTCAATTCTTTAGTATGGACACTGCGTAGTAATGTCACAGAGTTTAAAATCAAACCAAAATGTCAGTCAAAAAGTTGCTACAACTTTCTCTAAACCAGTACTGTGGATGCTCACGACCATATGCACAGTTAACATCTTCGATTAACGACAAACTGAATTTCACCAAAATGCATGGCACTTCAGTCAACAACATATAAGCTTTCACATTGCCCATACCAGCATACTTTTA
This sequence comes from Stichopus chloronotus, assembly GCA_021234535.1. Lineage (NCBI taxonomy): Eukaryota > Metazoa > Echinodermata > Holothuroidea > Aspidochirotida > Stichopodidae > Stichopus > Stichopus chloronotus. The sequence continues at coordinate 5,481,716 of CM037836.1, forward strand.
ATCAAGCATCTTAATGACCCAACCTGTATATCAGCTGGTTATAACGCACAGGGCTTGTAAATTGCAGGCAGTAGTATGTGCATCAGATTCCCAATCAAGGAAGTCCACCCGGGACCCGGATCCTTGTCTGAAATTGTTATGCAGATCCAAAGTTCCATTAATGTTTGTTGTAAATGTCACAAAATTCAAAGCACTTCATTGTCATGTCCATACACAACAAAAATGGTGTTAGACTAAGGCACACAGCAAGTGCTGTATTATGACTTCACAACAAACTTGTAGCCTAACGTATGTCATACTTTCTGGTACCTGGTGACCAAGTCTGGGTGGCAGGTACCTGGGTCTGAATTTTAAATCTGGCATAAGCACTAGTAACTAGTATGCTGCTTTTGAGTTTCTGAATTTAGGGGGATGGTATCTCTCTAAAACATAGCAGAGGATCTCATAATGCAGTTAGCATACTTTGTTGTGTTACCAACAAGGCTATTACTGCTCTAATGTACTAGTGATAAATTGTATGTAGTGCACACTAGATACAACAAACTACTAAATGTAGGATGGTATGATGCACCACTGCCAGTTTTACTGGATGTAGTGCATAGTGGTCACAGTTTGCACTCATAATCATACAGCAAAATAATCATGACAACAAATTGCAGATAATTACTGAAGATACTGCCCCTTATTTAGGTCTTGGGTATGTGTGGACAGTCCTATCATTTATACGCTGTCTGATTTTAGCCTTTGTTTGATACAACGGTTATGAGAACCAAGCTCTTGTTCAATGCAAATTATGTGAAGAGTGGTTTGGTTCACTGATGAAATGTTTTGCTGAAGGATAGTTATTGATTTACTAAAAACAGTTTTCTTGTGGTTGTTAGACATCTTCTGATTGAACTTGCTTTTTGTTTAACCTACACAATTGCCTTTGTCACAGATGTTACAACGTAACAAATACACATTTGGTGTATCACAGTCTAGAGCAGGAGTATACAATTTGTTGCTTTAGGGGGTTTTATATGTGAGAATATCTCTCATAAGGGATATCAAACCCTTGAATATAACTTCATGCTTCTTAAATGTCTCTAAATGTCTTTGTTTAATAGGTTCCTATTATTATGAATGCCAATGAATCTTGGCGCTATTGTGACAGTGGTGTCGGCTACGCACTAAGCATCGTGGTCACGTTCAGCTATGCCACATCGGCTGTTATCTTTGGGATTCTGGCATGCTTGATGAAAGATGAAGAACCCCCATCAGACGAGACAGTTCTTATATCTTATGAGACCAGTGATGCAGAAGAACAGGGTTCAAATACAGACAGTAGCTACCATGCCTAAGATATCTTAAGAGAAGGAGACTGACATTCCTTGGATGAGACCCACCACTGTGTCTCATAAAATGATCCATAGGATCAATGATCCAAAGGATCAAGGATCCATAGGATCCATGTGGCATAGGATATGTCTGCAGCATGTTTGAACCATGTATACTACTTCAGTAATCTTTGCATCATCACTGGAAGACTTCAGGGGATCATTCATATTCTTTATGATGCCACTGATGTGGAACAGAGTGTAGGTGCTAGTTACCTACATTTGTTAACTCTCACGGTTTCAGCGATCCTCCAACAGTGCAAATGCCAGATATGACGGTGCAATTCTCTCCGATGCAACGTGAGATAAATTTCCTTATTTTGACCAATATCAAGGCCTCCCATCACTGGTTTGAATTATTATTGAATGGATCATTGTCCAAAGAGTGACTAAAAAAAAAGACTTTCTACATTAGATACCATAGGTTATTCTGACTGTTTTCTCACATTTGTCCTGAGTTGAACCAAACCACCTGCAGTTTTGAAACTGTTGGCTTTGTAGACAGCATATTAAACTGTATGTAGATGGTAAATATAGATTCCCAACCTTCCTAATTTAGAAAACACTATTCATAACAACATACGATTTTTTAAAAAAAATATATCTTCAAGTTTGAAATGTGATTTCAGATGCACTTCCAAGGCAGTTGCCATTTTTGAGGTTGGCACGATCTGGTTACCCGTCACATGCTACATACATATTAATCCATGTATGCTGATTTAATGATGGACAATCCTCAGATGATGCTATTTTTCACAAGACCAATAATTTTTATCATAAGACCAATGATGTGGAACTGACATATCCATGAGAGCTTGGTATTCATGATAAGATATGTCTAATAAAGGTTGGTGATCACTGACCACCATTATTTTTTTTAGTTTGGCAATCTCTGTGTCTTCCAGTGCCATATGGGATGTAGAATGTCCATAACACTATTACTGTCTTTATAAATACGTATTTATAACACTAACTTCGTAACAGTTATAATTATCCATAGCATGTGTTCCATTTTGGACGCAACTTTTCCCAGGATGAGACAATTCTACAACTCTTTTTAAGACTAGTCAGTGTGGTACTGTTATGGACATGTGTGCTATGCCTTGGTTGTCCATTGATGATGTTTTGATAACAAAAGGCGATCGTTCCATCCAGTGTAATCATTGTTGTCTCTTGCAAGGTCAATCACTTTGAATGAGGCTTGTCCAGGGTAGCATGTTGTAATATGCGGATCAAAGATACCAAATTTGAATCATATCTTCAAGATGTAATATTGACAACAGTCACAGGAACCAAAACTGCCATACTTGACTCATTAGGTAGATTTCCAAGAAATACAAGATGAGATTATGTCACCATACTATATTGATGATGTAAGGTAGATGAAATTTGTGAGGCTTAAGTTTAGACAAATCAGAGATTTTCCACAGCATTATTCATTTTTCATCCTAAAGAGAAGCCAAACTGTGCATTGCTGATTACTGGGATCAGGATAGAATGGACCAGGAACAAGCATTTGCTTGGTATGGTTCTACTAAACAGTTTGAAACATTTAAAGACAAGGACATTACAAGTGTCCATGTTATTGCATAATTTAACATATACACATACAGTAGACAAATATGTAGAATTGACATGTCTTCCCTTGGTTGTTTAGAATAGAGTGATGGACATATTATCTGCCAAGACACCGAGATTCTTTTCTACAATGAGTTCCATCTTGCAGAACCAACAGCGTTTCACATCATATGTATGAGGATATGATTTAATGTGTTACCTTTTGCTACATATTTACTATATATAATTTTACAGTAGACTTTACAATTTTGCTACAGGTATTTTGGGTAAAAGGTGCACAAATAATGTTGCAAGATTCAGTTTACATCACCACTGCCACCCTCCTCCCCAATTACTTTTCCACCAATTGTTCAGTACTTTTGTGCATTGATGTCTAAAATGTTAAAAATGTCTAAAATGTTAAAAACAATGTAGCATCAACTGGTTATGTGGTGTGTGTTCTAGTAATCTTTTGCAGAGGTGTACATCTGGTTTAAAGGTTGTGTGTGTAGTGGTAAAGATTGTGATGGCCTTATTTATGACTTTTTCAATATTAAAAATACAATGACAACAGTACTTGAGTGTCAACATTGCCAAATTATCTAAATGCACAGATGATGTATTAATCATTTTGTTTTTCTCTTTCATTCTTTTTTTTTTTTTTTGGTGATGAGACTCACATTTCAATGTATCCATTTATTACATTTTATACTGCTGTTCAGAGGTGGATATTTGGATTATCAGTTTATGCTGCAATTAGTCTTTATTCCATTGATAATGTTAGTACCAAGCAACATTGATAATGTCAGTACTAAGCAACATTGATAATGTTAGTACTGGACATTAATAATGTTAGTACTGAGCAACGTTAATAATGTTAGTACTGAGCAACGTTCATAATGTTAGTACTGAACAATGTTAATGATATTAGTGTTGAGCAACATTGATAATGTTAGTACCGAGCAACATTGATCATGCTGGTATTGAACAACATTGATAATGTTGGCACTGACAAACAACTTTGATATCCATTCAAGATTTTAGTTTGATTATTTGGACTTAGCAGACTATCAGTTTTTAACTTGAATTTGTTTGTCACAGTGGTAATATTCACTTGTATAAATTACATTCATACAAGTATTTATTTTTGTAAAGAAGCAAAGAAGTTGATTTTATACTTTCGAAATTCCTTTAGACAATGACAGTGGTGCATAAAGGCTCAGTGCATACAGAGTTTGAAATTTATGCTATGTGGTAAAGATGAACTCATTTAATTTACAATAAAATTGTATCTTTCACCATACTTGTGGACTAAGTATCATCCAAAGCTTATATCATGCCATTAAAGATTGAAATTTAATTCATTATATTCAAATCTTTGAAATATGAAATGATGTCTTTCTGTCTTATTCTGCAGAGATTTTATTTGTCAGTGTAAATGACTGGTTTTGCATAAAATTATGCTTTTTGAGGAAGTACTTGCAATTTGGTACGATTTTCAATGAAAGCTTAAAGTTAAGCATTTTTGTGTGTACATGCAGATGAACTAATTACAACTAATTTGCACTCTGAGACTCAAAGTTTCAAATTTTGTCTTGTACTGTTTGTTTATTATTGTGTGTTCAAGAAAATCTTCTATTATATATCGAATAGTCATTGGAAATATCTGATTTATTTTAAACGTTAATCAAAACACTGGCAGAGCCAAGTCCCTTTTTTTTTTTTGGGGGGGGGGGAAGGAGTCCAAAGCTAGTTATAGAGTGATATGGGGGGTGTCTGATCGGAGGAGGGGGTAAACACTCTTCTTTGGGAAAGTTTTAGATCCATTACTGAATCCAACTCAATTATAAGTCTAATTTGCGTAACTCAAACAGTTGTGTGTGCCACAAGTCAAGACTTGGTCTGATATATGTGAAGCATAAAGGCCTTTTAACACTTGACGTAATGTGACGTGGTAAAGAAGTTGACGTAATGTTATTCCTGGGACCCTTTCACACCAGGTTCAATGCAATGTGATAAAATGGAGTTGAAAGTGTTCCAACTTTCACACTAGGAGCGATGCGTTACATTAGGATACCATTCAAATATCGCGTTTGCTTTCTCACTCCAGGCTACTTTATTACAGCTAACATGTGTTGTACCTTTAAATCATGTAATTTTTACCGATTGCAATATTTTGATCAAAAGAAAATGTATCCTAACAACAAAACTCGGACGAGAAATAAAGCCCAGCCCTGCTACGAGTGATGCACGCAACCGGGGAGGTGTGTGTGTGGGAGGGGGGGGGGGGGTAGCGCATACCTTGCTAGTCAGAGGTTTGCCAGTTGGGGTAATCCGGTTAATCGAGGGTGAGCGATCCAGTCGGAAATGAAAACAATGAATAAACTGGCGTACGGTACATCGTTAGTGTAAAGAATGTATAGCCCGATTAACCGAAAAATGAATCAACGATTGCCATGAAGTTCTTTCAATTAATTTCACTTGAATTAAACTTCTACATAGACTTCATTAATGTTCGGCAGAAAGGTTTCACATCCAAGCAATACTGACAGTACCATTTCCAGTAGCCCACTTGCTGGGCCTGGGAAGGGCTAATTTGGGAGTATATTCATTCAAAAGTATTGTTAAACAATCCACGCTAAGATAGTTACCCTTCCCTCTCCCAACTCATTCCAGAATATCGGGTGCGCCATTGCGGGGGCGTTAAAACTCTTTTTGTATCACCGTTATGTAAAGTGATCCTCTTATCCCACATGCACGTTCCAGGACTTCTAAAAAAATCTAGCTAGCCTATGCCCCTGATCCTTACCTGTGACTCACGTTATGTTTTCATTTATTTATCAAAATACCATTGTATTTCAGCATGTTTCCAATCAAAATAGCTCATTTACGAAATTTAGCTCTACAAAGACTAGTTCCACTTTCATCTGCAATTACCGACAGATGTAGCAAGAAAACAAAAAATGTTCAATCGCCAGAAAGTAAAAATAGTTGGAGAAACTTTCGTGGAAACTAGGATCTCTCAGGAAAACAAATGTAACCAGATGCAAACTAGTGCACTGAACAAACTGTGTATGGTTACGTTAAAGTCGAAATCTTTCTCAAAAGGGGAGCGTAATCCGCTCCCCTGAGATCCCTCCCATGGGCTATCGATCACTCTGAAAGTAGCCCTCCACTTAGATAGTATTTGCAGAGACAGTAAGATATTTTGCCCACACCGGTCTTAAGATTTTTTTAAAGATTACCATGCCAATAGAGCCATAGTAGACTTAAGAGGTAGAAATATTCTAGATGAAAGTAATTCAAATTATTATCATATATCTAAAGATTGATATTTTTCTCGTTGATTGAGAAATTGTAGACATGAGGTCCCAGTTTCAAGCCTAGGCACATGCAGCCCAGGACACATGTAAAGTGCTGCTTCCGACCATGGAGCGGTGGGAGGTTATGAAGCCCATTGGCTTGCTGGTTTGCTCTTCGCCAACTGATGGTGGCGCTCCGATTAGAAAAGCAGGCGGCCGTATGTGACCTTTTCTCGCGCCAACTTTAAGCGTTTTTTTTTAAAGGTTAACGTACGATCCTGAACAACTGAACAAAATTTAATAGGCACAAGTATTCTAGATAGGAGCAGTCCAAATTATTACTATTTTTCCATGGAATGTTTTCTCCCTAGCTGAGAAATTGCAGACAAGAGATCCCTATTTCAAGGTCTTGTACATGCAGGATGCAGCCCAGGACACTCGAAAGTGCCGTTTCCGGCCATCTGGGGAGGGCGGTGCAAAGCAAACAAAATTCTAGTGCACTCCTCGCCAATTGATGGTAGCGCTCCTCTTGGATAGCCCTGTCTGCGCGTGGGGACGCAAAAGGGCTAGGTACTAAGAGTAGACCCCACCCCCAGTGCTGAAAACCTTGAAAAGGAGCCTGATATATCAATGACGTATAGGCAATACGTGCTAGCCAATCAGTAGACCCCGAGCCGTGTCCTGGTAATTTCTGTTCACGTTCTCTTCTCGTTTTTCTGCCTAACCGACGAAAGTTTCCTTTTTTCTTTTCAAAATTTCACTAAGTATTTTGAACCACTCTCCTTGAGAGGTTTTGCGGGAAATTGCCGTATATGCATTTCCATTTTTCATAGATTGCCTTTTAAATAGCAGACATGATATCCCTATATTAATGTAATTGGTTGTGTACGAAAAAGACAAACATTATGCTTGAATAAGTGTTTCTTTATTTTTAAATGTATAGTTGCAATGGCGTAGCTAGAATTATTTCCAAGGGACAAAGACATGGAAACTTCCGCCATTTTTTTCACGGTCACTTGCGATCTGGCTTGATCTTGAAAATGAGTGTGACATAGACAGGGGGCACAAGCCAGTTTCCCACTTAATTCTGAAGGATCAACTAACTCTAACAAATCTCCTCTTTTACAACTTACAAGTATAGTTTCAGAATATTTCAAACTATTGCATATTCACAGTTAACTAATACCTTGCATAAGTAGAGCAATTCAGTAACAAAAATATTGTCACTTGATGCAAAAGAGCCATCCATGAATAAGGATAGGGACCTATACTAATGTAAATTTGAGTGACTGTATTTATCCTTTAATAAACAAATATTTGAGGGTACACTCTTTGGGTGATCACTAAAGTAGATATACTGGACACGTATGTCTATACCAAAGTTACTTGCGTCCCTGGAGAAGGGGTATAAAGAGGGAAATACTTTTGAAATCCTAGTTTCCAAGTAATTCAATCTATTTCTAATGCTTTTACTTTGTGTCGATTGCACTTTTTAACTTTTCTTACATTTTTTGATGATTACATTACAAAGCGAAGGTTTTTTTTTTGCACCGACAACTGCTAGGAAAGACGTCATGATGTCATGCATGCAGTAGTGTGTGTGTGTGTGTGTGGGGGGGAATAGCATGAGATGGGTGATTTCCTCTCCCCCCCCCCCTTGAGAATTTTGCAATCAGTAGGGAACTTTAAGATACAATCTACTGCATGTTTTGCAACTTCTGAAGTCATAAAATGTGCTAGACTGAAATATCAGAAATTCCTGGCAAGGAAAAATTTGTTTTTTTTTCCTTGTGGGGGTGGGAGAGTGAGACAGCCCTTCACTGCGAGGTCTCAACGCCCCGATGGACCAGCCATGGCTTCTTTCAAATTCCAGATCAAGGTTGGTTACTGGACCCAGTGGCGTAATAAAGGATTTTTTTTTCGTAAGGAAGTAGGGAAGTCAAGAGTCTCAACATGCTCCCATGGACGCAGCTAAAGTCTTGGGGGGGGGGAGGGGGAACATGCATCACCGCAATCACCACAGACTACAGATATGTAGGGATGTAGTTTAAACACAACGAATAAGGAATAGAAGGGTGCTTATTAGTTTTGGGAAAAAGAATAAATTTGTATTTAGTAAATTTCATATTTTCAAAGTCTCAAGGAAAATAAAGATTTTAGTAATTTTTGGATAAAAGTTTCTTCAAAAAGTTAAAAAATTAAAAAAATTAAAAATAGAAAAAATTCAGAAAAAAATTATGACTGTTGCATCTTTCTGAGGGTAAATTGGATGAGATCAATGACATCATCGATATCTGGTCTGTCGTCTGGATTTACTTTCATGCACTGCTTGCCAAGTATATCCAGGAAAGTGTCTCCAAGCGTACTGAGGTCTCTGAAGATTAATCCCAGCGAAAAGACCTCTGACGCCTTGTAGAAGGCCATTTGGCCTCTGATGACCTCAGGTGCGATGTGTCTTGATTCTAACAGGGCCCTTCTTTGCCGTTGGTCATCCATCTCTAGGAACAGCTCATCCCCTTTCATATCGGCAGCGAAACCAAAGTCGATCAGCTTTACGTTGATGACTGCAGCTTGTGTTGTTGGTTCTGAAATGTTAAAGGCTGCTGGCTGTACAAGGATGTTGTCCGATTTTAGATCACAATGGAACCAGTTACGCCGATGCATGTCTCTCATAGCCTCTGCAATCTCTAAGGCCACGAGAATGGACTGGTACTTTGTAATGGTTTTGGCTTTGATAGCCTTATACAGACTAGTGCTTTGGAAAGAATGACCATCTCCGATAAACTCTTCAACGATAGCCGGAAAAGGGCCGCCATCTTGTGGTGGTGTTATACCGTATAACTTGGGGAACCGACCCAGTCCTTGTAAACTCATTAGGACACTCAATTCACGTTCGAAGTTCTGTAGAAATAAGGGTACGAAATATAGTTTTCAAGTGCTGCATCAAGCCTACGCGTACTCTTGAAAATGTCACATCGACAGAAGCAAGTATGGAAAGTGAGGTGCAAAAGCATTGAGCAAAACTAAATGACTTTCTCGGGATTCCAATATAATCAGGTCAAAATTTAAGGTATGTGCTCTTATCCAAAATGCACCAGAAGACCTTTGGGTGAGAAGATTTAAAGCTGCTGTGTGACTGTTCAATCAACAAGTAATTCCACTCCCCCCCCCCCCCCACTTGAATGCTTCCCTTCACTCGATCCCTGTGTCCTCTCTTGCCTGTTCTTTTCATCTGCCGCTGGCCCCATAGATTCTTAATTATTTTAACAAAGTTGATTTTAACCTCAATAAATCCAAGTTACCTTATAGGCCAGCTCATATTCCAAGCTCTTGTACTGGCTCTTGACGGCGACCAGTGTCTTCGTCGATTTTCGCCTCATCAGAGTCACGCCACCGTTGACGCCACCACCCAGGAACACAGGGGTACCCCATTGGTCCTCCACTTCTTCCAGATCATCTGGAGGGATGAAGGTGACTTCATTGAATCCCAGAGTCTCACAGATCTTGATATATTGGTCGTAGTCAGTCTTGTCATTTGATCTTAAAGAGCTGGGGAATAGATTTGAAATGAACAACATTACGTAAGAGGTCTAGCTCTGACGTCTTAAAGCGAGTGCTCCTATGTGGCCAAGGTCATGCACTGGGCACTTGTAGCACACCACTGCTGATTATTTTGATTTCTACATCAGAAGGCGATTTTCTCTATCTTGTTAACCTTTAGCATATACTGTTGAACAAATAGTAACAACCTTAGCCGAAAGAAGTCCCCAGTGAATGGATAAGTCCAAAGCAAATTCATGGCACAGATTATGTTGACTTTTGACACGATACCGATCGGATTCATGAGTGTGTAAAAGCGGTGCACACATTTATTGCACATTTTGAAATCCAGGAAAACTAGATTAATATTCATGTGATAGGACAACTTTGTTAGTTTAACGTAATTTAAACTTGAGTGGCCTTAATCTAGAGGTAGGTGGTGAGGGAATTATTTACAGTATTTTTACATACTGTTTATATTAAATAGAATCAAATCACTTCATTCTAACTTTAATTCCAATCCCCTTTTACAATAAAAGAAAATAACACAGCGTATATACAATACACAAAAGAGATTGAGGAGTGAGAACAAGAAGCTTACAAAGAGCTTATGTATATTGCCACCCCTTGAGAGGAAAGCTAAAAAAAAACCAATAAATTAATACACACAGGCAAGCAATAATCAAGAAAGAAGAAAAGGAGACTTATAGAAATAAATGACAGTTTAATGATACTGAGAAATGTATAGACCTAAGTAATGTATGAATATACATGGTGAAAACAATCGTAAGAACTAAAGCAGGGAGGAAGAGATGTACACAAAGAGTAGGTATTCATGCCACGTATTAATTATCTGGCTTGTGTGAAAAGTCAAAAAATTTGTAGTGATCCTATATGTGAACATGCGTTTCAATAAAACGCATATTCACATAAGATCACTGCAAAAACGCGGATCGGTTGTGTTACGTATGCAGATCAAATAGTTCTCAAGCTATTACATATGACCAGCCAAATCGTTTAGTCACTCTGTCAGTCTTTTGAGGTGCAATGTTGACTGACGCAAGGAAGTAATAAAATCTATGAATTCCAAAAGGATAAGTAAAAACTCCAAAGTGAGATTATGTGAACACAAAAAAGTAGAAGGAAAAAACTTACCCGGTAAGTGGAGCGACGTCATCAAATGACGTTTCAATGTGTTGAGGTGCAACCACAGTCCCACTGCTCCAAGATTCGCAGCTTGTCTGAGAAGAAAAAAAAAATGACGTCACATAACTGAGGTAGGTCTACGTGTGACTCACTTGTTAAATATCACCACAATATTATCATCCGATTTCATTCTACGATATCCATCATTTACAAAACTTTTTAAAATAAACCAAACCCTACTTACGATCAGAGAGTTAAACTCGGCACAACTGGAGAAAGAACGGTCAGATCCGATTGACGACACCTTTAGTGATGCATCTTGGGAAGCATCAGTGGAAGTGCCATTCTGCGCAGAATCAGAAGTGTGAGATCTGCCGCAAGCAAACCACCAAAAGACCTTGTTCCAACTAAGGCGTCTGTTAGAGGATTGAGCAAAGAATATTTTCATGACAGTTATTATCTGTATTTATCTATTGCTCTGGTCCTTAAGGATTTTCTTATTGGATAGCTTAACAGAAAATTTTGAAAGGTAAAGGAACGATCCACTGGTAGTGGTCTCGAAATGTTCGTGTGCGTGTGTTTGCTAACAGAACATTAGTAACATTGTATAATTACCTTCCTCTGTTGGCTTTGTTCTTCACGTGCCTCCTCCTGAACAGTTTCATTCCCATAGCTAAACTAAGAAGAGAACAATAACAACAATAGTAATGATAACAGTACGCTGCCACGCAATGTATAACGTTCATTAATACTTAGGAGAACTCTACAATTACTAAAGTGCAATAGCTTATGTAGTAGACATATAATGTAACATTAATGATAAACTCATACTAGTATTCGAATATAACTTGAAGTATGTTTTAGTACTGTATAGAATGTTAATACCAATGCAGTGCAACTTGTGGCACGAGTCCACCTAAGGTAAGTTGAAGTTGGATATTTTATCAATCTACAAGGACTAGTGACAGGTATATAACAGAGCTGATAATTTATTTACCCACACATACACATTCCTATACGTACATAAATATGCATATCCTATGCCTATACGTATATAAACCTGCATATTTAAAAACCACTTTCAACCACCTTTCGTCACTGGGCCCCGCTAACAAATGAAGCTCTAGTACTCTAGGCTGACAGTTAACTAATCTTTCACAATCACTCCCCAACACATCCACATCCAATCCAAATCCCTCCCCCCACCCCAACTCACACCTCACCCCTTCTCAATCACTACAGATGACAAATCTATCGTAATATGCGTGTAAAACTCACCTTTTTTTGTAAGTTTTCTGGTAATGTAGCAATGAGTTGTAATACGTACTACTCGTATCTAGTGTATATAGTCGTTGAAAAAACTGCACGAACTGTCGGTATAAACACCACCAGCAACGTCACAATGTTGTTACGAAACAAACGCCAATGTCAAATGATTCCAATAAGACACGCGCGCCCTATTCATTTTGGACTGAAAGACTTCGTGAGTACTAACCGGTATGCGTTATACATTGAAAAGATGCGTGATTTTGCGGACTGAAAAACTCACTGTAAGTTAGGGAAATAACGCAAAATATGGCGCGATTGTAATTTGCTAAGGTGCAGAAACATATTGTACGTGTAAATCGTTGGACAATGTAATTTTGCGTACAGTTGATTAAATGGGGAAGTTCCGATTAACTCACTACGTAAAAGTTAGTTGGAATTGACACACACTCACAAGGCATCTCAAGCAGTGTTTCCACTTTATCACTTCGTGTGTCAAAAGAACTTTTGAAAATCTATTGCTAGTAAATCTCTACATTGCCCTCAATACATTCAAAGTGGTTCATAAAACGGCGACGACAAATAGTCAGTTACGTTCAGTTACGTTCCTAAAGTTTCGGGCTAAGTACCAAATTGCAAGAATTTTGAAACTCATTTTCATATGGAAGCACTGAACTCTTGCATTATTTTTTCGTTTAATCGATCACAACTTTGGATACGGATACGGTGTTGCCAGCCTGGTCGATTACAAGCCAAATAACGTTAATTTGGTGGCATATTTTGAACATCTTTGGTCCGCAGTGTTTTTTCGTACTTACCGGCTAAACGAAATTTGGCCGATTTCAGCTTAATTATCGCAGATTGTCATTGGTAGGTATGAGACTTGTAATGCAGTATTCATCATTGATCATTCCTTCAGTTGTATTTGATACTTGTACCAACACCGCTCAATCTCTGGCCTGAACAGTCCCCTCGGTATTTTAGCACACGCATCAGCAATCTGGCGCAATCGGACACAAGTATATGCTTCTAAACCTCTGGTCTATGATTGTAACGGAGTAACAAACAAAGTGTTCATGACATGGCTGGCAGAGGGAGTGAGCAAGTTGGGAAACTTGTCCAGAGGAAAATCAGTAACTTTCAATCAGTAACATTGTAAGTGAAAATAACTTCAACCATTTGTAGTGGGAATGCAAATATTCAACCCTAGAATAGTTATCTGAAATTCCCAAGGCCAGAGAGATTTGAAATTGTCATTTCCTGCAGTATGGGGGACATTTTTATCAAACGTTCTCTATTCTCTAAGCGTTACATGCGTCAACCACCCTCCGCTTATAATGCCATTAATGCAAACGATTTTTTTTTTCGACCCTAACCCATTCACCCCTCCCCATTCACCCCAACCCATCACTAAATAGTATTCAATATTTAGCTGAAATTCACAAGTGCCAGAGATACTAGAAAGTTCTGTTTCCTGCATATCTGAGCGGCATTATAATCCACACTTTTCTCAATACGCTACTCGCCAACAGATGATGGCGCTACACATAAGGTTCCAATACAGTGTAGAGTTCCTATAGGCTATAGGGTTCTAATAAAGTGTAGAATTTCTGTATGAAGTAGTTCTAGTATAGTGTTACCGTGACGACTATTGTTTAAATCCACTTTAACTGCAAGTAAACCAGCAGTTATTTAACCTTCCGAGTTGCAACTTGGGATCATTTCGAGGGTAGTTAAAGGTCCACTATTTGGACAATACATTCTTGAAGTACCTGTAGTGCATATTACAGCACATCAAAAGGAGAAAAACGCAATCCGATCACGTCACAGATATAATTAAACAAACCACAAAAATTGCCAGGTTCAGAGCCGTTTACGGTGAGGCACCACTTACTGTGACCATGAATGAACCTTGAATATCATTCCAACAACTAAAGTCATTGAAGATGAACCTAACAGATATCTAGAGAAGAGAAAGGATGATGTCTTTTTCCGAATGGGATGGAAGTGAAAGGAACGTGTTTAAATTTTTCTACTTATTTCTCATTCATTTGTTGCACTTACGTCATGGGAGATTTTTTTTTTTATTAATAAGACATTGTTGAGTGTCCGATCATGTTAGGAAGAAAGGAAAGGATATGTTGAGAGACACAAGGACAGTTTAAGACGGTGGGAGCTGGGTACGGTCTGAAATCGTTTGAGACTCATTGGCATAAAATCAGCAGATATTAAAATGTGAACGAATGCTATGCTCAGTTAGACGTTATATCGGACGCATAACGTATGTGCTCTTGCACAGCAGAAGCTTAAAAACAGAACAACAAAATTATGTTTGATCTTATGTTTTTCTTTATTATTAAATGTACAACCCGGGTTGTTCACATACGGAATACGTCATTCAATGAACGAAAATGAGAGAAACCCCTTTGAAAAGCAACTAGATGACCATAAAAAATAGTGAAAACAGAATTACATTTAAAATTAACCGGTTTCATTTTAATCGCCAAGTTAATGAATACGCAAGAGTACAGGTATCACTGACGTATCAAACAGATTCTACTCAAGACGTCACTGCTGCTTGGTTGGTATCGGGAATTGCAGAACGTAGTATAACGACGCATCGTACTAACAAATAACCTGCAGAATGATGGCCTCATTGCGTCGTCAGTGATAAGCTGTTTTGACTATAAGTGGTTCATTCATTACCAGTATACTACCCATTAGCTTGTTCAAAGAAGGGTTAGGTTGTGTGAAAACTATCAACCACTACGTTATCGTGTTTTGCACTTTATTTTTCGTTCTGCTGGAAGTCTTTGAAATACATATCAGAATTTACCACATGAAACCTATTTTTTATCCCTAAATGGCAATTTAGATAGTTAAAAGGCATAGGCCTACTTAACTTTTGGATATTTCTAGACATAAAATTTTAATATTTTACTGTTTTTACTTTTTGTCTAGACACATGTTATCACTTTACTAAAGGTTGGTAATATAGAATTAGCATTTCAGCGTTTCCTAGAATTCTCTGGAAATGCTGTTTCCAGACATCTGGGGGCAAACCCATTTTTTTCTTGTACGCTAAGCTCTAACTCATGGTGACGCTCCGCGTAGATAGTAATCCAGCTAATTAGTATCAAACAAATGGGCAGAAGTCTCTAACACTCTCTCAAACTTCTAGGAGTCCGCCCGTACTACTGTGTTCAGGCCCCAAACATTTCTCAAATACTCAAAGAAACGAAAGTGAAAGAGGATACGTATTTTTTATGATTGTTGTATCAAAAACCACCTGAATGTATTACCATTTTTCATGGATTGATTTCTTTTTAGATAAAATGAGAGACTGCAGACATGAGATGCCTATTTCAAGGCTGGCTGCAAATCAATGGTAGCGCCCTGCTTAGATAGTTCTACCGTTACTCAACCCTCCTCCTAGTATTTTTCGTTTTCGTTTCACCAAGTTTGCGCCCTCTTCATGAAGACTGCGTTGCTGCCTTTATAAAATTATGGATTCGCTCCTGGAAAGGTATTTGTAGACTGTTCGATACTGTCACCCAGTTGTAAAAAATATCCATGCAGTCAGTCGGAATTTGGGACTTTTACCCCCCCCCCCCCACAAGATATGACCCTACAGCTACGGTTCTGATTGTACTCCTACGAAAATATTTACAAGTACTTACGTAACATTAATTGCCCTTTTACAAGGATACCCTGGCTTAAGTGCACCTTAATGCTTAGTTACTTATATAGGTCAGTGACGCACCCCTACGGCCAGATGTGCAGTCCGTTGTGTACGCACTTCGGTTCCAGCAGAGCAAACTTCAGAAATCAGTCTCTCTGTACACCCACAGTGACAGAAGTACGATTAATGTCTATTTCCGCAGGCAGGCAATGATAGCGCACGCAATCGAGTTCTTGAGACGCCCGTTCGATACCCTAGGACAATACGCGCATCCAGTTGCCCTGGCATCATATTGTTGTTACGCAATAAGCGTAAAGTGTTCAATATACTAATTGTGTACAGGAGTACCATGTACTAGTTACGCCACCAGTGAAGTGTGTGTATTTTTAGGAAGAGAATCCGTGGATATATTGTTAAAGTATCTGAGGGGCTTGAAGTAGTGAACAGCTCCTCGGCTTGAAAAAATCCAGATGTAACAACATAAAATATTTAAAAGAAGAGGCTCCACCTTGTTAAGCGTAAGGCTGTCAATGATGTCGGCACTTCAGGATGTGTACCTTAGCTTAACCGGTAAGTATGCGCATTTTTCTGTATTTATGTTAAAAACATTAGTTTCAAGCGATTGGTACAAAAAGGGGCAAACAACCTGAGGCCAACGGTAAAGAACCAAATGCAGTGGGCCTATACTGTTCCATTGTGGAACATCGAATGGAAGCGATTTTGAAAACTGCAAGTTTGTCTTATGTATATGGAGATCTGATCTCCTCCGAGTTTTCGTTCCTGGATGTGAAGGGAGGAACGGATTGCCATTTATATCTTTTAATGGCTTAATACGTGATAAATGTGATACGAGAGTGAAATAAATTAAACAATTGAATGTCGAGTACTCATATATGTTTTTGTGGAATGAAGTGCTGCATATTCAGAAGTTGAACATGCTTTACATAAGAGGTAGAGAAAGGTTACCTTACAGATTTGTAGAATCATTTCTGTGGTCAAGAAAAATTTTACACTTTATTTTACACTAACAACAGTCTATAATTTCTTGTTTTCCCTGAGGTTTGCTATTGGTAACAATCGTTTGCTTAACACGTTTTATAAGTACATTTATTGTATTTGTGTACGGCTTTTTCAGTAACAAAAGGAAGACTAATGGGGTCACGCGGAAAAAATGAAAATCGCTCAATAAAAAAATTTAAAACCAAAACATTTTAGGGACAAAGCTTTGAAAACAACAACAACAACAATTTTGTTCTTTTAAAAATTAAAAAAAAAGCAAATTAACAACAAAATGCGTCTGTGTTGTAAAGTTTACAACCAAAAACTTTCAAAACAAAAGAAATTGTTTTAAAAGTGGAAAAAAAATTCCGTCAAAAAAAAAAAAATAGAAGTATGTCCGTGATCACTGACAGGGTTTCAGGTTTCACATTTCTCTAGCAAATTGGAATTTAATTTGCCCATATTTGGCGCATAATAGCTCTCTCTCGCCAGACCTGCCTCAGTCAGTGTTAAGGGTGATAGAATGAAGGTTTAAGGTAGAGTAAATGTATTAACAACATTAAGGCAACTGTACTGCAAAAATGGGGGGGGGGGGGTTCTTAAACGAAAACGAAATTTTGGTTTTAACATTTTTGTTACTAAAAGTTAAAAAAATTGTTTTTCAATTTTCATTTTTTTTATAATTAAATGTTTTGAAACAAAATTTTGTTTTTCGTTTTCAAATCTTTTGTTTTAAAAGGAAATATTTGTTTTGGTCTTTCTTTCTTATCGTGAGTGTATTTCTATGTTTTTCATTTTTCTCCTGCATGACCGCTTCAGTCGTTCTTACTGAAATGGTAGTCACATGATAAGTAGCTTTATATTTTCGTTTGCAGGGTCGGACGACGTAATGACGTAATTTTCTAGTGATTTTCGTGGAAGACAAGTATGGACGTATGTAATAACTGTAAACGATATATGTCGTAAACTTGTAACAACATCTAAAGCCCAGGGAGCCATGAGGAGATCCCGTTCCCGCAGTCTTCCGTCACCAAACGAAGAAAAAGCAAGACAATTATCGGTCAACCAAAAGGCATCAATCCGGCGTCGCAATGTAAGCTCGACCCCTAACCCCACCCGTTCATACGCCCAGGAGGCCGCAACTGTTCCCTCGGCTCAACTTCACAACAGACCTTATACTACGTTCCCACAGATTCCCAAAGATTCTTGCCTCAGCACCGTCGTGGAGAGTTCACATTCTAACGTAAACCTTGATCGAGAGGGGACACCCCATTCGGAGAGGGTACTAAGCGCCGCGGCAGTGCTATGGAGGAAGAAACTACTACATGACGTGATATTGGCGGTGGGGCACCATCGCTTGGGTGCCCATCGGTTAATCCTCGCGGTGTGTAGCGGTTATTTCAAAGAATTATTCACTCAGGAAGAAACAGACGATTACGAAGCAACAGAATCCAAATTAGTGTACACGCTCCACGGACTCAGTTACGAAGCGCTTAAGATATTACTAGAATCAATGTATACGTCACATCTCGACGTGACCTACGACAGTATTTACGAACTTTTGAATGCAGCCATTTACCTCAAGGTTCCCGTCGCTGTAACTAAATGTAAAGAATTTCTCCTTTTAAATCTCTGTGCCGACACATCTCTTAGAACGTTGGCAGTTTCATATGCTTTCGATCTTTCGGAAATAGTTGAACAAGCCACGCAAATCGCGGCGATGAATTTTCTTCAAGTCGCTCAGAGCGAAGAATTTCTAGAGATGGAGATAGCGCCATTGAAACATCTGTTGAAGCGGGACGACTTAAAAGTCGATTCGGAGCTCCAAGTGTTTAGAACTGTAAAGAGGTGGATAGAGAGTGACATGGGTAATCGGCTGAACCGGTCCTCGGCTGAAATATTAAGCTTGGTGCGGTTACCCATGATAAAACCGACAGACTTAGTTGACCACGTCGAAAGTGTTGAATATTTAATGCGGATACCGGAGTACGAGAATCTGGTCAAAGAAGCACTGCATTACTACTGCCTGCCGTTGAGACAAAGTATTTTACAGTCACCAAGAACAATACCAAGATCCGTGGTTAGGTTAAAAACAGTCGTTTCTTTGGGAGGCCAACCGAGGAAGGCTAAAGAAGGAGTCTGCAAGGAAATTCGGTATCTTAATCCTCAAACCGGTCAATGGAATACATTGTCAAAGATGCCTCAACCACGTCACCATCACGCCGGTGAGTAGACATATATACTCAATCAGTTTTACCATGTAGGCCTAGCGGCTGGTTAAATTCTTATTCCCACCTCGATATGGACAAAACGAAACGATTCTTCAGAATTTTTGCAATTCCTTTGACAGTTAACGTTAGAATCATCAATAAGAGACTTAACAAAATTACACTATAATGAAAATGACAGGAATATGATCGTTTTCAATCCGGTGTCAAAACTAAAACAAAAAATAAACATTCAGAATTCATTTTTTCGAAAAATGTCACATGGTTAAAGTGTAAGAATTTAACTGATCATTGTTCATATAGAAGTGGGAGAAATCCTACTAGCTGCTGGTGCTAACATGGAGTTATGACAAAGAATACCTCTATGGTGCTAATCAGTAACTTATTAGGTTTTTCGGTCCTGTTATTTACGAAGTGTATATTTTTTTTAAACATTTTGTATTATATCTTGGATTAAACATCTTGTATTTGGGTCAATTTGAAAACGTTGTTTCAACTCACTTTTTCTCTGCACTATGCCAACATTCAAGCAAATGACTATGCTACCGAACCGATATGCACTGATGACTAATGATACGCTGACTTAAGATTTGGGATTTGCAAAACTTATTCTAATTGGGGAAAGAGATTGAACTCACAATAGTGCAGCATAGTTTGTATAACTACCGTTTTGTCCCTCCCCCCCGGCAGAATAATTCATATCCCCCCTTTCCTGTCACAGGGTATTCACATATGATATGGCCCTTTTCCAGCATCATGTTGAAGACACTCAAGAGAGATTGAAATATTCATCAGTTTAACGATAAATATTATGATGATACGAGCGAATTTATAACAACTTACAATTACATATACCATGATTTTTTTTAACAACATACATACCCATGCTACGATTTACGGTTTACTCCTACTTTCTTTGAAATTCTTCACTTAAGTTGCCGTTTTGGGTGGATTTCTCTACGTTGTCGGCGGGCGTGAAAGAGTTAGTCCCACAGACCACCCATCAAAGTCTGCTCACAGATATGACCCTAGAACGGATTCCTGGATTCAGATAGCAGATATGATTCACGGAAGAGAAAGTTTTCAGCTTGGAATTTTGAAAGATATGATCTACGCAATCGGTAAGATATTATTTAACGTTATCTTCTTTAGACATTCAGTGCTTACTCCCCCCCCCCAAAAAAAAAAAAAAACACACACACACACACTCCCCTTCGTCACACCAGCAATAACAAATGAGCGAAAATTAGCATAATGTTAGTCCAGGAAAATACTACAGGGAGCTTTTCTAGACTCTTTTTTTTATTTCTCACAACCCAAACATCAAATGCTTGAACCTCTTACATCCGGGTGAATATCTCTTTCCTACCACCCTCGCCTTCTCCCGGCTACAACAAGAGGTTGCAATAAGCCATTTCAGATTTATGATGTCAAGTTCAGCCTCTGATACACACCATAACAACAGCATGTACAAGTTTTTTTTTCATCATTGAAGCTCACTCATAGAAAGCAGGTTATCCCGCAGACATGAAACTACCAACATACAGACCATTAATTAAATCAAAGAATGAAGGGAATTGGTTCAGTTTTCAATACTGCAAATACTGAAAGGGAAATAGGGCGTTTAGAACCAACGTAGGATACAAAGAAAATAGCTTCAATCATTGTTAAACCATTCAGTCTCATCAATAAACATCTGCAAAAGCTCTATCCCTCAGAGTATTATGCGTAGAATGGGTAACAGAAGATACATCATTTGAATTTTGAAAAGTTTGGGTGAACAAATTATTGTGAGAAACAAATAACTGAATTTCTTTCTTTGAGAAACTTATTTCTTGAAAAGAAGGCAAAAATCGTTACGTACTTCAAATTACCTATCATCCTATGTCCACAAACATTGATTTTTAAATAAGGTTGTTTTTTTGTAAAACAAATGCTTTATTTTCCTTGAATAGTGGTACAGCAATTGCAGCAGGGAGGGACATCAGCCCCTCACTGCACGGGGGGGGGGAAGCAAAATGAAGGTAGACCAAAGACGACAAACAAAAAGATAGAAAAACATAGAATAATAAACCAATGAAAGAGTGGGTTAAGGGAAATACAAGCTTGTTTAATTTTAGCGCCCTCCGCCTCCAGGGAATGTGATGGTATTGCCCTCATCCAGTCTTCAGGACTAAAGCAAGTAGTTTAGCCTTTCGTATCGGAAAATGTACAAATTGTATCAGAGAAAAAAAACTGATAAAGAGACTGGCTTCCATCCAAGAAAATGCTGTCAAATCATTCCCAGCCATGGCGAGTCTTCCTGATCTTAGGGAGAGAGATTTCCAACGATTAAGGGGCTGCTTATACCCGACAATTTTCAGGTATGCTGAACGCCAACCGATGGTTGTACTCTGGTAAGATGTCTCCCCAAAACTTTCACCCCGCCCCTCCCCCCGTCCAAAATCCTGATTGCGCCACGCCATTATAGTAAAACCATGCACTCTATTTCCGTATCACATTGAAACTAAATGATCCCTCATGAGTTTTCGCTGTGACCTCTAACTTAGGGGAAACAAATTCTAGCTACGACTCTAAGCACTCGTCGGGCCTGTTGATCCCCCTCCCCTTGTGCCACCACTTGTTTTAAATGAAAACTGCACAGACTTTCAATAATGTTAAGAAGGACAGTTTTCCATCGAAGAAAATACTGACAGGACATTATTCACATCACATTACTCGCGGTGACTGGGAAGGGCGACTTCCGGTGATCTAGGAGGTATTGTAATACGCACGACGACAACCGATGGTGGCCCTCCGCTTAGCAGTCTTCCTACAATTCACCTCCATGCCATCTTTCTCTAAGTTCAGCCCCCCCCCCCTACCTTCGAAATGTCTGCATGCGCGCCTGGCATATATACTGAAACCATAGAAAATGACTTGCGATATGAGACCTTTAACGAATCAACACCCTAATTGTTGTTATATGCGGCAAGAGAGTGACAGCATTAAAAGGGAATTAACAGCCGTCTCCTCTTTAGTTTGAGAAATATCACAATTTTGCAATTTCTTCGCATTTGTCCTATACCGCTAAGTACTTTTCACGATGTTACCGAATATCGGTACTACATAAGCAAGGCTTTATGTCGCAAAATTAAGCAATTAAACAACAAAAATGATATCACATATGACCTAATGAAAAAGTGCCATTTGTGAATTATCATGGGCGGTGCACTATTTTAGTCTGGTGTGACTGCATTTTCCCTTTAGATACCAATCAGTAGAAATTTTGAGAGTAAAAAAAATCGACGCTACTTTGAAGTTTTACATGAAGAATCACTTTAGAAGCAAAGGTCCTGGTCACTAACCTTGTTGTATGTATTGTTTTCTAACGTAGGCTACATACCGTAAACCTATTTGGCCTACAGGTAAATGTGCTTATACACAGTCAAACGATTAGGCTACACTTCAAATCAATCACGAAATTAGACAAGTGTGACCTTACCTGCAAAGTCAATGTATTCTACGACCAACAATTTGTACTCAGCATATCAACAAAACCGCAGGATCTCGACATGGAAAAACAACAGCTAGTGCTTCTCAATCACATTCCTAACTTGCTTCAAAATCATTTCTTACATTTGCCGAATTATACAGGTACTTATGGAAGGTCGTCCGGCTAAAGTTAAGTTCTGTAAGGAGTCATTCAGAATACAATACTGGAAAACAACCTGTAGTCGTCAATCAGCCCAAAAATCAATTGGAAAATTCCAGGCACCATGCTTGTTTACGCCTTTGTTTCTGCTTCCTGTCTTAAACAATAGGAGCGGATACGCGCTCTAGCAGCATGACCAAGGGTATTTGTTCAAACTGACCACCGCTGAGTGATAGGCAAGAATGTTTCTCTTTTTTTTCCCTAAGTCTGGATTACGAAAGCCATAAAAGAGGCAAGTAAAAAGATACCTTTTTCATTAGAACTTAGTATTAACTTGTTAGTACAAATTATTAATTCGTCATTACATTTATTCGTTATAACACAATTTGTAAAATCACATCACTAATTTGTTATACCGAAGGGATAACTTTTGATACCGAATAAATACTTTGTAATGACATATTACCTTTGTCGTGCATGGCACTAATGGCCTTCGTATTTATTCGTAGAAAGTTCAGAGTAACAGTTAACTCAAGAATCGTATCACTCGTCACACTCTGTGCGTAGGCTACGTTGTCAATGAAGCTCTTGAACTGTGCAACAGGGTCATGACACATGATTGAAAGAGTGCAGAGACAGTAGGTCTCACCGTTACTTTGGCATCTACAGGTAAAAGGCACTTCTTCCAAACAACTTTATTTCCTTTAAATGTGAGATTTTTCAAGCTTTGATCCTCAAGAAGTACGGAATCGAAAATAAAGTGATCAATAGTTTCGTAAATACCAGTTTGGTAATTCTTCACCCCTAGCTTGCAGACACAAGCGAATATTCAAGTGAATGTTGAAAAAAGCAAAGTATTCTAAACGAGCGCCCCTATTTCTAAAAGTTTGGCAGCGTACGCCAAACCTTTTTTTTTTGTTTTTTTTTTTGTTTGGGGAGATCTTTTCAGGACTGACTTTTGAATGTTGTTTCCATAGTGGGTTGGTGAACAACTGACAGTTAGTCGCTGAAGTAATGCATACATGTAAAGATTACTTAAAGGTTGTGAGACATGAAAACGACATTTTGGAATATTGCCCGTGTTAATCACTAAAAGTGTTGAAAATAGCCACAAAGTCTACCACAAATGACAATTTTACAGGCAAGTTTCTGTCTAATACCTGCATCAGGAATAAGGCACTTGGGTAATATGCCTTATCCTTTGCTAACTTAACTTTAATTCCAAGGATAACTGAGATATTTTACATGCTCAGAGGGTTTTGTTTTGGAAAGAATGAATTTCCTTGTTTCCAAATGTTGATATATCACTTGCAAACGTGCAAGCTAGAGGGCAAGTAATTAAGAGGCAGTGTATACAGGCTTCACAAAAACAATACTGAAAACTGTGCAACACTCCACATCATCGTATTTGCATTTTAATCAAACTTTGGAAAGCCGTATCTCAAAAGCTGTAGTAGATATAAACACAGTTCCAACGTATTTTTATTCTGGGTTTGCTATGCAATCTTTTAATAAAGTTTGCTCTTTCTAGATCTGCATGACACACAACATTTAAGCCTTACTGTACAGAAAACTGAATGATTTTTTTACTCTTTATTTAACCGAACTAATGTTGCAGGTGGTCGAGTCGATGACCAGACTTCATTGGCCGACGTAGAGAGGTACGACCCCTTTAAGGATGAATGGGAGGAAGTAGCGCCATTGGCAGACCCTCGCCGATGTGTTGCAGTAACTACGCACAAAGGCATCCTGTACGCAATGGGTGGTTCAGGTAGGATCTGGGACAATCATGTAGTTTTAATCTTTGAATAAACTTACTTATAAGACAATCGTTAACGCAGGGAAAGTTACATTATTATCTCAAATGCTTCAAAAGTTGTTTTCATGCTACATTTTTTATAACAATGAATCACCTGTTATTGTTCTCGTGTTGTATATCTTGTATTGATACATGGTGATTCAATTTTAGCTGGAGAGTGGAGACTTCCTCAAGCTTATAGACAGTATTTTAACCTCCCTGTGTCTTATATCCATGCCACTGTGATGAACTTTAAGCGTACATGTAAAACATTTTTATATAAAAAATCGGTAGTATGTAGAAAAATCATTGAAAATTTATAGATATGAACGTGTCCTTTTATTCACATGTATGTTTTAGGCCCTGCATAGATTTGAACCAGTCTACCTTTTCAAGTGTCAATCTCTTGCAATCAGTACTACCAGTCCTAATATACATGTAAGCAGGGAGCAAAGATAAATGCTTAACTTTATTCAGAAAAGTAGATCATCTTAAAAGGTCATCTTAGTCCTAATACAGTGTATTAACGTTAATTTCAGTACACATGCGCCAGTCTTTCTATAAGTACTATGCTCTCTTAATGATCATGTCCATTGATTAGATTGGTTTTACTGTCACTCTCTCTTTGAATAGGTCAGGGTAAAATTTCTAGTCGAGTCGAATGTTTCTCAGCAGGTGCCACAAAATGGAAATCACGGAAACCGCTTAAGGTCCCCAGGATATTTGGACTTTTGTCGCCACTTGGTGATCATGTGTATCTAGCTGGCGGTGCAACCGTTGATAACACCGGTGCCTTGTGCTGTGTACCCCACATCGAGAAATACCATCCCTCGTCAGATACGTGGAGTGTCCTATCCACCATGATGACACCAAGGGCGGAGGCATGTTGTACTGTTCTTGACAAGCGCATCATCTACGTCGGTGGCTATAACTGGGACTCAAAGTCATGGGTGCAAACAGTTGAGGTGTATGACACCACTGACGATAAGTGGGAAGAACTGGGAGAGTTCCCGAAGGCGTACACAGGTATGGCATGTTGCACATTGACTCTCACTAAACTCCCCTGACATGGTGACACTCGGGTCATGACTGTACGATGCCATTACAGTAAAAAGCAGGACAAATATGAGACGCAAACTGGTGCGGCGCTCATACAGCTACAGATCAACAGCAATGCGCAATCATGGAGGTTGATACTGCATGGTATAAATAAAGTTAGTTGGTATACTATAAATACTTCTTTCTTCTTCTTCTTTTTTACGAAATTGTCAGTTCAGTACTCGTTGCTTAGATGACGGTTTTCCAAACTTCATGGGATAGATTCCAACAATGCTACTTTTTCATCAAAAACTTTGTTCTTGTGTGACAGCTGAGGTAAATGGTTGTCCTTTGCCAGTTTCTCGTAAATAGAGTCACCAAACTCACAGTCACTGCCCCACTGAAAACTTAAGAATCCATATTGTATCTTTAACTCACAAATGTGTTACTCTTGTGACACTAAAAGTTCCAAAAACTTGCCAGTGCTGGTTTCTGTATGTAATGTAATTTTCAATGCAAACACAACATATTAAAGTATATAAACAAGTACAATTTTAAGGATGTCTTTTAAAGATCACAAAATGAAAAAAGGATGAATATGGACAAAGTAGATTAATACATCTCTTAGAGCTGTACTAATTGTGAACTTCAACAAAGAAAACTAACAGTGAAGAGAATAGTTTCCAAACAACGTCAAAATGGAAATTCTAGACTAACTTTGCTAAAG
This sequence comes from Stichopus chloronotus, assembly GCA_021234535.1. Lineage (NCBI taxonomy): Eukaryota > Metazoa > Echinodermata > Holothuroidea > Aspidochirotida > Stichopodidae > Stichopus > Stichopus chloronotus. The sequence goes on from CM037836.1 coordinate 5,508,009, forward strand.
TTACAAAACACTTCAGGTTACACAGATGATGTGAGTAGCAATCGCAGCATACAAAAAAGCCCTCACATGACTAAAATTTACACAGAAATCTCATTGACAGAGCTGGGCAAGGTGTCTAGACAGTTGACAAAAATAGAAAGCACTGCTGATATTACTTCTAATAAAAGAAAATACAGAACAATTCTACAAATGTCCACCAACTGGTGTACCTCTCGAAAGAACAAGTTTATCATTCAGATAAGGGGGGTGGGTGTGGGTTAAGGATTTGGGAGTAGCATATGTATATGTCAGGACATTATTGTATAATGTACTAATTTCACAGTTGTTTCTACGGCACTAGTGTATTCAAAGAAAGACAGAGGGGGGTAGTTGTAAAGAGGAGGAAAGGAACAGGTCGGGAAACAAACATGTGTTATGTCACCTAGTCAGTTTCTTCATGGATTATTGGAGTTTGGTCATACAGTAATAATACATTTTATGCCCATTTATCATTTATTTCAGGGGAGTGCCACTTTTTACAACACCAAGTCAGCTGCAAGTTTGAAATCATTCTGGGTGTACTACTGCAATTTAAACTCTTCTAAACATTTGGCAAAAAGTACTTTATACTGATTCCCCTTGAGAGGCAATAACGATGGCTACGTAGATTTAATGTAGAGAGACATATTTTAATATTAAATTCATAGCGGAGTACTGAAACAACTACAAAAATACTGGCATAAACAAATATTTTGTCTCAACGTTTTTTCAATATATTACCCCTAACTTTCCCCAACACAGCAGGGGAATTTTCAAGATCACCAACGGGTGGGTAGCAAGGGCACATAGAACATGTTTGTTTACAATAGCTGCAGTGTCTTGTCATGTGTTGAAAATACTTTGAAATGGAATTTTCAAGTTCAGAGCTCATAGAGAATTTGACTTAAGAACATTATGCTACATGTACTTTGTGGCCTCTTTTGCCATGTACATCGAGAAGTATGGTTTGATCAGGTCTCCCAAAAGTTTGGACATATTCTAAAGCTAGGGAGGGGCATAAACTGTGGGCAAGGGACTTGCATTAACATAAAACCTTGATTATGAGGCAACAGCCCAAAGATACCTAATAAAGTTTCTACAAGTATTGGTTAACTGTGTTAAAAACATGTGCAATCATGGGATGGGAGACTGCATGTGCCTCTAAATAATGCAAAAGCTGACACGGAAATTTGCAAAACGCTGAAAAGGAAGACAAGCTGTCTCAAAATGTCCCAATCCTATTTCAAGCAATGAAACATTCGTCATGGAACTTGCCATTCAAAAAAAGCTGGCATGCTTTCCCAAACAGTGCATGCGATCAGTTTCACAGAATGACACGGTGTATGATTTGTATCTGAACAATCTAGGTTAAAGTGACAAAACATATACTACGACATGTTTGGGTTTTGCTTTGTTCCTATCAGGGAAAAGTTTTAAAAGTATAAAATCATCTTTTTCTGTTTCCATATAATAGTTCAAGTCTGGTTTAGCTTTTGATTAGATTAACTCTGTAACCTGGTGTATCAGACATCTACTTTGGACAGGGTTTCTGATAAATTGTCCAAACTAGAAACTCATAACCACAAGAATGCTAATCATCATCAAACCTGACCAATGTTCATACAATTTTAACATTCCCACATTGACACCAGTTGAACTATGTGTTGTATTATGAGAATGTGGTGGGCCAGTTACGCCATCTTTGGGAACTTCTGTCGTTGACGCTTGACCATCTGTGACATTTCCAGATGACCCTGCTGTAAACGTGCCTGCTCCCACTGAGTTACCAACGGTTGCATTCACTGCATTTGTGCCTGATTCACTTGCGGTAGCATTAGAGATGATGGCAGTACTTGCTCCCACTGAAACACTGCCATTCTTAGCTGCAGTTTCACCATGCCCTGTAGTAGCGGTAAATCCACCTGATGGATACAGAATGTAATTATTACAGTTTATTACACAAAATCTTTAACATTTCAAAATCTGAGCTAATGAAATGCCACCTTTGATGTCTATTAACATTCAAATGGTACAAACAGCAGCCACTGAGGAACGATGCCTCTGTAATAATTGTGCTCCCCTCCCATGTTCTTCAGTGGTTGCAATTTAGGAGGAGATATAGGGAAACCTAATCCTGATAGCATGTTAACTCTTATACCTATTAGTCCATTTAATAATGGTATCTTTTATAGATTGTACATGGTATCAACAAAGTGAATGGAAATGGCCACTTCCCAAATAATACAAAAACAATTCAAGTCCAGTGGGAAGTGACATTCTCATTCTGGTGATTTCAAGTTCAACAATAAAGGAAAGTTGCTTGATCCTTTTAATTGTGCAGGGTATCTAACAATAGGCTTCTTGTCCTTAATAACAAAGGTACACCCACATACCAAACTACGAATCTGAACAAGTTTCCCTTTGAGATATCATGTTTACAAGGTTTTCACTATTTGATCCATATGTAGACCCCAAATGACCTTTGACCTCCTTTAGAAACAATTAGTTTCTTGTCCTTACTAAGGTACACGCACATACCAAATATGAGACCAGTACAAGTTTTTCTCCTTGAGATTAGTTTTTACAAAGCTTCCATTATTTGTCCCAGAAGACCTTAAATGACCTTTGACCTCACCAAAAAAATATAGTCTACTTGAACTCAGTATTGCACACCCATTAAGTAAATATGAAATCTTTACAAGCTCTCCTTCTTGAGATTTTGTGTTTACATGGTAGGTATCACAAACATACAATACACTCGCATGATTAGAAAGATTATGATTTCATTGAAACCATATTATAGAGCACAAAAACCCTGAGCCCACAGGAGCACATTCACAGAAGGTGAGTTTTATGTTTACAGATAAAAAAAAAATTTCAGATAGATGAGTATGGCTAACTTCTCAGACTTCCACTGTTTTATATGTTATATTTAATCACCTGATGAGGGAGATGTGAACCTTTGAACACATTTGTGTCATTAAACATGCATTTCAAGAACCGTTTCAATTTAATTTGCTTTTTTGTATGATTCTTCAAGTGTAAAACTCTTCCAAAACTCTATTACCATGTGATCAAGAAGAGGAATATACCTATGAAGGAATTCTGTGATTCTGCGAGATAAGCTAATACCTGTGCAAAGATCCAACAGGATATACAATATTTTGAAGACTGCGATTTTCTTGGAATTTTTTCCAAAGTTCCTATGCCTTAAAACTCCAAATCTAAAAGTATACATATGAGGATGTCAGCTGAACAATTCCATCAGTCTACAGTATTATGGCCACAGTCATCATTGCTAAAGAGTAGCAGACAAAAAAAATCCTTTTAGAGACTTGAACAACTACTTAAACACAAGCTATCTCTTCTGGAATATCACACACTCATCAATAAACTGAATGCTTATTTCACGAAGTCATTAGCAAGTGTCATTAAGAAACAACAATTTCAAGTGTTAGCACTAAGGAAATCTCAAAGACACCCCAGACTGCCTGATCGACCTGAGTCACAGAATCCTCACAGTAAAGGAGGAAGAGGGTATCTTGTATGGACTGAAGCACGACATAATGCCACGATCTGTGAATGATATCGATGTCAAAACTGAGGTGGAGAAACAATTATACAGGGTTAAGAAGGATACAGAAGAAACACTCACATTAGTGATTTCGTGGAGGCTGTAAAACACACCACTCTTTTTTGATAAATATTGTATACTGTTATTGATAACTTCTCAGACTTTTGCTGTTTATATTATATTTCACCACCTGATGTGGAAGATGTGAATCTTTGAAAATGTTTGTGTCATTAAACATGCAGTTCAAGAACCGTTTTGATTTAATTTGCTTTTTTGTATGGTACTACAAGTGTGAAGCTATTCCAAAACCAAAAAAAAAAAAAATGCTTAAAAAGTTGATCTATTTGTCCAAAAATAAATAACACAGTTACAGTTATTCATTATAGAGCAAGAGAAAGACTGTTTTTCTTTCTAGTGTTTTACACTAACATTTATTGACAGTGTATAAGGACAATGAGATAACTGCACAAAATATTTGTAAGTTTTGCACCCTAACATAACAAAGATGTGCATAGCATCCATCACTGCATGAAACTGAAGTTGGTTCTGAAAAGATGTGTATGTGCAATGACAAAAGTGGACAGATCCATGTATCTGTTATTACAAATGTTTTGTTGTTTTTTTTTGTTAAGATTTACAAATAGATCCTTTGACTACTTTTTTTATTTTGCATTGAATATTTTCACTACCATCCATGGATGTGTTACAACAAGTGTATTAATACAGCGTGCTCAGGTAACTGACATTGCACAGTAGAGAGTAATTTCAATCTTCTTCAAGTGAGAAAAAAGTGCATTAAATAGAAAAAAATGGATTCAAATAAAAAAAACAAAAAAACATGATTGTTTAGAAAAAATATAATTTTTGTCACCCAGGTACAGTTTGACTTCTGTTGACCCCACATGACCATTGACCTACACCAGCAACTACTGGCTCCTTGTATTCAGTGTGGCACATCAACAAAAACTACCTAACCTTGATATTAGTCAAACGTTCTCTTACAGAAATATTGTTTTCAAGGTTTGTGTAGTTTGACAGACCTCAAATGACTTGTGAGTTTTGACCTCCACAAAAAAATACCTGTGCTCTTGAATTTATGTAGTACACCCTCATATCAAATATGAGATCGATCTGGGAGTTTTTCTGGTTAAGACGAGTTTCGTTTACACGTTTTTGTACTTTCACCCCGTCTAATCTTTAATGACACCTAACTGAACTATAGCACCAGCAATAAGCTTTTAGACTAATTGTAGTAGACCTGTATACTAAGTTCACTTTATGCTTCTGTTACTTGCCCCTCTAGCTCTCAAACAATTGTTGACCTACATCATAACAATAGGCTTTTTGTACGTAATGTGTTGTACTCTCACATCCACCAACTACGAATTCAGGCCAAACTTTCCTTCCTGATTGGTCATGGAGTTTACAAGCAGGTGTCAAAAATGGACATATATACACATGCACTGCACATCAACAATTCTGGGTATGTTGTGATAATCATCAAAATCAAACATAGTCATAGTAAACAACAATTTTTCAACATCACATAACTCTTTGATTCAATAAACATTCATGAAAACAATATCAGCCCTTTCTCTGCTTTCCTTCCTGTATATTCTCAATCCTATCACAATTGCAATGTCATGCAGACAGTGCCAGCTCACTTTCTCTGGAGAACAAAGTGTTTCTATATAGCCCATCATCAAGGATACTTTGATGAAGCAAACCCTATAACTGCGGCACTCAGAACCTACAGAGAACACAAGTCCCTAAAGTCCCAAACAAGTGGATACACATTTGTCAACAAGTATTTAGCATTTAAGCTAGTTAATTTGTCAAGCATGTTTGAGACATAACATAAACCAGTGATGAAATATAATGTGACAATATAACAAACTTAGACTGGTAATAAAATGTTATTTTTGTTCCTAAGGGGTTTCTTGCACAAAGAAAATCATTTACCCTATCTAGAAACATTGGGATGGTATCAACTATGAGATACATGAAAATCTCATCATCTTGAGATGAATACAAAAAAGTTCTTAAGAAGTACACTTACCAATAGTGCCACTTGTAGTGCTATTAGTAGTACTATTGGTAGTACGACTATTAGTACTATTGGTAGTACTACTAGTGGTAATGCCATCACTAGCACCACCATTGACACTAGTGCTGCCAGTTGGTTGTGCAGTTCCAGCGTCTGTTGACTGAGTGAAGCAAACTTGGATACACAGTAAATTCACCACACAAATCAAAGCAAGATGCATCTTCAAACGGCACTCCATTGTGTCTAGTTGGAACTTGGAAATTCTCAAAGAAGTCTAGTTGAGTTGATTGATATGTAAGGGAGGAAAAGAGAGAACAATTACATTTACACCTCACAATAAAGTCAGCATACTATATGACAAAGCTAAAAGATGGGTATTGTCACATATTTTGATAAAAGTAAGCCCGGGTGAGAGGGTCATGTATTAATGACACTAATACTGTCTATAGGTTAATCTAATGCACTCATCAATTGCTTGATGCTTCTGTTGACCACTGGCATGTCTATCACTTTTAGGATGGAGGGCTCTGCCAAAGTACAGCTTTGGTGTGTCACAGAACTTCTGCAGGGGTACATGCATATCGCAAGCAGTCACTGCCATTCTTAAGATTTCAACGAAAATACCCCATAACATCAGAGGTGGTGTGGGGTATATCTTGTATCAGACCCCATTCACTGATCTGTGCCTCGAAGCTATATTCTGCTCACACTGAGTGAGAAACCATTTAGGCGGAGTATTGTTTACTGCAGAAGTTATGCCACACAGCTTTCGTAATTTTCTTCATTTCGTTGCCATGGCATATAGATGCCAGATATTCAAGAAAGTAGATCTGGTTTTCAGCACACTGTGCTTGTTTCTTACCTGGGGCAATAAGGTGTAATCAGGCAGATAGAGAGCCTGCCAGAAGTTTTAAGAAGGAAAGTTTCATCATGAGTCTGTTGGAAATCACTTCCCTAATATAACAGAACTGCCAGTGGCTCTATAAATACATGTACAATGCACAGTTACCAGATTCTCATGTATGTCATACATTCATCATTGTCACGAAATGGTCAGTCAAACTTATAGTTCAAGTACGTCAATCTCTTGCACAGATGGGTCTATATAGCAAGAGCTGGGGTTGTGTTGGCTGACATGAATATTTGACACACATACTGTAGTGGACCAGGGAGCTGGAAGACATTGACGGATCTTCCCAATGAGTCAACACTGAGTTTCACCCGGCCCCACATTAGGTAAGTGCACTACCCACTCTTCTGCTTAGACTTATGTAGATGCCTTCAAGTGGTTTAGCATTTCCCAATTCTGTACACAGAGGTTATCTAAGCTGCCTGCAGTTACCCTGAGCACATGGTTCATTAAGGCCTGGTGCAAACAAGGAAATCCTGTGCACTGCAGAATACCTGTGTCAGAGTGGTTTAACACAGCAGGTGTACAGCAGTCTATGTGGTGCTTATGCACATGTATCTCCTGTGTAATTAACCATAAAAAAGTTCTATGCCAGGTTGAAATTAAAAGTGTTGGAACAAAAAATTACAACAAAATTTAAGATGAATGACATCCACCATTCAACATTGGGTGATGGTTTTCCTGGTTCTGAGTAGCCTGAAAGCTGATGTAAGTTTCACATGTGTTACTGACCACATTAACTTGTGAACTTAACACTTTGTTAGTCCAGTGTTACTCAGTCTAGTAATCTGTAGACTGCTTCTATCCTACCATCAGTTAACCCAGAGCTTACAAAGTCGTCACTGATGAACTGGAAACATCAAATGACAAATTGAAATATCTTTCGAATAAAATTTAAAAAAAAATCATGTCGTTGTCTTATTTTCCCCTTCGTGAAAAAGAGGAAATACGTTCTTATTGTTGAGAAAGTTTCTCACAAACATGAAACGAATTAGCTATTAGCTACTTTGAAAAAACAGCAGAGTTTATCCAGAGAGGTGCCAGGAGAACTGAGGAGATACGACGCTTTGATGTCATGGGTACAGCCACCAAGTTTACCAAGCCTATCTTTTGTATCGTACTCGAGATTCCTATAGGACTTGAAGATGATTAGAAAGAAAACACAATATGGCATCTGTCATCTGCTACAGTTATGGCTTGAGTTAGGAGATTTCTGTACTGCAATAGCATTGCCAGTCGTCAAGAGAAAATGTTTTTTTGGCCTGGGTGTACCTAGGTGTCGCATATGACAGTACAACATCTAGGTTGTATGTCAGAACACAGCAAGTAATCTATGTCTGTCTATTTCAGGAAACTTCACATCCACATTAGACTTCTGGCTCTTCAGTTAATTCGCATGCGATAACTTGTTAATGACAGGTTCAGATGTAATCATTTATGTCAATTAAACAGTTTTGTGCCACCTTCTCTGAAAATGTTGGTGGCTAAACACCTGGATTCAAAGCAATGTTTTGAGTGGTCTAATTGTCTGAGGATTAGTTGACTTAAATGACGTTGCTAGGTGAGTGATATTGAACTGGAATTGCAAAAAAAAAGGAATGACATATCTTTGAGCCAATTAAACAACATATCTTCACTGGATTTGGTGGGTCTTAAAGTATTAGCAGAAATTAAAATTTCCAATAAATCTGATGACACCTCCCTGATTTATCCATGGGTAAATAAATGGTCAACCACAAGGTATATGAACTCAGAGGCTGTGCATAATTCTCAATTGTTGCGACCCATTCAAGTGTGTCCAGCACTATTGAGATGCATTCCTCTTATCTGATCACTGTGAATGCTCAGGGAATGACTAACCTCGTGTTCACATGTGATAACGCGCTCATGATTAACGTCCCAGGGGATTCTTGTGGTTTTCCATGATCAGATGATACTCGCATTCTCATGTGATAACGTGCTCTGGATCTGATGACGAGCTGGTTATCAACTCGTAATCAAGCTTGCCTCCCTCTATGTTTACAAACTATCGAGCGGTAATGAGAGTCTCAGTAATGTAATACTTCCCCGGTCCACTACCTGTTTCGCGAACTCCTCATTCTGTGTAACCGGTCCACGGGCGTGCGTTCATTTATGTATCACACGATTGTATACTGTATAGTTCCAACTCCTCTGTTCTACATTATGACATCAAGAATTGAATAATCAGGTGCAATTGAATAAATCGGTGTTTTGTGTATGAAAAGCATGCAAAACGTATTGTATGTACAGCACGCAGCCTTATCCATCTCTCACTAGTCCATCGCATGCGCCGCAGCTAGCCTCAACAGGAAGTAAGTTTCAATAAACAAGTGATCAGATCACGCGAGCGTTCCCATGCATTTTCCAACTGTAATCTGATCACGAGCGCGTGGTCTGATGACTTGTTGGACTGTGATCATGATCATGGGAGCCTGATGATGACCACGAGCACGTTCACATAGATTTTTTATTACAGTTTGATGACGAGCTCATGATCTGATCATAGCTTGATGACGAGCGCGTTATCACATGTGAACACAGTGCATGGTTAAAAAGAGATGAAAAACTAATCAAGTGCACTGGAGCAGAAAATCTTTTTTCCCCAAACTGCCACTGGCAGTTTGAGGGAAGACCAGCTAATGGGGACTCCCTCAAATGAACTTTCCTTTGTGTATTTAATTAGAACTTCCAACACAAAATTTTAATACCTGACACTTCAGAAATCTGAAACTTCTTTGCCCAACAAAACCATTTATCAGAAGTAAGTCACATGCAATCTGTTCTTATAACCACTGATTGTCAGTATAGCTAAACAGTAGTCAGTGCTTATTATTACATGTACTAAGTATCATTTCAATTAGCAGTTAGGCTTGCTGTTCTCGGAATTGGTATGCTGTATTAGCTTGTTTTTATGTAAAAACAAAGAAGGCTTGATTCTGTCTCAGAATCCCATTATTTGGGCTAAAAAATTGCAAAATTTTTGCAAAATGCAAAAAGGGAACTTTCAACCCCCTTTGACCTCAACCTGGGACCCGATGCTACTTGGAACCCCACTGGGGGACAAGCCCCTTACACTTGTGACGAGTTGGCGGTATCGCCGGCGCAAGTGCTGCTCATGAGGCAAGACCAATCTATCACATCTATTCCCATATTTTCCACTTAGGCCTAGACCACTAACATTGAGTTTCTAATTAAGTTTCTACCTGTAAGACTCAAAAATATGGCCACCAATAGAAAGTAGGCTAGCCTACATAAGATAACATAACATATCAAGTTTAGGGGCAAAGGAGGGCAAAAGCCCCATGAGATGCCCTGTAATCCAGACCCCCACCAAAAAAACTCTAACCAAACTAATATCCAATATATCCCAGCATAATTAGATTCTGCCACAGTCACAATAAAATTTATCAATGTTACCTTTGAAGCTATTCACTGGAGTGAAATTTACAACCCAGTCAGGCAGACTTTTCCACTCATTGACAACACTATGAGAGAAGCTAAACTTTCTCATATCAAGCTTAGAGAAGCATTTCACCAGCTTCTTACAATGACCACAAACATGGGAATTAGGACAAACCTCTAAGTAATCACAATTAGAGAATTCCTACCACACAGGAATTTGAAAACCTGCAACATATCCCCCTTGATCTTTCTTAATTGACATTGCTATCACATCTTAACTAGGTAGTCAGCATGTCATTAAAACCCTTACAGTACCAGTGGTATCACTTCCAGGTTAGGGAATAAGGCAATACTGGTATGACCTAGGCTAGTTTGTTTAGCTAGTACGCTATTTGTCGAACTTAGCCAAGGCTAGGGCCGAGGCTAGAACTGTAGTATTGCTAACTGTTTGCTTAGGCTCTAGACCAGGAATCAAGAGAATGGAAGTGAAAATGTGCATGCAACGTCCTGATGAACCCTAGACTACTCCAAAAGCTGCCCTTGTTTTTTTTATCAAGCCATATGCTAGGCCTTAAAGAATGCATAGACCTAGGACTAACTCAGGTCTTATGACCTAACCCAACATGCTAAGCAAATCTAAGTGAGACTGGGGCTTAAGCCTAATTTTTAAAGTCATGTAGTTTCCTACTTAGTTAAATGTTCCACATTCACCTGACCTTAGCCTACAAGTACTGAGTAGTCTAGTACTACTATTACCTAGCCTAGGTAATAAGTAGGGTTAGGACCTACTTGTTGCACTTCATAATTAATAGGGTTATAGGCTAAGCTGTCGCTGAGCCTAAATTCTTTAGATAAGTTAGGGCTTCATCATCGTGTCTAGCTTAGGCCAAACAGAGTACGACTACGAGTTTATTCTCTTATCTAAAATTTAAATAATGACTAAAGAAAATAATTTAAACAGGAACACAGGTTTTTCATTTCATTCTTATTTTCAGGACCCAAATCTTTTTTATTTTCTTGGCCAAATTTTTTTTTCCCTGTGGTCTCATTTAAAGAATTCATGTGGTCATACACAGATTTAAGCTCCAAGAGACGAGCTGCAGGTTGGATGTTAGAAAGTACTTCTTCTCGCAGAGAATTGTGGATGACTGGAATGGTCTGCCACGCATGCCTGAGTCTGTGGTGATGTCTAAGAGTGGTAATGCCTCTTAGTTTATGAATGCACTTGATAAATGTTTTTGACATTGTGGGAGACTTTGACTGTTTTTCTCTCAGGTATGTCTGCACTTCTGTGTCTTTTTATGAGGACTTTGTCTTTGCTGATCCTTTGCTAAATAAACTTAACCTTAGCCCTAACTTAGGTTCAAGCCTAACACAAGTTTCAAGTATAGGGCCTAACAAGTAACAAGATCACTGTGGGTGGGGTGACATAACAATATGATGCGTAACTGGTAACTTGAGCAGATGCCGCCAGTAGTACTAAGTTACGGCCTCTAGCCTAACTATATTAGGCCTAGGCTAGGCCTAGGTAGGTAATTGTGACACAATAACCTATTTCAGATCATTGCAGGACTTCCCTTTTTCTTTCAAATGTGAAATTATTTGGCATATGTTTTAAGTGTTACCTTACTCTTCGAAGATGCAGATATGGCGACTTTATCCCTTCCTAATATTTACATGTCAAGTTACTACTAGTCACATACGTTCGCGTATATATTTAAAGCGTCAGTGTGTGACTTGATCGTATCTTATATCATATCATAGCTAGAGAGACTAGACATGCACTATACACATGTTCATAAAGTTGAGGCGCGGCCAGGCTAGGTTTGGCCATCGTCATGGAACGGTCACTATCTTACTATATTCAGTCTTACGTACGTCTGTACGTACGTGCGCTCGTGGTGTTCGTTGAATGTGCACATGCAGACAATATCTATGCGTGATGTGATTGGACCAGGGATGGACGAGGGTCGATCGTTATCCTTTGTCAGTACTACGGTACGGTGCTACTATACAAGCTGAGTAAGATGACTCTGATGGTCCTCATCGTGTAACATTTTTAATGCAGCCTTCATTTCTAGTGTGGATATAATTCACAAATTACATTTGTATCTTCTCATACAAATACCACACCAACCCTTACGATAAAATTAAGAAGTAACAATGGACCTGGAGGTTACGGAAGCTTAAAAGTGCCGTTAAGATAAGAATATGTTTGCCCCCTAAGTTGACAATTTTCTGCAAAATGTCTACATAACGAGATAATATCTCACCAAAAAACAGAAAAATGATTAATTGTTCTGTTGTGTTATCTTAACAACTCAACATTTTTCTGCAAAATGTTAACTTGTTTACTTGATTCTTAGTAAGGAATTCAACATTTTTTTTTTTTTGAAAAATGTTCATATAACAACTTATCCTGTTAATTCAACAATTTGCTGCAAAATGTCTACTTGTTCACTTTCTTACTATAGTGAACAATTGAACAATTTTCTGCAAAATGTTTGAATGAGAACTTATCATTTCTTGCCATTTTAACAACTTTCTGCAAAATGTCCACTTGTTCTCTTCCTAAACCAGAGATAGAAATTAAGGCATGAGATAAGTTGTCATTTGAACATTTGGCAGACAATTGATTAATTGTTCACTTAGAAAGATATAAACAAGTTAACATTCTGCAGAAAATTGTTTAGTTGTTCACATAAAAAGAAGTGATCAAATCAACATTTGGCAGAAAATTGTTGAATTGACAGGATGTAATAAGTTGTCATTTAAACATTTTGCAGAAAAATGTATAATTGTTCATTCAGAAAAGAAGTGAACATGTCAACGTTTTGCAGAAAATTGTTGAGTTGAAAAGATACGATAAGTTGTCATTTGGACATTTTGCCGAAAATTGTTTAATTGCTCATTTAGTCAAAAAGTGAACAAGTGGACAGTTTGTAGCAAATTGCTGAAATGACAATATATGACAAGTTGTCATTTGTACAATTTGCAGAAACTTGTTTAATTGTTCAAATAACATAACTAAACAATTGATTATTTTTCCGTTTTTTTTTTTTGTTGCTATATTTTCTTGTTATCTAGACATTTTGCAGAAAATTGTCAAGTTACGGGGACAAAGATATTCTTATTTGGATGGCACTTTTAAGCTTCCGTAGGAGGTAGCATCAACACTATGCATCTTGCGACATGTCTTGCTCTGACGAAATACATAAATTTCTTTCCCTCATCATTCATATGAAATGCTGAAAATTGAACCAGGACTGTTGGGACTGTTAGGGCACACTATCGGTAAATTTACCAGCTTCAATATCACCTCTCCTACGACTGGAGGTTTGGACCTCCTGTTGAAGGTCGTCAATTTGCTTTTGCATTCTCATTAGGCCTCCCAAAATCTTTACTGCAGACCGGTTACAGTAGCAGCAAAACGAATGAAAAACTGAAGTTTCACTTTTACTGTCTTCGACTAATGCCTGATATTGACCCTCAAGGATAATTTTGACATGAGGCGTGAAACCATAATTCACATAGCTCACATTGTATCCCTTCATCATCCTTATTGACTAAAGACTCACAGTCCCCACATTTATCACGACTCTTCCTACCCTTGTCTGCCTGAGATGTACTTGCTTTCCTTTGAGAACCTGAATGAGACAGGCCTGTTGAGATACGGTAATACAGTTTGCATCTGTTGCATTGGCTCAGCCAGAACTTTTATTAGAGGCGGACTGAGAATTATTTGAGGACTATCCCAGGGAGCTCCAGCATCGTTTGGAGCGAAAAGTACCAGTAAAATAATAAATGTCCCCCACCCCAGATTATTGGAAGTCGCCCTTCCCAGGCCCAGCAAGTAAGCTACAGAAAGTGGAATTATTCTCACTTTAGGAGTTTTCCACTGGAAAAATCTGATCAAATTTGAACATTTCATGATGAATACTGTACTTGCTTGAATTTGAAGACAGAAAATTGGCAACACCATCATTATTTCCTGGACGTGGAGTGCCACTGAAGTCCTCAAACATGCAATTTTCTTTACTTTAATCCCTTTTAACTTTTTTCTTATCGTTCTTATATTTTTTCTATTTTTTATCATTTTTTCTCTCTTGGTGAAAGGTGAAAAGGGCGCCGGGAGTCCATTTGAGTCCGTCGGTAGGGGGGGGGGCACCGCCCTTCTGACCATATGGTAGCTCCGTCACCGAAAGTGACTCGTGACTTGACTTTATGTACTTTGACATGAGAGTTGATTTTGGCTTGCAATATGACATGAAGTCAAGTTACTTGTGACTTTAATTGCTTGGTTGAAATAAAAAAAAAATGACTTTTGACTTGAAACTTGTCATTAAGTGACTTGACTTAACCAAACGTGATCTGGATCTGGATAGGTACTGCACAACACTCCGGATGGAGTCAAACGTGCAGGGTTCGATGTACGCATGTGATGAAGTTCAATCCTCCTGCCTGAGGATCCTCAAGACAGAGTTCTTGAATTGCTTGGGATCCTCGAGATCTGTTATGTTCTGGGGGAGATGGTTCCAGTCTCTGACGGTACGAGGAAAGAAGCTATACTTGTAACTGTCGTGATTCGTCAATAACTCTGTAGAATGATAACACCTGCTTTGATCAGCCGTATACTGATACCGATATGGTCAGTTGTGACTACAGTTCCTTTTTAGTTGTGACTGAATGGCGACCCATATTTGAAACTTCAGAGAGTGTGGTAGGTTTTAATCTTCAGCCGTTCCTTCTATATTGTGGCTTCAATTTTCACTTGACAACCAATTGCAATGTTGTTGTTTACACACATAGCGAGAAATAAAGTGCCCTCGTTGATGACCCATATGTAGGCCCGCAGGGCTTCAGAAGAAGAGATTCATGCAACAAACTTTTGGTGCATGCAAGCGTAGACTGTATCAGGTGAACGTTCTTCTTGCTTTTTTTTTCTTGGGTTGCGCTAACGTTAGAGCCTCTCGATGTTTTTTTCTTCTGAGCCGCATAGCCTAACGTTAGGCTGTCTCTCCGTCAGGCCGTGTTGTAAATGTAACGTTAGGCCTACATCAGCAGATCAGGTAGATGAGACATTACTTGATCATTCTTCATAGATGTCACAGAATGTCATCATATCATCAGTAGACGTTGTTTACCAAAGGCCATTTTGTCGAAAGAAAGATTAAAAGTCAGCTCTGTAATCAAAGTAAAATTACCTATTCCGCCAGACTTTATCAAAGCTTGACTTCAACATAGCCTAGGCCTAGCTTAGCTCAGGCTAAATCCAATCAAGGCTGGTGCATTGACAACATACGCCAATATTATGCTGGGTGAAAAATCTCTGCCTAGCATTGTTACCACAACGGGGCTTCCAAATTTCGAATTGATGACCATGGGTATTAATGACTTTTAGAATCCACCGCTCGCTGAAAAAGCTGATTATTATTAGTAACCAAGCCACCATTGAAAACAGCATTGCCAACTAACCAAGCCACCATTAAAAACAGAATAGTACAGTCCTACTATTACTAAAATTAGCCCAACACATACTGGCAAAGAAAATGAAGACTGGTAGAGAATGTAATGACCTGCAAAGAAAGCAAAGCCCTAGCCTTCATGTGAAGACCAGCAAAGCATTACAAATCTTGACAGTGATGTTACCTGCCAAAAGCCGAGTCCCCAATCTTTTATTAGTTAAAGCCTGCTAGGCCTAGCCTAAGTGTATAGTGCCTGGTACAAAGGTATCAGTAGCTGCAGTGAAGTCAAGACTAGTCATGAAACTACTAAGCTGGAAATGCTCTCTGAAAATGTAGCCTAGGCCTAAGCAGAAAATGTGCCTTAAAAAATGCGTGAAACAAGCTTCTTAAACATGGTTCTTGTGCTGTTATGTTATATTTTGAACGGGGCATTGTGTTTTGTTACATGGACTAACGTAGGCAGGCTCATTACACCCCACTTCACAGCCCTTGCCGTATAACTTTTATTTTCCCCTCATTAGCCTACCAGCCCACAGATAGCACAGAGCATCTTCTCTCATGTCTTTAATTAGCACAATTTTCTCACTAAACTTCACATGTGCAGATAATCACTGGCATGGTATAAACCTATCTGCAAAAAACTTTTCAAAGTTTCGTTGAACGTAAGAGCGAGTCAATGTCTTTGTGACTTTCATAAGTGTGAATCTGCAAGCAGAGGTTAAAGGTCACTGCATCGGGGGTGGCTTTGGTGAAAAATGTAGTAGATTTAGTCTGTACAACTGACTGAGAAAATCAAAAGAATGTGTGATAGGGTCTACATAAATACCGTGACATGTTAAATGAAGCTACTAAGCCCTTACGGCTTGTTTTTTATCTTGACAAAGGGAGCAATTTGTAAATTGTAGCAATTGGAACAACATGTATGGTCCGTCTTCTTGAAAGCCATTGATATCGTGTACTACTTTGGGAGATCCTCACAGGGTATTTTTTTTTGTAGAGTCAAAAGACCATTTGAGAACAACACATTTTTGGGTGGACATGTACATGTATTTGCACCTATGAGTCGAGGTGGGAGGGAATGAGGATGTTGCACTAATTGGCTAAATTGTATTTTCAGGTGGAGTCAGAGTCAAGGTAGCAAGGCATGAGATGATTCTGATGCACATATTGGTATTTTAAGACTGTTTTAGTAATCTCAGTAAGCAGTGGCGGTATATCGATATTACCGGTATTAGTCGTTATTCCCACAATAGCCATACCGTTGATATGCATTTTCAACTATATTGATATAAAGTAAAGTCGATATATCGAAGAAGTATCTAAAATATCGATATTAAACTACATAGTAACCAGGGATGTAGCCAGAGCAAACTTTGTGCAAGGGCATTTTGGGGTCGCCGTTGTAGGGGGAGGGGTCTAAGGAAGGGGGCCCTCCCTTTTGGAGAATTTTTGGGATACGCAGGGTACGTAGATGGTGCTATCTGTTGCAACGTTTTAGGCTTTTTGAATGTGACAGAATTGACATCTTTGTCTTAAATGTTCATGTAATTTAATTGCATTGCTTTCATGCCATTTACTCAATTAAATTTAGAGTAAAGTCACAGTTACCTTTTAAAAAAGTTTTACTTTATACTGTCGCTCCTTCTTCTCAGCCCACACTTTCACAGCTTTGGTGAAGGAAAATTTGTCACATGGGGGTCCATTTATAGACATCCGCATCAGCTAATCCAACTGTGCAACTAATTCTTAAATTATTGAGTTAGGTATCTTTTCAATGTAGGGCCACCGATTTTCTGCCACTGTCCGACCACTTGGTATACTGTGCATGTATGTGAGAAGTGCCTTCAGCATCCTGGATGAAGCCAGTGTCTAATTGAGGCATACTGTAGGGCAACTACCTCATTAGAATAAACTCTTGAAAACGAATGTCACAACTCACAATGTGACCCTGAATTGAGAATCTTTCAAATAGTACTGTAACAGAAAGAAAACTTCTTATATGTTATCGAATCAGTAATATCATGTTTCTTTAGAATCATGGCTTCATGAACATTACTGTAATAGCATTAATAGCAGGGAAAAACCCTGAACCCACTCCCACACTCCCCGCCACCCCCACCATCCTCAACACCCCCATCCAATACAAAAAAAGTACAGGAGAGAAAGAAAATAGTACATGATGATTTTGTTTAAAAGAAACATCTCAAGGTGATTAGCAAATGTAGACAGCATTGGTAAAGTGATGTTAAGGGAATTCCAGAATGTGGGCCTGGAGAACCATACTGCAGCCATACTGCTCTTTTACTTAAAGCTAAATGAGAGTAGGCAATGTTGACAGAGGAAGGGTATGAGAAGGATAATTATGGTAATGATTATTAAGATTAAAAAAGGAGCTAAAAGACAGGCGGTATGACTTATGAGTCACTTTTTCTCGTAATTTATTATTTTGACCCATTATCCTTAACACTGACCACAATATATTCTCATATTAATTTCATTAGTGTGTTTGTTCTTTTATTTTCAGACCGTTGATTCCAAAATGTTTCATAATTGATGGTAACTCATCAAAGGAGTAGTTCATTGGACATAATAAGTGGTGTTCACAGCATGACTACGACACTGATTTCCTATGACAACGCCACCCCTAACTTCCCAACAGCCGTTCTTCCACAAAACCAACAAAGTTTCTCCAGGGGAGAATGTTCCTGTGCTAACGAAGGTCCGTTCAGGCCGATGGCTCCATGTACAGCATCTGCTGCCTACAGAGCCAGAAATGCGTCAAGGTAGCAGATCCAATGAAGATTGGAATGGCACAGCCAAGAAACACAGAGGAGCTCAGGACAATGAGGGGAAGTTTCAACTCCACCACAACTGGGAACACATTCCTAATGCAAACAGAGACTACTTAGGGAATCATGAATACAAGGACAATCACATCAAGACTCACCATAAAGATGAGGTTGATTCCTTCTCATCTTCAGCAACACAGTTGACATTTTTACCTGGGACATCTAAGAACAGCCCAGATGTACCCCAGAAGACCAGAAGGCCTTTGCTCCACAGAGACAGTGAAAGTTCATTGTTGTCTGTTTTTGACAGGGATGGTGGGACTGTTTTGTTTTTCATCCATGGTGTTGGGGGCAGTTCTGCCCTGTGGTATTACCAGATACAGTATTTTCTTGAGCAAGGGTTTGAAATTGTTGCCCCAGACCTGTACGGACACGGATACAGTGATGCACCTAGGAGTCAGTCTGCCTACTCATTTTATGAATTAGCAGAGGACACTTTGGCCATCTTTGACAAATACTGCAAGAAGAGGAATATTTTGATCGGACACTCATATGGGTAAGAAGGAAAACATTGCATTTCTTTTCTTTAAACTATAGTAGGTGTTTAGCATGTCTCCGTTGCATACAAGGTTGCATCCCCCTGGTACTGTTGTGATAATATGTAGTAAATTACAAGAACACTGATCTGGCTGGCCACTTGATCTCTTCATGTTAAATGGTGAAAGGCCACTGTGATCTGTGCTGTTAATCCCTGGTCATTTGCTTTGAAAATATGTAGAAAGTAAGACACGATTGCCTGACTCGCGTCTCAATTATTTGAAGTTGTTTTGAAGGCAGTAGATTTGTCATTTTTTTTTTCAGAAGAATCAAATGTTTTTAGTTATGGTTTGTACTATTGAAGAATCTTTCCTCAATCTCATGTGATGTGAATCCATACTCAGATTTAAGATCAACTAATGCTTTTTCTGTTTCATGCCACTCTCAAATGTGTTATTAAGAAGATTGTAGGAGATGACTTCTGTGTGTTCTATAGGCCTTGAGTTTTAGATTTTCCAAGTGTGCTACAAATCATACTCCTTGGAAAATTAAGAGGTGTGGTAGGTGTGCTATTTTATTAAACTGTAATAGATGTTTGTGAGTTCCCATCTTACCAAGGTTTGCAAAAAATTGCACTCCCCACAGTGATTTAAGGTGAGTGATGGTGTGCAATCACACTCGCTCGCCTCAGAATTCAAGGTCTGGTTCTAGAAGCAGAGATTTACTGAACAGTTGGCCCCTTGTCCCTGTGTGTAATAGAGGGATGTTGGCATGCCATGTAAATCTGCCAAGGGGAAAAGTTTAAGATTAACATGTGCACATGCAAAAAAAAATTTAAAACTTTTATATTTTCGTCATTCTAATTGGTGACCATATGATGCCTTCCACTTAAAATGGCCTTTACAGGTTAAGGTCACATTGCTTTCAAATCCATTTCAGTTTTGTTGGACCGACCAACCTTGCCCACCATGCACTAGAATACTAGTACTGGTATTTTGTATTGTAACGAAGCCCACGGCCACCCCCTTAGTTCCTCTTTGCTACATGTACAGTGATGTGTAACTAACGAAGGTAAAATACTTGTTTGCTTTTCCCCATCCTCAGGTCCTCATTCTGTACAGTCATAGCCAGGGAACGAGAATGTAAGGTGACGAAGATGGTGTTACTCAGTGGAGGTGGTCCTGTCTCTCTTGAACCACAGTTCTGCCACATCTTCTGCCTGCCATCTTGTCTGCTAGCTTGTCTGAAGCCTTTACTGACAAGAGTTTTTCTTAGGTACTGTAGGCTGTAGCTACCATAAAAGTTTTGACAGTGCAACAATACTATTTGTAAGTATTCACAAAGGCTAGTGCCCTAGGCAGGTGTACTCACTCAGTGAAATAAATTTCACTCAGTGCCATTGTCTAGTCCCCTTCCCTTTACCTTCTTTAGAGTTATTTTCCAATGTGACATAGCCTGAGGAGTTGTAAAATTATTGGTTGAGTTAGAAATGGTTTCCACACTGGGTTGTGTGAGATTGAACAGTTATTAGGATGTTTGTGAGCAACCCAGGCAATGCTGACCTGTGCTTATTCACTTCTATTAACCAAACTCATTCTTTGTCTGATACAAGGTAGAGCCTCTGTTCAGAGGAGCTGCAGTTATGCTCTCTTAACTAATCGGTTGTTAAAGTATTCCAATGAAGAATATTACTAGCAGGTTCTTACATTATTAAAAGAATTTTCCTGTCTTGTTGATTTCAAGACCCAGCAAAGTCAAGAAATAGCTGTGAGTAGTGTCAGGCATTGTTTTCTGGATTAGCAAAAGGAGGGAGGGGCCCCCTCTGATTGTAATGTGGGCATCCAATCCAAATAAAACAGTTGTCTTATCTTAATTTTTGTTTTTAGTTGGAAAAGGAAGGGGGGGGGGGGCAGATCAAGGTTGAAAAACGTGAATGGTATGTTTTCTGTGTAAGCTTATATTGCTGAAGTGTTTGTTTCTCATAAACGCAAGGTTACAAATTTCATGATAGTTTATATTTGTATAAAAAATACATCACCTTGTTTCAAAGGTTTAACTCAATCCAAGTCTTATCATCATCTCCATCGTGTCACTATCATTTTATCTATATTTGCAGGCAAGCATTCCATAAACCACTGCCTAGAGTGCCTTCAGGTAATTTCAGTGCCTTCAATGTGCCTTCTTATGTACTCAGGGGCACCATGCAAGGACAGTATTGGCCAGATGGCAACCAGGAATACCATGCAGCCTTAAATGTGGCTGTGCTTCTCATTTACGGATTACAAGATGAGTTTGTGACATTAGACGAGACACAGTGGATGCATGAGGTAAGGTGTTACTGATTTTCGTAAAAAAAAAAAAATTGTTTTCTGCCATGTAAATTGTCTTGAAGGTCATGGTAGGACAAGTTGTGTAATGTTCTATTGACTTGGGCATTGTTTCCTACCAAAGTTTGGTTGTAATGTCTAACTCTAGTTGTGATGGTATGAAGTTCGCCTCTGAAAACTTGTTTTAAAGTTTCAGTGCAGTTGTGTTTGAAAGTGACACTGTCTCAAAGACTAGGTTAGAGTTGCAAAATATTGTTGATTTGCATTCCATCCAACCCTCTGGGAATGATCATACTTTGTGTTTGATGAGGTAGATAATTGAATCATTGAAGTTTTGCTTACATTTCAGACTATCTTTGCATCATCCCTGGAGACTATAGAGGCTGGTCACATGCTGATGCTGGAATGTCCGGAACATATCAACCAACTTATACATCAGTTTCTATTAAAAGACATGATCATTAGGCCCAAGACAGGTAGACATGAGGAAGCCCCCAAAGAGTCGCCCTCCCCAGCATTGTCCAGAAAGAAGACAATGCCTCACCTGATGCCTGGTGGTCTCTCACTCTCCTGAGCTGATAGTAAACACAGTGTAACTCAAGATTGAGGGTAGATGGAGGCATCAAGAAACAGTGAGTAATGTCAGTGGTTGAAAGAAAGAAAGAAAGAAAGAATAATGGTATAACATTGTTAGATGATTACTGCCAGGGTAACACTGGAAGATACTGAAAAATATCTGAGGTTGATACCACTGAAGGTTTACCTCTAATGTTTGGAAAAAACAATGATATAGAGGAGTAATGAAAGGACATTGATGTAGAGAATTAATGGAAAGGACAATGGTATAGAAAATTAATGGACGTCCATGTCAGTATATCACAAAAATGTTTAAGTGAGGTCACTTATACAATTGATTTATATTGACCACAGATAAGTCTCTCAGGGACAGGTCACTACTCACTAGCAGAATTGTGTACATTTGTATTCTTCATAAATGGCTCCAAGTGGTCACCAGCAAGGCAAGGCATGCATTCGGTTCTTTATGACAGCTAAACTTGAGTGAATTAGACCAGCAGCAGAATATATGAAAGTATTTGCCCAGTGTTTTGATGGGTTTTTTTTGTGTAGTTACTAACAGAATCTTGCATTTTATCAGTAATTATTGGTGATTTGTTAATGAGTGAATATGCACATGTGGATTTATCACTAGTGTATCAGTAGTACGGTTACTACATAGAAAAATGCTTTTGACTAGTTTGTTACAGATATGACTTTCAGCAAGCCACTAAGAAGGTTTTTGTATGAGTTTATTTCGGTCGTATCCATTATAAGGTCATAACAAGGTTTGAAGTTTGAGAACTCAATTCCAAGCTTATTATACTTAAACTCTGATCCAGTGAACACCAATATTTTGTCAATGATCTTGCACAGCAATAAATATGCAGTGGTCATTAACAGGATTTTAACTGATGCGTCTTACTAATGATGTGTCAGAATGGTACATTAGAAACGTCAGTTTACAAGTAAGTTACTTCACTGTGCCTTGCAAATGCCGTTTACATATGTGACGTTTAGAGGATGCTTTAGTCCACACTAGAAATGTTTGCTCTTTGGATATGGAGGAAATTTTTTTTTTTTTTTTTTTGCAATAGAGTAAGACAAATTGACTTTCATGATTTGGACTAACTGGTGTGATGCTTCAATCAGTGCTAGGGCCCATGTTGGTGGTATCTTGCAGATCATGCTGTCAGTGTATTGTTGATATAAAGAAAGAAAAAATGTCTTTTCCAAAGTAGAACAATTAATTCTGTGGAGGTTAAAGATCCACAGTATTATCCTCACAGTATGCTTTACGAAAGTGTTTTTCCCATGGTTTTGCAATCAGACCCCTCGTTAAGTAAAATTAGTTTGCTCTGCTTGCTCCTTGCTTGGTTTTGTGTGTCTAGTATGGCATCTGCAATGTAAACATGAGTTAGGTCTACAGCTTCCGTCACAGTATATTGTGTCATGTTTTGGTTCCTACAGGGTTCAAGATCTATCACTAGCCTGTCGCATGTTTGACTTGTCATAAACCACCAGCCTGAATGATACTTTCACTAGTTGCAGTTCATTTTATCCTAGCTATCACTATAACATAGTGGGAAAATTGTACTAGTTCTTTGGGCTTTTACTTGTGAACTGATATTATGGGAGAGTGTGTTTTAAATCAGCACCAGTTTGGGGGGATTATGATTTTTTGAGCCCTGAGTTCCTATGTACAGTAAGCATTTTACCCCGGGACTTTTTGAGAGGAAACTTGCGTTGTCTATATTAACTTTGGGACTAGTTCAGCAAATCTGTCAGCATTACCACTTTATTATAAGTGGTTGTTATCTATGTTTGTTTGTTTCAGTATTTCATAGTCAACAATAAGCTGTGGAGAGAGAGTCTAACGTCCATAACTTTGCATAATTTCAGATGGAGTGTGGGACTTCTTGTCATTACTTCACCATTAGTATTTTAAGCAGTCTTTTGGTATATGCAGCACTTGATGTAGGTCAGCCTCCAACTGATTTGAATATACACCTCCTAATCCTTTTTAGCAGTGGCTATTCAATCTATTCATGTCCTGATGTCTATTCACTTGAGTTTGAGGTAGGCTTATATGTAGGGTTACCAGACGTCCGTTTTTACCTGGACATGTCCTCTTTTTCCTGGTTCTCGAGGGCGTCCGGGTGGATTTTTAAATTTGCCCCTAAATGTCCGGCTTTCATGTGTTTCTCACACAATTTGACAGATTTTCCTTTAATTTAAGGGCAAAATATCTTGAAAGCTGTATTCATGGTATAATATATGCCTCTTGGTGATTGTATACCAGTAACCCATTGGATACATAGCTTACATACACCACATTATACACATTCAGCTGTCTCATGCGTAAGCTAAGATCAGATTTGAACAGGGTTTACTGCCTTATTTAACAATAGCATGACACCCTCCGGAGATATACCTACGTAATTAGCGACACCTTTAGCCAATGAATGAGTACAATTTTTCGTGAGGATTGTTTGACATGCATTCAGCATTATCTGCGCGACGGTTTAATCATGGCTTTCAAGGGACTGTCAACTGTAACCACGCACACGTGCTATGTAGCCTACATTGGTTGTTTTTCGTGATACAACAATGATCAGAACCTTTTTTGAAACTTTTTTTAATTCATAATTAACAGAAACTCATACTTAATACAAAGACATGAATAACATGATAAGGAAGCTTAAAGGGTTCTCTCTTGCAAAATGTTCATTTTGTGTTTGATGTAGTCTCTGGAGTGCTTTTTATCGTGATTCCAAAATCATCGCAAAATCTTTACAGATTGAAATTTGGTGAGACCACGAGTAGTGAAGTGACAAAAGAAAGTCTGGAAGAAAGTCTGGATAAAGCAACAAATATCGCACCATTTTGCATCTAGACACCCTTGAAAACAGAAAAAATTCCCAAAGGGGAGGGGGTTCCCCTTCCCTTAGACCCCTCCCCCAGGACGGCGATCAATGTCCTCCTTTTTGGAAAATAAATCTGGTAACCCTACTTATATGAAGGTGCTTGCACAATTTTTCTCATAAGGTTTGCTCATTTGTGAACTTGTTTTCGTCAAAGGTTGTCAGGAAGCTTTCGAAACTCCACGAGGGGAATGATGAAAATTGGTCATTATTCCTGCATCAACATTCTTGAAAGATTGGCATCAACTTCTTGTACCCCATGGTATGTTCTGTGGAGTGTTATAGCTCACTGCATTATGTCACTCAATCTAGAGACATACTGCCGAGGGTACGTGTCTCCAAACTAACCCTGCTTAAAATAATTTGAAGAAATCCCTTGCCCATCTCTTTACATACTTATTTGTGTATTCTTAAAGTTTAACACATTAGCTATAAATGGAGGAACCTTGTGTGTGCTTACTGTTTGCAGCTTGTAAGCTGTAACTTCTTTAAAAGTGTTTCCTTGTGAAGCTTATGGTCAATATGTGATGTAGTTGTATAATTATTATATATTCCATTTTGTTAGTAATATCGCTTTTTGCAGCTCTTTTTAATACATTACTTTATATTTACTCAATTCAGCTGAATGTTTTAGTTACTGTAAAATAGCTGGGTTAAAATAGAAAGTATTCTTGCAACACTTAATATCCAGATATCTGTGATATCTAAACCTGCATTTAGTATACAGCTCAATATTTAGAGGCAGTCTCCTGAAGGGAAGTTTAATGTAGATCGGATATTATTATGTTGTCACATCAACTTCTTCCATTTTCACTGTTTTACAGAAAAAGAAAATGGGCAAATAGTTTGTCATATTTTTTTCATTTAGTTGCTTCTTCCTTCTATAAGTAGACAAGAAACTTGTACTTTGCCTATCATGTCTTTCTATAAACTTGATTTTCTGTGTATTCTACCATGTCCATGATTGTCGGAACAAGAAAAAAGAGCACTTCAGACCAAAACTTTGAATCTCACAACTAAGCTTTACTCTTTCTTTTTTGGTAATTTTGTAACAGAGATCCTGGAAACCATTTGTGCATTTAATATTGCTCACAGACACTCTACATATGTCAGTATTATTATACTCAATTTACTCAAGTGAATGTCTGCTATTAGCGGCTGAATTATTATTAATCTACAATCTCACCTTGAAAGTAAACCAATTAAAAAGAGACAGAAAAGTTCCTTCTTTTTTGTGTTTTCGTTTTATTGGTCTTGGTATAAGCCCTTTTTCCTGTACCAAACTTTGAGAGTTGTGCACACACAAATTTTATGTGACAGGCACCAAGCCAGGAACCAGCCACTACTGATGGGGTCCAAAGGCTGGCACAAGGACCCCTGGTGGGGTCCACAGTACTAGCTTAATCATGTTTTCAAGCACTGTTGTATAAAAGTACTTGCCAAATCTTTGAATGCTAACTCAAAAGGCTGATTCTTCCTGTCATATTGACCACCTTTGTGAAGTAAGTACCGGGTGGTAAGTCTTAAAATGATTGCAAATGCCGGACAGGAATCACATGTCATAGATGAGATCTGACACTGCCCACTGCAGTGAGAACCCTGACAGCAATGTACTTTGCTTGTACAACATGATGTAACAAGACAGACAAATGGCAAAATGTAAAGTCTCAAATGAATAATTCAGAGATGTGGTTCACCAAAATCAAGGAACTGGAGGATAAAGAAAGTTAGATTTAAAGGATACCTTACAGACTGTCACCATCGAATTAAAAAATGAGAATAGACAATGCAAGAAAGGGCAAAACATAAAATGAGACCAAAAAAAAAAGACGTTTTGAAAATTTATTGAGCGTAACTTCACATTTACATGCATGGTAAAAAGATTAGTATGCAGTGCATTTGGCAAGCTGAGAGGTGAAAATTAAGTAAACTGAAATTGCATTTCATGATAGGTGGTGTCAATCTAGATTTAATAAGACATATTTTCAACTATTTACACTGCTAGGCATTCTTAGGATTATGACAGGGTTCCTGCACCTAAAAGAAAATGACTATTTGATATATAAAAAAAAAAAAATTACCATTCGATTTGAAAATGTCAAAAAAGACTAAAATTCCATGACCTTTTCATGACAAAATTGCTTCACATTTTGATCAATGAATAACGGCATAACTATTACCATTGGTTTTTTTTACTCAAAACAAATTAGAAGTCTGATTTTAATTCCATGACTTTTTCAGGCCTTGAAAGTGAAATAAACAACCATGGCCTTCCAGGCTGTGGGAACCCTGTTAAGAAGGTTGATAGAACCACTCCCAGACGCTATGTGCCATCACCAGCTTACTATTGTTATCTACCTCTCCCATCTACTACCTAATCAAACTTTGTCTACAGCTATTAGTTTGAAAGACTGGAATGTGTTGTAATATTGGCAAATTTCACATAGAAATTCAATGATTAGAAAAATAAAACGACTGAAAGCAGAGAAAAAAAAATAAAAAAATGAAATGTACAGAAATAGACAAGTCAGAGGTACGGAGCTCAGCCTCGAAAGCACAGCTTTAACTTTACTAGGAAAGAAAAAAACTGCAAATAAATATGCAGTAATGAAAAACACATTGTTGTACAAAAGCCCCTCTATGACACCAAAGGCATATAACTGTGAAAAACTGTGAGAAATGAAGAGAGCTCTGGGGTGACTTGCAACATGAGTAACTGCCATAAATGAGAAAATGAAACAAAGCTCCAGACCAAAATCAGTGTGCCTCATTTGATCTCTGAATCACTTGCTGCTAAATATTGTTACCATGACGATGTGATGGGTAAAGCAACAAGAAAAGATAAAACTCATGAAACCTGGAATGATGAAACAGGAATAGTGAAATTTAAAGGAATATCCCTCAGAAAAGTTAAGGGATTCTTAAAAGACAGAAAATAATTCTTCACTAAAGGCACTTCAAACCAAACACCAGGATATCTTGTTCGTAATAAAAGATACTGGTGTTTGAAGAGAGACTTCTTGGTCAAGAATGATTTTTCAGTTGCCTTGAGGTAACATAATCCCATATAGAAGTTCATTGCATTTCATATTTGGAATACTGGCCGTAACTGCTCATGCAGAGGTGTGTCATCGACATGCATGCCCAACACACGTAAGTAGTTACAACTGTTGTACAACAGACACCTGACCATTAAGATAGATGCGCAGCTCAGTAATGTCAGTGAGGAACATTTTAAGGTAATGCCAGCAAATTAGTGGATAAGTCTTTGCTGTGCTTTGAAACTGAAGGGCTTACTAAACCCTGACATTCATCACCACTAGAAATTTTAAATCAGGTTTATTTAACTAAAGAAGTTGTGGAAATAATGGTCAGATCTCTTGACTGTTGTGACATTTCAAGAGAGTTAAAATTATGAAACAGAAAAGATACTCAAGTACTCGTGTCTGTGTGACATCACAGATTTCCATAATGCAATGTATCATTTTGAAATAGATATTTCTTTAAGAAACCATAAAGATTCAAAATGGTATTCTTATTAAGATACCGTTTTCACTAAGAAAGGGAAGAATTTCCATAAATTTTAAGAAAAATCAATCATCTTCAGTGGGCAATCCCTTTAAAGATGAAACGGGACATTAAAAGGTAGTACTTGCTTTCAATCATTTCTGATATGAGAAGAGTTTACTAAAAGCTGTCATATTTTTTTTTCATGAGACTTTAAAATCACATGCTTCAGAATTAAAGATTGGATCCTTTTGTTTTCCATTTTTTTAAGGGAAAGGGCTTATTGTCCTTGACTTTACTTAACACAATAGTTTTGAATTAGCTTTGTGCAGGCCTAATTTTCACTTGAAAATGAATGAAACGAAAGAAAAATTGAAAATTAGCTACAGCACCCTTAAATATAGACCTGTTAGGAGGAACTTGGGATCATGAAGATTTGAAATCATTTGATGAACAAGATTTAAGTAATTCAAACTTCACAATGGCCCAAATGCATTTAGTAAATTGGAAGTATTTTCAACTTGGTGTGACCTGCCTTCATGGATATGACCACACACAATGGACCTAACCAGCAGCAATAGCTCTAGCCAAATGGCACAGAACTTGCACTAAAATGACTAACTTCATGATGAAGTGCTGACTTTTAGCACATAACACACCATTCAACCATTAATTATGCCTGCAAATCATATGAAAATGATTTAGAGCAACTTTTTGGAGGAGGTCAGAGTGCAGACTTTGCTTGAGATTTGTCTTATTAATGAATTTCATCACTGATCAACAGCAAACAAGCATTCAGCATGGATGGTTCAAAAAAAGTTAAAAAGAAGGGGGGGGGGAGGCTGAGAAATTGTGTAGGCTCCTTAGAGGGGTTGGCAAGGTGAGGCCAATTCAAACAATGGACCTGCACTCAAATTAGGCTGGCCATATTCCTCCCTGCTATAGTACAAAACAATCCATCGCAATGACCATCTTTTAACAATTATGCACTGGTCCATTGTTCCAATGCCTCATTACATGTACTGTTCACTCTAGACTCATGGCCTGGTTTTAACAAGTGTATAATTTATCATTTCAATGACTTTATGATTATCTGTTTCAATACTGAGAATAATTAATAAGCTAAAAAAGAAAAGCACATTTTAAGGTCAATTAAAGTGATTGTGTGCATGGGCAAACAGTAAAGACAAAGTTTCATGTCCAAATGCCTAGCATGTTTTTAATTACACCTTTCAGACAATTTGCCAAAAAAAATAGGTTTCAGATGATAAATTCTGCCATGTGATTTCAAAACAAAGTGACAAAAACTGCAAAATATGATAATATAGCAGGTTGACATTTTTCATTCAACTTAACTATGCACCTGTTTGAACAAGCCAGTGGAGATTAGTAATGAATATTCAGTTCATCCAAACAGCTGATCATTGATCAACGTAATGAGATGATCACTTTGTAGGTTATTTTGGTTCACTAAATACTACAATTTCCAATACTGATCAAGGAGCAACAACTCAAGTAGTATGACTTTGATATGCAAATGAGACCTGTACTATTGGCAAAATATGTAGGCGCTCATACAGAACTGTTAATTTTAGAATATGACATCTGTTTTCTACTGTTTTCATACCTTTTCCATTCCTTTTCAAAGTGGCTCCTGCCAACTTTCATCCATTGAATGACCTATTCCATCCATAAATAACCTTTTGTGTACATTTAAAAATAAAGAATAATTTGAAGATCAAACAAAATATTATCCTTCGGTTTTTTTCCATACACACGCATTCACTTTAACTGCTGAGTCCCAGCAGTTACCATTACAATGAAAATTCTCAATGATACGCAATAGACGTGCCGACAAAACGACACATGAACTTGACACGCTACAGCTCAAGGGTATCATGTGCTCTACATTCATTTCCAGGCCACACTGTTACAGCGAAAGCATTCAAGGTGCATGTGCTTGCGCAATAAAATACTTGTAGCTCAGGGGTCGGCATTATGACTTTGGTCCTTTAGGGTCAGCATTAAAAGTGTTTGCAATGGGTCCAAAATTCAGAGCTGGGTACCCACACCATCCATAGCCAATGGTGTTCCCCTAAAAATACAACCTCTGTTAGGTTTCACTTTCGTCATGAAGTCGCATTACATGACTTGGCTTTGCTTGTTAATGTAACACCATGTATCCTATGTATGGACATGACAATGAAGTTCTTATCATATGTATATACACTGTACTGAATTCTGTCACATGAACGATGTACGTTAGTGAAACTTTTGATCTAAGTCCTGACATCGTAGATCAGACACCTGATGCAAACACTTACTAAAATCATGTCAGTCTAAAGCAGACATGCCATTCAGAGGTGCTAACATTTTACACTATACTGCAGGTCTTTCAAGAACACATTTTCCATGATCAAACAGGTTTTAGCATTGCTACTGCCCAACTTTGATGTCAGCAGGTCTAATCATCCTTTCACCCTCGATGAGGAAGATACTACAAGCCTTGTGAAGGAGATGAACACCCATTTGTCTTTTCTTGGACCCATCCCAGGTTGATGCAACTCCATAATAGTCACCTCGTTTGGCATTCGTAAGTCTCTGCAGAGCTGAGTGTATGAATGAAAAGAATTAATAACAATAACTAACAACTTGTAAAGAGCAAAGTTGAACATAGAAATAAGAAGTATGCTGGATAGATAATAGATTACTGAGTGCATCTAACAGGCATATCTGCTATGTATTACTACTACATGATTATGTATTGAGATGTGTAACTGAATGGAAAATTGTGCACTCTGTACTTACTTAGTGCGTCTACCATGCATGCCTCCCTTGTGTAAGCTTCAACTGGGATTACATTTTGAAAGATATGTAGTGAGATGACACCGAGGCCGTCAGACCAGATCTCCCTGATGTGCTTCACCTTCTTGCTGGGCTGGATGAAATCAAAAATAAAAACAATTCAGGAGAAAAAAAAAGGGGGGATGGAAGGGTATGGGCTGTGAAGCAAGTAGTAACTGATGATTGTCACTAGGGTAAAGATGGTTATCAATAAGCGGTGACGCTGTACCAACTGAAGTTATTACACTCTGTCTATAGTCCTCCTTGTCTCAACATGTTGTTGAACAAATTCCAATGCATCACATATTTAATTTACCTCCTGGTATTATACCAATGCACCTAAAGGAGGATTAGGTTGTTTTGATATACATTTTACATAACTTCTTGCTCTTTCTTTCTCCAAATCACATATAAGCATATATCATTAACAAATATGTGGTAGGAAAATGACCTGCTAAAGACAAACTCTGTCAGGAAGTGCCTCCGTAGTGCGAAAAAAAAGCTCATTTTTTAAAAACAAATACTCTCGAATATTATCTATGGGATGCCATTACAAGTAAAACTAAAAGAAATAACGGTTTTCTCTCCCTACTGGAGCACTTACTAACAGAATTTGACATACCATTTTTTACCACAAAATCTGTTAAGAAAATATGCGTATACCAAATATGGAGGAAGAAAGTGCAAAAGATTATGTAAACTGAATGTCAAAACCATCTGCCTCCTTTAGGGAAGAGAGCACCACAGATGGATCCCGGCACATTGATGGATATTTTGAATACTGGTTGCAGAGAGACCACA
The DNA here is from genome assembly GCA_021234535.1 of Stichopus chloronotus. Taxonomy (NCBI): domain Eukaryota; kingdom Metazoa; phylum Echinodermata; class Holothuroidea; order Aspidochirotida; family Stichopodidae; genus Stichopus; species Stichopus chloronotus. The sequence goes on from CM037836.1 coordinate 5,539,730, forward strand.
CCACCTAATTTCTTATCAAGACCATAGCTTCAAGACTGGTGCAAATTTTTGTTGTTACCAAATGATAAGCAAAGAACCAAATTGCCGAGCAGTTGTTAGTCTCCAGTCCCTCTGACATACCTCCTTCTTCTTTCTCTTCTTTACCTCTTCCAGTGCCTCATAAAAGTGAGCATACGGCCTGGCCCTTTTACCTTTACCGACGTAAAATATCGCAGAAACAAAGATCCTGAAGACCTCGAGAGGAGTCAGGGATGTATGCCTCATCGGGAGGTTTAAGGAAACTCTAGGATCCAAGAGGAGATAGTTGAAGGAGGACTTGAGAATTCCTTCCCTCCACTTGCGCTTTCGGTCCGGCTGTTGAAACTGGGCCACCATCTCCACTTCTAAGTTACTGAGGTTGACAATGGGCTTGAGGCCAGTTAAAACTTGAGCCAGTTCATGCTTAAATGCTGAAGAATGTTTGAGAAGGAATTTAATACCGCTTTCGGTCAGTGGTGAAAACAATGATGTGGTGACAGACAATGAAATGCTAGTTTGACCATGAACACATGGACCACCAGCATTGTTGGAAAAATAAACAAGAACACGAGACCGATCTTAAAGTGTGAGTGTCATAGACTTCATGCCTTGCTGATGGAATACAGAATGCTAATTGTTAATCCTAGGACTTTCTAAATAAAAAGTGACATCCCACAAAAAACTAGTACAGTTGAATGATAAAGCCTGTGGTTTAGTGTTCTCAGTTTCAAGGAATTGTCCACCAAATATTTTAACAGGGTCACGAAGAGTGATCCCTTACAGGAGTACATAAATGCTAAAACAGGAATTACAGTTAATTTCGACAAATATTTTACTTCTACAGTAAGTATTGACAGAGTTTGGTATTGCAAATACATTTTCCTCCACAAATGTAACAGCACAGACAATGTGTCAAGTAAACTTAACTACAAATACTGACACAAAAACAATGTGGAAAACAGGGGTGTTTAAAGTAAATATTTATTAATACACAAAACACTTACAATCTTCAGCTGCAGGTTTCACTCTTTCTCTTACAGGATCTTTTAACATTTTTGTAAGAAGTATGAGGTAAACCCTCCGAGTTGTCTCGGTGACAGGTCCGGGCTCCTCTCCTAGTTCGCGGAGACGAGAGTGGATCTCTGAATTGTCCAAGTTGAGAAGATCCTCCAGTATAGATGGCTTGTCATTTTCTTCTTCATCCGAAACAAAGCTCTTCCAGTCATACAGTGCAGTGTCATCGAAAGGCCTTGATGTATTTTTTGAACCTGATGAGACGTCTGCACATGGGGTGGGCTGGGAATCGAGAATCGAGGTGTCTGGTGTGGAATTGAAACTGTTGATGGCCGAGGGCAGGCTTTGCTCTATGAGGCCTACATCTGCATCTCTGTCATAATACAAGAACTCCTGAACCTCTATTGCATCCTTGGATTCATTTCGATCCCCTCCCACCGGGGACAGATGCTTGAACATCGAGGAACGACACTTCTTGTTTGAACGTGGTATCACCTTATCCAGGCTCTGTTGTGGTGTTGTTTCTGAACTGAGATTTGGAGAACTTTCAGATATGAACTTGGACAGATCAGGGATTGAAAGATTGCTACCCACACTAGTTGTAGGAGACGGTTCACTGCTACAGTGCTTTAAAACGGGACTGAAATGTCTCCCATCACTTCTCAACAATTGCTGATTGGAGTCAGTTCTGTTCAAATTGAGATCTTTTAACATTGTACATGTCTCCTGTAATACATGAGAGATTGGGCTAGGCCTATCTTCTTGTCTCGACTTAGCTTCGTGGTCTACAGGGCTCAAGGGAGGACTCTTTAAAAGGGAAAACATGCATGTTTTCCTTCTGTCTCTCGACAGCCTTTTATGAAATATGACAGAGTTATCTGGAGAAGTAACATCTAGTCCCTGCCCTTCTAGTATAATGAATTCCTGTGATGAATGATCCTGTGACCAATCTGAATCACCGCCTTCAATCAAGCTAATTCTACTGTCTGCAATCTCATCTTCAATTTCCTCTTCAACTTTGGAGTTTGATGACGACTCATCACTCGCCTCTTCCTCTGGAATGCCGTTGAAGAAACTCACCCTCTTTTTCTGCCTCTCCTTCATGCACCCTCTGTTCATCAATATCCCCGACAGGTTTTGGCTGCTTGTGAAATTAATGGATGAGTTGACGGATGCATTGAAAGAAATGGCAGCATCACCCTGTGCTAGATTATCTGAAGATATAGAATGGTTTTGGTAGATATCGTGAAGCTGACCAGAAAAGCTAGACGTCGCTGAATCCCCAACGTTTTCTTCAAAATTGTTTGCTTCTAATACATCTGCCAGTCCTGTGGTTCAAAAAGGAAGACAAACATAATGAAGAAGATGCTGTGTTGGTAATGAATCACTGATACAACATACAAACATTCTGGAAAAGTAAAATGTATCACCTAATAGAAAGAAAATCTAACAGAGGGGGGCATATATGGCTAAAAAATTACCATGTTGTCGAAAAAAATACAATTAAATGCTTTCTTTGTCAAGATGTTTTTGAACATTGAATGGCAAGAAGTGTTGGAAGATACAAGGGCTGATAAATCTGAAACGATTACTGTAGATCTCTTGTTCCAACAACATCAGATACAGATATCTGAAAGTGCTGGGCAGAGGTATAAATCATAAAGGTCATAAGTGTCATGACAGTCATTAGCTGTTTACTGGGTAGTATATCAAAGGTTGCTTGATACCATGTCCAGGAAAAGGGGTTTTTTTTTTGGCAAAGGTCAATAGACAGAAGTCAATGAGGTAATTCTTAATATTAAACTGGAAGTCAAAGGGATTTTCTGATGATTTGGAAGAACTGCTCCATTTCCAATGCAGTACACACTAAAAATATAGTACAGTAGCTTTGTGCATGTGTACATTTCGTGTACAAACAATGATGCAATCAATATGCAAATGTGTGTATAAATATTAGATGTATTTAGCACAATCTGTGCAGTTGCATTTAGTTTCATGTACTCTATCAGCTGTCAAACTCCACACAACACACCGGCCCATTAAGCCATCTAATGAGATCTGCAAAAGTCATGCCTGTGCAACTCTGTTAGAAGTTTCACCTCTCATGAGCTTTCAGTAAAATGTCAATAACCTGAGTTAGGAGCATCATACCACAAGGGTGGTATAATTGCCATTTGGGTTTGCCTTAACAATACAAACCCAGAAACCACAAAAAAGTCACAAAGGTCAAAATGCCAAGTGAGGTCATCACACGCACCTAAACTTAGATGAACAAAGATTTCCATTACACCATGCCCTTACCATGTTTTGTTGGAGGGAGATCAATAAAACATCACTTTCCGGCCTTTTGACCCTTTCATAATTAATGAGATAAACGTTTGAATTTCAGATATTTCCCCCTCCTACCAGTCTATCTTATCCTAAATATGTCACAGTTGGAACAATGGACATTGACTTACGGCAACGCAAAGAAATACTTCTTTGCCTCTAAAAATCAAAAAGTGACCTTTGCATGGCCTTTACCTTATCAGGCACACCCCCAGTGTCATACCAATACACACTATGTTTGAAACAATTGAGCACTTGGTTACAGAAATATCGTGCTACATAACTCGCATTCCAGTGCATCACATACACACACACATTTACATCTCAGGGCTGCTGACCTGCCACTACGACAAAGTTTTTTTCTTTCTTTTCTGTTAAAAAACTTACCTTTATGGAAAAACAGGATTTTCAGCACGACAGTGCAATAGGACATTTTCCCCAAAATAACCTTCTTTAGGGACCACTTTTAATTCATGACCATCTTAATTTAGTGTGAAACAGCTGTTCTCTTCCAATTTGCATGTAAGCCTGCAGTATTGTCAGCATATGAAAATATTCAATTATTGTAGCTGCGATGGTCAGCATGTGGTCCCTGTGCCTTACTGTGTACTGTAGGCCTGTAAATTATAGCCTATAGTGCATAGGGGTAACAGTAGGCCACAATCTTGGCCAAAACTGGTGGGACACTTTGCCATACGTTGCGATTATAATCCTAAATTTTAGTTGAGAGGGTAACATGAAACCCAGCACCCCTTTTCAGTGTTGCGCTATAGGAGTGAATGTACTCAATATGATGTACTCCATATGTGATTTAAATGTGAAAACCACGCCTCATTAAGGGCTTTTGTACCATTCTGTGCGCGAAAAGAACATCAGATGTGCAGTCAGTAGCATGAAATGAAACAGATGGCACTATGTCGTGGATGTACTAAAACATGAAATTTAAACATATTTTTGGGGGGGTCATCCACCCTTCCCAAGACACACCATTTTCAAAACATATATCCATTCCTATGTTCCCACACCCCACCTAATTTCCATTTATGCAATCAAATCTTTGTAGTTAGAGATGTGAGTTAAATCAACAGTGTGCATCCCCTTTATGCAATCATCTATACGTAAAATGCGCATGTCTGCACCTGCGCAGCAAGCTGTCGGAAATACAGTTCCGCAAAAGCACAGCAATAAATCCACTCGTCATCACAGCCAGCCACATTTGCACAGCCATACTTGGAACATATACAGACTTATATTCCCCTAAATGAAACATATTAATAGATTTAAAATCATATTAGCTGGCAGCTCTGCATATGCCAACCTGACTGCATAGGTTGCTTTGTTAACACAAGGGACCTAACACAGAGTTTCCAACTAAGGATTAAAAGCAGAATTCAAGAATCCAATGACACCCTGTGACTGATATATCAAAGACAAGACTGCATCATCATCATTGATGAGAAATGTATGCAAGGAATATTTCAAGATACTTCACAGAAAATAGGGAGGTGGACTGTGGTATAAAGTGAATAATTAAGCCTTGAATCTTGACACCTGCTAGTGTGATAGGCACATGATCAAGTCAAATCTATTAAAGTTAAGTTAACAGCACACCTAACATAAGCCTTAATTTCCTGGGGATTGCTATGATTTGTAGCATACCTGGTAAATCAAAGCCCATTCAAAGCAGTATCTATTCACCACATCTGGTGATCATAAATTAAAAGTAGCTAACATTTTTCACATTTAATTGAAGCTAAAATGTTGTTAATCTTTCTCTTTTTCGTGTGTGTAACCTTGAACATCATTGCGCAGTACAAGACGAACAACCTGCTGCTCAAGCAGACAAAGCAAACTGCTGCGAATGGTCACACAACTTGACACTTAGTAGCAATGTTACAAGCTTGATTTCAGTATATTACACTGTAATAAGAGTTTGTATGATGAAAAGCAGGAGTCACTTGCCACTACTTCAACAGACTAATACTAGCACTTAAGATGTTTTCCTGACACTGTGAGCAAACTTTAGAAGTTGGCACTTAGTCATTGCTTGATTGCTCACTTGTGTAGGTGATGTCCCCATGGTACTCTTCTTCATCTTCAACTATTTCATCCTCTGCTTGTCTGAGAAGATCAACACACTCCCAGCTGTCAGAATCCTTCGCTAGAGAGAGGGGTGTTTGACCATCCTCATCTTGAAGGGTGGGGTCACCACCACTGGCCAGGAGGCATTGCAGGACTTCAAAGTGACCCCATGAGGCTGCAACATGGACCGGAGTCAAACCATCCACTGACCTGGAAATTGCAAAAGTCAAAGCAATAACTATTTTAGTCTTTAGTTCATCCCATACACATACACAGTGAAGATTTAATTTTATATGGACCCCATTTCCAACCTCAAAAGTGGAAATAAATGTAAACAAATTTGAGAAATTATTTTATGTACCTACAAGATCAATATACAAGGTGATCTGAAATCAAGTCTCTGAATATCGTGTAGCCACTGAAGAAGGAAAGAAAAAGTTTTTCGCACATGCATCTCAAACACGTTACCTCTTGTGAAATTAAATATTCAAACTACTGTGTATGTTAAGTGAACATGAAATTGCAAACTGGCTACAGTGATCATTACATCCACTTTGAAAAGAAGCTGCATATTACCTAGTGTTTGGATCTGCACCATATCCTAAGAGGATCCTGGTGAAATCCAGTGACATCTCAGACGTTGACCCGGCAGCATAATGAAGCGCAGTGATACCTTCTGTTGGGAGCAACAAGTTGGGATCAGCCCCGTCTTCTAGCAATTGCTCAGCAGCTCTTGGAATATGAATAAAGAATAAACAAGAATGAAAAAAAGAAGAGTGAAAAATTTGCAGAACTGACCATTTTACTTAAATAGACCAAAAACAACCACAAGTTGAATGACTTGAGATTCCTTGGCAACATGCACAGAATTTGTAACTCAAACACCTGACTCTTCATGAGATAACATGTCATCTACAAGATTAAAAATTATAACCTTTACTGACCTCACGTGACCTTTCAACCTCCATAAAAAATGTTAGAGGTCATCTGCTCATCAAGAGCTACCATTGTTAACACTTTCAAGATTCAGCAACATTCAGTAGCTGAGATACTGTATGTTCCTTAATAGGTTTTCATGTTTTCACTTCTAATGACCTCAAATGACATTTGACCTCCTTGCAAAAACAACAGGGATCATCTACTCACCATGGACTACCTACACATTTGAAGTTATTGAAGTTCTAAACTTGAAGTTCAAGGAACATCCACTGATACAGTATCTCAAAAGTATGTTTTCATGTAGTTTATCAATATGGTTGCCTCAAATGACCTGTCACCTCCATGAAAAACAATCTAGGGATAAGGGATCATCTACTAATAAGGGAAAACCTACACAGGAAGTCTGAAGTTCCAGCAACTTTCCCTCATAAAGATAAATGTTTCCAAGGTTTTCAAACTATGGTCTGTAATCTCATGTGACCTTTTACCTCGATAAAAAGAAAATTACAGAGATAATCTATGCATCAGAATTGCAATGCCAACAGTTTGAAATTCCAGCAATATTCTGTTGTTTGGATATCTTCCTCAATTTTGTTTTCATACTTTAACCTCCAGTGATCTCAGATAGTCAAATACCTTTAACCTCCATGAAAAACGATAGGTAATATCTACTTACAATGACGTACCTACGCATTGAATTTGAAATTCAGCAGGGTGGACAATTGTAGTCATATTTTTCTTAAATTTGTGCAATAGGGCTCATCCACTCTTGAGACATACAGTAGTGGCCTACAGTATGCCTAGTTTGCTTTTCTAATCATACCAGCCTGTCTTAACTGGATGGTTGTCAGCTCACCATTTCAAGATTACCTACAGTGTAATCTAAAACAAATGAAACTGAAAATTATCTGTATTATCATCTTGAAGTTCAACAACAGAAAGGTAACTGCTTGTGCTAACAGTACAGCAGCCTACAGGTGTAAATGTTCCTACACATGAAATAAATTGCCAAACAGATTACAGTGCACTGTAGTACTGTAGCTTTTGAGTTCCTTTGAACAACTGATAAAGTTCTTGCAAACTAGTATCAGCCCTACAGTATCTATTAGACAGCTTTACTTGTGGTTTTGCCCAAATTAAAGGTAATATTAATGTAACATAATAACTAGTGAAAGCTGCTACATCGATGAATCCCTTTGATTGAAATGCCAATACTGTAGGCCTACGGTCTCTACTATAGCCCTAGCTGAGCTCTATCACTTCTTACCTAACATCCACTGTTATTGTTAAAAACCAAATGACATTCATCCTGAAAAGGGCTGGCACAATCCATAAGATGCAGGGTGATCCTCTGAATGACAATGTATTAGAAATCGTGTTTATATGTCTATTACCATTTTGAGCTATAACTTTTCAAAACTTGATAAAAATGCACCAACAATGACGTGGGGTCACAGGTTGTACAGTGTCAGTATTTCTTTTCTTTCAGACCTATATTGTCTTTTTATTACTGGATTACACAGTGGTAGGTGAAATTGATAAAAGAAAATACACGCTTTCAAAATATGGCAAAACCTGTACAGCATAAACTTCTCAATTGTTCTTGAAATAGAGGTTTTATACAGTAGTACAAAGGATAACACAATGCGTATCATATGAGTCCCTCTCTTGACATCACAAATTCAGATATTTGGCTAATCATAAAGCAATAGACAAGAAATTTGTTTGTAGCATTTTGTCTGCAGCATTTTGATGGAGTTGTGGCTTCTTTACACATTTGTAATGATTAATTTGGTCAATACTCCAACATGTGCTTTTCATGCCACATGTACTATATGGGAGTGCCACACTTTGTGAAAATTAGTCCAATGCTGGTGCCTGCCTTTCAAACTGAGGGTTCTTTTCATGGGTGGTACAGTAGTTGCACATTGGTCAGCGGAGGTCTCTTTACCACCAGTTCTCACCTTAGCCAACCACTACATACGCTACAGTACCAACCATAACAAGTACATTGTGACAGCCACTATTTTTGCAATAGCTTCATAAAAAAGTTTTGGGCTTTCACTGTTAGTCTTAAAGGTTGTGTGACACACTTCTAGAAAAGAGGACCCTTCAATCAGAAGCTGCAAAGTAAAACCATGTGTGAAAATCCGTTGGAATTTTGTTTACATATTCTACCGTTTTGGAGATCTGACTTTTCAAAGTTTGAGGAAAATGGAAAACAGATGACATGGAGTTATGCACAGTGTCAGTATTTCTGTTAAGCCTTGATACACTTTGCATCTTAATTACTAAGTTTCATATTGATAAGAGATATCGATATTTTTGAAGAAGAAAATACATGCTTCCAAAATAAAACCCTCCCAGCATGTAAAATTCTCAAATGTCCTTGAAATAAAGGTTACATAAACAAAGTATTAACATAAGACATATCAACGGAGTTGATCTCTTGATGTCACAAATTTGCATACTTAGCCACCTGTGAGACACTATAAATTTGCCTGTAAATTGGTAAATCTTTGATGGATTTTGATGAAATTTGTAGCTGTTTTTTAAATTTTCAATGTTGAATGTACCCAATACTCAAAAATGTCATTTTTATGTCACACAACTTGTCCACAAAATGTGTCAACGATGAAACCTTTTGTAAAGAAAGTTACTGTAAATGCTGTGGTACAAGAATTCTCAGTCTTAAATAAAGAACCACATCTTCTCACTGAACCAAATGTACAATGATCAGGCCTTGAATTCTGAGGCGTGCGAGTGTGATTGCACGCCACCACTCGCCTCAATTCACTGTGAGGAGTGCGATTTTTTGCACACCTAGATAAAGAAGGACACTAAGATGAATGTCTTACAGTTTAACAAACAGCACACCTACCACACTCCTTACTTTCCTGAGGAGTGTGATTTGTAGCACACCTGGAAAATCTAAAACTCAAGGCCTGAATGATATGTTCACCCTGGACACTGGCGCTTCATAGAATGCTGTTGGAGGTGAGCTTCTTCACATAAAAAATGGTAAAGGGAAAGTCCTCACGTATACTCTATAGTATGCCAGCTTATGCTCTAACAGCAGAGCAGTAGCGTATTGCACACCATGAAAAGACGTATTAGCGAATGTAAGCCTTACACGTCATTTTCGTCATATTAAAGAAGATCTAGGCCCTAACGTGAACGCCTAATCCTGATCAGAACAAACGGTCAGCATTCCACAGGGCTGTCTCAGGTCAGTACCCCAACTGATGTGGCCTAGCAGTCTGTTTTCAATGCTATAGGTATATGAATACATCAAATACATGGTCCAGCCCATACTGTGTGTTGCATAAGTTTACACCAGAAGTAGGTCAATTAGTTGCCATGACGTGGATACCCAAACGTTAGTTTCCTACCCAGCATGTGGTGTTTGGAAGGCTGGACCCAAGCCAGTGGAGAGGATCCATTTAAAGGGAAATAGGGCATTTGTTTTAGAGAAGACATCCATATTTTTGAAACCAATATTTGTGGACACAGAATGATAGATTATTCAAAATAAGGAAGGACAGTAGCCTTCTCTTCAAGAAATAAGCCCCTCACAGATAGAAATTCAGTTATTTCTTGCTCAACACTAAATTGTTCACCCAAAGTATTCGAAATTCAAATGATGCATCTTCCATTACTCATCACATGCATAAGGTTTCGAGGAGATGAAGCTTTGGTACAGTAGATGTTTATTGATGAGACTGAATGGTTTAACAATGATTACCACTATTTTCTTTAGTAGTCATGTTGGTGTATTCTAAATGCCCTATTTCCCTTTAAGGTGAACCACAATTCATAAAGTAATAATTAAAAACGCAATAAGTCTGCTTAGCCTACAGTAGTTAAAAAAGTGGACCTAGTCTTGGCTTGCCATCACATTAGGTGTCAAACAGAAAATAGTATTTGAGGAAAAGAAAGTATGAATAGGTCTACTCATGAAGGGATCCTATTCAATGTTGATCCTGTATGAAAAGAGACCTGAATTGGACAACAGGAACCCCAGTTGAAACTACCAAATAACCCCCTCAGCACCACTGTGAGTTGTGTGTGAACAGCTTTACTGAAAAAATAATTTTGAGTCCCCAGAAAATTTCCAAGTGGTTCCACCGGGATTTAATCTGCGGACCTAAAGTGATTGCAATACGGACGTTCTATCCACCGAGCTAACCCTTCACCCCAAATAACATTACGTAAGGTCAAATTCACATAGGCTAGGCCTGAACTGGGATAGGGCTAAGTTTTCGTTAAGACTTAGGCTACAAGTTCGCGTTAACTTAGACTAACATGGCTTAGGCTACTACTTAAACTAGTAAATAATTTGTATTGGTAGCCCTAACAGAAATGTATCCTGTCGGTTACCTTTTGTCATCGCCGTACAGGGCCGATGCCAGTTGCTGGCTCTTGTACAATTTTTTCTCCATAATTTAAAAAAAAATTACGGAAAACCGAAATGCTGTTGTCTGTGCATCCGCATGCCTGTTGCACTTGTTACAGTAATCTATTTTAAAAATTGTGAAGAGGTTTGTTTGATTGTTTCCATCGACGTAGGACTAGGAGGACAACGTTTGGATCGTCAAGTCGCCTAAGGTTTGACACAAGCAGACGACATGGTTTGGCATATACAGGTGCTCCAGGCTGCTCTCGCCCGTAGCCCTAGCGTCTCCCGGGCCAGTCGGCAGTGCTAGTGCGACGGTTGCAATTACGGTGCCATGGATGTTTTAAACACATAACAATAACTGATCTCTAAATTACTGGATATTGGCCAATCAAAGCTGTTCAATGCCACAGTCAGCCGACGGATGTAAACTTCCGGCCATGTTGCTTCACCAAATATTGAACGCCAAATGGAGTAACAAATCGCGAAGTAGCGTGATTTTAAAAGGACGGATTTGTGATTTTTTAAAAGGGTTCAACATAACAAGAGCACATTTAGTACTTTTAAGCGAAGTGTTCAACAAACTATTTAGCTACCTCCCTCCCTCATTGCCGGAAACGGCATTATCCGCGTGTTTAAGCTACATGTAACCACCCCTTTAAAGAAACTACTAGTGGAGAGAGTCTGCAGGCGCAAGTGACGTTATTCATCACTTACATTCTAGTGCAGCTAGAATGAGAAGACTAATTATCGGCCGCTACCATCGCTTGGGGCGGATCGGTATCGGAAAGTTTTGAATAAAAATACGACCCCTAGATCAGAAATCGTCTTCTCAGGCGCAACAGTCGCCGGACTGTGTACACTCTTACAACGCAACTCAAAAGCACCTCCCTTCCCCCCCCCCCCCCCATCCTCGGCGCCAGGTAGCTTGATGATCTTCTGGTGTAACAAAAGTGTCCAACTTGGACTTACGTCCATGATAAAATACAGTTTTACGTTTAGTGAACGTTCGCCCCCCCCCCCCCATACTCCCGTTTTCCCCTCCCTCGTTTTATCCATCAGTCTGAGATTCTTAAACATTCGTCAGTCTTCAAGTGAACCGACATTTTTAAGAATTGCGATATATACTGGAAGAGAATTGGAACATCTCGACTGGGCGACTAATTACAGCGAGACTGTCAAAATATCTTAAATCCTGTCTGAACAGATGACAGTAAGTCGAATTTCCTTGCAACACCAGGAAACTACGACTGTCGTATATAATTTCTCTCTGAAAAAAAGTTTTGCTCTGCCGGAAAAGACTTTGCATTTCCTATTTCAAAGAAAGGGGTCAGGACCTTGGACCCTTCTCGTTTATCCACATTTGTTTTATATCCCTTCTGCTCCGTTTACATCGCTACTTCATTTCACATAGCTAATAATACTTTTTATATCGCTACTTCATCGTTTCATATCGCTATATCACTTTAAATCACCCACTACCGATTTCTTGTATCCCGCTTGGCAAAGGTAGTTGTTGCCAAGCAGTGGCTTCCCGCAACGCGCTGTTCCGCCAATCTAGTTAACTTAGAGATCAGTTATAACAACACATGGCAATAGCCCTCATGGCGGAAATCAAATGAATAAACCGCGGGAAAATATCGTGGCGCTATTTCTAAAAGGGCATTTCTTTCAACCTCAGTTTTCAGAGAGTATAAGTCGGTTTGCCATTTATTATTCTTGCCCGAGATCTAGATAAAATTACACAACTTTATAAAACAAACAGAACGTATACCGTAAAAGAATGAAAAAGGTGTAAAAGACATTACAATGTAACAAACTTAAAAAATGTGAGATAGAATATGGCGACATTCCAGACTGGTATACTCCAATCCGTAGTCGTACTCGATTGTGTTTTTCTATACTCAGTCGGTCGTACTTGTACTCATGGTTTTGGAAGCGTATTCGTACCCATAGGATTTTAAAACTCGTGAATGTACTAATGAGTACAAAATTTCAGCCCAGGATAAAAACACTTGAAATCTTCACTGATCCTTTCTAATTTAATGGAATTTGTAATTATTTAGAGCTTCCTGTGCAGTGGCGGCGCCAGAATGTCAGACTTGGGAGGCAAACTGAGGGTAGAGGAAAATGTTTTTTTTTTGGGGGGGGGGGCAAAGATTTTCGCGAGCAGCGCGAAACCGAGCGCGAAGTGCGAGACCTTGCGGGTGGGGTCTAGAGGCCCGCCTTAGGGCCCCTGGTGGGGTCCAGGGGGCGAAGCCCCCGGAGGCTCTGAGGTTTTAGCATATCTCTGGGTGGAAAATTAAGCCCCGAGAGAGGTATATTTTTTATTTTTATTTTTTCGGTTGACCGTACTCCAAGGTTCCCAACTTTTTTCTTTGGGAGTACCATTTCACATTTACGCGGCACCACCGAGTACACACACCCACACCCACATAGGCTACATACACTTCCATTCCATTCCTATATTTAGGGAAACAACCACCTACCCGCCCTTCCCTTATGCTGGACGGTAAACATTCCAGAGAAAATTGGTCTGACCAGGCTGGCCTACTGTCGAAGTGGCTACGGACATGATATGAAAACTGGCAGCCTGTGTAACATAAATTAGGCATTTATCAATCATGGTTCCCGGAAGCTGTTCTTATTCAGTCCAATGCCAATACATAGTTTTGTGATTAAATTAATTTTGGATGAGTACATGATCTGAATGGGAAGGGTGAAAGCAACTGGGGGGGGGGGGACAACTGGGGGCAAGGAAACAATCTCTCATCTGTCAATCTCCTCATGCCCCCCCCCCCCCCCACCGTAGCGCCGCCACTGTTCCTGTGCTAATCACGTCACAGACTATCTCAACAAAAGGAAACTGCACTGCTACAAGGAGCAGTACCGTTTGTAACAACGGGTTAAAAGAAACCTGTCCTTGAACAAACTGAAGAAATTACCACAATATAAATCGCTTAGTGTTATTAAATGCTGTTTAAGAGTACCATGTTCTTATGCATTTAAGCCTTGACTGCATCCCCCATCCTCAAAAAGAAAACATCTTGCCTTGTTGTATAGTCTAGAACTGCAGTGTTTGAAACTACACAATTGGATCACCTTAACCTAGAGCCTACAACCTTTCAAAACTTAAAACCACAGCTGATGCTACTTTTACTTGTTGGTGAGTGTCCAGTTCCAATGGCAAAGACTTGGGACTGACATGTTTGCATGTGGTGAGTTTGCCTCACCACCGTATATCCTAGCAACTGAAATTGAAGTACGGTAAACTGATCAATTTTGGAAAAGCCTAATTGGGCCAATGCTTTAAAAGTGACCAATCACAGAAAGAAACCAGCTAAAATGCATTGAAAACTAAACCTGTATATTAAAAGTCTTCTTTACGGATTGGAATTGATCTTAGCTAGCTCCTTTTTATCGGTAAATTCCAGTTCAGTTTGGTCCGTCCACTGAATTTCAAAACCTTGTTTTGTAGCACTAACACTAACGTTTACTTTTTGTTTTATCGGTATATTGATGACTGTTTATGATAAGCACACCAGCGACAAATATTCATTGAGTCTCAGGGTAATTTCATTGAAAGTTCCTTTGTTGTTTAGTCATAACCATGAAAAGTGATATCCTCGGCATGCGTGTCAGATAACGGAGCAGTGCGAAAGACATAAAATCAAAATCGTTAATGTATCTGAGAAGCAATAGTTACTAAACATTGTGCCTTTTCTTTCCTTACATTTCATATATTTGGAATTGTCTTGAGTCTACATTTATCCTTAAACAACGTTTTTTGTACAACAGGATTTTCTGAATCACTATTCAAAGTTGTTGGAATCAGTTTGAACATGGAAATACTTCAGATATACTTCATACCTTTGATGATCCTCACATGCAACATCTTATAGTACCATTGATTGCAAACTTTTGACGATATTTTTCTAAATTTAGTCTCTAATGCGAAAGTGTTGCTGTTAAGTCTTGATCTACGTTTGTTGCATTTATTTCCAATGTTATATTATATCTGGTACTAAAAATTGAATTGACGCGCCTGCAGCGTGGGCACACACATAACACAACAAATACCGTACTATAATACAAGTATTTATTACATAAAAATTTCCACTCAATACACGTTTTATGTGGTAAATACCAGCATAGTTTGTAACGGTATGTGTGTGCGTAAAGGTGCGTGTTTAGTCAGAGAAATTGATTTTCTTAGCCGGAAACTATCTGGCCCCCGAAAACTTAGAATTAAGTCCTTTTGTAGGGAAAACTTGATTTCGGTCTTTTTGTCGGTGACCTCACTTCACCACTACTGAAATCTATGGTTTAAATGGCGGTTTTGTATCATTATAGTAAAAACCCTCCCCTAACTTTCATCACTGGCGCTGCTAGTGTCCACACTCTCTTGACCGAACACCACCGTATTGTTGTATGATAAGCTTGTTTAGTACCACAAAAGTTAAATCATGCAGCGATGACAAAGTCGAACTGATTTGTGGTTATCAAAGAATTGTGTATGTGTTTGTGTGTGTGAAGTTGATACCGTAGATCCTGACAAGAGTCCGCCGATTTTTATTGGTACTCTGATATTCGGGTCCGGGTTTTAAGAGTTTTTAGTATTGTTTACCGAAAGAGATTGGTGTTAGTGGGAGGGGGATTCACCGTGATTCTGCCACCGGAGGGAAAGGGGGGGGGGGGAATCGGAGGGCACGTGTCCCAATCATATTTTAACACAAAAAATAATTTTTACTTGAAAACGAATTTATTCTACATTTATTTGTGGGTGGGGTGAGGTGCAAAATAAATAAAAATGGGTTCGCAAATGCCATTTAATTATGCTATCGTAAGAACGGCTGAAATTGTACTCAGGGTAAGATCAGGCCCGTAGCCAGCCCACGTGGAGGGGTGGGTCTTTTTCCAAGATGTGGACCTGTTTCCAAATACGGAAGCGGACTGGCGCATGCCATAAGCATGCAGTTGCTAGGGGTCCGGGCGTTTTCCCGGGAAATGTTGAAATCTGCAGATTTACCGCAATCTAGAGCATTTTAGAGGACTACAAAAGACCTTCTGTCGTAGACAATTTGACATGAGGGCGTAAGCCAGGAATATGTCAAGGGGGGGGGGGGTGCGAACTCCTGAAGACTGTCTAAGCGGAGCGCCACCGTCGGTTGGGGCAGAGCGTACAAGAAAATTTTGAGTTTTACAAACCCCCAGATGGCCGGAAATAGCCCTTCCCACGTATTTTCAGTTGCATGAACCCAGCCATGAAATATTGATCCCATATCTGCAATTTCTCAATTACTTAGAAAACAATTAGTCTATGAAAAATGATGCAATGCCGAGATGAGCATTCAAAGAAACGTTTGGCTCTACAAACCACTCAGTGTAGAAAATGGCCCTTCCTGGGTGTTTTACATGCATACATACATGCTCCCAACCCCGCATTCTACCACTGCCTTGGAAGGCCTGCCGCAGAAATTGAAAGAAACGTTTGGCTCTACAAACCACTCAGTGTAGAAAATGGCCCTTCCTGGGTGTTTTACATGCATACATACATGCTCCCAACCCTGCATTCTACCCCTGCCTTGGAAGGCCTGCGGCAGAAATTGAGGGAATTACTGTTTAGCGATATGGCGGGAAAAAAAGCGAAAATGAGATCAAGCAGGGTCGCCCTATTCGCCCTCCTTTCGCTGGCTATGCCTATGCTCCTGGGTATTTCTGCCGAAGACCTAAAACAATATACCACAATATGGTCAGGGGTGAGGGGACGGTAGCCTCTTTCCCCCCTCCTTGGCTACGAGCCTGAGTAGACACTCTTTGGTAGTCATGGCAGTTTGAACAGGGATTAAAATGTACCGACTACACCCGACTACATTTGAATGTATTTAATAGGGCCCGGCGACGTCTTACAACACAACTGGACTCGACCACAGCAGACGCGGTGCATGGGTGGTCGCCGTCGTGTCGCAGGTTGTCGTGGCAGTGTGTCCCGGGCTTTGTATTGTGTCTAGTTCAATGATATCCACGGCCACAATGACATGTGCGTTTTTGAGCTTATTATCTCATCACCCCACATAGTAATTAGTATATGTATGTGGTGGTGAGATATTGTGGTCAGTTTGGGCCTGTATACATGTTATGACATAAGTGGAAAGGTTTTATCTTCCTGCTAAAAGTGAACGGAAATTCAGCATCAATATGTCAAGATAAGAAATATTTCATAGCTGATCCTTCAAACACAGGGCTGGAAAAATGGACCTCCTTCAAGTTGGGGTGGGTCGTTCGAACACTCCGACCCCACCTGGCTACGGGCCTGAAGACTGTGAAAGTTTGTTCTTTTAAGAGTGAGTTTGTGAATGTTTCTTTATCTTTGGTATTTAAGTTTCTTATGTAAATTATTGACAAATGTTTAGAGTTAAAGCTTATGTTATATGGATGACATTTTAGTGGTAGCATAATACCTCTGTAAACGTCACTCGTATATCGGTCGTATATTTTCTTTCTCTGTGGCACCCAGCTGATTGAAAAAAAAAATACTTAAAACAAGTTTCACTTAGTCGCGGCATCGTTGGGGTTGTCCTGCTTTTAGATACATATCTAAAACAGTACACCATGTTTATCTTGACCCTCTTTCATTTTATTGCCAAAAGGTCAACGAGAATCAAATCAAAGTGAAACTGACCAGGCTCATGCTTCACATATTTTGCTCCAGATCACCCCCCCCCCCCCCTTACAAACTCTCAGAAACGAATCGTCATGCATGGTGCAAGAAAAACAAAGCAGATGTTGCTTGTGACTTACTAGATGCATTTCATCTACATCTTCTATCTGGTGATATAATTGTAAACGTTAAAATGAATGTTGAAGCTGCAGTGCTAGATATTCTGATGAGATATATGTGAGCAATGAACGTTTTCTGGTTTTTGCAATTTTACATTTTTTTCCTTCTAGTTAGAGATTTCCAACTTAGACTGATTTTGGATCGAAATGAGTCATTTCCTCTATCCTTCCCCCACCCCTCCGGAACTCTAAATTCTAAAGCGAAAAATTGTGGATGACTACAATGTTAAGACTGAATATTCAAAGAGAGTGAAAATGGTACCTTTTCGAGGGGAATTTTTCAATCCAAATAAGCAGTCATCCACATAATGCCACTCCTAAAGAGTGATTTTTCTTGAGAGTTTATAGGGAAGTGTGGCACGTACACTGCCACGTGGTTTTGACGATCATATGCAGTTTTTGGGCGATTCCAGCTAGGGCCTGTCAGTAAATTTGGTGTTCT
The DNA here is from genome assembly GCA_021234535.1 of Stichopus chloronotus. Classification (NCBI taxonomy): domain Eukaryota; kingdom Metazoa; phylum Echinodermata; class Holothuroidea; order Aspidochirotida; family Stichopodidae; genus Stichopus; species Stichopus chloronotus. The sequence goes on from CM037836.1 coordinate 5,557,789, forward strand.
TTCTTACAATGTGATATTCTTCACCCTCAGATTGGGATGACAAAAGTCATTAAAGTAACCAGAGATGTTCATATAATGAACATATCATATCAATCATATGTGCTTTAGCGGTGCTGTACATATTCTTAAATCAATAAATTCTGCCATTAACTTGTTGTATGATGTTATGGACAAAAATAACCAGTTTTTTTCAGTGTAAATGGGACACCACTAGGGTGTAACATTGACAGATTTAGTTACTTGTTGCTAATTTGTCATCGAACAGCATAACACTAATGAGTGAGTGGACCTTAATGTGAGTACAAAACCTCAGTAAAATGCTAATGATTGCAAAAAAATGTATGCAAGTGGATGTCATAACAGATACAGAGTGTATTGTCAGCCCCACTTAACTTCGATGCATTTGACCCCCTGCTTGAACATTTTCATATATGTGGGTAATATCATGAACACTGAATCTCGAAAAGCGGAGTTAAAATAAGGGATTGATCTGTGAAGAAAACTGATATTTCATAAAAAATAGGAATATTTTCCCTTCTTTGTTGGAAAAATCCACATAATAATACGTTTCGTTGGGAAGCTAATTGAATTCTTATAGGACGATCTATTTTAAAATTGTATATTGCAGTTCCATATGAGAATTTTGTTAATATCACCCAGACACGGGCAATTCATCGCGCAGGCTCCTTGTATGAACTTTTACAATCCATATGTGAATACATACCGTATGGACCCATATGATTTCGCACCCATGGCTCGTAAGGAGCCATATGTGCCAGCCCAGATAAGCTATACGGTGTCCGTCCATACGGATATTAAAATCCATTGAATATTGACGATGTTACAGGCAAATTTCTGTCTATGCCTACATCATGACAAAACATCTTTCTTCAAATCGCGATTTCTTGAATTAGGAACAAGATGGGGTTTGAAATGCCTGCTATGAAAAAAAAAGTCAGTAAAATATACCTCTAAGCTAATCCTGCGTTAATTTTTTAGATACTGGGGGGGGGGGGGGGGACAACCGCTCATTTCACCGTCCCACGGTGGCTCGAAAATTCTGCCAGTCTGGATCATTGGTGCAGTTTTCCTGAGATAGGATCAACGTAAGTACTATTAGTGTTGTGGCCCCTTCCCCAAGACTGCCGCAGAAATAAACTTTAACACTTTAACAGTCTCTGTGGTCGGTGCACAATTTGCTTCAGAAGTACTCGGTAAGTCAGATATTTACCTCGAAAAGCCCATCATTGACCCAAATTTTATATTTTCATGTTTTATCGTACTTTGCGGAAGTGGACTCAGCGCCAACATGCCGCTTAAAAGAAGAATAGCCTCATGAATCGCATTTCTTGCGACAGTTCTGAACTCAAGTTACCCTAGCGTTATGCAGGCTCTCATAACAATATTATAACTATGTTAGAACTTAGGCTACAGTAGGTTCGTACAGACAATAGTTTGATCAGATTTTGGTCTTACTGTGACTGTGCTTCCTGACAAAGTTGCAGCTAGACAAATTTTACTGCTGTGTTCCAAGCAAAGGAACCAGGGTACAACTGCAGAATACAACGGCCCAAACGGTTTCCACCGCGGAACTGGAGGCACTGTAGATCAACGTACCAACAATTGACGCACTAAGGAGTAAGGAGACTGGGCTCACCGTGGCACCGCGACCATGCCTTCACTTAAGGCATGTTATCATAATAACATACTTGGAAGTGACCGTTGTGGCTGCATCGTTCTCAAAAAGCCTATACAGTATGATCAACGTTGTATTCATTAATTCACATGATGTCATAATCATGTGACTTTCCTCACCGTGGCACCATAATCGTGCCTCTGCTTGGGACACAGTCTTCCTCATCAACGTAAAATGATCAAATTTCTTCAATTGTGTAATGTAACATGACTTCATAATAATGTGTCTTTCCTCACCGTGGCACCGCGACTGTGCCTTCGTTTGGGATACGGTCTTCTTCATCAAGCTAGAAAGTAAATGATCTACCTATGAGTTCTACCTATGCTATGTGATCTATCATAGTAGGAACACAGTATCCTTATGATATGCACAGCAACATATAACAAGATCATACCACTGAGACTCCACAACTTTGAGAAAGTATTCTTCCAAAATTGACTGTGGTATTCTGCAGTTACTCCGGAACCAGCCTTTTTGGTGGGGTCCAGATTCCCCTGATGGGGTCCAGGGCAACGCCCTGGCAGGGGGTCCAGCTAGCAGCTATTCAGCACCAAGGTAGCATTCTGTCATAAGCACTGTTATGGAAAACTACTAACAAAATCTTTGAATGAAAGGTTAATGAAACCTGGACTCTGCATTACCTGGAGGATACTGCCTGATCAGGGGATAATGTACTGTCAGCGATGTACTTAGGATGTGTCATTTTGCATCGCTTCCATTAAACCCTGATTGCCCATTATCCTCCAGTTAGTGCATAGGTCCATCGTAAATTAACCTTGTTCATTCATTAACAATGAGATTTTGATGGCAAGAAAGAAACTTTGGGTTTGTAAATAACCACATTTTTATTGAAAACAAACCCTTAGAAAATTTAAACACAATCAACGATACATCAACAAAGTTTGTGCAGAATTGGCAAAGTACCACCAAAATTTGTGTAAGATAGCGAATGACAAAACACCTTCAATCTAAATTTTAAATTGTATTTATCTGCTGGTGATTTTACTCTGAAACTGACTGTGTATTATCAAAGGGATAATGCACAGTCACCTGATTGTAATGGGCTAATAGGAACTGAGGGTTCTTAACAATGATAAACATTGAAGGTTAACTCAAAAGGCCACTTCTCTTGTGAATATTTACATGCTACACTTTGTTTGGAATGTTTTTTTGTTTTCTTGGCAGTTAGACATAAACTAATTGCAAAGGCCAGGCAGAAATTGCTAGTCCAGGTCAGGGTCGCCTGATACTGCCGACCCAGCTGCAAGCCTGAAAGCTGATTTTTGTGCAACACACTGCACACACAACCCATCATGTACTGTACTGACAGCATGATACCATTTGCAAATCAATATAACCAGCAGTTCAGCACTTGACATTCTAAGGTTCACTTAGCAAGTATTGAATGGTCACCTATGTTTTATGTTCAGACTTTCTGTTTTCTCACTTAGCCATTGTATAGTATGGCTTTGATTAATGTCTGCAAAAGTCTCCAGGCCACAGAGAGCTTCGAGCTGGAAAATGATGGTACAGCTATTTTCCTTGAGAAAATAATAGCATGCTAGTATTGGCTGTTGAACGAATGTTTACGACAAAAGTGTAATGTACTCCAGAGATTAAGGAGCTATTGGAGCTGTATGGTAAATGATTGACTTCTTTGCCCATTCCCAAATAGGATATTGAAGATGGAGAAGCTACAGGCAGATATCATTGAAGTCAAGAAGGACTTAGCCTTGCAAACATACCTGAAAGAAGTAGCAGAAGCTGAAACAGAATCATTAAAAGCTGAGGTAAGCATGTAGGGTTCTCAGACAACTTCCATGGACAATTGCCCCCCTGACCTTCCAACGGACATCTCCCACACGGACAAATTCCCCTCGAATAGTCCCCACCAGGACAATCTCTAACTATGACAGTTTCCATTCAAACAATTCCCATCTGCCCTAAATATAACCTTAACCCCTTTTATGATGGAATTTTCAAGGGGGAGTTGTCCAAGGGGGAATTATTTAAGTTGGGAATTGCCTGGGTGGAATAGTCTGGGGAAGGGCCAAGGGGAATTGTGCAAGGGAGAATTGTCTGAGGAGATGTCCAGGTGGGAATTGTCCGGAGGGATGTGTGGTCTGGCTTATTACATGCAGGATATACTTACTTCATTACTATTAAGTTTAAGGATTGTGTCTGTTTCGTTGCATAAATCAAGATTGAATTCTCTACAAATTTCTCATCAGTATATACTGGTATACTGTGTAAGGCAGGAAAAGTAAAATGGACGCAACTTTAAGTGAAAGGTGAATACAGTGCAAAGGCATGTCTTGTTCCAAGGCTGCTGTAGCGACAGCTGTACACTTGGTACAGTGCGTTCTGTGTAATTCCATCATATCTGGCTTATCTTTGGAAGATTTTCAGTGATCATACAAAATGCAATTTCTGTGGAATGTTTAGTTCAACTAGCATTACAAAACTTGGTAGATGTGTTCAATTGTCAAAAGGCCTTTTGTGTTAATGTATGTATGATGGAAAGTTTGAAACGTTTGGCTTTCAGTGGTGGTACTGTGGTCATAGCCCTGTTGTTGAGTATTCCAACAGTGTTGCTCTTAACGTGTTTTCCTTTCTTTTTGCCCTGACGTTGTTTATACTGCACAGATAGAGAAGCTTAACAAGATTATAAACCAACTCAAGCAACAGCCTCATAAAGACACCATGGAGATATCAACCCAGACAGATGAATGTCTTCAAACAACTTTAAATTCTGAATATTCTGAACAGCAAACTGCCAGGGACAGCCTAGTGGCTCCAGATCTGTTAGAGGTTTGCTTTTTCTTACAGAAACAATTGTTAAGGTTGAATAATACTTCTGTTTGAGAGAAAAGAAAGAAAAGAATTTTATCCTGTATTGCTCAGATCCCACGCACTTAGTATGACCATTGTTGAGAAAACTAATCAGAGAAAACTAATCAGAGAGAATTATTGTCTGTTGTGATAAATACGGACCTGATGTTGCCAGATGCCTTTTAACTTTTCAGTTTTTTTTTAACTGTTTTACTTTTTAACTGTTCAGTTTGATCAAATGGATTAAATGTATGTTGAAAACCAAAAGCCAAAGATCTCTGTACTGTTGGCATTTGAGGTGAAGCCTACACATACAGTCACACATGCAGTCTCACATTGATGTACCTCTTGTCCAACATTATTACATGTCTTGCAGTAGTTTGAGAAACTTGTTGAGTTTTAATAACAAGGCTAAAAGAAACATAACCCCTATCACTGTATTAACAATACTATGTTAACAATTTTAACAACTCAGCTCCCATTTGAACACCATTCTACCTGCCTAGCTTTGTTTATCATAAAAGAAGCTAAACCAAAAAAATTCAAGATTTCCATGAACTTTCTGATTCAGCCAAAATATGGGGCAAAGTTTGCAGTGGGTGTCATGAGGTGATCACCTAACAAAGTAAAATGCTGTAAAAAAAGTTTTTCCATGTAAGTGAAAAATAACAAGACAAATACTTGTCTTTCATGTTGTTTGATGTACAGTACATGCACTGGGGGTGGTGGTTAGTTTTAAACTTCATGTTGCACCTTCAGTATGCGAGTTAAGAATGCATTGATTCCATCAGGATACCTATTGACTCATGATACCCCCAGTAAATTATTGATAACGGGAAAATTCTTATGGTTTCCTTGATCCATTATTATATGTTAAGTCAACAGTATTATTGTGTGTTAATTTGTAGTCCCCAATCTTCCAAAGTGTTATCAGGCTTTAGGGTCAGGTAAGCTACTTGAAATCTAGAAGGTGCACCATTTGCTGACCTTTGTTATGAACTCCTGCTTTCTCTGGGTTGCTTTAGCGTAGGATACACCCCAACTGGTGTTCTGCCAAATTTTACGTAGCCTTTGCAGTTTTGTTGAAACGTGGCCACCTCTTGAAATAAAGTTACTTGAATTTCAAATAATGGTTAGTACTGCCCTCAATGAGTACATGTTGTATCCATTGTACCACTTTCAGGAGAGAAAAACTGAGTTCCTGAATACACCATCCAGTGTTAATTCGAAACTAAGTACAAAAAATGGCCAAAGATTGTGACTGTGGTTTCCACAGTTTGTTGTTTATTACATTGAACTGTAAACAGATAAATAGAAATCCACTTAACATATAGAGGACAGAACATAAGAAAAGACAGTAAAAGTGAACCAATGTAGTAATGGTAACAGAAACAGTAATATTACAATGTAGAATGTACAAGAGATGAAGACACTAAGTTTGCATGGTACATCAATCACCTAAAGTGGATATATGTTCAATGAAGGATAGTATAGGCAACAAACTAATGGCAGTGCTTTATATAAACAATGAAGATCCTGAGTGAGATGTACTGTAGTGCTAGAATGGTGTAACATGTTTCCTTATGTGTAGGTTTGGCAAAAAAATGCCAAAACTAAGACCTGCTTGATCTTCAACGAAACAAGAGGGAAAGATTTGGTAGAAAGGTTAATTCAACCTGGGAACATGCAAAAAAAGAAGACAAAAAAACAAGGAAAAAACATAAATTGTACATGACAAGTGAAACTCTTACCTGACTCTTGTGTCCAAAGAAATTAGCTAAAAAGGAATAAGCTGTGGTTAGCACAAATAGTTACGTACTGGAAGCATGTAAACTTTGTGTATCACCTCAAAACTTGTTGATATAGCTTACTTCTCACACAAGTCATTTGACAACTGCACTCTCATTTGACAAACATATGAATATGACAGGTTTCAACACATTCCATTACATTTCATGAGGGTCAAATGAGTTGAAGATATGGAATCTGAAACACTGAAGGCAAGATGCTTTTCAAGAAATTGAACTTATGTCAATGAGAGTTCAAACCAGCATTCATTTTATGTGTTGGTACTCACCAGTCAGTAATGGAAAGCCCTTCTATGTAGTAGAGGAAGAAAGCAAAAAAAGCAGCTGTGTCAAAAGCTGCTTCTGGCAATAACCAGAAATAAATATATATCTGTTTCCCCATGTGTTTATTTTTGTTTCAGAATGGTATTGAATCCCTGGCAGAGACATTGAGGCAGACAGCTGAAACCGCAGTGGAAGATTCTGGCTATGTTATGGATATGGAATCTGGAATGTATTATGACTATAAATCTGGTTACTACTATGATCCTGTGAGTATATGGGCTACCTTGCCCTGCAGACTTTTCCCCTTGCTATGTTTTGAGCAGTTCAAGATATCTCACTCACTTTCATTACCCAGTACACTTGCACATGAATTTTGAATTCCTGTCAGATTTTTAATATGTTAGACTTCACATCTTTGAAAGAAATTTATCTGGACTTTTCGTTATCTAGAATACATCCTTGCTGTATGATCCACGCTCGGCTACCTACTTTTATTTCAACCAAGAGACCAACAGTTATGAGTTTCACTCCAAGGTGAACCTCCCTGAGTTGAGCAAATCACAGACAAACCAGGATGACCAGAAACTAGCTTGGGAAGCTAAGAAGAAGACAAAGAAAAAGGCCAAAGAAAAGGAGCAGCCCCCAAAACTGGTATGTTTATCTGCAAAAAGTATGTGCAAATGGTCTTGCAAGTGTTGAAAAAGTAATGCAATTAAAGCAGATCTGTGTTTTTGTTTGTTGTATATACCCATAGTCAGCTATAAGCACATTGTGTGTTCTTACATTGTATACATGTACTAGCGGTCAGGTTTGAGCACAGTGTGTTCTTACTTTGTATATACACAATGGTCAGTTATGGGGACAGTGTTTGTTCATATATTGTATACCCAGTGCGTATGAGCACAGTGTGTGATCTTGCATTGTTTGTACCCGGTGGTCAGATATGAGCACAGTGTGTGATCTTACTTCACATGTTCCCAATGGTAAGTATGAGCTCAGTGTGTTCTTATATTGTATTTACTTTACCCAATCGTCAGGTGTGAGCACACTGTGTGTTCTTACATTGCATGTTTCCAGTGGTTAGATATGAGCACAGTGTGTGTTGTCTTTAGTTTGCATTCCCAATCGTCAAATATTCGCACAGTGTGTGTTCTTACATTGTATGTTTCCAGTGGTCAGTTATGAGCACAGTGTGTGTTCTTTGTATGTTCCAGGTGCCAACTCCTAGTATGTGCCATCATCGTACGATGTCATGTGTTACCAGTGCTAACCTTCGTTACTTTTGTGTGTCATTATTTTATCATGTTTTGCTAGTGCTTTCCTGTGTAACTGTTGTTGAATACAGCGCACATTGAACCAACAACAACTCAAGGAGTTGGTTCTGTCTTCACCTTTGTATGACATTCATGCCCTTGTACAGGATGTGGACATGTTTGGCAAATTCTTATTCTAGAAAAAGGCAAAGAGTTGCAAAGAGTTGTGACAGACAAATGGATTTTTGTTTGAAATCAGTGTCTCATGGTGTTTTATTTTAATTTTCTTGTTTTTGACTTGCTTAAACTCTGCAACAGTGTCAAAACTCTGCATGCTCAGTATATGGAAGTGATCTGTCATTGCAGGCTACATGTAGCAACAGAAGAGATTTCTCAGACTTATTGTTATTCTTGTATCCTGTATATTCACTTTCTCTTGACAAAAGTGTAGACTTCACTTAGTTTAAAGTGGAGACAGTTGGTGTTCACCCTCTCTCTAAGGTCCATGTTTGTTTGTTTTCCTCATGGTCTTCTATTACGTAGGACGACCACATCATCTCGTCATTTGCACAACTGACTATAAACAAGTCTCCATTGGCTTTAGGATCAGACAGAGCCAGCTATGGTAGGTGAAGTAATCAACAAACGAATCCTGCACTTCACTGGCAGTTTGTCTAATTCTCATCAAATTTGCAGAATGAACTCATGAAACTGACACTTCGTTGCAGGAATACCATTCTTGAGATGCTGTTGTCAGATTCAGTAGATGGGTCGGAGCACATGCACCCATGTAGAAAACTTCAAAATCTGCCATCAAAATGCAGGTCACACCACGGTCATAAAGCAGATTCGAAGTGTTTCATATTCATGTCTTGCAACTTTTATGACAAGTTTCCAAACTGCCAGTGAAGTTGTTTGCAAGTTATAGAATGCGGATGTCTCATGCACTTGGCAAGGATGTTTCACATACAGGGACCGGTTATTTTCTTCTGCAGAAAGATCGTGCAATACCAAAACAGCCAAAACTGTCATGCCAACCGGATGATGGCGATAAACCATCGCGACATAAAAAGACAAAACATAGACACAGAAAACATAGAATGAAATCGAAAAGTAATGAAAAGAAAATGGAGAGAGAATATGAAGAACCTAAGGGGGATGATGATTATATTGTAATATCAGATGAGGAATTGAATGACATAGCAGAGGATGGGGAGATTGAAAAGGAGGTCAAAGGTAATGGTAGGGTGGAAGCCATGGAGGTAGATGTTAGGGATACATCTAGGTGCAGCACCTCAGGGGTTGTTGCAGTCAATCGAAATGGTGGCCTGGACGGGAAAGGTGAAAAAACTGGCATTAACAAGGAGGACGAGTCAGGGGAAGCAGGGGAAGCAGACAGTGAGATGGAAGAGGGGGAGGTTGCGGATACTTCAGATGAGGGAGAGATCTGTGACAGTAACAATGAAGAGGAGAGAATGGAGAGCTCCTCTAAGAAGGAGGAAGCAAGCTCCGACTGGTCTGCTGTATCAAGCGATGAAGAGGATGAAGAGGAGACAGGTTCGGAGGCAGAGGAAGAGGAAGACGCAATTCCACCGCCAGGTTCGTCTCAAAGGGAACAAAAGAAAGACAGCATTATCTGAGAACTTGTCAATGCAGTAGGAATGCAACATGTTTTGGGAAATTGAAAGAAGCAATTCTCAAGGAATTTGTTTTGTCGCAGATATGCTGCAGCTTTGCGAGAGGTGGCAGGTGTGATATGAAATATTCACTCAAATGCACTCTGTAGTTCATATAAGGGTGATGAGACTGACCCGTTCAGTCACTCATTGCTGCAAATTTGCGTTGCTTTGGTTTTATGTTTCATTACTGATTTATTTAAAAGCCAAACAATGTAATACAATTAAAAAATTTATCCAAAGGTGTCACGAAGCAAGACATTTCATATGTAATTCAGTGTTGGGCTTTGTTTTTTCTCCCTTGAATTCTAATGTATGTGATTATTGATTGAGTTATTGAATGAATGCTCATAGAGTTGTGAGACTTGGTTAAATGCTCTGGAAATGTATTCTGCAAGTGGGCTTGGATTGAAAGTAAAATACTGCTTGTTTATCTAGCAGATACTGCATGGAAGTAAAGTTGATCACAATTGGTTGGAACCTTCCACCACTGTTTAATTGCTCTAATGCAGTAGTGATTGAGAAATAGCTTACATTTCAACTCTGTAACATTAGAAGTCTTTACAAACAATTTTTTGAAGTGGTTCCTGACATTTTTATTGGGTTCTAGGTGGTCTCCCTGGCAAAAGGTTTATGTGCATCATAATTCTAGAAAACAAAGCCATCTTATAATGTGTACAGAATGGTGTGCATACTTAGCTCCATATGTAACCCTGCAAAAAGTTTTACTTTTCAGGTGTGGAAATTATAATTTGTGAGAGGGAATAGTAATTCATGTGAAGTGACCTAATTTTTTTCTCTATCATCTTAGTCAATCCGATGGACTATCCGCCGTGTGTACGCCTGATAGTCACCGAGTCTGAGTGTATCCCTGTGGGATCCCTCCATATCGTCACGGTGATGGGGGGCACCATTGGGAGGTGAGTATTGCTGATAAATGTCTGCGTCCACAGTGACATTTTAGCTTCCAGAGCAGCGGCAGCTACGGTCTGAGGTATCTATTTTAAAGCTCTTTGTTCACGTTAAGTTTGGAGTTGCTTGAGACGGTGATGGCTTTTGTGTTGGTGTTGGTGTTTGTGGGTGCTGGTGGTGTCGATGGTGCTCGTGGTGTCTATGGTACTTGTATGTTAGATTGAGATCTTTTCTGTATTATGACAGGTTCGAAAAAGTTCTTTGATTTCATTTGCATGATTTTTGAGTGTTTGCTCACAACTTTGCAAATACACTTTTTGAAGACTGTATCTCATGTTTGTTGAAATTGTTCATATTCAGGTCAAAGTTCCTTGAGGAAAATCAAAACCAGCAGATATGAAAGCAAACCTTTGCATCTTGGTTACTTCTTTTTTGTCACAACCTCAAGTGAAAACAGTGCAAAATGAAGTCTGGTGTTTGTGGAGAAGCTCTACAGTTATCTAATGCGTGTTTGAAGCTCTACCTAATAAAGTGAGTTGTGCAGCTGATGTAGAACCTACTGGTGATGTGGCCATGGATTGAGATTTCCCATTATTTTACCATTTAGGGAAGGGAGTGGCCATGCTGTGCGGTTACCGGAGATTGCGGTCAGCAAGCAACATGCCGAGATATTCTACTGTGATCAAAAGAGGTGCTATTATCTGAAAGATCTCGGGAGCCAGAATGGAACCTTATTAAATGGACAAGTTATAGCCTCGGTATGTTCCTTTGAAATATGTTCACATTTGAGGGAGATGCTGAAGTCTTTTCATTTGAGTTTATAGTGCGTTTTCACCCTCTCTTCTCCTGTACTTGGTTAGATACAGTGAGCTGTCACATCCTTGCTTCCCTGGTAGGTGTACTTTCTTCAAGAGTTGTTTCTTTACAGTTGGTTAGAATGCAATGACTAAAATGTTTATTTTCAACCAGTGAATTCAAGATCAAGTGTTCTGTAGTAAGCTGATCTGACCTCCATTTTATTAGCAAGCATTTAGGTCCTTCACTTTTTTGCAAGGGAGTGCCAGACAAAGCCACACTTTATGTTTGTCTCATGTTTTGTCACTGAGGGATGTAATATTAAGTGTGATTGAAAAGTATTGCTTGACCAACTGTCAATTTATGTTAGACCATTTCAAATATAACTCAATATTTGGTGCCTACATTTATAGTTGTATTTTTGCTGTGTCCTGTGGGTTTGCCTCCAAAGAAATTTCTGCTAGGGTGGGAACTTATGTCCACACACTTCTTTCTAAGGAATGACCAACTTTTCTGTTTGTTGACTCTTGGTATTAAAGAACGTGACATGATAAACACTTTTAAGAGTATTGGCTGAATTATTCTTTAAAAATATTGAAAGAAGCCACATTTTCCATCAAAGTCCATCAAACATTGTCTATTTGACAAACAAATTTCTTTTTCACAATTGCATCATGAAAAAACATACGATAAGCCAAATATGCAAATTTGTGATGTCAAGGGATGGACTTACATGATATAACTTACAGTATGTTATCCTTTGTTTACTTGAACTTTACTTCAAGAACTATTCGGATGTTATATGCCCCAAGGGTTTTATTTTGGAAGCATACAATGCCTTTGTTAAATATACTGATATCACTAACTATTGTGTAATGCAATAAGTAAGGGACAATATATATAGGGGCCTAACAAAATAGATACTGACACTGTAAGACACTCATCATTGATTTGACATTTTCTTCAAACTTTGAAAAGCCATATCTCAAAGACAATTATAGATATAAACAAAATTCCAACAGATTGCCATCCAGGGTTTCACTCTGTAAGCTCTATTTCCACATCCATGTCACTGCAGGATTTATGTTCTGTCTTTTTTATATGTGGCATTTGTAATTCTGTTGCCTTCAACATGTTTTTTCAGGACCACTGTTTTCTGTTTCCCAGGGTCGGACTGTAGGTAAAGCCCTTGACTTGACTCACAATGACCTCCTCAAGATTGGCACAACCACCTTCGAAGTCCACATCCACCATGGAAACTGGACCTGCGAGAACTGTGAACCGGGACTGGTTCAGGCGAAACTGACGGCCCAATTCCTCGAGAAAGGTATTTGCCCTTTGATATAGAGAGTCTGTTTTGCAACACAAGCCAAGACAACTCTTGTCTCGCTTTCTACCAAAGCGATTCATTTTCAGTGCAGTCTTGACATTACCTCCAGCCAATGAAAGCAGATGTGGATAAAAACTGTCTAAGCCATTCTGATATAGAGCCCAAAAAAGGATGAAATACCTTGCTAAACTCTTGATGTAGGGAATAGTGCTATGTCCATAAATTAGTTGAGCAGCATTGCCAGTTATTAAATGTTCTAATTCTGTATATTTTAAAGGGAAATAGGGCGTTTAGAATACACCAACATGACATGCAAAGAAAATAGCTTTAATCATTGTTAAACCATTCTGTCTTATCAATAAACATCTACCAAAGCTTCATCTTCTCAAAAGATTATGCATGTGATGAGTAACGGAAGATGCATCATTTGAATTTTGAAAAGTTTGGGTGAACAAATTAGTGTTGAGCAACAAATAACTGAATTTCGATCTGTGAGGAGCTTATTTCTTGAAAAGAAGGTTACTGTCCTTCCTTATTGTGAATAATCTATCATTCTACGTGCACAAACATTGGTTTCAAAAATATGGATATTTTCTCTAAAACAAACGCCCTATTTCCCTTTAAATGTGGTTGTAAAATATGTAACTTTATAAGTAGTTGATTATTCATATTATTATTTCATACAGATGGGGCATGAATGTTTCTTCGGTGGTTTCTCTGTTTGTTTGGTTGTTCACTTTTTGCTCAAATTGTTCTGCTTGATATGTTGTTTGTTTATTTGTCTGTTCATGTTTGTATTTGATTGTTTGAAATGTGTTCTCGTATGTTTAACAACATCATCAATTGATGTAATTCATGGTTAGGAAAAAGTAAAAGGAATTAGTGACCTCACCCCATCTCAACCATGTATCGTCAGGAGACTCCTTGTCAGAAATAAAAGAAGACAAGGAGAAGCTGAGGAAGAGGGAACTTAAGAAGATGAAGAAGAAATACAACCTGGGAGGAGAAGAGTACAAAGTGAAAGATGAGACAGTAGATGGGAGGTACTTGGACAGAGCGGAGGAGAGGCGACAGACGGTAGGCAGTGACAACCCTTACCAGAGGGACGACATACCTTCATCAGTTGATAGGTGAGATGCAGCATACCAATGCAAAAGTGAATATAAAAAGAAAAGAAAAAAAAGATGAGGCAGGTTGAAATACCATTTTGAGGAGGTTGATGGAATTGCAGATGTAGGACTTGGTAAAAATGAAAAAAATATTTGAAAGTTGGAAGGAGCTTTTGGATGTAAAGTGAAACATAAACCATGTTGCAGTGTCATGTCTGGAGGGTTTGCAAAATTGCCCGAAAGTACTTAATTTGATTAAAACTGTTAGGGAAACTTTCACTGAAAAAAGAAGGTACAGAAATATGTGGATGGTCACCAGTGCAGGATGATTTTCTAGTGGTATCCATAACCCATTTTTACTGGTATCCCTCACCCACTTCTATTGGTATTCATAACACACTTGAAGGTTAATAACATCACTACTGTGAGGACTGTTTGTTGTCATGGAGAACTTTGTTTCTGTGGCACTGAATCAATCAAATGTGATGTCACATAACAAGGCAAGTGGACTTTTGATTTTCGTTGGAAAGTGATATTTGTTTCTTTGTTTTTCCTTTAAAGAGCCATTGATGAAAATAACAGAGGTCACCAGATGCTACTAAAGATGGGATGGAAGGAAGGAGATTCTCTTGGCAAGGGGCAGAAAGGTCTCAAAGAACCAGTGAGTGAAACATTTTGAGAAGCTTCTTCAACTTTCATTGAAATGATTTTGAAGTTATTCAAGTGTCTCCAGTTGCAACACGTCAGTTTTAATGTTATTTTGTTACCAACTTGGTCATTTGCATCCTATTATCAGTAAATCTCAGGTAAATTCATTGTGTCTTTGTTTCAACTTGTTCTTTTAAATCAGGAGTAAGTACATACATCATCCATTCATAAACTTGACAGTGATCATTGGATGAGACAGCAAAGGACAAAATACTTTGAACAAATTCATCAGCAGTCTTTGTTAATCAATATCTGAATTGGTTAGCAGTCAACTCAATTTGATAAGCAGATGTTAAACAAACATTATGGTGTGAAAACATTGAAAACTGAATTCACTCAACTATGTGCCACAAGCAGAAATTGTGGCTTCACTTCAAAGAAATAAAGAGAGAATTAAACTTTTCAGGTACTTGGGACCGGAGAAGCCCTCTATCTGCAATTGTTGGGAAGCTTTCATGAAATTAAATCACCACTGGGCTTTAAAGGGTCACAAAATTGCGATGCAAACCCCGTTTGTTTCGTCCCTTGAACTATGTCAATATTTCATTACAGTAGTATATGCTTAAAAAAAATAATGTCGATTTTAATCATGCTGAGATTGGTTTTCTTTATAATGGATTAATTTAGTTGTGTTTATGTTGTTGTTGTGATGTTCACATGTCACTGTAATTTCTATTCCCTGAAACATGTTTAATGTTAACTTGTGGGTATGTAGTAATATAGCAAATGCTGTTACATCCTTTATATGAAGCAATTATTGTGGTGCGTAGTGATATCAAAATGTTCTATTGTGTCCTTTGTATTGTTTAGTAATATTTACATGTTGTCACAATAGTATAGTTTCATTGAAACACTTTTGAATGTTGCCATTCAGTGGCACTGACATATCCTAGTACCTCATTTCTTTTGAAGCAGCAGTTATGTCTGTTTTGAGTATATTAATATGATGTCACTGTAATGGTTCTTTTGAAACAATATTTATGTTGTTATTTTGTAACATTTACATGTTCCTAAAGTAAAGTGTCCCTTCTCTGAAAAAACCAGTCATATTCTTATTCTGTAAGAAATATCATTTTCTGAAACATTTCCATGTCCTGGACCATGACATAGTGACGTACCATCTGTGTTTAATCATGTACCCTCTTGCATTAAGTCCCACATTAAGTCCCACATTAAGAAAAATGGACTTGATTTATGACATGGCTAATTATCGTGTTGCCATGGTGATGTGATGGACCATTTTTGCTCTGTTACTTCTGTCTGAGATAACATGTCATTATGTCCTCCTGTCCTTGTAATCGTGTATATTTTGATATTATAACTTTGAACTGTTGTCTCTTATCTGCATGTATGTAATCTTCACAAATCTCTCTCCCCGTGATCAGATCCAGGTGGGCGTTCACAGTGGAAAAGCAGGCCTTGGATCTGTCAGTGCCATGCCTTTGGACATGGCTCTGAACAGAAACAAGAAGATTTCATTTTCATGGAACAAAGCACAGCAGAGGTTCCAGCAGACCGATCCACTCTACCAGGGAGAGGAAGTGGGTGTGAACCAGATGACGGCTGTCAACTTCAAAATGTGGATTCAGGGAAGAACAGAGAAATTGGGAGACGTCGAGGAAAGTACTGAATCCACCAGCAAAGAAGCAGAAGCAGAAATACCAAAACTAAAGAAGATCATAACAAAAGTGGATATGTTTGGTGATGACTAAAGGACATGAGACAATGCCCCGACTAAGAGCGGTGTTCAATTTAAGTAACACTCATTGGCTTATTTGGATGCGGATGTGGATTGCAAAGGCTAAGTTGTTTGACGGTTTAAAACATTGCTGGATCATTTTTATTTGGGAGGTTGATGCCGTAGCTACTGTTCCAAATGGTTTGTTCATTTACTTAATGTTTTTGTCATTCCATCAAAGAAGGCATTTGACAATTAGAAATTTCTATTTCTGCAAGTTAACTCAGTGCATTCATAGACAGGCTATCAATGTAATTTGACTGCAATTGAAAGGTGTGGCACCTTTTGCACTGTTTTTCATCAGCTAATACACATATATCTCAGAATACCCCATTTTATGGTCAGTTTTGGCAAAAGTAGCCAATTTAAGTGTATTGAAATGGATTTTGTAACTCTGACTCCAAAGCGTTTAGCTTTCTAGTGGTTAGTTTCAGAAAGAGGAACGTAAGCAAATGAATCTTTTGTGTTCCATAATCATTCAGTGCACATTTGTGGTTTGAAGTGTTTACTTAGCAACCAATTTTAATTACTCAGCCAGTTCAACCCTGAATTAGTTGCTGCAAAATGTACAACATTCCAGTTCTCCAAATGTGCTGAAGACTCCTTTACCATTGGTAATTACAGTAGTTGGAAATCACATGCTTAGATGTTAGTAAAGTAGTTTACCTTTCCTAATCATTTAAACTTAATTTTATCCTTAGCACTGACCTGCTCTTGCCAAAGAACGACCCTCAGCTATTTTATAAGGCCAGTCAACATGTAATATGGACTGCTTGCATGATGAGCTTCTGTTTGCTTGTAGTTTATAGAAACAAGTGATCTTCAAAATCGTTCGTCCATTATATGCTTTCACAAGGAAGAGGTTTCTTTTATCAATAGAGGTTATCGATTTGTGCCTGGAGATTTATCACTGGGAAGTTGGCAGGTCAAATTTTTATGTATCGCTTACATTTTCTGCATCAGTTTTATATAGAATTTACCTATATTTCTTTCTTCTTCATCAATTTGTGAACAGAACAGAACAGAACAGTGATGTTGTCCATGATACCTTATGGTGTGGCACCAAAGATGTGAAACTGCATCAGTTCATGGATTCACAAATCTGAAAATGATGTAATCATATTTCTTGTTAACCTTGAAACTTATCTTACATATGATGTGGGAATAAAATTAAGTTGAAGCTGATTTTTCACACTTTAGCAGTTGCTCTTATCTCTTGTCAAAAACTTCTTGCCATATTCATTAAAGGCAGTGACTTGTCGCCCCAGACAGTTCCAATTCGCCCAACCACTTACTTCTAGCCCCTCCCACAGCCTGTCTAAACCTTTTCCACATATGTAGTCAAAACAATGGGGCCCCTGTGTATGCTGTGTAATGAGCAGTACTCTGCATCTTTTGAATTTGATGTCAATTGAAATGGAGAACTAATTGGGACTTTTGCTCACCACTAGGCAGAAATGCAGCTTGGGGTGATGAGTGACTGCCTTTGACTGTTCAAGGCATGTGTAGTCATAATGTATTCATGCATCAATCATTATATATGGAAGGAAAAGGAGAATGTGTTTGTATATTTACATCTGTCGCTGAAATGGTATGATGAGGTTGGCAATGTTGAGACTCCCTTTAGATTTCAGGAAGTTGATTTATTTTTAACATCTGAGATCTTAAAGTGAGTGATCCAATTTAATGCTGAGAGAGTGTTAGACATGTCCACTTTCCCTGTTTCTACTGGGAGACTCCATTTTTGGTACAAATTTTCCAGTTTGTTACTCTATTCCCCCAGGTTTTTCATGTTCCAATGTGCGACATCTTGGAAGTTACCCAAAACAGCATTGAACTCATTTAACCAATTGTGCATAAGTAAAGTCAGATTATTATTTACAATCAGTAGAGTTATAATCACACCAATAGCAGGTGTCTTCAGTCTACATGTCCCTTGCTACTGTTTATATTGATACATTATGGAGTTTCTGTGGATGCAATGGAGGCTATGTCAATGTTCTCAAGGTTCAATGTTGCAGGGTTAAATGTTCCCCAGGGTTCAATGTTTCATTGAACCCTGGGAACACTGAACCTTGGGAACATTGCACCCAGGGAACATTGAAACCTCAGGAACATTGAACCTTGGGAAACTGAACCTAGGGAACATTGACCTCTGGGAACACTGAATCTCAGGAACATCAACTCAGGTAACACTGAGTCTCAGGAACATTGAAACCTGAATTACAGTGATGTTTCTAGGAGCATGGACCCCTGGGAATAACAAACCCTGTACTCATCGGTAACTACTAAAAAATAAAAAAAAAAGGGAACGTTGAACCCTGGGAACAGTGAACACCAGAAACATCTGATAGATCCATGAAAAGCACACGCAGAGGGATATACGTGAAAATATGAGAGGTAAGTTGCACTGTTTTTAATGAACTGATCTGTGTGGTCTCTGTTGGACTACTGTTGTGTGTGTTCATCAGAGAAAAACGTCTGTTAGCAAAGTTGTGACCGTAGCAACTAACTCTAGTGATTATATGGACAAATTAAAATATGTTTGTCTCGCATTGGACAGGATTGTCTTAATAGTGTGCCCACCATGCATCAATGTAGTCTGCCGACTACATTGATGCATGGTGGGGAGGGGGAGGGGTGGCAGAGAAGGGAGGGAGAGCACGAAACAAGTGGAGTACCATTGTTGTGTTAACATTGTCCCGTGGGTAGAGCATATCTTTTGGTTTCAATGATAATTGTAACCTTTGTAATCATGCGTGTGTGCCCTAGTCAGGTGGGATCGCAGAACTGAAACAATAGATTTTAGGTCCTCTGTAGAAAATTCAATAGATTTATCCGGTCCTCGCAAGATTAACAATAGGGAGTCTATTGTTAAGGTTAGGGTTGAGGAAGAAAAAACAAAAGAAAGCACAATGAGGTCCTCGGAATGAATGGAAGACAAAGCTGTGTGTGTGTTTGTGATGCCATACGTTGTAAACACAATATCTCAACTAGAAGAATTGAACTTGCAGGCAAGTACATCGAAGCCCATTGGGACTGTGAACATACATGCTGCACCCATGATTGCAGATCCGCACAGTAACACGTACGGCTTAGGCTACGAGATGTGTACATCTAAAATGAGATTGACAAACTGTAACACAAACAAATAGGCCTGGCCTAGATGGGATAACGTAAGAGCCACCTATGGGTATGGCTCCGAGAACGCACACGAAACACCACCACAGTGAATTCACAAATGCCAAGTAATGCCTGCATATATATTAAAGGATGTAACGCATCACCCTAAGCTATATTTTTACTTCCCGGAAAGGAAAATTCTCAACTGGTTCTAAGTTACAGTACTCTTTGATTGACAGCAAATTTGAAAAATGCAGAGCAGCTCGTAGTACACAGCGTACACAGGGATCCATTGTTTTGATTACACGTGTGGAGGAATTTCAGACAGGCTGAGGGAGGGACTAGACGTTGGTGGTTGGGAGAATTGAAACTGTCTGGGGTGATGAGTTATTGTCTGTAACGTACAAACTCTGGTAAAACCAAAGCGGGAAAAATGCTAGGCCTAATAAACTCCGCCAGCAACGCATTCTGGCCGTAAACTGAAGATACTTCTTCAAGTAGCGAAGTGAAAAGAAGGAACACAATGATCGCACTAATATATCGTTGGCCGCATTATGTCACTGTCAGTACCAATTTGAAGCTACAATGAACAGAATGCTGGGTAGGTGGAAACGACTTGAAGCAATCAATCAAATCCCCTATTTTCCCTGAGTGAAAGGCGGTAATATTTCGAAAGGGTTCAGTGTTACACACTATAATAAAATTCAAAGGGTCTTGCAAGCAGGCTAAAATGGCGATTAGCACTTAATAAAACAATAGAAATGTCTGCGTCACTGTTCACCTTCGCGTTGAATATGCCATTGTACTTGTGTGCTCAGGAACGTATAACGCAACTATTCGTGTCCACCAACGCCGGTGAAAATGAGAAAAAATTCACACGACAAGCTGAGTAAATCCAAGAATCGAAGCTAGGGGCTTCGAATACTAATCGAAGCTTGAACAGGTCTCAAACGTTGGTGTACCACATCAAGCAGAAGAATCCTGGTTTTGGTGGAAGTCAAAAGTCATTTGGGGTCAAATTGTGAAAACCTTGTAAACACGATATCTCACGAAGGGAAGCTTTGATAGATTTTATATTTGATATGTAGGTGTACCACATTGAGGAAAACAACCCTGTTTTTGGTGGAGGTCAAAGATCATATGGGGTCAATGGGTGAAATTGTGAAAACCATGTAAATACGGTATCTCGACACGTAGTATGTAGGTGTACCACACTGAGTAGAAGAACCCTATCCTTTTGGAGGTCAAAGGTCATTTTGGGTCAAATTGTGAAAACCTTGTAAACACAATTATCTCCAGAAGGAAAACTTGGACAGACTTCATATTTAGTATGTAGGTGTACGGCATTGATTAGAAGCTTATTGTTTTTGGTGGAGGCCAAGGGTCATTTAAGGTCAACAGCGGTTGAACTGTGAAAACATTGCAAGCATGTCTCAAGAACAGAAGCTTGGACAGTACTCATATTTACTATGGATGTGTGCCACAATGAGTAGAAGTACCCTATTGTTTTTGATGGAGGTCAAAAATCATTTGAGGTCAAATTGTGGAAATGTTGTAAACAGAGTATCTCTAGAAGGGAAACTTTTCCAGTTCTCATATGTATTGTGTAGGTGTACCACACTGAGTAGGAGATCCCTGTTGTTTTTGGTGTAGGTCAAAGGTCATTTTGGGTCAACCTGTGAAACCTTGTAAACACAACATCTCAAGAAGGAAAATTTAAACAGCTTTTGCATTTAGTATGTAGGTGTACCACATCGAGCAGTAGAACCCTATAGTTTTTGGTGGAGGTCATAGGTAATTTGGGGTCAACAGGGGTCAAATTGTGAAAACCTTGTGCACAGGATATGTTAACAAGGGAAGCTTTGACAGATCTCACCGTAATGTGTGGGTACATCACATGGAGCAGAACCCTATTGGTTTTGGTGGACTTCAAAGGTCATTTGGAGTCAAAAGGGTTAAAATTTGACAACCTAGTACATAGTGTTATTTCAAGGAGGGAAGCTTGAAGCTATGATCTCATATTGCAGGTGCTGCATCACTGTAACTGTAATATGTTGAGACATGATATATATGAGTCATCATATATCAGATTCATAAAAATCCTCATAATGAAATCATCAAAACCACAATGC
The DNA here is from genome assembly GCA_021234535.1 of Stichopus chloronotus. Lineage (NCBI taxonomy): Eukaryota > Metazoa > Echinodermata > Holothuroidea > Aspidochirotida > Stichopodidae > Stichopus > Stichopus chloronotus. Next base: position 5,579,165 of record CM037836.1, read on the forward strand.
ATTTGTGCATTCTGGTTTATTCTGCAGGATGTTAACTCTTCTGGCCTCTGAGACTTGCTGAGCCACTTCTGTAATCCTAAAGACTTTTTTGAGGAAATTTGAAAAGAGTGAATATAAAGAAACAATACAATGCATACAACTAAAAGAAATGTGTAATTTCTGAACTGTATATTTCCTTATGTACACTGTACAAAAAGACTTCAAATTACAATCTAATGTAAATGGAAACTCTTACAATGTACATTTCACTGGTATTTTTCAGTAATGTTAATGTTATTCTCTTCAAATTTACACACACAAAAACAAACACTGTGACTCTTACTATGTTCGTATACTGTAGTGATACACTAGGAATTAAAATGAAAAGGATATAAAAACGTACATTAAGCAGAAAGGTAGTATAAAAGGAGAAACTGGAGCAATAACATTGACATATGAAATCATGTTCCATATCATACTATGTTACAAGATGAAAGGCAAAAGATGAACAAAACTAAACATGTTAAACTTCACTCGAAATGCACACAACATGCATACCATCAAGTACTAAATCCAATTCAAACATGCAAAGACTTTTTATGACATTGCTTCGTTGGTTTACTTTTGAATGAGAGAGAGAAGACCCACATAAACACATCCTGCAAATTTGAGATTGGATGGCAGAAGGGCACAAAACTATCCAACATCAGTTACAGTACATGTGGGTACCTGTCGGTAAAACCTTCTAAATTGGGGCAAGGAGCACAATCAGATGGGTTTAGTCAGTAAAATATTTTGCAGAGAATTGGTCACCCATGGACTGTTGTGCATAATATAACCCACAAGGGGTCAACTGTTTATGAGTAAGGAAGAGATAGAGCTGTAGAAATGAATGGTGTTGCTTGGGCTTAAACTATTTTTGTGTGGTGTACAAACTTTCTGCACATGAAAAAAGTTTAACCATATTTCCCCTGAGTTTTGATACAATATTTCAAGAGTCACATCGTCTTCTGCGTATGCCTAGACTCTGTCAAGATCCCTCCCGTCTCTTTGGAAATCTATAGCTTGCAAAACACTTTAAAAAATATACTTAGTCTACCATCATCCAAATGTCTGTTAAATTGGTACTTTCCACTGCCAGTGACACTGATCAATCAAAAAGCAGTGGTCTCTAGTATATACTCGTGTAATCACTGAATGAGAAAATATTGTGGACACTCATGTTGAAGTGGCCCCACACATTAAACTTCATGAGCAGGATACTGTGAGGGTTGTGCATAAACAGATTCCACGATGTACAGGAACTTTCCACATACAAACCAGACACAAAAACATGTATGGAAGATCAGGGACACAAACTTCAAGCTTCATCTTACTGGTAGTTCCAATTCATCTTTTGTGTTTTCTGTCAACAAATATTTTATCTATAGAAGCTGAAAAAACAGAAGTACCCATACACCTTTGGTATTTAAAACATTCAAAATAGATAGCACACAAATTCTGTTTAAAGTTTAAAAAAAAGGGGGGGGGGGAAGAACATTTCACACTCTCATTTACAACTAAAACAGAATTCAAAATTCATTTCATGCAACAAATGAAAACTCCTTGTCAAGGGAGTCATGTTCCAAAAAAGTTTCTAAGCCTGGTGCTGTTATTTTGCTAAGTCACAAAAAAAAAAAAAACTGCTTAATTCCAAACAACTAAAAAAAAAACAAAAAAAAAACATGTAGATGAGAGGTTTATGCTATGTACGCAAAACAGGCATATTTTCTTAAGGTAATTGCTGGATGCTTAATCAGTGTGATGAAATTAAGTAAGCCTTTCTGAAGATGAGATGATTATTAAAGTTTTGCTTGAGCAATTGAATAATGATGAAAACATTGCACCTGTCCACACCATCTCCACATTAATGGCTTCTTGTATTTCTAGAGACCCTTCTTTTTCAACTCACAATCATCAAAAAGTCCTGAGAGCAAAGAAAAACTGCTCTTTATCGCTTGGTATAAAGTTCTGCAAAGCTACTAGTTCATCTCATGATGGACTGGATAAATTCTCTAACCAGAGGGGGCTTTGGTCCCAACAAAATGTTTTCATCATATCACAAATACCTACATTCTCTCTCTAAACAAAGGCAGAAATTTCAAAAGGGTAGATGCTAAAAGCAGCAAAAATTGAATGTATTAGGAGTCACCACTTGAATGAAATCTTGTGGTGATCAGAGACACTGGTAACTTTGTTAAAGGAATTCTATTGACCTTCATATCTGAGTACATTATACAGTATATCCTCTGCCCACTAATCCAAAAAAATGTCGTGAAGAAAATTCACTTGCTTTTTTAACCTGTAAATTTTTTTTACAAAAGACGAATATTCAAGTTTATTGATCACCAGACCGGCACCAAAGAGCATCGTTTAAAATGTAAGACGGGAAGGTGGGTTTACAAAAGGTCCCACACAAAGCCTGGACCTTCCAAACATTGCCTTGATGGCACCTCAAAAATACCATCTTCAAGGAAATTTCTTTAGCTGGATACATGTGACCAGTTAAAAATACTGCTGACGACTGTCCATCACTGCAAATTTGACATTTGACTTCAAATGAATGTACAAAGTCTTTAATCTCATACCTCATTTTTTAATTAAAACATTTCAAACTTGTCTTGGATACGTTCCTCTTTGGTTTGTAAATGATCATTAAAGGAATCACAGGTGATAGTGTCTGGAGAATTTGCTACACAGCTGCAGAGGACATGCTACATCTGCTACCGATGTGATTTGATACAAGCTGCGATGTCTTGATGAAGCACCTGATAAGAGACTGCATAGCAGTATAAATGAAATGATAGCAAAGTCTAAGATTTCCGAAGACCAGTCGAGTAGGTCACAGAGTGATAGAAACTTGAGAACGAGAAGCGGGAAAGATGAGGGGCGAGCGTATCAGTTTTTGCGAGGATCAGTCCAGAGGGATGACGTCTTGCGGGCCTGATCTTCCCGGGCTTCTTTGCTGATGGCTATTTCTATTGGTATGAGTATGATCCCAATTCATTTGTTGTAGCTACAAAAACACCATGAAAACTCTGCGTTAATGCCGCTGTACTGGTGATACAAAATGGGATGCGTCATGAAGGTATGTCATCGAGAAATGAATAATCATACTCTTAAAAGTACAAACAAATGCTATGTAAACATTTCAAAGCCCACATAATTTTGTTCCTTCATTCATTGCTGATAGGTCACCTGCAATCACATCAACACCACGACATATTTCCTTTCAAGTTTTAAAATTAGGCAAATTTCAAATAGATCACAATTAGGACAGGGCATGTCACCTTGTTCAAACAAAGAGACAATACTGTGCTGGCACATTCCAGTGATTCAACCCCTTTCGTTATAGCAGGTGACAAACATTTCTGCTGCCATGAGTCAAATACACAGAGTAATATGTCTCAGTGTCTTGATACAACTTTTGAAGTCAAAGCAATAAAAAAAGGGAAAAGCTAAATGACACTGAAAAGTTTGTGACTGGAGCCTATGTATCATCGGCACTGATAAAGATGCACTGTTATTGAACCATCCTTATGTGTACCCAGCCAAACACATCATCAGAATTTAAGGGCAATAGGCTCAATTTGTATCCACCACTTAACAAAATTATGACAAAATGGCAGATGCACCATACTGCTTTCTTTGACTTGTATGACATGGGCATTAACATGTTCAATCAACCTGTCTTTGTCAGGTATGCGGTATCTCCTATTTCTGCACTGTCAACCAATTAACGATATTTGTGGCTATACTGGACATGATATAAGGTAGTTCATAACTAAACTTGCAGCAATGAAACAAAGCCTTATATTAATATGAAAATGAAGTAACAAACTCATTCGAAAAGCATGTAGGCCTGTCAATGACATTTACCAAGTGAGTGGTAGATCAGAGGGATGATTTTTTCCCCGTCAAAGTGATAACATCAAAACTTCTCAAAATAAAATGCATGCTAACATCAACTAAGTTAAATGGCAATTTCTCATCCTGGTGGTGGTATGAGAACCTGAAATATTTTGGTGAACTAAGCAAGCAAACACACAAGCAGAGCCACAAAGTTCTATCAATATGATTGACAAATATACATGTGCACACAAACACATACAGACTAACTGATCACAGAAATTTCTCAGCTTTTTCAGCCTGTTTTTTGTACTATTTTAGTCTTAACATCTAATCCAGCCATCAGCTGATACTCACAGGTATTTCCTGCTGCAGTAAACTAAAAAGATCCCCGATGTCTGTGAAAGCAAAGAGGAACAAGTAAAAGGTCATTTGTAATATGATTATAAAGGAACTAAATGAATACAATGATGATTAACCTTGCACTGCTACATCACAAATTCACACACCAAGTCATAATGGTATTTGGGGATTTTTCCTGGTGGTATTTTTTTTTTGGGGGTGGCTATTGAAACTGGGGCGATCTTGTATCAATTGTGTTCCAAGTTGCATCTAGTTTTTGACATTGGCTTCTCTTTGGTGACTTAAGGACATTGTAGAAGTCAATACATGGACATTCACATTTTTAGAAAGCCTTTAACTTTCACAACTTTGTCAGACCATAACTAGTTTCATTGGTCTGTAAAGAAGGGGAGAGGGGCAGACTCTGAAATGTGACAAAATTGATCCACAGAATCACCCACATGGTGACCTAAACAGAAGAATGTTTCAGGCAAATAAACTGGGATTGTACTATCACCTAAAAGCAACAAGACTGAATTCATAATTGAATTTTAAGCCAATTTCAGTGCTTTAGCTGAGTCTAGTTTCAAACAAATAACAGCTTGTGCAGTTTGCTGTGTAATAATAATATCTGTAGACATGTTAACCTCACTAACGTGCTAATATTTGCTTTCACCAAAGTTTGAAATTCCTGGAAAAAGACATCAAGTGGTATATGGAATACAGTTACATCAAAAGCACTGCCGTAGGAGTGTCACAAGAAGTGTGATATTACCGTGTGCCTGTTGGTAAACTATTGAAAGTGTGAACACATATTTCATGACATTACACACATGTAGTACACTACATACACTTGCCTGCACCTTCTCATGAATAGGAACACCTATTTTCCTTGAGAAGAGAAGAAAATTCCATTTTGAACTATTTGCTGTGTATCGCAGGTGAAATTTGTCAATCTGACACAGTGTGGTCACACAGAGGTTGTCTAGTTTTTCTCTAAATGGAGGAATCAGGTAGTAATTTTGAACCTGGTTAATAACACTCCATTCCGGTACCAGGGTTAACGGTGAAAACACTAATCGACACGCCTCTTGAAATCACTGTCAGAACCCTGTAAAATCAATCTTAAAATCAAACTTTCAGGCACTTGTATCACAGTTTTGTTTTGCAGATACTGTGTACTGAACTTCGTGACCAGTTAACTACTTTACTTCACAATGTCAAAGGACCTTTCACTGAGGTCTGACATTATCTACTGATGTTTTTGCTAATTTTCACCTTGTACCGCTGACCCCCACCAGCTATATTTTACACACATGACATGACTAATTTTCCAAGGTAGATGCAAGTCATGACACCACCTGACAACTACTGAAACATTAAATAAAAGCAGCATTTTGGCCGCAACAAAGTGAGGAGTATGATCTTAACCCACCTGCATTTGAAAGCTGCGGCAGAGGTGCTGCCTGGTAACTTGAGTATGGAAAGTACTCTGGTAGTCCTGGTGGCGGTGGTAAGGGTGCTACAGATGGTTGTGGAGTAATGTCTGGAAACAGACTGTGATGTGGTGAAGATATTAATCTGTAAGCGAACAAAAAACAAAACAAAATAGGTGAGGTTAGGCCTGCCGTGAAGACAACAGTGAGTAAACAAAAATTAAATACCTACAAAGTAGTGAATGACAGATATACATATTGTGAAACGTGTTGTTAGTAGTTTTTGGTCCTGTTCACACTCGTGACACCACTTTAAAACTATTAGTCCTTCCAAACAATCTGGCAATCAATCTGGTTACCACAAGGATTGAGGGAGGGGGGGGGGGGGAGTGGGATGATGGAAGGATGATGCTCCAGTACTTTTGAATCTGCCTGTCATCAAATAAGCGAAGGTACAAAGGTGGCAGTTGTGAAAGTAGTGAAAGGTTAGGTGTTAATGTGGTGCAACAAAGGTGGATAAGGTGGTGGTTTGAGTGTGTGCAGTAGTGAAAGGTTAGGTGTTAATATGGTGCAGCAGAGGTGGATGAGATGGGACAGTTTATCCTAAAGATTTACCAAAGTCAGTGTCACACAATGTAGGGGACCCTCCAATGATAAAGGATGTAGAACAGTAGCACCTTATAACAACACAGCCACCTCTTGAACATAAATGTCACGGAAGTATTCAAAGTTTAGCTAGGGTACACATGAGTGCCAATATAACCCCAGTGATGAGAATATGGATATGATAACATAATACCACTAATATGGAAGATGGTCAGAGCCGCCTGTCTGATGTATACCATCTACGGAATGTTGCGGTTTAAGGAACCGGTTTCTGGCAATTTGATTTCTCTGCCTTTTTGAAGATTCTAGCACGGGAATCAGTTCAAACTACAAATCATCCTGCACACCTCAACATGGACAGCTCATAATCTTGAGTTGATGACTTTTGTAAGTAGCTCATCTTGTTTGGAAATACAGAAAATACACACCCCAACTTTCCTGACCAGGATATAACTAGAGAACCAATGTGTGCAGAGGCTCCTACCTGAACACCCAGAAGGTGACATTTATATATCAGTATATCATACCATAATCATAGGACCCAGCAAAAGTATCATTACATTGAATCATCAACATTGCAGAATATCATAAACTAGAGCACCGACAGTGCAGAAGTTGGATCTTTGTCAATAAATTTGTGATACCTTTGACGGGCACTACCAAATTACAATGCTTATAGCGACATCACAATTCAAGTTCGACATGCTATTATTATGAAACTCTTTTCTTTACATTTTCTAACAGATTTGTACTAGCTGTAAAAATGGTACTTATGTGGGAAAATGGGAGCAAATTTCCAAAACCAATTAAAGTCATTAACTGGGCACTCATTACCATGGACTACAAATTCATACCACCCTAAGATTACCACTAGCAGAGCATCATTATGACAAAGCATCAACAATGTACAAGAGAATCTGTGGGAGTAAACTGGGTCATAGGGTCCACATGGGAGGTTGGACCAAGCAGTTTTGAATACCCCCAATTTGCCTACCAATCAGGGAACATTGGGTCCAAGTTACATACAAATTCATCAAGCATGTGCAAAAACAGCATTTAGAACAGAATTTCATAGAATGGGCTGTAGGGCCCTCATAGGGTCTTGGATTAAAAATCACTGAACACCCTGAAGGTACCACTAATAGAGTATTATTGTGACAAACCATCAAAATTGTACAAGAGAATCTGTGGGAGGAGAGGCATTTCCCAGAATTTCGTAAAATGGGCCACAGAGCCCACATGGGACCTCAGACCAAAAATTTTTGAACACCCCAAATGGCCAACCACCTATGAAATGTTGTGTCCAAGTTTCATGCAAACACATGAAAGCATGACGGAGAAGCATTTTGAACAGATGGATAGATAGACAGACAGATAGATAGACAGACAAACAGATAGCCAAACTGACAGATAGAGTGACACCCCACCACTGCAACAGATGTTAAAAATCTGCCAAATCACTGATCTAACCAAACATAAAACATGCAACACTTGTGATCCTCAGCAACTCTCTTGTTATCTTTAAATTTTTATCACAGCCTTCTTTGCAAACTCTTTACATCAAAGTCACCAGGGTTTCTACAAAACCAGCAATATGAGAGTCTTTTCTCCATAAATGACAAAAAGGAAGAAAGAGGCATCAGGCAGCAGTGCCATTGTGTCATAGAGAAAATGGTGCCAAAGAGATAGTGGTGCCACAGAGGATGCAGTTCAAGTTATTTTAGGTAAAATTAGTAAAATGCATTACTGTTTATATATGTTAGAGGTGAGAGAAGCATGAGGTAAGCATCCTAATGCATCTACATAAAGTCTTCTATGTCTATGCTGGCACATAGTACAGCTATCCATAAATATGGCAAGTCATTACTGCCACATAAATTTCATTTTAGTGTATCAAACGAATAATGGATGCCTCAAAGGAACTTCCACATTTCATTCCATACCTCTGAAAAGACTGAAATTGAGTCTCCTTATTGTACTTGAACTGAATTCTTCATATAAAATTTTCTGAGCTTTACATGTTGACATTTCTATGCTCTTGCCTATCTGTAATTTTCCCTTAGGGCTGATATTGTAGCAGTGCTCGTGTTGCTAGTTTGTGATCATATTTTACTCCATTAACAATGCTCAAGCTCTGCTAACAACTCACATGTCAGGTCGAAAACCTGACTTCTTGCATAGAACAAATAAAGTAAATAAATGTGTTTCTCTGAACCAATTCCCAAAAAATCGAAAACATATGACGAGAAAAGGGAGGACAAGAGAGTGTGAATAGGTTGGAAGGGTGACAAGTCAACTTTTACGTGTTTTGATTACTACTATCTAATTGCTAACATTGTTCAAATTTACAAGAGTGCTATTTAAATACAGCAGCACAAACTTGCACATGACCGATTGATATTGACTCAAAGGTCTACTAAAGTTCTTTTGAGCAGAGAATCACCAACATGGGGCTTTGGGGGCCCATATCACACCCTTTGCAGTGACATGACACACAGTCATGAGCGACACATGCAAGCGTAGGAAAAAGAGAGGCTTTTATTTCTCAAATCATGCAGAGTTGTAAAAGAACAAAAGATGGACATAAAAAGACAAAAAAGTGAATAAAGATAATGCAGCAGCTAAATACAAAGCAAGAAGATACAAAATGAATGGTGATGAAAACTTTGTCTTAGAAATAAATGAAAATAAAATTCGACAAATTTTTACAATCAATATGCATCCAACAAACAATGACTGCAAACATATGGTACATATACAAGGCAATCTCAAATATTCCCAGGCTGTAAATGCATGGCTTACATGTGACAAGTTTTTATGCAGATAAACCTTGTGATATGTATTGAAACTGCAGATAACGTTCTACAAGAACAGATTTTCATGAACTAAAAACAAATCTTCTGATCACCACCTCCCAAACAGAGACACAAAAATGAACCACTAAACAGACAAACTTGGAGGAAATTGAAACACAAACACAGAAAACGTCAAACAAAAGCAAACTCAAACTGGACAAGAAAGAGAAAACAAACAAAGAAAACCACAAACTGATGATAGATGATACAGAAGAGCAGAAATTCAAATATGGAGGTTTGGGGTGGATAACAGCTACAACAAACAAACAGGAGTAATAAAAGAATGAAATAAGCTTCATTGAAACATGCTTTCCCATTAAAAGATACCATGCATAGCCACTGCCTGAATGAAGTGTAATAAAAACAGACAAAAAATGGATGAAAATGCTTGCAGGGGTGAACGTGTTGGCAAATTTCACTGTTCTACCAGATGTGTGGCCAAGGGCCATTGAAAGGAGGCAGACATTCCAGTACCTACTTTAAGTACACGGATGTTGCAAAGATATTTTTACCACAAAAAACATGTTAAGTTCCTAGTTTAACTGAACTTAGGCAACCAAGATAGACATTCCAGTTCCAGTTTTTTTTGTCACAAGAGGTATCACAAGAAATATCAGACTACCTCTATGTGGCACCAGATTTAAGTCAGAGAGCAGTTGAGTATTGACCAATTTGAAAGAAGTTCCCTTTAATTTGCCTCTTAATACGAATGGGAGAGAGAGGTAGTATCTAAATCTTGCAAAGGAGATGTCTTAGCATACTGACAACCAGACCAGGTCCTGTGTAAAAGGGGTTCCTCTACAATCAGTTAAAGTTTAAGCACTTTCATACTCACATCTTCAGGTTGAAAATATCTGTAACTGATAACTAATATATACAAACAGTTATTTATCTTGGGACTAAGCTGGGACATTTATTTACAAATCATTCATTTGCGAATCATGCAGCTATCAAATCATGCGTTTATCAACCGTGCTGATGTCATCGCAATCTGCTTCTGTTTTTTCTGCAACTATCATCTCCTCTTTTCCTCTTTCTCAAACACTGAGTTGTGTCCTTGACAACCTCTGTGTCGTTATCAGCTGACTGTTTCTTATGAATAAGAGACCGTAAACGAACTACTAACCGTCTTGGCTGCTGCATGAGGTTAACCCCTTCCCTGTCGCTCTCCAGGTGGCCTCTGTGGTAGTCTGTCAGGGGGCTGCAGGGGTACGGCAGTGTGGAATCCTGCCTGGGAAAGTCCTGGTCCAAAATGTCAGTTAACCGTCCCGTCACCCTCGTCTGTGGGCTCCTTGACGGTCCCGCTTTGTTAGGACTGACCGGAGAGGGTGGAGAACCAGTGGTGATAGAAGGTGAGTCTGAGATAGGGGTACCTGGTGCAGGCGACAGCTGGGGCTCAACTGGTGGGGTCTGCAGGAGGTCCCGTTGAATTTCCTGATCCAAATCAAAGTTGAGAGCATTTGCGACTTCTTGAGGATGTTTCCTCTCTGTCTTGATGTCCTCTGATTCAGACTCACTGTCAGAGCTCAACGTAAGATCTATGACGGGAGCATCGTTGCTGTCTCTGCTATTGCCTGATTCTGCAACAGCAAAGAAATTAGGAGTGCAATACTAAAGTGTGGGCAGGTGTGCAAGTGCTGTGGGGTGAAATATACATTACAAAGGTAAGGTACACAGTCTAGTCAGGGTTCCTACACCTTAATACTTAAACATCATGACTTTTCCATGGCCATTTCATGACCATGTCCTGACCAGACAAAAGAGAATAGGATCAATAAATATGGCACAACCATCGAGACAGAAAGTGGATTTCCTTAACTCATGAAGTTAGCAGTCTGTTTAACAACATTACGAGACTTCTCCATAATTTCTGTCATGTTTACGAAATTTCATGACTTTTCCAGGCTTTGATAGTGAAAATAAAGTTTCATGATTTTTAAAGGCCTGGGCATACTGCTGACACAAATCCTTTACACAATGACAATTGCACAGCTGACATGATACTTAATGTTGCAATGTGCTTAAACATTTTGTTCCCAACCTAAAGTAGAGCAACAGTGTATCTAATACTGATAGAAGTGACAAGATAATTGATATTTAATTTTCATATTCAAAAGTCAGTTGTTACAGATTGTGACAAAGAGGAACCCATACTAACCTAAATTTATTGAGGATGAGCTTGGTGTTGGGGGAGACAAAAAATGAGGTTCTTTCTTGATTTCAATTTCCATTGACCTCCAGGAGCCATCTTCCAGGAACTGTATCTCGTTTGATTCTGGTGGATCCCGTAATATTTCCATGAACAACCTGTTGGCAACAGTGCGAAATAGAGGTCTAAATACTGAGGGCTTGACCATATAGAGTTGTGACATGCAAGAATTTCTGTTTAGTTTATGAACCGATGATGAACTTTTTAAAAAAAACATATCTCTTATTCAATGGACTGTTACATATCAAAGAAAACCTTGACAGCCCAGTCATCCTTAGGGTGTGGTATAGTTTAAAATGACTTTCTTTGAAGCAAAATGTATAACTATGGAACTCCAAACTTAACAAATCCTTACCCATCAATGGACAATTGGTCAAATGGAGCTTTCTTGTCACAAACAGGACATATCCACGTGGGTTTCCTACATGTAATAAACAAAATGGAGAAAATTAAAGTACATGAATTTTTAAAGATATAAACTGCATAAAGTAAACATGAATGGACCTCTTTCCCAATGAAGTGTCTAGAGGAATCAGTCTTTGGCAAACTCCACTTCTGTTCATTTGTTTCTTGACAAAATAATTATTTTCATGAATATGACAATGCAACCTCATGTTGGATTTGTAAAAGAAAAACAATTGCCAGTTTTGTGCTGCAATACATGACTAACTGGACAAGCCCACTTGCAACTTGCAAGAGCAGTGGAAAATAGGGTCTCACCTCTCGTTCATCTTGAGATAGAGGGCAGCATCAAAGCACTGAAGGTGAGTACAGGTCAGAGCACGACATGGTAACTGCATCCTCATCTTACCCAAGGGACACATCAATGAGACTCTGAGACTAGTGGTAGCAATCTCGCTGTCAGGGTCGTGGGCCAGTTTCTCTTTGACTGTTGAGAAATGTTCAATGTAGACATTAAGAACATTATACATATTTTCTTTACTACCTGTGTTTTTGTTTCACATTGATTACCTATTTATCTGAAACTTCTCCTGAATTGTTGTTTAAACTTTTTTTCATATTATGTATGACATGTTATGAAAGATTTCATTTGATAGGATTGAATGATTTATCCCTTGATAATTAAAGTAAGTCAATTAGTAAAAACTACAGGATAGTCAAAGAAAGATGCTGGACACGTTAAATTCATACAGTATAGCACAAGCAAGACAATGTCAGAATTTCAGCGAAGTGAATGTACACAATGGTTAAAAGTACCAGTAATGGTGGGGAATTACTGTAGGTTATACCACAGAGAGCAGTGCTGTTTAATAATAAATGAAAGTTTAACCACAAAAACGTGGTTTGCATCAATTAACCACATGTGACACTGTCAAAGCTACGGTGCTTTATGGTTTGCTCATATTTTTATTTCATTTACATGTTTTGTTCTACAGTACAATGTCTCTATGTTGTGTATATTTACGCTTTCATCAATATTATTCATTTATACATTTCAGGAGAGACCCACTCATTCCTTCCTACAGTACATTACTTAACAAAACATCCTGCTTTCTTTTTTTCACACAACATTCATCACATCAAAATACTTCGAGGAGAGCTGCATGTAACCTCTCTAAAACAGCTAGTGAACAGTCTAACAACATTTCCACCAACCTTGTGGAGTTCATTTGAAAAGCAAGACTGAAGATATCTCTCTTGGACATGTTTTCTGGAGAGGTGACTCTTAGCAGAGCTGTCGTCAACCAAGACATACTTTGAAAGTTAAAAATAGTGTTACCAGCTTCGAACTCTTTTAAGTTTGAACACTCAAATTCTGAGAGCAGTTCAACAAGTTGAGTAGAGGTGAACTGAGTGCTCAAAGCATTTGAAGGTAATATAAACTACGGTTGTATATTACACTTTCGACACTTTGAGCACTCGAGTCCACTTGCAACTCATGATATATTATGCACAACAGCTTAACAGGATAAACAGAAACTACTGTAGCTAAACAATTTCCGCATGATTGGCAATTTATTTTGTCCTTTGTGCAAGTTACATCAAAGTTCAAACCCATCTTTAAACATGGTTAAAGTTTATGGTGTTATTTTTTTTTTTGGTTTGGGGGGGATTTGTTACTTTGAACAAAGACTTACTCGCTAATCTTGTTTGGTATTACTGCCTTTATGGTGCATTATCTTCGTCATGTACCTCAAAGAGATTCTGTGTCTTTTCCCGCATTACACACCTTTATTTTCATTATGGCCAACTGTACATAATTTAATTTTAGTGTTGAAAATGAAATGTATACACTACTAGCAGGATTGCTTGTCCAACTTAGATGAAGGAACACACATGGTACACCTGAGCCTACACGTATACAGTATTCTTGAGGAACTCTTGAGTCCTCTATCAGTGGTTGCAATGCATTCTCATGAACGACAATTTCACCATACATTTGTGTACCAGTGATACATCATGTGCGATGGAATGTGGACTATAACACCATTGAGCATGACCATTTCAAATTCTCTTCAATAGCAGTAAAATGAAGCATCTCAAAGTCAAAGTTACTGTAAGTACTGTGCTTTCTTCAGTGCCAATAATAAGTGTATCAAGCTTTGATTTACTTTAAGTTAAACTTCATGAGCCATTCATCACTTTGAGAAGCAAGTAGGCCCTAATATAAATTAATGACTTAGCTTTCAGGTCATCTAACAATTACCTCATAATCAACCAAATGCCAATTATTTTAACAATTATTAGCCACACACCATCACTTTGTGAAAGTGCAGATAATAGTCTCTTAATTTTATCTCACACGTGCATGTTTCTACAGTGCCTAAGAGTTGCTGAGATAAAAGACTATTAAACTGACGTCCTAATCTTCAGCAGAACAGGTCGGGCTAATGTTTCCAAATGATAGTTAAACTCCTTTGCAGAATGGGCTTTTTATTTACCTCAAAGCAAAGCATTTGTGACTAGTGGAGGGTGGGGGAGGGAGGTAATGGTCATACTGGGGTAGGAAAAGAGTGAGACAGAATGAAAAGAAATGGATAGTCTACAACAGGCTTCCTCAAGTGGTTTGAAGTGGCATGCAACAAGTACTGGGAGAATATTGAAAAGTTGAATATTTTATACCTATGTTGACAAAAGTTATTTTTTCTCAAAAATAGGTAAATCTGTCACATCCCACAGTCTGATTTAAATAAAAAATGCACCATTTTGCATCTGAGTCCCTTCTAAAACACTTAAATTTAACAAGGGGACACCCCTCCCCTTATAACCCTCTCCCAGGACAGTGATGAAAGGTGCATTATATCAAAAACATTTAGCTATGTGGTGCATCAGCAAATTCAGTTGAGGAAGCCTGGTTTAGGGGTACAACATGTATGAATGTAGGGATGACTTCAGAAAGAGAGGGTACGACAGAGAGAAGAACTTACTGGAGGCCCTCGAGTGGTCCGGATTCCGAACATTTCTGGCTTTGAGTCTTGCCAAGAGGTCCTCTGATGTGACTTGTCTGACAAGATGTACTGTTGCACAATAAGACTGGAGAAAAGAAGATATATCTGAATGTGTCAACCAGTGATGCCATCAACATAGGAGCGAAAGGTAGACAAGGCAGATTCAGGGCACAGAGCACAGGGTGCCAGAACTCCATTCAGGAGCATGTTGCCCAGGGTTGAAAAATGCCCTTAGTGTACAGTATGAAGTAAGTGGTAGTACTATATGTCTACAATGTGTACAACACAATAATGTAAAGTTCTACCAACAGAGATAATACTGTAGTTCATTTTTGGCACGGTAGATGGGAGTGCAGTTATTTTAAGGAGACAGGTATAAAAGGGGTGAAGCAAATAATAGCACACCCCTTCAGTGGATTGTACTCAGTTGAACACAAATGGTTTGAGGTCCTTGTGCATCAGCTGAAGTGTATAAAAAAGAGCACCAATGGTGCAGAGACTCATACTTCAACATCCTACTCACTGACAGAGTGTCATTATGACAAACCATCAACATTCTACAAGAAAATCAGTTATCATTAGGTGACTGATTGTACTAAATTGGCATTTGTTACACTTTTACAAGGCCACTTTCTTCCCTGCACAGTACCCATGACTACAGTGCAGCAAACATGAATGCAGTCCTCCTCATATCTTTTTTATTTGAAATTAAGATTTCAGTGAGAATATACGGGAAATTCTCTGACCATCTATGGCATATACTGTACAGTAATGCAATTGGACCTCATCCATGATCTTAAATGCGATCAGAAGAATTCCATCAAGTGTGTGATCAAAAGAATTCCATCAATTTCCACATTCAATGACTCCTCCTTTTCACCACATAATTTCAAAGCAACAAAACCCTGTAAATGCCCCTACATGACTGCCAGCACCACAAAGAGCCTGCCTACAATGGTCAAACGCTCCTTTCACAGTAAGCAGTAGCGATATTCCAAAAAGAAAATATCAATATATCGGCAACAAAATATACATAATATCGATATTATCGATAATTTCGCAGAACAGGTACACACAGTGTGCTACTGCACATATGGACCCAAACTGTGGGCTTAACACGTTTTCCGATACTTTAAAAAAAGAGCAGTTTGACTGACACAAAGTGTATTAAAACTTATTTTTTTTCTTCTTTATTTTCACCCCATGCTCGTATTCTCAAATGTTCCTTTCCCCATGTGAATTGTTTGAGGTGTATGTTTGCCTACTTGAACCCGTTTTAACCCCTATCCCGAACGCCTTACCTAAATAGCGTAACTTGTGAACCTACCCTCCGTAACTACTACATAAAAACAAAAGTGGCAGCTATTATTGTCTTTCAACACAAGCACCTTGTACATTCAGTAAAAAAAAAATGCTATGCATCATATGCTCATCGTGCTACGCAAGGGGTATTTTGGTGAGATACTAGATATTCTCATACGCTGGTGTGTTGTTTTGGAAACCGACTGTCCAATCAGATTGCTCATCGCGAGCTACCAACAGGTGTTGTGGGCGGGGAAAGCTGGGGCAAGAGCCATATATGGATGTGAGCGTGAGCAGGCCCCCGCTTGCCTTCAGTACTGACCACGTGCAATCGCATGACTACAGATATTATAGTAGTTTCTCTGCATTATCGCCGTTTATCAAACACGATAAAATACAGACTTTTCTATAATATAGCTTCACCGATAAATATCGGCGCAGTGAAAATACAGATAACCATAAATATACAGACGTTACAGTAGTTTCTCTGTATTATCGCCGTGTATCAAACACGATAAAATACAAGCTTTCTATAATATAGTTTCGTCGATAAATATCGGCGCTATGAAAATACAGATTTTCTAGTGCAGCGCATCGTGTTATAAAACGATAAAATATAGACTTTTCTGTAAATATAGTCTGTGGATAAATATCGGGGCAATGAAAATATAGGTTTTGGGGGAGTGAAATGTGTGATTATATGCGGGATTTGTGTGGCTTGTAACTGCTGGTCGTGGGGAATGCTGTACCACTGGGCGGCGTGTTAAAACGATATATAGACTTTTTCGATAAATATAGTCTCGCAAATAAATATCAGTGTAATGAAAATGTAGGTTCTCTGTGAGTGGAATGTGTACGTCGTTTACATGCGGGAAGGATTTATGTGGCTTTTACTGCAGGTCGCGCGATGTACTGGACTACTGGGGGACGTGCATAAAACGCTAAATATAGACTTTTTCTGTAAATATAGTCTCGTAGAAAAATATCGGTGCAATGAAAATATAGGTTTTCAGTAAGTAAAATGTGTGTACGTTACATCATGCGGGAAGGGCCTGTGTCACACAAGGCGAGTTACAGGATCGGAGGCGGGGCTTTTCCAGAGTACATCCAATCAGTGCTGTGAACACGCATACCCCAGTCATTCACTACACAACAGCTGTTTTAGACGGTGTGAAACGGGGCAGTTTGACACAGGAATAAATTATCTGGATGTGCTTTGACTGACTTAGCGTGAACTTTGCGGTAAATCTCGAAACAGGGTTTCCATGAATATAGAAGTAACTATATATAGTTATAGATGTAGCAGTCTATATTATCGATACTTTTCTATATTATAGTATTTTCTATATATCGATATAGTTCCAAGGTGGATATCGATAATATTCCTGAAAACGGGATATACATATTATCGATAATATCGATATACCGCTACTGCTTATTTCACAGAGACCGAAACTTAACATTCATGGCCATTGGTCGCTGCACACAAGGTACAATGGAGTACCAGGAGGGTTGCCAGTTACATGTTTGTTCACAGTCGATCTACGGGCAGAGCACGTGCCACGGCAGTAGTGTTTCTGTCCAGCCCAGCTTCAGCCAATCATCTTAGAGCTTTAAAACTGAAGACAGCGCATACGATTTTTGTGGAATTGAAAGAAATTTGGCTCCAAAGCTGGCGGACATAGTTTCTTGAAGAGAGCAGCCAAATGAAGAAACTCATCTGCTACACAGGGTAGTTGAAAATACTGCTTACTGCACTCATACAATACTAGTGCAGGAGAGAGTGAGCCAGTGCAACACTATTAATAGTCTAATGATGCGTAGGGCAAACAATACATTTCACATTCATGTCCCATGCACATTATCCATGTAATTACTTTACCACCATAATTTAACATTATTTCTTTAGAAACCTGCAAAAGTACTTTTTCAACTCCACACATTTTATTACAGTGACGTTGTTTAACTGTTTGCATTGTGTGTGTATGTATTCTGCAACAAAGACTTCTATTATTCTTTCACAGCACTGCATTAATGTTTAGGGTGAAGTTTTAAAAAGTAAGATACAACTACTGTGCCAGTAGTTGTGAACACACTTCACATCCAACTAAGGTTGTAAAATTGGGATTACTACTTAAGTATAGATACTGTACATAGTGCCTACAGTTGAGGTCGGAAAAATAAACTCCTATTCAACAAAATGCCATTTTCATAGCTTGCTCCATTGCTGAGATACGATAAAATGTTGAACGATACATGATCTTTTGTGATGTCCTTCTTGTACGACTCAAGTCACCTGTTACTTGTTTCCTTTTGAAACTGAATGGCAAATACGACCTCAAAAAGCTTACTGATTTTCTTGCATAGCATGTTGTATGGAGAGGGTTGCATATTATCAAAGTACAACGGCTTCTTGACAAAGTGCAATGGCTTTCAGAAAAAAAAGAAAAAAAGATAAACATGTAGAGAGTATTTATTTTGAGTAAGTAGGAGAATGAAATCACAAATTTTTGCACAATCTACCATTTTAAAGTCAGTGAAGGCTCTTCATTTATTTTTGAGATAAAAATACCAAGATGCAGTATTTTTTATAGCCTTTTACAACTGTGGGAGTAGTCAGTAACTTTTGAAAATGCAAGAATAAAAGCACATCCTGCTTGAATAAGCTTCATCATTTTACATCTCATCTCAGGAATGTCCTACAGTATTAAGATGGGAGGTTTTGGACCATTTGAATTCATTCTTCAAGTTCTGTGACACATCCTTCTAAAATTTTTGACTTCAAGAACAATTTTGCTTAATACATAATGGTTTTCTGAACATTGACCCACAAACAGCACCTTTCAGTACTATGGCCACTTTCACACTTGTTCTTTTGATCACACACACTTTATCTGATCCAGATCTTATCAACTGCTCCAGATCTGATCAACTGCTCAAGTTGTTACTTTCACACTTGACAGGAATGTGTGAATGATCAAAATATAGTCCACTAGGTAGGTGTGCACAAATCAGTTGTCATGACAACTCCCTACCTACTGCTTGCAATGTGCACCCATACGCATAGCTCAGAGTTAACCATGATCACAGGTCACCTTGATCAAACATCCCTGGTTGGCAACAGAAGGTACTGCTAATCTTTGGTACATGAAAAATCACAAGACCAACTTTTCTGCCTCAACACAGATGACAGTTAATAATGAGTACATCGGTTCCGTTAGAAACTTTGGCAACTAATCACTGCTAACATAGTGAGTCTAAATAAATACACTGGGGGAAAATTCACTGAATGTATGAAAGCTCTGTGGAGATGTTAACTTATACCCAACATGAAAAGAACGAACGGCAAAATACAATTTTCGAGAAAAGAGAGGGCACTAACTCCTAAGACACTCCTGTGAGAGAGCTAATCAGTGTGACTGCTGCATGTCTTCAACCTGGCCCAGTGGTCAGAAATTCATTCCTTGCTTAAAGGGATGGTGGGATGATGGGATGGTGGGAAAGACTTACCAGGAAGCTGGAGGATAACATCGTTCAGCATCCAGTCAACAGTCATTTCTTTGTGTTTTTCTATTTTGCGACTAATTTGTAATGTATTTGGGTTATTTTGTAGGTACTAAGAGTAACCTAGTTTTACGTTTTGTGTGACACCCCCTTTGTTCCTTAGTTATGGCTTCCCCTTCGGCTTTACGAGTCTGTCGTGCCAATGACGTCAAACTTTTCAAAAAAATTCAGGCTGAGTGAGGATCAGAGTTTGGTAACTTGCAGAGAAGACCATCATACAGTAAGAAATAGAGAAGATAATTAACTGCAAACATTAGCTGTTGTCACAATGATGCTGTAAATAAGTCCTGTGAACTAGCAATAATGAAATGTTTGCCAAAAGCTGGGAAACTTCTTGCTATAGCTCAATTTTGTAGACTCAATGCACAATTCCGTCACTTCCAGTTACAATCTTACAAAGACATTGAGCTAAGCCTCACCAAAATATGATTTCTGAGGGAATCAACCTCATATTCAATTGTAAAGCTTGCATCAAATGCTGCAGTGGTTTTATCAACAACTGCAGTGATAAAATATGGTATCAAAATCACCAGACTATTTCCCTTTCCCCTTTTTCTTAGTTTTGGTGTTTCTTTTTATTAACTTTGACATGAGTAATGATAATGTGCAGTTTATCACCATGACCATTCATTGACACACTACTTTAGTTAGGTTGTGGATACATGTAAGACATTAAACAACACGGTTGTGAATCTCTCCCAGAAATCAAACTCATCCCTTAACAAATGTAAGTTCCACGTGTGCTAGGTTTATGTGCTAGCTTTATAGTTGCTGGAACTTAGCACAGAAATGTGAGACATCATGTGCCGGCATAAAAACTATACAGGCCAGATCATATCACATGATATTGTAAACATTATCCTCCAAGAGCATGTACACAATGAGCAGAAAAACAAATGATTAAGTGAGCATGGAGGCTATGCTCACTAGAGATGGCTATCCAAAAAAAGGAATATTAAGTCTTCAGTGTTAACATTTTCGCCATGATTCGAAAACAGCAAAGGTGAAAAAGAGAGATCATGTCACTCATCTACAAACTTGGATGTCCACAGAATACAAAAAGAAAAAAACAATTCACAATCCATCAGATCGGGAGGAATATATTACTCCTGAAAAAGCTTTGACACAGTGGCATCACATTTTTCATGAAGGGAGGAAATGCGGGGAGATAAGAATGCCTCTCCGATTGCAGTTCCCAGTCAATCTGGACTTGATGATAATGTCAAGTAAGTTTTTTACTTTTCAGAAGGCACAGGTTTGGAAATTTACATGACCACTGAGACTAATGGATGTCATTCTTCCAATTTATTTTCATTTGTATGATTTCCCGGAAGGTGGAAAGTGTCCCCTCCCAGATGCCCATGTTTACACTATCATTCAGGTGTAACTTCAAGTGTATTGCTGCATAGCAAGTTCTCTCACAGTAGAGGGAGCCAAACGTTACAGGGAGACTGGCAAGATGAAAGTGAAATTGGAATACACAAGCAATAATGTAAACTTTGTGCAACATTTGATAGAAGGTGTACCAGAGCTATGCAGTCCTATAACACTGGAAGAGCATGACAAGAAATCTGTGTTATCAAGATGTATGAAGTTCTGTGTAGTTACATGCTGACATCTTTAGACAAAATGATGTCAAGGAGATAGATGATGTTTTCTTACCCGTGCAATTTCTGGGATCCATTGGATTTCTATTTGGTTGGTAGCTGATGCAAGTAGTCTCGTCAATGCAGTTATGTTGATTGGTCGACCAGGTCTTTTGGCCTCAACCCCTGGTTTATTTTGAGGGTAACAAGGCTGCAAAAAAAAAAGATAATGAAGATTGATGGTATAGCACAGAGGATGCACTTAAAACCACTGTCATCTTCAGTCAAGCTGTCTGCACACAACTGCAACACTCAGTCTCTGCCAAAGCATTACCTGTATGGACTGCTTCAATCATAGCTACGAAAATGTGCAAACTACAGGTGGACATTCTTACAGGCAGCATTAAAGAAGACTGATGTTGCAGAAGACTAGATTTGGTAACCTAACCATATTTGAGACAGGTCACTATGCTCCACCTTACAAAATGCCACATCAGGCATGGCAGATTGAATGTAGATCCCTTAAGGGGACACATGAACAGAATGTGACTTAGTGATTCTATGACAATATGGGAAATAACAATGTTTACAAGAAATTTTGTTTGAGTGTACTTTGAACAAGGTCCAACAATGCATTTGAGCAAGGGGTAACATCATGTGTGTATATCTGCATATATGTTGTGGATACATGAAATTTCTGATTTTCTGCAATGCAAACTATATAACAAGACATGAAATGGTCTTGTAGCATTGACTGATGAATGTCTTTACATGCAAGAATGAATGAACTTTTTCTTCTTTGATCAAACTTATGCTGACAGATTACCTCTTCTATTCTAGTGAAATTTTTGTGATTGTTAGATTTGACCTATGTGATGAACGACAGAGATCAATCACACACCAGGGGTGGATAATCCTAATCTTTGCATTTCAAGCTAGGTCTAGTTCCTGATATCTTGTGCCCTAGTGGAGACATGAAAATGAACAAATTATACAGGACAGTGCTGTCTCATACATTCCTGCATTGACTAACGGGGTTCAAGTGTTTCTGATTTCAAGTTGGACCTTCACAGTACGCTGTTCCAGTATAGCTGTCCTCAACTTCACAATACAGAAACTAGATTATAGAATCTTTTGGAGTTATTCCTCCTTGAAAATTTATTTTTAAACGACCTTTGCCAGCAACTGGATCCTTACAGAGGGACATCTTGGTCTGCTAAACTCATGACAGAGCCCACCCAATGAAAAAGTTCAAGGACTGACATATTTGCCTACTCTATGTTAAGAAAAGTTGGGTAAATTTCAAGTCCAAGAGGAAACACTTCCAATTCAGTGAAGGTCAATTTACAAAATGCCAACAATATGACACCACAGATGATTCAATAGAGGTCTATGAATCTTTGGGAGGCATAGTGAAATTGAGTCACTGGGTCAAGATGGGTGAGAGCTTAGAGGCACTGTCAAAGCTTTTACAGTCAACATGAGTTGAGATGATGAGTGCGACAGTTGTGTGGAGGTATGAAAGTGGGAAGGAACAAAGCAAACTTTTGTTCCAGTAAATCTCGCTTTCAGTTGAGTATAATCTGATTAACGTGGCAATGCATTCTCTTTACAGTAACTGATAGTAAACTAAAACCTGCTGAACCATGAAATAGTTGTTATCTCTTGAAAGTGTAACTACATGCTTATTCATCTAACACCCAATGATGCACTTTTTGATTAATAGCAATCTGAATGAAATCCTGGGGAAGGTGTGCCCAGTTGATGGTGTGATGTATGTGCAGTGTATGGGTATGTATCTGTCTACGTACTGGTAACCTTTCATATTGCATAAATAACTTCATCTTAATCATTCTGGCTTTCAGTCTGTTCTGCAACATACCGACACCCAAATTGCCAGCAGAGGGAAGTTCTATGTTATGGTTTAAGAGGAACAGGATGCGCTTGGAAGCAGTGTTACACGGACTCTATTCAAATTTAGCACAGCAAAGACAGGTTTGAAGTTCATGTGGAAACAGACGGATGAGGGGAGTGATTCCATGAAAATGTACTAACACTTTGACAGAAAATGGTATCTCTATTCAGACAACCAAGCTAACAAAACTACTTTAGTTTCACACCTGGACTAGGTACACAACCAAAGCTGACCTGACTGGCTTCAAACCTTGATGAGGTACACAGCCAAGCTGACATGATTGGCTTCAAATCTGACAAGGCACATAACCAAGTGGACATGACTGGCTTCAAACCCTGACACGACACTTCTGGACTGTACTATGAGAAAGGTGGACAGAGGAAAAATTACCAATTGTGTCAGTGGAGGTGTAGATAAAGTGCACTGATGTGTGCAGACAGGGTAAGTAAGAGACTAAGGGAGTGTATGTAGGCACTTACCGGTAATGAACATATCTTTCCGTTGACTTTGACTGTAACACTGGTCGGAATTCTGTCCTCTTGTTCACAGCTGGTCTCTGCTAAACAAAATCTGTCAATGTCCAAAAATAGAAAAGTTATAGCTTTGTTGACAGCCTGACAGTGAAATCAATGAAACACTATTGAGAAATATCTAAAAGAAAGTATGAAAACTGCTCCACAACCTCAAACTCCCAGCAGAAAGCTAATAAAAGACAAGCTGGTGGCCATTGCAAAAAAGTTAGAACAACATCACCATGCAGGTTCTTCAACTCCTCAAAGTAACTATCATCCTACTGGTGTGACCTTGACATTTCTATTAATACTAGGTAGTGCAATGTATATACAAACTACTGTAGAGGTGGCATTATGACAGTTCAGAAAACTTCACACTTTAATGGACTATGCTGGGACTTTGGGACAAATGGTAGTCTATGTGTCTTGCTGTAAGCAACAATCATAGTACTGATGACATGGTGCTTTTATCACAGTCTCAAACTTTGTGTTCATAAATATGCAGTGCCCTTTCACTACTGAAATAGATAAAAAAAAAATCACAGGAATAAAAGAAATCCTGTTCTTTCAGTAGACACAACAGTGTTCCTTAGTGCCAGTTCAAGTTGGAGTACTGTAGATAAGCACACTGTAAATGTGTAGATACAGTACTAGATAACCATGGAACCTAAAATGGGTGGGAAGGGGATGGTCCAAGCACTTACAGTGAAGAAACAACTAAAGTTGGGGTAATTGTTACCATTGTTCTTTGAACCTTGATCAGCAGGCCACCCGCCAAGACCACTGGGTAACATGACCATGCAATTAATATGGTAGGAACAAAGAAACTACAAATTTGGTAAGAGGGAGGAGGTAGCCCAACTGACCAACAAACACCATATGGCAAACTGATTGGAAGAGTTCCCACAACCCACTGGTGTTAGTATTCACAAGTGACTGCACTTACCCCTTGCTTCACTAATGCACTGAGTTAGAGAACTTACTCAAAGTGTATTTGAAATCAATTCTGACACAGCCCCCTCTAAGTGTACAATGTGAATTCACAAAGCCCAACTAAGGGAATACAGAACTTGATGACTTTAGGCGTGAAAACTGTTCAAGCTACCACTACCTTTCACAGTGGTTATGCTTGCTACGCTTGGTCACAACTGCAGTTGGACAATGTATATGTGAAACGAGCTGAGTTATTTTAATAAAGTTTAAGGTCAACATGAGGCAAAGTAGAGGGAATAATACAAGAATGCGGCTCTACAATACCTTAATTGCACTTGCACTACGTAGTTCATTGTCTGTGGATGTTTTGATTCCATAATCTGTTGAATTTGTGACGGCATTAGATGAAAGTACAGCGTCCTATGAACATCGCCATACTTGCTGGAGTTTGGATCCACTGTAATAGAGAAAGAAAAGGTAGAACACCGTCAATGAAAAACTGTAACTTTAATACTAAAAATAACAGTGGACATACTGTAGGTTGACTATTAAAAGCACACTCACAACATACCTACAACCTCAGTAAATGTTTATTTATCAATGGTATTACTTCTTACTTGGGCTTACCTACGTCTTAGATACTTACTCTGCCTATCAACCCCACATTGTATAATTTTACACACAGTACCTTCTGTTACCCCATACTTAGATCACCAGCCAACCCCTTGATTCAAAGCACAAGTCTAATCACAGTTGGAATGACAGTTCTCAACTGTAGGTCATGAAGTGGAGTACTATAATATATATACACCCATGCAGTGGATAAAATATAGTATAGAACTAAACATGAATTGAGATTTGGCACAAAACCTACAGTACAGTACTACAGTATGAGCACCCAATGAGACAGTTACCACATCACTATACTGCACACATGCCATGAACTACTATAGTAAGGTCTGCAGAAATATGAGACAATATGCAGCAGTGGTATTAAAGTTTGAACACTCGCTAGTCATCCTTGGACAACCAACCTTTCTTACCCTCTTCTGTTGGGAAAAACAGTACAGTCAATGACAGTGAACTGCATTACTAGAATCAAATATGTAACTTGGTAGGTAAGACTGTTTACAAAACCTCAAGTAGCAACGTTACAACAAACATGTATCAGTTTCTTCACATTGTGTCTTCAGGCTTCAGTAATACTGTAAGTGGTCACTTAGAACTGTTTGTAGGTGTTTACATGTTCAAATGACATATCTTCTCAAACATTTTACCTGCAGATTAGCAGCTGTATCTAAGTAACACAAGATACTAGAAAACATCAAGATCTGTGCAACAACTAGACTGAGTATGTGTCATTGGAGTCACAATGTGTTTTCTGTCATGACTGCTACATTAAACACTGCTTTTCAGTTTTGGCACTTTTAACATGTTTTCTTCTATTCAGATACTAAGCACAAGAATTACAGTTAAATTTCTGGAGAAGGTGCATACAGTACTTGCCCGGTGATGGAAATTGCACAGGTTTACCTAAGTGATAGTGCACTGTACTGTGTGTTTTAGGGTACTGTAAATATCTATCGAAATAATTCCAAGACCATTTCTCATTGCATGTACTGTTTTATCTTTCAACATTTCTCAATCCTTTAAATCCTAGGATTAATGATGCTGACCTTTCACTTGTTTAGTTATCAGTCAGCTTCAAGAAGAGAGAATAAAACCATAAGATTTAATGAGAAAACTTTTACAAGCCTAAAGCAAAATAAACTATGTTTATCTACAATATATGCCCCAAGGGCTTCAAATTTATGTGTAGGGGATGTTCATAACAGTCAAATTCAATGCCTGGTGGAGCTTATACAGCAGCCCTACATACAGATACTAGCCACAGTCCATGAAGTGTAAACCTCCATCTACTGTTACAAAACACATGGTACTGATAACCAAAGATTACTTTGTTCAGCATCAGTACATTTTGTTGAGAAGTTTGATGCACTGCAGCTTACCAGTTTCCCCAAAACTCCCTGGTTAGGGAATTCGCTAGCGACGTACTTACCTCATATAACCTACTGTATGCATTACCATATTGAGTATGGTCTAGCATCAAGCAATTTTGTGTGTGCGGGTGGGCGCGTGTGTGTGTATCTGGTCATCGCCCTTCCTTAATTGCCAGCCTTTTGGTGTTGCAGCAAAGTTCTTGCTGCACACTTTGCATCTGTTTCAATCTGCTTCTATCTTCATGCATAGGTTATATGAGGTGAGGGAGTATGCATTGTGAATTAGTGCCCCCAAAAAGGCCAAACATTCATTGCTTGTGATGTTTTTTTGCCCTCCATAACATGTGTCAAGCATTCCCTATAAAACAGCCATTTTACTTTTAAATTTGAACTCTCCAATCATTTTAGCTAATTATCAAGAAATACAATAGTTTGCACACTGTAATCTCGATCTGACTGTGCGAACAAGCAATTATAGATCTAATTGAAACTTAAAACGACACTCTCATTTCATCTGTCATCTGTTGGATACATATTTACTTGTATTCTTTTCTGTTGCCATTCCATGACACTGTAATATATTCTGGTCCCTGCATCATGTACAGTAACAAAATAACTTTCTCATGACATACCAAGTTTGGTTGTGTCAGATTTAGAATTCCATGTGAAACCATTTAGATACTGTACTGTAGGTTAGATTTCTCAGAGAATACACACATCCCTATATGTGATTGAACTACAGTACCACTCCTGTCCTGCCAATGAAGCAGTGCTGATTCACGGAATGTAATATTACTGTAGCATGATCGACATTAACAGAACTTTGCAGAAACAGCCTTTTGCGGGGGTGTATGGGATTCGATGGAATTTCGTGGAAATGAGGTAGGACTATTTCATTTTATTCCGTTCTCTAGAAAGTCACACTTTCACTGCATGCAATGTGACAAAAATATCTAGAGGGTGTTTATAAGAGAGATGTTAATTAGGGAGGTGGTGCTCCTTGGGGAGGGAGGGCATTCATTAGAGAAAGTATGATAAATGACACGATCTCATTTAAGGAGAGCAAATGTCACTTTCTATGCTACAAAGAACTAATCACATGTGACATCAAATAATGTACTGTACATGTGTTTGCAGAAATATGTTTCTGTTTGGGAAGGCTTTGCATTTTTTTCAAACTTGCAAAATTTGTATGTATTCTCCACAACTCACTGTGGGAGGGGGGGGGGGTATTAACAAGATACTACACTTATCCCTGGGGTGGGCCCAGACTTTGAGCCTGAGGGCATGGTGTCAACATTGGTTTTGGATGCACTTTGAGGTAGGTCAAACCTAATTCATTAGTGAAGCAAGGGGTAAGTATATGTCTATGATGTGAATCCAACTTGATAGCCAGTAGTTGAAAAGAAAAAATTCAGTTCTACTCTTTAGTTTCCTCCCAAGAAAGTCACAAACTTCACATTGAATCACATACTGTACTGTACAGTAGAATGAACAGTCCCTGCCTCCCAATCCCTACAGTACCTCCGCATGCAATCTTCCAGTGGTGACACATGTCATCAACCTGAACCATACGAATGCCATACCAAACGTGAGGCTAAAAATTTTAAAATCAACCTTCACTGATTCACTACTGAAATAAAAAATTTCATAAACTCAAAGTACAGTGTAAGTACAAAATATTAAATATTCTGGATTTCAAGTGTCCTTCATTCCAATGGAGGCTCTGCTGTTATAAGCAGATAGACATTTTATCAATATGTTCTTTAATCAATTTGTGATTAGATAAACATTTTACCATTGCCTTTCCCCAGATCATAACCACTAACCAGAGCCACACCCAACAAGACGGCAGTGAATCACATGCTACAGTAATGTGCCAAACGAGTTAGCACCCATCGTCAGCTTTGAACTGGTGTTAATTCATAACCACCTAACTGAAGGAACTAATTCAAATCAAACCTGGCACAAATGTAATATGTTGGAAGCTTGAACAATTTGTGGGGCCACCATTTCCTCTATGACATCATCAACTAAGCCATCATCAGAACATCTGACACACTAACCACATATAATGCAATGGAAATCTTCTGGAACACACCTGCTTTGTATCACAATTGCCCACACACGTTGGTAACTCCAAATTTTCTGTTTGTAAACAATTCACAGTGATAATTTCCCCCTTCGAGTTATTAATTTGCAACAATAACTTCCCCTTCAGGTCCCAACACAGTGTTTTTTGCGTCTGCCTTTTCTAGTACTTCAGATACAAACAGAAACATGCACACGGAATATTTCCTTTCACCTGTTTTTCTCTTTTTGGGGGGTTAATGTACCTATTTTATAATCTAATTATACCATTTCTGTTTGTACAGTAAATGAGCTTTTTCTAAAATCATTTTTTGTCACTGCAAATCAGCACATCAAATTGAAATGCTGCTGGGTAAAAAACATTCTAGATTCTGTCCAGTTTTCTTCCAAATCAGTGTGCTCATTAAATGCAGGGTTTCCCCTAGTACTTAATTGCAGAGGTAGCCGCCACGCAACTTTTTAGGACCGCCTCGCCAAAAAAATACCGTAATTGCCGCATCACACGTTTGTATCATGGTAAAAATCCTAGAATAACCCATTCTTGAGGAACCTCAGTACAGTATGGACTTGGACCCAAAATTCATGGCGGCATCAGGTAATTCGCCCTCACTGCCTCGTTCTCCCCAAATCACAGGGGAAATCCTGAAATGATGTTCATTAATAATTATCAAAGGAATAGCAGATATCCCGATAAACAGAAACCTTAAACTTGTCAAATCCTTGCCAATATTTGTAGAAAACAAAGGATGATAGGTACCAATTTTGAAGGTTTAATATGAATTACTGTATAACCTCTACTGACCTCACATGACCGTTTACCTCCATAAAAAATGACAGAGAGCATCTACTCATCAAGAGCTACCGCTGACTGTTTACAGTTTGAAGATCCAGAAAAATTCAGTAGTTGAAATATGTTCCCCAATAGCTTTTCATACTAAAACCTCTGATGGACTAGGTTGACTTTGTTGAAAATGATAGAAATCGTCTACTTACAGTACAGTGGACAACCAACACACCAAGTTTGAAGTTGCAGAGACATTCAACTGCTGAGATTTAATAATTAGTAGGTTTTCATACTTCTAATCCTACGACGACTCAATGACCTTTGACGTACATAAAAACAAAAGGGTATAGTATCATCTACTGACAATGGTGGACCTACGTACAAATCAAGTTTGAAGTTAATAACTTTCTCTTATTGATATACCAAGTTTACAAGGATTTTAAACTATGACCTCTACTGACCTCATGTGACCTTTGACCTCAATAAAAAATGATTGAGATCATAATCATCATGAAGTACCAACGCTAACTGTTCAAAGTTCCAGCAACATTCAGTTCTTGAGATATCTTCTTTAATTTGTTTTCATAGTGTCAGCTCTATTGACATACAGTACTGTACAATGTTGATCTCCATGAAAAACATCTGGGATTATTTACTCACAATGGAGAACACTAAATTTCAAGTTCAAGCAACATCCAGTAGCATATGTATCTCACTTACTAAGTTTACGTTCATGAGTAAGGCAACCTCAAATGACCTTTGACCTCCATGACAAAAAACAGGGATCATCTACAGTACTAACAACGGACAACCTACTGTACAGTACTGTACACATCAAGTTTGCAGTTCCAGCAACTTTCCATTGTTGAGCTACCATTTTTATGAGGTTTTCAAACTATGGTCTCTACTGACCCCATGTGACCTTTGACCTCAATAAAACATGACAGAGATCATCTACTTACCAAGTGTTCAAAATGCTAACAAGTTCGAAATTACAGCAACATTCGGTTGTTGAAATATCTTTCTTAATAGGTTTCATGCTTTCACTTGTTGTGTCCTCAAATGACCTTTGACTTTCATGGGACTACCTACTGTGCACAGTAAATTTGGAAGTTAGAGCAACATCCAGTTGCTAAAATACATTAATATGGTTTACACTTTGTGAATATGGCGACATCAAATGACCTTTTATCTACATGAAAAACAACAGGGATCATCAACTAACAATGGGCCACCTACACACCAAGTCTGAAGTTCTAGCAACTTTCCCTTATTGAGATACCATGTTTACCTGTTTTCATAATTTCATACTATGAATTCTAGTGACTTTACATGATGTTGACCTTCATAAAAATAGCAGAGATCATCTATTTATCAAGAGTTACCAGTGTCCATAGTTTGAAGCTCTAGCAACAATCAATTACTGAATACCGTCCTTAAAAGGTTTTCATACCTGAAGCTCTGGTGACCTCAAATGACCTTTGGCCTCCATGGAAAAGCAACAATACGGATCATCTACTCACTATGGACTACCTACTGTACACACACACACACTTTAGAGTTCAGGCACCTTTCCCTTGCTGAGATACCCTGTTTGCAAGTCAAGGCGTCACATACACACGCTTCTTGAAAACACAGATTCCTTGCCCACCTAAGGCAAGAAATAAAAAATCATGTTCTTATAGAAAATAAGATTTTACTTGAATAATATCTCAGCACATTTCTATTCAAATGAAAGTATGAGCATACAAGTTGTTACTTTGTATCTTTCTTTAGAACTTTGCTTCTGTGTGTCTTTCATTTGCACATTATGATTTTCTTTCAAATTTGTAACCAATTTTACAATATGGTCAATGGCATAGATTGCTTCCATAATGCATAAGTTACAATGAATGTCAATGTCACCACCTTCATGTTATTCAGATTTTGTCAAAATACTCATCTCTTGTTTCTCCCTGTTTTTATAATTTCATGAAAGATGAAACATTACAGTACTTTCTACATCTTAGCAACCAAGGCTGAAATGGTCTACAGTGTGTCCTTGCTGACTTTTTTCAAAACCTGTTGACTCACTTGTCATTAAAAATTCTGTTTTGTCCTTGAAATATATGTCTAGTTCATCTTTAACTAGGCACACATTACTTGGAACAAACAGTAGTTGAAAAACTCCAGCTAATGGTAAAAAAAAAAAAGTTTCCATGGGCAGGAATTGAACTGATTTAAGTGTTTTCGTACAGTAGCGCCCATTACTTCATCCAGTGAATTGAGGGGGGCCATGCTAGTCAGACAAGAGCAAGTAATCCTTTTTAGGCAGCGCTAAACTTCAGAGTCCAAAGAAAAAGCCAAACAAGGTAAAGTCAAGGCATAGAGGGCACAGGGCTCGAACTGCAGTAAAACCCTGTTTATCCAAACATGTCGCGACCAAGTGATGTTCAGATTATGGAAAAATTTGGATAAACAGGGTTTCACGTCTATCATTAGTTTGCTATCCTGGGTGTAGCATGCACCTATTAATAAAGTGAAATCAAACATTGTTATGTTGTCTCTGTGTCATTTCTTTCACTTTTGGAAGATTGGACCTTTTTCGTGAGTTTTTTTCTTAGACTAAACTTCCAAGAAGGCTATTTTAAATGGGGGCAATTAATCCCCATCTGGACATTTCATTTATCTCAGACGTGGTGCTCTTTACTATTAGACCGACTGATGGCACTTTTGCAGTGCCATTTATGATGCTTATGTCAAGCCTTGCAAATGACTCACTTACCTGTCTCAACACAACAAACTGCACTCCCATATGCCATGTCAACAGTGCTAGCAAACCATTTACTGTAATACCACCTTGTAACAGGACAAGGGCCTTCTTCTCAACACTTTCGGTATGGTAGATGGGAGTGAATGTACATAAACCAGTGTAGTTCACACAGGTACTGTAGGAGAGTTCTGGGTGAGCTGAATACCAGTCCAATGACTACATACTGAATCACCGAGGCTCTGCAGCGTGATGCTATGTAAACCGAGCACTGATTGACATACTGAGCATGCCTGCATGAAGAAGCAGTACTTGCACTGAAGTCTGAATTTAAGTTACTATGGAGGCAGACCATGATATCAATCCTGGTATGTACAGTAAACAAATACCACAGATCTGAGCCAGAATGGGGAAACTATCCATCTTTTCAGCTGAAACTTTTCCATACTTGCTAGTGAGCTAAGGGGTACTGTAAGTATTATAATGTGAACGTAAAGGACATCATCACAGAAACTTGAGGGACAGGCTGGACCAAACAGCTGTACAAGTGCTTTGTCTCCCCTTCCATACTTCTCAATGCCAAAGAAACACTACAGTACTGCAGTCACACTGTAAGTACAAGAGATAAACAACCGCCCCCAAAGGGCCAAAATCTTAATGCAAATTGCAATCACTTATCAAAGTTCTTCAGTCCCTCGATTGTGAAAAACTATTCCAAATACAAGTGTGTACATTGTGTCACCATACCGTAAATTTACAGAGTGATTTTGCCTTAATTGCCAACCATTTCACACTTGTTGCAACCATTTTTAAAATGGTTTCATGTAGCAACAGATCCTAATTATGGTAATGTAATATCACAAGAATGAAGTACAGATAAACAAAGTACGTTGGATACTTTGCCTTCCTTGGTAGAAGCCTGAAACTACTTTCTTTCAGGTTTGTGCATACTCCAAACCAGGTAAGACTCATTCTTGGAACTGCAATCAGAATGCTCATGACTTAATAAGACATCGAGTACTTTACTTGTGAACACAAACTTAAATCCCTGCAATGCAGGGGTAGACTTGGAAGATTTTTGTTGAGAACAATAGGCACTCTCCATTAAGGTTAGGCCTTACTAAAAAGTCACCTGTATTTTCTACACATCAGTACTGGCAAGTACTGACACTGCCCACTTGTTAAAGCACTGATAAGGACAAGTTTTCTCTATACGAATACTGTGCTGCAGTAGTAATGCAGTGACGTGTATTCTGTCTTCAAGTAAATGTTGACAAAAACTCACGCAAGGAGGGGAAAAAAGTTTTATTTGTGGAGCTTTCAGTGGGATTTGAGAGGCATTTTACCATGGGAAAATCTTCATTGTTAGGCCTTACTGCACTTGGAATATGCTGAGCACTGATTTAGGGAATGTAAATGATCATCATTGCACAATCTCCACGGTACTGCTACAGTAGGAGATATGCCATTGATAGAGAACGCACATGGATTTATGCCGGTTATGTTCGAAAATAATAAGTCAATAAATCCACTCAACCTCTATTTCAAATCTTTCATCCACAGTCAATCTTTCACAATTTAAGTTTAAGTAAATTTACTTATTTTGTACAAATTTGACATGTATTTCTTACTCATGATCGATATTTTGTAAGTTGAAAAAAAACAAAATGTTATCACAATGTTTCAGGAAGATTTCCTGTGCCACCTGTCCTACTGTACTTTACATGCTTAGGCCTGCAAACCATACTGTAGTTATGATGCAAACTAATCTGATGCATAACTGTAGGCCTACAGTAACCATCCAGAAGTGAGGTCCTTTCTATTTCATAACAATACTGATGTATTATTATGGGGAAAACTTGCTTTTATTTGTGTGCCAGGCTGTTTTTGCCAAATTACGTAGCCTGCTTTCAAATAGAGCACATTAGAAATGTTACACTAGGCATGTGTGCGAGACCTAGTGGCAGTCAGGCTACACGGATTAGATTCATTCAAATTACCGTGCAAGTTTACTTCTCTCCGATGCAGAGAAATCCTGACACCTAAAAAACAACTTAAAAATTATCTTTTTACAATGCTGCCTATTCCTAACTGTAATGCAATTTGATGAAATAAAACTGCAGGCCTATGTCAATACCTAGCCCACCGTAGATTAGAGCATACACCTACTGTAGGCTACTTATACTCACTTCACTTAGAATCACACATAAGCTAAAGAACTGTAGGTAGCAAACTCTTTGCACAACATTTCTTCGCCTAATATGGGCAAAGCCTACTTTAAACTTTCCGTGAACAATTTCCTAAAAGTAGGTTAGCTGTTGAAATGCTACTACTGTAGCAAGCATACTGTTCACCAGGTTAAGATAACCAATATGGTGATACTCTTTCAGAAGCCTTGAGTTCAATTTTTGGTGAGATTTTTGTGAGATACAGTACAGCATTGTGATGAGATAGTTTGAACTGGATTTGTCATTCATTTTTGATCCATTTTCATGTTGACATGTCAGTTTTAATGATACATTTGAAAACAAGAGCCCAAGGGCACTCTGGTTCCTTGCACAGATGGAGAGCACATAATGTAAATTATGATGTAAAAGGGCGCATGTTGCATTATTTTGTACAATAGCCTATATGGTCCATTTCTGACCATGAACTCTCACTTTTGTAACATAAAATCTGCAGAGAGAGAAACATATTTCATGCTTCTATAAAATGGCCCATTTCAGACATTGGACCCCAAACATGACAAACATGCACCCACATGGAACCACTTCCATAGCTCACTAATGTGACCAACCATTAACAGTGTTACATACAATCTGTATGAGAAGAAGTATTTTGCATGATTTCACAACAGCCTAGGGGCACTATGGTTCCTTGTACTTGGAATGTACATACTGTAAAATGATATGCCTGAGTTCATAAACATCAAAAAAGCCATATCAATTAATGCAATGAATTGAAGATGTTGATTTCTGCAATATACACCAATATCCCATTCATTTTACAAAACACAAACAGCTGTGCATTTCTCATTTCAAGAAGGGGCTCTGCAAATTGCAATATGGCTTATCTAATCTATGTCCCTTTAAAGTCCAATAAACTGATAGTATGCCCTGGGGGGAACTACTGGGGTCTACTGTAGTTTAAACGGTAAGAACACTGACTGACTTATTTTCTTTCATCGTTACCTGCCCACCTCACTAATTGAAAAGACACTTACATGAATGCACACATTAGCACTCAGGCACGAGGAGGTAAACTGATCCAGCCAAAACTTGTCTGGTGTGACCACCTACAGTAGTGCAAACAACACTGCTTCTTTTTCATTTGATCAAGAAATTGCTAACTCAAGCAGTACTTTCATGATACACTGGAGGGGGACTGATGGTACATATGAGCATCCATAGCATAAGGTTTTCAGACTTTTGCTCCTAGTTCCCCCAGATGAACTTTGACCTCCACCAAAAACGATAGGGTATACCTTCTCAATATGGCAAACCTACATACCAAGTTTGACTTTCATCTGACTTTCCTCTATTGAGTTACAGCGTACCCAAGTAAAACAGACTTTTGCCCCCCCCCCAGTTCTCCCAGATGACCTTTGACCTCCACCAAAAACAATAGGGCACACCTTCTCAACATGGCAAACCTACATACCAAGTTTGAATTTCATCGGACTTTCCCCTATTGAGTTAGAGCGTACCTAAGCAAGTGTCACAGATGCACACACACACACGCCAACCTGACTGCATAGGTTCCTTTGCTGACGCAAGGAACCAAAAAATTGGTTAATTTGAGACAATATGGGTCCATTTCAAAGAACAATGGGTATACTACCCACAAACTGATCAGACCTTGGTAAATGTGAATACCAGTACCACAAATACCGACAGAGACGTGGGAAAAAATTACGTAGGATGACCAATTCCACTCAGTATGGTTGCTTGATGGAGTTAGTCAATTTCTGAGGGGCTCCACCTTTAAATATGATAAAAGATTGTTGATATTGTCCTTCACTAAATGCTAATTATAGCACGATTTATGTGCAATACTCAACAAGTGTGACAAAATATTCAAAATCTGTGAACCAACTCAATGAGCCCCTTTAATTGAGTCTTTACACAACATGGTAAGCACAGTGAACTTCCATGGCACTACAGTACTATCACGTTACTGTAGTTTCAGTCATCAAACACACCCACTAACCTTCCAGCCAGGGAGCAGCAATTCATTGCTCCAGCTCTGAAATATTACACAACAAACCATACATATGTAACACCATGCCATTTTCAGCGCAAAACAAGAACGGGCTGAAGGAAAGTAGGCTACCAATGCCAACAGGATTTCTGATGGGATTATTTTCTTTGTTCCGGTAATGTTTGTATTAAAAGGTGTGTACAAAGGTTTGAGTCATCAATAATTTAAAAAATGCACTTCCTTGAACAGATATAAATAAACTATTCTTTTGGGGTCCAAAGGTTTTCCCAAAACTGATAGATACTGTACTGTACAGGTATTAGTAGAGTGAAACTAACTTCGCATTACCCCTACAGTATAGACTGATACTGTGGCAATTGTAATGTTGCACAAACACCAATCGGTGAAGGATTTAACCTAAACAAATCCACAGAAAATGTAATAAGCACAGGTGTTGTTTAACTGCAATATTTTATTTCTAACAGAACAACTGTATGAAGTGTTTGCAATCAGAGCAAGGTACAAGTTTTCTCATACAAAATATTTGCATAAACTGCTGCATCAGATGGTCTCAATTTTAGGACAGAATAGCTGAACAGAAAAACACACAACTCTGCTGCTGCAAAGACAGTACTGTACAATCAGTACTGTGGAATGGTTCAAGTCACTGTGTGTCTCCATATAACATCCTACAGTGTAGAAAGCACAGAGTAGAGTACTGAAAATACAGGTCTACATACTCTGCATCTACTTACAATCACCCTGCATTTGTCTTTC
This sequence comes from Stichopus chloronotus, assembly GCA_021234535.1. NCBI lineage: Eukaryota > Metazoa > Echinodermata > Holothuroidea > Aspidochirotida > Stichopodidae > Stichopus > Stichopus chloronotus. Next base: position 5,616,303 of record CM037836.1, read on the forward strand.
ACCACAGTATGTGACTAATTAATTCATCTAGAAATTAAACTTCGATGACATTGACTGAGTGGGAAAATAATACTGGCAGTCTGGCACTAGAGAACATTCACAGCCTATTTGTCTTTGTACCGAGTTACAGGGCTGAGTAGTCGTAAGTTTATTGCCATCAACCAATATTGTATTAAGCACTGATGAGTTCAGTCTTATGCTCATGAGGTTGAAACTTCCCAACTTCAAGTTTTCATAACACTACTGTCCTGTTGTTGCACAACTACTGTAAGTGTTGTACAGTCAAACATTTTACACTGATGGTTGACAGGAGCCATGGACATACTGCACTGTCAGTATTATTCCTACATAGGCTGCAGTACATAGTTCCACTTCAATAATATATACTCTGATGTGCGAAGTACTGTACCTTACAGGTACTGTACCTTCATTCAATTGCCTCTAATCAAATTATGTAGTAAGACTGGAGAGAACCTCATTACTATTTGTTTGCTAAATAAACATAGCAGGACATTACTCACAGAGTTTAAAGTTAATAACCTTCTGAATGTCCAACCAGACATAATCAACTTTGCATCCTGTCAGGCCTTGAAAAGGTTACTCAAAACCTGGAAAACAGTATTCCAAGTCTGTACAAGTGATGCACACATAAAATGTACAGGTACTACACATTTATCACAAGTACAGTACAGCATACCTTATTATATTACAGTATATACAGTAAGCATGTTACTGTGTGAGTCCAAGACAGCACTGCCAATGGTGATCAAATTACAGAATATAGTGCAGTGTACAGGCACTATATAATGCAGTGTCAGGTACCACCTGACCATTACAGTGATGCAGCGTGTGAAAGCACAGAACATTATGCACGGGGAAATCTTGAATCAAATGAAATTTTTCCTATCAGGGATACTGTATCCTGCTCTAATTGGACTGAATAAATACAGCTCAGCCAGTGGCACTGTAAATGCACACACAGGTTCTACAGCAGCTCATGCCAAATCCCATGGATGTGGCAAACAATGAATAAGCAGGCTTGTAAATTTACTGGACTTGAAATAATCCATTGATGGTTGCAACACATACCGTACAGTACATGATGCCAGCATTCCAGCTTACTATAAGTGTTAAATACATGATGCATTACAGATCTGTGATGCATTTTGCATGCAATTCTGCATGTCTATGAAAAGCCCAATGGTCGATGATTGCAAACTTGGCAACAAAGAAATTTATCTCCTGCCACCAGACCTTTGCCATTTACTGATGAAGTGGTCACTGACAGATATGGCATTGACATTTCTTTGCTTGTATTGATGAGCTGTGGTAGAAGGTTCACATGGTAAAGAACCCCCCTAAACTCTTGGCACTAACACCGGAGGGTGAGGAAAGAAGAGAGAGGATGGGAACTCAGGAAAGGTTAGAGAAGACCAACACATTGATCAGCATTATACTTACTGTAATGTGATGGCTTCCTAGTGTAAAAACTCCTTTAATGCACAATCAAATGTTACTTTCACAGAGAGATCACTCATAGATGAATGACAAAAATGCTCAATTTGGGGGTTTTTTGACTCACAAAAGTTCCTCCAAAATTTTCATATGAAGTTTTACCTATTCAATATTTCATGTGAGAGCTCAAACAGCTGTAGGAGTTAACCACACAACAGGATGTAAAAAATCATCTCTTCTTTTTAATTTGAGTACAGACCTTAGAGGTACTGTATACCTGTTGCGGACATTACACATTGTCAACATTCATGTCATACCTGTAGAATTAAACTGAATGTTATCCTTATATCTTCATTTGCTTCAGTAAGTATGTTCCATTTAAAGGATGTAAAAAGTATAAGTTTTCCTGCAGATTAGGTGTTTACTTGTGACAGAGTACTTGAAAGGACATCTTCTTGATCATTTTTCTGATGTAAAGCTTTAACAGCACCATGTATAATACTATACAACAAAGAATGACATAAAAAGGTGGGGATCACATCAAACAACCTTACAAAATTTCAAACTCTCAAATACTGTAGTCTCTTATTATAAAGAGCCTGAAATGACTTGTTTTCCTTCCAAAATCTGTATTTTAGATTCAGCAAGGTGAGTCATGTTGAGGATGTTACACAGTGTCAACATGAAGGTATGTCCCATAGATCTGTACAATAATGTTTCATAATCATTTTTTTTTTCCAGTGTTTGTTGTATTTGTTTGAAAGATGGTCTACAATTAATAAGTTACAAATGCCCTCATGCTATACTGGAGCTCAGTTTTGGGTTACCAATAGTGATAAACTGATTTTTAAAATGGTAAACTGCATTATAATGACAACCCTTTTACATTGAAAAAGTTCATAACAAATGATACCTTTTAAAACATCTCAATTTCATCATAGTTGATCAATGACCAATTGTGTGGTAGTAAACTTGAATGTGAGGAAAGGATAAATTTAGACCTACAGTGCTTTAACAACTTAAAATTAATGTTGATGTTACATATTTCCCTACTAGGAATAGGTGCATGATTTACGGCCATGGCAGCACAGTGCACTTTTAAGGTGAGCAATGTGCAGTGAGTGCAACAAATGAAAGTTATAAAACTGAAGTTTATGTTTGTAGTCACATGTTTGTAATACTACTGAATGTAGTCATGTACATACTGCAATCTCTTCAGCAACAATTTGTGCAGGGAAGGACACCATTGTAAGCCAGTCTTGACACTTGGGGGTGTACTGTAGGAATATTTCAGTCATTACCACTTCTTTAGTATCAGGATTTTCAGGCCAAACAAATTTTTTACAGCCCTCTACTACAGTACACTGGTATCGTGAAGGTTACCTTGCACAAATAGTTTTTTGTCTCAAGTTCAGGCTGTATTAGTCCAGGCCACCACCCTATCATCAGCAGAACAAATAAATCAACTGAAGATTACCTGCACACTGTTTTATTGGTATAGGGCTATAGGCTCCCTAAACCTGAAATTCTGACACATTTTGAACTCTCAAAAATATAAATATTACAAATTGTAGACCTGGCTCCACCATAAACTGTATGAAATTACTTGGAAAGAGTAGTAAAGGTACAGTGCTGTAATTTTACATTCAGCAATCAACAATTCTACCTACAGTAATTGATAATTTGAGAAAAGCATGCATGTCCAGTGCAAACATATTTCACAGAGGAAAGATAGCCATTAATTTATAGATCTGCACATCTAACCAGTTGACCATTAGAACAGTACTGTATGCTCCATCCTGATCATGTTTAAAGGGGAAGGGATACCAATCGCTTTCCAAATGTGAGGGCGGGAAATCTTATCTAATATCCATAACCTGTTCCCCTTACCTAGATAGGTATGGTTTGCCATAAGAATACGTAACGTCTGCAACATACGTAGTAGTATTAATATATCATATCGTAACCATCATCGGACACATCATATTTATATTTTGTTTTTCAAGAATGTTGCTCTTGCTGAACTTGCACAGTAAGGTGAATGTCAGGACAACTTTGTTTCCTACAGTATGCACACTTGGGACTGTATTTACCCCTAATATTTGACACCATACATGCTGATGTTCCTAATGTTACTATTGACAGCACTACATGGGAACCTACAGTACTGTAACACTAACCCAATTTACTTTCATTTGAATGAAGGAAATGCACTTGAAGGGGTTATCTCCCTTTAACTTTTTAAACGACAATTGGAGGCTCAATGCATCAAACTAAGGGAGTTTGAAGTACAGTATTATTGGAAAGTTTTAGTTTTTATCTACTGTGAGAACAAACTTGGCCAGTAAATGTGACACATGTCCTACAGCATATCTGGGAGAGGCCAACAATTGCAGGTTACATATCACATGCAAGTTTTACTGGTGCACTTTCAATGGACCTCTTTTAACTCAATGACGTACTATATGGACAGAGTTAACACCACTGTACTGTGGTTTTCTGCAATGCTGCAATTGTTAAGAATCAATAAAGGATAAAGAATGAGAGCACTTTCGTATCAACCTTCAGTTAGAGGCATTACTGTACAGTACCCGTACATTGTACTGTTTTGCAAAGGCTGTAACCTGGGAGCAAAATCAGCACAAAATTTTATCTCACTGACAATAGGAAAACAAGTCAAAATGTGAGCTATACATGTACAGTAAGCAACCACACTTCCTTACCAGTGTATGACTAAATGCTGATTTGAAGAAAATGAAACAATTTGCCAAGTCAACTGTGCAAGGGCTACAATGTTGACATTGCCTTTGCCTTCATCATACAAATGCAAAGGGCAAAGAGAATTCTGTTGATTTGGAAATTCCCCTTTCAGAATTTCCTAATACTGAACATCCTGCCATTTCCACAACCATGTAACGCAGACAATGATCTCAAGTACTAACAAGTACAGTAACTGATCCATCCCAGTTATGGAATATCCCTACATGAATCACAATACAGTACTGTAGTATGAATTCACAAAGATATGATAAATGTGCCTTGCAAATACCCTATACTGGACACCAGACAGCAATGAATATGAAATTAAATTTCACATAAACAGTATGCTTCTATGAACACTCCAATTATCAAAATACAGTGATAAACTTGAAAATAGATTCACTATTCAAGCATTGAAAGGAAACGAAGGATGCAGGTGAACGATTGTTTGCAGTTTCACGTTCATCACGTGATTGCAAAATACTGTAACCGAAAATCAATTACAATGTCCCAAAATTTGACACTCCAAATTGAACTCTTCTGTCAAGGAAAATTTGACCATTCATAAGGAGGCATTTTAAATTTCATGAGAATGTATGTTCTGAAAAAGAACACACTTCCAATTTTGACATTTTTTTTCACATTGCTCTGGCTGGCACCATGGACCATGAAATTTACAGATTGTGTGCCTCTTGCACTTTGCAGTACTGTATGTTCTTCCACAAATTTACTGCAATTGCCAACAGACTCATTGGACAGCTACTAAAGCAATGTGTCTACACTGTATGTGATTGTAACAAACCTCTCAAAACTCTGACACACCTCCCAATCACTTAAGGAAGAAACAAATACCAAAGAAACATGCACTCTTAAAACAACAAACTTCCATAGTCATACTAGTAAATTTTTGCCTACACAGACTTAATATTACAGCTACAATATTCTCACAATATTCCATCGAATACACTGTACAGCACTACTGTACATGCCGAAATTTCAAACTCAAAAATTGCATTAACAGTGACTCAAGCTTCAATTTGCTGGTCAACATTAGAAAGATTTTCTGCTATATTTCAGCATGCCACTGAACAGTGGGGCCAGAGTACTAGGCCTTACTTGAAATACCATATTTACTCTAAGAAAATCCCCTAATTAATATGATTATATGCCCCCATGATTTTTTTTTTCAGAGCAATGAATTTAATGAAAGCCATGGCGGTATATTGCATTTCTTGCGAGCAGCAACCAGACAAAAGTCATCGCTGAAGTTGCCCTCCTTGTCCTCCCAGTGTATTGTTTCAGGGTGAGTCTTACTGAATAAAACTGTATAGTATTGTATACTGTAGGAAAAGGTAGTTTGTCATCAAATTTGTTCAGTAATACCCTCAACTGCATACAGTAGGTAGTACACTTGCATTACCACATGTACTGTACAGACCTTCTCAGCTGCACTTCTCTCTTACAAATTCAGTACGAAAGGACTGCCAATCATAATACCGCTATATGTAGGAGGCTGATGGTTGACAACGAGTGCAATTGACTGTCCCACTCATACAACGAACACAAAGGCAAGAAACAAAAAAATTGTAAATTTTTGTTCCATGAGTTGTTTCTACCCCCTCCTCAAAAAGATCAATTTATGGAAGTTTAAATTTTCACAGACAAATCTAATTTTCTTGATATTGAACTTTCATTGTTGATGTGAGATAATGAAAGTATACGGCTGAGTACAATGACGTATAATGAAGACACATGGTAACCTACAGTCATCTGAGTTGGGCCAATGAAGAAACACGAAAATCGAAGTTACTGTACAGTACCTGTAGCTACTGTACAGTACAGGAACAGACAGAATTTAACAATATTTACTGCAGACCTGGATTTTAGAAGTTGACACATTGCTAAGTACAAATACATATGATTGAAATGATAACAATAGTTGCATACTAGATTCATTGGTAAACTTTTGTATCAATATCAAAGAAACTATTAAAAAGTTGATCCCCAGCAGCTTAGCGGCTACCAAAACACGTGTTTGTTGTATTCACCAGTCAGAGTATCTTTGTGAAGTTGCTCTGGTAAATTCTACAATTAATAAGTGTTGTTGCAGAGATTCTTGGGGGAATGACATACATGCAAATCTGTGGTTAATACCTACAGTAAACTGTAAACTGTCTTGTACATGCACTACACATACCTGCGTATTTCCCCAAAGCCAAGTAGGATACCTGGATTCCCCCACAACTCACTGGTGTGGGTATTCACGAGTGACTATACTTACCCCTTGTAATCACTAATGCATCATTTGACCTTTGCTCAAATTGTCCTTGAAGTCAATTCTAACACCAAGCCCGCTAAGACCAGGAGTTGGGGAAGACATGCCAAGTCCGAAGGGGTGTGTCACTCTACTTACGAAATAAACACCTAGTGCCCCGAAAAACACTACAAAATGATTACGAGGGGAGAACAAAGGGGGAACTAAGGGGGAACAAAAGGCAAGCAAACTCATAAATACAATGATGAATGAACAAACTTTGAAAACACGTTGTTGGCACTCAATTTGGACAATTTGAGCAAAGGTTAAATGATGCATTAGTGATGCAAGGGGTAAGTATACACTGTATGTCTATGATGTGAATTACTGATTAGCTACAGGAAGCAGGGTCTAAAATTCCTACTAATCAAAATAAACGGTCTTACATTCATGTGGCAAGATGCTGTGACATGCAACAGCATCCACAGCTTAGTAATAATGTTGGTCATGTTTCAAAAAGTGGTGGGGTATGGTGGTGAGGAAACCGTGGAGTTTCTATTTAAAAAAAAAAAACATCCAAGAGTACGATCACTTAATATTCTGTCAGTTTACCAGCAGACAATGGATTTAGCACAACTGAAAAAAAAAAATACAATCAAAGAAAGGTTAACTTACCTTAAGAAGAATCATGTCCCCCACAATATTACTAACACATTTACTACACACATGTACAAATAATACTAGATACTATGAAAACTCACTCAAACTTGATGGTTTGACTAGTTCGGCTAATCGGTCATAAAAAGGAAGCGGTCGGTAATGTACATCAGGATGTATCACCAAATTAGTTCTGGGCATTTGTGGTAATCCATTAAAAGCTTCAAGTTTTGGAGTTCTTGTAAATCCATGAGAATGTAAGTTCTGAGGCATTGAAGGGAGAGGAGGTGGCTGTGAACTTGATGAATATGAACTGCCTGGATTTGATGATCTCTGGTTCTCAACAAGATGACTTAAAAATGAGGCAGTTTGTGAAGGTCCTGATGGAATCACCATCCTCCGTGGAAAACGACGGCGATACAGTTCCTTTATCTTTATCTGTATTGGAGTACTGCAACCTTTTTCTAAGAGAGACAACGCTCTCTGCTGAAGTTCATGTTTTCTACCACTCTTATTTCTGCCAGCAAAACCTAAGAGAACTTGAAGTTCAGTAACTCGAAAACTTGAAACCATATGCTGCAAAGACAAGATAAAAAAAAGAGGTTGCATTGAAGAGAATGGGAAAAGTGAATGGACATACAGTAGGGTAAGATGAGGTTAAAGTGATTGCATGCGTAGGCAAAAGGAAAAACATTGAAATTTCATCTCCACAAGTTTGGTAAGGCTTTTAATTACACCATTCAGACAATCTGGGAAAATAAATAGGTTTCAGTTGATTAATTTTGCCATACAGTATGACTTCAAATTCTTCTAACATAACGACAAAAAGTGTAGAATACCATAATGTTGTGGTTGACAGTTTTCATTCAAACCAATGGTGTGCTTCTTTGAGCAAGCCAATGGGAAGTACTATATACTAGTATTGAATATTCAGTTAACAACTCAGGATCACTGAGGCCTCGGGCGAGGTTTTGTTCAGTTCATAGGTTACAGTATTTGTTAATACAGTGTTTCCTTTCACCAAATACTACAATTCGCGATACCTGCCAACGAGCAACGACTTGATTAGTATGTTTTTGATACACTAGTGAGACCTGTACTGTTGCATATCCATTATGTAGGCGGTTACAGTAAAAACCGTTAATTTTTCAAAAATGATTTCTGTTTTTTCCTGCTGTTATGCCAATCCCTTTGCTTTTCCAAGTAGTTACTGTCATTTTCCTTCATTGAAAGACATAGTCCGTCCATGTACAACTGCGCATGTACATTTAAAAATAAACAGAAAGTTAAGATCAAACATAATCTTATCTTTTTGATTTTTCAGTACACACGCAATCATTTTTAAGAGAGCTTGGCTCAGGCATGTCAACCAACAGACAATGGCTGGCACGAGGTACCCTTGCAGTAGGCTACATGAGCATTCACCTGGTTGGGTTGCAATAACAAGTACAGTGGGCATATTTTCATACACACTGAATGTCATATCAACTCATCCGCTTAACATATATAACTACAGTAGGCCTATATTGCAAATCACAAATATGAGACACATAATCATGTTGGAAAAGAGTAACATACTGCACTTAAACTGAGAGTTTGAATGACAATACCTAAATTAAGAAACATTCAAAGCATAGTAGGGGCACCAAATGTCATTCTGGAAAATGAAAGACTCACAGTTGAAACAATGTACATGCATGAAGATGGAACAGTTCGAACCTGTCTGTACGGAAATTATTATGGTACTGCATGTTTATTTCGGGGTCAGACAAAGTGGGTTAAGAAGAAAAAAAGTCAACTGAATTTGAAAGTCTGAGGATCAGCAAGTCCCACATAGGCTCATCAAGGACCCTATACCAGGTTGCTCATGGATGAACACCAACGAGATTTGCCTGCACTGTTGAGAAGTGTCTAGAGGGTAAGAAGGCAGAGGTGAAACCAGACAACTGCAACACAAACCCAAAACTGTTTTGTCATTGTCACCTGCTTATATTTGTTATTAGCCTTAGGCCCTAAATCAAGTTGGTAAAAGGCAACAATTAATATTGTTTTAGTTAAGGCCTAGGTCCCTATGTGATTACTGTATGTGAACATTTGTATTTTCATTTGTTAAAAATTCCAATGCAACTTCAAGGGATTTGTTCACTTATTGTATTAAATAGTCTTACACAGTCTAGCCCAACAAAGCATATTTCCAAAATTAATGAAATTAAGTTGCCTGTTTGATATTCCTAATCAATGCACACAACCACTGAAAACCAGACGCTGCTACTGTAGTAGTTCCAGCTAAACTAGCCTGGGCTTGGTACCAACTTCAGATTTTTCAAAACGTACTAAATTGAATATTTTTAGGGAAGGAAACTAGTGGGTTCGTACACAGAGGAACTGCAGAATACATTGCCCTACTTACAAGCATCCAGACAAAGCAGGGGGCACAGTGGCAATGGCCATACACAAAGGTGAAGTTATTTTGAGAATGACTGAGCATGTGCCCTGTGCATATTTTCAGAAGAAAAATAGAGTATGCACTGGCCTCCAATCTGAAGTGGAGGTGTGGCTGTAGTAGTCATCTGTAAGTCCACTGAGCCTCCACTCTGGGGTGGAGGTGCAGTGATCATATATATGGAGGTGCAGTTATTTTAAGAACAACTAAGCATTGCCCTGTGTATTTTTTTGGAAGAAAACTGTTAAAGAGCCTCCAATCTGGGGTGAAGGTGCAGTCATAGTGAATGTACATCATGCATCAAGGTACTATCATTCTAAGCAGCAAGACTAGGAGTGTAGGTAGCAGTCGTGGTTGCAGTGGCTGTCTATTGAATATATTTAAGGTATTGTTACATAAAGAGTGGAGACATAGTGGCAATGAATGAATGGGTATGTCATACATTAAGCTACTGTTATTCTGAGAGTGGTGAAAAGTGTGCAGGTGGGGACAAGAAACTAGTTAATTTTTACTTGGCCTAAGAGAGCTGATGGTGCTTTTATTATTTACATGGATTATGTCCAAGAATCAAGGCAGTAATTACGGGATTAGCTGCATTGTCTAGCTACAGGAAAGAACTACCATTTTGTACTGGGGATTATCAAGACTAACATGGTGATTTTGTGGTAAAATGCAGTTTATTCCCCAGCTTTAGGCAGTAAAAAGGTGGCAGATTACAACAGCTTAATAGGTTAACACTGAACTAAATGAAAATAGAAAGTTTTTGAGTAAATTTAAGCAGGGGATCTGTAATAACGTTTGGCTGAGTTGGACTCTGTTTAAATGGCTGACCGATCGTTTAAAAATTTAATTGTAAAAGCACTAGCCTAGCCCTGAGCTAGGCCCTGAAGAAGGCTGTGCATTTCATTACACTCCACAGTCCTTGCGCAGCTAACACAAAGTTTAAACCCAATTAAGCTTTGCAACAAAATGCCCCCCAAATAAGTGACAACGATTCATATAGTGCTTACAATAACTTGCATTACAACTAAACGACACGTAAATACATCTTAAAGTCCATTACCAATAAAACGGTTTTGTTTACCACTTGAAGCATAAAACGGAAAAATTCAGCATCATTCACCCACTCGAAGGCTTGCAGATATAACGTTTTGACATATGCATACTGACTTAGGCCTAGTGGAGCGTTCAGTTTTTGGGGTCACAATTATCCATTTTCTCATATTTTGGTAAGAAAGCTTATGCCGAAAGGTGGGTGCGGCGCGAAAAATCATTTATGTAAAGTTTGGTAAGAAAACATAACTAGGGCCTAGCCTAGGCCTATTTGTGAATGTGTGACTGTGAGATAATGACTCTGGTGAGCATTGGCTAATGCCAATGGGTTAAAAATGTGTGTCACTACTTACTGTTACTTAGGCTAGTGGCACAAGAGCTGTGATGTGGAGACTGGAACTTACTAATAGTAATACTACTTAGGAAGTTAGGGCAGTTAGGCCATGCAATGTAATGAAAATGCAGCAGAGCAATGCAAAGCACTTTGAGGGATAACTATGAGCAGGCTTATTTTGATGTTCATTTGCAATATAATTCAGCTAGCCTCTAGTCTAACTCAACTTGATTTACGCTCTAGTCTCCTCCTATATTAGTTATTACAATTACGGGTGACTATTATGAGTTACCCTAAAATTTACACAATCTGCATTACCGCCAATTCGCCTAGTGTTATAGCCTAGCCTATGCCTAAACGTAGCTGTTGGAGAAATCGAGATCATGCTGAATTTAGTAATATCAAACGTTTTCTTGAAATAACAGTGGATGAACAAGCAAAACACAATAGTTCATAAACATTTAAACTACAGTGTGAACATACTTTTAAATCTTCGTTTGACGCCATGACTGAACCAGCTATTTACTGACAGAACGGCTTCGCTGCCGCTGCTGTCGCAGATTTATACATATGCAGTTTCGTTTAGACCGTGGAAAATATAAGTTGATACATATTCAGATTAGGGCAATATGGTTCAAATTAGTCTAAACACAATTTAACAGATTTAACTTAAATCATTGTATTTTTAAACTAAAAATATGTAAAAAACATTTGTAAAAATTTTGAATAATATTTGAAGAGTAAATTTATCTTCAAAGATATTTTCAACTAGATTAAAAAAGGAATCCATTACATGCAGTGAAAGAGGCTAAATGTCTTATCGTTCTAAGCAACGGACAACGCGACTAACGAAGCACTATGGAGTATATAACTCGAATTTGTCGAAAAATAAGTTGATGTTACGCTGGGGTACCACAACACAATTGTTTTACAAATACATCGTTGTACTAAGGCAAAGCAATGGAAAGCCTCAACTACGCTGCCATTAAAACTGCCAATCAAGTTCGCGAAGCCGTAAGAATTATTTATTAAACGTAGATCAATAAATCAACGTAGCCTCAGCTAAGTTGAGAATAGGCCTAGCCTAACGTCAGTCCACGTCAGGTACGGTCGGTATCCCATAAAACGTCCCATTGCCAAAACGTCCCCGCTTTTTACCAAAACGTCCCCGTGGTATTACATATGTAAAGTTAAGCACGTCCCCGAATAGGATAATCCAACACAAAATGAGGATCAAAGCGAAACTTCATGTAGGAAAGTGATAGGAATTTGAAAATGGTAGGTCGGAGTAACTGCAGAATACAACGCCGCACTGAAGAGCACTGTTCAAAATCATGGAGCATAAGTGCACACGAACTCTGATCGTTGGGTTATTTGAAAAGCTCAATTCTCGTACTTAACGTTAGTGTTCAGAGCTGAAAAATCCTAAGTCCGTGCAGGCTCGATGTGATGGACGCAATATAAGTTCAGTGTGGTAAATATGTCCAGTCTAAGTCCACTGAGCCTCCAGTTTGGTTTGGCGGCGCAGTCGCACTGGTCGTATATCAGATTATTTTGAGGAAGACGCAATATGAATTTTGTGTGTTAACTTTTTGGGAAAAAATGTTTAAGTCCACTGAGCCTCCAATCTGAATCGTCGGCGCAGTCGCACTGGTCGTATATTTTGAGAATGACGCAATATGAATTTTGTGTGTTAACTTTTTTGGAAAAAATGTCTAAGTCCACTGAGCCTCCAGTTTGGTTTGGCGGCGCAGTTGCACTGGTCGTATATCAGCATTCTGCTTTGTGCGTAACTTTTTTGTGGAAAAATGTCTAAGTTGCGACTGCGTCTCCTGAGTCTCAGTGGTACATTTCACTGCGACTGCGCCGTCAGAGTCTCAGTGGTATGATTTCGACAAATTAGAGGGACGTTGTATTCTGCGGTTGTACCGGTAGGTCAACGGATAGACGAATAACCTATTCAAGTGGAATAATTGGCTATAGATCAATTAAATCGATATGCCCTAGAAATTCAGTAATCAGTGTAGGCTATATGGTTGCTTAGATACTGTGAGTAAGTTGATTGTTATATGGATACGTGAATTTCTTTACAGGGCATAGTTGGTATATGCCTAAGCCTGATTGTGGTCAGATAAATTAAGGCCAATTACGTTCACAATGGGCTTTTAAGAGTACCTACACTTAGCTAGCGCCACCGATTATATCACACCTGTGTATCATGACAGGTCTTTCGCACATAGTACGCCTAACATTCTTTTGTGCCAAAAATGTGGCTAACTAGTATATTTCCAGCAACTGGTCTGACCATCCTCAGTCGCATTATTCATACAATAAGTTTTGACACGGGGACGTTTTGACCAACGGGGGGGGGGACGTTTCGGTACGGGGACGTTTTGCTAAAGGTACATTTTGACTGATACAGTAAGCGTACGGTCAAGCTTGGTAATGACTAGAAGTAGTGGCGGCAACAGTAGTATTAATACTATTACTACTTACTAGTATTACTATTAGTAATGAGTTAGTAATGCCATGGTACAGAAGTAGTACCACGTACACTTACTGTGGAATGCATGGTGGTAATATATGGGAATGCACTAAACTAGTAGTACTAACTTAGTAGCAGTAGACAGTACTAGTAATGTCGTATAAGGTAGCCATCGTCTGTGCGGGCCCGTCGATTGCGCCAGGCTATAGCCTAACATTCACAAATCATAACTTTTGCTAGCTTAAGTTAGGCAGATTGGAATAGTGAAGCACCCCACAATTTTTTGTCATTTCCACACAAAGTCAACGGCTTTTGCTTGGACTGTTTTAAAGAATGCGAGATAATTTCACCTTTGGTGACACACTTTTTCGTTGCGATAAATGTAGGCTATATTCATTTGAGACATTACTGATTTGTTAGAAAATGTTCTGACTTTTGTAGGTGGAACTGTCACAAATTTTGAATGATAAATTTCGTTAATAGGGTGTTCTGCAGTCGCCCCATTATACTAGGTTGCCCAGTGGTACTGATACTGTGGTAGCCTAACAAACATTTTTAGACTACTGCCACCCTCCACCATCTTGAACTGTCCCAATGCTTTTACCACCTCTTTCCTTCCTACAGTATACCATCATAGCAGTGCCCGCTCAACAATATTTCTTTCCAGGTTAATTACAACCTTACTTAGGTTCGCTACTGTAGGTGACTTGTTTTAGTAATTTTTTAATTACAATAGGCCTATTTGCAAGAGTAACAGAAACTTAAGGTTGCAGATGGCAGGCACAACTGTGGCACTGTGGGCCCAACTTCAGAATGGGCCATAAATCATTAAATCATGCAAGTAATAGTTTTTCTGCAATGTATATGTTGCACTGTTGAGGGTATAGTACTATGGTGGTCTAGTGGCTTTGGCTGATCAGCATTCTTAAGAAAATGGAGCCCAAACTTTTTAGGGATATGATAAAGGATGCTTAAGACTAAATGATCACAGTTAAAATAATCCTCATGCAAGGAACCATGGTGCCCTTCTAGGATGTGTTTAATTTTACATAGCTCATCTCTCTTCTTTTTGCTGCATAGGGATTTCTCCCCTGAAAATAGCAAACTTTCCAACGTGGGCCTACTGTAGACTAGGTCTACAGTAAATTTGCTCATTTTGGCTGTGCCCTTCTGAAACCTTTTTTGAGCGCTGGGAGCCCGAATATAACAAGCCCTGCTCCTGGTTCAGTTAGTAGTATGGAGAGCAAGCTTGGTGTAATGCTGGAATATTACACAGGCAGTTTTGAAATGAAGGGAGAGAACTGTAAAGCAGTCTAGAAAAGTTCCCCTTGGATCCTTCTGTGCAGTTATGTGTGGTAATTGCCAGACCCGCAGAATGCTAAATCAGTGCCAACATCCCACCATTCCCCATGTGCTTGGCACACCTACTTGGAACTTTCCAACATCTCCTGGAGTGTGGTAGGATCACTGAGAACCATTGGTCCAGAATATCAAGGATCATATATGTGCCTACTCTGGGGTAGAGTGCACAGTATTTGACTCCTATGGAGTTTTTTTTATTTCTGACATGTACCTGTACTTATCAAAATATTATACCATGTCCTATGACTACTTACATTGGTGTGACTTTTGCCTCTTCTTGGAACCAGTGGCAATGATGATTATCAATGACATTTCCTCGGGAGGACCCGAGCCCCAAGTGGCACCCATCATCACCTATACCCAGTGCCAAGTTACAAACATGCTCTAGAGCCAGAACTACAGAAAATTTCATTTTTAGGCATAGCACCACTATTTTAGCCTTGAGCATACCAAAACACAGAAAGCCAAAGACTACTTTTGTTTCATTTGTTTTTATTGGAAACAGTCTTGAAACTTTGAATGTGATATATCCTTTTGTTAACTGATGGCAATGATCATTTACAGGTAGTCCATACCAACAGACCCCCTCCCTATTAGAATTGGACCCCTTCAGTTCAAGTGGGTCCAGCACTGCATAGCCATTTCGGAATCAGATATCCGGAATTCAACCTCCCGTGAAAGGTGATGGTGTTGAATCGTTAGTCATTTCTGGCCTGTTCAAGTTAGGGACAGACATGCTAAAGTTGACTGTAACTCTCTGAATAATTTAATTCCCTCAATTAAATGGAATATCAGGTAATTTTGCAGAGAAAAGCCTCGAGGGCCATTGGAGAAAAGTGAATTTTTGTGAATAGCCACTTGCTGTACCTTGTGCAGTTTTGGTAACAAAGTATGGTAGTTTTCATGGAATCAGTCCATCTATTATGTATCCATAGTGATCCGAAGGTATGCTTTTGAAGCTACGTTAGCCTATATGGACAATTATATAGAGGGTTATAAGTAGGATAGGGAAATAGGTATGGTCAAATTCTGGTTGGGGGTCGAATACCATGCACTCTGACGCCCCTTCGTAAATGAATACACGTTCCTTTCCCAGGAAATGATCAACATGTATGCATGATTACTGACGCTGTGTTGAATGCCTGTCTTTGGTCCGAGGACATCTTGAGCAAATTATTGGAGGCGTTCCTTTGAAATACTGTATGTACAAACAAAATAATTTGGGGAATTTTCTAGTTGTAGGACCAGGGAATAATTGAGCTGGTGTCTGTCATGTAGTCGACAAGATAATGAATGCTCGTGACACAAAGATGGCGGATTCACAACAACTTCAATTTATTTGACCAGGCGTATGCGGGTGCAAACAACTATATGAAACTACTACATAACACTCCTCCCCTCTTAAAACAGAGTAATAACAACTTCATAAATAACGCATAAAGAAAACATAAAATAAAGGTATTTACAGATCAAGACGTACTGGTTTCCTATGTACTCTTTGTGACTGTCTCAGGGGTTGTGGTGATATAGGAGGTCTCATGTCAGTGGAAGGGGAAGTAGCTATGCTTTGATTGGGTTCAACAACATCTTGAGTGTTCTCAATAGACTCAGAGGGTAGTACAGGTATCACTTCAGGAGAACCTGGTTGGATATCAGAGCCAGGGCTTCTACTCAGATGCACAGGCTCTGGATTAACACCATTCAACTCATTCCTCGGTGGGAGAAACCTCCTCTCCATATTACCATGATGAAGTTCATATCTAGTCAGTAAGTGATCAATGTGAACGTACCTACTCGAACCTGAATTGTCCATTTTTACCACATATGTCCGAGGTCCACAAACTTTAGTGACCCTGGCTGGGAGCCATTTAACCTCACCTCCTCTGGTATTCCTGACTCGAACCATGTCATTAACTTGAAACCTTCTCTCTTTTACTGTCTTGTCATGGAAATGCTTCTGCTTGGCTTGGTTGTTATGAACAACCTGCTGCAGATTTGGTTTCAACAAGGACAGCTTGGTTCTTGGCTGTCTCTTTAGAAAGAGGTTAGCAGGGGTTTGCCCTGTGGTACTGTGGGGTGTATTGCGATAGTTAAAGAGGAAATTGGACAATCTCACTTGAAGTGACAATTCCCTAGATTTAGGATTATCATCCAACATTTGCTTTGTTAAGGCTCTCTTTACGATCTGTACCGAACGCTCCGCTGCTCCATTGGAGGACGGATACTAGATATGCACTGCTTAGATCGATCTTACTAAAAACTTTCCCCCCTGATAAGGTAGCAAAAAGGTCTTCGGCAGTTGGTAAGGGATACTGATTTACTTCATTCACTTTATTAATGGACACTTTATAGTCACCGCACAGTCTAATAGATCCATCAGCCTTGGGCACCACTACGATCGGCGAGGCCCAATCGCTTGTATCAACTTTGGTAAGTATGCCTCTGGACTCTAGACGCTTTAGTTCTTCTTTAACTTTGTCCCGAAGTGCGTATGGTACCGGACGTGGCTTCCAAAAACTCGACTGGGCATCTGGTGGCACATAGAGCGTAGCCTTGTGATCTTTTATGGAACCAGAACCTTCCTCGAAAACGGATTGGTAACTGGACAAAATGTTGTCAATCGGGGAAGACACAGAAAATATCTCAGCCCAGTTAAGACGAATATTACGCAACCACTGGCGACCAAATAGTGACGGTTTGTTCCCTTGAACCACATAAAGCGGTAATGTGTACTCCTGGTCTTCATAACGGACCGGTATGGTAAGTTTACCAAGTACACCAATGCTCTCTCCGGTATACGACTTAAGTTTGACATTTGCAGACTCCAGCGGTCGATGTTTCAAGTGTTTCTTGTAGACCACGTCTGATATGATGGACACATCTGCCCCTGTATCAAGAACCATTTCAATTTTGCACTGGTCAACACTAACATCTACCTTGAATTTATGGTTTAGCTCGTTCCATTAACAGCAGAATACACGGTATACACTTGAAATGTGTCCCGACTCGACGACGCAACCTCTTCATTAGGCATAGGGCTGGGTTCATCAGATTGGCTCGAGCTTCCAACTAGTTTGACAGAACCTGGCCGTGATTTGAATCCCTGCTGACTTTTCTTTTGACGACACACCTTTTCCAAATGCCCCACTTTCTGACAGTGAAAGCATGTTTTGTCTCTATGTGGGCAAACGTCTGCTCTATGTTCACCAAGACACCGATAACATGCCTTCCGTTGGTTTGACTGACCAGATCGTCGACGAAAACCTTGTTTATGTCCATATTTTGGCCCATGAATACCCGGGGGATTAGGTCTAGAAGGAGGCCTAACGCTTACCTCATCGATGTGAGAAAATCCAGTATGATTTCCGCCTGGTCGCATTTCACTGGCATGCTGTGAAGCCATCTCCATGGCTGATGCCAACTCCACTGCTTTTGACAACGTTAACTTTTGCTCTGTTAACAGTTTCCGCTGTATGTTTATATTGCGTACACCACATACCAGTCTGTCACGTAATGCGTTGTTAAGAAATGCACTGTAATCACATGTGCTAGCTAGCTTTTTTAATGCAGCTACGTATTCCGCGATACTCTCGTTTTCCCTTTGTTCGCGTTTGTAAAACGTGAAACGCTCAGCTATAATCAAAGGCGTTGGGGAGTAATGATCCGTCAATGTCTTTTTTAACTCACTAAATGACATTCCGCTGGGTTTGCTGGGTGAGACGAGCGATTTTAAGAGGCTATAGACCTTCGGTCCAACGACGGTCAAAAACACCGCGACAGCTTTATCATCTCCTATATCGTTGGCCTTAAAAAATTGTTCCACGCATTCGACATACGAAGCGAAGTCTTCATTTCCCTCAATAAACTCACTGATCTGTCCGATTGTGGCCATCGCGCTACCAGACGATTCTACGATATCTGCGTAACGTAACTGTGTCAATATTTTGGGAAAAATCCCATCTTCGTGGCCAAAATATCTGTCATGTAGTCGACAAGATAATGAATGCTCGTGACACAAAGATGGCGGATTCACAACAACTTCAATTTATTTGACCAGGCGTATGCGGGTGCAAACAACTATATGAAACTACTACATAACAGTGTCAAATCTCATTTTACTTCACAAAATTATCAAATTGCAGCACAAATGGAGTACAGTATTGTTTAGGAGTTTTTGTGTTTGCAATATAAGGGCTTTCACTGGTTTTCCAACAAAGAAGAAAAAAGAAGGAAAAAGCCCAAAAAACCTGAAAACTGCAATGCAAATTTTGAACACTAAATTATTCCCTGTAGGCCTACTGCCTTTGGCTAAGTTACCCACATACTTAGCATGTACAAAACTCTACCTTTTTCTCTGTTTAGTTTGAGAAAGTTTGCTTCACACAGCAGTTTGCTGCTTGAAAATGCAAGAAATGTAAAGGGGCATGATCACAACTTCATATGCCTACAACTGTAAGAGAAACGATGGCCCTCAAAGGCTCAACCACTGCTTGTCTGTCAATCACATTAATTATCCCAAATATGTCTGCACACCCATTTGTTAAACTTTACGTACAGTATCTATTTCTAATATCTTTTCCTCTGAGCCTGATTAAGTGGTATGGGGTATGTTTTGTTTACTTTTTGATACATTTACAGGAAGAGCAGAGAGCAGAAACACGAAAAAAGAACCTTCTCATCCTAGTCCTTCATCATTTGGTACAAGAAGGCTACTCTGAGGCCGCAAAGTCATTGGAAGCAGAGAGCAGTTTGTGTTTCAACAAATTTGAAGTTTGTGACAATGTTGACCTAGAAACAGTTTTAATGGTAATTACGTTTGATGTCTAACTGTACATTAAGTAGTTAGCTTCTGTGAAAGGGATGTGATCTTAGCATGTCATTAATCAGCCTTGCTGCGTTGTAACAAATTCTGCCAGTACTTCATATTCTACTTATAGCAAATAGAACCTTTCTTTCATTTGCAGATATACATTGTATAGTCATCTTTTAAGGTTGTTGCTCTGCACAAGTTGTGAAATGTAATTTGATGATTCTGCAGAAACTAACCAACCTACTTACTTTTCTCTGACAGGAGTATGAGTCATACTACTTCGTGAAATTTCAGCGATATCCAAAAATTACTAAGAAGTTGTCCACAGAGGGTATGAATCACTTTGGTATTTTCTTCGTGGTATATAGTAGAGTTTGTATGTGAGGGTGTATGTGCGTGTGTGTGTGTATGCGTGTATGTATGTGTGTTTGTGACACTTCTCGTTAAGATGATATCTCCAGAAGGGAAAGTCTGACGTTTTTCAAACTTGGTACACAGATGCCCCATATGAAGAGGAAGAACGCTATTGTTTTTGGTGGGGTTCAAAGGTCAGCTGGGGTCACCAGGGGTCAGACACTGAAATCCTTGTTAACACAATATCTCGAGTTAGGGAAGTTGAATGAACTTCATACATAGTATGTAAATATTTTATAATGAGAGGAAGAACCCTATTGTTTGTGATGGAGGTCAAAGGTCATCTGAGGTCACCAGAGGTCAAACACTGAAAATCTTGTTATCACAATATCTCAAGATGGGAAACTGTGACAGTTCTCAAACTTGGTACATAGATGCCCCATTTTGAGAGGAAGATCCCTATTGTTTTTGATGGAGGCCAAAGGTCACCAGAGGTCAAACACTGAAAATCTTGTTATCATGATATCTCAAGAAGGGAAACTCTGACAGTTCTCAAACTTGGTACATAGATGCACCATATTGAGAGGAAGATTGCTTTTTTTTGTGGAGGTCAAAGGTCATTTGAGGTCACCAGAGGTCAAAACTGAAAATCTTGTTATCATGATATCTCAAGAAGGGAAACTCTGACAGTTCTCAAACTTGGTACATAGATGCACCATATTGAGGGAAAGAGCCCTCTTGTTAGATGGAGTATATAAATGTTATTATTGGTTTTGGTTTTGATGTGGGCCAAAGGTAATCTGAGGTCCTTGAGTACAAAATGTTAAGACCTTTGCTGGTGTTGTTTCACTTTTCTGTCTTTTCCTATGGGTAGAAGGTATTTGAGCTCCCTTCCAAGCAAAGGCTGGCAATGCTTTTACATTTAGGAAGTTCCAATTCGAAAACTTTTACCTGTCAGTCAGGTTATAAAGTGTAGTTGCTGTACTAATTTTAAAAGTCTTTGACTTATAATGATAAAACTTCATCTATGCATCTTCAGCTGGCATTATGAGGGTTTCTGATAAAATATGTCTGAAAGCATCTGTAAAGTTTCTGAAAGCCCAATTTGGTTGATTAAGTTCAGCAGGTACCATACACATTTAAATTTCTACAGTATTTAGTCCACCAATCAGCAGTACAGTATTTGGTATCATGCTTCTTTTATTTATTGCTCTTGTTTTGACAGTTAAAAGTGCTCACTTAGTTTCCAAAGCCATAATTGGCTTTTAATTCCATCTGAGACTTTTTTTTGGTCAAAAAATGGTGATTGACCAATGACCTCTGTTGAAAATGGGGAGATAGGGTTGACCTGCTTATCTTTCCCAGGGGAATCATTATCTGAAATACAGCTCTCCTTCTGTCATCAAAAATGTGGAATAGATTTGTTTTCTGAAGTGGAGTTTTACAGGAGAGTTTTACATCAAAGATTTCTTTTAGGGAAAAGTCTTATTGTACAATAGAGACAAATAAGTTATTATTTGGTTATGTAATGGGGTAAATGGAGGAATTTAAATGTAGTTTATATCATTAGCAATCGTTTCAACTGTCATATGAGTATATCTCTTGTTCCTGGAAAATTTGTACTGTACCTAGGGTACCACTGTGCAGGCTAGAGAAGTTTTGGCCTCCAGTGTTATCTTAATACATACGTACAGTAGGTATTGGAAAATGATGTACAGTATTAATGGTTTCATCTGGTAGCCTGTGGTTGCTGCAGTATACTGCACGTATTAGTGGCAAGGAATCACTAAGCCTCTTGACTTTCTTGTTCACTGAAAAAGTTGAGTACTTTAACCAATCAGATTCTCATAGCGTTTCAGTAGGTTGCTCTTTTTTCAACCAATCAAAGAGCGCATTCTGTAATACAGGATGTAACAACATTGGTTTGTCAACATAAAAAGCAGAGCTCCTGGAGGAAGTTGAAGTGTTTTGCCCATACATTCCTGGCGATATTACAGTAGACCAATTCTAAAGAGATGCGTGGTTGAAATGTATCTATTCCGTTAATTTGTGGAAACAATCAGAAGGAAATCAGGCAAAGATACCAAAATATTGCATTAAAGGATTTGCGGAAGTTATCGATAGTACAACACTAACGATTAATGTTAATACTTACGTTAGGCCTGAGAAAGTAACAGTGTTAAAGATGTCCTAACCATACCACAGTCTGGAGGGTGTCACAGATTAGATTGTGCCAATGATGAATATCATACTTTGCAGATGGATTTATTATGATCAAAGGAAGGACCAAATTGTTTTATAGGGGTCACCAGCTGTGGTCGAACGCCGAAAATGACATTAACACAATATCTTCAAGTAAGAAACTTTGCTAAATGTCATACTTCAAATGTAGATGTATTTTCATCACAGGAGGCATTCTTACTGTTTTCAGTGGGGGTCAAGGTCATCTGAGAAACTAGAGTCAAAACCTCAAACCTCATAAACATGATGTCTTTAGATAAATAAAGCAGAAATGAAACTCAAATACCTCGTTAACATAATATTTTGAGACAGGAACCTTGGGATGAATGTTATACCTTATATAAAGTAGATGTGAAATGATTTCCATGATCAACACAAAACTATATTTTGCCAATATGTTCAGATTTACCTGTGCACAAAGAAATGAGATGACATTTCATTATTCAGAACCATCGAAACCACAATGCATTTTGGCATTCTGGTTATGTGACCTTCCCAGTGGTAACCAAAACACCACGGCCAAATGGCACTTATAACAAAGCAAAGTGGAACACCCACCCACAAGCAAGACCCAGGCAAAAACTATGTCCACTCCAGTGAAGTGCCACCCAACCCTTTGAACTACAGTGCAGAGGGTAACAAAATGGTATTCAAAATCTCTCAATGTAGACTGCAGTGGTGCAATTCTCTGTGCTTGCACAGCTACAGTATGCCCCAGTAATTACTTCGTTTGCAACAAAGTTAGCAGTTGATGGGATCAAAGTGATTTTGTTCTCTCGTCCAATGTTTAACCTTTATTGTCCATGTCATCCTTGTTTATGCTCAAATTTTCCCTTCCTTTTTCTTTTCCCTTTGTTACTCAGGGACACCTTCGAAACATGCTAAAACGAAAAGGTAAGGCCAGATAAATTGGTTTGTGTTTTTGCATAATCAAAAGCACCAACTCTATATATTATGCAAGTGTATCTAAAGCATCACATGTGGGACCGTAACAGCATGATTGTGATTTGTGACATAATTCATTGCTTAAATGAATGATCTAAAATTTGTTTTCTCCACAACATGCATGTGACTCTGTTAACCATTTTTGGTTCCTTGCGTTACCAAGAGGAACCTTTGCATTCAACTTTGCGTGTGTGTGTGGGTGTTTGTGTATGTGTGTGTGTCTGTGAAGCAGCTTGGGTACGCTCTAACTCAATATGGGCAAGTTGGATAAAACTTATACTTGGTGTACAGGTCCGTCGGAGTGCGTAGAAGTGCCCTATTGTTTTTGGTGTCCAGATCTTGCATATTAATGAAGTTATGGGGTCAAACATAAAAGTCTTAAAACTGCCATGTTTCCATAACTGCTGGTCAGAGTTGTTTTAAACTTGATAAGGTTGTCTGTTACTGACAGGTTAGGTTTTAGTGCTTTGGTAGCTTAGAAGACCATTAGCTGCTGTATGTAATGTTTGAATTTGCGTTATTTTTATAGATTAAAATGGGTTGGGGAACAGTTTCAGTCACTGTGTCAAAACATAGTATAGTGAGTTGTTAGTTTAGCAGTTGGTACACAACTACAGTATGGTAGCCAGTATAGTCAATGTGTGTACCAATTGAATTTGCATTATCCTTAAATTTGAAAAAAATTGGAAACTGTTCCATTCATTATATTTTGACATGTTTAGTTGTTTGTTAATTTAATGGTTTTACATGGGCCCAAAATGTTTGGGACCCAGTTTGAGCTCAATTTTTGGGCCCCAATTTTTTTAATTCATTATCTAAACATTTGGTATATTTCTTAATTCAATGGGGACACTGTACAGATGAGCCTACATTTTTGGACCTGATTTGGACTCCATTTTTGGGCCCCATTCTTGATAGCCCAATTTTTGAGTCCCCAGTTTTGAGGACCCAACTATTCACTTGCCCTAATTTCTTCGCAAGGAACCACAGTGCCCATTGGGCTGTTGTTATCATTTTTGTTAACACCAGTTTTCATCATACAAGGAGAAAACCAGTGACTTGCTTGCAAATCATAAAACTGCTATATCGTTACACTGCATATGGTGCATCAGTTATCTGATTTGTCTGAAGTGCAAACAAGTCACTGAGCAGATAATTTGTGATGATGTCAAGAGAAGAGACCGACCCATTTCTGATTAGTAGCCTTCATTGACACTTGAAATTTATGCATTTCCTTCCAGGTAATTGTCACTGTCTTTGCAAGTAAAAAATAAAAATGCTTCAAATATAAAACCAAAATGAACACTTCTAATCTAATCCAGTGTCATGTAGTGAAGGTGATTTAGTAGTGTCATGCATTCCTGTTTTGAATACGTTGTTATTGTCTCCTAGTGTAGGTGATGCCTGTTAGCTGCATTGATTACAGACCAGTTGTAGTTCATTTGTAGGTTACAAATGATGTCAGTTTCACTGTCTTGTATGCATGAGACATGTTGAGCAATATCACAGGTGTCTCTGCAATGACAGATATGTCTCAAGAATAAAGGGTTAATTATCTCTTCACCCAACTGTTTTCTTTTGAAAGAATTTTGTTTTCCCAGCAGGTGTTCAACAATTTCCCTTAAACACAAGTTTCTCCTTCTGAAGATTTGGCACATTTTTCATTCCTTTATCTTGCTGCAGTACTCATCCAATCTGATAATTCAGCACATTTTCTGTAGTTTTAATCAGTGCATTCTTTTTACATATTAAAATATCAACAATCTTAATCATTACTTTTATACTTGTATACTATCTGTAAATCATTTAATCTTTGCTTTAACATTTTTGCCGTTTTGATTTCTGAATATTTTTATACTCCTATTCATAAATGCTTCTCATTTATACTGATTTTAATAAATGAAATGGTGAAAGAATAGTTAGAAACCATTTGCATAGAAAAGTAAAAATTCAGAGGGATTATTCACATCTCGAAGAGAGTTGTATAATAAACTAATATCTGTGGCATCACAGTTGTCCAATTTGCTTTACTCTTGTACGCTCTCCAGACAAAGCAGCACGCCTACATTGCCAAGGATACCTCACGCCCCAGACCCGGCAGCTAACAACTCATCCTCATCTGCGAATGGCTCAAGGAGGAGACCCAACTCCAGCTCTATCAATTCCAGGAGACAGTCCAGTGGAGAGAAGAAAAACCCCAAAGATTCTAACAACAAACAGTCAAATGTAAGTCAGTGCTCTTTGTATGACTTCAGATTCACTTCATATTCCACTTTTCTAATGCTTACCGACTTACCAGAAGTAGCTTACAGTAACTACTGTTGTTAAGCATTTGGTCTTTGATGCATCTTAACCACTGGCTGTGACCCTCAGTTTCAAATCTGGTGTCACTCCTGTTCACTTTCCTCACAAAATAGCAGGCAACCGTGAAATTAGCAACTCTCACCAGTGGTAATGGGTTTGAATTATTTGGCATTTTTTAAAAGTGCAGTTGTGATTGTTTCATCATCAGTTTAGTATTTGTATTTTCAAAGCATAAGCATGAAGCACAAAAATATGCTGGTTGCTGTTTCAACATATTTTGCAGAATAGCAACAGGTAGAAAGCACTGAGCACCTTTGATCCATCTTCTTGGCTTTTGTCACATATTTATTTTTCAGGAACAACCCTGTGTGGTTGAGGGTCATAGTAAACAGAATGTTGCACAGGCAGACCTCGTAGAGGCTCCATTCGATGCTAGAATGTATCATTGCAGTATCTCCTGTACCCATTGAAGCTTCTGATGATAAATGGACTAATTTGAGTCAAGCTCCAGTAAGCAGTTTTATTGTGTGTGAATCCCTTGTGAGACAGTGAAGAGTTCAGATTTTCAAGAAGAGTAAATTTCTGCTTCCTCTCTGTAGGGTCCTGTCATCAATGGCCATGGGGACCCATTGTCAGAGCTGTCTGTGTCAGGGTCCATCGTGAACGTTAGCAAAGCTCCAGAACAGTCCTCGGCATCAAACAGCAACAAACTGGGCCCTAAGAAGGGTCCCATCATCGACATGCGGGCCATGTTGAACAATGCCATCAAGGGTGCTACTCAGGAATACCTCACAGACACTGATCCATCGGTACATTTTGCTCCTTACATTTTCTTAACCATTTTCTTCTCAAGAAATTGTGAGCATTTTCTTACAGCTGCATGGCAATGAGCATACTGCCAGGAAGCTTGCAAGTGAGATTTGCAGTGAGTGAAAGTAAAATTGCAAAACCATAAATGGCATTTATCACTAAAATCTATGACACTATTTCAGAATGTGTTAGAATGTTAGCATCTTGTTTCCTCTACATTGCCTCTTCTCCCCTTGCTAATGTGGAAAGTGCAAGTGCAATTTTAGTTTAATGTCTCCATGAGAGCCTGCCACGTCACAGTATTATGGTATTACACTGTATGTGTGCTAACTTACAGTTGGTGTCTGCTTTGAGTATTATTTTATGCTACAGGTTTCTTTCATATCCAGTTCCTTCCACGATTGTCTCAAACTCATAATGAATGTGGCATCTGTTTGTCAGTAGACGGTGCCACGATGCCCTTGTCATCACCGGCTCATCGTGGTGTTGTTACAAAAGTAATTCCTACTGTAGATGTCTTAGTTGTTTTAGAGTATCAAAGTAAATTTATAGTCTGAACTTCTGCATCGAGTGTCACCCCCTTTGCTTGTTTATCCTTCTCAGGAGAGGCTACTGAAGCCACTAGGAGGCTACTCTGGCTACACCCTGGAGTGGCGTGAACTTGCCCAGAGTATAAGCAAAGATATTTATCTACACAATCCAGATGTAAGGTGGGATGACATCATGGGTCTAGATGCGGCCAAACGACTCGTAAAGGAAGCTGTGGTTTATCCAATCAAGGTTGGTATTTCAGATGTGACAGGTTTTTAGACATGTGTTTGCAAGTGCTTTTTATTCAAAGAACATATCACCGTATCAATGAAGCTTCCAAGCATCATGTGACAAAAATGTTTATGTGATTGCCAACAGGATCTGCCACGGTTGTAAAATGGCCTCCTCATTCCGCTAGAGTTGAAAAGACTCATTTAGCAAAAGTTCCCTGGGAAAACACCCAATTCACTTGTCGCGGTCACCGAGACATGTCTGACCATTTTAGTGATAATGAGATATCTTTCAGTGTTGTCTGCTGCAAGTACTCATGAACATTATCTTTTCTTTCCTTGTACAGTATCCACAGCTGTTTACGGGAATTCTCTCACCCTGGAAAGGGCTCCTGTTGTACGGCCCTCCTGGCACAGGCAAAACACTGCTAGCCAAGGCGGTAGCCACGGAATGCAATACCACCTTCTTCAACATCTCAGCTTCCAGCATAGTCAGTAAATGGAGAGGAGACTCAGAGAAGCTAGTGCGGGTAAGAAGTTTCGTCTGTAAATATTATCCGTGTGTCCCATGAGCATTCCATTAGATGATCTACAACACAGCAAAGACCGTTCTTTCTTGGAAATATTTTAAAGCTGTGTGGATTCCAAAAGATGGAAAATGGCAAGTCTGGATTCTTCCTTGAAAACAAAACTTAATTTTGTTACTGCAGTTGCAAGTAAGAAACCTCTTCTCTTTCATCGACATTTGATTACAAATCAGAATACTTTTGGTCTAATTTTTGATGGCAATGAACATTCAAAATATTGTGTACTTAATGACAGATGTGACTTTTGAGAACTTTTGTTTCAATAAAGACTGAGAGAAAGACCATCTCTGTTCAAACAGTAAACCTTAAAGACAGAGACTCATCACCCCAGACAGGTTCAATTCTCCCAACCACTTATGTCTGTCTAGTCCCTCCCACAGCCTGTCTAAAATTTCTTCACATAAATTGTAGTCAAAACAATGGGCCCTTTGTATGCTGTGTAATGTGAGCTACTCTGCATCTTTCAAATTTGCTGTTCAATCAAAGATCAAAATCAATTGAGAATTTTGCCTTCCTTCAGCCAAAAATGTAGCTTGGGGTGATGAGTGATGAATGACTTGGGGTGATGAATGCCTTGGGAAGATGAATGACTTGGGGGGATGAGTGACTTGGGGTAATGAGTGTTTTGGGGTGATGTGTGACTTGGAGTGATGACTAACTTGGGGTGATGAGTGACTTGGGGGGATGAGTGACTTGGGGGGATGAGTGACTTGGGGTGATGAGTGACTTGAGGTGATGAGTGACTTGGGGTAATGAGTGACTTGGGGTAATGAGTGTTTTGGGGTGATGTGTGACTTGGAGTGATGACTAACTTGGGGTGATGAGTGACTTGGGGGTTTGAGTGACTTGAGGTGATGAGTGACTTGGGATAATGAGTGTTTTGGGGTGATGTGTGACTTGGAGTGATGACTAACTTGGGGTGATGAGTGACTTGGGGGGATGAGTGACTTGGGGGGATGAGTGACTTGGGGTGATGACTAACTTGGGGTAATGAGTGTTTTGGGGTGATGTGTGACTTGGGGTGATGACTAACTTGGGGTAATGAGTAACTTGGGAAGATGAGTGACTTGGAGGATGAGTGACTTAGGGTGATGAGTGTCTTGGGGTGATGTGTGACTTGGGGTGATGTGTAACTTTGGGTGAAGAGTGACTTGGGGTGATGAGTGACTTGGATGGATGAGTGATACGGGATGATGAGTGACTTGGGGGGATAAATGACTTGGGGAGATGAGTGACTGGAATATCCATAAAGTAGCATTCATATCAATATCCAAGAGAACTTCTACTCTACAATCCTTTAATGATGACCTTGTTTATTGGATTGACCTGTAATCATCTTCCCTTCCAATAATCACATAGGAAGTCACAACATTGTGACAACAGGACTGACTTTTGTGTCATACTCATACCTTTAAATGCAATGAAAATTGTTTTAAGCTTGTAACATTTTGAAGTTTAATGACTGATTTATTAATTGCTATCTTTGTTGAATTATTTGAGATAACTTCTCACTTAAAAAATAATATTTTGTTTGAAATTGATTCATCTCTGTTCACAACCTGATTCGTATAATTGATTGTTTTCTCTTCTTTTGCAGGTTCTCTTTGAGCTGGCTAGGTTTCATGCTCCTTCTACGATATTCCTGGATGAGTTAGAATCTGTCATGAGCCAGAGGGGCAGCACGGCTGGGAGGTGAGTGGTGGAGCCACTAATGTTGCAGACCAGTCAAATTTAAATTAGACCAGTTGAATGATAGTCTCATATGTTGTAGAGTTAATGATGTCACAAGAGCAGTCAAATGTCAATCACAACTCTTTGCATGAAGAAATAAATCTGTTACATTGTGAAACATGTCTCAGCTTCATCCTGAGTTCTTGAAAAACCAAGAAACTTGTCAGGTTTGCCTGCTTTATTGACATTTTTAAATGAAAATTTGCACCCAAAACATAATGAAAGAGTTTTAAATGAAGGAGAAATTTCTTAAGAAATATGTGACATAAAGTGTTGTCAGGGAAAGCTGATCTCCTTGCAGTCATTTTAATTTAGTTAATTCACCAACATCTTGTTATTTTGTCTCTCAGTGAACATGAAGGAAGCCGGCGAATGAAGACAGAGCTCTTAGTTCAGATGGATGGATTAGCCAAATCTGATGATCTGGTGTTTCTATTGGCAGCTTCTAATCTTCCATGGTAAAGTTAACCTTGATCCTCTTAGTACTGAACAGGCTCCCTTCTTCAAGGGAAAGTAGGCACAAGGGAAATTAGACCCATATATCACTTCAATTACATATCTTCTGTACTGTACAACAATTCTGTGAATAACAGTGAAATAATATAGAATGCACTGATAAAGCAGCAGTGGCTCTCTGATGTCATACTAGACTTGTTCAAGTATCAGTATCACAGTATCAGTCTATCAGTATCACAAATATGCTGACTAAAGCAGCTTTAATGCCGTAACCATTAAACTTTGTAAAACCTGAGATGGAACAAGGTTTTCTCAAAGAGAAGAATTATGCTGTTGTGCTGCTCTGTCATAACATTCAGATGTCAAGTTAGAATCTATCACACAAGTCACTCAGTGGTAGTCATTTCACCTACCCGTATGAAAATGTGCTCCTCTGCCAAGTAATTCAGATGTTAAATTAAGGCCAACCTTTCACTAAATGATGTCCATTTCACCTACCCATATGACAATTGTAAAGCAGAGTTGCACTCAAGTAAAGTTGCTCTTACAGCTTTTGAGCAAATATTTTCTTCCAATAGTTTTACAAGTTGAATGGAGTATTCTTACGGTTATGAAGTTAACATTCTTGTTTAATGTGTATGGTGGAAAAGAGAGGATGAAATTTTTGGAACTTAATACAAAGTTGAAGATCGAAGAACTACCTCAATAGCTGACAGTGCCACACCCACCTGAAGTTGTGATCAATTTCTTCTCAAATTTGTTCAAGTATGTGTCCACAAGGGACATATTGTATGATGTTTCCAGTATGTGTTCATTGCCCATGAAAATAGTTTTACTATTGTCTCCCCATTATCACCAGGTTCCTTGATGAATTAAACTGATGCTTCCAATGTACGACCAGTGAGATGTGTTAGTGTGAATCTGGTCTATATACCTAAAAGAACAGTCACCCCTTGTTGCCCCCCTTTTATTTTCAATTAAACCAAACTCTACATGAAGCTGACAGACACCTACTAGCTATTCAATATGAAAATCTATTAAATTCACTTTATGATTGGCTCACATTGTGTGTTGCACTCCTTGTTAACAAATTACTAATGCTTGGCTTTGTCCAGACTTACATTTTGTAGTAACTGGCTAGAAGAAAGGTACTAGTGCTTAGTAGCCTATGTAGATTTGTTGTATATGGATATTTCATGGATTAAAGTTAGGACAGGTGTTCACAGGACATTGGACCCAACAAACCCTTCACAAATCTGCCAAGGTATAAAGTGAACTTTGTGAACACATTGCTGCAACACTTCATTGTTAAGAAAACAATGAGCTCAAAATTGGTTGCCAAATTTCTTTGTCACTTGACCTCAACGAGGCCGTGAATAGTAGTACGTATGAAGGGATTAAACTTTCCACGTTTCCTCCAAAACGTATGTTTGTGTTAGTTTCAGGCTTGCTCTTGTTGCTATTTTAGCACCTGAAAGTGAAAGACATTAGTTGTTTTTATAAGCTGCATTATTTAGATCACAGGAAATCTAATTGGTTCAGTCTGCTCCCACACAATTAAGCACTGTTGTAATCGAGTCCTGGCAGAACAAACCAGCCTTGAACAGAGGCTTGTAACACTGTATGTATGGAGGCTTTGAGGCCCCGCAAGGCCTAGAAGTCAATCCCAAGCCCAGCCTCGACTACAGCCCTGCTATAAGGAAGCTATCACTGTCAAAACCTGCTCTTGTCATTATGTTTGTGTCATGACCTTCCATTGGTGTTCTCCATCCAGTAACATAACTCAAAGACTGTGTGATTATCATGTTCAATTTATTGATTCCTTGCTGAAGGCGGAAGGAATCTATGCGATGGTGATGTGTGTGTGTGCCTGCGTGTATATGTGTGTGTGTGTGTGACGCTGCTTGTAAACACGATATCTAAAGAAGGGTAACCATGAATTATCTCATACTTGGTCTGTGGGTTGGTCATAGTGAGTAGATGATCCCTATTGTTTTTGGTGGAGGTTAAAGGTCATTTGAGGTCACCAGAGGTCAAAATGTGAAAACCTTGTAAACACAATATCTCAAGAATGGTAACTGTGACTGATGTCATACACGGTGTGTTGGTTGGTCATATTGAATAGATGATCCCTATTGTTTGTGGTGAAGGTCAAAGGTCATTTGAGGTCACCAGAGGTCAAATGGTAAAAACATTGTAAACACAATATCTCCAGAAGGGTAACTGTGGCTATGTCATACTTGGTGTGTGGGTTGTTCATATTAAGTAGATGATCCCTATTGTTTTTGTTCGAGGTCAAAGGTCATTTGAGGTCACTAAAAGTCAAATTGTAAAAACCTTGTAAATACAATATCTCTAGAAGGGTAACTGTGACTGATGTCATACTTGATGTGTAGGTTGGTCATATTGAGTAGATGATCCCTATTGTTTGTGGTGGAGGTTAAAGGTCATTTGAGGTCACCAAAGATCAAACTGTGAAAACCTTGTAAACACAATATCTCCAGAAGCATAACTGTGACTGATGTCATACTTAATGTGTGGGTTGGTCATATTGTGTAGATGATCCCTATTGTTTTTGGTAGAGGTGAAAGGTTATTTGAGGTCACCAAAGGTCAAACTGTAAAAACCTTGTAAACACATTATCTCTAGAAGGGTAACTGTGACTGATGTCATACATGGTGTGTTGGTTGGTCATATTGAGTAGATGATTCTTATTGTTTCTGAGTGGAGATCAAAGGTCATTTGCGGTCATGAGAGGTCAAACTGCTCTCAAACTTGTCATGTGGATAATTCATGTTTGTTATAATATAACTATGTTGCAAGCATTCACAAAGCCTTTTGGCTTTCTGGTGTTTTTCATTTTGACATGGTCCCTTCCCTTCTCCACTGAGTTGCTTTTGTTGGTAAGTGATTGTGTGTGTATGAAAAAAGTAGATATCGGCAAGGAATCACTAAGTCATTTGACTTTCTGGTGTGAAACTTTCTGCATTGTTGATTTTCTGCTGGTTTCTGCACGAATCTGACATCTCCCCCTACTGTGAAAAGGGAAACAGTGGCATGGTTATTTCAACTCATGTGGAATTACTGCATTGATAACCATCCATGCATTCCCCATTCATCTCCCCACTCATAACATGACAAGAAGAGAATTGTTGTCACATTAATCTAATGAGTAACTGCCCCATTGTTGTCTGTCTGGCGGTTTCCACTCGTCTCTCCCTATCAGGAGAAGTGGCACAGGGTTGTTGTTGTAGTATCACAGTTACCGATGATTAATGAATTTGATTGTCCGTTGGCTAGCAGGTCATGATAATGATTGCTGTCTGCTTGTATATCTCATCACTCCCCTCCCCATTCCCCACTCACCTGGGACTGAGATGTTACTACTATGTGTGTATATTTTGTTTGTACCAGAGAGTTATGTATGACATTCATTTGGGTTTAGGGAATGTCGGTGACATTTATTGTCTTACATGTGGTACGGTCTCAATGAGCAGCATATGAAGGACGTCCTTTGTGCGACATATCAACACGTACTTTGTCATTACCATTGTTCTTGGAAACGCTAAGCTAAGTCAAGTCTTTCATGCTTGCTATTAAATTTTCAACTCACAAAAAGTTTTGCCGAAATCAGCACGTTGTATCTCCCATTACCGATGTCCTCCATGTCCAATCATCAGTCATGTTTTTTCCCTTCTTTTTTTTATTCATTCAGGGAGCTTGATCATGCCATGCTGAGAAGATTAGAGAAAAGGATACTGGTTGATCTACCTACGAGAGATGCCCGCAGAGCTATGATTGAATTCCACCTACCACCTGTAATCAACCCAGGAAGTGCCTTAGAGATAGAAACAGTCATGGACTACCATCACCTTGCTGATGTAAGCTGCCCATCCCTTTAAGTTGTCCAAAGTCCCAATGAGTCTGTATTTGTGTATTTTGTGTGAACTTTGCTTCGATTTGTTGCCGTCATCTGTGGTAGTTAGTAAGATCAGTGTCAGAACTTTGTGTATTACATAACACATCACGAGTGGTTCACACGGGACCTTGAAAACCTCGAAGGTACTTGAATTTAAGTGTGTTATGTTCACCTTGAAGGCCGTGAAAGTGCTTTTTGTTAGTTTTGCATCAAAGTTCTTATCGAGTGCTTGAATTTTAGTGACTTGAAATATCGCTATTGTATGTACACTTGTTTACCTAATTGTCAACAAGTGTTCAGACCAGGACCAGTTTTGTTTCCTGCACACCACAAATGTGGGTAAAACTCTCTCAAGATATTTTCAGACTGTTTTAAAAGCCAGTTGGATCAAACTCCAATCAGCAAAGCAGTAGCTATGTAACCACAAGGCATTGTCACAGAAACTGAATGATGCAGATAGCAGCATTCCTTCTCTTGAACTCATCTTGCTATTTACCCATTTCTTTTTTCTTAGTGCTTTGACATATGTTGGGTTGCCATGACAACCTTTATAATGAGATACCTCTCATCATGCAAGGTTCGTATAGTGGGCAACACTATGATCATCTTTATTTCAATAATTCTTGCATAGGCTTTTCAAAACTGATATTTTAACTACAATAGAAAAAACATGTGTAGCAATTTCATTAATGAAAAATAGCAAGTTTGACTATTATTTTAAGCCTGACTTTGCTCCAAACTTTATGAGCATGGCCTTGAATTACATCTACTTTATTGTTGCATGTGGTACATACAACAATGTTGCTGTGACCTCCATTACAAATGCATCATTACCTCCACATTGGTAGACTGTGTACTCATGGAATGACTGCGTACACTTCTTACGGATAGAACACGTTCACATTACATGGACAAACCTTTCTATATGTTGTGGATAGACCATGTGTAAGTGCTATGGATAGTAAGTGTACACATGTGGTTGGTAGACGCTGTACATGTATGTGTTACGGGTAGTCCATGTACACATGATTGATCTAATGTGTAATTATGGCAGTGGAGCAGTTTGGCAGGACCCAACACCCCTCCTGTCTGCACCCTGGCTGATCACTGAGTCATATGCGATTTTAACTTAAGCTGCTGTTCTTTCAACTTCTGGTCCCTGTAGGTAACAGAGGGCTACTCCGGGTCAGATATCAGACTTGTCTGTAAAGAAGCTGCCATGAGGAGGGTCAGGAAAATCTTTGACATACTGGAATCAAATCAAAATGGTAAGTTAAGAGAACATGGTGCCTTAACATGTTTGTTGTTTGTACATTGTACAGTAAGAGTGTACAGTCAGAGTGATAAAATTGTTTATTTTATTGTAGGCTGTTGGTCTTTACACATAATCATGAAAAAAAAAAGCATTCCTTCTTAATATCACACAATATATGAATAAAAAAGTTGCATTGTTTGAATATTTAATGTTTGAGCAAACAAAACCCTTCATGAATTGTAACCATCGCTACTCTTTATGTAAAATGCACATTTCTTGGAAGTAAAAGTTCCCAACATCATCATATTAAATCATCTGTCAATCACTATGAAAGTGTAATGAACACATTTTGAAAAACTAACTTCAAAGTCAATTACAAGGATTCTTGATGTGTGGGGAGTATCTAACAAGTTGACCAGTCTGTTCAATGACTCCATGAAGTAAACTTTACAATCATGGAGGAAATAAACTGCTTGATTCTCTCCCTCACATTCAGACTCATCGGAGGACAGTAATGTCTACTGGCACAGTAAGTGATGTGAAGTGACCAATCACATTTACTTCTCATATTAACAAAGACTCTTCATTATTGTAGTGCGCTGCACTACAATCTCGTCATTACTGGTCAACCAGCAATTTCTTTTGTTGAGCCTTGTATGACTCATAACGCCTCACCTGCGTGTGATGTAACTTAGTTTGTACAAATATGCAAGCGCGACCTTTTAGTAATAGCAGTAAGTGCGAGCTATGGCCGTCTTCAAACCCAAATCTACTAGGGAAAAGCAAATGCCACGACGACAAGAACGATTTAAGGAGTTAAAGTGATGAGAGAGCCCTGCGGATAAATTTCCAGAAAACGTGATGAAATGTGGTTTGGCCTTTTTCCAATGAGGTGATAAACATGGAGTGTCAATGTTGTTTCCAAATTGGTGTGCAATACAGTGCCATTGTGTTTAAATATGATGTCACAGAATCGTGTGCTGCTTCACTGCTTTTTAGTGTTTACAACATGACGTCCTTCTACAGAATCATGTACTGCTCTCATATTCTATTTCAGTGGTGAAACAAAAAGACAGTTTTGACATATGTGCAGCTAGTACTAGAGTACTCTTTAAAACTCAGAGCAGTACAGGCTTGTACGACATACGGTATATAGTAACAACAAGCGTCGGCAACTTTACAACATTATGAGAGAGATCCAATGGAATTTGGGGTCGATAGGAAATGGCACTGCCTTACCCAAAAAATGTTAACTCCTGTGAGGAGTGGATCCGTAGAGACTGGCTTACTCCCAACAACAAGGACTTAGCCTACCATGCACTACAATTCTGCATATTTGTTGGCAAATGCAGTTCTAGTTTGTGAATTGTGTCTGACATGATCAGGATGTTAAAACAAAAACGGAAGCTATGACACAACTGACCCATAATGGTAATACAAGTTCTGTTTTCAGACTAGCCTTCTCTCTGCAACACATGGATAGTCCTGTGCAAGTTACTTCATGTAAACTCTTCTAAAGTACAGCTACAGTGACACAAACTATGAGCTGCTGTGAGACTGATAAACCTCCTTTCCATAGATTAGTTGATACAGAACTGTTGAGTGAGGTACTGTTGATGTTGAAGTCCCTTTCCATAGATTAGTTGATACAGAACTGTTGAGTGCCGTACTGTCGATGTTGAAGTCCTTGCAGTGTGTCAAGATACAACAGACCTTCAGTGTTGTCATTAACTCTGCCTTTCGTCTGGTTTCTCTGATCTTTCTCTCTGTTTGTTACTGTATATACTTCTTTGTTTTCTCAAATCTACCAATTCTTGACAAACTCACGCACCATTTCCTTCCCCTTTTTGCTTGGATGTGATTCTGCACACTTTTGTTCATTTTGCCATTCATTACACTTCTACTAGTTTTCCCTATTGTAGTATTTTTACATGGCACATGTATCTTTACATACTGTGTATTTTCTCGCCTGGCTAGGTGTTTAACTTGAACTAGAGTATTTCGTACAAATTTTTGTGCATTCATTGGTTATCGTGATAATTTTAAGTTAGGAAATTACTGAGAGTATAACTGTCTTAGTGTAATATAGTGTAATGTAGTTACTGATGCCAATACAGCAGCAATTGATAGATAACACTGAAATTGTCTTGCCCAGAGCAGTACAGTAAAACCCTGTTTATCAGAACACGTCGGCACCAGACATTGTTTGGATAACAGAAAAGTTTGGATAAGCAGGGTTTCATGTTTATTGTTGATTTTATGTCCGTTGTGTAGCATGCACTTATTAAATAAAGCGAAATTGCCATTACTTGGTTGTCCCTAGTCATTTCTTTCATTTCATAGTAAAAAATAAATATTTGTTGAAGATTCAAATTTTTTTTGTGTTTTGTATAGACTGAATTTCCAAGGAGGATATTTTGCATGTGGGCAATGAGTGTCCTTTTGAGTTGTGCTACTTTACTCAGTGTTAGGAAAACACATAGTCTACACGCAGAATCTTAACACTATAAACTGAAAAACAAAAGTAAGTTATGCTTTCAAAATTTTGTGTGATAAAATAGCCACAGGTAGTGAAAATTTACCTCTACAAATGGGATATGCTTTGGCCGACATTAAAACGGGAGTTTTAAAGCGAGAAGCACACCACTTAACAACGCCGACTGTCTTAACAGAAGCAGAAGATCTCTATTGTTTTGGTCGAGGTCAAGGGTCATTTGAGGTCACCAGAGGTCAAACTGTAAAAATGTGTAAACACAATATCTCCAGAAGTCTAACCTTGACTGATGTCATACTTGATGTATAGATTGTATATACTAAGTAGAAGACTCCTTTTGTTTGTGGTGGAGGTCAAAGCTCGTTTGAAGTCACCCGAGGTCAAACCTTGCTAGCACATTAACTCCAGAAGGGTAATGTTGACTGATGTCGTACTTGATGTGTGGGTTGGCCATACTGGGTAGGTGATCCCTATTGCTTTTGGTGGACATCAAATGTCATTTGAGGTCACCAAAGTTAAAGGTCATTTTGGGTTAAAGGCCTATTAATTGTGGTGTGTCAAGAACAATAACTGCAGTTGATCTCATACTTGTCATGTGGATGATTCATGTTTGTTATAATATAATCATGTAGCAAGGAATCACAAAGCCTTTCGGCTTTCTGGTTCTTTTGACAAAGTGAAATGTTTTGAATTGTTGTGTTTTGCACCATGGAATGTTAAGCTATCTAGGCAGTGATATTTCTGGCACCTTGCTATCACCAGAGAAACTTATGTGTATGTTGACCGTACTGCTCCTTGTTGTTGTAATGCATTAAATCAGTCACAGTATTCAAGAGATTACTATATAGAACTTTGCAGTTTGTCCTTATATCAGATAAGGGCAATAATCAACCGTAAGATGTGACTAACCCCCAGGATCTGGATTTGAAATTGTCCTTTTGCATTCATAGAAGTCTGCATATGGTTCTGTATTAACTTTCATCATGTGCCATTTCATTTGATCCCACATTTTCCTCAGAGGAGACTATGCCAGACCTCACCATTGATGCCATCACCACAGAGGACGTCATGGCCGCCTTGGCGCACACCAAACCATCTGCTAGGGGACTGAAGGAAAAGTACTTACAGTGGCAGAAGGAGTATGAATCGGTTTGATGTCCTAGGCCTGACAGCTTACTGTTGGCAAAAGTGCCTTCAAAACCAGATCCTGGTTCATGGGACAAAACGATAATTTACGATATCTAGAATGGTATCCTTGCTGACAGAAGTCTCTCGATCAACCGTTTCTATAGCAACAACCATATATGTTCATCATCGGGTCCTGGTTTCTGACAAAGAACTGGTAATGACTGGACACTCCAGATAAACAGGCACAAGAGGGGGATTGGATACCAGTAGCAGAAGGAACACAATCATACCTGGCTGGAGCATTTCTGATAAAGTGAATTTAAAAAAATCAGGGAGGGAGGACTTAGGGATGTGGATAGTGGGGTACAGGCAGATTGATTGAAGTGCAACTTTAGTATTCCAGCCTTCTGATGTGCAATTGAAGTTAGAATCTTTTATTCTTTTTCCCTCCATGTTTTCTTGCAACTGTCAGTAGAGATTGTGCAATATGTAGACTATAAGCTCGTGATACTTAAGATGAAATCAACATAAGTTGATGGAATGGGAGTTACTTCTTGTAAACCAACATTAAAAGGAGATGAACAGACACATGTAGTGAATGAACAGATTGTTGACATGAATGCAGCAGTATGAAGAAAAAATGAAGCGAATGACCTAAAAACAGATACTTGCAGCCAGAGGAAGATATACCTGTAGTGAAAAGAGGGTCAGGTGAATAGATAACTGTAGGGAATAGGCACAGGTGAATAGACAACTGTAGTGAATAAGGTCAGATGAATAGATAACTGATGCAAATATGATTAAATATGAATGAGTGGACAACTAGTGAATAGGGATGGATGAACAGACAACATAGTTAATGTAACTATGGTTGAATGAATAGACACCTCGAGTGAATATGAATGAACAGAAAACTGTTGTTAATAGGGTTGGATAAAGAGATACTGAATAGGGTGAGATGAATAGACAACTGTAGTCAATATTTGATTAATAGACTACTGCAGTTTAAAGGGTTGAATGACGAGGGACACCTGTAGTTAATAGGTTCATATAAATAAATGTATGGGATGGGATTAGAATTACTAGGTGTCTGTTCACCTCATTCACATGGCATGAAGGAACTACCAGTAGGAGTTTCAGCTCATTAGTGTGCTCATGGTATGTCATCGCAAAGCGGAGTGGCATAACCTGCCAATGTCAATAAGTTCTGAGCATGATTATCTTTACCAAGGACTGAACTTTGGTTAATTACTGATCATTTCTGAGAATGAGAGATGCATCCATCATTGTGGTGTTTGTTGAGTGAAAGACGAAGCCAGTAACCTTGTAATTGTCGCTTAAGTGCCAAATGTAGCACAAGTTTTAAAAACAGTTTTCTAGTTTTCTATTTGTAACACAACATGTTTGCAATTTTGATGTAACATTCTGTAATGCAAAAGTTTAGAATTATAACTATCAAAACTCACCATTACTAATCTGCACTGCTTCTCAACCAAACCCTGCATAGCATTTTTCACTAAAAATGACAGACTAACTTTTACTGTTACTGTGAAATTACTGCCACAGAAAGTCTGACATTAAAGATGCTAGCTCTAACACACTGTTTCTCAGCTATGTAGGGTCAATTTTGATGTAACATTCTGCAATCCAAAAGTTTAGAATTAAAAAACTATCAAAACTCACCATTACTAATCTGCACTGCTTTTCAACCAAACCCTGCATAGCATTTACAACTAAAATGACAGACTTAACTGTTACTGGTACTGTGAAATTACTGCCACAGAAGTCTGACATTAACAATGCTAGCTCTAACACACTGTTTCTCAGCTTTGCAGGGTCGAAAAAGTAGAGGTTTTCATTACGACCACCAGAACAGTTAGTTAAGGTGTCACAATGCCTACAGTATTGCTTTTTAAGTTTTTGTTTCTAAAGTATCTTGTAAATGCCATTTATTTCAAAATTTAGTGGCTGACCATTATGTTTGGCTGTGTAGGCAATGGCTTGTCTTTTCATTTCAGAATCGACCAACATCTGTTCTTACCTAATGTTACAGGGGCACAAACCTACATTTCAAAGCATTATTCTGAGCAGGCTAATTGTTTACACATTAGTTTACTCAAATGAAGTTGCTCCGTGAATGAAGTTGAACTGCAACCGACAAGTATAGGACAAAAATACTTTTGGGCTAGTTAACCAGCTTACTTGGTGGTCTTATAGTATTAGCAGTAGTTAAATTTCCTGTCCACCTCAATAACAGGTCCCTTGGTTTCATGCAGGAAAAGTATTTTACTGAATGCAGACATTCATGAGGGTTTTTGCTGTCACTGAACTAAAGAATTGCTACGTCGTTGAGAACTTTCAAAGCATTATTTTACATCTAAGGAAGCTTCCTCTGTCAAAATCATCATGTTGAACTGATAGAAGGGTAAAAAGCCTCATATTTTATGTTAAGTTTTCTTGTCGGTGGAGAATTTGTTTAAGTAGGACAGATATTAATTTTAATATTGGTTAAGCATCGGTGAAGAGAATTGCCCACCTGTGGACCCCACATATTGCAAACGGTGCTAAACGTTTTACCAGATCTGATGGTGTGTCCAATAATTTGTCTGCCTTTACTGAAATTAAAGTTGACATGTCAACCTCTGTGGCTTCACATAATACCTATTTTCCCTTATTCTGAAAAAAAGTTTTATTTCTGATTTTGTGGACGTGGATCCTATGAAAATGGATCATATCTTTAGTTGAGGTCACCACTTTTTATCCACAGTCAGATTATCCAGAAATGTTAACATAGCTGTAACGCTCTGTCACCTTGACTTCATACCAAACTTACAACTAGTGTTAACACCTTCATAGGCCACAAGGTAGTAATTAACTTTCTTTTCTAGGGAAGAATTAACATTGAGTGTGTCACAGTACATAATAGTCATAGTACAAGACTTATTCCATTTGTTATCTCTTTTTTTTTATCAATTTGTATGCAAAACATGCCAGAGCAAATAATACAAAAATATACATGCATATATATATATTTATATGTACATATACTTTCAAACAATTTGTAATAAAGGAATGCTGTTGAAACATAGTCTTTGTAATATCGTACTTTGTATCTTTGGTCTGTGCATTTCTAAGGTTGTGTAACCTGAAGCGATGCAGAATCATTCCTCCATGGAATCAAGTTTTAGAAGAAGAATCTTTGGCTTAAAAGCTCGCAACACTAAACAAGGGATACCTTGGGTTGTTTTGTAAAATTGCCAAATTTTTTCAAACGGGTCAAGTTTTGTTCACATCCTAACTACAAAAGCTCAAACTAAGAGGATCCCTGTGTGTCACATATGAAGCAATCATTAATGAGCAATTAATGACTTAATCTGGTTTTGGTAAAATTGTGTTGACCAAACATGCAGGCAGTACAAGCCAGTATAAAAACTACTGTATAAGTTCTGTCATTTTTCATCATTGCTTGTGGGAGGATCAAAACACAGGTAAATTCCTCTACTTTCAATTTCTTTTTTTAAGGAAGATACCTGAAAATATTTTTCTTACATCATCATAAAGGTATATTCTAACTTAACAAGAGGTGACATAACAAAAAATACAATGACACGAGGTAGGAATCTTTGTGTCTACTTATTGCAATGCCTCAACAAAGCCATTTTTTACAAATTCAGTCAAATCAAAATATCTATATAAGGACTGAGAGTTGGAAAAAGAATCCCTGAAGTCACATCCTATGAATTGTATAAAAATATTATTGTTTGGAAACAGGAAAAAAAGAAAATCAAAATGATGAAATTTTATTTTCGAAGAGGAGAATCAGTGACCCTCATTGTGTTCAGTATTTGCTGAGGGTAGAGACTAGAATTCTTTAATGAGATGTTCCTGCACAGTTGTGAAGGAAGACTTAACCAACTTTCAGAAATCCCACAATCGCCCACTCTCTTCTGAATACTGGTTTTCGTAGCTATTAGATTTGAAACTTGGCTACACATTATAGGCATTGCCATGTGGTTGAATACTTCTCACAGTTATATCAACTCAATGGACTACTTAAAGTCATGATACCTCAAGTTACTGCAACTAAACACTGTTAAATCGATTTAACATAGTGTAAAATGTGAACATAGGAGCATTTTTTTGGGGGTCTTCTTTTCTATAGGTTGGTTGTGATAAGTTTAACGTTAAATGATAAACTTAATGTTAATTCAAAATAATGATAAATGATACAATAACATGAAATGATAAAACAGTGTGAAGTGATAAAATAAATAATGCTAAATGATAAATTTACATTACAAGTACAATCTGAAATTGTCTAGCAAGCTGGTAATCACTGTATGGTGCACTTGGTGTGAACGCTCATGGACATTTGACTAGCAGATGTAAAACATGGCATGTTCTATTCTGATGCACTTCTCACAGAACTTTCATAATCCTTCATTACATATACTGTCACAATGTCACTCTAGTCCAAATGTGAGATATTTCATTCCATTCACTTCCCCAACAGTTTCAATGTCGTGACTTCTTTGCCACGCAAACAACTTTGCCAACCAATTCATCATCTCTATGCTGAATCATGGTTTAGATGTCTCCAGACATGTTTGAAATTGTATTAATTTCATTTGAACCACAAGGAAGGATCACCTAAACTGAAGACACCACATCAGCTTGCCAGTCAATTAAATATTAATTAATCTTTTCTTTCATCACAAATCAGAGTATAGTACAACTGAGACATTAAATTAAATCCTGGGTCCTTCACTTTCTAAACACCCTCCGACCATTTCATCACATTTAGAATTACATGAACTAGCATGGAATCCATTTAGTTTAATAGACCAGAGAGAGCCGAATGGAAGAACAAATAGAATGCAACATCAAAAACAAACGAATTACATGAACTAGCATGGAATCCATGGAATTACATGAACTAGCATGGAATCCATTTAGTTTAATAGACCAGAGAGAGCCGAATGGAAGAACAAATAGAATGCAACGTCAAAAACAAACGGTCCAAGTGACATGTATTCTGTGAATGATAGAAAAAGTAGTTGCTAACAATCTTGAAATAAGAGCTACAAAAAGTAAAAGACTGAGGTACTGGTTATGAAGGAATGGCTGTATTTGCCCAAAAATTAACATGAAAAAGTTAAGTCATTAAATTAATAGTTGTTTCCTCCGACTGTAAACTAGCCAGTACCGTGCAACAGACTACTTTTCTTGTGTGAGTCTTCT
Source organism: Stichopus chloronotus (assembly GCA_021234535.1). NCBI lineage: Eukaryota > Metazoa > Echinodermata > Holothuroidea > Aspidochirotida > Stichopodidae > Stichopus > Stichopus chloronotus. The sequence goes on from CM037836.1 coordinate 5,660,142, forward strand.
CAAGTACAAGCTGACAGTCTCCACATAGGATTGTGTGGCCCTAGGCCTGAGGCTTTCTGGTAAATCTCACGGTGTCTGCATACGCTGTGAGGTTCTGTTGTTGACCACTTTAGAGGAACACATCAGTCTGCTCAATGAATAAAAAGTACTTGAGTTTTCTGTCCGACGATTTTGAAAGCGGCTAAACAAATATGGCGTCTCATGCCGAAATGTCGTAGGAGTCAAATATCTCCAGTAACGAATAATCTGTGAAGATCACGGGAAATGCTTCTGATCAGAACAACACACGTGAGGCGACTATTGAATACTTTTTGTGCGATTTTACGCTGTCTACATGAAGATACTTAAATGAAAACCAAAAGACCCCCCTAGCATGTGGCGTCACAGTGCTACAGTGAAGCACCCTTCTTGAGGATAATCCACTAAATATGACAAGTGCACGTCACACATGAGGCATCTGTCTCTTTATCCATATGCACCTAATGTAGCAATATGCATACAGTTCGTTTGTTTGTCTCAAGGGGGTGCCCTTGCTTGTTGTTTTGTGGTGTCAGTACAAGGGGTCTATGATATCTCGTACAATGCACGGTCAGGTAGTCTGCAATCAATACTGGATCAACATTCTTTGGTTAAGTCACAAAAAGGTTGATTGAGTTAAAAATAAAACTGACATTGCCTTTATTTCAGTATTCATAACAAACCAAACCATTTATTTCTTTGAAAAATATATATTCTGGTAAGTGCGACCCTCCAAACCTCTGCTGCAGCCTGTACAGGCAACTGAAGTATGCTGAAATGGTGGAAGTGACCACACAAATTCTATCCTTTGCTCCATAGAAGCCACTATTTTCAACTTAATATATTCTTTGAGGTAGTCTGGAATAATCAATGACACTAGCTGGTTGAAGTTCAAATTCAAGTTTATTTGTAATGATTTTGGCACCATTCATATTCATCAGAATGTTCAAATAGTGTGACAACATATGAGAGATTCACATGCACGAAAGAAAAAGCCTGTCCTTCTGACAAAGAAAAAATGTACTAATTAAGGCTTTGTTGATTCATAGTGGAGAGCTTGCACCTGTCAGGCTCTTTACCAGACATGCTAAGGGAAAGGGGGGGGGGGGGGGGATGTTGGGGTTTTGGTGGGAATGCCAAGGGAGGGCACTATGTATGAAACTAAACTGGCAAAACTTGAGGGTGCCCGAGTCTCACAACGTAGGGAGAACTGCTCACGTGTTGACAGTGTTGTCGTACCTTTGCAGTCACGTTGCATCCCATTGTTCCGGTCCACTTACGAGGTAACCAGCAGAAACGCCAAGGGACACAACTGACACCACCTCCATGATTGTGGTGATGGCATAAACATGATTTTGTGTTAACAGTCAACTTACAAGCCAAGTCTTGAAGATCCTGTCTCTCTTGAAGATTCTCCATCAATGCCTCCATCAGCTGGAAGTACCTGAAGAGGGTGTCCCTAGGCCAAAGTGATTCAGATGGTGAACTGGTCAGCAGGGCCAGGTTGTCATGCACAGTTCTTTCCCAATCTGAAAAAAAAAAAAAAAAACATAAAAAACTGAAGGGATATGAAAAGTTCCAAAGAACATTGGCCATTTCAGAATGAATATTCAGTGGCATATAAAGTAATTCTATTTTGTGAAAGGTCATATTAAAAGACCATAGAACACACAACCTATGGCCAAGCTAGTATAGTGAAGTTGAAAAGAATTTTCAGATCAGGAAAACACAGAAATTGAGAGGAGACTAGAGCAAGACTGAATGAGGAGGCACAAATAAAAAAAGGAATTAATTGCAGAGCATTTGGTAATATGAGGAGCAAAAGAAATCTTGAGGGATAAAGAGGAAGCCAGAGATACTGAGGTGGACAAGAAAGGCAGGAACATGAATGAGGATGGAGAATTTGAAGAATGAGGAGCAGGAATCAAGAAGAACGAACATACTAATTGATAATCTGTCAGCATCTACCATTATGTCACTCGATTGTCTGAACAAACTGTCCATGCTCTTCACATGATCAAAGGAGCCTGCACCGCTGAGAAAAAAAGAAAAATATAAATAAAATATCAAAAGTTACTTCAGAAGTTCAGTGCTATCATCAAAGTATTGCCAAAAAAACAAACAAAACAAAGGTGTTCTGACAACATGCTGGATTTCAGAGACTACAATGGTGACATAAATATCTGGATATGCAACTGTCCCGATGGGCATTTCTTATCCTGAAAATGTCTCTGTATCTATTTGTAACGAAAACACCAAACAGAGATCAGTCATACAAGGAAAACAAAACTCCACAATTGATCCGATCATATGGAACCACAGAGAAAGCTACTATGGCCCAATTCCTTAAACACAATTAAATACTGTACTTTACGTAATTACTTTAAAAACCACATACAAAATTAAAAGAGAATTTGTTATACACATTGGACCACATTTCGAATATCACACCATCCCAACAAGCCCTCACAACCCATTACTTTCTACTTCTCCCTTCTTCCCCTCCCCCCACCCTTTCAAATCAATGCTGGCACTAGCAATGAAATATTACATCATCAACAAGTTGGCCAAACTAGGTCATACCTCAAAGGTGCATCATCATGGACATCAAAACTTTGCAGTGATGGATCTTCCTGTTTGCTGTGAGGAGTACAAGAAAGTTTAGAGCTGTTACATTAAAACTATGGTTGTAACTGGTTACAGTAACAATTATTTGCTGGTGGATTGCTTTTGAACTTTATCACCAAACAGTTGAAATTACTTTCATCTAATTGTTACCGCTAGTGCTATTGTTGGACAGGAGCAACGTTATCATCTCAGTGTTACTGCAACCATCTGCCTGCTTTTAGCTGCTCTGTAAACAGGGCTGACACAGCTCTGTTAAAGTTGGGAGGGGGGTATACTTGCATGGGGGTAACTACTTGTTTACAAAGGCACTCTGGCAAACAACCTTCATACAAGTAATTTTAAACCAATAAGAGCACTTTTTGTCAAGTAGGGAGTCATACATCTAGGAATTGGGGCATAAATACCCCCTATCCCCTTCTCTCCTCCACCGGTTGGGCCAGCCATGACAGCTTGGCAAACCATAGTCTTCTTCAAGACTTAGTGAATCTTTCCCTTCCCTTTCCACATTCCCACAACGCCCATATTTTCTGTTGGTAGCGCTACTCCTGTGTACAGCCCCTTCTGTGTATTGCTCTGCTTTGGACTGTTATAGCCTCGAATTGCTTTTGTTCACTAATTATTGGAAAACTCGTATGTCTGTGGGCGTGTACATCACCACAAGAGGCACAGCCTATATGTTCACTATTCACATTCACGCTGTGTGGATCACATACTGTCAACGTGCAACACACAGTAACATCGATCTGAGCTAGCTACGTCGTTGACATGGGGCGTGAATTAAAATTTGCCACGTCATAATGAATATTAAAATTTCATTTGTGGTAATGTGATTGGTTCCTTCCACTAATGGAAGGAAAACGGTCTGATTTCAATAAGAATCATGAGCATGACTTGAGGAATATGACAAGATGATGGTGGACAGTTGGCTGTTTAAATCCCTCAGATAAGGGCATACTGAAGAAGGCATTTCCCAGGCACCAAAGCATTGAAATAGGGACCTTGTGTTTGAAATTCTCAATTAATGAGGAAAAATCAGTCTATGGAAAATGGTAATACATGTCACACTTGTTAGCACTACAGCATTGGCTAAGCCTAGCAGAATTAAATCTTTACATGACACGGCTTGTTTTAATGGCTTAACCAAAAACCAGTGGAGAAACAAACTTGAGTTGAACAGCCAGGACCAATATGGTCTGTGTTCTCATTCCTGCCAATGGTGGATGAGGGACGTCCTGTGCATTTTTCATCTCAAATTCACGGTGACAACTAGTAGACAACCTCGCAAAAAACTGGTCAGACTGATTGTGATGCACTGTGTGTGAAATTATGCAATAATATACCATACAATGCTACTTTCACTTTTCAGGGACTACAGTAGGTTCAGGAATAGTGAAGGGGTTTTAGTTCCCCCAGTGTTCTTTCATGGTGGGTCCTTGTGCCCCCCACCTGTTAAAATTATTAGTACATTATGCATTAGAACAACTATCAAAGATATGTTCAGCCCAACGAAATTCTCCCCACAGTCTCTGCTTCTTGAAGAACTTGGTAGATATCTGACTGAATATACCTCTAGACCCCCACATTTTTCATTGTGGGTCTGAGACCCAACCCATTCCCCTCCCCCTTCCTGGTTCTGCCACCACTGGTAAAATGTCAATCACAGATCATTCTAAAAGGCCTGCACTTCTTGAACTCATTACAGAACATCCAACTGCCAAGTATGAGATTTGCAGGAGTTTTATAGATGTGTTGCTTACAAGGCTATCAAAATCTGTATTTTAAATATGCTCAGCATGTAAGATTACACACTATGCTGCTAAGCAATGCCTTCATGATCTCTTTGGATCTGAATTTACTTTGACCTATGCTTGAATTTTCATCACCGTACAAATTACAAAAAGGATTACAAGCCACACAAAATGCCTGAAACAGATCTGGTAAACATCCCTATCTCAAATCGTTGGCTTTACAAGGCAGGATCATCACCTGCAGAAATGCCAACACGAATACTTTTGATAGGTATGGGTTATCGACAGTACACATGGATAACTTGAGCTGCCAATTTATATTCATTCTGACATGCTAACTCTTGCTTCTGCTTTCTGATGGTTTGGTGAGATTTTTGGGGCTTACACTTTTGATACTTCAGAGGCCCTACTCTCCAAAGCTGCCTGGGAGGTCCTACTCTCCACAGCTGTCTGGGAGGTCATACTCTCCACAGCTGCCTGGGAGGTCCTACTCTCCACAGCTGCCTGGGAGGTCCTACTCTCCACAGCTGCCTCAGAGGACCTTCTCTCACTAGCTGTCCCAGAGGTCCTTCTCCCTCTAGCTGATGGCAGCATAGGTCCTTGGTAAGTGCCACGCCTGAAAATTGATAACAGCTGTGTATTAGGGCTAAGAAACTTGGTATATCAGAAAATAGAACATTGCCTACAGGCATCACAACATTAAAAGGAGATGGAGGGAGATGAGGAGGTAGAGAGCAGGCTCATAGCCAGGTCAGATTTCGAGGGAGGGGGGGGCCAAAATACAAAAACGGGTGATTCCACCGGCACATGTGACATAATAGTAGTTTTGTTTTACCCCCAAAATATTCTTGGTGAAGCAACATCCTTTGATTATGAATTTTTGAATTTGACTTGAATTTGATAATTGGTGATCAGGGAGCTCACTAAAGGGCCCCATATACCATGTTCATCACGGACAAACACTGTGCGAGATTCCCCTACTCTTTAGATAAGTATCCAGAGGTTAGAGAGGCAGGGGTGAAACCATACAATCGCAATGTGAACCCAAAGCTACTCCCCAAACCACCATTTAATGTCCCATATCTGACTGATGAGAGTGTATAGGAAAGAGGATTGCATTGATATATACATGTAGTAGATATCTCAAAATACAGAGATACAAACACAACCACCATCAATGTTCATTCTAATAGCAGCTACTTAATTGATTCCATCTGATAGAGATCAGGTATGATCAATAAGTAGCATTAGTGTCTGTACGAATGCTTCTCGTGGAATTTCCACATCTCTGATATTTTTCAGCATTCACTTCTTCTGTGCAGCAATGCTTTGACATTCAGGAATACATCTGATAGACAGAATGTAACTCTTCAAATGGTAGAACTCAACCACTCTTTGGAAACAGAATCACTGAAAGCATAACATGCTGATAGGCAGTACATGGTAGTGACCATGAGTGTCATCAAGTTATTTTTCCCCAAATTTTGTCACTTTTGCAAGGTCTGAAACATGTCACAATTCTTAGTTTTGTTCGACAGAATGACGTCTGAGCTGAATTCTTTGCAAGATGGCAACAGACAGTGTTTCCAGCAACAAATGATTCCCGCCCTCCTCCCGGACTGAAAATCACTGGCATTTTGGAATCTGACTTGATCCTGAATGAGGTGTGTATACATTAATGTACCATAAGCAGGAATTAAAGGGAGGTAGATCTCTGGTTCTGTATGAGCATTATTTTTAACAGTTTACAGTGGAATGATTTTCTGAAAAGAAACCCTCCCCCTTTTTGTAGGTTGAACTTTTCCTCTGAATTCTGACATAAATCAGTATTGGACTGCTAAAACTTAGTGTCACAGTGGCCTCATAGCAGAAACAGAGACGATAAGGATCTGCAGTTACACACCTCAGGTGGGCCACTCATGCAGACATTTGGCAAAACAGCCAATCAAAGGAGATGTACACCTAAGGGGACATGAAATCATGCTCCAATAATCAATCTTATAATTTAATTTCTTTCTGATGTGCATTGGGGGGGAGGAGGAGGAAATCTGTTCCATGCTGTAATTACAAAAATGAATCAAGCAGGCACATTTATATGACACATCTTACACACCTGAACGTATTCAGCTTTTTCTCCTGGCGACAGAGTTCTTCATTTAACTTCTCGGTATCTTGGATTATTTGTCTGGCCACCTCTTGCTCTTTGACCTCTTCAAACAAGTCATTGCGGATGGACTGAAAGTTGTTAACTGCGAAAAAAATGGGATCACGCACATATAAAGACAAAAATATATCACACACACCAAAGAATGCAAAGTGAAAAGAATACAACGGGTATGAATCTAACCAAAATTTCTCCAACAGTCTCAAAATGCTAAAGGACAATCATGTTCACTGTCTAGCAAATACACAAGTGAATGTACAGTATTGCACTACAAGAACTAATTACCATGGAAATAAGACTTACAGGAAAGCTAGCAAGTTCAAGTTAAATATACACAAAAATTCATGTCAGATGTAAACTCTAATTTCTTCTCAAATATGGTATGGCAAAGACAAATTTAAATGAAATCAAAACTGCTACACTAAAGCGCAAAGAAACTCTACGAATGTGTATTTGCATTACATGTCCAATCACTCACAAAATGGTGACTTTCAAGAAAATGAGGATATGAAGCCCTGGTGAGTAAATTAATTTGGATATTTCTGTAAACCCTTAATAAAGTACCTCCTCTTAAGTAGTCGATAGATAAGGAGTTGAATTTGAATAAGTTATGCTTCAACTGGTCTTCAAGCAACACATGATTATCAAAGTGGCTGAGTTACACAGTCTAGTTGTATAGTGTATACATCATCCAGTAAGGCATTGATCTTGCTGTTTAAACGTCAGATTTGACCTGAAACAACATCATGAAGGACTTTTGCCATGTTGATTTATGCCAAGCAGTGTGAGACATTAAACTAGAGTTTTGCACTAAGCACAAAAACTGACTAATTGTATGCATTTGACTTTCACAAAATTCAAGATGTACCGAACATTATGTGCACTTGAATAAAGTTAATTTCAGTATTTCCAACACCATTCGGCAAACACTTTTTTCCTTTTCTCATTTTACAGACTAAACCATATCAAAGATAACAGCTGATCCAAATGTAACCCTCCAGTAAAGTCACCATTTTACAAATCAATCTACCATTTGCATTGGATGCCAGTCTGCTAATGAATTACAAGATCAGTGAGGAAGATCTAATGTTGATGTAACTTTGATTGAGATGTGGAAACCATACATAATCAGTAGTGAGACAGATGTGGTCCAAGAAAGGGAAGGTAGGTTGGCCCATGCTTTAATGCAAACTTTGCATATTGTTCAAAGACTACATTTTCACAACCAGTCACACAGTTCCCCCGCAAAATTGAATTCAGTGCAAGTAATCAGAGTATGAGCACAAAATTCACTAAAAACACACTCAGCAATTATATCTACGTAAAATTATGTACAGTTATTAATAGTGTTACCACTTTTTCATCTGGATGCAAATGATGCAAGTTTCATTTTGCTGCAACAAACATTACCAATGCTATGCAGAGTTTTAGAACTGTTCAAAATTAATTTTTTGATGAAGACCAGACACTGATGCAGAGGTGAATTGACTCACCCATGATACCGACAAAGATGTTCCTGAATATGAAGGAACCGATGCAGATCCAGAGAAGAATGTAGCCAAGGGGTATCATGGAGTCCATCACCTTCCACATATCCATCAAAAGCTTGTACCACTGATCCAGAGTAAAGAGCTGAAACAGCGTGATCATGGCTCGGTGCAAACTCCTGCGCAACAAAGGACAAATCGACATCATACCTGAATGGCTATTGATGAATAAATTACACATGGCGATAGCAAGATTGGAAACATATGTTCACAAAGTTTGGTCCTTATATAAGGCCCTGCCTAAAAATTACCGGATTGGCTTAAAATACACGACTGTACAACTTTTGTTTCATCTGCAATCAGTCAGCAATCTGTTCCAGATGTCAGAAATGTGTCCCCGCAGAATGTAATTTACACCGTCCTGACATGTCCTTCACACCTGACCTGACTTTAGCATAATCATCGCCAACAAAAACCACAGAAAACATAGCTTAACATGTATTTAAGGATGAATAATGAATAAATACACATCATATTAAAGTTAAAACAAACATGGCAAAAATAAAAACAACAAAAAACAAATTGAACAGTCTTGTTTGGTGATCTCTATTACAATCTGTAACAAGTTTTTCGCGCAACCACAAAACTTTTTACTGACATGGCATGACCTGCCGGATATCAGCGGATATGCAACAGTGTTTCCAGACATGATCGGCACCTTAAATGCATATCCACCGGACAGTGAAAGTTAAAAAAAAACAAGATCCATTTCTTATCCATTGGACTGATCAAGTGGTTGTTTAAAGCACTGACTTTCATTCAGATTAAGGAATATCTGGATACTGTATATATAAAGTATTTCATCATTACTTAGAAGACCCACACAATAGGACATGTTATTTGCTTGTCATCCAATAACTGGAATCGTCCACTTAATCACAAATTCATCTTCCGTGATTTAGTGATTGCATACACCAGCATAGTAGATATTGGTGGTATATTGCTTAAAGGCAAGAGGCCATAACATGTGTTAAGTAGCATTTGATACAGATTAAATACACGTCTTTACACAACTTGTGACTTCAAATCTTTCTGAACAATGATACTGACAACCTTTGATTTTTCTGAGGGCATTTTGATATCTATTCTGCCTAAATGACTTTAAAATTCCAGCGATGAGAGTAATGATGGATAAGTTTGAGGGCAATGTGAGTAAACAGTGAAGGTTTGAAGTGAAATTCTGACTTTAAATTTCATACTCTGTTGAGTTTTAAGTAAAGTGTTAAGTTTGTATATATCCTGGTTATCATTTTTTATTTGTATCTTTTATCCATGCTAAGGATACTGTAGTCTTTGCTTGCGCCAATCCACTAAGTAGTTAAAGTTCATTCAATTAAAGAATGTGATCATTCCTCCTTGTTGGCCTCACACTGCCAGACTCTCCACTCATAGCTCTGCCATAATTGTTGTCAATGTGTTTGAGGCTTTTAGAAACTGCACCAAGGTCACTGAGAGGTTTTCAAGTAGCCACTTTCACTCTTTCCTGTTGTCCCCTCTTGTGTATTTAACATTCCTAACTTTCAGCAGATGGTAAAAGTTATCTCTACACCAATTACCCTTAACATTCGGTTGACACTATGGGAGCCTATTTGTACAACCATTGTGTGATAATGTGTCCTATAAGTAAGTTATATCAAGAGTGTAGTTCTAGAATGCTGTGTAAGTGATGCTCAATCTCATGAGGTGATTTTAGGGCTATAGATTACATTCTCAGTGAGCAAAGACATGTAATGTGTAGGACTGTAATGTAAAAATGTAACATGTAGGATGAATACAAGGTCAATACGGCACACTAGCATTAGGAATCTAGACCTATTCAAGCTATGGAACTTAAGGAAAAACAGAATGAACTTAATTATCTGCAGACATACTGGTATGACAAAGCATCCAAACCTGAAGCTGTCCTTGTATTTGAGATCTTGACGTTCAGATCGGGTGTAAGTGTCGAAGAAGATGATGCCAGTGATGGCAAAGATGTAGAGGAAGGTGAAGAGGAGGAGCATGATGAATGTAATAGCCTTGATGGAGATGGACATAGAGATGAATTTAATGAATGGATGGATGGATGAACAGATAAAAGGATAGATGGACAAAAAAAAAAATGGATTAAATTATTTCCTGGTTAAACAGGTAACAATCAGGAGCTTTCTATGTGAGCAAAAACACTAACAGCAGCATTACATTCCACAAAAGCTAATTGATAGAGAAGGAAATCTCTGATGAAAAGATGGAAAGAATAAGACAATGAAACAACAGATTGTTGGCGGACACAGAACAATGTTATGAGGGTGAGATATAAACAAATGACTGAAAGAAGCACGCTTGCATGAGCTGCCGAAGTGATGCATGGAGATGATTGACAATAAGAATTGTGTGTCCTTTGAACATCACCTGCAATCAGAAGCAGATAAAGGAGAAACTTGTGAAGGTAAAACATTTATGACTGAAAGAATGAAATGTAACTGGTCATCACTAGAAACAAAATGTACTTGAGTAATTTACAAAGCAGGGACGTTGAGACAAAATGAAAAGTGAACTCTCTAGATGATCTTTGTGAGAAAGAAAGTCAAAGAAAAGAAAAGGAAAGAAAAGAGACTTACGCTGAAAGCCTTCCCAATGGCCAAGGCAATGAGTCTGACCTGACGAAATCGAGACACCATCTTTAGTGACCGAAGGATTCGAAATACCCTCAAGTTCCTGACAATCACACTGACCTTTGAGCCTCTGGCATCACTGGCAAAGAAGTTAATGATTTCAGGCACAAAGGACTTTTTGGGAGAAGAAAAAAATGGGCAAGTTATGTAGAGTGAATTTCATTCTCATCAGACAATTAAAAAAAAAACAGAATTTATTCTAGATAGCAAATGCAGAGATATTTACTTAGAACTAAAATGTTTTCATAAACTAGCAAAGTATTTTTCTGACTTCCTGCTGCAAACTCAGTGACTAACTTTAGTCAACAGCGACTGCCATGCAGGGGTACAGGTACATGACTTAGTTATATTACTTTCAACTGTACCTCCTGAGTGCAAAGGAAGGTCATTCCTTTCTTTTACAATGTCATCACAAAGGCTTAATTGAAACCAAACAGCATGGTATGGTGGAGTTTGTTGTCATAGCAACTGGTGTGAATGGGTTAGAATCCACTGTTGGAACATGTGTTAATGCCAGATGTGGAAGTTAGGGTCTCCTTCTCCGTCTTAACTTCCTTTCAGTCAAAAATATTCTATTTTCAATTATGATGATTATTTTTATCTTTCCTGGCTTTCATAATACCCAAAATTCAAGTATATTAGATTTCACTATGAAAGCTTACAGTACAAGCTATATGAAAATTGTGTCCCTTCAGCAGTCTAATTTTACCAAGAATCCAAAAATTGTTTCACATCCCTCTGATCATAATGTAACACATTTCATGTCTGTTCTAATTTTATTTTGTTTGAATTCTTTTCCATTTTATCTTTGAAGAGTTTGGTGGGTGGAATAAGATATCACTACACAGCCACCCGTGGCTTACATGGAGATTATAGTGCCCTTCACCTGTAAGATACCCCTCCTCCGCCCCTCCTTCCCTTGTCATGCTTACCCCTACAGTGACAGCAAAATCAAACACATTCCAGTTGTCAGACCAAAAGGACCAAAAGTCATCGATCCACTTCAGAATGATTTCAACCATAAACAGGAAGAGAGAACAGTAGTCAAAGATATCCAACGCTAATTTCAAACCAGCAAATTTAGGATCATCGCTCTCTGAAACCTCTGCAAGAAACAGCAGAAACCCGGAGGGTAAATGTAAATGAAACAAAACACCGTAAGATGAAGCTCAAGGACACCTTTACTTGCTATACTCTACCTGAAACATTTGTGTTGAATCTTCAATATTACTGAAACAATGATGCTATACTGTCACAATCCAGTGTAGCATTTTTATTTTTTATTATTTCTTTGTTTAATTGGGGGTCATTGAGTTGATAAGTGCTCCTTTTATGAAAAGTTTGATTAAGTAAACCACTGGAGGACCAACACTCCTGATGAGCCTCACTAGTCAGATGTGTATTCAGACAGTTACTAAAAACATGAAAAATGGGGAGTTTCTATGAACAGGAGTATTTTGTCTATGGCTAACACTATACATGGTAAAAGGTGTATGATCACTGATTTGTAGTGAGTGATTTTGATCCCTAATTACAATATCATTTTTGCTACAGGGGTGTGTCAGCTAGAAGCTCAAAATCTCTTAATATAGTTAGACCATTTACTACCAACATCTGCATAATATTCAACAGGTTTGACAAAATATAAATCTGTGTGAACCAACTCAACTTCCTATTTACACACATATCAGGACAGATTCATGAGAAAACAGATGAGTTTTCATATATAATTGGTGGAGGTTGTCAAAATGGCTTCACCCACTATCTTTGTATCTTACTATGGAACATGAATTTAACACTAAGTAAAATCAAAAGCAAGGCAGCGTTGAGTCTGAACTGCTGGTGATGTGAAGGATTGAATACAAGGATGTGGTCAAATCAGTACATCCATTAATTGGGACATCCATAAAGGGACTACCAAACAATCTTCACAAAGTGTTTGTTCTCAAAAGACCAAACAGAAAGAATCCTAAATGGCTTAATTCTTCTGTCAAATCTGTCATTAAGTGCTTCTCACATCTTCTATGATCTTCAGTTGAAAACTAAGTAAGTTTTTCATAAATTTTGTCTCTTCTAGAATCGTTGTCATTTTGCTTATGGACAGTGCATCCCGGCAGTTACTTTAAGGGACATTCATTGTAACATAGATTCCTGCAGAGTGTGATGTTATAATTACCCCTCCACACCCCCTCCCAACTATCCCTCCACCCTACTGTAGCAGACAGAAAGAAATATTCCACATACCTGCCTGTAGTCCCAAAGCGATGGAATTCGACAGGATTAAAACCAGCATGGAATTTTGAAAAAAGGAACGTGAAACTGTCAAGGAGAGAATTGAATTTGGAAATATTTGAACAGCCTGACCAATAAAAAATTCACACTGTCTATTAGCAGTGACCTGTCTGCCCCTCTCAGTGAAGCTGTCAACAAATAAAGAAATTGGAATCACTTAAAACTGGCTGATTTTTTAAATCATCCTTCAACTTACTACAGTACTTTAATTCCTAGAATTCATGAACCCACATAATGCATATGAAGATGTTTTTCATTTAGTAATTTTGTGATAGTCAAAATTATTCTGGTACTGTGACTGTTCCTCCCCAATATTCAACAGAGGCCAAAGTCAATACCAGAGCCACATTCCTCTCTGTTTGCAATGGTGTGAAAGAGTAAGGTGTAGAATTAAAACTAAAGGATATTCTGCAAAACAAAGTGGGCCCAGATATCAAGTGGTGGGTTTTTGGAATTTTTATTCTTCACTCTGTTTCTTCTTCTGTCTGTGGGGCTGATCTCACCAGGCTCTTTCCTGGAATAAACCTGGAATTTGACCAAACTGTGAGGATTCTCCAACATCATTTTATCTTGGCGGGCAGGATCTACAAGAGGGTCAAACCAAAACGGCCAGACTACTGAGTGATTATTCAAATCATGCAACTGGCAATGATTTTTGGCAATAAAGAAAAGCTAAACATATCACTTTGTTAAAATGACTAATAGGTTGTATGTTAATAAAGTATGAACAATCAACTAAAAGTTATTACCAAAAAGAGGTGCACTGATTGTAACAAAACAACTATTATACTTTGCACTGTAAGTTGGAGGCTACCAAAACACAGTAACTTCTTCTAGTGTTTAATCAGAAAAGCAGACAAAATGCGTGGAGAACAGTTGGGCTGCTGCTTAAATTCAGATTTACAGTTAGTGTTTCCACTGCAGTGAATAATTTGGCCACAAAGGGGGCAAATGGTCACATTCAAATGAACCGGTAGTTACATACTGTAATCTATACTGAGTATACATGCTGGAGAAAAAAAAAAACTAACATTTTGTAAAAGATGTGAGGCTTTGCACAAAACAATGCAAAACTTTGTAGCAGAGGCTACTTTTTTACTTTGCGCCATCTTTCAGCAAAGAGGAGAGAATGGATTCCCAAGTAACCACCTTGTTGCTTTACACCATTCAGTACCTTCAAAATCCTTAGAGTAATATTTTGGGGCATCTGATTTCCCATGTTCATCAAAACTCTCGAGCAAATGAAAATCTTCAATCAGCTTAGAACGGAATAATTCAGCATAAGGAGAAAGATTTTCCTCATTTCCCTTCTGTACCATCCTAGAGTCAGTGGCAGTCACAGTGTATTCCTGCCGAGAAAGACAAAATATTCCATGGCTTTGAGTAGAGTTAAAGAAATTGCAAATGCACGGTAAGAAGAGGATCTATGAGTGTATGTGAATACATGTAGGCCTAGGCCTATTTGATTGACTGAAGCTGGTAAATTAGTCACTGGTCATTTAAGCAAATTTAAGCAGTGCTGTATATCTTCCCGCTAATTGTCCAAAATGTAGGGGAAAGGATGCATTAATTTTTACCCTTTGAAAACCATGACTATGTTTTCCCATATGCGCCTGAGAGGCAGTGCTACGTCCTAAGTGCCCAGGACACTACCAGTTCCTGTGTTTGGGCTTCCAGATTCTGTTTACTGAAACATCTGTCAGGCTCATTGCAACATCAACAGCTGCAGTATTGTGACTATTGCTTTCTGTGCACTTATCCATCAATGTCTATCATAAATGACATTGGCCTACTTAAAGTTAAAACTTTTGCAAGCCAAGATAATGCTAAAACCTTTTTTCTTAAGTGGCATGTTCCACAAGACCACTACCTGCACATTTCTAGTTGGCTACATTTTGAAATTACTAATACTACTTTTACAATGGGCATTATGTATGAATATGCCCACCTTGATCAGGATTTAACTAGAATACCAAATGGTGCAAAAGCTCATACCTCAACACCCTGAATGTGGCATTTACATATCATCATGTCACCCTCTTGAACCCCCCCCCCCCCCCGCCCGTTTAAGCAAGTATAGCCTAGAACGTTGCTATTTAATAAGTTATACTGTACAAGCTTGTCCTACTAACCTTAAGTAATGATTTAGACTTGTTTTGCTTAGGATTTACATAAACCAGGCTCGGCCTAACCGCATGTTATTTACTTAACCTTCACGTTCTAACTAGGCTAAAATGAAGTAAATGCATGCAGTCTTGCTTCTTAGCCCACGAACTTGTTAATTTCATCAGTTTTTCTTGACAAGAGCTCCGTTGTAATTGTAAACAAGGTCAACATGAAACTTTAAAGTTCAAGTTCAACGAGGTGAATTGCGTTTTCACAGTCGTCTTGTTCAGCTGTTTGGCTACAGCGTACTTAAAGTAAGAACACATTGATTAACTGACGTGAATGAGTGATATCCAATTTGTTTAAATGGAAGCGCACACAAAAACGAAAGTAAACAGGACAATTTACAGCCGTTTCTTTTATTTATTAGACCTTATATAAAACTGTTCCGCGTACAACCAGTCACTGATTACACAGGTAAGTACCAAAATCTGGTGCAAATACGTAAAATGGGGGTTACAAGAATCTGAACTTGGTATAAACTTGTGAAATCTATGTTCGTAAATACAGTGAATAAGTATGTGGCTGACACGCTCGGTAGCTGTTGAAAATCTATTCGGGAACGAAAAGGGAAAACCCCGTTTTTGTGTACCTCACGCAAATGCGTCAATTAGTTCACAGTGTAGACAAAAGTTTTCCCCAACGTTAGTATGTCACTAGCACTGCGCACAAGCATGCAGTATACACAAACAACTGCACACTGACACACTGTACTATGCTACTGCACTATGCTAATGCAGCAGGATATAAACTGATCCCGTAGCCTATACCCGACGTTCGACATTTGGTAGAAAGCGGATGTTGTTTTCGGCCTTTCATTCCATGAAACTTTAGTTCCCAACTAAACGGAGATTAGGGACAGAGTAGTCTATTAAGACAAAGAAACCTATCATTTTATCAAAAAGTGTGGAAATTATCGGAACTTGAAGACGAAACTGCCATGACTTTTGATTGACGTTGTTGCACAACAAGTCGCCGGTAAGTCAGTGTGCTTAGCCTTTGGCAGCCACTTGCAAGGCTAAGTTTTTTAACATGGTGACGGCATCATGATCACAAGTAATTAATGATTCTTTGATAATCATAGAAAACAGGTAAACTTGTTTACGGTCGAAATTTATCACAAGCTAAGTACAATAGACGAAAGTACAAAGAAAACTGCCTCATCTGCAGCAACCTCACAAGGATGCCAACACAGTACAGTAGTCAGTAAAATGCATTGAAATGAATTGTTTCAACAGTAAAGAGGACTTTTTCAAGTTTTTGTGTTCAAGCACCTTTTGTTTTTTCTAAAGTTGCTTCTCATTATCAAAGAGAGGATAGAATTTAAGCCTCAGTGAGCCTCATTGATAAGGATATAGTGTTCTGTTACAATGCCTGAATGGAAGCCTTAGACCGTGAGGGATATGTCACATTCCTACTGAATGCAATTTGTGTACTTTCGTGCCACGGTTTTAATTTTTAGCCTGCAGGCCTATGTGATACTAACTTACTGTTCAGTAGTTACGTATGGACTGATGGAACCAGCATGTGTTTAAATTTGAACAGTTGCTTTTAAATTGAAACACTTCTTACAACTGTGCAATACACTTTAATGTAGAGTATTGAGTACAGTAAGCATAGGAACAAAATACGATTGCCCTGTAGTGACCACTGAAGAGGCCATCTCTTTTCAGACTCTTGAACATCGAACTGTTTTTGACCAGAGATGACTTGAATGAAAATAAGAATTCACTTAAAGCAATCAAGAAGATAACTTCTCCTTTAGCATACTGTAGCAGTATTGGTTTGCCCAGAGATTAAACTGTCAACACTCACAAGCCATCTGAAAAAAATTTGGTGCAAAAAATATTTTGTTGTCGAAAGGTTTTAAGCCTTCAAAACTTGGCAGACCTTCAAAAGTAATTCCATTACCAAATTAACTTGTGCCATCTCTTACTTATTAAAGATATCAATAATATTGAAAAGATAAAACGTCATGCTATAATTACAAAATTGATTCCAGATTTGTCTACTTTCACTTACAATATGAACACAGGCTTGAAACAACTGGTTTAATTTCTCTTGAAATGCATAGACTAAGAGCTGACTTGATTGTAGTTTTTAAAATTGTTAAGGGACTGGCAAATGTCGATTAGGCGTTTTTTTTTTCAATTTGTTGGAAGTTCTGTAGTAGAACAAGAGGTTGATCAGCTTAAATTCCAGAAGCACTACTGTAGTGTAAGACTAGATATCAGAAAGTATTCTTTTAGTCAGGATATTATCACTGAATGGAACAATCTGCCACAGGAGGCTGTCACTGCTTCAACTGTCAACAGGTACAAGAAGGTGATCTATACAGTTTCCTGAGAGACGGGGGCTCTATGTATAAGCCAGAGATGGCTGTCGGCCATCGACATCTAATGCATGTGGACTTTGGTAAATCAGTAAAGACAGTAACCTGTCTCCCCCCCAGACAGCTCCAGTTCTCCCAACCACTTGCAATTCTACTGTAGTCACCCCCACAACCTGTAATATCTTGGTGATATTAAATAAATGATCATACTGGTATGACACCAATTATGAGAGAACTCCAATATGTAAGTTAATAGCAGGTATATATTTCAACTGTATTCTACAAGAGCAGATTAGGAACTGAAGACAAAGAACAAGGGTACATCAATTGGTAAGCAGTGTAAGCCCATTGTGGTCTGATGAGTCATACCACTGGCATCCACTGAGTGTCCTCCATAACTATGAACTTCACTTCACTTCAAATGATCAATGTGAATATGGCGAATATTTCCATTAACATCCACTATGTATGATAATGAATCCAGCCACTGCATAATAATGCCAGCGAGCCACTTGTCTGAACCCCGAAAATTTCTTACCATAACACTATCCCCTGGTTTGAAACTTCGAACCTTTTCCCTTCCCTTGTCATGCTGTTGTTTCATTGATTCTTGTTTACATTGAACCTCAGATTGCAGGTTTGGCTTGAGCAAGCTAAATTTAGTACGAATCTGCCGTTTCAAAAATAACTCAGCAGGGGATCTACCCGTCGCTGAGTGCTGGTGTGCTACGATAAGATATGAGAAAATTTGTAATACGATGTTGCAATGTCATGGTATGATTCGAGTTACTTGTCTTTAAGGCATGTTTCAGAACCTGAACAAATCTTTCTGCTGCTCCATTGGATGCAGGGTGGTATGGTGATACCTTGATATGCTTAACCCCATTCATTTTAACAAAATCATTGAACTCGCTGGACACAAACTGTGGTCCATTGTCAGAGACAATTTCTTTAGGCAATCCATAAGCAGCAAATAATTTTCTTAATACTTCAATAGTTTTAGATGATGTTATGCTTAACATAGGATATACCTCTGGCCACTTAGAGTGTGCATCAATGACTATAAGAGAATATTGACCTTGAGGCTTTTCAGCAAAGTCTATGTGAATGCGCTCCCATGGCTTTGAGGGCCACTTCCATGGATGAAGTGGAGCTACAGGGGGCTGATTTCTAACGGCTACACAAATCTCACAATTTCTAACTCTGCTTTCAATGTCCTGGTCTAAACCAGGCCACCAAAAGTAGCTTCTGGCTAATACCTTCATTCTGCACATTCCCAAGTGCTCTTCATGTAATATTGTCAAGACTCGCTGCTGAAGGGTGCTAGGAATGACTACCCTCAGTCCCCACAACAGACATCCCCCTTCTTCTACTGACAACTCTGTCCATCTTTGAAAGTAAGGTTTCAAGCGGTCATCATCGATACTGTTTGACCATCCATTGAGAGCAAATTGCCATGCCTTTGACAAAATTGGATCTTTCCTTGTAGCCTCTTCTACGTCTCTAAAATTTACTGGAAGGTCATTTAAATAGTTAAAATGCCAGATAGCTTCATCATGCACAGTGGTTGCCATGGTTACAGGTAACCTAGATAAGGCATCAGCATTACTGTGCTCTTCTGACTTCCTGAACTCTATTTCATACTGGTGGGAGGCTAATATTAATGCCCACCTTTGCAACCGTGCTGCCGCTAAAGCTGGCACACCTGTCTTAGGTCCTAAAATATCTATGAGAGGCTTATGATCTGTAACCAGGGTGAACTTTCGACCATACAGATACTTATGGAATTTGTTAAGCCCAAAAATGAGAGCCAGTGCCTCTTTCTCAATTTGTGCATAATTCTTCTCACTCGAAGTTAAAGTGCGTGAAGAAAAGCAATTGGTTTCTCTTCACCACTAGGTAATATGTGAGAAATTACTGCGCCAATGCCATAAGCAGACAAGTCACAAGCTAACTTGATGGGTAAATTGACATCGTAATGGGTTAGAACTTTGTCTGATAGCAAATTTGCTTTAGCATCATTGAAGGCCTTTTCACACTCCTCTGTCCATTTCCAGTGTGTTGTTGGTTTAAGTAATTCATTTAGAGGGTGTAACAGGGAAGACAGATTAGGCAAAAACTTGGCATAGTATTGGATCATCCCAAGAAATGACCTCAATTCACTGACATTCTTGGGTTTTGGTGACTCATTAATTCCTTGGACTTTTTCAGGATTAGGGTGGAGCCCCTCTGAGTCTACCACATGTCCTAAATACTCCACAGAATCTTTCAAAAACTCGCATTTCGAGACCTTCAGTTTCAATCCATGTTCTTCCAATCTCTGGAGAACTGCATCAACTCTAGACAGGTTTTGGCGTTTGTCGTTGCGTACAACTAAAATGTCATCCAAATAGCACATAGAAGCCTAGTCCAAACGTAAAACTCTAAGCCAGTTTCTTCCCAACAGCGGGGGTTGCCCCTTCACCTTTGCGATAACTATCGGCAATCTGGCTGATTGGTCCTGGTACTCCACAGATACATGAGCCTGCCCTAGCGTCTCTACCTTTTCTCCCCCGTAAGCCTTGAACCCATGGTCAATTACATCTAAGTGTAGGTTAGGAAACTTTGCTCTGTACATGTCTTCGGGGAGAATAGACATGGTTGCTCCTGTATCCAGTTCCATTGGAATTTCTGTCCCCTCAATAGTCACGTAAATTTTAATTGATTCTATTCCGGGATCGTCCACTCTATGAAGTCCAAAAAGGCTCAGGTCCTCTTGCTGAGGTTGGGGCACAGAAAGTGTACTGGGGTCAACTTCCACCAGATTGGCATTTGGCCTACTCGTAGTTGTACCTAACTTGGATCGACAAGCTCTTGCAAGGTGTCCTGTTTTGTGGCACTTTTTGCATTTGTAGGTCTTGAACCTGCAGTTTTCTGCTGCGTGATATGATCCACCACACCTACAGCAACTGTTGCTATTATTCTGTTGAGAGTTATTTGCAGCCTGGTCACGCTTCCTTCCGGACTGTCTTCTTTTCATGTCCACATTGTGTACCTGGGCTGGAGTTCCTAAATTAATTTCACTTACATTGTGGGCAGCCATCTCTGTGGCCAATGCACTTTCAAGGGCCTTGGCGTAAGTTAGGTTTTCCTGTGACAATAATTTCCTCTGTGTGGTTACATCCCGTATTCCACAAACAAACCTGTCCCTCAGCGCTTCCTGGAGAAATTGTCCAAACTCACAAGTAGACGATTTCTTTAATTCTGCCACGTAAGCTGAAATTGATTCTCCCTCTTTCTGATTGCGTCGATGGAACTTGAACCTTTCGGCGATGACGAGAGGTTTAGGCGTTAAATGCTCTTTCAAAACTTTGATAAGTTCATCGTAAGCTTTTTCCGACGGTTTTTCCGGCATGACTAGGCTTTTCAGAAGACTGTACGTCTTAGCTTCGATAACACTAAGGAAAACTGCTACCTGCTTCTCAGGCTTTACATCATTTGCAGTAAAGAACTGTCCAAGTCTCTCTTCATAACTTGCAAAGTCCTCACAGCTGGAATCAAACTCCCCAACTCTTCCAATCAAGGCCATCTTAAAAAAAAATGAATTTGTTGGAACCAAAGAGAATAAGTCCAATGAAAACAACCTTCGTCGCCAGTGTAATATCTTGGTGATATTAAATAAATGATCACGCTGGTATGACACCAATTATGGGAGAACTCCAATATGTAAATTAATAGCAGGTATATATTTCAACTGTATTCTACAAGAGCAGATTAGGAACTGAAGACAAAGAACAAGGGTACATCAATTGGTATGCAGTGTAAGCCCATTGTGGTCTGATGAGTCGTACCACTGGCATCCACTGAGTGTCCTCCATAACTATGAACTTCACTGCTGGTTGAAGATAATATAAACATATAAATAGACTACACAACCCATCTCAAGCTCTCCACATTGGTAATCAAAACAATTGACCCTGTGCATGGTGTGTAATAGTGTGAGCTTCTTTGAATCTTTCAAAATTGCAGTCAATCAAAGAGCAGAACCATCTGAGAATTTTGCTTGTAAACCACAGTGGCTGAAAAATTGGGTAATGAGTAACTCTCTTGAAGTCAGCCAAAGAAATTTTGTGTTCAAAACTCATATTTTCAGAAAGTACAGAAGAGAGTATCTCCTTACCTACAATCCTGTATTTCTCAGGGAATAACTTGCAGTACACAATTATTTATGACTACCCTGTATGTAGTTTCATAAATTCCTTCTTGAAATTCAGACTATTGTACCAAACACTCCTGCTTCAATTCTGCATTATGATTACTGTACAATCCATCCTCAAATGAGGTGTTCCCAAGCAATTTGCACTTAATTAAAATTAAAAAGAAATTTCATACATGTACAGTGTCTTACCCTTTTGCATTATATCCTATCTGGACTGAAGTCATAAAAGACACAAGAATACTTGGTTTTCTTTCGTGACTCTTTACAGTAAGTGTCTTTAGTACTGTTTTATCAAACTGCCCAATAGATGTGAATGTGGATGGGCCTGTGGATGTGATGTAAGAAACACTTCTGGTATAATTATAAGAGTGAATATGAAAATGGAAAATTAAAGGGAAGTAGGGCATTTGTTTTACAGGAAACATCCATACTTTTACAACCAATGTTTGTGGACGTAGAATGATACAGTAGATACTGTAGATAATACAAAATAAGGTACGACAGTAGCTTTCTTTTCAAGAAATAAGTTTCTCACCGATAGAATCTCATTTATTTGTTGCTCAACACTAATTTGTTCACCCAAACTTTAAAAATTTAAATGATGCATCTTCCATTACTGATCACATGCACAATGTTTTGAGGAGATGAAGCTGTGGCAGATGTTTATTGATGAGACTGAATGGTTTAACAATGACTAACATTATTTCTTTTGTATGTCATGTTGGTGTATTCTAAATGCCCTATTTCCCTTTAAAAGGTACATCTACTGTACAGTATATACATGGAAGTGACATTTTGCAGTTGGGGTACATCAATAACCAAATCCAAAAATCCTGTGTATACAGCATGACAAACAGTGATCCTGTGTATTCTCTCATGGGATTCCCTATTGATGTTAGTCATGGCAGCTCTTATTTCATAACATGAATCAATGAAAAATGAAATTTCATGAAATGAGAAAATTATTTGTCATTTCCAACCACCGTTTCTGGTAACCATAACTTTGCCTGTGACACGACAGAAGTGAAGGAAACAACACATTTGTAGGTTCTGAACACGTCGCTGAATTCATTCAGATTTAAAAGGAGAAAAATAAATTCTCAATAGTAAGAAGTACACCAACTCCTACAGTAAGTAATGCATACAGTACCATACATTGAAACCATGAATACCTGTATGTCCTCATGGATTGAATTAAGCTGAAAAGAAGCACCACCTGCAACTGGACAGAACTGCAACAGGATGGAATTTTGTCCACAGTTGCTGGACTGATTTGAACATTTGATTTTGAACTTAAGTGATGTGATTCCGGAGAGAGGTGATCATTAAGTTACAGTATCCATTAAAACTTATTGACAAACTCTATGATTGTTAAGTCCGAATCGGATCAGTAATAAACTGCATGAACACTGTGAAAACTTTGAACACTATGCAACTATGCCCTCACATTTCAATGGGAGAAACATCCAA
Organism: Stichopus chloronotus; assembly: GCA_021234535.1. Classification (NCBI taxonomy): domain Eukaryota; kingdom Metazoa; phylum Echinodermata; class Holothuroidea; order Aspidochirotida; family Stichopodidae; genus Stichopus; species Stichopus chloronotus. The sequence continues at coordinate 5,683,359 of CM037836.1, forward strand.
TGTTCATTGGTTTGTTGACTTTCATGGTCAGGTAGCAGCTGCTTACAGTATGCTAGAGTTGTTTAGTACCAGGACTTATTAAATCAAAACCATTGTATGGTACAGTATGTCCCTGAAACATCATGTGCTTGTTCTTCCAACACCGGACCTACATTGGTTTCCTGAATTGACACTCTTCCCTGGACCAATCTGGAACTAGCAATGAAATTTGGCGCTTCACATCATCTTTTGCATGCCACACACTACCCCTCAACTCCATCCTGTGGTCATTCCCAGTTTCCCCCAGGTTTGCCATTGCATGAAGAGACACTGTTGTCACCTGCTATACATACAATGACTAACACAGCCGCATAAGGATAAAAATAAGAACCATATACTGTAACAATGACCCAATTTCCCACCTCAACTTCTGCTTTTGATCTTCCTCATCCCTCGTTCTGCAATCGTTTATACTGTAGACCTCCTTGAAGATGGCTTGTTCCCCCCCCCCCTTCTCACTGGGCTGGGATGTGCCTGGTATTGCTCATGCTCATGCACACACTGGCTGCATTCGTAATACCAACAGTTATGGTAAAGAAGGTAGTTAAAAGGTGGTACATACCAACACCTGTTTTAAATGTTAGCTGTTGTAGTAGAAACTGACCAGGGAATTGCCACTACTGTAAGTGAGCTGCTGCCCCACTTGATGAACAGAACCGTCAATGTCCCAGGGATTTCATGCATTTTGCCAGGGTTATAGGGATGATCATCAGTTATTTCCTCAGAACCTACAAAATGCTAAGATCTGGTCATACACTGTAAGAGTACAGTGCTCTCACCTTGCACTGTATGTGGATTTGGGAATCTGTCCAAGAATTAAGGCCTACACTGTATATCAAGCCATGACTAAAGTAAAGCGAATTTGATTTCAGTTTCATGTATTGCCTTAGATTGTCAAGGATAAATTCAGAGGGAAGTGGTTTAAGGTTCCATCTACTTTATATGCCATCAATGCACTGTACAGTACATAGATAGAGAGCAAGCATATTTTAGAATGTTGGAGTAAAATGACTGTACTGTTTGTTCAATGACACATCCTCTTAGTTCATTTTCTGTATGTCACAGAACCGAGGACTTCTGTCCTGTTGCGTTAGGAATTTTGTCCTGTTGTGTAAGTAATTTGGTCCTGTTGCAGGAAGAATTACATCCTGTGATGGAGTTTTTCTCTCTCTTGTTGAAATTGAATGAACTGAGCTAAATTGAGGCAGATGACTTTATGTGGTTAGTTTCATTTGTTGTTAATAGTTCATGACAGTTCTCATCCTGCTCACCCTTTTGCAGATACTGTACATAAATGAAAAGAAAAAAACAATGTCCCAAAATGAAATTTGATGGCTTTCTGGGCTCCAAATGTCGCAAAATTTGCCATTGGGTGGAGAAATTATTCTACAGTGTACATTTTCATCAACCTGCTAACATTCAAATTGACCTGGTAAGCAGAATATCTTTTACTGTACATCAGTACCATACCAGTGCCATACCAGTGATGCAAGACATTTCTTCACTTTTTCCCTAAATTTCACATGAAGTACAGAAACTTGTGAATTTTGTCAGTTATGCTTAAATAAACCTCAATATGTGCCCCACACAGTCATTTAAAGTTTTCACATTTCAGTTGTACATATATTGATTGTGACCTTTGGATTTGACCCAGGAGTTTGTGTTGATTGAAGAGGTGACAGGTACTGGTCCTTACAGAAATGTGGTATTATTGCATGCCCTCATTTTTTGTAGTTACAGGTACTTCTGTTGTTGACATGTGAATTTTTTAGAATTTGGGATGCAACATTGCGATAAGTAATGGATGAATTTTCATAGTAACATAAGCTCTTGTTGGGAGAAATTCTCATAGCTTACAGTATGAATGATTACACCAACAGTGTTGAAATTTCACTCCAAGTACCCATTGCACTTAACGATACATTCCAGAGAATTAACCATCTTTGAGATATTGTTAAAGCATTCATTCTTCTCGCATGAAACAAAATAAAGAAAACAAACAATGGTTGTTTGAAATAGAACAATTATGTGAGAGTATCCCACACTATATTTTGCTGACCCCACCCTCACACTGAAATGAAATTCTGACCCTCACAAATTTACCTCCAACCACCTCAAATTTATTCTAATTTACAACACAACTTGAAAATTCTAAGAAAAAACATGATAATCAAAGAGTGACTTAAAGATTTACACAATTAAGCCCTTACAATACTGTAGAAGCGTCATTTCCTGTAGTCTGGGAGGCTTCTGTGACTATTTTCTTTTCTGTACAGTACACAGCGCACCAACCGATAGTGTTACTGTACGTTCCAAAGAGGTGTTGGTATGTACCATTTTTTAAAATACATACCTTAAAACCTGCAAACAATCACAGATTTTTCTGATCTAAGACCCAAGATCATTATATTTACGTGTCTTTCTTCACATTTGATGGTTGGCTCAGATAAGAAGTATTGTTTCGAGTGTTACCGAGTATAATTGATTACGTTGGCACGTATGAATATGAATACGCAGATTGAGTTGGCATACAAGCAATACTGTAGTTCGCAGATGTTCGTATTACGAATGCAGTGAGAGCTGGTTCATGAGTAATATAGTTTCAAGCTACGGTCAATGAAGTTATAATTTCTTAATAATTAATGTATAGTAACTTTCAGTAGCTATTGAATTTTTAGTGTTTTCATTCTCCATTTAAAAAAGTGCATGAAAACGAAATTAGAGAACTAGCAGTACTGTTACAGGAACAAACAGGTCAAATGAAATTCAAAGATATTTTTGAAAAGTTTGGCAGAGGATAAAGGAGTACTGTAGAATAGTAGATAAGAAGTAATTGACTCAGTGCTGTTATAAGTCAGATGTGAGGTACAGTATTTTGCAATGGTGTAGAAATTTTTGTTGGGTAGGGGGAGGGCTGTCAAATTTCATGGTGGTCTTACTATACATACAGTTCATCTTGCAACCAGATTGTTCATATGTATAATATTTGCACATATAATATTTGCACACATCATTTTCTATTTATGAAGAAGGTATTCATCAACAAGGTACTATATTTCAAGGTTATGGTGAGCACAAGACAGAACGTGCAGGAAATACTGTGTGACTGTACTGCGGAAAATGATACAAAATTGGGTCTCATTCATTCTCTTTACAAGAATTTCAAGTACCAATTGACCGTAATTCACACATTCACTTCACTAGCCATTCTACAGTAAATTCGAGTAATCTGCAATGCCCAGGTGTCGATCCAGACATTTTGAAATGGCAGTGCTGGGGGGGGGGGGTTCTGAATTAGAGAAACTGAGTTGACGGCAGAATTGTGGGAAGACTGTCTAAAATGGAGCACCACCATCAGTTGGCACATAGCATACTAGAAAATTTGTGGATAAAAATACCTCTTAACTCACTAGAAATCATCTTTCCCTGGCTCTGCAAGTACTGTAAGGTCTTTAAATGTTGATGTGTTTTTTTTTTTAATGGGAAACTTTTCTTGGTAACGTTATTAGAATTTTTTGGTGCAGTTTTCACTCAAACCTTCAGAACTGAAATAAAAGAAAACAGTCTATTCTGGAATCTTCTTTTCTAAAAGACAAAACAACATGTCCCCTCACTGAGACTGCAGAGGTCTTCATGGTTCATCTGACATTTGTCCTTAACCTCAATCCGAATTTTATGAAGTCTAAATTCTTCAAAAAAACAGAATGACATTTGCTATAGGAAAAAAAGTGCTCAGTGGATGTTGTATGAAATACAAAAATTCTGTATAACAGTGTACTGTAGGTACAGTACTGCTGCAGAGTGACCGTGCACATTTGTCTGTACATATTGTACTTACTTGGCTCCTCATGTAAAAACACATGCACAGGTTATTCCAGCAACTAGCATGTTTGGGTGGTAGTTTGGGAAGGACGGACTATTCCATCCTGGGTTAGGGCGAAGGCACAGTAGAGGCGGTGTCAATGGTTACCAGTTGCTTCTGGCACAGTGAGACATGCAATAGTTGTGTGGATACAGGTAAGTTCATCACTTGTTAATATCCAAACCAGTTGAGTTTTGGGATATCAAGTGCATAACAATATTCAGGTATATTACTTTGGCAGTATCTACAGTGTACCCTATACCAGGACAGTGCTACACTGTGCAAGTACTGCAGCTTTCTAAAGTGCGCCATATTGCCATTACTATTGACCATTGAAATTCAAGGGTCGATTGTATTAATGTGTCTGTTCAATGTGAATGATAAGTTGTCAATCATCAGTCATGATTGGGATTTGTCAATTTTTTTACACATGTACTGTATGTGAAAACTGACACTGAAAATCTCAGTTGAGGGGGAGGGGATGACTGGGGACTTGAGAGGCTTTTGTGACAGCCTTATCCCAAGTGTGAACGAATATACTGTATGTTACAGTAGCTTTTAGCTGCTAGTTGTACTCATTGCTTTGGGTAATATTGTTTCCCAACCAGCTACATTGTTTCATTAATATTCTCTAGGTAGCATTGATTGATTCCCTCTTTAATTCACTGTGATCTTTGTTAAAGTGAATTTGTATGGAAAAATTAGAAGGATAAGATGCATGCTCAATCCTAAGTTTTTCTTTAATTTTAAATTTACATTAAAGGCTGTTCATCAATGGAATGTGTGGTTCAATTATTGGAAGTGAATTAGGTAACACACTTTGAAAAGCAACGGAAGTGACATGCAAACAGTAAAAACAGACAGAAATTGTGTTTGGATTTAACGGTTCTTGTTATAAGCACCTACATATCAGTTCAAGTCTCACTGGTTTACTACTGTACTCAAGTCCTCCCTCCTTTATCGGTATAGGAAATTGTGGTATTTAGTAAAATGAAGCATGCTATCAACAAATAACCCACAAATCAATCACCTCATTACTTCATCTGTGATTAGCTGCTTAGACAAATTGAATATTAATTTCTACTGTAGTGTCAGGATTGTTCGGTTTAAACCGGGGCGGTTTAAAACCGCGGGGTTTAAACCGGTTAAAATCTGGTTTGAACCAGGCAATTTTGTTACCAGTCAAAACCCCTTCAGTGTTTAAATCAAGTCAATTTTAATTGAATTTAAGGAAAAAAACATGGCAGTCACTCATGTGCCAAATAGTTGATTCAATTTCACAAAGATTCAGAAGACAAATTAGTCTCATGGGGGCTATTGAAGGCTTCTGTCTCATTTGCTCCTTCAGTCTCAAAAGTCAAAACATCTAAAAATCAACACTCTTGCTGTCTTGCAGTTGTGAAATTATTTCATTGCCTTGATACAGTTACACTACAAACTCTGACACAGGATTCTTATGAACTAAAATCAAATTTGTCTTCTCCCTTTATTCATGCTGATAAAAACTGAAGAATATCCTCAGTCTATATTTCCTAAAAATACAATAAAGTCCTGAATAACTTGGCTCAAAGCAAAAAGGTCCAATTCAAAGAACCATATATGTAAATTGTGTGTGTGTATGTGTGTGTGTGTGCATTAGTTAGACACTGACGGTCAAGTGTTTCCTATAGATTAAGCCCTGCATGTTGGCCCATGCACACTGTACCTAGGATCCAAGTGAATACAATGAAACCCTTGCCCATGTATCGTTCACTAATGAGATACATGTTCTACTAACACGAAGAAAATCCTTAAATCTCATCTGTACTCAACAATGGTGTTACCAACAGTTTATCAGAGCATATAATTGTTATGGTGCAGGTAGATAAACTGTAAGGTTAAGTCTAATAAACTTAGTGTTGAATTTTGCTTTATTGGTGCTATTTCTTGGTTTATTGGTTTTTACCAGTTTTGACCGGTTTAAACCTAGTTTTGGCTGGTTTAAACCAGGTTTAAACCGCTTTGTGGTCATAACCGGTTTTGACCACTTACTGTATATAACAACCCTGTGTAGCATACAGGTAGGTACTGTACTTCCCAAATGTTGGCTTGTTAAAAAAAAAACACATGTGTTTAAGTCGAATGAAAACTGTCGACCAAATGCTATAGTACATTACATTATCGTATTTTCACTTTTTGTGTTATGTTAGAAGAATATGAACTTACATGGCGGAATTTATCACCTGACAACCTATTTTTGTTCCCAAATTGTGTGAATGGTACAATTAATCCATTAAGACATGACTACACTTTTGGACATGGAATTTTAATGTTTTACTCCCACACACACAATCACATTAAGTTCCCTGATATGTGTTCCTTTTCCTTGTTTCTTTTCATACTTTGTCCCAAAAAGGGAAATTTCAATTTTAATTACCAGCTCTAAAAAACTGCACACTGTGCTTGATGCAGAGAGATCGTGGTTTTTCTTGGAATTTCGAATACTGTTTGACACTTGTAAAATAATACACTGTTCAACCCTAACTAATCCTGTAACTTCACTTTTACAACACATATGTGCATTGTGCAACTTGTGGCTATTTCCCCTTTGCAGTGCATAGGGTATGCAGAAGGGTGTTGTAGATGTTAATTTGCTGTACTTCTGAAGTTGTATTCACATGTCCACAGAATGCAACACTGCAGCTTTATGTGAAAGATAATGGAACTGGGGGAGTGGGAAGAGGAACAGGAGAGAGGATAAATAGAACATTGCTGGAAATTCTTGAAGTGTTTCTTTCCTTCTACAGATGAATGCTGCGGCTTACCCAGTACAGTAGGACACATTGGCACAATCATTACTTGATGTTTGTGGGAAAAAAGAAATGGGAAAATAACTGTAGGATTTCATTTTGGGTTCCTGAAGTTGTTGCAGTGTGTGAGCAGCAGTATACTGTGCATGCCCTGTATGGGCACATACTGATTTAGGAGAGTATGGGGGCAACTATACAGATCGAATAAGGAAATCAGAAGTGCACTCACCAAAAACAAATCTAAAGTCCGTTTATAAACAATTGCTCTGGCTAAATCTGTGGTCAATATATTCCGGTCCTGGTCGATATTCCAAATTGTAAAATACAAGTAAAATATATAAATCAGTGAATTACTGAAGTGATGCTGTAAAAAACTTTTCGCTTTCCTGTCGCGAACCACTTGGCTTTGCTAAGGAAGTTGAAAGAGTTCTCTGGGAAGTATATAAAGTGAAATTGGGGTAAAAATATGAAGATGAATATGCGAGGATTATTGGCGTCAATAATTGGGTATTTAATAAAAATTCGCTACTCTCACTAGAGACGGAGACTCGCGCCTAATCGTTGAGAAGTAGGACGCAGAGTGATAAGAGTTCTTTGTTCATCTCCTCGTGTCAAGTAAGAGGTTTCGGCTGATGCATAATTAGTCATCCGCCGAAACAAAGAGATGTTCATACAAAACTTGGCAAGAAAACTTTTCTGGGAATTTGGAAGAATTTGTTTGCCAAGTAGACACCGGAAATGAGGGCAGGCTTCCAATCTACGACTTCTGGATGAAGCCGCTACACTGTATCCATGAAATTGAAATTGGTCAAACTTTCTCATACAGTAGTGTATTGAGTGCATGTGTTGACGTCATGTGAAACATCTCGGAGGAAACACGCTGCCATAGATATTATGTTATACTGTACTGTACGTAGAGAGGGTTGGGGGAGTTAAAGGACAGTGAAGCTGTTCATCTACTAGGTTAGACCAACCTTGCTTTTTCATCTTAAAATTTACCTTGTATTTAAAGACAGAACTTGTTGAAGTACAATCCTTTGTCAGACTGTCCTCCATACAGGAAGAATAAATGGCGTTGATATTCTAAGAATTTACTAAAAGACAGTAAAGTTGCACCCAGTCAGATCCCTCAAAGTCAATGATTGATTAATTTTAATACTGTATGAAGTATTTTACAATCCATTGAGGGTTCTGTGGTAACAGTTTCCTATATAGTACACTTCTGTGTTGTCTAAATTTAGTCAGGTATGCTTGCAGTAAACTATTTACTGTCAGCCTACGTATGCCATTAATAATTCACAGTGGGGCTGTGTGCACATGGCAGAATCACTAAACATTTCATTACAACTATTTGTGATTGTTTAACAATTATTCTCCGTAACAGTAGAGATTCTTGATGCTCCCTGTACAAATTATAATCTTCACTTATCTGTATAATAATGGATCGTTGGGAACATATTCTCTATGAACCCTTTTAGCAAATAGCAACAGGAGTCAACTTTCGTACAGTGCCTAGGCATAGACGGACCAGCGTTTTGTGAAAAAAATGTACAAATTCTATTTGGAACTGTCAGAATTCTAGACATGTCTGTGAGCCTTCATTCTACAAAATTCGTGGCTGTTAAAGGTGACCCAAAAGGCTTGTCACTGTCTCCTTCTTATAAACATGCTGCCATGTGAAGATAAAAACCAATTTAGCATGACGAAAGGGGAAATCATTTATATTGCTCCAAAACTTAAGTGCTCCATGAAATGTTAATACCCATTTCATGTACTGAAAAATCAAACTATATTTCATACTGTACATATATGTGAAGTTGAATCTTATTAAAGTGTTTCGAGCAAAAATGAAAAAAGGAACAAAGTTTGCCACGCTTTTCAAAGACAGAATTTCATGTTTTTCAACAACTTTCAAGAGCTTGCAACAACTTGGAGAGCACATATTTTTCCATTAGAGAACTTCAGTGGGAAGTGCTAACAACTTCTTGCGATCTTACCTACTGTAATATACAGTATCATTAGTGCCTTCTCTGTTCTCTTGCAGGTCAAAGTTTGGTGTTGTAAATCTTAGCAGCTCACCTCCCTCCATCAACCATTCACCACGATGACCCAGTTCTATGATCAAGAGACCAGCATTTCTGACCTGCCCTACCCTCTGCTGATGGATATATCAAATGAGCTAGGCAGGGATTGGCGGAGAATTATTCAAGTCCTACCAAGGAACTATTACCAGTGAGTATTAAACATCACTTTAACATTTATCTTCACTCTGCTGCACAGAAATTGAGATAGAGGTAGTGTTTACTTTTCTCGTGTGACCAAAATCTAAACTTGTGAACTGCATGATTATTCAGTTTTTTCAACCACATTCAGACTTCTGTTTCAAAATATGCATTTTATGTTGTACAGGTACAGTAATGTGTTAGTTATGCTGGCCACTGGCTCTAAAACTTTTACAGCCAAATGGAATTTTACCAAATCAGGAGCTCAAAATACGGACAGTTTAAACAGCCGTGGACTTTGAAATCTCTGTCATGACAGTAACTCAAAGTACTGGTACATACGGTACAGTACAGTAGTACATACAATAGAAAAGATTTGTTAAATCTGTTTACAGAAATGAATTTAAACATGATGCATGATCAGGGTTTCTGCAGCTTAGAAAAGTGAAAAAATTTTATTTCACTCTCCAGGCAGGCCTGGAAAAGTCATGGAATTTATTTTTAAATGGTAGAAGACATGGGAAAAACATAAACTTCAGAACAGACTTGACTTTTACAAATTTTTTATCATAATGGTTGTTTGTTTGGTCATGGAATGGTCATGTAAAGGTCATGAAATGTTCTTGCAAAAGACATGAAATTTTATTTTCCTTAAGGGACAGGAACCCTGATGATGTGCTCAATATGCTGTGCAAATTAGATCAATGTTATGCAGAGAAAAATTGTGGGTTTGTTTGATTGCTGTGTTTAAATATTGAGCGAGGATCCCCAAAATAACACCATCTCTTTTTGTCGAAGAAATTGCAGTTTCCAAGGTCCATCCTTGGCTACAGTACTTGAACTGATCGGAGCAGAAGAATATCTGTTGATGGAGATGGTCAGAGTTACAGAGTTTAATTTTTGAAAGGATACATAAAAGAACGGGAGCAAGCAAAGTCTATAGGCTGAAGGGGAATCTGGAAGATAATCCCCGAAATAATTTGTCCTACCGGGTGCTGCAGTTTATGTAGCATCCTTCCTCAAACTGATGGCATCCTGTGGCACTTGAAGAGACTTGTGAAGCCGTAATTTGTGATGTAACATTATGATGTTTCTCAACATATTGTATTCACTCCGTGGAAGTTTCCCTCAGATCGATCATCTCCTAAATCCAATTTTCTTAATTCTTTTCCATGATCAGGTGTATCCAAACTTTCTGTGTACTTGGAATCCAACTATTCAACTTGTTTCAAATTTCGTTGCAGGCTTTACGACATCGAGTCCTTCGCAAGTGCAATGTACATGGGGGAAAAGCCAGCCATGCGGTTGTTATGGGACCTCGGCACTAAAGGCCAAACAGTCCGCCACCTGATATCGTACTTGGAGAGTTTAAAGCTGGAAAATGCTCTCAAACTTCTTAAACCTCCTGGTATATTTTGATCTTTTGTTTCATTAATTGTTGCTTTTTTGAGGGTCTATCAAAAAGTTGGAAATCAACTGAAGAGTGACGAATATGTCAAGTTTCCATCAATGCAATAATAGGATAAAATTAGATAATTTGCCTCCAAAGTATTCAGCAATGTTGTAGTCATGGCAGTACTAACAGACGACTGGAACAGTGTAGTAATTTGTCGTACTGTAGCTCTCAGTAACTAAGGACTATTTTAGTCTCATGAAGACAAGTGGATCTAGAACTATGATACCAGCTTGTGCTCTGACAGGTCTATAGTATCAAGTAAGGTTATTACCATGATACATTGTTGTAGCTAACTACTGTATGCACCACATGGCTGTACCATTGCTAGCCACCTACAGTAATAACCAACACCTTTTGCTATAATGGATTCTCTCAAAATACAGGTAGTGGTTGACCTTTATCATCATTCCAAGATGTATGGTTTTGGCAAAAGGGCATAAACTTCTACCATTACTACTAATGTAGCTTATCTTGTAGTCCCTACATGTATAAACCAGCTATTACCAAAGGTTGCTTCACTGGATACATAAAAATGTTAGTACCCTGTACTTGATAGTCTGCTCGTACCCTGTGTCAAATGCTATGTACAGTAATTTTACATTTTTTTTTTAGGAAAAAAGTTGTAATTTTTGAACCTATCCTTGTCACTTGAAGACTTACCTAGCATACAGTACCCCCTCTTCTTCATTCAATGTTAATATGAATTGTTGATAGTTCAGTAGTGGTATTTGCAGTCTGTAGAATTGTTTACCATGTTAATTTCAAGTACAAAATAGACTGTTCAGCAGCTGTGAATATATTTCCATGCATCCTGTTATTTATATCACTCCTCATTTACCTGTGCAATTACACCTCTGACAACCTTTGACAATATCCTAATACTTCCACAGTAAGCCTTCCATCATGTCATAAGTGTAATCCAGTGCATTTGATCAGCACAGTAATATTAAGGAGTTTTTGGAGACAGGAAGGTGCTCATAAATATCTAAAACAGATGCAGCTTGATAGGTACCAGGTTTTCCTTCCACAAATGTGTATACTGTAAGTGGATCACATAAGCTAGTATTATTGACTATGGTGCTCAGTTTTAATATTTATTTTTTTGGAAACCAATGGTTTTGTATTTCTACTTTTGTTTATACAAAAACAAGTGTGTACAATTACAAAGTCATTTCAGTAGTGGTTGCTATGGAGGTGCATACAGCCAAGGGGGATACTGCAGGTTTGTCCAAAAGATAGCATGACCCTATTCAGTCAACCATTTTACTAGGATAGTGTGTTATGTGAAAATCAGTTGCAACAGTGAAAGTTGCCTGCTGGTAGATACACAGTATGCACAAACACATTCCTGCTACATTCTGTTAAACCCTTCTTATCTTCTCTAATCTTCTAAATCTACAATAGAATGTATTTAATCAAGGGTAATGGGCATACCACATGTCACATGACCTCAGTTACTAGGCAACCAATTTTACCTGCTAGTTGATGGTTTACCTATGAAACAGTATAGACTTAAACATAACATCACATGACCCTTCACATGTGGAATGAACCATTGCTTGTTCATTGTTCTGTTAATGCTTGTATATATGTAACAGGCTTGTCATCAAGTAGCCATGGCAGTACACCTATCACATTACCACAAATTGTAAACTAGGCGACCTCTATGTGCTGGGTGATATTCACTCAAACATTTAATAGACATCTGAGGAAAGTTGTAGCTTGAGTTCCATGGAACATGTTTCATGTGCCTCTATGCAGAGAATAAAGCATTCCTCATGCTATTATTTCATTTGATGTTAATATTCAGATGTGATAAGTGTCTGATCAGATACAAATGTCACAGTAGAGATGACATTAAAGTGCTCAATCAAATCTGGTACAAAATGCATGCACTAGCACCAAAGAAGGCTAAGCAGAAATGCAAAGGGCATGTACACAGCTGCCAAATATGTTGGATCTCATTTGCAAGTAAACAGCGAATGTGATTAAACATTCAATTTAGAGTAACCATGAAGTCTGAAGGCTGCTGTTTGTCATATGAATGCCCAACAGTACATGATCAATTCACCCCCAAAGGAACCAACCCCTAAATGATGGACAGCTTTGACATGGTCTCCTATTTCCTTTTAGAGCCACTTCATCTGTTGAAAGAGCCTGAGGATGGAACCTACCAAGAGGGATCCACGGTTACCCTCGAGTGCGACGCTGGTGGCTTCCCCAGTCCAAGGTACCAGTGGTACCACTTATTCAAGACCAAAGATGACAGGGTGGTGAAGAAGACGTTATCAGAGGGCGTAGACAGGATTTTGACAATTCCGAATATAAGCCATACACAGAGTGGAAGCTATCATTGCAACATTTATCACATCCTTGCCAATGGCATCAGGTCAGAGATGACTACCAGATATACCTACATCACCGTGATTCCAGCTTATAACAGTAAGTTTAAAAAAAAAGGGAACAATAAAACGAAGACAAAGAAAAGGGATATTAAAGTGATCTTTCAGTACTTTGAATGTATCTTAAATTTTAGTCCCAACTGTTTGTTGATCATACTGTTTTAAGTAACAGGACAGTTATCTGTTAAAAGAAAGCCTTTCAGTTTTCCTTCAACTTACAAAAAACAGAGAGAGAGGCTGAGAGTTTCCTAAATCAAGGATAAAACCAAGACTTTTTACGTAGTTGTATGATGAACAAAAGACACATAATTTTTAGTACATGTTTCCAAAACAACCTTGCACAGCTGGTTCTCACTTTTTGCACTGTATTTTCCAGGAGAGATTCGTACATGATTTAATACTAATGTTCCTCCTGTGAAACATGTCTTGTTGTACCATATTTAAGCCTGTTATCTGAGTGTCCACAGATAGGTACCTCATCAAAATCCCAACATTTTTGTATTGATAGCCGACAATTAAAGGTAATAGGTAGTCTAATTTTAAACATGCCATGTATAGATGGTAACAACTTGTTGAAACGGAAAGAATCTCTCGCATTGGGTATCTGGTTGTGTCTTTGAGAACTGACTTTTAGTTTCTCGATACCTGACTTGTGCTTGTGATGCTCGTGGTAGGGAAATACTGAATCAAGGATCTGATTGATGGTGATGATACAGTCAGGAAACCATGCTTCTTTATTTGTGGCATTGTTATTCCATTGCAATGCTTCTCAAGTTAAACAGGAACAAAAAGAAAAAATATTCCATACTACTGTTAATCTTTCAAAACATTGATTCTGGAATCATTAGACAGGGAATAGATTGTGACATTGGATATCTCAGGTAAAGGGAGCAACGTGGAACTCTGCTTGATTGTATGTAAGTGATTTGTTGTGGTATGTGTGTCCTCATCATTTTCTTTTTCATGTTCTCCACTTTTTGCAAGTTCAAATCCTGATTTCAAATTTTTTAATGTCAATAGATACAAAGTTCCTTTAGCTTTGTACAAAATTGAAGAAAGTAATCAACTTACAGAAGGAGACAGTACCAATTATGTGACATAGGAACTGATGATGAAAAATTAAAACTTCACCTCGTCACTCCTGCCCCTGCAATTAAATGGCGATTTGCAACTGGTTTGCCGAACGCAAACGGACACTCTGGTCTGACATGAAGTCTGTTACAAGCTGTACATAAAAAAAAAAAAAATTGTTTCATTTTTGTTGCAACAGCAGTAGATGGACAAGCTCCTGTCATCAAGAAAGAACCTAAATCAGTTACCATCTTGAAAGGAAAACCTTTCCACCTGGAATGTCGAGCAGAAGGTACCCCAGAACCTCAGTACATCTGGTACAAGCGTGGACACAACAATGAACTCCACAAGCAGGGCAAAGAGATCAGGGTTAGGCTCCTTTTTATCACATTTTTTGGAGATTACTGTTGGAAAGTGTGCAAGTGTTTGTCATTGGCAGAGAGGAAACAATAAGATAAGTTGTTTGGAAATTGAAAATGTTTGTAACATCACTGTTTATTGACAGGTATAGTCAAAATTGGATGTAAATTTCTAATCATCTCCAAGGATGTTGCTTGTGTCAACTGAATGGCAATCAATTGTTGATTGCATATGTTGTGATATGTTCCCACACTCCTTTGCCTTGGTACCAAGACATTCTCCCTCCGTTGTTTCTGATAAAGCTATATTGAATTCATGCTTTGTGATCATCACCTTTCCCACCTCATTATTAATGCTATGTAAGGATTGATCATGTTTGTTTGAAACAGATACCAGTCGTAGTTGAATACATCTGTCTACATTAATGCTAGTTGGGATAAAAAGAAGTGATTCACACACTTCTCACCAAGGTCCTGAGACCACACACCTTTTTGTGTTTGTTGTGACAGTTTGCATGGATCATGTGTGTTTAAGACCATTGGCAGTCAATTCTAATCGATTTTGCACGTTTGTCTGTCGTTCATATCCTAGTGGGAACAAGCAAACTTTGAAGACCGGGGGTCGTACATCTGCAAGGCCTACAACCGAAAGGGAGAAAAGTGGAGCAAAGAGGTGACGATCAATGTTGGTAAGTTCACAATGTCACAGCTACCAATACAGTATTCTGCATATATTTCTGTTTGATTTTGTCTTGTAAGGTAAATTTCAATTTTCTAAAAGATACAAATAAATATGTAATATCTCACTGGTTTTATATTTAGTTTGTTGACATATTCTTGGGGCTGTATTTGGTCATTGTGGACTTTGTACGCAAGAAAAAAAATGAACTTGAAAGTAGAGATTTTCCAAGCCGGTGTCTTAGAAATTGAAAGATAAAGATGTTGGATTGCTTCAGGATGTAAGATGAAACTTGATTCCCTTTCTCCATTACCTCAGATACGATTTTAAAATGATTTTATGAGCAGAAAAAATATTTTATCTTTTCTTTTCTAGTTGAAGGTGGACCACCTCCAGAGGATGCAGGTAATGCCATTTGATCATATTCATATTTAATTGCGTTGTTAAACCGACCAATTGACCGACTGTCCAACTGACTGAATAATAGATAAATGGTGTTTGGACCACCCAGTGACCAGTCATTCAACTTTACGTGAACTAACTATACTGAGCCACTGATGGCCATCCACTAACCTGCAGGCCAATTATCTGATGTGACATAAGGAATAGTTTGCAACTGCAAAGTGAAGATAAGATGTAGGAAGTTTAATTCATTTTCCTTTTAAAACCATTAAATATATCAGCATCTTGTCATATGTTACAGTCACACTTAACATGTGACACCTATGTCAACTTTAAGACCTCTTGTTTTTTAGAAGTTTGTTTTGAGCTGTCCATGTTGGTGAACTGAGGTACAAAATGCAGGTTGTATACACATGGATAGATGGAAACAAAAACTATCATTACTGGTAAATGCCCAAGGGATGAAATAAGCTTGAGAGAATGTTTTCATGTTAATTGAAATTGAAGGAAGGTGTCTGTTTGTTTTCAATTGTCTAATTGTTTTTCAGTTTTACATCTTGTTTAGTATTGTCTGTGTGACTGGATATAATCTGTGATGAGTGTGTTTGTGGACCTCATAAGCACAACATGTAGTTAGTAGATATGCCAACAATGGCCCTCTTTTGTATTATTAATACTCTGCATGACATTTCCTGACATATTTTTCATCAGTCATCAAGATAGAGCGACACCCAGTTGACAGTGTCTGCCTCATTGGAGGGAAGCACACCCTGGAGTGCCAAGCTACCAGCAAACTGCCCCTCCATTTCCAGTGGTACAAGGATGATAAAGAATTAGAAGGTGAGTCCTTTTACCGGTCCATCGGTGGCCTCCGACAAGAGGGGTATGGATCCAGCTAACCCAATACGCAGTGCCTAGAATAAATACACAAGCATTCCATTATGATTGATAATACCTTGAAAATGTTAATGGGAGTTCACAACTTCACAGTTTCTATTAAATTACCCTGGAACATGGTACACTGGAATCCTTTCATATTGCAGTGCTGCTGGCATACGCAAGGATAGTACATCGGTAGCCTGTCCATGGCATATACCATTTCTGTTCAGTGAACATCGCCATATGCCTTTGTGATGATGCTACACCATACCAACAAAATATCAGTGCCCACTACTTGATTGGGAGAGTGAAGGTTGGTGGTACATTATCAGATTGCTGTGTGTTTGTTCTTCCCATGATCGTCTCCTGGTCTTCTTCTGTTTACTGTCAGGTAAGACCAACAGCAAGCTCCATTTTGATGTCATGACACCTGAGGACAAGGGAAGATACCACTGTAAGATCTTCAACAAGGCAGGCAGCAGCCAAGTGTCCAACTCTGCCACAATAGATTTTAAGACCGTGCACATCTTCAATGAAGGGAGATACTTCGGTAAGAAACTTGTATTAGTGTTAAGGGACTGGTTTTGCTGTTGGGATTGGTAATTGAATTTAACCCTTTAAATATGGTCACTTAACGTAAATGCCACTGGACTGCGAGGGACCGAACGACCTCACTGGTGGACTTAGTGTATCATGGCATTAGAGTATATTTGTTTGGGAGGATATTTTCATGATGATAACCTAGACCAGTTGCACAGTATCGAATGTTTTACTGGCCCTAAGACCAGTTCCAATCTCCATTCAGTGGTTACAATGAGCAATATGGCAGGAAATGATCAACTGTGGAACTTCTTTTATTTCATTTATAGGGAAGCAAAATATTTTATTTCGCACCTAGAAAGTGTAGCAATCAAACTATTCTGATGCATCATTTTGTTTTGAAGAAGAACTGGTAGTGTATTTGTGACTGGATTCCTTTCAAGGATTATGTATGATACCGCCCTGTACTTAGATATGCCATACTATGCTGTACTGTACTACACTGATCTGTAGTCTGCTGAACTGTATTTGTACTATTCTGTGCTGTACTATGCTGATTGTATTATACTGTACTGTACTCTGCTAGTTTGTATTGTTCTGTACTGTCTTGTCCTCATCTCTGCTGTATTTTACAGAGCTGTGCTATACTTTGCTAGTCTGTATTATGCTGACTGTACTGTGCGTTGTTGTCGTCTACGCTGATGCTGGACTAGTACTTTGCTGGTCTGTATTGTGCTGTACTGTACTCTGTTGTGCTGCATTATTCTGGACTATGCTATACTGATCTACATAGTGCAGTACTTTCTGTATTGTGATGTGATGTACAGTACAGCATAATATGCTGCAATGTTTTATACTACTCTGAAGTAAATTACATTTGAATTCCACTCTCTTATCATTCTCTGCCATTTAGTATTATACTGCAGGTTATCACATGATAACCAGACTAGTTTCTTCTCATCACCATCCTTTGTACATCATTGTTAGCCTGTGGTGCATGCAACTGACATGCAGCCATGTCTTAAATGTTACGTCAGCTATCATCATGTTTTTCTTCTTTCCATTCAAACTGCAGCAAATGACAAGGTTGCACTGCTGATAGGTAACAAGGACTACCGGGGCATCGATTCCTTGACAGCTGTCAACCATGATGTTCATGCATTACAGGGGTGTCTTCAGCTTAACCTCCACTTTAAGTGCCTCTCACTGATGAACCTCAACAGGACAGACATACAGAAAGCAGTCAGCATCTTCTGTGACGTCATCACGGAAAATTCCTACGGTAAGGTTCCTGTGATTCAGCATAATTTATACTTGGTACTTTGCTTGGGAAATGAACTTATGATATTGAAGGAGGGGCTCCCCATTCTGTGGGGTTTCCATTCTATGATGGAGCATACTGTTGTAACTTCACCTGCCTGCTTGATCATCTACATGGTCCGTCGCTTGTTGGCGTGTTTAATGATATGTACAATGAGTTCTCATTAAGCTCTTAGCTTCAGCACTAGTGCTTAAATGTTATCACAGGTATGCTGTTTCTGTTAAAAATCCCTATCAGTCATCAGTACAGTGCTATAGTATGCATGCAAAATGCTGTTTCCACTCTTTTCGCACCTCAATTTGAGCGATATGTACAAAAGATGCTGAGCAGAGAATTACAATCTAATCATGGTGCTTACCATGCTGGTGGGCACCTGCCAGGTCTAACCGGCACTGGAAATTTCCAACTGGAATGGAGTTGATAATTGCTGGCACCTGGCCAGCACGAAATGATCAACTTCGGCTGAACGAGGATCTATAAAAATCACAACATAAAACTCATGAAATACCCTTTGACCAAGAAGGATGCCCACAAAACATATGCTTTGACCAAGAAGGATGCCCCCAAAACATACCCTTTGACCGTGAAGGATGCCCACAAAACATACCCTTTGACCATGAAGGATGCCCACAAAACGTACACTTTGAACATGAAGGATGCCCCCAAAACATATCCTTTGACCATGAAGGATGCCCACAAAACATATGCTTTGATCATGAAGGATGCCCCCAAAACATATCCTTTGACCATGAAGGATGCCCAGAAAACATACCCTTTGACCGTGAAGGATGCCCCCAAAACATACCCTTTGACCATGAAGGATGCCCACAAAACATACCCTTTGACCATGAAGGATGCCCACAAAACATATCCTTGGACCATGAAGGATGCCCAGAAAACATACGCTTTGATCACGAAGGATGCCCAGAAAACATACCCTTTGACCGTGAAGGATGCCCACAAAACATACCCTTTGACCATGAAGGATGCCCACAAAACGTACACTTTGAACATGAAGGATGCCCCCAAAACATATCCTTTGACCATGAAGGATGCCCACAAAACATATGCTTTGATCATGAAGGATGCCCCCAAAACATATCCTTTGACCATGAAGGATGCCCAGAAAACATACCCTTTGACCGTGAAGGATGCCCCCAAAACATACCCTTTGACCATGAAGGATGCCCACAAAACATACCCTTTGACCATGAAGGATGCCCACAAAACATATCCTTGGACCATGAAGGATGCCCAGAAAACATATGCTTTGATCACGAAGGATGCCCAGAAAACATACCCTTTGACCGTGAAGGATGCCCCCAAAACATACCCTTTGACCGTGAAGGATGCCCACAAATCATCATGTGAATATGACTTCGACCATCGTGCTTCTTTAATTGTGAAATGCATTGGCATCATAACACACAATTAGGAATGTAATATATGTGTGTGCGTGTGAGGGTGGGTGTGTGTGTGTGAAAACGTAATGACTGAAAAGTAGGGTTGAATCCGTGGGGTAGGGTGGGGCACATTTGCTAGTTCAAACAATAAAATGTCACTCAAATCTGTCTGGCAACCACCCTGTATCTTGCCAAATACACTCTCTAGGTCTGAGGTGAATTCCCATGGAAATTTCATTGGAGTTGTGTGTCATTGATTGTATATAAACTTCTTTTCTTTCCAGCAATATAAATCACTTTCACACATGAGACATGTGCATGACCTGTCCTTTATATCCTCTTTGTTATCTGGAGGTCGTTCTCATAGAATTTACTTTCCTCCACAGCTGTGTTTTACTTCAGTGGGCATGGCTTTCAGCACCTCCACAGAACCTACATGCTTCCAGTCGATGCCCATGTCGGGTACACATCAGAGGAGAGCATCTGTGTCCAAGACATCCAGAAACAGATCCAAGAAAAGAAACCTGCCTTAAATGCCATGTTCCTGGATATCTGCAGGTCACGGTAAGTCCCTCTTATTGTCATGACTCCAGCGTTTAAATGTTTAACAGTGGCAAGATGTGTTTCTTTGTCTGGCTGGCAGATGTCATTGAACCCAGTAAGCTCACACAGTCCAAGCAGTACAAGAGCAATTTGAAACATGCTGAGAAGATAAGCTAGGAGTTCAACTGTATGTTGCAAGGCTCCTTTAACACTAAAACAACATTTAAGTGTAAATTGTACTGGTTAAATTGTGGCACATGATGTACAGTGATGATAATAGATAATAATTGGTAACAGATTTATGTAAAGACACCTTTCTGTTTGACTTCTGTGAGTCGAGTTTGATGATACCCAAGTGTAAAGGTGGATCAGGTGGCTTCATGGATAAAATGGTCATCTTGTTTTGCACATTGGTCATCACATTCAATGCACAAAAGTGTTGTGAATATCATGTGGAATAGTCTTCTGCAACACTTTTCAACATTTACTGTGATGCAACGCCAAATAGTCGAAATTTTGCCCTTGGTAAAACTTGTAAGGATAATACATCATGCTACACTTTGTCTGTCTCCAAATTCAGCAATGAAAACGAACGTGGACCTGTGAATACCAACATGGAAAGCTACGGTCAGGGAAACAGCATCATTTTCTGTGCTTCGTAAGTACTGACTTTCTCTGGTCTCATGTGTTTGCCTTACCTTGACTACGCTCCAGCTCAAATTATGTTTTTTGATGCATTTTGGAAGAAGACCATCTAGAATAGGCCATAGATAACCTCAGAGCAGAACTTTGTCAGTATTTCATGAACAGATACAATCAGAGAGAGAACAGGCAACACAAATTATAAAGAGACTAACAGATTTTATTTCCTCTCTTTGTATCATTGTAAAGAAAGCGATTTTCAAATTCTGACTCAGGGATATATTTTTTAATTTTTTTTTTAATTTGAAGAACCTATTGCCATATCAAATTTGTATTACACATTTTCAACCTTCAGCTTGAGGTTGTGATTCCTTGTCAATATTCATGAAGAAGGCAGGACAACATATACACACCAATTTTGAAATTCAAACACCTAATCCTTCTAGAGAGAGCATGCCAACATTAAGCCCTTTTGACCACTGTGTGTAGTGAGCAGTTTTATATGTTTTCACAATTTGACCTCTGGTGACCTCAAATGAAATTGGACTTTCACCAAAATCAATGGGAATCAACTAGAAGTCACTATGACCAACCCACACATTAAATATAAAACTAGTAAAGATTACGCTTCTTGACATATCATTTTTACAAGGTTTCATAGTTTGACCTATGTTGACCTCATGTGACCTTTGACCTTCATCAAAAGCAATAAAGCATCTACTCACTATGACCAACCCACACACTAAGTGTGATATTATTCAAGATTACCCTTCTTGAGATACTATGTTTACAAATTTTTCACATTTTGACCTCTGGTGACCTTAAACGACCAACACCAACAATAGTAGGGATCATCTGCTTAATCTAACCAACCCACGTACCAAGTATGACATTAGTCAAGGCTATGCTTCTTGAGATATAGTTGTTACGGGAATAGCCCTTACACAGTTATGATGCCTAGTATACTAATGTAAATTGTCTTCACCTGTGTGTTATGCATGAATCATGCTACATAGTTTCTGCCTAAGCAAGTGTGTGTAAGATGCTAGGCATATGTACATCGTGAGGTCAATTTGCCTCATAAGGTCAATTTACCTCGTGAGGACAATTTATCTGGTGAGGTCAATTTACCTCGTGAGGAGGATTTACCTCGTGAGGTCAATGCAGCACGTGAGGTATATAGATATTTGTAGAGAATGATAAGCACTGCAGTATATAAAAGGAGTCCGCAGAAGTAAGTTGGTCAGTGAGAGGAGAGTCCGCAGAAGTAAGTTGGTCAGTCAACAGAGGCAGAGCTTGAGAAAGACCTCTGTTTGTACAGTGTAAATATGACATTGTAGAGCTAGAACATGAATAAAAGTAGCGAAGTCAGAAACAATCTGCTGATAGTCCTGGGCTCATTTCTAACCTCCTGATCGTCTCGGCGAACGTTACAACTGGGGGCAG
The DNA here is from genome assembly GCA_021234535.1 of Stichopus chloronotus. NCBI lineage: Eukaryota > Metazoa > Echinodermata > Holothuroidea > Aspidochirotida > Stichopodidae > Stichopus > Stichopus chloronotus. Next base: position 5,705,414 of record CM037836.1, read on the forward strand.
CGGTGGGATACATCCCACTAGTGAACAAAATATCGACAAGAACCAAGCAAGATGTGGAACAATTCAGCTGCAAGCGAATGGCTACTTTTAGACGAATATCTTTCACCACTGGGATCTACATCATCCAATCCGTTCCAAGGCGATAACACACAAGAAGCAGGTCCACAAAGTACCAACCCCTTTCCAGCTGCAGAAATATACCCACAGGACTATGATTTCCTCGGGGAGATCAATCAGAATGCGCCAGTCACACGCCAAGCTGAAGGAGCAAATTAAAGATCCAGTAAACAAGTCCAACCACCCACCAAATAACAACAGGAGTAACGGTGCCCCAAATTATCATGCTTCAAGAAGATGTTTCAGCTGTGGTACATTGGGGCATATAGCCTGAAATTGCCCATGGAAAGAAGATAAAAACCAGATACCAATCACCCTTCTCAGCCCCAGTCCCAACCTCAGTCTAACACTGATGCAGATTCCAAGGTCCAGGAAAACTCCAACCTGTGGAGTTTGAGGGCCTGAAACCGGCAGGAAGACAGCAGGGCCCCTCTGTTAAGTCGGGGAAAAGTGGAATAAGAAGCAGAGAGATAACAGTCAAGGGCTATGTCAAGAACGTTGCAATTAATTTTGTTATAGACACTGGTTCAGACATCACAATTATGAGATCGGATATCTACAACAAAATTCCTGAAGACGTCAGACCAGAATTATAGGCGCCTTCAGCAACTGTAGCAATGGCTAATGGACAAACCCTGACATGTATGGGCTGTGGAAACTTTTCTTTAAGTATTGGGGGCAGGCAGATTGAGTATGAAGTTTGGGTGGCTGAGATTGAAGCAGAAGGAATCTTGGGAACAGACCTACTTGGAGACTATGATTGCCAGATAGATGTAAGAAAGGGGGAAGTGACGTTTAGGGAGCTAATGGGGGCTAGCCAGGATATAGATGAGTACTCCTGTCTCAGAGTCAAGTTAGCAGACAATGTTGCGGTGCCCTCTAATAGTGAAGCAATTGTAGCAGTTGTGTTGATAAAGAGGTCACATGGTTCAGCCATGGTGGAGATGTTGCCAAGCTTGCCACAAAAGCATGAGGTGCTGGTTGCCAGAGCTGTGGTAGATGCTTCAAAGACAGTCATTCCAATCAGAGTATTCAATTTGTCAAATACCCCAACAACACTTTACAAGGGAACCATTCCTGCAACACGTGAACCAATAGACAAAGTATCCTGCCAAACAATCAGTGTTGATAAAATTAATGGTAGAAATCAGGGAGCAACCAAGGCAACAGAAACAAGAGTTGGCCTCGATACTGACCCTCTGGATTTACTGGAAAGAAGTACCAACAACCTAAAAAAATTCTGAGGTACTGCAATCACGTTCTTGGGAAGCAACATACGGAAAGGAGAGCAATCTATATTTAAACCCTGCTGTCAGCTTATCCAGTGTGCTTAAACTACCTACTGAAGCATGTACCTTCCAGTGGAGGTGAGATGTCTACCTGGCTATGTGGCATGGTGAAGGCCCTTGGGCAAGGTCATAGGCTGCCACATAGTCGCCTGGATCTGCCCACGAAACCCGATGTAGCTGAACCAACCCAACTGGCGATGAAAGGAAGTGACCGGGGACAGCCTTGTACTACTCCGCGATTAATTAATTATGTGAATGCTAGTGTTAGTGGGTTCTGTATAGAAATAGTTGGCAGAAGTAGAAAAAGTGGACTTTCGTCATCCAATTAATATTCGCAGCAAGATGGATCAGCTGATACTTTTTACCATTTTCTCTAAGATGTAAGAACATTTTAACGTGATGGTCTGAGATTTTATTGTGATGTGTTTTGCCTAGTGGGGGCATGGACTCTATCAGCTCCCATTGCCTGTTTTCTTTTGGACTCTGTTCAGCCTACTGTCATCTTCTCTCACAAATGTGGCTTAACTTTACATGTAAATTGCTATACAGAAGAATGTCATAAGTATATAATTCGCTGCTCCTATTTATCTACTGAAATTCTGAAGAGCAAACAAGCTGTTACAAGGATGTTATTTGGAAAAGAAGTGGTTAATTTTTCCTGTCCCTAAAAAAAAAAAAAAGGGGGGGTAATTTGGAGCAAGTGTTTCGGTGTGCAAAGTGGCAACTCATTTATCATTACTTTTGGCTGTTTGAATGGATAGTACCTACACAGGTGACAGGTAAGACTTACCCTTCTGGTCCAAGTTAGAAACACTAAAGCCCTTACAAATTTAGTGTGTGTAAGTGTTCACCGAATAAGGAAAGAAGTTCTGTTATTTTAGGCATCTGGGTAGGAGTAAAAGATCTCCTGTGGAGACACACTGTACATAGTGTAATTTATACTTTCTTGGTTTGAGTGTTATAATCTAGGGTGTTCAACATGTTCATTTGTAGGATCTCGGGTCGAGCTCTGTAAAGGAGTGGGCAGTGTTACGGGAATAGCCCTTACTCAGTTATGATGCCTAGTATACTAATGTAAATTGTCTTCACCTGTGTGTTATGCATGAATCATGCTACATAGTTTCTGCCTAGTCAAGTGTGTGTGTAAGATGCTAGGCATATGTACGTTGTGAGGTCAATTTGCCTCATGAGGTCAATTTACCTCGTGAGGACAATTTATCTCGTGAGGTCAATTTACCTCGTGAGGAGGATTTACCTCGTGAGGTCAATGCAGCACGTGAGGTATATAGATATTTGTAGAGAATGATAAGCACTGCAGTATATAAAAGGAGTCCGCAGAAGTAAGTTGGTCAGTGAGAAGAGAGTCCGCAGAAGTAAGTTGGTCAGTCAACAGAGGCAGAGCTTGAGAAAGACCTCTGTTTGTACAGTGTAAATATGACATTGTAGAGCTAGAACATGAATAAAAGTAGCGAAGTCAGAAACAATCTGCTGGTAGTCCTGGGCTCATTTCTAACCTCCTGATCGTCTCGGCGAACGTTACATAGTGTATATATAGTGTTTACAAGGGTATCACAATTTGACCTCTGCTGACCGCAAATGGCTTTTAACCTCCACTAGAAACAATAGGGATCATCTGCTCAATATGACCAACCCATACACCAAGTATGAGATTATTCAAGATCACCCTTCTTGAGATATCGTGTTTACAAGCAAGGTGTCACATACACACACACACGACATCACCATTCCATAGATTCCTTTTGCCTGCAGCAAGGAATCAACAAAATTTTGGTCCTCAGTCTTTGTGAAAGTTTTAACCTATGTGAAAAGTTACCGCTCACTGGATTTATAACAAATTGGCTCTCACATTGTGTGAAATTTTTGCTGTTTTGATATCATGCTAGAGAACACTTTAAGTGTCTTTGTTTCGAGACAGAGAGCTCAAAATTCTCCTCTTAAAAAACCTGAACTGACAAATTTTTTGAGAATATCACTTGATCTCAGTGTCACTTCTCTTGCTTTGAATGTCATCTCATTCAATGAAGTCACCTCACTCTGTCTTACATTTAATTTGATGCTCCAGTAAAAGTAATTTCAACTCAAACGTGACATGTGCAGAGATATCGTCTCTGTGGTCTGTCAACCACTAAAATGCATTTTCTGGACTGTTCCACCAGATTTGCACCATTGTTTATGTCTTCATTTACCTTAGCCCTTAATGGACAAAGCCTAACGATCCTGTAAGAGTGTATTGAAGTCTGCTTTATCATTTTTAATGAGGTTTGTGAATCTGCTGTTGGTCTTTTTAAGTGTAAGAAGTTTGGTTCATTCAGTGGAAGACTACAAGTACAAAAAGAGTAATGTAGATGTCATATTTTTTTGTATAGTATATTCGATGTAGAGAGTCTTTTGAGGCAGGAAATAATAGGAGCTGATTGTTGGTTCTTGTCTCTTGTATTCCCTAACTCCCCTCAAAACCAAGAAGATATCTCTGAGACAAAACAAACGAAATAGCAAACTTCAGGATATCTGGTGAACAAAGTGGGAGAGGCAGCCCACATGATATGCCTTCATTAATATGCCCCTTGACTGCATACATAACATACACCTGCATACTATTCAGTGACTGTTGCTTACCATTGAAATGATTGCTGAATACTGTTAAATGAGGACCTCATAAATGATATATCCATGAATATCCAAAGCAGTGCAATAACATTACAGTAGGTCACTGAGATTTTTAAGTGTTACCGGTCTTTCACTGAGTTAGGACGTTTAATTGCAAATTAATGTCAGTTCCTTCATCTAAGGCTGTGCTGTCACATGTGCAGCAAGAACACTTCTCCACCTCAATGGAGTACCAATCATCACAGAGAGATAAAGAGGTGATGCTGAACTTTTCTGTTACCATAGAGCACTGCAATAACCAGTCTTACTTCATGTGATTAGAATATTAGTCATTTGCTTAATTTTGAACTACTAGATGTATCACAAATACACTCACAAGGAATTGCATGCAGAGAACTGATGTTACCCTGCACCCATCCACTACTACCATGGGAGTGACTGCTCCTTAGGCAACACAAACACAGGAAGCTACCACTGCTATTAACTAACAAGCTAGCCAATGCAACAGATTCAAGCTAATAGCACAGGCAGTTAAGGGATATTGAATGTGAAAGTAAGGTAATTGGTGTAGGAAGCAGGAATGTCAGAAATAGTCAGGGGAAGTCAAATTAGGCCTGATTTTCCTAGATATATCAAAGACTATATTATCAGTGGTAGCACCAATTGCAGACCTTAAAACAAATCTGTGTGATGCCATTGTTTTACCAGTTGCTGTTGGAAAGTCTGCTGTGTGTTATTACAGAGAGCCACAGGACATCAGATATTATTTACACTATGATTTAGTGACTTAAGTGAATATGTGTTCGCTTCAGGAGAGTTTGTGGTACACACGACAAGTTGCAACTGTGGCTGTGGTTCTTAGCCTTTTCTGTCCCATTTCCCCCTTTTCAGCCAGCCACCCTAGGTAACTCCTCCCCCCCCCCCCTTGCTAAAATAAATCAAAAGTTGTACTTGAAGTGTCAACATTGTATGGTGCTCATATCAGTTTTGCAACTTACGCAAGTATGTGAGTGCAGTAGTATGGGTCTGATGTTGTTATCCTACAAGGGTTCCTCACAGTCACCGCAATTGTCATGTCACTGGACTGGGAGAAATCTGACAGAACTAAGGTAATGAAAAAAGATAATGTACAGGATTGTCCATCAGGGGGAAGTCAACCCCTTACCCCTGGTTGAGAACCACTGATCTAGGAGAAAGGAAGAACAGAGTACAATCAAGAGCTCAACTCTTGCTAGTCATTACTCTCAGTTTGGTAAGATTACAAAACTAATACGCAAAGATTGGTCTCCCCACAGCAACATTTTCTCAGAAGCCTTCGAACTGAGAGGTGATGGAGGAGTCAGGCCAAGGGGCATCTTCAGTGACTACCTAGTCAAACGGCTATGTCAGAAAGAAAAGCTCACCGAAGTGATCGACCAAGTCAGGATAGGTGAGTTTATGTGAATGGATGCAAAGTGTATTTTTTTCTTGGGAGGTGAGCTGTTGCAGTGTAGTGGAATAACACCGGAGGGCCTGATTATGTGCACAGCATAGGTATGTGCTAGTGGAATCGTATGTGTATGATCAGTAATGTCTAACAACGCTGAGCAAAGAAGCCTGGTAGTTTAGAAATTACAACTTCATGTCGTGTGGCTACCAGCTCAGCATTTGTAGATCAAATCTAGCTTTTTTCACAAAAGTACTTCTAGGAAAACGATAGATTCCTCTTGGATGAAAAACTCACCTTTCTGAGACCTGGCCAGGGATGGATCCCTAAACCTCCCAGTTGATAAGCTTCATTGTTTCAAATGCCACTGCCACCTGCCCACAGCACCAGCTGCTTTTGACTGAGCTAGCCAAAAAAAAGAAAAAACAGGTGGACGCTGTCTAGTCCCTTCTTACTCTCCAATAGGTCTTCATGTGCATCATTTCAGGAAGCCGAAGTCATACGCATCAAATCTTTTTGCAGCACATCATACACATCAATAAACAATGCAAAAGATGATTACACAAATCTTTGAAGATCTCCAAACCGGTGGATATTTTTTACTAGAATGTCATGATTTGGTCAGCATTCTAATAAATGCAGCTCATTAAAGGAGGATAGGGAGCTGTGAAATACATCTTATTACATAACTCTTGCCCTTTTTTTCCCTCCAAATCAAGTTTAAACATATTTCCATAACAGATATGTGATAAAACATGATCTGCCAATGACAAATTTTGTTAGAAAGTGCCCCAGTACAGAGAAAGAAAAAAAGTTCATTTTTGTTATTTGTTTTATGTAGATGCCTGCAAGATAATATTCATCAGTATATCTTTTACGCCTCTGACTAGCTTCAAAGTGGAATGACATTTGGTCGAAGTCATCAATGTTTACTCTCAGATTTCAAGCAAACACTGATGGCCTTAAACCAAACAACATTTCATATTTCCATCTATTGAAAAGCAGAAAAGACATACTCATGAATATTATATGGCAGACATGAACATGAGAAAAATTCAGAAATTAACTTTTTTTTCTCTCCACTGAGGCACTTTCTAACAGAATTTGTCATCGTCAGATCATTTTTCTATCACAAATCTGTTAGATAGATACACTTGTATTGGATTTAGAGGAAGAAAAGTACAAAAAGTGATGTATTTCACAAGTACTGTACCTGTCCTCCTTAAGGTTAAGTTGAAGTTTTTAAAAGAACCATTCAATGAAAAGCAACAACAATGTTTTACATATGCATACAGTACTTGTACCTTCCAATGATGTACCCTGCCCTCTAATGACATACCTCTGCCCCCACAGTGATGTACCTTCTCCCCCCCCACCGATATACCTCTGCCTTCCATTGACCTATCGCTGCCTGCAGTGACATGCGTCTACCCTCTAATGCCATATCCGTGCTTTCTAGTGATGTGCTTTTGCCTTACAACAATGTACCTCTGCCCTAGAATGAGGTAATTGTGCCCTCCAACAACATACATCTGTTCTCTAGTGATGTATTTCTGCCCTCCAACGATATTCCTCTGCCCTTGAGTGAGGTACCTCTTCCCTCCAACAACATACCTCTGCCCTCCAGTGATGCCCCTGCCCTCCAACGACATTCCTCTGTGTTAGAGTGAGGTAGGTCTACCCTCCAACAACATACCTGTGCCCTCCATTGATGTGCCTTTGCCCTCCAACGATGTACCTCTTCCCTTCAGTGAGGTACTTCTTCCCTCCAACAACATGCTTCTGCCCACCAACAACATACCTCTTGACTGTCAGCTAGGTACCTTTCCCGTGTGATGACCTTCAGAGCGGCACACATGTTGATGCAACTGGTACTGACACACATGTTGATGCATTATGTGTGACTTGTGTGACATGTGTGACAACAGGATTGCCACAACTTCGTAGACACTGCCACATTGCACAAACCGTTGTTCTGTATCTTCTTCTAGATGTAGCAAATGACCCTAAGGCCTGTCGTTACCAGTTCCCCGAAGTCCAGACAGACTTGCGCTTCCCTCTCTCTCTCCACGATCCAACACCATCTGAGGTCCCCTACAAAGTCACAGAGTTGACTAATACATTCTGGAAGCCTCTCATAAGTAAGTTGCAATTTTGATCTTTTGCATTTGCAAGTTCATAAATGAGTATCCTTTAACATGTCTTTGCTTATTCCACTTGTATTTACTCCTTGTGGCATTTATCTATAGATAAAGCAAGCTATTGCTGGATTTTTGTCCCAGAGACCTTTGGTCATTCCATGGTGGAAATTTTTATGTGTGCCAGTAGACACACAACACGGATTATGCATGGCCCTGGGTTGAGCAGGGTAACTTTGGATGATAAAGGTGGTATTAACAGTGAACAATCAGTAAATTTGGGTTCTCCTTTCATTAGCTTGGACCCTCTTGTCAGTAGGTCGGACAACATTGCTATAGGTAGGAAGGTTCACCTTCCTTATTGCATCGTTGAAATGAAACTTTGCTAGAGTTGTGTTTCTCTTATACGTACTTCTAGGTACTTTGGCTGCAGAGGTAGACATCGAAAATGTGAAAATGTATTTGAAGTACACTTGGGCCTTCTCCAATGTCATGAGAGTGGACTTGACTACCATAGGACATACTGACAGTGAACCCAGGCTTGAAGTCTATCCAACTGTGAGTAGCTCTCTACTTTGTTGAGGTGTTGTTTGAGGTCACTTCAGTAATAGGTGTGGCTGATATTAAGGTGGTGGTGCTGACAGAACAGGTGTGAATAAAAGGATGCCTGCAGAAAAGGTTCTGTTGTGATATTACTTTTGACGAATATTGTTTAGCAGTTCTAATAAATACTATGTGTGAATCAAATTGCTGGTAAATATCCAGTGTCCAGGAGCGTACCTGTAGAAGAGATAGGGGTACACTATAGTGGAAGTTGCTGATGTATCTGGTTGTGGTTGTTGACTGAACAGCTGTGACCAAGTGTGCTGGTATAATAAGATTTGGCAATGGGTGCTGGTGGAATAGTTGCAGATAAGGGTGTTCATAAAATAGGTGTAGATGAGGATGTTAATAGAGTAGGTGCAGATGAGAGTGTTAAAAAACTAGAAGCAGATGAGGGTGTTTGGAGATAGGTACAGATGGGGATGTTAATAGAATAAGTGCACATGAGGGTGTTTAATAAAATAGGTGCAGATGAGGGTGTTAACAGAACAGGTGTAGATGGCGGTGCTGGTAGAATAGTAGTTGATGAAGTTTCTAGTATAATAGAGTACTTGTGTAATAGCTTTGGCAATGAGTGCTGAAAGTACCGGTGTCTTTGATGGTTTTAATTTAATTGTGTAAGAGAAAGCTGATGTAGTAGTTTTAGGAAAAGAGCTCACAGCGTAGTTGAGTTAGAAAAAGGTACTTATTAAGAGGGACTGAGGTGGAATTGAAGTATTTGGGGAGATGAGGTCATTAAATATGATTTCACAATGTACCTCAATCAAAGCATAAGCTTTTTTTATGTTTTAAGTAGTAGTCACCAGGAAATTTTAATTTGAACAAAAGCAGAGATGATATCGTATTCTCTTCCTTCCCTTTTCATGATCTTTAGGGTCTCACTGTCAATGATATCACCAATAAAGAAAGGGTAAGCTGCCTTTTGATACAAATTTATTTTCACAATTCCTGCCGCAAATTTCACATCGGTGGTGCCTGGCAAGGAGTGAAGGGGCTGGGGGTTGTAGTTCATTACACCGTTCAGATTTGTTTCATTCACCAGGCACCGTCGATTTTTCCAGAGGATCAAGAAAACCAGTATGGCAAGGAACATAATCTTGAGTCCACTTTCCCTGGATAGGGAGGGTGTGGACAGGAGTTTTAAGATTTTTAATGGTGGATGTTTAAGCCACAAAGGTCAAAGGCTTCCATCATTATGGCTGTCTTTTGGTCCCAGTGGTATGTCAAAGCAGTCATATGTAGCATTTATGATATGAATACTCTGTCTTTTTCCAAAGCAATTTCAAAGCCAACATTTGCGAAATTGCTAATTTTATGTCCTTGTTCCTTTCATCCATTTTCCAGCCAACAGACCCACGTTCCAAAATTTGGCATATTGAAAACATTCAGCGGGTAAGTCACATGAAGTCTTTGTGATAGTATTAGAGGTTTTAATATCATGTACACAGAGGATTGATGAACTTCCCTTAGAAGGCTGTTTCTTTCCATTCCTTTATTTTTTTTAGTATTACTTTTTTTGTAGGGATCTTTTTCAAAGTTAGTTTCCTTTTTTTTTTTGCCAAATGCATGGTGTGACCAAAAAAAAGAAATGCAACAGACATGTTGATACACAAATCTGTAAAGGTAAAGGGAGACTTTCAGGTTTGAGGTCAGCATTGGCCAGATTTGGGGTTTCATTGCTTATCATAAACTTTTGTTCACTGTGTGCTTTTGTAACATTCTGAAAAAAAAAAGCTTGTAAAGTATATGAAGTATATGAAGGAAAAGCATGTAGAGATCCCATATGTAGGTGCACCAGGTAAATTACAATAGCTCTTTTTGTTTTGGTTTAGGTCAAATGTCAGTTTGGGCCAAACAGTCATTTTAGGAAAATACTTTGCATGTGTAATGTTTCGAGAAGCAAACCTGTCGTAAACGGTAACATTTTGAGAATTTCAAGTAGCTCATTCATTTGGATATATATCCCAGTGAGACCAATGAGTGTATTGCTTCTGTTGACAGTCATAGGTCATTTTGGAAGGACATGATGATAATTATAAAGTCCTTTGACAAGGAGAGTCAGGAAACTTGGAATATGCGTACCATACAAAAGTCAGGAAACTTTTCAAAGGTCATCTGTGATTAGTAGCATTAAATTGTAAATGGATATATCATGTAGTGCATGTCAGGGTTATCAGAGGTCAATCAAGGTCACCATCATCTGTGATTGTATCCTCTCACACACCATTTATGTACTCAGTTCATGTATGCTTTACACCCCTAGTTGTTAGCCAGGGGTACTATAATGCCCCATACAGCACCAGTAAACACCACAGGGGATACCTGAGCAGCCTCTTAGACAATTTACAAAAGTTAGTGGCTATGTAATGATCAAATGTAGAGGGAATATTATAGGGTGACTGTGATAGAAGGCTATCACTTGTTAGCATAACAAAGAGGTACAGGGAATCCAAACATTTAAGAACTGCTGTCATACACCCTTACAGTGCAGCATGCAAGGTGCATTATCACAATGTTTTATTGTACCTTGTGTCATCACCTAACTCACAAGTCATTTATGCATTCTGTTGATGCTGTGGTTACATTTCTACAAGTAGTTCCCTTCTAGATAAAAACAGCAAAAGAAGACAACTGGCCAACATTATCTCAGTCAACCAGAAAAGTTACTGCTAAAGTTAGTGGTGCAGTGATGCAAACAAATGCGAGGAATGAGGGAAAAAACAAAGAACATAATGGCAAACCTTTTGCTAGACATGAAAGGGTCTATTGATTCTTCTGTGGGGATTTAAAAACTATATTTAAGGTTGATAAAATATGTTTTATTTTGGATAATGCATATAATTTACTGATAGTTCTGCACAAATGTGCACAGATGAAGCTCATCTGTTAGAGTAAGTTGAGTAACATACAATGAAAAGTTGGGTTTCCAGATGAAGGGATGTAGATGTAGGTTTTCTAAGGTCTTCTTTCTTTGGTGGAAAATGGAGATGTACAGCAAATTAAATGAAATATTAATGAACGTCAGTCGATATGTTTTCCTGTAGTGCAAAATCTTCAAATTCGTCATATACATTTAGTCCAGTTAGTTCAGTAGAAAATTCTTGTTTTTTTTTCTCCTTTCCACAGGCCCAGCCTTCTTTGGTAATTTCTTTAGATCTGAATGGCAAGTGCCACAAACGTAAGCTGATCTTCCCTGGAATGCTCCTCCCGAAGTTGTGGAATGCCCAGAGAAGAGCCCCTGTGTGTGTCGAGAAAGATTTTCCCGATTCAAATCAAGGCTTCTCATCTGGTTCCAGCGGTCTCTGTGGGACAATGGATACAATGAGTCTGAACAGGGATCCTTATTGTTGCAACAGCAGGAAGGTTTGATACAAAGGAACAGTGCAGGAAGTCATTCAGAATGTGTTGGGGAAAACGACAATGGTGTCATTAGTGGGCCAGGTATCCATGTGTCATCAGTGGGACAGTTTGTGTTTACATGCCAAGCATCTGTGACAGTTTTCTGGGGAACAGGTTTTTCCTTCTTGTCAAATTTCATTCCTGAGGAGCTAGAAACAACACTCGCACTTGGCCAGGAAAAAAGATCCGCACAAGTGCTAAGTTTAAACATGTTTTACGGAGAAATCAATCTGTAAACTTTCTGAGACAGTTGGCACTTAAAATTTGCAAAAGAAAAAGATTTGTTTTGCATTTCCTAATTCTTTTTCGAATAAGGTAAATTTACTAGTTGCATATTCACCATCAGGTGGTTTTACATCCACCATGTCACACCTTCACAGAAAAAATTGGCCATAAAATGTCATTGTCTGTTTACTGGCATGATTTCAAGCCTTCTTCTTAACAAGGGGAAGACGGTGATTTTAATCTTTGCACTTGCTTTCAAAATTTCATCAGGAAGGGTACAGGGCTAAGAGGGGGTGGTTTTGTAGCTGTTTCAGTTTCTGATTAAGCAGTTATCCTTAGGCTATGTAACCTACCCTGATCAATGAGCTCCTGATCATTTTGATAATATTCCTCCTGGTGCTCTTCCTTTTGTGACCAACATCCAGTCTCTCTAACAACATTATCGGCATTACCTCTGTCTACCTGAAATGTTACATTATTTCAAAAAAGAAAATTGACACCTGTTGTATACTGTAAGTTATGCTCCTGAATTGAGTATCTCTGTGATGAAGTAGTCATAAAAATATTCAAAATTAATGTTAAAGGCTACATAAGACAAGAAATTTGCTAATATTTTAGCCAAATTTATTTGACCTGTAACGTGGTCATCCTTTGTAATTTAATTTCACAGCTTGCATACGAATGACGTCTTTGCTTTTGAATCATATAACAGCTTGTCCCCACCTTAAATGGGTAACAAAAGCGGCAGAGAACAGTATAAGACATTAGATGTTCCCTGGCATATCCAATTTCTTTGTCTGGGAGAGGTCAAACTTCTAGTACACTGATATGGGGAGGGGTTTCTCCCTAACCTGTGGAAAATATATTTATAACTGAATCCCCCCAGATGTGATTACTTGGAACAAATATGTAAAATTGTGTTAATTTCCTCGTAAAAGTTTCTTTGACCAACCTTTGGGTGAGACACTGGCTGTCATTTCCACCCCCCCCCCCCCACTTTGGATCTGTCAGTCCTCATGTTGCCACCAACATATCTGCTGTCAACATTCCTATCAAGGAGGAGACATATGTCATATCTGTTCGTCTCAAATGAAGGAATCCTCATTCCCTTTCCACATATGATAAGTGACACCCCGTTTGCTTCTATCAAACCTCAGACAATGTTTACATCGATAGAGGGTCTTTTTTTCTCCACCAGATTTGAAATTATCCCCCACCCTGACAACCTATTCCCCCCCCTTTCTTCTTTTTTTCCCCCTCATCCTTTTTATCAATTTACTCTTTAGCTGTGAGAGATGCTATCAAGTTATGTACTTTAGACTTTTTGATTTACTTTATGCAGTTCCATTGTTCTTTTAAGCAGTATTGTGGTCACCAGCTCAGTTTGCTCATTTTGAGACTAATTTTCTTTTTTTTTCTGCCAGCCATATTTTTCTAATGTTAGGTTTCTTGCTGATGTTCTAATATCATTTTCACATTCACATTTTACATATTTCTCTTTGTTGCTCATTTTCTTTCATCCACAAGTATTTTGCAAATAATCATGGACACCTTTTGATGCATACATTTTATTGCTTTGTTTCCCTTCAAATAACTACTTTTTTTTTGCTTTGGATGAAATGTTTTGGTAATGTACCTTTGACAAGTCCTTAAAATTTGATTGTGTATATACCAAATGGAATCAGAATTTAATGTAAATATCTATATTCATAATGCCTTAAAATAGCATTTATACCTAAATAAATCCATGGAAACTGTGTCATTGACTATATTTTGTCCTTTTTGGCTCCTTGTGTTAACAAAGGAACCTATACAGTCAGGTTGGCATATGTTTGTGTGTGTATATGCGTGTATGTGATGGATTGGAATGCAAGGTATGTTACACGATTACTCGGTAACTATAAGTGTTTTTAGTGGAGGTCAAAGGTCATTGGTGATCATAAAAGTAAAAAGAGTGAATTTCTTTGAGTTAATGTAACTTGGTGTCCATTGTGCAAACTGTGACATAATTTTAGGATAAGGTAGAATGGTAGGAGAGAGGAATGTTGTAACATTATCTCTGAAATATGAAAGGGTCAAAAGGTCAGAAAGTGATGCTTTATTGATAAAGTCCATTTTAAGGGGGTGGCATAATGGAAATTTTGGTTGTCTATGAAATGTGCATGTCGTGAATTCATGTGTCCCATTTGATCTTTGAGACTTATCTGTGATGTCTGTAATAGTCAGAAGTGCTGTGAATATTGCTCTTTGTGTCAATTTTAGACTTAATGCCTGTGATGAGCAGTCTTTTATACACCAGTGTGTAACTGCGGTACAGGTTGCAAGTATGAGTATGGTAAATTGGTTCACTCGTGTTACTGACAGCTGTGTAAAAGCTACAGGCCCCACAAAACGGCTTTGTAGCTGCCGAATGTTTTCAAAACACAGGTGCAAATATTGCAGTGTTCATGTTTTTTAACATTTTACTTGTTAGCTCAAGTAAGTGAGCTGTTGTCCTGGCAAGGCATCTATCAGTCTGTATTTCTGTATCTCTGTCTGTCCATCAGCATTGGTCAATGGGCTGCTGTGTGCACGTTCTTTGAGTGTTCCTTGTGAAAGTTGGTGAGATGATAACACATATGAAACGGCTGATTGACCTTTTGACTGTGGACATGCAATGACCTATGCACCAATACCGATAACAACTGTTCAAAACTGACAAGAGATGGTAGAAAAAAGAGCTAGGTGCATACATTGATCACCTTTTTTACGTGGTACGTTCCATAAGACATCATACTTTACAACTCTGAAGCAGCCGATATTATTTCAATATAAAAACAACTATTTCTGTCGAAGTGTTCCTGTGGTCAGCACCCTGAGTGAAATCGACTGAGTAGGTCATCGGAAATCGGAAACAGTGGAATGTTACTGTGTAGCTTTTCCTCACCGTCAACTCAATAGTGAAATCTACGAAAGCCTATTAGTGCCATCAATATAAATATTTTCTATCTGTAATAACAGTATAATAATCTCAGAACCTGTCAAATCTCCCGGTTTTACAGAGAGACTCCCGGTTGTTGTACAGATCTCCTACCCTCCTGGTTTTATATTCTAATCTCCCCGTTTTTTAAGTCCCATTTGTGACATTTTTGAAAAAAAAATAGCCAAAACAATTAGCACAAGGCTTATTTGAGTAGGTCTAATTGACCATAAACTAACCTATAGTCCATAGAAAATCAGATTGTTGTTTACAAAATTATCTGTATAAAAATTTACTGTTATACCGTAGATTAGTATAATTATACCAATAGCAGGTTGCTTTTTAAGTAAGTCGTTAGTTTATGAAGGACTGTGCATACCGAAGGGGGTACATGTGCCTGCAATGTACATGATAATAGGCCTACAAGGGCAACTTGTGCTGTGCATGTGAGTGATGATTCTCTCCATGGCACTCGGTTTTTGTTGGTTTTTTTTCGTTGAAAATTTCCAATCTCCCTATTTTTTTTTTTTACTAATCTTCCCATTTTTGGCTCTTGAAAATGTAAATCTCCCTATTTTTGGTGAAACAGGTTGGTAGGTCTGTAATCTGCTAATACAGATTAAAAATCTGTAATTACAGATTAATAGTCTATTATTACAGATAAAAATTATTTGATATAAATTGCACTAACAGACTTTCGTAGAAATGCATGCACTTGCACAAATAGACCTTTGCAAATAATCCGTAAATACCAAAGAATTGGTAAATACCAAAGAAAATCTAGTTCTTTGGTAAATAGATCTACAAAGGAATATCTGTAATTACAGATGAATAATCTGTAAATACAGGTCAATAATTTGATTTTGTATTTACAGATTACTATTCTGTTTTTACAATTTATTCTGAATCTGTAATTACATATTAATAATCTGTAATTACAGATAAATAATCTGTAAAACAGATTATTAATGTGTAAAAACATATAGAGGGCGCTAATAGGCTTTGCGTTGACACACTATCTACTACGTGTAACTAGATCACTGACCAGACGTTTTTGAGAGGCACCATCTAATATTTATCACACAAATGTTCGTGTAGGAAAATGTTTGCAAAAAAGATGATACATGTACACACGTGGTATGGATTTGTTTGGGATCTCCGTTGTAATCCTGCTAGTGCGATAGCGCATCCAAGACTTTCACAGCAATGCACGGATAAACTCTGACAATTTTCAAGGTAGGCTCCTGTATATCTCTCTCTCTCTCTCAAGGTAGCCTACGCCTAGGCTGATTGCAGGTAGTTAGGCAGCGTTCCAGCCATCCTGTCCCTCATAAATGGTCCCAACAACTTGGCTACATGCCGATTTCTTGTACAGCTTGCAAAGTGCGAATCCGTATAGGCCTACTGTTATCCCCTCATGTTTCCATTTCCAAATAAACACTTTACAAAATATATGCTATGCCTAACGACGGATAGGCCTGTCTTACAGAAGCTAGGTTAGGCCTAACTGTTATACTAGCTAGAGTGCACTACACTGACAGGCTTTTCGCGTGTGTTTTCTTCTAGCTTTCCTTATCGACTTTTAATTCTGGTTTGCTGAAACTTTAGTGTGCCAATGCACTCAAAATTACCTCGATGATCGAAATCAGTTTAGAAATTAAAGCAACTTGAAAATAATTTTACATAGGCTAGGCAGGCCTAGGGCAGCTAGTGATAATATGCCAAATGTATGCAAAGTTTTAGAATTAGCCTCTGGAAAGTTAGAGATTCCAGTCCCGAAACACGTACATGATTGGATCTCACAAATTGTAGTGATCAAATCCACATGTTGAAGGCAAGATAACCAGACGTCAAAAGTGGTCAAATATTCTCAGACACTATGTTCGGGCCTAGGCCTAGGCCCAAGTGTTCAACGAAGCAAGATCATTGATCAAATATATCGAAAGAAAAAAAGTGAGTAATGAATATGAAAATATTGACATGATATGTGCAAAAGAGCCTAAACTAACAATCTGCAATACACGCACAAACTTCGGTCAGAAGGTTCCTCCTACGAGGTATTTCCCTCCACCGCGGCATGGAACTTTTGTTGTGTCCTAACATGAAATATACTGCATGTGCCTGTAGTAGAGCCTAACCAGCACGTGTTCCAAACATTTTTACTGTAGGCCTATACGTAGAAGCACAGAGTCTACACCTCTAAGATTTTCGAATGATTTTGGGTCAAAGTGTGTGTAAATGCTTTATTTGTTGTCTTACTTGGTAAGGGTACTGGTACATAAGTTATTAAGAATATGATCATTACTTATTTTATATCAAAAGTTCGCACATTTAACTTAAGAAACTTGATGAATTATTTCGCCCTATGTAGGCCTAACGTTCAACAGTGTCAGGAGAAATCATTTCCGAACTCATACTCTAAACTGACTCGGACATGTACATTATATGACTGTACTGTAGGGTAGTGTGTGATCCCTTTTACTTTAAGAGGAGGTAAAAGGCCATTTTGTGTCAGGAAGCTTTGAAACATCAAAATATGAACATCATAACTCAAGTATTAACATTTTATACACTTGCCATAATAGTGCTACATATAATTTACAATTTTTCTGAATGGCAAGAAATTACGTAAAGCCATTTGACTGTCTGGTTTGCTTATCTTTCTCTTGGGCTTTGAAGTTTGATGATGTATACAGTATGGAATTCTAATTAACCTGGAGAAAATGTGTTAGGTTTCTTTGTCCCAACATCCTGTCTTCACTGTACATACCACACATTTTACAGTTGAGCTACTGCATCATGCTCTGGTTATGAGTTTGAGTGGAGCTGCTTGCTGCTGTTTCTCAAAGAGAGTCATTCAAAGCTACTCTGACATGGGCCTTGCGTCCATTTTAAGAGGAGTCACGAAGCCGAGGTGGTTCAGTTTCATATACCACTTCACGATTCTTAATCAAAAGTGATGAGCCCAAGGAAATATCCCCTGACTCGTGATTACCGTTTTCATGAGCCTGCTGGCATTATCATCAAACAACTCATCATTTCCTCCACCACACAAGTTTACCTCTCTGAGAAGTCACCCCGAGATATAACAAAGAGAATCTCCACCAACCTCTCACCTCTCTTGTTCCTTTTTTTTCCTCCCCTAACAATTGACCACGTATATAGCTGAGAGATCCTTACTTACAATGAAATATTCATGAGGTAAACACACAAGGTAAGAACCTGTACCAGTGATAGAATACTCAGCCGATCAAGATATATGGTATGCAAGTGTGTAAGACGAATATAATTTATCCTGATTCAAATTAAAAAGCTTTATTTTTCTAAATGACGTCATGCTTACCTAACAGATTACAGGACTCTTCAGCTCATCTTACAAACAAACCATCTTTGGAGGGGGAGACCATCACTTTACGTCTCTAACCACTGTTTTGTGGAGTGTTGGCTATCTATTCAATGCCCAACGCCCACCTAAAGGAGTTCTCCTATCGGAAGTACAAGTCCATTGATATTAATCAGTTCAAACACGACATTTTATCTTCTAACCTGTATACAGAGGAATGGCTTGATGTAACCACAGCTGTAAACTGTTTCAGTACTACTTTAAGACGCATTCTTGATCGGCATGCACCCCTTTAAAATGTTAGAAAGGTAACTCGCACTATACTTTTCACTGGTACTCAGACCATCTACGAGAACTGAAGCGAAAGCGAAGGAAAATCGAGAAATTTGGCGCCGTGAACTTCAAGTTCTCTCAGTGCTGAACTTAGTGAACTTGATAAAGTTATAATAATAATAACCATTTATCAACTTTACCGGACACTTCTGACACATATCAACTTGCCTGTGATTTTGGTGAATTTCTTTTGTTCGTAAGCTTGATTTGATACGTGATGAAATTGACAGTACTAACGTTGAAACAAATTCCATAGTTGGCTTAGATACGGTGAACAGAAATATTCCATCCTTCTCAAAATTCGAGCCTTTGACCGCAAATGATGTCAATAGACTCATAATTTCTAGTTCAAATTCTTGCTGATCTCTTGACCCGATCGCTACGTTTCTCTTAAAGAAATGTTTAGATGTTTCGTCCCCAGTCATCACATAGATAATTAATCTCTCTCTTCTTACCCATGAGTCTCCTGACTCCTGGAAATGTACCACTATTCGTCCCGTTCAAAAGAAATCAGGTCCTGATACATCTTTTACATCATCAAGTATAGACCTATAAGCAACCTGTCGGTTATCTCTAAGATTACAAAGAAAGCAGATATTTCAAATTATGACTCATACTAATATGCACAGTTTACTCCCTATGTGCCAGTCTGCATATCGACCATTTCAAAGTACTGAGACTGTACTTGTTAAGGTTTCTTCTGATATTTTGCAGAATATGGATAAGTAACAGGTCACTTTTTTAGTGATGCTTTGTTTTATGTGCTGCTTTTGATACTGTAGATTATCCATTACTCCTTGAGATTTTAGAATGTGACTTTGGCATTAGTGAACAGGCGGCAAGCTGGCTTCGTTTCAACCTCCTAAACCGTACACAGCGTATTACTGTCAATGATTCATTTTCTAGAGATTTAAACCTGAAATATGGAGTTCCACAAGGTTCCTGTCGAGGACCAGTCTTATTTGTTCTCTATGCTAGCAAGTTTTGTGATGTCTTGTCTTCCCACCTCCCAAGGGCCCACACTTATGCGGATGACACACAACTGTATTTACCTTTTAAACCTGATGACAAACTTTCGGAGACTGAAGCCTTAAATGCCATGCAGTGTTGTATCTCTGATGTTCGTAATTGGTTAATTAAGAGTAAGCTTAAGATTAATGATGGTAAGACAGAGTTTTTAATTATTGGCTCCCAAAGAATGCTTTCCAAGATTTCTACGAACTCTACATTAGTTGGAAATGTGCAAATCAATGCTGTAACTGAACTTCGTAATCTTGGTATTTGGTTTGATATTTTCAGTTTGATTTTCATGTTAGTAAAATTTGCAGTAAGTCTTTTGCCCAGCTATGTAGGATAAGACAAATTAGGAAGATGCTTTCTGAGGATGCATGTAAGACTTTGGTGCATGCTTTTGTAACCAGTTATCTTGACTATTGTAACGCATTATTATATGGGCTCGCTGACAGTGTTATTAACAAACTACACAGGGTTCAAAACGCTGCAGCCAGAATGGTAACTCTTACCCTCAAATTGTGTCATATCTCAGCAATTTCGCACGACCCCCACTGGCTACCGGTTTAGTCTAGAATTGTTTTTAAGGTGATCCTTTTAGTGTTTAAAGCTCTTAATGGTATGGCCCCTGATTATTTATCTTGTTTTTTGTCAAAGAGGGAGGGTTTGAAGTACCAGCTGCGTTCTATTTCTTCCATCCATTTAATTGTCCCTCGGTTCTCGACTTCTTTCGGTGAACGTGCTTTTCGCTGTGGCTGGTCCTCGACTCTGGAACTCGCTTTCAGATAATCTCAAACGGTGCTCATCTATAAGTATTTTTAAATCAAATCTTAAGACTTACCTTTTCAGACAAACTTTTAAGGTTTAGATCTTTAACTTTTATTGGTTTCCTGTTTTCGTTTTCTTATTAGATATTTTATACTGTACAGAGCATCAGATTATATTTTTATAGTTGTCGCGCTTTATAAATTTTGGAATAGTAATTATAATATAGACAATATGGGTCTAACCTTGCCCCCACCCCTCTTGAATCCGCCAGTGGCCTTAACAGTTGATCTACGTTACCACCAATTCCACTGAAAGAATGCATCTTAATACAAATATAGCTTGAGTGACCTAAGCAGATTGTTAGATACGATTATGCGAGGAGACTTATAAAGTGTTTGTTAACTCACCAATTTTTCAAAAACAAACTTTCCCTGCGACAAGACCACTTGTTCTTCAAATTTCTTTACTTAGTTTGTTTCTGCCAGTTTCTTCAAGATGAGGTCAAGTTGCTCAGAATTGACGTTTTGTAGGTTACTTGAATCTTATCTCGGTGTAACCTTCACGGTCTTTAAAGATGGTATCGTCCAATAAGCACACTCCCATACAAAAACAACTAACCTTCGCAAAAGTCACGACACGTAGACTATAACGACGTGGAATTGAATTTTTTTTTATAAATTAAACAAATTGATATTTATAACTGCTTCCCGATGACTTATGTGTTAGTGGTGCGCTTCATGCTATAGTAACTTGAAGAAAAATTCTTCAGCGTTAACGTAAGAATATTCAGCGCCTCATCGAAACTGGAGGAAGGGACTGTCCAGTTTCCCCACCCCATCTCCACCCTACAATTTTCAGAGCGATTAATAAAAATTAATCAAAAATACTACGGTATGCTTAAGTTGCAGCTTAACAATGTCACCCTGTTTCAAAAAGCTTTCATCCCAGCCTGCCTCTCCTTATGCGGGTATTACGCACTGTCGTCATGCCTGATCTAGCATGGCTTTTGTATGGATCCGGTTCTGATATCGGGGGACTGTTGGTATATACTATATTTACTATTGTTAGGTTCATTATTACTGCCATAAGTAAAAATAACAAAGAACGAAGCGAATTATAAAAATACAATATAATTTTTTATGAAATAAAAAAATTATTAGGACAAATTTCTTTTTTTTTCTTTTTTATAAGGATGCTTAAGCAATAATTTATAGCCAAAAAGAAATCAGCTTTCGAGATACAAAATTGCCTTCCTAAAATAACCTGTTCAGTGTCTAAAATAAAATTGGAGGTGTATTTGCAATTCCAGAACAGATGACCAAGCGTTTCATCTCTTTCCCCACAAAAAGTGCATCTTGGATTTTCCTGCATGTTAATTTTGTGTAGAAAATAATTTGTGCCCAGTATCCTATGGATAAAACGAAATTGGAAATATTGCAATTTACTCTCCTTAACAGATTTAAAAGGGATCAGGTGAATATTTTGCCATTGCTCGTCATCAAAATTAAAATCGGTTTGCCACTTTATGATTGCCCTTGGCTGTAATGAAATACGTGTAATTAAAATACTGTAAATATATCTGGAAAGGTAAAAGGTATACTATGAATTCTATAGAACAGAGGGTCCTCATCATTCGGCGTTTTCGATATATCACTGAAGTCACGTTTCCACTGATTTGGAATTGCATGCATTATACGATAATATAACAAGAAGGAACACTGCAAGTTAAACTTGTTTTGGAAATGTCGAAAAGTTAAGAAATTGTGAGTATCATCAAGAAGATCCTTAACGAGAACAATTCCCCTATCATACCATTGTTTGTATAAAACTATAAAATCGTTAATGTTAATAGCAGAATTGTTCCACAAAATCTGTTCTTTAAAATTCGATAATGGGACGTTATGGTTTCCAATAGCCCATGCGTGGCAAATGTCATCAATAAAGGCATTACCAGTTACCACTTCGGACTTCTTATAGTTACACCTGAACAAAAAGGAACCACCATATCGTTTTAAGTAATAGTCATAAAACTTAGCCCAATGGGCATCTCTTTCAACAACATATCGTTTAACCCACGTACACTTTAAACGATGAACAAAGGTCCTTACATGCGTTCAATCCCCCTCCTTTGTAGGATTTATCATTGTACTACGCCGAATTTCGTCTGGCTTCCCGGACCAAACAAACTTGTACAGAATGGACTCTATTTTTTTTTCCAAAATTAGAAGGTGGGCTTGGTAAAACCTGAAAGAGATATACTGACTGAGAAAGAGCAAACGTTTTAATCAAAGTAATTATACCTAGGGGAGTGAGGTCACGCTGTGACCACAAATTAAGAATAGATTTTAGCCGGAAAAGCTATGGTATGAAATGAAGGCGAAATAAGTTTTCGTCCTCCCCCTCCCTCTTGGCAGTAATTCCCAAAACCGTGATTGGACCCCGTGCATGGTCCATTTGAAAGAATAATTATCCATGTAAAGGGGTTTTCTATTCATTAACGGTCCTAGAGGAAACACAAGTTTTATCGTAATTAACACTTAATCCAGAACTTCGTTCGAGAATCTGAAAAATTCTGCACATTTCCATCAAATTATTTTCACCACTGTCTAGGAAAAGAGTTGTATCATCAGCGTATTAAACCATACGCATTTCAATATTATTCAGTTTTATACCTCTAATGTTGTTACTGTTTATGACTTTTAAGGCAAAAATTTCAGCACACAAAATGAAAATATACGGACTTAAGGGGCAACCTTGTCTCAGGCCTCTAAAAATTGGAAAGTAGCGAGATGAAAATCCATTTTTACAAACACATGCAGATGAGTTAACATATAAAGTATGAACTCAGCGTATAAAGTCATTATTAAAATTGAAAAAGTGAAGAGTTCTAAATACAAAATCCCACTCTAATTTATGGAATGCTTTTTCAAAGTCAACAAATACCATCAGCTCGGGAACGGATTTTTCATCACAGTAATCGATTACGTGTAAAATACAACGAATGTTTTCGCCAATAAATCTCACCTTTATAAAACCTGTCTGATTTGGATTAATTAATTTACTTAACAACCTGCTTGATACGTGATGCTGAGGCTTTTGAGCAAAGTTTGTAGTCTACATTTTAAAAGGCTTATTGGACGAAAATTTTTAACTAATGTATGATTTTTATCAATCCGGCTTCGGTAAAAGAGTAATAATACTTCGTACCTGCTCGTGAGATAAATTACCTGAAGTAAATGCAAAGTTAAGAGAGTTTACGACTAAAGTGGCAATATCTGGCCAAATGAATTGGAGAACTCAGTCGTTAGGCCATCACTACCCTTAAGACAAATTTCATTTCATATTTCATAAAATTTTTATGAAATCAAAGTGACTTTACTAACAATTTTGAAGCAAGTATTGCTTATAGTAATACTTAAACTAAATACTCTCTCTGGATCCACGAATCAGTAATAATTATTGCTAAGGAATAAACTAGATATGTCTTGAGTACGTACTCATGGGATTGCACAGTTGCCTGCACTCATATTCTTGAGAATAAATTTGTACTCGTTTTCGTACTCACGAATTTTGAAAAGCTCTGCATATGGGCTTTAGCACTCATGAAACTGGACCTGTGCTCTCCCTCGAACTCAACGCAGACATGGCACTTTTACTCGTATTCATGAACCCGGCAAGTCTGCTTCAAACTATGCTTACCATGCTGAAATATTATCAACCTGTTATTGTCATAACGGAAAGATGTAATCATCTGCCTTGAACTAAAACTTCTTTTGTTCCTAAAATAATTGCTATGTGTAAATTCATCATTACAATTTATGCGATGAACCCTAGTAACAGGAGATTCACAGAGAGGTTAAAGCGAAAAGTGACCAAAAAATTCAGTCCGCCGTCCGAGATCGCAAATTTACGTTCTTATCCCAGGTTCGATATTACCTGGAAGTTAGATTTCAACTCCAAAGGGGCCTGTCGCTTAAGGGCTTATTAATAGTTGTCTTAGCTACATGTGGTTACTGTTAATTTCAATTGACGGGTAAATTTATGTCAGTATTTCATCATAAAAGTAACAATTAAAATAGGCAATGATTTAATTAGATACGAAGACCGAGGAGCGATTGTATGTATATAGTTAGCCTGGGAAAGCTTATTAACCCCTAAACACTACAAACATGACTCGGAGAAATTGGAAAATACGGAGAGAACTGGATTGGAGAGAAAAGCACCGAAGAAAACAAAACAAGGAACAAGATCAACAACGAAAGAATTATTCTTACTTACAAGCTTCCTTTTAAACGTATTCAAACATCTCCTGTGATTCACATAAACTGGGAGTAAATGCAATGAATATTTACACCTAAGTATCCAACACTGCGGGATGCTTTCAGTTTAATAAATGGAATACAAATATCATGTGATGAAGAAATGATGTTTATACTGTACTCGATCCATCCCCAGCAGTACTTTCCATTCTATATTGGGCTGAGGTCGTGCATACATCGGATAACACTGAGTTTGAGAATTCCATGTGATTTTGAATTATTAATACTCAGCGAATTTTAAAAATGTAAGTCAAATGTATACCAGTAGGCTTAGATGGAATGTTACTGTACATCTGGGAGGATTTTAACAAGAGGAACAAAGAACACCGAAGAAAAAAGAAAACAAAAAAGGGTAGGAAGCTGTTAGCTTGTAACTTCTGCAGTTGAAGTTCTTACTCCAGAAGTTGTTGATGTACTCTTTCAGATCGAGGTCTTGATTGATCAACACCAACACTCTTTCAAAAAATTTTATTTTTCAGTGAAACCCAAATGCAGAATTTTGACATGCTAAACTAGTTTACACATTAAAACCGAAATCATCCTGCATGAATCTCATTTAGGTCGGATGGAGGCAAAAGCGGTTGCCATGGCAACTATAGATATTTGACTACTCGATAATGAGGAAAGAAACAGATTTTCATACGGTGTGGTCTCTTGTGAAGACTAATGTGACCAGTCATTTCAAAGCCCTTTCGATCCGCAGATAGGGCTGAAATGTAGCTCCCCCCCCCCCCCAAAAAAAATATTGTGTATACATGCAGGTGATAGTTCATATAACAAAGGCAATGCCTTTTTCAATTGTATCCTTCAGTTCAGAGGAAGGCGTTTGTGAACGTTATAAACAAAAAAAAGAAGGTATGGTTCAGGATACTTCATCAAAGATTACTTAGAATAATAATGTGGATGGGGATAGGGGGCCTTGACGAGATAAGCCTCGTTCTTTTGAAGGTTAATAATTGCCTTCCTCATGCAACGACTGATGATTTGATAACAATAAATCGGTCAAGATTTCGTACTAAGGCAATCCGTGTTCACTACTTGTCTGTATATAACTCCCTTGTAAACTACATGTTCTCTGAATATGTCTCATCACTCTGTACGGGCTGTAGAAAATGAAGATTTATACTTAAGTGAGATTCATTCCTAAGTGAGAATGACATGAATTTATGTATGCGCAATATCCTACGTGCGTTTTTTTAGTGAGTGCGCATGTATCCAAGCTGCCAGCAGGTAAAGGAACATTATTCGCTCTCCGAGTGTAGCAATAGGCGCAATCGTAGTAACTAATATCTTGAGAGCTAGCATTACATGTAAATACACATAGCATGTAAATTCTTAGACAAGAAATGCACGAACTGATCATTTGATTTGATTCCCTTGTGTGTTTTGTATGTGTGTGTGTGCGTGTTCTTGTTTTCGGGTGGGATCGAGGACCGAAACAATAGATTTTAGGTCCTCTGTAGAAAATTCAACAGATTTCTCCGGTCCTCTCAAGGTAAACAATAGACAGTCTATTGTTAAGGTTAGGGTTGAGGAAGAAAAAACAAAAAGCACAATGAGGTCCTCGGAATGAATTGAAAACAAAACTGTGTGCGTGTGTGGGTGTGTTTGTGAAATAACCTTTTTTCGACTGGTATGTTACATATAGGTCCACCCATTTGAGATGATAGCGTTGGTTACGAAGTGGGGCCATATAATGGCAATAACAGTACTAGGATCTGTTCAGAAGTAATGAAAGAATCTTTAATCTCCTGTCTGAATGTCGTCATCAAAATAAACTGAAGGTAGAAAAGAAATAACCAATAACCGCTTGTAGGAATTAGGTCTATTTATCAATGTTTTGGATAAGCGATAGGTTCCCTGTGTTTGGAATTGCTTTCACTGGACTATTACGTAATAGATACGACTTTGGAGAATTTGGTTAAGCACCCAAAAAGCACAGGCTGACATAAATGGGATTATTTTCTCTCAGCCTGTATGGACAATTGTTGATTGTACTGTTGTGAGGATCCCAAAAGTTCCATTTGTTTGGTTGACTTTCTACGTTCATTCGCTGAATCGCTGAGAATATTGAAAACAGTTGATTGTCATGTGTACGTCGTTAGTCTTAACTAGTCAATAGTTCTGTGGTAGGCTACTATGCCAGTGTGCCGCTAGCCCTTGTTTAAATCCCGATCTACTGAAGTACTTCTACGTCATGTGTAAATGCTAAAAATAACTATTACATATGTGCGTCAGATAGGTTAACTTTGACCTGGTTATGTCGGCGACGTCTTCAGGATAAATGGGAAAACATGAATTTTGTTGACATTAAAGAAAATATTCTCTGTTACTGTCTTGCAGAGTGACGAAAATGTAGCTGCGAAATGTTGGAATATTAACAATGTTGTTCAGTGTATTGTTTATTATAAAAGAAAGGATATCGCAATCAATTACCTATAGTCGGAACTAAGGTGGAAAAATGGGATTTGGTATGTGCGTCTATATCATGCGACCTGCAGGCTGAAACTCCACGAATCTGTTCAAAACATGCTGGTTACTATTCACTTTGCAATAAGCACTTTCAAACCGAGTTTTCTCGTTGCTGTCGGGTCCGATCCGTGTACGTTAGACTTATTTTTTGTAGCCACGGCATGTTAAATCCTTATTTGTGACTTCATTAATATAGAGGAAGACTGTTTAAGAGTTGTCCAAAAGCAAACATAGTATTTCTCAACGTTGACGATTATTATGGGAAAACAAGGAAAATTACAAAGCAAAATATACCCTACAACATCTTGCTACATATCTATTAATGGTTTTGATGGTTGTATTCGTTAATCCAGTCATCGATGTCGACGTGCATTCACTAGAAAAATCCGTAAAATACAAAATTCTCTGATATCCTATCAAAACTATTAATTACAATTTTTCTTTAAACTCTCTGCATACCCCGCAGAAATGGTGTTCCTATAGAGGTGATTGGCACAAGTACTACGGCATATATGATTGCTTACTTAAGTGCATTACCGGTAGTGCAGGGTGGGTAACTATAGGCCCTCAAAACCACCCTGACTTTTAATGTGGAGGGAATTTCATAGTTCAGCCATCAGCTATAAACGGAATTCTTCAACTGTCGACAATCTCGGGCCTTTTTGCTTTTACTTTCTGCAACATTGCAGTGTCTTAATCTAGTTGAAGATTTGATTTCGACAGCATTTACTGCGAAGAAAGAGGTGACATACAAACGAGAAATTTCCATCCTGCCGCATGTGAAACCTTCACTTTAAAGACTGTTTTACTGAGAACTGAAAACAACATGACGTGACTGTAGTTGGCACCGACAAATTGGGGTAGAAAAAAAAACCGGATCACATATTTGTATCTCCTGAAACAATTCTGTCGCAGAGATTTCACTCTCTAGATCACCGTATATTTGACAAACCCAGTGATGGATCACACGTTTGAAAACTGGGATAGCATACCGTAGTAACAGTTCAACTGTGTTATGTTACCAGTTAGATCACTCCGTTTTTTTTTTTTTTATTTTTAACAATTAACACATGGCATCCGTTAACAACATGTCTATATACTCACGATCGCGACACTATCCAGACATAAAAGTTAATTACAAACTTTAACATTAACCTTTTTTCAACCATCCAGTTATTAGAAATGAAGAAGCACAAATAATTGCACCATTTCGCATATAGAGAGATATAATATCTCTCTAAGATAATATTGTTTGTCAAACAAAGTCTAAAAGGTAAGGGAACACCTCTCCTCCAAGATTAGTCTTTTGCACAGATTACTATAACCCGGGTGTACGCGGGGTGGGGGTGCGGGGGATTTACCGGGTAAAAAATAAATTGTACAGGAAAGATCTAAGAGTAACTGTTTTACAAAACAAGATGAAAAATTGAAATCATTTCTGAACAAATAAGAATTCCTTGGGATATATTCCAATCTAGCATAAAGGCAGCAACGAAATGCATTTAGTCTACCCTACATCAGGAAAAGGTATAATTTATTCCATTTATCCCTCCCACGTGGTGGTTAATCGTCAGTTTCCTGCTTACCTGTTCTACCAAATGTTGGACCAGCCACTGCACATGATACTGCCATTCAAGAATACTATTCTTTTGTGCAGTCTAGAATCGTTTACGGCATTAAACTGTGCGAGTATGCAAAAAGTTTCCACAGTCAATCGGTTTTGTACAAAACGTAACATTTTCCTGAGGAAGGACATTCGTCACTGTACGATAGTCAATTGTGTAACGACAACAGTATTGTTGTGTTGGAAACTATACCTCAGTGGGAAAAAATTAATTTCTTTGAAGCACTTTATTTAGTTGCTTCCGCAAGAGTCATACCTCCCTGAAGGTCAATCATTCTTAAATTTATAATCACGTAAACAAGATTTTCCTCACTTTCCATAATATCAATTTAATGATGGTAAACTCCCGAACGATAATTGCTGAAATATCTGCCAAATTCTAGATGTTTTCATGCAATCAAAATGAAACTCAAGTAGCAACCCCTTATAGCTATTGGTAATGTTCATGAATTCCAAATGCATACGTTTTAGAATCTTACACCCTTTTACCTTTTTTTTTTCTTCTTCTTTTCCTCTGTATATAGTAGTTCAGTATGACTTTATTCCAATCTCTTACCATAATATAAGACATAACAATATTCTGAGAGTGGAAAAAGTAACGAAAATACAGTATATAAGGATCATCATGCTTAGACACTTCATAAAATAATTACTTTACTTAACAAAAAAAAAAAAAAGGTAAGAGACTGAGGAGTGGCAACTGAAAGCTCCTAGGAGCTTGTGGGTGTTGACACCCCTTAATGACAGACAGAAATACAAGACAACAAAAGAAAAGCACAAAAAACAACAAGAATAGAGAACAGAAATGCAAAAAGACGGTAGTTCAAAGGTAATTTGCAATGAAATGAAATTTAAGCTGCTTTTTAAATGCATATGGTGTTTTACAGTTTGTAACTTCCCAGGGGAGAGAATTCCAAAGTTTTGCACCTACAAATCGAAGACCAAATTGAGATGACCTAAGCCTACAAAGGGGAGTTATACTTTCATAACTTTTCTCAATTTTTTTCATCGTCCTTTGTATTGTTTTTTTTTTCCTTTTTTCATTCCCCTCTAAACAGGTCAGTACCTTGTTAAACATCTACGTTTTTTTCTAATGCCATCCGTGTGTATAATTAGTCTGCTGATTTTTAATGTCGCAAATTATACGTGCACGGATGTTAAGTAATACAAAATTCTAATTTGTGTTGAAATTAATAAAGTAAATGTCCTCATCAAACTTTATATAATCTGAATGTCCGAACGTATCCTCGACTTCAAAACATCACTGTTTGATTGTCTTTGACAACGAGCAAACGAAACAATGTAGGTTAACCTTTATGATGAAATAGCAAAGAGGCATGCAGCTGTTTCTGACACCCGTTAGGAATATTGTCGGTCGCTGTGTAATAACCCTCAGATTCTGACCGTAGGAAATTTTCTCTTTTCATTATTCCGCTCACTTAGATTAATTTGATAACCTAACAAAAGATGAAAAAAAACTGTATAGTAGATCAAAAACAATTAGTTTAATTACATGTATCTTACTAAGTATGACATATAATCAGATTAAATGACAATGAATAACTTCTACCCAATGTAACTGAACACACTTTAGAGACAACAGCGCATCTGGAAATGTAGTTCTAAGCAGATAAACTAGAACAAATGGCAAAGATAAGGCTGTATGGACATCTAGGAAGGTAACTAAAAGTTACAGGCTATTTACTTGTCGAACTTTAGTTAGATCAGAGAAGAAGTCCAAGGATAAAGTTGAAATATTGTCTTTAAAAACATTACGGTACTATCATGTACAGTTTGAATACTGTATACCCGCTTTAGCCGGTAATTGATTGAGGCTAAAATGAGTAGGCTCCTACATAGGCCAATCTGGGGACGGGACGAAGGGGGATGATGTAGTTAACTTTAATTTTGAATCCAAGTCTGATTCCTTCGCATGGATGGCATATGATAAGCAAGCTGTCGACAAGCGATACCCCACATTGGATGGAAAAGCTGCACTCAGTCTATACATGAATATGTTGAAGGAGTAGATGCTCGGGTTTCAGTATGATTCTATTACACTGTGAAGAGCAGTTAACAAAGCGGAGAGAAAAATGTCTCAAGTGTCATTTTGCTACACACGCACACGGCATTTTCTTCTGTCACTGTCAGTTACATCCGTGTCAGAACCGGATGAAGACATAGCCTACGAGTAGCCAAGGCGGAGTGGTTAACCTCGTGCCCCGCTCCTCTCCCCATTTTTATTTTAATAAAAGGTCCTTCTTTGGAATACAAATACAGAAAAAAAGATGGAAATCTCGCAACATTTTGCATTGAACCCTTGAAAATGGCCAAATTTTCAAAGGGGAGGGGGAACCCCCTCTCCTTAGACTCAATCCCCATCCCATCTGACACAGGTCAACAGGACACGTGCCCCTTAAAAGCCCCCCTCCACACACACACACACACGCACACACACACACACAATGACGTTGTGTTTTTTCTTTTTTTTTTATTCAGTCGTTCCAGACTGAAGAGAAAATTAATCCCATATTGTAGATTACCTTATCTTTGGCTGTTTTGCATATTAATAAGAAAGACCTACACTCTTCACTTTGAGTAGTGGGGGGGGGGGGGGAATGACCACGATCTTTGCCCATCTTTGATGACTTGCACCACTGTTGGCTGATAGAGAATTACAGCCTGTATCCCCACATTCCCCTTCCCAAGGTAAACCTTCCCTGTCCATGATCAACACTATGATGTGTACCTTCCTGGATGGTTCTACAAAGAGTTGTACTGGCTATGCCACGATCCCTCGAGGTGGGATTGAGGTGTGGAAAGGAGTCTGGGTTGGCGGACCGTGGGTGCAATATTGATGGGCTGTTGGTTTTGTGGTCTTGCTGCTCAGTCGTTTTGTGCGTTACATCCATTCTGGGGAATACATGCATTTGCTCAGGAAATCATCACACAAAATTGTAGACCTATATAAAAAGAGAGTTTTGTGAGCTGCTACTTTTTAATCACTATACACAGAGACAGATTTCAGTTTGTAAAAGCCGTTAGGCTAACAAACTCAGCTGAAGGGAATAAGGTCAAACTCACACTAGGCCTGTGATCGTCAGGTCATTGCTGCAAAGAAGTTCTAAGCAGGAGTGGTTAGGAACATGATCGACCGTGAACACTTTTGAACTATGCTCGTGTTAACGAGCTCATTTTGTTCCTTAACATGTGCTACAGGCACGCCTCTTGAAAACTAGAAAAGGTGGCTGGGAGTATTTCATAACCACATACCGTCCATGACTGCTTCTGCCCCAAATTATTTTGGAATCTTGGAGCAGTTCCCTACGGAAGAGTATTAGGGACATGTAGTAGAAAAAAAGAACCATCTTGAAAAAGACAATTTTTGTAAAATTGATTTTGACGGCTTAATAAACTCCCTAAAATGACAAAAACCTCACATGTCATTTTGACGTTATTCAGCATCTTTTTAAAAAGGACGAAATTAAGGGAAATTGTCATTTTGTTGAGATAAAACAACTCGCCAAAATGGCAAAATTCGGAAACTTGTGATTTTGCCGAGTTCCAACATCTCGTCAAAGTGAAAAAAAAATCCAAAATTGTCATTTTGCCGAGATTAGGCAATTCGTCAAAAAAGCAAAATTCGGAAAACTGTCATTTTGTTGACTTAGAACATTTTGCCAAAATGGCAAATTTCGAAAATTGTCATTTTGCCCCTTTCGAACATCTTGTCAAAGTGACAAAATTCGAAAAATTGCCATTTTGCCGAGTTAGAACTACTTGTCAAAATGGCCTAATTCGGAAGTTTGTCATTATTACGAGATCCACTAGTCTAGAGAGTAGGACTTGTAACTATAAGGTTAGGTTCACTGTATGTTGGTACCATCGATACGCAGTATGGTAGCCTGCATGTGGTATATACTGGAAACTGTATTCACTCTCTCTAGTTGAAATCGTCGACGGTGACTCGCCCGTTTTGATGTTCTACTTCGGCAAAATGACAATTTTCCGAAGTTCGCCATTTTTACAAGAAATTCTAACTCGCCAAGATGACAATTTTCCGAGTTTTGCCATTTTGACGAGGTGTTCTAACTCGGCAAAATTTTGGGAAATTTGTCATTTCGGCAAAATGCACTAATTCAGACAAACTGATATTTTTCCAAATTTTCCTATTATGATGAAATGTTCTATCTGGCAAAATGACAGTTTTTCGATTTTTTTTTTACCTTGACAAGACATTGTAACTCGGCAAAATGACAATTTCAGAATTTTAACGTTTTGACAAGTTAATTACATTGCCAAATTTCCCGATTTTTGTTATTTTGAAGACTTTATTTAAGTCGTCAAAATGACAATTCTACAATAATTGTCATTTTGCCGAGATGCTTTTTTTTCTATTGCATGTCTCTTTTACGCTTCCATAGTACCCTGATGAACAGGCTCCGTGTCATGATATTGTCAGATGTCAGTGTATTTTATATATTGAGAGCATCTGTGCGGTCTCTGCGGAGGAGACGTACTGCAGAGATGCACTGCGACTATGTACAGCGATATGTGTGATACACCGTCGGAACGATAATCCCGTTTGCATGTACGGTATACCGTTGGGAGTTTGACTTACTCAAGTCTTAATTGCGAAACAGTAAAATAAAAAAAAATGCCAAAATAAAAACCTGTCTTATTAAGCCATATCCCAACCAAAATTTACAAAGAGGCCTTGCGTTCCGGTCTACATGATCCTCTTAGCACAATTAGCCCAGTTGTACAGGAAACCACCGAATGTGGATCAAGAAACATTGAACGAAAGAACTCCTCGAAATTGAGAAGCGTGCCTAGGGACTGTCCATGACGTCATGGACAGTACAATAAAATTACGTACGGTAAGTAGTAGACGCCGCCCTGTAAAACGGGCAGGCTTTGCAGGTTTCATTGTGTCTTAAATCGTCGTAAACTCACATGAAAAAAAATTTAAAGGTCATTCTTTTTATGTCTCTCAAATACGCAAGAAAAAGATATTCACCAAAGGAGGACAGAGAGCCAATAGAATAAAACAAACGTCGATTTGATGTCACTCACATTCTGATTCCTTGTCTGATGAAACAAATAACCTTCAAATAACCTTCATGAAAATATTTTAAACTAAAGTGTTTGTGGACAAACGAATCAGAAAATTTCGTCTAAAAGTGCTTCGTTTGTAACTTTGACTTCTTACTTTCCTCTTCAGGTAGCTGAACAAATAAAAAGTTCAGCCAAGACTTGCATGTCCGTAATGGTGATAATCTGGGTTAGCATCCGTGTCGTATGTTTCTGTGCACTGAATCCATATTAATTGAATTTAAAATAGGTTGCTCCATATCGAATTTTAAACGACAACACCTTCAGAAATGAACACAATAGAAAACAACTTAACAAAATGTTTGTGAACTTCGTTTAATATATACGAACAGTGAAACAAGAATGACGTCATATATACATATATGCAATCAGACCGATCATTTTATATTTTAGTTAACTTATAAAATTGTGTACAAACATTGTAATGTTTGGCCCGGGAGGTGTAACGGATAATGTAAGTGTTAACTTAAGGAACGTCAAAGTGGGTCACCATACATTCGCTTAAAATTTTGTGAAAAAGATGATGTTACTGCTTTCATTCGATATTGTTCTCGTTCCTTCAGCGGGAGAGTACTAAAACTAAATTATTCACCGTTGTTTACGAACATAGACAACATTAAAAAAAATTATTTGTCGAAAATTGAAAGGTATGATAGCTAAATTCATTTTTTTTTAGCCTGGTTTGTGTTTCATATTTTACCATCAGCTGTTGTAAAGTTGAAGATTTTTGTTACAGTGAGGCATGTTACTGTCAAAGTTCAGTTGATTCTTGATTCGATTAACACCGTTTTTGTTTAAGTGCATGTTAGCAAACCATATCCCAAACAACTATCATGTTACTTACGTAAATCGATGAGATAGAGGTTATCTAAAGTAAGTGTTTTACATCTTAAATATCTTTCATTGGTTGTGAAATCAATTTGCCAGTGCCAAAATCAAACAAAAAAAAAAAGGAAAAAAACCGTACGATTTCCTCAATGATTCTGATGAAATCGAGAAACAAAATGTGAAATGTTCATCTGAGAAACATTTCAACGAGAAAAGAAAAAAATGCTAAAAAATTATAAGTAATAGTTATTCACCATATACAATTCAACAGCTTCATTTACAGACGATAACATGGAATGCAAATTTTCTGAATTTACTCTATCACAAACTCCCGAAAAGATAACAATATTTCACATCTATTGTGAGATTTTTAGCTTTACACATAATATGTATGCAGAAGGCACCTGATGTATGTTCACACTACCTTACATAACAGTATTTTAGCAATTTCATCATGCCAATAGTCCATCACTTCTCTACTCAAGAAAACCACAGACATATCTTACAAGGTTTTTTTTATCACGTTCTATATACAAGGATGGCTTTTCTATCTATAACAGAAATTGCAGTTCTGACCGTCCCCTTTTGCATTGGTATTTTGAGAGTAAAATATTACTTTCAGGATTTGTTGAGTTTGGTGGTGGGCGGGTGTGGGGTGGGTGTGACGACTCGGGGGCATCTTTGCCCATAGCCAGACTTTGATAATGCTTCATTTGGGAAATTTGGGGTATTGAAAAATGGCATCTATTTCCTTATGTAGCAGTTGCTATAAGTTCACTACAAACGTTAGCAACGTTAAAAAGCATGTAAGAAAATAAATATTACATCGCTGTGAAAAAAAAAAACAGGTTGAGGAATTGAATCGGGGTTCATTTGACCCAAAGTGCCTCTAAAGATCGACCTTTATATTTTAGAAAGGTAACGCTGTATAGTGGTTTACGGAATTCTACAGAGGGCCTACTTCCTCATTCAAGTAGGTGTCATCATTGCTATCTTAAGAATGCCATCGCAGGGAAATTTTGCTTATATTGTTTGCCTCATCTTGATGTACATTACCACATTCCGATTTGTTTCTTTCAGCTTTGAAAATATTCATTTATGTTTGTATGAAGCGTGAGCTAGTTAAACGTAACTCTTCAATATTGCTATGATCGCAGTAGGCCTATAGCTTACACTGACACATGCATAGTTCAGTGCAGGCAATGCGTGTGAAAGAAACTACGTGTATATTTGGAGGGTCTTACATTGAATACACCGTAACTGTATATGTATTTAAACATGGAAATTACGTATATAGTCTTAGGTAAGACCACTAAATCTTGGATAAGTTTAGTTTGAATAAACTTAGTTTGACTTTTCTTAGTTCAGCTTTGTTACTTTTTGAGTGCCTCAGCTTATCTTCGACAGCACAGTTCAAATAATTCCTACTATAAATTAGTTATGCAATACGAATGAATGATTAAGTCCTCATCAATTAGAAGAAAAAACACTGAAGAAACAAGTTTAAAATAAAGTTCGGTGTCAAACACTCATTTAATCCGATGAGCACTGCATGCTAGTAAAACGTTCTATTTTAAACCAAACCCAAGCATATAGTTACCACGCTATTAGAAAAAAAAGTAACAAATGTTAGTTGCACTTACACAGTCTCTACTTCAATGAACTCTGCTAATAACGTTACCGATCACCTTTGAAATAAAATAAATATTCGTAACGAATGAAATGGCATAACGATGAAGATTTTAGAGAGAACCAAATTCGGGTCGTGCTAGCATTACATACTGCAAATGTTGAAGACCGAGCTGTTTTGCTAAGTTACCTCATAAGAGGCCGCCTATTCGGCTTCATGCTGCTCAGCGTGTGAGTATAGTAACAGTGACGTCCTTCTGTTTTAGCTATTTCTATGAGATTTCATCAAAATTTGAATAAAATCACCAGGCGACTGACCTATAAAAGTGAAATGACATTTAAAGTGGAAAACGGAGTAACATGTGTAATCAACTTGCACACGCAAGTGCATCTCATTCCAATGGAAATGGATGAAAGCGAACTGAGCAAATGTTATGCGCGCGTCTCTGCAACGAAAGGAGATTTATTCATTTTGTGATGTGGACCAAAAATATGACATCAAATAACATTGAGGTGACTGTAGTAGACTTAAGTTGTAGACCTGCCCGAGGTCTTGCCTGTCCCCAGTGCACTCGGAGTTGCCACACTGGACGACGCCTCATCGCGGGTTCTCCTTAGAGCACAGCAACATGGAAACATCAGCGCGAGTTTAGCCTTGAACGCTGTCCCCGATAAAGAGTAAAGAAACGGGTTTGCGATGACGTTTATACGAGAGATTAACCCGGTGATAAGATGGTACTTGTAGTATTCCGTATCCAGAAAGTTATTGTCGTATGCCCGCCAAAGGCTCAGGACGGTAGTCGGAAAGTAACATAATGCGAACAGCACCAAAACGAAGGTAGCAGACCGTATCCCCTGGAGACGTTTCTTGCGCAATTTTTTGCTCGACTCCATAGCAACCGCAGATGATTTGTTACTGGCGTCACCAGGAGGACTAGCATGCATCAACTTCATGAAAATGCTACCATAAAAGAAACCGGACATCGAAATTGGGATTACGTAATTCATGAGAGCCTTAAAAGTGTGATAGAGACGATCGCCCGTACCTTTCTCTACGTTGCGGTAGACGATGATGCAGTGCGTCCCAACGTCCACTGTTATGATTGGTAAAAAGGAGTACACCGCAAAGGAAACTGCAAGTGTGGAAGAATAACAGAATAACAGAAACATATCTGAACTGTAGTGTCACGCCAAAGTCTGCCTGGCTCTACCAAACTCGAACGGTTTGCCATTCCTACTATTACGGCTATGCTACTGCAAATGAAAAGTTCTATAGGGTAGTAGGGACATTGAGTTATGCATAATCAAACAGAGAGAGGGAATTTTTAGCATAGTAAGCTAGAAATACATCAAAATATTGTTCAAATAGAGTTGGAAATGCACACTGATTATTCTTGAACATATTCTTGACCAAGAGATGTATGGGGGGGGGGGGGAGTTTCTGTTGCATTACATCCCTTTAACACATTTTCATAAAGGATAAATATCCCCTTCCCCACTCTCTACACATCTTTCAAAATCGCCCCTCTTATCGCCAAAGTCGATCATCCCATATTAAGTTAATATTTGTATCCCTGTTAAAATACACCACTGATTCAAGGGACAACAGTGATTAGAGCTATGAGAAAATACTGACCGACTACATAATTCCTATGTTCCCCCCCCCCCCCCCCCCATCACCACTATGAGAGGCAGTGAGACCACGTCGTCGACAATGTTCGCTCACCGGTCCAAAGTGATATGAAGCAGACCACAAGCTTCTTGGCGGATCGCTCCTGCATCGCTTTTATCGGGTTAGCCACGACTCGATACCTATCGAACGCCAAAAACGACATGGTCAAACCGGTACACACGATGGACACCTGTAGGCAAAGATCAAAAGATTGCCGCCACAAGTCAGAAAAAGCATGTTTGACATTCTTGGAAAGGGGGACCGTAACACCGCTCCCACATATTACGTGACGTCCCCCTTTCCCATCGTGACCACGTATAGTCTCCCATTCGCCTTCATAATACAAATAGAACTTGAAAACCGTCATCAGCAGACCACATCTGTATCTGAAAGTAATTCAAATGGAATATGTCAAATGGAGGAAACGAGAGTGTGCCAACTTGTTTCAGTTGTAAAGAGAGATGAAGAAGAAAACAAAAATAAATTAACTATTAACTACTATTATTAACATTTAACATATTAAGCTATTAACTGACTATTAACAGTTATTAGCTTCCGTGCTAGATAGCTCTTGTACACATAGAACCTCCATACACAGTATAAGAGTTACAAATGTTGCAGGAAAAAAAAACACTGCAGTCTTGGTGCGATCACAATAATATAATTATCATCATAAATTAATCTTATTGCCACACTGTTTCTGACATATGTAGCTATCACTTACCAAATTAATGTAGGATCTTGAATGTCGGCTTTAGCTGGACGGAGTCCCCACCCTCCCCGCCCCCCCCTCTCCCTCATCCACTCCAAACACGACAGGACACGTGACTGAATCCAGAGCATTTCTATTTATTTATTTTTTTTAACTTTTACTAAACTTCCCCTAAGCAGTAATCAGAAATATTTCTATCATCTAGGTTTTCTAGGTTTTTTTAAAAGATGGATAAATTTTGTGACTTTATATTGTATCATTTTATTAGATTCTTCATATTAGAGGTAATGACTAATGTGAGGAAAGAAGGTTGGCTCAGTCGCTCGAGAATTATGAGTCCATTGACATATTATTATCATTCTTTTTTAAGAAGATAACTCACTTGAACTGACCTTTCGTCGAAAATGTCATCAAGTCAAGCAATATTTTAAAAACCCCGTGGGAGTAATTTCATCATAAAATTAACTTTGCAGCTAACTTATTCAGCTTCTTCTCGCCACGATGTGTTACGTAAGAGTATATGGTGCGCAGACTCCCTCATATCTTAAGCCGAAAATGTCATCGAGTTAGGGAAACTGTATAAGAATCCCAATGGGAATAATTTAATCATGAAAATTGACTTTTCGGCTAATTCAGCATTTTCTGTCAGAATATGTTACTGAAGAGTAGATATATACGGACGTCCAAAATGGATTTGGTCGAGTGTTTCGAAATGTAGTCTTTTTCTTAAACTAGGTACACATTGACATTAAAATAACTGTATTTCGTGTACAAACGAATAACCAATTCAAATTAGTCGCACTGTGCTCTAACAAAGGCATACTGATAACCTGATATTTGCATTTGACATGCATATTCATGATGCTCCTAAAGCATATTAAATGCACTTGTTAAGGCTTTATTGAAATTGTACAATGTCATCACAGGAGTTCAAATGAAACATCATCTAGTTGGCTTTTAAGTGTGTTTCAGTGTTAATGGTTGGCTTTCTGGTGTACTGTATACCAATATACCCCTAAGTTACGCCTTACTTCGTATATTAGTTCTAATATACCCCCAGATGTGTGCACGCTGACTTTCAAATGATTTTACTCCCTCTTCTCTGAGCAAAATTTTTTTTTTTAGTCAGGTTGGTGGCATGTTACTCAAACTGTGGTAACAGAGCCTGCACTATCAATAATTGCATGACTTTTGACCGACTCTTCTCAGCATACCAAAATCTTCGTCAAGCATGGGTTATGTGCTAAAATAGACAAATTGCTCTTTGGTTGATGTAGATCACCCATCCTGGAGTTAAAAGTCATCTTCAGGCTATATTGTCTCTCTCATGAGATTATTTCGTTCACAATCACTCACTTGTAGATCTTATAAGAAGGTTGCAAGGTCCTTTCAAACTGCACCTTTTCGTAGCAGTTTCTAACTTATAAACATTTTCCTGTGCTCCATCTGTTTTCCCTCTCTTATATCTGTCCATCTTAATGAACTCGTAATTAGGCCCTACG
Source organism: Stichopus chloronotus (assembly GCA_021234535.1). Classification (NCBI taxonomy): domain Eukaryota; kingdom Metazoa; phylum Echinodermata; class Holothuroidea; order Aspidochirotida; family Stichopodidae; genus Stichopus; species Stichopus chloronotus. The sequence goes on from CM037836.1 coordinate 5,745,526, forward strand.
CATGTATTCTTCGAAGTCAACCTTGTCTTCTCTTTTTTTATTTATTTTAATTCATTGTATGCTATAGTTGCCTTCCTTTTTGGTTGAAATTTTGCAAAATAATTTCAAGCCACTTACATTAGAGAAGCGAATATTAAGAACACGTTGCCAGTTATCAGGGGTTTTAAGTTTGCGGGTCACTTCACATGTTCACAAGAACGGAATCCACAAAGAAATTAGGAAACTTGTGTAATGATACCGGAATTAGTATAGTTGTAAATAATTACACTTGTCACGATCTTATATGAATCTTGTAACATCTTATAAAATCTCTGACGTCCTTCGTTGTTTCTTATGAATCAAATAAGGAAGAAGGAATAAAATAAGGAAGAAATGATGAGAAAAAGAGAACTTGACAAGGCATTTTTCCTAGTCCGTGGTTGTCTGTTCAAATTTACATTCCTTTAAATCTCTTTTAATTACATATCGCCTCGATAAATATCTGCGGTGTCGATGCTGGCGATAACCGGATAACCGGTTATCGGATAACAGGCCCTACTCGTGGATTATGAAATATGCCTATCATTATTTGATGAAACATATCTTTCGTGGAGGGGTTAATATTATAAGGTTCCTCGTGGAGAGTAAAACTTTTGAAAAATAAATATGGAAGGAGGGCATTATCTCTGCTCATGAAAACTGTAAATGATCCCAAAAAGTTATAATTTAAGCTCTTTGTAATACTCTAAACCTGAAAGGGGAATTCCAGGGAAGGAACATTTCTTCTGACATAGTTAAGTCGTTTTCAACGGAAGTCGGTGAATTATAATTTGCTTATGCGAAAAAGAAAATGTTATGTCATTGGAGTGAGTATTAAAAAGACATCATATATACCATGCATTTATATACATCTTATACCATGGGTTGCGGACGAGAATGGTGGGGGGGGGGGGGTAAAGAAACCCAAAGCAAGTATCCCGGGGGAATAGTTGGAAGGCAGGAGTCCATCTCACATATATCTTGTTGTTGTATTTCGTGATCTCATTTCGTGTGGCCTATCTACAGTTTGGATCACATTAACATAAACTTAAGAAACGTCCACCAATTATCAGTCTTCATACAGCCGAGTGTTCACCTAACTGTACTGAAATTTCTAATTCCCATATTCAGGACGGTTCCCGATAGAGAGCATTTTTTAAGAGAGTTCGGTTACGGCGGGGGATGGAAAACAAAAGCAAAAAACACCTGCCAAATAACGTAAACATGCACTTTACATGAGTTGTATACGCTCGCTGGAATAAACAGACTTCTCACGCATGTTGAAACGCTTTGCCCGTGATTATCTATGTCATCTTATCCACACACATCAATTGTGTGACAGCGAAAGTGTTTTCCCGTCGCCGCGCCGAAGTGAACGTCGACATTGCTTGCAATCTATTAAAGAATCACTCACACTTTCTTGTTTTGCTTTTTAAAGGATAATTTGCAGTTTTTTCAGTGTTTTTCGAAGATGTTTTATTTCAAGCCAAGTCGTAGACGTCACAAGGTATACAAACCTGTTTTGGTCATTTCCTTTAGAACGCCTTTTTGTACAAGCTTGTGCTTTTCTTCAGTCCACCTTTCTTTTTGTCCGTTGAATGACTTCATATCGACTGTGAATACTAAAAGCAAGCCTTGCTAGTTTAAAAAAAAATACATGGTGTATGCATATAAGGCCTCCGCATACGTTGTCTCCCGACAAGTGTTTATATTGACTTTCGTTACTGTTGCAAATTTGTTAAATTTTAATGAAATACCAGACACTCCCTTTTAAGAAAAATAAATTAACTACAACTTAGTTAAGTTAATACTACAACTAAATAAAGCTGCAACTTTCCGCTACATGAATGCATTGTGGTACATTTTTATCAATCACACTGTAATATAATAATAATTTACAGAAATATCTGTAAATTTACATAATATTTTGACAGTTTTTTGTTGAGTTGATTCCCATTAACACATATTTCATCATATCTACATTATAACCAGATTTCTGTTCTAAAGTTCCGAATGCAAACACTGACAGTTAATGAAAAATTTGACAGCGAATTTCAGTTTATTTCACAGACTCATAGATTCATTAAAAAGTCCTATGCCGGGTTGGAGAGAATTGATCATGTTCTTAATTGCTTTTTTTTTTTAATTGCTTTTTTATTTTTTCCAAAGTATACTTCTTTCCTGGTTGGAAGTTCCTGACAAAGCCCCAGGAACCTCCGAGGTCTTAAGCATATCTCCGTGTGAAAAAATAGATCTCAGGATAGGTATACTTCAAACATGAAAACTTACTACACCTGGTGATGGGGTCCAAAGGGAAAGCCTGTTGGGGGCCAGGGGGAGAAGCCCCCGGAAGTTGTGAGGTTTTATATTGTCTCTGGGTGAGAACTTTAAGGGAAATTTAAGGGAAAGACCATGTCTTCTGACTTAATTAAACCGTTTCAAGCAATTTTCATTCATATTCTTGATGCTTTGAAATGAATTTCTTATGGCCCACGAGATATGTTCTAACTTACGTCCCAGCAGGGTTACTAACACTATGCATATAGGTGAAGGGTGCGGCCATTAGTATGCCATTGCCCGTGATCTCTGTATCTTGTGACGTAGTTGACGACTAGCCCTGATTCAATTACCATTACCAACTTGATTGTCCTACGTATTAGTAATTAGATGACTTATTGCCCTGTCTTTGCAAAGTTTTATTCTCGAATCCTTCTTACATAGTGAAGATCACCTTTTCAGTTTTCTTCGGGCCTACTGTTCACAACGCCATCAGCTGTGTACTGTGGCTTTTTGATGAGAAATCCCTTGAATTACGGGTTTTAATCTTTACTTTATCGATTTTACCGATTTTATCTCATGATAGCCACATTGCATGCGTATGAGCGTCCAATCACGAATTACATAGGACAATCAGTTTGGTCATCGCGAATAAGGGGTTAGTCATCTATGGTTGGCCGTAGCGGACGAAAATCAGAAATTAATGGTACCATTATATGAATTTAATGGTACCATAATTTAATTCATGATACCATTAAATCCGTTTAATGATACCATTAAGTAATTTATGGTACCATTAAATCGAATATATATGGTACCATAAATTCTTGTTTATGAGTTTGGGGCCTTTTGGTGGTGGATGGCAAGTTAATTCTTTGACCTTTGTATGGCACACTGAACCTAATATTTTTTTCACCTGGCAACCCTGTGCCTGGCTGGGAGCGCTGCATTAGTACTACCACTGTACTAGTACCACTACGATTACCACCAGTGGCTATCACTGTTTGCTTCAGTGGGCCCAATTGCAGCACGAGCGTCGTCATTGGTGGTATTTACTCCATCCTAAACGGTCAAGATGCTGGGCAGGTCGTCCATATTAATTATTACTACGCTTATTGTAATAGCAATACCAGACCCTTGAGTGAGTCTAGTTGCCGTTGTACTTGTAGCAGTATCATAATACAACGTGTACTAATTTTACATTAGAACTGGCGGGACCGGAGGATCAGCGAATCATTTGTTGGAGGATGCCAGCTTGAATGTCAAGCTCTCATTGGTTGAATTTAACCCTTTCGAATGGCACATTGTAGTGGATTATATCGTAACGTAACTTAATTATTGGTACCATCTATTCGATTTAATGGTACCATTAATTCAATTGAATGGTAACATTAATTCGATTTAATGGTACCATTAATTTGATTTAATGGTACCATTTTATAGCACCATTAATTCGATTTAATGGTACCATAAATCAATTAATGTTGCATTTTGATTGGCTGGAACAAAAGGTCCCCTTTAGTGGATTTAATCGTACCATTAAATCGATTTAATGGTACCATAAAATTGAATTAACGGTACCATTAAGTGCTGAATTTTGTCCGCTACGGCCAACCATAGTCGCCGACTATCTCACAAGTCACAAAGATTATGGTCAATTACATGAGAATGGCCGCACCCTTCGTGTATACATACGCATACGCGGAAAGTTAGCGGAAAGTGAACATACCGTTTTGCTCGTGAGAAGTTCACTTCAGAACGTAAAGAATATGAATGAAAATGGTTTGAAACGGCTTGACTATGTCAGAAGGAATGTTCCTTCCGTAGAATTCCCCTTCAAGTCTCATGGACTTCCCAAAACAGGTCAATGCAAAAGTATGACCATAAACAGGGAATAGACATATACATCTATTTGTCAGGTCACCTTAACTGAGTGGGGGGGGGGGGGCGACTGGGGGAAAGTGTTCTGATCCCCGCCCCTTGGTGCCACTGCTATCTGTTTGTCTGAGAATTGCCAAATTTCCAAAGTAAGTGCTTTTACATGAAGTTTCACTGGTAAATTTATTATATTTTCCTTCCCTATTTCTCACAATTTTCCTAGGATAACCGATATATTCATGTAACTTTTCCCAAATTTCGTGTCTCACTGCGAAACGAAGCATTCTCTACGGGTGTTCCCTCGCTGCAGCAGGTTGAATGTGTACCAGAGGAGGTTATAACGTTCGGTGCAGCGCAGTGGGATTGTACAACCATACATGGAGCTATACAACTAACACTGGCAGGCACTCTTTGTTAGATGAAACCAAATTCTGTGAAGGTCATGTAAGATGTCTTCCATTGCAATTGTTGTCAGGATAGAAGAATGTTAATTTTAAGGCATGTTACTCTAAGATCATTTAAAGTTTGCTACGAAGTAGGCTAATCGACAGGGATATTACTAACGTTTGTGTTCCTCAGTCGGTTTCCTAGTTTTTAGACCTATCATTGGTCACAATCCCGATACTTGTGTCTGGCAAGCCAGACTGAACACTATCATAGGTCAGGAGCTATTCGACGTTACTTGGATAATACATCATTGGGGAAATAGCCTACCGATATCGTCAAAACGGTGAACCGTTTGATCACATTGTCATTCTGAATGAAGCTCACTCAGATAACTGTCTTAAAATTAATATTTCACCAAGCAAAGAAAAATAAAATAGAAATTCCTAGAGGTATATTCTGTTGTAATCTAGCATCAAATGTAGCATTATTTCCATCTACTCCACCCAGTGGCGTCACCAGACTTTTCATTTAGGGGGATGGCGTGGCACGGTGATTGCGCAGGGGCACTGATTTTGTGGCTTGAATTACCGAGCGCGAAGCGCGAGGTTTGAAATAAATGCCGTCCAGGGCCCGTTTTAGTAGCCCTGATCGGGTCCAGGGGGCGAGGCCTCTGGAAGCTCTTGCGTTTTACGGTAATTGTGATGTATTAAAGTCATCATTTTAAGGGTGATTCTATTGACTAAAGACAGATCTAAAACTAAATTTGTATAACTTCAAGAAAATGAAATTTTACTGTTTACTATATTAATTTTCATAACACTTACCATCAATACAAGAATACAAAGTTATGGTAAATTATGGTGTGTCGTTAACGATATTGTTATCAATATCACTTAATTAAGATGCCCTGTTGTAGATAAGAAGCAAGTGGCCTCAGTATAGAAATAAACTTAATGAACATGTCGCCAAGACAACACAATGTACACACACTGAGAAGGGACATCATGAGCAAAACTTATGTTATCGATTAATCCAATTTCATCCATGCAATTAAATTGATATTTCCCAAATATCAAGAGAAACAAATGAGTCTATTGCTAGCACCAGTTAGCTTACAGTAATAGCTCTGGTACCCAATTATCCGAGGAGACTAATGAACTTAGAAAACATTTAAAAAAAAACTCAGAAAAATCTGCAAACTACAGGTAGTGTGACGGGACAGAATTTTGATCGGAAGGATTTGTTTCGGGACGGATTACTTTCATCAATTTTATGCGTAGACATAATGTGACATAAAATACAAAAAAAAAAAAAAATACCAAGAATTTGTGACCATGACATTTGTAATGTTTTGATGACTTCTTCAAAGCGGACGCGACGTAAAACTTGGTGGCTTGTTGCCGTTTTGGGTTCATGCTACATCCTGTATGTTAGCTGTAAGCTGTCAATATGGGCGGGGGGGGGGGGGGGAGTCTTGACCTGTAAATTACAACTTCACATCGGATACCAAGTTAAGATCAAATCTGGTCATTTAAAGCCACCTATCCACAGCTACCTATCCAGACCTAGCCACATATGTCCGTAGCCCAACAGCACACTTTATCAAGGCGTATGTTTACACCTATTGCAAAATAACTTTCTAACAGGGTTAGTAGGTGTTGGTATGTTGGAATGTACCGTGCGTGAGTACTGTAACACACTGACGTCCATTGTGCGGGCAAGTTGCAAGAGCGAGGTTTAAATTTGTGGCTAGGATTTCCACTAAAGATATTCAACCTTCAGTGCACACATAAATTATCACCATGTGTTTCGTGAGATGAACGGATCTTGTCATGCAAAAAAAATTACAAATTGCTGCCTTTCCATTTGCTAGACAAGAATCGAATAACATGAAACCTGCTATAGTGACTGCAGCACATTTTCAAAATGCCAAATATTAAGGGGGGAGGGCACACGGAGGAACAAGAATTTTCAGAGGGCGCACGTACCCATCCCCCCCCCCCTCCTTGGCGACGCCACAGAGTCCATTCCGTCTAAACGAAACATTCTCCCTCTCCCTACACGCCTCCCCATGATGACGATCAGATATCAGTTCCTTCGTTGTAACGACTCCGACCACCTTGCACCTCTTGATGTCACTATTACTGTGTGACCTTGAAAAGTTTTATGGGAAGTTTTGTTTCTTTGCGCCCCCCCCCCCCTCTGGAAAAAGTCCTAGCTACGTCACTGCCCCTCCCCCGCCGCTACCACCGATAGCGAACACACCACTTATACACCAATGATACTAAGTAAGAGGACAGCACGTCCTTTTTGCTTGCGTTTGCTGATTTCTGCAATTATTAAACAAGATACAGTAAAGTTCATCACAGATGAAATTCATTATAAAACTTAGCGACGTTTTGCAACAGGCGTCAGTGATTTGGCATGTTTGAGATGGAAAGTTCGAATGTTTTCGCTCAGTTCAGCTAGGTTTTACCCCAGATTAGTTTTGGAGTTACTTTACGCACTGTAACCGATGCATGGTTTGCTCTGACTTCATGTCTAATAACAAAAGGTCATCTGAAAACCACAGGTCATCTCAATCCTGGAGTGAAGTATCATAAAAATTGGTATTTGTGGTTTATAAACATTTACTACAGTATCTGTCCATGTTTGTGGTAATCAAATCTTTTCATCAGGTTTTCGTAATATTCAGCAGTCTGAGAGAAATTTTTCACATTACCACAATCAGAATAGACTAACATTATGACATCGCAAATACCGCGCGATTGCCTTACGTCTTGGACCCCAGGATGTACTATGGACGGCGGGGGCAGCCCTTTGAAGAGGGCACTTTCGGTGTACACCGGAAGTATGTCTGTGTTACGAAACAGAACGCCACAGAATGGAGGCACGTAGTATGATTTTTTTTTTCTATGCCAAATTAACCTCCCAGACGTACCTTGCTACCCAAGATGCCCCCTGGCAGAGGGGCAGCTTCCTCTGTCCCCAACCTCCCAACGGTCCAGCGGCCCTGCTTCACTTAATAAGTAATGTTCCACTACTCAAGCGTACCATGTTAGCTCTAATGACATTGTGAGTCTGTCAATACTTGACTATTGGATCACATTTGTGTTGAATGTTGACTTTTATTCTACAACAGAAAACATTGCAAACAAACACGATATAACAGATATCAGACTCACCGCGTGAAAATACACCGGTGCGACGCAACCGGTGATGGACTGAATATCGATACCGGTAGTTCGTCGCAGTGAGCTAGACATACTGAACGCCACCAGCGATATATCGGTTATCGCTAAATTAACGAAGCACATAGTCACCGTGTTTCTCATGTCCTTATATCTCGCCACAACGTAAATCACGAAACCGTTCAAAAGCAGCGCAGTGACGTTGAAAATCACTAGAATTATGCTGAACCAGAACGTCCGAGTAAAGAATACGGCGGACGATCTAACGGTGCCGGTAGACGGTGTCGTAACGAAATCGATGATAGAAATGTCGCTGCCGTAGTCAGAGGTCACAAAACCGACCGCGATGGTGGGGTACGTATGGGCCACCGTCAGGTCCATTTTGTCGATGCTTTAGAAAAGTCCAAAGAAGAAGCTGAAAAGCAAACCAAAATATAAAAAAAAGAGACAAAAATATTGCAATTGTTAATCTCAAAGACTCGTCCTCAAAGGCTCGTGGTATATCAAGTGATACATTTAGCACTGAATGTAGAAAATTGTCTTTGGTGACGTTGTACCTTTTGCGGTAGTTTGCTAATTACTCACAATATGTGAATACAGAATTATATTGAGACACACACAATGTGCACATACAATTCCATGTTCTTTTTCCTTAACCTTTTTCAATTTTTTAAAAAAAAAGTTATGTAGTTTTGCTTGCTTGCTAACGGCTGGTTTCCGCCAACTAGGTTTCAAAAGCAGTATATAATCGCTAAGCAGTCATTTTTATCTCATTGATTTACTGTAAACTTGTCCTGCAACTTATTTTAATGACTGTAGGCTGGAATAAAGTTATAGACGCAGTGTGCGTGTGTGTGAACTGTTCAGGAAAAAAGAGGAACAGGGAGATAGCACTATCACCCACCGCGCAGCCACGGAGAGAATTTTCCCTAGCAGTCAGGGGAAAATGTCTCACGGAACAGCCACGGTGAGGGTGTTTCCAGAAAAGCCAAAAATAAGGGTGTTTCCGGAACAGGATGAGGGTGTTTCACCGAACATCTAGGGTGATTGCGTTCTCGGATCAGCCACGGTGAGGATGTCTCACGGATCAGCCAGTGTGATCATGTTCTGGAGGAATTCGGAGTAGGTCTTTCAAGGACCAGCCAAGGTGACTTTGTTTCTTGAGAGACGACATCAAAGTTTCGATGAGATACACAACCTTGAGCCAAGTTTTTTTTTTTTCTGCTGTTGTGAATCGTTCGGAAACTGTTGTGTTTCAGGTTTGATGTGTTAGATTCTGAAATGGTGCCGCTTGTTTTGCTATGTCAGGTTTAGATGCATGCACGGACAGATATTTATGAGTGACAAATCGAGGGCGGTTGAAGAGGACTCGAAACGTATGTTGCTTCACTAGCCCAATGGAAAGGAATAAACAGATTCAGTATGAAGCAGCCGCCTAAATGAGAATCGTAATACATTCTACCCCATCGATGTCGGTTCATTTGGAAATTGAGGAGAAGAGGACGGAAGTCGGTTGAGCTCTTTTAACCAAAGTTATTTATGACGTTTTTTATTTATGACGTTTTTATTACGTTTCTTTATTTATGACGTTTTTGTTAGCAGACTACTTGATCGGAATGCAATATTTATATATAAATAAAATATATGTAAAACAGCTTCATAATTTGCGAAACTAGTTAGAGATGATCCTCTAAAGATGGCACACAAGTAATGCGAAACAGGGTATAAAATTCCGTACTAGCACAATTATATTTGAAATTGAGTCGTTTGTTAAGTTTGACAACAAAAAGAGAGTTGATAAAAACTTTACACAGGAGGAAAGAAAAGGGAAAATAAATATGAAGCTATGTTGAAGAATATACGTCGCAGGCGATCTTCTAATTTAAGTTTTAAGGCCCCGCTTGGAGAAATTCCAAGAGCGTATCCTAGCCAGTTATTCGTGAGCTATTGGGCTATTTGTGTTTAAGGAAGAGGATTCTGAAGCATGCTTGTTTATCGAAAGATTATCGAGTGGTATGATATTGACGGAACTAATAATGCAAAAAAAAAGAAAAGAGAAGAAAAATGCAAAAGCTGGTGTGGGAAGTAGCGCGCTGCTTGGTGTAACAGATTAAACAAGCTTTTTGGCAGTGTTTGGAGGGTACATTATTCAGTAGTGTTTGAAGGGTACATTACCGCAGACAAAAATGTTACAGTTCAGTAGTGGTAACACAAGAACATTGTGCACGGCAAGGAACTGACTTTCTTCTTAGTATGATTAAAATTGTCTACAGATTGGTTAACCAATTTGTGATCAATTTTGACCATAAGTAATTTAGGATGTAGGAATTTTTAATCATAATTACGATTCCACTAGTTTTGGACATAATTATTATTGTTATTATTATTATTTGTTACCTCTGAGATGTATTGCTTGCAAACCTAAACCATTCAAACGAATGTAGTCTGCGGTGAATGGATCGATCTCAATACAACAAAAGACTAAGTCTGTCACCTTGGGCTCGAATATCAACCATTTTGTGTCAAGAAATACTTTATTTGACCTGCGCCAGTATGAAATGTGGCAGAATTCTCTAGAAGTATCATCAAGGTCATAAATATATATTTACACAAATTATTTCTTGTTGGAAAACTTTTGTATCACCAGCAAGCAAGATGAAATAAGAATTTCGTGAGGAATTATTACTATCAACTTTCTAAAAATTTACAAAAGAGGGATATATTATAAAGCCATACGGAAACACCAGTATTATATTTTACACAGAACAATTGAATAAAACACTGCTGAAAAAGTGTTTATATTTACCGCTATTGTGGCGGAAAGTACAAAACCAGTACGGTGACCTTCCACCAGTGCTATAGGCAAACAATTTCCTAAACAAAATACGATGTTCAACGGTGTCGATAGGTTTAGAAAATCAATAAATATTGCAGCGGTAATAAGCCATTTGTTCAAATCTCTTGCAACTTTATGTATGAGGCTTAAAACGGCCTTGCAAGTAGAGTGGTTACTACCAAAACCATATTGATTTGTAAACAAGATTTTGTGTTTTGTAATAAAATTGTAAAGTCTGTCATAAGCTAGGCGTTCAGTGACTTTAAAGATGGTTAAAAAATATAGATTTGATCTGCAATTAGATAAAGAAAGGCTTGGAATCATCAAACTCAACTTTACTACCATCTTGGCAACTTTTACCTTTGTTGAAAAACACACTAGTTAAAAATTAATGATTGGTAAAATGAGTAAGAAAAGACAGAAACAGAATTTACTATTAACTTCAGGATTTCGTTCGTAATGTTTTCAAATAGAATAATATAGACTAATGCTTTCATAGATATTTCTTTTAATGTAGTTTAAGCTACGTTTACCTTCGGTGTTTAACAGGGACCGGCACCGTTTGGGTTTAATGGTGGGAGTGAAGGGGGCCGAACACATATTGCTATACGTCTATGATAGGACACGTCTGTCGTGTGCGCAGGACTTAAGGCGCGGGGGATTCGGCCTGATCGCAAAGCTCTCTTACGCTTGCGCGGGCTGAGAGGGGAGGCCTATCAGGGTCGTTGTCTTTATCTACTGCTCTGATAGCTATCAGAGCCACCTCTATATATGGCTTTGATGACTATCTGACAGGGGCGCCACCATCAGTTGGCGCGGAGTGTACAAGGAAAAAATTATCATTGCAAACCTCCAGATGGCACATTCTTGGTGTCCGAATGTCCGATTTATCCAATCTAGAAATAGGGATCTCATATCTGCAATTTCTCAATAAGGAAAACAAATATCTTTGAAAAAAAATGTAGTAAGTTGGATTGCTTTTGAGTATTTCCACCCATTAAATCGCATTTGCTCTTTCGAGGGCTGCCCGTTAACCTTTAAAAAATCTTAAGGGATCCTTAACCTTGTTTCAGCCAAAGGCCTATAGTGAAAGCATGAACTACTTTCAGGCACGGTTCCAGATATTTGGTATGGGGGGGGGGGGGGGATTCAAAGAAAGGGATGAAGGACAATCGTGGGAAGACTATCCAGGGGGAATGACATCTCTGAGCCCATTCTTTGTGTTTATTTTTTCCCCTTACCCCACCCTTGCAAATTACTGCAGCTGAAATAGCTCTTCAAGTGATTTTTTTTTTGGCCTAAATTTGATTAAGAGACACCAGTCCTCCAATATGTAAGCAGTGACTTAGCTACAACTTAAGGAAGGAGGTGGTCTACAAGGGGGTCAGCTCAACCCCCTCCCCTCCATATGTCAAAGATCTCTACAGTCTTGAATGTTAAGTATATTAATATTCTAGAAATGACTTTAGGTATTAGTTTTCAAGCCATGTAACTTTTAACTCTTTTTGGAGGACCGACCTCCCTCAATTAAACCGGGTTTACGGATTATTAAAACGCTTTACAAAAATGACGAAACCTTTCCAATATCCCTCAGTATTTGAAAAAAAAAAAATCACGGATACACTACACCTGACACCACACTTCATTTTTTTTTTTCTCAGTCCCTCCAATACACATTAGTTTAAGTTAACTACTGGCATGGTACTCGAATTGTCAAGATTGTTGACAAAATGGACTGGTAGTTTCAACTAGCTCAAGCCTAGTTTTATGGAATTCTCACTCTGATAAACGTACGGTTTTGGTCACATTCATGCGGTGATTGCAGTTTAATTACAAATATAACACCTTATGACGTTTCTGTTATTGGATCATCTAAGGGGTGAAGTGCGGGCCCGTAGCCGGGGGGTCGTCGGAGCGTTCGAACGACCCACCCCAACTTGAGGGAGGTCCATTTTTCCAGCCATGTGTTTGAAGGGTCAGCTATGGTATATTTTTTATCTTGACATATTGAGGCCCAATTCCCGTTCACTTTTAGCAGGAAGATTAAACCTTTCCACTTATATCATAAAATGTATACAGGCCCAAACTGATCACAATATTTCATCACTACATACATATACTATGTGGGGTGATAAGATAATAAAAACGCGCATGCATGGTTATATCATTGTGGAAGTGGATATCATTGAACTAGATACAATAAAAAGCCCGGGACACACTCCCATGACAACCTGCGACACGACGGCGACCACCCAACGTGTCTGCTGTGGTCGTGGCGATGTGACCAGTTCCAAGACTAGAGTTCAGTTATGTCGTAAGCCGTCGTTGGGGCCGATTAAATATGTTCAATTGTAGTCGGGTGCAGTCGGTGCCTTTTAAGTCCTGTTCAAACCGCCACAACTAACAAAGTGTCTACTCAGGCGCGTAGCCAAGGAGGGGACGAAGGAGACGATCACCCCCCCCCCCCCCAACCATATTGTGGTATTTTTTTTAGGACTTCGTCAGAAATACCCAAGAGCATAGGAATAGCCAGGGAAAGGGGGCGAATAGGGCGACCCTGCTTGATCTCATTTTCGCTTTTTTTCCCGCGATATCGCTAAATAGTAATTCCCTCCATTTATGCGGCAGGCCTACCAAGGCAGGGGTGGAATGCAGGGTTGGGAGCATGTATGTATGCATGTAAAACACCCAGGAAGGGCCGTTTCCTACTTTCTGAGTGGTTTGTAGAGCCAAACGTTTCTTTGAATGCTCATCTCGGCATTGCATCATTTTTCACAGACTAATTGTTTTCTCGGCAATTGAGAAATTGTAGACATGAGATCTATATTTCAAGGCTGGGTTCATGCAGCTGAAAAGACTTGGGAAGGGCTATTTCCAGCCGTCTGGGGGGTTTGTAAAAATTTTCTTGCACGTTCCGCGCCAACCGATGGTGGCGCTCCGCTTAGATAGTCTCCACGAGTTCGCACCCCCCTTGGCATATATCTGGCTACGCCCCTGTGTCTACTATTTATGTAAATTGTTCACGACGGAAGGTCTTTTGTAGTCCTTTAAAATGCTCCAGATTGCAGGAGATCTGCAAATTTCACATTTTTCTGGGGGAAGCATAACCCCCCGGACCCTCTAGCAACTGCATGCTCACGGCAAAAAAAAAAAAAGACCCACCCCTTCACATGGGCTGGCTACGGGCCTGAAGTGTATGGCAGATACTACTACTTTATAGTTGTAGAACAAAGGCTCATCTACGGTGGGTCGTTGAGAGTGGGCTGAAGGGTTTTGAGAAGTCGTCACTCGTCAATGTTCCTTATAGATGAAAGTATATTTCAACTACAGTTTCAATAGAGGTTAATCAACTGGGCGAATTGTTCTTTTCTATAACGTACCGGTAACAAACTAACAATTAGCAACGTAAAAACAAAATAGACTTTTGTGTAGAGAAAAACTCCCAATAATGCCAAGGAATAGGCCAATTTATCCAAGAAAATGTCGACAGTAACACTTTCAGGAGCTTATTTGAGGAACCTGGAAAGGGCGACTTCCCTAGCGATTATCCGAAGCTCTCAGCGGCAACTTATAGATGAGCTTAGCTTAGATCAGGGAGGTGTTATTACCTTCCTGCTTAGATAGTCTTCCCCAGCACACTAATTCTCAGCTTAATTCTCTGGTCCCAAATCCTGGATCACAGCAGTAGAGACACACACATTGTATTGCATATCACACCTTAACTTTGTTTAGAAATAATTCGCGATGACCTCTTGTTAAGGCATCCTCATTCGTGTGTCATCCCCCACATTTTAGCCAGCTATACGTCGCTGTATAATTATGTAAGTCTCCAGAACAAAAAACACATGTTTTCAAAATCCTCCTTTGTTTTCCCCATAAAGTTTACAATGTACTTGAAGGAGTAGTCTGGAGTTGTCTGGTTTTATCTGATATTGAACATCGGATTTATTAATCCTTCTGAAAGTTATAATTAATGTGTTGTCTGTGCAAAGAATCCGTACAAGTAAAAATTTACTAGTTTTCATTTAAGACTTTTTCCAAGTCTTAAAGGAGTAATTTGTTTGTTACACTTGAGAGCTGGCGATTCCTATAGTTGTACTGCATTTGGATTTCTATCTCGAGAAGAAAGCAATGTTACATTTCGAACTTGCATAACGTGTAGGGACACTTTTTTTTAAAGTAATCAAATATGATATTAGGTGTTCATTTTCAAAATCGTTTCCCCTCTTACATCGGGCAAAATAGGGACACACGCGTTTCGAAATGTACGAAATCTAATAACGAGCATAAATCAGATTTTAGTTATTAAACGCCACTTTTTTTCATTTCATACAGATGGATCAGATGATCAGCTGTTAAACACCCGAAAGATAAAATAAACAATAGGGACAAAATAAATATTAAATAGAAAGAAAGGGAACCAGAAGTAGGCAAAAACACTTTTTGTCTGGTTCCATGGGCCCATGCAGAAAAATGCATAATGACCGGAAATTAGATCATTTTGATAAAAGTGAGATGATTGAACTGATTTTTTTTGTTTTTACTCAATACTTTATGGGGATTTATTTATTTTTTCCTGAATTCAGCGTTTGGGTTGGAGGAAATAGAAGAACATCATTGATTTCCAAGGTTTTGATTAACAGAAGGACGTATTGCCAATGCGTCCTGCCTGCGTGAGATAAATATGCCGCGGATTCCATCCCCTAGTCACATACTCGTATACTGCGTATAATCAACAGGCGCATGTATGGCCAATCTAAACCTCGAATCAACGATTTCACACTTTTATGAATACCTTGTGTCAATTGCATTGTTAATCTGCTTAATTCGTCTTAGTTTTCAGTGTCATAAAAAGATCAAACTTGTGTAGTCTGAAAATTTCCACACCCCCCCCCCTTAGTTTAAGCCTACAAGTTCTCCCCAGCTTCGTCAACTTACCTCTCTTCGATTTTTTTGTTTTGTTTTGTCTTTTTGGTTTTTTTGGGGGGGTTGCTCTCCTTTACTTTTCAACATCTTCCATCTCGTCCCAAAAATTTCTGTGGGGAGGGGCACTCTGCTACGCCACCGTATTTAAGCTACATATATATATATAGATCTGTTGCAGCTGTAACTGACGTTACACAGTTTATCTTTAATAATAGCGAATCGTGACTATGTAGTGACAAAAAGTTCTAATGATCGTTACGTGTAAATCAGCTGTGTAACGGCCGAGAGAACTGTATGTATCTTTAAAATTTTGAACCAAAATAAACAAAGATAGAACCACATCTGTTGAATCTCTATTTTTAAACTTATCTGCAAAGTACAGATAACAATTCCTTTTCGTTACTACTTCTATTACGCCATTACATAAATACCCCTCGAAAGCAATTTATTATAAATAATCCAATCTAATTGTAAATAATTCAATCTAATTGTAAATTATTCAATCTTCGAAACAACTGCTGCTTACCGGTTAAGGTCGGAAACAGAACTCCTGTTTAAGATGCTTTATTTCTCTGTTCAAACGACCTCTCTTGAATTTCTTGGTAATGTCTCGTCCTTTACCACCACCACGGTGAACTTAGTCTCGTGGCGTCTCCCAACTGCATGTAGCAGAGAGAAGGTACCTTCTTCTTGATCTCTTTACAAATCAGTTCAAACTAAAGAAGCATAAACTTGCTACGTCATCATCATCTCAGACAAATTATACATCCGTGGATGGCGTGATTCTCCTGTTTCTTAAATTTTGTCGAGGTCAATGGAAGAAAAGACAGGAGAAGGGGGTAGGGTTGATCAAAAGACATATAGAAAGTTTTAACGCCATCTGATGAGCGTAAAGGTCGTGTATTTGTTCACGCTCATAGAGCACTTGATATCCCAATAAGTGGTATTGGTTTCATGCCCCGGTTGTCCAAGAAATAACAACCCGTTTCTGGGTTAGAGTAGCTAATACCAGTATCAAAGTATTATTTGTCAAATGCATTGGACAAAAGTCGAGAACGTATCATTTGATGATGTCATAAATTTAAATGTATGATGAAATAAATTCGATATTTGTCGCTTATCATTTCCGAAGGTTGCATTTTACCATACATGACTCCAGGGTGAATACTCCGGTGGGACCAGCACGTACATTGTGGGGCAGTGGGGTAGTCTGCACTGTCAGTGTATGATTCAAACCTCAGTGCATTTATTTACTGATGCAGTATAGTTATTGTGGAGGAGGGGGGGGGGGGCTTAGGGTGGATTTGGTGATGGCATCCAGTGAAAATGTGGACTGTAATTGCCACGATTACATAAAATTAGCTAGAAGTATACTCGATTATATGCGGTACGATATGTACGGTATTTACGTACCATCAAATATTTTATGGTAACATTTTATCACTTTTAAGTTAAGATAAAATAAATTAGTCAAAACAACCTTGATTACTTCTGTCAGATATCATGTGACTAATATTTGGTCAAAATGATGTCTCATATAACCAGTTAAAGCTGTTTTGAGCAATTCGTTTTAAGCAAGTTTTTGAATGTATGGTAGAATGAATCCGTGAATTGTTGGCTGCTCAATCACGTGAAATTCTGAGCAACGATTGATTGATTTAGTTGCGAATACATGGTACGGTACCATTAAGGGCAATCTGTGTTGCCATCGTAACGTAATACGGCGGAAAAATAAAAACAGTGTCTGCTGTAGACAACCATGAGCATTGGCTAAAAACATGCAAAAATCGTTTCATCCGTCTGGCAATTTGATTTATTTCTCATCCTTCATATCACCGTACAGTTGTTAACTACATTCATGAACATGGATTTATATGACAAAAACAAAGAAAATCCATAAAGGTTCTAAGTATGAGCCACTGCATCGCTTTACAGGTCAAGTGCCATGTGTTATACAGTGTATAGTCCCTATGTCATGCTCACGACAAAACGCATTTTTGTTTTCCGTGTGTAATCTATGGTGAAACTATGGTGTGTACATACTTGCATCCTTGTCTTATTTTTGTTTTATCAATAGGCGGTAAAGGGGATTTGTGACGTCATTGGCTTGTATTCGAATCGGGTTAAACGTCCTAGGTCGTATGCGCTTCTGCTCACCCAATGTGAGTTACATCGGTATTAAAGGAAAAAAGGGCGTTTAAACGTATCAACCTGGCCTACAAAATAGCTTTAATTATTATCATTAAGACTCATCAACAAATATCTACAAATCTTCTCCAAACGTTACGATTGAAATAAGTTACGGAAGATGCATCATTTGAATGTTTGAAAGTTTTTGAGCGAGAAATAATTCCTATCTGCGAAAAACTTGTTTCTTGAAAAGAAGTCCATCCTTAACTTTGGAGCTATCTATCATCCTCTCCCCAAATATTGGTTTTTTAACAATGATTCTTCTTTCAAACAAACACCTTATTCTCCTTTAAGTTAGATCGTAATTGTCAAAAGAGAAAGCTGATGACGCTGTGTCAATTCTCCTTGTATACCTGATTTGATTCGTTTCTGTTCATCGAGCTCGTTCAACTATAAATTAATGCTGTAATGTGCAAGACATAAAAGCGTGGACAAAAGTTCACGTGGATTCCCTTTCTTATTATTAGAAAATTCTATATTTTAGCGGGAAACTTGTATATTCACTACAGATACAAGCAAGGTGAGAACACCAAAAAATTAAACAGACATTTGCTGCCTTCGGTATATTTGCTCTTTTCATTTCATGTCCGAGCAGTGAATTTCTAACCTGTTCAATACCAGTTACACAGGTTTTTAACAGGTAGCTGTAACATATGTTAACAGTTTTTCAACAGGTATTAATAGGTCTCAAAATGTAATAACAGTTAGTTATCAGCAGGTTTTAACAGGTGTCAACCGGTATGCTAATTAATGGTTTTGAACAGGAAGTTAACAGGTTTCAACAGGTATTAACCCGTTTCAACTGATTTTACAGCTGGTTTTGAAAGATTTCAATTGGTTTTAACTTGTTTCAACAAGTTTTTGAGACCAAATGGTCCAAAGGGGAACAAAGTTTTTTATTAGACTTCCAGGGATATACAATTTTAACTTCCGATTAGGTTTTCTCAAAGTTAACAGGAATAGGCTATGTAGGCCTTCATGTTACCTACGTATCAATCCTATGTACATAACAAAAGTATTCAATAGATACTCTAAATGCAAGTGTCAATAGACAAAGGAACACTTCCATTTTCTTATTTCATTCTTCTAGTTTGACACGGTGATGGTACTCCGATGGATATTTCTTAAGTTCCTCACTCGCTATAACGTTTTCGCAAAATCAGGTACCAGGATGTATGAGTGACGGAGTAATTCCACACATATGAACAAGCCTGCCATGCATTTGACGGTCCTGACAAAGAATACCCTATTTGAGCATTCTAACTGGTCCATGGTTTTGGCGCTAGAACTGAGGTATCAAATGACTAAAGTTTGCAAGTTCATGTCGCTATCTGTTGGTTTTAAAGGTGTTAATATTCTCACGTATGCTGAGATCATAAGGATTAAATATTGCCCCCACAAGAAAACCTTTCAAATTCCACAAGAAACATCTATTTGGATTTTATCTAATGCCACTGTTTTGGTAACAATAAGGTGCATATTGTCTTTCTTATTACCGGGATATGTATAATCAATGTATGGATAATGTGTGCAAGTTCCTACAATTGTTTTTAACTTTTAGTAGTTTTAACGGTCTTTCATATGCTGAGAAAGTTATGTTACCCCCTCATGAAAAATATCAATGTCAACAAAAGTATGTCATTCGCATCTATCTCATGCCTTTCTTTTGATAAAAGTTTCTCTTGGGGTATGTTACTCATGACGTTGTCATAGTTCGCTCTTTCCCAAGAACCACCCCCCCCCCCCCTTTTTACTTCCACCCTACTCGCACAAGCAATCCACCTAAGTGGAATACATGCAAGAGCATGTTTATGGTGTTAAGGGGTATATAGAGCGAGCAAGCAAGGAAAACTTTCAAAAAATGTAGGGAGAAACAATCCAATGAAGACTATCATTAGCATCAAATAGCGACATCTACCGAAAGTCTGTTTTCATCTGTTTGTTGGTTTTAAAACTGTGGTGTTTGGGAGAATTGCTTCTGATCTGACTGGCACCTCATATGCAATCAAAAAAGCACAAACGAGGGATCGGCGCACTTATTTCATGTTAACTGAACATCTCAGTTGGAAAAGTGCGTGAGTTACATCACCAAGTCCTTCCAATTCCTTAATTCCAACTTCTTTTAAACACTTCACATTTTGTGTTGGACTGTCTAACTTAACCATCATGTTTGGCAGTGGTTCTGTCATTTGCATAACAATGTAATTCTGTAAATTCAGTTTAGGTTTCCTCATTTATGGTTTCAATAAAGGAGGCAATCGCAAATCTTTTGTCTTAATGGTAGACTTAATCCATCACTTCATGACAATGTTTTCCTTGATGTTTGTCCTGTATGTAAAATTTAGATATGTGTTAGCTAGTTTTAATCCAAGAGAAAAATCACTCTCAGTTGGATGGGTGAAGAGGGGGTGGGTGATTTCCCATATAAACGAAGTACGATATAAATATGAAAAACATGCGTTCACCTTCATGTAATAAGCATATATCGTATAGGGTAGTTAAGTCCAAGACAGTGCTGTTAGTGATTTTCCCTGGTTGCATATTACTTTTCTTGATATAAATGAGGCATCCGGTTTAAACTGGATGAGATAAAGACTGTACATGCCCTACATGTACAAAGAGAAAGAACGAGACATTGAAGTTTATCATTTATGTCGGTAAAATTTGATATATCAGGTGCGTTGCAGTGTCCGTCTGAAGTTTAAAGAAAGGTCTTGCATACTCATTAAATAAATTGTAAATATGATTTTAAGTGTGCTGATCCATGGGGGTTTCAGGGACAGGTATGTGCGTCTGGACGATTTAGAACCGTGACCGAACTTTAAAGCGCAGTTGTGCAAGCACTGTCAAGTGGCGCTGTTCACGTTTATCGGTAGAAACAGCTGTTAACATGAAAAGAAACAGAAGTCCTTTTTGAGTGTAAGTCTTGTGGAAAGGGCTAGTTTCGGCAGGGAGGTGTTATAACACCTCCCTGGTTTCGGGAAGTTCGATACGAGAAGAAAGTGTTTAAGATTCTCACATGACGATCTCTTTGTTGCCGATCTACCTACAACTGTTGAAAGAAGTGCTTTGACTGTATTTTTCCGTGAAACTGATGCCACCAAATTTTTTAAAAAAGTATTTTATTGGCCAGAGCGCCAAGCAACCCCCCCCCCCTTTCATATATCAAATGTGAAAATTCACCATGCAACTTCCCTTTTATTTTTCAAATTTGAATATTAAGTAATAGGATAATATTTAACAAATATGCAATACATTTTTCGTCCTTAGACTTCAGAGACTTTTAAATTATTCCTGACTTTATATTTGGAAGGTTTTTCTTTTTTATTTTCAATGTTGTTCTTTTCAGAGGAAAGTGAAGGCGTTGTTTTATTGTTATTTCCCAGGCCCCTATGCTACTTTTTTCATCGACGGGGTTCGATTTTAAGGCAAGTGCAACATTTTACCCGACAGTTATGACCAACAAATTAGAACTATATATATTGCTAACGTAGACCTAAAACTACATATCTTGGGTGGGTGGGTGGGTGTGTGTGTGGGGGGGGGGGGAGGGGATCGTCCGAACCACATAACCCCCCGCCCTCGAGTACGGGCCTTATCCCAAGTACTTCTTTTGTTTGTCGAAAGAATGCCAGTTGCTGAATGACCTTTGAAAAGCGAAATGCCTCTAAAAATTCCATAACAAACTCCACATAAATGAAAAGTAAAATGTAGAACATTGTTTACTCTCTATTTCTCCGTAAAGTCAATTCTATGACAGATGCAACATGAAGAACTTCAGAAACAATGCATGAAAACAATAAGGACAACACTTGTTGCTTACAAAATTATGACGCCTCGATTGGCTGGTTTCGACGAATCATAGTTGAGGGGACATTATAACTCGAATGGCGTTCCATGAACTTTCAAACATAAATAGTCATAGGACGTGTGCCAGCTTCTTGCAGTTATTCAGTGGTTCCGTGGAATAGGATCAACTATATATTTCGAGACATCCTTTCGACAATGAATTGATTTCGGTAGTACTTGATAATGTCATAAATAACCCACTGTTTAATGAGAGCGCATGCGTTGTACCGAGTTCCCATAGCGAACGAGGAAATGAAAAATGTTTATTGGAATGCCCCTATTTCACATCTTTCTAGACTTAAATTTTATATTTTTGACTAACTCATAATGACAGAAGTGTTCACACAAATAAAGTGAGTAACTCATAATGACAGAAGTGTTCACACAAATAAAGTGAGTAACTCATAATGACAGAAGTGTTCACACAAATAAAGTGAGTAACTCATAATGACAGAAGTGTTCACAGAAATAAAGTGAGTAACTCATAATGACAGAAATGTTCACACAAATAAAGTGAGTAACTCATAATGACAGAAATGTTCACACAAATAAAGTGAGTAACTCATAATGACAGAAATGTTTACTCGAATACAACAGCATGCGGTTTGCAGTTGTATGGTGGCAATTAAATTTGGTGAAATACAAACTTTCTTCATAAAAAGCTCGAAACAATGTTTTAACTAGCACAATGGTGTCGTTTTGAGAATTTGTCAACTAGGCATTTTCTCAACCACTTACAATTTTGTTGCGCTAAGATTCTGCCGTTCAGTTAAACGCATTTTTGAATTAAACACACCGACTTAGAGGGGCCCGAGTAACAGGGCATAACTCATCTGAGCAATACCTGTGAGGGTTTTGTCGTTTAAAACGACCACTGCAATTTTTTACATCGTAAGTGTCAAGATTTTGTCAGGTGAAGCTTTTACAGAAGCAAGGTTCCTCCCTCTCTCCTTGAGATGGCGTTGGTGGCATGATTAATCATTAACAATTTAATTTACCATCAATTCTGAGTGTCCTCCTCCAATTCGTTCTGGTTTTTCACTTCATCTGCACTTTATTTTCCCTCCGACATTGCAATGACAACATAAATGATGATACTTGAAAATATATGACAACAAGGAATATTAGTTGCACCCTTTGGATATTTTGCACGAAGGCTCCCTATGCATAAAGAGACACCATATGCATCGACTGACTGGCTCCATTATGGGTTTCTCAATTTTAGCATTACAGTAAGAGTTATTGAATTTAAACGTGATCAATCTCACATGGCCGTCAAAATAACCGAGATCATCTCAGTTTAGACTGCACAGGGGCTGCACAGTGTGTCTGTGGACTCTTTTTTATGGTAGTGTTTCCTGGTGTGTCCAGGTTTCAGTGCCGTGAGCCTAAAAAGTTGGGTAATCTTTTACCCAGGTTGGTTACGCATGCCTCCTGCTAAACTGATAATTAAAATGGTACACAAGTTGGTCAAAAGTACTTTCCTTGAGATAAACGTTGCGTAGCAATGCATGAGTGATTTTAACAAACTTGGGCATTTTACCCAACAGTTTAGTATATGTGGGGTATGGTATTCAACCGAGACTGAATTCCTTGCCGACGGCAATGGGATCCACCCGAAGGTGATGTCATGTGTGTGTCTGTTTGCGTGTTCTCTTGTATTGTAGTACTTTCTGAGGACGTGAACAAAAGAATTTCAGGTCCTCAGAGAGAATTTCTATAGAATTCTCAAGTCCTAACAAAAACAACAATAGGGAGTGTATTAGTATGATTAGAGTGTATTATTATGATTAGGGATCAGGAAGAAACAACAAAGCAAACTACAATGGAGTCCTCACTCTGTGTGTAATGTTGACTTGGGTGTGATGCTTTGTTTGTAAACATGATATTCCAGTGAGGGTATCCTTGACTGATCTACTACTTGGTGTGTGGCTTAGCGGTACTCAGTAGATGACGCCTGTGATTATTATTTTTTTTTTGGGGGGGGGGGGACCTCAAAGGACATTTGAGGACACAAAACGTCAAACTGTGAAAAACCTTGTAAACACTATCTCAACATCTGTCACCTTAAATAATTTCTTACTAAGTGTGTAGGTTAAAAGGATGGTCTCGCCACAAATTTAGCTTGGATATGTTGAAGAGTAAGTTTATCCAACCATTCTGGTGAAACTTCGATTCAGTTCCCATGTGTGGTTCTCAAGATATAACTAGTTGAAGTTACCCCCATTCCTACCAACTCTGAACTCGAGGCAAGCGGGAATGACATCATTCACATGGCTGAATAGTCTTTTGTTTTCTCTATTATTGAATTTATTACAATCTTGACCTTGAAATCAATAGATGGTCAGTTTAGGCAGTGGTTATGTGAAGGTCGAAAAACTCTCATACCCCTCATACATTCACATTATGATAGCACAAGATATTGAAGTATTAAATTTTGTGTAAATTTTAAAGAAAAACATAAAATGCTTTATCAATGTGGGGAGATGACATCACTCCTGCTTGCTTCAAGCCAACTATTGGTAACAAATGTGGCGACTTCAACTGCTCATATTTCCGGAACCACACATGGGAATTGAATGGAAGTTTCGCTGTACTGGTGAGATTAACTTACTTTTCAACATATCAAAGCTATATTTGTGGCTAGACCATCCTTTTAACCTAAGTAAATGGACAATGCCTGCTGGTGGAGAGCAAAGGTCATTTAAGGTCAACAGGGATCAAACTGAAAATTTTGTAAACACTATATTTGAGGAGGGTAACTGTGAGGAATCTTATATTTCGTGTATGGTTTGCCCATATTGAGTAAAAGCAAACCTCTACTGGTTTGGTGGAGGTCAAAGGTCATGCGGAGTCACCATTCAAAACTAAGTAAATTCGTACAACTTAAGAAGGACAACTGTGAGCTATCTCATAGGTTGGATGTAGATTGCTGACAGTGAGTGGACGATCCCGTTTTGCGTGTGTGTGTGGGTGTGTGTGTGTGTGGGTGTGTGTGCGTGTGTGTGTGTGTGTAGAGCTTAAAGATCATTCGAAGCCACCAGATGAAAAAAGTGTGAAAACTTTGTACACGTAACATTTCAGAAAGGGTAACTTTCTATAATCTCATAACTAGTTTGTTTATTGTCCATATTAGATTATCTGTATTGTTTTGGTGGCGGTCAAGGTCATTTGAGGCAGCTAGAGCCATACTTTTAAAAATATAGCGATGATCTCTATCAATTTTGCACAAATTATTTTTAGAGGAGGTAAAGGTCTTTATACTTGTCATATTTGTCATGTAGGTGATTCATGTTTGCTAAAGAAATATATCCGTATGGCAAGGAATCCCAATGCCTTTTCGATTTCTGATTATAGTGTACTTAACCGTGAGCTGTGTGTGGAGTTGGTAAAACTAAAAGTGTTATCAATTGTTTGTTGCCGAGTATACAAAAGTCATCGAACTCAGCCGTTTGGGTGCTGGTAATTTGGAGCCAGTAGTTCGAAAACAACTTTTTTAATTACACAGGTCAAAATATCGGACACTATGTTCAATCTTTCATGCAGAAGAAGCTCACGGAGTTAATTCCATTTAAGAAATAAATCTCCCGAACAAAGCAAATGCATTGACAAGTTGACGGTGGTGATAAACAATATACGCAGGCAAAAGAAAAAATGAGCCGGGTGAAGCCGGGTGAAGCTTGCTTAACTTTAATTTCACGTAAAACATGTAAGCATTACCATATGAAATACATTACAATGTTTATCAGAGGCTAGAATATTATTGAGTGTTGCAGAATCAAGTAATTTAATTACACATAAAACGCGTAAGTATCACCATATGAAATATAGTACAATACTTATTAGAGGCGAGTGTTGCACTTAAGTAATTTAATTACACATAAAACATGTAAGTATTACTATATGAAATGCATTACAATGTTTATCAGAGGCTAGAATATTATTGAGTGTTGCAGAATCAAGTAATTTAATTACACATAAAACGTGTAAGTATCACTATATGAAATATAGTACAATGTTTATTAGAGGCGAGTGTTGCACTTAAGTAATTTAATTACACATCAAACATGTAAATATTACTATATGAAATACATTACAATGTTTATCAGAGGCTAGAATATTATTGAGTGTTGCAGAATCAAGTAATTTAATTACACATAAAACGTGTAAGTATCACCATATGAAATATAGTACAATGTTTATTAGAGGCGAGTGTTGCACTTAAGTAATTTAATTACACATAAAACATGTAAATATTACTATATGAAATACATTACAATGTTTATCAGAGGCTAGAATATTATTGAGTGTTGCAGAATCAAGTAATTTAATTACACATAAAACGTGTAAGTATCACCATATGAAATATAGTACAATGTTTATTAGAGGCGAGTGTTGCACTTAAGTAATTGAATTACACATAAAACATGTAAATATTACTGTATGAAATACATTACAATGTTTATCAGAGGCTAGAATATTATTGAGTGTTGCAGAATCAAGTAATTTAATTACACATAAAACGTGTAAGTATCACCATATGAAATATAGTACAATGTTTATTAGAGGCGAGTGTTGCACTTAAGTAATTTAATTACACATAAAATATGTAAATATTACTATATGAAATACATTACAATTTTTATCAGAGGTGAATGTTGCAATTAAGTAATTTAATTAAAAGTTAATTAACGCTGGACCGTGTATTAACGGCAGGATAATGCACGATCGGGGTTAATGCGCCCTCATGCATCGCCTGCATTCGCAGCCAAAGTGCAACCAGCGATAGCATTAACCCCCAAGAGTTGATTAACCTTTGCTCATACATACAAACGAAATTTTGATAAAACAGAACGAAAAAGAGAAAGGAATTTGGTTTTTAAATAACCACATTTATTGAAAAGAAACCCCAATAACATGTCAACAATATACGTGCGCGAAACAGAAAGTAACACCTAAACTAAATGAACAGCAATAACAACTGGCTTACCAACAATGCTTGTTTTAGTTAGTGTACTAATGTGTGGATGCTGTGGTTCAGTGTACGTGTATTCACTGTGCAGTGCACGTACGAACTAACTCGGAGTACTTAGTTACAGAGCGTTGCACAGTACAGGGACTTGCGTTGTGGAATTTACCTACTGATTAGACTGATTTTGGATAAAGACTGACAGATTTATTGAATATACATTTCAAGGAAAGCTTGGAAACGTTTAATGTCTTACTCTCAGTCCTAACAGGAGCAGTAAGTGGAAGACTTGTGGGCGGACACTAATTTTCCTGTAACAGTGTGAGTGTGAGAGTTCTCAGTAGGCTATGCAAAATTTTGGTACTAGGCCTAAGCTAGTTCAACAAAGAAGAAGGATTGGACAGGATTGCATATGGCCAAAACGTTACTCTCAAACATTGCTGTAAGATCACATTATGGCTGTTTTGGGATAACGCATGTCAAGGTCTTTCCTGTTTATTTTTTTTTTCACCATATAGGGCGTAGGCCTTTCAATAGGCCTAAATTACTTGTGCTGTGGAGTTCTCTGTCCTTAAGAATATTAATCCGGTGGTTGTATGGAGACCCTTGAAGATGGCGATGTATCGCAGTCCTTAGTTCTCTTTACGATTTTATTGCATAATGAATTGTTTTTTGAACATCTCAGCAGAATTCCACAAAGAAGGAAAGCTCATTCCGGTAGGCTATTAAACCTTCAAAGGTGTTCAAAATATACTGAAGAAGCTTTCACCCCACACAATTCTGTTATTTAGGTAGGATTACCGTACGTCAGAAGAATTACTACTGACAGTATACTGTGCTATTGTTACGTAGATTTACATACATTTACATTTTACTTTTGAGTAGATTTAGGCCCTAGGCGCGGCCTACAGTAGGTAACGTTAGATCTACAAACTTCAAATCGAACGTTATTTCACTAGTACTATTACTAACCGTAAGTAATACTGTATTAGCCGTTGTCCTGTGCAAGATATAGGTGACTGAAAACACACTGTCGATCTACCGTTTTATTGTGTCCATCCGCCGGTGATTGACCGTGGTTTAACCAGTTGGTTTATCAGAGATTAACCCACGGTCACCTAACTGAAATGGGCCCTGTCACCTGACTGAAATGGGCCAAAAGGAGTTATGGATTTTTTCCAAGTATGTATAAATTACACAAAAAAACGTGCTAGTATTATGTTATGAAATACATTGTAATGTTTATCCCAGGCTAGAATATTATTGGGTGTTGCAAAATTAAGTAATTTAATTGCATATAAAATGTGTAAGTATTACTGTATGAATAACATTGCAATGATTATCAGAGGCTAGAATATGTTTGTCCGTTGCAATTAAGGCATGTGATTACACATAACACGTGCAAGTATATGAAATACATTACAATGTTTATCAGATGCTAACATATTATTGAGTGTTGCACAATTAGGTAATTTAATTACACTTAAAACATGGTTAGTATTACCTGTATTACATGAAATTCATTACAACGTTTGTAATAAACGGAGATACTCAGACAAAAGAAGTAGCAACAGGGCGAAGCTACTAAGCTGTTCTAGTCTGGCTCTTATGTTCGAAATGTTTTATGATGCAAATGCTTATCTAAAATATCAGAGATTAAAATGAGGATATTATTGGTCAAAATATATATTTCGAAGCTTATGGGAAACTGCGAAATAAAAAGTATGCATATATTATAAATCATTAATATCAAAAGTCCTAATAATTTTTGAAAGCTTGATAATAAATTTCGAACTAAAATCAAACAATAGAAAGAAATAAACATAATTTTAGGACCAAAATGAATGACCTCTCTTTCCATCTAAATCTTCCTTTCGAATTCCATTAAATCTTCCTTTTTTTTCCATTCTACCTGACTGAGATTCAGTTTTTGTAACACTTTAGGGGCCCTGCTTTTGTAATGGAGGATATTTGCTGTAAATTTACCGTCTACAACAGCATATCAGTTGACCTTGCATTGAAATTTTGTTTTATGATATTAAGACATCTCAGAATTCAGATGACAACCAGATAGTCCTATCTCCATAGGGGGCAAAATCTGAGAAATTAAAACTTATGCAGAGCAATCCAACTCACCAACATCTGGCCCTTCTATCATTTGGATCGATTGACATTACTAAAAAAGATGTTTCCTGATCGGGTTTTACCATCGGATTTACGGACACAGTACCATTTTTTTCGGACAATGTCGTGAGACAAGTGTTCTCTCGTAGATCTAACAGTCAAATAGAACTAAGTCATTCCTAAATTAGAGAATGATCATAGGCACTTGGTCTACCAACAACTTTCTTTTTTTTTCTCTTCTTAAGCTTGTACGTCACAGTGTAGACGTGCATAAAACTTGTAGTAACCTCAGATATATATGGATTTACTATGACTGCACGCACATGGATAATATTACACATAATCAATTACCTCTTGCCAAGTACACATAATCGCATTACTTGCATCAGGAGGTGCACACTCAGAATACTAACGTCAGATCTTGACTTGGAATTTGATCCTGCACTGAAGCAATGTTTTGTGTTTTCTCACGTGATACTGTAGTGACGTGTGATGGTGACTCAACGGAGAAACACTGCACAGAGATACCGTGATCACTGATTCAGATTTTTTTTCTAAAAGAGACATTTTCGTATTAATATCACTACGCTATAGGGCCACATGTGGGCCACTGATGCAGGGTGTATATCTTTGAATTGTAATATTTCGCACAGTGACGAAGTTTTCTTTTCACAACTCAGTGGGTGTACAGGCGGCGAAGTTTGGTTGCAAGAACTAACATAACTATGCGGTGCAACTTGTTAATATTTTATAATCAAACTCGATGATGTTCGTAGTTATTCTAAGTCATTCTTAAATTAGGGGAACCATCATCGGCACTGGATCTACCAACAAGATTTTTGCAGGGTGTACTTCACGGTAGAGACATACATAAAATTTGCAGAACCTTAACAAAAAATAGATATTGATTTACTAAAACTGCACGCACATGTATAATCTGTCAGTCACATATAATCACGCAAGCATCAGGTGGTGCTGGCAGAGAACGTCTTCCTGACTTGGAATTTAAATCAGCTTAACTATTATCGTGCAGAGGCCGGGCAGCAGAACATCCTTCTCAGCTTTGCTTGGAAGGAACTGGCTGATAGCGCATACAGAAAAGGGCTGACCACCGTATTTACCTTAGCGAAAAACCCAGTCGCCAAATGATAGACGTAAAATTTTCCTCGAGGGAAATTTGGATCCCAGGTACGCCACAGGCTCAGCACTGTGGTCGGAAGATAACACGCTGCGTAGAGGCAGAGCACGAGCGCAGCTATGCGGATCCCACGAAGGCGGCGGTTCCGTAGACTCTGGTTTCCGTTACCGACGATGACGGTGAATGAATGACCTTTTACCGTGGGTTTCCTGACTATCAGATATATCCGCAAATAGAAGAAACTAGATAGGATGACCGGTATGACGTAGTGCATGAGGGCCTTGCTTGTGTGATAGAGGTAACGTCCAATTGCTTGGTCAACGTTGAGGTAAATATTTGTACAGTGGCTCCCCACGCTGACGTGTATGAGTGGTATGTAGAAGTATGCAGCGGAAGACACTATGGGAAATAATTAAATATCGTACGTAGGTAATATACAAACACACATAACGGAAGTTGGAAATACGATATGGTGACTGGTAATGGGTTCCACCGGGATTCAAACAAAGCTACACAAATGTTAGACAGCATGTTGTATTTAAATTAGCATGGTGTATTTAAATTCAGCATGGTGTATTTAAATTAGCATGGTGTCAGTGGCGGCGCTACGGGGGGCATGAGGGGGCATTTGCCCCCCCCCGCCAGATTGTTTCCTTGCCCCCCAGTTGCCCCCCCAGTCCCCCAGTTGCCCCCTTCCCAGTTGCTCTCACCCTTCCCAATCGGATCTTGTACTCATCCAAAATTAATTTAATCACAAAACTATGTATTGGCATTGGACTGAATAAAAACAGCTTCCGGGGAACCATGAATGATAAATGCCTAATTTACGTTACACACTGGCTGCCAGTTTTCATATCACGCCCGTAGCCACTTCAACAGTAGGCCAGCCGGGTCAGACCAATTTTCTCTGGAATGTTTACCGTCCAGCATAAGTGAAGGACGGGTAGGTGGTTGTTTCCCTAAATATAGGAATGTCGTTGTTGAATTGTTGAAAAGAATATTGGTAAGTACTACACATTTTTATAGAATAAAGTGACTGGAATGGAAGTGTATGTAGCCTATGTGTGTGTGTGTGTACTCGGTGGCACCGCGTAAATGTGAAATGGTACTCCCAAAGAAAAAAGTTGGGAACCTTGGAGTACGGTCAACGGAAAAAATAAATGATATAAAAATAAATAATATACCTCTCTTGGGACTTAATTTTCCACCCAGAGATATGCTAAAACCTCAGAGCTTCCGGAGGCGAAGCCCCCTGGACCCCCACCAGGGACCCTACAGTGGGCCCCTGGACCCCACCCGCACGGCCTCGCTCTTCGCGCTCGGTTTTTTCCGATAATTTCTTCTCGGAAAATCTTTGCCCCCCCCAACATTTTCCTCTGCCCTCAGTTTGCCCCCCCCAAGTCTGACATTCTGGCGCCGCCACTGCATGGTGTATTTAAATTCCGCATGGTTCATTTAAATTCAGCATGGTGTATTTAAATTCTGATCAACATAAGACTCTTGTTATGGCATTAGTTCTCTCTAAGATCGATTATTGTAATTGCTTGTATTACAATGGTATTAATCAGAGTTTCTTGAGTAAACTAAAGAAAAAAATGCTAATTCATGGTAGAAATAAAAGAGAACATGCTTCTGACCCATTTTTTCAACTCCACTTGTTGTGTGTTCGCAAAAGAATCTTTTTCAAAGTAATTTTCATGGTTTGCAAATGCCTTTATGGCTAAGCTCCTGTTGTTTTTTTTTTTTTATTATTTTAATCGTTTATTTTGTCTTCAATACTACGCCTTGTCGTCAAGGTAGAGGCTGTGCTTAAACCTTTTCATTCATTTTTCATTTATTATTTAATCTATTACGTAATCACAAGGGAGAAAAAGGTACGTACCGTGTGGCTGTGATGTAAATATAGGCCTGAACAAAATAAGAGATGATGGATGTTACACCCAAGAGAAATATAAAAATTCATAAAGCATTTAAGAATCCCTGTGTACAACGACGTGCTGTTAAAAAAATAGTTTCAAGTTATCGGACACAGTAGAAAAACATGTATCGCCGTGTTTGATTGCTACCTTTGGCCACACCTTGTGTTATTGACGCCTATCTTGGACCTTTTAGTGATACACATGCAGGATCACTACAATCAGCTATTGTGTACGGTCTATTAATGGAAATACTGTAAACTGCCCAGCTACATATTAATGGGATAAAAGACTGAAATAAAGTTACGGTAAATGCGAAATCGAATTCCTCAACTATTTCATGATGTATTATGAAATTAAATACTCTGATAAATTCTCATTCAGGGATATTCTTTGCGTACTGTGGGAGTTCTGATATTGCTTTGAGTCTCTCTCTGTCTATTGTTTTTGTTGTTGACAGCTTTTTACTATTTTTGAACATTGTTTTTTACTTTTATACGCCCTCACAGTAATTTCCACATGCATTTTAGGGCGCGGAGGGTTCCTTTGTAAGTTTGCGACATGCTCTGTTAAAAACAAAAATCCAGTCAGGTGACACATCGAACCATGCTGCATCCAACTACCAAATAGGCTAGTTCGTGGCGTAACTATAGTACCCTCCCTCAAGCAACTATATGCTGATGAGCATCCCGTCTTGATACCGGACATTTTAACAGATGTCAAAATGGTAGGAAGGTGTGTATTGAGTGTAGCAAATGTCTAGAAATTGGTACAAAATTTTCAGAATTCCCAGGAAATAGGTAGCGAAGTAACACGTGGGAGGAACTAAATTGAAAGACTTAATGTCAGAGGAAAAGTCTTAAGCACCGAGGCCGCCATCCTGTTACTTAGGCTTAGCTATAACGTAACGTCTACCGGGTGAGATGAACGCTAGGCGTTGTATGCAGTTTTTAAGCTACTAATGGTGTACTGTAGTTACGACAGTTACCCCCTATAGGCATTGCCTAGTGCATAAGCTAACTAGCTATGAGTTAGCAGCTTACCTCTACCATCAAATTGGGTGTAGTAACAGGGAATTATTAAGTGATGATAAGGGGAGAGGAATCTTGTTGTAAAATAAAAACTAAATAAAAAACTTCAGCTTCATCCATGACAAAGAAAATATAAAGATGAGCAGTAACATGTAGACAGATATTAGTTGAAAGCCATACCAGATTCCTTTAGTGCTTGCCAAAGAAATAAAAAAAAATACATACAAGTGTGGCATGTGCCTATACATACACATTGGAAACATATCAAAGGGATGGAATCATGCAGGCAATTCATTTACATCATTTACTTTTTATTTGAAACACAACCTTCGCCAATGCGCCTTTTCATTTATTCTTCTTTGTAAGTTCGCCCTAAAGTTGCAACTTCTATTTCAATTTGTTTGAGATGGAGAAATTGAGAAGGTTTGGTTCCTGAAGAGAGTCGTTGACTTGGACTCAAGTCACTATTTTGACTTGACTCATGATTTTTGTATTGACATGTGACGTGACTTGAACTTGCGCTGATTTTCCAGTGACTTGACTTGCAACAAATGACTTGTCACCAACGCAAGTCAGAAGCATTGTTAAGATTGCCAAGTTTGACTTTTGACCTCTTCACCTTTGCTCTCTGACCGTTGACCTTAGATGTTGATGGGAGACACAACTTCGGACTATTGGCACCTATTTACATTTCAAATCCATCTAATCAAATCCATCGCGGTCTTCAAGAGGTTGCGCACGCACCTTTTGCTAGATAAACTTGAGCACTATGGGATAGGGGTACCGCCTTGCAGTGGTTTAAAAGCAATCTAGAGGGTCTTCAACAGAATGATGCAATCAATAATGTGAACTCCGTATTTAAGCCTGTTTCGTGTGGTGTCCCTCAGAATTCAGTTTTGGGTCATTTACTGTTTGTAGTCTATGACAATGACCTCTACAAAGTGAGCAACAAATTTCACATCATTTTCCTGCCCATATGACACGAACCCGTTGCTTTCTAGACCTAATATATACGTTATGCCTAATACCATTCAAAATGATTTTATCAATATTCATCATTGGTTCTGTGCGAACAAGTTGTCACTCAATGTCAAGAAAACTTAATCTATTATATTCAGTTCATCTGCCAAGAAGTTTCAGGCAAATGTGAATAGTAATTATCTCAGTGGTGAGAAATCATGCTTTCCAATGTTACTAAGGTTCTTGGAGTGTTTATTGACAAGCATTTCTCTCACCTGGAGTGACCATATCCAATACATCTCTAATGAAGTCTCGAAAAGTTATATTCTTAACGATCTTCGTCATATCATCCCCGAAACATTATGATTACTTTGTACAATATCCTTACCCTCCTTTTCTTCACCTACTGCAATATTGGCTGGGGCAGTACTTAGTCCACTAGCATTCAACCTCTCTTTAGTTTACAGAAAAGAGGAATTCGCTGCATTTGTAATAAAGATTACCTTTATCTTACTGCTCCAATATTTAGTAGCATGAATATTCATACAATTTATGACTTGAATCGGTATTAGGTTGGAATTTTTGTAGTGCAAGTTATCAGTTATCCATTCCGTTTTGTAGGCTATAATCTTCTCAAACGTGTGTCCGATTCTTTGGAGTTTGGCACTCACTTCCTAATACCATCGTGAATTGCAGAATTTTAAATATTTTTAAAAACCAGTTGAAACTTCACCTCATTCAAACTGCTTTTCGTTTGTATATTTGCATATATTTTTCGATTTTTTTAATTGCTTTTAAACTGTCATAGTCTTTAGTTTATTCATCTTACTTTGTATTTAGAGGTAGCAACGTACATAAGCTCCACTGAGCCTCCTGTTGTCACTTCCCCAATCTCTTTTATTTTTTTTCTTCAGATATCTACCTATTTAATTGTATAATCATGTTCAAAGAGATTGAAATAAAGTTACAAGTTCATCCATCCATTCATTCATTCTTTTTCGACTTGAAATTTACCCTGACGTTGACCTTTGACCTCAAAGCAATATGAACATGATTTTAGATAGAATTTTTTACATATCAATGATATATTGCAAGTTTTAGGAGAATAGCCGTTTCGGATTAGGAAATACAGCTGAAATAAGATTTTTACTACTTTGACCTCTGACTTTTGACCTTAAATTTTGATGGGATTATGATGCAACTATGTATCAACACTGACCTACATCGACATTGTGATCTTGGTCTCTCTCAAGTTACATATAAAAATGATTCTTACGTAATATCTTGTATAGCCTACCGGTGATATTTATGGAGGTTCCATAAAAAAAATAGCCACCATGGATTAAGAACTACAGCTAAATTAAAAATTTCACTATTTTGATCACTGACCTCTGACCACTTACCTTTAATTTTCATGGGACACACAACTAGACAATGGGTCACCTACCAACTTTGGCCTTCATCAACAGTGCGGTCTTGAAGGAGTTGTAGACGCAAACTTTTCAGTGTCAAATTTGACCTTTAACCTCTGGTCTTTGAGCTCAAAACTCATGCAAACATGATTTTCAAATAAATTCTTATACCGGTGATATATTTACAGATTGTATGAAAATAGCCATTTTGGATTAAGAAATACAGGTGACATAAGATTTTTACTAAATTAACCTTTGACCCCTGAACTTTTGATTGGAGATTCAAATTCACAACATTGGCTACCTACAAAGCATATTTGGCTTTGACTAATCGGTATCGAGGTCCCGGAGGAGTTGCAGACGCAAACTTTTGAAATTGGAATTTTCTTTCACACAAACCCACCCATGGCACATACTGGCTCTCGTTTCCTTATCGGGACACGAGAAAAGTCCCGGCAAGGAAGTGACTGGAATTCCCCTTTTCCGAGTCGCGCATGTTATCAAGGGATAGCCGGCAGAGATGGCGGGCTCCTGGTACTTATTCGAGAGACCTCCCCGAAGAGACGAAATTTTCGGGCAGCTACGCCAATTTCGAGCTGCGCGTGGGCGAGAACGGACGTCCTATACTCTCGACTGCGACCCCCTATGGCAGCGTCCGTAGATGCAGCTTCACACACATTCACACGTTTTAACTCCCACCCATTCCGACTCACCCAGTACCCTGCCAGGTTTAATCCCTCATGTATCAAATATCAACGACTCAAAATGTTACGATGGCAACTGTTGCTAAGGCAACTAAGAGAGCTATAGTACCCTATAACCATCACAGCAAGAGATCTGACCATGTATAATAAGGAATAAATTAAAAGTATTAAGGCGCGTTCACACTACAACGATATCGGATCGGATTACGATCCGATTTTTTTTATTTTTAGTAAATATCTTCTCCATCTCTGATCGGAGAGAACCCAAAATTTGTCAACTTCTGTAAGTATATGACTTGTACCAGAGGACTACGAAAATGAAATGTTATCTAATTATTTCGTAACGTCACACCGACAGACAGCTTTTATCGGACACACGTAGTCCGATAAAAGCTGTCTGTCGGTGTGACGTCACGAAATAATTAGTAGAAATTTGATTCTCTGAGTCATGCGATACAAATCATTTATTTACACAAGTTGACAAACTTTTGGTTCTTTCCGATCAGAGATGGAGAAGATATTCACTAAAAATAAGAAAAATCGGATCGTAATCCGATCCGATATCGTTGTAGTGTGAACGCACCTTTAAGCACACAATTTTCACCCTGAAGTTCTTCGAGCGTGAACTCTCGGTTTGCAGACGTCACAAACAGCGTTTTGTCCAATAAATTAAGTCAATGGTTCTCGACATAGTCACCAATCCACGGAATCGCATATATCGCTATCGTTTTCCGTACTCATTTGCTCTTTTATATATTATGGTCAAGTTCGAGCTTAATCGAACACGAAGTCCAGTGCTTCATACAAGAGTAGACGTAAGGGACGCGCAAGTGTTGTGTGTACGCGTGCAGAAGCCGAGTGAGCGTCAAAGTCCATGCAGAATCGTCATGTGTCAAACTTCCTTTATTCCTCAGATCAGCTTGTCGCCATTCTCCGCGGCGTTTTGCAATAGTTCTAAGAAGAGGGTGATGTGTGTGATTCCCTTTTCCTCCGTCAAAACGTACTGTAAACATCTTAACTTGTCTGTAGTATGCGCACATTTCCATAAATTAACAAGAAGTGTGGCCTCATCCATTTTACTTCAACAAATATGGAACGCCAAAAGGCGAAAACGAATCGTTGGCGAAACGAATCACCGTCACATGTGATACGTTAATTTTCTTCACCCCCCAAAAAAAAAATCGAAGAAAACGCAAAAAAAGTTAAAGGAAATTAACATTGTCGTTCCTGGTGATCGTAACGTAATGTGCAACTCTGGTATATCATCCCTCCCTTTGCAACGTCTATTGATCTACTAACACCTTGCCCCTCAAATCCACTTCCCCAACCGCAGTCGACTGCCCTTCCATGGATGACAACGCCTCAGTGTGGCCATCAATACCAGTGCAGTCTCCAATCACATATTAAGAACTATGCCGTAGTTTTTATTAGTTCCAATTTAAATGGCATGTAAAAGGGCCCAGGTCTGCTCCTTTCTCACCCCGTTATCCAGTTTCCCATGACCTTTTGAAATACTTATTCATCCTTTGTGAGACATGAGAACCGATAAAATCGCAGTTGTTCATGTTTTTTTTTTCACTAAATAAGTTCAGATCATGCATCACCGTTCGACTAACATAACCTGTACTTCAACGTAGTTATAGTGCTGGCATATTTTAAGGCAAAATGGAGAAAAATAACCAGCTGTAGCTACACTCTCTACGTAGGAATTCTACCCCAGTGTGAAAAGTACCGCCACAAGCTTAAGTAGCAGACGCCTCCAAGTACAATCCTACAAAGCCTACGCTGAGAATAAATTTGGAAAACACTGCGTTACAATAATTGGGATGCTCTTGTATTAGTTTACAAACATATATATATATATATATATATATATATATATATATATATATATATACATATATATATATATATTTTTAATCTTTGGTGTGCGCAACCATCTTCAGGACTGTACAGTTTACGCTTAGGTTTTCGATTGCTGACATTTTTTTTGTACTTTTGAGCGGTTTAAAAAATATATGGTACCGGTGTTTTGTGTTGCAGGTTATTTCTCCTTATTTCGTTTCACTTACCCAGCCAAATTGCCACGAAACATAGCATTATCTTGAATCCTTTCCTCTTCCTTCTGCTCTGTACAGATTGCGAAATAAATCTGTAACGGTCGAAGGCCAGAAACGTCATCGTCAAACCAGTGGCAAGAAGAGTGACCTTCGGTATGAAAGTGTGAATACGCAACGTTACGTCATGAAACATCTGTTGTACGCATTAGGGTCGACCGACATGTAACCGACATGTAAGAATATATATATATATATATATATATATATATATATATACATATACATATATATATACATATATATATATACATATATATATATACATATATATATATATATACATATATATATACATATATATATATACACATATACATATGTATATATATACACATATATACACATATATACATATATATATACACACATATATATATACATATATATATACATATATATATATACATATATACATACATATATATATGCATATATACTAAATTACACCTTTGCTGGACATATCGCAGTTTAAAAATGAACATTAGCAGGACATTTACGATATAATGATGATAGTGTATACCCCCCATCTCCTTGTACAAGCATTGCTCTCTACGTTTGCCTTATTTTTTTCGTTTAAAAATGAACATTTGCTGGACATTTACGATAGGAGGACATATCTCTGTCCAGCTAATCTTTGAACAACAAAATTTGCATTGAAACATAAGTGAAAATCTGCCATTTTGTAATGGTGAATAGTGTATACCCCTAGCTATTTACTTGTACAAGCATTGCTTTCTACGTTTGCCTTATTTTTTCGTTTAAAAATGAACATTTGCAGGTCATTTTTCAAAATCATGTCCTCTGATTGTACAATTTTAACGTATGTCCAGCAAATGTACAAACCAGGGTTATATATATATATAGATATTTATATATATTCATGTATTTATATATGTTTTTATATATATTTATATATATATATTTATAAATGTATTATAGTGAACTCGGTTAGCAGCTGTTATTCTTTGTTTCTGGTACTTTAAATTTCACGGGCAGATCCCGATAGCCACTGAGGCGATTGACATTACAAATTAATTGAAAATGGGCACGTGGACAGGATCTTACGGATAAACATATGTTACATACTTCAGTATGGAGTAACGAAACTGACAAATTTTACTCCAGTACAGAAAGGCAAAGACATGCAAATGTGTGTCACAGGTTATAGACAGGAACTTTTTCGAGTGCCTACAGGTAGAAAGAAATTCCGAACGTTTTTTAATAGTGCTATGCCCAAAGTTTGCAAAGGTTTGTGTTTCTTGAATGTGCGGGTTGAGATTTATTATATGCATTTATATTTTGTTATCCAAGTAGTAGTAACTGACTAGTTTAATCGTGTTTCCGGTAACAAGTTTATTAAGCATTGTAGTGGGTTGGAATTCAGTCTAGCCCGATCAAGTTAAGTACATGGACATTACCTTGTGAAAGTAATAAACAACACCACATCCGAAGATAGCCTTCAAATCGATTCCCGTTGTCCTTTTGACTGACCCGGTCATTTGTGCCATGGTCAAGGCTATGTCCGTTATAGCGAGATTCACAAAACACAACGTCACATTGCTCCTCATATCCCGGT
This sequence comes from Stichopus chloronotus, assembly GCA_021234535.1. Taxonomy (NCBI): domain Eukaryota; kingdom Metazoa; phylum Echinodermata; class Holothuroidea; order Aspidochirotida; family Stichopodidae; genus Stichopus; species Stichopus chloronotus. The sequence continues at coordinate 5,785,028 of CM037836.1, forward strand.
ATCTCGCCACGATAAAGATGATCATACCGTTTAGAGAAATGGCCAGTAGGTTGATCAATAGAAGGACGATATTATACCACAAAGTCTCGGTGAAGAAAATATCATCTATATCTTCTCCCATCTCAGGTGGGGATTCCTGGGTCGTCTGTCCTATTACCGTGCCAACATCATCAATGTCAACCAAATGTTCGTCTGTCATAGAGGTCATCGTTGTTGCCATGGTTTCGTGTCTCTCAACATGAAACAATATCACTGTTGGAAAAGAGAATAGCAAAGTTAGAAAAACAGGATAGGAAGAAACAATTTAAAGGTTAAAATATATATTGCTATTAGCAACAAGCTGAATAAGGGAGGATTCACGGCCAAGAAGCCCTCCATGGGTACACTAATTTCATTGATTCCATTTACCTCACCATTTAATGGTCTCACGTTATTGTAACAAGCAATTGGAATTTCTTCACCTATAAACATTCAACTGGGTAATGGTCACCTCTCTACAAATGTTTACTCCACACCTACAGATGGCCGTCTTTACCTCTTTAAATCTAAACTCGACTAGTATACCAAATAGGTATACGGCCGAAGGCAGGCAAGGAATCCATGCGATTGTGATGTCGTGTGTGTGTGTGTGTATGTGGTTGTGTGACGCCTGCTTGTAAACACGATATCTCAAGAAGCGTAACTCTGAGTAATCTCATACTTGGCATGTAGATTGCCCTTATTCAGCAGATGATTCCTATTGTTTTTGGTGGAGGTCAAAGGTCATTTGGGGTCACCAGAGGTCAAAAGGTGAATACCTTGAAAATTGCTTGTAAACACGATATCTTCAGAACGATAAATGTGAGAGATCTCATAGTAAGCATGTGGATTGCCCATATCAAGTAGATGATCCCAATTTTATTTTTGGGCAGAGGTAAAAGGTTAGTTGGGGTCATGGGAGGTCAAAATGTGAAAAACTTGAATGAACAATTTAAAGAACTGTCCTTTCATTGAATTTTCTACTTGTACTGTAGAATCCTCTTGTTGATTTGATGGTTCCTACGAAAGTAGGCTACATTTGGACATATAGACCATGATGTGCTTGTCTCCATCACTTTGTGATACGTTGGAACGATATCTTATAATGGATTTTTTTCATTAATACATCACTATCGAAACCCAGCATGGCATGATAAAATCAATCAACTTTAATGTGAATGTTCGTTGCATGCTCAGGTATAAAGGTTCCACTTTGTCAGTCTAAGTTTTCAATAATTTAAATGATTTTCGTATAACCTTAGTACTAATTAGTGACATATCTAACTATCTTACTTCTTCATATACTGGTTCAATTACGTGGTATTTACAGTCTACAGCTACTCATGTATCCAAATACGTCCCTGGATCACTGCATAACTTAAGGTCTTTATGATCACTTGCAGGAGGAATACCCCTTGACCTTATCGACCACCGAAGAAGAATGATAAACCAACGCCTAAAAGATGAAAAGAATATGCCCACATCGATATCGGAGTGCAAATTTAAAAGTTTACTTGACACGGTTTTATTTGTTTAATTTCAACTTTCTGTCCATGCTTATGACACACTTTGTCCACATTGTCACCAAAAGCTACAACACCAAATAGCAAGAAAAAATTACTTAACAAAAAGCAAAACTTACCTGTTAACGTTGGACAATACTACCTCATTTCATTTAGTTATGATTAACAAGCCACTGCGTAACTATATCATGTGTTCCATATGTATTTATGTGGTGCCTTTATACAACCGTGCTGGATTAAACTATTGAACTTGCTGGCAATGCTGAACACCCGCCTTATTATGCCATATATTCTCCGATACTTTGTAAGCTGGTTGAGCTATACATTTCTACCCATTCTTTTTATACCGAATTAATAGTCATACAGACAAAATACACTGTTTTAGTGTTGCAAATCTTCTTTAAACAATAGTGCCATGTTCGGACACCAACATTTACTACCAACACCGGTCTTGGGGCAGTTACCTTGTCTAGTTTCTTTGTATACGAACTTTCAGCACATCAATTTTTCTGCTGCTGACGACTGAAACACCACACTCACTCATGGTGGTTCCATTGTTACTTGGGAATCTTCAAATTTCCCCTCACCAGGTTTGGGTCCTCCTGCTAGCCCGTTCATCAAGGGAGCGTTGGAGTGGCAGCTCCCTGGTTACAGGTCATACAAACTGAAAACATATAGCTGGTTCAGTTTTCCCACTTGGTATTTTTTTAAACATCATCCATCATGGAAGGAATATTTAAGTCATTAAGCGTCAAGAAAGCATATTGTTGTTATCAATGACTGCAGCACGTTTTCTCGCTGCAGTCTTTATTCCTTGTACACCATTGCTCTCCCATTGCAAGCTTTTCCTTACATTTGTTCTTGATACAAAAAGTCTGCTACGTACCACTCCTAACAATACCTGTAACAGTCCGGTAACTTTACAGTATGGTGTCCTGCGTTAAAACAAGAAAAAAAAAAAAAACTGACATAGACGTGGCCGTATCTGCTGCTATAGAAGGGGTCCTACAGAACGAAGACTTCCAAAATTTCCTAAAAAACAGCATAGGAACTGTTCTCAGTGACATACTGTTTCCTATTCGAAATGAAGGAGGAAGCAGTGACACGTACGGCTATGAGGAGGGGGGGGGGACTTTAATTAATGTCTATCTTTGTAGGACTAACTCTAGAGAGTTCTCAGTGCCGGATTAACCATTAGGCAAATAAGGCACTAGCCTTGTGGGCCAAACGAAAATGATGGACCATCAAAAGCTGGACTGCAATATTAGTCACACTCTATTTTCCGGTATTAGGCCAGAAAACTCGGACACATTTTGTGGCAGACGATTCAATCAAAATTAAAAAAAAAACCTAAGTGATTACTTCCAGATTTTCATTCAGACCAACATCCAGTCAAAATGTGTTAATGTCTCGCCAATTTACTCTCGGAACTACTGTGCCCGAAATTCTTCATATTTTCAGTTTCCATGTTAAATTGGAATCACGTGTATGTGGCGTATAATGCCAATGCTGCTTTGGATACATTCGCTGACACACATAATGAACTTTATACCTCTGTACCAATAGCTTTCCTCTCACTCAAATATAGGCAATAGAGAGAAGGAAAAAAAAACAACCTTGGATCACTTTGGAAATACTTAAATCAATCAAAGATAAAATATAAAAGACCTACACAAATGAACAAATCACATTACAATAAGTATCGTAAAATTCAGCATATCATTCGTGTTGCAAAGAAAACGCATTATAAAACTTCATTTGACCAATAAAAAGACGACGCAAACGAACTTTGCAATACATAAATGACATTCTGCATGAGGAAAGCGAGGCAACGCTATATATCATGGAGAGTTTATTAAAGGAGACAAATTTTATTCCGATCCCCCAAGCAATGCTAACGCCTTCAATGATTTCTTTATCAATCCTGAGCCGTCTCTTGCTAAAGAAGTTGCCTAATGCACGCCATGCAAAGGCTTTCTTTTAACCGGCAGCAACTCGTCGTCCGTGTTCCTCTCTCCAGTGAACGAACAATAATTGAGACAGCTTAATTATGATTGCCTTGATCGAAAACAAATCAGCTAGTTACGATGGTCTTCGACCTGCAATAGTCCGTAAAGTAATTCCCTTTATCTCAAAGCCTTGTTTTACATATTATCAATGCATCATTTCAGCGAGGTATCTTCCCCTAACAGACTGACAACTGCAAAAGTGATTCCTCTGTTCAAAAAAGTGATAAAAATAAGTTTGTGAATTACCGTCCAATTTCGGTACTGCCCTATTGCCCTGTCTCAAAATTTTTTGGAAAGGTTAGTATTTAAAAGAATTCAGAACGTTTTAAACAAGCACAAACTTCTTTCAAATTGTCAATACGGATTCCGTCCAGGTCACTCAACAGAAGCTACCATTGTTGCGGCCAGTGACAAAGAATAAACAGACACAGACAAACTGGAAAATTTCCTGACTTATACAAAGCTTTTGATACTGCTGACCATAACATTCTTGCAGAGAAACTCTCTCATGAAGTTACGGGAATCGCATTCAGTTGGTTTGATAGTTATTTAATGACTTCAAGACAACAAAACATACATTAAAAACACCTACCCTGCTTCGTCTACTGTCTGTTCTGGTGTTCGCCAAGGTTCACCCCTTGGACCATTAGTTTTTATTATTTGTGTAAACGACATATCTTGTGTTTCAAAAACATCTTCACTTGTTCTATTTGCTGATGACACAAAAATTTCTTTTCTACCGTCAACTCCTGGACAGAACTGTTTGCAATGAGTTAAGATCCTTCTGTGAATGATTTGCGGCTAACAAGCTGTCCTTAAACATTAGCAAACCGAGTTTTTTGGTATTTAACATCTCTCAGTATTTCGAGAATTACACTTTTAACATGAGAGTAAATCTTGATTCTGTAACCAAGAAAAAAAAATTCTAGTAGTCATCATTGACGGTTAACTTACCTGGCAGCAGTAAATTCGCCAATTATGCTCTTAAGTGCAAAAGAGGTCGGTATTATAGGACGGTAGACTTAAGTGTTTTCTTCCTACGAGTGAAACAGTTCTTCGTACATTACATTTCACACTAAATTACCCACACTTAACGTATTGCATTACTGTGTGGTCATGTACCCATAAGTGGTACTTAAAATGTTTAGTTATCTTGCAGAAAAAAAAAATCTGTCCGACATATGAGTCACACTGCTCCACTTGACCATACGATGCTCTTTTCAAATCACTTAATATACTGAAACTTTGGGACATCATCAAACTTGGTATTGCCTCATTCACCTATCGTTTCAATAATAACATGTTATCACCTGGAGTGTCTAATTTCTTCACGACAAACTCCTCCACTCACAGCTACAATACACGGAATTCACAGCTGCTTCTTCATACAGTCAGTCATCCTTACTCTCCTATGAGCCTTTTTGCGGTATCGTGGTATTGACTTATGGAATTCCTTACGTACGACATTAACTGACAGACCTAGCATAAGATTGTTCAGATGTAACCTAAGTAAATACTATCTGTAATGCATACTGACATTGTTTTTTATACTTATTTGGTAACTCAGTCACTTTACTTTTCCCTTATTATGTTGTGACCAGACTGAATAACTAGTTATGACGTTGAATGCCTATTGAACCTAAGGTGGTAGGGTGGGGTGTTTATTCTGTTTTGTTCTTTGGTTATTCTTATGTTTTTTGTGATATTTTTTGTTTTCTCTCATTTATACCTTGTCTTAGTATTATTTAGGAAGCAGGGCACTTGTCAAGCCCAAGAGGGTTTTACCTCATGTCTTGTTCTATTTTCTAATTCGCATTATTTTATGTATACGTTCTGTACTTGCATGATATGAGAAACAAATAATGAAATGAAGGATACTAATAAGTGAATTGTAAGAGACACCCGCACCTAACAACATCAGATGTTTAAACGCCATAACCTTCGAAGCCGGTGTTGGTATGTACTCTAACTTACGTACCCTTGGTATTACGAATTCAACCAACAGGTGCATGGGTACTACACGTAAACTACTACGTACAACACGTTTGTGTGGGCAAAAACACTAAATGATCTAGGACACAATTTACCGAGACAAACAAGATTGGAGAAAGTGTCTGTAGGACACATATTCCTTAACAAGGACAAGCTGTCCTTAGGAAGATGTGTCCTATAAGTCACGAACGATATTTCCTGTCACACCGAAACAGCCTTGAAATAGAGAAAACCTGTATGAAATTTCTCAATTAATGAGAAAAACATTATTCTGTTAAAAAGTGCTAATATATTGGACTGCTCTTATATAAAATATTTATGCTATTGTTGTTAACAGGAAAGTTAGGACAACAGTTTTTATTTTCTAACGATTACAGTTTTTTTTTCCTTTTTGAGAAATTTTCAACTACCATATAATCTTAGACAAAAATCTGGTGCAAGGTTTTGCATCCATTTGTGTCATGTATGTATGTACGTATGTATGTATATATGTATGTATGTCTGCATGTATGTATGCGTGTATGTATGCGTGTATGTATGCGTGTATGTATGTATGTGTGTGTGTATGTATGTATGTGTATGTATGTATGTACTTGCGTGTATGTATGTTTGTGACGCCCTATCTTGTAAACACAATATCTCAAGAAAAAAAGCTTGAACAAATCTCATATTTAGTATGTAGGTGTAACACATTAAGTAGAAGGACCATGTTTTTTTTTGGAGTTCAAAGGTCACCTGGGGTCAACAGGGGTGAAATTGTGAAAACCTTGTAAACGCGATATCTCAAGAACAGAAGTTTGGACAGATCTCATATTTGGTATGTAAGTGTACCACATTAGGTAAAAGAACCCTATTGTTTTAGATGGAGGTTTAAGGTCATTTGAGGTCAACAAGGGTCAAATTGTGAAAACTTTATAAAGACGATATCTCAAGAAGCGAAGCGAAGCTTGGACAATCTCATAATTGCTATCTAGGTGTACATAGCATTGAGAAGAAGAGCCCCATTGTTTTTGGTGGAGGTCAAAGGTCATTTGAGGTCAACAGGTCACTGATTGCAGTTAATGAAAATAATGAATGTTTGGGATGACAAGGAAAGCTAAATAAAAAGTGGTTGCAGTATTTTCATTCTATATTCAGCAGTATGTAATTTGAATAGTCCCTGATTGGGGGTTACGGAAAATTCTAAGCCAGTGCTTCAAGTTGTTTACACAGGAACTATGCACCTTGCAGGGCACATCAAACACTAATTAGCATTTTAGTAAAAAGAAAAAAAGTTAGCGCCAATGGAACATTAAAATAAGTAACAATATTTGTAAAACAAAAACAAATCGAGAAAACCAGGAATATACCACAATACCCTCCCCCCCTAGAAAACATAAGAACAACAAAAAGGACGAGTGAATTGCATGCATGTTTTCATCCCTATACTACAAGAAGGAAAACATGTGTGTTGGTAATAGATAACTAACATTCTTCTCGTAATTCTCGCCAAAAAGAAACCTCAGTGATATAAACGGGAAGAAAAAATAGCTAAATAAGGCCTTCACCTACAGTTTTCAGCCGATTCTCCAATACGTTTTGCTCCTGCGCAGTGCACTTTGCTTGCAAGGGCAAACCAGCAAGCCTGTCTGGCTGTTATGTTAACCATGCATAGCTTCATTGTAAGTAAATACACAGTATGCTGACGCACTGCGCCAACGCACAGTGTTCATCGTGCATGCATGCTACAGCACTAAACCGAAGCAGCTTGGTCGGAACGAATGCCTAACAAACATTTAAGACAACTTTCTGTCGATGCAAACTGCGAAAATTTTGTTAAATTTTGAGACTCCTTTAAGTAAAAGATTTTAGTCACAAAAACCATCATCGGATCTCACAAGTTGTATTGTTGTCTGTGTACACTTTGTACTGTAGCTACTATCACCTCTTCAGGAAAGCAGGATCGAACGTCGAAAGTATCGAAAAATATCTCAATCGGTCACAAATGCCAAAATCATTTACATGACATGTGCAAAAGACCCTAAACTAATAATCTGCAATATTTTCGCAACGCTTAATTGGAAGGTTTAGTCCTACTAGATATTTTCGTCCAATGTAATGTAGTGTGCATCTTGTGTACGTCAATTCATCTTTGAAGAACATTGGATACACCGCCCCCTTCATATTTTCCTTTCTTTAACACTGAAGTTACTTTATCGCGCTCAAGACATCAACAGAGCAAAATTCTTTAAATGCTACAAAGTGACGTGTCAATTGATGTAAATGAATAACTTCCACTTGTTCAAAAATTGAAGCAGAAAAAACACATGGTTAGAGAATGTATCCAATCAGAGGGGTAAAACTCTTTAAAAATGAAAAAAGTTCCGCGTAAAAGAAGAATCGATAATATTTATTTGTAGCTTTGCTGCTTGAGCTGTGCGCCAGACCATGCAGAGGAGTTTGTTTCCATGCCAATTAATGACACATGATGCAAACATTTCTCTCTCTCTCTCTACAAGCAGCATACATGCGTTACGTATTTAGTTATAACATAAGGACATTTCGCTATATCAGGCGTCCTCAATTAAAAATTGTGTTGCTGTACTTCACAACAGATCGCTGAACGTCCCCCTGCCTTTATACCTCTTGAAGAGTTTTGTGTATCAGAGCGAGTAAAAATGGTCCAGTTTGTTCCCTTTCCACAGCTATTTTTTATTTTCACAAAACTTCCAGTTTCTTGATTTATATCTCAACTTAGAACTTTTTGGAAGAAGTTTTTCTCAAGAATTCAAAAACTTTTTTAATACTTTTTGGATATTTTTTGGGCCCCAATCTAAACCACGTAGAGCGCCACTTGCGGCAAAAGCTGGTATTTGGCTAAGGCTGCGGTACATGCTTGAAACATCGTACGTAGTCTTGTGGACCTCACCTTTCGATGTGAAGTGTACATAGTAGTCAGATATGTAACAAAGATTGGTCCAGGTGTTCACAACCAGGAGGAAGTGTGCAATTTTGTATGTTGGGGTATTTTGACATGCTGAGTGAAAAAAAAAATGCCAGATCCAAAAAGTCTGACCAAAGAATAGGCCGGCATTTTGAATTCCAACATGGCCTCCATGCATTGGTCATTACTATCTTAGATTCCAAACGATCTATTCTATCTAAATTTGGTACGCAATGGCATCGTGAAATGCTGAATTTGATAACGGATTAATTTTAACTATTTGACAAGCCAACCTCATGGCAGGCAGTATGCAACATTTCACACTTTCTATCAAAGGCGAACATGTTTTTACATGTCTGTCCAACTATAAAATGAGACTGAAATAATATGGTTGCATGTTATGTCCATACATATTTTGGTCATTTCGGAGTAGCCTACACCGGGCACTTAACTTCTCCCTACTGCGTAGATACCAAAGCTTTGATACTTAGATAAGCCTCACCAGAACTGAAGTTTGGGCTTCCTGGAGATGACTGACCTACTCCGACGTAAAGTGTTTTTCAGTCAGAACCTAGACCTATCGCGACATCCACAATATGACCTCAATAAAGGATCTACTGTTAACTTCTGTCTTTCACTCCCACCTACCCTTCTGAGACATAACTTATCGTGTCGCTGGAACATTCCTGATGATCTCAAGTGTGACTCTGCCTTCGTCGTTCATTGTCGCCCTCCCCCCCCCCCCCCTAACCACAGACACAAACTTACAACTAAGAAGTTGATGGATCTGTCTTGATTTGAACTGCAAGAGACTGAGACCTAAGTTGATTCCAGAAATGGTAAATCCACCACAAGACTGAAATTCTAAGAGAGGGTGCCAAACGAAAAGAGTAAACCAGTGCTGAGATTCAAAGTGGTTTCGATGACTTTTTAAAATCTCTGATGACCTTTGACCTCTCAAAAAAGACAGGCTTCATGTATTTTAAATGTAATATCTGCATACCAAGTATAAAAAAGTATCCATGATTCCTATCTTGCGATATAATGTTAAAAGGGTTTGCAGTAGTTGACTTCAAAGGACCAACAATGGCTCTTGACCTCCGAAAAACAATGAGGTTCTTCTACTTGATGTAATGCATTCACGTGCTCAGTGTCAAAAGTTTCCAAGATTCGTATCTCCAGATATAGAGTTCACAATGTTATCAATGTTTGATCTTTGGTATTCCTCGGACGAGCTTTGACTTCCACAAAAAACTATTAACTCTTCTACGTATGCAAAGTAAATATTTCCATATCCTGAGATATTCAGGCAAGACCTCTGGTGACTTCAGCTAACCTTTGGCCTCCATCAAAAACAATAAGATTGTTCTACTTGATGTAATGCATTATCATTCCAAGTACCAAAAGTTTCTATGATCTCTACTGTACCTTGAGATGTCGTTTTAGAGAAATTTTTTGGTGACCTCAGATGACATTTGACCTCTACATAAAACAAAATTCTACTTCATGTAATACATTATCATGCTAAGTATCAAAACTTTCTATAATTCTTGTCTTGAGATATCTTCTTAACAAGTTTCAGTATTTGACCTCTAGTGACCTCAGATAACCGTTGACCCCCACCAAAAACATTGGACTTCTCCTACTCCATATAACACAGTCACATACTAGGTATCAGAAATTTCCATGATGCACAACTAGAGATGTCGTGTTAACAATGTTTTCTGTGTTTGACCTCCGGTGACTTCAGATGATCTTTGAGCCCCCCACCAAAAACGATTGAGCTCTTCTACATATACATATGCAACGTAAATATTTCCATGACTCCTATCTTGAGATATTGTGTTAACACAATTTTCAGTGTTTGACCTCTGGTGACCTTTGACCTCTACCAAAAGCAATGTTTTCAGTGTTTAACCTCTGAAGCTTCTGATGACCTCAGATAACTTTTTACCCTACCAAAAAAAAAAATAGGATTCTTCCATATGATATGCGGTACCTACCTACCGAGTGTGAAAACTCTTGGAACTACCTTTCTCACGATATCGCGAAAACGACTTATAACCGTTGCAAACAAACTCGCACACACACACACACACAGACGAACAATCATGATCGCAATAAGATTGTAATTTCATCGAAAAACAAAAAAAGAGCTTTGGTTTTGCTATGAAGTTGTTTGACCAACAGGCAGAATTGGGTGTGGGACTCACACTGCAAGACGTATTCTGAGTAACACTTTGCCTGCATGTGTCTATGAACTGTCAACATATTGTTTTACAAGTCGCGTTTGTAGGGAGGCCTACATCTCGTACGCTACTCGAACGAAACCAGTGAGACTAGCATTCATGTACCTCACTTCTAAAGTACAAACTTTGAAAGACCCACGTCCAGAAGGCCTTTCTCCGTAATAACTAACAAAGACAACAAAAGTATATCGTAAAGATAGACATGCAAATAATGTATTAGTTCACTAATGGCACTAAAGATGAACTGCAAGTAAACATTAGGAACTCAGTGGCGGATCCAAGGGGAGTGGGGTTGGTTGGGGTCTTACAACCACCCCCCCCCCCCACCTTGAGATTTTGTGATTTTTGTTTTAAGATTTTTTTCCGGGTTTTGTTATTGTGATATAATAGGCTATCCTCTTTTAACTCCTAATCAATTAAATCCGTAAATTAGTACCCATTTTCTTAGACTCAAATTTTTGGATTACGTAAGACACTATTGCACTAAAAATGTGTGTGTGTGCTTCTACGATGTAACCTATGGAGGAAGGGATTCTGCAGTGGAAATTGAGCCAATCACAGATCTTGTTGTTCTGTCCTGATGGTGGCGCTCCGCTTAGTCTCCCCACAATTTCCCTGCACGAGCCTTTTCTCTCGTAGTTCCTGAGGCGGATCCGGCGGATCCTTTTTCTTATTGTGTATTACTTGCTTTGATCATCCCCTTTGGACTCGGAATAAAATCAGGATTATTATTTCCCATTTTCTTGGGTTTGTCGTTGGTAATACCTTTTACTCAAATGAAGAGTTTTGACTGGGTTCTCATGCAAACCACTAGGTACATGCTGCTCAAGTAACGACCAGGAATTGCATCTCCGGCCATCTGGCAAAAAACCCGATAGTGCCATTTACTTGAACTACCGTACCCCTCCTTCATAAAACTTCTGGATCCCTTCGTTATAAGGTGTTTGTAATGCCCAAGACTATCGCGGTGTCTACGACACTCACTTAAAAAATAGCCAGAATTTTGGGGCCCTTCACACCCTTTCAATTAAAAGATATGACCCCAGCTACGGCCCTGCATGCACATAACAGGGGCATAGGCTGAAATATCGACTAGCTTTTTTTCCCTGTGACAGAGTACAGAAATGAGACAATGTGATTTAAAGATGTTTTCATTACTGTGCACCGGCCTCTCACATTTTCATTCTGAATCATCGAGGTAAGCTCCAAGAATGAACATTTCATGAAAGAAGATGGAAAAAAAATAATAATCACCGAAAAAAATTCTGGAGATATGTTCAAAATCCATAATCAAATGTAGCACCATTTTGCATGTAGACCACCCCATGTATGCAAAATTTTTGCCACGGGGAGGTGGACACCCCCTCTCCATAGACCTCCAGGACGAGCTTCACTTATTCACAAGCCATCATCACCCCCCAACCCTTGGAGGAAACCTGGATCCGCCCATGGAACTTGTACGTATTTACAGATTTGTATGCCAATATATACCCATAAATACTAGGCAATATCTGGCTAACTGCATACACCAAAATACGACGTATTGCGCAAAAATATATTGTGAAAAATGATTAAAGGGGCTAATTGAGTTGAGATCAGTAAAGATTGCGGTGATTTTGAAGTATACAAACACACGACAATACTCACAATTAGCATAATTAATCAAGTTTCACATCCAATAGTTATATAAAGGCTGTCAATTTTTTCGAATTTTTGACCGTTACTTGCTCTGATTGTGTGCATGTGAATGTACTAATGTGAAAATGTCTGGTCACAAAGTTTCAAAAACCAAATTTAGTCGTTGGTTACTCACTCATTAATGTTCCAATGTATGTAAAACTTTGGGATCCTTTTAGTTTGACTGTTTGTCATTAGTATGTGAAGGAAACTTGACCGGTTTAGAAAAATTGAGTGAATTTCACAAAACAACTCAATGAGCCTCTTTAAATACACAAAACCACATTCTCCACAAGCCCACGCAATATCCGTGCCAATTCCTAACAGAGCAACGCAATACATATACACATGCATAGGAACCTATAGCTAGGCCTAATGACTTCTACGCATGCAATAGACAACATATGTGAAACAAAGTAAAAATCACTCTCCCTCTTTTGGAATTACCAGTGTCCAATATACATAAGGTGAAGCAGGTCCCTGGTGTGTACATATCAACAAACTGTACTCGCAGCTTTCTGAATACGATAATGTTCACTTGCAACCCATGTAAGGAGAGGTCTAGTCATTGAGTGCTAATGACATACACTGTAATATATTTAAAGAGAGAATGGTTTAGTCAACGACAATAAGCAATACTGAACACTCGAAATGCATCCCATCGAAGCCAGCTAAATCTACTTTTCACAGAATGTAGAACATCTGCTCTGCTCTAATCAGAGAATCTGAAACATTGGAATCATTGAGACACCAATCTCTTCATGATGATTTCGCTACACTTAAAGGGAAATAGGGCGTTTAGAATATATCAACATGGCATACGAAGGAAATAGCTTTAATCATTATTAAACTATTCAGTCACACCAATGAACACCTGCAAGACCTTCATCTTCTCAAAACATTATGCATGTGGTGAGTAACGGAAGATGCATAATTTGAATTTTAAAAAGTTTGGGTGAACAAATTATTGTTGAGCAACAAATAATTGAATTTCTATCTATGAGAAACTTATTTCTTGAAAAGAAGGCTACCGTCCTTCCTTATTTTGAATAATCTGTCATTCTACCTTTACAAGCACTGGTTTTTAAAGCTGTTGTTGTTTTCTGTCAAACAAAGGCCCTATTTCCCTTTAAGATATCGCGAAAACGAACTAAACGTCACAAACACACGCACACTCACCCAATCCCAAATGCACACGCACACACACACACAAAAGAATAAATATCACCACCTGTAACAACAGCTGTCACAACACCAAATATAAAAATATAACCGAAATGATCACTTTTCAAGAGCACTTTTCAAGAGAGCAAAATTAGAACACCGATCCTCGTTTCTTGTTATCAATTGATCAACACTTGCACAAAAGGGAAGGAAGGAAAAACAAAGGAAAAGGAAACTGATTGAATGAAATCAGTTGATGATAAGATTCTTTTTTTCTGATAAGTATCTCAAATCCAATCAAACTTACTTGTAATTGAGAATAGAAATATCACTTTATGTATCTCTCTTGCCTCTTCTGTCCCTCACAGATTCTGGATGAAAGCTCATCTTTCTCAATTTCGTTATATATATATATATTAGCCTGCTGACTCATCGGCAGAGTCGATAATTACCGACCTGCTCCGAACCATCTTTGACTACGTGACTTTTGTTCCTCATTAAGTGAAAATGAACCCTGAAGAAGTTTTCTGCAAGATGCGGGGATTTGCGCCAACGCCAAAACCAGGAATTAAAACCAACACATTCATCAAGGTGTAACTTTGAGGGTAACAGTGTGCTCAATTTCGGGTGAGTGAAAAAGAAGGCTAATTACGCAGAATTTTCACCAATACGTTGTCTGAAATATACAACTGATTCGTAAATAATTAAGTAGATTAATGCTTATTTCGCAACGCAAGTAAATCTCTGAAAAAAAACAATATTCTTTGCAACCATAGATCAAAAGAGACCCCACATAAACCAATCAGTGGCAAATGTTTCGTAGTTCCATAAATGTTGATTGCTTTGAGCCCCTTCAGCTGAGTTTTGTCATATTTTCACGATATTCTGATACCTTTAGGTTAACATTTAAAGGCAAATTATCTGACGTGGCCAATGTCTCTAGATACGTTTGAAGAACTTGTTGCACCTCTTCTAGTCAAGAGATCGCTCACGACCCACGCTACCCTCACGTTCCCTCGCGAATATGGACGCTTGTTGTGATATTTGTGACCTCTTGCATTAACGCCACACAACAACAAAGAAGGGCTTCCTTCTTGTGGGTAAACAACAACACTGTGACGCCACATGTTTGGGATGGGCTAGAGACTTTTTACGGGACGTTATTGCTTTTCAGTTTGGTATACCGGCCATTAGTACAGAAGGTGTATCATCGATACGCCTTACCTTCAATTGTTATGCAATGGACGCTAGCCGTCAAAATAGAGAGACGTGAAGCGTATGATGTGAGAAACTTATATGCAGCAAATTAAGCCTGCGTAGTATCATGTGAAAGCAAATAGGAATGACCTTTTTATATACTTCTATAGATTGCAGCAGATCCTAGGTTTATAACTAAACGATTCGAAAACTAAGTTCATCACTCTTGAAACTCCTGTCACAACTCATACCCGTACTTCCATCAAAATTGGCGATGATTATGTTGGTTCTTGTGATCAAGTCCGCAATCTTGGCGTTATTTTTTATAAACACATGAAAATGGATAAACATATCAGTAACGTTTGTAAGACTGGTTTCTACTATTACTTTTAATCTCAAGAAGATTAGAAAACATATGTCTGCTAAAACTATAGGCACTTTGGTACATTCGTTTATTAACAGCCATATATGGATTATTGTAATAGTCTGTTTTATGGTACACCTGTGTATTTGATTCAGAGACTGCGACGTCTGCAGAATAGTGCAGCCAGACTTGTCGTTGACTGTTATGGCTTCAACGTCCGTATCATTCACTCTCTTCACTGGCTGTCAGTTGAATTCAGAATTTAGTTCAAAATACTGCTCAATGTTTTTAAATGCATTCATGGTATGGGACCCTCCTATTTATCTGATAATCTGATTTTTCAGGTCAATCCTCCTACACTTTGCGTTCTAGCAATACTCTTAAAAAATTTGAAATCCCATGGTGATAGCGCCCACCGTCAGCTGGACCCAAGCCCTGGAATTGTCCCCCCATTTCTATCAGTTCTCCTTCTCTCGCGCAATTTAAATCCGAGTGGTGTTTAAAGACTCGTTTTGGCTTTTCGTTGGGGTTGTGCAGCGCTTTTGAATACTCTGTAAATTGTAGCGCTCTACCACATCATTAATTATTTTTGTTTCTGGTTCTTTCTCAACTTCTGTGTTGGTATGTGTTTTAGTGACTCTGATCTCAAAGTCCTTCTCTGGGAGACTCTGGGAGATAAAGTATGCCCCTTCATGAGGATGAGGGCAGTGTCTACTTGTGCTGTCTTTGTGAGTTGTTGCGCTTTGTGTTTACCAGGGATGTGTTGTGGATGGTTGGTTGGTAGGGTAGGTTGTTGGTGTTCCTCCGACTGCAGCGATTCCTCCGAGGATTACCCTTGCTTTGATGTTCCTCAGTCTCTGTATTTCT
Organism: Stichopus chloronotus; assembly: GCA_021234535.1. Taxonomy (NCBI): domain Eukaryota; kingdom Metazoa; phylum Echinodermata; class Holothuroidea; order Aspidochirotida; family Stichopodidae; genus Stichopus; species Stichopus chloronotus. The sequence continues at coordinate 5,801,011 of CM037836.1, forward strand.
AGTTTTCAGTCTTGGTACTTGTCTACCTTCTCGGCTATGTTTGAATCGTTGGGTATTGCCACATCAATTATCAGTCCTTCATGTGTTTCTTTGTCTATGATTGCCGGGTCCGGTCTTCGAGCCATCATTACTCTGTCAGTCCTGATTTCGAAGTCCCAGAGGATCTTAGTTTTGTCGTTTTCTTCCATGAGGGTTGGGTTTCCGTAGCCGGTGTTCGTTGTCGTTGGGAGTCCGTAGTGCTGACATACTTCGTAGTATATTACGACTGTTACGTTCTTGTGCCTGGTCTTAAAGAGGGTTCCGGCTACCTTGGGGCAGTCTGTGATTATATCTGCAATTGTCTCATCTTTTTCCTGGCACATTCTACACTTGGGGTCATTCATTGTGTGGAATACCTTTGTCTTGTGGCATTTTGTGTTTAGGGCCTTGTCTCGGGCAGCTGTTATTAGCACTTCTGTTTCAATCTTCAACCTTGTGTTTCCTTTCGGCCAATTTATGTACTTTCATTGGATGCCCCCTTTACTTCTCGTTTGTGTTGTCCATGTAGCTGTATGTTGGACTATTTGCTGGTGTACTCTGTCCCCATTCCGCCATTTCATCTTTCTTTGATTTGTACCCTGTTATTGCTTTGTGTTTCCAGACTTCCTCTTTAAGTGGGTCTGTGTTTTTCGCTGATGTGATGTACTCCTGAATTCCGGCACATTAATGTGGCTACATTAGGTTTCTTTTCGACCTCTTCCGCCATCCTTTCATGGCAGGTGTAGTCTATGTATGTCACCTCTAGGAAGGATTCTTCCATACATCTTCGTTGTCTTGCGCGTCATTCCGTCCGGTTATTCGACTGAGTTCTGTCTGCTCCCAGTCAACTATGCCTACGGTGTATGTGATTACTGGTATTGCATAGGCCTGTGTGTTAATTGCTTGTACCTTTTTTTCTGCAATTAGGTGGTGTTATAATTCCTGTAGCAGTCTCTTTCTGTATGTTGATGTAGCCTCGTGTTGGACTTCTTTCTCTTTGTTTTGCATATTATCATTATTATTAGTATTAGTAATATTATAATTAGTGTTAGTATTATTAGTAGCAGTAGGCCTATTCATCCTTAGCGTAGATTATTAATGTTACAAAAAGTATTATTGTTTTATTATTATTATTGTTATTATCATTATTGTTATTGTTATTATTATTATTATTCTTTCACAACCTCTCGGTCGGACTTCATTTTTGCGTCTTCTTCTCACACCTCGGGGTCCTACCCGGATCCTGGGAGGTCGAGCACTCGTCTCAGAATGTGGGCACTTCCCAGTAATGTTGTTTTTATCAGCGGTCTAACTTCATGGTTGCCTGGTATCTGACCCAAGTATGCCTCCAGGTTATTGGTGATGGCTCCTAGTGCTCCGACCACCACGGGGACAACTATTATTATTATTATTACTATTATTATACGTTGACCCTGGATTTCTGAAATGATTTATACGTTTATTGAGAGCATCATACACCCAGAAATGCCCGTATTATTATTTCTTTACGGAAATTGTCATGATGCAGTACATAGAAATATAAGACGTATAACTTAAAAAAATACTGAAGAAACCAACAACCATATTTCCTATACTATACTCTGAACTCTACCTAAATTACAGTCGTAATATTCAAAGTTTTCATTTTAATTTATTTGTTAACCAGTTTATGAGAGAGTTTGCAATTGATTCCGATGCAGAAACAAGGTTTGCGATCTATTTCGAAATTCCTGATGGCTTATTTTTTTGTTACGAAATATTTTAAGAATCTTTCTAGGAAACAATCCATCCAATAAAATAATAAATGGTTTACACTACACGATATTTTTGGCTATTGAAAAATCAACAAGGAGGAAATAAATTAAGAGCTAAAAAGGAAATAAACATTGGAATATGGTAGTTATATTTCTTCCTTAACGGTGATCTTTAACAAAACTGAAACAAAGGATTCATGTTTTCCATTTCAAGTTAATGAACATAGTATGCCCCTGTGGATTCTATTTTACCACTTCATGTTTATTGTAGTTTTTATCCACTTGTCCTCTCTCGGGAAGCAAGAGATTAAGGTAGTGCAACCAACCTGTACGAAATACACGTATGGGAATTCAAATACAGAGTTAGTAACCAAAATCAATTGTTGGTACCAAGTCAAGACGCACTGATGCGCGTTATATATCATGATAGGTTATAATACCGATACAGCACTAGCAGACAATTCACCGGGGGGATGAGCATGTTTATGTTTTGGTGCAATGCTAATCCTCAAAAGTTTGCCACAGACTTAATTAAAGATCAGAAGTGATATATATATATCCAACTGAGGTTCAAGTATGAAAAGAAGACTAAGTGTTAGAAAAGAAAACTGCAGAAAGGTTGCCTCAAAGTGATTGCATGTATACGGATAAAACAGAAAGATAAGGTCATGTTTGATTTTAAGTTTATTCTTATTGTTAAATGTAAACGCGCGGTCATGCAAAGAACGAAAATTACGGTAAAACTTTGGAAACAAAGAGAAAAGGATAAAAAAGAGTAAAAGAAAAAATAATAGATATTTGAAAATTAACAGTTCTTATCTGTAAGGAGTCGACCCCGGCTTCATGCAGTACAGTTACTCTTACCGGTGTATCACAAACATACTACTAAAGTGGTAGCTCCTTGACTGCAGAGACGTCGATCCTGGGGGAGAGGGTATAGGGTGGAAATTTTCCTACCAAAGAGAATATGGGGGGTAATCACATCGTTTTGCTCCCCCCCCCCCCCATAATTCAGGTAGAGTGAAAATAAAAGTGCATAAAATGGTGGTATATAAAGATGACTTTCTCAGACAAACATCTTTCTGAAAGTTAACGCATGTAAATTTTTATTTATTAATTTTTATTACAAATAGTAAATGGGATTGATCGTTTTATTACTATGTAATTTGGACTCGCTTGATGACTCTCTGCCAAACTTGTAGTTTGCGATTACTCTTTGTACAAACTCGTGTACTATTAACAGCAATATCATGATATCAAAACGTTACATACACATACGTTCGTACAAAGTTTTGTTACTAATTTATTGCTGTTTTACCCAAGATTTTTGATCAGTTTCACTACGAATACATGATCCAACCGCTTATGTTTGCAAAAGCCGCTCCCCTAAAGCAATTTCAATCAGTTTGTGCGTCGTTTTCTTATTTTTGACGGTGTTCGACTAAACCCCAATTGTCATTTTCAAAAGTAGAAGTCCATGAAATTAATTTCAAATTGGCTTCGAAGTCTTTATATGACTAGGAACTTATTTTCTTATCGGTTCAACTTATTTTCCCGAGATTTTACTGATCAAAACCTACTAAAGTTTAGAGCTGGACCAAGGCCGAAGGCACTGCACAGTGAGTAGTTTTGCATTACTTCAGCTACTCGTCTTGGCATCTCTGCGAAAGAGCTTTGTGTAAGCGTATTAAACCACGTTGTCGCGCAATAGTTACGGGGACATGTTAACCACACAACAAAACTTCCCACACACGCACAGCATGAAACGTGTTTTGCGTCTTTTTTTTATCCTACTTTCAGTGTATTTGATCCCTTCATAGATTGTCCATCTGAAGACAGAACTGAAAAGGGAAATAATTAAAATGGAAAGAAATCTAACGTTACGATTAATTACGTACTTTTGTATTTAGGGTATGTGTGTGTATGTGTCTGTGTGAAAATTTGTTTGCGTGTGTGTACCTGTGATCCCGCGTTCGCTTGGGGGGGATTTTGTTGCCCGTTTCGGGACACGGTCCAGGGTTCCTGCTTCATGTGGAGAAATTTTACCCCCTCCACCCCCACCATCTTAAAACCAAATGTACGCCCTGTTTGATCGCTTTTCTTTTTGCAATTGTTATAATTTTGTCCTGCTGTTAATTTTTTTCTCTCATCGTTTTTTATAATTACGATACACACGTCAATCATTTTTTAATACAAGAAAACGTTTAATCAATGTTTTGATACTTTATATTTATCATTGTAAATATTACCCTTCTTTTCGTGGCTTTCAACTGTCAATGCCCAATTGAATTAATCGTAAAAAACGTTTCTACACCTAAGTCTCTCCTTTGAACAGCTGTGGAAAAAGTAGGGAGGTGTGATTAAGAAGGAGACACATATAATTCCTTCCTTTGAACCTAGCTAGTTGCCGCCAAAGACATCTGCTTTGTTCACCACTTACAGATTCAATGGGCTTAAAGCGTATTAAGGTCTTAACGTGAAAGGGTTCATGTCGTCTGCTACGTCGTCATTTACATTGGAAAATTTGGTCCATAGTTGTAGCATTGCCAGTCGCTATTCTTGAAAATGAATTTTCACCTTTTCGACGCCTTCTGACGTTCATCATAGTAGACCAGTTTTGGCATCAAAGCATTGTTCTAAGTAACCCTTTTCATAGGATACAAGCAGGTGTGAATAAACTTACTTGGATACCGTCTAGAAATTGGATATATCACACAAAAGTAAGAGGGTGCTTTAGCCGTACTCATCAGTTATGGAATGGGACTCTTATCACACCGGAGAAAAGCGAACAGGATTAGCATAAATTTCAGTTGTAAGTCCTTCTAAATTGCACCTCCCTGGATAAAGTTCTTAAAGGGCAAATAAGAAAGTTACATGGAACAATGGAACTGTAAATCTGTCTCATGAAAACCAAAGAGAATATCCTTCTAGTGTGAAAATTAAGAGGCTGCTTAAAATTCTTCTCTACACACCCAAAATGCTTATGCTACACATGATATGCAGAATAAATGGTCAATATTTGTCTCAATCCGAAATCACAAATCGGACAGGAAGAGGAAGCTACAATATTTGCGAAGAACAAACTTATTTGTACAAACAACCCTATGTTTTAAATAGAAATACTGAGGGTTGGGTTTGGGGGATACTGCTAAAGGGCACACTCAAAAAACTAAGACCATGTGTCAACAACTAAGAAGTAATCTTTTTTCCAATTCTTTAAAGAAGTGGCTTAGACAGTACAGAATGGAGTAAACAAAAATAGACACTGAAGGGAAGTACATTACCTCTCGTCAAAGAAGATTATTCACCGGGATCATCTACTGCATATTTAAAGCATTTTTTCAATGACCGGGGGATAGTGTTTACTAGTCTCCATCGAATAGTGAGGAAAAAGAGGAATCGAAGAGAGAATGTAAAGGTAAGGAAATTTAAGTTGTTATGGTTTATCGAAAAGGTCCTTCACTCTAAAGAGACCTTGATTACATAAGTTTTTATGAAAAAGTATTTTGCCATAACTAGTGATGTGCCAATTGTTTTATATTATCCATTCCTAATATTTTCTTCGGGAGTTGTGTATGGAAGTTCACACACGGTTTTTGTGACTTTTGAAAATAAACCTGTTTTAGATAATCGTTTGTCACTTTTTTTGTTGACAATTACACCAAAAATAGTAGATCAGAACAGGAACATTTAATGGTCATGTTAAAAAAATTCAAAGGGCTTACATAAGCGTTAAGATATCTTTGCACCATGAGCATTTTACTTTTGATCTCCTCATATATTGCCTCGAGACCTCCCTCAATAAAAAAAAGCTTATAAATCATTGAAGAACGTGTCCCCTTTTTCTGTAAGGAGACACCACATAAACTTGTAGATAATCTTTTCAATCTCTTCAATAGAAGTGAGTCCTAAAACTGGTAAAACAAGAATACAAACTGTGAGATGCCAAAGCATAGACCTCGTATCTCTTATTGACTAGAAACGAAGAGAAAATTTTAGTGTGGATAATTTCGGAGACAATCATAGTATTTAGTAAAACAAAGCATTGTGCTTTAATTGAAATTGCAAACTGGTCACCTCAGTTCACCTAAAAGTTAGAGCTTCCGCGATCAGCTGTTTCTATACCAATCGTCACTGTGCTTCGCATTGGCTTGTTCAAAAAAGCGTGAATGAAAGCTGAGGCCCAACTACCTGAGTCTATTTTCACATTTGAATTTGAAATTGTATTGCACATTTTAGCCCACGAAGTGTATTTCCCCAACTTCGTCTGAATGGTGCAATTAAAAAAATGTAATGAAGGTTTTAATATGAAATTCTAATGTTTTTTTTCTTTTGCGTGAGCGTGCAATCATTTTAAACTAATGATTCCCAATCTTTTGTACTCCCCGTACCCCTAACTAGTAAATCATCTGGTACCCCTACACTTACCATTAAATTGATTGAGAATCGACCCTTAAACTGTAATGTTTTACTTATCATATGTGACTTGTTTGAGATACACTTCAATTTGTCGGATGGTATGGATCGTTTTGTCGGTGAGACATATTTTGACGTCCCATGTGACAGCTGCGGATATATAGGTCTCCCACTTGACAGCCGTGGATACACAGGCCTTGCCCTTCCATGGTGTTTACTGTCCAGAGTTGATTAACCTTTAATTGATACATGAGAATAAATTCGTGACACAGTATAACGTTGTATCCTATTGTATATTGTCACATTTTGTTCCCGTCTATGGTTCATTTGGTTACCGTACTTTACACTAAAATTAAAGCAAATTTGTCTTGTAAGACTCAGTATGACATTATGGACACTCAATCAGAAAATTGTAGATATTTAAAAACAAAAAGAAGAAACAGGTACAAACATTTCGCCTGTGGTTGGAATGTGAGTAATAACAAAACTAATGTTTTTCTCAATAAAATAACATTGTATTTGTGAATTACAAAGCTATGTTGTTTGAATGGTTACATGGGTGCCGGATTTATGGTTCATGGCGTTTAGTGCGCTTCAAGTCATGTTTGTATTTTCTACTTTGTGTGTTCACTTTTGATTGCTGCATACAGAAATAGAAAAAAACAGAGGATACAAGAAAATCAGAATAAAATAAAAACTTTGAACAAAGTCAAGCATCCGTTGAAACGGTGATACATTTCCGAACTGATACCCTTTTAATACTGTTGGAACAATTTCCATTTTACAAAACACTTCGCGGCCGATTTCATTTACTAAATACAAACTACATTGGTCGTGTAAAACATCCTACAACGAGAGATACAAAACTCATAGACGAAATTTTATTTTGGTAATACAGTATACATATTTTCCTAAAAAGCAAAAGAAAAATGTATGTACTTAACCAATACAAAACAAAACAAAAAACTACAGTGTCGAAATTTTCAGTGCAGCTATACTCAATGCCGACAGAGGCAAAGGATCTAGAAAAGAAAAAAACACCAATTGCAGAACAAACGAAAAATATGAGATTCGAAATCTTAACTCATTTACTCATTCACAAGGGAAGAAATTTTCGTGTATACATCAAATGTCCGTTTAATGAGGGATTGTTAGAAAGTAAAATCTCCGTGAACTTGAGACAATACCAAAGAAAAAAATGCCGGAGATTGCACATTTACGAAAGGAGAGAACCTTAAAGCTCGACACATATAATGATCACCATAATCAAAGTTAGATGGAACCCAGTCGAAACAGAATGTTGTATTGCTGTGTGAATAAATAAAATTTTCCACTTTCCTTCTTTGTCAGTAAGAGACCTGATAAAAGCATGTGTTGTCTCTACATTTGTAATAACGAACTACTAATTCGTAATAACAAATCAAAAACTGGAAAAAAAATGATACGAATCAATTTACCGTAACAACAAATTACTACTCCTTAATAAGGAATTACTTAATAACAAATTACCAATTCGTTATTGGATTCACTAATTCATTAGTACGAATTGGCAAAGTGAAAACACATACTTTACCAAGTCCCTAATGGGCTACCGTACTCTCTCTTCCTTGCCAGCGCGTCCTGCCGGAATTTCTGCTAGTATCAGAACGTCAGACAACTTATCTTTTGGATACCAGCATCTGTCATCATAAGAACTAACACTGACAGAGGACAGATAGCTGTGGAATATCATGGGTGTAGTTTTATAGACATTTGAATAAGTTTCGTGATGCTCAGGTTTAATTTCCAACGACACATCTCGCCAGTGTTATGCCGTCCTACTGAGCTCAGCAAAAAAATAGTAAACTAAGGTCATAATTCAAATTTGACAAAGAAAATCCCTGGGCAAGGGGACAGTTGTTCGGAGGAAAAGGTCTGAAAGTTCAAATAGCATTCCGAAAATCGAACTTTTTTCGACATTTCCCCACCCTGGGTTGCTTGAAACGTTCATATGATCTCATTTAAGTGGTGTGCTACCGTCGGTAAAGGCGTGATTTTTTTATAAAAGACCTCCCAGATTGCAGAATATGGCACTTCCTGATCTCTCTGGTTTTATTAATTCCAGATCAATTTTCTGCATTTTTCAGAACGCAAGTTATACAATATACAATTACACTCAGAATAATATAGTTTATATATTGTATACTTATAACGTAATTTACATCCCCCTGTCTCCCCTACATCGATGACCACTGGAATAACTGTATTTTAAGTAATTAGTTTAGATTTTAAATGCTTTGCACTGCAGGTGAAATATTCATTTACAGATCTCCTCTGAGTATGTCTAAGTCTGAATCACAAAGTGATTAAACAGTGCAATTTTGTAAATATTGCTGGAACATTTCCTCACTTCTGTATCCTAGGTGTCATTGCAAAAGCAATGTCACCCAACACCGCAGCGAAACTGAAAGACAAAGGGTAGCTGTAGATTACTTGAGAGTAAGCTGAATGATGGTGGAGCGTTCTTCCTTTTGACAAAATATTGGAGACATCTTCCATGAAATGCAGCTGTTTTTTTTTGGGGGGGGGGGGAGGAGGGGGTATTTCACTCTTTAGTTTAGATCACAAAGCAGTAGGCTTACCTGCCAGTGTTAGTTGTACACAGCTGCATCGTTTTGAGTCCTATTAACTAACCTATTAGGCTCCACGTAGCGCACTATAGACTGATCGCTCTCAGTTTACACCTCCTGCAGCAAGGGGGGGGGGGGGATTTCTGTGGAACGCGAATCAGGCATGCGCGCGCTTCATGCCCCAATTACACACGAAATCTGTGGAAATTATGCCCCATAAAAATACGAAATATCCATTTAAATAGCTAACAATTTCTTATCAAAGGATTTTTTTTTAAATGGGAAAGAAAATTTTTATTTCCCAAAATATTTTATTTCTCCCAAAAAATTCCCCTGCCCCACCCCCAGTAGCTACGCCACTGTCTGAATTAGAATACAGATAAATCATGATGTACATTAATACATAAACTGCTCGAAGTTGACTTCCTGTAGCAACGTCCCAGACACACTGAGCTTTCCCAGCTTATATCGTCAACCGACCTACAAAAATATCCCAATTGGATTTCTATTACCTAGCTATCTACAAGCAATGCTTCATCTGCTAATTGGATATGTGAGAATGCTATCCCACACAAATCAAGACTCTAGAGTAACTATCATGATTCTTGGTTGCTATGGTCACGTTACATCATATGCTGCATTCCACTGTCAACAAGAAAAAACCCTGCACCTTCATGGCTAATACAAATATTTCACTTACTGCAAGAAAACCTTTCCTCGTATTTTGTTGAATCGAATACCAAGCAACAGCCACACTTAGGGTCAAAGTTGCATTCAAGTCACTTATTGAAAGGTTACAATGCCACTTGAAACCTGGCAATTAAATAAGTCACCAAGTTGGAAAGGTTGTGAACGTATGTTACCCGTAATGAGAGAAAAAGAAAAAAGTAATACAGATTTATAATTGCTTCATCTGGTATACCGCCATCATCCAGAAGTGTGCTGAATATTTTCTGGTTTTAATGTATTGATTCTAGTAATTACAAGCTCATTACACATCGTATTTGAATGGATTAACTTCAAGACATGTAAAACCAAGACAAACATAGCACTGTTGAGGGAGGAAATATACTGTTATGACGACAGAAACAGCCATCACCGTCAGTTGCATGCCTCTTCAGAATTAAATCACCTAAAATGAGCAAAAAATCACGACAGTCTGATAATGTAGGACCTATGTTTCCTGCAAAATTGAAGATCTCCAGATTGAGATTAAAATGCTTCTCATGATTACTGCACAAACTGTGTGTGTGGTAGCATAATCAACCTCAGTGATGCACTGGTGGTGAAATGAACGAAAGAAGAATTCACTGCAGAACTCATATTTTTGTATATTGGTAACTAAAAAGAAGTCAGTCAGCCAGTACCAGAGCCAAGTGGACTATGCACAAAAAAATCGAAGTATATTGATTGACACGATACTGTCAATGTCATATTTAAAGATTGTCTCTTTTTAAGTGTTAGCATCCTTAATTCTGCTTATGTAGCACAGTACGATAGGACATGTGCTCTAATAGAAATAGCATATATATAGTGGCGATTCAAGGCCACCGTAGCTTGTTGCAACGTAATACGTCAACGGAGAACAACATTCCGGTGGTGACGTAGGTTGGTTTTGTTTGTCTTCGCCAGAATCGTCTCTCGAGATATGTATGTCGCACCTGATAGACGTGACAAGGTTAGGTTATGACCAGAGACATAAGGAAAAAAAAAACAGTAGGAAAAAACATAAGTGATACAAAGAGATAAAGTAAATAGAAAAAGAAAATAATATGAAAAATGAAAGAAAAGTAAAGAAAATGCAAGTTTGAGAAGTTCAACGCCTTCCACATCCAGGAAATTATGTTGACGGTTTTGCACATATTCAAACTCAAGCAAGTACAGTATTCATCATGAAATATGCAATTTTTTCTCACATTTTTACATCGGAAAACTCCCAAATGAGATTACTTTTTCATCCAGGAAAACATTGACAATACCATTTTCTGGAGCCTGGGTAGGCCGATTTCCATCAATCTACGAGTGGGGGTTATGTATTTTTTCTGGTACGCTCGAAACAATGCTAGCACCTCTCTTAGATAGTCTTCAAACAATTCTCAGTTGCAACCCTAATCAAAAATTCTGGCTGGCCCAATGCAACAGAGGCATACTTTACTTCCATATCAGTATCACTCTGTATCGCACTCGTTGAGGTCCTCTCATCCATGTCCCAGGTTTATAATAGAAACCAAATGTAGCTACACTCATAGCGGCGAACTTAGAGTCTCTTGAGACACTGTCAACAATCACTGTAACTCCATTGCCCAATGGAAAAAGTATGGGATTAAAGATTTGTTTATCACCATCCAAATAGTTGCCAAAATGATCAAAGAATATATGAAAGATGATGCGTAATTTATGATTCCTTCATCATATCAACCCATGTGATATGCGGTAACATTTTCATAGATTTACTTTTGCTCTCATTAATTTGAGAAATTGCAAACAATGACATCCCTGTTTCAAGACTTTGCATGTGCAGCTTATAACACCCAGGAAGTGCCGTTTCCGGCCATCTAGGGAGATTGAAAAGTCACACTTCTCTTGCAAGATCCGCGCCAGCCGGTGGTGGCTCTCCGCTTAGAAAGTCCTTAAGGGTTCCTATAAGGAGAGGTTTGTGACAACTGGTTATTTGACGCCATTTGCCAAAAATGTAAGACGTTACTGATCGTTTGCGAGACACGTTGGACAAATGGAGTTGGTGTTATATGTACGCGTTTGTATTCACTGGATAAGTTCAGATTATAAAGGGAAATAAGGCGTTTGCTTAACAGAAAATAATCATATTTTTAAAACCAATATTTGTGGACATAGAATGAAAGATTATTCAAAATAAGGAAGGACAGGAGCCTTCTTTTCAAGAAATAAGTTTCTCGCAGATGGAAATTCAGTTATTTGTTGCTCAACGATAATTTGTTCAACCAAACTTTTCAAGAATCGAATGATGCATTTTCCGGTACTTATCACATATACACTGTTTTGAAAAGATGAAGTTCTTACAGATGTTTATTGATGAGATTGAATGGTTTAACAATGATTAAAGCTATTTTCTTTGTATGCCGTGTATGTATATTCTAAACGCCCTATTTCCCTTCAAGTGTTACCATAGTTTGACTAATTTCTATACACCTACACAGGCCTACAATTTTCGCGCAGGTGCTGCGTAACGTCTAAAATCTCAACCCTCTCTATACACGAACCCGAATAGTCATGCAAGCTCTCATCCCCCCCCCCCCCCTCCAATATCGTTAAAGAGCAGTGGGTATTTCTATGAGACAGCGCCCCTTTAGACCATTTTCGCCCCCTCTAACTGGAACTGCTACCGATAAAAGAGCCTTTTCAAGGTTCTTTAGTCTGTTAAATCATATAGCTGAGTAATATTATTTTTTTTTTGTCCTTCCTTCTAGAAAACAAACACCACTCAAGTCTGACAGACGGCAGCGTCGGTATAAATAGAGGGCACTATTTCTTTATTCTCTGTAACTCAACGTCCACTTACAAACGCTGACATGACTACGCTCTGCATCTCGTATAGACCAATCCGGGTGTCATAGCGCCGATAGGAGGAAAATCTTTAAAATAGTCCTCTGTATGTAGTAAACTAAGAAAGTGTAATCATCAAAACGTGATCTTGTTAGGGTGACCTTTGGAACTAGAATTTGTTGGGAAAACAAATGTGGCTCCAAAAGATGCCAATAATGACATTAGATTTTGGTTAAGGCTACCTGGTATTGAAACACTCTTATATAAAAAAAAGAAGTTTTCGCTAGAAAGTAAAAAAAAATGTTGAATTAACTTTTAACTTAACTAGAATGCAAATAAGGAGTCATGACATGTGCAGATCTGTAAAATTTATATGAGTGCGGGGAGAATAAAAATACCAATTCTATATCGTAGAGGGAAATTTGCCAGCGCTACAAATACAAGCAAGATAAGGACACCACAAAATTCAACACACATTCCTTGCTTGTTGCTGTCTATGCTCTTTTCATGACTGTCACTAATGATGCTTTTTTACAAATCCACCCCCCCCCCCCCTTCCGCTGCACAACTGTTCAAGCTGACTGAATGTCTCAGTTGGAAAGTACATTACTAGTCGCCTAATTGTGGGGTCGGTGGGGGGGGGGACATCGTTCTTGAAGGAAGGAGGCGTAATTGGCGTCCATTGTAGCTAAAATTGTGGGAGGACAATCTAAGTGGAGCGCCACCATCAGTCGGTGCAAACATACCAGATAGTTTGTTTTTTTTTAAATCAAATCCTAGATCTCCAGACTTCACAGGTGTGTTTTCACTTATACACAGAATACCTCCCAAAGTCTGCACTGAAATATTTTGCTAACGTAATCATTACGTCTAGCGTTGATTCTCTGATTTACGTGACTGAGTGATGTTAATTTACACAATGTTTGCAACGAGACAGATAAAATTAGAGCCAACGGAGGTTCTATTTACTTCTTCTATACATTAGCTTTAAGATCACCTAGTGTGTTATCGCAGAAACTTCATGGCTACAATTTTTCACTTTTATTTAATTAGACTTCGATTACCTATCATATGCTGCAGCATGCTGCAGTCCCGTCTAAGGTTACATATATTAATTTATTTGATGATAACTTTAAGTAGATAAAAAGTACATTCCTGTATCTCCACGTGACAGAAAGATAAACTGAAGTTTTTGATTTATGAAAACTACGATACGCCAGGTGCATGGCAGGTTTCTGTCTGAAATTGACAGACAGAATGTGCATATTCGTGGAATAATTGCCAAGTATAGATTTAAAGTTGCTGATAAATGGGAAGCTTTCAGTGACAACCAATTGCTTCGGAACGAATTAGATTTACCATACAGTGTTACGACACAACAACCGACGTAACCCGTTGTTCCATATATTTAGGCCTAGTAAGAAGTCACAAAAAATCAACAATCAAGTTTGCAAAGAACCGTTCATTCATAATTCACGGTAAGTTTGTGAGGCTACGTCTAACGACAGCATTACGTTACTGGACTAGCCTATAACATCCTAAAACTAAATTATTCATCTCCGAGGAAAAAGTCTACGAATACGATCAGTGGCGTACCCAGGAATTTGTGAAGGGGGAGGCCAAAGCCTCTGCCGGAATTACTGCAATTGAAAGATCCGAGCGTAGCGCGCACGATCGGTTGGCGCGGAGGGTACAAGAAAGTTTTTGCTAGGGGGGGATGCTTTACCGGGAAAATTGTGAAATCTGCAGATCTCCTTCAATCTGGAGCATTTAAGAAGACCTTAAAAGACCTTTGAAGGGGAGGGGTGCAAACTCGTGAAGGCTATCTAAGCGGAGCGCCACCATCGGTTGGCGCGGAGCGTACAAAACAATTTTGGGTTTTACAAACCCCCAAGATGGCCGGAAATAGCCCTTCCCAAGTTTTTTCAGCTGCATGAACCCAGCCTTGAAATATAAATCTCATGTCTACAATTTCTCAATTACTGAGAAATAATTAGTCTGTGAAAAATGAAGCAATGCCGAGATGAGCATTCAAAGAAACGTTTGGCTCCACAAACCACTCAGATAGATGAAAACTGCCATTCCTGGGTGTTTAACATGCAGACATACATGCTCCCAACCCTGCATTCCACCCCTGCCTTGGTAGGCCTGCCACATAAATTGAGGGAATTACTATTTAGCAATATCGCGGGAAAAAAGCGAAAATGAGATCAAGCAGGGTCGCCCTGTTCGCCCTACTTTCCCTGGCTATGCCTATGCTCCTGGGTATTTCTGGCGAAGTCCTTAAAAAAAATACCCCACAATATGGCCGGGGGGGGGGGGGCGATCGCCTCCATCGCCCCTCCTTGGCTACGTTCCTGAGTAGACACTTTGGTAGTCGTTGCGGTTTGAACAGGGCTTAAAATGCACCGACTGCACCCGACTACAATTGAACATATTTAATCGGGCCCGTCGACGGCTTACGACACAACTGAACTCTAGTCGTGGAACCGGTCACACCGCCACGACCACAGCAGACGCGGTGGATGGTCGCCGTCGTGTCGCAGCTTGTGGTAGCAGTGTGTCCCGGGCTTTTTATTGTATCTAGTTCAATGATATCCACAGCCACAATGACAAAACCATGCATGCGCGTTTTTTAGCTTATCTCATCACCCCACATAGTATATGGATCTAGTGAAGATATATTGTGGTCAGTTTGGGCCTGTATACATTTTATGACATAAGCGGAGAGGTTTTATCTTCCTGCTAAAAGTGAACGATATGTCAAGATCAAAAAATATTTCATAGCTGACCCTTCAAACACATGGCTGGAAAAAATGGACCTCCCTCAACTTGGGGTGGGTCGTTCGAACGCTCCGACCCCCTGCTACGGGCCTGTATTCCCTCAAGTTTTCCTATATACATATAGTAGGCCTATATTGATACTAATCATGTCAATTCCCGGATATTTCTGATATTTTCAGCAAGATATGCAGTATTTTAAAAAAAATGGGGAATGTGAGGGGGGCATGGCCCAATGCCCCCCCCCCCCCCCCCTCTGTGTACGCTAGTGAATACGATAGGCGGCCTATACTCACTGATTCAGGGAAGTTTCTACACGCCTTACGATTCGTTCCGCATTTGCAGCTCTCGTTGCAAGACTTTTCCTCCATTCTGCAGGGACAAGCACCTCGACCCCTTGAACATGTCGATTGACAACGACACATCACACGGTCAGCCGAAAAATCAGTGTCTTTTGCCGCCATGATAAATCTTCGGAATTAAGTGAATGTCAATTACTGTTGCAACTTCTTGTGTGTTGGGCCCGGGCAAACAATTAATGCAACCGGATGTATCACTATGCTTTCAGACAGCCGTTGCTACGTACTCACGAAGGTCCGCCGCTGGGTTCCCCCCCCCCCCCCATAGGGCAAGAGAAAACGGTTTCTCCATAGGTCAATGGGTCATATGAAACTTTTCCCTCGTAAAACCGTTAGATGGCGCTGTCATAATTTCGTTCTACTGGTACACATTTAGAAATTTGTTAACGCCGCTGGTTTAACGTACGAAAACCCGTCTTTAAAGAGTGATCGTGCAAATACTTACAGGTGGCGCTGCTCACGTACAGAGGAGGAATATCCGACTCCGATGACAATGAAGGAGGCAAAATCAATTGATTCCCAGAGAAACAGGTGTTTGGATAAAACTAAAACACCTCACATTCTCTTTTGACTGTTGGTAATATAGAGAAGTTGAGCTTGGGGAAGTTTAATATCCGAATTTTAAAGAAATTGTGTAACATTCTTGCATGATGATCTCCTGGTTGCTACACTTACTCCGATAGTTGGAAAGTGGTTTAACCAAGGAGGTGTTACAGACCTCTGGTTTAAACTATGTTATCGCCTAAAACTGAGGCCACTAACCCTTTTAAAAGTATTTTATTGGGTACGACACCATACTCCCTCATTTTTCCCCTTCAGATTTGATAGATTAATAAGTAATATTTCAGCAAAATATAAAACACAGTTTTCGTCTCGAGACTTTAGAATTTTGTAAATTTGTCCCTAGTTCACATTTTTAAAGGGATCTTTGTTTTCATTGAGAAAGAATGAAAGTATAATTTTATTGTTGTTTCCAAGAACGTTTATGTAAAGTGATCAAATGACCTTTGGGAAAGGAAATGCCACTAGCAAGCCAAAAACAAACTCAATATAAATAACAAGAAAAGTGTAGAACGTTGTGATTTTTATTTCGATGTAAAGTCAATTCTACGACAGGTGCAATGAAGAATTCAAGGATCAAAATGGTCACAAACATGAGACATTTCAGTATACACATGGTTTCAAAACATTCTATATTCTAGGACAATAATAAGAGTTGGTCATCGTTTCGTATTGTAATTAAAGGATTGCTATGATCTGGTACCACAACTGCATTACTTTAATGACTTACAAACCTATACTGGTTTTGTTCCGTAACTTCCTTGAGGGTATCAGACGGGCACTTCATCTTAATGTAGAAAAAAATTATTAAATGAACGATTTCAATAGGTGAAAATTTCTTTTCAATTCTTTTTGGAAGATTCTGCGTATTTTTCCGAAAATTAATCACCAGTATTATCGGTGATCAGTCTCGCCAAGGCTAATTTAAATAGCTTATGCGATGGACATTTTAAAAACCACTTGGTTCCAATTCTCTAAACTATAGACTAGATGCGTAGGGATGATCCTAAGCCAGGGGATCGTGGCTTAATTTGATCATTTGAATGGTCCTTTCTACAGCTGACAAATATGTTTTTAATGGTAAAATAAATCACGAGAAATGACAAAACATTGTATGTGTGCGGAGACATGTGAATATGAGAATATTTTGATGGTGACATGGAGATGAACGCATTTATTTCTCTGAAGATGAAGCGAAATTGATGCCGCTATATTTATGTACCATCCCCACCCCACTGCCCGCCCCATTTCCAAAAATGTGACGTACATGAAACGTATATGTAAATTATAAATTATTGTGACGAAAAGTCTTGATACTTGTGGAGACGGTTTGATAATACGTTGTGAGCTAAACTGAAACAATGAAAAAAAAAATATCAACATACTTTTTTGTGGCCAAAATGCGCGACCCGTCCTCCCACCTGAATCTTCGTTGTTTTAAACGGCCCCGTGACCAACGTGGATTTCGAATTTGTAAAAATACCTTCAACCCTTCCCCATAAATTACTAAAGTACTCCCTTGACTATAAAAAGCATATCGTTCAGCGTATAAATCGTTTCTGAGTTACTTCGAGCCAAACAAGGACTTAACAGAGTTCATAATCACGCTGGTGTCCGTATATACTACTTTTCATGAAAAAAAAATATTTTTTTTCATTGTCTTGTATGAGATTTCTTTCCCAATGAAAACGGACCCTGCCTCCCCCAAAAAGGTAAATTTTTTCTGTGTATCAGTGTAGCAGGTGTCCTTCTCCCCCCCCCCCCCCTTGGACAAGCACGGGCGGGCCCATTAAGTTACGCCAATGAGACTGGTCAAGTTGGCTAGTCTGTTTTAGGGGGGGGGGGGGTTGTAACATTGCCAGAATCCTGCGTTTGATATTTAATCAACTATCTGAACAGCGCATCGTTTGACCTTGTATTGAAAAGTAGGCCTACCTTCATTGAGCAATTCAGAAGTGGGATTATAGTTTGATAGTCTTCACTCCATAAGGGACCAAAATCTGAGAAATCAAAACGAAGTTACCCCGAGTAATCCAACTCTGGCTGCGTTATCATTTGGATCGACGAATATTAGCATATACGTTTTCTCATAGGCTTTTCACCATCGGAGTTATGCGCAAAGTACAATTTCGAAGTACAGTTTCACATGATCATGCAGTGAGACAATGATCTTCTGACGTAGTCATTTTAAGTCAGTCTTAAATTGGGGGAATCATCATCGGCACTGGGTTTACCGACAAGATGAGTTTTTTTTTTGTTTTTCATCGTGTACGTCACAGTGTAGACATACGTAAAATTTGCAGAGCCTTAAGATATATAGGGATTTACTACAACTACACGCACGTGTGTAATCTGTCAATCAAATAATCACACAACTTGCATCTGGGGGTACACAGAAAACGTCTCCTTGATTTGAATCATATCATCCTGTATTGGAGCAATGTGTTGTGTTTTGTGACGTGTGGTGGTGAGAATGACTGCACGCGAAGATACCTTGAGTACTGATTCAGGCGTCTCTACTTAGACATGTTCGTATTTATTTGCGAAGAGGTTTTTTGTTCGTACTATGCAAATGTTTATTGTCATCTGTGTAAGATAACTTTAGTATCAGACACTGTGACTACATTTGTAACTTAGAATTGCTTTAAAAGAAACTTTCACTAAACCAAAAAAAAAAAACCTGTCACATGACCTGCATCTGCGTTAGCATAATTGCTCATGGGAAGCTACGCAGTCTCGTTAGATACGCAATTAACTACGGATGTCTTGCCTATTTCTACTTCAAGAACGTCATTGGCAATGGGACGTCACACACGCACCGTGATTGTAACTACGAGAGTATGTTAACACATACACGAAAACGTTGATGAAGTGATGTGACTTATAACAATCAAAACACGATAAGGCATACAGAACGATTTACGGGTATGTCGCAAACTTTTGATGAGCTCTAGAGTTTCAACTGATTTTATTTTAAACCTTTGGATGAAGGATTGTTGCTCTGGTCTGATTGGCCTTCTTTTGACATGTACCTCGCTTTCGAATCAGTGGAACTTTTCTCGTGCACAGGGCAGCAGAACATCCCTCTCATCTTGTCGTGGAAGGACCTACCCGATAGTGCATACAGGAAAGGGCTGGCCACCGTATTTACCTTGGCGAAAAACCCAGTCGCCAAATGATAGACGTAAAATTTTTCACGAGGGAAATTTGGATCCCAGGTACGCCACAGGCTGAGTACTGTGCTCGGAAGGTAACACGCTGCGTAGAGGCAGAGCACGAGCGCAGCGGTGCGGATCCCACGAAGGCGGCGGTTCCGGAGAGTCTGGTTTCCCTTACCGACGATGACGGTGCGTGAATGGCCGTCTACCATGGTTCTTTTGATGATCACATATATCCGTCCATAGAAAAAACCGGACAGGGTGACCGGTATGACGTAGTGCATGAGAGCCTTGCTTGTGTGGAAGAGGTTACTTCCAAGAGCTTGGTCCACGTTGATGTAGATATTTGTACAGCGGCTCCCCACACTGACGTGTATGAGTGGTATGTAGAAGTATGCGGCGAAAGACACTATGCAATAGGAAATAAATGCATACCATATGTATATAATAAAATACAAACACACATTGGAGATCTGATAAGGTGACTGGAAGTAGACACCCTCTGTAACATTCACTACGTGTATGGAGCCTCCACCAATTGAACCATGACGCACTTAACAAATAAATGACACCCACTGTAAGTTCAAACTATACACAATGTAAGGCAGAATAGGTTACCTATTACGTAATCACACCAGAAAAAAAAATAGGTAAGATGCGCCTACGGTGACAATATAAACAAAATAGCAAAAGATGTACACCCCTGACAGAAAAATTCGAATTCACTGAGCATTTCAGTTCAGAATTCATACTTAAATGGCATTCTGTTAAAAAAAGGTTACAAATGACCTGTGCATTAAACTAACTGTTATCGCCATGTTGAGGAGTTATATATACTCCTTGCGTTTTTTACTTATCTTGGACATTTGGATAGTACACACGACCAATACGTCATTTACTAACTAAATTGTCCAGCTATTTGTTTGTAGGATGAAAGAGTGAAATCAAGTTTGACATGAAATCTAATTTCTCGACTATTACGTAGAGCGCGTTATGTATTTACGAAATTAAATTACTCTGATGATTTCTCACATCCAGGGAGTTTTTTTTTGCTGTTGGGAGTTCTGGTAGTGTTGTGAATATCTCCCTTCGTTTTTGTATCTTTGTTGTTGCAAGTTTTCTACTACTTTTGAACATTTTTCCTACTTTAACATGCTGCCTACACCCTTACAATCATCTTCACCTGGACAGATCGTAGGGCGCGACCCCCTCACAGAGTGAAAATTACTCTCTTGAAATGACACTCGCTTTCTAAAATATACTACAAGAGCTTGACAAGGCAAAATGTGACGAACACTGTCTTACAATATTTCAAATGCTCTTGTATTAATTAAACCAATTCAACATTAGTCAACATACGTCATCAACAAACAGACAGGAAAAAAGTGTTTCAGTATTTTCTTTACAATTTTGGGTATCACCTTAGCCACGATACAGGCAGAACCTTTTAATTATGTTAAGGTAACACACATCATCATTCGTACCTCACTGTAAAGTGTCTTCAAATTTAATCCTACGCTTCCGATTGTAGATGTTGCCGTTCATCTTTGAACTGTTTTGAAGATATATGAAATTGGTTACCTCAATTCATTTCACTTTACCTTACCTAGCCAAATTGCCACGAAAGACAGCATTATCTTGAATCCTTTCCTGTTCTTAATGCTATGTAGAGGATGCGAAATGAGTCTGTAACGGTCGAAGGCCAGAAACGTCATCGTCAAACCAGTGGCAAGGAGAGTGACCTTCGGTATGAAAGTGTGAAAATGCAACGTTATGTCATGAAATATCATGTCTATATGATATCCATGCGTCTATTTTCAAGCAAGGATTAATTTTTTCTCTTTTGAGTAGAGGTTAAACTACACGCTGTCAATTGATAAGACTGGGTGATGGCGTCACAGCACTTTCAGGATATAGAAAATGGCATGTACTTACTGATCACCGGAACCGCTACATACGGTGGCTATAAGGCATGCGAGATGTTTAGTTATCTTGACGGAATAACTCAACATCGCCACAGTTTGCGGCATTTTTGTCGAGTTGATGACTTGAAGTAACACGACATCATGACAAAATTAAGCGAACTGTCATGATGTCGAGATAGGTGTAACTCGACAACGCGACAAATTGCAGAATTTTGTCGAGTTGACGACTTGCAGTAACTCGACATCACGACAAAATTAAGCAAACTGTTGTGATGAAAGAAGTATAACCCGACAACGTGAGAGCTTGAGGCATTTGGCACACACGATCATGCATGAGATGTGCAGCGGTATGGTATTTTGCATGTTTGTATGTGATACGGTTGTACTTTTGTGTCAAGACTACAGCCTACGGGTTGCAAATTACATCTGAAAAAAAAAAAAAAAACAGACACGGAAACGAAAAGGGAAAAGGTTGCCCAAATTCCGGTCCTTTTAACATTTAAGGGCCATAATGGAACAGGGAAGGTGAACTGGGGGGGGGGGGGGGGATTTCGACCACATTCGTCAAGTAATTTGCTATGCACGTAAAGCATTTGTGTGTGTATGGGTGTGTTTGACAATTACCTGGTGAAGATAATACGTAACACTACATCCGAAGATAGCCTTCAAATCGACTCCGGTTGTCCTTTTGACTGACCCGGTCATTTGTGCCAAGGTCAAGGCTATGTCCGTTATAGCGAGATTCACGAAACACAAGGTTATAGTGCTCCTCATCTCCCGGTATCTCGCAACGATAAAGATGATCATCCCGTTAAGAGAAATGGCCAGTAGGCTGATCAATAGGAGGACAATATTATACCACAAAGTCTCGGTGAAGAAAATATCATCTATATCTTCTCCCATCTCAGGTGGGGATTCCTGGGTCGTCTGTCCTATTACCGTGGCAACATCATCAATGTCAACCAAATGTTCGTCTGTCTTAGCGGTCATCGTTGTTGCCATGTTTTCGTGCCTGTCAACATATATAACTATGTTGGAAAACAAAAAATGGGGAACAGAAGTTTGAAAAGCAGGATAAATATATATATATATATGCTTACAATCATTTAAATGTTTGCAATAATATAAATTATAGCATAGTTATCCCCCATTCAGTCTATACATGGTATTACACGAATTATACGAATTACTGCAGCCATACCCTTAAAGTACGATAATTAGACTCATTACGAGCTTACCCAGGGAATACTTGTAATTCAGTGATTACTGAAAATTGAGGATTCGTTGAAAGCAGCAACTTTGACGTCAGCTTCGTTGCATTATACAGGTCTACAACCAAAGTTCATTGCGGGTTTAGCAGCACCAACGTTAACGAGAGTAAAAACCCGGAAAATGATCAGAAGTATATCGTCTAGGCTATGCCCTATAAAGTAAACATTATTGGACTATTCGTAGAAATTACATAGCGAAGTGTGACTGAATCGGGGATTACTCTAGCCTGGTCAGAAGACTGTAAGGTGAGTGGAACTTAGGGGTTCATGAATAAGCTTTTTTGAACTATCCGCTCGTGCGCAACTCCTCAAAGATTAAGAAAATCCTCGGAAGATAAACAAACACGCTGTCACACCTACTCTCATGCCGCAAAAAAAGAAGAAAAAACTGAGTTAATATTAGAGAATATTCAAGTCGTCTAGTTTTAGACCAACTATCAATATATGGATAGAGGGTTCGGTAATATATCCTCTATGATAGAATCATATATAAGCAGTCAATATCAGGGATATTGTCATATCCCTATATGTCCCTACATCAGTGTTCTCTTAATAGAGGGCGACGGTTACAGTACACAAGTCGAACTGTAATAAGAAGCCATGCACTTGGGTCATTGCATCAAATCACTGAACTACCTTTTCTTACAGAATGTCAACCATAACAAATATTGACATCCTTGTTTTTTTTTTTGTTTTTTTTCACACCAGCCAGACTAAAAATTCAATTTTCCTCTCATTTACAAGCCATTTCAACTAGTTTTGGGCCCACTGTGGAGGGGGGGGGGGGGGAGTGTTGCAGGGAAACGGGAACCAAGGTCTCAGCCACAGATAGCCTCCAAAAATGGTTTTTAAAAGCAACTAAACTTCTCAATTTTATCCTCTTGATGCTCTGATTCGCATCTTACGGCATTTAGTATTGTTTTGTCTCTTCTAATTAACACACTCCTCGAATAAATCAAAATTAATTTGACCTTGAAATAAATTGAGCACACGATTTAAATCTCTTGTCTTTGGAAAAAATCAAATCATTTAACAATTCTCAACACATATGAAATTTAAAGAGTATAACAAAAACAAAACAGTAAATTCCCCCAAAATTCAGGCAGGATAAACAGTAACGATACTGACGATGGTTTAGGGAATTATCACCAACTACATTTCTGTAATGTAAAGACTGCAAATATTCCCTCATGCCGGGATAGGCCTATGTATCTTGAAAAGTAATAGAAGCATTTATTTTGTTAATTTGTGTGGTATTTTTGTTATAAATTTTAAAAAATGTGGGTCGAAGATGACATAAAAGGAGACCGGAGAGAGCAAAAACAAGTAAAATTAAGGATTTTACGTGACAGTATGTACTTTGGTAACAACTTTTGTAAAAGATAGATGTATTGTAAAGAATATCCCTTACTACCATCCATCACTTTTACATAACACAGTTGTTCTCCTGTTCCCTAATTACAAAAAGGTTTTCCATAGCCTCGATTGATATTACGTTTTAAAAGTTTATAGTCTCTTTAATTTTAGTCCATGCCTTCTAAGATGGTTCAGAACCTTTTATAGTAACATCTCTCCACATGGGATAACAAATTGGCAAATTTCTTCAGAATAGTTCAAGCGGTGTTTGACAATGGTATCCACGAAGTCCGAGCCCGAACGACGGACGTGTACTGACTCATGCATCAGCTCTGGCTGCATTCCTTACACCAATCTCTCGCAGGTGTTTCGGTCTGTAGGCCTACCCTAAACGGCCATACATATACCAAGACCTGCTTTGAAGGTAAATGACTTGAACGTGACTGAACGTGAACAAAGCTTTTGCTGTAATTATTGCAACTACCGGTGCCCTGTATAAGGAGCCTGCTGGACGGATGAAAAGACTTGAATTACTTGCCGAGATAACGTTCTCTGAGTTTCCACTGTCCAGCATTACAAAACTTAAAATGTAGTGAGTCATCTATCATGGAGGATGGAGTGAATTTGAAAACTGTCGACCTACCCATGAGCTGAGCCTTCTGAGCTGGGCCATACAGCTGTACAGTAGGCATAGTATGAGCCTATACCTTCCCACTGCCTTGTGCCTTCATTGGCCAGCTAATTTATGTGACTCACTTGATGCAGTCCCACCGGGGGAATTTTTGTAGACAAAATACAAGCATATGCCTATGGCATCAAACATTCCCAGCACCATAGATAAGGCGGAAAAAAATCTGACCGGGGAGGGTTTTTACGTCATCCGATTAAGGCCTCACCCGCTTCAGATTGCTCGGCACAGTTAATGGGCTGTTGAGCTGGGCAGGTTCTTCACCCCTCCCAGTCTTTTGGAAAGTGGCTAAAGACTGGGGAATACACGTCCGTCGCATGGAGACGTTAAATGGCGGTCCCGGGAGCACGTTTGGGTTCCTCTGAACACTGTTCGAAAAGAGTAGTGGAAATTCGCCGTCGGTCATCCACGATCAATATGGAATAGGATCCCTGGCCTTCATGAGTTTTCAGGCTGGCCCGGCTTCCCTAAGTTACGCTACTATTCCGGGAAGGGGACGCATACATGCCTAGTAATTGATCCAGGACTGGTGTGTGTGAATGTCCGTCGGATATTCCATTACGTTACGAAGGTCCACTTGTATGTTCTATCAATGTCTAACTTCACTTTGGTCCTTTATGCATAGGCCTATATTGTGAGCAGGTGGAAAATGGCAGCTTCACAGGAATAGGCCTATCCATGATTTCGGAATAGGCCATACTCATGTCTGTGCCATAATTAGTTTGTTGACTCTGTTCGCCGTAACTAAACGTTCTTGACAAGAACAAGGATCTTGGAGGTTTTGCATGTGACGTCACAATTAGCAACAGCTGTAACGCCGCCATATTTGATGTCATCTGTCTTTCGTGTAACTAGTACCAGACCGTACTGTTTCAGTGACACTGCGTGATGGTTACTATACGATATTTTCATATTTTTCATTGTTTAAGCTGTCATAGAAGGCAAATGATTTTTATCTGTGTAGCGGTAGGTTGTACGCGGTTGTACGCAATAGAAGAAGCAGACGTCGGCAATTAGCATTACATCACCGTAGGTACGTAGGTATCGGGTACGGCGCAGCGTGCAGCCGTGCACATATGTAGCCGGGTCACCTTACTTTGTTTTCCATTCGATACGGCGTTTCCATGGAGAATGTGACGTCACTGATAAACCTCTGTAATGCACTTCAATTGGACTCATTAGCAAAATTGGAAGTTCGTGCAAATAGGACTGATTATCGGCCGGGCACGTGCACAGGCGAATGGCCACCCACATAATAAGTGTTTTTTATGTTTATTTTGCATGTTTATTTTGCATTAGATGTTTACTTGCACGAGTATGGGCGCATAGGCGCTGTCCATCTGCACGAACAATTTCGTGCAAATGAGACTCATTATTTGCACGTACACGGGCAAATAGACACTGATGTATTGACTGTCTATTCACGTAAACAAGTTGTACGTACGAATAAGCAAGCTTATTCGCACGTACAAAGGCGAATAGACACTGTTTATTCACACGAAACACCTTTGTGCGAATAATGGAGGTTGTTCGTCCGTGTACGTAAGAATAAGCTTCTTATTCGCCCGTGTTACGCAACCTACGCATGCGCAAAAATCCTTGTCTCATTACAGAAGTGTGTTGTGTAATGCGTTATGCGCTGTATGCAGACAGTCTTGAAGAATACACAGTTATACATGCTCTTTCCTCTCCTGTGTTCTTTCCCTATATCTGTCGAACCTTCCAGAGAATACCACATATTTCTGGCGACGAGGATGGCTCACCTTCCGCAGCCATCGACATTCTTTATTTCTTCGGGAGTATCCTGCTATCCCATGGGAACAATGGGGCCTGAACGTAAACGGGCCTTGTTTGCTACAATGCCTCGGAGTAGGGACAACAAATTTTTCATACGTTACCTGCATTGCCTCCAACGAGTAAAATGGACGTCTACAAACGTCCATAGTGTATACTGCAGGAACATTTTATCCCTGTTGTTAACGTCGTAGCCGAACGCTGTCGTTTTAGAAGAAGAGACCAGAGAGTTGGTGAATCTATTGACTGTTATGTTGCTAGCTTAAGATCATGACTTCTAAACTTCTAACCCCCGCCACTTGCTCCTCGGACTTATTTTTCATGGAAGGAGACAAGGTTTGTCACAATTTTATCTAGTCAAAAGAAACCAAAAAAAAAAAGTAGAAACGAATGTTCAAATGAAGGAGTTGGAAGGGGGTGAATCGAACATGAGTAGTATGACCTCATAGCCATACACTTCAAGTGTAGGTGCGGAAAGCATATATACTCAGACAAAAGATCAGATCTCTGAAAACTACTTTTTGAATAGGTTGTTATTCGAAAGTAAATTTTGTAAACATGGTTTGAAACCTGGAGACTATTTTTTATGATATATGGCGTGCATGACTATAAAACCTCGCCTTGTGAGTGATCATAACTAATGTATTCTTAATCACTTTTCAATTGAGATTGATAATAATTGGGATCGATAATAATTGAGATCGGTAATAACTGAGATTGATAATAATTCAGATCGATAATAATTCAGATCGATAATAGCTGAAATCGATAATGGTATTGTTTACATTGAAACAGAAGAAACTTCACCCAGTTTGTGACTTTTTCGATGCCGACGGCAATATTTTAAAATACCTTTTTTTTTTCATATTGCCAAGTTCAACATAACTAATATGTCCCCATCTCCATTTTTATTGTTGCAGAGGTTGATTGCAACTTACAACCACTCATCTTAGATGGCCTAAAACATAACACAATGAGAATGATAATTTTTAATGTTTCCCATGAAAGGGTGTACAAGATACATTGTTAGATTAGGTTTATTCATAGAATACTGGGATACGATAAGCTTCATCAATAAGATTCAAAAGAAAGAATTCCTTCTCTTTTTCTCTTTTATTATTTAGCAGACTACTTTTCTCTATCTTTCTTAGGGACAGTTTTCCCCTCTTTTGTGAGCGTGGTAATATATTTTGTTTTCTTACTGTTTCCTTTTTTTGCAATGTCACTAACCTTATTAATTTTTGTTTTTCCAGTGTCCTTCCTATGTCAATCAAAACATGTTTTGTTATTTCGTTATTTTCGGTTCACTTTACGCAAACTATTTTATTTGCAATTAGAAGCAAAGCAACAAAACCCCGATGATTGAGTCTCCGTCTCAACTTTCAGTTTTAATAAGAACTCGAATATAACTACTTGAATAAAATAGTAAAGAAACACGTGATCTATGCTTTGCAGAAATGACCAAGTGCATTTTTTCTTAACCTTTAACCTCATGTGGTGGGGAGCCATCGGGCACGTCACTTCTTTCAGGGACACGTTCCCGCATCCCCCCCCCCCTCCCTTGTGGTAACAACATTGCGAGAATCGTTCGTAAGTATATGTATGAATATGCATAGATGGGATGTGCATATGTGCAGAAACGTTATGTATATGCGTATGTATGTGTAACATAAACGAGGTTTATAAACATACATCAAGATCAGTTACGTCTCGCTTCCTGTTTGTCAGCTCTTTCTATTTGTGACCAGTTGTTGCTTTTGAGTTAATACTAGGTGCGCACGCGCGTTCTCTCTCACTCATATCATTCTTTCTTACCAGAGAAATAATTTAGCAGTATTATAATTAACCACACGTTCTTTTTTTTCGGTTGCTAACTAAACGTCACTTTACTTACACTTAATTAACGCTCACTTAAATGTGAATAAAAATGATACCCTGTTGCCATGCATGCCGTAAATGCGTAGGATGATACAGTTAAGGATCAGTGCGTTGGTGATTCCACTTTGAATTCATTATTTGGGTGGTGTGAAGAAGGGAAAAGATGGTATTTGGGGTTTTGTTTTGGTTTGCGATCAGTTATATAGATATAAATAAAACCATGTCTCATTTGTTTACTTATTTATTGAACATTTCAATGATTCAACGTTTGCCTCAGAGTTTAACAAAAATTAGAGTTTTAACATTAACTCGGTGTTTAAGACACACGATAAATGCTGAAAGTTCCAGAGGAAGGAAAGAAAGAAGAGAAGAAAAAAAATCTTGAAGAAAAAAATCTTACATGCATCTTGTGTATACGTCAATTCATCATTGAAGAACGATGGATACACTTCACGTTTTTCCCTTTCTTTAGCATTAACGTGACATGAACAAATTTATAAAATGTTACAATTCAATGCGTCAATTCATCTGAGTGAATAAACTTTCACAGACACATGATTTGGGAATGTATCCAAGCAGATAGGTGTATTGAAGCTATGCATGAATGAACCAATTCTACTTACACTTAGAATCGATCAGTTCTGAAAGTAGGTTGATTCTACTTTAACTCGAATGTATAGGGCTTTGTTTTAACCTTGTCAATTGTCATGACAGCCAATTCAAACGTTTGTTTATCTCATTGTGCTCAGAGTATCTGTTACATTATTATTCATAACAAAAGTTTATTCTACGATTATGCGTACAATTGAGAAAATCATGTGCCGCCTGTGTCACTCCTTCGCTATTAGAGAACTTGCTAGCGGCTACATGTAGCTGCAATTTGGTGTTAAGTTTTCCGGCGGATATCAGCCTTGCACCGCAAAGTTGGCCAATACGTAACGTCATTCGTATAAGTCTCATTTGATTTGTTTGTACGTGGCAACGCGTTGGATATTCAGCAACGCGTTGCCGCAAAGCGTTATGACCAATATTGGTCATGAAGTATACTGAGGCAACGCGTTGCCGATTATTCAACGCGTAGGCTGATGTAACCAATCAAATTAGTGTTATATGAACACATTACGTACTGGACAACCCTATTGCGCAGCGCGTCGAGGTAAAAGCATTACAACACACAACGTAGCTGTGCTTTGCCTCTAGCATGGAACTTCGCACTTCTAACGTAAAAGCCTTGGAATTTCTAGCTGTTGTAAATTCAAAATCCCTTTAAATCATATATCTTGTTTTCGCAAGTCTAAAAGCCAATTTTACTAGTAATTCGATCCAATATGCTATGGATTGTACCTCGAAATCTGTTATTTTAACCAAGGTTTACTTGAGTTAATGATACGATGTAAACCTGCCAAACTTCGCACATCTTACACAACGTTACCGTGACAAACATTGCATGAAGAGTGCCCTTTTAAACAAATCCTGTGCTTAAACCTACAGCACAAACCTGTGAACAAGCAAGTAACAAAAAATGATCAGGAAAACTTCCCATGAAGAGTCAAAATCTTGATCTGAAAATTTGTAACATTCCGCGGAAATTGCGAATGGGATGCTCTAGGCCTAGCCTACCTCACCTCCGCAAATGCAGTACTGTAAGTTGACTAACTAGGCATGGGCAATTAAATAAACAGCGTCTCAGCTTTCTTTTCAGTCATTTCAAGGCCTTGTAGTCAAAAATTTGTCCAGCTACTTAGATCATCGAATTTTAGGGCTTATTTTTAGGGGTGCACGAAGTTTGGCAGAGCGCGAAGTTTGGTGTATGTACTATATAACAAACAAATCAGAAAATGTATTTAGTAATGTAAAGGCGGCCGTGTATTTGTATGAACCCGTCCCTGATCTCTGATATTCTTGCTCGGTTCATCATCGGTGTGTCAGGTTGCATTTGCAGCAGGAACACATGAAAGAGTAACGTTATGCACTTGTCAGTGTATACTTAGGCCTATTTGTAACGTTACTAACTACTATTACTACTAAGCACTCACATTACTTGATGCACTGTTAGCCTACTAGTCTACATGCTAGCTGCATGAGCTGCAATTTAGTTCAAGTTTTCCGGCGTTTGTCAGTCTTACACCGCCAGGCTTTGCAAAGTTGGTCAATGTCATTCATTTAAAGACAAAAACTCCTCACCCCAGACAGTTTTAATTCTCCCAACCACTTACGTATAGCCCCTTCCTCAGCCTGTCTTAAATTCCTATACAAGTGTAATCAAAACAATGTCTCCCTGTGTACGCTGTGTAATATGAACTACTCTACATCTTTCGAATTTGATGTCTATCAAAGAGTGCTGTAACTTAGAACCAGTTGAGAATTTTGCTTTCCTGAAGGTAAAAATATAGCTTAGGGTGATGAATGATGAGCCTTTAAGTCTGATTTGATTGGTTTGTACGTGGCAACACGTTGGATAGCCAGCAAACGCGTTGCCGTCATGACCCATACGGCCAACCATGCATGTGTTTATTTTAATCGGATTTTCCCAATTCATCGGCGAGAGCTGGTTAAAAGTACCGGTTATCCGTGGTTACTCGTGGTTACAGTGGTTACCTAAGCCTTTGTCAATTATTTGTGCAACTTAAAAGTTTCATGTCGAACGTCATATATGTATACAGAGACATCGTAATTCACGAGGCAAATGCTGCCAACATAACGACGTTTTACGTCTGCCTGCATGTCTGTTGTTTGTCATTTCTTTGGCAGTATGTAGACGTCAATTTAATTTACGAAATTCAGGTCGTTTAATATTGTAAATGATCATGTCATATGATACCTTCACAGGGACCTAAGGCAAGCCGTTTAACTTTTCAGTACCTTTTTAGTGAAAGTAATAAATCATATTGAGATGTCATCAAAAAAACAATTTTTTTCAGATACATATTAAGTCATTTAATGACATCATTAATTAGTCGACATATATGTCGGACAGGAAATTTGTTTATATCGTTGATTGATTTATTTACAGATTGTCACAAGTCAATTTTATACATTTCCCCTTTTAGCTGTTTACAGTGATTTATGGCCTTTTGTGATTCTGCATCTTGAATCTGAGAGCAGGATTCCAGGTGCTGGATTCCATTGTTTATTGTCAACTGGGCAAGGTTATTTTAATGGCACAAGGGAAGCTTTGTTTGCGAGCAGTGTGCAAAGGGTAGTATAAAAAGAAAGCATGGGTTACCTCGTAGAGCGTTTTCTTGTATTGCATCCCAGGAGGCAGCCGTAGTACGGGCAGACAGGCTTCAGCAGTTTAGCTAGGTCGCTGAGAGGTCTTTTAATGTACCGCGTTAGGGATTTTGTAGAGTTGGCGGGCAATGTGGTGTCGTGCAACATACTATTAATTTCATCTCGGAGATTACAAAGGTCTCTTCAGTGCCTGCAGTCTGACCTGTTCTACCGGCCCATTAACGTGGTCTCCTGCCTAACTTGGGGCATCAGAAGTCAATAAAATTGGTGAGTGTTAAGTTAACAGTTGTGAGGAGTTTAAGATAGTGTTTTGAGACGGTGAAAGAGTTAAAATTCGTTGTAGCTACGAAGGCGTGAGAAAATTTTGAAAGCTTGGAGGTCACAGTAGGAAAATAGAAGTATTTAGAAGGGAAATTTTGGAAATTTTATTTCCAGTAGTCCCATGGTATGCATTTCCGAACAGGGCGGCCGGGAAGAGTGGTGTGCCACAAAAAACAAACAAACAAACAACAAACAAGTTTTATGCAAGTGATATAAGAAGCTGCTTGGTTTTCTTCCTAGACTTCTGGGTAGCAACTCCCTGGTCTGAATCTTGGTTCTGGATTTGAGTTCACGCTGGGTAACCATTCCGTTTCTGAGAGAGGACATTTTGTTCCGGTCCCGACACTACAGGGCTGAGTTGTCCGTTGACTACCTTCTTCGTAACTCCAGAAAGCTGTTCCGGTGACGTGGGCGTTTATTCTAGTACGTATACTCAGTGGTATTTAGCTGTAGTACGATTTGGTGAAACACACTGCATTCCGCTTTCACGAACGTTATATGGAGAGCTATACTGTGGCTATATACATGCACTAGACTGAAGCCGTACTCTGTTATGACCAGATCATACCCTTATGTGAAAGTGAACTTTAAGATTTCTTTAACTTAATTGAAAAGTGGACACTTTGGGAAGGCTCGTTATTATTTTTATGTGCAGCAAGTTTGATGGCACACGAGAAGACGGCCTGGAATTGAATGCTAGCTGTAAACTCATATGGAACGTCAGCTACATTTATGTTATTTAATGATATGTAGTAATGTGTAACGCCTTAAACTAGGCAAGGTCATTATATTTCGTCCTTTGGCGCCAGAATTATTTACGTATCAATTTTAGGTAAACGAAAGAAGAGAACTTCAGTTCATCAGTATCACATGATACTTTTTTTCTCAAATTACGAGAACTGTTTCCTCTAGTAGGCCCTATTTCGTTTCGTGACTTATTCACTTCAGTGCAAAGAGCTTATAATTGGGGTGTCTTCACCTTAGAGGTGACACAGATACCTGTAACTTTATTCGTGATGTAATTAGATTAACTCCACATGTCGATAACTAAGCCATATTTTATAATATCATCAGCTCGGTTTCATGCTATCACTTATTAGAACCAAGGATTTTACATATCATTGAATCGAATTAACTATATCATCATACATGATGAAACAGTGCGAATGACATGTGACTTAAAAATCTTGATGATATCTCCAGTGCATGGAGTTACAAATATCATATATTGAACTAAGGATATCAATAACTTAAGTTGTTGACATCTCAGGAGGATGCATTTTTATACATTTTGTAGGTATCAGCAAAAACGTTAATGATATTAAAATATAAATTAAGAGCATTGCAGAGTTTTCATAGTTTTGAACTGTTGCATGGTTTCTTCACACGGGCATAGGTTAGCGATTGAATTGCGCGCTTTGACCGTGGATTTCACTAAAATATAGTTTTGTGATAATAGTGAAAATAAATTCAGTCAACGGCTCTCATGGCATTTAATTGTTTTCATGCAGGCGCCATGTGCATTTCAAGGCACTTTTTCAACAGTTTATGTCGTTATATAAACGACATATATAAACGATATATATTTAAACGACATATATATATATATATCGTTTAATCTCCAAGATCACAATGTATCTGAAGTTAAATTTGTCATTCATATAAAGGATATTTAAACGATATACAAACGATATACAAACGATATATAAACGATATATAAACGATATATATATATACATATATATACACATATATATATGTATATATATATATATGTATAATATGTATAATAGACCCTCGAAATATTTTGTCAGAAGTTTTCGTATTAAGTTGGAAATGAATAAACATATATGTATATATACAAACGATATGTATATATCGACCAACGACTGTGTGTGATTTGAAGAATAATTGACGTTTAACTTAGTTAAAAAACAAACAATTGACCAACGACTGTGGAAATTGGATTACTAGTGAAAATTACACCAGCCCTTTACTACAGTTTTCCAACTTAAAACTATAGTGAAGGGCTAGACTAGTGTAGGAAAAAGTAAACACTATAAATTGCATTCATCTGAGTAACTGGCGATGAACAACAAGTTGCTCGTCAATCGGGTTCATAAAGTCACAATGCGGAGGTCTGGGATGAATTTGAGTTCACTTCCAATTTCCACAGTCGTTGGTCAATTGTTTGTTTTTTTTTTACGAACGTCAATTCTTCTTCAAAACACACAAAGAAAACAGATTAAAAATCTCCATCAATAGTGGAACAGCTGTAACAATGCCAATTATAACAATAAATCAAAATTGACAACTCTTTAATGAGTGAATAATTAGAACACTGATCATCGTTCAATGTTATCAATTGATCAAAATTTCTTTACCAAGTAAAAATAAAAAAATACATCAGTGTCTTATAAATATAAGTAAATGTATGTATTTAAACCCAATCAAACTTACTTGTATTGGATCCTAGAATGATCACTTTATGTATCTGCCTTGATCTTCTCATTGAATCTGAATGAAAATACTCTTCGTATTACTGTGTTCATCTTTCTCACTTTCGTTTCTGTCTTGTTCCGTCTGCTGACTGGTCGGCAGAGCCGATAATTACCGACGGGTTCCGAACCACCTTTGTGTACGTGACTTTTTCTCAGTAAGTAAAAATGTACTCCGAATTTGGATTTCTGCAAATTACGCAGAGAATTCGTGGCGAGTGTTAAAACCAGGTATTGGGAGGAACTCATCAGATATAACATCATGAGCAGAAGTAACAACTTCTGGTCAGTAAAGAGGAGGGCTAATTAAGCAGAATTAAAATAATGTCGTTTAAAATAAGATAAGTCTTATAAGATAAGTTGTTTATGGTTGATTTTACAGACGCAAGTTAATATCTGGAGAAATAAGCTTTTGCAGCCAGACCCCAAACCCGTCAATGCCGTATGTTTAAAAAAAAATCACAATTCTTTGCTCTGAATCTTCTGACAGCAATATGGTAAACCTACGAATATGGCTACTTTTTTCTGGCTACTGGTTTTCAGGATATTCCTCCCTCTCTGCTACCTTGATGTTAATATTTAGAGGCAAATTATCTCATGTGGCCAATGTCTCGAGAAACGTTTGAAGAACTTGTTCTCATTTTTAGTCTCGAGATCATCCTAGATGCTATTCTTGGTTTCAATGCATCAAATTCTTTACTGGATCACTGCATACCTTAGGTCTTTATGATCACTTGTAGGACGAATACCCTTTCGTCTTATCGACCACCGAAGGAGAATGATAAAACCAACGACTAAAAGATGAGCCGAATATGCCCACATCGATATCGACGTACAAATTTACACGTTTACTTGACATTGTCTCATTTGTGTAATTTAAACTTGCTATCCACGGTTATGACGACCACAATGTCACCGTCGAGAAAAAAAGAAAAAAACCAACAATCAGAAAAATTACTTAGAAAAGAACCTGTTACCTGTTAACGTTTAAAGAGGCTCATTGAGTTGTTTTGTGAAATTCACTCAATTTTTCTAAACCTGTCAAGTTTCCTTCACATACTAATGACAAACAGTCAAACTAAAAGGATCCCAAAGTTTTACATACGTTGGAACATTAATGAGTGAGTAACCAACGATTAAATTTGGTTTTTGAAACTTTGTGACCAGACATTTTCACATTAGTACATTCACATGCACTTAATCAGAGCAAGTAACGGTCAAAAATTTAAAAAAATTGAGTTTTCATATAACTATTGGATGTAAAACTTGATTAATTATGCTGATTGCGAGTATTGTCGTGTGTTTGTATACTTCAAAATCACCGCAATCTTTACTGATATCAACTCAATGAGCCCCTTTAAAAATACAACCTCATTTCATTTAGAATTTGCGATAACAAGCCACTGCGTAACGAGCTGATCATATATTACATATATCTTATTTGGTGTTGTTATTCCATCATGCTGGATTAAACTATTGATTTTTTTTCCTGAAAATGGTGATCAACGCCCGTCTTATTATGCCACATACTACTAAATACTTTGTAAGGTATTTGAGCTATACATTTGTACTCATTCTTGTTATAACGAATTAATAGTCATACCGAGAAAACACACTGCTTTAGTACTGCAAATTCTTAAAACAATAGTGTCTATTCGGATGGAAACTCCGCCCTTAAGACAACGGACATTTACCGTCTGCCACAACGGTCTCGGCGCAGTTATTACCTTGTCTGGTCTCTTTCTTTCAGCACATCAATTTTCGCATGGTGAAACACCGCACACAGTCATTGAGCTTTTATCGTTTGGCTTGAATCTTCAACCTCCCCCCCCCCCATCTCCAGTTAAAATATGTCCTGCTAGCTCATTCATCAAGGTTAACGGCCATTGCCTTGACATATACAAACTGTTAACATATAGCGGGCTCAGTTTTCCCTCTGCGTATTTCTTGAATTTTTTGTGAGTGTCATGAACCATCTAGGGTACAACACCCGCGCAAACAACATCAGATATTTAAACGCTGTAAGCTTGGAAGTCGGTGTGGGTATGTACTGTGTTTCTAACTTACATACCACTGGTAAAACAAATGCAGCCAACCGATGCATGAGGACTATTTGTCCGATGTTTGCGCAAAACCACTCGGTGATCTACTAGATCTTCGACACAATTTACTGCGACGTAAAAGGTTGGAGAATGTGTCTATGGGACACACATTCCGTAACGTTGAGAGATTCTCCTTGGGAAAGATTATACAACTGGACACGGACCGTATTTCCTGCCACACCGCCATCGGAGGAAATAGAGATCACCTTTGTTATGTACATTGTATCAGATCATAGGTTCATATATTGACTCTGAATTGGTGAAATGTTTGCTCTCTGTTTACTTTTTTGAGAACCTGATACACCCACGTATGCCCTCATTTCTTGAATAAGCTGTTTTGATGCAGTCTTTCGATTTTCTGAGAGAAGAAACATAATAAAACAAATACTGACGAAACCACCAATTATATTTCCTATACTTTATTCTGAACCCTACACATATTATAAACGTAATGTACTTTCATTTTCTATGGGCTGTTTCTAATCTATTTGTTAACCAATTGACAAAGTTGACTGCTCAATGTGATGCAGTGATATATTTTACAATCGCTCTTGAAATTTCTGTTTTTTTTTTAAATTTATTTTACGAAATATTTTGAATTTAGAATCTTTTTAGATAAAAATCCATCCAATATAATTTAGAACTTATTACAGCAAACGCTATCTTTAATTACTGAGAAATCGACAAGGAGGAAATGAATTCTGAGTTAAAAAGAAAATAAAGATTAAAATATGCAGGATTTATTTCTTCCCTTGCTGTGGTCTTTGACAAATCAAAGACAAAGGTTCTTGGTCATCTTTTCCATTTCATCTAATTAATGAACAAAATATGCCTCTGTAGATTCTTGTTACACGAATTCAGGTTTGTTGTAAGTTTGTATCTTTTCCTCTCTGAGAGACAATTAATAAGAGATTCATCAAAGTATTACAAACGACCGGGGAAGTACACTCATACAAAGATGGTGGCCATGATACAGAGTTGGTAACAAGGTCGACAAGATCGACGCACGTATGAGCGTTATATTATCATGATAGGTTATATACCGTTACAGTGTAGACAATTCACGGAGGGATGAGCATGTTTTTGTTTTGGTACAATTTTATTGATTTCATTGATTGAATTGAATTGATTTGATTTATTTATTCATTCACACATGTATGTATACAAACGAAATAATTATATAGGTAATTAATTGCATAATTATTAAGTAGTAGATACCCATATATGAAAGGAACGGCGTAAGATCTGAGAGCTCTGATTTGATTTAATTTTAATTTATTCATTCACACATGTATACGTACAAATAATATAATTATGTAGGTCATTAATTGCATAATTATTAAGTAGTATATACGCATATATGAAAGGAACGTCGTAAACTCTGAGAGAGCTTACGTTGATGTCCAAAGGAAAGTAAACAAAGTAATGCAAATTAAAAATGAACACCAGGTAAATTAAAACAAAAGTAAAACTTAAAAACAGGAATTTTGCAACGAAAATTGTAAATGGGAAAAAGAAAGAAAGAAAACGATAGGAGTAAGGAGATGAAATGGGAGAAGAGGAGGGATGAGGAGAGTTGATGAAGGAAAGTCAAAAAGGAAAGTGGAATAAAGCAGGTACTCTACATGAAGTGAGGAGAGAAAAGGGCGGGTGCGGGGGGGGGGGGGGGATAAAGCCACTCGTTACAATGCCAAATGATTAGTTTGTAGAAG
The DNA here is from genome assembly GCA_021234535.1 of Stichopus chloronotus. Taxonomy (NCBI): domain Eukaryota; kingdom Metazoa; phylum Echinodermata; class Holothuroidea; order Aspidochirotida; family Stichopodidae; genus Stichopus; species Stichopus chloronotus. Next base: position 5,838,965 of record CM037836.1, read on the forward strand.
AAAAGTATGGATAACGGAATGGAGTTGGGGATATATAGTACTGTGTAGTCGATACATGAAAAAAGATATCAGCGTTGTGTATCATATTTACCCAAGATGAAATTCTTAATTTGTCTCTCAAAGCCATTTATGTTGCTATTTTGTAGTTCTCAAGTTCTGTGGTATACAAACCTACTCGGAGATCACAAATGGCACTATACTACTGAAGTTCAAGTATGATCCGAGGACGAGACTCGGAAGATATACAGCCGAGAGGTTTGCCAATCCTTTCTACTCCATATACCGCTTTATAGTAAATGCTATAATCTGGCACCCCTTTACCCACCGCAAAATGAGAACCAACCTATAACCTGTTATTGCCCTAAAATTATATTCCCACACATGTGTGATTACTTTAAAGCACTTTTTTGTTTTGTTTTTGCTTTTATTAAGCCACTTCCCAGGTATCTCAGGTGTGATGCTCGCTGGTATCTCCAAAGAATACTATTATACCCCCCACGGTGGGGAACTAAAAGAAAGTAGGGATGAGACTGTGCAATACTTCCTTGCACAAATCATGAAGCAAGTCATGGCACATCAAATAAGTAATAAGCGGTGTTGAAATCTTGCTTTACTAAATGTGAATAAAAATGAAAGTAGGCCTAATAAGAAAAAATAACTGAGAAAAGAAGTGAGTGGAAGATAATAACTTATTTATATGTGACGTCACAAATCTCAGACTTTTATATCTTTGCCCTAATTGTTAATAGCACTTCTTTATCAATTGTTCGTTTACCTCTTTAAAGTATGTAAAATTATAAATATGAGGGTATACCGTGTGCTGACTATCGCTATTTGATACGCAACCATGTTAATGAGGTTAAGCCGTAGCCTTGTAGTTACTCTGTATAATTTGTAAATTTTACTTCAATTTGGCGGAAAGTATATCGATCATTTTTTCGGTTAGTATCTCAGTGAAGATGCTGACGTTTCATTTGACAATCGTGGATAGGCCTTGACCTTTCCGCTCTCGCCTCGCTTTGCAACTCTCTCGCTTCGCAACTCTTGCATATAGTATTAATCTACAAAAGAAGCCCTAAGAAAAAGAAGACGTACAAAAGCAAAACAAAATCTACAAAGAGAGAAAAGGAAGTGAAGGAAATAGTGCAGAAATAAAGTGTAAAATATTCTCTCATTTTGTTTACAGCAAAAAGGATAATACTTTGGGTGGGAAATGAAGAAAATATTTGGGTGTTTACTAGGTTCTTGGCCAAACGTAACAAGATCATAATGTAAGTTGAAGTTGCTCTTGTAACAACGGTGACAGCAATATAACCTGACTCCCATTCCCAAAATAAATGACTGACATTTCATTATTCTTCCTCCAAAAAGTGCAGAAGGTGCAGTCCGCGTTACATTTAGATCCGCCCGGGTTGGGGATGTCTCCCCCTCCAAAAATAGAAATGTCACAGCGACGATAGTCAAAAAAATCTGAAGTACCAGTTGGCATTTAGCACATTTTGTGACATCAAAAGATGCTAAGTATTGCACTAAATTGTGTCTAAGCTTTACAGAAATTTAAAATTTTCTCAATAAATCTGAAATACCATTTGAATTTTTCATATTTCAGTCTTGGAGCGATTATAGTCGGAAAATCTGAAATACCAGATGGATTTTTTTCGTATCTCAATTTGGCACATTTTATGACCTCAAAAGACGCCAAGTATTGCAGTATAGGTTGCGTCTAAGGTTATACTTAGTAGGTGAACAATTTCTTAAAGGGGCTCATTGAGTTGATATCAGTAAAGATTGCGGTGATTTTGAAGGGTATAAACACATGACCATACTCACAATTAGCATAATTAATCAAGTTTCACATCCAATAGTTATATGAAAACTGTCAAATTTTTCGAATTTTTGACCGTTACTTGCTCTGATTAAGTGCATGTGAATGTACTAATGTGAAAATGTCTGGTCACAAAGTTTCAAAAACCAAATTTAATCGTTGGTTACTCACTCATTAATGTTCCAATGTATGTAAAACTTTGGGATCCTTTTAGTTTGACTGTTTGTCATTAGTATGTGAAGGAAACTTGACCGGTTTAGAAAAATTGAGTGAATTTCACAAAACAACTCAATGAGCCTCTTTAAAAAGGGGATGGGAAAGCCCTTCCCTGACGTCCCTCTCCCAGGCCACCAACCATCACTCATCTCACGTTTTCCCTCATCTATCAAAATACTACCGCAGGACAACTTTTGTCTCATCACGGTGGCTATCATTTACAAAAGTTATCGGTGCAAGAACTAGCTCTTCTTTGTTGTGCAATCATTGACGGTTGTAGTAAAGTAAGTATAAAACTGTGATCGTCAGAAAGGAAAAAAAATTCCGCGTCCAGGTATGAAAACTGTGAACATTGTTTTTTAATTTTTTACCTGGGATTTGTACTGGCTACGGGTATTTACTTTGATACTACAATCATGAAAAGTGTCTGGTCACGAAATTTAAAAAAACAAACAAACAAATTTAATTGTTTATTAATCACTCATTAATGTTCATTTGCATGTGAAACATGGGGATCCTCTTATCTTGTCATAAGTATAAGGAAATGTGACAGGTTTGGAAATATTTAGTGAATTTCACCAAACACGCCAAGGTGCCTCTTTAAAGGCAATTAGTGAATTTCTTGGAGTATATATATACACGTATATGTCCCTACCGGCACACCAACCTTTAATTATTCATAGCAGACACATCAAAACCACAAATAATTTTAGACATGTTACTGCCACTCTAGCAGGCAGACTAATGCGTCGTGTGCGAAAGGGGAAACGATCACCAATTTGCAGATACAAATTTGCCACATACATTTTAGCTAATTTAGCCTGGTGAAATGCAGAAAGGTAGAAATATACCCTTTTTGCCATAAAGAAAAAACGTTAAAACTTCAGACTAAAAAAGAGAAAGACAATTAAAAAGAAAACCAAAAACTTGACGACATTTGTCTCATTCTATAATCTCACACAACTGTCATTTGTGTGAGCTAAAAATTTCCTTATTCATCTCTATTGAGAAATTCACATAACGTTCCAACAAGCGAAGTGTTTTAAATTCTGCTGTGAAAAATTAAATTTCTTCACAAAAGTCTCCTCTATTGCTGTTACTATTATATACTGCCGATATAATGCAGTTCACAATATTGAATAGGAAAGATTATAATTTCACCTGGATAATTGTAACGCTATATCCAGTCATATATAGACCATGAAAATAAATTACTTCATTGCTCCACATTTCTATGTATTATCTTTAACGTAAGGATCTGGAGGCTCAGAATCTTTCACTGATTTTCGACCATTATTCTTGTTTACGAGGTTAATTTCGATGTAACTGCCCAAGTGACGGGTTCCAATCGTAAGCAGGTTGGACACCGTATGGATTTACATTTCAGGGAGTTGGAATTAAAACAAAGCCTGGCATAATTTTTTTTTTTTGCCGAGAGCGTGTTTTGAGAAACACTCTCTTTTTGAGAATGTTACGTTCAGGATAGTTACCGCCTGGGTAGAATCTACCTGTAGAATAAGTACCTCTAAGTACATTACTAGGCAGTATTGTCTATGACGTCATCGGTGAAGTTGTATGCAAATTGTCTCGTTCGTCAAAAGAAGATGTATACGATGTTTGTTAGAAGTGCAAGAAAATAGAACAAAGAACGTTTAAAGAAACTGCATATGAAAGAGTAAATGGGATTGTTAGGGCCTACGTTTAAGGGGATTCCCCACTGAAGGAGATTTATTGGCCAAAAGCTACACCGCGATAACATGTTCGGAAGGTATGAATTTTTAAAGATGTATTTATTTCAAAATGGTACATTGCAAAATGAGGAACTTGCGATGTAACACAGGCACAACGACATGAATATCCTTTACCCTGACTCTTTTAAAAGAAACGTTACAATAGTTTAAGAGAGGTGATATTAATCTACAATATTTCAGGATAAACCTATAACCCTATAATATACCCAATATAAACAATTGCGCTTTGTGTCAAATTTCAAGGTTAAAGGAAGACTTCAATTTCAATCCTATACTTCATTCAAGAGTCCCTTCAAGTGTCTTTAAATTAGGACCAGTTAGTATTGACAGATTTAGTGGCCATACTTTCTGTGTTTAAGGTAGCATGCCCATGTTAATTGCCCCTCGACTATCATATTAAATTGCAACAGTAGTGCGGCCTTCAAAGCCTTGTAGAAGTTTTCACCATGTATGACAAGGGAGTTGCTATTTGACACTCCCTGGTATGACCTGGAAAACTGACATTTCGAACATTCATCGCACTTTCAATTTAAAAGTGGCTCAACAGGGAAATGCAAAAAAAAACAAAATTGGTGAAAAGTCAAAATTTTGACTTTTAAAGTAAACGTTTTGAATTTTTAAGTCAAAATTTTGAGATTAAAAGTCAATCTTTTGACTTAAAAGGTCAAAATTTTGAGGTTTAAAGTCAAAATTTTGAGATTAAAAGAGAAAAGTTTGAGATTAAAAGTCAAAATTTTGACTTTCAGCGAGCGTTTCTTTCTTTGAGCCCCCGTACGATTTTTCGTAACCAGGTGCTTAAATTTTGAGCTAGAGGTGAACTTTTCGACGTGAGTACTTATATAAATTTTCATGGCCTTTTTAGGGAAATTTGTTAGTTATTAGTTGAAGCATTATGAAGAATTTCTCTTCAGTGCTCATTACTCGTACGTAATTATGACACATTCACGGGCACAAATAAGTGGGTAGAAACACGATTGTTGAGATTCGTCAACTGATAAATAGGAAAAAGGTGGATTTCAGCTTGCGAAGGCGTTGGACGTTTCTCATCTTTTCATTTCCAGGTCCATTGCTTATCTTATAGTATAATGAAACTTCGCATCCACCAACTCCCCCCGTCTCCTCTCTCCGTCCTGTTTTTAGTTTTTTTTTCTTGATTTTGAAAAATAAAGGAGAGAAAAAAAGAAAAAAAAGAGGAGGGATGATATGTGGACGGAGTTAAAGGGAAATGGTAGGCATAAACTGAAGGGGGTGGAGTAGGGTAGGGGTGGGGTAGGGTAGGGGTGGGGTAGGGGTGGGGTAGGGGTGGGGTAGGGGGGGGGTAGGGGTGTGGGTAGGGGTGGGGTAGGGGTTGGGTAGGGGGTGGGTAGGGGTTGGGTAAGGGGTGGGGTAGGGGTTGGGTACGGGTGGGGTAGGGGTTGGGTAACGGGTGGGGTTGGGTACGGGTGGGGTTGGGTACGGGTGGGGTAGGGGTGGGTACGGGTGGGGTAGGGGTTGGGTACGGGTGGGTAGGGGTTTGGGTACGGTGGGGTAGGGGTTGGGTACGGGTGGGGTAGGGGTTGGGTACGGGTGGGGGTAGGGGTTGGGTACGGGTGGGGTAGGGGTTGGGTACGGGTGGGTAGGGGTTGGGTACGGGTGGGGTAGGGGTTGGGTACGGGTGGGGAGTGGTGGGTACGGGTGTGGTAGGGTTGGGTAAGGGTGGGAAGGGGTTGGGTACGGGTGGGGTAGGGGTTGGGTTACGGGTGGGGTAGGGGTTGGGTACGGGTGGGGTAGGGGTTGGTAGGGTGGGGTAGGGGTTGGGTACGGGTGGGGTAGGGGTTGGGTACGGGTGGGGTAGGGGTTGGGTACGGGTGGGGTAGGGGTTGGGTACGGGTGGGGTAGGGGTTGGGTTGAGGGGACTGAGAAACTGCCGGCTTCACAAGCGTGATCTTTGTGTGGCGTTGAAAACTAAGACAAAACAGATTAACAATACAATTGAAACAAGGTGTTCATAAAAGTGAAATCTTTGATTCGAGGTTTCGATTGGCCCTACATGCGCCTGTTGATCATGCGCAGTACACGAGTATGCGGCTAGGAATCCGCAGCAGAACGGTCTGCATATATATTTCACACAGAACGCATTTGCAATACACCTCTCCGAACTGTCAATAAAACCCTTGGATACAAATAATGTCATGGATTCTAGAAACCATGTTTTTTCCATTTTTTTCCAACCCTAACGCTGAATTAGAAAAAATAAACTCCCCAAAAGTGTTGGTTATCAATACTTACCAATACGAGCCAATATTGTCATATTACTACTTAAAGTATGTCAATTCTACTACCTAAAAGTAGCTCATTTTCATTTTTTTTTAAAGAAAGTTGGGAATGTTTCACTACGGGTGCATGCAACAAGCTCACGTTTTGCTCGGGTTATGCATTCGTTGCATGAGATAATGTTCAACTGCCAACCCCAATTTTCATTTTTATTTTCAAACTTAAAACGGGTCATTATCAACTATCAATGAAAAAGTGGGGTCTAAAGGTATGTTCAGCACCCCCCCCCCCCCCTCGCTACTATCTGCCAACTGTTCCAGCAGTAAATGAAACATGATGAATAATTCATTACGATTCTTGTATCATCTCGACCCATCTGATATGTATTACTATTTTTAATCCATTGATGTTTAGGCCTAATTAAGAAATTGTAGACATGGGATTATTCAAGGCTGGGTCCATGCAGCTTGGAACACTCGGGAAGTGTCATCTCCGGCCATCTGGAGGGTTTGAAAAGCCAAAACATTTCTTGGACGCGCTGCGACAACCAATGGCGGCGCTCCGCTTAGATAGTCCTGATGTCACAGAGTCCTCTCCAATACTTTTTAACCTTTATTTTAGGTTCATAGGTACAGGTGTCGAAGGAATGTCAATTTTGCATCAATATGGGGTTACTAAGAAGGGCAAACATATCCTTTTCAGGCAAAGTAGAGGGAGTACCCCATCCCCTTCAACCTCTCCTCATGCCACATAGGCCTATCTGTGGGCTGACTGGTTTAAAATCCTGGCTTAAGTCTTGGTAGGGCAACACCCATCCCCTTCTACCCCTCCTCCAGGTCGGTGGTCAAAAATAGGGACAATGAGTCGATGTTGCCCCTCACAAAAAAAAATTCCTGGCTACGCCCATGCTGTCCACGCCCCCCCCCCCTCTCCAGCTGCGCCAGTGCACAAATCACATTGATCATTATAAACATCACAGAAAAAGAGATATTAAAATCATAGACAAAATGATATTTTTTTAAATATACTTATAGTTATCCTTCAAAACAGAACAAAAATTAAAATATGCAAGAGACAATACAAGAAACAAAAATATATATATTTAGTGAAATTAAAATAGTTTCAGTACATTCAGTGACTTAATATCAACACACGCCAGAAGTCTCATAAAGAAGAATACAATGGCAAAACAACACATATCTCATGAAACAAAGAAACAGCCTCAAATTGGATATAACCAAATTAAGGGTAAAATAAGAGGGCATTTTAAAATCATTAAATCCGAAACCTTAACACATTTGTTCATTCACAAGGGAAGAAGTCCGTTTATAAATCGATGTCCATTGGAAAAAATCATTTAAGGGACCGTCTGAAAACAAAGTTTCTTTGAACAACCATTAGGTAAGAAACATAATTATCAGTCAACACAATTAAACATAACCCACTCACAGTTACTGGCTTCCAGTCAAAACAGGATGTTGTATTTCTGTGTAAATACAGTTCTTACACTTTTGTATGGTGACCTGTTAGGGACCCAGAAAAGTATGTGTTTTCCCCATCAGTAATACATCATAACGACTCGGTAATTTGTAATATTGAATTAGTAATTTGTAATAACAAATAAGTTACTAATTCCTTATAACAAATTACTTAGTTGTAGCAATGAATCTCAAAACTGTTACAATGAATTGCTAAATCTGTAATAACGAATTACCATCTGTAACAATGATTTACTAGTCTGTAGTAATGAATTATGCATCTGAAATAACAAAATACTAATTTTTCGTAACAACTTAGTCACTAATTCATAACAACTAATTATCTGTAACAATGAATTACTAATCTGTTACAATCAATTAATGATCCATAAAATTACTATCCGTAATAGCAAATCACTAATCTGTAATAATGAATTGCTACTCGCAATACAGAATTACTAATTCATAATTACGACTTAGTTACTAATTTGCGATAACAAATTACTTATCTGTATGTTATGACAAATTACTAATCCATTACAAGGAATTACTATCCGTTATAACAAATCACTAATCTGCGGTAACAAATTACTAATCTGTAATAAGGAATTACTAGTAATAAAGTAGTAAAGTAATAAGGAATTACTAATTTTTAATAATAAATTATTAATTCATAACAGTGAAGAGCTAAGTCATTGTTACAAATAAATAATACTTTTAAACAAATTAGCAAAGTGATAACACATACTTTACAGAGTCCCCAGTGGGCCACTGTACTTAACCTTTCTTGTCAGTATGTATCTGAGTGAGATTCTGCGAGAATTGAAATGTCAGGGAACTTATCTTTCCACCAGTATCTTTCACAAACAGCACAGAGGACAGATATCTGTGAAAAATGGCACTTCAGTTTTGAAGACATTTTTAATAAGTTCTGTGATACTCAGATTTATTTGAAGACAACTTTTTCAACCAGGTATCTAGGAGAGGGTATGCAAATAACGTCGAACTGAGCAAAATCTGAGACAAATTAGCTAAAATAAGACGAAGCAGATCCCGGGCCAAGGCAACAGTTAATACTTTCGTTTGGAAGAAAATGTCAGGAGGTCCACATGGCCTAATGAAAATTGAACTTTTTCTGCTACTCCCCCTCCATCAAGTTGCTTGAAATTTTCATATATTGAATAATGACCCATGGCATTAAATAGCCTGGTGACTGCTGCTAGAGGTCCTCAGCATTTTTTTTTTTTTTCATATAAAGAGCGTGTACACTTGTGAACCATTCTGAGATGGGCAAAGAACATTTTGAACTCCTCAGCTCCTGACTTTTGACCTGCTCCAAGGGCATATACTCATTCACTGTATGCAAACCTAGTATCTCATGATTTGCAGATCCTAGTTATTGTGATTGTGATTTGAGAGATAACCGATTCTTTATCTCTCTTGACTCAACTCTTTGATCATCACCAAAAACAAAATATTCCTTTTCCTTCGTACTTCAGAATAAAATTGTAAACAATATCTTGTAGGCGTACATCATCCCTTAGAACACAGAGCTTCATGATAAGAGGTACTTTTAGACGTCCGCAAGTCTTCATGGGCAAAAATGGCTATTTTCAATTGACGAAACATCTATACTATCACAAGGGAAGGATCTTTTTCCCTGATTGGTCATCAATTTCTGACACCTTCAGAGCGGTATAACAACATAATTCAACAGAGAGAGATGTTTGGCTGCCTCTTGCAGTTTGAACTTCTGGAGATGAATGATTCCAATGTTGGAATTCCGTTTGAGGGTATTTCAATGCCAGCAGTTCTATAGCACAACATATGGAATGTGGTTACAAAATGTAATGGAAGGGCTTTAAATGAAGCAAAGATATAGGATGTACAACAAAAACATATTAACAGGTTGGTAAACATTTATCACACACATTAGTTGCTCTAGTATTAGATGATAAAAATCCATGGTCTCACTTGCTTAAGGCCTGCCTGCAGACGAAGGCACTATTTAAAGAGATAAAAGTCAATTGACACAAAAGAGCAATTTAGCAGAGTTTATACAGAATTAGAACACAGACATACCATGGTGTAGATCAACGCCACAGTTTTTTCCAGCATAACCACTGGCTTATTATTTGAGCTTGTTTTCCTTTAGATCTCTCTGACTTAGGGCACACACTGCTTGAGGTTTACCTTAACTTCCTGTAGCAATACCCCACACACTACAGTCTCTCAGTGGATGTTACCTATGCCTGGAAAAATCCAGATTACCAAACCCCTACTCCCACTTGGATCACTGTTAACCTATCTTCATGTGAGCAATAACTGTTCATTTGCTTCTACTTGCAATGAGCAAAATTTGGATGTGGAAAATCGCAAACAAACCAAGGCTCCCAAAGTATGGGTCCATCCTTGCTTTAGCGTTTATGATCATTTGTTGCTATGGTTATATCACATGTTGCATTTTTACTGTCAACAACAGAGGACTATTTACTTTTACTGCTGATACAATCATTTAGCTTACTGCAAGAAAACCTTCTTTCACATTTTGATCAATAAGACACCAAAAGGGGAAACAGCCACACTTAAGGTAAGTCCTCCACACTAGCCGTTGTCTTGGCAATCTGCTTTCAACTTTGGGCAGGAAAATGCAATTTCAAAGACACAATAAATTTAGCATTGACGCAATTTTGCATTCAAGTCACCCACTGTAGTGTTTGCAATTTACAAAGCCACTTGATACCTTGTAATTCAATATGCCACCAAGTTGGAAGAGCTTGTCACAAAATGTTACCTATATTTAGAGAAACAATGACTAACACAGATTTACAATGGCTTCATCTAGCCTAGGTGTAATAATCAGCACCCAGCAGAGTGCTGAAAACTTTGTGGTTTAAATAAACTGAGGCTAGTGATTACAAGCTCATTGCACAGTCTTATTGATGGGATAACTTCAAAATATTTAAAAAACAAACCAAAAATTGCACTGGAGAGTGAAATACACTGTTATGACAACAAAGACGTATTCTACCAATCAGTGTTATTTGATTTCAATCAAGCCAATTGGAATCATGATTTATTTGATTTAAATCACTGCATTTCATCTAAATGATTTAAAAAGAAAAAAACAACAACCCTGACCATCATCGACCGACTGTGTGGTTTCATCAAATCTTCAGAGTTCAATTACACAAAATGGGAATAAAGAAATAACAACAGTTTGACAATGTAGACTTCAGGAAAACCTTAAAAAATTCCAGATTGGGTTTAAAATGCTTCAAATGAAACATCTGAAGAACGTGGCAATATAATCAGCCTGATGTGGTAGTGGTGAAATGAGTTTGCAATGTTTGAAGTGATATTGTGTTATCTCTGTGAGTGTTCTTTTCATAATTCACCTATATGGAAGCCAACGGTACCCCTCAGTGGGTGAGTGGTCAAGTGTGTCTTCTCATCAGCGCAGGCCACAAGTAGTCATTCATAAGTACTTCTGAGTGCACTTTTGAGTATTCCATCACAGAGCACAATGAACAGTATCACTTGCAGCAGAAAAGGTCAATAATTTAACAAACAGTCACAATTTATGTGAGCAAGAAATGGAATTTGGAAATTCTCTTCTTTTCCGATATATATGCACGGAAATCGGCGTAGGAAGGTTGGCCTACTAACATAAGGCCTAGTCTATACCAATCGCAAATTTCACCTTTGACCAGACAATGCAATATTTAAAAAAAAAAGAGACAGCTCTCTCAGCTTTATGTTCCCAAATTCTGAACACTCCATGTCAAATTTCTCTGGTGTTGATAATAAATGACACAATAGAAAATGCACCATTTGGATATATAAAATTTCTTGTAAGTTTTGAATAATCTCAAACTAAGACTCTGGTAGGTTTCAGACATCACTACAGCAGTTGCAAGTTTCTTTTACTTTCTGTGACATTCTGACTTATTTTTCTACCACAATGTCCCATGTGTTTATGAAAGTGTGTGGTGCTAAATCTTCACCACAATTTGCAGTGTAATGATAAACCTTTCAGCATTACGAAACGATATTTGATGTTGCTTCAAAAATGAAATATTCCACAAAATGTTACACATTTCATGTAAACCAAAGTACAATGCATACATTTTTGGACATAAAATGTACAAAAGTGTCTCCTGAAAATCAATACAAAAGATTGTGTGAGTCGTCTGCAATTTTAAATAATCACATTCCAGTGTAGTGAGATGTATTGCAGATAGCCTAACCACCTCGGCAATTGTGTTATTTTATCGGCTGATAAAGTAACAGTATTTGTAAACTATGTGAGTTCATGTTATTTAGAAAAAAAGTTTACATGATGTTTAACTGTCTGCCAAACTTAGGGGTTTAGAACATTAGATGCAAGGTTTGAATTTGTAGAAACACCTAGTCCACACAGAATTTACATTATGTGCTAAAATCATGTCTCGCGAATACCCTTTTCTGCATGATAGAACAAGAGGTGGTATCGAGTCTTACCATCATGGTCAGGGTTTGTTCCTTCGATGAAACCTTATCATGTATGATATCATGTGAGGATTGGCTGGTAGAAAGGATCACTTTATTGACGGCTGAGATGTAGTTGCTACATTAACATTACAGTAGCTTAACTCTCCTCGTGTTATGATTGCAGTTCTTAAGATCGACATTTTTTGCTGTCAAGACGTTACGGTATGGCGACGCATCCCAGGTTCACCAATGAAAGGAAAAAAATTCATTGTGCCTCTCTTTATGGAAAGGCTAGATTGTTGCCACTGAAACCCCATGCACTTGTAAAGAAGGAGCTCACAGCAGCAACTTCAGCTGTGAAACAGAACAAGGGGCAAGACCTCCGGTGTTTGTTGCCATAGAGTTGCAGCAATCAGAGATGAGTCAGAGGTAAGTACCTTCCAAACTCAAACCTGCAGACCATGTATCTCTTGGGTTAGGAGCAGATGATTTGACCAAATGGATCAGAGTTTCTTCACAAAACAGAAGATTTGTGGCTGGCTGAAGACATCAAAATGTAGTTCATAAAGACCAATATCGGGAAGAAGCACACATCGGTACCGTCGCAGTAACGAATAAGGATCGGAAAAACCTTGTGGATCTATTGCTGGAGTATCACTCAGACTGGATAAAACTTAAAAGATCAGTATCATGATCAGTATCATGGTGGTCTCAAAATGGTCTCACTTGAAGGATTTAAGGTAAGTGAGATCAAAGAGAGATCACATCAGAGGAAACGAACAGTGCAGAAGAGGCTTTTGACAAAGTTGCGCAAAGTCACTGCTCTACTGAAGTGGCAAAATTGGATGTTTTTGGTGAAACTCAGAAACAGCTATGTGACAAGAGAAGATGTTATAAGAAAAGGAGCAAGTTTACTAACCTTGACCCACAACTGAATCAAGGGATACTCAGAGTCAGCCATAGACCTTGCAACGCAGTGATAACACTGAATGTCAAGCATCAAATAATACTGCCAAAGAACCATCATATATCTGACCTTACTATAAGACACACCTATTGACCAGCGGGTCATCAAGGAAAGAACCACGTCATCACGGAGCTGAAACAGAAGTATTGGACAACTCAATGCAGTACATCCATCAGACACTCATTAGGTGTGTCTAGGGTAGAGAGTAGCAACCTTGCACTAGAAAACAGAAGATGGCAGATCTGCTGTCCCAGAGACTGATATTGATTACTTTGGCCCTATTGAAATAAAAAAAATATGACTGATGAAGAAACGATACAAGTTAGGTCCATGTGCATGGCAAGTAGAGCCGTGCATCTAGAAGTGGCACACACACACTTGACGGTCCTTCATGCAGTGATGCCGTCAAACGTTTCATGGCTGTGCGTGGGCACGTGAAGGAGATTCATTCAGACAATGGTTCAAACCTAGTTGGTGCTGACAGGAACTAGGCCAACAGGAACTAGGCCAAAAACACGTCAGTATTATATTTGTTGATCAAGGTTTCAATTGGTTCTTTAACCCACCAGCCTCTTCAAACTTTGGAGACGTACAGGGGAGGCAAATCCCGACGATCCTGAAAGTGCTGAATGGAATCCTCAGTGAACAGTATTTGAGGACTGCACAGAGTGATGAACAGTTGCAAACACTCTTGTGCGAGGTGGAAACTATGATCAACAGCAGCCACCTTACCAAGGCCTCAAATGATCCTAATGACCTCGGTGTCATAACACCTGACCATTTGTTGCTAGGCAAAGTTCCGGTAAACATGCCATTAGGCTCACGTAATGAGAAGGATGCCTCCTCTCGAAGACGTTAGAGGCAGGTTCAATGCATGAAGGATCTCTTTTGGAAGAGGTGGATGAAGGAGTATTTGCCTCCCTGCAGAGAATATAAAAGAGGAGAGATGTAGTAGCATTGGGAATATTGTATTAGTTGTGGATAATCAGACACCCCGAAATTCTTTGTTCATGGAGAAAGTCATAGAAATTTACAAAGTTGGTCTACTTAAAAGTGCTGCAATGAAAACAAAAACAGCCACCTGTGAGGCCAGTAGTCTATGCTTATGCAAGTTTGATTGATGATATTCTTGATCATATCCTTCAGAACTGTTAGGAGAGTTATGGCGTTTTATCGACACAACTGGGGCCGGAATGTAGTTCTTAACATTAAATGGGAGTTTGGTATTTCATTCATGTTGAACCGAACATCCATGTTACGGAATTTAGGGCTGGTGCATGCGCTGCTGTACCTGCTACTGTGAGTAACTAGCAGAGACTAGATAAAGGAGACAAAAATTCCTTTTGGAAACAACAGATTCTTTTTATGTTCCCACAGTAATGGCGAGGCATATTGCAGTCAGTGCTCACAGGGAATACACGGCTGGTTCAATGCTAAGGCTGCAGCTGGTCTTCTGGGGGTCCCCTTCCGTATTGTGTTTCAATAGTTTCTTTAATATTGATTTTAAATTGTATTCAGTGAGGAAAAATAAACAAACCTTTATCAAGAAAACTGATAGAGTGAAAATGTGCCAAATGTTTGGTAATATTCCATCAAGGAAAGGATTATTTCCATTGACCATCTGATGGGGTAACAATGAATTTCAGACTTCTGCGGCCAAATCAACAGAAACTGCAAGTGATAGAGATACACTTGGATTTCTTGTCATTGCATGATATGCCGTTCTATTCAGAGCAGGTCTAAATTGTGCTCTCCGAGGACGGTGGTCGGTCACTTCATTTATATTTGGGAGGTTTTGGAAAATGCTGTGTGATGTTATTCAGAACATTGGTAGCCCCTATGGCAAGTTGGCTTAAGGCTGAATACCGTAGAAGTGAATTTGAAAAGACCCGTAATTCACCAAGCAGAAGCCACTCAGATCCTAGCAGAGCCCGGTGGACTACGACACACAGAGTGTGTTGTACATTATTTGACATGTATTAGTTCAGTTCAGTGTCACAATGTGAAAATGTCTTTTGAGGTGTTCGCATCCTTGAGTCTGGCTAAGACAATGAAGGAACAAGTGTCGTAATACAAACACCAAATATGTAGTGACTGATGAAAAACTACACCACAGCTTGTTGCAATGTAATAAATCAACATTGAACAACATACTGGTGGTGATGCAAACTCTCAGAACCTCTGAATTGTTCTGGCCTACTATATGCATATTCACAAAGTCTTTGTTTTGTGTCAAGAACCAGAGAGCAAACCAGTCTTTTTCATCTTAATCTGTAAAACTGCTGACTGAATTATATTATTTTCATTGTCCTTGTGCCTTGGAGAAAAGGATAAACATAAGTTACAGCTCATGGTGTCAAATAGAGGGCACTATTTCATTATTATCTATAACTTGTGTCCGCTACATCAAGAGCCGCTGTTAACTTACAGCATTCTGGCTATTTGGGTAGACTAAACCCCCCGGGGTATTGCGATTCACATTTCTGGGGACATTACGTGCTGAGGTGAATGGACCAGCAGATGGCACAAGGCCACTGCCCCTTGGGGGAGGGGGAGGTGTTCTAACATTGATACCTGCCTCCTCTGCCATATTGGCTTGGTGACGAACGTGGAAGTTGACGACATATTCCGTATTTGTCCGCTGGACCGAGATGGCAAATGGCTCGTATGGGTGGAAAGTGAACGCCACCAGACGACGAAGCGACGAACTGGAGGTCCTGGTCACGAGGCCGGGGAAAATTTTAAACCTTAAGATCCCTGAGTCTCTCGCATAGAACCTGAAAAGAGAAGAAATTAGTAGTTGTAAAACTGGGCAACATTCAATTTGGAGAGGGCTGCTAACCCTTTTGACACAGGGGACCACAGACAATCAAGTTTAGCCTATGGTCACTGGACCCCAAACTTTTATGACATTCGAACTGCTGGTAGAGTTCTCTTGGTTGTGTCAGTATGTACCATTATACCAGTGTTTGCATCGGGTACACAAGCAAAGGGTGCGCACCCAGTTCTGAAACTGCTATTTGGATGCATATTTTCACTAATGTACAGAGTACATGTGATGAAAAATCCAGAAAGATGCTTAACTTTTCCCTCACAGTTGAGTTTTTTTTCTGCTTAAATTTGTCTAAATAAGAACACTTCTTTGTCATGCCTGTGCAAAGGATAGATGGTATTATTACCTTCACATGCAAGGCAAAATATTGTATTATGGCTCCATAATAAACTTGCAACCTATCAGATCACATTTTTAGGGTCACCCTGGTACCCAACAGACTTAAAAATGTGGTTACCCAGGTGTTAACTTAAGACCCTGTAAATGCATTATTCAGGAAGCATTTTTCAATTACATCTCTTTCAGTGACACTCCATATAATCTCTTCGACCATTGAAGTACCAAAAAGGAAAGCACACTTTTTCTAGGTCAATTTTCAAAATATAGACCCATTTTTCCCAACTGTTGGCTATTCATGGGTAAAAGGTAGGTGGATCTTCATACATTGGAAGAAAATAGGGCACTGAAATGCTAGTTGTTGATATTTGTACACTTTCATACTTCACTTGTTTCAGCTCATCATCCAAAAAGGATAGACACGGTATGCAGCGTGAACTTTGAAAAACTTCACGACAGGTCGGAAACAAAGCTATGAAGAGAGTATGAAGAGAGTATTTATGCATTTTTGTTTTGCTCCTTTTTCATTCCTACTTCAGAGGTAAAAAACACAAAATATAGATTTTAAAGGCATCTTTCAGCAAAAATAGGTGCCATTTCTTAACATATGTTTCATATAGGAATTAAATGTTCAATTGAATGACTATCTCTATCATTTTTCTCGTTGCTTTAAAGGGGGCTGAATCAAAGGATTGCTTGAGCCATCCTGGTCTGACAGTTGATGAAACCTGGGCTAGATCTGAAAACATTAATACGTCAGGAAAATATTACACGTGATCACATGCAGCGGCTTGTCACAATCAAGAGCATTTTCACAGACAAGTTTTTGGGCACTAAGCATCATATTACGTGTTTTACAGCAACTGAGCAAAGAACTGCAATCGCATGCAGAGTACACCAAAATCTAATATGTTTTCTCTCAATTGTTAAAGTAAATAATACCATGAAGTGGCACAATAAAATTGTAAATTTGAGAGAACCTAGGGCATGCAAACATGAATGTTCACATTGATCGTTTGTTCTTTGACATGACTCACTTTATTGGGTAATCTCCACAGATTTTCGGTCGCTCCATCACCGAGACCCATTTGTCATCGTAACTGAAGAGAGACAAATCCAAGTAAGGGCTGCTTGTGTATGACTGTGAACTGATGGGGAGTTGGGCAAGGAGGCGCTTCACTGCTTCCAGCTGGCCACCGTACTTTGCGTTGATGATTGTGTGCTTGAAACGGCGGTGGATCTGGCGAGCGTGAATGTTGCTAGACGCTGAACAAGTAAACTGAACAGGGGCATGGAGAGTGGCATTTCTGAAAAGGTCATTGAAGTGTTCAAAGAACTCCAGCAGATCCTCTGAGGTGTTTTCAAAAACGGCTATGACCTCGGTGCTGACCATGTTGTACACTACAAAGAAAGAGGGCTGGGAGTTTGGGTCCTGGACCCTCAGGGTGACAACGTCCTCACTGGCGTACTTGATGAGCAGGTGCTCAGTGTCCAACAGCTGTATCTTCCACATCCTCAGCCAACGAATGCCGTCAAAGAACTTGTAAAAATGCCTCATGGCATCGGGGGTGCCATCTTTATGGGCTCGTTGCCACAAGAAGACAAGCAACCGATGTTTTAGAGAATTGATGCAGGAGTCGCGATACGGAGGGAGTGTATCTCTGTATCCACCGGCGTTTTGAAGGAAAGGTGACAAAATAAGGGCGTCATCCTCATAGCAGAATCGTCCTATTGTTCTCACATCGATGAAGTTGCCCTCTGGTGTGATCTGAAAGATGAAAATGGTCTGTTGCTGTACAGAGAGAACTGCCAATGTGCTGTGGTAGAGGTAAAGCCCCTGGTTGTGAGACAGAAATACCTTATCACACTGAAATTTTCTGGTGTCGCTCAACAGGCCAGTGTGTAAATCTATTATATGGAGAGAGTAGTCTTCCAATGGAGAGCGGGGGTTGGGCGTGACCGACTCATTGTTCCTGTACACGTCAAATAAGAAAGGATGGGGTTCAGTTGGGATGTAGCACGCCGATCCCACGATGACGTACTTGCCGTCATCTGTAAAAAGACTGCATTCCCTGTTAAGGTGCTCTCCACTTGGTGCTACACTCACTGTGTGAGTATGTCTAAAGTACCTGGAGAACAGATCAACACGCACTCCCGCTGCCTCTTCGTCGGCTAGGTCCGGTTTGCTGGAGCGTATCTTCTGGAGCAGATCCCCTCCGGCCTGAGCGCCGTTAAACCGAAATATCTCAAGGGAGGTCTGATCGGCAGAGAACGCGATGAAAAACTGGCCATCTGGAGAGAACTTTCTTAGGAAACAGGGTGGCTTTTCCACATTCACAACAGTGTAATTTGGAAACACATTTTGGTGGAACGAACGACCTAAGTGGAAGTCTGTGGCTACCTTTCTTCTGTTTATTTCCCTTTGCCTCAGGCGATAGACTATATTCTGATTTGGTATCTTTCGAGGTTTCAATGTTGATGGTCCATCTTCAGATGGCCTTTGTGATGAATTCATGGTAGCATGTTTGAAAACCTGTGGACAATAATGTAAATAGTCAGTGCTACCAGATGTTGAACATGTTCAGAATATATACACATGACATAATTGAATTTCTCAATATGTCAGATTGGCAGCACATACAGGAGGGCGTACTGGACAAACAGGCAAGGGGGGCAGTTTCCCCTCCCACCTTTGAAAAATTTTGGGGGGCAAATTGTGACCATCTGAATAAAAAGATAATACATGCTATACTGGTCTGTTTTAGTAAGAAAAGACCTAAACCTCATTCAAACGTGACAGTAGTCTTTTCAAGACACTATTACAATTGACTGTCAATCTTCACATCTTTTGCTACCTTAGAGTTGGAATTTAGAAATTTCTTTTTTTCGATCAAAAGTTACTTTGCCGTAACACCATCAATATTGCACAAGCGAATCTGTAGGAGAAGCACTTTGCAGAAAGTGGACCACAGGGTCCACATGGGACCTTGGACTGAAGTTTTTGAACACCTCACATGAACTACCAGCAGAACTGCCAACAGAATCATTGTGGCCAAGGCAAATATAGCTCCATGACAGCATGTTCAAAAAGCAGCATTTCAAACAAGTACATATAATGGCCCATGGGGCTCAACATGGGGCCTTGGACTAAAATACCTGAACACTCTGATGGTACCATTAACAGGGTACCACTGTAATAAAGCTATCAACATTGTGCAAGGGAATCGGTAGGAGGAGAAGCATTTTGCAAAATTCTATAAAATGGGCCAGGGGGTCTACATGGGACTTCAGACCAAAAATTCCTTAACACCCCAAGTGGACCACCACTCATGCAAAATTGTGTCTAAGTATAAAACCTGTTGATTGAGTTCATGCTGTTTATATGAAAATCTATGCAAACTGATCCAAAGCTGAATTTACACGCTGAAAAAAAAAAGATCATTTCCAAAGTCACTCTACAGAAATCTACCAAATTCTTGCACTTCTATATCTTATCTGCATTTTGTATCATTCTCTCCTGTTTCTCATTAGTGAGCGTCTTCAGTTGTAATTTTGTGATCTAATTTGATGACAGTCCACAGTATGGTATTTGTGAACACTGTTGGCATTTGGCATACCATTTAATTCCCTGATTTATCACATCCCCCAAACGTCTGGGCCATGATTTGTCCCTAAGAATGCTGATCAGCCAAAGGCCCTTGACTACCATAGTACTAATATGAACCAGAAAGTCAAATGACTTCGTGATTCCTTGCCGATATCTACTTTTTTCATACACACACACTTACCAACAAAAGCAACTCAGTGGAGAAGGGAAGGGACCATGTCAAAATGAAAAACACCAGAAAGCCAAAAGGCTTTGTGAATCCTTGCAACATGGTTATATTATAACAAACATGAATTATCCACATGACAAGTTTGAGAGCAGTTTGACCTCTCATGACCTCAAATGACCTTTGATCTCCACCCAAAAACAATAAGAATCATCTACTCAATATGACCAACCAACACACCACGTATGACATCAGTCACAGTTACCCTTCTAGAGATAATGTGTTTACAAGGTTTTTACAGTTTGACCTTTGGTGACCTCAAATAACCTTTCACCTCCACCAAAAACAATAGGGATCATCTACACAATAAGACCAACCCACACATTAAGTATGACATCAGTCACAGTTATGCTTCTGGAGATATTGTGTTTACAAGGTTTTCACAGTTTGATCTTTGGTGACCTCAAATGACCTTTGACCTCCACCACAAACAAGAGGGATCATCTACTCAATATGACCAACCCACACATCAAGTATGACATCAGTCACAGTTACCCTTCTAGAGATATTGTATTTACAAGGTTTTTACAGTTTGACCTTTGGTGACCTCAAATGACCTTTGACCTCCACCAAAAAAAAATAGGGATCATCTACTTAATATGACCAACCCACACACTATGACATCAGCCACAGTTACACTTCTGGAGATATTGTGTTTACAAGGTTTTTACCATTTGACCTCTGGTGACCTCAAATGACCTTTGACCTCCACCACAAACAATAGGGATCATCTACTTAATATGACCAACCCACACATCAAGTATGACATCAGTCACAGTTACCCTTCTGGAGATATTGTGTTTACAAGGTTTTTACCATTTGACCTCTGGTGACCTCAAATGACCTTTGACCTCCACCAAAAACAATAGGGATCATCTACTCACTATGACCAACCCACACACCAAGTATGAGATCATTCATGGTTACCCTTCTTTAGATATCGTGTTTACAAGCAGCGTCACACACACACAGACATACACACACACGCACACACACACATACACACACGACATCACCATCGCATAGATTCCTTCGGCCTTCGGCAAGGAATAAAAAATTCTTAACATTGTAAAATGTAACCTGTAATAAAACTATCGCTTTGCAGAGTCTATCCGCAGCAACCTTGTTCAGTACAGTAGGTCATGTGACCCATTCTCTAACATGGACGCCCACTGGAAGGTCTCAACGAACAAAATTTTGCCGCACTAAGACTGACAAGTGCTGCCCAACTTTTCGTGGAAAGACACAAAATAAGGCTCTTTCCCATCACTATTACCGTGTCGAGAGATACATAATATGCCGCAGTATGCATCAGTATCACACAGTCTGATTTCCTTAGTCAGTTGTGCAGGCTATATCTACCGTATTTGTCAGCAAAGTTGCCCCTGGCTGCAGATTCACAGTTAACAAATTTGAGAAAACATTGCTCACTGTTGCTATAAAATATTGCCAGTGAAAATTCAGCCATTCTTTGATTAATCTTTGCAAACATCTTTTGCAAATAGGTAAATACAGACAGTGCCAGTGATTATCTTTGTGAAGTTTGATGAGAAAATTTTGCTTTATGGGGGAATGTGAGATGGACCTGATGAGGTCATGCTATATAGCATCCTCTTAGTGGATAGGAAGCTGCTGTTGTGCTACCGAAAAAGACTGCTGCTGTGATGGCTAATACACATAGGCTGGGTTTTAAATCCAGTAATACTAATAGTGGTTGCTGAGACTGTAGGTTCAGGTAGCTTAATCTAAAACTTCCTGCATCCTACAAAGGAAAAATTTCTATAACATTCTAGTCTGGAAAGGTTGGGTTTGATTGTCATGGAAAGGTTCCTTGTTGAAGAATCTTGGTGAAGAAATGAATGAAGATCCAAGTCTGTCAAATAGTAACAAAGGAAAAATTAAAGATACTAGGACAAGGGCTGTTGAGTGGAGTGTCATGAGCTGAGGCAGGCCATCTAACGAGTGCAGAGCCATGTTTGAGGGCTAAATTTATCCCACACTACAGGCGAGAGACTCAATGAATCATACTACACTACAGTTGCTTCATAGTTAGGGTTGGGTGGTACCAGTAAGAACCGGTACTTGTACCCACCTCAGCACCAGCATCGATATTGGTACCGGTATTGTCCTCTGTGCACACGTGGCATTTCTAACATGTTACCTTGGAAAATAATACATAAACACATCCACTCAAACATGTATTCAAAATCACCTATCCAGTCTTTAGCATAAGTTCACTGAGATATTTAAAAAAAAAAGGAATCACAAAGACTGTACTATTGAAAAGGCAAAACAAAAGGACTGGGACAGGCGAGCGCATACGACTTGTCATTTTCATGGCGATTTAAAAAGACAGGGATTAGTGGGTAAGATAAGCAGCGTGTTGGTAAACTTCTGACCTACTTCTTCCAACAACACGTTCTAAAGAAAAAGAAAATGTACCACTGGAAAAAAAAAAAGAAGAAAAAACCTCGGCTAGGCTGATGTTTCACAGTAAAAAGACAGTAAGTTGGCAAAGGAGGGTTGAATGTTTGCAAATACTGGTAGAGACTTCACTAGGATATTTTTCTTGAACTACTGCAGATTTGTTTTTGTCTCACACAAGACAAGACGGTGTTCTGACGTGGCAGAGGCCTTGGGATTTCCCAGGGCCACACATGCAAGTTTAAAGAGTATCGAGGTGGCAAACGGCCTTTTATATTCCCTTCTTAATCAAGTACATTCAAATTATCAAGGATCAAAGCTGTGTAGCCCTTCAGAATTTGGAATTAGCATTTGCATTTTTTCATGCATACACCTAAATCTTGGATTCGTCATGAACTGAAGGATAAAAGACTTTTATAAGCTGTACAAAGAAAGATAATTGGCCGCTACTCATGTATCTAGGACTCATCAAACCAGTACTACAGTGGGAACACCATGCAATCTTGGGATTTAATGGAAATAGTTTATTAACTTGGAAATGCTTCTTAGCTCTAGCATGGATTTTTTGCTTGCTTTGTCTTCCTTTTAAGGACAATGCCTGTGTTGGTAAGTTAATGTTCTTTTTTTTTGTGTGAATAGCTAGCTTTTTGCCTACATATGTTGACATACCAGAGTTTCTAAGGATATCGATCAGATCTGCTAATTATATAAATGTCATTCACCTAACCAAATTAATTCCAGACTGTTCGGGCCACAAAGCATTTGTTGGAAGCATACCAGGGATCTTTCTGACACATGTAATAGAGCCAGAAACAGATGTTTTGAATTTTAGTGAGCCTGAAGTACATGTTATATCCTGTAGACTGATGCTGTTTACATCCAGTTTTAAAGTTTCATCTATGAAAAAGTCTAATTCTAAGATTTTTCAGCTGATACTTTGTGTTGAAGTTAGGCTCAGAAAATGGCTACTGTACAACTGAACAGCAATGCCCTTTAAGGTGTTTCACTACTTGTTCACAGCATTTTATTTTCAGACAATTTTGAGGTAAGAAATGAGAGAATTAGGAGCCTATTTCATGGAAAATAAATATTTACTTTCTTTTTTAAATAATACCGGTTCTGATAAATTAAGTCGGTACCAGATGAATTCTTAAAGGTACCGGGTAGTACCTGTAGTACTAATTGGTGATTTCCATTGGTACGTTAGTAGAACTGGTTCCCATAGTACCTGTGCCAATCTGAGTACCGAAAAACCGCCCAACCATATACACAGTGCACTGTTAGTGCAGTTTCAACTCATAGTTCTATCGCAAGACAGCACAGTCCAGTGTCCCTCTGCAAAAAAGTTTCTGCTGACAGGCTCAGTCATAGCCATAGTCCATACCAAGACCACAGTTTCATGCTGCATCATTCTGTGTCATACATGAAAGTCATGAGACACTAAAAGGCTGTAATGCATCACCCCAGACAGTTTTTCTCCCAACCACCTACTTCTAGTCCCTCCCTCAGCCTTACATTCCTCCACATGTGCAATCAAAACAATGGATCCCTGTGTACGCTGTGTAATACGAGCTGCTCTGAATCTTTCGAATTTGCTGTCAATCTAAGAGTACTGTAACTTAGAACCAGTTGAGAATTTTCCTTTCAGGGAGGTAAAAATATAGCTTAGGGTGATGCAATACAGCCTTTAATATTCCTAGCCAATGGCCAACAGTAATTAACTAACTGTTAGGCTATAACTAGGCCTGGGAGTAGGAACTTGGCATAGTCCTACACTTCGCAGGCTTAGGCTTAACAAACTTCTATTAAGTGATAGTGAACTTATACAGTTATAGTTCTACTTATTATAGGTGTAGCCTAGGTAATAGTGTATACTTAACGCTAGGACGACCTGTGGCTGAAAAAATGAAATGCCCTGTCAATGTCACTCGGTGACTTCAAGAGCAGCAATTTAAAAGACACTACGATTTAAAACGCTGATACTTATGCCATTAATACCTAGGTTAACCAGAATCACTCTTAGTTCCAAACGCCACCATCAGTAATAAGAAAGTTGTTTGTTGTAGAAAGCAACGCCTCAGGCAGTCACACTGGCCTTGGGAAGCTGAGGTCTTATTCATATAACGCGCAATTCCCGGGCCATTGAAACAGCGTGATGACATCATATCTTCAGACACCAGTATAGTATACCCCAAAGATCACAGCATAGCCCCGTACGCTGTACTGTCTTTGGTATACCCACGTTGTGCCAGACAAGTGGTGGCGTAACTCGTCTTTCTATTGTCCCACTCTTACCAACGCTACTTAACCAGGTGGTAAGTCAAGCATATGTTTGATGCCGAAAATAAGCTATTTTGACATTTACTTCGTTCTTTTAGCACTAATAGTGTTTATCACTTGTAGTTTACTTTTTTTCTGATATAATATTAAGATGAATACTGTATCTAATGTGAGTTTTTAAGCCTTTACAACGTCGAATAGGGTAGCGGTACAGAAACGTCCATTTCCGTGTTAAGTTCATCCTATCGTTGCATATGTGCCAAAGATAAGCGTCCTAATGTTAAAACGGCAATGTACCCTAGCGCTTTGACTGTACACAGCACAGTGTACTGTAGACAAGTTAGGCCTAACGTTGGACTACTAAAATTCGTAACAAGTAACCTTGCATACATGTTTGTTACTTACGCTCTTGCATAATGATTTACAGACTTAGGTCTAGGCTAGGACTACAGTGGACTAGGCCAAACGTTCGTTTGAGTTATTCTGCCAGTTCTGGTAATGCAAGTCAAATACTTGAAATACTTAAGTTACGCTATAGCCTAGGCCTAGTGTGTTAAAGGCTGTAATGCATCACTCCAGACAGTTACAATTCTCCCAACCACCTACCTCTAGTCCCTCCCTCAGCCTGTCTTACACTCCTCCACATGTGTAATCAAAACAATGGATCCCTGTGTACGCTGTGTAATACGAGCTGCTCTGCATCTTTCGAATTTGCTGGCTGTCTAAGAGTACTGTAAGTGTAACTTAGAACCAGTTGAGAATTTTCCTTTCAGGGAGGTAAAAATATAGCTCAGGGTGATGCAATACAGCCTTTAATCATGTCAGTCTGGCCTCTGGGTGTGGAAAAGGCAGCTTGGAACCACGGGCGGTCCCACGTAGTAGTGCTACTAGCTAAGGCTATGCCCAGTATATAATATGTCTACAAGTTATCATTCGGTAGCCATTTACTACGCCTTTAGCCTAACATTCACAAATCACAACTTTTGGAAGCTTACGCAGATTGAAATAGTGAAGCACGCCACCATTTTTGTTATTTCTACACTAAGTCAATGGCAGGCGCACCTTGGGGAAAGTCGATTTTGTTTGGATTGTCGTAAAGAAGGTGGGATATTTTCACCTTCGGTGACACACTTTTTCGTTGCAATGAATACATATTCATTTCAGACAGTACTGATTTATAAGAAAACGTTCCGATTTTTGTAGACCTGTGGAACTGACATAAACTTGGAATAGTAAATTTTCTTAATAGCACATTTGACTGTCACCTCATTATATCACCCCATTACATTGTTCGACGTATTAGCACATTTTACGCACCTGCAACCTCCAACATATTCAACATATAGCTCGTAGACTGCGTTATTGGTACGAATTTGCCATTTGCAAGGCAAGCAGTCAACAGCCGTTTTGTTGCTTGTCGGGATGTTTGCGTGGCTGGCTATTAATACCTTCCTATGCATGAAATGCAGTGTGCGTATGGTAAAGAGCAAACGTTTGCTGTGCAGGTTAAGGCCAGCACTTAGTCACTTGCCAATTCATGTGTAAGAAGCATTGTGATTGGTCAATAGTAAAACAAGCAAACTAGTCTGCTAGGAGCAATAATTCTCCATATTGCACTCCTTTTCCACTCAAATACGCCGTCACTTCTGAAGGACGTTGGCTCTGTCAATCATCCAACGGAGTTGATCATCCCGTGTTTGGTAGAATGCACTCCAACCAGTCCAAGCAGATTACTTTGCTTGTTTAACTAACTATTACATGTCATTACTTTATGCTCCAAAAAACAGTGTTTTCCGCCCAACAAAATCAGAGGCAGAGAACAACACTTTTTAGGGGTGGAAACTGCTGGTGGTGGAAACTAACGTAATCCCGTAACTTACATCACATGGCCTAAGCTAGGCTCATTACACTCCACAATCACAGACCTTGCGCAGCTGAAAGCTGAAACCCATTGACTGACCCTACCCAGGGTCATCTCTCACCAGCCACCAGCATTTTTACGAATGCAGGACCCCATGTTCATGACGTAAGTTTTCACCCAGGGATGAAAGTGACACAACCTTTCCTGGGCTCAAGTACTAGTATTAAATTCTTTGAAACCACATATAGAGCATTGCAACTCTTTCCCTGATGTTGCGAGTTCCCCTAAATTTTTAACAGAGTGACAAACCCAACAAGTTTTTTTATTTGTTCCCCTCAAAATTGACAATCAAGATCAGTTCCAATCTTCCCAATTATAAAACAATGTACCACAATTACACAGAAAACTGTTCCCAAACACTCTGATGACAGAGATGTAAAAAGTCAGTATTTTGTCTGTTTTCTCCTTGGGGGTCAAAACAAATTCTGATCATCCTATTGGCTGATAGTCAGCAGTTAGGAAACATTTCTTTTTCAGTACCAAAGCAACAAAAAGTTCTGCAAATGCGTTGTAGCTCCGTTAACTCTGCGTGAGTTCAGTGAGTGGGCAGTTTACATAGGCTGCAACATGTTTGTAGGTTTAAAAGTTGTAACATTTATTCCTGTGGGAACTTTTGTCATGTCTGTGACATTCTCTCAGGGATTTTCTAATATTACCATGAATGTTGTGTGTGGAGTAGACCTAGGTCTACTGGTGATAGATTCCCAGTGACTGTGACTGATATTCTCCAGCTCAGTTTATCCTCACACTCCTGGATTGCCAAAAGATGTCTTCCTTGCAGTTTGCAAATTTCGTTTGCAAAGTTTGGAAATTACATTTCAGTATGGAATGATGATTCACGTTTATTTTACTGGAAGCAGAGTCAGCCAAGAAGACCTCCAAAGCTTGTCCCTGAACAGGATCGTATGCTTTGTAAACGGTGAGACGTACTCCGTACCACTGTCCTCCTGGGCCCCTACACAAAATTGCCCTTTACTTATCTGGTCTGCTCACAGACCAGCATCCCTCACACAGCCCCCTCAAATGTTCACCAGTGGTACTTATCATACTGAATGATCGTTGTCATCGCATCTCTAGGTAGTTTGCTATGCCTTCACAGCCAGTTGTATCTGATATGGAGGGGAGCAAGATGGTAACAAAGGAGGTACAAATATGACCTTGACACTAAGTAAGTTACAAACATCTTAGAAGGTCTGATGCAGCCACATGACCGACTCAAGTGCAAAAAGTTGTAACTGGAGTATAATGCTAAGGGATGCAGAATGTCATTTTATGACTTTGCAGAAAAAATATTTTCAAGAAACCAAAGTTTCATTTGTGCCATTACTCGACAGTGCACATTTGGAAATACAGTTTATTTATATGCTTTTGATATGCCCATAATAACAGAAGTTGTGATACTGTTTGCCTGTGCTTTTCCTTTGCATTTTCATTAGTATGCCTGGAATACAGTGTGCAGTAAATGATCTTACAGTGGAATTAATTGTGCAAAAAAAAAAGTGGGAGAGAGCAAAAGATAGAGTTGTTTCATAGTTCAAATAACTTGTTTTAAATGACTTGAGGTCTATCTCATCAGGTCAGAAATTTGAAGGAGACAGTCTTTTCAATAAGTTTTTCAAGGTGAAGGTGCATGATGTAAGCAGGTAGCTCTGCTAAAATAGAAGAATTAATTTATTCTTGCTTCTGTTTTGATGTACACCTCCCTACCCTTGTTCTCTTAAAAGCTTCCATTTCTAGTTAATGTTGAATCAACAATATTGCTGTGTGTAAAAGCAGTTGTCTGTCATACTTTGTCTTTCTGCTATTACTGTTCCATTGTATGTACTACTGAATGGTGTTTTGGGTTTGGTTCATAGAGACTTTGTAGAGGATCTGCATTACAAACTTGTGAAACGGTTGAATAGGAGCAATATTATTTCCGTGTGTGATGCAAAAAGAGAGATGTATACTGCAAGTGGAACAGTTCCTTGTGGTGCAAGCACGCATCCTGTCATGCAATAATACTTCTGCTTCTATGTTCATTGCTATAGCTACTCATGCATGATTGACAGTTTAGCCATAGATGGCTACATGCAATTGCCCATTGCGTAAAAATACTTTGGGCACACTTTTTGCTTGCTTGTTACTGTTTTCCACTAAAAGTTGGGTGACTGCAGTGCACAGTTTGTTGTTACCAAGTTAGCAATTAGTCATCAGCATTTGTAATATCTTTGCTATTCAGAGTATTGCTTTCATTGTCCTGAGTATGATTTTGTGGTGAAAATGGCTCTGAAAAGTATATTTATGAGATAAGTGGTTTGCACAGCAACCCTTGGCAGTGCTAAGCAATCTATGAAGTACTTGAGTTTTTCATGTTAAAGTGCCCTGTTTCTCTTTTCTCTTTTTAATTGTGGATTTTACAGGAGAATTGAACATTGTCTGGCCTATTCTTTGAAGAATCTTGCCAGCGACCTTTCATTTGATGAACTTAATCTCAGTACCCTTTAAAGCTGACCTTGGTTTTTCCGTCTCCATGATATGCCATAGTCTCAGTCATTGTTGTGTGCTACAGCAGTGACATCCCTGATGTATAGTACTGTGAAGTATCTACATATTACATTTAGGGTCGTGGAAGTGAGTGTATCGCTAGAGCCGGTGAATAGACCTAATCCTATGTGTATTACAGTCTGATAGTACATTTCATGTTTACGGACAATACTATGTCACCTCTCATCGCTAATGTGGTAGCATACAAACACAACTGCACTGTTTTCCCAAAGTCTTTTGCTTCTTTGCTGTAAAGTTTGTTGATGAAGTTGGGGACAATAGTTAATGCTTCATATACTGTAGCCTTTGTCAAGGTTTTTTTGGCCAATGATTATCCGAACCTTTCAGTTTACTTACTTTTGACACAACGCGTAACATATATACAACTCATACTCATTACGTGTCATTGACTCTCTTCGAGATCTGCCTAGCCCTAAGTATCTTCTGGCCCCAAGGCATTTGGAGAAAGTCTTAATACGTATTCATGTTAATAACAGAAATCGTTATACATTAGTGTGATGTATTTACTATACTTGATTAATGAAAGTGAGCTTATCAGTTGCCTTTTGACAATGGTACTTTCACAACATAGGGTCTTTCGTTCAAAAGATGTATTCATGTATTCTTTATCAAACAAGTTCTCTGATGTTTTTTGCTAAATTACTACTGATTTAGTAGTAGATTTCAAAGGTTAGAGTTAGTTAAAAGGTTAGTCGCATAAATTTAACTTTGTCCCTAGGCTTCTCGGTGTTGCGATTTCCAGGAGGAGTTCAACACTGAGGAAGTGTAACAGCCAGTGCAGCAATTTTCAGGTGGAACACAGCCAGTGTAACTATTGTATATCGCTGGGAAGATCCACAGAGGCTACAGTACAACAGTGATTCATTTTTAAGTTAGGTCTATTTCCTTCTGAATGCCAGTTTGGCTGTATGTTTGTTGCATAGCTGGTTGCTTGTTCTGTGGACCAGTGAAATAGGTTTTGGCATGTTCTGAAGTATGGATGAAAAGGAGTCCCTGCTTTACAGCTGGTTGAATCTTTTATGATTTATTTCAGCACCATCCGTACATGTATTCTTGTGCATGGTGTAGAAATTTATTGCATGAGATTTCTATATATTACTTCTATGTCCTACTGTGCTGAGTGTTCTCCATTGCTGGATATCGCAGAGAAGCTGGCATTTTTGTGAAATGGTATTGGCACCTTGTTAAGTCTTAAAGGGAAGTTGTGATGCAAAGAAGTGATTCACCGTGTCCATCTGTGATGGCATGTGAAAACTTGAAATTGAAAATACCAGTTGCCAAAGAATGTTTCATTTATCTTTACCTTCTCTCTCAATATCATTTTGTCCTCAAAGTTTCCTCTGAGCAAGACCGATCAAAATCTTCCTGCAGAATGATTTTCTGTGTTTAACAGATGTGAATGCTGCCATCGGTTGTGTTATTTGCCACAGAAATGTCTGATAATGATGAGAGCTTGGGAATTTGTAACCATTGGTAAGAATTGGCCTGACTGTAAAATGTGTCTAGCTCCCTCAATGAAGGTATGCATACTGCATCTCAGTGACTCAGCAAAAGTTTAAGGGTGGAGTCCATCTTTAAGTTAGACTGATGTGTTGGTATCCTTGTATCAGAGAATCCACACAACACAAGGTGTGTATTCTGTGCGCTGCCAGGGAAGTTCTGGAAATGCTCCACTAGTTAGCCTGTGAAAACTGGCTGAAAGTAAAGACAGTGGAACAAAATGGTTTGATGTAAAGTCTTGGTGGAGGTTGTGTGGATGTAATGTGTGCATAAAATCATAAGATTCTGCTAGTAATTTAAGATGGAAAAAAAGGGAAAGCAACTGGTTAAAAAAGTGGCTTGTGTAGTTGTATGCAAAGTTAGCTTTGTTTACATTAGTAAACATGTACAGTATTGTAATTTAGAATCTAGATATGTACAATCTTGATTCCTCAAGTTTTGACCATTCACATCATTTCTCCATTTAAAGAGTTGATGAACATAGCATAATGTTCTGTTTTCTGTTTGCTGCTCAAGTTTACATGATTTTCTGTTTTCTTAGTCACGTTTCAGCTCATGTGCCTGCATTGCTTTCTTTTCTTTTTTTTCAAACCCAGGCTAATGTCTGTGGCTCACTTTACATGGTTTTGTTTTTTGTGAATCATTGTTCCCTGTTCACACTGTTGTGTAATCTATAGGTTAGAACTTAATCAAGATGTCCATACCTTTGTATGCCGAATTTGACTGCATGGACTCTCCCATTTGTATTTGGGGGGTACAGTGGATACAGAATGTTTCTATCATGCAGTTAAATCAAACTGGGTGTTGAGGAGTGATTACAAGGTTTTGTAGCATACCACATCACTTTTAATCCTTTCATGTGTTTCTCTTTAGTCCACTTGTTTACAGAAATCACAATTTTATGTTGTTTGTTTTGTTTTTATGAAAAAACTTTTTTGAGTTTCCTTTTATTGATTGGAAGTTGTTGCAACCGATGACTTATAATTCAACCTCTGTTGGGCTTTTTAGTTTTCTTTCAGTGGATTTGAACATACACATCCTTGACTATATTCCAATTTCACGTCCTGGTAATAGCAGGTAATATGGCCAAGCTACTGTTGATGCATTACAAATAAATCTTTGGAAGAAAAGGAAACCGGAAGAAGGAACACATTAAAAAGTGCGAAAGTTCAAATTGCACAAGATCAAGCAATGTTCTTTTGTATTTTGCATATGACTGAATGCAATACACGTGCCTGAAATCCTGTCAATTTAGTGTTGGCTTAAGTTTCATCTTTATCAGAGTGTGCCTGACGTAGATCATGTAGCTAGCTACATGATGAGGGGTTTGTAGTCCTTTTAAATTGATAGTAGAAAGTGTTGCCTCCATATCTTGTCATATCATAATTACCTTATTGGCCCATGAAATTAGTGCATTCCCTTGGCAATGGCACATCTCATCTTACAAGTAGCAGATTGCTAACAGAGGATGGTATGTGGGTGATTACATAAAAAAGGAGGGCCAGTTGGTGACATTTTAGTAAAATTTTTCATTTAAAAATTGAAACGGTTAATAACAAATACAGTAACATTTTAGATGGTATTTTGGATGATATTGTTTCGAATGGAACTGCAGTAAAAATGTAGAGATTTCTTGAAAATGTGCTTCTAGTGAACATTTACTTTCAAACTGAGCTATGCATATTTATCAGAAATTGTCAAACGTGGCATTTTCTTATTGTACCTATAAGTGTAAATGGAAGTATATCAGAATACTTGTTAAGTTGTAATTAAATGAAAGATAATTACTTGAAATGGGACACCAAAAATTTACATGTGGTTTTACATTGGGAAATTACACTTATTTACAGTCTTTTTCTTTTATGCAGTTTCCAATTTTTTTAAACTTTGTGGAATGCTCTATCACATTGCTGTGAAAGCACTTCCACAAAAATCCATCTTGCAACTTCAATAAATTTGCAGTTGTCTGGCAGGTCATGTTAAAAAAAAAATCTGCCAATGTTACACCACTTTGTGTCTGTTTACATGGGAAAAAAAATGGGGTTTTTTGGGGGCCAAAAACATAGTAGAATTTGTTTATTTGAGAGTAGTACTACTAAAGATCATTAAGGAACATCTCTGACTACTTTGATGCTTTTTTTATCCTGCCAGTCTGAACGTGATAAATGTGACAAGGTAAGGTGCAACATCAAATCTACTGCCACCTGTATTTATGGAATCACCCTTATTGCCTTCATGCTAAATGTAAACTTTTTGTAAAGATGGCAGATCCAAACTTACATTATTGGATTTGCGTGATGTTTGTATTTGATTTATTTTAGAGTACCGGCGGGGAAAAAAAAAATGGTAATTATTTCAGAAGTTAAGAGCAGTGTTTGATTCAAATGAAGACAAGCTTTGCACTCTGTACAGTTACTATACCTTCACAACATCATCATATTTATCAGAAGGAAGATGATAGTCTCAGCTGCGTTTCAGAATTAGAAGTTGAAAACATTTTCATCTTTAAGAAAAACAACTGTGTTAGGAAGTGTTTAGAGCAAGGAGCTACTATCATGTACATGTAGAGTATTGGTTTTTCAGTGTCTTTTTTTACAAAGAAGACAGGATTTTCCTTGCTTCTTAGTAAGTGTTTTTTTTTTTCCCGATACAAAATATTTGTGAGTTTCCTAACAAAGTACGAGTATGTCTTTGTGACAATTAAGTTTTTATGATGGATGTGAAATATTCAATGGAAAGAGTCAGTGGTTTGTCAAGAGTAAAAGGTTCAAGTTGTTTATGCCTTCTGTCTGTTTAAATCCGTATCTTTTCTTCACTGCTGCACTTACTGACTGATCCGCATGCGCACGTTTTGTGAGTATGCATGTTTTGTGAATATGCAGCCTTTGTGAATATATGCATGTGAGATGACCAGTATGGACAGCTGTCTCACAATGGTTTGCTGTAAGATGTAAAAACATCAACAAGCCATATACTCTACTGTCGCATGATATGGAGAAGAATCTGCCGTAGAAATGTTTAGACTCATTGCATTCAGTACGTATTCCAAATCATCTCTACTTAAGTAGGCATGTTCAATGAAGCATTGTCTCCCAGTGTTGTTTTCTTATCATTTATGCACGGAATCCTGACATTGTTGTCAAGTTTTTGAATACTGGTGAAGAGGAGTTTGGTCGTACATTAAAGCTTGTCCAGGTGGAACCTTCAGCAGTGTCTCAATAGCCGTAGGCGACTGCATATTTTAGTAAGATTTTCGCACAGACTGCAATACAGAGGGGGGGGGGGGGAGAAAACAGCCTCTAAACACGGTATAGATTTTGTGACAAACATCTTACGTATCGTTGCAGGCATATTTTAAATTACTTCCACCCTCTTTTGTTTTGGTCATTTCTACCTCGAAATCTGATAATCCATAGATGTAAATGAAACTGCGTCGTTTCATTCGCTTTCGGTTGCTTTCGAACGCGTTGAATTATTCAGGAATGTACGTTGTGAGTGGTGCCATTTTGAATAATCCAACAGATCTGTGTGATCAACCGATTGACGAATATACTCTAGGAGGTGGTCTTAACCAAACAGTTAAGATAGATATCTCCAGTTAGTGCCTGTCATCATTCCCTAATACAGGTGCAATCAAACTGGAATACGCTGTAGCTACTCAGCTGGTGGTTGGACCTGTGTAACCCTCCACAAACAGGCAATGTGTTGTCGTACCAGTTATGTACAAAAATACAAAAATGTTTTAACCAGTTCCCAACTTTGTGTACTGTAGGAGGGTCATAATCCCAGCACAGCTAGTGTTATGCGATGTATGTAAATTTATACACACAGTTTATCCCACAGGCCGTTTGACATTGCTTTGTGTGGTTACTGATTATGTTTTTTGTGTGTTTGTGCAGAGATCAATAACAGTCACTAGTTTGCTGTTTACCTGTAACGTGTTGCACCCAAAGGTTTTCAGAAATGCGTGCGGATATGAAACGTGCTCAGAAGATGCCGATCCTGATTCACAGGAGCAAGTCCACTTGTTGCCCCGAAATTGTAATGCTCAGCACACATACATGAGCCACATTTACCTGCATGATTAGGCTCTGCTCGCCTGGATCTTATTCCATGTTCTTGCACACAGGCTCATTAGTCATGCGTCACGTCATTTTCATAATGACGTGTCATCTATTGCGGGGGATGAAATCTGTCACGGCAAGTTACTCATTCACTCGGCAGAAATGATTTAGATTTAAGACTTAAGATAGGTTGGTGTATTAAATATTAATCTCACTTTAGAGCATTACACTGAGAGAAAAACTTGGCAAATTGTGAGCAATTATCTGGAAATATTTGTCAGAAGATCCACTGGTTTGATTTTTTGCCCGAGATGTTAATCATCTTTGGGTACTTTACTCTGCACACACACACATACCAGCCACTTTATCGTGTGGTAAGCACATTTCGGCTGGAAGAACTGTCATAGACTCGTTTTGTGTGAATGATTTACGAAAAGTGGGGACAGAAAAAAAGTGGGGAACTTTCCAAGATGGTACACGTTTGCGCATGCAAGATAAATATCAGAAGAGTCCATTTGTTGGTATTTACCGAGGACCTCATTTGTGGTATCTTTTTTCTCTTTTTCAGCTCAACATGCAACTGTAGCCACTTTGCTATGCAATGCTTAATGTCAGGTAGATGAGATAGTGGTAGAGCCATTTTTAAATACCCCTTGTGCTTTACTGTACATACCAATGAATCATGGGAAAAGCTGAAAAGTAGTTTGGAAGATCACTTGGTTTCATCATCCTTTCATCCCTTAGAGAAAAGCTTGACTTGCTAATAGTTGGTTAGAAATAAGTCAGAAGTGTTTTTTTTTTTTTCCACGTATACTGTACCTACTTTTTTCGCACGAAAATACCTCTTTGTTTTGCATGGCAGTGGCAGTTGTGCTCTTGACAAAGACTAGCAGTGTTAATAATTGATGATCAAAACCATTCATAGTGATTTATTGTCATGCATGTATAATTGTGGCATGCCATATACAGGTATGATACAATGATTGTTTGGCATGGCAATTGCTTACCATCCATATAGTACACACGCTCCTTGCCTGACATCCTGTTATATGGTTGTAGGGATTTCGCTGCAGTTTGTGTACCAACTCCGTACATGCCATCCTGGTTACGCGTTCCTAGGGGAAGTCGAAGGGACGAGTGGCATCTTGCGCAAGAATTGACAAAGATATTGGAACCACTTTCCCAGGCTACAGAATTGTAGTGCGGGTAGAGGGATGTACATGTAGGCATCAGCATTGCTTATCCTGTCCTTGGGGGGGATTACTTGAGGAGCGCGTTTCCTCAGATCTGAAGACAATTTAACGGCACTCCATCTTTGTGAAGAGTTAACCCGTCTATTCGGATTCAATCGGCCTGATCTGCACACCAAAGTTGCAGTGATTGCAAGTGCTCTTGATCCTAGGTTCAAAGGATTACCTTTGACCCAGGAAGACACCAAAGAAGAGATGTTGGGAGGAGAATGTTTGGCCACAAAATATTTTCTTGATGACCTGGAAGTCGTACCTGTACTGCCACAGACTACAAATAGGCCTCTGTACTGGAATCTGCTGGGCAAAGCCTTCCTAGCTGGAACAACCCTGCTAACAGAAACGAGACCGTAGCCAGTGAGATTTCACGCTACTGTGACCTGAGGCAGCAGGTTCCATCATCCAACCCATTGCAGTGATGGAAACCACAATGAACAAAATTCATGCGACCTGGAGACTTAGCAAAAATAGTCCTTGCTGTTCGTTCCACTGGTGCTCCATCAGAAAGGTTGTCCTCGGCTGCGGGGGAATTACTTAAAAAAAGAAGACTCTGTCCTGAACCTCACTTTGCTGATAAAATGTTATTTCTCTGTGAAAACAGTGGGAGAAAATTGACAGAAAGTGTAGTCATGGAGATATCAGATAGTGAAGAGAATTAAGTGACTTCTGATTTGTGAATTATGCCAGGACTGAGGCGTGTATTTTGAGGTCTTTGTTTTTGTTTGTGTTTATGGAAACTGATCTTTGGAGAGAAAAACTCAGAGACATATTTAATTTTTAATCTGTAGTATGTATCATAGTTGAGACACGTGGCTAGTCAGTGAGTACTTCATTGTGTGTATTCATTCTTTCATGTACTGTATATCAGTAACCACTTCCGTAAGTAAGGTAGGTACAGCAAGGTTTAGACCATTTATTTAAACCATTAAGCTACCTGCTATATTCAGTTTTTTCATACTACATCTCAAAACTTAGTCCTTTTCTCTTTCAGAGTTGTCAAGGAAAAACAGGCAAATGACAACAAAATCTAAAGCTAAGGTAGTAATAGATCTGAAACTTAATGAGCAAGTTCTGCCTTAATGTAATAATTAATCACCCTCACTTGAAAAGAATCTCCATGTTTACTTTTCAGTTACTTTTTGATTCCTTGCCGAAGCTAGGCAAGGAATCTACGCAATGCTGATTTTGGTTTGGTGTATGTGTGTGTGTATGTGCATGTGTGTGTGTGTAACAGCCATCTCGTTATCGCTGTAGATTTTGAAGGGAAGGTACAGGGTTGGTGAAAGTTGGTGTATGGGTAGGACATAAAGATCCCGGCTGGGATTGTTGTTGGTGTGAGTCAAAGCTCATATAAGGTCACCAGCAGCCATCACATCGACAGTGTATGTTTGCAGTATCTCAGGAAGTATGTGTTACATAAACTTCAAACTTATAGGGTGTGTACTCCCTTATGATTAAATAACATTGTGATGATTTTCTTGGCGGTCAAAGGTCATATGGGGGCATCAGAGGCCATAATGTGAAAAGCTTGTGAAGGTTTGTTAATGCTCTTGTTTTTGATAGAAAGGTTAAAGGTAAGTCAAAGTTGGTTTGTGGGGAGACATACAAAAATCTTGGCTGGGATTTTTTATGGAGCAGTCAAAGGTCATCCGAGGTCACCAGTAGGTAGAATTATTAATATAGACAGTCAATATTTGCAGTATCTCAGGAGTGACATGTTGCATGAGCCTCAAGTTTGGAGGATGATTACTTCCTTCTAAGTAAATAAGATTGTGGAGGTCTTTTTTAAGGGCAAAGGTCATATGGGGATATGAGAGGTAGTATGGTGAAAGGCTTATTAACACACTATTTTCAAGGGAGGGGGGGAAGTAACCCTGCACTTTACAGGTGGTGCTAAAGGAACACTGTTGTAAAGCCTCCCAAGTAGTCCTGATTAGTCAAGTATAGTTTTTCAAAGAAGAAGACACCATTAGGTAGTACAATAAATTCACATCCAAGAAAATATGAAGTTTTTATGAATGTATTTTTTATTCACCTGCAAGTCGCCATGTTGTTGTAAAATAATGTGATTGTGATGTCACACATGCACCTTCACATATCACATAGCTTTGCCGGTGCATGTGATATGTCATACATTTCCAAAGTGGCGATACTCTATACAACAATGGCGGAAAGTTAAATGCTATATTTAGAGAGAATTAGTTACGAAAGTAGCACCATTGCTGTCATTACTATGTGTAAATAAACGTATAAATAAGTGTAGGTTGCGATTGCAACACCCACTACAGTTCCAAAGCTTGTAAATACACTATTTTCAAGAGGGAAGTAACCCTGCACTTTACAGGTGGTGTTAAAGTGCAGTACATAAAGACCTTTGTTGGGTTTAGTTTTGGTGTAATTGAAGGTTATTTGGGTCACTAGGAGGTGCGAAATGTTAGGACTCGGTACTTTTTGATTCCTTGCCGTAGGCAGGAGAATCTATGCAGTCCCGATGTTGTGTGTGTGTATGTGTGTGTGTGTGTGTGTGCCGGTTGCTCGTAAACACTCTATCTCAAGAAGGGTAACTCTGAGTAATTTCATTTTTGGCATGTAGGTTGCCCATATTGAGTAGATGATCCCTATTGTTTTTGGTGTCCAAATCTTGCATATTAATGAGGTTATGGGATAAAACAAAAAATGTTAAAACTGCCATAGTTCCTTATCCATGGGTCAGATTTGTTTTAAAGTTGATAAGGTTGTCTGTTATTAACAGGTTCACGACCCTGTGAAATTTAATGCTTATCAATAGAGAGGAAGGGATAATTTTTCACTATAAAACAATAATAATAACCTAAACACCATTATTGTGGTTATTATAAACTACTGTACATGGGGCTACATTGTGCCAAATTACTATTGGTTCCCTCGCACACAGTTAAATCAATGGGGTTACTCCAGATTTAATTCTACAGTACTGCATTTGTAACTTAGTGAGTAACTTCTAGTGTGAGGGGCCTCCCATAAGTTGTCCAGAGAGATAGTCTTGGTATGGGGGGTCATGGGGTCAGATAGACAAGGTAGCATGAATTGGAATGTTAATGGGTTTATAAAAAAAATGAGGAAAATAAAATACCGTCTGTTCTGTCATTTGTTTGGATAATATCAATATCCAGAGGAAAGCTGGTAGCAGAACAAGGTTTCTTAACAATCAAATTGGAGTGCTTTCAATCATATTTCACAATGTCAGAAAGGATGGGAGAAGCAAAAATATTGAGGAGGAATCATAACTTAGGGTCAGCTTACGAGGACTTTGAGTGTGTTAAAAGCTACTTGTAACAAGGAAGAAATTATCGCAGATAAAGGAAAATTTGCAAAAGGCAGAGCACTAATTTGAGGCAATGGAAGAGGTTCATGCTGATCTGGCTGGGTTGTTGTCTGATGAAGCATTTGAGCAAGCAGAAAGCTGGATGTTGGAATGCCAAAAGCATACTGAGGAGAGGGAGGAAGCATTGAAAAAGTTGAAGGAGGAAATTGAGTTTCAAATTAGCATTGGAATTACCTAAGGTAGAAATTCCACCATACGATGGAGACCCAAGAACATTCTGGTCCTTTATGAAGAATTTTGAGGTAAATATGGCAAGCAGAGTTCAGATGAGGTAAGGTTGAGTTATTTGATTCAACTAACAACAGGCAAGACTAGAAGCAGCATTGATTACTGTGTGTTTCTTGGAGCTCAGAGATAATGTTGACTGATGTCATACTCATACTGTACTTGATGTGTGGGTTGTATGGCCTGGGTAGGTGATCCCTATTGCTTTTGGTGGACGTTAAATGTTGCGGTAATTTTAGGTCACCAAAGTAAAGGTCATTTTGGGTTAAAGGCTTGTGGTGTATCAAGAAAAATAACTGCAGTTGATCTGATACTTGTCATGTGAGTAATTCATGTTTGTTGTAATATAACCATGTAGCAAGGAATCACAAAGCCTTTTGGCTTTCTGGTTCTTTTCTTGTGGGCAATCAAGTATTTGGTGTTACCCACATTTGAAGACCAGCAATACTTTGAAATGTTTAATCACATGGCCCATATGGGCCATCTTATAAAATTATGAAATACGTTTCTTTCTCTACAGATTTTATGTTGCAAAAGTGAGAGTTCATGGTCAGAAATTGGGTCATATGGGTCATTGTACAAAATAATACAAAATGCTCCTGACTTAATAAATTTACATTACTATACATCTGTGCAAAAATCCACAGAGCCCAATGGCTCTTGTATTAAATACTTATCTTTTCAAACTTCGTCTGTTATTCAATTTAAACTTTTTTTCCCTAGCTCCTTTCATTACAGTGGTCTTGAACCCTCTCTAATTTTGTACAGTATTCTCTACAATATTGTAAACAAGTTTTTTGTTTCTGCAGCATTTATACAAAGTAATTTTTTCATTATGATTTCACTGATAATGAGAACCCATCTGGTCTCGCTGATGAGTTGTTCGAGTACAATAGCTGAGAGGGTGGCAGGAAGTGCAATTTGTGTTTCCTTCATCTGAAGTCCTGGAAACCAATCACTCATCTAAAAGGTCATGGACTTGGTAAGGACAAAAAAGCAAGATTTCAATCAGGACACAGATGGAGTTGATCACTTAAAAAAAGTTTTAAATCAGATTGACAAAACAAGGCTCTTCAAGAAAGGAATAAACTTCTGAAAAGAATTTATCAAGCAAATAACAACTTGTTAAAGTTCAGTAATGTTTAGTAGTCCTTTGGATGCATTCAGATTTCATCTAACCTTTTTACCTGATTCCTTGTAGCAGAAGATCTCGACCATGCCTTTGCTGTCATGCCTTTGACCATGCTGCTGTTGTGTTTCTTGATGAACGTATTAAGACTCCGAAGGTTTCTGTGAGAGGCATAATTGAGATGTCTCCTCAAGAGGTAGCACCTTCGGCGTTTTTACTCTCTATGAAATAGATGGACAAACTAATCAAAGACCTGGTCTACAGAAAGACATGAAAATATAGCTGTGTTCACACACTGTTACCTGCCGATGTCAAGTACGGTATATTCAATATATAGTATTTTATTTTTGCCTGTGTATTCAGTGGTAGATTCCAAATAAAGCACATCCACGCAGTCTGAAAGGCCTCTAAAAGCGGATTTTCAAAGTTTAGTACAGCTCACAGCAGCTGAAACCTCTTTGTTGAGGGGCATTAGTTAATTATTAAATAATTTACCAATTTTAGGTAAAGTATACTATGAAGTTGAGCCATGGCAATCTCTCTGGCTGGAGGGTTTGTCAACATTATCAAACTGATCCTCTTTTCTGATTAACTTTGATATTTTGAGACAGTTGATACAGTCCATGAGGGTATTTACACCTACATCAGAGGCCACCATTGGCATCATTAGAATACACTGTATGGATGATGTAGACCATCTTACAATACCCAAATACAGAGGCAGTTGTCCTCACTGATCATGTTTTGGACTAAATTAAACGGAATCTGAAAGTATGTCAGCATTCAGACTTCTTTTCAGTATGTCTGTCAGTCTGTCTGAGTCATTCATCTATACTCAGTCAATCAGTCATAATAGGATGGCTCATCCGTATGATTTGTTTGAACATGTCTGACCCATTGCTCTTACAATTCAGCATTTGGGATTATTATTCTTGTTTTTTTTTATTTAGTATCCTCTATTTTTGGTGTTTTGTTTTTGCCTCTTTTTTTTCAAACTATGTAGAACGCAGTATTGTTTAATTTTTCATATGAGGACACCCATAGCGAAACAGGTCAGGCACATGTACTGGTATAGTCGCAAATTGTCTACACTTCCCAGTGTGTTGTTACAGTACCTGCAGTTATTGGATACCTGTATTGGTCTATCCTCCTTGCTTGGCAGAGGGTCGGGCAAGAGTCCATTGGGACTGTAGGTCAAGGTAATTCTGGGCATTGCTGAAGGTACCTTATCTCAGAGCGTCCCAAACGGTTTCTGTACATCGCCTGCCCTGGAAGCTGTGTAGACACCCTGCCAAAAGTGTTGATATTTACTTCCGAGAGTTGTCAAGTTTTGGTTGTCAGAGTAATGGAAGAAGCTGATAAACATATTCTGTGGTTGCTCCACGGTAGGCTGTGCTCTGTTGACATGGCTGGCAGGATACGGTCTTTGTGGGAGGTTGTTTGAATTTTTTCATTTCTTACCATCACCCAGCAGCATCATTTTGTGGCACTTTGTTTCTAATTTGCGAGAGAAAATTCAACCAAACTCAATTCCTTATCTTTCCTGACATAAAACTGCGAACTTGACCATCAACATTAAAATTTATCACATTTTGCAAGTTACCTGGGAATATGAATTCTTATAAAGGGCTAATGTAGAAGAAAATGATTGACAGTTAGTTACCAGTCAGCTAGTCAGTAAGTCAACCAGCCAGTATGTACAGTAAAATGGCATTTATGTTTGAGAAATGAATCATTAACACCCAAATGCTGCGACCTTTTTTGAGCTTTTAAGTTAGGTTCTTAAAGCTGGAATATGAGTTATCCTGGATTGCCTGGTCATCTATGTTTGTTCTTCGTCACTGTTTTATTAGAGAGAAAGTAGGGGAAAAGATCACTTGTCACATTACATTTTTTGACTTTCAGTGGCAAAATATGATAAATTTTCAAGTCACTCTCCTGCTTCAAACTCATAAAAAATGCTGTCTGTGAACTTCCTCACCATTTAATCATGGGTGATCTAACTGAGCATTTTTTTCGTATTTGGACAAAATTTAGTTCATACTGTTGACAGCATCGTTGCTTTCTCGGATACGAAAGTGATATCTTTCAGCCAAGCCACTGTGTTGCGTTAGCATTAAAAGAAAAACAGGAGACGTTGTTTCGAAGCCACAGCCATGAATGTAGAAATCAAAATATTCTCTGCTCGTCGATATAAATATTAAGTAAGATTGGTATACCTGTTCAAGCCAGAGGCCAAAAAAAAATACTATATGATATCAGATCTAACTACTCCTTTAAAACAAGAGATCATTGTTGTTGTGACATTGCTACTGTATGTCCTTAGTGTCTGAACATGTTTTGAGCATAAGTTCTCAGCAGATAATTAACAGATCTGAGTGGGAAGGTGAATTTGGACATGAAATTTAGGAAGACCATGGATTTATCATGTCACGTGGTGTGCACATCAACCTTTCCAGTACAATGTTTTGAAGCAGGATCCTCTGTGCCACTTTCTTGTCAGAACCACCAAAACTGGCTTGAACTCTTAGGACAAAATGATAATGCCATGCAGTAACTTTCTCGCATCACCCCTGCCAGTGTGTAGAGTAGCTTACTATTACGGTGGCTTCTGCATAATTCCTTTGGCTTTCCTTATTAGGAAAGTTAAGGCGAATGTGCCCCCTTTGCATGTCCTTTGAAGTTGTAAAAGTTTTTTGGCATAAAAGAAAGATAAAAAATGGGTTGCCACTGTTATGTCATGTTTGGTCATGTTTACAGTGGGCACAGTGTTCCACTTCTTGCAGCAAAAAGGATATTTTGATAAGAGAAACTTGGACTGAACTTGTATGTGCTATGTAGGTGTACCACATGAGGTACAAGAAACCTACTATTTTTGGTGGCGGTCAAAAGTCGTGGGGCAAGCGACAAGCCAGGGTCAAAGTTCGAAACAATGTCAACACAATATCTTTGAGAGGAAGACTTGGACTTACATTATCTCATATTTAATTGAAATGTGTACTGCAAGCCACTAGAAGCCTATCATTAATGGTGGAGGTCAGAAGTCATTTGGGGTTAACAGGGGTCAAAATACTAAAATCTTGTAAACACATCTCAAGGAGGGAATCTTGGACTGATCATATGAAGGTGCACGGCAGATGGCTGATGATCTTGGTGGAGCTTAAAGGTCATTTGAGGTCATTATGGATCAAATAACTCAAACCATTCTAAACACAGTATAAAAATAGTTAAGAGGGAGATGCTACTGTAGATTGATGCTATACCATGTTGATGATGGGCAATGTGTGGCATGTCCTGCATGGGTAATTTCTTGAGTCCTTGTTTGATTGTATTTGGAAGACAACCTGGAATTGTTTCTCTGTTTGATTGTATTTATCAAACCAGTAATCTTTAGGGTAATGTCTGCCAATAGTACCTACAGTAATGTAAGACAAAACTGTTGTGTATTCTTTGGAGTACTGAACAACTTCAGTTATGAAGTAATTTCTTCAAGTCGATCAGTTTCAATTGATTCCACTCACAATTGTCAGAAGTGTTGATAGCACTTAACTGATAAGCTTGCTTTCATTAATCATTAAAAGGGTCATTCTGTCATCAGGAGATTGGAGGATGTGCTAGTTTGGCTGTCTCACTGTATACATTACATACGAAACTTTGTGATGGTGGACTGGAAGTAAGAAATTGAAAATTCATTGTATGTTTTTGTCCTTGCATTTTTCAAAGTCTAAATGGGAGTTTTCCCACTGCTGTAATGCTGTATGGCCTTGACATTACTGTGCATTTTAGATTTTTAGGTATTTTGCTTATAGGTATATTTTATGGCTGTGCTTGTGGTCATCTTTCCTCGGACGTGTTACTGCCACACCTCACCCTATCACAGTACCAGTAATAGCTGCTGATCAGGGGAAGTATTTGAATTGCCACCAAGCTCGACAAATAACCGCGTAATCCTTGCTTTGTGATGTACTGTAGTTTCGCGTCCTCGCCCCTCTTCCGTTCATCCCCGTCCCAATTTGCAACTG
Organism: Stichopus chloronotus; assembly: GCA_021234535.1. Classification (NCBI taxonomy): domain Eukaryota; kingdom Metazoa; phylum Echinodermata; class Holothuroidea; order Aspidochirotida; family Stichopodidae; genus Stichopus; species Stichopus chloronotus. The sequence continues at coordinate 5,883,653 of CM037836.1, forward strand.
TTGTCGTCGCAACTGTTGCATTGCTTATGGATGGCCTTACCATACGTGGCTAGTTATCAGCCTTGCCATGTACTGAATATTGGATCTGCACGAATTTGACAGCCTGTGTTACTGTGTTACTTCGTGTTACTTGTTTGGTGTAACGTCTGAAGTGCATCCCTGTTATTTGTGGCTTTTTTGACATGAATGGTCTCATGTACAGTAATATCATGTCATAGTGTCCTCTCAAAGATACAAGTGGCAGCCATGATTCAGTTCAGCCTTACACGCAGTCCTACACAGACATTCCGCTGTCGGATATCATCTCTAGACCTGCTCATGTCAATCAAAGTGACTGCTGCGATGGAAACGAGAGACTTTGTCATGTCAGTTTTGCTCCTGCTACTTGCCATGATTAGTACTATAGGAGAAAAGGTGGACGGATAAAGAAGAAGAAGGAATTAATCTTTGCCACATTTTAACATGCCAATAACAGTGAGTTAATGGGATTGCAAGGACATGGGGAAATTGGTTTTCATCTTGCGGTACATGTCTGTTTGCTGAAATCAGAGCTTTATTTGATATCATTCAAGGATCAGATGCCCCTGCGGTTTTCGTAGCATGAATTTTTCCAGTTGCTGACATCATCACTTTGTTACAAAAGTAGAGTTTCTTCTGTCTGACCTAATTATTTGAAAAGGGAGAAAAAAAAGGGGGAATTTTTTGGAAAAAAGAACCTGAGGAAAATGATTTTTAGATTCAGAATACACAAAACTGTAACATTTTCAGCATTGGACACTGGTTGATCATTCCTCATCACGAATTAACATCATATCAATCATCTGGATCTGCTTTAAAAAGGTTACCATAAGATACTGTATATCTGTGCAGTAATGATTCAAAATCCCACCGATTGTGATCAACTTATCTGATGCATTCCAAATTGATGAGAAGCAATAAAAATCACCATTTCACTCCCATTTGTGGTAATTCCCACAGAAATATGGAAGTCTCATATCATACCTATGATTTCTAACATGTCACCCGCAGTTTGGGTGACACAGAAACTAATTTATTGCGACTTTGAGTGAAGGTAACTCGCGTAATCAGATTTTGCGCCAGGCCCACTAATGGAGGATGATGCACGATATCTTGAAGCCACATAAATCTCGGCGTGTTTAGTGCTGAGTGTTCACGGTTGTGGTGATTGATCCATTAACAAGATAATCCAAGATGAATTTTGCCAATAATTTTGCCCTGAGTGGGTTTTACATCACTAAGTCTAAGACTACTTGTTGAAAGCATGTTTCTCATCAGAGGAGATCTGTCTTTGGGATGCTTGGTGAAATTTTTTTACCTTTTGAAGCCAGAGGACTTGATCTCATTGAACCGCTCTCTGATGACAGCCTCAGGTTTGATGGTACCATACTTTTTGTCGAAGGACACGGGAACATGGGGAAAGTGAAATATTTTTACCAAACTGTTGATATCTTCTTTTGATATCAACTCTACTATAAACCAATGTTTGTGATATCTCTTTATGGTCTTCTTCAGGTGAATGTTGAAGATCTAAGACACCTTGAAAGGACCATGGATGTCTTGAAGTCATAGAAGCTACAATCTTGGACAAAATTGTTGGGACACTTTGTCGTACATTGCAAATATAATACTGAATTTTAGGTTAGAGGATAACATGAAACCCCGCGCACCTTTCCGATGTTGCGCTGCAGGAGTGAATGTACTCTTTGAACAGTAATCCTATAGCCAACGTTAAAAGGGGGGAGGGACCAGGGTGTCCCAAGGTATTTTGTCCAAGACTGTAGCTTTGTGGATTGTTTTTTTACATGGTTTGGGAATATGAGAACTTGTGCAGTTTGCAAAGTGGAATAGAGTGGAATAAACCTTGGAATAAAAATTGGTTTGTTCCAGATACATTGTCTCCCTACACAAATATGGAAGTTCTCCACTGAATCCTTGGCATGTTCTTCAATGGAATTTTGAGTCATCCCATTCAATTTCCTTGTTTGTTTTTTCTTTTGTTTTAAGAGGCATTGTGTGGATTGTCAAGTGTCATCTAGGTATTAAAAATTGTCTTCTTTCATCAAAAGTGTAAAGGCGACACACCGCTGCATCACTCACCCATCCAATCCCTCACTTAGAAAAGTGTTCCACTACTCAAAAATTTCTATGTCATGCAGCATGTGAAAGATATTTTGAAAGTATAACACAATGGTAAAAGTACTTTGTGCACTTTGGTAAAACAATGCTTTAATTAAAGTAAACTCCTCTTTGAGTGGGTACTAATGGCATCTTTAATGTTGAGTCAGAGAAAAATATTTTCTTTACGTATTGATTTTCTTTGATGCAGAAAGCCATAAAGGAAAAGAGAAAAAGTACAGTGAATTTGCACTGTTGTCTCCTTGAAACTTGACCCCCTTCTTGGGGGAAGGAGCCCTAGATATTTTAATTCATATAGTGATGTTGATTTAAGTAGTGAATATACAGTTACTTGCTTGACTTAATTGCATTTAATTGTGACAAGGACAACTTTGTAGGATGCAGCATGGCAGAAACTGACCCAGTTCATTTGACTCAGTGTAATCATTTACTGCTGACCCACTCAGTCACTGAAGTGACCTGTTAAGTCACAGAAATGACCCACACAGTAACAGAAGTGACCCACACAGTCATTCTTGGGATAGTAAATGTCAGGGATTTGAGTGGTCCTATGTTGGTGTTAAGACCGTCTACAGTCTGTGGTGATCCCTTTCATATGGTGGCTATGTGGAAGTTTCTTGCAGGAGTAAAGAAGTATGTTACAACGGGATCAGAGTGGTGGACATACTGTATGGCTGCATGGTCTCATAACGTAGATGTTACAACCTACTCAGAGATATAGACCCCACTCAACTTAAAGTGAGGGGGCTCTCATGGTCTCACACCCAGACCATTGCAAATGGTTTCCGATCCATATTTTCCTTCTGCAGTGATAGGTGGAACCTCTAGAAGTCAGTGTTCACATACATGTGATAACCCAGTTCGTGTGATGATCTTCTTCACAGATAATTTCCTTGGGAATTTTACGTATGACGGGAGGTGATACCATTTACTTGGAACCAGGTACATGCTTGTATACAAGTAGTACATCCAGATACCCTCTTTGCTTTTTGGTCACAATTAAGATGGTAGCTACCATTTACGATACAGATCGTTGACATCGAGTATTGTGAAACTGATGTTTTGATCCCCATGGAATCATTTTCCAAGAGAAATGTTGTACAAAACATGTCACGCTCATTATCCTGAGATCTATGCCTTCAGATACAGGAATGCTGGGAATGTTGTATTGTGTCCACACCTGATGTTCATGATTTATTAGCACCCCCCCCACTCTGAAGGATCAGAGGAGAGGTGTTGTCATATCAAAAACTGATAATGGTCCAGTGAAGGGTTGGTCACTGGCATGTGACCCAGTATGTACTTCTATGAAAGTGACTTGTTAGGTTGTGGCTACTTAAACAGAAGCATATGTAGTTCTATAAAAATGATAAAAATGAGTTTTCTTTTGTGTCCACATGTCCTGTTGAGTTCTTGAGTTCACTCCTTGACTGGGAAGTTTTATGTCACTTTCAGAATTATACTGCTATCGGTACAGGGGCGTGTTGTTGTATGGTAGATTTTATGGCCCGCCATGATAGCAATTTTGCAAATTATAATGCAAACTGAAGAAGCAAAAAATATTGGTGACATTTGACTGAATACGTTAACTGTGTGAGTACAGTACTGCTATTGTTATTATGGTACAGCCCTGGGTTTTGTTTAAGCTTGCCTCTGAACTCACACAATATCATTGTGTGAGAGGAAATCACCCTCTGCATTAAATGAAACAGTAAACAAGGTAAAACACTCTAAGACTGTAAGTACATAAGGTGGAGAAATCAATGCCACTTTTCTTAGTAATTATGGAAGGTTACTGTATTATCTACTTCCCTGGGGCACCTGAGGAACAGTAATTTCTTGAGTTTGCTGCTACATGTGTGTGTGTAATGAGCAACATAATGCCTCCTATTGCACTCAGCTGACTCCATCATAGTGAAAATGATGTCAGGACAGTATTTTACCTTGTGTCAGTTACATAATCCTGGGGGTACCATGACAGCTACCTGTACATGATTACCAAGGACACCAAAAACAAGTGTTGCCAAGGGAACACATTCAACCTCCTTTTTCTTCAGTACAATTTTCGAAATTTTGCTTGTGACTGTGCTGGATGGATCTTGCAAATATTCTCCTACTCTACATAGACTCTGTGTCTGTTCAATAGCCTTCAAAATCAGTCATTCATATTCTTGCTGCTGAAAATGTCCATAAACATCTCCGTGGCTGTCAAAATTTTCATCCGAAGTATCCCTTATCGACAGATACACCAGCTTCGTATTCTTTGCCGAAGGCCGCAGGAATCTATGGGAAGGTGATGGAGTACTGTAACTGCTTGTGGGCATGTGGTGCTGCATGTTTCCGTGAGCCTGGTTTATTCTGAGTTTGCTACTGTGGGTCTGACTTGATTTATGCATGCAGGACTGTCAGCTCTTTTCATAAGAGAAGGATTTGCATTTGTAATAACTCCTGTTGAGTTAGTCTAGTGCAATCAACAGAACCGTATGTCGCGTTGTTGCCAAATTATGATGCCAAAAATGGTACACACTTTGCTGAAATCTTTATCAACACCTTTTTTTCCATAAGTGTCCTATCCTCTTAAATTATGTGCATCATAAGGAGACAACTTAGTTAATTTTTAGACCCTGAAAATACCGATAGAAAGAAATCGCAAATGTAGGAGAAAATGAGGTGATGATTGTGCTGTGATGTCAAGGTACTAAATCTCTCAGAAAAGGTCGGTAAATCTTCATCTAGAGTTGCATTTGAAGAAAATGCAGGATGAACTGTGTGTGGTGTTATGTCCAGTGTTACGATACTGTATATGAAAGTGAAGGAGCAAGAATCATGTCAAGGCTTCAAGGTGAAACAGCAGCCAGGAGATAAATATTCATGGTCGACAGGAAATGGGTGAAATTATTACAATTTTGTGGAAAACGGATGATTGTGAACAAAATTTCATCTGGCCCCACATTCCTTTAGTCATTAGATGTTTGGAGTGGTCACATGATCCATTTACATGTGGTTACGGCAGTCACAGAAGCGTTCTATAAGGCACATCCACCAAAGTGCAACTGTAAGTTCATAAAGCTGTGAACCAATCCTGCTTTGAATTGAGTATTTTGTGATCTAAGGAAGTGCTCTCTTGATTCTCTAACTACATTTGTGGAGGGAGGGAAAATAGGGAGAGAAATGAGTAGTGTATTTACTGAATAACAAGGACAGCATATGGGTGCCAGAGACACTGTGTACAAACTACGCAGCAAACATGGAGAATGCAGCAGCTATCTGCTCTCTCCTGCTCTCTCTGTCTGACAATGTCCTCAAATGTAAGCTAAAAGAAGCTTTGTATATCACTTAATCGTTAGCGCAGATAGATGTTAATGGCAGACCTGAGTTTCAAATAAACCTGTTGAAAACATTAATGTTTACTTTGTTTACTGTTTGCTTGGCATCATCAAGACAAAACTGTACGTGCTATGTCCCAGAATACTGTAAAGCCAGATAGCCGGACATCTGTTGTGCTTGCAAGAAGATCTTCTGAGGCAGAATGGCAACATAGGAAAAAAACCAAACATTGAAGGGTGCATAAGATACAGTACCTAGATGGGCACAGAAACAGCAGTAGCAGTAGAGAACTTGTCAGAAGATGTTTGTGCACTTTCAGGAGTGCCAAGATTTTCCAATGCTCGATATTTTTACAAAATTTCCCAACTTGCCACCAGAAAGCTATCATTGTCTGAATCATCATAGTTGCATACATTGCACATACCTTGTTGCTAGTACTGTATAGTGCAACCACAGTAGCAGCAGTTCAGCCAAATAGACTTTGAACGTAATATTCTTAGCTTTTGCAACCAATTTCACTTATTGATACAGAAAAGTCTGCATATTGAAATATATTTTGAAACAATGTGTACTGCAGTGCATGCGGATCATGTAAGGTGGTTTACTATCTGAGCTGAAGACGAAAAGAAAAACCAAATGGAAATGATTGGTAATCACATAATAATTGCTCAAACCGCCGAAGAAATAATTTTTCAAACTGCAGAAGAAAAAATAAAAATACTGATAAGGGTGTGTTATTAAGATTATAACATCTCCTAGTGTTTTGGTGGGGCAATGGAGACCTTTTAGCAAACTTGCAAATACCACCTCAAACATGCGAAAACAAGAGAAGTTTTGTTATGCCAGCCAAATTCTCAAACGATGCTGCGATCACATGTCTGGTGTAATTATCTTTCCAATTATGGGAATTTATGATGGGGAGGGAGGGTGAGAGGCAGGGAATTTATGATGGGGGGGGGGGGGGGAAGTGGCAGTGGACCCAAAATCATGTCTAGTTGAAATCACAAGTGTGATAAACAGATATGGAAAAATCACTTAGTCTTGATGAATAAGTGAAGGAAAAAGTTGTATCTCTGGAACCCTAGTTGTTCTTTAAGAACCACTTAATTCCTTTTGAACGTGGTTTCATTATTAAAATCATTGTTGTGGCTTACTTAAGTCTTCCAGACCTTTGAAACATGAAAGGCTTCACAGAGACCTCACAGTGAGAAATAAACTTACTTTGAATTTGGCAAACTTAGGATTGATTACCACTGCTGTTAAAGCACTGTTGCGCCGGGGCTTTTGCCTTACATTGTTGCTTCTCATCTGGGTGTGTCCTTGCATCTTTGTCTTCTCCGGGATGATACAGATGGAAATTTCCGTGTAGAGCCAAGCAGGATGCCATTAAAAATCAGAGCTGTGCACCCAGTACAGCAGAATGATTATTATGTAGACCAGTGCAGCCATTCCATATCAAGCACCCCGTTCACCTAAATTCAAATTGATGTCTACACGTCTGGAAATGGCAAAGATTTACGAGAGCAAAGTGCATATTTCTCCTTAATTTAGCTGTAAGCTTCAATTTGTGTTCCTAAGCACATTACAAGGATTGACAGCAGGTGCTGTTTCTGCTACTTGCCATTGTGGCAGTTACCCTTGGATCTCTATCGTTAGTTTTGTTGCGTGCCAAGCAAATCTCATTAGAAGGCACTGCAGCATTGTCTAAAGTGCGGCTGACTTTAGTTGCCATGGCAACATATGCCTATTGCTATCTAGCTTTAAAGCTGCCTTTTTTGGGGGGATTTTGGTTGACTCTCTGTCGTGAAATATGAAGATTGGAGATCTATATTTTGTAGTGCGTTTTTGTTTTTTTCATATTCTTGGCAGTAATCCATGCCATATTGATTTGGCGTTGTGGTCCTTTGAATATTAATGTATTGACTGTGTTGTTCAGACCTCAACCATAGTTGATTTGATTCTTATGTCACACTTTTGTCAGTGTCTTTCTTGGTTCTGGAAATGAATTTCTTTTGCGCCATTGTTAAGTATGAAGTGTTACTACTGCCATGTTTCATATTTTGGCTTGAATTTCCTGTTTCTCACATGCACTTGTGTATATTCATGTTTTTTTTTGTGTGTGTGTCTTTTGAAATATTTTATGAAGTGTTGTGTCTAATGATTAGTACAATAAATTATGAAAATAAACAGTGAAAAGTAACATCTTTCTAGGATTGATGTTTTTATGACTTTTTCTTTGTACCATCGAGTTTGCTACCAGCTGTTGCAATTAATTAATGGTTGTGACTGAAAAACCTTTTTTCAGATTGAGAATTGACTTATGCTGGGTCTTTCTTCTTTTTCTCAGCTCACAGGCAGACTCATCCACCACACCTTTTCAACCAACTGGCTGAGCAAAGTAAGCGCCGTTTACAGTTTTGCTTAAACTTGACTCTAACTCAGTGTGATTGTAAGACAGACGCTTCTAGAAATGTGACTTATGTCTACCGCTGTTGGGACAACTCTTGTCATTTCAGGATATGTTTACCGTGAATCCGTCAATACAAACACATTTCTGAATTTGAAGGACAAAACTTCCTTGCTTCTCCTCATTTGTGTTTTATCAAAATGAATTGTTCATTTTGTTTTGAAGAGAAGATTGAGGGAGGGGGGAGAAAGTGATGGAGAGATGTTGAGATGGGTTTGTTTGACATTTGCCATCAGTAAGGGACAGCTAGAAACTTAAATATAGTTTGAAAAATGTATTCTTGATTCCAACTTGGGATTTAATGTATCATATAAACTGAATTTCCCAATTGCAGTTACTGCAGAAAATCTTTTTAACTTTCAAGAGTTTTATCTTCTAGAAAATCCCTATTTAGGTCTCAATCCCCCATTGAACAAGGTCCATTTATTTAATTACAAGATGAATTGGTCCCATCTTGTTTGTTGGTAGCCTATGTAACTGCTCCTTCGCTGTGATCATATAGCCGATCTTAATCCAATGTGTAAAAGCAGGATGTGCTGTAATTCTGCATTTTCGAAAGTGCACCAAAGAACTTGCGTAGCTATATTTCCCATAGTTGAAGAAAGCTATAACAACTGCTCAACCATGGTCCATCTATCTCAAAATAATCACCAAATGTTCAGAAGATTTCAATTTTTAGCAGAACTGCACCCTGTGGTAATTGTAACCAACTTCCATGCAAATAAACTAAATCATTTTCTTTCTACTGTAATTTACCCTCTATTTCATGAAATTTCTCCTGAAAGAAAGGTGGAGATTTTTCTTGAAAGAGATGAAAGATTAACAGTAGAGGATATTTTTTTTTTTTGGTTGCATCAAACAGCACATCCTGCTTTAATATGATCTCATCTGCATCTTTCTCTTTTTGTATCATGTTCTGCCCTCTGTTTTCAATCTACCAAATCCCTCTGGTTTGAAATGCAATGTCGCACGTTTTGCTCGATGGCCTCTCGTAAACTAACCATTTGTCGAGTTATGGGTAAGCATTGGCATTTAAATTAATCAACTGAGAGGACGTTTTAAAGTTTGAAAAATTTTAGTGCTGTACGGTTGTAATTTAAGGGTACTCTAAACATTTGGAACTATGCAAGATTATAGAGTGTACACATATCCCTGATGTAAAGGAAGGCCATCTATCATAGCAGTTACCCTCTGTAGTGTATTTGATGCAAGTGACAATATTGCATGCTTCGATTCGTACTCATTGTTAATTTTGCGATTTTCACGGAAGGATTTAACTGGGGATGGCTAACTCCCTGATGTAATCATGGATATCTTTAATGATGCTGTCATGTACTGCAGAAGGCTAATACTGGCATTTTTGTTTGGCAAAGAATGGCATTATCGTCAGACAAACTGAGAGGCCAAATTTAAACCATCAGGAAAAGAATTTTCCTGCACTGTCTGCACATTTATTGACCGATTGACAGAGAACCAGGGAAGTTCACTTTGAGTTAATTCTCTTTCTTTGTTCAAAGAGAAAATGTCTCAAACCAAGTCAAAGGATTGAATGAAGTCACAGACGACATTGCAAGGCATTAGGGTTGACTTGAAAGATTGCTGTCGTTCATAGGTATGGTGCTCCTAGTTGTTGTTCTGCCCGATTGGTGTAAGTTCTGTTTCCAACATATCAAGCAATCAACTGCATGTTTACTGATAGACAGTAGGGTACTGTGTCTTTGATGATATATCTTGGAAGCCAGTTTCTGTAGTAAGTCAACTTTCACACCAAGTATGTATGGATACTTTCAGTCTAACGAAAGTTTTGCTAAATCTTCCAAGGAAACCTCTTTTCAATATTGACAGTAAATGTTTTTGGTGTTTTTTTTTGTCCTATGATTGTTTTGTATCATGTGTATTGTACTTTGATTGTTGGCATCAAGCTGGAGATTGGGTGATTATCTCCCAAAGAGAGAAAATTCTTCCCTCCCCTCCCCTCCCCTCCCCTCCAAAAGATAGCAAAATGATGGAAGAACCTCCCCTTAGTACAATTGGTGGCAAAATTCGTCTTTGCCTGTAAAGCATTCCCTGTTATCAAAACACCTGAATAAGCAGTCCACCTAAATTGATCCATTCTGCCTGTAATAAACACATATTTGAATAAAATCTGGCAAGAAGTTGCCTCCACCCTCTATCTTCAGCCTATGACAGCAATAGATCAACGTTAGCTCAGGGAACCAAACAAAAAATATTAATTGAATTTATAACACATACCACCAGCTAGAATTAGGCACACTGTGTTTGCTCTACTCTATTTTCACACCCATCGGTATCTCCCAAAATTATTCACAGAGACTCACAGCATACTATAGCTGATTGAAATAGAATGATGCATTGATGTGTATGTAGAAGATTATGAATTTCCCAGCCATCCTGTTCCTGCCTTCAAAGTAGTATTTGTTGCTGGTAAAAGCAATACATAATACTGTTAATTGCTAATGTAAATATTATTCCATATATACATATGACATTACACAGGAGCAAGGTAAAAAAATGGATGGGCATCCTTGGATACAATTTACTGTATTACTAGGGGCATAGTCCACCTGCAAAAAGTCCAACTCACTGCGAAATGAGTAGCTGTCAAAATGTAATACAGAACTATGAAACTTGTCTTTTCTTGGCTTTTAAATATGAAGGAAATTAAAATGAATAAATGAAACATCAACTTTATGACATTGCTTGCAGTGGTGTTCCACCTTGTGAAAACTTGATTCATTGGTGGAAGCATTCCAAGGCTTTTGGTTCATGGTGGACTGTCCAAAACCTTGACACCGATTTTTCCTTCTTGAGAGGTTTATAATCAATACATATTTAATTTCAGGTTCAATCTGTCTCTCTACCAAACTATTATAAGCGAAGGGCTTGTTGGTAAAAGTAGACCTCGACATGATTTCCTTTCCCTAGATTCTCCCTGGCGGGCGGCGTGGCCTTTCATTTTGTCTTGTATATCAAGGAAGTGAGATGATTTTTTTAAGTTACAGGCAAGGTCGTAAAGTACCCGTCAGTCTCGCTTGTAAAGGTGCAGTTTGTGGTTTGCATAAACAAGTCTGTACTTTTGCAAGAGAGTATGGAAATTTGAATGTCATAGTAAGCAAGTGATCTAATTGTGGACGATTCTTTTCATCGACTGTTGGGATGTGATTCAGCCCAGCATGGAGATATACTGCTTTCCCCCCCACCCTACCCTGCCTTGCTTTTCCTGACAGTAAAAATAACAGATAATCTTTACAAGGAGGGTAAGGGGTTAACTCAAATTGATGAACCAGATACTCTCTGTGCTCCGCTTTTTTACAGAAAGTACCATGCCTTACAATAGTCAACTATAGTAATGGTTAAAGGCTGTCAGTCACTCATTACTTCAAGCTACATTTTTTGGCCGGGGGAAAGCAAAGTTCTCAACTGGTTCTGCTGTTTGACAGCAAATTCAAAAGATTCAGAGTAGCTCATATTGCACAGCATGCACATTGTTTTGATTACACATTTAGATGAATTTTAGACAGGCTGTTGGAGGGACTTGACATAAGTGGTTGTGAGAACTGAAATTGTCTGGGTGATGAATTTCTGTCTTTATATCTGTTTAATTTGAGAGATAACATAAACTGTATTATATGCCGTGTTTCATTAACAAGACCAGAATGGTAGAATACTGTGTTCATGCTAAGGAATTTGACCTGGGAGAAAAATCCCTCTTTAAAAAAAAAAAATTTGGGAGGGATTTTCAAAATCAAGGAGGGAGTTGTCACTTGGTAAAGATTCTATTGTAATTCATTGAGTGTGTTTTTAATTGACGTTACAACCTCAGCTGTGAAAAACTGCGGGATCTTCCTGCATAAGATTTGTCTGTGTTGCGGGATCCAGGAAACAACTGCATGATTCATTCACTGCTTTGCCTTAGAGCGAATACTGGTAGGATATGATGCAGACATTAAGTTCCTCTGTAAAATGGAAGATGAATCCCTTGGTTGGCATATTATTGGAGCATGCCAGAACACTCGTTAGTTGATTGCTATCATTTCTACCAGTAGGAGACATGTCATACATTTAACACCAGTTGAGGTACTTTTTTTGGCCAATAATGTGTCCAAGAATTTCAAGTTACCAGACTTTTAACAACTCTCTGTGGAGCAATTGACATCACAAGATTGTACTTGAAAGGCCAGATAATTTGGTTCTGTTTTAAATAATGCAAGCTCACACCTTTTGTAAGATTAAGTACTTCAGAAGTCAACATCCAAACCGTGTGGTTGCTTCTATAGGTTCGTACATAAAACGGGATGGTTTAGAGTGTGTTCTTCAGTGCATGGCCGCCGGGAAAGTATCTTTCCAAAAGGAAAAGAAAATCTCAGGACAATCTTTAGCTTTCTAAGCAGCTATTGAGGCTGTGTTTGGCTTCTTTGTATTGCTTGGCCAGTGGCAGAACTTAAGTACATTCTGTGTCAAGTCGTGACATTAGAATACAGTTACACTTAAGTTGTCAGTTGGTCTCATCTTTTCACGCTCGTGTATTGGTTCGTTTTAGTTTTGGGCAAATTGGTGTGCAATGCTTTGATTTAAACTGAACATGCTTTCATGTTGTACGAACTCAAGAGTATTCTGTTCTGTACAATTTTCAAAGCCATTCAGTCCTCTGTGATTGAAACTCTATGGCAACCTTCAAGCATCATTGAGTATCCTTTGACAAAACTTGGCTAGCTTCTAATTTTTCTTGCCATATCTACATTCTCTGACAAGTTTTCTCAAAACGTTATTATTTTGGTCTCTTCTGTGTTGCCTTACTTTATGATGAAGCATAATTAACCTGGTTTTTAAGAAAAGGACTCTGTCATCTAAAATGCATAATGGACAACCAATTAAACTTTATGCAATTTTAGACTTCCATCTACTCCCAGTGATTTGCTTGTAACAATGGCAGAAGTTTGAAAAGACATGTTAGTAACCATGGCAACATATCTACAGCCCATAATTTTTTTTTTCATGTGGAGTTGATGTTCGTTTTGGGTTTATTAAAGAATCGATTCATAGAGAAAAGAAAACAGCTTTAATGGAGGCTGCATTTGCTGAAGTTGCAGTTACATTATGCTGCAGTACACCCCGCCCTCAATCTCACACAACAACGATCGTCTGACGTTACTCGGAGGTTCACAGATGCTGCTTTGGAGATTGTTGCTTTGTATAGAAATATGACAGGGATGCAGCATAGTTTAGATCTGTGCCAATAAATTCCAAGTCAAGTGATGTAGTGAAATGAACATAAACTAGTTTTGACTTTTTCTTCTCTTGCTCATTCGTCTTGTGTGATTTCAAATTTTAAGTGTGTTCACATTTAAAAAAAGTTTTTTTTAAGGTCATAGGCCAAGTGATAGGTAAAATGCACACGCTTGCTTGGACAGCATCGGTGCACACTTGAAACAAACTTGTTTCTACATTTTTTTTTAAAGGCACATTATTTTTTTTTTTTAAGGCAAAATGATATCACAATTTGTCTTGAAGTTGCTGCTTTTTGATGATTGAGTAATGTTTTATGCAGTGTTTAACAGTTATATCCTGTCAAGTTATGACAGTTATGCTATGACCTTGAGTCCTTTAATCACGATGATGACTAGGAACATTGCTATACAGATCAAATTATGACTGAAAGATTCTTGTACTGAAAAATACAGAAAAAAAACCAGAAAATCAGGTTCTGTGTGAGTGTCTTTTAAATGAAAATTTGAAGTTTGGAGTTTGTGTTATTGGATTAAATGATAGACTAAACTGAAAAGTACTGTCAGTATCCTTCATTGAAGGGATATATCTCTTCACTAACTTTCAGTGGTGTGTCAAGTACAGTTAGTATCCTCATTGAAGGGATATCTTTTCACTAACTTTCAGTGGTGTGTCAAGTACAGTTAGTATCCTCATTGAAGGGATATATGTCTTCACTAACTTTCAGTGGTGTGTCAAGTACAGTAAGTATCCTCATTGAAGGGATATATGTCTTCGCGTTCTGTGGCGTGTGTCAAACACCCTCAGTATCCTTCATCGAAGGGATATATATCTTTGTTTTCAGTGGGCTCTGACTCCCTCACTTTAAAGTTACCTGGACATCAGTCTACCTATAACAAACAACATACTGTACAAACTGTTACCAGTCTGACGTGAACAAAAATATTCATCCTGGTGACACTCCGACCCAGTAACTGGAAGCCATCTCATACCTCGATGTCGACACACCCGTGGTGAGGTCGTTGGCGTGTAGATGTGCTAAACCGTAAATCTCCCTTGTCCTTTCACACCAAGGCAGCAGGTATCTCTATCACTGGCTAGGGTTTTGAAAGGTGGCATCTGATATATTCCATTACTGATCGGAAGATGCTGAATTCAGTGGAGGTTGGGGTGCAGTGTCACTGTTTGGTCTGTATCACACTCATAAAATGACAATCGTGATTTTGCAGCGATACAAGTGATCAGCAAACATCCCCAGGCCAGCTTCTGATAAATCTAAGGCTGGTTGAGGAAACCTGTGAAAATTGTCTCAGAGTCAGTACGTCACAAAATTGACGGATTTTTCTTCCAACCATAGTTTTTCTCTTGCACGCAGTTTGAATGTGTGAAGTTATTGAACCGTCCGTAGGTCACAAGAGAGTCGATTTTGAAAGAGGGATGTGATTCAAAGAAACAAAATAAAAGGAAAAGATTAAAAAGGAATTTACAATTTAAGTATTAATTTAACTGAACCATTTTAGGGGAAGAAACTGGTTGTTAATAGTTATGTGTAAAGGAGATTTGTGCTGTAGAGAGGTTGATCGAAGGGTGTATCCTGTCATTAGATATCGAAGAAATCATCTTAAGAGAAGGTTTCCTTCAAAAGCACGAGTCTCTAAAACAGCTGATGGCGTAGGTAATTAATCATGTCTCCTATGATATTAAGTGTCTTGAAGTTTAATGTTAAATTATAAATGTGGAATGCACAGCAGTTTGATCATCTTGTATGCGATTAAAGGGTGATATTCAGTCCTTTACCCGAAACTTGCAAACTTGAGGTAAATTGCAGAAGATTTATGAAATCTTCGCTGTGTCGAATGAGGGTTGAGACAAGACACTGAAATTGCAAGCCAACCTCAAGCAGAAGGTAAATTCTGTGTTTTCTTGCGCTAGACTTTCACAATTGCATTGCTTGTTAAGAGGAAGGTGTGTATAGTAGAGAATGACAGCAAATGCTGACCATTGCATCTCTGGCAGTATGCTGAGAGTTTTTTGTGTTTCAACATACTATCCATATCTAACTTGTGCGAAGAACATGAACTGTTGCATTTTGCACCCCTGCAACCAATCCCTACAACCATATGGGTTTGTTTTAATGATGATCCCTCGGATCATTTATGATATCATTGATGCTACCTCGCAAAGTAGTTCGAACATCATGGTTTATCATCTTCCAACTGTTTTCGAGAGAAGTGTGCTTCTACTCTGACTTGCGACTAATTTAAATCTTCAAGATGCATTTGTGTAAATTTGCATACTGTACATTCTCAATGCTGAGCCAGCTACACAGTGTCGCCTAAGAGGTGTGTCATGCATGTTTTCTGTCACATTTCTCAATTCTTCGCTGCCTCTTAGATGTGAGAAGACAACGTTTGCCACCACCAGAGTTCTACTCCCAATTTCTGCTGCCCACCTCCTCCGCCAGTCCACAACCCTTTTTCATTTCATTACGCTGTGTATCAACTGTGTGCGTCTTCTTCGTTCCTTTCTGAGAATAGTGTGCTCAATTTCTCTTCACAGTCTGTTTCTTTTCTCTGGCTTTCGTCTCTTAATTTCTCCCTTTTTAAATTTATTTGGTTTCTTAATGTGTGAAGATTTAATGTACTGTAACCATTTGCACAATGCTTGCAGTATGAGATATTGTCCTTATCTGGTGTTAAAACTGAGAGACAGGTCACAGCAGGTGTGATGACAACAAACAGCGAAATGGAAATTTAGAATTGCTGCAGGCAACAGACTTTTAATAAATTTGTTCAAAGTGAACCTTGAATTGCTGTTGGTGGTGCATGAACACCTTAAGTGTAATCTCTGTTAACTTAAAACTGCCCTGCTGTTTTTGCCACAAGGCCTATTGAACTTCATTCAATAATGACTGTACAAATTCTTTTTTTTTTTCATTATCTTTTTGTCTCTTTTAGTTTGTGTTTCTCTCCCATCTTCTTTCCACTTCTGCCTGTTCTCTTTAGAACAATGTTTACTCGCTGTAGTGTGATGCGCACTTCCGAAATTCATTTTTTTTTTTTCAAATTGGAAGAAAAAAAATCTATAACAATAAAGGATAGGCCGGCAAGTCAGGCTGCTGTAATGAAGAAATTCTTGTTGTGGGAAAGACTGCATCTGCTAGTTTGGCTTCTCTGGCCATTGTAAGATGGAGGTTATTTTTTGATGGGGACACCATAGCAACAAGCTGTAACTTGTTGTTTGTACTACAGCATTATTGGAAACATGGCTTCATGATGTAGGCCTGTAGTCAGCAGTGGGTTTTACCAGCTGCACAGCTGCAGATGAGAGACCATTTCACAGTTAGAGATGATAAGATAGTGTTGTGCACAAGGCACTGTAGTTTGTGTTTGGATGCTTAAGATTGCGACTGTGTTAGTTGACTAGTCGACTGACCTTTTTACTGTGCCACACTTTCAACATAAGGTAACATAATCACTAGCCTTTCATGTAATCAGATAGTCTAGTAATGATGTATCATGTTGAAATTTTTCAACATGTACCATATGTGACAGTGTTGACAGAATTCTTTTAACACCTCAAAATGGATCAATGAACAAAGTTACACTGCAGCCCTTCCATGAGAGATAGTCCAATTGAGGGTAAGATAGCAAAATATTCAATAATAACATACATTGCACGTGGTCAAGTGTAACCACAGTTCAAGTATTTGCCTGAGCTATGCATGTAGCATACACAATATCAATAGGGAATACGTATTGTACTGCTCAACATCTTCGCAATAATCGTTGATGAAACTATGAGTGACATGCAAGCATGTTAAAAAATCAAACAGTCCTTGCAAAGGTACATTTGGAAACTAGTTTTCATGATTAAGTGCAAATGACCTTTTGACATGCACAGGCTTTTGGTATGTCTAGTATTGTGCGTGAATGTGGAGATGACCCCTAACTGCAAAATGGCAACAGGTTGATTGTTAACAGGTCAGACAGTGGAAGCAGTTAAAGGCTATAATAACCAAAGCAATGATTCAAGGTAAACTTTCCATTTTAGTCATGGTGAGTGTAATTCTCCTTTCTCTTCTCCTTCACATTCCTTCTTTACCCATCATTTACTTCTGTCTTTCCAACCATGCAAACATGGTTATTGTTCAAGTAACTGGAACTAGATGATTGTGCTATAGCCTATATACCTAAGTTAGAAGAAGGATATTTTATCGCAAAGGCATATAACAGCAGCAAACAAGTATCGTATTTAAGGCTGAGTTGGGAGCCATTCCCAGGTCGGGTTAGGAGGCAATATTCACATTGTTACCTAAGCCGGACGTAACTTTTGGAGATCTGGAGAGGTGTCCCTTTTCCTCAGTCCCTAAAAAGCTGTTGGGGGCCATGTTGCTGAAGGAAAGTGATACTAATACAGTATTGAAGCAATTCAATTTTTACTGTTCATGTAGAAATCATGCCTCATATGTACACATTAATTCATTCTTGAATACACATAAGTACCCATAAATTCATTCTTGAGAAAATTGGTACCATGGGTCTTATCAGTTGAGATGAGCTATTTTCCTTTAACAAAGAGGACAAACCTTATCAATGGGGATGGAGGGTTATCCACATATACCTACTGTACTGTATCTCTTGCTCACACTTATTCATTATTTGACTGTTTTCCCATGTAGAATTATTTGAACTTGATTCTTGCAAACCAGTGTAGATAAAAACACAACTTCAGGTGGCATCTCCCTGCTTGCTGTACCTGTTACCACATAGCCAGGATGCTAGAATCTCTACCAAGCTTACCATCAGTACTGCAGTAGGTATTGCTATTATAACAGATTAGTCACAGACCTTGTTCTTTGTGAATTGCTGCCACCCTTTCATATCACGTCCACTTGTTCTTTTTACCATGGGATGGTCCTGGTTTGCAGTATTGAATGGTTTGAATCTGTGAGCCTACCCTGTGTAGAGTTCCCGTTTGGAGAGATTTATTTTGGATGCCTTTTTGTTTCCATTTGCCCAGCATCTGGTACACAGCAGTTATGCCAATTGGTTTCCATTTTGGAACACGATTCAAGTCGTTGCAATCGTTGGTTGAAAAAAATAGTTCTTTAGAACACCTAAAAGCCGATGCTCTGCCTCCTTAAACTAGTGGTCTTCCAAGCTGGAAGTGAACGATAGCTGTAGTTTTTCTACATCCAGTTTCTGTTACTGTACGTGATGAAAATCTATCAGGAACAATGGACACAGAAAGCTGGCCCACTCAGTACCCCTTATACAAGCAACATATATATACTGTACTAGGAGAGATCATACATTGAAATGAAACATTGTATTTGTTATTAGTGGCAAAAGTGGAAGTGAAAACATTGAACCTAGTATCTGCTCAAGCAAAAAGAAGAAAAATATCAAATTGGAATTACAAATGGTTTCTCAGCAGTGGAAGGCTGAAAATTAGGGCCAAGTCAAGTAGCAAAAATTCAGAACTGAATAACCACTCACAGAAGCTTATCGGACCAAAATACAAGACAGTTTTGCATTACTTCGTCTAAAATTGTTCAGTTGTTTGCATGTAACCGACATTGTCGCTTGTCAAATGCTAGAAAATCATTGTCAGTCTGAAGTGTAGATATTTTTCTGGAGCCTACCCACATGGCAAGAAGTGTACTTGGATGTTCCTTATTGCATTATCTACATCTAAAAAAAGTGCTGTGTATTTATCAAATGATTGTAAAAGCAATATTGCAATAGAAAATAAAGTGTAGATATATATTTTATATGAATAAAAATAATGCCAATAAAAGGAAGCTAAATTGTTGTATTGATTCTGGTACTGCCACTCTGTGAGATGAAACTGAAAGGGAAAACATCCCTGTTTACTTACAGCTTTGACTGAACAAAAAGGTACAGCACAACAATATGCTTTGCCCATTTGATGAGCCTACTTAGCTTGATTAATGGGGGATAATCAGCCCTGATTGCATGAAGTGAATCTTACGCAGTGCCATGGCCTTCTTTGCTCAGATATCTCTTTTTGTGGATCATATTTGACCTAGTTAATTCTAGACTGGTGTCAAAAAGACAGCTGGACTGTCAATTTCCTTTGAACACTGATGCCTACAATGTAAATATTTCAAAATGGAATTTGAGAGCTGCATTCCCATTTTGGTGATCCTGGTGGATCTTGATCTACCATGGTAGATCAAGCTTAATTGTCTTGATCCAGAGCTGCGTCCACGTTTGAGTGAGCACAGTCGAACAGCTTGTTTCATGAACAACTGCGCAAGCGTGAAAGGTCACTGCTGTGCTGTTTACAATTACTTATGGTTTATTCTATACAAACACACATACACGGCATGCACAGTTCGATTTTTCGATATTTGCAACTGCATACACTATTCAGAGTATCCGTTTGTATGTAATTTATACATATCGTATATACAGGGCTTAGCTTAGCACTTGTCGCGCGAACACCGTAAGTTACTACCAATCTTGTACTGTATCTGAACTAAGAGCTTTCCTACGACGTAGGCAGTCGGCAAATGCATTGTCGATATGAAGACCGTACTGTCCTCCTTCAGCATGGTGAAGAAACCAACATATTGTAGGCCTAGCTTCCCTGTGCTGTACTTTCTGTTGTATACGTATAAGTTTCCTAACAGTGCTGCTGTAGGCGATGTATGCAATTGACATTTTAAGCTCTTGAAATAAATGGTCTTACTTATTGGTGACAGAGACGATAAAAGGTGAAGAGACAGAGAAGACAAGGCAGGCTGAATTGTCTTGATTCTGAGAAATTTTGAATGCACTGTAATTGGTCAAAGACAAAAGTATGCAGTGCTGTCCAACCACGATACTCAGTTTTATTCTGTTTTTCATGTATGTTTGGTGCTGTGAAATCCCTAATACCCTAATACCATCTTGTTTGGTGTGAAAGAAGAAGAAAAAACATCTGTACTTTTACAAGATAAAGTACCATCTGGCAAGACTGTCATTAAGCATTAAATTGCCACTACCAAATAGCCATGTTTCTTTTTCATTTTCGTTATACTGCAATTGAATACAATAAGGCCTGGCTCAGTCCTTGTCTTCCCTGCTTTGTTTTACTCAAACCTGTCAGGTCAAAGGTTTGTAGACCGATTATTAACCACCCAGTGTCATAGCACTTCCTTGGCCAAACTCTGGTTAGCTCTCAGCTAGCTCAACTAGCCATGGTGATGATGGACTGTGTGCATTTCGTCCTTTTTTTTTTTTTGTCCTTTCTGAATCATGCAGTCCTACTGTATGTCCTTTTTCTTAAAAAAAGAAAAATGGGTCAACTTTAAGCTTTTCCAAGTTCCTTGCAAAACACTTGTGAATTACCCAACTGCGGCAGCGAGCGTGGTGTGTTGTTTATGCATGGACTGTACGTAGCCTATGTACAGCCCAAAGCAGATGATTGAACCTGGCAAACACATAACTGTGTTGCACACATATGACTTTGCACATTAAGCGAACTTTCTTCCTCATACTGTAGATGTATATTTTACCAGAACAAAGGTTAGATTTTGCAGATGCTGACAAGAATTTAGAGTCACAGCATTGAAAAAACAATAAAGGAAAAATAACCCATGTATGCAGAAGTCAAATACCAATGAAGTTGCATACCGTACTCCTGGAATGTGTGCTTATGAGTATTACCCAGTGATCAGATATTCAGCTACCGCACATGCTCCTGTAACAATTTACTGTAAGTGCAGTCAGTCGGTTCACAAACAAAATTTGTCATTTTAAGAAGAAAACATGATACTGACATGTTTGTACATTTCTAATTTTAGTTAAAAAGAAAGAGTATACCATTTTGATTAAATACCCCACTTCTGGCCCCTTAATTGTCAGTTTTACCAAATTACTACCCTGTCGTATTTAAAGCAGATCAACTTTTGTAAAGACGAAATATGTCGTTACTGTTCCAGCTTGTTTTGAATTCGCCCATGACAACTACAGGCTTTTAAATATGTCCCTTTGCTACCATGTTTGTTCAAAATGCTCCCATTTCACTAATTTGACCCAGATATAATATGTCAATATCACTGAATCAGTTTTTTTGCCCTTATCAAAATGCCCTTCTGTGGCAAATGTCTTTGGGGTTTCCACTGACACAGTGCAGTAGCTCTAAAAAGAAACTGGTGTAAATGCCTTTTTTGATGTGGAAAGAAGGTTCCCTTTCTCTCCCTACATCCATGTAACTACCTTCAAAAAAAAAAAAAGGGTGGGGGGATGGCTAGTTGTGTGGGGACGGCAGAAGAAAGGAAATTACCAGCCAGAAATTTGTCTCACAAAGTCACAAGAGATGAGAGATTGATTCTGGAAGCTCTGTGTGATCTCTCAGTATAATTCTAGAAATTTTGGTCACTTTTAGATCTCTAAATGTTTTGGGAGTTAGATCATGTTGTTACATAATGTTTTTCAGCACACTGTAGTGCTCGTATCGTTCCTCAATAGAAAAAAAAAAGAGAGAGATTGGGCAGTAGTGTCTTTTAAATGATGACTTTCATTTGTGTCATGGTTGAAAGTTAAATTTACAGTAGATGGTTGTTCACAGTTCAATGTTAGCAGTCAGAATAATCTTAGTGCAATAAAGAAACCGTGCACAGTCACATATGGTGATAGAGTCATGTACACAGCGAGCAGGTTATTTACCATTTGCTCAGAATTGTGATCAATCTCCAGTTTTAGAGGGAAATATCATTCTTGAAATTGATCATTGTGACAAAAGCCAGGCCAAATTGGATGAATATTTCTGCAAAGTGTCATCTTTGATGGTATTCGAAAGTGTTTTGCTGTGATGATAAACATAACGAGGATCAAGTTGTGCCTAACAGCATCAAGTTGGTTAAAGTATATCTCTAATATCCATTGTGATAAGATAAATTTTTCAACTATTCTTTTGCAACCTTCCCGGTGGGTTAAACGTATAGTACTCCTTGCTTACAAAATCGTTACTGTCCGTAAACGAATGTTAAAATATGTTTGTTACTGTAGGGACAGACAGCTAGAGAAGCCCATAAGCCCATTGGTGGCATCTACTGTACATGTGGCAATTCCTGTTGCAAACATCTCCACAACGAAGTCTGCACGCATGGTGCACGAGCAATCCAGCTCGGATCGTCCTCCACGAGCAGCGGTTGCCGTCCTCCTGAATTAAAGTCATCTTTACGGGATAATCAGTTTAGAGTATCGATGCAAGCCTGCCATTCACTCATTCATTCATTATTTTGGTTTTTGGCTCGGGCAGATAAACAAGGATGACATTGTTTTCTCTTGCATATTATGGATCTGCTCCAGTATGTCTTACAGCGGGTCGGAGTAATTACAGTCAAATAAAAACTGGCAAATGAGCGTAATCTGATTACCGGTCGTCTAACAAGCAAGGGAGATCCTCTCCCAACGTTAGTGTTCCCCATATGTCAGCAGTCTAATTAAATCGTGAAAACCTTAGAAAAAGAAAGGATAGGTCAGAACTTAATATTCCTCTGAAAGAAGTGGAAAAAAAAAGGAAAAAGAGGAAAATGAAGCAAAAAATAAAAGGGAAAACCAGAGATGCGATGAAATAAACGTGGCAAGAAATGACAAAAACGATTCTTTTCTGTTCGTTTTCTTTGCTTTTTCATGGAAAAGAAAAAAAATTAAACCAGCTGCCAGATGTAAGTTAGTCTACATGGTCTTGAAAGGAAGGATCATTAGGTTCTATATCACGGATGATAACTTGGTTTTGCTTGATAACTCGGTTTACTTGTTACCAGGAAACTTTGACCCGATTTTGTGCTGCCACTCAAAATGTGGGTCAAAGAGGAGGTGA
The DNA here is from genome assembly GCA_021234535.1 of Stichopus chloronotus. Classification (NCBI taxonomy): domain Eukaryota; kingdom Metazoa; phylum Echinodermata; class Holothuroidea; order Aspidochirotida; family Stichopodidae; genus Stichopus; species Stichopus chloronotus. The sequence continues at coordinate 5,906,691 of CM037836.1, forward strand.
AGGATTTTTATTTACCAGGCGACAACGAAACGGTTACCAATTTACAGGAGCAGAAAAGAAGTGAAAGAATTAGTGGAAGGAATATTTTCCTTGATAGGCATGCTCTACAGCTCTAGTCATTTTCTTCGTTGGCACAAACTCGATTGCTTCATGTAATTTTCTGTATAACCTTGAAAGTTTCCAGAGTCCCCTTTCGTGTTTTGGTTGACTCGGTGCATTTATTCTTTAACTAACTCCTTGCGCCCTTGAAAGGAGGTATCACACTTTTCTTCAAGTGTGCGGTTCACTGTGTTAGTCAAACCAATACTTTACTCAGTGTGGCTTAAAGGGGTATAAAGTGTTTGCTTCACAGAAAACAGTCAAATTAGTAAAAAACCAATGTTGCCCAACCAGTGTGTTGAAACATATTCACTTGATAAAATGCCGTAGGAAAATATACCTGTTTGTTCAATCATTTGAGAAGACCCACAGTACATTTGCATTACTATTGTGTACAGTGTGGGCATGGTGGTAAACATTGAGCTGAAACAAAATTCTTTAGTTAAATGCAGCTTTCTTCTCTTTCTGATAGTCAGGTTTACATAGTTCAGAATTTTCACAATTTCTTCACACAATTCTGCACACAAGTGGGAATTCTGAAATGATGAGTTCACCAGGTCTACTCGTAGAATTTGCCAAACTTAGAAGTTTTATCGGATGTAGTGACAGCTATTAGCATGTTGTATCAAACAAGTGATGCCAAAAGTAAAGGCTAGTGTGGTTATTTTGCAAATTTTCCCCCAAATCTTCACAAACTTGACTATGTTTCCCCCCCCCCCCCTTTTTTTTTGCCCAATTGGATGAGAATGCAATGATATTTCCATTTCAACTCCATGAATATTGTAAACTTTGCTAACCTTCTGCTTTATAACTTTCTGAATGCACCGTGACACCGAGGAATCACTTTCATTTCAACTAAGACACTTTTTGACTCTTAAACCAACCAAACATTGTCTGCCATGAATTCGCACTACCCATTGTGTATTATTGTTCTATATAGTAAGTGTGCACCTAGAGAGGTACATTAAAAGTCAACCCAACAGGATTTATTGTCATGAGCACTAAACATACATCATTTTACACTTATATCTACAATATGAGTTGAAAGTTTGTCAGTGAAAGTCAAATTAAGCGGGATATGTCATAGCCACTACAAAATGTTTAAGCCCCATTTTTGCATACATGGATGTTCATATCCATTATTGGTCTGTTTGATTTCAAGTGATTTCAAGTGATTGACTGCTATACTTTCTTGGAGAGACTGAATTTTGTAATGCCAACAAAAGTGTCAAGACAATTTTCGTAGTCAAATGTTTGGAAGATGTGTGCATAGTATTCTTTCAGATTCTGTGACAGGGGATGCCTTCCCCTACTTTCTCTTCTCTGAAACACTGACAAAGAACACACTTAGATAACTAGGGGATTGCCAGTACAACTCATTGTCCAGCTTTAACTAAAATCACACTTTGGCAGGAATACGCTTCAAGTCGAGGAAAGCGTGTATGCTGAAGTTGGGTTAATCTGCCGAAGTTAACAGTGTCTTACTTCATGCAGTCGGTTGTGTGTAGTAATCATTCTACACAATATGTGTGTAAGCCATGCCTTTTGTCATCAGGAAAGTTCTGCTTTGATTTGCACTTTTTTTTTTTTTTAGTTAGTTGAATAATGTACATTGATATTAAAAGCATGCCAGATCAGTGTATGCTGCATGATGAAGTCCATTGTGTGTTAAACAACCTTGACATCAGAATCCACAGTACGTTACCGTGTTCTTGCTAGCATTATCTTCATTGCTGCTGCAATTATTTGTAAATTGCCAAGAAAGGAAAAAAACGAGAAACCAAAAAAAAAAAAAATAGAGAAAGTAAAAAAAAAATCAATGACTTCTTCTCTCAATAATGCCATCCCTTCCATCCCTCTTTTTTTCTTTCAATATTATTTTCTGCCTGTCTCTTCTTTCTTTTAATACTTACCTGCCTTCCAATAACCCGTACACGAATTTGCTACAAAAGGACGAAGCAAAATGCAAAGCTATGAAAAAAATACCCCAAATCGATACCCTATTCCCAAACATTCATGACAGTCAAAACTGCTTTACTACCTTTTTTAATGACTCGCCATCAGGCAGGCGGGGAAGGTAACGATTACGCGTGTGTTCGGGTCGTCGTCAAGAAGATGAGGATGAAGCTGTTGCTGTCGAATTGAGCTCCCTGCATCACGAGTCAGTGGAGAACCCGCACATGTGCATTGACTTGGCAAGTCAGTGGTCATCATAGAAAAAGAAAGTGTCTTCATTGCATTGATGGAGGAGAACATAATCCACAGATTGTTAGACTGTTGTCTTGAGTATCATATTTTTAACGGTAAAGTACACCGGGGGAAGGGGGGAATTGGTGGGAGATGTGAATTTGTGGGGTTAGGGGAGAGGTAAATGCTGGCAGGATCACAGGTGAAAAGGGTGGATTAGAACTTCATTGTAGTTAGGTTGGAGAATTATTGCCTCTTTTTTTGAGTTGTGTAATTGTATCTTGTTGTGTGCTACTCACAAATATTGTGAACATTTCCTTGCAAAAATCATTTGATACTCATGTGCCTGCTTTTTTGGACACGGTTGCTCCTGATTGTTAAGTCTGAGCTGCAGTAGTGAATCCAGTTTGTCTACCTTACTGTGCAATGGATCTAACCATTACACATTCCGGTTGCCAAATTCAGAGACTGCTTGGTGAATTGATCATTATTGTATCTGTGGTATTTTTTTTTTATCACTTTATTTTGGTCTTTTACCTGAATCAGCTTGAATCATGTACATTTCTCAGTGAAAAAAAGTGAAAGTTATTTGAAGGATGACGTTGACTCTGTGTTTGTGGGCGATTGATGCCTATCTGAAGCACATCCCAGCATCAAAAGCCCGTTGCATGTGTTGCCTATGAATAATAGACAAACAGTTTACTCTAGGGAATATTTTGTCCTGTGTTGCATTGCATCTTGCCATTAAACTAACCGGTCGAATTGCTATGCAAATATGCAATTCAAAAGTGTGCAGAATAATTTTGCATTTAACCAAGTTTATTAAAGACACAAACCAACTCTGAAAGGAGAAGAAAATTTACATACTATAAAACCCTAAAATATTTCATGCCAAATTTGTAACTTCAGCAAAATTATTCCTTGTTTTCAAGTTCCGTTTTGATGGTACCATATGAAGACATTGCAGATGTATATCTGAAAGCTATAGTCCCTCTTTATCTCCATTAAGTTAAAAGCAAAATGGTAGAACGAAACACTTACAAACCGCACTGAGGGAGGGGAGATTGCTTGACACTTCGTGACAAGTAAGCGTCAGCCTATAGCACTGATCACCCACAGGTTAGCGAATACAGAAGCACAGTACGTTCAGATTTCACTGGCTACATGATGTCTAATCCCTGGTATCCCTCCATAATATAGAGGTTGATTTCTAGCCCACTCCATACAGAGTCTCTCTCTAAGATTTCCTTTGAAACTGATGAATATGCATAATTTAAAGCATAATGCTAAGGATTGTATTGCATGAATTACTAATAAAGTGAGCGTTGGATCTGCTATGGTGATGTTACAACTTCAGTGTCCAGATGAAAAAAAAAAAATAAGATGCAGGAGCAAACATCGACATGAAAGAATGGTTGTTGTTTGATGAAGTGAGGAATATGCAGTATACTGATCCATCTCCTTGAATGTTACATACAGTGTATTTGATATCCACTTAGCATTGCACTGCTGTAGTGTACCCCAGGCCTGGGGACAAACAGCTTCTACTGTGAACCAAACCACAGTTTTGCCGGTGGAGAGAAGTAACAGGATACCACATGTACAATATTCACACTCTGCGGTGCTCATCGCTACAGTTTTTTTGTTTACAGTTTTATTTTGGCACAATACAAGAAACATCTTTTTGGTTTGCCCTTGTCACATTGTAGATATAAATGCCAACTATGCATCATTCCCTTCATGAGGTTCCATTGTGGGAGTGTTCATTCTGTTTACATCAGCATGAACAGTAACTTGTAAAACTTCATGAGGGGAACAGAGTGCGCTGCTCATCACGGCGTCTCTCGCCAGCGTACAGTTTTGTGAAGGTTTTCAGCTTTCTCCATGTATATTGTCAGTGGTTAGATTTACATCGCCAAACCACCAGCTGTGATAAGTTCAGGATATCTCATGCCCTGTCTTAAATTTATCTAACCTTGTCACTATAGAACCTTGAAATTAGCATTAAAAAGTTCTGTATCATTCATACGCTTGGAAAGAACGTAAACCCTTCGGTATGCAGTTTAGTACTCACCACTTGATGGGAGGTAAAGAGCATCAGTGGCTTTTTTTTTTTCTAACTTCTGAATTTCTTACGAACAGAAATTGGCAACTCCTGAGTTGCTTGGTGCATTTGCACTTTAAAGATCAAATTCTGTGGTTCTAGAGCTCAAGGTATCTAACCCAACCAACCACGTCTGCTTAGCCAGAGGTCCACCGTTTTTGATTCCTTGCTGAAGGCAGGCAAGGAATCTATGGGATGGTGATGTCGTGTGTGTGTGTTCATACTGTATGTGCTTGTGTATGTGACGCTTTGCTTGTAAACACGATATCTCAAGAAGGGTAACTCTGAGGGATTTTGTGCTTAGCATGTGGATTGCCCATATGAAGTAGAAGGTCCCTATTGTTTTTGGTGAAGGTCAAAGGTCATTTGAGGTCACCAGTGGTCAGAATGTGAAAACCTTGTAAACACGATATCTCCAGAAGGGTAACTGTGACTGATGTCATACTTAGTGTGTAGGTTGGTCATATTGAGTAGATGCTCCCTATTGTTTTTGGTGAAGGTTAAAGGTCATTTGAGGTCACCAGAGGTCAAACTGTAAAAACTTTGTAAACACCCGATATTTCCAGAAGGATAACTGTGACTGATGTCATACTTGGTGTGTGGGTTGGTCATATTCAGTGAATGGTCCCTATTTTTTTGATGAAGGTCAAAGGTCATTTGAGGTCACCAGAGGTCAAACTGTAAAAACCTTGTAAACACCATATCTCCAGAAGTATAACTGTGACTGATGTGATACGTGGTGTGTGGGTTGGTCATATTGAGTGGATGGTCCCTATTGCTTGTGGTGAAGGTCAACATTCATTTAAGGTCACCAGAGGTCAAACTTAAAAAACCGTGTAAACACGATATCTCCAGAAGGTTAACTGTGACTGATGTGATACTTAATGTGTGGGTTGTTCATATTGAGTAGATGGTCCCTATCGTTTGTGGTCAAGGTCAAAGGTCATTTTAGGTCACCAGAGGTCAAATTGTAAAAACCTTGTTAACACAATATCTCCTGAAGGGTAACTGTGACTGATGTCATACTTGGAGTGTTGGTTAGACATATTGAGTGGATGATCCCTGTCGTCTTTGGTTGAGGTCAAAGGTCATTTTAGGTCACCAGAGGCCAAACTGTAGAAACCTGTAAACACCATATTTCCAGAAGGGTAACTGTGACTGATGTCATACTTAGTGTGTGGGTTGGTTATATTTAGTAGTTGGTCCCTGTTGTTTGTGGTCGAAGTCAATGGTCATTTAAGGTCACCAGAGGTCAAACTGTAAAAACCTTGTAAACAATATTTCCTGAAGGGTAACTGTGACTGATGTCATACTTGGAGTGTTGGTTATACATATTGAGTAGATGATCCCTGTTGTTTTTGGTTGAGGTCAAAGGTCATTTGAGGTCACTGGAGGCCAAACTAAAAACCTTGTAAACAACATATTTCCAGAAGGGTAACTGTGACTGATGTCATACTTAATTTGTGGGTTGGTCATTTGAGTAGATGATCCCTATTGTTTGTGGTGGAGGTCATTTGAGGTCACCAGAGGCCACATTGTAAAAACCTCGTAAACAAAGTATCTCCAGAAGGTTACCACGACTGATGTAATACTTGGTGTGTGGGTTAGTAATAATGAGCAGAAGATCCCTATTTTTTTGGTCGAGGTCAAAGGTCATTTGAGGTTACCAGAGGTCAAACTCCAAAAACCTCGTAAACACAATACTGTATCTCCTGAAGGCTGACTGTGACTGATGTCATACTTGGTGTGTATATTGGTCATATTAAGTAGATGATCCCTATTGTTTGTGGTCGATGTCAAAGACATTTCCGTTCACCAGAAGTCAACCTGTAAAAACCTTGTAAACACAATGTCTTAAAGGCTTATTAATGTGGTGTTTCGAGAACAATAACGTGTAGTTGATCTCATACTTGTCATGTGGATAATTGATGTTATATTATAACCATGTAGCAAGGAATCACAAAGCCTTTTGGCTCTCTGGTTTCATGCATGCCGTTTTGTGCAAATGTTTCCGTCATGGAAACTCAACAAAAGGACGCTGAAAACTATCGACTCCTGATTATCTTTCCTTTAATTTAAAAAAAAAAAATGTTCAATGTTGGCCTGTTTGCTTCGAATTTTCAGAATTTTATTTGAGAGATGTTTCTTTTTGGTACTCCCCTCAAAAGACAGACAACTTTCCTCTAAGAGAAAGAAGGTGAATAAGATAAGAAAAAGAAAAAAAAGAACTAGGTCTTTAATGAAAAGTTTGTGTCCTCAGTGAAGAATGGGAAGTTAGCCTTTATCATGATAGTCATTGACTCATTTAATTTTGAATGCTTCTTTTTTTTTAATCAACCATTTCTCCTTTGCTGGAGCAAGGGAACCAAAACAAACAATAGAGGCTCCATTGATTCCTTTGTTGAGAGAAAGTTTGGGCAAAACAACACACACGTTCCTATTTGATTGGTCGATCTCAGGTGCAAGCCAAATAGGAAGATAGGATGAAAGGGTAAAATGAAACAAAAAAGAAGAGAACCAAAAGAAAGCAAGCTATCAATATATGATGTAGAATGAACATGTAGAATGAAGCAGATCTGATGTGGAATAAAGGGATCATGCACTGCAGTGTGTACATGTTTGGTATGAGGACACTGTGTGTAACAAGTGAAAGCCAATGGAGTGTACAGAATTTGGTGGGAAGGAAAGATTTGTCATACTTTCCAGAGCAAAATTATCCAGTATGATTATGAACATTTCTTTGTAGTTAAAACTGCCTTTACAGGCCAAAATGTTGGCTTAATGTGTTTCTGCAGTATCCAAAGTTAATAGAGAAAGTAGTCACATCAACTTCATATTTGAATTATATTTATATAATATTAATGAAATATTGATCTCTCCTTTTAAAGAATATATTTGTATGAAATCATCTACCCATTAAGATTTTTTTTTTCTGAAGGAGGGGGAGAAGGAGGAACACTAAATTTTCATCAAATTGTCATGTCATTTTGGTATTCATATTCATTGATGGCTAACAAGTTGAAGGAAGACTAGACATAGAAAAGTTGGGTTTTTGCATCTTCTCATACTGTAAGTTGATCCCCCAAGTAGAAGATAAAAGAGACAAAAAAAAAAAAAGAAACAAGGGTAACTTCAGCAACAACGTTTATTCGATTTGGAAAAGCTGTGACAGTTTGTACATGTTTTTGGTGTATATGGTGCTCTCTTTGATGATGTGGTTCAGTGGATATTTGATATTGCCAAGTTCCTTACTTTCTTGTCGACCATTTCCAAGGGGTGGGGACCTGGGAGAGGGCCTGGGAGGGGCATGGAAACAATAGAAAGTTCAATTCATCCTGTAGACATTGATTCAGTCTCTATTGTAATGTGATAGCTCTATAGCTTTGGCAATTCCATTTGCATTGAACACTCGAAGCAGTTGGAGAATTGTAAAACACATTGCGCTTCACAAAGGTGTTGGTTTTAACTTTGACAGATTAAGCTTTTATGTTTAACCATATCCTTGATATGACCATTGCCTGCTTTCTGCTGCTGCTGCAACCGAGGTAATTATCCCTCGGATAACCTGCAGAGAATCTCTTTTGAGTTGTCAGCCCTTCCACTCAACCATCAGAATTGATTCCTGTCCAAAGTGGACCATAGAGGCGACAAAGCTGTTAGATACGACTACGCTGTTTAGTTAATCATCCATTGCTCTCCAAAAGTGATCAAGGATAAATATTTATTGAATATGTGCATAACAAATTAATGCTTTCCTGGTATACAGTATATTGTTCTAACTAAGCTCTTTGTTAGATGTGTTTAATCAGGTAAGTGTTCAAACTCTTGTCAGGTCTTGGTTCATTTCCTTTAAACCCTAAGATCCATTTCTGAGTGGCTGGTAATTAGCGTGTTGCTGTAAGAGAGTAAAAACAGGAGTCATTGCATTTTTGTTAATGCAAATGCAACTGTGCTCATCGTCCCAATTTGCTGCTTATGAAATGCAATTGTTTTTCTTTTTCTTTTTTATCTCTCTTGCCTTTCATCTTCCATTTCCGACATGCTTTTCTCTTTTCTTTACTTTTTTTGGCCTTGACATGCATTAACTTCAATCCATACTAATGCCTCATCAGAAAGGCAGTCTTCGCTCTGATTAATGCAAAGTTTGCCTTTTTAAGTAGTAAGAGAGGATTTTCAAGCCACAGCTTTATCATGACATCGCAATATTTGGTACAAACTTCTTCCTTTTACTCTCTGTTTGTTTTTCTTATTTTTGTTTTTTTTTTGTAGTTTTTTTCCTTTTTTCTTTCAAGTCGCAGATATTTCCTTATAGTATATTGTAGTTGAAAAGGTGTTTAAACATGTAAATTTCAGTAAAAGGGTTAAAGTATATTTCCCAGCATCAAAGGTCAGGGTATTCTTCAAGTATCTTAATTCCTGCAGCACAGCTTATATGGAACTTAGTTTTAAATTGTGCAAAGTAGTGTAGAGTTGTCACTTGTAAACTTTTCCAGTTTATAAGTAAAAGATAAAAAAAAAAAACTTATGAAGCAAAAGAGTGACGATGTGATCAGTTAGAAATATCACATGCACAATTTCAAATGAAGCATTTTTTTATAAGTAGACGTTATTGAAGTAGATTTACAGTAGGAATTGGTGGTTGAATTCGCTTCTTCATGTAGTTGCAAGTTAAGCATCCAGCAGTTGCAAAGACAAAAGAAATAAAACAGATTGATAAATTTTGCTCTTAGATTTGTGTTTTTTTTTGGTTTTTTTTGCAGCTACTGTATAACAGCTTTTTTCTTTGTTCTAGTATAATATTAGTGCAGTGGTTTTGATTTTAGTTGGGGAGGGGGAGGGGGGAGTTGGGTTGTAAAACAGCCTCTCTAAATGAAGTTTGGTTTAGTTAAGCTTGATTTTCTATCAAAATTCTGCAGTTCAGCTTAAGCTGTACATTCTACTTAATTATTCAGTATGATTTTATGATTGTCAGTTCATGCAGCCATATGCAGTATGCAATTTGGCTGCCAACTAAAACCATTTGTCAAAATGCCGTGCTGTGGATGCCATTTTGTCCTTGGCGTTTTGCAGTAAAGAACTGTGCATCATCGCATTGTTTGCTACACTATATGTTTGGTTCAAAACAAATACACGTGTTAAATTGTCAATGTCTCCAGATTTTCTCTGACCCTCCCAAGTGCATACAATAGGTAAGATGAAGAAAGAGAAGTTGGGGCAATTTCTCAGTTTTTTTTTTATGTAAATATAAAGCAACCGTTCTGCAATTGCTCTGCAATTCAGCTGAGAACAAATTTGTTTTCTCATTGTTCCATTTGTGAAGTAAATTAGCACCCAAGGGTCATGAAGAATATTTCCAACCTTGTCTGTTTATTCTACGTTATTTCTGTTCAAAAGCTGTTTTTTTTTCGAACAAATTTGCCATCTGCATCCACAGATCTCAGTGGTGCTGTAATGACCGAGTATCGACGAGCTTGTTGTTCTCCTGAGAACATGCAATTACTGACTCAGAATAAAAATGTCTGCATCTATTTGTAAATGTAATAAGGACTACTGCAACATACTGTATCAGCAGCTCTGCATCTATACATTGGACAATGTACCATATGAACAACTTGGTATCCCTAAAGATTAGTTTTAGCAATAAAGAAATGTTGAGGTACACTAGGATTAGGGACGGTTAAACCAGGCAGCTGCCCTGGTTAAACAGTCAGTTAAATTTATGGAACATCGATTCCCTAGCTCTGTAAAATATAGTCAGTTGTCAACTGATGCAGTATTGGCCTTCTTTATATTGCTCAAGGATCATGATCTAATATCTTCCCTGCTACCACTCTCCAAAAAAACTGTTCAGTGTTGGAAAAGAAAAGTATGTAGATGCAGAGTGTGCCCAGGCAAAATCCAAGGACAAAGACAGGAGAGCATTGTCTGAATGTATGAGGCCGCAGTGTCGGTCCTTAGTCATTTGTGCTCCAAAGATACAAATGTTATTAAAATAACAAAGACCAATGTCTCTGTTGATGATTGCAAAGATATCTTTGTCCTTGGTGTGACTGAGAGCATAAATACCATCTTGCTGATGAGTTGAAATTGCATAAGTAACCAACAAAGTTTTAGCAGGGAGTCTCTAGCAACTCCCTGGTTGGAGTTTCCAAACTGTCAAGCAGGCAGTGGTTCCAAGTACAGGAGTGACTCTTATAACCTTTCTCCCTTGGCCTGTATTGCTGTCATTTGAAGCATTTACTAGATGTGCCACACATTGTGGAACCTGCCACCTCCCCAGTAAAAAAAAAAACAAAAAGCAAAAACCGTGTACTCTGGTGCGAGTGTACAGTAAAGACTGAAAGACTGCACTGTTCATTTAAATGACAATCTACTGTATAGGCTACACTTGTATCAAAAGTTTGCTGGGGAAGTGGTTCGCCTATGGGTTTTTACAAGTAAAATATCAGGAAATTATTCTTGAAGATGTAAAGGTTTATTGCATTCTGTGACATTTTTCTGCTCGAGCTTTGCAAATTTGCAATTTTGACAAAATTTAGTTTCAGTAAATTGAGTGTTTGTCCATATCCTTGTTTTCCTGCCATTTCTTGAAGCAAAAAGTATGAAAGATTAATTATGAATGATCAAATTTTTGCAAAGTGTAATTTCCCTTTTGTTTTCTGATTGTTTTAAACAACCAACTGATGTCCTTACCTTTCTTGCATGACTTTTGCTTCGCAGGAGCGATTTTTACTCTCCCGCAGTGTATGTAGCCAAACTGTGTGACTCATGCATTGAATCTAGCTGGATGGTGTTGGTTAGAGAGCTGACTTATAGTCCGACTTGTGGAATTAAGTGGTGATCTTTTACCAGTACAGTCTGGAACACTGTTTGAGGACAAAACTGTCTTCCTTTGTGGAAAGTGGTCCTAAATTGCATTTGGTATAAATGCCAACTTTCAATTTTACTCTTGCTGACCAAGGTGAAAAGAGATAAAGTGGAAGACATCCTTCTGTATCATTGCTGTTAAAGTACAATGTTTAGGGAAAAAAAAAACTTCAGCCATGAACTATTGATTACACTGCAAGTGATGACCTCAATTTATCCTCCACGAAAAACTGTGTGTTCTTAAAAGCATTCTCAGTGCTACTTTGTGCTTCATTTACATACACTTCAAAGGGTAAAATGACTGCTCTTTGCAAAAAAAGCCTTGAGGCTACATCCATTGAAAGTGAGTTGCAAATTTTAAGTAGGCATAGATCTTAATTTATTCCTTCATTTGAATTCATACGCAATCAGTCGCAAGGGAGAAGAAATATGTTTATGTTTTCATTTCTTGCCAAAGAAAAAACGTCAACATGAATTTTAGGGAAGATTTTTATTTTCTTCACTTCAAGGGAACTTTGCAAGGTGACCTTAAAGCTAGTGACAAAAAGGAATGAAGTATATTATGCACTACAGCTACTGTGTGATTAAAGTCGCTAGATATTGAAAAGATCAAAAACTCAAAGTTGGATAATTTCAGTCACCAGAAAGCACTCTAGTGTTTGAGCAACAGTTAATTGAATAGATTGAGGATTTTAGCATGTATGGAAATATGTATGTGTGTATGCATGCATTGCACACGCACATGCAGTACTGTACAGTGCTGTACATACTTCCGAACGTATGTCTAATCTACCTGTCAAGGTAACTTCGTGGGTTAATGATGATGGTCACTTTATCTTGAAGAAATAATCTACAGTACAGTATACATGCCAAATGTGATCATGGGCAGCTTTCCAATGATTTTATTGTAGTTCATCTGTTGACTTACTACATTGTAACCCTGCTTGCTGTGGGAAAGACTTATTTCTGCAAGATGACTTCGGTGAGGAATTATTTCAAAGATTGATTAGAAACTTGTACAAGTGTGTGGAGTATACTCTACATGGTTAGACCTGAGGGAAATTTCACTGTTTATGAAGAAGGTGAACAGAGACTTATGTATGTAGAAATAGTCTGCTAAAGGTATGTCATCCTATCTCAAAATATCAAGAAAAGTTCTGTTTTGATGATATGGTATCAATGCCCAAAAAACATGGAACACTGCCTTTTCTTCACTCCTGACTTACCTGTCTCCACTCCACACAACTATTGCATGTTCCAACACCTTAACAGTGTACAGCTGATTTACTTTTAACTCTGCCTAGACCTTCCCCTAACTGGATTGATTAGTGGGAAGTAAGGTAGAGGTCGTGTTCAAGGTTACCAGCTGTTTGTGGCATGGTATGGAGCATGCAACAGTTGTGTGGAGACAGGTAAGTTTGTCATTCATTAGTTTTTAAACTGGGTGAGTGCGTGGATTACTTTTCCATTGTTATGTTGCTCATTGATTGTTTACTATTGAAATGCTAATGACTGACATACAGTACTCTCTCTCTTGGATGTCCATCCATGTTTTACTTCACAAACATTCAAAAATAGGTAAAAGCTGACCAAAAATCGCACTTAATTGCAGAGCTGCAGAGAACAAAAAGGACAGAAGGAAGGAGTATTATTTGAACTTTGGAAATTTCTTAGCTAAATTCAGAATATGGATCTGTAGGAAACATTGGTTGATGAAAGGACTGATCATAGGAATACAACTGTTTTGCAATTAATCATATTTATTAGGATTAGTGAATAGACTCAGGTTTAGGTAGATTTTCTTAATTACTTTGAGAGTTAAGTTTTGTTCAGATGACTAAGAGCGTTAAAGTAAAATGCAAGCCTTTTTCATCTTTAAAAAGTAGCCTTTGTTTAAAATGTAAATTATCTGCCTCCTGGAATTAAGTTTTCTTGCATAAACACAGACAAAGAATAAAGAAAAGCAAAGAAAAAAGGGGGGGGGAGGGAGAGAGGAGGGGAGGACAAAATTCCAGTGGTAGATAAAAGATTAGAATCTAAAGACAGAAGAGAAATGTAGTCGATCGTCTTACCCCATTTCTTGCTGCAGGGGGTGGGGGGGGGATCATTGGATATCTCAATGTGTGAAGCACACCGCTTCATCCATGCAGCCAGCAGCCGTAGATGTTCATTTGTCACAGATCTTCCTGGAGATGCTTCGGCAGGTGGAATTCCCCAGAATAGCTGCATTTTGTAAAATGAGGACCAATGCACTTCTCAAAAGCTATGCAAATGTCACGTCTTTTGCACGACCATTATGTACGCGAGGGGTCGAGATCAGAAAAAGTGCAAAGGAGTAGTAACCTTTCGCAGGGAATATTGTTTGCACTTTTTCCAGTGTCTGGATGTTCCTTTATTCACAATTTGCAATTTTGGCGAGGATATGTAGAGTTTGGTAGACCTGTAGATGTGATGCTTAGTCACATTTGAGCAGCAGCAGCAGGCTATTCATTTTTGCAGTATAACTGTTAAGTGCATATTCTATGCAAAGAGATGAAATAAATTTGAACAAATTGATTAGTGCCAGTATTTGCTAATCAGTGTTTGAACTGGTTGGCCGTCAACCGAGTTTGATAAGCAGATGTTGAACAACCATTGCAGTGAATTTGAATAAGTCCAAAACATAAGTCGCTCAAATATGTGCCATAGGCATAGTTGTTGCTTCAACCTCAAGCATCTTCAGAGGGGATGCAACATTTTTTTAGTAGGAAAAGACAAAATACAAATTTGCAACTAATGCAAAGCATCCAGTACATAAAATTGAGTTGCAATTTCGCTCTCATGGGTTGCAAATTGCATTGAAAACCTGGTTGTGTCAAATTCCCTTGCTGTTCATTGGGGTCCTGTATTGTACTGACAGTATTATCTATTCATCTCTGTAGGGTATCTGTGGATAAGCCTAAATGTGAATTAGCTCATTCTTTGACAACAATGTCACCTGTACTGCTTTGCGTTTATCAACTTCAGTTTGCCTTTTTGAGGAGAGGTTGGATTTATCATGATAAAAGTCTCATATAATGAGATCTGATATGCTGATCCTTTGTGTATTACCTGTGATTGTTGTTGTCATTATACAGCAACAATGGTTAGGTCAGTTTGTTTGCTTCCATTTGGTTGAGGTTGTAGTAAAATTTGGAAACCTCATCCGTCAAATTTTATGGTTTTCTAGTATCAAAGAGAGGTTTTGACGCACCATCTTTGTTGAGAGCTGCCCAATTTTGGCAGTTAGTAATATGGCTGGATGAATTTTCTATATTTGCAAGTCACAGTCTACTGTATTTGATGTTTGTTATTTCAACCTTAATTTGCAGCTATGTCAATTCTTTAATACTTTCTCCACTTCCCCTCCCCCCGAAAAGAAAAAAGCAATAAGTCTGTGTAGCTCTTTCACTATTTGGAGGTAATATTATTTAGTTCACTTTTATTTATTCACATGCACTGTACATGTACGTGTATGTAAATTATTAAAGCATGCATGGTTTTGGTAATTAATCAGGAAGTGTTAAGTGCAGTAACAGGCAATCTTTTCATTGTCGTTGCATAATTCAGCTAATGGGGATACGCTTCCGACCTCTATTGCCGGAATTACAATTCACATTTGTGAAAATGGTTACTTAAAACTACACAGGCTGTCACTGCTAGCCTTACTTATTCTGATTGTTACGTGTGCATAAATGCATAAAGGAAAGGAAACGAAAAAAATCCAAGGAAAAGGTTTGGTGGAGGTGAGATGATTAAAACTGCATTGCCGGTTTTTGCCGATGATGCGTTCCAAGCTAAGACTGCTACTGTATCTTTATGTGCTGTATCCATAGTGCTTTATCACTCTTAAACAGAAAGAACACAAAGGAAAAAAGGCTCAGAATTCAGATTCCATGTATTTTTTTTCCTTTAGATTATTTATAATGCACTGGTATTACTGTAATTAAACCATCACTATACTAGCTTCATGTATGTATTGCTCATTATGAATGGTACATGTTGTTGTACAACAGCTCTACAGATTTCTTTATTCTGCACCATTCATCTAACAATTGCTTTGTTTAACAGTCATTATAGTGTAAGTGCTTTACCGGTGTGCAGTCTGCATATTATTTTGAGCCATGGGGACTTCTCAGAGCATTTCCTATCGTATCGTACTCTCTTTCTCTTGTTACTGGGATGAGCTCTATATTTTGGACTTTCTGATATCTCTGTGGTCTAAATTTCCTCCAGTACAAATTGTCCAGTTTGGTAAATAAAATAAAAATTGCCTTCTATTGAATGAGAACTTGCCAAACAATTCCATAAAAATGATATTGAAAACTCCTGTTTGGTATGTGAATGACAACAGAATATCTCAAAATAGCAGTCTTAATACTGTAATATCTACTTCCAAAATGGTGCCTTCAAAGGAAAGAATTTCCATTGTTAGTTCAAAGCATCTCTCCCCACATATGCTTGCAAGTTTGCTGGTAATGTCATTTCATAGAAGGGCTTACTGTACACGTGTATGTCTTGGGTGGTGCAGTGTCGAAAAGAAGTCACCCAAAGGCAGACAGTAGGCATATGCACCTGTGTGCTAGGCCTTGCTGCATAAAGCATCTATTGATGTTTGAATTTGAGAAATTTTCCACAATTATAGACTTTCCAAAAATCTACGTTCTGTCCAGGGTTCACATTTAGTGACCACTGAGTCCACTGTCAGTTTTTGTGCATTGGTTGTAGTAATTTATCAGAACTTACCAGGTTGTCATCTTATGGTTCCATAAAGTTTCACCTATTTGGTTTTTTCGTCTAAATATGCCTCAAACTTCTTCTTGTTGTCTCCCTTGCTCCTATTATTGTGTAACTTTCAACTTAGACCAGTTTTCTGTTTTACAAAATATAATAAAAAAAAACATTCCCGGATGTTCATCATTATGGTAGTTTAAAACGCAATTTTTTTTTGTGGACAAACGTTTTGAAAGACTGCATGTTTCTCAAGGGTAAGTTGACTGTGAGAAGCTCATTAGTGTAATTATTGGTGGAGAGAGAATCCTTGCGTATCTATTCAGTAGAATCCCTTAATTCCTTGTTTTTGCTTTTCCTTCTTTCTTGTTTTTGATTCCTTGCTGAAGGCAGGCAAGTATCTGTGCAATGGTGATGGTGTGTATGTATGTGTCCTGTGTGCATGTATGTGTGTGTGTATGTGATGCCTTGTCTTGGAAACACATTATCAAGGAAGATGTCTGCCCTTTTTATGGAGGTCAAAGGTCATGTGAGGTCAGTAGAGGGCATAATGTGAAAACCTTGTAGACACGGTATCTCGAGAAGGGAAAGGTGCTTAAACTACAAGTTGTTGTGTTAGGTAGTCCATTGAAAGTAAATTATGATTTCTATTGCTTTTTAATGGAGGGCATAGGTCTTTGAGGTCATCAGGGCTTAAAGTATGAAAACCTATTAAGGAAGATATCTTAGCAACTGAATTCAGCTAGGACTTCAAAGTGTTAACATTGTTAGCACTTGATGAGCAGCTTGTGTCTCTCATTTGAATTGTCCCATGGGAGACTTGTCATCACTGTAATGTGACTTAAAATGATTGCATTAAATCCTATCATCCCAAAGATCTGTCCTGGATTCAAAAGCCCAGCATTGTGATACTTATCTGTAGAGTGTTTTGCACGTCCTGATTGTGAACAAATATGAAGGGGTGAATGTCATTCATATTGAGAAAAAAATGTGTATTTCTTTCATATTGAAAACATATTGGCAAAATGCAGATCTATGTTTAATAGCAGATATTGCTGCTGTAGACACTGGTCTCAATTTTCCTTTACTTTTTGGACCTTTAAAAGTTCATTTTCTTTGCCCTCTCCAAACAACCCCTGGACATAGCTCTTATCACCTTTTGTAAGCATTCAGTAAACACTCCCTTGGTAGGGAAGATTATTCCAGGTTGCCTTTGTTGACTTGCTCACTTCCAGATCTTCAACCACAATTTGGTGTTAGGAACTTTCTATCCACTTGTGAATTACCTTGGGTGAGAGATATATGCCGTCCTTCATGAGGACAATTTTCATCCGTGCTGAGGGAATGCCGTTCCTCATTCATATCAGCACTTGGCAACATCAGACTTATATAAGTGATACAAAATGTGGTTGTCATTCTTGCATTTTGTTTTTCGTTTGCTATGATCCCTTCCCGTGTTCACTAGTTGCTTTTGTTTAAGTGATTGTGTGTATGAAAAAATGACGTATGGAATCACAAAGTTATTTTCCTTTCTGGTTTGTCTTCTTTGGAGTTAATAAGCTATGTGTGTGGTAGCTGCTCGACCCCCAGGATGAACAAATTACTGCTAATGAAGTGATCTTGTTAGGGCTCTAGCTCATTGTTATGTTAATGAGGGAATAACATTTGAATGGTTGCAGGATGGTCATGTGACCAGTCTACAGTGCTCCGTCCTGTTTTGTGTACTGTAGTTAGTTGTATATGCGATACAGCATCTGCCCACAGCTGTTAAGTTAATGTGGTTTTCTTAGTTTCATTGACATTCCCAGAGAAACACCCCCAAGAAGAGAAACATCCCCTTTTCCCCAAAACAAACACCCCCTTTCCCCAAAAAAGTTTTTTGGTGATAGAATAATGGAGTATACAAGAACAATGAGTGTAAAGAAGGAAGAGTGTGTTTGTGTAACCCATTCCAGAGCTAAAGCACATTATCATTGTTGAAAAGAAGTTTAGTAGATTTTATTTATCTTTCCTTTTTTTACCTTTTTTTCACTAAAGAATATTAAAAAAATGTAGATGGTATCTCAGAGAGCAAAATGAACATGAGAAATTAAAGAACAAAAATTATGTAATGTTACAGTAAGTGGTATTTAGTTGAGATGTTCTGTTCACTTACACATTGCTCTATGGATTGCTTTCAGGCCAGGTCTACCCAAAGGGAATACTGTACTACTCTACATTCAGGCAAACTCCAACAATGAAGCTTTCCACCCACAGTGGTCCTCAGAAAATACCCATAATGTGCTTCAATCATGTCTTGAGAAAACCTTTTCTGCTTGTAAGAACATGATGTAACATCCAGATTTTCCATAACAGTGTTAGGTTATGTTCCTCTCGAGAAGCCATTAACATGCATGATATCATGTGAGGATTGGCTGAGCTTTCATAGAACACTTGAAACAATTGAATATTCATCAAACTCTGACGAATATCACTAGATTTGTACCAAACACTCAGTCCTTGATGTAAATTACCATAAGAAAATGCATTTCTATGATGATATCATGTATCTCCATCAGCTAATACAGTACTGGAAATGTATCACTTTCGTTTCTACTGAGCAGGAACAAAATTTTACGAACGGGCCGTGAAACGATTAGAATGCACTGTAGATTGACAGGTCTCCTAGCACTTTTTGAATAGTCATCAAACTCTGATAAAAATGAGAGTGTAGAAAGTTGTAGTTTTCATAGTACACTATGAATATTCATCATGGTGTGGGTTGAAAGATGTGGCCATACTGTTGTAGTTTTATGACAGTTCTTTGCTGTTTATGTGATGTTGCTTGTTTGAGGCTATTAGCACTTCGTACAAAATGGATGTTCACAGGAGTTGTTTCTTGACAGAGAAAAAAATGCATTACGTGTGGTATTTATATTTTGGTGTGCAAAAAGCCAGACATTAGTTGGTGCAAATGTGTTAGATCTACTTCCATGAATCCCTTCCACCAGTGTTCCTCCAGTCTTGGCATAACTTCTCCGAGTTGCAGAGCATTGTCGCTTTCAGTCGCAAAATCCATTGTGCAGCAGCCAGTTTTAGTATTTAAAACACCCCTCCTCGTGTGTGATTAATGCAATTTTTGTTGACTTTTTGATGGTTTTTAATGCTTAATGCATGTCATAATTCTTGTCCTTCAAAGATTATATCAGTGGCGGTGGTTTTTACTCGTTGAGGGGCTTCAGTTAAGTACTGTATTTGACTTAATTGCTTGCTATAATGAACCGAGGTTTGTGCCTCCAATTACTGTTTTCGCAGTGCACACGTTTGTGAAGTGTCCCTCTCTTTGTTGCAAATTTAATGTGATTGAAAATAATAAACAGTTATATAGTAGTGGGCAGTTAATATTCTCCTCCCCCCCACCATTTTTAACTAATGGGCAGTATACATCATAGATGATTGCACTCCATTTCCTTAACTATATTCTTTATCTTGTTTTATCATATTTGATTTTGTCCTGTGTTGATATCTTGGGCCAATGCAGTGCAGTTCATTGTGCCATCTTTTGTAAGAAAATCATGCAATAAGCTGCAGCAAGATCTGTTTGATGAGAGAGCGTTAGAGAGATTGGAACTTATCTGTAGGACAATGATGGCGTCTGTTTACGGCCACTTAAAAATGCTTTCTGTTTTCGTCGATTCCAGAGTGAAGCATCATTGATTGCCGATATCATAGCGCTGACCGGCTGCCCTGTGTCACAATACTGCATGCTTGATATTAGCTTTTAAAAGCGGCAGTATCTAATTGCAATTACCTTTAAGGAAAAAGCTTTGTCTGTCCAATGCAATGAATGCACCCACAGTTATTGGCAGCACAGGAAACTGGCATCGTACAGCACAGTTCGCGAGGTATGACAGGTATCACTTCCTGATACACTAACCAGGTGATAATGTAGCATTTGACATTTGCATCACAGTGATTTTGAGGATTATGGACATCAGTTCTCGTAAGTAACGGAAAGCAGGATGGGTTCACCATATGAGAGTGTTGCATGAATCAGGAAACAACAAATTCCATGCATTGGTATACTCTGAATAGGAGTTTAAAGGAATTGACCACCATTGCTTCTCCTGTCTTGTTAAAAAAATGCAAACATTGTAGGCAAGTCATCCTCATATTCAGGAAATATCTCAGAGAATTTGGAAAACGAATTACTTTAGTAAATATCCAAGGTACCTAGTGCCTGAAATCAGTCGTTTGTGACGTGGCACTGACAAATCTAGATTGAACATTGCTGTTTATTTTTATCTCAAAGCTGTGGGTTGCAGTACTGTTCTTATCCTTTTTTGGTGATAAAACCTTAGTTTCATGGAGGAGTGTCATAAACCTACCTTTCAAAGCATTGTTCGGAGGTATCTAATTGTTTAAGGATTAATTGACTTATATAATTGACGTTGCTCTATAAATGATATTGAACTGGTACTGACGAATAAAGGATAGAAATACCTTTGAACTAATTACCCAGCTTACCTTTGCTCACCTTGGTGGGTCTTAAAGTATTAGCAGTATTTAAATTTTATATCCATCTCAATGATAGCTCCACTGGTTTCATGCACGAAAAGTATCTTACCGAATTTAGACATTCATGGGCTTTTCATAATCTCTGAACTGAGTTTCTGGATCGCAAGTCCTTTGCTAGAAACATGAAGGGAGCAAAAAATGGAAAACAGCATCTGTCGGTTCTACCTCACACATTTTCAGGCTCGTGCTGAAGCCCACTTTTAAAGCATTATATCACATCTAAGGAGGCTTCCAGTGGTAAAATCGTTGCAGTATGTCTAACTGGTAGAACGGTAAAGAATCTTATGTATATATTATGTTAAGTTTCCTTGTTGGTGGAGAATTCCTTTAATCTAGGTTGTAGCTAACATTTGACATTACATGGGAAAATTTTACTCAAATTTTACCTCATTATCATCCCTCTCTAAAAAAGAAAGATCCAATTGAAAGTGCAGTGTTCCTTGATTCCTTGTGAAATGTGAAGGAGCAGCTATCAGTGCTAGGACAGAGATGGCCTGTATGTGGGCACACATATATATACACACATATACCCACATACATTCTTGCATTGAGCTAGTGTCAGCAGCAACTGGTCAGAGAACTACCCCTTGGAGAGGAGTTGAGTGACCTGAAGTGTGTCATATATCATGAAGGGAAACAACTATATAAACCTCGAGAAATTAGTGTAATGGCCCTCCTTTGGACCTACAGTACTTAGGAGAAACTTCGGATTAATCTCTTCCATGAAAAGGACTCGTAGACTACAGAGCATAAAGAGGTCTTACCAACTACTAATACAAATTCAGCACAGTCTCTGTATTAAACCTAGATAAATGTCTGATGATTGAACCCAAGTATCCTATCAGATCTTGCAGCAGCTGCTTAGAAGGCTTCAAATCACCAGTAATGGCTGCTACCATACCATGATCCTTTTCCATTGCTACATTGTCCAAAGCAACCATTCATAAAGTAATCATGGGTTGAATATCTTGCCCTGGAATCAACTACCTTTAAATCCCTTTCATATATGTTAACATTGAAGGACATTTGCCAAGCCTGAGACAAAGAAATTAAATGATTCAAATTTTTTGTTGTTACCGTAGCAAGGCATTATGCAAGTCAGCCTACAGTATGTATGAAAGTGCTATGCCAGGATTCATTGGTCACTTCTTTTGTTTTAATAAATCAGTCAATTCAAGTGATGCATTTGTGTACCTTTTTTTTTATTTTTTTCCCCTGTAGGTATTATTTACATTTAAACTTCTACCATTAACTTTTCCCCTGTAGGCTGCATCTTTTGCAAGTATTTCCTGAGAATTGGCTGTTGAATATTTTAATGGATTCAGGATAGAATCCAGCTCTCGGAATGAAGTATTTGAGCCTTATCAAACACAGAACACCAGCCTGTCAAAATTGTTGTAGATGTACTGTATTGTTCATTTCAGACAGTGAACAGTAATATTCATCATGGTCTTTAACTCCTGTGGGCTTTACTGACAAACTGTATCTCTGTGATCACGATCATTGCATACAGTATGAACTATAAGTTATGCCTTACAGTTGTTGCCCTATAGCCAGTTTTGTTGCATTGTGTCTGCTTTATGGTGAGGAAGGTAAGTGTCAAATCTTCTGTATGGGCCCTTGAAAGCTTTCCAAGTCGAAGACCTCCCTTTTCCGAGCTCTCCCCTACTCTCCTTCACTTCCATTCCTTGACATCTGTGTACTCACAAATTTTCATTTGACCTTACTCCGTTCATTCCCAGATCTGTTTGCCTCGTCTTTGCTCTCTAGTCACATCTTTCTCCTAGCCCTCATCTCTCTCCATCCCCTCAGTTTGTCCTTTCTGCCAGATTAATCCTTCCCTGGGAGTATCACTGCACCCTACATACTGTAGGAAGGGAGACTAAGGTGCCATTTGGTTACTGTTATCCATTGTACAGTGACGTACTGGCAGAGATGAACTGTAGTAGTATTTTTCAGATTGACAGCTTGTGCTGTATTATTTGATTTTTCACAAATAGCCTACAATCTGTACTCTCTTACTGTATGTGCATTCAGCTTACGGTATATGTTGTACATATGTGTGCTGGAATCGTATGTTTTCTGAAACTATTGTGGGTATGTATGATCACTGTGTGTTAAAAAAGAAAAGACATCTTGTTCTCTCCTGCTTTAGTCATGCAGGAAAAGAGAGTGCCCTGCATGTTCGTTATGTAGTGTCACATCAGGTCTGTAGTACAGTACCTCATAAAACGTCCCGCTGCACGCATTGGCATACACACAGATCCTATTCACGGCCTAAATAGTTGCGTCCATGAATGTGTGCATAGATAATGGTGCATACAATAAGGGAAAGTATCATCTCCAAACATTTACTATGCCTGTAATTGTATGTTTCCCGAGCATGACAGAAGCCTGTCTTATGCATGCAGATGATTGCTCTGGAGGCTATAGAGTTATTGATGTCATTTCTTCATAGTAATTCTTTTTGCAGTATTTACAGTTAAACACTGTCAAGCTTGTTTTTTTTTTCCCCTTCCTTTCTCCCCCCAAAACCGCAAGCATCGTCACTTCCACCGGGGTATTGAATATTATATATGTAGACCGATATATGGCAGTTAAGGTAAAACAGCACTGTTAGTATTAGGCATATAGTCACAGAATGGATTATTCATACCCCTAAGTACTGATACATGTCATACTCTGTTGATTTCCGTCCCCGATGACTGCACAGCATCTTGTCCTCGAAGATATTTCTTGTTGTTTTATTAATTTTGATGCCCGCTGAAGCATGCCTGATGGCGTTACGGTTTGTTTATGGGGGAATGTGACAATAATAGGCCCAATTTATTACAGTCTTTTATTTTTTCAGCTTTCCAGAACATTGCCTCAAATAATGGCATTTTCATCTGTTCAATGCTTTAAAAGGTTACTGTTGTACTGATGGCAGGTATTTTAAAAGAGAGGCTATTTGTCTTGTAGAACTGTTGTCAGGATAGCGTGAAGGGTTTCATCGTTTGTGTGTTGGTTCAAATCAGCTGTTTCGTACAATTTGTCAAGTGATGAAAATCCATCAACAGTTTAAGTACAGTACATTACATCAAGGCAGGACTGCTTGGACTGTGCTACACTTTGGAAGTGTTCTACAGTACTTACATAGCAATGAATAGTATAAAACAGTGCCTCTATGTACAGTACATTGTAGTACATTCTGCGCAGTTCCTTTGTGTGGGTCAGTACAGATACCCTATCAAAAGTTGACCATGATGCGTCCATTGACCACTCAAAGTGTGTGGCTGCATTAAGTTTAACCCTCACCCAGAAATTGTACATAACATGCTGTTTCTATTATCAAGGAAGTGACATGCACTGTGCGAACGTAAGCCATTAGAAATGACTAAATGAAGTACAATTTATTATTTTATAATGTATTAGAGTGACTCCCCTCTCCCACCATACCCTTACTGTGGATCCCTTGGTACATCTTTCTCTGCTGATGTTTTTTTTGCATGAGCTAAGTTGTGGGAGGGGGTTACATTAGGTCTTTCTCTGCCACAGATTTGATTGTATATCTATATTACCAGACCTTGAATTTTGAGGTGTGCGAGTGTGATTGCATGTGATCGCTCACCTCAAACCTCACTGACAAGTGTGATTTTTTTTTTTAACCTTGATAAAGAATGGGATTCACAGCAGGTACTCCCTCATGTCATACTGTATAACCTGTGTAGATGGTCTAGCATCTGGCAATTGTGTGTGTGCATATCTGGCCACCATCCTTGCTTACTTGCCAGCTATTTAGTCTAGCAGCGAACAATTGCGGAAGGACGGTGGGCAGATATGCACACACACAAAATTTTGCCAGATGCTAGAATGTAGTTAAATGCAGTATTGCATCTATATGTCACTAGTAAATTCCCAAACCAAGAAGGTTTGGTAAACCAAGGTAAAAATTAAATTTTAGTAGTACATCTTCCATACTTTCCAAATTTTCAGAGGGAGGAGTGTGATTGGTACTGTAGCACACCTGGAAAATTTGAAACTCATGTAGTACAGTACATATGTATGTACAACTGAGCAGGCCCATGGCCGGACTAACCAATTTGGGAGGGCGCATCAGTGTTAGAGTTTTGCCAGCTTTGGCAGGGGTCCAAAGGAGGGTGTCCCCTCTTTGAAAATTTTTTGCCTTTTTCAAGATTTCTAGATTCAAAATGGTGCCAGATTTCCATCTTTCCTCCCTGTATTTGTGTTCCAAAAAAGCGGAACCTTTTATTGAAATTTTTTTGTAGAAGAATGTGCTCCACAACTTCCCTCCGTTTCTCCCTGTGACTACATGCCTGCAGCGGAGTATTCCTCTGTGGGTGGAATCTGGTATAGTATCTGGTGTATATCTCAGGTGGGTTGTTGCACATTGTTTGTAATTTCTCCATCTTTCCTCTGTTTCCTTTTCACTCTTCTCTCTCTCTGGTGTTTATTCTTGGTTGTAACTACATTTTTGACAGAAACATAATGTCAAAATCTACAGTATCTTCAGCACCTCAAATTTGTACATTACTGAGAGTGTTGTAGAGTATGTCAGACATCTGGTTACATTCATGAAGTCATCGTTGGTTTATCGCTCAATATTTGTTTAACCGTTTTACCCAGAAACCATGATCGCTGAAACTTTCTTCAGCGGAAACAAGACAAAATAGTTGGACAAGATATAGAGTGAGTGCAAGGGAAAAGAAGCAAAGAAGCTTACATTTCATTTTTTCCCTTTCTTCTCCTGCTTCTTAAACAAGGCATGAGCCTTGTCTGATCAATATCCATCTTTATCTTACATTTTGGATGCATGCAGCGAGGTAGCGCTCCCATCTACTTGTTTGCACGCAAGGTGTGTTTCCATGGCGACAGCTTATTACCTGAGAGAACAAAACATTAGGCAATACCCATTTGTCATGAGTAAATCTTTGATTATATTTGAAAATGATAAATTATTAGAGCAGCTCATCATTACACACAGGGCAAAAAAGCCAAGGGTGGATCAGCGATGGGGTAAATGTTTAAGATGGTCTTTCATCAGTTTTGAGGACTTCACCTTGAAAGGAAAAGTCAAAGGGTGCTGATAATGCAAATACCAAAGACATTTATTTTAAGTTGATGTCTTTCCATCTTGTGCATTTTAGGTGGGCCACTTACCCATCTTTTATTTATTACTTACCCATCTTTTATTTATTGTGTTCATATCTTTCTTATTTGGCATTTCATTTATTGCACACATTTGCACAATGTGATCTTTGGTTCTAAGTGCTTGCATGCTGTAAACGTGATGAAATGGACTTTGCCATGTTAAAGAGGAAGTGATAGACCACTAACAGTACTAGTTAATCTGCTTGTACATTTCATCGGTTATGAGGGCCAACAACATTTATGAATAAAATGTTGCAAATGTGATATCTGACTTTTGTGCAATCGGCTTTGCAGGGGCATGACAGATGCAGGTGTTTAGTGTGTGCTGTATACAGCACTGGTCGAGTTGAATGTCTCTTGTCGCCAACTTCAAGGA
This sequence comes from Stichopus chloronotus, assembly GCA_021234535.1. Taxonomy (NCBI): domain Eukaryota; kingdom Metazoa; phylum Echinodermata; class Holothuroidea; order Aspidochirotida; family Stichopodidae; genus Stichopus; species Stichopus chloronotus. The sequence continues at coordinate 5,932,781 of CM037836.1, forward strand.
TCAGGAATAGGAGGAGCAATAGCTGTCACTATGGTATAACGTTACATTGTCTAGAAAGTGAGAATTTCAAGCCCAAAGTGTGACAGGCCACAGACTCGGAAATCAAGAACTTAAGATGTTTCATATTAGATTAATTGGGAGGCCTGCCAAGATCACATCCGCTGCTTCTTGGTTTTTGACTATGTAGTATTTGCAGGTAGGCCATTATGTGGCAAAGATGCAATATGTTGTTTGCAATAGAAATCCTTATAAATTGTCAAACAGAATACAGATTACATCTAAATTACTCAAGACTAGACTACTTTTCATCTAATGAGGTTGTACTAGGTGTGTGTATATTAAAGTATATAAAGACGCAGTATATCTACAGTTATTACTACTGTGAGAAATTTGATTGAATTTGTATGGAAAAAAAAGAAACTCTGCATTGACTCACTTCAGTATGAGAACACACAATGGCTGCCCCTAGTGGCTGTTGTAAGCATCTTGGATATTTGCAAATGGAGAGCCTAGTCAGCCAATAATAACAAGTGAGTTCCTTTCATCTCCTTCTGTATAAAGTTTACCTGTTCGTACTTGAAAAATGTTTCTTTGCTGTTATTTGTGCCAAAAAATGTGGTATGCATCTTTTGTGACTCAGATATGGGTCAATTTGCATCATTTTACCCAGGCATGCCATGCATCTATTTCTGGTTGGAAAGTCAGGTATTCTCGCCCAGAATGTTCAAACGTCTCAATTTCCTCCTGGTGTGACGTTAATCAAATTCATATCCCAAAATTATCAGGAAGTGTGTCCAATAAAACGGAAAGATGTCTGTTGGCCGTTCAGACAGTCTTTTACAAACAAAAGGTATTGTTTGCCATTTCATGTGCCATTGTGTCGGTTTTGTTTCACTTATTGCAGTGAAAGAATGCTGTATTGATTTTGGAAAGATTGCTCAGTTGCTTGATTACTTGTACATTTTTAGAAAAAAAAAAAACTTCTGAAAAAAAAGAAGGAAAACAGCAGAGTCAAACTCTCACTGAAGTCTGATAACATTTCAAGTATTTTGCATTAAATGAAATTTTCATCGATGCCAGCCACTAAGTGGGTTTTTTTTTTTTTTTTCAGCTTTTTTAGTTAATTTCTTTTACAAGGCTGAAGTCTCTAGTCAGTCAGAATGTAATTTGCTTCTTCTGAGTCGCAACCTACTTTGTTTGTACCCTACTTTAAATGGTAGGCTAAGATAATGTAATAAAAGCAATTTTTTTTTTTTGCAAAGTATGTTCTCGGATACATATATATATGAAGTTCTCGGATACATATGAAATAATAATGGCACTTACATAGAGCATTGTCATATTTTACTAAGCAAAAACATGGTGGTTCAGGCACAGGTGTTTTCATACACTATAACATGTAGGCTGCACGAGATGGAAAAAGTGAGCTTGTGGTTTTGTCTTTGCATGGAGATGATGTCCTGCTTTTTTCAGTGCATGTTGATTGTGATGAGAAATGCTAAGTAGTTATAGAGAGAGCATGCAATTCACAGTGGGTACTCCCTCACCTCATATAACCTCTAGATGCATGACCGTATTGACTATTGTCTAGCATCTGGCAATCGTGCGTGTGGGTATCTGGCCAGCTATTCTTCAGTAATTGTCAACCTTTTGGTCTCGCAGCACAGTACATCATTCGGTTACAAAGTAAATAAAGCCACTGGACTTTAATATTTCCAGTGATGATAGTGTACTGTTTGTATTGGTACCACTGTGGGATGAGAGACAGCGTGTCGACGTATTTTCAGAATCCACGGATCTGCTAAGCTTTAGGGGAAACAGGTACGAGAACAGTACAACACTTTAGTGGCTAACTACCTACTTGGAAGATGAAACTAATTCCCCCTAATTTCTATTCCAGGATTTTAATTTCCAGAAGTCTTATAATTTAGGGGTTGCTACGTACTGTACCAAAGCTTCCACAGCTTTATTTCGCCAATGCAACGTGATCTGATATATGCATTAGTTGTTTTAACATTTTCCTGTGATAATCTCTACTGATGCATTTCACGCTGGAAAAACGTGATGCTGCGTAGAGTTTATCGTCACAAGTGACCTTGAATATTGACCTATGATGTAAGAGATTCTGGTAGTGCAATTACAAATTTGCCTCATAGTTTTGTGTCAGGAACTGTTCCTGTCGAAAGCAACTTGATGTAACGTTTTAACTTTCAGCATAATTGTCATCCATTAGTTGTGAGCAACAGTGTTAGAGATGGAATGCTAAAATTTATCTCTTTGAAAAGCAAACAAACAAATAAATATGCACACACCCCCCAAGCATATAAATGATTGTGTCAGAGCACTATCCTGATAAGCTGAGGCAAGAGATTCATCTCGTGAAATGATAATTTTAATTTTACAAATGATAAAGTAATTTTTATTAAGCTTCTTGAAATTGGGAAACATTTTAAAACCATACACGTTTGTAAAAGTGGTCCTCCAGCTTTGGTTGAGTCATAAACTGTTCCATTGCATTTGTACCAAAGAGGAAAGAAAAGACCGGAGATGAACAGTAGAGGATGGTCTCAAAGAACCGACTTTGACCGTTTTTTAGCAAGTTTATGAGATGGTGAAATGTCTCCTTGCAATGGTGTTTCATCTTTTGAAAGCTACAGCAAAATTTCTGGAAAATCACGCACGACTTTTCGAAAGGTGATTTCTACCACGATGAGGTATATAGCGAATGGCCTTTTCACCACAGTGATTGCACATTTCATTGTTACTATGAGCATCCGACTACTGTAAACTGTGTGACTTCGGATATTTAAAGGAAAATTTAAATTACGTTTTGTATTTTGTTTGTCAATATTAATGGCGCCAAACTATACAACGAACAGTTGTTAGGTCTGCAGTTGGACTACTGGCTGGAGTTGCATCTGGTGTGTTTATGTTTGAGTTACAATAGTGTCATTGCTATCAAATGAAAATTTTATCCAGTAGTCTTGAAAATGGTTGTACAGCTTTGCCATACATTTGGTAATTAATTTATACTCAAGTTTCTAGATTTCTGTTTAATTTTCTGTTTTCATTGTTTCTTCCATGACTTCCATTATAGCTTCATGATTATAAATTCAGGCTGTTGACAATGAGAAATCTTCCTTCCCATTACTATTGATAGTGTAGCTTGAACAATGTTTCCATCCAGAAAAAAAAAAAATGTTTCATCTGGTTCAAAGACAACCATTTTGTGAACCAGACAACCATCTTGCAATTGGACACCCCCAAAACTTTGGTTTCACTTAAAGTCTTGAAGTGCCAATGGCCCTGACTGGTTGTGTCAATTTTGTGCTACACTTCAGCACATTCTAATTCATTATTTTTAACTATTTTTTTCTGTATATATGGTCTTAGCTGATAAATAATTTGTTCCATATTAATTTCTGTCCCTGAGTTTCAAAGGGTTTTGTGCCCTGAGCTATTGGTGTAAATAAATAAGAACCATTTATAAGCAACATAACCAAAAGTTCAAAATACTAGAAAAGAAAAGGAAAGAATAAATAGCACAAAGCAAACCTGGACCGTGTCCTTGATTTCATGATGACGTGGTTTTGTTTGACCCTGAAAGGTGCCGGCACCTTCATTTGAGATATTAACACACACCTGAGGGGTTCTTCAAAATAGTGATAAAAAAGTTACTTCTTATGATATTGATATCATCTCAGTGCCACTGTTACTGAAAGCCTGTTCTTCAATACCATTCATTTCTTCATTCAATGAAGCATGCTGCTTCCAAAAGTTCAGTATTGATTTGTTGAAAAACCACCATCGTGTAGAAAGTTTTTTTTTCTTCATAAAAAAGGAAATGCAGAAGTAAAAAAAAAGAAAACCCTTTTCTGTCAGCGCAGCCATTGGCAAATTGGCTACTGTGTGCCCTCAGTGCCACCATTGTTTATCCAAGCTCTGTGACAAACAGCCAGGCACGCATAATTGCGTTGTATCACAACTCCTTCCCCTGACTGTGCTGAGTCATTGATAGCCCGCTCTTATTCCTCAACCTTGACGAATTTCTCGGCGTCCGCCTGCACCCGCTTGAGAAGCCATTGATTGCTGCAGCAGCAGCCGGCAGCGGGCAGCGCACACAGCATGCTTTTCAGCCTCCTCACTCAGTCAGTCACACTGTTTCATTGTGTTGTTCATTAACCAACCAGGATGCTCAGAGGCAACTGATTGGCTGATGTTAATGAGGAAGACCACCACGGCATCAGCAGCAGCAGTGTGCTGCGTTGTGTAGTGCCGACAGCTCGTGTATATACCTCTGTGTAGTTTGCAGCTAGTGTGGGCGCTATGTCTTACGTCTTCTAATTACATATTCACGTTTGCTCTCTCGCATCCTCATTCAATATTCAGCTCTGCTCTCTTTTGCACGGTGAAGATGCGACGGCTTGGCATTGACTCTTCTTCTTTTTCTTCTCTCTCTCTTATCTCGTCTCTACCGTGTCAGGTTGCGATTGGAGGGTGCAATCTCAATAAATAGGTGCGTCGTAAACTTTGGCTGGGCAGACCGTGGGTTTTTAAACGCCGACTACACTCTGTGATCGGGATTTACAGTTACTCTGTGGAAGAGTCGCTACAACACTGGAAGGCAACGGTTCATACAACATGGCAGAACAGGAGCAGCTTCTGTTGGTTGACCAGGAAGGTGAGTCTTGCTTCATCATTGATCTTCTCAGTCTTCTTTCCCTCCCCGTCTGCCTCGCTATCTCTCGCTACATCTTTCATAATCTCTCATACGTTTCCTTGTCCTGTCTCTAGCAGAGCACCCCTTTCTATTAGAGGCTGGCAAAGGGTGTCTGACAGAGACGTGTTAAGTTGATAAGTCTCATGTGGCCCTGATACCGATAGATTGGAAATGTAAGCATCCTATAACGCAGGTTGCTCTGCGCAGATTGTCTCGACTGTGAGAACAGCTCACTTTGTTAACTGATGAGGTTAAGCTAGGAAAAAAAAAAGGTGGCAGATGGTTGCATTACTCAGAACTGCTGTACAACATGTATGTGTGATTGTGTTAGAATGAACTTCTCCATGTATACATGTGTTGACATTCTCCTGTTAGCTCTTTCTTTTTTTTTGGCAAATATAACAAAACAAGAGCCTATTTGACTTTAGCACATGATTTGGAAATGTGGTCAGTTTTGTGTGAATGGTTGCATAATCTTAATGGTGCCAGTGAGGTTTAGGTTAGGAATATTTTCACACTTGAGAGTCTTTCTGAGACAAAATGCAGAGGTGTTTGCATTTTCAGTGATTCTTAGGCCTTTCCTTTTTCCCATTTCCTTCTCAAGCTGAGATGTAAGGGTGAGGACAGGATTCATATGTGTTGAAAGTGAAGAAAGTGTGTATTTGAAAGTCTAGCTTAACCCTATTGCCCTAGTTTTTGTTTATAATGAGGTGAAACTATATGCACTCTCTCTCAATTTCTCGTAATGGCGTAAACAATCCATTGTCATAATTTGCAAGCTACCTGTCAGTGTGTTTATATCCAGGGCTTGGGAAAGAGGACGGCATGAGTTAGGTCTCTACGATGATGCAGAATATTGCTCAGAGCGTCGTCGGGAGGCCGAGAGGTTGTATCTTGTTAGGAAGAGTGAAAGCACAATTTACTTAATAGTCTGTGGGTGATCCACATTGCATGCTTGAAAGGATGAGATCTAATGGAGATATAGAGAGAGGGTCCCTCTCTATGGTGGCAAATTATTCATGTTATTTGCCTAATGCTGCATATAGATCCGAGGGAGAGCAGAAGCCCTTTATGCAAATTGGAAAAGTAGAATATTTGAATGTCGGTGAGATATCAATCTGGCTCAAGGATAGGGCAAATCTTTGATGGAATGAACAAGGGGAAGCTAAAGTAGCCATTCTAGCTCTCTTCATTGCTTTGATCTTGTTCCAACTGTCTGAAAAACGTGAAAAACACGAAGCAGATTGGTTTTAAGCATTGTTTCTTGTTTCTGAATGATCGGCCCACAATTTTGTGATGTTTCTATGAACTGAACGCAGCATTCCTCAAGCTTTGAAGCACACAATCGTATTGATTTTACCCTACTGTACCAAACTTACGACATCATTGTGGGATCCATGGCTGGAAACTTCCACTTTATAAGCTGTCTGGAAGTCATGAGCAATTCTTATCACTGTGTATCTGGTTGAATAAAAACTGGTTCGTTTAGTTTGATTCTGTTTTTAGGGGGAAAAAAAGATTATGAATGTGGTTTGCAAATTTGTGTGGCATTCTGATGTCATTGTTTCCTGTTTCTCTCCCTCTGTTTTTGCCCTGTGTACTCCTATATCTGCCCAGGGATCACCATGGCAACCATCAGTTTGCCTTTAATGTTGGATGCATCAACTGTCTAACAATATCACTTTACTCAGTGAAGGGTCAGCTGTGCCAAGCAATGAGGAAGTCTACTGTTAGTCCAAAGTTAGAATGAAGGGAGAGGATTGGCTAAGGGGGGGTACGACTAAACCGAGGCGGGGAGGGCATTGGGACGTAGGAGGAGTACTGAGGTAGATTGAATTAAGCTAGGAATATATTTCATTGTTTGAGCGTAGTGTTGGTAATACTGGACCTGTTGTCAGATGGTAATCTAAATTGTCAGAGATGTTCAAAGGAAGTGATGATGGTGAAAGCAACTTGGATAGGAATGGTTCAATGAGAAAAGGGACAAGGAAGGGAGAACGGAAGGTAATAGTTAGGGAAGGGTTAGAAAAAGTACATGCTTGCACTCACAACACACTCAACCTGAGTGTACATCATCAGATTTAATTGTGTATTTTGTTTTTCCTTTTGTTTGAAACCTTGAATGCAACATCTCTCTTAAATAACCTTCCATGCACTTTCCCTATTGCATAATTTCAAAACTTTTAGGACATCTGTTTCTGCTCTATGAGTCTCCCATAAGCTGCGTGTAAACCATTTTGTTTGCCAACTGCCGTTAAAACTTTCGGAATAAAGCTACAGCATACAGAATTGCACTGGACAGCCTATCTAAAAGCCGTGTTCACTGGAGGACGCTTCTGAAGGGCTTGCGGTCATCAATCAATCCCCTTAAAGTGCCTCTGCACTTGATCTGCCAAAAATACCGTTCCTGCAAGAAGAGGGATATGCTCCTGTTCTTTGTGTAGCTCTGTATGGTATTACTATGATGAAAGGTTACGTTACTTAGATCTTAGACATGTGGGATAGATATTGTTACACTTGGCCGTTTACTCGACAGGCAGTCGGAATGGTTCTGAAGATGTAACTGAAAACTCTGACAAAGCTGAGTCAAGATACGCTGCTCCAGTTTTACACTGGAGACCTACTACCCTGCAACAGATGGGCTGCTCTCTCATGGCAATGGGTTCTTCTTTGTAAAATGATTAAGTTGCATTCCGAATGTTGTTTATGAGTGTCTCGATTTTGTGATTAATTTTTGAAAAATTGTGAAATGGATGGAGGTTTGTTTTTGTCATCTGTGCCATGTACCACCCCCCCCTTTGTAATAAAAAAAAGTCATTGAGGAAACCAGAGGCAAAAAAAAAAGTGAAGAAGATAAATGTGTTACGGAAACCCAGCCTGTGGACATATGGTTAAAGCTAAGGGCTGTGCTGAGCTAAGATATTAACACCTTGAGCATGTGCGGAGGAAGTGGGAGTATGTTTCCTGTCAGTGATCAATAAATGCAGAAATTTGGCAATGTTTTAACCACCGTAGACATTCTCTTGTATGTAAGTCAACGGCACTGCAGCCTCACTCTCAGCTTCCTTCCAATTCTATATTTTGGTCTTGCTCTGAAATGTAGACAGAAAGATAACAGCCTTTGCTTTGAGCACCCCGACAATTTAACATATCAAGCCCTGTAAATTGCAATAGGCAATGTGTCTTTTTAACTCAGACAGAAAATGACAGCCGTTATTAAGTCGATTTTATCAAAGGATGCCTTGGTTACAGTGGCCGTCTGCACACAAAGATGTTTTTGTCACCTGCTAAAGCATAGCTACTATTGAGTACTGAGTCATGTCGGAGACGCCTGGCCTTATACTTAGTTAATGTAGCAGATGGGGGAATTATTGTTCCTTCATATTCTGTATTATTACGGAGAAGGAAGTAGGTGACAAAGACAAGCCTAGACCCTCTATCTCTGACAGAAGCAGCAGAAGACGAGAATCGTGTTCATCGATTGGAAACATGCTGGGAAGTTGTCTAGATCACAGACTTGCCACCTCCTTATCTAAAAACCCTGTGTCTGCATTTGAATGTATACTATGTCACTTTTGACGCCATTTTGATGAGCACAAAGCTCTGAAAGTAGATGCCATCTCCATAAATTGAGGAGGATGGTGGGGTGTTGGTGGAATGAAGGGGGGAATGAGAAAAGTGGGATGGGGTAGTATAGTGCAGAGATTCATTCCAATTATGAATATGAAATATTAGATGTATACCCACTGTAGACATGAATATTCATACCATTCCTCTTAGTGATGGACACATTGAATATTCACATTGAAAAGGAATGTACAGTATCAGACATTGCTCATGTCTCATACAGTCATTTACCAAGTACTTGCTCTCTGATTCACTTGATGACATCGGCAATGTGGTACAGGTTAAGGAGATTACATTTTGCCCTGCCAATAATACTCTGCAGTGAATTAGAACTGCAATATACGTACCCCCAACACTTCACATATTTTCTTTTCAACTATTGTGAGTTTTATCCTTTGCTGTTAGCAGGCTCCACATTTTGTTAATTTTCTCAGAACGCTTTGACACTGAAAGTTCAAGACCCTTTAATGAAGTGTGCATATAAACTAATCTTGCTGCTTGTTTTTGTGAATTGATCTTTTGTTATTATTGTTTTGTGTTAAGTGCTTTTAAATGTGCTTGTTTTGTTTTCTTTCATTGGCAGCATACCTATAGTTTAACCCTGTCTTCTCCTTTATTCTCCCCTCTTTTAGGTGTTGATAATATAAACCAAATGGCTCAAGGAGGAGGTGGGGTACCCTTATATATCTATTTTATTCTATTCTCACTTTTTTTTTTCTGTTACCATATTTTGTTACCCCTTTCGTTTTAAAGAAAACATTTTCAGTTTGCTATTAACCTCATGATCTTCAAAGCACTTCACAATTCATGCCTAACTTATACATGTATCAATTTATTTTAGTCTAATGCCATTAATTTTTTTATTTTTTTTTTTATATATCTCACTTACCGGGTTACCTTATTATATTTAACACTACCTTTGAGATACATCTGAATTCTAAGGTGCAGAACTAATACACACTCATTTGTGAAATTTATTCGGTATTGTCCACTGCAAACATGTCCATTATAACCTTCATTAAAAAAAATCCACAACATGCACCAGTGAACTGTGTATGGAATTTTAAAAGCTTCTGAGGATTAGACTCTCTGTTACATATGAAAAGAAAATAGAGAAGTTGTGTCAGTTTGTTGGCTAGTTTGAGATGTGTAGCCTAAATATTTGCCAGCTGTGTGCCACTCTGCCAACTTCATTGCGTATGAGGTGCATATTGATGAAGCCATCTTGTCTAAGTTCAAACAACGTTTTTGATTTCCGCCGCTGTGGTAGAACCGATCGCAGTATGGCTACTGTTGATTTGGTGAGCAGACTGTCTGAAATGATTCCTTTAGTCAGTTCACGATACAGATACATCCTTACATAGCAGCAGAGTGTGCCAGTAGCCTTAGTAATTTTACACGTCCATGTAATTGTGGCTCAGAGGTCAATGGGTTTTCTGCTTTCCCCATGATATCGTGTATTTGGATAGATCTAATAATGATATGCTGAGCATAGTACATATCCATTCTGTATCGGAGGCAGCTTGCTGTGGATCAGCTGTAAGTTGGTGGTAGCTGTTACAGTGGGCTCATGCTGTGTGTGTGAAAGTCTGATTCAAGTTTTTGTGTTAACAGACTCAGTTATTACTGAAAGGAAGCATACACCCCCATACCTTTGCATTGATATAATTTCATTTCCAAATTTTAGATGCTCCTCTCAGTTTGAATAGTCACAAATGTGGGTCAAAACAAAATACTGCAACGTCGAAGATGATGGCAGTATTGATACTCTTGGTAGCCATTGGCATGCCACTTGCAGGTCACATTAACTCTGCTGCACTTTGTTTGTAAACACATCATGGACGGTTTATCAAGTAAAATACAAAGTTTAATCCTCAAAGTTTCTAATGCCTTGTGAAGTAATAAGCCAAGATGATTGGAGAAAATGACATCATTGCAAAAGATGTGATTGTATTCACTGTTTGTCATCGCTGAAGGAATATTTTGTTTCACCTAGTCCTCATATAATGTCCATAATGTGCAAAAATCATGTCTCGAGAAGAACCTGTCTACATGATAGAACATGCGTGATAGCCAGATACACCATAATGGTTAGGGTAGTTACCTCTCTAAAAGGGATAAATGTGTATGATATTATGTGAGGATTGGCTGGTAGATTGTTGCACCTTATGAATATTCAGACGTGAATGTCAACTCCAGCTCTTTAGCCCCAACATTCAGCTTCATATCCTTACCCTCTCACCACTAACCACGAAAGCTGATGTGGCTTAAATCTTTCACCAAAATCAGCTTTGCAAAAGATCGGGGAGAAACTACTGGAGGGAACCTGCTAAGGCTTAAAGTAGACATTGTGATTGCATGTTTATCAGGTTCCTCATGGGAACATGTGTAATAAAGGGTAATAAAGGAGAGTAGAATGAGGGTGGGGTTACATTAGCAGTGAGGAAAGTACATACAGAAAAAAGAAAAGGAAATTGATGTATTCGTAGTTTAGTAGGAATGGATACTAAACCAGTTGTTGCTTTTACTGTTGATCTCACATCTTCATGTTACATAAAGGGAAGCAGCTGTACTTAGTATTGGCTTGTGTATGGAGATTGTTTGCCAGTAAAAAGAGAGGAGTAGGGAGGGGAGGGGGAGGGGGAGGGAAGAAAGAGATGGGGAGTTACAGTATGAGGAAAATGTATTGAATGGCACAATACGTGCATGAATTGATGCTACTGGCCGTTAGTAGCTATACTGTTCCAACTTATATGGTAAGGTGTCTGCTTTTATTGATAAACTTTATCATTTCATCACTGCAATATGTATTGCCATCGTTGCCTGTAGTACAGACCGCCATATGTACAGTTTCTCTGAAATGTCAAGGCACTTAGAATTAATACAACTTTAGGTTGTCAGACAAAAGTATCATTCGATTTTACTGTGCTAAGAAATTAGCCCATCTCTAAGATACCATACCGTATTGTACGTTTCTTCCAACTTTCATTTTTGTTCTGTCCTTCATACCAGCACTTTCAGAGTTATGTCAATAAAGATTTATGTAAATGAAAAAACTGGTGGAAGTAGCAGTGACACATCACCAGAAATTGTTTCAGGTTTCAAAACTTCCAGATTCCTTTTCCAACCCCTGGACACATATATTGCATCAAAATGTCATGTGCAAACCAGTGCTTTCATATAGTTGGTTACCTCTAAGCACCATTGTTTTTATACAGTACCTCCATGCTGTTTTTTGATGCCCATCAATCAGTCCCAAGTTATTTGGTCACTTTTCTTTCCAGGTTCCTCCTTCATTGAAAAAACGAAAAAAAAAAAAACAACTAATATTTCATCACATCAGTATTTTCATATATTCTCCCCATGGTCCACTCCATTTGGTACATTCTCACAGCTTGGGATCATGCACACATTGCTATATGATTATTGGTTGTTGGTCAGGTGCACAAAAACAGGTCAAGAGGTAATATTCGGTGAAGGGTCTCTCAAGAAGCATTCATAATCATCACTCCCTACACTTTATGGGACTAACATTTTTGTAAAGCTAGGGTACCATATATATTCATGCTCAATATCACTTTATCCTGTTGTTTTACAAGCACTTTTTTTTTTTGGTGAACCATTGTTGCATTAGAGGTATTCACAAATTTATTTTATCATTACCACTTAAGTTTCATCAGACCATTTCCTTTTCTCTCACATACTTGCATCCCTTACACCATGGCAGTGGGCGTGTGAAAAGAAGTATGATCACCATGAACTTGAGAAAAAAAGAATTTGCCCATTGAGGGTTTGTCTGCCCTCAGCAAATAAGGGTTTGTTTGTCAAAATCATTTTCTGAAATAGAGAAACGTTATCACTGATGGAAACAGGCTCTTCCCATCAGGGAGGTTGCTACTTTAGTTAAGTAGCAACCTCCTGTTCCCATTGAATGATGATTCTCTGAAGTGATGATTCTCTGCTCTGACCAGATCTATACTGCTATTGATTCCCATTGCTACATCTGAAAAGCAAAGAAGAGGTAGAACGGTTTTCTCTTTTCATATATTATAAAACTGAAAAGTATGTAAGGAGATAATCTTAAAGGTTACAGGTCATTTGAGATGCTTTTGATCGATAAGATTTTGAAGGAAGTGCAGAGGGGTTTTCTCTCTGCTCCTACTCGTGAAATCTTGTTGGCCTTTATTTAACTGTGTGACATTTATTTTGCTGGAATGATGTAGAAAGTGTGTTCTCTTAAAAGAGAGAGATATACGCCATGCCCTTCTAAATTATACAAAATGCATATATGCAGTTCCATCTCCTTTGTGAGTGCTTTTTCAGCAAGAGTATAAATCCTGATTCATTGCCATCCATTAGACCCAGAAGCTAAAGATAATCTTTCATCTTCCAGTTTGTGCTCACGACAAAGTCTCTTTTATCCATCTGTTTGTGCCTGCCAGATATTCCTCCATTTTGAAGCTTTTTTTCTCTTATCATCCATCTTACTTTGGTCCAAATACAGATTTTCGTAAAGTAGAGGAATTCTTAACCAACCCAGGCAGATTTGTCTTTTTAGGCATGTCAAAGAAAAAAGACAAGGGGGGGGGGGGAGGAGGAGAGGGGATGAAGGAGAAATGAAAGAAAAAATATGAGTACAAAACAGAAATTTATCTGCATAATTTAATGGATAAGGCACTAGGCGGACATGGTTTTGTTGAAGCAAGATTTGCATGGAAGATGTAGCCTGTTTGAAGATGAGGATGCTTGTTGCACACAGTGCATGGCTTGGGCTTGTCGCTGCTTAAATTGAACCCTGCCTCATTCTCAGGAATGATAGAATTGGTGATAGCAATATCTTTTTTTTTTTTTCCCTTCCTCGTTGTCTATGCTCGCAACAACAGCATCCATCAATTTGTCAGCTATTTGGTGATCTAGCTGTAGTTGAGGACTTCACCTGTCTCTTAATCAGCCACAATCGGTTTGTCACGACACGAAGGATAATTTGACATTTTAAGTGGGTCGCACGGGAGGCACAGAGTGGGACAAGGTTGCGTGCGAGACTCAAATTCGTACAGTGCATGGCAGTTGTAGACATGTATTAGGAAGATTATCCCATCGAAAAAGAAACCACACATCCTCTAAAAAAGTCCCAACACGATTTCAAAAATGAGATCAGTGACGCTATGTATGCCTCAAGATTAAAGCTGGATGATTGAGAAAAGTAGACCATAGCTCTAGGATGTATCGGTGGTATTTTCTGGTTTGTTAGTGGACTGTAAGTGTAACATTTTTACTTGCATTCTGATGAGGTCATATAAATTAGGCTTTTTTAAAAAAAAAAAACGCTGTACCAGTTGAAAGTAAACTTGCATGCTGCAGCAACCTCAAGAACACCTGGATTATGCATTCTGTTATGCATTCTGTTTACTCGTCAGTTGAATGGTCACTGATCTTGGTGGCTGAAATTGTCTTCTTTTTTTTTCAGTACATTGTGGCAGATGTAGGATGTGGCATCCACTTGGCAACAGGTGGATTAATTGTATAGCTGACCAGCCTCCTCTCAGACTTCTTAAATTGTGTTCACTTTTTTAAAGACATGCACTGACAGAGCTTTCAATCTTGCCTAGCAACTGTTGCATTGAGAGCAACACAGCAGTTGGTTTCATGTTCTCAGAATTCAGTTCCCTGGATCTCGCCCCAAAGTTTCCCTTAATCCAGTGGATATCTCCATAATTCCATCAGCCACTTGAGATGTTTTGATGGGGCCGAGTGCATGATCTGAGTTTCGCGTCCATCTCTGCGGTCATCTGCAGCATTTCGTAATGAACAAAAAATTGTGGAATCGTCTAGAGTCTGACCCCCCTCTTTCAGGAATTTTTCCTAGAAAGTGGGAAAAACTGAGCACGGAAAGGTTCATTGTATGTATGTCCAGTGAAAAGAGAGACCGACATCGCTACTTGCCAGAATGTTTAAAATGTAGACGAGAATTCCAAAAGGTAGGTACCCCCAATTGCTTGCTGAGAACAGGGAATAGAGACAGTCTTGTTATGACTTAATTTCAGACTAAAAATGCTCTGTCTCAGTGATATGAAAGATTTGGTGAGGTACTGTAGGGTGGTGGGAGGGAATGGTAGCCAGCTATCCTGGAGTTCCCCTCTCAGGTCTGAATATATTATAGTCAGAAGTCCCGATACCTTCATGCGCTAAGAGTATTCTCTCAACAAAAATTCTGTTATGGTACTCTTTTCTTCTGTAGTAAACCCCAATAGAAATCAGAGATGTCATTTTACCAGCGGAACATTAATGTATCTGAATTGGGAATGTCTGCTTTTTCTGCCTTTTTTCATGAACTTCTTTTATTCTGAGTAAACCACAAGGTGTCAGTCACACTTCAACTGAGGAACGAAGTTGTCTTGTTATCCACGGCTTGTCTAGTCATATATCACCATTACATTTTGTTTTCAAGTAGGTAGAAAAGGGGAAGGGCCAAGATTCTATTCTCTAGGGGTGACAAAGGGAATCAGTTAATCCCAGGAATGAAATAAAATGTCCCTGGTTGAGGGAGCAGTTGATATATGTTACCCATTATCCAATTTGTTGGAAGAGGTCTTTGTGTAAAAGGAAAAGAGTGACATGTGAAGTAATCACAGTCCTACCTTTATCTCAGTCAGGATTGGTAGCAGAGGTAACCTCTCAGAGAATTGCTTCTTGCCAGGCACACTGATGTGTCTGTATTGACTCAAATAAAGAAAGGCACGCTGTTGAAGTTTCCTTACGGTGGTATTTCTTTCAGAGTATTTAATGTAGTACAGAGTCTTAGGGTCAGGTTTGAATCTGAAAGTCTAAAAACATCCTGCTAAGAATGAAACTGCCATCCTTGTTTTGCCTGAAGACTCAGTAGTCAAGAGAATGAGAGACAGTGAACTTCTACCCAAAACAAAGAAGCTTGAAAAATGGTGATGCCCTCTAGATTGTGGTGTTGTTTGATTCAATGTTTCCATAAAGCAGTGCTCAATCTTGGCGAAAGGAAAATACTTAATAACATGCAGTGAATGTTGCAAGGGAAATGAAACAATAAAATTTGAATCGAGGTAAAGATTTGTGGCGAGCAGAAATCACAGAGATCAAACTACAACACAAAAAAAAGACTTGGTTGGCAATGGCTCGATGAAATTGAGAGAGGCTGTCTACAAGTTGCTTAAGTAAAAATAAAGTGAGACCTGTGGAAGATTGAATTGGTGTTGTGAATTGGTGTTGTGGATTGGTGCTTCACCCATCAAACTAATGTGAAAAAAAAAAAAATTGATGAAGAAGAGGGAAATTAGTTAAACAGCTAACTAATTATACACTTATGTAGTTTACCATTAACCTAATTGGATTCATGAAACCGTTTCTTGTTAAAACTGTGTAAGTATTTGAACTGTCATACTGATATCATTTGCTTCAAGGGTGTAGATGTTTTGTCAAGTAGAGACCCTGATGTGGTTGTACTTTCCTGCTGTGGGGTTACATGTGGCAGGGGGCCTGGAAAGCAGGAAAGGGTTTGTTTTTTCCTCATAAGGGTACAAGAGACAACTCCCTCCTTAAAGGGAAACCAGGCATTTCAAATGCACCATCATTGCTTACAAACGAAACAGGTTTAGACACTGTTAAACCATTCAGTCTAACCAATAAACGCAGCTGCAAATACATCAACTCCTCAAAACATCATCCATATGGTGAGTCATTTGTAGAAGATTGCATCATTTCGAATTTTGAAAGTTTGAGTGAATAAATTATCCTTGAGCAACAAATAACTAAATTTATATCTGTTAGAAAATTATTTCTTAAAAAGAAGACAAATTGTTTTCAGTAATCTATTGTTCTGTGTCCATTAATATTGATTTTAAAACTGTGACATTACAAAAACATTTGTTGAGCATTTCTGACAGAAACCCTTCAACCCCATGTCTTTTCCCCACCTCTCCTTTCTCAATCAAAATTTCAAAAGAAGCCTTAAGTCAGAGATTTCAAAAATATATGTCACCAAGTGTCCAAAATGAATTCTAATCGTCCAACTTCCATATTCACAGGACATCCTTAAGACAAGATATTAAATGTTGAAGTTTATTCACTTAATTAAAATGGTAAATTGCACAATAACTTGTGTCTTTCTTGTGCTACTCAAATTTGTTTCTTTGTTTTTGTTTTTGTTCAAAAGATGCTGCCTCTTGTGGCAAAAGATCGCTGTCCTTATTACTGTTATGGGTTAAATTGGCAATACAAGCTCTCTCCATACAACATGCCATGTAAACTCTTTAAGGTTATAGAAACATTTTAATGTCAAAAAGAAACAAAGAGCAGGTAATGTGAGTTGTATGAAAAGGTCCTTACAAAGTATTGCGCAGTTGACTTTCAAATTAAGTGAATATCCTTAAACTTTTTATACGTCAGCAATGGAACAAGCTGCGAAGATTGGAGTTAAGTGAAAAGTGGAAAGGACTGATTTTCCAACCTCTAAGATATATTTCTTTGTGATTCTAGACTTGAGGTACAATTTCAATAAATCTCCTAGCATGTTACTTCAACTGGTTAAATTAAACAACTGTCAACAAATTACAGTACATTTATGTCATCTGATTGTCATTTTTGATGGAGTCACCCGACTAAAGGTAGGATACTCAAGTGCTTTTAAACAGACAATCGAAAATTATCGCAACGATTCATCTTCCATCTGTTTGTTATCCTCCGTACACAAAACGATTGGAATTGTTCATTGATTTTGACATAGTGCTTCTCCTTATCTATTTACCCAAGTTTTTCAGCTGCCCGTGCTTGCTTCTGAGGTCATTCGTAGTAAGGAAAGTACTTCACACTTGCAGGTGCTCTTCATCGTAAATTATTCATGAAGTTAATTCGACTCAAAACATATTTCTCGAAGTCTGAAAACCGGAAAAGTGGACGAGGAAATGAAAAAACAGGGAGGACACCTTCCTGAAAGATGAGGAATCTTTTTTTTTTTTTTTTTTAGAGGCATTGCCAGGAGGTATTAAGCCAATGGACACAGTACACAGTAGTTCATCCCTTTCGAGGAATTGTTTCTTAGTAGCTTAAATGCACCAGAGACAGGAACAGACAAGGCTAAAGGCTTCCTTGCATAAAAATGGCTTACGAAAATGCTTGTTTATGCTTTCTACAATGTAGGCCCTTATTTGCTATTTTTTTGTTTTCAATTTTTAATAAGAGGTGCATGCATAAAGAACTCGGGAATTACCAAGTGACCCTGCATGGTGTGAATTTCTTTTGGCAGGGGAGGGAGAAAGGGATGTCATAGTGTCTCAAAGTCATACTACTCTTCAGTTTTTTTTTTGTTTTTTTTTTGCGTTAGCCTATTGCACTCATCAGAGCTGTTGCATGTGAGGGAATTTGCTTGGGAGTTGAAACATGAATTTACAAATTGCACTAAGCTACTGACAGATCAGTGGGAAACTTGCATGCATTGCAAATTTTGCCATTATGGGTGTGAAATGGATCTGTGAAAGTCCTGGCTTCCTTCAAAAGTTGCAGAGTGAAACCCTGAATGATAATGCATTGGACTTTTGGTCATATTCTCTCACCATTTTTGAGACACGATTTTTCAAAGTTTGATGAAAATTCAAAACAGATAATGTGGAGTGTTACACAGTCTCTGTAAATTTCTTTTGGTCTTCCTATATTGTCTCATCATTACTGGATTAGACATTGGTGATTGATATCGGTATTGTTGAAGGAGAAAATATATGCTTCCAAAATAAAACCCTCTGGGCATATAAAATTCTCATACTGAATGTTCTTCAAGGCTTCAAATAAAGGTTAAGTAAACAAACCATAGTGTAAGATATATCATAGGAGTCCATCTCTTTACATCACAAATTTGCATACTCCACCAATGTTTATTTATGATGCAGGTGTGAGACAGGAATTTGCCTATAGAATTGTCAATATTTGATGGAATTTGTGGCTAGTTTCAACATTGTCAATGGTTAAGACACCTAGTACTCCAAATTGTCATTTCATGTGACACCACCTCCCAACACACAGTGCAAGATGTAGTCTCTCTGAGGACAGGTGTGGTTCCATTTTCATTGAAACGTTTATAATATACCGTACCTGCAGAAAGATTTGAGATTCTTTGTAAAACTGAAGCTCTGTCACATGGTCTTGGGGAATGCCAGTGGCTGTTAGTTGGTAAGAAAACTCTTATGAACTTGTGAAAAACGGAAGCGGATCTGTTCTATCGTTTATTGTGTGTGATGTTTTGTAATTCAGTCCATACTTAAGGACAAAGGTGTGTACTATACGATATTGCAAGTGACTATAATTGTAGAAGCTGCAGATCTTGGGTTTTGAAACAAATTTTGTTTAAACTGCGCAGATTCATATAGTGTATGCCTGTTTTTGCACTGCTTGTCAAAGCAAGTTTCCCTACCAAGTGAAAGTGGGTGCTATGCCCCTAAACCATGCATGTGACTGCAGGGTTAAGTGCTACTTGCTCTGATCCAGCACAGTAAATGGAAGGAGTGTCAAATCTGTAGGTATATCACCATTGAAGGCACAGAGGACTTTCCTCAAATGCATGTACCCATTTATATAAGGTACTGACATGGTGTAACCAATTAATTTTGTCCAGTGTTTAGGCTGATGCTAACAAACACTATTGGAGTACCTGCATGAAAACCATGTGCCACAGTCTTCTCATTAATTGCATATCCAAGGTAATCGGTTTGGCTTTTGCACAGGATGTCATCTTGAGCTGACGCCCCCCACTTTCACCCTTCTGTGTTTAACGTTCCGTTCTGTGTTCGTACAAATGGCTTGACGGAGTAATTTTTTTTAGACTGTTCCGTATGACATCATTTCCAACTTTCGGACTTCTGCCTTTCAAAGAGTTCAAGTTTCAGCGCAGTTCCCAGCGCAGTTATCAATTTGTTATGCAAAATGACAGCTGAATAAAAGCCCTTGAGTTTAATAGTGGGGAAAAGGGGGGTTGGGACAAAATTTAAAAACAGAGGAGACCATTTGTATTGGATTATGTACAATTGGGATGTAATTTTCCAGTGCTGCATTCCGTCGATCTTACCGACTAAACCAGAATCCTTGCTCCCTCTCTCTGCGAGAGCTGGCGTACCCGGCGAATCTAATCTCTCCCCAATTACTGTGTTGCGGTACACTTACAGTATTAAACTGCCTTCTTGTGTATCACACGGTACATATCTAATTGGAATTCACAGGGCATGTGTTTTAGAGAGAAGTCTTGCCTGAAGGTATTAGTTTTGAGCAGAGAGAAGAAGAAGAAAGGGAAAAAGGGGGGAATTGGATTTAGAAATGGCAGGTAGATCCACTAATTCATCTTGACGTGACTGCAGGGGAGATGGAGACTGTGAGGCATCCGTAGCTTGTCGCAGAGAATGCGATGTCACCATTTGTGGCAAGAAAGAAGGAAAATGAAAACAGAAAATTCATCCTGTCTGTGTGTAACGAACATACGGGCAGAAGACACACATACACACGTGTGTACTCTGCGTTCTTCACACACGGCATTTGTATACTGTATAGTACCCTTTCAATACTCTTGCAGTGAGCTTTCAGGACATTGGGTCTCATCTAGAAGCCCTGAGGGGGGTTGTAATTTTTGTCCTCATCTCATCTGGTATACATAGCAGGAGTTAATTTATTTGAACTCTCTGGCATATTATTGACAGGTTTTTGCTATGTGGTTCATTTAGTGTCACCTCACTTTTTTTGCCAAATTTGTCATTAATGCAAGGGACATTCTTTGACTTCCAAGTGACCCTCGAAGCAGATGCTTGACTGCACTAGTAGTCATATTCTGTACTGCCATACCACAAACTCTGGAAACACTACATTTTACTCACTAAAGAAAATTATAGATGTTTGTCAGCCTACACATTCTAAAATATTTATGGTGTAGTTTAAGATTCATGTAAATTATCGTCACAGTGGTAGGGTGTGGTGGGGGGAGTCATCCCACCAGCTTGTCAGCACTTGCTGGACACTTCCTTCAACTTTTTTTTTCCTCACGAGTCAGACATCAGGTGTGATAGTATTTGATCATGGAATTTATCAAGGACAAAATAACTTCCTAGGATAGGGGTCAGTACAGAGAAACCTACCTCGCGTGCCTGTGTTTGTAACGTTACTCGTTTCTCACATCAAGAATATATGAGAGCTCTTTGGCTCATGACGATCATGGTAGAGTTTCTCGAAGCTTTTCATGTGATCCTGTCTCGACATTCAAAGGAGACCGACAAAACCCCCGACCACTTCTGATTAGCATCTCTTCTGCCGGGTTGTTGCAAAGATTGATACGCGGTCTGGAGTCAATAGTTAAGACTGGCTTGCATGCATATAGCCTCTAGTCAAATTGGCAATCTCCCCCAAAAATCTGGAAATAATTTTGAGAGGTTCAACATGAGCGTGGAGAGAGAGAGTCGTCTGCAAGAAGCAGCTGAAGCTCGCCGAGGCCCGAAGACCACTGAATAAGGAATACCTAATGAAGGATCTTTTAATCGGTTGCTTTGATTGTTACCTTTAGAAGAAGAGTCATATGCATGATTGGTAGAATTAGTTTGCCAGGAAATTTTTTAAGGGGGAAAAAAAAAAATGCATTCCTAGGGATATGTGGCAAAAGAAGAAGCTTGCTACCCCCAGGGGCTAACAGCCTCGAGAGAGAGAGAGACAAAAGAAAATTACTTTACTCGCAGCCAAGAATGATTCAGATTTCATGAGGTTTATCCAGCGTGCCTGACTTAATCCATCGAATATGTGCATTTGTTGCATGGTGAGGGATGAAAGTGTCCCCCAAGAAATGAATGAATATTCATAGAAAAGATATGGTAATAATGTTGAAGGGAAGTGTATGAGCAAGGAAAAAATAATAAAGAACAAATTGCCTCATAACTGCAAGACTGAATTTGGCAGCAGGGGCCCGATACATCCTCTGTTGATTCATGCGCTGTTTCTAAGAAGCATATCATCCATACTTAACATTTACAAATATTGCAGAAAAGTTATGCCTTTTGAAAGGAACATTGGAAGTGAAGAAAAAAAAATGGGAGGGGGCATTTGATTCTTCAAGGAAAGAGTTAAGTGTGTGCAAAAGCTTTGAAATGTAAAAGGGAGAATTTACTGGCCCATCAAAGAAACTATTATGGGCTGAATTTGCCAAGTTTCTGATCAACAAGTGTATATGTTTCGAACAAGTTTACATGATTCAGTTGTGAAGCAAAGATGCATTTATAGTGCTGGAACTATTTCGCTGTCTCCACTTCAGGTTATACCCCTCCTTAAAGTTTTCGTTGCGCCAGGACTCCCCATTTATTTCTACAATTCTTACCAAGAACTCTGACCTCTCCCAAAAAGTAATTAGCAAATGGTATAAACTGCAATTGATCTGTCGCAATCATAGTTAATATATTATTCCTACATTAGTACCACATTCTTTGCACTGCATCGCCTTCGTTGCTCGTCATTTAAAGCAAGTCCACTATTAGCTTCTTTTTCTTTCTTTTTTTAAGACCACCTTCCCAGTGTCACCGTTTCTGCTGGCATTGAAGGAGGATGTTCCCATCCTCCAAATTGCCTTCAAATGTTTGACTTTTCCATTTTCTCTCTGGCACAGAACAAACGTTACATGTTTGAAAAGTAAAAAGCCATTGGAGTGAAACATTAATAAACTGTTGTGTGTTTGAAGAAGAAAGAGAAGGGAAAAAAAACCCCTAAGCTTTTAAATGAGATTGGAGCTTTAACCCAGAACTCTTAGAAGAGGAGGGAAGCAAACACTGCAAATGGAGGAGAGCGTCTTTAATTACCGTTGTCTTTGACGTCTCAGATGAGTGCAGTAGTAAACGAGCCAACAATTAAGCGACGTGGTTCTCTCACACATATTGTTCAACTTGTTGTAAATGTCGGGATACACTCCGTGGTGTAAGCTATTCAAGAGCAAACAAGAACCTCATTACAGGCAGGCAGGCAGTTTATGGTATAAATTGAAATTTGCTGAGTGGGGAGAGGAGATTCGAAGTCACAGAGCAACTCGTGGATGGGAGGACAACAATTTTGAGGCTAGATTCTTTAGTGTTTTTGATGAATGATTTTCCTGTGCCAGAAATTAGGGTGTCACAAGATGAAATTTTTATCCTCGTTTCGCTGTATACACCATGACGCAGTCCCTGTTCCATTTCTCTTACCCCCTTTACTTTCTACCTCATTCCCCATTTTTACCCCATCCACTGTTCTCTGTATGCACCATCTTTACCCATAAATTTACTTTCAGCTTTGCCAGAAAATTGATCAGACATTAAAAAATGTCACAGAAGATAATGTGTTGAATGTGTTTCTACTTTGGTGACTATGAGATCACGTGCAGACTGTGATATTACGTCGTCGTGACAGTTCATCCAAGATCACCTTCCAGAGGGTGTTCTCACCTCTGCTTGCTAGTGATGGTCGTTCGGTTTGGATAGGTAGGGTATGAAATTATCGATATCAAAACAGCAAAGGAAAAAAAAATATTGCCACTAGGGTGTGAAAATTGTCATCTGTCGTCGTGGAATTGAAGGAACTGGGGTGCTTTATTGTTACAGAAATTTGAAGTGAGTACTGTACAGCACTTTTGCGGTACAGTACGACATCAGTAATGTAGATGCAATACATTAATGACCACTTCCAGTACTAATGTGCACATATGCCCTAAATATCAGGTCTAATGAATTCAATGTACACCAAGTCCTTGGATTGGTTTTGTTTGTATTAGTTTTTAATACACCACCGAGATGGATGCAGTGATATCTCACATCAATCATTCTTCATCTCGTCTTTCTTTTTCATCTGTTTCCTCCCATATTTTACCAGCTTATATAGCCTTTTCTTTTTCATCATATAGGTTTTACTGATCGCAGCAATTTTTTTTTTACTTTTTCAGATAGTTTCTAACTTTGTAGAGATAAAACGGTCCTTTAATGATTAACTTGTGCTGTGGGGATAGATTTTTTTAATCACTCGGTTTTCAGAAGCTTGGACAAACGTTGCCTTGTTTGTCTTGTAAGCCATTGAGCTCTCCATGTAAAACTCCACAGATTGTCACTGCATTGTGATCCCTCCTGACGGATGCGGCGACCGTCTTCCACTCACCCGTGGAGTTTATTGCCAAATTGATCCTGGATTAATTAAATCTTGCACGTTATTGTGTTTCTTTTTTCTTTTATTTCAAGTACCAGTGACTAAAATTAAAGCATGCTTTTGTAAACGTAAACTACTACCGAGAAAATAAAGGCAAGAAAAATTGAAACTACTCGTATTAAAGTATGCATTAAGGTGGGCATTTGAAGCAAATTTCATAATTTGATCTTGATGTCTTTGTTTCGTGAGTCGTCGTACCATGAACTTGGTCCCATAAATATAGACTACCAAATTGCTAGATAAGCTAGTATGGCCATAACATTTGACACTTTTGCAACATCCCCTCAGCATGAAGTATCATGTGATGTCACACTTGTAGTGGCATTTTTCGAAGATATCTTGGTTTTCCAACGTGCCAGAGGAAAGGTGCAGAGTAGATATTAGCCTGTGAGCTTTTCTCCAATGATTTATCAGTTAATCTCAACATAGATCTCTTTTGCAGTTCTCAGCTGCTTTGTCGATGCTGTAATTAACCAATACAGATCTTCTAAAAAGGTTTTGTTTATTCATGAATGTACTTTAAACTGTAGAAACATCTGTCAGCATTCGAGACCACAATTTCTCAAGATGCAGGCATGTCTTGAGAATTCTCTTGTCGCCAAAAATAGAAGTCGAATGCTTGGGCTGAATGTTCAAAGTGAGTGTAGCATGCTCATCAATCTCAACTTTGGAGAAAAAAAAAAATAGTAAGTAAAGAAAGGAGAGCAAATAAAAAAAAAAAAAAATTATGTAGAAAGTAGTAGAAGAATGGACACTGAATATTTAATCCACAATTCCAGCTTCTCCCATTCAGGGAGGAAGCCGAACCTGATTTCTCACTGCATCGAGTTGCCAAATTCATATTGGGTTCGGCTTCGACATGTTCCTCACTGTTTCCTTATGTCACATAGACCGGAAAACGTGACAAAATTCCTAGTCTGCAGGTTCCTGACGAATCCACCCAAAAGGAAAAAAAGAGCAATCGTGTCAGAGAAATTACATTTGATAGGTTTTTGCAGTTAAAGTCAAAATCTCTACCATTTGTTGCTCGGGAGGAAAGGTCATCTGGAATTGCACATTTCTACCTCTCTTTCTGCCTCTCGTCTCTACCTTTGCTCGGTGAAGGCCAACGGGATCGTTTCAGCGCTGCCTCTCTGTCGGTTCGTGCAGCTGGTGCGTGCGTGCACGCCTGATGTACCATACATTAGTTATTTTTGTGCTTGATTTACCTGCTGGGTTGTTTTCTTGCCGCTTGTCTCTGTAGGACACAACCAAGCAAAAACTACTTTTTTTTTTTCTGTGTTTTCTCTTTTGCTTTTTCTCACGCATTGTCATTTAGTATCTGTTGAGTGAATATGTTTTTGGCTTAAGTCCTCCTTGTATGAGATTTTTTTTTTCCTTTAACCTTTTTTTCACCTCACTGTTTTCAACAGCTAATCAGGGTTGCCTTTGATTTGCAATAGGATTTTAAAACATTTTAGGTCAACTGTGTATTCTAGGACACTGGTTTTTTCACTTAGTATTGTTCTGATTTGATGACCAGTGCCCAGTATTTTTTTTTTCAGTCCTCTATTTTCCCTTATCTAGTTGTTCGTTTTGTGGTTTAGGTTTGCAAGAGGGAAAAGATGTTTTTTATGCAATTTGAAAGAGACACAAAATTGTGTGCAAACTATATGAATATACTAGAAGCCTGGCATTTAGAATTGCTTGTGGTGTATAATAAGCATAGCGTCTTTATATGGTAGGCTGCACGCCCGGAGTCCATAATAAAACTGCAAACTTTTGGTGAAATCCTGAAGATTTTGAAAGGGGTGTCCAAAAATGCAAAGTGCAGTGATTCTGCTCTTTTATTTTGAAATACAACAGAACAATCACAGAGGAACGATTATACACAGAATCACACAAGAATCATTACAGACCACTTTTTCTTTTTTTTTTTTAAGTAAACCAAATCTGTTCTGAGTGAACTATGTAGTATTGACTTGTCATTGCCAGAAACCTACAATTCACAGCACATACTTCCTCACTTCAAATAACCTCTGCATTACCGAATTATGGAAGGATGGTGACCAGATACATACACACACATAAAATTGCCAGATGCTACACTGGTGGTCAATATGGTAATGCCCAGGCTATATGATGTGAGTACGTCGCTAGCGAATTCCCAAACCTGGGAGTTTTGGGGAGTGTGTGAAGAGCAATGTAAGAAAAAACAATGAAAATCAAGCTAAAGTGGAGGTAATTCATTAAAGAGACAAATTGTGCAAACTGAGCGTGCTTCCATTTGTCTAAATTTTCTGGTATGTTATTTATCTATTATTATATTGGTCATACTGTATCTTTTGCCTGCATTCTGGACTTTTGCCTGCCATTAGATGAAGCAATACTACATCACATATAATTGATATTTGTATGATTGGATGTAAGGCAATATGAGATCAGCCATTACTCATGATATTAACATCTAGATGTACTGTATCCCGTACATTACTGCCACCCTGATGACGTAAAGGCCACCTTTAATTAACTCATAATATACTGATGGTACCACTAATTCCAATGACTGAGGAGAAGCTAATTGTCACATCCACCATGTGGAAAAGCATGCATAGCATGCACTGGTCACATTAAGCAATGTATCATATGAGTTTGGCATTATGTTCCAAGGCAATATGTTACTGTAATTATTGCTCCAACTTATTAACTTCTAAATAGTATGAAATCTGTATTAACTTAAATTCCATGGATAGTTATATCCCATGAATATTGTGGCACTCCCGTCAATTTTGTTCTCATTAATTTTCCCCCTTTTCAATGACCCTTCTTTTCATTTACAATGAGTCCTTAGGAACTGTTTGTGGTTTCTTTTAATGATGGTCACTAAGCTCACTATTTTTACTTGGTGGATGTCCAAGAGTGTAAAATCAAGGTCATAAGACATTTAGCTGTGTAAATCCCAGCAGTCCTTCAATTCCCTATGTTTGTAGCACTTTTCTGAAGTTGAGCTTGTGTTAATGATGAATACCATGTGATAAGTACACAGTACCCTTGTTAAAGTTGCCCTCAGGGTAAGTGCAGCAAGGGAGCCAGGAGATCAGTTGACAAAAGTGCTTTTGTCACACTAGGCATATATTGTTAATTTTTTAGTGTTTTTAGCAGTTCTTTCGCAGTAGTTGTGTTTGTATCAAACTTCATTGTGTTAATTATCATTGCAAAGTGGTATGGTATATGCTGCTTTTAGCTGGTTTTCTAGGTGCTTTTTTATGGCAGGGGGGGGGGGAAGAAAACAGTCCAAAAATCTGGTTTAATACTTTCATTTTCCTTGCTCATGTATAATTGTGTTTAAAGAATACATACAGCATTGTATTATACTACTGTTGGGTGGAACAAGCAGGCCAATACCATAGGATCTCTCATGGTTACATTCTTTTCCACGCATGTTTTTTTTTTTTAAACTTTGAAGTACTGAACATTTTACATTTGTCAGTTGTTTCCCTCTGATTTGACTTTTTTCCGTGTTTTTCTTTGGCTTAAGTCTTTTTTTTTAATCATTAAACCCCCACATTTTAATGTTTACTTTGTCTCATATGCAATGTGTTTTGCAAAAAGTTCTTGAAGGCAATGATAAAATTGATTCTGTGGATACAGAATCTCAAACAGTATAAAAAGAAGTACATGTTACTTGGCAATTCATTCTTTCTTCTGCTCCCTGTGTTGACTTTAACAGCATTTGTCTGCACATATTAAGTTACAATTCAAGATCTGGAGGTTTCAAATAATGCCATGTTTCCGTCTACGTTACTGTGCCAATATATCATCAGTGCTCTGACAGGTTTTTGCAAGGGGTTGGGGTGAGATTGTCCCATTTCTACATTGTTATGCATGTACTTATAAAAGATGGAGATAAGTGGATAACCAGAGTGTGCATGAAGTGGGGAGTGCCTCAGTAGATGACTGCTGTCTCTCATCGATATTTAAACGAGACTCGACAGTCAGTATAGAGGGAGTGAGACAACAAGTAAAAAGGACTCCCGTTATTGAGGCACTGTGATAATGTAGTGCTCAGCCAGTGATTCTCATTTGGGAACTCTTTGTGATTAGATGCTCTCAAATTGGAACCCCTCAGTCACAAATGAGTCAGTAGCTGCTACAGCCGTCATCCAAAGTTCCCCTCTCCTCTCGATTTTTCTGACCGGAGGCTGGTGTGACGAAGAATGTGCACCATGGAAAGTTAGCACCCGACAAGTACTCTTTGTACGTATTACTGAAGAGTCCATCACGTATCTGCCTGCATTCAAAGAACTCTAGATGACATTTACGGCTGGGAGAGTAGAAAGGTCCACACAGAAACACACAACATCCTGTTTTTCTCCTCTTTTCATTGTAGGTGCCAAGAGAACTGCTGAAGAATCTCAGCAGTCGGGAGAGTCACCTAGCAACAAGAAACAACGTGGCGACGGTGACGATGAACACTATGGACCAGGAGAAGGGCCAGAGATCACCCTCCGCTTCTTGATCCAAAGTCAGGTTGGTTTTAGATCTCTCATTTTTAATGTTCATTCTGACCCCCCACATCAGAAAAGTTTGGTTTGATACAAAAAAATTTAGGGAGTAATTTCATTAAGATCAGGAAGCAAATCACGCTCAGTTCAGTCCATGTAATTGCTTTTGTAATCGCCGTGGGATCCATACTCGTCGTATCTTTTTGTTGAAATATTGACTCATCTCATCACCTAATGAGTTTGCTTCACCGGAGAAAGAGAATAAAAATGAGCGAACAGCAAAAAAAAAAGAAAAAAAGAGAATGTTGCTTTTGTAATAAGCTTGGCAACCTCGTTTTGATCCTTTTGTGTTGGCTCCTGCTAACATATTAGTTGATTTATAATAATGAGAATCTTGGGAATGAAGCTTTTCTTCCAGTCGCCATTTTAAACCCTTTTTCTCGTTTCTGACGACATAGCAGTCTTGTCAAGGTTAATAGTTTGGCTCTATGCAATTGAAGGTGCAGTCCAATATTGCTAATTGCAAATTTATACTGAAAACTGCCTCCCCCCAGAAAAAAAAAAATGTGATGACTCAAAATAAACAATTGGTTTTGAAAACAGCTAGATAAAGAAATCAACATACATGTGGGAATGGAAAATGTACACTGTTTGCAGTTGAAAAAAGAAAAAGTAGTTTCATATAAAAAAAGACAAAAATGTATGGATTTTCTAAAAACTTGCCAACAATAAAACAAAATTACAAGACTAACAAGATAAAAGGTGCTTGATCCATGTTTTTGGAAAATACATTACCAAAGTTTTTAACATGGTAAATGTCTTCCATCAAACGAAGCCTCAAAAAGGATGCTTCCGGTGAAAAAAAAACCCCGTAAGTCCTAGACTCTGGTCACTTAAAAGTGGTCTTTGTGCTAATATGAATGATGCACTGCCATGATCATTGGCTAAAGAACAAACAAAATTTTTCCAATTTGGAAACGGTGATTGACTGCTATGCTTTCTTGGAGAATCTGAGTTTTGTAGGGCCAACAAAAATGTTGAGACAATTTTCATATTTAAATATCTGGGAGATGAGTGCTTAGTTTTCTCTCAGATTTTGTGGCAGGTGATCTTTTCCCCTGCTCTCTCGTCTCTGACAAAGAACAAGGTAGGAGACCTGTTGATTGCCAGTAAAACTCATATTCCAGCTTAAAGACTTCTTGGAAGTGAAAAGGTTTTCCAATCAATCGTATGTGACGGATGAACATGGAGTCTCCCAAATTTGAACCGTTTTGAGCCCATAAACTGTAAGCATGGCTTATAATGAAAAAAAAAGGAATGAAAAATTAGCAACAGTTGTATCGATGCTTGATGTACAGATTTGATTGAATGTACAAAATAATTCATTACCGCAGTGAAAAAGATTTTCTGGTCCTAGAAAATCAAAACAAGTTGCCAGTCAAATAAGCAGTCAGAAAGCTAATAATTTCTAGAATAAAATTTTTCAGTTTTCCTTTTTTGGCCCTTTTTTCTTTTTACTTTTTCAACTAATTTTAATCCCTCACCCCAAGGTAATTGATTGACATTCCACACATGTACTTCTTTCCTTGCCAGAAATTAAAAAGGAAACAAGTTTTAGCACAAATGAAGTGAATTTAGGACTGTGATTTTTTGACAGTTTACTGATTGGCTTTTATCAATGATGTAACCGCTGCTTCATGATAATAGGTCTCTGAATTAGCTTTTTGTTGAATGCCTGCGCTGCCAGCATTGTGGATGACCTCATTAGCACTTCAAATGAGATGTCTTTGTACTTATTGGTGGCTTCCAACTCCTCTAGCATCAATAAACATTTTGGAATGACCTCTCCTCTTTTTCATGCTGTTTGTTGAAGAATCCTTTTCAATATTTGTGGAGCATGCTAAATGAAATAGATTGGATGGTTTGGAAAACAATGGTTCCTTTGTCTCTGATGGAAGGTAATTATCTCAAGGTTATTTGTCTTAGATCATCAAGTTTTGTCATTTTTGAGGCTGAAATGTTTTACTCTTATTTGTTTGGCAGTACCAAGTAGTGGCAGGGCAAACATTTCTCAAAAGTGAAATTTTCATTTCATTTTCAGAGAAAATGAAATGAAAATTAGTAGGGGAAATTAGGAGAGTAGGGCAATTTGATGAAATTTTTTTTTCCTTGTTTGTTTGATCTTTGTGAGAGGACATGATGGGATGTTGTCCAATGGAATATATGCTGCCAAAGATTTGAAAAACCTTGATACTGCTTCGAGGCATCTGTATCAAATCATCTCACTGGATCAACTTGACGAAACTGGCTGATAACATTTCATAACAGAGTTATTCCATTTCATCAAAACCTTGTGGTAGCAGCTCTCTGAATGAAAGTTCTAAACGAATGACTTTGTCGTTATCTATTGACCTCGGTCATTGAAAAGATTTAAAAAGATATTCCTTTTGTATGAATTTGGCAACTTCTGTCATACTCATCATCTGTCCAGTCGCGATCTGTTCCAGGAACTTTTCTTTGCAGGTGAAAGTTAGAACACAAAGACACCACATGGTGATGTTTGTTAAGATGAATAATATCAGTTCTGCGTTACCTCAACCCTTCCCCCCCCCCCCCCTAATGTATGTGTACTTGTACATTCTGGTAGTTTTTGAAAGCTGTGATCTGGACACCCTCTGAAGTGCATCAGCTTTGTTTTTAACTGGCATGAGCAGTGAATCCATAGTTTACTTTTTTAGTTTTACTTTTATAAAATAATTAGATAGTGCCACTTGAAAAACACTGTGTTCAGACATTTGTAGCAGTTGTACTTGTCCTTGCAACTGCTCTAGCTTGTATTAATATATTTGTATCTGTGTGTCTTATCAAATACTACATGGACACAGAACTTATATGCTCCATTGTAACAAAGAAGAAGTTGGCCAGTTTCATCACAAAGCAATCATTTAGGTGTATCTAATTCCTTTCCAGAATTTTCCCTAGTAGGGAGGTCTTTGAAACCACGTGTCTTGCATCAGTTTTGTCAACTTTGTGTTGTTCTGGCTCCAATTGAAGTGTTACCAAGTACTTTGATGAAAGTAAAGAGTAAAACCACAAGATATTGTAACAAGGAGGATTAAAGGAAAGCAGCTGGGGCCATATGTCAAGAGCCTTCTTTGCTGTAGTTTAGAGGAGGAGTTTCTCACTAATGGGAGGGAATGGGTATCATAGACTTTGTTTGCTTTGTTGCATGCTGCTTCAAAGGCAAGAATCCTTAGTAATGCTGAAGTCAACCATTGTCAGGCACAGAAGCTCTGTTTCCCATTGTAAGGAGAAGACCCCGCTGTTGTAGAGGTATGAGTAATCCTGCTACTGTTTGTCGGTAATGATGATGTTAATGAGGAGGACGATGCCGATGGTTGTTCACGTTTGGCTTTGTTCGGCAAGAGTTGCACTTTGTACTTTTTGTCAGGACAAAGAAACAGAAAAGAAATGGAATAGCAGAGCCAATCATTAGAGAGGGCTTTCTTCAGGTAGCTATTACTCTAAAGCAGACAAGGCTTAAGAAAGCACATCTCTTTGAGGTTTCAACTGTAGGCTGGCAGTTCGGTTTGGTCAAGTCAGATAGATAAAGCATTGTGTTTTCTTCAAGTATAATAGAAGCTTACCAGTTTGTTAGAGATATCTTGCAAAAATGGATGGAGACCTTGCAGGATATTTGACACTCCGTAGCACTGGTAAGTACCGGTAGAAAAGTTGTAGGAATAGAAAAGTACCTTTTTCTCTATCATTTGTCCCCAAAAGATTGCCTTCAGATCTGTCATTAAAAAAAGTTGTCAAAAGTCTTGCCCTCCCCAACCTCTTGCCATACCTGAATTTATTAAACTTCTGATTTGACAGTAAAACCCATCTCTAGAGAAAACACACTAATATTCTTACTGTACCATGTGTTTACTGCCAAACTTGTCGGGAAGAATATTTTGAATAGGAGACAAAAATTTGAAAAACTCCTTTTATAATTGGAAAGTTACATTTCAGTGTTCTTTGATAGTTACTTGATAAGACAGTAATTTGAAATTGTTCTCAGTTTTCTTTTCCAGTCACATGTACTTTTGTCTTCTCATTTCAAACTCAAACTCTGGCTCACCTGTTGACAGTTCTATCACCATCTGAAATATCCTGTATCCATAAAACACTAGCCAACAAAATGTGCATGGAGAGTAAACTATGATGCTACAGCAAGTTGGTATCTCATGTTCCAAGCTGTTTCTGCCACTTTTCTGCCAGTGTCGTGTGGGGCTAATGGCGTACGTGTTTGAAGTACAGGACACAAGAACACTAGTGGATTGATCCATTTTTTTGTCTGGGAGTGACCAAGTTCAATACAGTGACATGAGAGAGGAGTCTGAGGAGAGGGGAACATTCCCTTCCCCCTTGGAAAATTTCCCTATTACCGAATGCCATCAGATTCAATTTTGGTGCAACAAAAGTGTACAGTAGTGAAGTCAATTTCTTCTAAAAAATTTCATTTTCCTAGTGTAAATTCTATAAACCATCTTTTTAGTCCATCTTCTGGTGGGGCTATGTCTCCCATTGCACACTTCTCCCCCCCCCACTTTGGATCTGCCAATGGTCAAGGATTGTACAAAGCCATCTGTAGAGTTTGACCAACAGGTCATTGCATAATTTGCCAACAGAATATATGCTTACAATTGCATGGTAGGACTATCACCCTTTACAGTTTAAAGTCATCTGAGTATGGTAAAGCTGTAGTAAGTTTCACTTTGGGCCTATACCGTACCATCCAATATGCACACCCTCCACTGCATGTATCACTGGTGGCTGTTGCATTAAGCATCTTAAAATGTAGATCACTTGTAAACTCTTATCAACGGATCTCAAAACTGTCAACTAATGGCAAGAGATGCGGCCTGCCTCGAGGCTCACGCATGTGTGACTCATTCCATGAACTTTTCCACGGAATTTTCAGTAATGTTTTCATTATTAAGTTTTTAAGGTGTGGTGGCAAACAATGTGTGGTATACCCAAGCAGAAGACCACATTGCTTTTGAGTCATGTCTAATGTTGTCACATGAACTACAAAATGTTCAGTTTCATTGTCCAATAAGATGTCCGAGCTACGCTCAGGACTTAATTTTCACACATGCTCTGTAGGTACAGATCTGTTTGCTGGCAAAGGGCAAGGGGGCTGTTCATCATCGTTTTAAAATGAAGCAAATTTCTGTATTCGCAAATTAGTCAGTCCAATGGTTTATGTTTCCCCTCTCCCATCCAATTAGTGCATTCCTTAACTTGTTTTGTTTCACATTTGACTAAAAGATACTCTACATGTCTAGGCTTTTAACTATAGCATCAACATCTTTACAGAAATACAAATATGTTGATGACTGAAAATGGTGGTTGTTTCCGTACTTTGTTACTGTCCGGAGAACAGTGGGCTTGAGTGGAAGCCATTGTTGACGTCGTCATCATAGGGATCCATTGTAATAAACAATAGCGTCAACAAAAAATCTCTGTTCATATTTTCCACATTGGATAAATTTACAAATGAAATAGATCCATAAAGGTGTTGTAAAGAAGCTACGAGCAGCTCGTACAGTAGTAGCTCTCTGAACATTGGCTCTCAGGTTTTGGGTCATTTTTGGTAGCAGTCGTTTTCGCAAGGAACGCTCTAAGGTTCATTATTTTGCGAGATACAAAAAGATGGTCAGAGTGATTTCTTTCCTTTTCTTGCTGAATGAAAGTATAGATATGCACATTATTATTTATGCAAAGAGTCATTTGAAGTATGAACATTTTAAAAAATACAATGTGCTGTCTGGACCAATAACAGCACTCTAGTTTGTTCAGTGTCTGCATTGACTGGTTCTGGATGTGCGGTACATAGTTGCGGTTGCATGTGCCTCAGTCATCTGCTAAATAGCCACTGAGTAGAAAGCCTCGTTTGTCTTTGTGACATTTCAAAACTACTGCAGTGATTATATGAAAGTAGCATTAACTTTAAGGGGCACTTTGAGTTAATTCGATAAATTTATGGGAATTTATGAGGGTACAGCCTCAAGTTGCACAAGTTATGAAAACTATAAAATGTTGGACTTTTTTACCCTCTCATGTACTGGCTGTGTGCATGTGAATTAGTAATAATGTTAAAAAGTGTCTGGTCATGAATTTTCCAAAACCAACTTGAATCCTCAATAATTCACGTCCTAAATTTTAAGTTGTATAATGTGACACATGGGGATGTTCTCTTAGTTCAACCATTTGTCATTAGTATCTAAAGGGAACTTGATAGATTGGGAAATAGTTGATAAATCACACAAAACAACTTAGTGAGACCATTAAAGTGTGAATGACATGATACAAACTTATACTGTAATAGCAAGAATTGTTCTGAGAACAATGTCATAGCATCGGGAGGGTAGCATCCTGGAAAATAAGTCACATAAAAGTCTGTTACTTGTCTGCCTCCGTCTCCTTCTCAAAGTGAATGCACATCTAATAGACAATTTTAATAGCAATTTACAAGGCAGTGTGGCCTTTCCTTTGTATATAGTATGAAACTTGACATTTTTCCTTCCTTTTTTTTTGTTTGTCATATCCCTGGTAAAGTTCCCTTTGATCTATTTCTTTTCAAACTGACCTTTAAATGCCCCCACGCAAATCAAGTCCGCATTTAGTTAACCCTTCACTTGGTTCATTATCCCAGTCCAAAGTATATTGTTAACTTTTAGTCCCCTTCGTTGAGTAATCAGGCAAACTTTCCTGTACATTTTAATGTGAAATCCCCCCTCCCCCCCTTCTTTCCTCTCCTGTTTGCATTTGAGTCTGAAAATTGCTCAAAGCTGCATCAGTGATTCGTGGATTAAGTAGCATTATTGCCAATCTGTGATCAACAAGTGCAGTCAAAATGTATGTTGACGACAACTGCTTTCAAAATTTTGTTTCTTTTGGTTTTTGTCACAGCAGAATGAGCAGCCACTCACTGATCCATTATTTGGTCAACAAGCTTTGGTTGCATTTCAGGAGAAACTAAAACTACCTGCCTTTCATGTGAAGTCATATAGTACATGCCTTGACAGGTTGACTGACAGCAGGAATATGTGTTTCTGTGACATTTTTGCCAGCAGAAAACATGATCACAATTACAATGTATAATGTGGCAATACATTTTGGATCATAATATCCAACAAAAGTAAACTGATGGTCATCTAAGCCATGAATGAAAAATCTCACATTCAACACTTTTTTTTCTCTGTCATGTATCACCTTATACTGTGTGCACCAGTTTTGCGAAAAAGGGCAGCGACCCTCTCACTGGTAACATAGTCATGGTAGAAAATTCTCCTCAGAGAGGATGACTTATTATTCTGTGAAAGGATTGCAGTACTCCGATGTTTATCCATATCTAGCAAGACAAGCAGATGATGGCAAGATGTGATTTTCATGAAAAGAAGAGTAATTCAAATGACCCCCCCAACCACTGATTACCACCCCCAAAATATTGTAGTCTGTCTTCAGTATATGTCACAGGTGTAGAGTATGTGATAACGTGAGGACCCGATACGGATTGGAAGATGGCATTAGTAGACCTACTGCAAGGGGGCATATATGGCAATGAAAGTGTGTATATATAGCTTTGTAAATAAAAACATTTTTGACAAATGCCTGCAGTCTTCCATTGTTCTGACATAAGACTGAAGTACTACATCTTACTACACCAATGACAAGTGTCATATATTTAACCCTGGTTGTTTTTTTCTGTTTTTCTTTTCTCATAGAATGCTGGTGGAATCATTGGCAAAGGAGGCCTTAATATCAAACGATTGAGGACCGAGGTATAGTCTTTATTCCAGAATTTTGCTATAAAGTTAAAACGTGCTTGTTGTTTTCACGTTTTGTTGCTGTTGTTGTTGTTGAATGTGTTGATTTTCTGTGTGACTTAAATACAAGATGATTGGCCCAACAGCTAAAAAAAAAAAAAAATAAATAATTGTCCATAACAATTATAGTAAAAAATTGTCAATTGCATACCATCTGTTTCAATGAACCTGCATCCTGCAAAAAGAGATCACCCTGGTTAATTATTTAACGCCATCATCGAGGTGCACCTGTCCGTCTCCTCCACATGTCTTTGAATGGAGGTGGTGGTGGTGGTCTTTGCCATTGCTATCAGTTGCATTGCCTAGGAACTGTTTGGTACGGGAGGGAAATCTTGTAATTTAAACAAGAACTTATTGATGCAAGTTTGCTGAATGTGATAAAACTCTGTTAAAGTCCATTTTGTCATTGGTGACACATTCATGGCTTTGGAACTGATCAGTGTTGTTCTAAAGAAAGGGAGTCCAATCATATGAGCAAAAGAAAAAAAAAAAGCTTGGCCTTTTGGTGTGCAATGTTGCAGCAAGGGATCTGTTCCATCTACTTTTCATATGATAATGTTATTGAGCAGCTCTTAGTATTTCAATGCATTTATCTATATATGTGTACTGTATGAGTGTGTGTGTTTGTCTGTCTGTCTGTGTGTACATGTATATGTGTGTGTGTATTTGTGTGTATGCTTTTCCTCCTGATGTCACAGAGACAGGTATGTACACTACAACATCAGCTGTAGTGATACTTAGTTGGTGATAATATCAATGATAGGTAACAGCCAAGTCTAGCTTAGGAGGACAAGATGTAAAGCACCAAACATAGCCCTTCCTTTCTATCCTCCAAGCTCTCCAGAACAGCCGCTGATGACAGTTACAAAATCAGGCAATTTATCTTAAACCAACTTGTTGAGCTCATTTTGTTTGTGCATTAAATTACTGATTCCAACAGGAGAAGTCTGTTCCACGTTAAATGCAATCAACTCGCTCGCGTTTGGTTGCAGGCAAAGTGCCGTGGAAAAAAAAGACCCGTCTCTGGTAATTTGTTCGGCATCAAAGAGAGCACCAGTCTGGGGAAAATAAAACAAAAAATAGAATGGAAGGTAACGAGGGGAAAGAAAATGGACAAAGAAAAAAAACAGTGCTTTGAAAAATGGAAATTCCCTGACAAAGCGGATCACTTCGTGACTGTTGTCACCAAGTGACTTCTGATCAATTTCTCTCTGTGATACCCTTTGGAGGATCTGATTTGATTAAGTAGTGTGTTTTACGTCGAGGAGTCGGGTGGATAATCTTCTTAAAAGCAAGCTTATGATGACGCAAACCCTCTGCAAGATGTTTTGGCTTTGCCGGGGAGCTTCTGGTCGCCTGTCAGAGACTGCACTCGGGTTCCATTTCTGTCTCTTGTATCTATCCACGTTTGTAAATTGGGAAAACAAAACGAGAAGGGAAAGAGAAAGGGGATATTTGGATAATAACCAGTGTGTTGATTTGATCATCTGGGGCACTAGGGAATATGCAGTCGCTGAACCAAAAAGGCATTCTACACTGTTTATCCTGCTGTTTTTGTGGCTGGGGGTAATTTGGATTTGCTTTGTTCATATTCTTTGCAAAGTCCTTCAGAAAAAAAAAAAGAACACTGCAACACAGAATTTAATCAGCCTGTTTTTCGCTCCTTGATAAATTCCTGCATGGGAAGCAGATCTTTTCTGGGGAAATTGTAGACATGACAAGTTTTAAATGTATCTTACAGGGCAGAGGGAGAGAAAAAAAAAAGGGAGAGAGGGGGCTGCAGTAGAGCTGTCAGTAGCCAAAGTTACAGATTTCACCATGGTTTCTCATAATATTTTAAAGAAATATTCAAAGTGGTGAGTTACGTAATGTCACCAAACTTGGATTTGATGGAGGGAGGTGTTGATACGGTTCATTTTCGCGATTTTGATGTAGTATTGAAACGGAGGTGTCTGATAATAATTTTGGAGAATCCTATGGCAATGATAATGAATTTGTTGATGAGGATGATGACAACGATTGCATTGATGAAGATGAGGGTGATGATGATGATGGAGATGCTTGATAATAGTAATGTTGATGATCATCATTATGTATTAATATACCAGTAATGATGATAGTGGTATAACTTTCAGCTGGAATTAATTGCATAATGTATGTAATGAATATGTCCCTCACTTGGTACCATTTTCTATCCCCTTATCCCATCCATGCCCATTTTGGTGGACCCTCCTTTCTACTTGGCCCTCGGCTCTCTTTATCCTGGAATCTCCGGACCCGCAATCCGATCCCATTCTCCTCGTCTGGTCCACGACGTTTACCTCCAATCGTGGCTCATCGGGAAATCCATCCTGACAATGACCTGACCCACCTCCATCCGTCCATCCATCCGATATATACTGCCCGCCCGACCTGGCCCGGACCCGCCCTACCACAGTACAATGCCGGTGTCACAGTTCCTGATTGTTTTGGTCCTGAGCGGTATGTTCCAAAGGCCCTGGCCCAGAAGAGCACTTTGGCCCTTTAATAATCACCATCTTTTGCATAAAGTTATTTTTTAAAAAATCACATCATTTACTTTCTGGAAAAGTGCAGTTTCTGTTTGTGTTCTATTCTTTTATCGTAGCATCAGACATTTTCATCATACGTCCCAAAACTGCACTTTCAAAGAGCACCCTCAAACTCTAAAAGGTGCTCTTTCACTTGAATGTTGCAATTTGGCATTCTCTTGTGGCACTGAAGTTCCATAAACTTCGCAAAAGACATTTCTTTCTCATGATTCTGCAACCATTCATCATTTTCAAAGCTCACCATGACTAAGCTGCCTCCGTTTTTTTTTTCTCTCTGCGTTTCTGTTTGACGTATCTTTCACACCTTCGAGAGAAAAATGCCTCTCTCCACAAAAATTAGAAAGTAAACAATGAGAACAGAAACAAAACAAGAAATATATAGTGTATTGTGTCTTTACATCATCAACTTTATGTCAAATCATGTGTGCAGACACATGAAAGGCAGTTTTAAATGAAATTCAAAGGTTTGTATCACTTCATTGTTTCATTAATGTATCTTTTCTGAAATCATGCAAACATATTGTACAGCATGTGTCTGGATTTTAGAATCTCACTCAGCATTTACGTATTGTTGGGAGAAAATACTTGGACTAATGGTACCTGCTGTATGGAAACGACCTATTTATTGTGACATTTTCACGTCGGATATCTAGAATTTGTCACCAGAAATTGCAAGTTTGCTCAGATCATCAACATCTCTCTCAGAAATAGTTCTGCATGGTAGATTTTTTTTTCATTTGCAGGGGTGGAGTTTGCAGGGGTGCAAGTTTTATCTTGTTCTCAAAGAGTGGGGAGTCATTCCAGCTAAATTTTGAGTCTGTCATATTTGACACAAATCTTTTCAGAGTTTGAAAAATGAAGGGATTAACAAAAGTAGGAATATGGATGAAGTGACATCAGGAAGGGGGGGACAATGACAACGACACGTAAAATGCATTGATGTACGTCGTCACCCCCCAACGAGTTTTCATGAAACCACCATCTGGGCCAGCAGCTAGGAGGACCTCTCGGATGAAGCAGAATGCCTGAGAGGTTATTGGCAGCGGCGGTGACCGATTAAATGTAACAGCAGAGGAACACAGTTTGGTGATAAGCCTATCGATGAATCCTGTTAATTTAACCCATGTCTGTGTCTGTAGCAAAGTGGGCAAAATTTAAAAAACAAAGAAGGTTCAGAGAGGAAAAATGAAACGTAAAGAGAAAATTGAGATGCTCAGGGATGCACAAGGGAGTTTCCATTGGAAGTTCCCATTGCTGTAATACATGGATCCAGCCCCCATCATGATTGGTATGATTCCTGTGCAAGGCAAAGCTTCTTTCCTCCTTCATCTCGTCACCAAGATTGAGAGGCTGTGTGACCTAACAGAGGAGGGGACTTTGCCCCAGTGACAGATGGTGTGTGAGGGTTTTGAAGAAAGAGATGGGGGGAAGGCAATCGTGCATGCATGCAAGCTGGTACTGTATATTGTGTAATTTCATTGCTGATGAGGTTTGCATCTCATGCATTTACAAGATTTTCTTGTTGTTTTGGGTTTTGTTTTCTTTACGTTTTGTAGGAATGCCTGTTACTCAGCTCTGTCATGTTGTAGCTTTTAGTTTAATAGTGGATGGTTGGCCTGCCTGCCTTGACTGAAGCACTCCTTAGTCACTCTGTGGTTTCATTTTATTCTGTGTTGTAAAATGAAAATATGAAACCAGAACAAATTTTCAACATTATATAAGTCCATGCTTTATGAAAGATTTTTTGTCATCTTTATGGGACAGTCCTCCAGTCCACATTTAATTCCCCTGGAAACACACAGTTGATATTCCTTTGTTCAGTCATTTTTTGATGAATTAGTTTGGTTAATTTCTCCAGACTTAAGTATTTGGGAACAAACTCCTTAAGATGAGTGCATTTCTGAGAGTCAATTCCCAATTTTGTCATCGCTACTTGGTTTATAGTAGCTTTCTGTATGTTTTGTGAGCCAAATCACACACCGCATTATTCTCAAGGGATTTATTCTCTGCGATGTATCTGAAATGCGATCAGTATCCAACAAGCAGGTTCATATCACACCACACGATAAAGCAAGCTCCCATCCATGTATGCTTGGGTCATCCGCTTGAAAGTCTTCTCGTTCATAGCCATGCCTGAAACATGCAAAGAGAAACAAAAAAAATAAAACTGTTATGTAATGGGATTGACTAGCTCATTTAGAAAAAAGGAGAAAATACTTTCCCATGTTTACGTCCTGTCATTGCTGGGATCTTAAATTGATAGTTATCTAGAAGGATGAACATTGATCGTTGAAGTAAACTCTGCATCACCATCTGGCAAATCCCTATGTAAAGAGATAGTTGGTATGCAATGCTTATTGCTAGTAATGCTCTCTTGGTTCAGTGTGAGGGTTAACCCGACCCTGAGCAACAGAAATTTATTAAAAAAAAAGTCTACTTAAACAATGGAGAACCAGTAAAACTTGGTGGGCACAGCAAGTTTATGGCACCTGTCTGTCTTCAACAGTGATGCACAGTACAGTCATTCGGATGCAATTTTTGGCGGCAGGGGCTGTGGAATATACCCCCCAAGTGAAATTCATACGTGGACAAGAACAGAAGACTTTTGAAAACAAAAGTTCATCAAAATTGCTTTGCATGTTTAATGCTATCCCATGATGTTATCACTATGGCTTCATGCAGTTCATGGTACACAGCAAGGGAAAGGTGTATTGATTGTTTATCAGATTGTTTACCCAGCCGGAGCTTTTGCCAAACTCAGCTTGCTGCATCTACGCTGATGGTGTGAAAACTATTTGAAATCGCTTGAATCTTTAGTCACCCCATTTTGGTGTGGTGGTTTAATATTTAATCGGACACTCAGGAAAATCCGCCATAGATGTTTATTTTGATTCTGTAGAGACCTGGTCGGTACATCACTTTGTAAGTCAATCTGAAGTAAGACTGCAGACTTAAAATGGTCTGAAAGAGAAGGAGAAAGTTACATAAATATGGGTGGGGGTTAGGTTGGAAAAGATAAAAAGATATGCCAGAATCAAGAGATCTGCTTCTTGTATTATACTCTATTGTACTGGTAGTCTCTCCACTCCTCCCACCCCTGCCCCTCTGGGCTTGAAAGACTGGCAATTTTGGGGGGGAGGAAGACCTGAGAAGTAAATGGTCCTACCCTCATTGTTGGCATGTCACGATGATTTAGTTGAGGACATTCTTCTAGTTTTATGCTGCTGGTTTTCGGTCTTTCTGACATCTTGATATTTTTTCTTTTTCTCATCTAGTGTCCTGACCATCTCTGGGAAGTTTGGTGATGTAATGGGATGTCTTGAAGACATAATGCCATTCTTGAAAGAAGGAGGGGTGAGTTAGCAGCTGAAGTGAAAAAGAAAAATGTGAAAAAAAAAATGGCACTTTTGATGATGTCAGTGTTTCGGCAGGATTTGCAGGTGTGGTATGCCACATCTTTTCTTGAAGGTGGAATGAAACGGAGTGGTACCAGATGTGCTTACATACTGCAGTGACCCTTAAAGTTTTAGAAACAACGTAAATGGTCACCCTGGTGTGAGTCACCCTGAAGAGAAAGTGCATGCAAGCTAACTTTCAAACTTGGTTTTTCTCTATTTAAACATAAACTGTTTCCTCGTGTACTATTTTTCTTCAAGGGGGACATTCTTCCTCAAGGGTGTGTGTATTTGTCTACTAGGGTTGCTTTAGGGACGAAAATATTTTTATAACAAGGAGTATGTACTTCATGGATTAAGCAAATGAAAGGCCAGCAAGTAAAGTATTGTGCAATCTTTTGTTGTTTTCATTAAAAAATTGGCTTCTTTCCCCAACACAGGGGCAGATAGGTTCTGAATAACCATATACAACAGTGGAGGTGAAAGTATCGGACCGTCTGGTATTGCAAAAAACTTGCAGTTTGAATTCATTTCCAACTGTTCTGATGAAGTTTCGTTGGAAACCTAGGACACCGGCATTCATGTTGCAAGACCTGTTTGTGTTAAAAAGGAAAGCAGAGATTTGTAAAGTCAGAGGCAGACATCTCAAAAGCATGTTTAATTGTAAAATTGTGACATCAGTTAACATATCAAAGAGTGTGACTGTGTCATGGAAGCTATCATTAGGCAAACTTCATCGTCACAAATCAAGCCATGTTCCTGGGGAAAGAGATATTGTCCGTTTCTGAAAGGGTTTACATTTAATTCAATGAGTTGTTAATATTCCAAGAAAATTTTGGCCAGCTGAGATGACATTTCTAGGTGAAAAACCTCATTCCAAAGGACGGGAGTGAATATTACAGGATTTTACAGAGCAAACAGGGTCATGGGGCTGTAAAAGAGGTTTGTTTAAAGCAGTTTATGTCTTCAGCAAGCTTTGTTTAGAAAAAAATGAAAGGGTCTTGAAGTTAAATGGAGGATACCAGAAATGTCATAGTTCTGCAGTACATAATAATTCATTCAAACTTGATAGAATGACCAGAACTGAATAAGAATTAGATGGAGGCTGGTCAACGTGTGATTGTAGGATACCTATTAAGTACAGCAAAGGTCATTTGGTGCCATCTAAAAGTGGTTGTTTAAGCTTTTTTGTGAATGAGGGTTATCTGTGTTTGTTGATAAAGTGATCAAGTGTTACATGCTATAAAGCAATATTTATTATTATTGGGTAAATACATACATGCAGTCAGGGTCTCAACTTAAACTTATGTTGTCAGAAGCATTGGGGTTAAGTATGGCTTGTTAGGATTGCACGGAAGAAATGCTTTGATAGAACGTTGGGTAAGTCTATCAAAGGTCAGATATTTTGAAGAGTAATTCGAAATATTTTCCAAACTGTGTGTCAAACAGCAGTCTGGGAAAAACATTCAATGTTTCATACCGCACATTGCATCTTCCCTTCTCTTTCCATTCAGCGACGACGTGGACAGCCACAGCAACAACAACACCAGCAGCAGGACGATGCAGATAGCGAGGCCCGTCTCTTAGTGCACCAGAGTTCTGCTGGAGCAATCATCGGCAGAGCTGGCTTTAAGATCAAAGAACTCAGAGAGGTTAGTACCATCACCAGAATTTTTGAAATGATATTTACCCTCGAGGAATGTTTGTATTGCATTGATCTGCAGGAGCTGATCAGACAGTTTGAAGTGATGTAACAACATCCACTTTAAATAGTCTAGTGAATATTATTTTCCCTTCGGTAGATCAGCGAGGGAAAGGCTTCTGCAGTTCTTGAAATCTGTTCAAATGCTATTGGTCAGAGTATGTTTGACAGGCAGATTGAAATAGCCAGTCTTAAAAATCAGTTTGATGTGTTGTCCACGGATTGAGCAAGGATTCTCTTGGCCAAGCATCTTTATGGAAAAACCTACGGACAGCCTCTGTTTGAATCTGCTTCACCTGGTTGCCTTTCTCCTTCAGCCTTACAGCTGTAGTGATCAATTTGTGGATACTAAATTGTGAATATATGTGTCACTGAGTCGAGAGGAGATTAGCCGTAGCTTCCCAGGATGTATGATTTTTAATTCAGACGTACATGTCCACACTTGAAAATTAAACTTTATTTGATCTGATTGCACAAGAGACAACCATGGTACATGAACCTGTCATCATTTTCACATATAAGCTGAGCATTTGAACAAGAAGTACATCAATAGTACAATTAATAGACGTACTTCTTAGATTGCTGTACCATAAGCACAGATGTACTGTGCTGTTTAGAATGCAGTTTCCTTTCAAGATGTCACCATACTGTTCTGAGATATTCTAAATTAAATCTGAACTGAGGGTTAAACTGGAACTT
Organism: Stichopus chloronotus; assembly: GCA_021234535.1. Classification (NCBI taxonomy): domain Eukaryota; kingdom Metazoa; phylum Echinodermata; class Holothuroidea; order Aspidochirotida; family Stichopodidae; genus Stichopus; species Stichopus chloronotus. Next base: position 5,977,059 of record CM037836.1, read on the forward strand.
CTTTTGTTTTTCTGAAGAACATTCTTGCAAGAAAAGTTGGCCAGCCTTTTGTTTGGTTTAGATGTGTTTGGATGCCGTAGCTGCTCCTTTACTCCTTCACTGGTAGTTGGAGAGGATGTGATTGTTTAGTGACCTGTTGCCTCTTTGGTTGTTCATCCATGGAACCAGATATGCTCTCTTGCAGCAACAGGTAGTGAGGAAACATCAGTTGTAAGCTTTGTACTCTGTAATTTTCATATGGTTCCTAGCCTTTATACTCTAATTTTTTCACTTCTTCACATTTTTAGAAATCTAAGGCTAACATCAAGGTTTACACAGAATGCTGCCCTAATTCATCTGAGAGGGTAGTACAATTCAATGGAACAGCACCACTTGTTGTTGAAGGAATTAGAAGGACACTCAAAGTGGTTCAGGAGGTTTGTGATTTTTATTTTGCTTTTTTTTTATTGTCCTTTATGATTTTCATTTCTGCATCAATTGGGATAAGACTTGGTAACTTTAAATTCATGAATTCTGTCATGACTTAAAATGGTAAAATCACTACGGTTGGTGAGTGTGCCTTAATATAATGCTTTTCTGTGTAGTCATCTTAGCTCTGCATCTTATTAGTATCTATACTGATAAATGAATGTTCATAAAAGCCGTCACTGTCGTTGTACCCCACAGGCACCTATCAAAGGCCCAGTGCAGTACTATGACCCATTTTGCTACAATGGTGGCAACTACGGAGGACATGGTGTTCTGGATGTCCCTCCTGCCTATGGTGCTTTCCCACCTGTCCAGGGCAGAATGGGAATGGGGGGCCCAGATCGTCGTGGAAGAGGAGGACCTTTCATGATGAGAGGAGGCCGTCCAAACATGGGGGGCCGCCAGTTCGGTGGTGGTAGCGGTGGCAACAGAGGCCAAAGACGTGTGAAGTAAGTAAAGTCGGAGTCTGTACAGGTCCTGGAATTCCAGGAAAATCAGGGAAAAGTAAAATAGGAATTTCCAGCCCTGGAAAATCACAGAGAAGGATCCTTCCTCCCAAAAGTTTGAGAAAAGAAAGGTGGTTCTAGGAAAAAGGTTATTTTAAGGGACAAAATTTTTGTCCTTATTTATTCAGTTTTGTTTATTCATAAAAATAATCTAAAGATTAATTAGTGGTAATTTACCCACGTGCCTCATACGATAAATGGAAATGGTTCACCTGCCAAAATGGCAGAATGCCCCCCGGCAAACGAGTTACTAGTATTGCGTATTGCTATTGACATTTTTCAGACAAAAACAAAAAGGAACATGTATTGTATTTAGTAGATGAACAGTAGAAATATTGTAGTTCCTTGAATCTTTAATCAAGGTCGTTGAAACTCATTGTCAAATTCTGCCAATCAGAATGTGTAGGAACCATGGAAGAGCCACCCTGTTTTGACAGACCATTGATCTATACGTCGGTGATTGAATTGCCGGAAGCTGGACCTAGGGATCTGTTTCATGTAGTGTCTTTACCGCGCTCACCAACGAGACATTTACCAAATTTGCTCGCCGTTAGATAGGTTGTTATGCATGTAGTATACTTTAAACTTTTCACCTCAGACAATCGATTAACAGCATCTCTGTTTCATTTTGCAGCGAACCTTTTGACTATTCTCGTGATAGGGTGAGTCACCTTCCACATCAATTCCTTTGATCTAAAGTAAGCCAATTATTTAGCGTATGCTGATCATGAGTGAGCACTGAATCAGCATCAACAGTCTGGTAGTATCGCGTCGAGGGCGGTCGCCGTGCCCATCGGATCTCATCGGCGCTGACCCTTGCCACGGTAGCTAAAATTTGGTGGCTTCATCCTGTTACTGAAATCATCAACTTCAAAAATAAAGTACAGTGTTAGTAAAAATCACAACTTACCAACACACAGCATACCATTTGATCATGAACTATGCCTGCAAAGCATCATATGAATCTGAGTTTGAGCATTGTTGTCCTTGAATTGCAAAATGTATTGATCATAACACACAAGTTACTTAGGAAAATAATATATATATAGTTTTTTAATGGAGTTCAAAGGTCAAAAGACCTTTCCAAGGCTGTCAGCTCAGTACTGCAGTATGCTGGAAATTTTAATATGCAAACCTTCTGGCAGGGAACCTCTAAGTTTTTTACTTCTGTTTTGTTTTCTCTTTCTTTTTCTTCACTTGTTGCTGTAGTTGTTTCTTTCTGCATTTTACAACACAATTTGTGGTTTCATCAGTTTCACAAGTCAAGTGTGGATCAGATGTGTTCATAGCAAATTTAAATTTCCATTTTGTTTTTCAGGACTCTGACAACTTTTCATTTCCGGAGAAGACCTATGAAGGTAACGATCTCATTTTCCTCACTCTATTTCCTGTGGCTATGAATGAATTTTAAGGGTTATGTAATTGTAATTTCAGTCAGGGGGGCTGGGTGTTTTCATCTGCTGGTGTTGCTGGAGACCTCTCATGTATTCTGAAGTGTCAGGAAATTCCTTTATGCATCTGAGTTTGTCAATTTTCTTCATGAAGAATACCATGAATAGCAAAGTAGTTCCAACTTTGTGATTTAAGGGAAAATGTAATGTGATTAGATTACTCTGTCACTGCAGTACTTGCTGTTTTTCTTGTACATGGCTTTTTGTTTGTAAACCACATTATGGGACCTCTGGATTTGAATTTATGAAGTCTCTTGATTGTCTCGATTGTCTCTGGATCATGCTCCATGTTCCTTGATTGTTGAGTTTGTGAAGTCTCTTGATTGTTGAGTTTGTGAAGTCTCTAGGTTGTCGAGTTTGTGAAGTCTCTAGATTGTCGAGTTTGTGAAGTCTCTAGATTGTTGAGTTTGTGAAGTCTCTAGGTTGTTGAGTTTGTGAAGTCTTTTGATTGTCGAGTTTGTGAAGTCTCTTGATTGTCGAGTTTGTCAAGTCTCTTGATTGTTGAGTGTGTGAAGTCTCTGGATTATTGAAGTATGTGAAGTCCATCCATCCAAGGATGAAGTAAATGTCTTTGTTAACTTTGTTTTAATAGCAGCCTTGTCAAATAAACCCTTGCAAAGCCTGACACAGGCAGTCATTTTTTATTTCCTGTAAGTTGATGCCCCTTCGTTTATCCTCTAGTTGTACACTTCTTCCGTTACCAACCATTTTCTTCCCACCTCATTGAGTTATGTCTGACAAGTGAATGAAATTTCTGTGGTTTGGTAAAGTCATATATTGGTTGGAAGTGCATCAAACATTCCCCTCTCATGCAAATTCATGGAGCTGATTGCAGGGCTGGTTGACATGTTTGCAGTGTTTCTGTGTCACTAAGTTTGCAAGAGAAAAGGAACAATTTGAAAAGAAAAAATTATGAGAGATAGGCTTTCCTGGTCAATTACTTTGGTTTTCAACTCGATCTCCTCTTTGATCCATTAAATTCTTTTTTCTTCTCAATCCTTCTACAGGTGAAAAGGAGGGAGAGACTTACACTCAAGTCACCATCCCACGAGATGTAAGTAATCAGAATATGTGTGGATACACACACACAGTATTGCAGAAAACATGAAGTTCTTATCGCAGAATTTTATTTCAGACTTTTTTTCCTCCAGCCTGTAGATCTTTGTTACACATAGTCGCATAGTCGCACGCATAGTCGCATTGTTACACATAGTTGCACTGTTTGTCAATTTTGGCTCTGGAGCAGATACCTGTGCAAAAACTTTTAGCCAAGCTTGATATTGCATTAATATGTTGTACGTATTGTGCTTAGCTATTACATTCTTTGCTGGTGATGATTAAATTTTAAGATATGTGACATGCACCTAGAATAGAGCTGGCTTCACTCAAAAGTTGCAGAGGGAAACCTTGATTGCAGTGCCACAGGAATTGTGCTTCTATTTATTACCGTTTTGACGTGTGGCTTTTGTCAGTTAAATGGAAATGCAAATATTATGATGTGGAGAGTTGCACAGTGTTGGTATTTCTTTTGTTAGGCCTAAATCACTACATTTCACATTGGTAAGTGATACCAATATTTGTAAAGAAGAAAATATGTGTGTCCAAAACAAAAGCCTCCAGGCATATAAAATCCTCGATTGTCCTTGATATAAAAGTTAAGTAAACAAAGGTTAACATAAGGCATATCAAGCCAGTCACCTCTCCCCATGTCATACATTTGCATATTTTTCCAATGTTTATTTATGATGCAGGTATAAAACAGGTAATTGCCTGTAGAAATGTCAGTATTTGATGGAATTTATGGCTATTTTCAATGTTTATAGTGATTAATAAAGCCCATATTCCAAAATGTCATTTTTATTTTCACACAACCTTTGAGAAATTGTTCAGTTTCAGAGTTTTAATGAATGAAGATTGATTGCATAGGCTAGATTTGTGTGCTGTTACAATGAGGGTAGATTAAAATCACCATAGGTATTGAAGTAAAAATTGGGATTCGTTTGTCCTAAAGATAGCTCCTTCAACCATATTCATTTGGCAGTAGCTTGATCTTTATTTATGATATGTGCCACCCCGTTTAATCTACAGCTTGCTGGTTCGATCATCGGCACCCGCGGCGAACGGATCAACGAAATTCGCCGTCGTTCTGGGGCCAAGATCAAGATAGCGGAGGCCCTCCCAGGTTCCAATGACCGCATCATCACGATTTCTGGAGATGATGAAGCAATCACCAACGCCCAGTATTTGCTTCAGCTCAGGTGAGAACAGAGCACTTCCAAGCAGTAACAATGACATTTGGACATTAACAGAGGAATTTGTCACCCTTACAAAGCATATGCCAAATGCATATAACATCACGCTCTGAGGCATTGTAAGTCATCTCATCACCAACACTAACCACACCTGATTTGTAGCCCTGCTTCTGTACTAAGTGTGACATTAAAAAAAAAACTAAAAGAATTTACTACAACCTCCAGAATGTCTTCAGTTTTGTTACAGGTGATAAAAGTAGATAGAATTATGTGATAACCTCCCTGCAAGAAAAACATTTGCTTTGGTAGCTGTGACACAGTGCACCACTAGTTTTGGTTCCTCCCATACAAAGGACTTTGATCCACAATTGACTTTACCAGGATATGTTTGTCTTCTTTAAATGTCTATTTTAGGATTCTGTTGATATTATCTCTACAAGTTTCCGAGAAATCAATCTGGAATAGGTCATTCAAATCCGGAAACACTGGTTAAGAGTTTTTTTTCTCTGAGTTGTCATGGGATCTTAGCAAAATTGACGAGCCAGTTTGTTTGATAACAACTCAGCAAATTTTGAGGTATATCACAACACTATGTTGTGTACAGTAAGACTCACTCTTCTGAAAACCATGCAAAGATAACACACATTTCATTCATTTGCATTGTATTGCTGCATAGAAAAAGAAGAAACTCATCATAGCTGTTAGGAAAGGCTTTCTTTTATTAATCATTAATTCACCTGTCAATTTCTACATCACTCCATAATCAACTTCTTAGAATTATATTAACTCTCTTAAAAGCAATAACATCAAATTGCTGTGGTAAACATTTTTTTTCCTGCACCAATTTCTTTTGACTTAAAATTGCCTGGTGCAAAATGCATGGTTCAGTTCTGTGGCCCATAAATTCCAAAGTTATTCACATATCTGGTGGTTTTCACAATTTTCTTCATTCCTGCCACTGGGGTTTGAGAAAGTCAAGTAAAGAACCACGTTGAAGTTTTCGTTCCGGGATGTGAATGGCAGCGATGCAAAGAAGATGCTCATATTTTTAATAATATATTAAAAGCTTTGCTACTAATCGGTTCAAGGACCAGAGTGGAGCCATTTCATCGAGCAAGACTTTCTTTTGACACTCACCCTTTACACTGAATGCTTGAAGACACAACCTTAACTTCTCTGAGTTCTTGTTTTAATTCTTTGATAGTGACATTTTTTTCCCTTTTATATTAAACTTGTTGCATCCTTTGCTAATTTCTGCATACGCCATCACCAAGACTAACTTTTCATGCGTTGCCCATCATGGAAGACTGGTGATTTTTTTGTTGTTGGAAATTCCAAGAGCAACAAAAAATCACAGTCGGCCACTGAAGGGCAACGACCTCTGCATCCGTAACTCATCAGCTGCCTCGACAGAAGAGGAATATTTAACGCCATGTTTGCTTTCCATCACTCGTCATCTCATAACCCGGTATGCAAAATAATAAAAAAAAAAAAAAAAACGCATTTTGATTGAAGTTTATTCACCAAGCAAGCCTTGCCCTTGGTCGTTATTGTATTAATTCTTCTTGGAAGCATTTTTACCGCCAGCCAACATTTCATCACCACAGATAGCAACAATGCCTTTCAAGTACACACTGATTGGGGAACTTGTTTTGTATTTCACATCAAACGTTAGTAGAAGAGAATGCCAAAGATCACAATTGAGGAAAGAAAAATACAAAATGTGGTTGCCCAGCAAAAAGGAAAGGTTTTGTTGTGGAAGGTTTTTTGAGTTTATTTCCAGCAAATGCCATATTAATTTGGGTCTTGCATCTTGTGTTCTCGCGTGGGTAACAGTACTTTGGGAGCTGATTTCAGCATGAGAATCTTCTGTTAGTATATCTTAGCATTCAGCAATTTTTACCTCATCAAATGTATTCCTGTTTTGATGATGAAATGATAAACAAGGTAAAAAAATAAAAATGAAACCAAGCATGTTGTTTCAGATTATAGATTGTGCATGATACTCACTGCATACCCTTTTGACATGCTATTAACTGGATTAACCTAGCATGCACAGTATCTGAATGATAACAAAAAGAAAGATATGCAAGGTGACAAGGTTTTCTTGTGCATGTGAAGATATCAATCTAATGCCTAGCAGCTTACTCCCGGTGCAAAGTCGGGAAAAATAAAAGTCACTGAAGAAGGAAACAGCGTTGGCTTCAGTTGCCAGAATAGAGAGAGCAACATCCTCGCGGAATGATGCTGCAACCTCGATTGTTGCAATAGAGGAGAGATGGATAGGGAAGTTGGGAAATAATTTTTATTTTGAGGATTTACGCCGGCTGAAACGTTATTCTTAAACACCGTAAACAGGACAGTTTCGACGACGACGGTGGTCAGGTGGGGGGACTCTGGAGGGTTGTCGCAGTATCTGTGGAGGGGAATTTGCCATTTGATGAAAGGAACATGGAGGTGATTTTGGATGGAGTGTAGAAGCGATCTGGACCGCTGTTTTGTTGTGGAACAAGCAAAAAGGATTCTCAGTCTGGATGTTTTGTCTGGAAACTGCTCGCTTTGTGGGAAGAAAAAAAAACATTCGGCAATGGGTTGGCAAAGCAGACAGCATACCAGCTAGCATGGAACATGTAGCTCATCCTTCAAATAGAAGTTTCATTGGACCACCAGCTGTCATGTTCTTTACTTGAATTCCTCAAACCCCTGTCAAGCTAATGAGGACAAATTTGTGAACAAGATACGTGGCTGTTATACCTGTATGGGGAAAAAGGAGAGCCTCAGCCCCACCTCTCCCCCCCCTCCCAAAATAATTGAATCCTGCAAGGTTCTTTATTTGGTATTATGCCAGGTAGTGGTTAAGGTGCACCTCAGCCAAGTAGTGAATACACAATATGAAAGTCTGTCCTTTGTCGGACGTAGTTATTGGAGGGGGGGGGGGGTAAATTATCTGTGGTCTCATTGACATCATTCTACTTTGACACAGTACTGCAAATCACATTTTCAAACTGAACAGTATTCACGTTGCTCTAATTCTGCTCTTTGTTTTTGTATTTTCATTTTTTTTCAACAGCGTGAAGAGATACTCCGGAAAGAGCGGATATTAGCCAATAGAGAGTGGTAGACCCAGGCTCTTATGATCACTACTACATTATTTGGAATCAGTAACCCCACCCCCCACAGCAGTCAATTCATTTATTCCTGCTCTGCCTGTCACCCCTTCATTTATCTCAGTACCTTACCCATCTCCTTCCATTTTTTTTTTTTTGCTCCAACTTATGTTGCAGGCAGAAAAGAAAAAGGAAGGAAAAAAATGTAAGTGACCTACTGACAAACTTTTGACAGAATGCCATACTTGAATCCTTGTAAATATTGCCACTTAAAATGTTTAACATTTGGTTTGTACTACATTACCATTTTCACTTATGTAGAAGTGTTATTCCTTGTGGGTGTTGCTCTGTACAAAGATAACTGAATACAAACTTTCCAAGGTTTTCTCTGTTTTTTTTTTCTTTTGTTATTCAGGATTAGTGATAAGATTTGACAGATTCGGCAGTTAACACACTTTGACAGGCAGGTTGAAGTGGCAATGTGAAAGGTGTGGGTAGATTGTATCAAAATATGTTGTACTATGTGCATGGTTCAGAGAACAGAATGTGGTACTTATTCACTGCAGTTACAACTCATGCATATTCATGTGGGACTTGGCTTGACTTTATCTTTATTTAAATTGTTGATGAAACAGGATGAACATCTTTCTACCTGTCAGCTGAAATCAACCTTCAGCAATCACTCCTAAAATTAGAAATCCTGACAAATAAACCGACTTGTTCACATGCATTTTAACAAAGTTCAAGTGGTAGTCGTTCGTGCTGTGTATGGCTTTTCCTTACCATGCTGATGCAAATCGTATCACTTACACCATGGATAAGAGGAGGGTTAGGTCATTGTAAGTTCAGACCACAAAGGTGCTAACAGTTCATTATTATATTTTTATGGCAAAATTGTTCAAAGGTAGGTCATTTCCCTTTTTTCCCAATGTACCCATTTTGTTGTTGACTGTGATTCTTTCTTGGAAAATATTTTGCTCCAGGTTTCATTGACAGAAGTGACCGAATGGTGCATTTACACACAAATGTTGGGTACAGTGACTCACTTTATCGGGGGATGTAAGGGATGAGTCATACATTTGGAAAGTGCAGCACATGATAGGAAAATACCATTTGCTTTAGAAAATCAATTTGGGTAACTTTTAAAGAGAAATGATTTACTTCATGACTTTCATTGGTTGCAGCTCACTGAAAATGAGCATTTTAAACATTAAGAGAATTTGATGGGAGCAGAGGGTGGTGAAGATAAGTAAATGATATTTGAGGTGTAAGGGTCTTTATTGTAACTTCAAACTTAATGCTACTTCATGGTTTCAGATAAAATAGTTTATTGTGCAACAGAAGGGAAACATGGAAAGTTGAAGTGAAGGTTGGAAGTGGGCGATTTGTTTGATGTCCCCAGGAGAGAAATATCTGACTTATAGCCCATGCTGCTGGATATGACTGAAGCACTCTAAGAATAAAGATGAAAAAAAAACATGTCATGGACAGAAAGAGGTAGCAAACCTAATTGACGATAGTGGTTCATTTTCTGATTGTGCATTTAGGTTTTTTTTTGTTCACTCATAATGAAGTAGAACACTTTGCTCTGTCACCTACACAACATCAGCTTTGTTATCTGAAGTAAATGTCATGCCACGCCTTAGGGGAAATTCAGCTTTGTCAGTTTTGAGGGTCGTTAGCAGTCTCTCTGTAACTCCATTTGTTTATTCAGCCCATTGTGTCCTATTGAATTGTCTTCCATATGTGAAATAGAAACAAATCTTGGGTTTTCATTTTAATTCCATTTTTAGATCTTTGTTTTCTCTTTCTCTCTTTTGGATATTTTTTCTTTGTTAAGAAAGAATAAAATTTGTCAAATGGATGTATTTCAGGCTGATCCCTGGTCTTTTATCTCTGATCTTGGTGTTTCGCCAGTATTACTATAAGTAAGAACTTTCTACTGTGGTTTAAGTTAGAAATTATCAATGAAGTGTAGCAAGTCACTTTTATATTCAAGATGGAATATATGAACGTCTTAGTCGTCTCTGCTCTCCATCTGCATTCAGCAAGCTTTTACTAAGACAATTACTTTCACCGTGTAACTGATGCAGGATGGCTGTCATTCCTGCATTTTTTCAAAATGCACTAAAGGACTTACTGCACTTACAGTTGTAAAAACTACCCTACCTTGATCCTTCTGTCTGAAATAAATGCAAAACTCCCCACATTTCAAAATAAATGCTTTTGCATTAGAGATTTGTCGTGGTTTTTCCGACTTAAGTCCTCTGTTATACCACTGGATACCCTTCCGCTAAGATTTTAGATACAAAAACTAAACCAAACCTCACTACTGTAATTAATTATCTACTTGGTGGAATTTCTCCTGAAAGAAAAGTGGCGTAGATGTTTTCCAGGTTTGTGTAAAAGGAAAGAGAAAGGTTTTTGGACAATCAATGATAAAGGCATTTTTTTATTTATATCAAATGGTACAATCCTGGCTTTACTGTCCACACCTTTGGAAAGAAAATCTATTCTAAAAGACTGCAATTACTCAAAATTTTAGACCAACCCCGAGTTCACATAAATAGTACTGAAACAGAGGAATCAAACAGGAAAAAGATCAATCTATTATCCACAGAATGGGTACAAGTTCAGGAACCATGGAGTTTCAAGGGGACATAATGCGATTTGTTAACCAAAGTGAATGTATTGGGGACTTAATTGTGTAGTTGTCTTTGTGCCAACATTGTTCCTGTTTTATTCAACCGACTTGCCTCCTCCATCCTCCTTACTGATACTCCTCCCCCCCCCCCCCCGACCCTAAACAAAGAAAAGAGATCAGTCAACAGTCATATTTTAAGTATTCAACACTGAATGGTCACTGAAGCTGTCACAGTGCTGGTTCCTGACCTAAGATGCGCATGTTCACCTAGTTATGGAGCAGGAGATAGGGGAGGGTGCAGAGTTTTGGAGCAGGACAGACGGAGGGATAATGCAGGGTTATGGATCAAGAGATGATCAGGTATGGTAAAGGGTATTGGAGCAGGAGAGTGGGAGGGTGCAGGTGAATGTCTCCAGTGGTATTGGTTTTCCCAGAAGAAACCCTGAACACCTAGTCCACACAGAATTTCTATAATATGCTAAAATCATGTCTTGAGGAAACCCTTTTCTGCAGGATAGAACATTAGGTAATATCAAGTTGCACCATGGTGGTTTGGGTTGGTTCCTCCAATGAAACCTCATTATGTATGGTATCATGGGAGGATTGGCTGCCCAGAAACAAAAATTGTAAAACAACTACTCCTGCTGAAGGACTGAGAAATGACTTCTGACCTGATGACATCAGTGCACCACTTTGGGCCTACTTGTCACTGGTCAATGACAAGTTTGATCAGCGTTATCTTTGTCCATCATCAGAAGGATCAGGCATGCTCAGTGATTCACAAAATAATCAAAACTGACTTCCTGAAGGCATCGCACATCTAGAGTCCGCCTTCAATGTATGTCCTCCATTGTTAAACAAATGGGTAATAATTTATCCTGGGCACTTACCAAACTCAGGAACTATTGGGACAAGACAGTCCCATGTACGTCCCATTACACCACATACTGTAAGCACATCAGAATGATCCCCTCCCCCAAAGCTCTCCCTTCCATAACCAAGCCCATGACTGCAGAAGAAGTGTTTTCTCGCCCTGAATATTTGTACACAGGATTATCATGCCAAAAGACCTGTGCACATGTGCAGTCAATGTATACCAAAGTCAAAGCCAATGTTTCGAATTTCAAAGTTACCCAGTTAAGACCTGAGAGGAGAGATGTGACACCAGTTATTAAGTGCTACTTCAAATTCCAAATATCCGTTTGGCCTAATCCTGCCAGACAATGGATTCTTGTACATGAAACTTAATTAGCGAACTAATTATTAGACCTTGGTGAAAAAACAAGAGTGAGACTGACCCTTTCTAAGTAACGTAAAATTTTCACTCGAGTCAAAACCTGACCTTCAAACCTTGATGAAGAAACTTGCTTTAGCAAAGATCTGGGTTCATTTAAAGTGTACTGTCTAAAGTAAAAAATATACTGTACATCACAAAGTTAAAAAAATAAATTCAAATAGTCCAACTCTCATTTTTACAGGACATTCCTGAGCTGAGATAAAAAAAATGTTGAAAATTTCATTCAAGCTTAGATTGTGCACCAGTTTGTTTTGACATTCTCATACCAATAAATTGTTTTGTTAGTTTTTCCTTTGTTTTTGTTTGTTTTTAAGCCATTGCACCTTGTCAGAAAATGTGATCACCATCTCACTGTTATGGGGTGACCATAGATACCCATCTCCAAGTGACATGCTATGCAAGAAAGCAAACAAGTTAACTTTTCAAGGTTATGAAACTTTTTATAAATTTCAAAAGGAAATGTGAGGTATACCAGAAGGGCATCTCAAATTATCACAACATTCACTAATTCAGTTCCAATCATGTGTACCATCATCAAATAATTTCAGAGCCACAACGATACATACAACAATGTATAACAAGGTACCATACTTGAGAAGTCAAAGCAAACAAAAATTGAGTAATTGATGGGTAGGAAGCCAGAAATAAGCAAAGCTTTTCTAGTCTGGCTGCTCTGAAAGAAAGTGACAAGTGGAATAAAGGAGTGACAAAAATGAAATGAGAAAAAAACAAAAACAAGAAGAATTGTGATGCATGTATGTCCTATTAACAATTGGAGTCAATTGTAAATGGCCAATAAGTCAAAAAGATACTTTTTTAGAGAAGATTTTTATGTGTGGATAGTTCTCTTACTTTCAATTTCATTAGGCAGGGAATTCAATAAGGTTGCACCACACCTTCGAATTTGAGTTTGGGTTAGTTTTGTCTTAGAGTGGGGAACATGAAAATTGCTTCTACGTGATTGGGTATCATAACTATATCAAGCATTGCTATAGGTGAAGAAAGAACTTAAAGGCTGTATTGCATCACCCTAAGCTATATTTTTACCTCCCAGAAAGCAAAATTCTCAACTGGTTCTAAGTTACAGTACTCTTAGATTGACAGCAAATTCGAAAGATGCAGAGCAGCCTGTATTACACAGCGTACACTGGGATCCATTGTTTTGATTACACATGTGGAGGACTTTAAGACAGGCTGAGGGAGGGACTAGAGGTAGGTGGTTGGGAAACTGTCTGGGGTGATGAGTTTTTGTCTTTAAGGTGGTAGGAGCTGTGAAATTTGAACATGAATATGCCCAAACGATACTAGCAAAGCTCACTGACAGGTAAAAATAAACACTTCTAAAGAGAGGACCTGTAGGGACCGGCAGTAAAATGAGCATTATGAATATTCGTAACTAGCCCTTTCTGTAGATATAACAAGTTCTTCAAACATGTTATCAAGCATTTTCCTATGCTCATATGATATGCAGTAGCTAACATCAAGTGCTAAAATGAAAGCAATGTAGACGGTAAGAAATGCATGTTGGAGAATAAAATTCTGAACTTTATACAACATACCGCCTAATTAGCTATGTCTTTGCTAACATTTAACATATGTCAAACTAATTATAGAGTGGATGTTTTTCAACATTTTATATCTCAGTAATAGATCAAGCTGTAAAGATGAAAGCGTGAGAGCTGGGTGAATACCATTTGTTTTTTGCAACCTCAAAAAAAAAGTATTTCTGGTAAATTCTAGTACAAGGGTATACTTTAACCCACTATGGGAACTTAAACAGCGAGGTCTGAGTCCGCTGATGAATCCCATAATGAAGATTTCAGTCAAGACCCTGCTTCATAAAACTCTTGTGGGTACCATGATAGGATCTTATTCAGCCAAGCTATGGCTTCCTAAAAACCATAATCTGGCTTTATGTCCAGACCTGATATCATCAAACCCTTGAGGTCTTCAACAAAGCTCTGGGCTCATAAAGCCCATGATGGCATACTACGCCAAGACTAAGCTTTACAGTGTTTTCTTTACTTCGTTTCACAAAACTCTCTGATGAGATCTTAAGATATGATGTTCGGTTAATAAGGACTTAATAACCTCTCTTGCTCCTCTCAGTTTTTATATATTTTGGTATGTAGGTAATTGAATTATCCTTAAATTGATCAGAGGTTGTGTTCCTTGATTACACTAGTTGATTACTTTTATAGATCACAGTGCGATACATGGACAGAGACATTTTCCTCCTGACCTCCAGTCTGACAACCCATCATCTCCAACTTACTCTGTTACTGCGCAACTCGTGGACACCTGTAACAGTCATCTGATGAGAGTGACTCAAAAAAAAAAAAAATACAAGACATTAAAATGTATCTCTGATCCTGCTTTAATAGCATCCAATGTAGGTTTGAGATTACGGTGTGATGCTATTAGCGTTCACAGCACCAGTCAACATAAATCAAATTTTAGTATTAAGTTCATTCAATTTCAGTTGTTAATGCTTGGGGTGATAGTAAAATTATCTGAAGAAGGATCATGATGGCAGATGATGCATTCTGCCTAGCTACATGACATGCCGCCCTCATTCCTCCATTTTACCCACCTAAAATAACTTGATATGATCCAGATGAAACACTAAACTGAAAAATTTGTTTTCCATTTCTGTCCTTTACTGTAAATTATTAAATTGAAAAAAATCAGCTGCTTTCACTACATAAATTCCTCTGTAATAGACTATAAAGCTACCATATTCAATGCATAGATTATAATTAATAATTAAAGCTAGTTAAATGTATAATTTTTTTTTAAATAACACAAAATAACAACAGGACAGAATGAAAACAATGACAAACATTTTACGGTGCCACCATCCTTCCACTACAGTATGCTCTCTGGTTGCTTATATGATTATGATAAGAGTCTGCCTTCTAAGGAGTTAGAGCAGATTTTCCATGTCTCCATATATCTGTCTATAATTGATTTTGCTTATTTGTTTTCACCCTCTTTTTGCCATGTCAACTTCATTTACATTTTAAGACTCAGAACAGGAAACACATTACTTTTATCGAAATTGCAGTTCTGTACCACCACCCAGCCAACCCATAATGTTGTGGCACATACTTTGTGTAACAATTCAAACTAAATCTTGAATGCCATGTTTGGTAACCATGGCAACAGCTAAAATTACTCAACAGTGGTCTGAAACAGGTTGTATCCATTTTCAGTTGGCAGTGTTTTGTAAATTCTCAGAGACTGGAGAAACATCAAATTCTGGAGCAAGAGGCAATATTGCAGATTCAAGGTCACTGCATATACATGAATGTTGAACATTACAGAAATCTATTCCTGGACAGCACAATTGAAGGGCAATTCAAACATTAACGTCAGCAGGCACGACTATAACTGCGGTAGTCGGGCGAAGTGTTTGCGATGTTTTCGAGGAGATGGTGGCACAGAGCCAAATGATTTGATTCTTAAATGGAACAGTCCATGTTGTTGTTAACATTTCATATTCCATTACATTGATGAAATGGATGGTTCCAGTATGATGCTAATGCTTTATGGCTTTTGTTGTAGCACTGCATTTAAGGTCAATTTTCCAGCACGGGAAACCTGCGATGCATAGTCATCACACACTTCCATTGCTGAAGGCGTAATGTAATAGTCACAACTGAGATAATACTGTAAGCACTGTAATGGAGAAAAATTTAGAAAAGACCAATTGCAATTTCTGTTCCTAAGTCTTCCTCTCTAATGTAGCCACTGCTTGTTGTTTTTGTCATGAAATGGATGCCACTTACTCACCTCGGTACACAGATCGCTTCCTATCACCACACTGGCATTCAAGTGCTAACTATGCCTTCACATGCACTTATGGTCACCAAAAACTAAAATGTTTTATGACACGTTTGCACGACCATACCTTTACCCCGATAAAATTGGAACTGGCAAGCTAGGCATTATTTTTGCTGGAATTAATGAAAAGCAGAAAACACTGAACATTGATGTAAATCTGTCATTCACTGAATTGGATTCTAAATGACAGGCTAGACATAAATGAAACAAACCCAGACAGTTATCCCATTTCTTTGTTTTCAAATGTGTAGCAGTTCGACTGAAGATTGTTGGCTCAAATCTGTTCGTGGAAACTTTCTAAACATGCAGTGTAAAATAATTTCCACAGTCACCTTCAACTACTTCATATTAGTAGAAATTTGGATTCACTTATGTATCAATGATATTGGATATGTCATTTAAGTTATCAACAAATTCAGTACGTACTTTGCGAGTACAAGAATTTCAGGGTTTCTTAGTTTGCATTCATGACCAGGAAAATTACTCAAAGACACATTTTCTACTTAATTATTCCACTGAACAATGACTTAAAATGATCACCTGTATCGTCAGGTGCCCAGCAATCATTGATCATAACTTGAAACTGAGCACAACAACTCAACTTTCGGGAATATTGTTTGACGTCCTGTCAGTCGTGCACATGATTTAAGGGTTTCTGAGAGAAAAAAAACTTCATAAAAAATAAAGACAAACTTATTATTTACGCATGCGACATTTGGCCACCTAGCTGCCAATATGCAGACAACTAGAAGTCATCCTGCCCCTCAAACAATTGTGAATGAATTTTCAACAAATTTTGATTGTTTTGGCCATTTTTGGTCAAAAACAGTTGAAGGCTTTACAGCTTTTGAGGGACTGACCTCTCCTGTGGTTGCTATATTGAAAATTGTTCATGTGTGTACTCTTCAGTACGGTAATGCACGATTGTTAGAGGTCTTCAAATGTAGAGCCTCGTTGAATCAGTTTATACTACAGTTGGTAAACATTAACATTCCAAACTGAATACAAATAGTAATAATTGTACAAAATGCAGCATTTATGTTAAAGCATTGTTTGAAAGAACGTTACCAAATCAAGAAATAACAATGAACCAATGTCACTGAACATTGGCAGTAGAAAATTATATATAATGTCTTTGCTTAAATTTTGCATAAAGACATTGCTGAAAATTGTTGACCTGCAACTAATTTACAACTTTGAACTGGTGTCTGCTGTCTCGACAGCTCCAATAGCTTCCATTTCTTTGATTTCTTCAACCCTGTATCCCAGTTCTGCCATTATTTCTAATGTGTGCTGGCCAACTTCAGGATTGGGGCTTGACCTTGATATTCCTGGTGTTCGAGACAGACGTGGTGCGGGAGCAGGTTCACATTCACCGTGGTGATTGGGTAGAAATGACTGGTTAGCTTTGTTGTGCGGGTGATTAGGTGCCTCGTCTCGTGTCAGCACCGGGGTGATGCAAGCGTCCTTCCCATCAAAGACCTTGCACCACTGGGCCTGAGTTTTTGAAGCAAAGATCTTGGCAAACATCTTCTTCACGGCAGGCCATTCGCTTTGGTCCATTTGTGATGGCAGTTCATCTGGGGAGAGCTGCAAGCCTGATGGAAGATACACAACATGACAGCAAAAATAAATAACTTGTACCTTTAAGATAGAATGGTGTTATTCAGTGTGACCACCAAGAAAGAATGTGATAGAAAGGTATTAAATTGTAAAATATGAAAAGCATTGACTCAGCCCTGGCGAATTTGCCAGTTTTGGAATAATATTTTGCATTTTCTTTTCATAGAAGATAAAATAACTAGCGTAAAGGAAAACAGAGTGACTTTTACTGTACTACCTGTGCCATTGGAAATTATTATGAATAAACTCAGACAATAGTGACGTTTCAAATCTGAAATCATCCCTTGTACTGTTGAAAGACAATCAACCAAATTTGGCTGATTACAAAACAATAACCCATGCAGTGAAACACCTCAAGATGTAAAAGCTTCACTCAATCTCATGATATCCTGTTAAAGAGCTTGAGTATTACAGAAGATCAACACACACACATATATGTCACATGCATTTGACTGCACATACTGAGAAGCATCCCTACAGCTGTACAGCATATCCAGATTGGTAAGTTAGAAATAGATATAACAACAGAAAAGAAGGAAATCCTGCCCATGCAAAGTTCAAGGAGATGTTTTGCTGTTTCCAAATATAACTATGTCCATTATGTCCAAAGTGATCCAAATACAACAAAAATAAAAACAAAAAAAAAAGAAACTTGTCCTCATTAGATGGATGAATATGACTCGAAGGGAAGTCGCAGCCTCCTCGAAGTCAGATTTAAAGAGAAAAAGGTCATTTGAAGGCTTGGGATGGTAGAAATCACCTTGGCAGCATGAGATGTTACAACTGAGTACAAAGAAAGTAATCAAAATGTTTTAAAATTACTTTGACCGAACTTGCTTCTGCTGGCACAACTCTCCATTTAAGGTCAACAAGGCTGCAATCTACAGGGATTAAATTCGTCAACAGAAGAATCGGTAGCTGCCAGGTCTAGCATACGGCACTAAATACACAATCAGGGAGTTCGTACTTGGCTCAAAGATTAGTGTCTGAGCTACTTCGCCTTGCCATTTTATCATATTTGTGATTTACACTTATTGAGCCACTTCAGTATCCAAACACCTGATCGGCTTCCAGTCTGACAGTTTATTAAAGAGCCTTCACAAAAATGTTAACTCTACACTTTTCTGGCTCTGTGCTATGAATGTCCTCAAGTTTAAGGTTAGAATGTTGACTCTGACAACACACTCGAATGATGATAAGTTAACCATTTCTGGGTCTGATAGTGTGGGTATCCCAAATAAAGTCCGGAGAGGTTATCTCTGGTGATATATTCCATTTATTATTCTCTCATAGATAGAGCACCACATGTACAAAAAACATATGAGTATCATAAACTTAAGCTACGATCAAATGCAGACCTCCTACACTTTCTGGGGAATTTTCATGACTTCCCCCAGGACAAATTAAAGAATTTCCATGACTTTCCCACTAATGGCTTGCATAAAGATTTCAACTATAATAGCAAAAGCCAAGGCAATATGAGGTGAAGAGAATAACAAATTTTGACATTATGAGTTAACAATAAATTTTGTTTTACCAGTGTGAACATTTTTCATGCCTTTTCCAGGATTTCACACAATTTTTCTGAATTCTGAAACTTGTCTTAGCCTTGAAAATTTCTTCAACATTTTCAGGGCTCTCCACATTTTGCATGAACTCTGTAGATGCAGCAATTCAAAATTGATGTCTGACATCTACCAAATGTTTGTGCACCTGTCACATTACTTTTTACATTACTATTTAATTTATTTATTTTAATTTTACTTCAACTTGATTAAAGCACTTCGTAAAATTTACAGAGGCTATTCACATACTGACTTAATTTACATCAACTTGAAAAAAAAATACATAAATAGCAACTAGACTCATCACTTGGTACATTTCAAAGCGATGACTTGTTTGCTTATTTCATCTCATCCACTGATAGTTATCTCAACATCAGTTATGAAAATTCCCAAGTGGCGGTGACCTAACCGTGACCTAACCTAGTTGAGGGAATAGACCTTGTCACATCTGGGACCAATGACGATAAGATCGGAGAAGATACTGACTGCCTGCGAGCGTTGCGAGTCACCTCGGGCCAGGTTGCCATGGTATCGGTTAACAGACCCGTGCTGACTGAGACCTGTTTTGCTCGAATGACATACGAGCACGATCTAGGGATTCTGGCTTAAGTCGCTTGCAACTCCCTCATGTAGGCGTGCTTGAGAGACAATTAGAGTCATTATCTCCTTTGAAAGTAAACTTGGCACAAACAAACAACAAAGATGATGTCACAGATGTGAGCACTTAATGAAAGTGCACTTTTCAGAAACTTGTTTGTTGTTCTTGTACCTTCTTGTTCTGCATGTTGTGGCCTTGGAACAGATGTGGAATGCTGATCAGCTTCAAGGGATGGAAAGTTTACAAGGAATTAAACCTTTGTAATCACTGAGTCTTGTTACAAAGGCATCGATTTTGGAGAAGAATATGAAGAAGAAAATTTGACAAAGAGTTACACAATTTGGCTAAGGGCAGTATAGCTTAACGGCATCCATCCCATCTGCTTCATGTGCTGTGATATTTTGTTTCCATACATGCATTGATTCTGTGGAACGTTGTTGGCTAACAATGTTGGTAGAACTGCTGAAGTCATGTATTCCTTTGTAGAATATAAAATGCCCTCCCCTCCCAAACCATCTGCAGTTTGTCTGAAGTAATGTTTCCCTATAAATAAAAGTATCAAAGGCATTGCTGTCATTGTGGACAAGCTTTCAGCTACTAAACTTGGACACAAAATTAATATTTTCAGTCCCTGTCAAAGTTGGTGCCAACTGGAGCAAATGTATGGCAGTTGGGTATTACTGCAAAAATGTACAGCATCTACTTGAAGCATTATTTCTCTTCATGGAGAGAGGAGGACTATTTTCATGTTTTTCAAACATCTGTCTCGTAAAGGTGCAGCAAACACAAGTCACTCGATGCTCCAAAGTAAGATATCATAGTTCCAATGCAGAGACAGCGGGACTGAAGGAAGGCTCAATGGTTCTCAAAATTCCATGCATTTCTACATAAAATCAGCTATCTGTAGCACAAAAAATGAGGTCGTCAAAGTCATACTATTGGTCATGTTTGGAATAGGTTACATATATTCCTCTTCATTTTTTCTGATAGCTTTAAGACAGCGACAACAAATGCAGTTTGTCAGTTTGACAAGATTGGCTAAGCAGGTGGGAACTAACAGGGTTAATGCACCATAAGGAAACAAAATTTCATGACTTTTACCAGAACTATTTCATGACCTCTGCTTGACCATTGATGGCCAAACTTACAAGAATTTGCCTGATGAATAACGGCACAAACAATCGTAATGCTAAAAACTAAACTGTTCTTGTTTTTCATGAAAAAAATAGCAGTCTGTTTTCAATTGCATGACTTTTCCCTGATGTCATTTTTACTTGATTTCACACATTTTACAGGCCTGGGAAGTGACTAATAAAATTGCATGACTTTTCCAGGCCAAAAGAACCTTATTCTAGGACAGCAAAATGTTTGCTGTCACTTGTTTTGCCTTTGTTTAAAATTTTAAGTTTCTTCCTACCTTCCAATAGTTTTGCATAAAACTGAGGTTCCAGGGCTCCTACAGCCATATATTTTCCATCCAGTGTACGATAGGTGTCGTAGAAGTAAGCCCCACCATCGAGGAGGTTAGCCCCTTTCTCGTCCCCTAAAACACCAATGTCCCGGGCCATGAAAGTCCACGCAGAGATGTATGCAGAGCCTTCCACCTGTAAATTAGACGGATAAGAACACACTTTTTGTGCCTTCAGAAATGTTGATGTTGGTTCAGGACCACATGATTGATCTCAGAGGGGAACTATTTTTTATTTAATGATGATGCCAATCACAAATTCTTTACTATGTTGACCCTCTGCAATTTAACTTAAGAAAGCGTTGAGAATAACTGTTAAAGGATCACTGCATGCTTCTATTCTTTGATTCTCCGTGACGTCGTGGCTGGTTTGGGATTGGAGAGATTTTGCGGTTACTTACAAATAATCGATACCACACTCGCAAGATCTCTATTACAAGTGATAGTTTACTGATACTGTACGACTACACTTCGACGTACACTATCAGGAAAAAAACACATGTCCCATACAGAGACAAACACTGTCCAAAACTTGAAAAATTGTTCACATACTACCAAAATGCAAAGATGTTAAGCATTTTTACAAATTATGGCAGGAAATGCAAATGCTGGAGTTTAAGGCACCTGTACACAGGTAAGCATCTGCAATTTTGCTGTTTTGCACAATGTCTTGACTCATAAGCATATGTGTTGTGTGCCAATGTATGAAAATGTATGGTTTCCACCAAAAGTTACTCTAAACTGCTTTGAGATGATCAAAACAAGATGTACAATCCACTTAAGGGCATCACGGCTGATAGCTTTGAGAAACTTGAAAGGTTCTGAAGTATATGGAGACAAAATTAATGCTATAGGGGTGAATTCCAACTTTCATTTCATCATTTATATAGACGATTTCAATATTTTTAGGGGCTATTACTCATTACCAAGTGGAGAACGATCAAGAGATATCTTAAAAGAGTATTTAGTTCAGAAATGCTACAAGTGAGAAAATGTTTTCGTTAAGTCTGGCAAGTTGTCATAAATTAAACTTGCATTCACACAGCCTATGATGCATTGGTCTCATTTGTCTCAATTATTTTCTTTCTGATGATGTGCTAATATTCAGCACAGGACACATCTAACCTGAAATCCTGAATGCTGTTACAGTTGATTCTTAGTCATAATGTTGCTCACATAAAGTAAGTGCAACCAACATGTTTAAGAGATTTGACAAGACAGATTGTGTTGACGGATATATCTCTTTTTCAATATTGCTCGGTAAAACCAAATCTGCAAATGCAGAGATAAATGTCTGGCATTGTAATTAGGTGATTGATGATCGAGAAAAATAAAGACAAAATGATGCAAGTATAGTTATGAAATATCAAGCAAAAATGTAGGTAAACATCTCCCCAAAGTTTCATTCAAAAATATTATTTCCCTCACAAGTTAGGGCCCTATACAGTTTTAAAATGAGGAGAAAGAGTGCAGCAATCTATGCTTAAGTTAAATGGAAACAGACTTCAGTAAGTTGAATTATGATGTCACACAACCCCTGATAGCAGGAATTCCAATGCCTTTCTTTTTTTCTTACTTTCATAAATGCCCATGATGTACACTTGTACACATTTGATGTTGAATGGCTGAGGTGTATCATGCACTTATCAAGTTATTGATACTTTGATTTGAATCCAGGCATAATTGTTAACACTATCTAAAGATTATGAAGAAAACAAAAACTGTTTAATAACATGTGCACAGTCAAATGATGTCACCCAGATCTCAAAATGGCAGCTTCCTGGTTGATTTTTTACGAACTTTCAAATTGCAGTATCTTGAAAGGTAAACAACCTATGTAGATGAAATTTGTTGTGGTATTGTATCCATCACATGTCATTCTTTCATTTCCCTTGATGGAACCCAAAAGAAAGAAAAACCAGAAGCACAATTGTCTGTGTCACTTTGTCGTGACTGTTAGCTGGCTTCTGTATCACTGCAGAGAAATTCCTCTTCTTATGTGTTTTAAATTTTCGATCGATTTTATCGATTTATTATTTTCTCTTGTGATAGTCACATTGAATACACAGTGTGTCTCATTAATAATTATGTGGGTTAATCATATTGGTCATCGCTGGTCGTCGACTATGTCACAAGCCACAGAGATCACAGTCAATTACATCATAATAGCCACGCCCTTCATATACATGCATACTGTTAGAACAGTTGGGCGGGAAGTTTGAACATATAATGTTGCCCATAAGAAGTTCATCTCAAAACATCAAGAATATAAACGAAAATGGTTTGAAATGACTTAAGAAAGTCAGGAGACATGTTCCTTGCATGGACTTCCCCTCTGACTGCACACTCTGCAGGCAAGGCAACCACAAATTCAATTATGCAATAGTAAGACGATTTTGCCAAATTTCTTGCAAAGAACGATAAAATTTCAACAAACTTTAACTCTAAGAAAACATGAGAACATATTTTACAATTTGTCATGCTTTAGCAGATCGAGATTTTGATGTGTAAAATTTGCAATGCAGAGGCATTTTTCAAATATTATGTGCTCTTCCTACCTGTAATAGGGGCGTTTACTCATTTCAAACTGCTTAGAGTGCAAATTTCTTTCTCTTTAACAATTTATTAGAGAATCGTCCTCACAATTCACAGATTATGAGATCATCCTGGCTTTTTAATAATTCCAAAATATTCCCTGGGCAATTTGCAATTTATGCAGGATGAGCAAAGTGCTTCGATCCAAATGCTAAATGAGGTTTCAGCTGCCATTTGTTCTGCAGAGTCGAGAGTACACATGAAGCATGATCCAGGATTAACATATTTAAGATGCAAATCCTTCCCAGGGTTGTCTTTTAGCTAGCTGTTTGCGACATAAAAACCTGTCTGCCAAATTGGCACATGACCTTAAGTTTAAACATCCAAAGCAAACAGAAAAGAACTGACATTTATATATGCTAAAAATCCAAGGAAGGGAGACATTTGCATGCAGGCAGAACAATTTCTCTTTGAGCTACATTATTTTTCTTTATAGCTCAAAGACACTTCTTTACACGCAAAGAGGAAGAATGCAAAAACACATTGGGGTTTCGATGAATTCCTTACACAACATTTAGACTGGATGCATACAGGTTCCATTGTCGAGCAAAGACATGTGTTTGTACTGTGGCAGAAATCTTTGGAGCTAAAACATCTGGTGACCCCAAACAGACTCTCACTTCAACCATCTCAACCTTTGACCTCCACCTACAAGAACAGAGTTCTTACACTTAATGTGGTACACATGCATTACCACATCTGACCAAGCTTCCCATCTTGAGATACCATGTTTACAAGGTTTTAACTATTCGTACCTGTTGACCTCGAATGACCACAGACCTCCAGCAAAAACAATAAGATTCTTGTATTCAATAAGATATACCTACATTCCGAAAGCTTAACAACTGTGCAAGTTTGACTTCATGAGATATCATTTCTACAGGGAATTTTACAATATGACTCCTGGTTGATCCCAACTAACTTTTAACCTCCACTTAAACCTACAGAGATTTGGTACTCAATGTCGTACATGTACCTACTAGTGGTTGTGAAATTCAAATCCGCCCTTAGTCAGTCGGGTACTCATGTACCCGAAAGTATGCAGGTCTTCTCTTAGGCTATGACTAAAAGGCACAAATGCATTGTGTTTTTGATGATTTAATGATCAATTTCAGAATCAGGTCATCACATCATCCATTGCGCATCCACCGGTACACACAGATGAGATCTGTTCAAGCTTCTCCTTTTGAAATATTGTGTTTAAAAGGTCTTCAATATTTGACCCCTGTTGACCTTAAAATGACCTTTGACCTCTGCTACCAACAACAGAGTTCTTCTACTTGACATAATGTGTTCACATGCTCAGTTTTTCAAAATTTCCATCTGAAGCTTGAGATATCAAAGTTTTCAGTGTTTGAACTCTGGTGATCTCAGATGACCTTTGACCTCTACCATATGAGTAAGGTTTTTCTACTTGGTGTGGCACAATCACATGCTACTGTATGTTTCAAAAGTTTTCATGATTCCTACCTTGAGATATTATGTTAACAATGTTCCTCTGGTGACCTCAGAAGACCTTACACGCCCACTAAATATGACAAGTTTCTTCTACTTGATATAATGTATGAACATACTACATGTTATTAAAGGTTTCCATTCATGATTCCTATCATTAGATATTGTGATGACAATACTATCAGTGTTTGATCTTTGATGATCTTTGACCTTCATAAAAAAATGAGAGAGTCCTTTTGGATATATCATATTAACATGCAAAATATTACACGTTTCCAAGTCTCATATATTGAGCTACCACGTTAACATTTTGGCCTCAGGTTACCTCAGATGACCTTTGACCTACACTTGAAAAATGCTGAATCTGAAGTCATTAATTGAGATACTAACATCATCCAGAGAGTTGTTCAATTGCTCGACTCCTGTTCATTCACCACCCCTTCCCCTTTTTTTCTCACTTCTCAAACAAATCAGCCATATCTGATGGACAGACAAAAAATAGCATGAAAGACTAAATTTTGAAGAATCGAAAGAAATTTAAATGTAAGGGTAAAACAATGTCTGTAAAATCTAATTAATAAAGCCAGAATAAAACTTTGGTCATTTACTGTTAATTTAATGATCAATACAACTCAAATTCAGTCACGTTGCATATCACTAGAAAAGATAAACTCAGTGGTATCACAACCAAGAGGCAGTGCAGGCATGTTTTGAACCTGTGACAAAATTTCGCTATTGTCACCAAATTTTCTGAACGCTTTGTCACATATGGTCACAGAATTTCCAAAATGCCACAAAATGTCCCAGAAGTTCAAGTAAGTTTTGTCACAGAATATCACTATGTCACAGGAACTTCCATTCCCTGCATCACATTACCTTTGACCTCCTAAAAGCCACAGGGTTCTTCTACTTAATATAGGGCATCTACGTTCTAAGTATGAGACCTTTTGAATTTACCTTTCTAAAGATATCATGACAACAACAAGGTATCACAAACACACAAATATACATATACAAACACACATGCAATTATGACTGCAAAGGTTTCACTCTTCATCAAAACCAAAAACAAAGAGAGAAAAATGTGAAAAATACAGTGAGTCTCTGCAACCAGGCGGAGGGACTTGTCATGAGCTTTTAGAGTAAACAGCATATCATGATTGAAAACCTTACCATGTTAGCATCAACAACTTGACCTCTTCCAGACTTGGTCCTCTCATATAGAGCCATGCAGATACCTAGTGCACAGACCATTCCTCCGCCAGCAAAATCGCCCAAGAGATTGACAGGAGCATGTGGGGTCTCACCCTTTCGGCCAAGTTGTGACAAAACACCTTTTGAAAGAGACAAAAAGAAATTGGATTGCTAACAACATTCTCTACTCATAGAAGCTTAATTGCATAGAATTTGGCTCTTAACATCGTAATGTTCATCTGCCATCAATGATATTCCTAACATCTAGAGGTGGTAAGGTGATACACAAAGGAGAAAATGAATAAAAAAATGATAAGTTCATACGATATTAACTTACAAGAATCACATATATCTTCACTGTATGTGCATTGAGGAATTAATAAATTAAATGATACACACTAACTAATATTCCAGGGTTTGAAATAGCCAATGGTAGAAACAGCAAAAGTGCGTGCTTTGTCTGCCAAAAGTACATACATTTTTTATGGCCAATTGATCAAATTTATCAGCTTAGTAGAAACTAAATGGCTATTTTCAGAGACATCCCAAATGGGAACATTAAACTAGAGCACCATTGGTACAGAAGCTCATACCTCAACACCCTGAAGGTACCATTTATGTATCATTATGTCAAACATAGGAACCACTAACTGAGTATCATTGAGCCAATTGTACACAAGGACTGTACAATGTAGGACTGCACAATTTTCAGAATTTCATTAACTGGAGCATCAGCAGAGCAGAAGTTTGATCTTTTTCAATCAATTAAATTTGAGTAAAATTTTGATGGGTACTACCAAATAAGAATGCTTATAATTACCATCACTATTCACATCCAATAATTATGAAAACTGTCAAGTTTTGTTAATTTTTCTTAATGGTTTGTACTGGCTGTGGGTATATGAATTAGTACTAAATGTGGAAAAATGAGTGGTCACAAGTTTTCCAAAACTAATTAAAATCATTAACTACTCAATCATTAGTGGTCATCTGCATGTCACTCATAATGGGGAACCTCTTAATTGACCATAGATGTGTCACTAGAAACTTGACACAAAATTGACAGATTTGTGAAGACTGACTGAAGTACATGAAACGACTCAAAGTGCCCCTTTGATGTCCATAGACTACACAGTAGGTCAACATACATGAAGGCAACATACGGTTTCAGTCGGTACACCAACTGACACTGTCCAATTAATCATCAGTCACGTACACAAGGGATATTTGAGATGTGTATGACAGTTCAAAGGGGTACCTAAACAGTAGAATGAGAAGCAATTTGCAGAATTTCATAAGATGGGCCACAGGGTCCGCATGGAACCATAGACTACAAATTCAAAAACACCCTAAGAAAACCACAAGCAAAGTGTCATTATGACAAACCATCAACATTGTACAAGAGAATATGTCAGAGAAGAAGAACTTTGCAGAATTTTCTAAAATGGACCATAGGGTCCACATGGGACTTTGGACTGAAAGTGTTTTGTACACTCCACATGCACTACCACCCAAGGAACATTGTTTCCAAGTTAAATATCAATCCATGGAAGCATGTGCGAGAAGCAGCATTTCACATGGGGTCTTGGACTAAAAATCCCTGAACACCATGAAGGGACCATTATTAGAGCATCATTGGGATAAACCACCAACATTGAAGAATAAAAGCTGTGGGAGTAGAAGCACTTTGTGGAATTTCATAAAATCAGCCACCAATGGGCCCACATGGGACCGTCACCTTGGACCAAAAATTTCCTAAACATCCTAAATGGTCCATCACCCAACAAACACTGCACCTAAGTTTCAGACGAATCTATGAAAGCATGTAAGAGGAGAAGTGTTTTAAACAATTGTGGACAGATAGATAGCTAGACAGACAGAAGTGACGCGGTGTGGTTGCAGCTTACACCAGCATGTTGGTATCAGCTAACGGATAGGGTGGGATATCTGGACAAAAACTGGGGGTCTCCATGTAAAACTGGGGGAGATGACAGGTCTGTCAATATCAAAACCAGCGATCATTGTATACCTGAAGTAGCAATGTAGTTGATATCATGGCCAGCCATATTGCACAATGGCCCAGACTGTCCAAAACCTGTCATCCTGGCATACACAAGTCTCTGGTTCTCTTTCATAAGAAGGTCCGGTCCAAGGCCCATTTTCTCCATGACCCCTTCAAAATAGCCAAAAAGAAGAAACTACATCCACTGTGGTGCATAAACGAAACTTTTCATAAAACTGCTGTACAGGGACAATTCCATGAAGGATTAAAGTGCTTTTTGAGCCAAATTGTGTCAAGATCATTGAAAAATGAAATAAACACTGCTCAAAGGAGGCTCTACATGGCATCCTTGTCTCACAAAGTGTACATATACAATTTATCTGAAGGTGCTGTTCTTGTCAGTTGAAACCCTGCAGTGTTACCACATGTTTTAGGTCATGGGTAGTTTGTTTTCCTTTTTCACAGGTGGGGGGGGGGGGGGAGAAGAGAGAGGAGAAGAGGTGATCTCATTTCCTTCGGGGTTTGATAAGATCCCTAGAATCCAATAGTTTGTGATGGTTGTGAAATCTAAACAATGTTAGTGATACTGTGCTGAATTAGAGCCGAGACCTGATGCAGTGTAATACTGAAATCAAGAGACATGCAAATCTATTCCTTCTTGCTGCAGCAGACAGAAGGGCCCCCATGTTTGTATCATTATGCTGCCAGGTTCAGACAACACTCTCACAGTGGTAATTTTTTCAACCATAACTGTCCCCTACCTAATACTGTATGCTTCCACTTATGGCAGCAAAGTTCACGTAGTGTTCGATTTAGCAACCACAGAAGCACTTAATTGAATAAATATTTCACTGGTAAAAGAAAATGAATATTTCGCTGCAGGCATTTCAAACCCCATACCAATATCTTACTCCTAACTCAGGATAATGCTGTTACTGGTCAGGAAAGATTTCAAGTTGTCTCAAGGTCACAAAAGTCCTACGCAACAGCAGCAAATTATTGCAAGAACTCTTTTGTTTTTCTTTAAAATTGAGGCCCTTATTTAACTTGAAATTTGACACCAGTGAAAATGTAGTAGAGTATAATGTAAATTTACCTAAAATATTGTGGAAATTGAAATAAAATCTCTTCAATTTTTACAAATTTCCATTAAGACTAGATTATAACGAAATTAAAGTCAAGATTATAATGGAATACAAATGATGTTCAAGTAGTTGTGCCTGGGTGACATCATAAATGTCCTATAATGCAATATAAGTTTAGAATGGATACTTGTTTAAAAATTCAAAACTTACAAATGGAACATGCTATTGAGATATGGCTTTCACCAGTAAAGACAAAAATATTTCAATTTTTACAAAATATCAACTTTCTTCAGTGACCAATCCCCTTAGTCATGTTGGAATGAAACAGACAAACCAGGTCTGAAGGGCTCTATTAATACATCTGCAGACAGACAGAGTTTCTTCAGAACTCCAAGACCTTCAGGTTTCTTCCAGTTGAGAGCTATGGATTGTTTTCCTCGACAAAGCCTGTCAGTTGACATCATTTGCCTGGTCCTATCCACACGGATGACTCGAGCACCAAAGTCTGAAAGGACCATCCCAGCATATGGTGCAGGTGCTAAACCAGCAAGCTCAATCACTTTAATTCCTCTTAAAGCCATGTCTCCTGTTGCAATAGCTGCAAACAAAAAAGTGAAAAAAAAAATACAAAGAGCTATTTGTTTTAAGGTTCTGTCACTGCACATGAATGGAAAAATTCATGATAACATTTTATGTAGACTACAGAATCAGCAATCTGTGAGCAACTTATGGATGTACAAAGGAAAGTGTTCAGGACTTAGGAACAGATATCAATACAAAGTAATTTTCAAAAAAAACCTTAAAATTTAGGTCTGTGACTTAGCTCTGCTAAGTTATCACTCCAGTAGATGGCAAAAAACATGTTGCAGGCCTAAAGCCAGAGTTGTCTTTTCTTTTCCTTCTTTTTTTGAGGAGGGGGGTTGTTGGGGGCATCAAAATTATTACTTCCAATCTTGGGAGGAGTGTCTCCCTTCAATTTAGAAAGATTTTGCTCTTGTAAAGGGCAGGAAGCTAAGAAGCAATTTTAATGGGGTGACCACTACCTATTGTTACCTGTTTACAGACAACTAGGCCCGAGGCTTCATGGCCCACTTGGAACAGTTGTAATGTACTGTACCTGTAGTTAGAAACGTTCAATAGCAGATAATGTAAGTGCAACGAGGAATACAGACAGGCAATCTAAGAGACTGTTGTGGAATTTGATGATGGATTTCTTGCTTTTTTGTATTTGTAATTAAGACTTGGAAAACATTTGGCCTGATGAAGATGTCTCAACTGGGACTGATCGAGATCTCTCAACTGGGGCTGAGATGTATCCATGTGGGCTGAGACATCTCAGCTGGGGCTGATTGAGATGTTTCCACTGTTTTAGAGGCCATATTACCTGTTGATCCAGACACCTACCCATTAGCTACCCATTTCCTACCCATTCGCTATCCAAGGTCAATCTTGAAAGTATCTTTCACAGCTTAAACCTGGTGTAGGGTGCTATACTGTGCCTTTACAGTTTATCAAGGCTACTCTATGTTGTGTTGCTGATTTCATAGTCATAACTAGCATACAATCATTAGTTACGATATACATAGGCCTACCCAAGAAAAGGCCTACCATCCAATACCATAATCTACTGATGTCACAATATTTTTACACAAGTTTCATGTACAACTCAGGTAATGTCATCTGCGCAAGTTCCAGTATAGTCGGACTAAAATCAAGAAATGAGAACAATTTGATTGGATTATTAGCCTAGCAATGCTGGATAAATACAACACAGAAGTCAAAATGCAAAAAAAGAATAAATGTGGCTGTGAGACATAATTTGTACCTTAGTACAGTATAGGCCAAGGCTGTGAATGACAGAGCACATGGATGCAGATGTCCAGATTTTGTACCCAGGCATGCTCTATACTGGGTACCACTGAAGTTACACTTGTAACAAGTTATTGTTTATTATTCAAGAAAAACTCATCAACCCAGACAGTTTCAATTCTCCAAACCACTACTTTCATCTAGTCCCTTTCACAGCCTGTGTTAAATTCCTCCACATGTGTCATCAAAACAATGGATTCCTGTGTACACTGTGTAATATGCGCTACTCTGTATCTTTTCAAATTGCAGTCAATCAAAGAGTACTGTAACTTACAACCAGTTGAGAATTTTGCTTTCCGGAAGGTAAAAATAAAGCTTAGGCCATTAGGGTGATGAGTTACAGCCTTTAATATCCACATGACTAGAGGGTGCACAACTAGGTTAGAACAGGCTAATCTTACCCAATGCCCTTTTAAAAGTAAAATGTAAGAGGAATAAAAATTATGCTGGGCTTTGTTGGATATTAGTTTGGTTAGGGTTTTTTGGTTAGGGTTTTTTTTTTGTTGGGGGGGTTTGGATTACAGGTCATCTTAGGGCATTGTTGCCCTTAAACCTGTCATGTTATGTTATAAAAAAGACAAAAAGGTACAATATGAAATACTAAAAGAAGAAAAAGGAAGGATTTACAGAAATATACATAGAGACAGAATTTAGAATTTCAAATAATAATAATACTTAACAGCACCCATGTAAAGGAAAATCATAAATAGGAGTTAATAAAACGTTTACAATGTATTCAAAGCCTTGTCGTTCCTACATTCATCTGATAGCTCATTCCATTCTCGTTGGGCTACGTAGGCTCGATCACTAAATTAGTTTCAAGTTATTCGCTTAGGCCTAATCTAGCCTAGGCCCTCGCTCGTACAGGCAGAAAGTGAAGACAAACAGCGGTTTAGCAATTAGTTTACAGTCTTGAACGGGTATTGGCACTTGAAGTTCCGACGTCAGGCGATGAATGATGTTGTCTTGCCCCAGTTCTAATTAAGACTTCTACTTCTAGCCTCTAACTGCTCCTTCACTTAGTGAGAGTGTTACTGCCTACTGCGCTAAGTACGTGCAGCGAAAGATCACTAGCAACAGATTATCAGAACCACTGACCTTTGCTTAGATCTATATCTATAGATAAGTACACGGTGCTGGGTTAGCTAGCTACATGCATCTAGTAACCTGTCCAGGTATACAGTTCCATTTAGATCGTCAGCCTCAATCAATAACCAAAAGAATACCAACGTCTCGTACGTTCTGATATCGGCTGACGATCTGTGCAGCAAACTAAGCTTAAATCATGTGACCAGTCACAGGTTTTGTTCATTTGTTAGAAATGTGAATGTCGTTTACTTTATTGATGTAATTAATTGACAAAAGTGAACTATTTATGAGGCTTAGTAAAACCAAATATAGCTGAAATAAATTTTATTCAAACAACCTGTATTTTTGTCAAGTTTTTTACATTAGTTATGATCACTTTTACTGAAATTTATGCATAATGCAGTTTAACGAAATTTCCCATTGTTTGCGTGCAGCATGCACATTGAAAGTACACCGTACCTTCAGTACATACTGTACGGCAGTCTGATAATGTTACTTGACAGTGCATTGAATTACAGTGTGTGTGTCTTGTGTCTTGTGTTAGTGTTGTACGCCGTGGATACACTTCTGTTAGTGTTACCAGAGCCGAAAACTAGCTCATCAACCAAGTCAGTGATTGAATGAACTTGCCGAGACAATTTTGATGTGATGAGAATCTAGCATTAAGGACTTGATTTGGTCCTATTGTCGTTATTTTTGATAATTTAGATCAAAGTATCATTTCGTTTGGACAGGCGACAGACAGTTGAGTTAAGTTAGCCTTACAGTTACACTGCAGTCACTGTATAAGTATAACCGAACTTCAGACTACGTACTAACGTAGTGCCACTTGTGACTGTGACAAGTTAGGCTAGGCCTAACGTTAGGCCAGAAGTAGAACACTTGCTGCATTACTCAGTATTTGGGGAAGCACCAACTGCTGTTTACTACCACTGATCAAGTCTTCAGGAAAGATGCCATCTGGAAAAGTGAAATTTGCAGACGGTAAGATGCACAGCACCATGCAGAAGACAATTCCTTATTGAAAAATGAAGGGAATATGTGGAGTAACTAGGCCCACAGGCGGTCCTAGCGTTACGTATACACTATTACCTACACCTATATATATATAATAGGTGAAGGTAATAGTATATACTTAACGCTAGGACCGCCTGTGACTAGGCCTAGTAGAATACCCCGCCATGTGAAAAAAACACCTCAAATTGATTGGCTACACCGATAAACTGCCTGACAACTTGGTAACATGTTGTGCAGAATTATTTTGAGAACGACTCATACCCGAGTATGAAGCTAGCCTATTTTGAAAAAGTCCAAAGGCTGGAAAAACCCAGTAAACCAGCAATACATGTATGGTTACAGTGGACAAATGCCAATTGATTTCCACTGAACTAACAAATGCCAATACCTTAATGGTTAATGTACAAATGAAAGCCTATAATTGACACATCAAAAACATATATTCTGCCTGTAAGTCTATAAAATACACACCTGCAGTGTGCCGCAAGCTTAAATTCATTTGTCTTTTCTGCAAACGTTACATGGAGTTACATGGATTCACAAACAACAGATATTTGATCTAGAACTAGGCTTAATTTTTGAGAAACAAAACAACATGTTTTACCGTATGTTATACGTTTTATTCGGCTCTAAATTTTAAGGAGTTTCAATGGTTTAGGCGATCACGTTACTACTAGGTGATTATCGCCATTTATTACCCGCAAATAGTGTCATTTCAAACCACGAGGTGACCTGTTGATGTCCTTTACCAACTTCCGTATTAGACATGTCTGTAACACAAATCCAATTGGCATTCGCTTGTTTTGCACACAGTCTAGTTTGCATTTGTGTGGCATTCATTATAGTAAGACCCCAAAGACTTTCCCTTACTGGCAACACCTGGCACCATCGTGAAGGGATCTTGATAAGCATCACTTTAAAGACAAAGACTCATCACCCCAGACAGTTCAAATTCCCCCAACTACTTGCATCTAGTCCCTTCACAGCCTGTCTAAAATTCTTCCACATGTGTCCACAAAAAATCAGTCCCAGTGTATGCTGAGTAATATTAGCTGCAGGTCTTTGCATCTTCAAATTTAATGTCAATTAAAGAGTAGAACCAGTTGAGAATTCTGCTATTCAGGTGATGAGTTACTGTCTTTAATAATTGGAGTTGAAACTATTTCCAATGGCTTTCCCGTAAGTGACTACACTGGATCTGCAGACTCCATTGTGACGAAATCTTTTCAAACAATACTTAAATGTTAAGAGTTGGAAAATTATTCAGTTGTCCTACAGTAATATATTAGAATATCGGTAAGTTTATAAAAGCTTAAGGTCAATAATGGCCCTGGCAGCTGCGAGTTGGGTCCTGTTGGGCATACTAGCTATGTTGTTCTTCTCTCCTCCAGTCACGTTAGATGTCAAAGACATGAGAGAACAGCAGCAACTAGGCTTTGCTACATGGTATAAAATTACCTCTAGGCCTACAGTACATGATGTGTGTACTCTGCCTACATGTTACTGTACTTGGTAAGGTGGGCAGGGCCTGTGCTGTCTAGTAATGTGGGATGGAAAGTATTAGAAAAATGTAGAGGGACTCTAAGTTATAGCGCACATAGCACGCTGAAAATTTTTGGTTCTTATCAACAACAACAAAAACTTTCTCTGGAGCACTATAACAGCCATTTGTGGTGGACTTTATTGTCTATCATATTTACTAAGGCTCCCTGACTGGGGGTCAGCATCTCCCAACAGGAAGGCATCTCCCTGCCATCACCTGGCCCAACACCTTTTGGGAGTCTTCAGTCTTTTTCTTTTCCCCTTACTCTTCCCCTTAAATCCACCAACTAAGTGGTTTTCCCCTGACTGACTTTGGTGGTGGGGGGAATATGGCCATCTCAACCCCCTTTAAACATGCTAGTGTTTCTAAGAAGACCTGCTCCACCTTTACATAGGTCTTGAGGGTTCATCAACTTCATCAGTACTTTGGGAAACTCCTACAATAGATGCATAATACGTCTCTGCATTCAGCCACTCAGTTTTTGTGCCACCTTGCAATAGCATGGTGCAGTATCTAAGTGGAATCTGTTCCATCTTGAACTTGTAGTGTACGTCTGTAGTAGACCATTAACCCTAATTTTAGCCCTATTATATTGTAAATGACACTTCAAGCATATAGCAGGATACTGTAGCTCAGTCAGCTTGTACAGATTGTAAAGTTGAGCTGAAATTTACCCTTTGTTATGTTGTTGACAAAGTATTCAAAAAGTGAAATGTTTCTTGTAACTTTTCCAGGTGAGAGGGTGCTATGCTTTCATGGTCCACTCTTGTACGAAGCAAAGGTAAGTTCTAAGTAATAACATTTCAAGTGAAAATCTAAAGGTAGAGAAAGGAAATAGTTTGAGCTAGGCTACTACTGTGAAAGCAAATGACCACACATAAAGAAAACCTTGCAAATGTGTTTGAGTCATTTGCAAATAGCTTGTACTGTAAGTGCCACATATATTTATCTGTCTTGAGAAATAGATAATTTACATTGTAGTGTACTGGACAACCTCTCACAGCATTACTAATGGCAGGAGTTTGAAGAAGCTAAAAACATAGCCATTTTGCTTCTCCTTATGTTTTTCTTTATTTTTTAATGTACTGTACAGTACCTCACTAGTCCTGTGCATAGTAGCCTTAAACTATACAGTGACCAAAAACAATGCTGAAAGTTTATGCAACTTGACATAACAGCATAAACTGGGGAAAGTTTTACCTCCTACTTTGAAAGTAACGGTCCTTTTACATTAGACCACACCTACAATTAATGCGGTCCTGCACACTTAGTTATCTCATGTACTGTAGTGTGCTCTGAGAAAAATCCATCTTGATTTATTGCATTCTTTCCACTGCTGTACAAGGTATTCAGACCTTGAGTTTTCTGATCAGGTCTCCCTCTGTCAACTTGTTGCTTTCATTGTTGAAGAAACTAACTACTGCAACAAAAAGCTGTAATGTTGCGACCATCAAGTTTTGTTCATTGTACAAACATGCTACAGCATTACTTGATGATAAGTACTATGGTGCAGTAGCACACAATGTATTGTGCAACATGGTGTGCTACTGCCCTTTACTTGTGAACATTGTGGTGTACAACCTTGATCAGCTGTTGTGTAGTGAATATGTAGTGAATAACCATGATCACCTGTTGTGTAGTGAATATGCAGGTCCTAATAAGTACATTTTCATTGGCCTGTTCTACAGTATCAACTTTCGTTGTGAGACTAAATAAGTTTTATCTGCAGCACATTTTAGATGTCTTCACATTTCGGTTGATATTTCAGCTAAAATTCAGAGACTTTGCATGGGATTGACAGTTTGAACCTCAGCAGTTTACTTTGTCGACTCAAACAAAATGACAATAGAGTTGCACATGAATTTTCTGTGTTTGCAGTTTCTTCAAACTCACATCATCACTTTAAAGTGCATCATTTTCACTACTTAAATGTAGATCATTTTTTACCTCCTTAAGTTGAATCTGTTCTTTACAGGTGCTTGCAATACGCTCATTTTTGCCTGGTGGTTTAGCTTAAAGGGAAAATGCAGTCACCCCAATTTGTATTAGTGTATGTAGTTCTCTATCCTAATTCACGGATGGCTTTTTGAACCATGTGATAATATGTTTGTTACTGGATTGCTAAATTTATGCAAGTTATTTGCTAGCTTAGAGTATGCAATATTTTAAAATATCTTGAAAGATACTTGTAAGGTACTGTATATAAGAGGAGATTTGTAAGATTTAGCTGATGCTACAAAATGAAATTTGGGTGACTGCTCACTCACTTAAAAAAAAAAAAAATTTGGTTCATCCATCATTTCCTTATATTAGGTAGTGTTCAACTGCCTACACCCCATTTTTATGGGTGGTGTCTAGTGTATCTTTGAGGTATATCATTCCTCCTACAGTATATTTGTCGTCTAAATCGTGTATTTTTTCCTATATTTTAAGAGATATTCATCCAAAGTATCCTGTTTTTTCCATTTTTTTGTCACTCAGTTAGAAGCCCTAGAAATGCCCTTTTTTCTTCCCTTTTTTTTTATGTAGTCTTCTTAATGACAAGAGGTTTATTTGACTCACATATCCCTTGTTTCTACAGTGTAACTGCTTTGTATACTTTCTTGATATACAGTAATTGAAGGTGTACTGCAGTGAGATCTCAGTTTTGATGCTAAGGCTTCCTTGCCTTTTCTTCAATTACAGTGCACAAAGACACAGATGAAGGATAAACAAATAAAACATTTCATCCATTACAATGGCTGGAATAAAAAGTAAGTCAGCAAGAATGCTTTCTGATCTGAATTAGGCTACATTGTTCTTCCATCATGATGTCAGCCTGATGGGTGAAGGGAAGAGGGAGTGTTTTGTTGACGGTCGTGTTTCATGCAAGAGATGTTTAGCTGACA
Source organism: Stichopus chloronotus (assembly GCA_021234535.1). NCBI lineage: Eukaryota > Metazoa > Echinodermata > Holothuroidea > Aspidochirotida > Stichopodidae > Stichopus > Stichopus chloronotus. Next base: position 6,014,621 of record CM037836.1, read on the forward strand.
TGGCTGACGTGGATCAGTGTACAATGTTAGTATATTGTATGTCACTGCTAATGTGAACCTTTCTTGTGATCTTGGACGCATTTGATCATTAAAGCTTTTATTAGTTTGTCTGAAAACCTGGTTCCTTGGAAACTTCTTCAATACATGCCAGTATGTAACTGAGTTTTATATTTGATATTTCCATGAACTGTAACATGCTATTTGCTAATTTGTGGCTATCATTTTGTCTCTTGGTTTCCTCAGCTGGGACGAGTGGGTACCAGAGGGCAGAGTCCTGAAGTACAATGATGCCAATCTGCAGAAACAGAAGGAGCTCCTTGCCGCTCACAAAGCGTAAGATTCGGATTCAATGAGGGAGTTGGGACTCTGGTCATGTACTGTTTAACAAGGCTTTTCTGTGTTTTTGAATGAGTAATGATATGCTTTCATCACTGTGCGTAATGCCATGATTTGGGCTAAACCGCAGAACTTAATATCCTCTATCGTATGTAAGCATAGTAGTATTTCAAAACAAATCGTTTGCATAAAAGTACTGTCTGTTGGTCTTTTCCTATGTCACCCATTTTCTTGAGACTCTCAATTTGGTTCCCTTTATTGATCTTGTTTGTCAACAGCAAATTAAGAAAATTAGCTTGTTCTTTATGAAGCACTAGCTTTGTACATCCCTGAGTGAGTTAAGATCATTAGTGAAATGATAAAGTAGTAATTGATCAAAAGTTTTGCAAACAGGTCTCTTGCTGGAAGAGTAAGATGAAAAGATGTACTTCTCAAGACATTCTGTAACAGATGTTTGTGTTTCTGGTTCTTCAACAGGAAGGCAAAAAAAGCAAGAATGCAAAAGAAACCACATGACAAAATGGAAAAGGAAAGGTCGTCAACACCTTCAGCTGAGAAACAGGCTAACAAGAAAACCAAGCAAGAGGTCTCCAAGACAGAAACTGCTCAAAGTAATTCTTTGATTTTATGATCCATCCATCAGATAACCTTCTGTTGGAGTATGAATTCAGTCGTTGTTACTGTTTGCTTACAGCTGTTCTGTGGTCAGTGTTTCCAGCTGTTCTGGTGGTTTAATTGTAGGTGGAATCTATGATATTACTGCAGAAGTGTGGCAGGGACATGCAAAAGAAAAAAAGAACCATCTCGGCAAAATGACACTTTTTGTAGAATAGACATTTTGGTGATTTAATGAATTCGTCAAAAAGACAAAGATCTAAAAATTGCCTTTTGCTGCATTGGAAGTTCTCGTCAAAATGGTTTAATTCCTGAAATTTCTATTTCGCCAACTGATCAAAATGACAAACTTCGAAGAATTACTGATGCAAAGCATTTGGTCAAAATAGTGAAATTCAGAAAACTGTCATTTGGCCAAGTTGTACCAACTTGTCAAAATAACAAAATTAAAAAAATTGTCATTTTTCCAACTTAAAACATCCCGTCAAAATGGCTAACTTTTGAAAATTGTCATTTCGTCTAATTAGATTTTTGGAAAATGTCATTTTTGATAATTTTGCCATTTTAATGAGAAACTTGGTAAAACTCCAGACTTGGTAAAATGACAATTTTCTGAATTTTGCCATTTTGACAAGATGTTTCATCCCACCAAAATGACAAATTTGGCCATTATGAAAAGTTGATGAAATCACCAAATTTCAGGAGTTTGTCATTTTGATGAGTTAATTTAAGTAGTGAAAATGTCAATTTTTTTTAAAATTGTCATTTTGTTGAATTTTTTTCTTTTGCACATCTTTTCTACACTTCCTTACATTACATCTGATATTGGGATGTTCTTTTAATAGCTGGTGTTTGCTTGCAGCTGTTCTGTTTTCAATGTTTACAACATGTATGATGCCTTGCTTGTAAACATAATATCTCAAACAGGCTCACTGTGACTAGTCTCATACTTGGTGTGTGGGTTGGTCATATTGAGTAGAAAGGTCACCAGAGGTCAAATTGTAAAACCCTTGTAAACACTATATAAAAACTATATCTCAAGAAGCATAGCCTTGACTAATGTTGTACTTGATGTATGGGTTGGTCATATATAAGTAGATAATTCCTACTATTTTTGGTAGAGGTCCAAAGTGGTTTTGGGTCATCAGAGGTCAAAATGTGAAAACCTTGCAAATGCAATATCTCAAGAAGGGTAATCTTGACTAATGTCATTGTGTGTGGGTTTGTCATAGTGAGTAGATGATCCCTGTTGATTTTGGTGAAGGTCATATGAGATCAACAGAGGTCAAACTGTGAAAACTTTCAAACACGATATCTCAAGAATGGTAATCTTGACACATCTCTTGCTTGGGTGGTCATATTAATGGGATGATCCCTATCCTTTTTGGTAGAGGTCAAATGTCATTTGAGGTCACTAGAGGTCAAAATGTGAAAAACTTGTAAACATGCTATCTCAAGAAGCATATTCTTGACTAATATCATATTCATACTCACTGTGTGGGTTGGTGATAGTGAGTAGATGATTCCCATTGATTTTGGTGGAGGTCAAATTTCATTTGAGTTTTCCAGAGGTCAAATTGTGAAAACATATAAAGCTGCTTAATACACACAGTGGTCAAATGAGCTTAGTGAAGGCATGCTTTGTCTTACAGAATAAGATGTTTGAATTTCAAAACTGGCATGTACAGGTACATGTCCTGTGTTCTTCATGAATGTTGACCAGGAAAGCCAAAGTCCTTTGACTTTCTAGTTTGAGTATATTGTGTAGTTTCTTTTGAGATATTTGTCAATAGCATCTATTTGACCAGCTTACTATTCATTTTTTCCAGATCTTCAGGATGCTACTCCAGAATCAGGAAGAAAGAAGAGAGCAACGAGGGGAGAACTGAATGTAGAGAGTGTAAGTAGAGATTGAAATAAGACCACACAGGCCTAGAAAGATGACGTAGGTCTGGTGTGATTGGTGTTCATTGCATGAATCTAATGGATGAACCATATATGTGACCCCCCCGTACAATGTGATACTGAGGGCCCAGAAAAAGTGGCCACCATTCTATCATTCAAACAGAATCAAGGAACGTCAAAGGGGTGAAAAGTAATTTTGTGTCATTGATGATTACTATGTACATCATGTCAGTCTATGTTTCAGTGAAATAAATGGGACAAATGCAGCATGTCTGCAGGAAGTTTGCAAATTTCTGATACGATGTCAGGCTTTGAAGTCAAAAGTTTAGCTAAAGATGTGCAAGATCACAGACAAAGTACAATTTTGGATTCTCTATTTTCATGGCAGTGTTTTTTGAACAGTCGTTTATTTAGGTAAGAATTGTCTTTTGCCGAGCTAACAAATTATAGGATATTGTGTCCCAGTAATGTTTCTTTGCAACTGCAACCTTCTGAGTTGCCATCATGTAATGGGATAGAATTATGCAAAGAGAATTTACTGGTAAGAAGGTTAATTTACATTGGATAATAGTGTCATAAATCCATGGGACCATTTCCTTGCAGGAAGAAAGTTTCTTGAACAAAGTGGAGGTCAAAGTTCGAATCCCAGAGGAACTGAAACCAATTCTCGTCGATGACTGGGATTTGATTACCAAACAAAAAATGGTAGGTGAATATGTCGACGTTGGCAGAGCTTGCCATCTTAATTTAAGTATCGTTGCAGGATCATTTTAGTTCAGTCGAAGGCTATTTGAGCGCTTGATTTTTCTGAATTACATTTGGACTGAGCCCTTTTTTGCTATTTTTTAGAAGACCAAGGGAGAAGTTCCTTTCCATAATGCCTTGGGAGAAGGACAGCCTTGTGGAGAAAACTGAGTCAAATGACTCTCCCTTGAAGATCCAAATGTATTTACACATTAGGGACTCCTGTCGTTACTGATGCCAATTTTGGTCTGGAGGGTACATTTGGCTTAGCATTAAGGTATTTTGCAGTGTAAAGAATAAGCTCCCAAACCAATATATTCATTATACTTTTCTTCCTCAATTTTAAGATAGAATAATAAAACTGCACCATGCTTTTCAGGTGACATAATGTTGCAAATCTTAAAAAAAAAAGTATTATTTGGCCACCCTTATGGACATGTAGAAAAGTACTCAGATCTTAAGTTACAACTAAGAAACCAAGAGCGATAATGAAAGGATTAAGGAAAACAAAACACTCATTGGCATGGAGTAGAAAGCAGTCCTTTAAAAGTACTCTTTCTCAGAACTCACCCTGTGAGTAATGCCATGGGGTGTGAATTGACAAAAAAGGGTGTTAAGCAGATAGGGAACCCTGAGATTATGGATCCTCCTATTTCCTGGAATATCTAAAACTGCAAGGTAAGCCAAGCAATGATTATTAGTCTGCAATGGTTAGGACCAGTAACGATTAGTCTGCTATGATTGCTGGTGGTATTTAGCCACAGTTTTGACTTGATTTTTTTCAAACAGCTTCTTCACCTGCCAGCCAGACACAACGTAGATTCCATCATAGAGGATTACATCAAACACAAGAGAACAAAGACAGCCACTAAGTAAGTGGAAAGAGAACCGTGATCAGATGCTTTTTATGATAGAGTAGTTCCATTTGATAATGATGTGACGCTAATCTCCAATCCAGAATAACACCCAGTTTTCAGCCAAATAGCGTTTGCTTGCCGTAGGCTCACTCCAGATGGAAATGAAAAAGTTTTATTCACAATTGTGATGACTTTACATCAGTTATCTGAATTTCATCTCTCTTGTGATGAAGAATGATGAAGAAATGTTTCTCCACAAATTTCAGCGAAATGGAAAAATCAAGAATATGAAGGCATATTTTTTATTTTCCAGAAGTAAAATCAAGTGAGATGTTATTTATTTCATTTCATGCAGTTTCACACTGAGACAGTGATTGAATTTAACGTCCTCCAGTGAAGCACTGCTTAATATCATTTTTTTCTTCCAGAGAGAGCATTATTATTGAAGTCACCCAAGGACTGAAGGAATATTTCAATGTCATGCTTGGAACTCAACTCCTCTACAAGTTTGAGAGAGCTCAGTATGCAGATGTAAGTGAATTAAATTGATTGTCTACAAAATGTTGATTTTTATTGTGGTGCATTCCATTCAGTTCTCCTTTTCAACTACAGTTAATGTGTTATGATCACATATCATTCAGACAAAAATTCCTCTTTTTGGTTGATTGGCACCCTGACAGAAGTGATTCACCAACACCGTCAGCAACACAGGCCATTGCATTCATTTTCTTAGCTCCAAACCATAGTGTAGTAGAAATCTATGGAATTTATGGGGTGGATCATTTTTTTGCACAGTGGTGTAAAAAAGAGCCCAGCAGCCCTTGGTTCCCGTATCAGGAGGCGCAAAGTCCAAGGATTTATGCAGGATTGATGTCTTAGAAAATTTGCATGGCCATTACACATTGCGTCCAGCTGACAAATATGTTTTAATGCTAAAATACATCAAGAGAAATTACCGAATCAAACTATCAACGTAGCTATAAAATTACTTTGTGATTATATACCATAGAATTAGGGAATCAGCTTTTGGATAATCTTTTAGATTGTATGTAAAGCTTGTAGACAGTCACAACTATGTGTGCTCCTTATACCTTATAACTGAGGGTGTGGCTATAAAACAAAAAAATAAAGCTAACTACAGATGACTAGAAATGCATTGAAAAGGTGGCCTTATCACAGGTTTTGCATGAAAGGGGCATTTTACATCTTGATAGTAAGTTACAGATTATCTCTAAAAACTGGGAAAGATACAAAGCAGGGACTGTCTCTAGTTTGTTTGTTTGTTTGTTTGTTTGTTTGTTTGATTGATTGATTGATTGATTGATTGATTGATTGATTGATTGGAGTGACAGTGCATCAAAGCAGAACTCACATTGACACTTAACCAAACCTGCCAAGCCACAAAATTGTGAATCTGGACTGAGTTAAATCTAGGTGAAGTTGAATTTTACCTAGAGATTAGCTACCACAAATCATGAGTTTTGTGAGTTGTTCCTCGATGCTACCAAACAACTGGTAATGCCTTTACAGTAATGCCTTTTCAACAATGCCTTTTCGGGGCAAGAAGTGTTCTGTACATGTACAAATTACTTTACAGTAATTCTAAACTTTGCTTTCTTTCAAACTGTTGAATGAATGAAATTTATCTTCAGGGGAAGAAAGCTATATGTACTAATAGTTAGCAGGCGAGGAAATCTGGAATTATGATGATTAGTGTCAATAAGATAATTTATAAAAGATAATTGCTAAAAGTTTCAGTGAATTTGTAAGTTGACAGACAGCAAGTTGGAACCGTAGATGTTCAGACACATCCTAGTTTTCATCAGTAGGCGTCTTCAGTGTAGAGTACCATACAGTTTTATAGGACTCAGAAGCTTGTTTATTTGCATTGATTTCATTGTTTTGACTATTCCCTTTTCCCAGATTCTTACAACACATCAGGAGAGTCCAATGTCCAAAATATATGGAGCCCAACACTTTCTGAGGCTGTTTGGTAAGGCACCAGATACCATAACCTCAAGTAATGAGAGGATGCAGTATCCAAGAAAGTCAATTCATAGCATTGCTTTGCATAAATACTCCCCTAGTCATGCAACACACTTCAAGTCTGTTGTTGATGTCAGACTGGTAAAGTTCCAATCAGAGAAGTTGCTTTGTAGAGAGAGAATGCACACAGAGTCAGCAATTGAATTTGATAAAGTGCCTCAATAAGGTCCATGTCCTTTTTGCTCCCCTCCTCTTGTCTTCATCTTCATCAAATATTTCGTTTAGATAATTGTCATCTTCTCTCCTGCTCTTATTACTCATTGTGAAAAGATGAAATCCATCCACAAGCTTGTTACAATTCAGAAGGCATCATTTGATGGAGGAATCTTATGTTAGCTAATTTATTGCATCATAATGCCAATCATTTCAAAGGGAAGACCTTGTGGCATTTGTCAAGTTCTGCTGTAAATTATACAAGACTATTTAGCCACTTGCAAGACAAAGTCAGGATATTAATTTTATGCAAAACTTTCCATTTTGACTGCCAAAATTATCTACCTTGTAAACGAGGTCTGTGTTTATTGTGCTCACAGAGTTGAAAAGAGCTCGGGAGGTTTCCTCTGAAATGATAAGATGCAAACATTGGTAGAGTAATGTATGATATCCCAACAAGGAAATGAGAGTCGTAGAGGAATTACTCAAGTGGATACATTCTATGAAAGGGATGCTAGATCATCGTTTAGGAAAAGTGCGAGGGGTCGCATTTGTCAGACTTTTCCCTTTTCTCTCCGTATGTATTAAAGGTTTTTGTCAAGGTTAAAGGAAAACCAAATTCCAGCAATTGTTGATGATGATGATGATGACTATGTATTCTGTCTCTCATCCTTCCACTCCAGTCAAACTGGGAGGACTCTTGGCATTCACAACGCTGGACGAGAAAAGCATGTCGCTCCTGCTCAGCAATGTTCACGACTTCTTGAAATTTCTCCTGAAGAATTCCTCGACGTACTTTAACAACAGCGACTACGAAGTTGCGTCTCCCGAGTATCACAGGAAGTCCATGTGAGCTCAGACTGTACGGTGAAATGGAGACCCTGTGACTGTTTGTCCAACATGATGAACTCAGATAGTCTGTAACATATTGTTGCATGATAAAGTGATCCATCCTTGCTGTCGGATCAAAGCAATGACTTTGGACATCTTCAGTTTGACAAGTCTTCAGCAAACAGTGGATCATGTAATTATTACTGACATTCACTCAGCAAAACTTTCTCACAAAATGTGGACATGTTTGGTACTCACTTAAAGACAGAGACTCATCGCCCCAGACAGTTCCAATTTTTCCAACCAGTTATGTCCAGTCACTCCTTCAGCCTGTCCAAAATTCCTCCCTATGTGTAATCAACTCAATGGGCCCAAACGTATGCGGTATAATGTGAGCTACTGGGTATCTTTCGAATTTGCTGTCAAAGAACAGAACCAATTGAGGGTTTTGCTTTCCCCAAGCTAAAGTTGTAGTTAGCGGTGATGAGTAACTGACTGTCTTTAAGCTATTGAAGTTGTCCTTCTGTAAGTGATGAATCCTTTGGTACTAAAGACCTAACAACAAAATATCTTCTTTGTCTGCTATTTTGACGTTACTTGGAAGAGTTAGAGGTCCTGACAAAATCCAAACAAGAATCATGCCACCTGATAAGACTAATTCAAATTAATGATTCTAGTCTATGAATTATTTTGATCTTTTCTTGTTATGGTCTTAACAATGAAGCTGAAATCTTCATTGCTGAGTGGAAGCATCTAAGTACTTGATCTAAGTACATGATCATATTATGATGTTGTACTTGTTACTTGTGTCTGGCAAGTTTGCAAAAAAGAAGCAAATTTAAGTAGAAGGCAACAGTAAGCCTTGGCTACCGTTGTTTTAGATTTCTCCAGATGTCAGCTCCAAATTTTATCTTAACATTGTTAGATGTCTTCCAGAAGAGCTTTTCACAGTCATATACCATGCAACACATTCTCAAGAAAAACAGCACAGTTACAAGTTGGTCAGCTTGATATGTGTAGAATTCTCATATGAAGGTGTTGATCCGTCCTTACAAATAGAATTAAAGGCATTGTGCATCGTTTTGTATCTGATGTCTAAATATTTCCCCTCATAGTTTCAAGAAAGAATGCACAATAAGATTAAAAATTCTTAGGAAGTGTAGTGCCCTGCCAATCACTGCTGCATAGAATAGTAAATTAAACTGTATTAAATCAGCATTCAATTATGTACAGACTATCATATATCTATTATAGTGTGTGTCTGCACTTTTAAGGTGTTGATCCTTTGCACTGTTTGATGCAAACAGATGTGAAAGCTTTATGCAGCATTTTTTTTTTATCTGTTCCTTGATACTTTCAACATGTTACATCCAATCATCAACTTTGTGAGCAAGTCAGTGGAATGTGTCATAATATCAGGCCTCTCAGGTATGTGAACTGGAGAAACATCCCATTCAATTAGCATTGCATGCAATTTGCATCCAGCATCAGAAAATAAAGTATCTCTTATGGCAGAGTTTCAAACCACAGGACCACCGATTCAGTAAGCACTTGTTCTGTCAATCCAGGCATTCCTGGCCAGTCAATTTGGCAATAGGGTGATTGGTAATACAGTGTGGACAATACATGGTAATGCTATTTCTTAGCAACAAGCAAAAAATAACTTTAGTTAGAAGTCTATTTTGAAAGGTGGGTGGGGGTGGGTGAGCATGGTTGAGAGTGGGGTGGCAGCATTGAAATGTACATAGTAGGTAGAACAGAACCATTGCTCATCTGTCATGATCGCAGCATGTTGTAAATAGCATCATTTTTACATTCAATAAGCCCATACAAATTACAGATTGTTTGGCAAACAAAGTAGTGAAAAGAATGTAAAATTGTCATTTGTCTTTTTATTGCTGGTAGGTTTCATTATTTTATGGTTCTCTTTTTTCATACAAAAAGCAGGAATTGTTAACTTGCAAGCATATTTTCAGCTTATGTACTTTTTAATGAAAAATACCAATCAAAACTTGAGACAATAACATGAAGTCATCTCAACAGCACGGAGACTTTCAAAAGCCAATGATGAGAATTATTACCAGATGACATGAATATTCATCATAACCATGGTGCACTTAATTGAATGACAGAACACATTGATGGCTCCAAGTAGCTATTACATGAACTAAGCATTTGGACTCAGACATGTTTGATACATTCAAAAGTTGACATCCTGAACAATTTACAAAGTGGTATTTCTTTCATATATATGTTGCTAAGTGTTTCAAAGTTTGGATGCTTCTTAAGTGGTGATATAAGGGATTCAGACTCTGCCAGTCATTCCAGCTGTATTATGATTAGGGTCAAACGTGTCAGGGAAACACATTTTCAGATCAGAGAGCAAGGACGCACAGTGCAACAGACTGAAAACATGCTACATTCGAATGGCTGGATCAAGGTCCTTGGAGATAAAACCTTATTTATCTTTTCCTAACTTGGCAGCATGATGACAAACATAAAACAAACAGTATAATTTTTTATTAACCAGCTTTTGTGAAATGCTGGTTTTGTGCAACAGGTGGGTAAAATGGCCCATCTCCACCATATACTCAAGTTTTTGCCAGTAAGGTTTTATTTTTCTTCACATTATGGATAGAGTGGTGAAGTTCTTTCTGTTTATGTTGGTCTGTGCATTTTTCATACAAACTGCTGCGAAATGCTAGAAAGACACTAGAAAAACAGAGTGTCTATGTAAACATGTGCCCTCAAGACAAAAAGAATTAAAACAGTGTAACATAAGTTTTGTTCATAAGAGAGCAGGCTTTGTGGCACACTTTTCTTTCATACAGCAGATTGGAAACCAGCCACAACAGTCTAGAACTTAAATCGGCGACAAGTGTCTTCCAACTCCTGTCAGCATGTATGACACAGTGTTAACAACATGAACAAGTATACTTCAGGTGTTGTATCCCATTGGTTTGGTGCAACAGACAGAAAACCAGCCAAACTCAATGTGTAACTTCAAATTAATGTCACCTGGATTTCTTTTTCATTTTTTTTTTTCTTTTGTATGGAAAATAATGAAGTATGAGTGGAAAATAATGAAGTATGTACATTGCAATCCAGCAGATTTTCTCAATAGGTACTGTCATGCAAAAGTTGAAGCTATGGATTGAGAGATATACCAAGCCTTACCACAAGAGTTTGAATTCATCACCTCTTAATTTCTGCCTCATGATTCAACTAAATGTATCTTAAGTAAGTATTATAAACTACTGTGCCAGATTGGGCTGTTTACTGAGGCAGAATTAATTTGACATTTGATTTTTTTTTTCAAATCTAAAAATGCGAATACAAGCAAATCAGCCCCTTATTTTGCTGTTGCAGACTGTATGGGGTGTATAAGGTAAAGAGGACCTGGCCAAAGGTGTAAAATAGGTTGCTGGCCATTCAGGGCTGCTGCATCACTGATTTTGACTCGTGGTCAAAGGCACGTCCTGATGGTCACAAAGGCCTGTCAACAGATGGGAAGGTAGACTCTTTGGAATAGGATACGTTATCTCTTCTGTGGCTGCCTGAATCTACAGTAGAAACATGCTATTCAGCAAAGGGGGTTTACTAATTAAATTAGCTAAATCGTCTTTAGAAAAAGGACAGAATGGTATGGTATTTGCTCATCTCAATTCCCCTAAATGCCAGGAGGCAAAGCAGTCTGCTTCTTCATGTTCTCTTGATGTTCAACGTTCACTTTATTCTGCCACCTTTCAAAACTTTGCACACATCGACAATGTACCGCAAAAGTCCCTGTTGTCAAGTGGGACATCACTGTCGTGTGACACATGCATTGTCTTCACATATCATGTGTGACTCAACCTTCCAAATATTTCTGGCAGTTACATCAACATCACAGCTGTGACACATGGTAACTGAATTTACCAGACTTGACCAGACTTGTGACAGATGCATCAAATGTCACAACTTGTGCAACAAAGCTTGCAGCTATACCACCATCTAACAGACATCAACTAAAAATAGCTGCATCCATGTAAGGGTATGCCTCAAAGCTTCCAAGTTTCTTGCCGTCTTCATCATAATGAAGCATTCTGAAGCAAGTGTCACACTGATAGCTCGGTTCGGATGGGGTGAAGCTGTCATTTTTCGTCATCCATCTAAAAGATATTAAACAAAAGTTGTTTGATGTCTCATTTTAACAATTTGTTTCTCACAGGCCCCATTATTTGATATGACATTGTCCCAAAGCTTGTCTGAGCTAAGAGTGGCCAGAAACAAAATGTGCAATAATAGTAATGCAAAAATATTCTCATTTGGAAATTGCCAGTCTCCCCCCCCCCCAAAAAAAAAAAATATGCAAGATAGCAAATGGGAATTATTAGAGATGGCAGGTAGACATTTAGAGACTAGAGGTGTGATATAAAATAACAAGGTTTAATCTCTATGATATCAGAGCAGGAAATTAGTATTGTTCACCTTGGCTGGTCAAATTCTACTTGTATCCTCAAGAATTATGCTTCAAAAGGACTGGAAGATGTTACACTTGGCAGCCTTCTACTACTACTGAATCAACAAACTGGAACATTTGCAACCTGCATGGAGTCCATATGTTAAGAGATGTTCAAAATATGAAATGGAACACTTGTGTGCATAAATACCTACGTGAAATACCTATGTAAATACCTACGTGAAAAACACTAGCAGATCTGAATGCATTCAACCTTTTCTCCTGACTAATAAAATCTTTTAATGTGACCTTTGAGGTAAAGAATTAAAAATGTGGCTTACTTTGAAGTAAACACTCTACAGATCATGCAGACAACCTTTTTCTTTGGCGGTTTGTTGATCATGATTGGATATTTGGACAGATCTTGGCAGTCATCTCCATGCATGAGCCTGGTAAACAATCAGAAACAAAGTAAAAAAGAGATAATGACCTTAAATTTGACTGTTTGAAGGCTGAGCTCAATTTATCAAAATATAGCCAATGCAAAAGACCTTTAAATGTTTAACTGCACTAGCCAGGATAAGCAAATAACTACATAAAACCTTTGAAAAAGTCAACCACTCTTCTCTTTTTTAACCAATGTAAAGAGATTCCTACACTACAGGTAGAGGTGCTAGTGCTGAGAAAGTTCTGTACAAGACAAAGCTGTCCAAAGACATAGTTGCACAAAAAGGCTTGCATAGAATGAGCTATGCACCATGCTGCATAGTGTACTTTAAGTACAGAGGTCATACTTAAGACAATTGAACATCGTCTTAGATAACTTAATTGGAAACTTCTATCAAGTTCTAGAATTGAAGTGTGCTACTCAAAAGCCCACAGAGTCAATCTTGAAAATGATTTTGGGTTAACATTTGAAATGCTCAGTGCATGCTATTGAAGTGACCGTAATTAGTAACAAATGAAAATCATTCAGCCAGGATGTTTTCTGCATAGGGCATTTGCCTGAACATAACAATTGACACATGTTTTATACCTCATACATCATGAATATTCATACCTTCTGAAAGAAGGATAGGTAGTTGGTATACACATCTTATGTAAGTTTATGCATTTTCTTCTTCCAAATCAGGTGCAAACAGATCTCCGTAAAAGAAAAAATAATGTGCCAATGACAAATTCTGTCAAAAAGTGCCCCAGAAAAGAGAAGACAACCATTTAAGTCATCAGCATCAAAGTTCTTTTATAAGTGGATGGAACATGCAATTGCTTTGCTCCATAAAAGAAAATTTCAAACAATGTATTCAGTCGCTGATAATAACTTCATTTCGAATTTTAATACCTGTGGAACACACCACATTCAAACCTATGCAAAAACTACAAATGCAGGTGGAATACCACAGGTTTGATTGATGCTTCTTTCATGCACAAGACAGAAGTTCAAAGAGCAGGCATAGAGCCCATTGCAAAGCACTTGCAAAAAGCCAACGACAACAGCATGTATTGAATATGACTAGATAAGGGAGACAACAAGATCAGGAAATGAGAGCAAACAGAACTATTAAGTTAGATCAATCCAAGTCTATAAACTAAGGTGGCAAGTTTTCCATGATTTAGAAGACCAAAATCCGCAACTTTCCGTGACTTTCTTTGATGTAACCTAGGAGGGAAATTCCTTTCTAAAAAAATTTGGGGAGGGATTTTCAAAATCAAGGAGGGAGTTGTTACTTGGTAAAGATTCTATTGCAATTTATTGTGTGTATTTATAATTGTAGCTACAACCTAAGCTGTGGAAAAATCTGTGTGTGAGATCCAGGAGACAAATGTAGGGTTCACACAAGCCTGTGCCTTGGCACAAACGCTGTTTTAATGTATTTTTGCTTTTTCCAAAGTTTTCTTCCAAAAGTTCCGTTTTTTGGGGGTTTTCTTCTGTGACACCGAGATCTTGCCACTTTACCCTAAAACACAACGAGAAGTTGGCATCATATCTGATGACAAATGATGTTACCAATAGAAAAGTTTTGATGCTAGATACATTATAATGCCTGCAGGAAACTTTGCAGTAATAAAGGTGGCGATACAGGATCATTGGTTCCTTATTAAAAAAGAGAAGATATATTCCATATCCTCAAGAGCAACAAAATTAAGCATAGGGAACCTTAGAGCTAACTAACATACCAAATAAAACAAAATACTTCTATACATGTGATAAACATACTACAGAAATCACACAGATTCTTGCAAACTTACAATTTCTAAATGTTGTATCGCACGATGCTTAAAACATCTGTGATGACGACAGCTTTAATCGTCACTGAATCACAACATTACCTTATATCGCTGAACACCACCAGATGCTCACAGTACCCTTGATGGACAATACAGGTAAGGGTAGCCAAGTCTGATTCGGAGGTCATCAAACGTGACTTCACTCATAGGCTTCACTGAAATCTTGGATGAAACAAAACCTGTATCTTGGTCACTCTTGGCATTCAACCAGTCTCGGATTGGACTTTGAATTATCAAGATGAGACAAAATGGAAGAGAGAGGAAAGACAGAGATGTAATTTAACCTGAATGAGATATCTTTAAAGAGTCTAATTATGACTGTACTGAGAATAATTATAAATTAGCAACTTTATTGCATAGAAACATAACAGGCACTGACTGAATGCTAACTGATGGTTTAATCCTCATTTTGCAATAAAATTGAACAGTTTTTCATTCTCAGCTAGAGCATATAAAATTTTGGTAATTTTCCAGTTGCAAAACTTTGGAGCAACATTTGGCACCAAGTTGTAATACCTTAGTTTAAGAGCTGTACCAAGACAAACCTTCAAACAAATTACAAATTAGTTGCAACATGCAAAGTTATACTTGGGAAGTTCAAGATACACTTGATGTACTATTGGATGCAGCAAACTATAGCTTTGGAAGTTCTGTAACAGTGATGCAAGCCATGACCAACACAACAGAAATAATTACACACTGAAATTTATCAAAACTTCAATATTTTAATTTCAATTGTTTTTATTCTTTCCAGTTAAACTAGACTAGTGTTCAACAAGGCTATACGTTTTACAGTGCATTTCAGAGACAGGACACTCTGAGGTATTTACCTGCTGATGTCTGTGGCAAGAGGATTACGATGATCTAGATAGAAGGTGTTTTCGATAAAGAAGAAATTAGAGGGGTATTTATCTCCAGCCTTCTCTAGTCCCTCAGTGTTTGGGTCCTCACTCAAATCAGGTGACACCAAGGCCTCATCAGCAGCACAGAGCAGTTTATCCTTAAGCTCTGTAAGTTTCATACCAGACAGGACCAGCAATTCCCGCTCCTTCCAAACATCTCTGTCCCTCCAGGATTCAATAGTCTGTTTGAAATGGTGTGGCAAATGGAAATGCAATACTTGTGAAATACATACAAAGATACAATCTGAAACTTCTACTTCATGAGTAGAGGGTCACTGTAAATCGTTATATTCCACTGCCTCATGACTTCCACCCAAGATGCGGTAGGAGAGTATATTCAAAATATTGCAATGCCATTCTGCTTGTAAAAACTACTGGTAGAGGGTGACTAGAACACAATTCCTGGCTACAAAGAGATTCACAACTTGCAAAGGACAATTGCCGGCTGATGAGGGAATCGGAAAGAGTAGTAAATCTGACCACTGTGACACTGTGGTAGGCAAGTGGTTAGGTTGCATAGCTGACAGGTAGGCTGTTTAAACAATATTGCTATGATTTATGTTCTTAAACAAACTATGCAAGATGAGACTTCCTGCAGTAGAAGTATAACAATGGGGTGATTTAGTTATGTGGAGACAGGTAAGTGATGGACATAATAAAATAATTCTAGGCAATAACAATTGCTAAACACTTAGGACAAGGTCATGATCAGCTTGGAAGCCTACAATTTGGTGCAGTGAGCAGACTGGTTTATCACACGTACATTAACCTTGTAGATGATAATATCCATTGAAGAGAAAGAGGGATGGTGGGATGTGACAATTAAGGCCTGTCCACACAGGATGCGTTGCGTTCCGATCCGGATACGACACGGCACGTCACTTTTATCACTTTGCACTTAAATCAATGGAGCCGTCCACACAGGATGCGTTGCGTTCCGTCACGATCAATGCGGTAAAAAAGTTGACACATCCTTCCGGATGCGTCAAACTTTGGCAAAGTCCATGTGCGTTCAGAAACAGAATTGCCGTACTGAAGCATGCGTCAACTTGATCTCTTTCACGTTTTTCTTTCATGAAATGCAATTTAACGGGATATGGATGCAAAATGGTACTATGTTTGGGCTTAAAATCACAATGAAATGTAAAATAACTAATGTAAGTAGAAAAGCTCATTTTTTGTGCATTTTTTTCACAACATTGGGAATTTATACGTAGGCCTCTGATTCTTTGGGTACCCACTACCCTTGCAATATTATTTACTTCCATAGTGGAAAAACAGTTGTATTCATTGTTGGGACGGCAGGCAGGGGAAGTCTGGACACTAGACGTGGCTGCACATGGACATTTCACGGCACACGAGAAAATATAAATACACAATGTTGAGTATATAATCAGTGGCATAGTTTCGGGGGCTTATCGGATCGAACCCTTCTCCTCAATCGTTGCAGTCCACACGCTACCACAAGCGATCTGGGCCAAAAAAAACTTCACTCGATTGGGCTACTCAACTTGATAATGATAGACTCTGACTGTAGAATATTTCCATCCTAATCAATCCACTGATGCCGATTTGTTTTTGTTCCTAAAAATACGCAAACTTTTTAACACAAATTTTACTTCAAAAGGTAGCTAATGTGGCACCAGATTGCATGCAAGGACACCTAATGTTTCAAACACCTTCAAAGGAGGAAGGGGAAACCCCTCCACTAGGACACCTCCCACAGGTCGGCGATCACGCAACATACTACATGTCCCTACACTTCCATGAGAGGGTACGCCACTGACTGAAATCCATCAAGATAAACACACTTTGAATAATTTTGTACAAATTCGAATAGATTGTGACAAACTGAATGTGTTTAGGAATAAAATCAAATCAAATTTTACATTTTTTTCACAAAATTTGCACATCTTGTGTCGATGACTGCTGTAAAGCATGACCAATGGCAGTGATGCTATGGCGGCTATCTAGGATGTATTTAATTCTCAAATTTTCTTGGCATCCTACGATTTAAATACACCTTTTTGTCAATCAGCATGCATTGTCATTGGAAACTACACACTGCATCTCAAAGTGACGCATCGAAACTGACGTAGTGTGAACGCATCCTGTACAGACAGGCATGCGTCCTGACGTATCCAGAAGGATGCGGGAAAAAAACATGTCGTATCCGGAGCAGAACGCAATGCATCCTGTGTGGACAGGCCTTTAGAGTACTACTGACACTCACTTACAAAATTTAAATAACAATTAATGGAAAGACAGAACTACTGTAGCATCAAAGCTGAATAAGACATTTGAAGATCGTCATTTGTGACTTGTGCATACATGAAACACCTGCTTGCAGTACAAAGTTTGAATGTAGTAAAAATTATTCTGGAATAATAGTAGTAGATTGTTAGCGTCCAAACTAAACCACTGGTGGAGAAACTATTATTGAAATGTGTAGCATGAACACTCCATCCTACACCAAAGCACTTAGTCATACAAAGAAACTTTCCAGATCTGAACGAAAGGTCCATCAGATCAAACAGCAGAGTGCATTAATATTGTTTTAACAGCTTGTCGAACCAAAACCCTTGCAATGAATAGTCTACTCACTCCGACAAACCCTCGGTAGGGTTTGAATATGATGACTTGTAGCAAGGCTTTGGGATCTTGGACTCTATCAGATGGATTATCCTTCTGAACACCTGACTTTAAATGGCTGTATTCCTGTCAATGCAAGAGAAAATGAAATGATGGGGTTTGAATGGTAGTAGCTACCGCCATATATAATAAACACATTAAGATGTGACATGATAATATTTGGCCTTTGCTCATGTACCAAGGCATAGTCTCAAAATAATCACCAACACAGTTCAGTTACAATGATATACACGTCTTTCTTTTTTATTTACGGTTTGTTAACTTTCAAAATTGTCCAACTTTGCTAGAAACAGATAAAATTACAGCCAACTTGGGTAAATCAGTGAAGTGACCTCAAAGGTACCCTGTCAGCAACGACAGAGACAAATCACGGCAAGTTAGGCTCCCTGTCATTTTACCTACAAATATCAGACCAAATGCAGGAGTGGACTTTAAGGAACAAGATTTGGTGACAATGAAATAATAATCCTTAACAACAACTGGTGAGTGATCTTTTTGATCTCATTTTGTTATAACAATGAACTGGTCTTGGCTTTACTATAATATTCTGTATCATTGTCCGGTGCACTGTTTCTGCTCATCGAACAGAGATTTTAGTACAAGGCTATTAATGTTGGCTTTCTTAACCACCTTATGTGTATATAATGTGAATATAATTCACCCTTAGACAATGTGCATATGAATACAAATTTACATCACGAGAGAAAAATCAGTCATCAATTTCTTCCTCTGCGGGTGATAAAGAACCTCTCAGTTCTTGATTTCATCAAGACTGAGCAAGTTCTTGCCCATCAGGGCAAAACGATCATCAAAATGTCGATCATTAATTTTCAAACAGAACTGTGACAAAGTACTCTAAATAACATTCATTTAAAGTATGTCATAAGCACTGACAGCTTTATGACCTCACAGCAATGTTCTATCACAAAGAGACATCACTACAAACTTTCACCAGTTAACCCTGCTGAATTTGCTTAGAGTCCTAACACATATGAAATTGGAAATCAGAAGTATTCCCATGAAAACCAGAAAGCCAAAAGGCTTTGTGATTCCTTGCCACATGGTTATATTATAACAAGCATGAATTATTCACATGACAAGTATGAGATCAACTGCAGTTACTGGTCTTGAAACACCACATTAATAAGTCTTTAACCCAAACAACCTTTATTTTGGTGACCTCAAATGACATTTGACGTCCACTAAAAGCAATAGGGATCACCTACCCAGTATGGGGAACCTACACATCAAGTACGACATCAGTCAACATTACTCTTCTGGAGATAATGTGCTAGAAAATTTTCACCTCGGGGGACCTCAAACGACCTTTGACCTCCTCAAAAACAATAGGAGTCATCTACTCAATATGACTAACCCACACACCAAGTATGACATCAGTCACACTTACCCTTCTAGAGATACTGTGTTTACAATGTGTTTACAGTTTGACTCAGGGTGACCTCAAGTGACCTTTATTTCCACCAAAAACAATAGTGATCATCTACTCAATATGACCAACAAACACACCAAGTATGGCATCAGTCGCAGTTACCGTTCTTGAGATATCATGTTTACAAGGTTTTCACATTTTGACCTCTGGTGACCTCAAATGACCTTTGACCTCCACCAAAAGCAATAGGGATCATCTACTTAATATGATCAACCCACACAGTAAGTATGACATCAGTCACAGTTACTCTTCTGCAGATACTGTGTTTACAAGGTTTTTCCAGTTTGACCTCCATTGACCTCAAATGACCTTTGACCTCCACCAAAAACGATACGGATCATCTACTCAATATGTCTAACCCACACACCAGGTATAATATCAGACACAGTTACCGTTCTTGAGATATCGTGTTTACAAGGTTTTCACATTTTGACCTCTGGTGACCTCAAATGACCTTTGACCTCCACCAAAAGCAATAGGGATCATCTACTTAATATGATCAACCCACACAGTAAGTATGACATCAGTCACAGTTACCCTTCTGGAGATATTGTGTTTACAAGGTTTTTCCAGTTTGACCTCTGTTGACCTCAAATGACCTTTGACTGCCACCAAAAACAATAGGGATCATCCACTCAATATGACTAACCCACACACCAGGTATGACATCAGACACAGTTACCGTTCTTGAGATATCGTGTTTGCAAGGTTTTCACATTTTGACCTCCATTGACCTCAAATGACCTTTGACCTCCACTAAAAACAATAGGGGTCATCTACTCAATATGACCAACCCACACACCATGTATGACATCAGTCACACCTACCGTTCTTGAGATATCGTGTTTACAAGGTTTTCACATTTTGACCTCTGGTGACCTCAAATGACCTTTGACCTCCACCAAAAGCAATAGGGATCATCTACTTCATATGACCAACCCACACAGTAAGTATGACATCAGTCACAGTTACCCTTCTGGAGATATTATGCTTACAAGGTTTTTCCAGTTTGACCTCCATTGACCTCAAATGACCTTTGACCGCCACTAAAAACAATAGGGATCATCTACTCAATATGAACAACCCACACACTAAGTATGACATCAGTCACAGTTACCGTTCTTGAGATATTGTGTTTACAAGGTTTTCACATTTTGACCTCTGGTGACCTCAAATGACCTTTGACCTCCACCAAAAACAATAGGGATCATCTACTCAATATGAACAACCCACACACTAAGTATGACATCAGTCACAGTTACCGTTCTTGAGATATCGTGTTTACAAGGTTTTCACATTTTGACCTCTGGTGACCCCAAATGACCTTTGACCTCCACCAAAAACAATAGGGATCATCTACTCAATATGACCAACCCACACACCAAGTATGACATCAGTCATGGTTACCCTTCTTGAGATATCGTGTTTACAAGAAGTGTCACATACACACATACACACACACACACACATACACACACACACACGACATCACCATCGCATAGATTCCTTCTGCCTTCGGCAAGGAATCAAAAATCCTGCAGGTTCTCAAACTATCATCAAGTTAGAAGCTTGTTCACAGTCACAATGTTAACTGGTTGGTCGAGGTGATACATTCAATTTAGTGGTGCAGTTCTGTGATCCTTACCATTTCATAGTTGCCTTTGGCGTACTTGGGAGCGACATAAAATTGGCTTGGAACACCCTGTGACCGTTTGAAAGCCATGCACCGTACCCTTAAAGAAGAAATGTACAATGACTGATATTGATTGGCAACAAAAAGTTACAGCAGGTTAACTATAAATGGACGCTCTTGTATTGCCAGTAAAGAGTGACTTAATTTACTAACAGAACTTTGGATTATGCTGCATTTCAAACTGAGATCATTATCATGGCATGTGTGGCACTGCCGAAGACTCAGACCAGTTTCATGAGTCATTGCCACAGATGTCAATGGAAGCTCAGGGCTACAGTGTCTTACTAAACTGGTTGTGACTGTACAATAATACACCAAGAAATGAAGAAAATAAATGAAGTGACCTAAAGAACATTTGAAGGAATGAATCTAGCTTGTATGAAATTGACATGTTGACCTTTTTTCACAAGGATCCCTTTTTCAGATCTCATGTTCTCCTAGATTTCAGTTTGACATACCAAATGACCTTTGACCCCCAACAAACCATTACGATTCTTGTGCTCGTGATGGTTTACTTACACTCTAAATATGAAATGCCTCCATTCTCCTGTTATTGAAATATCATACAACCTAGGCAACAGAAACGAACACAGACATACCGTTCATCCATGCACAGACCTCTATGCCATCACTTGTAACAGGTTATGATTTATCATCAGTACTAAAATGACTTCAAAGAGTCAGAAAGGTGTGGGAGAGTCATTAGTTGTGACTCAATTCCCCTCCAAACCTGCTGGCCACAGCAATGTCATTCATTCGCTTCCACCACTGAAAATATAGTTAATCACTAACTGACAATCACTAGAACGTTGAGAATTTTCCAATTTTCCAGTGGTGGCCATCATAGGAAGCTATGTCAATAACTGTAAAGAGCCCTCAGTTGTATCTCATCAGCAAATTCTAAATAAACATATATCCATTCAGATATATACCTCACTTCTATACAGATTATCTGGCTCAGACAAGAAGGAAGATTGTCAAGGAGCACATAAAAGTTTTCAAGGTAACACAACAACTTGCACCTAATAGTAGACAACTTACAGGATGCATGAGAGTGATACATCCCTATACTAGAAAGTAGAAACCTGGTCTCAAAACTAAGCTCCACCTATGACAACATTTAGGGGTGCAGATAATATCTGAGGGACTGTGTGAGAGTGCCAGATAATCAGCAAATTCAATCCAATGGAAGGCCAGAGTTGGGCACCTTCATCCACCTTCTAATAATGCAATGACAAATTGGATGGAGGGGCAAGATCTGATATCACCAATAAGCTTCCAGATCCCTGACATCAGTGACTTTTTACTGCAGAGCTTGATTTCCACTTACCTCAGGGACTCCAAAAATACATCCTTGACTGGAATACCATCCTTCAAAGAGACAAAGTCTAAGTCACCCAGCTCCTTCTCAGCAGGACAAACCAAGGTGGACTCACTACACAGTAAAAGGTAAATTCTTAGTTTAGTATGTGAGAGTAAGGGATCTGAAAACTCATCAAGGATCCTTTAACATTGATCAAGGATGTACACTGGCGAAATTCGCATACTCTTTTCGATCAGTGTTCAGAGGTTAACGAGGCAGGTGTGAACCAACAATCCCATACAAACCCATACCTGCTCCCAGGACTGCCATTTAACGTCCCCATCTCACAGACAAGAGCATATTCCCCAGTCTTTAGCCACTTTGTCACAGACTGGGAGGGGCGGAGAACCTACCCAGTTCAGCAGCTCATTAACCACTGTGCTAAGCAACCTGAAGCGGACTAGACCTGAATCGGCCCGACAGCAGGAACCCAAAATAAAATAAACCCCACAGCACAGCTTTACTGAACACATAATTTTGAGTCCCCTGAAAATTTCCAAGTGGTTCCACCAGTATTCCATCTGGAGACTTTATAAAGATTACAAGATGGACACTCAAACCACCAAGCTAACCATTCTCCATCCTTCTATAACATGAAGAGGTACAGCAGTTCACTTTGAGCCAAGGGGATTAAACTTATACTAAGAATTAAAAGCAACACACAGTGGTTCAACAAAGATTTATTCATTTTGAGCTCGTTTTACCAGTCCCAAGAGTGAACATCAAAACTTGTCACTCTGTACTTACAGTAGGTCTCTGAGGAAAAACATAGGACTTGATCATTTCTTTTCACTTTGTTGGTATTTTAGACACATTTACCTATGATATGGAAGCATTTTGTGCATGTTTCTCCTTTACATTTACATACTGTTAGCAGACCAATCCACAGAACTCTAAAGAAAACAAGAATGAATGCAACAAGTGGCATATTGAGTTGATTGAAGGAGTGCAAAATCTACAAATTCAGTACCACTGTAAGTTTGACCTCTAAATACTGTACTGACTGACTCAGATACACAGATCTCAGGCAGCTCAGGTCTTCCGTCCAAATAATGATGCAATATTTGACATCATTTACAAGCATGTACTGAAGCAATGGTTACATGTGAAACAAATAACTTAAGTCGCATCCACCACCCACAGATCCACAGATCCATATCTCCCAGTACAATGCATGCAGGGTACAAGGGTCATAAACGTATTTAACAACAAGGAGATCTACAGTCAACACAAACATGATGCAATCTCTCTTTGTCTCTTAATACCCTCTCACAAGGCATCAACGACCATCATGAAAACAGGAATGAGAGCCTACAACATGATGATGCAGTATATCAATCAGTAGCGGAGGCTGAAAATGTAGCACATACTTGCAACATTCTTCTAATTCAGCGATGACCTCCTCTGATTCGCCGAGGTACTCGGCGGCTTTACTTCTGTCCAGTTCTTTCCTCTGCGTGATCTTTTCATCATCACTCAGGACATTTTGCCAATTTGGCAAAAAACTCCCAACATGTATCAGGTCTGAGTATTTCCCTGGTACTGAAGGAAATCCCTTGTCCATTGCCTGGTGACGGAAAATAAAATCGAAAAAGGTAACTAAACGAAAATAATAGGGAAGCTCACCAAAGAAGACGGTTGATAATTCATTTGATTAGACATATAAAAAACTGCTACAATGAACAGATCTATAAACATCTATGAGGGATAGTTTGGAGAAAAGTAAATGATCTCAGATCTAGACTGAGTTCTGCATACAGTACATGATGCTTGACAAGGCTCCTAAAAGTCATCACATACAGTAACACATGAAATGTGAAAGCAACCTTGATTAAAGTTATCTCATCTGTACACTCAAGAATAAGTAACATACCATTGCATGGTAACTGTGCTCAGTTCAAACAGGTTCTAAGTTAGAAGAACCGCTAACAACTGAGCAAATACTGTACCGTGTAGTACTGACGCACATGACAAATTTCACCATGGCAACCACTGAAGATATCAGTTCACCAAAACTTGCAACTATGTTTGAGCAAAATATAACTAAATTAATCAAGACAGCCTTTGCTTCTCCTCAACCACAAGTTTCCAGATGCACTTGAAACAGAATTCAAAATACCTTTCCAATTACAGGTCTACTTCAGAAAAAAAAACACCTGCCAACCTCATTTTGAGTGCCACTTTCATTTTTTTGTATGCTACTCCAAAACTGGTGGTAAAATACATTAAATATAGATTACATTTTGTCTAGCACTGAACTTGTGCATCCTAAACATGTGATTGAGCCTTAATGAACTTCAATAGTAATAACACCAGCGCTTCAAACCAGACAACTGTCAAATATCAGATGGCAGATATGGGAAATTTGCAGAACTAGTGGTACTGTACTTCTCACATTAATTTGTTACTTACTTTCTTTGGACACAGTGTGCTATCTTCAAACAATTGCTCCTTTTTAGCACTTCTTTTATATTGTGTACAGTACTTTAAAGGACGACAAAATCCTAGAAATATCTGTTATGTACGAATTACAGAGCAGAAATGTTTGACGAGCATTTTTTCAAAGTTTCATTGAAAACAATTGTTCCTTTCCACATATACTTTTGAAATTCAAGGAAGGGCATTACCATTATTGCCACAGATGAATGAAAGCAAGGCTTGAGTAAGTCAAATTATTAAATTACCTTTGATAGCAGGAATTTGATTATTTCTTTGCTTTCCTATCCTGTAATTTCCATTGAATTAGCGAGGTGTATCATCCAATGATCAAATAATTGAAACTTTGACTTGAATTCATGCATAACTATTAAAACCATTTTGCAAATAAATTATAAGTAAAAAGAAATGCGTCGCAAATTACAAGTACATCACAGTCTCAGAAATGGCAGCATCTTCAGATTGATTGATTTTGTAAGAACTTACCAATGGTGATGATAAATTGTAAATAAACAACACAAACTCAGTTACGGTTCTCACCACGAAGCTTAAGTTGTCTCTCATTTGACAGGAATATTTCACACTCAAAAGTTCAGATTTTCATTCTCCTTTAAAGAAGCTGCCATACATTCAGTGGTATAATTTACTTTGCCTACGATAACACACGACACCGCATCATTGTTGTTGAAAGTTGTTGTAAGCTTATGAAGAATTATTGCATTGTACTGGAGAGTAAATCTGACATGAACATTGTTCCATTGGATTTCTCCACTGTCTTAACTGTGTGAGAAAAAAGCATACAAAGGAACTTTCTTTCAACAATTCACACAGTGGGTCAATGAAATTTCTCCACTGACTGAACTGTTTTCCCTGTGTGTTTCTGTTGCTGACTTGCAACAAGGAATGGCAAAAAAGAATGTCAAAGGACTTTGTGATTCCTTGCCAATATTCATGAAGTACACATTATAACATGTACACACCAATCTTGAAATTCAAGCAACTTATCAGTCTACAGAAAGCATGCCTAAGAGGTATTGTGCAAGATTTATTAAAATGACCCATACGGCCCATTTGGACCTTGGTTCCAAAAATCTTGAATGCCCTGAAGGCACCACTTCCATAATGCATCCATATACCAAGTACTGTATAAACTTTGTCTTAACTTTACAACTTAAAATATCTGGTTAAAAAGGTTTTCAGACTTTTGCCCCCAGTTCCCCCAGATGACCTCTGACCTCCACCAAAAACAGAAGGGCACACTTTCTAAATATGGCAAACCTATTGTACATACCAAGTTTGACTTTCCTAGTTTGACTTCTGCAACTAACTTTTAATCAATTCAGCCTACTTGCGTATTACATATCGTTAGAAAACAGTAGCCTCACTGAGATAGCGATATTATTTTACTTTCTCTTTTTTTCATTGACAGTTAAAAATTCACCACTCTGATTTTCTAGTAAAAGAAGAAAAAAAAAGAATCAGCGTGTTTGTCAATCCTTAAAGTCGTGGTTTTACTGACCACGATCTTTCGTTCCCCTCAAAAAACACATTGCTGGTATTGTCAACCTGTACACTACTGACAGTACGGACTGTTATTCATGCTCGAGCTTCATTAGGGCTAGGCCCTAGAAAGCATTTGAAAAGTTGTTTGTTTTTTATGTACATGCTGCACGATAATTTACCACTGCAATCTTATCAAGCACTCAGGGTGATTCTATTTTCCAGTGTTATAGCGGTTTCTCTAACTGCAAATCTGTAGTGCTGTTAAATCAAACGGATAAAAATTTTAATTGGTGAAGTAGTATATGTGATCATACAGTATGATCCTATATCCACGTACCGTATGAGAGGCGATCGACATCCGCAGACAAAGAACGCGCGTACATGGCACATAGACACTGAGTATTAACGAGTACAGTATACAAAAAGGTATAAAAACATATAGACAAGCGTAAAGGAGTATAAACAATCACAATTGCATGGCTATGGGAGTTACACTTGAGCTGTACTGTAGTACTGTAATTAAGTTATGTACAGCAGTGCGTTGATGATGAGTGCAATGAATGTCGCAAAGACTCAGAACGATGGTTTATGCTGTCGAGACATGACAAGTAGGTGATCTATCTTGATATAAAAGAAGAAAAAAAAGATCCAAGCAGCTTGAAAAATGCATGTGGGTGGAGACAAGAACCTTTTTTTTTAATATGGCCTTATAAACAAAGAGAATGTCTTTTCTTAAAAAAAATGTACTAGAAGCTTCATCAGAGACATAATTGTTACCACTTATTTTGGTAATTTTGGCACATTTCTGATTCATACTAAAGCAGAAACTACTACAGAAGATTTGGCTATGAGTGCATATTCGCTTAAGTGCATCAAAAAAGAGGCAAATATTTTTGGGGTATGGAGGAGTCGTTACAGCTAGGTCATGCTTTAAAATATTGAAATCACCTAGATTTACATCAAGCTGTACTGGTGTATAGGACGCTATGATCAACTCATGATACTGAGTACTTACTATAGAATACATATACGCAGTGCTCTACACCGAAGTTTAGAATGTATGTGTGAGTGACCGACTCAAGATACAAGTGGCGTAACCAGCGGCGGGGGGAGGCAGATGTCTTGCCCAATTGCTTGCCCCCCCCCCCCATGAAATTCAAAGGTAAAAAAATCTTGGCCAAAATATGTACAAGACAAGAGCTTCCCAAACTGTCTGTCACTGAAAGTACGGATTTTTAGCATTTGCATGGAAAAAGGTTATTGACAATAGAGAAGTTTTGAAATTTTTATACAACAGACGTTTTGAAAACTTCACACATATTTTACTCAAAACAAAAAGATATAGGGCGAGCCTAAATTAGTTTGATACTGAAAAAAGTCAAGACCAAAATGAAAGAGAAACCAAATGAAAACTGTAACTAAATTGGTAAAGTACGTGCCCATGCGATACCAATTTTTTTTTTTTTACTTTTGAAAATAGCGAGAATTGCAAATCTTGATTCTGATTTGGTAAAAGCAAACCTTTTTTATAACTTAAAAGCAAGAAACCATGAAATTATGAGCAAATAAATGGGCTTTGTTGGCATGTTAATAATGAATGAAACAAGTTAAATCATACACAGTTTAAAGACATATAGGCCACAGGTGCAATGCAGCCAAAGACTGACCGTCAATTGTGTAATAAACATGAGGGACGTGCAACGCAGTGATGTACAGCAGTGGTGAACATGAACCTTTACAACCAGCCTACACTAAAACTCTAGCACTAGCAGGTCCCTCTTTGGCATGCAGCATAAATAATGATTACGTTGACATCCATCAGTGAATTATAAACCTATGGAATTCTCTTATCATTCCCTCTACACCATTTGCACAGGAAAATGAAATAGCTAGAAATTAGTCAAACTGGGCTGCTTGTAATAATCATACATGCACTCAGAGCAAGACCGACACAGTAAAGTTGCAAAACAAAAGTTGAAAAGAAAAAACTAAACTGGCATTGAGGTTCATGACTCTTTATAACCAATGTACCGATCACTACATAGTGGAAACGTTAATTCCGAACCTGAGTTCAAAAAATAAAGAAAATGTTAGCTGGAACTCACAATGCCAGAGAGACTGGGAAGTGCCATTTCCTGCAATCTGAGAGGCATTTCTATCCAAAAATTTTCTCTGTACACTACGCGCCAACCGATGGCGGCGCTCCGCTTAGAGCCTTAGACGGCGTCATTACTACTTGCCCCCTTCAACCCTTTGCCCCCCTCAGCCCCCTCTCCAGATGAAAAGGTCTGGCTATGCCACTGCAAGATACTAATCACCTCAACTGAAATGAAGAAACCCCCAGTGTACCGACTAACTGTTGTTATTACTATAAATATATTACAACAAATTACAATACACTCATATGGACTACTGTAGTCATAGTCAGATACATGATGTCCTACAACTTACAATTTCAACTGTTAGTTTTAGATTGGTTACATTCATCAAACGTTAACAAACCTCATTTACTACACAGTCACTACATGTGAGATTTTTCCTGCTGTGATTCCTCGAATCATTCTTTCAACATTCTTGTTTTAACCGAGATGTCGGCTGGTTCACCTGTGGGAGCTGCTCACATTCACAGTGCATTGCCCTCCACCGTATACCGCAGGCATGCACTGTACTGGCAGCAAGTTAGCATACTATAGGGCACATAATGCAGAACGGCTGAACTTCCAAGGTTACTTCCTACTCAACGTGGATTGCAAGTGGCAGCCAAAACTCCCGTTAAGCCTTAAGTTACCGCTTTGTTGGATTATCACTTGTTAATACCTATTCCTTCCCATCTTTTCATGCTTCTCCGATATTGCATCCGACGCATTATCAGTGCAGGAAAGATTCGGTGCAGTTCTACAATGCCCTCTGTAAGTAACGTCGTGCAGAGACGATTGAATCAGTCGTGTCAGGGAAGTGGTAGTGAATCTGCGAAATTTGGGTGAATTTCAACTTCAACTACTTAAACCTAAATTCGAAGATAAACTGGTTTCTTTGTTTTACAATTGAAATAAAATGTCAGTTTTTATTGTTTTCTCAGTCGATTTTCAATGTGATTTAGTTTTGCATAATCTCTCTAGTTTCTACAAAAAGAATTCTTCTTCTACTTTACAGCGTTGTAACTTCACATAACGTAGATCTGCACAAAACAATGCATGGCAAGGGTCAGAGTGATTGCATCATACCGAACCGAATTAATATATATGTCGGGGAGTTGTTGCTGTAGACTACAGTAGAAACGTACTACTTCGTGTGTTACTGTACTTATTGCATTCGTACCATAGGATTGCACTGGAGTTGCTGCATGATTATACTGGAAAAGATCGTACTCGGACGTGATCCTACGTAGTTCTAGTGACTGTACAAGAATATTGTAGTCTTGTAGGCCTTCTATTCTGAAACTTTTTTCAACTATGCGGATGATATTGTAGTGCACTAGCATATTAAACCTGAAATGGTTTGATTGATGATGGACATTCAGTTGTAGTGTTCTAACCACATTTGTCGTAAAATATTGGTAATTTGTGCGAATACTAGTCACAACTAAACTTCCAATACTAGGTTGCACAAAGTTAGATAAAAACTCATCAAGAGAAAAGGAGGATTGAAAATTTGCATAGTATTGTCAAGGAAGGTGAAACTTGGGACTTTTGTAATTTTCAAAGGATTTGATGTTGCTTTAACAAGCTCTCTGTTCCAACGCAATAATGGTAAGAGCGATTTTACATCTTCATTTTCCTTGGTCAAAGTCAGTGGAGCATATACTAAGTCAGTAGCGTTTGTTGAATACCTAAACTGTGTGTGATATTTGTTTATTATTTTCATTCCCAGGATGAAAATTCAAAGAAGAAGGGGAAGGCGAAAGGAGGAAAAGGAGAGAAGCAGAGTGCTGAGGTACTGTATATGAAACCTACATAGTAGCCTACATTACTCATGACATTGGCATACATACCAGATTGGAAAGCTTTCAAAATGTGTGTGAGATATCTGAATCCTTTTTGCACGGCTGTGCAATAGTACTGAAATCTTTGGTGGCATATAAATCCCTCTCGTACAGCAAATTTTCCAGTCTGGCACACAGAGGCAGGGTTTCCCCTGGTACTTAATTGCAAAATAGTGTACAACTTCACCACTTGATAAGTACATACATGCAAACTTTTGAATTGCTTGCTGTTGATCTCTCTTAATGCACTTACTCTGATAATGTTGTTAAAGATGTGAGCAGAACTAGAGTAGGGCAGGTGGGACTGTAGCCAAGATCAAATATGTTAAGTATTTTGCTAATTTGGAAGCTTAGTATCGGTTCAGTAAGCTTAAAATTGATTCAGTTAGATTGGTTCAGTAATTACAGTAGCTATATTAAGGAGTACTGACATTTGACACAGAATGTTCCATTCAATTGCAAGAAATGATTTAGCTTCCACGTTATTAAGAGCAGTTTTGGAGTTAACAAACTGTCATAAACTCTTTGGAAATCCCATGCATATAAAAACAACTGCATAACATCTGCTACACGTGTTTGACCACTGTGTGTAACAAATGGCAATGCAGTACAAGATGAATTATTTCCTGCAACATGATGCTCAGGTCAACAATGTTTGTTTTTTTTTTATTTGTAATTTTTTTTTATTATTCTTCATCTAGCTAAGTACCTGGCCAGAATTCATCCAGACAAGAATTGAATTGTTTGACAAGTTGAAAGCAGAGTATGATGCTGAAGTTTTAGGTAATATACTCTACAGTGTTATGTATCAATTTGGCTTAAACAGTAATAAAAATAATGAAAGCAGGTTTCAACCTTTGAAACTTCCATCGGTTCTAAATTGTTCAAATCCATTTTTTTATGAAGATAGTGTCTGGAGCTCTAAACCACTGTTTAACACAAGCAGTTCGTCAATTGGAGCAATACATTTGCATACTCTAAAAGAGGTCATGACATGTAGAGTTTAACACGATGAAAAGAGGTTTTTGTTAATATTTGGACAAATTGATATCCAAAACTCCTTTGGTGTACTTGTGACATCATCCAGTGTTAAAGTTTTCAGTTTCACAGTTAGAGTCTTCCCTTTGAAAAATCTTTGTTTCTGTATGATGTCATATGATGTCATATTAGGAGCAGATTTATGCATGAGCAATCTCCCCACAATAATTGAAAATGCTTCTACTTGCACATACTCAATTTCTGTTTGAAACTTGCCCACAATGTTTCTTACGTCGTGGGCCATTTGAGGTATTCAGGAATGTTTGGTACAAGAACACATGTGGACCCCACTGTATGGCCCACTTTATGAAATAATGCAAAATGATCATCCTCCTACCAATTTTCATGCCCAATCGTATTGGTTTGTCACAATGATGCATTGTTAGTGGTACCATCAGGGTGTTCATGAATTTTTTATCCAAAGTCATGAGCCTGTGGCCCATTTTTTAAATTTGCAAAAAGTCATAAGCTTCCTCATAGAAAAAAGTGTGTTTCAAGAAGAAACTTTCAATGTTGATTTCTGAACACTGACAGAACATCCCAAGGACACCAAAAGCAGTTTTGGATATCAATTTGTCCAAAGATTAGAAAAATCAGTTTCCATTGAGTTTTAGTCTAGATATGTGTCATGGCCTCTTTAAAGGAACAAATGCAGATCCCAATACCTCTGGGATACCAGTTCTCAAAGCTAATGTGTAATACTAGTACTACATGGATGTCATTCACTTTACAGTACATAGGAATAAAATGGAGATCGTTAACACAACACATTGGTACTGCTTACAATGTAAATCAACATTTATGTTTGTTTTTATAAGTTGCCCATGCATACATACACAGTACATACCACGACTGCTTATTTTATTACATCCATTAAACCTTCTAATTTCCCTTGTATTTGGAAGTGCAACATTTCATAGAAAAATGTTATCCAAAATTTGTGCAAAGGAGGCTGTGAAAAGGACTTGTCAGTTGTCACAAATACATAACAGTAAATGGAAATCTTCCAAGGTTATATCATGAAGTTGTCTGTTCTTAGTTTTAAAGTAAATCTTCTATACATTTCCTGAATTATCAAAACAAAAGTTGTTGTCAGTTGTATTTATGGTAATTGGTAAAGTGTTCTCACGCTGATTTGCTGGCATATATCAGCAACAGAGAGAAGATATCCTACCTCATTTGTAGTTGATTTTGCTATCACACTAAGGTGTGGCATCAGTCAAATATTGTGAATTGATTCAAGATGTTTACACATTAAATGCAATGACCTGCTGTGCACGGTTTTCAATCGTTTGTTATCATAGCTAAGGATCCAAAAGCAATCAAAGTGACGTTGCCAGATGGAAAAGTCGTCGACGGCGAATCATGGAGAACCACTCCATATGAAATAGCTCAAGGCATAAGGTAAGATAAATTATGATGTATATTTTTGTATTGCCTGCATTTTTCTACAACCCATACCACCCTAAATTCCCAAAGCTTTTTTTTTCTTTTTCCTTGAAGTTTTCCAGCAGGGAAATCATTTGCACACAGTGTAAATGAGGACATTTCTCAGTATCTGAAAAGCCTCACAAACCGTTTGCAATAAAGAGTATTTTAATTGTTCTCAATGTCAGATGTTTATGGTCCATTCAAAAAATCACAGTGGTGCTTGTAAATCCTAGTTTTTTTTAGAAAGTTTCCAATCGTGTAATGCCATTTAAAGGTGCTCTACACCCATTAACTAGTTCATATTTTTTCAGTCTGACAATGCAAAGATTCAATTGTGTGCATGCAGACATGTGTCTTACATTTCTGCACCAATAGACTGGGTCTTCAGTTATATAAGTGCACATAAATTTTCAAAGTTTTTCAAAGAAGTTTTCAAATTGAATGCGTGTATTTTTACTAAGATCACCACAAATTATCGACAGGCCCTTGCCTATTTTGGTCTGTGTACTGTATGTGTACCATCTTTCCATGAATGGGGTTGCTATTGAATATGAACAGTCTAAGGTTGTTACACAGTGTTTCATCAAGCTTCAGGAAGAGTACTCGTTCAGTACTGTTGCTACATTTACTGCCCAACTTTCTCCAAATGGACCCAAGCATATATTTCTACCTTTGTTGCAGCCAAGGACTGGCAGACAACGCAGTGATTTCAAAAGTGAATGGGGTCGTCTGGGACCTGGACAGACCGCTTGAGGGCGATGCTAAGGTAGAGATATTAAGGTTTGACAATGAAGAAGCCCAGCAGGTATTCTGGCATTCCAGCGCTCACATGCTTGGTGAAGCGATGGAACGGATATACGGCGGTTGCCTGTGTTATGGCCCGCCCATCGACAACGGATTCTACTACGACATGTTCTTGGAAGACAGGTCAGTGTGACCCATGTAGCATTTCAAGTACTGATTTGGTCATAGTGGTGTACGAAACTTTATCCACCAGTCTTCTTTAGTGCTGTCGCGTTATTGCGATTATCGTG
This sequence comes from Stichopus chloronotus, assembly GCA_021234535.1. Classification (NCBI taxonomy): domain Eukaryota; kingdom Metazoa; phylum Echinodermata; class Holothuroidea; order Aspidochirotida; family Stichopodidae; genus Stichopus; species Stichopus chloronotus. The sequence continues at coordinate 6,048,322 of CM037836.1, forward strand.
ATTACGTGATACCTCTTTCTCTGCGATTCCATAAGAAACATTCTAGCATGTATCGCGATGTAAAAAGAAACAGGAAAACCCATGAAAGTAACGAAATTTTCCAATCTTGTTCTCCTTTTTCCCTTGTTTTGTTTTTTTAGTAAACTTTCTTTTAAGTATAAGTTTCATTCTTTATCAAAAGGAAACTAAAAGAAACAAGAGCATAAAAAGATGATGAAAACACTTGCAAAAGTAAATAACAAAAAGTGGCATTTTTTACTCATTACAACTTTATAGAAGCATGCAGGTACATATTAATGTTAATACTTAAGAAAAATCAATATCCCTTGCACTTGGCAAGACTGTAATTAGTCTTGTTTCAGTTACCGTGATACGTGGATTTTCTCGAAATTTTTATTGGGATATATCGATACATACTTTGTTGACATCATGATGGCATTCCTTGTGACTGTTGGTTACGCAGTAGCTCCATGGTAACACCAGTTGGTAAAATGATGACAGAATATTTGGTTTATATATCTCTGTAACCCTGTATGATGTTTTGCAACAGACTGATATGCCTGACAGAGCCATGTTCTGCTAACAGCATCTTAACTGTCTACGTTTGTTGTTAATATTGTGATGTCAATACACAGGGCAAAGATGTTTTTGGATGAAGAGGCGACAGGAAATGAAGAGATCATGAACCTGTATTTAAAATAAAATGCAACATGCAGTGTTGTGATTGCCTCTCATCAGTTTAAAATGATTACATTACAAGTAGGATAGTGGAGAGCAAATGAAATTATTTTGTAGGTAAAGTAACTACATTCTGATAAGATTTCCATTTGATTCTTGGATTTGTATTTTAGTTATTGATAGTTGTAATTGTCACCTTTTTGTGGTCAAAATGAGATGTCTGATGAAATCATTGTACGTTTGCCGATAAAGGTTTTTTTTTTTTTTTCTTTCTTACGATTTGCTTCCAAGTATCTCCTCCAAACTTTTGCTACTACTTTCCTAAGTGCTAATGTTATTGCTTAAACCTCCATATTACCCTCCACAGACAGGTTTCCAGCAACGACTTTTCTGGGATCAATCAAGTCGTCAAATCAATTCAGAAGGAGAAACAACCATTTATCAGGCTAGAGATGAAGAAGGAAGACTTGCTGAAAATGTTTGAAGTAAGCTTTAAAATATTTCAGAGCATTTGAGTGCAAGATTACTACACCTTTGGTATGTTCCTGTTCCCTAAAAGTACACTTTATTGCATTTTACACATCTGTTGAAATAGTATTTATTGATGCATAGTTGTTGCATTTTGGAGTTAAAGCAAAGGGCATATCCCAGCATGCCTCTGTTGATGTAATTTAGAGGCTAGGGCTGTAATTTGCGTTTGTGGTCGTGTAAGGGTGTTTGCCTTGCTTGTGAACGTGATATCTCAAGAATGGAAACTTGAATTGATTTCATATGTGTTTGTATATGGATTTTGCTTTGTGCAAAAGTTTCGTTGATTTTGGTTTAGGTCAAAGTTCAACTGAGATCAGCAGAGATAAAAGTGTCAAAACCTTGAACACTGGTCATGATAACTCAAGAATGGAAGCTTGGATTGATCTCAGATATAAGTACTGGTGAAGCACAGATCACTGGTGACTGCAAGATCTTTTTGTATTTTCTAGTGCTTTCAAAACTAACTGTTGCTTGACATCCCTGTGGATTTACTTCTGATCTCGTTTTAAAGAGCATGATACAAAAAATAAGTAGCAAATGATTAAATTTTCATCTTGTCATACAGTCACAGAATCTCAAGCCTTCCTCCATCAAAGCAGCACCCTTACACATCTGGATTACTGCAATAGTACAGATGTTAGGAAAAAAATGTATCCAAGGTTTTGTCTAATAGTTGCAAATTTATCACAAAGTGACTTTGTTTTCTGATTATATTAATAAAGCATATCTTACCTTATCAATGTGCAATGATGTTTGTGCCATTCTGGATGTTTAGCAAGATTGCTGTAACTCGTTGACCAAAACCAAGAACACTTCTCAAATGAAAATGCTGTCTGTTGCTTTCATATTCTCTTTGGGTGCAAGTTGTCCCGAGAATCCTAATGTACGTTGAGGCATGATATGGTGTTTCACCTTTTGTCTTCTTCTTTTTTTTCCATCCAGTATAATCCTTTCAAACAAAGGATTTTGAAAGAGAAGGTGACGACCCCAACTACCACTGTGTACAGGTAACTGGCCTGTCAATATCATTGCCATTATATAGTAGTGGAATCTTGTTGGCATAAGGTTCAATTATGATACAAACGTCAGAACATGTCTATGTATGCTGCCCCATCTTTGCAGTTGGTATATGCTGAATTTGAGGACAACAACCATAACTGGTAAAATCACAAGCAATGTTAGTTCAAAAGGTGACATTCATTTCGAATCCTTGCAAAGCATTCGTCGCTCATTATTGACGTGTCCCCAAAAATGAAAGACAATGCTAAAACATTTCTGCATTGTGTAAACACTCCAAATATTCCCGTATGTAATATCTGTGTAACTGTGAGGACGGACCCCGGTCTTTGAAATGTTTGTTGATTCTGTGTGTGTAAATTTGTGTGACTTCTGCATTTTTTTTGTCAAATTTTGTCTTCCTTACAGGTAATTGTTTTTATAAAGAGGCAAATTTGTAGCTTTTTGTGTCTCTTTTTATATCATGAACTTTTTGTGTTAGTTTTTTTTTCTATCCTAAAGTTTTAACTAAATAATTAGCAGTTGTCAAAGATTTTTATTACATCACATTCCAAGAAACGCATCCTCAGGAAGTTGGATATTTTCCAAATGAAAGATCAGAATTAGTTTCTTTCAGCAAAGATTACCCCAACAACCCCATACAATACACTGGGTACAGTGAACATGTAGTTTTTATGTTTATAAGCATCTCTCCATATTAAAAGTAACCCACTGTACCTTTTCACTGGCCCCATCTATTGCAAACATCCATCTGCATTTGCGACACAACACCAATCAAGTTAAATTTATCATACAAGTGAAAGAAAAACCTTACAAATATTTTCCCGTCCCCTCTTTTCTACTTCCTTGTTATTTTAATGACTCATTTGTGTACTCTCACCTTCAAAACTGGCAGCCTTTTCTTTACCCATCCTTATATCTAGTCTTCTTCTTTTCCATCAGATGTGGCCCCTTGATTGATCTTTGCCGAGGGCCTCATGTCAGACACACCGGCAAAGTAAAGGCTTTTGATGTCATCAAGGTAATTCAGCACAAACGTTCAATTCCGATGTTAAGTCAAAAACACAAAGTTTAGAAAATAATTCATCAAAGCATGCTTTGTGGGTAATTAAATCGGGAAAAGGATTTGATTTTTTTTTGTTTTCCTCAAGTTTTACATTTCATTATCAAATCAATAGAATTTGTCTTTGGTGTTTTCTGCATTCATTGAAGTGTAAGATGAGTAATTGTGTATCCTCCTAGTTTCCGAGTCTGAATGCACACTGTCATTTTATGATGATGTCAAATGCCCTTTAAGTATCTGTTGTGAGCACACCAGTCAACTCAAGATGCAAATTCTGGATGTTTCTCTGTTTTTGATTCCTTGCCGTAGGCAGGGGACTCTATGCAGTCCTGATGTCGTGTGTGTGTATGTATGCATGTGTGCGTGTGTGTGTGTGTGACGGTTGCTCGTAAACACTCTATCTCAAGAAGGGTAACTCTGAGTAATTTCATTTTTGGCATGTAGGTTGCCCATATTGAGTAGATGATCCCTATTGTTTTTGGTGTCCAAATCTTGCATATTAATGAGGTTATGGGGTAAAACATAAAAAATGTTAAAATTGCCATAGTTCCTTATCCGTGGGTCAGATTTGTTTTAAACTTGATAAGGTTGTCTGTTATTAACAGGTTCACGACCCTGTGAAATTTAATGCTTATCAGTAGAGAGGAAGGGATAATTTTTCACTATAAAACAATAATGATAGCCTAAACACCATTATTGCGGTTATTATAAACTACCGTACAAATACTTATGGGGCTACATTGTGCAATTTCAGTTTTTGATTCTGTCGCACACAGTTAACTCAATGGGATTGCTCCCTACAGTACTGCATTTGTAACTTAGTGAGTAACTTCTAGTGTGAGGGGCCTCGATGATAAATTGTCCAGAGAGATAGTCTTGGTATGAGGGGTCATGGGGTCAGATAGACCCCATGCATTGGAATGTTAATGGGTTTATAAAAAAAAAATGAAGAAAATAAAACCATCTGTTCTGTCATTTATTTGGATAATATCAATATCCAGAGGAACAGCTGGTAGCAGAACAAGGTTTCTTAACAATCAGATTGGAGTGCTTTCAATTATAATTCACAATGTCGGAAAGGATGGGGGAAGCAAAAATATTGCGGAGGAATCATAACTTAGGGTCAACTTACGAGGACTTTGAGTGTGTTAAAAGCTACTTGTAACAAGGATGAAATTATCGCAGAGTCGATAAAGGAAAATTTGCAAAAGGCAGAGCGCCAATTTGAGGCAATGGAAGAGGTTCATGCTGATCTGGCTGGGTTGTTGTCTGATGAAGCATTTGAGCAAGCAGAAAGCTGGATGTTGGAATGCCAAAAGCATTAAACTGAGGAGAGAGAGGAAGCATTGAAAAAGTTGAAGGAGGAAATTGAGTTTCAAATTAGCGTTGGAATTACCTAAGGCAGAAATTCCACCATACGATGGAGACCCAAGAACATTCTGGTCCTTTATGAAGAATTTTGAGGTAAATACGGCAGACAAGCTGAGTTCAGATGAGGTAAGGTTGAGTTATTTGATTCAACTAACAACAGGCAAGACTAGAAGCAGCATTGATTACTGTGTGTTTCTTGGAGCTCAGAGATAATGTTGACTGATGTCATACTCATACTGTACTTGATGTGTGGGTTGTATGGCCTGGGTAGGTGATCCCTATTGCTTTTGGTGGACGTCAAATGTCGCGGTAATTTTAGGTCACCAAAATAAAGGTCATTTTGGGTTAAAGGCTTGTGGTGTATCAAGAAAAATAACTGCAGTTGATCTTATACTTGTCATGTGAATAATTCATGTTTGTTGTAATAGAACCATGTAGCAAGGAATCACAAAGCCTTTTGGCTTTCTGGTTTTCTTCCAACTTTGTTTTGATTGTCACCTCTCTGTTTAGAATTCTGCTACCTACTGGGAGGGAAACTCAGAGGCAGAGAGCTTACAGCGGATATACGGCATCTCATTCCCAGACAACAAACAGCTGAAGGAGTGGAAGCATCTGCAGGAAGAGGCAGCCAAGAGGGATCATAGAAAACTGGGAAAAGTTAGGAAAATTTCCCTCTCACATTGTTGCCATTTCTTTTAAATCTTTCTTCACTTTGTATCCAGTAAACTTCAGTGTGATGTTACTTTAAATTTTAGTAAAGTGAAAGGGAGTTCCGCCAAACCCCTCCACATCTTCTTTTGTAAGGTGCTCCTTGGAGAATTTACAAGTAGAGGTTCACTTCAAGACAAGAAAGTTACTGAAGATGGAAGAAAAAGGAAGTACAAAAAGATAAAAAATTTGCCAAAGTTTCATCATAAATCAAAAGAAGACATTGTGTATCCTTGTAGAACTTTTGCCAGATGCAAACTTTCCTTTATGTGGCTTGGATTTCGAAGTCCCCTATTGTCAAAAACTGCTTTTTGTCAAGTCTCGTTTCATCTCACAGAGGTTTCTTTAAAAACATTTTATCTCTTTCAGGAGCATGGCCTCTTCTTTTTTCATGAGCTTAGTCCTGGCAGCTGCTTCTTCCAACCAAAGGGAGCACACATTTACAATACTCTCATTGATTTCATCAAGGTATGTATTACACGTTTAGTTTTTACTTTATATCTTCAAGAAAAAGGTTCCAATGGGGGCAGGGGGACCTTTTTATTAGTCTCTCATATTAACTCTTACATATTTCGTAGTGATAATTAAACTTACAGAGGCCCCTGATGCTCATATACAGCATTTAATTCTTTCGGATCTAATATTGGGAACTCAGACCTTCTGAAATCACCTCATTCTAAACAATGCTGTTGATCTTCTGGCATACCATCTACTGTTGCAATTTATGTACAATCAGTTTTTATTCCATCCCACAACCACTCGGCTAATTGCATCTCTTTCATACATTTCATTTATTTGTTTCGCATATCATGCAATTACACAACATATACAGAAAATAATACGAATTAGAAAATAGAACATGACGTAAAGGGAGTAAAACAAAAATCCCCTTGGGCTTGACAAATTGTTTTGCATCCTAGACAATGCACAATGCATCATTTGTGGCGATGCATTCTTCAAACTGACGTTTCTTTTTCAAGTTATTTGTTAAACTTTACTTACGTAACTCCATTCCATTTGTACTTTTGCCAGTCGGAGTACAGGAAGCGAGGTTTTCAGGAGGTCATCTCTCCCAACATCTACAACAAGAAACTCTGGGAAACATCTGGCCATTGGCAGCATTATGCAGTGAGTATCAATCGGAGAGTTCATGTTATCTGACCAGAAATGACAAACGTGTTTCATGGAAATACATCATCTTATCTCTCTTGTCATTAGAGTGTACAAAGGATAGTTGATGTCAGACTGTCATCGACTAGAGCAGTATCTGGCTGATGAAGTTTCATTTTGAAGATTCGTCAGTTAGAACGCGATTCATAACCTTTTGTATTGGAAAGTGAATGTTCTTTCTCTGATTTTGGAAGTTAAATGTAAGAAATGCAAGTGAGAGTATTTATTGAATAACAATAGCGTATAGCTTGAATTGACTGGAATGCTCAGATTATGTAAGTCTCTCTTTCACATAGGGAAATTTGCAAGGCTGGACATTGAAAGTGATTGAAGGAATTAGGCTATGCTTGTGGTGTTAGATCATGAATTTTTTGTTAAAAAAGACTTTGTTCTATTTAATGTAAAACATTTTTGTTTCTATTTACTTCCAGGAAAACATCTTTGCATTTGATGTTGAAAAAGAGAAGTATGCCCTGAAACCTATGAACTGTCCTGGTCATTGGTAGGTGGTGTAATATATTTCCATGAATTTAGTAGTGGACATAACCTAATGTTACGTCATTGTGATGTATTGTTTGTACTACTCTATAGTTACAGGCTGCAGTAGAGTTTGCAATGTTTGAAAATTTACTCCTCTGTTATCAAATCAAATTCAGTTTTCAGATAAGGAGAAGGGCCAACACTGAGTCTGAGGTGAACATTTCCTCCATGCAATGTTAAGAAAAAAAAGAGCCCAGTTGTAAAAACTTGAAATATTCAACTTGGTGGATTTTGACATAAGTGAAGCCCAATTGCTACCAAAGTTCTTTGCCACCCTCCAAACCTGAAGTTGCATAATCGTCTTTTAGTCCTCCATAACATGCAACATGTTGTGGGTATCTTTTCAGTTCCTGTATGCAGCTCTGGATATCCATTTTGTTCACATGTTGAAATGAAAATGGCAGAATGCTTCTTGGGATAATGTTAATTTGAGTGGCTAAGACATTAACCAGCTAGAATTGCTACTACTTAGTGCATGGTAACATAGGAATACAGCAATCACTTTGAATAACGGTGGAAAAAAGAGGCTATTTGCCTTAAAACATGGTTTATTGCTCTATGTCCTGAGTGTTCAACTTTTGGGATGTGTCCCTTCGGTTGGACATTTTGCAGTTAATGGTGGGACATGAGCTCATCCCCATATTAAAGGGCTTTTCGTTTACTGACTGCAATATATAGAATCACATTTATGCATGATTAGAGATATTACATACAAGATTACACGTGGCATAGAATGGTATATTTGCCTAAAATTAGGGTTGTAAAGGTCACCAAATGCACATTTTCTGGGAAGGAATCTAAATTTTCCACAATTTCTGACAATGTTTCTGTAAAAACAAGGAGAATTGCCCCTCAAGTGCCACATTTCCCTCCAGATACACAAATTTCCCTCTGAAAACCTTAATTTCTCGTAAAGAAGCCTCCCTGCTTCCCAACTTTGTCTACCTATGAGTGCCATTTCAAGTGCTTTTATCGAAAATTTTCCACATATTGAGAGGGGGAAAACCACTCTCCCAAACCCTCCCTCTGCTCAACAGTCATGATCACACCCCCCTGGCTTCATTTAGTAATGGTGAGCCATAATACATTCATAAATGCCAATTTTGGATGACAGCCAAAAAAGGTTGAAATCCCTGCTGCATGGTATGTGAGTATTAGTATACTGATGCATTTATGCCATGGCATGTCTTATTAAAAAATGTGGTAGGTGTATTGGCAGTGGCTCTTAAAAATCTGCATACTGCCTGAGAGTCTGCATCTGTCTGTCCGTCCATTTTCATCCTCATCTTGATTCGATTCTTTCGCAGTCTCATCTTTGACCATAGACCGAGGTCATGGCGGGAGCTGCCTCTTCGTATGGCAGACTTTGGTGTGCTTCATAGGAACGAGCTTTCAGGTGCCCTCACCGGCCTCACCCGAGTGAGACGCTTCCAGCAAGATGATGCTCACATCTTCAGTCCTCAAGAATTGGTAAGAAGAAAAGCCATAAAGATTTCTGAAGGAATTAATAGCTTCATTTCTGGGTCTCAATTTCTGCTCCCAGATGAGCTAATTTGTATTGGTTTCGATGATATTCGTAAACTTTGTAATCATGCATACGTGTATGTATGTGTGTCTGTGTGCCTTTGTATTGTAATAATAATAATAATTAACAAACTTATAAAGCGCCTTATCCAGTTAAAATATAAAAGCTCTAAGGCGTTGTACAAACATAAAAATTAAAATAGTGGTTAACAAAAACTTAGCACAATAAAACACAGAAGCTCAAATTACAAGAAATGCTATCTTAAAAAACAAAACTGTAAGAAACCATTAAAAACAAGATAAGGAAAACTTAAATATGTACTAAAGACACAAGCTAAAAAAACATTCCAGAGTTAAAACCAATAGAGCAACAGGCACTTGGAAAAACCTTAAAAACAGATGAAATAGACAAGACAAGTACCGGCTTAACTAAAAGCTGCCTTAAAAATAAAGTTTTTAAAAGTTTCTTAAAATCGTAAATTGTATTGGTAAGCTTTACTCCCTCAGGCAGATTGTTCCAAAATGTTGCAGGGCATCTATTGAACCGTCTATTTTCATAGGTGGAGGTTCCAACTTTCCGAGATAGTAACTTTCCGAGGGCCTGAACAAAAGAATTTCAGGTACTCGGAGAGAATTCTATTGAATTCTGAAGTCCTCAGAAAAACAACAATAGGGAGTGTATTGTTCAGGAAGGAACAACAAAGGAAAATTCAATGAAGTCCTCACTCTCTATGTAATGTAAAGCGTGTGTATGCGTGTGTGTGTGTGTATGTATGTCTGTGATGAGCTGCCTTGTAAACACTATATCTCAAAAAGGGAAGCTTGGACAGATCCCGTATTTGGTATGCAGGTGAACCACATTGAGTAGAAGAATCCTATTGTTTTTGGTGGCAGTCAAAGGTCATTTTGGGTCAGTAGGGGGCAAATTGGGAAAACCTTGTAAATATGATATGTCAAGAAGGGAAGCTTGGACAGATCTCATATTTAGTGTGTAGGTGTACTACATTGAGTAGAAGAACCCTATTGTTTTTGGTGGCGGTCAAAGGTCATTTGGGGTCAACAGGGGTCAAGTTGTGAAAACCTTGTAAACACAGTATCTCAAGAAGGGAAGCTTGGACAGATGTCATATGAAGTATGTAGGTGTATCTTCTAGAGTAAAAGAATGCTATTGTTTTTAATGGAGGTCAACACATGTGACCTTTGTTGCACATTCAACTTGAAAAAGTGTGCAGAAAAGTTCACCATATACAACAGTGTTACGACAAACCAACACAATTTCATAACTCCAACTCAATGCATTTGAGAAACCAAGCTCAATCATATTGGCTCACAGCCGCAGGGGATGGGTAAAAGAATTTACCAGCACTCCTAAATGTTCTACTTACTAATATCTCCATCCTCATCAAGTTACTGCTTCTACGGGTGTACCAAGTATACAGTTCTATAGGAAGTAAGGAACATTGCAGTGAGTAGAGTCGGGGATGAACGTTAAAGTAACGCTTACTCAAAGGCAGAGTACGCACATGAAACTGAACACGTTTTTTGCAAAACTTATCCTCATTTAAAGAAGATCTTGGAGAAATTGACACTGTTTACACAGACATATATGCTTGCTCTGCACAGTCCTACATGACAACACTCTGGTACGTACAAGTAACACAGTAAACAGTGATTCCACGAAAATATCTGGTTTACAAGGTATGGAGCAGCCATCTATACCAATATATGCGTTTGCTTCTACCGACACAGCTTACTTGCAAACACTAAATTGCAAGAAAAGAAGCTTGGAAAAATCTCACATTTGATATAAAGCATACGTAGCTCAATGTGACATATGCCAATGCTATTATATCAGATTTCGAAAAAAATCCTCTTAATCGGATCATCGAAACCACAATGCATTTCTGCGTTCTGGTTTTCACAGTGAATATCTTTGCAAAGATGGCAATGAAAACTTTGTCCTCTAAATGATAAGTACTTCTGAAAGGAGACATGCTTTCATGCTACAGTTTGAAGAATCTGTTTAATGATGTTAAAGTATCTGTTTTATGATGTTGAGGTATCCCAGTCGTTTGGACAGGGGGTTAGATAAAGGGGTAAACATATGCAAAATGGCAGTCTCTGCCTCAGAGACACTAGCAGAAGGTAATTGGTTTACAATGTCAAAATGAAGATATGAAAGAAGTGGTAAAAAACATGCAAAATTCAAAAAATATTTTAGAAAGTTCATTAAAAGTCACCTGAGGTTTCCATTGCTACCAGGACAATGAATTTTCTTCCCTGAACTGGAATTAAGACACATCAAATTAGTAGCAATTTTGCATAAATTTGTTGTCACACTCATTCCTGGATTGGATTCTCTTGTACCATCTCTGCATCTTTTGTGTTGATATTTTTCCTTTTATAATTTAGATCCAAGAGGAGATTATGGGTTGTCTGGACTTTTTACAAGCAGTTTACAGCATCTTCGGCTTCACCTACAAGTTGGAGCTTTCAACCCGACCAAAGAAATACCTCGGAGAGATCGCAGTGTGGGACAGTGCTGAGAAGGTAGGCTTTTAGTCCATATGTAAGCTCGTAAATATGACGCCAGTGAGTATAGGATTAAAATCCGTAGTAGATTGAGCTTAAAATGTGAGATGAAAGGTCCCACATTCCTACAGTATCTTATTCTTCCTTATGAGGCAGTTGAGCCTCTAAAGTAATACAATGGATGTTCAATTAGTTCTTCTGGTATATCAACATTTATTATCTCAGTATATTACATATACGGAGATATCGTCAGGCTAGCTGGATATGCTGCTTCTCTTTTAAAATGGTGTCAGGGTCTCAGTATATTGTCAATGTGTGTCAAACTTCCCAATCATGCTTCTTTGGATGTAAGCAAAGATGCAAATGGTTTAGGTGTAAAGAAAATAGGTATAATAAGTCATTTTTGCAAATTATTGACCAAAAAGTGCCTGAAACCTAGAATAGGTAGATCTTCTCCCATCATTTTGCACTCAGTACTTGCATAAATTACAAATGTTTCAATCCTTTGTTTGGACAGGTGGACTCTGGGCAGTAGTTTTTTAAGCTCCTCCTTTAATTCAATGTGATTGAAATGTGTAATAGTGGAACAGAGTAGTAGGCTATTGACTTTTTCAACTCAATTGTGTGTATTCTACAACTTCAACATATAGTGCAAAAGGAGAATGTAAGATGCCAGGTGTGCATTTAATTTAATAACTGCTAATACTTTAAGACCCACCAATTCTAGTAAAGATGTGCTGCTCAATAAGCTCAAAGGTATTTCATTCCTTTGTTAGGTGGTCCCAGTTCAATATCATTCACCTAGCAGCATCTTTTTATTCAACTAATCCTTACACAATTAGCTCACTCAAAACAATGCTTTGATCCCAATCTCTCCCAAGGTATAGGTAAAACCTGAGAAATGTGAGGAACTTGAGAAAAGAAACTTAAGGGAAGTAAACTGAAAGAACACAGTTAGAGATGTGGAGATAAACTGATGAAGATAGAGTGGTGTAAAGTAATTCTTTCCATCTCTCAATATAAAACTTTCCCTCATTGGCTCTATGGTAAATATTTGTACTTTCCATTCGCAGCAACTTGCAGCCAGTCTTGATGCCTTTGGTCATCCTTGGAAGTTGAATCCTGAGGATGGGGCTTTCTATGGTCCTAAGGTTTGTGATTTCCAGTTTAGTCTTACAAGATAGCAAGAGTCACCCAGCAAAATATTATTAAGTTAAACAGCAATGCATATAACAACAGAGGATAACAACACACAAAAAGGCTATAGTATCATATGAGATGACGGGACCCTTGACTCTTGTGAATCACTTACCATAGCTGACAGCATGCAGTGATTATACAGTAACACCAGGTCATGAAATTGTATTGATGTGAAGATATTATGATCTCTCTGATCACGTTTCTCTTTCTCAGATCGACATCACCATCCAGGATGCCCTCCATCGATCTCACCAGTGTGCTACCATTCAATTAGATTTCCAGCTTCCGATCAGATTCAATCTAAAATATGTAGCGTAAGTCGCTCTTCAAAGTCATTCTGTCGAAGACCTTGTTGTTTTGTAACCTCATCACTAGGACATTTTACCCAGTCAATGTAAGGAATCCATCCCTGGTTTTCAGAAGTGGGTCCTGATATTCTTGCTTAGTCTATGTCTGTGGACAAGGCACTTGTTCTGAATTGTGTCTCTCGACCCAGTGGTGTGAATGAATAATTCTAAATACTACATAACTCATCCCAATGCTGGCCACTGAATGACCATAGTGCTCGATATGTGTCACGTGTTTGAGGGCCTGTGGCAGAATCAAGCGTGTATCTGTGTGTGCTGGTCTGGTGAATAACTGATCATCATTTTTGCAATATATTTACAATTTGAGGATCGTTGTTCAGCTGTCATCTGACTTTGACACTTGCAGGTTGGTTGCTATGGAAACAGTATTTCTTGATTTCTCCCACAGAAATGATGGAACCGAGAAGAGGCCTGTGATCATCCACCGAGCTGTGCTTGGCTCAGTGGAAAGAATGATAGCTATCCTCACCGAAAGCTATGCTGGAAAATGGTATGAATAAAATTACCCTAGAATTAAACTTTATGTATTGATTGTTGCTATTCACTGGAACAAATTTGTGAACATTTTTGGCACAAACGAGAGTGCAGTCAATCAGCAATCATTATTAGGGTTACTTTAAGGGTTAGGGGTTAGGTTCATTTGAATAATAGAGGTTATTTGCCCGTAATTCACCCGTTTTTTATGCAGATAGATAGTTCAACCTTCTGTGTAACTTGAAGGTTGCTAATATGAGTGATAAAAGGATTTTTTGATAAGCTCCATTAAATGCCACTGTAGGTGTGTTGGAAGCCCTATGCATTTTTTACATCCATTCCTTTGCTTGATAAATGTTGATCAAAAATGCATCGCTTCAGTTGTTCCAAATGTGCTATGGTAATCAAATTTTCAGTTTTCAAAGGAGATGAAATTTTGTTGAACCAGTCCCTCTATCAGATGTTTTTGTTTCCATCAGTGTTGTGAAAATGTAGACAGCTACCTACAACACCAGGAAATCGTGGCATGGATTGCATATCTTTTCGAGAAGATGCATGAAGGATATATACAGGAAACTATAGAGGGATTGATAATTACTGTTGCAATTTTTGGTTAGACTATGTCTAGATAATCAACGATGCATTTTATTCAGTTTTGCCAAATTGAACCAAAGACTCTTGCATTTCAAGGACAATTAATCCGTTCTTTTCTCAGGCCGTTTTGGCTGTCACCAAGGCAAGCCATCGTCATTCCGGTCGGTCCAAAGTTCAATTCCTACGCCGAGACCGTCAGGCAGAGGCTGCATGATGCGGGATTCATGGCAGAGGTGGATACAGATGACAGCGACACCATGAACAAGAAGATCAGAAATGCCCAGCTGAGCCAATTCAACTTCATTCTGGGTAAGTTTCTGAGCATACCAATATCAGCATGTTCTCACTGACAGGGTGCAAGCCACGTCAGCCGATGATGGCCAGTAATGACAGGTGCCGATGACTGCCAACTGGCATGAAGAACAAAGTTTGCAAGACTTCTGGCCAGAACAAATTTCAATTCAACGTCTTGGAAAGTGTCTGAAAATTCATTTCAAGATAAAATGTCGCAAGATTCAGCTAAAAAATTGGAATGAAGATTGCGCCGGTTGTCGTGTTAGCATATTTGATCAAAAAAAGAATCCGAAATGGGAATGCAAGCCCCCTCTGTAGACCCCTCCCTCCATGATGGTGTCGACACTACTCTGCCAAATAACTGCAGCGACCACGCAGAATCCGGTAACAAGAATCCTGCTCACTGATACCAGTCTTGATGGATTCTGATATTGTTATTGTTCTGATATTGTATTAACACCTTTTTTCTTACCCCAAATACGGTCAAAGGCCCTTTACCCCCTTGTCAGTTCAAACACTATCATGCATATCACAAATGACAAACTGAAATCTTCTAAGTATTCCCAGCAGATGTGACAGCTAACAACATTGTGTTGAGTTCTACGTCAACCTTCAGTATGTTGTGTAAATCTTTACAAGTGACAAAATGGTTGTAGAACATATCGAAAAGTTTACTGTGCCCATTTTTGAGGGCCTTACATTTGGGAGTCACCCAAAAAGAGAATCCCTGTTTATGTGTTTAATGTCAATCATTATTAAAAATAAATTGGACTACACAGCCATCACTGGACACTACAGTCCTATGGGTCCCTTTATTGCCAAGTAGGTATTATGTCTGCCTTAGATTGGCCTAGCAATGAAATGAATATTTTGACTTGTCCACACAAGGGTGACATTTATTACCAGTGGTGCACAGAGTAAGAGCATATTTTGAGTGGACACAACCTAATTACTGCTGTTACGTATACTTCACTCTGCAGGAAAGCTTTAATCCACTTGTTCATACATTGTAATCTTTAAATGTATGCAAAGCCATACTACACCTTGCATATTTCACAGTGATACTACATACAGAGAGATAGGAATGGTTTCATCAAGTTTAGTGTAAATTTGCAAAGAAAGAGCACCCTCACTAATTGGTGTGGTAGTACCTTTAAGATACAATAGCAGATAGTATCCATAAATGCTGTTCCTAAGTTGGGTATGCCAGATTGGATTTTTATGGAGATATTCTTGATACAACCATCATGTTTAAGATTGCCTAGAGAGATTACAAACAAATTGCCAACAATTATCAAACTGTTCTGTCAATTTACAGACTGGAAATAAAAACAGCTAATATGCGCTATCAGTTTACCATTTCAATGAAGAGCAATAAATTGTGACTCGTGCAAACAAACCAATTTGAAATGTTTTCAAATGAAGTGACAAAGTGTATTGTTTATTTGTAATATTTGGTCTTTTGCTTTTCTCCCCTGTGGTGGGGTGTGACAAGGGATGTGGAACAAGAGGCATTGATCACCTTAGGAATGTGGCTTGTTATCAGTATCGTTCTATGGATGACGTTAAAAGTGCCTTGCAAGTTTTATTCTGTTTTGCTCTTGACAGTGGTCGGTGAGAAAGAACAGTCGAATGAAACGGTCAACGTGCGTACCAGGGACAACCTGATACATGGGGAGCGATCGGTCGTGGAGGTGTTGCAACGTTTTGCTGAACTCCAGAAGAAGAAGACGATAAATAGCGAAGAAAACTTTGGAACCAAGAAAGAAGAAGAATAGGCCAATTGCATAGACATGAACACCCCTCCCCTACCCTCTGCCCCCCCCAAAGAAAAAAGAAAAAGTACATACATGTTTCAACAGTGCATGAATGATGATGAAACACAGATTATTAGAATACATATTTACATTAAAAATATTGAGTCAACTGGAACTGAATATATTTTGTGTTCCAGAACTCATAACAACATCTTGTCTTGTAACTACATTTCTGAGGTGTCATTTGGTCGGCTTCTAAATACCATTGTATGATTCAAAGTCGGAAAAGTTTTTCTTGCCTTGGCAATTATGTGCAAAGCCAGCAGTTTCTACCTTGAAGAAAGTTCCGCTTTGTCTTTGACAATGCTTCAAAACTTTTGTTTAGCTAACATTGTACTTAAAATGCAGATGTCAGAGTAATTCAGCTATGCCTATCGTATCTCACTCTGGCCATGTGGTAGTCAACTAATACTACAATGTTTCCTGCCAATCCAAGTGATGACTGGCTTTTGATGCATCTTTTGCTAGTTAAGATGTGGGTAAAACTTGGGAGCTCAGCCATCTTGATCAGCACCATTGCACTTTGTCGAAAATTCCGTTGTGACGTCATCAGATGAGGTCACAACAAAAAATGATCCAGTTATGCAGTTTGTGACAACCACGGCACTATCACCAGGTCATGTTCGAGTGGTTTAATTATTTTGTTTTGGTAATGTGTGTATCATTAATGGTAAAACAACCAGAGATTGTCAGTTCTGTATTCCTTGTGCTTAGTCAGAAGCTGCTTGACAATTTTTATTAAAAAATCTTCACATAAGTTCTCATTTCCACAAGATCTGTAAGCTCCTCGACGCTTCTTCCTCCTGTTATACGTGGAGAATAATATACAACCAAACAAATTCAGAACCTATACTTTTTACAGTAAAGTTAAGTTCCCATTTTGTCATGATTAATATTTTTTCAGTATTTTTCCAATATTTCTACTGCAAATCATATGGTGTAATTATGTGGTTTAATCAGATGGTTGAAACAGAGCACTGTAGAGCAGACATCGAATGTTTACACTGATCTGAGCTCAGTCAATGTTTTATGTCACTTTAAAATATGCAAACTCTTCTGTTTCTTGAACAGATAGAAATGGTCACAAAGAAATTTGCAAAATCATTTCATTCAGATTCAGATTGGTTTGCAGAATTCAATGGATAGGGTGATAGAATCTCTTAATAAGATTATAATGATTGGCTCAGAATTTGAAGTGATGAAACGTTTGCATCAGCCACCAGAGTTATAAGGAATTCACATCATTAATTTAAGGTAAATATAAATATCATGAATAGTACTTCAGTTTAGGCTTGGTGTTTTTGCTTCTTCTTTTTTTCAGTATTCGTTTCTCTTGTGACTATAGCATGATAATTGTGGTAACCCTCCTCTCCTGTTTCTGAAGGTCTTAGAAGAAAAGAACAAAACCATTTAATGTATACGTGGAATTGCTACCTAGAAACTTTCAATATTTATCCCAAAGGCTGCTAGAGTTTCAAATGTGGTCACTGCTGGTCAAATTTTCTTTTGTTACTGCCACTGCTGGATTCAGTCATCGTGTGTGATCTTTCTTCATATTGAAGTAATAATGGAGAGTAAAACTTTTCTCCTGGATATCACTCCATAATCAACTCGCAGTACACTTGAACATGTATATAGGATTTAAAGTACACTAGATCTGCGGTTCTTAAACTTGGTAGATCGGCTGACTCCTTATCTGCATATTTTGTGATCTGCGGACCCCGGTGGCTTTGCCCGTTAGCGTAGGTCTATGAAAATTTTGTAACTACAAGTCTTTAAAACAGTCTTAATGTTACCTCAACCATGCATATGTGGTAGGAGGGGTAGGTGAAATATCTCACCCAGTGACCCCCGAGGTCCTTCATATGACTTGTTGAACCTAAATCAGATGATATTCTCATTGAAGCTCTTCTATCTAATCTAGACCTCCCATAACTAAAGAATCAAATCTTTTATTCCCCGTGCTGTTCCTCAATATAATGGATACAGAACTCAAATACTGAGGTTATCAATGTGTTATTGGTATTATTTTCTCTTGAGGCTAAGGCCTTCGCGGACCCCTTGCGTAGTGATCGCAGACCCCTGGGGGTCTGCAGACCCCAGTTTAAGAACCACTGCACTAGGTGAATGCTAATCCCTTTCAGAAGTGATGGAGCTGCCAGTCCCTATCAGGTAACATGTCAAAATGAAAACTCGAAATTTAAAGATTGGATCGATTAAAGTCAGAGTGCTTTGTCTTAGTCTCGACTGGTCAAGCAGCAGATTAAATTTACATCAAAAAGAGAATATGGTTTGAACTGCAGATAGCAACAGTATACATCGTTAGAACTACCCCTGCGAGGTAGCTCGTTAATGTCGATTTTCCGGACATGGTTATTTTTTCTTCTTCGGTGTAATTATTTTCGAAACATTATTTTCCGATTACTCAGTGATGGGTTTCCATTCAGTTGCAATAAAATATGCTAATAGTGAGTATTATCTAACTTCTCATTTATCTTGTTAAATCTTTCAAGCTTTAACTTTTATGATCATTGCAGTAACCATTTTTTACATCATGGGTAACTGTGGCAGAGAGGGAACACTATAGCCACTGTTGTTTGTCAGAGGTCCTGTTTAGCAATGTTAAGAGGTAGAACAGCAGTAGCAGACACCCATTACTGCCCAACTTGAAAAATGGTCCATGAAGGTAAAGTAAAGTTGTAACCAAAAAAGTGCAAGTTCCTAACATTTCCCCAAGGGACCGTTTGAATAAAACATGTCAATTGCCAGTATATGGTAAAGAATTTGAGCAGGATTTAATGACAATCTGCTTAAAATATCTAACAGTCTATTACACCAGCACCTTTGCTTTTTGATTCCTTGCCGAAGGCAGAGGAATCTATGCGATGGTGATGTCGTGTGTGTGTGTATGTATGTATGTGCGTGTGTGACGCCTGCTTGTAAACACGATATCTCAAGAAGCGTAACTCTGAGTGATCTCATACTTGGCATGTAGATTGCCCATATTGAGTAGATGATCCCTATTGTTTTTGGTGGAGGTCAAAGGTCATTTGGGGTCACTAGAGGTCAAAAGGTAAATACCTTGAAAATTGCTTGTAAACACGATATCTCCAGAAGAGTAACTCTGAGTGATCTCATACTTGGTATGAAGGTTGCCCTTATTGAGTAGATGATCCCTATTGTTTTTGGTGGAGGTCAAAGGTCATTTGGGGTCAACAGGGGTCAAATTGTGAAAACCTTGTAAACACGATATCTCAAGAAAGGGAGCTTGTAGAAATCTCATGTTTAGTATGTAGTTGCACCATGTTGAGTAAAGGAACCCTATCGTTTTCAGTGGAGGTCAAAGGTCGTTTGTGGTCAACAGGGGTCAAATTGTGAAAACCATGTAAACACGATATCTCAAGAAGAGAAGCTTGAGCAGATGTCATATGAAGTGGGTAGGTGTATCTTATTGAGTACAAGGGTTACCAGAGGTCAAAAGGTAAATACACTGAAAATTGCTTGTAAACACGATATCTCCAGAACGGTAAATGTGAGAGATCTCATAGTTAGAGTGTGGATTGCCCATATCGAGTAGATGATCCTTATTTTTTTTTGGCAGAGGTGAAAGGTCATTTGGGGTCATGGGAGGTCAAAATGTGAAAAACTTGAATCTACAATATTTAAAGAACGGTCCTTCTAGTGAATTTTATACTTGTAATGTAGAATCCTCTTGTTGATTTGAGAACTTCTTTTAGGACATACCAACATAGTCTCTTCGATAACCATAAAGAAAAGATAAAGACAACATTAAATTTGGTATCAAAGATTATTATTTGGCAAACCTGCCACTATCCTCATAAGGACATGTGAGCATGCATGAATTGTAAATTGGAATTGATTAAATATACCACGGGTTATTAGCTTTATAAAAAGAACTAAATTACTGATCATTTGGATCAAATACCCTTGAGCGTGCATGAACTGTGATTGCTTAATTGAATGAATCAAATTGTAACTGACCCCCCTCTGTTCAAATTGGTCACTGTTATCTGACATAATTTATCACAGTTGACTGCCAGTAGAAACCACAATGTCCAGAATAAATCATACAGTCTGTTGAGCCAGGTGCTCAATGGACTTAACCATTTACTGTATAAACAGTGTCTCTGTTTAGCCCTTAAAGGTAAATAGCTCATTTGTTTTACAGAAAACAACCATATTTTTAAAACCATTATTTGTGGACATAGAATGATAGATTATTCAAAATAACGAATTACAGTAGCCTTATTTCAAGGAATAAGATTCTCACAGATCAGAAATTTAGCTATTTGTTGCTCAACAATAATTTGTTCACCCAAACTTTTTAAAATTCAAATGATGTATCCGTTACTCATCACATGCATTATGTTTTGAGGAGATGAAGCTTTGACAGATATTTATTGATGAGACTGAATGGTTTAACAATGGTTAAAGCGAATTTCTTTGTATGCCATGTTGGTGTATTCTAAACGCCCTATTTCACTTTACAGTAGTTCAGGTAAGCTTTAAACAAATGACTACAGTGTATCAAACCAGGGAAACTTGTACTGTGTGTTGTGTCTTTAAGTAGACTAAAGGCAAAATTGCAAGTCATGCTAGATTCTTGTTTAATAGGAACTATCAGTTTTTGCTAATTTTCAAGGACCTCATAGCCATTGGGAAGGGCATCATGCAAAAAAAATCAAATATGAAAAAGCTGCCACCAATAGCTGTAACTCGACAAAATAAAGTGCTATAATGTTGATTAAATAAACATGTTTACCTTTTTATCAAGTTGTTAGACATGACAAAATATAATTTGTTCCCCTGCAGCATCATATCCGTTTGGGAGTTTTCTCATGTTTGTGTAGGTCAAAGGTTATTTGGGGTGACAAAAGGTCAAAACCTTGTATGCATGATATTTTAAGGGTGATAAATAAGAGGGATCTTATACTTAGTTTGTGAATTGTTCATTTTTAGCATGTTGATGGCCATATAGGGTAGGTGATCCCTATTGTTTTAAGTGGAGGTGAAAGGTCATTTTGGGTCACGAGATTTCAAAAGGTTTGGACCTTACTAAGATGGTATCTCAAGTAGGATAACTGTGTGGGATCTCATGCTTGTCATGTGGGCGATTCATGTTTGTTACAATATATATCATGAGGCAAGGAATCACTAAGCCTTTTGGCTTTCTAGTTAAGAGAACTTGATAAAACAAGTAACAACTTCGTGAGAAAAAAAAAACGATCTGATGTTGGCTCATTTTAATTATCATATGTGCTACAGGAAAGGTTGCCTTATCGTATAATGATTAAATGACAGTAGGACCTGCAAATTAATCGTCCCTGCATACATAGCAGAAATCATGCAAAATGTTTCTTTTCTGCATAATTTGATTTACAATGTGAAAGGTATGTCAAATTGGCATTGTGGCAGTAGCACCCTTTTTCCAACATTCTTGGGTCCAAGTTCAGAATGGGCCATAAATTATTAGGGATTGTGCAAAGTGATAGTTTTTCAACAGGTTAAATGTTACAATTGAATGCTGCGGGTTTTTCATATTTTTTTTTCAACGTAACAGATTCCACTCAAGTAGGGTCTCCTTTAACTTATGACCTGCTTTACATCACAATTTTTTGTGCTTTTTATTTCTTGTAAAATTACGATAGTGCAATTTTGTGGGGATCCTCTCGAGTGGGGGGAGGACCATGGACACGTGCCCCTCTAGCCCCATGCTTAAATTCGATCCTAGTAGGCCCCCCATGACCGTGAGCGATGAATCTTACGCATTGCGATTACAGTGATCAATATACACTCAAGTTACCGTTCAAGTAACAGTCTATTCGGGATAGGTGCATGGGTCGTGCGGGCGAAGTAATGGAGGAGACCAAATTCCCCCGCACCCCCACCCCTCAGATCATATTTCATCATGTAGTAATCTTTTGTATGTGGCTAATATGTTGGAATATTATACTTGTTTGAAGGCATTCTTACAAGCACGCAAATGAGTTTTATCTTAGATTGCACGCTATAATGAGCGCATTTAACCGATCTTCTTTCGAGTCCTGGCTGTCGAACGATTCTTCATTACTTTGAAATCTTGATTTAACAACTTGAAGTTAGATTTTGGGCCCTTTTTTTACTGGCAAGAATAGGTTCTTTCGAAAACAGAGCGGAGGTTCTGATAATTAACACGCAGTGCTTCAGAATATCCGATACCGTTTTAAGTTATTAGGACTGTATATATTAATTTTGGAAATGGGCGGTGCTTTCCTTTCCCTTTGAAAAGAATCTGTTTTCTCTTTGAAATTGGTCTCGATCTTTATTGCAGTGACGTAAAAAAGGAACAAAAAAAGTAAAAACAAAAAGAAGAAAAACTGCTCTCCTAAATTTCCTTTGATAGAGCCTTTCAAGATGGCAAGTGAGTGCTCAGATTCTGTTGAGGTTCGAGAGTATTATTGTTATTTCGGTACATGATGAAATGCTCTGAAAACTTACGCAACAGTCTCACCCAGTTTCACCTTGAAGAACAAAAAAATCAGTGAGGTATGTAAATTTCAATGGTTTGAGAAGAAGTGTCGGCTATCATACAGC
Organism: Stichopus chloronotus; assembly: GCA_021234535.1. NCBI lineage: Eukaryota > Metazoa > Echinodermata > Holothuroidea > Aspidochirotida > Stichopodidae > Stichopus > Stichopus chloronotus. The sequence goes on from CM037836.1 coordinate 6,070,797, forward strand.
CATGAGCTACGACGGACATTATAAGATGACCTGCGAGATGTAAAGTTATCGTGTTAATAATATTATAGTGTTATGATATAATAAATTGCCGAGTTACGGTCTTACGCTAAGTCAACATTTCCGACTTAATCTAAGTCGACAACTCTACGATTGTGCAACATGTTGCCGAGATAACAAGTTATTTGTAATTCGGTATCTCGAAAATTTGCAAACTTTTTCCGAAATTTCGAGTTAGCCTAAGTCGGTAACCCGACATGTAGCATGTCCGTTTATATCCGCCGCAATGAGCAACGAAATGGAAAATACAGTACCAGTAGAATGTGGCAACTGAACGCTCTCGTTATCAACCGTCTCTTTCACGAGAACTTTCCAAGCTATCTGATCTATAAAAGATGGCGCAATTTTGCTAGTGCTTTCAGAGCCAATATGGCCCTGGGTGCTTTAAAACAAATTTTGGATGTGACCACATTCCAGGACGGTTCGCAAATCGGGTACTTGGCATAATACACTTGAGACAGAAATCATTCTACAAATCCATAGCCCCCCCCCCCCCCCCTTGTCCAGTCGTGGAATCAGTCATCAACAGATTTGCCATCACGTAAGAAGGCTGATAAATCTCAAAATATGTCTCAATAGGATCAATTTCAAATTTTACTCACAACAAAGCACGGTAAGTGGAATGCCATTTGAATCAAGCCCTCATTCTTTCTCATTCAGTCGTCATTTGTTCTTAATCCAAAAGCATTTGTCAGGTCGGAAAGTGCCACCAGCGATCTTTTGTTTTCTGTACAGACAATATCTCATGGCTAAAACCAGTAACCGGCCCTTTCTCCATTCCAGGTAACATTCCAATGATGGGCCGCCTTTATGGGTTCACTGAATATCTACGAACATATGGAGCCCACTGACTTTGTACCCAAGATTCATGAGGGGCGATGATGAGTCAGCCCAGTTGACTCATATGACCCATATGGAGTAGTTCTGGGGTACACGTGACTAGTTGTCCCATATGGGTCATATGGATATCTGGACTGGCCCATGTCGGCCCCTTAATGAATCGCGGGTGCAAAATCACATGGATACTACATGGAATTCACCTATTGGAATGTTACTGACTTATCAATATTCTGGAACCGAAACTATTGCCTTTTATTATGACTGGGTTGCACCAACACCCCGGAAACGTTAGGATAGGCTTTTCCCTCAACTGCCCAAGTTGAATTGGAAAAGTTCTGACTACACGATTACACTAATGTGATTAGCAAACTTCTGATTATTACAGTTCGGGACGGATCCAGAGTGCGTACTGGCTGCGCAGGTGCTCATGGACGTCATCAAGGTGAGGGCTTTCGAGGGTGCTCCCAGAGTCTTCTGAAAATTTAATGAACTTAAAAAGAAAAATCGAAGAAAAAATAATATCAAGTTTTTTTAGTGGAGATGTATTTAAATTTCCAAAGCTGTTTTTTTAATACTAAAGAGTATATCTGAAATTCACAATTACAGTTTGAAATATATGAGTTTTTTGACGGGTTTACAGTTGTGGTGTAACTGCCCCAGCGACGGATATCCCAAACGTTACAGAAAGTGTCAATTACAGCAGAGAGAGGGGAGACGTCAGAACAGAAATCCAGAGAGTGAGAGTTCGATTTGATTTGATCGATCACAGTTCTATTTATTGACTGATTTGACTGGCACACACAAATCAGATGAAGAAAGTCAAATTGAAAAAGATGATTGGAAAATTGATAAAAGAGTTACATGACGATGACAGAGAAGAGCGAGGAACGCAGAGAGTACAGGCAGTGATTCAGGCCTACAATGTTTACAGACTCAGGTTTCACAGTTCTACGACAAGATTACCATGCAGTGATGAGCCTCGTGTTTCAAGACGCTTCTCGGGGTTGACAGTCACGAGGTCATGACGTTGACCAATCAGAATCACCGTTCGTGTACATCATCGTACGCCAACCGTTGCTACCCATAAATTGACCAATCAGGTAATATTGCGAAATCTTTCCAAGTAACGGTGCTGGCTTGCCCTTTATGTTTCTAATGTATTTCGTTACTTACTGACAGTGACTGAAGGGAAAAAGAAAAGGTTAATAAACTTGGATAAACACCGGAAACTAAACTTTGTATGACCCTTGAGTACGGTAGAGCCTTACGTTCACCATATACAGCAATAGCAAGACTGAGAGACTACAGAAAGTGCATTTAGTTGAAGAGGACATGACACGTAGACTAAAACTCGATAACAACTAGTTTTTCTACATATTTGGACAAATTGATATCCAAAACTGCCTTTGGTGTCCTTGGGACAGCTTTCAATCTTATGTGATTAAACTTTTAATTTTCACAGTAGTTTTTTCCTTGAAAAACTATTCTTTTTTCTGCAAGGCAGCTTATGACGTCATATTAGGAGTCCTTTCATGGACCGAGCTATATCGATCCACAACATGCGTTGATGGATTTGGATCATCAGACTTCCACACAATCTTTCTTGGGGTCTGGAACATTTTGGTCTTTTTTAGATTTTGCTAATATTGTGGTTCTGACTTATTTTTTGGGTGTGAAGGTGGGTACCTTCCACGGTCGCGACTCCTCTGTTTGTTTATCGACAATTCATCCAAATATATGTTTACAAACAGAATTTTTACCTAGGTTTCTGTTTCTCGGGTCATTTGAAATTTTGTTGGTGTGATTATGGAGAGGGAAAGTGCATGAATCCCTTACATTCTTTCGTCCATTGACATAACGCAGCAAAGAAACTACTGCACAGGAAGCGCACGGATGTTGCATTTCGGATGTATAGATGAGTCTAACCTTGGAACATGAACACCGAAACCACATGGTCACGCAGACTGGACAGCGATTACGTCATTCACTCACCAAAACTGTGGGCGATATTTGTTATAATGTCCCACTAACATTAAAAAAAGTGAGCCAAAACATTTTTCTTTACAAAATGTGGGGGATTTCATATTATGACCCTCCACTGAGGATTAACTTGCACATGCCAACACTCCCATTGACGAAGAGCAGACATCCCACTGCGGTATAGCTCTCTTAGGCAGACAAACAATTCAACCTTAATCAGAAATTTAGTCACCCCTCCCACCCCTACTCCTCCCCCCCCCCCCCCCATATTTTGAATCTTCCTCTTACTAATTCCTGCAATTTGCCCGTACTAGGGAGATTCTATGGCCTGGGTTCGAGGGCATCGATCAGTTGTAATGTGCTAGCCGCCAGTGAGTTCAACGCAAATGCCTGGGTAGACACCATTTTGATTGAAGGTGTTGCATCTTCGGAAGAAGTTCCAGTTGTGACCAAAATCAAAAAAGGAGTCTTTGCATGCAGTACACAGATTGGATAACGAACTTCTACTTCAATTTAAAATGTTAGGAATAATATTTTATCGTAATTTGTATCATACTCCTGTTGCATCATTTGATGGTAACGTAAATAATATTCTTTTAATGGTTCGTTCTAAATGTCAATGTACCTACTGAACGCCAAGATAGACTCGTTGACTTAATAAGGGGCGCCGCCACCATTAATCTTCTTAATTTAAGGGTTATCTGAGACAAATATAAACTTCTCACTATAATCGTCGATGATGATTTCATTATCAAGCCACATGAGATGACTGGATGATTGAATATAGATACATTTTGATGTGTTGTTTTGAAAGGATTTGAATCATTTTATAGAATAGTCAGGGTACACATTGCTCAGAGCTACATCTCATTTTCATGTGTTAAACCCTCGTTGTTCTTGATTGTCACCTCAGTGCTTGACTTTCGCTAGCTACGTGAAGTCGCGGTCCGTGCGACACCTTACAAGGCATACTATTTTCGCTCCGTTTTGCATTGAAATGGCATCGTAAGTCATGGAAGATGTCAAAAAATCAAAGCTCTACACACCATCTCTTCTGGAGACGAAGGATGAAGTCGAAGAGGTAAATTAATGAATCGATAAGCTCATGATGCCAGCTCTGTGCGTGGTGAACAGGAAAGCGGCAATCATGCTAAATTCCAACTCTCGTAAAATTACTATTACAATATCATCTGGCCATCTAGGAGATTATTAAACCTCTTTGAAAATCATAAACGTCCAAATGTAATTGTTGTAGCACAATTTATTACATAATATCTTCATATGGAAAAAAGCAGTGATTATTTTCTGCTTGGGTTCCCAGGAATTGGAATATAAGAAATCTTCAACATGTGGTAGTATAGTGGTTTTATATGTTTTACTCCATCTGCAAGTTTGTTTACATGTTCGGCCTGCTACTGTACATATGTTGATGTCCCTCAAAGTTCATAACCAGTTTCAAATGTGTCAGATGGGAACATAAGAACTCCCTCTCAGATATTGCAAATGCTACTCTCTGTAAAGTAGCAAATTCTAAGTCACCTGCTACACAACTTTTACATGAAAAAAAGTAGAGACTGTGCAGTTAAATTGGTTTGTCACCAAGTTTGTAGGAAATGTAGATCCATATTGTGGAAATCATTATGGTTAGGCCTAGGTAACAGGGTAATTAAAGTACAAGTTATATTCGTGGTTCATAGACTCCTGGTGTAACAACACACGCCTCCAAAATTGGGGATATATCATGAAAGAACAGTCAACTTCTTGTCCGTGAATCAATTCAGTTTTAATAAAGACCCTTTGGGATAGCAAGTTGCAACCTTGATGTTGGCCAGGAGCATTGCAAGGGTTATTCCAATGCTCTTGAGGTGCAATGTTCCCAAGGTTCTGTTTTACAGAGGCTCAGTGTTCCCAGTTCCCAAGGTTCAGTGTTCCACAGGTTCAATGTTTCCAGGGTTCGATGAAAATTGAAACCCTTCGAGAATTACAGTGAATTAAAATCCTTCAGGAATTACAGTGACTTCTGAGAACAATGAACCCTGGGAATAATGAGCCTTGCACTCATTGGCAACCATTGAAATAACACAAAAATGGGGAACATGGAACTCTGGGAACAATGAACCCGGGAACATCAGGTAGACCCCGAGCATTGCAATCGGCGTACATACCCACTCTGATTTAGGGATATCTTTCTGTTTAGCACTAGAAGAACATGAGAATTAAATAGTAGAAGATAGTTAGATTAGGTAAGCATTGACACAGACTAAATACCGTGATCAGAGGTTTTCATTCATCTTATTGATTTTTTTTTTTTATGCAAGTAATTACAGGAAATGTCCTGAGTGAATTGTATCATTGATTAAATATTAACAGTGGTTATAACTGCATGGTAATACACTTAGAATAAAGGAAATTCTCTAAAAGGTCAAGCCATCACGTAAGCTAGGCTAAATCATTGGCTAGATTTTTGACTGCACAGGGATGTGCCCCTGCTGGTTGTCTTGATAGATATACCATGAAACATTTGCATCTGGTATTTCTAATTTAAACACCCAATGGTTACTTATCATTTTTAGCTGCCGAGCTAATGGTTGATGTTTTCATCACAACATCAGTCGATAAGCGATCTGACATTTTGGCTTGCAAGCATGTTCTCTCCTGAAAAATGTTTGTTTTGTTATGATGTATATAGTTGTTAAATTATTTATGATATACTGATTGCTGGCTATATTGTCACTTTGTTTTTTTTTAAGTTTTCTCGTGTTTTGTTTTCCTTCACTTCATATTTAGAAAATGGAGAGTGGCTATGAGGCCTATGCCAAGATTATAAATGGTCTCTCAGAGAGGGAGGCTCATGATGCCCTTACTGCAACTGTAAGTAAATAAATTTACCACTGCTATGGTCATACTGTATGAAATAAGGCCTACATACAGTGTATATGTTTTGTCTCAGCTCACTTGCTGGACCTAAAGTTCTGACTGATGCTGGAACCTTTTTCTTACTAGACATGCTTGGAATTCATCGATGTTTATGGTTTTTCAAAATTAAATTGACCAAAAAATTGATAAATGGCTGAAGAACAAGTTTTAGCCAAAGTTCTCCCTGTTCATACTCTATGCAAACTGTTCCCCTGTGAAGGCTTGTGTGCATGTGCAAGTTAACTATGCCTGTTGTGATTTATTTTCTATTCTTTTCTACCAAAGTTACTGATTTAATGTTTGCAAGTGGTTAGGTCTTGTATTCCATTCACAGCTTGTATTTTGTTGAAGATACCAGTGCCATATTCCAAGTGAAGTCAAAAGTTCTCTGAAATAGTTATGCTTATGTGACACCCTTTGTCTGAATGTGCAGCCCTGATGTGATGCTATCCTTTAAATGTCAAAATTTAAAACCAGTGGAAATTCAAGCTTGTGTGGCATCCATTCCAAGCATATGTTTTCAATTTTTCCTCTTCTTATCATACCAGATATATATTCAGTGTGTATCTATTTTTCTGTCTTATTCTTATTAGAATAGTTTTATTATGGTGATTTGTGTTCTCCATACTGTGTGTTTATGTTACCATCAACAGACATGGCATCACAAATTCCCACTGCAATGCTAGCTTTAGCCTAGCGCAAAGTGTATGTGTGATTTCATCCAATTTCTGCATTCAAAAAATAGAATATAAGGGTAATTAACTTCCCTTGCTTTTGTGCTGAGTTGTGATCTTTCATGGATAAAGGGAAAATCTTGGAAGGAGGGAGTCGGGGTGGGGGAGAGGTAGTCTTGCAAGATGGAATGTCTTAAAGGAGTTTTAATGCTTTATGTATATTCTGCAGGTCAGTCGGAACATGCAACAGTATGAGGAGGTGACAATGGGTCTGATGTACATCATACTTACAGATCCATCTCTCGCTGCCAAGGTAAGTTAATTTCTTTTCAATGATTCATCGTAACGTTTGGTCTTAACTCTAAAGATAGATGTTAAAAACAAGAAATAATTACAAGTACAAAAAGATGGAGTGTGTAACTGGATAGATCTTTATTCACTGATGTCAAATGTCACTCTGCTGACACACAGCTGACCACTGACATAGTAGTACTTGTGGTCCGGAGGCATGGACAAAGTACTCCTTCTGAACCGTGATGATATCCTGGTAAAGGGGTATGTTTCTTACTTGGAGGATGGAACTGAGTTACCAAGGGGTACAACATTTGCTTATCATTACACTCATGATGTAATTATAAGCAAATGGAAACTCATGTTCCCTTTGCATAACACAAGTTGGCATCTCTTGATCATTTGCTTGCAAACTGACAGCAGTAATCCAAGTTTGAGCCATCTGATCGAGTCACTCGATCTTCTTTCACAAAAATTAGATTTTGGTGTTGTGGGCTAGTGGATGACAGTGCATGGTGGCATTTGAAGCAATGAAGCTCATCAACTGCCGAGGTTCGGGATTTGTTCCATGGACGGGATACGATCAGATGGGTTTTTCTTTGCCCAAGTTGGGGGATGTTTTTCCATCTGAATTGACCTTGTGAAAAATTTGATTGGTAATTGTTGATTTGGTGGCCACCTGACGTGAAAAAGAAGCTGCAGGCTTCCTCCACACTTGTGTGATCATGTAGTATCATAGAATAACTACCCTTTAAGGCCTGAAGTTTTTCTTTCAATATCATTGTCAAAATGACTGAGCATCTTTCACTCCAGAAATTGTATTATTTTGCCGCCAAACATTTTGCGGAAGTGGGTGGCGCAGTGAAATGACCAGTTGAAAAAGTCATATTTCATATTTTAGTAGGTTATCTCCATATAAGTCTTTCCACAAATTATGAATTTCTCGTATGTAGTATACATTGCATTTTTGTAAGAAAAACATCATACAAAATGAACACTGACTATCACTATGAATGTAAATCAGTAAATTTCTTTTGTATTGTAAAAAGACACCTTAACCCAAATGGCTGTGTAGTGGGTACTAATTGCACGACTACAGTTCATCTCTGATACGACATTTTAGGCAATGATCTCAAATCGCAGTACTTTAAACCTGATGTATTTGGGACATTGCATTTCTGCTCTTCCTCCTGCAATACACTTGGATCCATCTTTAATAATGCTTTGGCAGGCCTACAGGGATCTTACCTTCATATCAAGGGATGGACTCGCATTGGTCTGGAACAGGTTCAGCCAAATGGTCACGGAGAGGTTTTCCAAAATGAGCGATGCAACCAGAAAGCAGGTAAGACTATATTTAAGGATGGATGTACCCATTCTCTTTGATACATGATAAACTTTTGTCGAAGACAAACATCAGCCAAAGTAAGAGGTATCATGTACTGCTAGGGCTTTTGTTTTTGTTTGTTTTATAATTTTGTGTGCAAGCTTTAGGATTACTATTGTGCAGAATGTTTTTCTGTACTACAGTAATATGCAATAACATCATCTTCTTGGCACAGTAGCTACAACCAGTTAAAAGTCTGATTGTGAATTGGCTGTAAATGAACTTCAAGCATCAAATTAGTACCTGACAGTATTTACTGTAGCCCAATATCACAACTTGGCACTCAAGTACTTTGGATTCAAAATTGTTGTTGGTTTGGCATAATTTGAAGGGGTCAAATTTTGTGTGGCATGTTACATTTGGATAAATCTTAATTGGCCATGCTCCTAGAAAGTGAGGGCAGTGTCCAATTTACCAGAGGATCCGCTCTAAAAGCCTAGCACACTTTTGCACACAAAGCATCTACAGTATGGCATGTTATTGTTATTCATATCCACCCATATGCGGAGCATGAGCCCATAGACATTCAAGTGCGAGAGTATACTTCTTACAAAGGAAGCGCTCTAAGTAGCTAATGGACACCGCCCTCACTTTTCAGGCACTTGACATTTGAAGAAACCATATGGTGACATTTGTGAATGATTGCAGTCACTGTGTGCATACACTTGTTGTCACATTCTCTGCTACTGCACTCTGCTATATGCAGTAAACCCCTTCATTAATAGTTCTTGCTTCTATGTTAATTCTCAAGTTTCTTGTACTCTGTGAAAACGTGGTGGAAGAAGCAAAACAGATAGCGACGATAATTGGAGACTCCCTATCATTACTGGATAGAATGGCTTTGTTCTTGACACATTATTGTATGCATGTTTCAATAAATCGTTGAATTTATACATTAGTGCTTCATATAGCAGGTAAACGGCATGATTATTACATCAGCAAGAATGAAATTTGTCAGAGTGAAAATAATACAGGAAAAGCAAAACTTCTGAGGATATAAACTTTGGATTGTCTGACTTTGGAAATTGGGATAAAAGGAATTGCATGTAATAATGCTGATTACAAAAGTTTTGCAGGATACCCTGGAGTACAAAAACAGATGCGTTTATGAAATTGATGCAAGTCTCTCAGATATAACAAAATGTGAGTAGCAGAGACCTCTTATGTTAGTATTAATGGAAATATTTCAACTCTTGACAGCAACTTTTTTTTCTCTTCTAGGTCCTGTGGTTTGCCAAGGAAATGGTGAAAAATTCTGTGAATGGCGTTGATAATGTGATATGTGCGCTGGTGAAACAGGTGGCAGGTAAGGTGGATTGTGTTGTTGTTACTGCCTATGTATTTTTTGTCATTTGAAACAGTGAAAAAGTACAAATGTAACTTAAATTTAGTAATTGTGAAAAGTATGCAGAAAACCCAAGGAGGTAAATAGTGAAAGTACCCTACTCTGAAAGAAAAGTTGGAAAATAGAATGTAGGAAAAGGAGAAAAAAAAGTAGAAAGAGTGATAAAAGACAAAGCATGCAAATTGGCAACCTCAAAGTCCTTCCTAGAGCATTTTTTGATTCCTTGCCAAAGGTGGGCATGGAAACTTTGTGATGTTGATTTGGTGTATGTGTGTGTGTATGTATGTGCAGACAAATTTCGTGAGTGCTCTAGCTTTTGAAGGGAAAGTGCAAGGTGGCTCAAAGTTGGCGTGTTGGTCGAACTTATGAAGATCTCAGCTAGGATTGTTTTGGTGTGGGTCAAAGGTCATCTGAGGTTACCAGGACAGAGAATGCAGACAAACTATGTTTGCCGTATCTGAGGAAGGACAAGTTTATCTCAGGAAGGACAAGTTGCTTCAACTTCAAACTTGGATGGTATGCAATGCCAAGTAAATGAATTGTGAGGGTTTTCTTGTTATATTTAATGATGTTCTGTCATTTGACCTACCTTGTATTCAAAGTAGATTATGCCACAGACACATTGTTGGGATGAGAAAGGGCTTAAAATTTATAATTTTAACATCTATGAAAAGCTTCACAATTTAAAAATTTTTTAGAACAACTGCTGCAAGGTCATGAATTTAACCTTAAATTTCTTTATCGTGACATCCTTCCTTTCTTAATGTGCAGATTCACTTAAATAATTTTGTCTCTCGTGGTGGGCTTTTCCCCCTCCCCTTCTCATCACCATAGGTGGGGATATATCACCCAGAAACATGTGGTTGGCCGAAGCATTGCTGGATATGCTATCTGAAAACAGGTAATTCTGGACATTTTCACTGAAATGCATTTTATTGAGAGAAGGAAGGAAACACTTCTCCTTTACTTGGTGTACAAATTGATGATACTGCACATCTTTGCTTGAATTTCACGTTAGGTAATGACTGTGTAAACTTTGAAGTATAGAACTTCCCAAAAACTGAAGATAAGAAAGTGATGAATGTATTATCAGAATTAGGAATTTTTCCTCGTAATACATTTTGATGTATGCATTATTGTTAGTGATTTCCAATGAAGCTAAATGTGCATTGATTGTTTGCTTACATGACTTAAAGTTGACTCCACAGAAATCACTTACAATGCAGTTTAACATCTAGTAGTCATATTCTATCTGAAAGTCAATGCGGCAGGATAAATATATAAACGAAAACATGAAACATCTCGAGTTTCATTATCACTCTCGGTTGCTTCAACTCTCCTTTGTGGTAAATTATGCAATAATTTTAAATTTGAGTAACATCTCACCGGGCTCAGTTTATGTTCGTCTGTTACATTATTCAAAACTGGTCGCAAACAAGACAGTCAGCCTTCAGATAAACAGAAAACGTTCTCTCCTAAGTTCTGTCTGCCAGAGACGAGAAGGATTCTGAGGCAAGACGCATGAGAGAAAGTACTGCTGTGTGGGAAGACGGAGTGTAGACACTGCAGAGGGAAACCATTGTTGGATTATCTCACTTTAATAAGAATAGAAGTGAAGAGATAGGCAAAAATGTTGCATTGATAGGCCTAGCAATTAATATGCTAGAATGGGCAAGCCATGGTCACCAATGCTCCATTGAAATCCAGCACACTGGAAATGATGGTGATGATGGTGAACTTGATGGTGATGATGGTTGCAATGATGATGATGTTGGCAATGATGATGGTGATGATGATGGTGATGATGATTATGGTGGTGGTGATGATCATGATGATAAAGAAATATTTGTCTCACAGACTATCCTGTTAATTATTGCTTATACACCTCTCTGTGTTTAGAGCCTGGTTGGACAAATATCCCGTCCTCATGGCGATGGTGTTGTACACCTACCTGCGAATCATCGAAGATCACTCCTCGTCCATGTTTACAGCTTTCAGGCAGAAGGAAGTGGATTTCTGCATCCAGCTCTTGAGGAGCAAAGTGAGTGTTGTAACTTAAATCACATTTTGATTTGCTGGTAGTCACAAATTCAGCAAGTGTTATTGCAGTATTTGTAGGCAAACTTTTTTTTTTTTTCCAAATACAGTTCTCACGTGATTTGCCAAAAAGAGATATGGTCCCCCTTTCTTGTTATGTGTATGAAGTGAAAGCCAGAAAAAATATCCTTAAGGAACTGAAACAGAATATATAGAGTGAATGTGAGTTAGTGAGTTTTGTAAGGATCACTTGGAGCAGCCCGGCCAATGCTATAAAACAGCAGGTCATCTGGTCATTACCAATGACTAAATTTTCCACCAGAAAAATTTGCATTTAATGGTCAAAACACCTTTCCAAAAAAAGGGGGACAAACACTAACCCAAAGCTGAAGCATGTGCTTCTTACATTGACTGATTTTCATTTGTAAAAAGTAAAGGTAGTAATATTTGACAACTTTTAAGAAACCTGCTGGGTTTAATCACGCTTATTCCACAACTGCATTTCTGTGAATGTAGCAGGATAGATTTGCTATTTTGTAAAAGTAATGTAGTGATTGATGATTGGTATGGTTGGTTCATATTATTTGTTGATTGATTGATTGATTGGTGTTACACTGATTAACATACCAATTGATTAGCACATTCATTGGTAAATATATTAATTCATTATATGGGATCAAATGGTGATAACATTAGTTGATTTACTTACTCTTATGTTCAGTTGTAACTGGTTAACTCATTGAGTTAATGGATAATACACTAATTGAACAATTTAGTCAGTAACTTTGTTATAGAGTGATAAATATATTGATTAATGTACAAAAAGTGAATTATTGATTGAATGATTGATTGTCTAACCAACTGACTGATCGGCCACCCGATGAAGTAATTTAAGGTAAAACTCATAGATACACTGGTTGTTCTTGCTGCTATATTCTGAATAACATCATTGGTTGTGTTTCATGGATTGGTAAATGAAGTGAACAATTCACAGATTGATCAATATATTGCACCTTATATCTGATCAATTGATTTGTCAGTCATGCTATATATTGATTCGTTTCTCAGTTCATGGAATGCTGCAAGATTGGCAGAGATTTGATACGCCTGCTTCAGAACGTTGCAAGGATACCAGAATTTGAGAAACTCTGGAAAGATATGATCCACAAACCACAGTCACTGAGCCCTCAGTTCACAGGTAACCATGGCAACTTGCTTAAGCAAATTAACTCTACCACCAGTAAATTAGTCTTAAGTCGATAACTCTCCGATTTCACTGATGCTAATGTACACATTATCATGACAAGAAGAACTCTAAGAAGAAAGGAATATTGTCCATAGCATCAGAAATGAAAATCCTATACCATTACTTATCCTTGGACTTATCTTCATTCAATAAACAATTATTGTCATGGTCATCGCGACGTTTTGAATTGAAGCTTTTTTCCAACCGACTGGGATTCTATTGCAGCAGACTCTATGAATACCTTATCAGGAGAGAATCCACAATTTTATCAAGGAGAAGTAGAACCTTTACAAAAGGGTACTATCAAAAAAGGCGGAGATTTAGGAGATTTAGGGGTAGAGGTTTTTTTGCCCAGTTTTTTTGTTACTAATTGGCAGGATCACTATCTGAGCGGAGCGCCATCATGAGTTGGCACATAGAATTCAAGGAATGTTTGGATTTCACAAATTCCCCAGGTAGCTGGAAATAGCATTTTCCAAGTGGTCTATTCTGCATATACCCAGCCTTAAAATAGGGATATCATGTCTGAAATTAAAACAACAATGTATTCAAAATGGTATGCATGTAAAAGAATTTCTAGCAAAACATCTTAAGGAAAGTGACCCAAAATCTCAGCAAAATTGGAAAAAACAACATCAACCTTCAACGGTTAGTCAGAAGGTGAACATGAATAGCAAGTAAATAGAAACTACAACGGCACCACCTGGGGCTGATTTTGCTTGTATGTCCTTGATATGACATGTGAGGTGCCTACCCAGGTTTTCACCAGGGGATAGGAGTCTGTCCTGAGGGCATGACAATTTTGCATGCACTGTCCGGGCAAGACTTATCTAAGCAGAGCACCACTATTGGTTAGCGTGGAGCATGCAGTACAATAAAAAGTTGGGGATTTTCATGCACCCTCCTCTCAGAAGGCCAGAAACAGTACTTTCTGGGTATCGTAGACGGCATGTTCCCAACTTTTGACATAAGGATCTCATGTTTGCAATTTCTCAGTTAATGTGAAAAACATCATTCTATGGAAAAATGCTAATAATTTGTATCGCTCTTATCTAAAATATGCTATTGTAATTTCCAGAAAAGTTAACGGATTTTACTTTATAATGATAACAGTTTTTTTTTTTCTTTTTGAGAAATTTTCAGTTACCTGGTAACCTCATACAGAATGTGGTGCAATATTTGGATCTATTGCAGGCAATTTCTTTCAGAGAATTTATAGCTCCAGAAAAGTCATTCCAACATTTTTTGCTCTGTTTTGATCATAGATTTTTAATTAATTTGTCCCAACCATTGATGATTGCATGACAAAGTAGAGCTAGTTCTTGTACTGATAACTTTTGTAAATGATAGCCACCTCAATGGGATAATAAATGTAATACAGCTAGCTGTCTGAAGCAGAAAAAATGAAAAATGCAATTAAATAGATAATTTATCAGTGTCAACATTAACTTTCTCCCAAGTGAGAATTCTTCCAATAAATTTTTTTGCAAGTGCTAAAATTTCCCCAAATTGTTGATGCTTTTTCATGAGTTATATCCTAAATTCTCAGTTTTAGTGGTTTCATGCCATAGCAACCATTTTGCAATTTTATTTTTCTGCAAATCTACTCAGGCATCAAACAGCTCTTACAACAGAGGACCCCACCTAAATATCTCGGCTGCAGATTAACGCCTGAAATTGAGAAGAAGCTCATCTTTTTCACATCAAAAGTGAGTAATTGTTTGTTTTGTTTTGTTTAGGTGAAATAGATAATTCCAAATGAATTACTTTGCAAAAGCTTTGCTAGAAATCATAAAGAATCATGGGAGTGGATTCAATGACATCACTTTTTTTTTTGGTATATTCGACAGTTTTTGTTATTACTGTTTTTGTTCATCAGGTAAAATTTGGTCAGCAGAAAAGATACCAAGATTGGTTTCAGAGACAAGTAAGTCCTTTTTTCTTTAAACCTCAATGTTGAATGCACCAAAAGGATGAATGTTGTATTGCTGAGTAAATAAATGTCCAAGAACATCTTTATTGCAGTTTCACTGATTTTTGTCTTGACATAAAAGCAGAAAGTAATTGTGTTGCTCATAAACACCATGAAATATCAATTTAACATTTCAAGGTACTCAGTTGAAATAAACTGTGCATAGTGTGAGACTGTGAGCTCAAATCTTTTGTACATCATAACTTGATACCATCATGTCTCCCTCACTTTTCTTTTTTTGATTTTTGTATCCTTTTAGTATTTGAACACTCCAGAGAGCCAGTCCCTCAGGTGTGACCTCATCAGATACATCTGTTGTAACATTCATCCATCCAATGAAATCCTCAGTTCTGAAATCATTCAGAGGTGGGCTGTGATTGGTTGGTTGCTAACCACATGCACAGTAAGTCACAGTTGTGGATAGCTCTCCTTCCCAATGTGTTTCATGAATATCTGACAGTCATGATCATTTTTACACTGTTAAGTTTGATGGTACTAATGTCAAAGTTCAGCTGCACACCATTGACCGACTTCGTCAGAGAGCAGAAAGTGAATTTGAATTTTCTTAGAAAATATTTGCATTGATATTGTTACCTTTAACCCCAGAAGCCTGAAATGTGTGCTGTTGGACTCGTCAACACTGTCAGAGTATTCTTCGTTTTCTTATATATCTGTTTTATGGCATTATCGTTGTTCCTCTTGTTTCAGTTGACCTTTTATTTTCAATTAAATCTGCAAGACAGCGTCATATTTGATTCTGACTCTCAAGTGAGGTTTCTGAAATCTCTCTCGTTATGAGCCGGTTGTGTCCTTCCTTGATGAATGTGTCTTGTTTAGGTTTAACTTAAGTTACATCAACACAGATTTTAAAGTTGAAACATGTATTTTTCCTTTGCATTTCAGTCTAACGTTGCAGCCTCAAATGCAAAGCTGGCTTTGTTTTATGACTGGTTGCTCTTCAATCCTGCAAGGGGGAACATCATGGACATAGGTAAGTTACATTTTATGCAATGTGGAAACTACCATGGCATTGTTACCTTTGCTGTGATCAAGTCCTTGATAATCCCACATGCTGGAAAAGTATTGTGGTTTATGGACGAATTTATTGCATACCTTCTAACCCTGGTATGTGCAACTGTGTGTCCCTTGAACCAGATTTGGTAACCAACGAGTGTTGGCTGTTTCTAATGTATGAGGCACCAGTAAAATTGTCAGCAAGATATCAATAAACCTTTGAGTTGTTTCATCTTCAATCTTATCCTTCCTTTACTGCTTTAAACGATCTGTTGAACTGGCCACAATCATGGCTTGCTATAGGCTAGGAAGCATTCCTGATTACATTGTCAACCACCTGGCCTTGTCATTACATGACCTTTGTAAGTTAGGCTGGTACTCTCCCTCCATGCTTCTGCAACTGCTGTGAAGGTAGCATGAGAGAGTTTGTATTTTTAGGTAACGGGTACCTTGAAATTAGTCATCTCTAAGCACCGTTCCCTACCCCTGTCAGTGACTTATTGAGAGAAACATTTGTAAGGTGCAGCTGCTAACTTTTTGGGCTACTACAATAGAACTTGTAGGGATTTTGCTCGTGGATAATTGCATATATTTGCAGTTTTTGCAGTTTGTTACATTTTGGTATTTCCAGTAACTCCAAACCAGTTGAAATGAGCTCTCTACTTTGGTTTTTTTGTTTGTTAAAGTTTGTTTTAATGCTACATGCTCATCATTCTAAAAGTGTGAATAAAGTGTACATTGCTTTTATTTAATGAGGAAGTTTAAAGAAACCTTGTACTTGAATTGCTGATTTATACACCTCATTGATTGAAGGCACTTACTAGTGAAGAAGATAGTAATAAGGGAGGCTTTTCCCTCTTTATTGGGGAAGCCATATTTATTAAAGGAAAACCATTGTACAGCCTTCCAGATAGTCCTGATACTTCAAATATACTTTTTCAAACAGTAAGACACCATTCGGTAATACAATAAATTCACGTCTAAGAAAATAAGAAGTTTTTATGAATGTACATTTTATTCACTCGCAAGTCGCCATGTTGTTGCAAAATAACATGATTCGTGACATCACAAATGCGCCTGTGCATGTCACATAGTATTGTTGTTGCATGTGATACTTCATACATTTCCAAAATGGTGATATGCTGTACAACAAAAGCGGGATATTTTAAGTTATATTTGGAAAGAAGTAATTATGAAAATAAAAGCATTACTGTTGTGACTGTTTGTAAATAGACGTACCGTTTGTATAGATTGAAATTGAAACACCAACTACAGTTCCTCTGTAAGCATCTTTAGCAACTGGTAAGTTCTTAACAACAACTTAGTCCCTAGTTGGATCACAGCAAGATGGGTTTTTCATCAAAGAGTAATCTAAGGTTTTCCCATCGGAACTGACCTTGTGAGAAACAAATAACAAGTTTTTTTTTGTAAACTTGTTTGATTTAGTTGTCACGTCAAAGTTGAAATTTATGAGCCACAGACACATCTTCGAAACTTGTGTGGATGCTATACCTCTGAAAATAACTGCATTTCAAGCCCTGAGTTATTCATTATATTATTCTGTTTAAAGGTTACAGATACTTAAAACAAATTGCTATTTTACGGTGTTGAGTCATTGGACGGCTGTAATGTCAGACGGTCTCATTAAACACCCTTTTGTTTCTTTGTAATTCTGACTGGCTTAAAAGAAACAGTATAATACCTTAAAGAGTTGTGATATTTGATCTCACATCATTTTAATGTCAATTTACAATAAACCCAATCTAATTATTCACTGATAGCAAAGTTCATGGTGAAATGCACATCTTAATTTCAAAGACCAGCAAAGGTTTTTGCCTTAATTTGTCAGTGCTCCATAACATTTTCTAGGGTGAGTCTTCTGGAAATTTTTTTTAACCAGAGCTGCCTCTTTTCAAACATCCAGCAATGCATTTAATAACAGTCGTGTGACTTGAAAATGTCATTTTGGAGTATTGGCTGTATTAATCATTAAACACGATGAAAACAGCCACAAATTCCATCAAGATCCATCAAATATTGAAAATTTTGCATTGAATAAGTATGTAAATTTGTGACGTCAAGAGAGAGAGAAATGCTTGAAATGAAATGTCCATATGAATATCCTTTGTTTACAAAACCTTTATTTTAAGGACATTTGAGAATTTTACATGCTCCAAGAGTTTTATTT
This sequence comes from Stichopus chloronotus, assembly GCA_021234535.1. Lineage (NCBI taxonomy): Eukaryota > Metazoa > Echinodermata > Holothuroidea > Aspidochirotida > Stichopodidae > Stichopus > Stichopus chloronotus. The sequence goes on from CM037836.1 coordinate 6,088,744, forward strand.
TGGAAGCATTTATTTTCTTCTTTACAAATATTGATGTCACTTGCTAATGTGTATGCCAGATGGCAAGTTGTTAAGAGACAATATATATAGGCAACATATATAGGCCTAACAGGATAAATAGGCTATCACCACTGTGCAACACTCCACATCATCTTATTTCCAGTTTCATTTCAACTTTGAAAAGTCATATTTAACATACTGTAATTAGACACAGTTCCAATGAATTTTCATTCACGTATTCACTCTGAAACTTCTGAATGAAGCTAGCTCTTTTCTAGATTCATGTCACATGACCTTTCAATGAATATGATATTGGTGTGAGATTTGAAGTGTCTGCAGTGAAATCACATTCTCTTTTGTTTGAGATTCTTGTCTTTGTCTTTGGAGATTTTTGGAATATTCAATCAGTAGATGACCAGCATAGGTCTTCAGTAATCCTGCAATCTTGAAAAGTCTGGAAAAGTAATAAAATTTGTTAGTCTTTTCACTTCATATTGCTTTGAATTTTGCTGTTGCAGTTGAAAATTTGTGTAAGATGTCGAGAAGGGGGGGGGGTCATGGAAACTATATTTGGTCCTGGGAAAAGTCATGACAACTGATTTCCTTGAAAGTGCAGGAAATCCAGGTCATTGCAAGCCAGCAGACTGTAGAAAAGCATTCTGCATCTTATGACACTGCTGAGTCATCAAAACCACAATTTGTTCTCGCATGTTGATGCCTGGCCAAAACAAATCTATCATTAAATACTAACTTAATCAGCAGAAGTTGTTGTTGTAATCCTTATTCTGCCTAAAAGTTGTCATTCGTGCAATGAAGTTTTTGCGGATGTCATGAAGTTACATTGCGAGATATCAAAGAAGAGGTTTTCCTCTACTGGTTTGGGTCCTTCAGGGTTATTATTTTGTTTCAGAGGTTGAAAGATTTTCTTCACTTAACTTTTTTTGTTTTCTTTTGTTTCCAGAACCAGGGATCTTGGTGATGCACCATTCCATGAGGTCCCATCCTGCTATTACAGCAACACTTTTAGATTTCCTCTGCAGAGTGAGTGATTGTCACTTGTCATTTATTTTTCTTTTTAACTGAAGATGAGAAGCCAACAGGGGAGGGATGAAAGGGGTTTGGACCAAACAAAAGATAAAACCTACCATACAACCCATCTCAGTTGTAATACTTGAGGGAATAATATTGCTACATTTCTGATGGAATAGGAAGCATTGTAATAATAACTACCACGATCCATGTACATAGCAGGCCTTACGGACAACTTTTGAAAATGATGATGTGATGTCGCTGTTCAAACTTTGTACAGAGATTCAATTGACCGTGTTGATGTTTCTTTTTACTCTTTTGTTGCATTAAATCAGATCATTCCAAACTTTTACCCACCATTTGAAGCTCAGATCAGACAGGGTATCGTCGGTGCCCTGAGATTCATCTTGGAGAAGAGAGTCTTATCGTAAGTCAAACATGCAAATTGAAAACAGAGTCAAAATCGAATAGATCCTGCAAAAAAATCTTGAAAATGACAAACTGAAAAAGTGACCAAATAACTTTTCAATGAACAAATTCAATGGAGAAATGAACAAAAAAACTTATTTCGTGTAATGATGTTGTACATGCATGCCTCCTTTAATCAGGTTCATAGAATCATTCATGAAATGCTGTTTTTGGAAACACTGTTAAATTTAAGCTGGTTGCCCCCATTTGTCAATTGTGTAAGGAATGGTTGCTTCCATCTGTTGCATGGTTTTGTAAGACTGCTGCTTTGTCAACTACTCTTGACGTTAGAATTGGATGGCTCGATTTAACCTTTGCTTTCCAGCCAGGCATTCATGTATTACAGATATCTAACGAGCACATGGAGTTAAGCAACACATCGCAATGTGTACCGCCAAGCATAGCACCATACAAGGTACCCTCCTACATGCGTGTAAAACAGGCTTCATTGGTTTATTTCATAGAATCAATGCATTAGATCATGAGATGCTTATACATTTCACCAATAAATCAGCTTTTTCCTGGGGGAACTTCAGCTACGTGAGACTGTTGGATTCTAGGCCTTAGGTGAAATCTAAAGTGTTGCATGTTTTGTTGATATTTTATGTTTCTGTTTCTCGCAGGACATTGGCTCCCTTGCTGGTGAATCCAAAACTGGACAAAGAGCTGAGAGCAATGATCAAAGAAAACTTCTCTGAATTCTGTCAGGCTGAAGGTTTGTCTTGAGTTTCTCTGAATACAAGTTGAAAACGTTTGTGTTCACAACTTGTGGAGTGAATCTTGTGCTACGTTGCTGGGTTGATGTATTCGATGGATGAAATTCAGAAGCATTTTTAGCTCCTAACATCTGGCTAGCCAGCTAGCTAACAGAGTTAAAGTCATCATGGAGAATGGCAGTTTGTTTCAAAACAAGGTGGCATGCAGCTTTACCTGTGCTAGCAGTTTAACGGGAAATTGTATAATATCTGTTTTACAGAGGAAAATTAGCTCATGTTGCCATAGTGATTCATTGACAAACCAAAAGTAGTGTAAAGTTCACTTGCACGAAGTAATAGTTTGTTCATCGATTGTGATATTTGATATCCTTATTTCGTACAACATGGCTATTACATTGTTGATCTGGTCATTGCGACTGATAATCTACCACACCCACCCAAGGTGCATGGTGCAGAAAGATGAAAACAACTCAGACCCCTCCTTCAACCCCAGTAGTTCTCCGCTCCTAAAAGGGTGGGTGTTACTCACAGACAATTCACCAGTCCCTCAAGGCTTGGTACATTGAGTTAAAATATGTGAGAATGGTTATTGTGAATGGACACAAGCCTGAAGTCATAACTTCACCCACTCACCCTAATCATATTCTAACTTTTGTATTTCCTGTCAGCTTTTTGCTTTTCCTTTTTTTTTTTTCTTCTGTACAGCACCTAAATTTTTTCTTGTCTCATTAGTTTCCAGAGTTTCTTATAAGGTTCTTACATCCTTGTCTTCTACAGGCAAGCTCCCCAAAGACTCGATATCACCAGACAATTTAGAGATCGAAGTCAATAATTTAGATTCTCCGACAGAGAAGATTCTCTCTCCTCTCGATGCGGCATTCAGCGATGATGATGATGAAGAGAAGAAAGGTCTGTCTGTTTCTTCTCTCTTGAATATTCATACGTAATTTACATATTTGTAACAGACTATGCTCCTTCATCAAATTTCCAACCCTTACCTGCTCAAATTACATCATATGTCAGAGATTCTAAAACTCTGGGCTTCAGATTCATGGAAGTGTCTAAGGTGTAGAGATCTCAGATTTGGATTTTCACTCTTTGCTAATGTTCTGTCTATTTTTAGGTAGCTGCTGTTGATATACTGGGATTGACCTTTCCAGAATCTTGACCTCCAAGATATGATAACTGTTCCTTGTTTCTCCTTTTCTGGAGTTTGTAATATTTACTTAAATTTAAGGAGTGATATCCTATGTGTCTGCTCCTTTTGTATATCAAACTATCTTTAGAAGGGTGCACTGCTATACGTGTATAAAGGAGAAGGGAAGACTTGTCCTGTAAGACCACTCAACACAATCTTGCAGAAAAGTATACTGTGGTATTTTATCCCAGACCAACATGTCATAAGAATGGCAAACATTTGATGGTTATTTGTAGCCTTTTTGTAAAAGTTTGCACTGTCTGTGTCACTCATGCCAGATTATTGCATTATTTGTTTGGTAAACTTATTCTCATTGCTACTCTTAAGTTGCATCATTCATCTTTCATGTTTGTCATCAGCCTCTCCCAACAAACCAGGAGATGTCTTCTTCAGGCAAATAAAAGAGACGGAGGAGGTAGACGTGAAGCCGTTCCTCGAGCAGTTGGATGGAGATATCAAAGAAATTTGTCAACATCTACTAAATCAAAAGTAAGTCTGGAGACTCCTTTTAGTCAGTCGTTTTGAGTCCATGTTACCTTTAGCACCTGATGCATACTCATTTGTCCCTCCTGCAAAGTCCTGCCTCTGTTCTCCTCCATGATCAGACCTGAAGGCCCACCCCACCAGAGCAATTAAAGATATAGAAAAGGGATTGTGGGAGTGTGTTAAGCATGTGATCAACTATAATGGTACTAAAGCACTGTAATCAAAAGAATTCTTTTGGATTTTTGCATCCTCTGTCATCCAGTATGGGGATTAATATTATTACAGCTTTAGAGAATCTGCTCCATAGTATTTACCTTTGGGGGAGATGCCAACCTTGTGAGGGGGCTCTTCTTCTGTTTCGCAGAGTAAATAACAGGTTCACAAATAACAGCAGCGAAGTCTGTCAATGTCAAACAACGTCAAACTCTCCAAAACGTTTGTCCTTTTCTGCAAACTGACAAAACTGGAAGAGGAGGTGACATGTTTTCTTTATCTGAAAAAGAAAAAGTTTTCTGGTTAGAAGTATGATAATCCCAGCGTAGAATGTGTATACATATGAAGATTATGCTGATGTGGTTCCTTTCCTGGTTTTCCCTTTTTTCTCTTCTATACTTAATGCATCAAATCAATAATTTTGATGTTGGGTCGCTAACAGTGATGGTGTTGATGCTCAAATGTATGATATTTCTTTCTTATTTTCAGGGATAGTGATGTGGAGGAGCAATGCGAGACCGTAGACAACCTCTGCTCCGTCATCTTGAGATCGGTGAGTTTGCACTGAAAGTGTCAATTAAACATTTTAATTATGAGAAAAAAAAAACCCATCCACTTTTCTTTTAAAGCGATATTTTTCAGGTGATCTTTTCAACTTTGAACATAAAGATGTACAATGTTTTATGTTAGGAAAACTCGAATCTTTGATGGACATCATCATCCCAGACAGTTCCAGTTCTCCCAACTGTACTTACTACTAGCCCCTCTTACTTCTAGCCCCCCCCCCCACAGTTTGCCTAAGACCTCTCCTAGTGCATACCCCAGCTTTAAGTGCTGCACATCCAGATGAGCATACAAGGACCAAATGTGTAATCAAAATATTCTGCTGCTCTGTATGCTTTATCTATTCAGTTGCTGTAAGCTACTCTGTATGTTTCAAATTTGCTGCCAAAGAGCAGAACCAATTGAGAATTTTGCTCAACTATAGCCAAAACTCTAGCTTATGGTGATGAGTGACTGCCTTTCATTACCTAGCACTAGTTTACTTGTCTCTACTAACATGCGAAAGTAAAGTAATTTGATTGCCAAAAAAATTCGCAACTTACTTAAGTTGCAGTATAAGGAAAAATTCAGAAAGCGATTTGAAAGTAGTTATCTTCAGTGTCTGTAATTTTTTTTTCATTTTTATTCAGACAGTGTTCCCAGGAATGATATTTTGTAATATCCTGGAATTTTCATTCAGTTTGTAAAAGAGGAAGATGAAAAAATATACAAGTGAAGCATATGAAGTTTGAAATTGCTTTTGCATTCAGTGATTAGTAACAATAAAGATTTGAAGAAGTTTTGTTACTGTTTATACTGCATCAGACCCTATGCTGTGGCAATGTATTGCAGATTCAGTGATGATACATTATTTCATATTCTCCAAAAAAAAATGATTGAAATATGAAAATAACAATTTGCTGCATCAAAGAAGTAAACTGCAATGATAGAAAATGACACAAGTTTGTGAGTATTAATTAATTTGCTGTGCAAGAAAGGATGACTACACAGTATGAGAGATTTGTAGAGGCATGAGAAACAAAAGCAGGAAGCAAAATGGAAATTATCCTTTTGATAGAAAAAAATCTTACCTGTCAGGGCTCAATAATGATTTTTTTTCTGTAGAATGACAAATTTAGGCTGTTTACGTCAAACTTTCTTTTCTTTCTTCCCTTTGCGCTGTAGGAGGATTTCGACAGTGATGTAGCAGAGCCACTTGCTCAGTTTTTGTGTGGCTTGTACAATGGTCAACTGACTGGCCAGATGCTTCCAGACGAAATCAACACAGAGTAAGTGTAAAGAATATCAAAGAATATGGATTGGAAGCTTATCCTCACATGATATCATACATTTATGCCTTCCTTGAGGAAGCACATCCTACCCCTGATGCTTTGTCTGGTTGTCATATCATGCAAGAAATGTATTCTTAAGACATTTTAATTCAAAGTGGAAACTAAACATGGAGGATAGGCTAACAATTGGGTCTATGCCCAACTCAGTAATGCACTTCAAGCAAGGTAGTCATGGAAATGTAAATACTGTAAGTAATTCTTATTTCTTTGTACGACAATCCACCGCGGATAGTGTGAAACGTTTGCTTCCACATTTTCTGTAGTTTGCTTTATACCAACTAATGTGGAGGGCAACTGAAGGAGGACTACAGAATAAGAAAACTATTGCACTTTCACTTTTTGCAAAGATTTTCTGTGATAGGCTCATAATTGACTAGCCAGACACAGTTAAGGTGCTATTGGGAGCAGTATGCTGTAATTGAAACTAGTTATAAATATTCGTGATGCTATAGAAAAAAAATTATATTATTGAATAACTTGGTTCTCCTTTCTTTGATTGAAGGTCTATGGAGGACTCTCTGGGCAAACCTCTGTTTGTAATCTTCAGGTAATACATTGCTTCACTGATGGGTTTTGGGGTCGGTCTGGTCTTCAGACAAAGTCTGATTTATACTATGACCTTGCAGTCACATTTGTTACAAATTTCTCGAAAGTTCGTAGAATTGTTTACATGCCTTCAATACACGCACCTGGACCATACCTTTCAGCGATAAGCTCCCCAGTGTGAATGATTCTTGAAGAATAAATTTATACAAATGTTGTGTGAGAAAACTGTGAGACATTTTTGCGTTGCTCTTTGTTTATTACCAGACCACTTTAAATACAAAGGGTGTGACATGGATGTAAAAAAAGGAATACAAACTTTTTTATTATTTGAAGAAAAAAGCATATTTGTGAAATTTTAATATAATGTGAGAATCACTGCTTGAGTTATTTGTGAAATCCAAGGTAAAAAATTTGGATTAAATGAAACTGAAGTTGGATTAAATGATACTGAATTTGGAACAGAAGGTTAGTATACAGTCATTTGTTTTATTTTTAATGCTCAGTGCAGATAATCCTCTTGCTACATGGAAAGTTAATCCCTTAAATTTTTTTTTTTTTAAATTGAAACATAGTCTTTGATTTCATAACCTTAACAACCTCCAGGAAGCATTATAGTCAATCGTCAGTGTGTATGTTGAAGTTTCAATCTGACAAAAGGTGTTTGATAGAAACACAAAGACATTTAGGTATGTTCGCTTTAGCCAAACGTGGGCTGTTCAAAAAGATGTGAAGAAATATTTATACCATAATTTTTTGCATTTTTCGTATTTCTCAGGAATCTCAGTCAAGTTAACGAGGAGGGTACCTGTCCCATTCAGCTGCTTACTTTGGTCTGTGTCTTGTATGAGAAGCACACTAACATCGGCTACAGCCTATTGTACTTCCTGCATGGAAGGTAAGACCTCACCTTCCCCTCCACAAAAAAAAACAATGTGTCAGAAAACTTTTTGTTGTGTATTGAATATGGCGATTTGATAATCCCTGCTCTCCCCGCCAACCATTTAAATTTTGCAACGTGTAAAATCTTGTGAGAATTGTTACATAATGTATTAAATCATTTCTGGTTGTTCACTCCTCCCCTGCCTTTGCCACTCTGTCAAACCCAATCACATAATGATACTTGTATTGCTACATGCTGTGTAGCTTTAGTAAAGGAGACTGCATTTTCAGTTCCTATCTGTAAGGTCAACCATACACCTATGGGTTACTTCTTTGTTTGGGAGTGTAAAAGTTTCTTTTACAAAATTATAGGATTAGCCCATTCCAGTGTTCCGAGAAGTTAGTTTGTGTCTTTTAAAGTCAAAAGCTTGTTTACTTCGATCTCATTTGAATACAGACAGATTTGCCTGTCAATAGAGTAACATTTAATATTTTTTCCATTTGAATATAACAGAATGCAAGGAGGTAATTTCTTTGCATGTCCCAGGTACAGTCAACTGCTGTAGTTTGTAATCATTTTTTATCCACTTTCAAAGATTTGATTTCAATTTATCATCTCCAGTGCGATGCTCAGAGAGGGGAACAAACTTCATGTTTACGAAGAAGTCTGCAAAAATACAGACCCCGGAGACCTAATAAGTTGCCTGGTGAAGGATTTCAGGGTAAAGAACATCAAAGATGTTATCTTGCGTTACAAGTTGTTTTCCATTTTCATTTTGCCAAAGTGCTTTTGTTGAAAGTATTGTCTCAAATTGAGAAGCATTTGATTGACTAGAAGACTAGAAAACACACTAGAAAACATCTCATAAGTAAAATCTATGTTCTGTTGTGGATTTTCCAAACCTGCGGAATGCCTCTTACCTCCGAAGCAAAACAGAGATAAAATTCAGATCATTTTCGTTCATGCTTGCTGGACGTGAAGGATCAACAGCTGACGAAGGTTTGACAGATGTCATTAGGTAGACCAGCGCTATTGGCCGGTCACTTCTCTGTTCGAGTGTTATGTAGGTGCTGTACGGTCGCAAATTCCTGGTTCATAAGTTTCAACATCTTCCCTCAGTTTTTTTTGCAAGCTAAACATAAGAAAGTAGTAACATTAGTGACAATTCATGTTAGAATAGTAAGAAAGGGACAAGAAATGTTGAAAAATTAAAACACATTGCTTTGTGGAATCCCTCAGTGACCCCACTTTTGGACAGCATTCTCATGTCCTGGGAAAGTCATGAATTTTGAGTTTCATTCAAGTCATGGAATACTGTAAAAATGACAGAAGTCATGGACAAGGCATGAAATTTAGCCCAGAGCAGTCTGTTAATTTTTTACAAGTAAATAAATCTACTCATTCATTTGTCATGATCGTTGCGCCATTTGAGTTTATCCAACCTCAGATCTGTTTGTATATTCTCACATAAAGTAGATTATAGGTGTTTTTGCAATTGGTCATGAAAAGTCATGTTAAGGTCATGAACTAGTCATGGAAAAATCATGAAATTTTGTTTTCCTGAAGGTGTAGGAATCCTGCTGTTCATCATTTCTTTGTCAACTGTTTATGAGAGAATGACGAATGTTATGTGAGCTTGATAAAAAAACAGATAAATTCTGGAAGTTCAGCTCATTTATAGTTCAGATGTTATAGAAATCTGTGAACAGCAGACACTGGTCAGTTCATGTATGCAAGATTTCATTTCTAGAGTCTACCTCTCGCCTGGCTGTCACAACAAGCAGATGTTATTACTCTGCAAGTGACCTGGCACAATGATTCTGTGCCTGACAGTTTTTTTAACTTTCTTGGATATTTCAATTTTATAAAATGGATCTGTTGGGCAAACAAACTCATCTAATGTTGAAGGCCCATTAGGCAACACTCTGATGCAAACAGCAAGGTACGATCAGCAGGATTGATACTCTGTGTTGATAGTATATATGATGGATGAATACTGATAGCTTAGGTAATTCAGATTTATCTTTAGGACTAGGATGTGACAGGTGTGACAGGGAACACAGCTTTCTGCATCATTAGGGATATAGTTTATATTTCTATCTGTTCCTTACCAGGCGTGTCAAGAAGAAGATGTTAATCTGCTCTGTTATTTGGTCCCACCTGTCTATACTCAGGTATGTATCCTGGCTGTTTTATAATGTTAGCAGAATGGCAGCCATGACAAGTTTGAGCCAAAGAAGTGACATCCTTGCAGAAATTTGATCCTTGGATTGAATATTAGTATCATGCTTGCTTTTCCCACCCATCAGTTTCATCCTTCCGATAAAGTTGTCTTTCTCTTAACATTTTAATACTAAAGGATGAAATATCCCTTAGTATCCCAGCTACCCAACTGTCATACTCTAATGTGTGATAACTGCCCATCTATTACCTGCTTGTTCACCTGAAAATCTGACTCGTTGACCCATACGTATGTAGTTTTTAGAAGTGTTCAATCTCTGTAAAGGCTGTTTATTGCAAGCACTGCCTGTCACTAGTAAATTCAGTCATATATTTTGCTGCTTAGCCATTAACTCATCGCCAGTTGTGATTTTCCTTTCAGTTTGCTGAGATTACGATACCAAACACGGACATTTTGCATTCAATCGTGTCATGCATCGATTCAGCACAGGTTAGCAAAACCTTTCACTCGTATTTGTTTCATGTGCACTTGTAACATTTTTATTCTATTTCTGTCTTCAAAAAGCGAGAGGTATAGCATGAAATTCTTTGGTCAAGGTATTTAGTGATTCTCCTCAATTTGTGAAAACTTTTCCATGGTTGGTATGTCTGAAGAATGACTTGATACTAAGTTATGAAATATTAAGTGATGGAGAGGGCTGAAAGGTTTAACCTCATACAACGAAATTCAAGACTCTGATAATGTAGACAGGGTGTTCATTATTTTGCAGTTATTTGTGATTAAATATGTGAATATATGTTTTGATAACTGTCTAATAATCAGTAAAGTTATGGAGACAGTTTTCTTTAAACTTGTCAGTACTGTGATGGAGTAAGAGTGGGTCAATTTAATTTTCTGTTTGTCATCATGCTTTCTTTACTTTATGGCTAATTCTTTGTACCTTTTCTATATTTATATTTTTCATTTTATTTGATTTCATAATATTCATTGCAGTAGGGTTTGGCAGTACAATTTTGTCCCAGAAATTAAAAGTTCTGCTCAATCAGAAGTCGAGTCTTGCACTTAAGTAAACAGACAAGCTCAGAGCCAATTCTTCTAAAGGCAAAACTTGTTTCTCCTGCTGTTGAATCCCACCTTGTCACCTTGACGTAATTCCTTGTCAATTCTATTCTATGTTCTTTCAATTTTCCGTAGCTTCAGACATTAATCTGTCGCATCATGCAAGGAGATGTGCAAATTTTCAAGAAGGAAACTTTGGCCAAAGTGGTCGGTAGGTTGACCAGATATACATCACTCTACCTCAAAATTCCTTTCCTCTCTCAGTCTTTTAGTTCCTATTATGTTTTCTTCGGGTTTGGATTGATTATTCAATGACTTTGCTGTCCATGCTCTCTAACTTTTGTCTTTCTTTGGCTTAAGTGTTTCTTTTGGACAGATAAATTTGGCAGATATCACTGATTTGAAAAACAAAGTTAGGCCATGACACGAATTTGCAGTCTTGTTTCAATGAACAACTCACCATGTCTTTTTATTTTCTCTTTGTAGAGGCCACCCTAAAATGGGAGACATTTGAACAGTACTGCGTCTGGCAACTCTTGTCGGCTCATGACATCGAGGTTGAACACCTCCTCCCAGTTGTGTCAAAGCTCAGTTATAAAGGTACATTTTAATTGGATACATACTTTGTTTGATGCAAGTATCATCCGTGGACATGACCACTTTGAGTCTGATGAAATTTTTGAAAACCTTACAATTTGCAGACATTTCCCCCAGATCTTTGAATGTCATTTTGAGCTTTCCCTTAATTGTCATTGGCTCCTGGGGCTGTAGGTCTCTTTGACTGAGTCACTGCCCTCACCCTTTAACACCTAGGTGTAGTGGGTGTGGGTATCTGATTCACCAGTAGGAGGTACAGAGGAAACTACTGGGACATGTAGATTGATAAATATTCAAGAATTAAGTATCACAAATCAGTTGGGTACGTTCTGTTTCCCTGATCATCTGTTGTGATTGTATCTCGGGTTGTCCCTCTGTTTGCCATCTAAAGACATGTATTACCTGTAATACCCTCAGCGATTTGTATCAAGCACCATTAGGGAATGCACTCGTCTAGCTCAATAGCGTAGCCTGCAATCGATGGTCAATCAAAAATCATTGATCGCACATGAACATTAACTATTTATTCTTCTTCAATTGAGTGCCTCTCTTGTTTCCTTTCTGCAGAACACCCCGAAGCCATCGCTAGTTTGTTGCTTATGCTTAAGATGGAAAGGTGAGGGTTAATTTATCACCATGAGTCAATGGAACAGAGTAAATCAACTGGTCCTTTTAAAAGAGAAAAGAATGAACAAACTTATAATTAAGTTACACTCTTTTCAGCTGGGATCTTTTGTTAATGTTCTGTTAGGACTCAACAGTTGCTGGTAACTTGTCCCACTTAATGTCTTTTCTAGAGAGGTAATAGTTATATAATGCAGTAAAGGGCATAGAACTTCCCTCATTATAAAACTTCAGTCACCACTGGATGTGCAATGTTACGGAGAAAAAAAATGACAAATGTTTTATCGAGGCTGCTGTGTTTCCTGATTGATTTTAAGTTAATTTGGACCTTGCACTGCAGTTATTTTAGCACTAAATGACCACACAAGTAGAAGTGAATGGGCTATGGTAGCCTTGGTGTCACTTTTCATCCCCCTCTTCATAGTTACATCCATGAACCATTGAAAATTGTGAAACACTCTCTGAATTCCACTTGTTTTGGTCTGGTTCAAACGGAAAAGCCACTTACCTTAGTTCCAACGATTTTATACCCGAAAATGCCATGCCAGCTGATTCAGTGTTTTTTCTTCTATCTGCAACAAGATGCCAAAGATACTTTGTTGCAAAAGGTGGCAATAATAATTGTTCTGCATTTGCCAAAAAATAGGCTAGAATTTGCAAAAATGGTCACCTTCTGTCACATTCTACAAGGCTTTTTATGCCACAATTCAATCCATTTGCCTTCCACTGTGACATGATTGCATAAGGATAGGATGGTCAATTTCTGGAGTACGTTTGAGTTATTTGGCATTTCATACATAATACCAAGTCACTGGCTGATGTAGCATACTTGTAGTTTGAAACAATATATGTATGAAATGTTAGACAGTCAATGTATGCATAAAATTAAGTCTCTCTTGTAACCATCTCATGTAGGGTTTCACCAGAGCTTCTGAAACCAATGTTGCTGAGAAGCTTTGACAACTGTGACCAGTTTACAACCTCTCTGCTAAGTCACTGGGTGGTCCAGGATGAACAGCTGTTGGCCGACATCTTCAAGGCAATGCTCTTAAAATCGACGTCGGTTGCGAAACGCTTAAGGCAGAGGTAGGAGTCCATCTTTCTAAAAATAATACAAACGATTGTTAAATGAATATCAGAAAGACTTCACACAATGATCTTTGAAGAGTTAATACATATTCTTCAAAGATGATGATTAAAAGCTAATAAAACGGTCAAAAAATTCCTGAGAAACTCTCTCATGGACAGGTAGCAGTTTAGAGTTAAAATTTCTTTGCAAGCATGTCAGACTTTTTATGAAAAACAAAATTTGTATTCACAACAAAAAGCCTTTCTGTTGATGGTGGGACTTTTTGGTCGAAATGACTGTTACCAACACAATTTATTTGTTGTAGTTTTTTACACATTGCTTTTTCATGGTTCTTTTGAAGGAAAACTAATTCAAAACATTTTCATAAAGTCTTTCTGGTAGCAAACAACAAGGCCCAGCATTTTATGTGTTGAAAGGTTCACTATTTCAAGATATTACAAAGCAATGTTGAAAGGAGCATCCCCTAATGATAACAAACATAGGAGAACAGCCTTTTGGTTTCCATAAAATTGTGACCCTTGTCATCTCATTCAGGTGAATATGTGTGTGTATGTGTTGTGTTGTGTGTATGCCACTTGTGATGCCTAATTTTGTAAACATGAGCTTGGACAGGTGTATCTAGTATATCGGTGTACCACATTGAATGCAAGACCACCTATTAGTTTTAGTGAAGGTCAAAGGCCATTTGAGGTTCACAGAAGCCAAATTATTAAAATATCATAAACATGACATTTCAAAAAGGAAAGCTCCAATGGTGTTCTATATTGACCACCAAATCCCTTTAATATTTGGTGGAAGCCATTTTAGGCAACACGGCTCAATTTGTGAAAACCATATGGACATGACATCTCAAGACCATAAGCTTGTGGATATATCTCTGTAGTATTCAGTTGTGCATGTTGAGATGGATACCTATCAGTCGTCAGGTTGGATCAGCAGGTGTCATTGTACATCTCAATTGGTGATGGGATAAATTACTGTACTGTAGTATTGTAAAAATCAAGCTCGCTAATACATACTTGCCTTAATATGTCAGATTCTTAGAAGATCATCACAACAAAATCACAATGCGTTTGTACATTCTGGTTGTTTTCTATTGGAAACCATGGTTTGAATTCTTGGATTTTGCAGGTAAATTTTAAAATATGATAAATGGTTTCCAAAGGCACTGAAGACGGAAAAGAGAGGCCTTTGTCAATTTCTATGTCTATGGACATTTTAACATATTCAATAGTTTACTTCTTCAGAACACTGAAAGTATGTTGCATTTAACTCATGTGACAAAAATGTCATCATGCTACCCCTTTGCAACAGATAAACAAGGCATCTAAAAAAATGATTGTATAATTGTATCGTCGGTCTCTGCCATGCAATGTAAAACTGTCAGCACAATCCATCCCTTCAAGTTTTCAGAAAGTCACACAACAGAATTCATTTCAATGCATGTTCATTACGAAAGTTGCTCAAAATTAAAAATAAAAAAAAAATTCTCTCATTTTGTCAGGATGGACGTCACCAGGAAAGTTTTGTAGTTTGACTTATATGATTCTTTTCATTTAGACAAAACTTGAAGCAACAACATCCAACACCAGAGCAACTTTTGGGTCACCTGAACAACTTGAGACTTACTGCAGCCATCAAACAGACGATGTGTAAGTACAAACGTTTGAATTGGTTGTTTTTGTAACCACTGAATCGGACACAAGAGTGAACACTTAGTTAGTTGGAAGTATGGGCACTGAATGGGTCTAAATGCAGAAAGCACTGAATAGATAGGTAGCATGAATGATTAGATGTATCTCAAAAGAAGTGCTTCATGAGATAGAAGGATGAAAGCTGAGAGGGATATCACTATAAAAAAGGGATACACATGTAAGTGCTATAGGGATTGAAAGCAGGAAAGATGGATGATATTTGTGGTATGCAGCTGAATGGGATATGCATGTGAACAGATTATAGGTTAGAATTTGTAAATTGGGACATGAGTAAGTTAGTTAAATGGGTTGAAGATCCAAACAAATGTAAATATCTCACTGGGAAATGTTGATGTGGAACAAAATTATGAAAATTGAACTGGATACAAGTGTAGACATTGAGAGGCATACATGATTGTAAATGGAGTCAGGCAGAAGCTTGGAATATGTTTTACGCAAACTTATCAATGCTACATGGGTTGGAAATGCTTACGGCGATTATGTCACAATTATGTAACATGAATGTGTACCTTGCCTGAACACATTTCTTAACCTTTTTTCTTTTTGATTTCATTATGTATTATGCTAGTTTTCAGTCAAGAGGCTCTCTTACAGGGGTTACAACATCTGCAGCATTCCTGTAACGAAAGTCAAAAGACAAAGTGAGTAACGAAAGTCTTAATCACTGGAAGCTAAGGTACATGAGGACAATTCAGTGTCTCATCCAGAAAATCAGACTTGCAAATGGTTGGATGTGATTTGGCGAACTTAATACACCATGGGGGATATCATTACATGATATTCTTGGTCCTACTGAACTTGCTTTAGTATTTGAGAAATGTGTAAACTTTCTTCCTTTATGCCAATACAAAAGTGCAAGCCACTTGTAGACAATATCATGATGTAAAGATTGGATGAAGGATCCTAGAGGGAAGTATTTGGAAGCCTCTGCTTTGAGAGGCAATTAATTTATATGCCCTTGAGATGGTTTTCATACCGCATCATGATCTTGTGTGGTCTCAATTTTGCTCCTTGATCTGAAGCCATGTTTCACCCATCCAGATGATTTGAGGGGCTCAGTTCATTGCCTTGAACAGTTCTGCCATTCACTGTCTTTTCTTGCAATTCTGCTGAATGAAGTACTTTCTGTTTTGCTTTTGCCTTTCATATTTTTGGTTTCGATGATAATCGTAACCTTTGTAATCATGCTTCCGTGTGTTTATTTGCATGTGTATGTCTGTGATGCCCTTTCTTATAAACATGATATCTCAAGAAGGGAAGCTTGGACAGATCTCATATTTGGTTTGTAGGTGTACCACATTGAGGAGAAGAACCCTCTTGTTTTTGGTGGAGGTCAAAGGTCGTTTGGACTCAAAAGGGGTCAAGTTGTGAAAAACTTGTAAACAATATCTCCAGGAGGGGAGCTTGGACAGATCTAATATTTAGTGTGTAGGTGTACCACATTGATTAAAAGAACCTATTGTTTTTGGTGGAGGTCATAGGTCATTTGGTGTCAGCTGGGATCAAATTGTGAAAACCTAGTAAACACGATATCTCAAGAAGGGAAACTTGGACAAATCTCATATGTAATCTGTAGGTGCATCCAGTGGGAAGAAGAACCCTGTTGTTTTTGGTGGATGTTTAAGGTTATTTGGGGTCAACAGTTGTCAAATTGTGAAAACATTGTATACATGATATCTCAAGAAAGGAAGCTTGGACAGATCTCATATTTGGTATGTTGGTGTACCACATTTAGTAGAAGAACCCTGTTGGTATCAGTGGAGGCCATTTGGTGTCAACAGGAGTCAACCTGTGAAAACCTTGTAAACATGATATTTCAAGAAGGGCAGCCTCCACCGATCTCATATGTAATGTGTAGGTGTTGCATCACTGTAGTATGAAGTTGTGCTTGTTGAGACATGATACATATCAGTCATCATATATCAGATTCATAGAAATCCTCATAAATGAAGTCATCATGCAATGCCACAATGCATTTGTCAATTCTGGTTCTCTTGATGTAGAAAAAAGGGAGATTGGGACATTATTTAAAAAGTAGCAAACCCTAGAGGATGACAAACACTGCAAAGAAATGCACCAATTTTCAAAAGTCCAAGTAGTCGTTGCTTGTTTTCCACTGAGTATCTCATTTTCTGTGTATGTGCTTTATTCTTTGCTGCGATCAGATTCAGTGATATGTTTGAGCTGCTGGATGTAATTGAAGACCTGTCCCGCACCACAAGGAGCCGGGTGGCCAAAAGATCGCCGAGTTACTCTAGTCCAAAGTCAAAGAAACAGATACTTATTGAGGAGAGCTCATCCGAGTCTGATCAGGTAAGATCTGGATCTCGTATCCCATCCTGGAGGAAGGAAGATGGGGAGGATCTGGAAACTAGACAAAATTGCCTAGAAAGCTGCACAAAAATCAGCAACCTAGATGGAAAGTTCATTGATGTAAATTTCACAAAGGTTCAACCAGCATGATTGTACGTGGTACTGAGTTATTGGAAATCACATGAGAATCATTGCATTTGCATAACTGAACCAAAAAACTTCAATTGCAGGAACTGTTCTTCGCTGTAAGTGTAACACTGCCCTCCAAAAGTCTGTTGGCAAAAATACCAATCTTGTTATACATTGAATGCATTCAACCTCCATATTAGTGCATAGAGAACAACATTGATCCATGGCACAGAGTTCAGAGTGTTTTGGGGGTTTTTTTTGTACAGGACTTCATTAACATAGAACTCTGGAAAATCCACCTGCCTTGTCAACTCCCTGTTTCTTGTCCTTTTTATTTCCACCCCACCCCTTTCTATATTAATTTTGTTTTTATTGTCCCACATATGTTCAACTTTAGTACCTACCACTGTTTTTGTTCCTGCTTCTCCACACTGTCGGTCAACCTTTCACTATCTGGTATCTGTTTATGACTATAGCATCACAATATATATCTCATCTCTTTTCCATCCATGCAGGATGATGACTTGGTCAAGTCGAAAGGAGGACGAAAGAGAAAGAAAAGTTCAGGCAGTCGGATCTGACAGTGACTAGATGGAACTCCACAATAATGCGTTCTACAATTGTAGCTACAGTACACAGAAAGGACATGGCCTCCATCTTTATTATCAAAAATGGACTTCATAGATATCTTCCTCTGAGCAAAGTAATCAGGAATTACCAGGGAACATGGACATTAATACGGTGAAGTGGACATTACCTTAGATGTACTGTCCTTGTCCCTGGCCTCAGCAATACATTTTGCAAACTAAGGTCATGGCATTGTACTATGTACTCTACACAGTATTAACTCTACATGGCGCTTACTCTAAACATTGCTGGTTATTGCCATGGTAACAACTCGGGGACATCTCATCCAACAGCACAAATGAAGATCCAGTGTCTCAGTGGTCTAGAAAGTTCACCTTAAAATTACCAGTTTTTTTTTAACTGACTCAGTGACATCAGATTTCCACTGACTCAGTGATATCAGATTTCCACTGACTCAGTGATATCAGATTTCCACTGACTCAGTGATATCAGATTTCCACTGACTCAGTCATATCAGATTTCCACTGACTCAGTGATATCAGATTTCCACTGGCTCAGTGATATCAGATTTCCACTGACTCAGTCATATCAGATTTCCACTGCATTTGCTGTTATATTGTAACATTCTCAATCAGTTAATGGAAAGGGATATTTTGTCAGCAGGAAGTGTGGATGTATAACTGAAGTCAGAGGCCCTTCATGAGCTATCTCCTGTTTCTCAATATTTTAGGTAAAGTGCCTTAACAACAGAATATCTACAAAACACATCTTCAGAAGTATTAATAATGTTTTGAAGAGCACGATCATTTTGATGTCCATGGGAGGAGGGGGGGGATGAATGCAGTCAGATGGGACGTGTTAGTGTCCCCTCCACTCATGTAAGTAGAGGGGACACTTCCCCATCCCCTTCAATTAGTGCCAGTGAGTGCAGGTCATATGTGTTGTTCAGATTCGAATACAATGATAACTAGTGCTTGAAAATAGCAGAGTAAGTACAGCTTAGAAGGTAGTAAAGTACGGCAAGTGTCCCAATACACCAAACATGCACAGTATATAGAGACCAGAATACAAGATGCAGTATGATACTGAATATAAACTACATGTATTCACAAGCTAAAATCCACAGTATGTCCACTCCTCAAGAGAGCCAAAAACAGATTAAAAACCAGTCCTCAAAATTGTGAGAAAAATAACTAGATCCTTGCAGCAGTGAAACTTTCAACTGATAAAAGATCAAGTCATTAAAAAACCAATTGTTCTTATCAGGAGCAGTCTCTCTGCCATGGTCCTTCTGAATTCAAAAGGTTACATTTACTACAGGTTAAAGCAATACAGCAAGCATACAGAGATAACTATACAGTAGGGTGACAGTTGAGTGCCTTTTTCCAACAATATGAGGATCCTCCTTTCTTCTAAGAAATTGATGATGCCAGCTCAAAGCATGAAATATCTTTGAATGGCATCTCAGTCTTACAGAATTGAGCCGAGCATAGAAACTTCAGTTCTGTCAATGTGAAAATGTTGTGCTCTCTTAGAACGATAGCATGGTATTCCATAAATTAATGACAGTCAGGTTTCTTGAAAATTCTTAAACATGTATAATCTAACAACTGCTTATTTTTCATGCAGAGCCTTAATGGCTCCATTTCTCATTACACTTAAGTGACCAAATATGCAAAAGAGGGTTGGGTAAGGTGGGGAAGACCGTGGTTGCTCACATGTATCAAATTTTACAGACAACAGTGCAATTGTGTAGTGCAACAGGCTTAGTTGCAAACTATTACTCTGTAATGGGATAGTTGTTAACAATCAAATTTTGTATATACTTGTTGTAAGCCAACCTTAAGTTTACTTGAAAAGACACCTGCTGGTCCTTTTAAGTAGCAGCTGTTCAGTTTATTCATTACTGTTCTGATGTCTATTCACCTGACTTTCAGAAAGCTTTCGGGGGTATATCTCCCCCAATGTTTCCACTTCCTTTCTCAAATCGCTTTTACACTAATGTGCCAATAAAAGAGGATGTAATTTCATTGTTTTCATTTCCAATTGAACCTCTTCACACAGAAAACTGATCTTGTTCAATGAGCTACAAAATGTCAGCCTTTTGTAGTTGTGTGCATTCACAGAATTAGGCAGCGTTGCGTATACTAGTATGCTAGCGAGTGAGAACTACATTTAGAGGAAATTGGCTTTTCTGCAATTGTACGTCAGAGAACAAAATGGATATCACAGCATGGGGTAAACTGCAAACTAATGGTTTTTTTAATTTTCTGGAGGCTAAATGTCTTGAAGAAAGATAGTTACATTGTTGTGGCTTGGATAACTGAAGGTAAGTTTTAGTAAAATAACATTGGTCCAAAGTATGGCTTGTCATATCATAATTATCTCAAGGACTTCATAACAACGTCTGTGGATGTCACTATGACATGTTTGTCATATCATAATTATCTCAATGACTTCATAACTACGTCTGTGGATGTCACTATGACGTGTTTGTTGTACACTCTTCAGTGACATCTTTATGTTAATCCAGACATTTGCAGAACTGTATTTGCATCAAGTATTACCTGCTACAGGGACGGAAAAGTTGTCTTTGGCTATGTATTATTTTAAATTATTGTAAAAAAATGTAAGCCTGCACAGCTCGGTGGTTGCAGCATTTCAAGCGAAATGGCTTGCAGTGTATTCTTAGTATGTACCTAGCTTGAAAAATTTATCGGCTTTGTTAATCAGCAAACAAGGAGCATGTGACACCATTGAGATAAAGAGAGAAACTTTCATAGTGCCAACAAATTTTGGAGCCAATATACCACAGTTCTATTTATCTGTGAAGTTGTTATCAAATATGCATGACCAGACCAGCTTCACTATCATTTCCATTGTAAAGTACAACTGTGGTGTGTTTGAATGGATAATGAACAGTTATGAACATTAAACAAAACGCAATTTATCTTGGGGATAAAATCTGCGTTCACACTTTTCCAAACTCATTTCCAGAAAAGAAGTGAAGGAGTAGCCAATGTCTTTTCTGAAATGCTGGCTGACTTTGCAGTGTTCGAGCAAGTAAGGAGACAAATACGTATGCAACGAAAAGTAACCTTTGCTAGTTTGCTTATTGCATTAACATTGCAGAGGAACTGCCTCCTTCTGTGCATGTCCACAAGAAATCCACTTTATGATCTCAATCTCAGTGTTGTACAAGACAGACACAGGCAATGTTTAACAACTGACTAATCAGTTGTGACATGGCCAAAATTCGGGGAAATTTTTTTAAGTTTGGTGTGATTGTAGGAGCAATGAAAAAGATAAATATGAAGGATCAGTCTGAAATTTATACTTCATAGAAGGGTCTCCTTTCTTGTGTCTGCTAAGGATACAATACCTTCCTCAAGGGACAATTGCCGTATATGTTAACCACATCCAGTCATGCCTTAGCATGAATCATTATGCCAACCACAAGTGGCAGCAGATCCCTGTTGGCATCTGCTTTCAAGGGTTCAGATAGAGCATACAGTATGCACGCATCTTACAGTAAGCAAGTCTTTATTACAGTAGGAAGCTGTGTACTGAACATTTTTGTAAAACTATCATTGATAAAAATGGTTTCTTACAATTGTACAATTTTGTAAATACATCTTGAATCACACTGAGAGAACTCTTCAAAAAATCTGTTGCAATTTGTTTTAATGCCTTTGATCCTTTTGTCAGTATTGTATATCATTAAATCTATGACCTGATTGTACAGAGACATATGGTCATGCAATAACATTATGGAGAGAAGTTTTCACCAACTCATCAAACAGTGACATTACCAACACCCAATCAAACCATGCCACCTGTGAAAATAATTTTTATTTTACAAATATCAAATACAAATCTATTAATTTTGGTTGCAATAATTTTGTCTCTCAAGATTTTGAAACAAGGCATACAGGCAGTTGTTATTTCATCTTACACTTTGTTTTTAAGTTGATAAAAAATTTTTGATCTGCAATCCAGATTCTCAATGATTCTGACAGCCGGAGAGTAACTCCCTTAGATTTCTTAAATAGGCAAATGTCTGCCATCATACTGCTTATTTACTTTACAATTTTTACAATGTACAAAATAAATTTATTTTAAAATTTACAATATTGTAGAGTAAATAAGTAATATGGTAACAAGTAGCTGAACCACTGATGATGATTTAGATTGCAGATCGAAATATTTATATGAAATGAATTCAGTATAAAACGAAATTGCAACTCTGTATGTCTTGTTAGTAATCTTGAGAGTCAAAATGGCTGCAACCACAATACAACAGCAAGGATTTGTTACAGGCTTCTGCATATTTGGTTACGTTGGTGCTTGATTCTGTGGTAATGTCATAGTGTACGTGGGCACACCTTGCATAACTTTAAGGCAGTCACTCATCACCTAAAACTACATTTTTGGCCAGGGGAAAGCAAAATTCTCAATTAGTATCCTCTTCGATTGACAACAAATTCATTACACAGCTGCATACAGAGGGGCCCATTGTTTTGGTTACACTCATGGATAAGTCTTAGGCTGTGGGAGGGACTGGACATAAGTGGTTGGGAGAACTAAAACTGTCTGGAGCGATGAGTTTCTCTCTTTAAGCACGTGAAGCAAGACATTTCTAAAGAGTTACAGGAGTGCATATTTTCAAGACTTAAATTTCTAAAGGGTTACAAGTACAGTATGAAGGTCATGATGCAATAGACTTTTAAACTATCAACCGTATAAAATTTTGTTATTAACCAGTTAACAACAATATGCCAACCATGATGTCCCAACAGTCATCATACTTCTCACTGTAGAAAAGAAAACCAAAAGGAGTCCTACAGTACAGTATCATCCATCACTTTTTTGACCAGCGACAGCTGACCATACAGTAACTGAGATTCAATCACAGCAATGGACAAGATACTACACACTCAACAACAAATTAGGGAGTGAGACTATCAACTTTTATCCTGAAACATTATAAAGTCCAGTCACTACTGGTGCAAATGCTGTGAAAGATATACTGCGAATATTGAAAATAATGCGATGTAAACACAATAAATAAGAAACTCAAAGGAGAAAAAGTACATGTACTTTTTAGTTCGCCCCTTCATTCACAAGTTCTCTTTTCCATCTGACTACATGGCTCAGACTTGTATGTCAAACTCCTTTGCACATTTTGTCATCAAGGAGTCCAACAAATGGATGATCCTTTGAAACTTTCAGTCCAGTAGAGTATCACATCATCACAGATTGGTGTTCCACTGACTCTAAAATTTAGCACAGTATGTAATGTTTTTGTGTTTTGTATCCTACTGATTCATCACTGATCAGCCTTCATTACTTTCTTCAGATTCTTTGGTTGCTTCTTCTTCTGCCATACGTGCAATAGCCTCAGATTTATTTCGAGCCCGTCGTGCCCATATGTAGGTGGTGGGATGGACTGGCAGGAGTCCTGATTGCCCTGTGATACATGCAAGTAGGAAACAAACTTCAGGTATGTACTGTAAAAACTGAACTACCAATTCATGCCAGTTCATGATGTCAATAATACATTAATAATGCACATTTTCAGAAATTAACGAAAGCGATTGCTGGTCAAAGAGCAAAAATTTATGCAAAGAATTGTGCAATGTACTTGCTAAGCTCAAGTAGGGCAATCTTTTAGGTTTTCACAAGACAACCTAAAAATTACACATTCAAACTTGGAAGTTTTACAAAAACAATAATTAGCAAAGGTGTTTGTAAAGTAGGGAGATTTTTTCAACACCTATATTTCCCTGTGAATGGTCAATCTGTCGCTACATTGGCCACTTTCTGACAGTGACAACAATATACATGAAGAATACTTTGTGAAAACAGCCATGGAAATCTTTGAACTTGGTTTAAGCCCGATAATGGGAGCATCTCTCACTGCATCATGCCATCAAATTGATATCACAGTGAGATCTGGCATTTTCACCTTGTGCCGAGGCTCGAAACTATAGTAAGGCGGTAAAATAGCAAGAGTTTGCAAGCCTGTTGTTAACTAAAGGCACAAATTAACGCTGCATGCAGTGTACTGACTTCCATTTTCATGTGTCATGAACATTCTTAGGCTTAGTTCCGCGAAATGGGACTTAGTCAACAATTGTAAAATTATAAAAACTTAATTGTTTAAATGGAAGGAGAAAAAGAATACCAAGCAGCATTGCTACAGGTCTCGACATTTGCGCCCCGCTCCCAAGCCAGTAACGTATTCTCTCGAGGTTTAAGCTGACAAGCTTTTCGTTGTGATTATTGGGCATTGGATCGTAGGTACCTAGTTGTTCCAAGTATTTCCCACTGTTTCTGGCCCTTTTGGCGTGGATGGCCACAAGGTGAAAGAAAGGTCGGTTTCGACAGCCATGTCTTGCCAAACGCAGGACGACAACCATGATGAAAGCGCCACAGAGTTGACTTTACCTTGAATTTGAGCAACCCAAACAGAAATCACGTACTGCCGCACTACTGGTACTAGTGGTGGTGGTAGCCCAGTCAATGTAATCAACTGTATGTACAGATCTGTGTAACGCTGCGCTGTGGCAGCCTCAGACAGAGCATGGCTACTATACTGTGACTGTCAGCAGTAATAATAATTTAGTGTAGCCAACACCGAATCTGCGAAACTGGGTAAGTTAGCTTTCGGAAGTTTAGGCAGATAGTACTCCAGTAGAATATTTAACGAAAGCTGAATTTTCTAGGGAACATTCGCAGAATGCTGAGATGTTGGAGATTAGGTCATCGAACTACATGTAGCATGATTTCATGTACGGAAATATCCGTATGAGGCAGAGAAATGGGTGTTCTAGCTTATATTTTAGCCAAATGAGGCAACTACGATTTGGTCACCCTCTTCATGTAATTTGCCGGTTTTGATTGCGCAAATTTATCACTTTCCTGTTTTTCATCTACTCTGACTCGTCAAAATCGGTAAAGTTAAAAGTTTCCGATTTGATCCAGTTTTGTCCATGATCATTATGAGGCAACTATCTTCTCGTTTTTATTTCTTGCAAAATTGTCTTTGACTTGAAGTTGAACTTATCCAAGACTAACGTTACTGACTAACGTTAATAGAGATGCAGGCTAGGCAAGACTATAGCCTAACTTCTTTTGTTGTTGTACTTTTCCTGTATGCCAATCAGAATATGATACTGGCTAGGCTGCCGTTTGACTTGAGTACCAAACCATAGCCTAGGGGGGGGGGGGACCTAGTTTAGTTTACTTAGTAGAAAAAAGGATCAGGAGGGACAATTAAGTCCCCATCAAGGACCAGGAGAAAAAGAAAAGAACACCCATACAAAAACAAAAAAATCAAACCTGGTCACAAAGCTTAAACACTTGTCCAGTGCATTCTTTAACCCATTAACACTTCTTGCCACTATTATCCTCAGGCAACCCATTCCACTCATTTAATTTTACATCCCTCTGTGAAAAGAATTAACAACGAATATTTATCCTACTTTGGAGTCTAAGACGATGACCTCTTGTAATTTTAATATTTGCAAACCTAGGCTAGGCCTGTTTCATGCTTCGTTAGAGTGCAGTTACAAGTTGTGTTATTGCCGTGTTAGAGCCATGTTATTTTCTAGAGCCGTGTCATATGTGCTTTGGTTAGAAGTGACTTTGGGTAAGACAAAGTCTATGGCTAAACCACTGTGTTAAGCAAGAATACCTGCAACCTAAGTAAGGCCAATAATGGGCTTTTTGTACCTGAACATTTGCTGTTAATTTTGTTGCTGTCCATTGTCTACTGACACTAGGCTGTGGCCTTAATGCACCCATCCGGATTCCTAGTCATAGGTACTGCTCGAATTTAGAATCCGTGACCACACAAGCACACGTCACACACAATATACTGCGATCTACTTGAATGAGCACTGGTTATACTGCCACCAATAGCGTATACACTATAGGATTAGGATACATATATGTATATATTCCAGGGCCATGGGATCAGAGATGTATTGCAAAAATATATTTTCGAACACCCTTCAACCGAATTCCCTCTCGTAAGGTAGTGGGTTATGGTTAGGACTGTCATGCTGCTGTTACTTCACCCTGGTTGGTTTGAATCCTCTTACAACCTCTTTCCTTTCACAGGTTTAACTTCTGTCATATCTCTTCACAGGTTTTCACATATTATCTATAACTTTGTGAGATGAAATGAAAAAAAGAAGCCATGTGACAAGTTACAAACTTTGTCACTTGTGTTCACAGATTCTGAATTTGTACCATAGTCACTCTACTTACTCTGCTCTTCTGGATTCCAAGTTGTGGTCAGTGAAATCTGATTTGCACTTCACGTTCGAATTTCATGTTGTCTAGCCACTACGACTAGGGTTCCACCCACAAATGGATTCCCAGTGACTGTTCAAGCCCTCACTTTAACCGTCTAGGAATCCAACCACAAATGGATTCCCAGTGGTAGTCCAAGTCCTCACATCAACTAGGATTTGGAATCCACCGGCAAAAGAAGCTTCATCAAGCGGCCACTTCGATTGTGACTAGGAATGCAGTGAAAAATGGATTCCTAGTGACTGTCAAAGACCTCACATTACGACTAGGAATCCAGCTCAGGCAAATACTCCTAGTGAGGCCGCCACTTCGAATATGACAAGGAATCCAATAAAAAATGGATTCCCAGTGACTAACAAGGGTGGGGAATGGAGTAAGAGTAACCCCTAATCAAGAAAAATGAGACAAGTTCAGGAGACTTAGAATTTTTTCAAAGCAACTAGTAAGGCATCTACGTGACATATCCGCTGTCTAGTTAATTTTTTTTTCTGAAGATACACCTAAAACATCACACCGAGTGTTCTTTGATAGGTCTGAAAGGTTATATTGACTAGGAATCCAGGATTTGAAAAAGAGCCATTCACTGCAGCAGAGTATTGTATAGAACTCTCTCCAATGACAATGCTTCATGACTATATTAATTTTGTTAGTGTTTCATATGATAAATTGCATTGTTTGGTCAGATATTGACTAGGACTATGTTATATGTAAAGTAGTCAAGCCTTGTGCTGGTAGGTTACTGTCAGTTACAGTATGAGTACATTTCACACAACGATAGTTTTTAGGCCTTTCTGGTTTTGTAATCATCCAAAGTTATTTCAATATGCTCCTATCAGTGCATTCACAAGTATTGCAATAGAAATTCATATTTCATCATCACAGTAACAACCTTTTCCTGTGAAATTAGAGAAGATGGTCTGTATTTTGTGCATCGTAATTCCGGCTGTGCTGTGGATATTTCGCATTCTTCAACCATACATTATGCCATATATGCCTGAAAGTGTACAGAAGTGGTTCAAATACAACATGAAAGCTTACGGACCTCAGTCTGAAAAGAACAGTTCTTCAGAGAAAAACTCAAGCTGTCCTATTTCAAAAGTAAGTTTCACTTAATGTATGTTTGGCAGAAATACTGAGTTTCCCTCTGTTACTTGTTTCTCTTAATAGTTTGCTCATCATACTCAAGTGCCATCAGACTTAAAAAAGCCTTGATAGCTCACTTTTATCTAAGTTGAAGTGAAAGCTACATTAGGTACTGTATCCCATTTTCCAGTGGGTGAATTCCAAACTTGACTGTCATGAAGAAAGTTGTTGGAACTGTTCGATAAAAATGGTGCTATCACAAAGTGACAATTTTTTATGCTGCATTTGACAATTCATGTGATATGAGAATTTAGATGAAAGATATATCAATAGCATAAAAGACATTGGCATACACTAACATGTCTTTTGTCTTTCTTTTTTTTTTCATTTTTGTCCCTTTTCTTCAACTGCAACCATTTTCTATAGAGTAAAGAAGATTCATCTGTGGAGCAAAATGGACATGTGCAAAATGGTCATGCTACAGAGGTATCTTGTGGACCAGATAAGAAGATAGACTAAAAGTGAACCATGTATTAATTGACTTGTATAGTAATGTTCACCAGCTACTATGGTGAGACTAAGAAAACAGAATAAATGTATATGTTAAATCAAAAAGTGGTGAATGTTGCTGAAACTCCTTTAACCTTTTACTACCTGCTTTTTCACCCAGAATGAAGGATAACAAGGAAAACATTATCATCGTGAACCGTATTCAGGAACCCTAGTCATGTCCTTAGCCATATTTCTGTCAAACATTGGAAAGGAATAGTGGCAAAAATGTTCACCAACAATCCTCGGACTTCGATAGTACGCTAGTATGGACGTAATGTGGTACATACCCAAATAAAAATGACTTATTTTAATATCTTTTCCCAATGGGTATCCTTCAAAACAAAATTAAAACAAAAATTTTACATCATTTTTAACCTTACAGCAGTATGGTTTTGAGTATTAGTCTTGTATAACTGTCATTCTCTCCTTTTTCACCCCAGTGGGATACCTGTGCGATTTATTCTGTGGATGGTGATGAAAGTGTTACATTTTTACTTTTTTGTTCCGTGAGGGATGTGAGTTGTTGTTCTTTCTCCTGTGTTACTGATACTGGAAGTTGAAAATGTCACCCAAGGTCCATGCCAAAATGTTAAGTTGCAGCATAGTTTGTCTTTGCAGCATATTGTAAGTTGCAAGCAAAAATTTTGAATTGTAATGCCTGCACACTAACATTGTCATTGCATGCAGTTGTCTAGCTGTACAACAATACATTCCCCAAAATTCATCTAAGCATTCATTTGACTTACTTCCGGTGTTCCGTATGTGATTGTTCTTTTCTATAACCTTTGAGATTTGAGATTACATTTTTTCAGTATGATAGTTTTCAATCCAAATGTGTAACGCAAACGCCTTTTGACAGAACAATTGGTTTATGCGCCTCTGAGCATGTGGCCTAAGCTTCAAAAGTCATACTTGAAAAGAGGATTCAACAGTTTTCGACCATTTCACTGGACAGCGATGTGTAACCTGCTGTTTGTGGCATTTGTAATCCTTAGTTAAAGTTAATGTGACATTGAGATGATATTTTGGAATTCTGGCTGTAGTAATCATCGAAAATATTTGAAAAAAAAAAGCCACAAATTCTATAAAAATCCATAGACTCTAGACAATTTTACTGTCAAATTTCTGTCTTACACCTGTCGCAGCATGAATAAGCATTGGTTTAAGGGAAATAAGGTGTTTGTTTTACAGAAAACAACCATAGATTTAAAACCAGTGTTTATAAAGGTAGAATGGCAAATTATTCAAAATAAGGAAGGACCGTAGCCTTCTTTTCAAGAAATAAGTTTCCCATGGTTAGAAATTCAGTTACTTGTTGCTCAACAATAATTTGTTTACCCAAACTTTTCAAAATTCAAATAATGCATCTTCCACTACTAACCACATGCATTATGGTTTGAGGAGATGAAGCTCTTGCAGATGTTTATTGATGAAACTGAATGGTTTAATAATGATTAAAGCTATTTTCTTTGTATGCCATGTTGGTATATTCTAAGCACCCTATTTCCCTTTAAACATGCAAATTCATGACACCAATGGAGGGACTTGCATGATTTGTCTTATGTTAACCTCTGTTTACTTACCTGTTTTAGTTCAAGAATTTATATGCCTCTAGGGGTTTTTTTTTGTTTTTTGAAAGCATGTATTTTCTTCTTTACAAATATTTGCATGGCGTATCAATGGGAAATCCAGTAATTAAGAGATAACGTATATAGGTCTAACAACAGAAATACTGACTCTGTGCATTGACATCATAATATTTACATTTTCATCAAATTTTGAAAAGCCGTATCTCCACAACGGTAGGAGATAGAAACACAATTGTAACGGATTGTCATTCAGGGGTTTCACCATGCAACTTTGTTTGTAGCCAACTCTTCACTATATACATGTCATACGACCTTTGAGTTTACTGTATGTTAGATTTGCATGCATATAGTTTGTTCCAAGACTTTTGAAGGATTAGTTGTACTATCTCCATGCAAGAGTTAACCTTACTTTACTGTATAGATTAAAACTTCCTTGTATGGTGCAGCCAATGTGTATTGGTATAAATTGTGTCAGGTTGTTGATAATTTTTGTCATTGGAAAGCATACAATAAAACAATTGTATTTTAATAAATTTCATAATAATCATAATACCTTATAATAAAGTGCATGAAATTAGAGATTACTGTGATACTTCATATTTTGTCAGTCAAAGCATAAAGTACCTACTATGACACTGGCCAGCCTCTCCAATCAGGGGTCAAACAACAGAAGTAAATAAAAAATAAATGAAAAATAAAATACTTCAGACAACTGTGGCAACAGACCTGCTTGGTTTAAGTCTACAAAATTGTTTAAACGAAGGACTAATTCAACAGAAATGTATCAAGACAATTTTTACCCAGATGGAAATACTTCATGGTTTGCTGCACAGTTTGATTACTTGGCATATATATTGATTTCTTCAAGGTCAACAAGAAAAAAGTTGCACTTTCCTTTTGGTTCCTTGCATCAGCAAAGGAATATAAGCTGCTAGGTTCAATACGTTGGCACGTGTGTGCAACCCATAGTCTCAAAGGGACAGCAGGGAGGGGCAAACCCTCCCTGAAAATATCTGAAGAGTGTTTGAGGTTTGCCCTTTGTACATTTTTACACATTTCCCCCACCATGACCCCCTTTAGTACTTAGTGTGCGTCTGTGACACTTGCTTGGCATCGTAGATCCACCATATTGAGGTGTACCCCACTGTTTTTTGGTCGTAGTCAAAGGGTATGTGGGGGAAAAATTCTGAAAATCTTTTGAACTAGTTATCTCAAGACAGAAAGCTTGGCACAGTATGTAGATGCATTAGGCTGAGAAGATTAATTTAACTTCGTGTTTTGGCGGAAGTCCATTTAGGCTTAGGGGGCTTATTTTAGTTCTATTTTAAAGGTTATTTTAGCCCTAAGTAGCGAACTTATGACAATTTTGATCTACCATACAAACTTGATTGAAAGTTCTATTTATTATACTATGTATAGTAGTGTGCAGGAATTTTTTCTTGGTTCACTCGGCAGAAAGAGTATGGTCCCAGAAATAGTGTTGTTCCATTTTCGTGGCATATGGATGCTAATACGGTCCATCAATGTAATCGTTGAATTTGCTTTTTCGTGTTATGAATGCAAATGTGGTCCACCAACGTAATCACTGAACTTGCTTCAGTGCAAGTACAATTGGGGTTCTGTAATAGTGCAAGCAACAGGTAACTAACCAGTTTAAGGTCATACCACATCACTGGTGTGAGTTGTAATAGTGAAAAGGCTTTCCAGCACTCTACTTACAGTATCTGGTTACAAAGTTGCTATTAGTTGCTCTGTCTCGAACAATGTTTGAGCATTTTCTTGAAACTTGGATACAATGAACCTTGGGTTATGAGCCATCTGTCAGTGTACAAGATTTGGGTGTCACGGGGGAGGGGGGGTGGCTTAAGTTTCCAATTTTTGTTTCGATGAAAAGAAACCTAGGCGGTCATGGTTGCGTATTTGTGTGTGTGTTTGTGACTCCCAGCTTTTTATCACAATACCTCAAGGAAGGAAATTCTGATAGTTCTCAGACTTAGTACATATTGAGAGGGAGAATCCTGTTGTTTTTGGTGGAGGGCAAAGGTCATCTGAGGATTTTTTTGGTCCAAGGTCCCAGTTGGACCATATGTGGGCTATTTGATGAAATCATGCAAAAGGCTTCTTAAAATTGAACGGTAGTAAGTTTAGGTTGTGTGATCTTTCTAGTATAGTGCCACTTTAGGCCGGGTGTAGTATGTTTAGGTCCAAGGCCCCAAACAATAGACTTAGCTTCTTTTATGAAATCACGCAAACCGTTTCTTTTCTTACCGATTTTATTGTACAAGTTGAGGTTGCGTCACATAAATTCTATGGTAGTGGTACCTTTTAAGTGTTCAGGAGTTTTGTCCAAGGTCTGAAATGGGCCATAAAGACCTTTTTTATGAAATTAAAGCGAAGTGTTTCCTCTCCTACAGATTGTGTGGTACTAAATTCACATTGTGTCACGTGTACTATAGTAGTGGTGCCTTCGGGGTGTTAAGGAATTTATGAGTGAAAGGTCCCATATCCTCGTTACATTGTTGAGAGTTTGTCACATTAGAATATGGAAGGGATTCCTTCATCTGGGTGTTCATCATTTGTGAATTGAAGGTCCGAAATGGGAAATATGAAGGGCGGATGCAGGGGAGGGGTGTACGGTATCCCGACCCCCTTTTTTCCCGAAGGACGACTTGCAAAGGGGTCCAAACTTCCCCCCCCCCCCTCACCACACACACTTTTTTCTCCTGGAGCAAAACAAAGTTTTCAGAGATAAACTGAGGCGGTCGTGGTTGCTTGTCATATTCACCAGAAGTAGTGGCTGTTGAAATGGCTTGAAATCAGAAACTTGTACAAAAACTTCAGCAAATTTTTGCTCAATCTGTAGCCTCCTAAAAAATAATAACCACACCTCACAACTATCTCAATGATGTCAGCGATTTATCGGCCGCCTACAGTATTCACCAATTGGCCTGCAGTAAGATTGGTTTGAGTTATGCGGCAGCGCCATATTTTGCACGTGCATGCACCCTCTGCCAGCAGGCCAGTCATCTTACCCAGTGAGCATTTAAGTAGACGGAAGGTTTTACCAAATACGAACTAAAGATTATTTGCATGATTTGAAAGAACCTTTCCCAGGAAGTTGAACCAACGGCGCCATGCTAGTTGGGTGAACATAACTGCAGTGAGTTATGATTTTTCTAAAGAGTGAAGGGTTTTCAAATTTATTTTCAGACAAAAAAATTTTATGACACCTTTGACAAAAACAAGAGAAGTAGGTAAATAAGTTTCGCTAAGGTATTCATGGAATTGATTATCGTTTGTGCCGTTGGCCTGGTGATGGGAATATAAGCATACTTGCCAACTCTCACGATTTAATCGTGATTCTCACGGTTTGGGGCATCATCTCACGGTCAAATTTTCAAATTTCACTGTAAAATAACATTCAAAGAAATTCAAACGCAAACCACAGAGGGAGTAACAACTTTACTTGTTCCGCTTACTTGTAAAACGGGATTGCAGTCCCATCGTAGAGCAGTACAGGCGTATGAGGGTTGCTACACATAGACCTAGCAAGTTTGCATACGTACCCAAGCCTGCAAGTTTATTGCGTTTTGTTATTTTCAAGTTCGCCAAAAATATCAAAAATATTGAGGAATTCAAGAAATGAATGAAATACCTATCTCAACGTTGCATGCAGTTTTGAACATCGGGCAGGTGCCGTTTCCAGGGATCAATATCGGGGGGGGGGGGGGGGGGGTTGTGAAGATATTTGGCCAATTTTTTTATCGCACGATCTGCGCTAAGATGATTGTGGTATAGATGACATGAAAATGGCGTTTTGGAGTATTGTTTGTATTAATCATCAAAATGATTGTATAAATCCATCACAATCCATCAAGTATTGACGATGTGACAAGCAAATTTCTGTCTTACGCCTGCATCATAAATAAACAATGGCGAAATATGCAAATTTCTTACATCAAGATAGGGACTTACATGGTATGTTTTTTATATTCTTTTTTAACTTGAACTTTATATATATATATATATGAATGAAACAACACCAAATAATTGAAAATCAGGAGAGTTGAAGGAAATATAGATGTTTTAGAGAGTGGGAAGTCGTATTTCGCATTGTCGGAGGACGGAAACACAGAAATAGACCCTTCCATAGACTTCCTGTTTCAAAAATTGAAAAATGACCAACATAAGGGAAATTGTTAGCAAAGTAATGGGCTAGATACTTATCAAATGGTCTACTAAAAAAATGGAAATTCTGTACTGCTTTCTAAAATGAAAACTCCAAATCTACTCCAATGTAAGTTATTAGGATAAACAGACATACCGGTAACATTTAAAGGAATATTCTTCATTTATAGGTAATGGGGAAACACGATAAAACTTGGTTGAATTCAGAAATCCACAAACTTCCCGGTTCACCCTCCCCAGAGCAGAATAATTTAAATTTATTCCGACAAGATATATATCGTTTCGTTCAACAAAGTGACATAAACTCATGTCCGTATATTGTATATATAGGCCTATATATGTATTTTCATATGCATATCTCAGCCCCTGGCAGTACATAGTGACGTCACACGTGAATTGTCACACGCTAACCACACACACATCATACATTCGATACTATATAGGCTAAATGATTAGTATATTTATGACCTAAATATCTTATAAAAAGTCAAGGATATTTATCTGTTACAAATCTGTGTTGATAAGTAAGGCAATCTGCATCCACCATAACTATGTACACGAGGCAAGTCCTGTTTTGCAATGAAGTCAAATGAACAGCAAACTAAGGTAAAGTACCGAAAATACTACCAGAAAAATTACTACAATAATCTCTTATTCACAGTCCCCTCCCATTGTTTATTTGGTGTTTTTTTTTTGGTAAATTTCCTTATTTGGAGGAGCCCGTATATGACCGTCATATTATGATTGTGTGTGAACTATGAATCACGATATAGACACCTTTTTTCTTCACAAAACAAAGTGAAATGAACAAAACAGCAATGTATTGATTTTAATCAACCGACCGTGTAACTATGAATGGCCATAGTGTTCAGTATTGAAAAACGTTAGGAGGAAATGCCAACTGGGACTTCATTGTGTGCGCTGTATACTGTTTGTCATTTCATTGGATACGACAATGGTAATTGCTCCTTAAAACTTAATATTATCGGCAAATATTTAAACCGCATAACATATTCTGAAAATCCCAAAATTTTCATCATTTTGGGTTTTATTGGTTGATATCTGTTACCAAGATCAGTGGACCGTAATAATAACTGCACGAAGACAGAGTTCCATTACGACCAGTACAGGCTACACGTCAAACATGGAGCTGACAACCTTAAGGCAGACATTCCTGTCAGGCATTTGCCTCTTAGCGATATGTACTGTTTTGTCAAATGGACAGAATACGGACTTCATATGTGAGGCTCTCAGGCCTGTCGACTTTGTCACCGCACCACAGCCAAGCGATTCTTCACCTTATATGCTATTAATTCCCACAACAGAATACATCATAGGGGATGACTTGTCAGGTAAGTATCTATATTGCATTTCAATCAATTGCAATTTACATGAAGTATAGACATAAACACATATAATGATAGACAAGAGGGACTGACTGATTGACTGACAACAGACAAATGTATCCCACATAAAGAAACAGACAGACAGACAGACATAGCTAAACAGATTGAGATATCTTTATTGTGATGTGACGGTTACCCTAAGTCCGACACAACCTGACACGAAAACTCGTTTCTGAGATGAGTCATTTGACTTAGAGAGATTTATCAGTGAAAAATATTGAACTATTCATAAAATTAGGAAGTTTTTCTTTTATTTATTTATTTTTTGTTGGGGGGGGGGAACCATATATCAATGGCAGGTTCTCTAAACCTGAAAGTTTCGGATTTTTAAGCAAACTTTATTTCACAACCTTATATTGAATTAAATTAAATGAAATCTGTGATGTCATTATAAACACCAAGTAATTCATTTTGTATTCATCGTCTATCTTGACCATTAAAGAAACATTGTGTAATAATAACACTGTCTTTGTTTCACAAAATCATATTTTTAGAACTACTATTTAACCCACAGAATAACAGATTATTCAAAATTCAAGCAGCGCGATAGTCTCCTTTTCAAAGAAAACATCCTATCACAGAAGAATTTAGTTTTTCCTTACTCAAGAATAATTTCACCCAAACATTCGAAACTTCGGTTGATGCATTTTTCCTTACTCGTCTTATGCCTAGCGGTTTGAAAAAGAAGCTATCGCTGATGTTAATTGGTGAAGCTTAATGACTGAATAATGATTACAGCTACTTTCTCTGTACACCATGTTTTCGCATAACCCATACTGCGCTACAACGCAATGACACCATGCTTTCATCCTCTCACATCTACTGCACTAGATCGGCCTTACCTACAGATATGCACAGCTCTGGTGAGACTAACGTAGGCTACTAACGCACATGTATGCAATGTTCCATCCATATCAGGGTCGCCAAGTGGTACTTTTCGGTGACAAATTCAAGTAAAATTTTGGCGGTAAAAATCTCGACTGGCAGTACTTTTTCTTTTTGTTATTTGGCAGTATAACAGAATTTCCCAGTATTGGGGCAGCACCTCAACGTCAAATCTCTTCAAGTTATACGCGATGGACATGTTTGTACTTGATCTTTGACTTGATGTGTCAGTTTAGTGACAGCTGTTCACAGTCATGTCAGCCCACTTCGTTTGCGCTAATGTAATGTTTCTATATGTTATTGTCGCTATGTTGTACCAAATCTTTCGAATGTTGAAGAAAATGCTACATGATTTATTTATTTCCCCTTAACTGGCGTGATTTAATGGAATTTATTACCGTAGGCCTCAATTTGTGGCGCAGTAAACCAGGTGATTTGGCAGTTGCGTCGCAAGTCAGAATTGTTAATACCGATCCTACCCCCCCCCCCCTCCCCAACATCTAAAGTATGAAAACACCCAAAACAAAAGATATCAAAACCTACGTTAGTATAGAACACACGCATCTTTTGTGCCCTAAAATTGTGCTCAGAGGTAGTCTGAGCCTTTGCAAACCAAATATCAAATTTCATGAAACGTGTACTTACCCAAGCGTGGTCACCCACGCATTTATCGAAACAAATACCACACTACAAAAGAAAATACTCATGAATACACAACATGAAATGAATCACCAAAATACATTTTCCATTATGCTTTCTTGGCTAAGTATAAATTTCAAATTTCCAAAATATTCATCCAATCCTGATAGCAAATGATCAAAATAAATATTACCGGTGCTCTGGCTTGCCTTTCTTTTATTCAGCTGTGACAAATTGAGAAAAAAAAACTAATTCGTATAGTTGGTCTGTAGTAGTCGTATATGGCATAAGGCTCTGCAGTCATTCTTTGCAATGGCTGCTTGGTAGGCCTACTACTTAAGGTTCCATTTGTAATTTGTACACCACAATGTTTTTTTTTTCTTCTTTAATAATATCTGCTGTATATATTCGGGGTCTTTGAGTCGCTTTAGACCAGTGTTTTTCAGAGTAGTCCCTACCTACTTCAGGGGCGCTGGGTAGACTCATGTGGACGCTGTAGATTCCACGGGAGATGAAGGTTGGTACTGATTTGGGCGTCCCCGGCAACTACTATACATGACTGAAGCGATAGGGAGCATAAAAAACATTAAAGAAGGTCTTTTAAACTGTAAGTTCTTCCCATCGCTTCGAAGTCGACTTGTCATTAATGGCAGTTGATCTGCGTCTCTTTCCCACTTAGATGGAACTATGAATTCGTAGTCTTTCAGCTCTCCACCAAGCTCACCCTTAATATCTATGGAGTGAACTACATTTATACATTTGGACTATGTCAGTGACACAGAATACCTTCTCATGGGTTAATTGTTCTTGTGAATAGAAAAAAAATATCAGAAAAGAAAATCGCTGAGCGTCCTGCTATGAATGGTAGGACGAGGGTGTGGGCGGACAGGAGGGGGGAATCGAAACAATTCAATATAGTGGAATGAGCGGTATTCCAAAAAGTTGATAATC
Organism: Stichopus chloronotus; assembly: GCA_021234535.1. Taxonomy (NCBI): domain Eukaryota; kingdom Metazoa; phylum Echinodermata; class Holothuroidea; order Aspidochirotida; family Stichopodidae; genus Stichopus; species Stichopus chloronotus. Next base: position 6,126,087 of record CM037836.1, read on the forward strand.
GCTGATTCATACAAACAGAACGTGAACAGGTTCTTCCACACAAAGCGGTCACATTAATGATGTACCACCAGGTCCAGTTAAAGGGAAATAGGGCATTTGTTTTACAGAAAACATCCATATTTTGAAAATCAATGTTTGTGTACACAGAATAATAGATTATTCAAAATAAGGAAGGACAGAAGTCTTTTTTTTTCAAAGAAATAAGTTTCTCACAGATAGAAGCTCATTTATTGTTGCTCAACACTAATTTGTTCACTCAACCTTTTCAAAATTCAAATGATGCATCTTCCGTTACTCATCTCAGCATAATGTTTTGAGGAGATGAAGCTTTGGCAGGTGTTTATTGATGAGAGTGGATGGTTTAACAATGACTAAAGCTATTTCTTTTGTCATGTTGGTGTATTCTAAACACCCTATTTCCCTTCAGCTGGTCGAGCAGGACGTTTTACAAATTGACCCACCACTCATCATTGGGCGATTCTATGCAAGAATTTCTCTCCAAACTGCCGAATGGTTTGGCTAGATTGTTATTATTCGCTCAACATTATCGTAAAAACCTGGAAATATTATTGTATTAAAGGCTGTATTGCATCACCCTAAGCTATATTTTTACCTCCCTGAAAGGAAAATTCTCAACTGGTTCTAAGTTACAGTACTCTTAGATTGACAGCAAATTCGAAAGATGCACAGCAGCTCGTATTACACAGCGTACACAGGGATCCATTGTTTTGATTACACATGTGGAGGAATTTAAGACAGGCTGAGGGAGGGACTAGAGATAGGTGGTTGGGAGAATTGAAACTGTCTGGGGTGATGCGTTACAGCCTTTAGGTAGAATTGAAGCTCTGAAGAGAAAATACACCGACTGAGGGCAAGAGCAGCATACTGCATATGCATGACTTTGTCATCTGATTGGTCAATTCGTATGTAAAGGTAACTTTTGGGACCAAACTAACCACATAAAAGTTCATCTGTGTTATGACATTAAAGTATAATAGCCATAGCAAACTGGATTAACTTCAAATTAGTAATGTTAGAAACGTCACTTTTTGTCTCTACCAAGCGAGAATGAATTGTTGTCAATTTACTGTCCACATATCTGCAGCCTGCCACATAGTAAAGGACATTCTTGCAATCTCTTTCGGGACAATACTAGTTGAGCACCGCAACGTAGTCCTTTTTTGGGTAATAACTTCTACTGCAGGATAGGCTTACTTTTGCAACATTTCTCTACTTTTACCCTGCAATATATATATCTGAAGATAAATGATTAGATTGAAGTCACGACATGCACCGACCCGTGAGTTGAACATGATTCAGTTACTTATAAAATCGAGATTACTTGCAGCAGCTGATGACAAAAAAATGTCGAAAGTTACATGCAGGTCGTTTAAAATTTACTTCTGAACCACGTTGTATATTCGTACTTAGCGCATATTTCACTGCTGAAAATGTACCATGGTAATTTTATAAGTTCTGCCGGTTTTTATTTATCTTATATCCAGTTCTGGTGGCAGTAAATGTGGAAAGAAGCTTCACGGAACTATTCTTGGCTGCTCGAGATGTTGCTACCCGTAGATTCGTGGGCATGTGGAATTTTCAAATGGTAGACAGCCAACGATCAACAATAAACTGTTTCAATGGCCCTACCGTGTTTAACTACATTCCTAATTCTCCGCAAACTTCCTTTCAAGCATCATGGGTATTACCTTCGCAGTCATTGAGACCGTTACAAGGGATTGAATTCCTGTAAGTATGTACTTTAAGTCCGCTTATTTTGCATATTTCAGTCAAAAAAGCTGTAAAGACATCGATATTCAATCAAATTTACGATTCCGAGTTCCTGGTATGCACAGCTAATCATTTCTGCTCAGCAGTTAGCACAAGATTGTTAAGGAAGGGTGATGTGGTGAAGCGATGGAATGGATAACAAAATTAGAGATAGGAGAAATTTGGAATTGCACAAGTTTATCATTTACAACAGCAGGTAACTTTAACATCAGAGGACCCTTACGAAATGACTGCAGTTACTTTTAGCCTTTGATCGCAATTTTTGTCTATGCTCTTTCACCGAAATTTCTCCATTTGTGGGATGAGGATGTCACATTTAGTTTAATTTTGGTTGAAAAGTGTCCCCGTAACTCCACTACAGGCGTGCGGTTTTTGCACGCCACTTTCATGGTTAAATTGGATTTTGAAGCGTTACTGATGGTGGCCCTCCGCTTAGGTATTTCATTCGACACTCAGCTCCTTCCTACCCCATCCCAATATATTCGTTGGAAGAAAAACATACAATGGTTGCGGGGGAACATTTTGGCTTTAGAAATCCATCAGGTGGTCGGAAATGCCACTTCCGTGGTGTTCTACCCAGTACTGAGCTAGAAGAATAGGAATTTCATGTTTGAAAATATTCAATTAATAAGAGAAAAATATCAAACACTGAAGAATTGTAATAGATACCAAATGGGTCGAGATGACAGAATAATCAGTAGTGACTTATAAATTCTCCTCTCATTCTTGGAGAATTTGGCAAATATGGGACAGGTGAACACACCCTAATGTGTGCCTCCTTTTTCTTTTTTTTTTCTTTTCATTGGGATCTAAAGGTTTACTTTATTAATTACCGGCATGGAACAATGAGATTGTCGTTTTCCAAATTTTTTCCGCATTTTCGTGTATTTTATATGTTGTTATATGATCTAGTTTTGGGGTCCCCCAAAATTTGTTAGGCCCTGGAACATTTTTGCAGCCCCCCCCCCCCCCTCTCTCGACGACCTTGCTGGTATTGAATATGAACACCAACGCCAACGAATTGCTTGCATGAGCCTGTGCGATGACAATTGAACCGGTTCCGACTGCCCACTAAGACACACACAAGGTTTGTCGAAGTAACTAAAAGTCCCTACGAGTAAACAAGAAGGCAGACCCGTCGAACCTCCCGCCTCTCACCTACCTGTAGCACTTGGTATATATGTATGTCTCTTGTGGTAGCCTATTGATTTACATGTTTGTATGCGGACTTGATAGATGAGTCGTGGGTCAACTTGTGACAGTCAATATGGGTCAAGACTGGAGAGTTGTCAAAATCGGGGTGTTGACAAACACTGGTATATTGTCCATCTAAAAATCCCGTCATCCAACGCTCGAATGCATGGAAGTTACTAGGTACACTTAAAAGGAGGCTAAAACAGGAAGCTACGAGAAGATTTGGCAGAAGTTTAATTGTTAGCCGACTGATGAAGGAACACCGATTACGATTACACCTAATCCAGTGCACTTTGATCAATACTCAGACTCACTTCATGGAACAGTTTACAGAAACGTAATGGCGGCACCAAAACTGTTCAATGTACTAAAGCAGGAATGTAGACGCTAACAACTTCTTGAAATGCAATGAACAACTAGCTACAGGTACCCTCTTTCTCTGATTTAAGTTCATACTAGGCACTTATATATACCAATTACCCTTATTCATTTAATCGATACACCATAAGTGGTATATGAAGTTCAATAACTGACGTAATAACCACAGTCTCTTTAACCGCTCGCATTTAGTGTTTCTTTGAGGGCAAGTAAAATTCACTTGCATTGACTTCTATTTCTTCATTTTTTTTTACGGCTAGACTAACTGCAATGAAACGGCTTTTCACGGTTGAGTGGATTTGAGTTCGTTCTAATATCTGTCGACACCACGGTATTGTTAAATAGTTTGTCATACAAGCAGCTGACATATTGATGTAACAAACTGACGTTATACTGATCTGTATGCAGACTTTGTCAGGGTCCATTGAACTCACCAGCAACAAAAAAAATTCAGTTATGGGTGATGGCGTTCAGTCAACAAAGTGGTTTTTTTTTTAGGCTTCGATGAAAAGAGGAACCATGATGGAGAAACATATTCGAACGTGTTTGTGTGGGTGTGCGTGTATGCGTGTGCGACACCATAACTTTGTTAAAGGGAATTTTGAGAGTTGTATGTAAGCTATATGCTTCATATCAAGTGAAAAACGATTTTGTTTTTGGTGGAGGTCAAAACACATTTGAGGTCACCAGAGTGCAAATACTAAATGCTGGTATGCATTTAATATGCATGTCAAATGCTAAATCTGATATGCATGATATGTTGATATCAGAAGTTTAATTGGTGATGATACCAAATAGTATTCACACGTTTCTCTTAATGACGATGGAGTTAAGTTGCAAGAGGATTTAGAATTTTTAGTTGGTCGAAGACTTGGCAAATGTTATTTCAATATATGCAAATGTAAAGTAATGCACATTGGCAGTCATAACCCAAAGTTCCAGAATACCTTAAATGGTAAGTTTTACAGGAGGTATCTACTGAGCGAAGTCTAGCTGGGTTTATATAGAATCAACCTTGCAACCATCAAAACAATGGTGGAAAGAGGTAGCTAAAAGAGCCGATAGGGGTTTGGGTAGGATAAAAAAAACTTAAATTTTCTAGATAAGGATATCGTTGTAATATTTTACAAGAAGTTTGTTAGGCCTCATCTTGAGAATGCAGTGCAAGCTTGGAAGTCATACTTCTCTAAGGATAAGGAAGAACCTGGGAAAGTACACAGAAGGGCTACGAGGTCGATAAGTTCGTTAAAGAGAGTTCCATATCATAGTAGGTTACAGTATATATCCAAACCTCAGCTCACTTCACTTGAGCTGAGGCGGCTACGGAGTGATCTGGATTCAAGTTAATTGTTTATGGGTATGGTTTGGTTATCTTTGGTAAGTTTTTAGTTTTGCCAATAATGGTTGTAAGAGAGGATATTGCCTCAACTCCAAAAGGTGCACAATAATATCAATGTTCGTCATAACTTCTTTTCTGGAATTGTGGTTCATGAGTATGTGGTTCTTACTGTGAATGGCTTTTAGAAAGAGATAATTTTAAATGAGAAAATTTCTTTAAGGTTATAGTGGTAGGGTTTAGGGTTCTGTCTTCAGCTTTTTTCCTCAAGGTCCTTGATAGGGACGTATCATGTCCTTCCTGATCTTTTTTTCCAACTAACCTAAACGAAATACTTTGTTTATGCAATACCTTACATATCAATATATTATGTAACTACACTGAGCACATAAATAGTTGAATAATATAAGGTAGAAGGACCCTTTCGTTTTTGTTGGAGGTCATCGGAGGTCGAACACTGATAACATTGTTAACGTGCTATCTCGTAATTGGAATCATGGAAAAATTTAACACTTAGCACATTACTACGTATCAGTTGATGACTCCATTGTTTCTGGTGAAGGTCAAAGGTCATCTGAGGTCAAACACTGATAACATTTTTAAACATGATACCTCCAGACAAGAATTCGTGGAACCTTTTCATACTTATATGTGAATGTATTATATCAAGTAGGAAAACTGTGGTTTCTCAGTGGTGGAGGTCAAAAGTGATTTCGGATAAGTAGTTGTTTAAATGTAAAAACTCTTGTAAATCAGTATCTGAAGTGAAGCATGAACAGATTTTATATTTGGTATGTCTGTGTAACATGTTAAGTACTTCTACTACCTGGGAACAGGCTCAAGTGGTAAAAAGATTGTCAACGTAATTTATCAAAACAAAAGATGCTTAGCTAGAGCCTCTATTTAGTGTGCAGTTACATCGTATTGAGTGTATAGATCTTTTGGTGCAGGTCAAAGGTAATTAAAGGGCAAGAGAGGAAAAAGAAACAAAAGGGAAAAAATTGTAAACATGTTATCTCATTTAGGACAGTTTAAACAGATTTTATGATGAGTGTTTTATCCTCATTGAGTCTGGTGGAGGTCAAAGTTTATGTGAGATCAATAGTGTTCAAAGTGTGAACACCTTGAGCACACGGTATCTCCAAGAAGGGAAACTTCCACTGATCTCATATCTGTGATACAGGTGCACTGATGTACCATATAGAGTGCAAAATAGCCTATGATATTTGGTGGAGACTGTTTGGGTCAAGTTAAGTTGTAAAAACGTGTACACATGAAATCTTCAGACAAGAAGCTTGGACATGTTTCTTATTTAGCAGGTCTATGCAGATGTCAGTGTTGACTACGTACAGGGTGCATATATCAATCAACGTCAGCAGATGGCTGTGGCTCAGCAGAATAAGTAGAATAACTTGCCTTTGACATGCCAAAATGGGCCTACAAATTCCATTTCTGGTATACATACAGTTTACACGTTGTGTCATGGATTCATAGAAATCGCAATGCAATTTTTGCATTCTGTTCCTTACATACTGGCACGAAGGTATGGTAATTTTGAACATGGACGCTTGCATGGATGGCAACTTTAATTGCCAGGCACTGGAAGCTTCAAACGTTATGGAGAAGCATGCTATACCTTAACGAGGTGTAAATATAGTACCAAGGATGTACTCGTAATTTGATGGTGAAACATGTTATCACATGCAGACGCTATATGCCCTATAATTTTATCAGTGGAAAATTAGAATATCTGAATTATGTTTCTACATACAGCTAATGTTGCTGACGTATTGGACCATGGACTTACATGGCCCATACTGTCGTTAACACTTAGACGGGGGGAGGGGGGGGGGGCACAGTCTCACATGAAAAATAAAAAGGTATTCTTGAACCCTCTTCCAATATAAGCTCCTATGAAGTAATCATCGTGTTTTACGGTAACATATTAAAATGTTGCAGCCTGTATGTGGCGAGGTATCGAAATCGTGTTAGAGTAGGAAAAATATATATCAATTGCAATTAAAAGAGCAATTGAAATAAAATAATGATAGCAGGATAGTCGATGGTATCAAAAGGAAATTTTCTATCGTTTTTATGATGGGTTCTTCATGATATAATCATCGGCTACCCCAAGCAGTGACATTTACAAATGTGGATTTATAGATTATTTTATAAATGGAGTGGGCACATTTCCTAGCAGTGGTCACAGGTGGTTCAGTGACCTAGCGAACATTTCATTTAGCGAGCAAGTCCGTGACGTTGACAATAAAAAAAAGTGCATAATTATTATATACCATACACAACATCAGATTAGTCACATGTACGCACACCGCCTGTATGAGCCGTTATTTGCGTGTCGTTATTTGCCAAGGGAAGGCTATACTATTAAAGCATAATGTTTCACGTGTGTCTGCGAGGTGTAATTAGGCAAAAACGCAGATCAGTCTCTTAAGTAAGTTCTTTACATAAAATGCAACACGTTTCCAATTCACTATCAGGTTGCTTCTCTGATGTATGATTTTCACTAAAACCTTATAACTTACCACAAAAGTTTAAACAGTGTATGATCCATGACTAACTATACGGCGTGGAAATACCGATGCGGCATAGAAAGAGACCTGTTGTACCAATCATATGATAAATCATCTCGCTTTTCTTTTCTTTATTTTTTTTTTTTGGTCATTTTCCAATTCTATATGTAAGATATATTTACCACCGTTTGATTAGCTGCTATTATGTATACAAAGAACAACGGTGGGGACTTTTGTCTGTTCACTAATATTATCTTTATTATCCCGCGATCATGGGTTTAATAATACTTACAGCTCTTATCCATTTTTGTTGGATCTAACTGCGCCAAAGTTTAGAACAGGGGGATTCGAAATGCACGCGTTTGGTCAAGTTTGTGGAGACCCTTTGTCATGTGTGGAGCCCTATCCCTCACATGACAAAGGGGGAAATATGGTGACCAAGGTTACTAATTTCTACTGTACAAGCCACATGGGACCAGGCATTTAAATAGTGAAAAAGGAAGTAACGCAGATATAGACCTGACAGGCTTATGTGTAATAACCAGTTATATATTCTACCTGTACGTGTTGCAAAAAGCTGTGCTTAAAAACGTTTGAATAATTTGAATAAAAAAAAACTAAATTAACTAAAAATAGGATGAAAAAACAAGAAAGAAAACGACAAAATAGACGAAGTCACTCAATAAATCTACACTGAAGTAATACACACTTAGTAACGCCGGTTCTTTTTGTTTTCGTAGGATCATCTCAGCAATATGTTTTTATATATAGTAAAAGAGAAAAAACATTAAAAAATAAAAAAAAAATATTCATAGTTGTAATCAGGTACCGCAGCAACGAATGGCCATAACGAATGAAATGGCTCATGACGACACTGACTGTAAAAGTGGCCCATAAAGCAAACAGCAGTCCTAAAAGAAAAAAAAGCCCATATATCAAAATGCGGTTTACTCCATCGAAATTCCGAGATGGTGACTAACTGATTACTTAATTCGTCGATTCCTGATTTAATGAACTTATCGTTTATAATTCAGATCATCAATAGACTATATCATAAACTTCAGCGCACAAAAGCCAAAATAATGGTAAGCAAGTTGCTTTCTGAGTATTTCTTACCTACCCTCAACCGAGTCCTTTCAGGTGCACATTAAACAGAATGACGGACGTTTTCTAGTGTGCAAATAGCAATGTGCCATTTTTTCGTGACCTCGACGGGTAACTAATCGACGAGTAGCATTGACTCACCGGCAAACATTGTGTTGTAAGTTCCACATGTGGTTGAACGGTTACCAGTCGTTTCGCAACTTGCAAGTTCGCCCTGAAATGGAAGGCAAAACTTGCAAGGGGCGAAGCAACCGCTTTCCAGTTTAAAATGAAGGTAACCTGTTGTTTCGCCCCCTTGCAAGTTCGCCCTATCCAGTCAGCCCCTAAATAACCAGTTCGACCCAAGGTGATTACCAGTTCACCCCCAACCCGTTACCAGTTCACCCGCAACATGATGGTTGCATTACGTGAAAAAAAAGGTGGAAAAAATTCAAATGGTCAGTCGATCTTATGTTATTAACCTACTATGTTAAGTTTCGTGTGTCTGGTGACTGGCATTACATTTCACGTTCAATCACTTATGGTTATGGCAATGCTTTGTTCATGTGTTTTTTCATCTTTTATGTTTTCCTCAAAATGTCAGTTAGATATTACCCTTAATTGGTAAAATGATAAGCGTATTTCAGTCAGTTGGAAAAAATGTAACTCAAAACAATTATCTTCAATTGAAAACAGTAAGAAATAACTAAACTTTAGCTAGCATGGACAAAGAGCTCAAAATCATCTGAATATGGTCATTTTTTATGAATGGTGGCGGTATACCAGGTTTTCTCATTTTTGTCGCTATTTTTATATTTTTGATTGTTTTTGCTGTAATGACTGTTTATCGTAAAACTGATGGTATTTGAAAACTGTCACAACGGCATTTGGTATCAGTTAGTTCAAGAGGCAACCTGGTAACGTATATTGGGGTGAAACGACCTTCACTTTGGAACGAACTTTCAAAGGGAGAAACGACTGGTAACTAGGAACTTAACTAGAGTTGTATCATGTTCGGCCCTAACTATAGAGATGTTTCATCAGTGGCGGTGCCAGAATGTCAGACTTGGGGGGGGGGGGCAAACTGAGGGCAGAAGAAAATGTTGGGGGGCAAAGATTTTCGCGCGAAGCCCGAGGCCTTGCGAGTAGGGTCCAGGGGCCCGCCTTAGGGCCCCTGGTGGGGTCCAGGGGCAAAGCCCCGGTTGGGATCCAGGGGCCGAAGCCCCCGGAAGCTCTGAGGTTTAAGCATATCTCTGGGTGGAAAATTAAGTCCCAAGAGAGGTGTATTATTTATTCTTATATTATTCATTTTTTCGGTTGACCGTACTCCAAGGTTCCCAACTTTTTTCTTTGGGGGTACTATTTCACATTTACGCAGTGCTACCGAGTACATACACACACCCACACACACACATAGGCTACATCCACTTCCATTCCATTCCTATATTTAGGAAAACAACGACATTCCTATATTTAGGAAAACAACCACCTACCCGCCCTTCCCTTATGCTGGACGGTAAACATTCCAGAGAAAATTGGTCTGACCAGGCTGGCCTACTGTTGAAGTGGCTATGGGCATGATATTAAGCTGGCAGCCTGTGTAACATAAATTAGCCATTTATCAATCATAGTCCGGTTCCCCGGAAGCTGTTCTTATTCAGTCCAATGCCAATACATAGTTTCGTGATTAAATTAATTTTGGATGAGTACAAGATCTGATTAGGAAGGGTGAGAGCAACTGGGGGGCAACTGGGGGGCAACTGGGGGGCAAGGAAAAAATCTGGGGGAAATGCCCCCTCATGCCCCCCCCCCCCCCCCGTAGCGCCGCCACTGTGCTTCATGAAGTTTATGTTATCTAATAGCATTCTACACTGACACGTACTACTTAGTCATACAAACTACAAGAAGCACTTACCGTGCAGAGATCGAAAGACATATCCTGGGATGGGGGCGGGTACATGCCCCCGGAGAACTTTGTTCCCACCCTCCCCGTGTGCCCTCAATTGAGATTTGGGATTTTGAAGACAATACAGATCTTATGCAGTCAGAGAATTCAACAGCGGTTCAACTTTCATTTTAATTTTAGACCTGTGTTTGATCACCGGAGCTCCCTTTTCAATGATGACTTTAATGCATCACAAATACCGTAACACCCAGGAACTTACGGGACTTCGCGTCGTCCCTGTACTTGAATTTATCCAGCTTTGATTTTAAATTTGTGTTTATCGACAAAAGAATTACCTTACAAATGATGTCATTAATTTAATACATCCCAAATACCACAAGCCGATGGGTTTCTCCCCTTGCCCCCACTGGGTCTACTCCCCTCCAAACCATCCTTCGTATTTCCTCCTTGGTGACCCCCACAGTCTATTTTTAATTTTGTTTTAATTTTGTTTCAATTCTTTCAACAGGGCTACTGTTGTTGATAGTAGTGGCTTGTTTTGGTCACCGGTCATGTCACAGACAGTGAATGTCCGTAAGTAAATACAACATATATACCTTTAGCCTATACTTATAAAGAGATCTTGCATGTGGCTTCCTGCATCAATGGTGAAAAGATGTGGCAAAATTATTATTACTATTATTATTTTGCTTAAAATCTTCGTTGCTATAACTATAACAGATACGAATTAGAACTGAATTGTTTAAGTCGTGAATGGTATAAATGAGCCAATGATTAGCAAAGTATAGAGGTTTTGGAAGTGACGTCATAATTAACAAGTGTTGTTACGCCGCCATACTAGCCCTTGGAAGAAGGGAGTTCATTAGGTATGTTCCACAAGGAGGTACAAGTTACACGGCCTTTGAGTGCTTTTGGAATATTCACAATTGATAAGGACATATGTATTATATGTATTAACACGTTTGCCAATATAATACAAGTTTTAATTTTTCTGTTTGTCATATGTCTAGTACACGGTTTTAAATTTTGTCTAACAGATATGGTAACACTGTATTCACCCCAGTTGTCGGTCAGTTTCACTTTGAATAGAAAGGCGCATTGTCAGTGGTTGTCATTTTTTGCTACGAATGCGTAGCATAATCCAGTGTTGTACTTTGAACGAGTGTGAATACATAACCACTTCTTCCAGGAAACCGTGGTGTGTGTATGAAAATGTACAAGACACCTTGCGTGTATGCGATATAGGTTATCGGGCCCAATAGGGTCTACCGCCATACTGAATGGAATCAGTTTTTCGTGTAACTAGTCCCAGTCGTACTGCTTCAGTGAGACTGCGTGGTGGCCATTACGATGTAAACAGTATAACGGGTCATATAAGGTAAATGGTTCTTAATTACGTAGCCTAAGGCTGCACGAATGAGAGGGACAAGAAGCCTGGACTGACGTTCCACCTATTTCCTGCAAATGAAGAAAGAAGCAGACGCGTTGAGGTTGTAATAAGCAGCAGTACATCCCAGTACGGTACAGTACAGCGCGGCGTGCATGTGTGTAAGCACGTTGTTTTGTTTTGTTGCACATTTGCCCAAGTTCGGATGATCTACAGAAGAGAAATGACGACAATACAGGACTTCTGTAAGACAAGTTACCTATCAGCAAACAAGCCCCATTGGACCCAGTTGGGCTTCACTGGGCTAAAGCTGAGGTTGGTATAATCTCAGGTCCCAACTGGGACCCATTTGGGCTCGGAGCTGTTATAAAGTCGCCCTGGTCAATTAGGATCCAGTTGGGATTAATTTGACTATGGTAGCCCAACTGGGCCAGATGAAAACCCATTGTCAAAGATCAGACCCCAGTCCGTAGCCCAATTTGACCCAATTTGGGACCCAGTGTGGTGTGTTATCAGGGCTTGTAAGTTAACTCTTCATACTCAGGTCACTCTTCGTAGTCCAAAACGTTCTCCTGTAATTGATAAGAAATGCTAACGTCTGTTCATTAAATGACAATATTTAATTTGAGAACAATCAGACCCAACACTAATGTCATAAAACGAGTCACATATTATGATCTAGCTGAAATTCTAAGAATTCTTAAGACAGCACTTCCTCCCCTGCCTTGCACGTTTGCACAGGTGACGGGCACATGTTACTCCACATGAGTGGTGTCATATCCATAGCCAAGTGGTATTTTCGTAATGGTTGTGTTGCAATGCTTCCAGGTTTTCCTGACACCCTTCCGAGCCTGCAGTGTCCGACGGATGAGCAATTTGAAGGTGCTCGGATCTTTCGCCCTCCGCCATGTGTTAACGCCGAGTCGCCAACTGATGTAGGTGTATTTTGCGGTGTTCAGAATGGAACTATATTGACTACAACGACCAGCGTCAACTGTGTTTGTGTATATCAAGGCGAGGTCGTGGACGAATGTTTGTATACGCTGACTTGTAAGTTTTATTTGTATATCCCAAGATTGATTATAGCAGATAAAGCAAAAATATGAAGGAATGAGTACTGATCAAGGCTATAATGATGGAGGCATGCTCTGCGTTTAAATGCAAGTGAGGGTAAAAGATGAGAGATGGTGGTAAAAAGTGAGAGAGGGTCGTAAAAGCTTCGAGAATAATCCACACCCTTTAAATAAAATTTGCCAAAGCACTAGTCTTCAAATAAATACCTCCCGTGTTATGTTTTACCCAGTCCAAACCAGCTTGTAAAAACAATACGCTCAGAAGCACAAGCTATCACATTTGACGACATATAGACTTTTGCAAAAATAATTTTGACAACGAAATAAATTTTGGAGGTGAAAAAATTTGAAAGGCTAATGGCTTTTGCTTTAGCTGAGACATTAGCCGATGCTTTTTGAAAACGTAATTTTTAGAAGGCTTAATGAGCTTTGCACACTTAATTAGTTGGCACAAACAGCGCGCCAAACTGGGTGGTTTCTTAGTTAAGATTTGCCAAGTAATGATATCTACATTCCATAAGCTTTCAAGGTCATTTAAGATCAACAGATATCAACGTAGGTAGCCCTTGTAAACGCCATATTTCAACATTGTTTAAAGGTCAAATGTAGGAAGTAGATACTTAGTAGTTCATTGGCATATGGATCATGGGACAAGAAGCATCGGGGTTGAAAGGATCTACCACTTGTCTGTGACATTGTGATATTTCCCGGGTAGATAAAACGGCCACTTGAACTATATTGGTTAATTTAGGAATAAAATAACACAAAGTCAAACTCACTTAAATGTTTAAGTAGTATTTTAAGGCCACCGTGTCTCAGTGCAATGAACTGTCGTATTTCACATCTTTTATCACCGTAGAGCTGGATGTTTTTCGAAACAGGTATGTTTCTCCCAAACCCCTCAAACAAAAGGGTTACTGTTGTCCTCTGATTGGAAAGCAGAAGTCCATCTACTTGCTTTTTACGGACGGACATTGCCCTAATCTGCGGTAATTAGCGTATGTCTTCTGAAGAGAGAACCAAAACTACATACAGACCTTAACATTGGTTTGTACGTAGCCCTTGGTAACTAGATGATTTGTTTTGTCTACACGACGTCCGAAGTCATTACGGATAAATAATGTCAAAGTCTGAAAACATTGAAAACACGACAACCTCAAGACGTAAAGTTGATTCCATATTCGAATGTAGCATATTTCTGTTTCACGCTAAGAGACATGATTTCTATAATGTTTTCTAGACTTTTCTAGACTAATTCTTTCAGTCCTATTGTCTTATTGCCTCACCCTATTGGTTGTAATACACCTATGACCACTGTCTCAGGTTGCACTAATTAAATGATTATTTTGCAGTGTCTAATAACATATCACCGACCCTTCAGTGTATGGATGAACGGTTCCAGAACACTCGATTCTTCCAGCCTCCAGAATGCACCGACCCTGCTTCGCCAGCTGATGTGATTGTAGCCTGTAACGTTACCACCGGAACTGCCATAACTACTACAACAACCATCAGCTGTACTTGTACATACCAAGGCCGAGCCGTTGACACTTGTTTATTTACGTTGACTAGTGAGTTGATTTAAGAATTATTTATTTACTATAGTCAAATCAGATTGATTATATGCAAGAAACTCGCTGCACGTCTTAGTATGTGTACGGTGCGGGTAAGTGAACGTATACCAGGTAACAATACCATAGCAGATACGCTTCCCTCCAATTACATTTCATGCTCTCCCTGGCCTCATAGGTTACACGAAACTCGGGAAGAGACATTAAAACAGTATTTTCCCTTTCAGGAAAAAGTGACTAGCTTTCACTGAGTTGTAAACATCCTTCCAAGGCACATTAAACAGTGTTAATGGTCGGTTACTTAGAACGAATGACTTGTAATTGAACAGGGAACATGCGATGAGAGTTCCATTGTCTTGAGATGCTCTCATGGACTAGGTGCATTACACACACATACATACATACATACATACACACAGATCGCCTGGATCTGTCTGTGTCTGTATAAATGGCTGAAGTTAATGTCAATGAATTTTGCTTGCTTTCGTCATCCTCAGATCCCTGTCGGCCATCTCCTTGCGTCAATGGAAATTGTTTTCCACTGGACTCCACGGGATTTCTCTGTCTATGTTCACCTGGTTACATGGGACAGATTTGCGACACACCAGGTGAGATTATTTAATCCCAGTGTTTTTTTTTTTTATTCATGTGGAAATGTTTGTATCAGTCTATCTCTATTATCATTTTCCTATATTTTATGTAGTTCTTTAACAATCTTATAATAATAATAAGAATCTTTAATTCTTTCGTATATCCTTAGTTCTAAGTCAAGATATCTCAATATAAGTTTATTTAGAAGATACCACTAATTCTATATAAAGTCTTATTGAATGTAGTATTAAAGATACCTTCAATTCTTAAGATTTCTTTAATTCTGTTGAAAGACATCTTGAAATTTAATTAAACATTACTTTAACTAGAAATAAATTATTTAATTTAAGTTAAATTTTCTTTAAATTTTACAGAACTCAACCTTTGTACTTAATTATGATATATGTATATATATGTATATATATTCCTAATTCGAACTTAGGGATTCTTCAATTACATATTTCTAATGCAAATTATATATATCTGCAACAGAATTAAAAATTTCTTTAATTGGAAGTAGAATTACATATAATCAGAGATATCTTTAATTTGAATTGAAGATATTTTGAATTAAAATTCTTCCCTTATAATTAAACACTTCTTTAATCTCCAATCAAAGGCACTGTAATTATTACATCCACAAATCGCTTTACAGATCTCTAATTTGATTCACAGATATCTTCAAATTGAATTATAGGTACTCTGTTTCAAGATATCTTTAGTACTATTACAGGATATCTATTTATAGATATATATAATAATATTCATGGATATCTTTAATTATATTAAATATATCTGTTGATAAAATTTTTATCATTCTATTACAGATATATTTACTGGAATGACAGATACCATTAAGGAATCCAGTTAAAGATATCTAAAAATACTGTTAAAATATCTCTAGATGATTGGAAACATAATTACTCTTACATTAATTACTCTTACATTAATTACTCGTACAGCTATTTGGAGAAAGCTGCAAATATTAATTGCAGATATCTATAAATAGTTAAGAGATTCTAAAGAAACCGTAAATAAAAACTCAATATGGCTTGCCACACCTCCACTGATTTCTTCCTCGTTTGGATTCAATTGTGCCAAGACATCTCTTGTAACTGATAGGATGTAGCTGAGTGTCGGACTATGAATGGCATGACGAGGTTCATTGGAGGGAGACTTAGACCATGGAGCAACATACTTAGACGTTTACAATATTTTAAGAACCACTCACTGCATTGACTAAATATAGTACATTCCGTCTGTGACAAGTGTAGGGTCACAAACCACTGGCAGGACGATTCAAGGGAGTATCCAAGATGTACAAGCTTGTCCATGTTGCTGACCTCACTTTTTTAACGTCACAGCTCTGTGATCGTAGAGTAGTTGGCAAAGGCGATCTTGTCCAGTTGTAAAATTTTCTTTCGAAGTAACAGCAAGCTGTTGCCCTTGTTGAATAGAGTCGTGCACAGCCTCCGAGGCGCATCCAGGATCTAATAATTGCTGGGAGGGGCGGGGGGGGGGGGTTTCACATATTGCCATATACCTTCATGATATAACTATACTATTTAGTAAGCAAAGCGCCACTATCGGTTGTCGAGGCATAACGGAAGATGTTTGACCGAGGAAAAACCTCTCAGATCACCGGAATGGTATTGAAAGAGAGAAGAATCCTATGTTGTTGTATTTATTTAACCCTACCCCACTCCCTACAAATAAAAAATAGCTTAAATACATTTTCGAGTAAGCCAAATTTTGGGGGCAACATATGATTCGGAGGCGGCACGTTTTCCATACTCACTCAGCAGGGACGCTACGTACTGCATATCCTTTAACACAACCAGTATATGGCTCTGTCCTTTGCAGGTCATGATATTAAATTTAAAACACATTGCAATGTACTTTGCATACTAAAAACTTGTAAATTGTCATTAGTCTGTTTATCATGCAATCTGTAATGTCTTTTTGCTGAAAACTCCTTTATTCAAAAATTGCATACTAATCCACCAAAGTGTATCTTCTGTTGAAGATATGTTAAGAACAACCAAAATTTGAACAGTATCGACTGGCTGTTTGCTGTCTCGGGATAAAGAAATCGCCATTCGAAAACCTTTGTTTTACTAACCTTTGCGGATTATCTCCTCACAAGGTACCTAATAATTCAGCACCACCCCCCCCCCCCCCCCCGTTCCTCCGTCATCTAGGTTAAAGGGTTTGCTTTAAGTTGAAATCAGAATACAGTTTAAAGGAAAATAGGGAGTGTGTTTTACAGGGAAAAAAGTATCGTTTTATGACCAAAATTGGAGGACACAGAATGATAGATATAGTTCAAAGTAAGAAAGGACGGTGGCCTTCTTTGCAAGTGATATGTTTCTCATAGAAATTCAGTAATGTAATGCCGAAAAAGAATAGGTTTACCCAAACATTCAAAAATTCAGATGATGCATCTTCCGTTATCTTTTGCGAGATCTTTTGAGGAATTGAAAACTTTTAAGATTTTAATTGATGAGCTCGAATGGTGTAACAATGGTTCAAGCTACGTTCGACGCATGCCAAGTGGGTGACCTACGATAAATCCTCCATTTTCCTTTAAAATTCTATATAGATTTAAGTTGCAATATGCATGAATAGCTTCCTTTAGTTTTCATACTCTACAAAGTTCTACAGAAAACTGTGTGTTGATTGTTTGTTCATGCAATGGTTTCTAACTTTATTAAATAACAGACACACAAACGGACTCGCCACCAATGATCACGTGTCCATTAAATGCCGTACAGGTAGAGGTAGATGGTGGAGCATCCCTTTACTGGACCTCTCTAACATGTATGGACCAGGAAGACGGCGTCATAAACTCCCAGCGAATATCTTGCGACGCCACCCTTGGCCAATTTTTTCCACCCGGAGATTACGTTATCCAATGTTCCTGCATGGACTCAAATAACAATGCCGATACTTGTGAGATCAGGGGTACTATTGATGGTAAGTTCCAATGAAGAAATGATTCAACGTTTAAACAATAACTGACCTGTACAGCGACAGATACAGTTTCGCTCTTAGGAATGAAAGGAGAAATACCACGTTACCTGATCGTCATAGTTGGTTCCCGACATGAAGTTCATAGGACAGGAAAGTATACTGACGTGCAATGATTTAAAATCATTAAGCCGATAGTAATAAGTTGGATTGATAATAAAGTGTACTTAATGTAATTGTTGAAACATGATGAAAGACTGATAGAAGTACCGCAACGTTTTCAACGTAAACTTGGGAGTTTATAGCTATGAAAACATGCAATGGCAAATGCATAGTTTCTTAATTTAATTGTGATACATAATTCTAGAAACAGCGAGTAATTTTTATTCCGTGGGATGTCACAATACATGTTATCAGTGTCAATTGACAACATCTGTGTCAGCAGACCATCTCATCACCAGTGCACCCCCCCCCCCCCCCCGGAATGCCGAGGGTCAAATGGTCCCCATCATCACTTACATGATAGATCATAGAAAACCATATAAATTTATGAAAGATTCGTAATTCGCCACATAAACTATTGATAATCTTCTAGGAGAGTATAAGATCTGTTAATTGCACTTAAAGATTATCTTGTCTTCGTTATTGCTTGTTTGTACCAGATCTACCAAACGTTTAAGTCTCCAGGTTCTCTATTATCAAATTTCTTTTCTATTTTTTCCTTGATTACGCAAAGCGATTTATGGTGTAAAATCTTTTATGGTAGCATTAAAGCGCATATCCAGAGAGCTAAATGAATGAGGGGTTAGATGACAACTAAAAACAAAACAGAAATTTATTCGATAGAATCTTTGTCACCTTGCCTGTGAGATACATGACGGCCTGTGCCTTCTCGATCTTTACACAAACCTTACAGTCTTAGCTAATCATACATGGCGAAAAGTGTCTGCAGGAATTTGATTCCCAAGTGAGACCTCTGTGATATTAATGCATGATCTCACCACTTTTCTGTGGTAGGATGATAAGTAATACTGTCGCTAGAGCTATTTATCCAAAACCAGCATTTCATTGAGGTAAATGTCGGCCACTTGTACAGCTCTTAACAATACAAGAATTAACCACAAAAGGAGAATATTATGGCCAAAGTTGTGGATCAAAACAGGCTTCAAATAAATGCCGATGCATTTTCTCCTTGTACAACCAGTGCAACTATGTAACATTTCAGATCACCCTTTCATATCACAATGAAGAGATAAAGGCCTTGCGTCATTGTCTTATATTTGGTTTTAGTAGGGAGGAGGTTTGTTTTAGTGGGAAGGAGCTGTCCAACCAGCAATTGTTCGGAATATTCTGACACTTCGTAATGAAATCATGCAAACTGAATTAAGCAAGTCTTCATTTTTTTATTTTGTCATGTGTAATATTGGCACCGTGTGCCTGCATTGAATTGGTAAGTCTTGACTAACACATAATCTGTTATTACATACCTATCTTTCAGTGCCTAGTGTTACGAACACTGATCCTGAACTTAGTTGCCCGACGACTGTAAGTCAAGGTTTTTTCAGCAGATCAAATCTTCCAACTTGCACGGATTCTGAGAGCCCCTCAGATGAACTGAGGATCACCTGTAGCAGAATGATAGGCGATCCCCTTCCCAGTGGATTCTCTACAGTGTTCTGTGATTGTACCGATCCATCCAATGGCACAGATTCATGTTTCGCTATTATTAGTACCAGGGGTAAGGTGTCATCCTCCCTGCTTGACCTCCTCCCACCCCTTTCCCTCGCCACCTCTCCATCGCTTGATAAACAAAATCGATTTCCCTGCAAAGTTGCATGGAAATTACTTATTTCATCACTCTGCTTGTAAGCACCCTTTTCGCTTCTCCTATCTTTGGAGTTTGTATGAGCCAGTGATTGCAAGAGAGCGGCGGGAGGCTCGAGAGAGAAGCTGCTTGAAAAAAAAATAAAAAAAAATCAACGACTTGTAACACTAGCTCCTAAATGTAAAAATTACCCTTCAAAGTTTGAGCTATTAGAATTGCAGAAGTTACAAATAATACTTGGTGGACCAATCAGTGTAGTAGACAATATGTAAGAAGGCATTTTCCACATGGCAGTGGATGAAAACGGGGAACAAAAATATGAGGAAAATAGTCCGTCACTAGCAAACTTCAGAGTGAAAATTTTAGGTGTATTCTGCTGTGGTATAGGGTATATGCTGGTCAAAAGAAGATTCAGAACCTATGTATACAATTTTTCTTTTCCGTTCGCGAATCAAATATGTGTTCTAAGATTGTAGTCATTGTATATTCGATCAGGATACTGGGCTCTATTCTCGCTTTCGTTTGATTTCGTTTGGCTTTACTTCTGTTTCTTTTTTTTTTTCTTTCCTGTGTAACCCCATCCTCATATTGTAACTCCTGCTCTCTGTTTCAAAATGAAGGCACGATAAGTATAAGCAAAGTAAAGTTACTTACTCTCCATTATGCACGACTCAAAACACTTTTTAGTATCCCCTACTTTCTTTTCTTAGATTGTAGTTTTAAAGTAGTTAGATGTGGTATTGTCCCACTTCGTTTCTGGCTGGTTTTTGTTTCTCACTGTGCGGTTAGTATGCCATCTCCCTGCTGAGTCCTGTCTCCTGTTAGCAAATACTTATCTATGTGCTAATAATTCCTATCTTTTCGTTCCCTCTGATCTTTAAAATGTCGTTCGACCTACATTTGTGTAAAAAACTCAGTCTTACTAGTATTTCTATCGGGAGGGAAGAGAGGGGGTGGTGGTTAAAGCTGATTCTAAACAACGTTACTGGTAACCTTTCCAGAACTTAAGACATATGTGGCAATACCCAATTCCAGTGAAGTGATCAGTTCTTACCGTTAATGATAGATGACCGTTCACAGTTCTTACCCTTAATGGTAGATATTCAAACAGTGTTGTGTTATAACACGATAACAGAAGTTTGACGAGTCGACAGATATTAGGCCTATTGCGATAAAGATGGTTGTAAGACTGGTGGCAAACAGAAGCAACAGACGGTGAAGCTTCACTCTTTCTCAGTTTTACAGTTTCTTCCAACATGTATCTCTCTTTTATTACTTCTTCGTGGCTAACGACATCAGACCATTGGCTCAATTCAAAATTTTTGAGAAACTTCCTATTCCTATTATGTCGGTCCATCTATAATTAGATGAGACAGTGTAGTCACTTGGGGCTATATTATTGTACTGTGCATCCATGGGAGAACGGTTGCCATGGAACCGCTTGGACACCCCAGGGGTACCCCATGGTAGAGTGACCACGGGTACAGTTGGGTCCTGTTGGATGGTATAAATGAAAACTCGTCCGTGCCGACCAATGTGTGTGCGTGTGTGTATGAGTGTTCTTGTTTTCGGGTTGGATTGAGGACCGAAACAATAGATTTTAGGTCCTCTGTAGAAAATTCAATAGATTTCTCCGGTCCTCTCCAGATTAACAATAGACAGTCTATTGTTAAGGTTAGGGTTGAGGAAGAAAAAACAAAAGAAAGCACAATGAGGTCCTCGGAATGAATGGAAAACAAAGTAGTATGTGTGTGTGTGTGTGCTTCGTCACCTGTCGAAATTGTGGTTTTTTCAGAACACTTTGAAAAGTATATAAGCATTTAAAGTTTAAACTTGCTAAGGTTGTGCATGATGCCAATATGCCTAAGATGTATTGGTTGTATGGTTAATTGAGTCAAATTTGCTGATTATTTAGGGGAAAAAAGCCAATTTGGCCCCAAGAACAAAATCGAGCACGAAGTTCAAGCTTAGTATGTGGGACCTAGGGGCAAAGTCCCTGTCAGGCCCAGATTTGGATGGTGTCTGAGGTTTTAGCATATCTCTGGGTAAAAAGTCCCAGAATAGGTATATTTTTGTTCAAAGTGCGCCATTAAACGCAAAATTCCATTCAAACGGTTTTAATTATTTCCGCTAATCTTCCCTAAGTTCACAAGATGATAACTTAGGACCCCTAATGGGGTTCAGTGACAAGTACCGTGTGAGGGTTCAGGGGTCAAAGCACCTGGAGGCTCTGGGGTTTTAGCAGCATATCTCTGGGTGAAAAAGTAAGTCTCAGAATATTATGGTTCTATATTATATTTTTTGCTTACAACCACTTGTGTGGTCCAGGGGCAAAGTCTGTTGAGGGTCCAGGAGACCAAGCAGCTGGAAGCTCCGAGGTTTTAGCATATCTCTGAGTGAAGAATTAAGTCTTATGAACTCCCTAAGACAAAGTGGTCAATCAAAATTAGGAATATAAACAGGGCATATACATTAAACATGATACGTATTTGTCAGTTCACTTCATCTGAGTGGGGAGGGGGGTTACTGCGGGGCAAAGGTACTGACTGAGGGAAATGACCCCATGCCTCCTCCCTTTGTTGCAGCCACTGATGATTGGTATCAAAAGATTTGCCGACTCTCCTGGTAGGAATTACTGACAGAGTGATAAATATGCTCTCATGATGCACAGTACAGTAAGATTTTCCAAAGTCGTTGGCTCAATTTTCCCAGTGTAACCCCGACAAGTGACGAAAAACTTGGTATCGTCGTGGGCCGTATCCATTTGTGCATGTGTTTGAGGGAGAAAAAAAACCCAACAGCAGCCGCCTTCATATCTAACAGGTTCTTACTAAAATGTATCTTTTTTGTTCATATGTTGAGGACATTTGGCAGTCAATAAAAAGAAAGAAAGGAAATTAGTATGGATATTAATTAGGACTGAATTATCACAAGGAAACACAGAGTCGGGAACGCATGTCATACATATAATAAAAAATAGAAGTTCTGTGTGAAAACTATGTCTTTGGTTTTTCATTATCTTTAGATTAATTTACCCTTGGAACCGTATTGTTCTAATTATCCACTAGCCATAAAAAAGTGAAGCTGGGACAGGGCGTAGCCAGAAATTGGTCTAGGAGCTGAGAAGCCTGAATAATCGTAACGCCATTAGAGGTTGGGACGAAAGATGCAAGAAAAAAAATTGGCATAAAATATACCTCCCTAGTTGCTGAAAATACATGTGATCTCCTGTGTTGTTTAAGTACAAAAATTGCAGGACATAGGAATACTCAAGGGAAAAACTAATCGTAAAAAAGACATTAAGCAATACTAAAATATGCTCTACCTGGAAGGGATAGGTTCATAGCCCTACCCCCCCCCCCCCCATTGACTACACATCTGTGCTGGAGTGGACGAGTAGTGAGGAGGGATCTGAACGCAATTGTGTATTGATATATCTGTATATCAAATGAGTGTTATACAAATTAAATGACACAATAACATTAACATTCATTGTGCAATTGCATGCCTTTATTTCTTCACTTTCAGCTGCTCCTAACAACCCTCCGGTACTGAACTGTACGGATGTCAACACTCAGGTCAATTCTTTCGAGCTGCCACCTTGTAGTGACGTCGAGACTTCTCCCACCGATTTGAATGTTGCTTGTAATTTCCAAGAGAACCAGGATCTATCATTTGGTGTTAATAATGTCATGTGTACCTGCACAGACGGATCTGGTGAAATGAGTTCTTGTAGTTACACCATAACGGTACAAGGTGAGTTTGATGTCGTAGCTTCGATAAAACATGTACTCACAACACACGCATCATCTGTAAATACGCCACTTACAGATACACACACACAGCTTTGTTTTGCGTTCATTCCTAGGATCTCATTGTGCTTTTTGTTTTTTCTTCCTCAACCCTAACCTTAACAATAGACTGTCTATTGTTAATCTTGAGAGGACCGGAGAAATCTATTGAATTTTCTACAGAGGACCTAAAATCTATTGTTTTGGTCCTCGATCCCACCCGAAAACAAGGGCACTCACAAACACACACATTGAACTGATAAAAAAAAAAAATGAGCATAGGCTTTGAGAGATGGCGGAACTGATCATGCTATTATCTAGGGCTAATCAATCTGAGTAGCTTTAGAAAAAACACTCAGTCTTGCGAATGGCAAAGATCGAAGAATTAGTTTCAGAACTACCAAATCGAGAAGTCTTTCAATATGCATTTTAAAGATTGAAAGATAGGCTTAGGTAATATTGTTGATTGAGTAGAGTTGATTGAACATTCGTTTGTCATAACAGGATTATATCTTGTGGATGGGAATGTGGAAATAGAAAAGGAGGTACTGCTTACACATGTTTATGCCATGAAATTGAGGTTAATTTTGAAATGTCATGTATTCTTTCTGAAAAGTACACTATTAAACAGAAGTGATAAATAATCACCCCTGGAATATTTAAACATACATGTCAATAATAAGTCAAAAGACACAGAAACTCACATAAAAAACGAGGAAATACAAATGATACACACTTTTTTGCCTCTCAAATGGAACCCTTTACTATGGGGCGAATTAAAGATTGATCATGCATTAAAGAAGGATAATGCACGATGGGGGATGAATGCAAGAATCCATGACAGAGCTGTCCTAGTGCATGCACTGATGGCATTAACCCCGGAGAGTTGTTTTTTTTTTTTCCATTTTCAATTTAATGCACAACTTCAGTGTTAAAAACCTTTCTCATTCATACACGATGGAATTTTCATGAAAAAGACGTAAACGAAAGAAAATTTGGCTTCTGAACTAACTTTATTTTTACTGGAAACGAAGGTCGTGAAAGGGTTATACGATTTACAACATGCAACAATGTTTGTTTCATGTTTGTCCCTGTATGTTTCATGTTTGTCCCTATAAGTGACTTAAATTGTTTATTCATATGTCCGTATATCAAATGAGTGTCACACAAATTGCATAACAATCGATTAAGCAAATATATGCACTTATTTATTTAATATCAGCTGCTCCTAACAACCCTCCGGAACTGAACTGTACGGATGTCAACACTCAGGTCAATTCTTTCGAGCTGCCACCTTGTAGTGACGTCGAGACTTCTCCCACCGATTTGAATGTTGCTTGTAATTTCCAAGAGAACGAGGCTCTATCATTTGGTGTTAATAATGTCATGTGTATGTGCACAGACGGATCTGGTGTAATGGATTCTTGTACTTACACCGTAACGGTACAAGGTGAGTTTGATGTGTTAGCTTCGATAAAACATGTACTCACAACACACGCATCATCTGTAAACACGCCACTTACAGATACACACACAGATTGAACTGATAAAAGATGGGTATAGGCTTTGAGAGATGGCGGAACTGATCATGGTATAATCTAGGACTAATCAATCAGCTTAAAAAAAACACACACACTCAGTCTTGCGAATGGCAGAAATCGAAGAATTAGTTTCAGAACCACCAAATCGAGAAGTCTTTCAATATGCATTTTAAAGATTGAAAGACAGGCTTAGGTAATATTGTTGATTGAGTAGAGTTGATTGAACATTCGTTTGTCATAACAGGATTATATCTTGTGGATGGGAATGCGGAAATAGAAAAGGAGGTACTGCTTACACATGTTTATGCTATGAAATTGAGGTTAATTTTGAAATGTCATGTATTCTTTCTGAAAAGTACACTATTAAACAGAAGTGATAAATAATCACCCCTGGAATATTTAAACATACATGTCAATAATAAATCAAAAGACACAGAAACTCACATAAAAAACGAGGAAATACAAATGATACACACTTTTTTGCCTCTCAAATGGAACCCTTTACTATGGGGCGAATTAAAGATTGATCATGCATTAAAGAAGGATAATGCACGATGGGGGATGAATGCAAGAATCCATGACAGAGCTGTCCTTGTGCATCCACTGATGGCATTAACCCCGGAGGGTTGTTTTTTTTTTTTTTTCATTTTCTATTTAATGCACAACTTCAGTGTTAAAAACCTTTCTCATTCATACACGATGGAATTTTCATGAAAAAGACGAAAACGAAAGTACATTTGGCTTCTGAACTAACTTTATTTTTACTGGAAACGAAGGTCGTGGAAGGGTTATACGATTTACAACATGCAACAATGTTTGTTTCATGTTTGTCCTTGTTTGTTTCATGTTTGTCCCTATAAGTGACTAAAATGTGTTTATTCATATATCCGTATATCAAATGAGTTTTACACAAATTGCATAACAATCGATTAAGCAAATGTATGCACTTATTTATTTAATATCAGCTGCTCCTAACAACCCTCCGGTACTGAACTGTACGGATGTCAACACTCAGGTCAATTCTTTCGAGCTGCCACCTTGTAGTGACGTCGAGACTTCTCCCACCGATTTGAATGTTGCTTGTAATTTCCAAGAGAACCAGGATCTATCATTTGGTGTTAATAATGTCATGTGTACCTGCACAGACGGATCCGGCAGTACGGATTCTTGTAATTACACCATAACAGTAGAAGGTGAGTTTGATGTGTTAGCGTTGATAAAATACGAACACGAACACACACACACACACACAGCTTTGTTTTCCATTCATTCCGAGGACCTCATTGTGCTTTCTTTTGTTTTTTTCTTCCTCAACCCTAACCTTAACAATAGTCTGTCTGTTGTTAATCTTGAGAGGACCGGAGAAATCTATTGAATTTTCTACAGAGGACCTAAAATCTATTGTTTCGGTCCTCGATCCCACCCGAAAACAAGGGCACACCGACACACAGACACACGGGCAAGCGTGCATTATTGGAAAATTCACATGGCACTCACAGATGAACGCACTTCGACTTATATCGAACTGATAATAAAGATCGAGTATACGTACAGCTGCAGGAACCGATCTTGCTATGATTCTGGACTAATCAATCTGAGTAGCTTCAGAATAACAGAAAGACTTTCAGCTATATTAATGTCACACCGCTGTAGTGACTGGCCATAATGTCACTGTGATCAAAAGGGTTAAAAAGCCATGTGTCCATCCTTAGAGTGATGGATGTCGTCGCAACTTCTAAGAAAAAAAAATTGTCAATGATCAACAAAGTTTTGTCAACTTCAGATGAATTCAAAGTACGGTAATCGGAGAGCAATCAAACCATGTTCCATGAAACATGCTGAACAGAAATGGGGCAAGGAAAGGGGGACTAATGAGAAATGATGGGATAGGAGCTTGAACTGCGTTTGTATCTATGTGTGGTTACACGAACCGAGGTAACAACGAGGCCTATATATAGAGCCTTTTGTTCACATTTAAAAGGTTCCATAATATTCAAGACAGATTCAATCATAGCTAAGATGGGTATCAGTCAAAAAAGGAGACTACAAGTACAATAAACAAAAGGATGCAGATCATAAGGAGATTGATGATGAGGAGAAGAGGCTGCATGTGTGTGCATCCACCGCATGTACATACATTATGTGTACGCAATTTTCTACTTGCTTTCTGCACGATTACGACGGAAACAATTCAGCTAAAGTGCTGGTGGTATTGGCAATAGCGGAGACTTACATATAGGCACAATGATGAGCGTAAGAACAGAGGAACGGCGGGTGGAGTGGAGTGGTAAAAAGTGCGAGGATAAGAGAATCAATGCACCTGTATCCTCACCGACCCGGTGAATATACTAGAGTTTGGAGTATTAATTAACAATCGATTTTGATGATAATTTATGCCTTTATATTTTTAATATCAGCTGCGCCTAACAACCTTCCGGTACTGAACTGTACGGATATCAACACTCAGGTCAATTCTTTCGAGCTGCCACCTTGTAGTGACGTCGAGACTTCTCCCACCGATTTGAATGTTGCTTGTAATGTCCAAAAGAACCAGGATCTATCAGTTGGTGTTAATGATGTCACATGTACGTGCACAGACGGATCTGGTGGAATGAGTTCTTGCAGTTACAGCATAACCGTACAAGGTGAGTTTGATGTCTACAATGTGAGTTTCAAATTCATGTGTTTTAATAAAACACACTCACACACGAATTTGCCACAAAGGTGCCACATACACAGATGCGAACTTACAGCAAATCGAAGACGAAGAATATCTCGGTTCCCCACCCCCCCCCCACCCCCCATCAACTATCTTACGATAAACCTCGATCTAACTGCTACAATCTGATCCTAGGCTAGATTCGATTCTTGGGCCTCTCCTTCTTTTTGTTATTTAGATAAACGACTTGTTCAATACAAGTGACAACTCCATTTTATATATACTCTGTTGACACTAATATTTTCTGCTCTCATGATGGTGGCTAAGATTCTGATTCATACTGTTAATATTGAACTCTAGAAGGTTCATGAATGGTGTTGTGTAAATAAATTGTTTCTCAATGTTAAAAAAAAACTGCTTCAATTCTCTTTAGTACCCCCAATAGATTGCCCTACCCTTCTCTACATACTGTTAATTTCTATGGGGGTGAGATTCCTTTAAGTAACTCATTTACTGAAGTTCCTCGGTATTCTTATTGACAAGCATCTCACCAGGAAAGATCAATTCAATTTTATTTCTAAGAAAATTTCTAAGAATGTTGATGTCATTTCCCGTCTACATCGTGAATTACCTCGCGAGACCCTCGTTTCATTGTCTAATACCCCAATCAATCCCTATTTATCTTACTGTAATCTTCTTTGGTTTGGTTCGTTTACAACACGGATTCATCCTCATTATATCCCCCACGAGGGAGCCCTCCGTTTGATTTTTAATTCCCGTTCTTTTAATACCTCTCCTGCATATTTTGCAAAGCTATACTCTGTTTTCTATATTTATGGTTATCAGGTTGAAATATTCGTACTTTCTTGGCTTCAGAATATTCTTCCAAAGAGATTTTCAGTTATTTTTTTTTTTTTTTACATTCAGACACGAAACTCGCTCATATCTTACATGCATCAGTAACTCATTTTTCGGTTAGCCTCATCCTTACAAACCATTCATTTTGCAGGCCCTCTGCAGTACATGGAAATCTCTGCCACCTACAGTAATATTTAGAGCTGCGAAATATTGCTTTAATTTAAGAGGTTATGAACAAAGTACTTCATTCACAAACAATCATAATTTAATATCATAATCAACAATCATAATTTATCTTTTTCTTTGTTTCTCTTTAATTGTGTTTTCTGTTATTATTAGTACTTTGTTTGTTTTAAGGAGGGCTCATACTACAAGCTCTTCAGAGCTTCTTTTGAGTTTCTCCTGAGTCATACTTTCATTTTTTGCGTTATGTTTATTATATCTATTTTATTACATTTTGCTCTGTGAGAATGACTCAAATAAATGTTCAGTGATCAAGAAAATAAAAACTGTTTAAGGAAGAAAGTCACTGAGTCATCAAATTATTACATCCATTGGCTACAACTAGTTAAAATGTTTGTCATCCTGTGGTTAAAAAAGAAAAAAAAAAAACAAATGGTAACCCTTTCTTGTGACTAGAGTTTCTATGTATTTTTTGTATGTCCTAAGAAAACATAAGGATTTACAAAGTTTATGCCATTTTTCAGGTTGATACAAAATACACGAGCATCAGTATTCATGAGAGCCAAAACTAGTAGTTAAAATGCACAGGAAGGGGAAAAACGGCTAGACATTACACGTTAAGTGTTTTATCAATGTAAATGTTTTTGTATGTACCTATGTCAATGATACGAGTACATATCGTCCGACAGAGACACTTAATTCACAAAATTCAGAAATTAAACGCAATGTTCGCGTTGACTTTGGCGTGTCAGAAACATTGAAAGCCAAAGAGGACATAACCGGTTAGTATACACGCTGGCATCAATTCGAAGTCATTAAGAATCTAACGCAGCATTAACTCGACATTCTCTCTGAATTCTCGTCGTAACTATGTCAGTCTACACCAGTTTTATGATGACATAAAGAATTGATTGACGCAGACTGTCCATTATTTATGTCAGCATTAATTCACCACAGAACTGTCAAACCAGTCCTGAAATCAGAGAGGACAGTCCACTGGTTTCTAAAATCTCCCTCGAGAGGCGGTCGACTTCAAACAGCCAAAAGGATACAGCTTATACAGTTGCGCCTTATGCATACCGATATAACAGTTATCTTCCATATGCATCCTTTGTTTCCTCTAGTTTGTCTGCATTGGGGGTGGGGGTGATTACCCCTCCCCCTCACGCCATAAGTTCTTCTATGGTCCATGTAAACCTCCTCGGACATTTCTGGTTTCGATGAAGATCCTAATCTATGCAATCACGTGTGATGTGTGTGTGCGTGTGTATGTGAGTGTGTATATGCTTGCAATGCCTACCGTGTGAACAACGTATCTCAAGAAGGGCAGCTTGGACAAGCCTCATGTTTGATATGTAGGTGTACCATGTTGAAAGCATAAACTCACTTGTTTTAGGTGGAGGTCAAAGGTCATTTTAGGTCAACAGGAGTCAATTAGTAAAAACATTTTAAATAAGATACTTCACGAAGAGAAACTGGGACAAATGCCATATATGGTATATAGGTGTACCACGTTAAGTATACGTAACCTTTTGTTTTTGGTGGAGGTCAAAGATCGTGTGGGGTCAACAGGGGTCGATAAGTGAACACCTTGTAAACAAGATTTCTCAAGAAGGGAAGTTTGGACAAATTTCATTTGATACCTAGGTATACCATATTGAGTACATGTATTTTTGAGAGGTCAAAGGTCATTTTGGTTTAGCAATATTTCAGTTTTGAAAATCTTGTCAACACGATACCTCAGGAAGGGAAGCTTTCATTAATCTCTGTTTGGTATGCAGTTGTACTACATTGAGTATATAAACCCTCTTGTTTTTGGTGGAGGTCAAAGGTCATTTGCCGTCAAGTGGGGCAAATTGTTAAAACTTTGTAAACACGATCTTTCAAGAAGGCTAGTTTGGAGAAATCTCATATTTGGTATGTAGGTGTACCATATAGAGTACATGAAGTCTATTATTTTGAAGGTCAAAGGTCATTTGGGTCTAGGAGGTTTCAAATTTTTAAACCTTGCAACCACTACATCTCAAGTACGGAAACTTAGACATCTCATATTTAATATGTAGGCGTAGCGTTTTGAGTACATGAACCCTTTTGTTTTGGTCAAAGGTCATTTAACACACCTGCCTTCAAAAACAATCATCATGAATTCACCGAGACCACAATGCATTTATGCATTCTGGTTTCTGTCATGTAACTACAGCAAAATTGGTCATGTGTTAATTTTAATTATGACAGACTGAAATAAATTTATTTATATTTGAGTTGTGTAGTTTTGTTTTTGTTCACGAATTTATGTTTATGAAATAAGATTTTAGAACGTTAAACAAAAAATTAAGGATATTATAACGAATTGCATAGTGCAGTTGTTTTTACGAAGGTAGTACGTCCCCCACCCCCAAGAACTTGTTAGTAACTCAAGGGGGGTGGTAAACGCTCAGAGAACGGCGAGGGGCATTTGAAAAAGAAACGAGAGAAAATGATGAGTTTTAACTATACAATTACTATGCCATTACTTCCAATTATATTTAAATTTTATGTAGGCCCTATACTAAAAATTCTAATGGGGGGGGGGGTTAAAAAGCGCAAGAACCCACATATAAGACACCTAAAAAGTGACCAAAAGTCACCTTCCAAGAAGGAAGATGCATCTGAGGTTAATTGGAGGTCATAAAAACTGCTTGAAGATAATTGAGACTAGCAGTGATCTATTTCACCAACACTTCGAACCATTCTCCTATCATGCCAATGATTCACTTAAGTGTACTAATGACAGGAATAGGGGGAGAACTCAGTGCGCGATTTTGGGTGTTGGGTGTTCGTAAATTTCACCAAATGTTTGACTGAAAGTGTCAGTTTTCACACCCTTGCAGAAGTAAAATGTTACGGTGACAAAAATATAATTTTGAAGTAATAATTTTTTTAAACCCTCTCCTGAGTGGGGGTGGCCTCATGATAGCTCACAGTCCCCTCCTTCATGATAGTTACGCCACCAGTGAGAAATAAACGAAGATTCAAAAAGGCTTATATAGAGCCACACGGTGCTTCTCCTCCGCCTTTGGGATGGTTTAGGAGGAGGTAGTTAAGAGGAGAGTATAGCTTCTTCGTTTCCAGGAATCAAACATGAGTAATGTTTTGCAGTCTCTACACCACACCTTATACATTTGTTCACAATTCAATCAATCTATTGGTCATAAGCTTTCGAGACCTTTATACGCAATGGGAGTGTGAATTGCAATTGACAAAAGAGTGATAACGAGGACAAGAGGATTCCACTTGTGACGTCACCGATCAGGTGAGTGTACTGTAATATCTGCGGTATTATTCGACAATCGATTATGAAAATGGCATGCCTTTATTTCTTCACTTTCAGCTGCTCCTAACAACCCTCCGGTACTGAACTGTACGGATGTCAACACTCAGGTCAATTCTTTCCAGCTGCCACCTTGTAGTGACGTCGAGACCTCTCCCAACGATTTGAATGTTGCTTGTAATGTCCAAGAGAACCAGGATCTATCAGTTGGTGTTAATAATGTCATGTGTACCTGCACAGACGGATCTGGTGAAATGAGTTCTTGTAGTTACACCGTAACTGTACAAGGTGAGTTTCAAACTCATGTGTTAGCTTCGATAACACCCACATGCACACATTGGCACACAAACGCACACACGCACAGGGAACTAAACAATAGGGCTACCGCACTGCACCATAGTTCATCAATCATTGTGTCTGGCCATATGCATGTTCAAACAATCACATGGTTGAAACAAGGGAAAATTATTCATTATTTTTCTTCTTTTTTTTTTCTCTTTTGTGACCAGAACTTCTACACAGTCTCTATGAGAAAAATACTTGGTAACGTTTTAAAGTGTGTCACAATTTTTCAGGTTGATACAAAGTAAGTTATAGCATCCATTAAAACGAAGATCAGTAAAATCTTTGGAAAGAAAAACGGTTAGATATTATACCTTGGTTGTTAACATGGTAAATGTTTGACACCCCCATCATTTCATCCGTAGAGGACTTAATTTACAAAATACTGCCAAAAAAATCCGCATTGTTTAGATTGGCATGTGAGAAATATTAAACACTACATGAGTTTCGCCGCAGAGGACATGTAGGTTAGCGTATAAGCCGACACAAAATTCGAATTAGGTCATTAAGTCAGTGGTCTAGGCTTAGGTTCAACCCCTCCCCCCCACCCATCTTTACCCAAGTAACGAAAAGTTCACATGTACGCAGAACTGAGTAAAACAAAGCAGAAAAATGTTTGGAAATTCCAGTTAGAAAGTTGCCATGGAGTATATCATTCTGTTGATTACTACAGCAGACCCTGCAACAGCTTCAGAGAAGCCATTTTAATGCAAGTTTTACGATCACGGAAGTTGCCTCCGACAAAAGTCGGTACTAGAGACAAGCCTCGCGGCATGAACCTGCATTTTGTCAGCGCAACTTGACAGTAACTTCAGTTTGTGCCGGATTTCCTTCATATTTATGTCTACATGTAACCGATTTTATATTGACACAAAACATGGTTGCCCCGACAGACTGCCTATGTAATTTATCACACAACATATCAAGCCAGTTCTGAAGTCCGAAAGTGAATTAACAGTTGGGTTTTATACGAATTAAAAGACATTCAAGGGTGTTAGCTGAGCAGTTTCCCCTACTTAAAGCATTTCCCTTCATCTAGTTTGTTGTGTTTGGTGTGATTAGTTAACCAGATCATGCAGTTCTTCTATCATCTTCCGGTAAATACTCCTCGGCCTACTTATCTAACGGAATCACAGTAAAAGTGTCCAGCTCTTGATTTGATGATAAAAGTCTGAAATTAATTCGTAAGAGTTGGTTCGTCTGTTTTTTTGTTGTTTAATGTTTTTCATATTAAATCTGTTTTCAGAACCAGAAAGAACTATTCCCGGATCAGGTACAACTACTCCTTCTCAAGGTATGTGTAATGTGAAACACCGAACACTTCCACTAAAGTCAAAAGACCATAAGTACAGTATTGCATCTCTGTATGCACACTTGCCCACCCTCGCCCCCCCCCCCCCCTCACCTAAAATCGTCCTATACTGTAGGTATATGCATATCTTTGCGTTTTTTGTTATAGTTCCCTAAATTGTGAATCGTTTCCAAATGTTACTTTGCCGTACAGTGAAAGTCAATTTCGTTTTGTATACGGTTTAACTGTTGTAATCCTTTATATTCACGAACTTACACAGGTGTAACCCGTACCCAATGCTTACAATTTAAATAACAAAGACAAGTGTTAAGTAAGTGAATTTATTTTCGAAAAATATCGGAATATTTAACCGGTAATATCTTATCCGTCTCCTCTGACCGAAGAGAGATGTTCCTGAGTAATATATTATTTCTGAGATTAAGTTTTTTTGGGGGGATGGAGTATTTTCATCACAATTTTGTAGTAGTCATTATTAGGTCACAGAAACGCGACCAGAGGCTGCCAGTTTAGTATCTGTTACTTTGGATCCTTGCAGTCTAGGTTAAAGGTGATCGGTTGCCTTATTACATCTCTTGTGACGTCCATCTCTTCTTGATAACTCTTTGCTAATATTACTATAATTTACTGCTCAAAAATATACTTGTTTACATGTGTGAATTATTCGTTAGTTAGCTGGTAGCTGGTAAAGACACAGCTGCTCATCCCGATGTTTCATTGCTTCAGACAAAGAGTAACCGTTTTAAGGAGTGACATTCGTAGAGAGTTACTTCGTTCGTTCTTTCTTTGTACTTATTTTTATTTTTATATTTTCTTTGTAAAGCGGGTCGGACATTTGACATGATTTAGCGCTGTAATAAGCACTGTTTTATTATTCTTTGTTGATGTCATCAAAAGGAGACTGAGGCCACAAATGACTTGAATAAAGCAATCTATTACCTGTTAATTTGGTCTTAAGATATTTGCTTGAAGTATATGATAATCTTTTCAAAGACGATAAGTAGTAAAAATGCAACTTTCTTGCTTATACCAGTTCTATCAGTGAAAAGCTTGGCGACCATACTCACCACCGTAATACTAGAACGTACGGAGATAATCATTATCACGATCAATTCATTTTATATGGCTTCCAATCCATAGGAAATGTTCTCAAATGCTGTATATAATACAGTAAAGTATAAATATATACCAAAGCAAAATGCATGTACTGTATGGCCTGAAAATAAAGATGTGGAGAAGAGACTACAAACATTTATTGCAACTAATGACATCTCTGGATGCATTTCAACTTAACGGTCTTTTTCTTGTCTGATCGTATATTGTCTTAAAGGCCAAAATAGTTTATTAAAACCACCATCATGTATGGATTGGTTTGTTTTGCATACCTATTGGTGGACCAAAGTCATACTGTACCCCATGACTACACTGGGAATCATTATTTCTACAATTTTCGACACACTATGCAATGGATTTCTCTCTATTTGCATTTCTCACATTCCAGGTACATGCGAGATCCCTATTCTCGAAAATGCTGAAGTGGCTTGCGAGGACTCCAGACAATTGGACTGCATTTTTTCTTGCCGTGCCGGCACTGTGAGCGCCATTACACAGTATGGACCTCTAAACTGTCGTCGGGAAGACTCGCTATGGGAACCACGACCCCTGAATGGTCTTTGCCAGGGTAAGACATATTTTCAATTTTTTTTCAGTGAATGTAACCCAGAGAAGAACTTTTAAAATAGTATTGAAACTGTTTTATGCACTGTCTAAATGCTGCTTTCAGTATCGCCGGTCCAACTGGCGGAATAATTAATTGAACATTATATAAGATAAGGAGAAACTGTAAAACGTTTCACCTCGCATATTTGTATATTTTCCGTTATTTTTTTTTCAGTGATAAGAAATCTTCTGTATCCAACTGTTTTGTCTCTTTGTATTTTGGAATTATTTTCTTACTTGCGTTTTTTTTTTCTTATTTTAATTAACTATAGGCTAACTCAACTTAAGCTGTTATCAGGTTGTAAAATAGGTTTGCAACTGTAAACCTTGTAGCCTAGAGGTAACATGAACCTATGGGAAACAGGTAATATATACAAATAAAAGGCCCACATTGAATAAAGTTCTGCAGGTCGATCAGCAATACTGAAACCAGTGTTTAAATTTCACAGCGAACAACCAGAACGAACACATATTGTTGTACTTGGAAGTAAGCGCCATGACGTAACTTTCGAAGCAAGGTCGCTTTAAAACGAAAAAAGTGGTAGCCCACACAGGAAAAAACTTCTTGAAAACTCGGGGGAAGTAAAACTTGCTAAATTCTTTCACAAAATGCGTAGGAGTGTTAGTCGTTTCTTTCGCTAGCACTATATCTAGCGCGCATGACTGTTGACGTATAAGCAAATTGGCCAGTAGAAGAATGTTTACATCAGTGACCATTGTGTAAGACTTTCAAAGACTGAGTTGTCTATTATGTATGTTTTCTCCTAATTCATATTCCCCTACAGCTCCAAGAGAACCCGTCGGAGTTTCAACAACATTCTTTGTTCCCGTCACCACCAATTTAACTGATTGCACCACCAATGACGTGATGCTTCACCAAGGCATACCCGCCTTCTTCCAGACTTTGCTCACAAGGGAGTTGAACGTATTCTGCAGACAGCTCCGCTCAACCAGAGACCAGTCGGGCTGCGTTGGCGGCACGACGATGGAAATGCGTGGTCGTTGTGCAGTCCGAAATTTCGCCACGGCAGTGACCAGAAGAAAGCGCCAAACAGAGGGAGAGACGATTTTCAGCCTGACAATGAACGTCATGTCAAATTTAAGCTTTAGTTCATTAACTGTATTCTCCGCTAACTTCACCAAAACCTTGATGTCGATTATGGTCCCTGAACGTGTCAACGTTGGGAATTCCCCTTATACGGTCACGTTCACTGAAAGGGACCAACAAGACATAAGCAGATCCAATGTCAACTATGTTTGTGACTCCGGTTACACTTACGTTCGTAACGGCAGCTGTGGTAAGTAAATGTTGTATTTCTCTTTACACGGAAATGCACTTGCTAGTCCCCTTTTTCTTCCGTGTGATTGTCCAGTTCCTTTTAAGGGAAGACGCATAAGAAATTAGGGCTCGGGTGCAGGAAAAGAGCAGAGATTTCTAACTCTCCGTTATTAGTGCTTTCGGATATTTTCCGAGTTCAGTGCAATTCAGTAAATGTTAGTAGTGAGGTGTCTTGAGTTATAGTTGAAGTCGTGTTGACACGTGTTCTAAAACAGGGGTGAGCGACAGTGACAGGTTATGGCATGGCAATGAAAGGTACTTATAAAGGAAAACAATCTTCTCTATTTTTTTTTCTATTTGACGATGATGAAATCACTATGAGGAGATACAATGAGCTAAGCAGAAGACAGATGTTTCTTATTAACATATACCATACTAGTGTGCTACGAAAAGCAATATGATAGCGGCTTCGCTTCGACACGATCGGTCAAGCTGTCAGTCCATCGTCCATTTTGTGTATCCATGCATGGGAAATGAGGGGGGGGGGGGTGGTCTAGAGATGACGGTGTGTTAGTGTCTTTGTAAGTATATAAACAGATAGAGAGTCTTGAGTCTTATATTTTTATCCTGTCTTTCGTGCTATCGATGACTGATAGTCTCCTGCCGGTAAAGTTTTAGATATCTCCATGAAAAGTGAACTTCTTGAAAAAAAAACATATAATGACGTGAATAAACCTAACGAAAGTTAATTGTTAAGAAAGGACCACAAAGTTAGAAAGAATTCCTCCAACTTGGGAGAGAATTTTCCAATTTGCGCTCGTCACCGAAGTTGAAATACCAACTGATAGGGGGCCTTCACTCAACCACAACCCGTTCCTCCACAAAAAGAAGCGGAAATTATATATCACCCCATAATCCATACGTATGTACACATTTCGAAGAGAATGGCCTATTCATCGGCTTAGTCTTCTCGTCCTTGTTCTTACAGTGAGGTGTCCGGCAGGTACGTTTATGAATTCAGCTGGCCGGTGTCAACTCTGCGCCATTGGGGAATATCAGTCTCTCTCCTCACAGGTCAGATGCACAAGGTGTCCGAACAGTGGGACCACAGCTCGGCTAGGAGCAGTCAGTGACACGGAATGTAAGTTAGCATCGTCTTGTTATGAAGACAACGACGGACAACATTTGCATAACGTTACTACAGGGGAAATCAGGGTTTGACTGAGAAAATTTACCTTAAGTTGATTTTTCTCTCTAAACTGATTTTTCACCGAAATATAGAGACGCTGGTGAGGTGTTTGAAGATAGAAGAAGCTGTAATTATTGCCTTAATTACCGTTGAATGTGCACTCTTAGTATTTGTCGGGTACAAAAAATAAACGTTCAGGTACAAGACAAGACAGCCTCCTGTATACGATGACCAATCACAGCGTAAGACTGAGATGACATTATATGAATAAACATAACCGAATGTTTACGGTTCCCATACTGTTCGTCCATTGCGCAATGCTAAGTAAACAAGAGTTAAGTGATACATAGGCTACGTATGAAACTGTTCAGCCACACCTGCACATACCTTGAAAGGGCGATAGTATTGAATATTCTATTTGATTCGATGAATATGGATATTACAGACTTTCGGAGTTCTTCACCGATTTTTACAACTTTGACTCGTTTCTCGAAATTGTTCACATGTTTTGAGATAATCTTGTTCATATTCGTTAGTTATAACTCATTGTACGATACCGGTGGGGAATTGTAGTGAAATTAATTGTGAAAGTAAACCCTGCCATTTCCCCTTTAAGAGTTTTGCAAGGCGAGCTCAATCAATTAGCCACCGGGGAAGGGACAGGGCCATATGTCTTCCCACATTCGAACAAAAACAGTGGATTCTGATTCGGGCAAATAAAACATCCAAAACAATAAAATAAAGTACGTCCTTTTGCTGGGCCTTGGCTACAACTGTGGAGCTTTTGATTGGCGATTTCCGGCCATCTCGCGGATATTTTTTATTCAAGAATCGTACACTCCGCAGCAATATGGTGGCACTGCTGTAAGTTTTCCACCATTTTCATTACCTAGTCCAAAATCCTAGGTGCAATCACTGAAGTAGAAGGATTCTGTATTTCGGTATAGCAATGTAACTTGAGAGCCCCCCCCCCCATCCCGAAAACAACCATTATGATGCAACTGGAGCCAGAATGACAGCTGAGCCTGAAAATCCGGGCAACTTGACCAAAAAATAAGTAAATGAAAATATTGAGAATTGTGCGCCTATGCTCCCTGGTTCAAGTAATTGGAAATGGAGAGTGCAGTGCAATGGGGTCTAATACCTCAATTACTTTACTTGACCTGTATTGACTGACAGTACCACTCACAGTAATGTCCACGACTCATTACATTGTGTGCGTGTCTTTTCTATACTGCAATGACATACAAGTTGGAGGGGGGTTCAGGGGGTTCGCACGCCCCCCCCCCCCACCCACAAGATCTGGAGTTCCGCTCAGCCTATGATAGTAGGCCTACGTTAGCAACATATATAATGAGTTTTAATTTTGCATGTGTCTTCGGCACTAGTCGGTCATAATTGTCGGGTAAAATGTTCCACTTGTGGTAAAATCGAACCCCCCCCCCCCCCACTTAAAAAGCTGCATTCGGGCCTGGGAGCCCTATAAGTGAACACACAAAAAACAGTTATGTCTACTACGAGTACACTAAATCTACTAAGTTAGTACAAAGTTAGTAATTTTTTTAGTGTTTTTACTTCGTTGTGTACCTAACCGTAAGGTCTTACTTTTCTTTTCCCCGATTGCACTGAACAGGTGAGTCGCCCCTAGTAACGACAATGAGTCCTGAACAAGAAAACCTTTTCGAGGAACCTATTGTGATCGCGGGCATCGCATTGGCGGGAATTTTAGCTGTGTGTATCGTCTTCCTATTGGGGGTTACCCTATACGTGTGCTGTTGTCAACCGGATTTCGATGAGGCGTCGAGGGTAAAACCCTCTGACACGAGGCCTTCGAGAGAACAAAGCGAGATGTACCAAATTCGAGATAGTAACGGTCAAACGATCCGTCGTCGTCATGACAACCCCGAAGTGGCGGCAGTGGCATACATATCAAAGGGCGAAGACGAAATCAGCGACGGAGAGGACCCTCGCTCGTATGACAATCCAGTGGCAAGTGTACCCATGCACGAAGAAGATGACAGCGATATCAGCGACCCCAGCGATGCCGGATCTATAGGTCCCCGCCCTATTACGGAACTGTAGTACAAAACAATGTGGATAGGCGTCGAGGCAAGGCCACATTGTACGGCTACAAAAAAAAATAAATAAAAATGCAGATATACTGTGTTCGTCCTTAAACACTTGTTTCATTTACAATATGCAACTGAATTAATACTCCTTTGTTCGAAAAAATAAAAAAAAATAGCGAAAAAAAAAAGAAGGAAAGTGAAGATGATTACTCAAAATCGATTGTGAGGTCACTGTACTTGAAAGTGGCAGATTTATGCGGAAACATGTTGCATCGTACAATATTCATGAATGCAATATTGGATACATACTGCAGTAACTATAAGGTAGGGACACCTCATATCGTTTATGCCAGTACAGTATCTGCATAGGCCTACTAAAGACCTGTTCACACCAAACCTGCTACCGACCGTTGCGGTTCCAGCACGGCAAGTGGTTCACACCAAGAGACGGATTCGTTAAGGGTTCCCACCAAGACCTGCATTTCCCGCTGCTGGTGTCGTACAGTTTCCTAGTTCTGACGCAAGAAGAATGTAGTCACGTGTAAAAAAATCCTTAGTGTAATGATGCGTTAGATATAACGAGCCTTTTGGGTCTCGATGAAATCAAAACCTTTGTAATCAAATGTGTAAATCAATCGGTATGTGTGTATGGGTGTGTGTGTGTTCGTGACGCAATTACGTAATTGAAGTCATTGGATCAGCAAGGAGGCTCCTTGTAGAACCTCCTTGGGATCAGCGACTACCACCGCAAAACGAAACCGTAACCGCAGTTGGTGTGAACAGGCCTCAATTGAGATGAAAAGAACGTTTATGTTTGTAGTGGAAATATCTGTAATGAAACCGAGACTCGATCTTACTATAAATTGAAGTATAGCAACAACAACAACAACAAAAAAAGTTTCTCGCTGATTTCCTTTGTTCCTGTTAACATTTGTACAAACATTGAACATTATGTTGAAAAAAAAGAAATAAAAACTTGTCTTTCGATGTGATATTTGTGACCTGATATGTTTCAATAAGGTAAACTCTGTCGCAACTGTTTACATGTCAGCTCCTTAAAAGTTGATTCCGGAAATAATTACCTTGATTAAACCAGTTTATTACGACTTGCTAAAGCACATGTAGCGATGCTCTGTTTTTCACCAATAACCCCACTCATCCGTTGAAAATATTTATTCAAAAGATTTTGGTGTCAGGAAAATCTGCAGAGATAGATGATGTTATCTTCATTTGTCTAAAGGTGGACAATTCACTTGAGAGAATGAATACGTCTCAATGAATGACGTGTCCAGATGGTTCCTCCCATGGCTTTTTTTTCCCTTGTCTTTAGTAATGTCACACCTTGCAATTAAATCCCATTTATGCTTTGATACTTCGGAGTGACTGTTAAACAATGTTTATTCAAATTTGATAGTAATCCTCCAACTTCTACTACAGTCAGGTCAATTTTCAAAATGTTATCACCTGCAGGTGTAGACAAAATCGGCAGTGTTAGTCGTCAGCTATCTTGCACAAAGCTATGGTGGTACTTTGTATAACGGGCACAAACATTGTTGGCATGTCGTGAGCCGTGTTTATCTTTTCTCGAGGTTTGTTTGCGATGAATATTCAGTTATTTACAAACCCAACTTGTCTTTCTTTTAGTAGTTTGTCATAAAAATGTCGCTTTGCCGCACAACGCACGTATATCTCTCGTTCACCGGCTGGCTGTATATTCGTAATACTAATTACATGAGCAAACATATACCGCCATCGTGTGTTGCTTGCATAACCCCGATAGCGGATTTCGCCGGCTTCAGTTAATGCACGGTCTACCGTTGATAAGTCTTTCAATGTAAATTAATCGCAAGTATTTTATTAATTCAAGGATAATATTACATTAGAGTAATATAAATGTAAGGAATATAAATATAACGAAAGTTCAACTTGTACATACATGGTATATGGACACGTCCGTCTCAACAGGAAGTCATCCAGTGGGGTATGAAAGAATTTTTCTTCAAAATGTTTCATTGTAATATCTCCAGATGTAATCTTTTCTTGCGCACTTACAAACTGTAAAGGTGTAAAGTGCAAACTGTAAAGGTTGAGAAAGAAAAACTAAACCGCCAAAACAGAGATCGAGCAACAACAACACTAGATATAGCAACTTGAGGACGGTTTGGAAGCTCCTAACCTACTCAGAGTGTTAGCTCATTAATCTGGCAATTTCTCTCCGAAATACGAACATCAAATGTCCAATGCTTTCCTCGTTTTATGTGTACAGCCGTCACATTATAAATGTTACCATCGTGGCATTATGCATTATTTTCAAATTGCTTTTCACCCTCGTTTACAGTTCGTGTGTCACAAAAGTCATTCCACTAGTTAAGATTTTGTTTGTGGAATATGGTGCAACAGTTCTTTTTGCCATTCAAATCCCCTGACAAAGGACTTCATCCTTAGGACTTCATACCTTACGCCGACAAGTAGAGCCTATTAACGAACCCCGGCAAGAGTCACTTGTCGAATTCTCGTGGTAGGGTCTCTGTGACCAAGTTTTCAATGTTTCTGTATGAAGGTACATTGAACTATCCTCATGATCATCACGGAAATATCAGACGAACAGAACTAAACGTTTGGAGTTATTTAACTCTATTTTAATAAATCTTGTTTCAAGCGTGGATGTAATTAGCATATTTACTACAGCATCAACTATATGCAAAGATCTGCTGGGTTTATTGACA
Organism: Stichopus chloronotus; assembly: GCA_021234535.1. Classification (NCBI taxonomy): domain Eukaryota; kingdom Metazoa; phylum Echinodermata; class Holothuroidea; order Aspidochirotida; family Stichopodidae; genus Stichopus; species Stichopus chloronotus. The sequence continues at coordinate 6,168,698 of CM037836.1, forward strand.
ACATCATCAAGGTGCGCTCACTCAATGACGTTGTCCAAACAACTCGATCTGACTTGCTAAATTTGGTCGACCAGACAACGCACCTTCACTTGGGAGTATGAGAGGGCCACTACAGAAATATCCGGTGGTTCAACGGAGGTCCGTTTAAGGCGGCAACAATGCAAACCTTTAATCATGTTTTTGTCCGGCCAGAGGACCTTTCATGGCAGTGATAATTGTATTTCTGGCCAGATATCTTGTCTGTACTCCCTAAAAGGCTCATTTACAATTTAATACTTTTGTGTTTTTAAGTTTTTTAAGTCATGTGACAAAAACAAGATGCCTTCCAGGATATATATTCCTCAATAGCATTGTTCAGGTCAATCATGATGGAAAAGACCTGCATTAGTATCATTTAAAATATATATATGTATTTTTCTTTATTAAAGCTACTTTAAGCCAGACCTACAAGTAGTCACTTGCATGCTTTAAATTCGTGCTTATCGATTACAGGCTTTTCCTTATATAAAGTTTCAATATTTTTGTACAGTGCCTGTAACTATCAATCATTTGATCTCCACAGGAGACATTTTTATTGTTTTCTGGCATGACATGAAATAGTGCCTTTTATTGGTTTTGCTTGTTAGAATATAACCTCGTTATGTCAATAAACAGAGTCTTTATTACTACTGATTAATGTGATTAATATCTGTGTGCATTTCCAAATATTTACTGACAGTGCACTATACTCACTGTGCTATTTGCGTCTGTATATATGAGTACTCCAGTCACGGTAGTAATCCTTTATAGGCAAGACGTTTGTTTCATTGCCCCCCCCCCCCCCCCCATGTCTGTAACTAGAAAAGTTCGAAGCATGGTAACACGGCAAGGTTCTAAGCAAGGGTCCCTTTGGAAATGGTTGTCGCACTTAATGATTTTTTTCTTTCTTTCTGCAGTAAAGGGCTTGTTACTAAGTGTTACTGAGTAGTAAAGTCGTGAGCCTTTTCTTACGTTTGATATATATATATATATATATATATATATATATATATATATATATATATATATATATATATATATATATATATATATATATATATATATATATATATATATATATATATATATTTATGTGTGTGTGGTTGTATATACACCCACCCCTCTCCTTTTAGGTTGTAACCTACAAATGAACTTTAAGTGGTTCACGGTGACAAAGGTTGCCATCGATTTGAAAATTTCGTCACGTGACAGCAGTAAGGCGTTGATAATGTTAAAGGCAAATTAGCCTGTTAATCTCTTAATATGCAGTTTACGTTATGTAGGCCTATGTTGATACTTGCAGACACTTATGCAGCGCCAAAGCTATGGTGCTTTGGAGAGAACATTGGTAAAATATCTGTGTAAATTATTTTGGGAAAGTTGTGACAAACGTAAAAAGGTAGCAACTCAACAGAATACAATGCCAAAAAAGGAAGAAGTACGGATAGAAGGACAATATACAATGAGTGCAATAAAAATTCACGATAGTCAGCTGAAGGTTAGCGAAAGAAGACGGTACAGGGGAGACAAATAAATTCCTGTGAGGCTCTCTCCAAAATAAAGAGAAAATCATCAGGACAACTGAAAGAGGAAGAAGTGAGATGGTGTTGATTCGAAGCCTCTTCCATTGTTTCATAATCCACGGAGCACCAGCGGCGACAGGACACATCGATGCAGGTTCAGATTTGCCAAACATTTATGGGAAGTGGAAGGCAAATTGAGATGGGAAACGCCTTTCAAATAAGGACCTTGAAGATGCGGAGCGTGCACGGGTTCTTACTTTTCTGCTCTGAACATTTTCCGATTAAATCCCTCCGAGAAAAAGTTATAACGGGTTACAAACACAACACTCATAATGAGTTCAAAATGCTGAAGGACCACTGACTGTGGACTTAAATTACTCAAGAGTGGCGAAGATATTACATCTTTTAATGACTGCAACAACGGTGATATGCCGGAAAAAACCCGTAGCTTTTAACTTGAAATGCTTTGAATGATTAGCCCCCTCACCTCGAAAACTCGGTAGAGTAGTAATATAACTTAAAGTGATACCGTACGCATCGAGAATATATCACAGAGATATTCATTGGACTTGATTTTCCAAACATTTATCAATGAAAAACATTAACGAGTTCTTGAATTCAATACGATACCGGTACTCATGAGAAAACAAAGCAGAATACGTAACCTGCACCGTCGCCACTGTCGCCAGCCAGTATCACCGCAGCGACCTGGTTCTGAATAGCGGAAAGTTCGGAGATAGGTATAATGAAAACGGTAATAGGGCTAAGTGGTTTTGATTCGAATTGATTACTGCATTGAGGAAAAACGTCTGTGATATAAAAATCGAAGATATCTTGAAATATCGATAGGAATCATGAAATATTGAGAGACACGTTGAAATTATCGTGCAAATATTAGCTAAAATCGAAGAGAAATATTCCGGTTTAAAAAAAAGAGTCTACTCGGACTTGCCATGACAGCTGCAATTACGTGCATACTAAGCGGTTATAACAGAAGGGCTCTCTGACAACTCCCAACGGACAACTTCCCCTCGGGCAACTTTCCCTTGGACAATCCCCACCCTAAACTTAATCCCACCCTAAACTTAACCCTTTTTTCGTGGAGATATTGTCAGGGTGGAGTTGTCCGAGGGGGAATTCTCTGGGTTGGGAATTGTCTGAGGGGTTGCCTGTTCACGAATAGAAGTACCATTATTACGCTTCTTGTAATACCTGATGTCCTTTTATTTTAAATAACGTTATAAATGAAGTGAAGTGGAAGCAGACAAGAAGACGGCAAGCTCAAAGGGAAAATAATACGACAGACCATATATGAGACGTACATATACCATGAATATTGGATCTATTTTTCCTCTTACTTTTTACTTGTGAGATACCTAAGAAGTTGTCTCGTGCAGAAGCGTTACCAGCGGGGGCAGGGGGCAGAGTGCACCCCAAAGAAATTTTGGCTGACGCGATGAATGATGTTGAAAAATAGAGGAGATCAAAAAAATGAAGGAAAAAACGACAAGAGGATTGAGGGATGGATGAAAAGTTGACAGAGTTGAGGGAAACTGAAAAACTGGAGGGGGGGGGGGGAACTGGGGAACTGGAGGAGGCACTGGGACAATGGCTTCACAAGTGGATCTCTTTATGACATTGAACACTTAGACAAAATAGTGTAACAACACAATTGAAACAGAGTGTTCATAAAGGTGTGAAATCGTTGATTCGAGGTTTCGATTTGTCATACATGCGCCTGTGGCTTACTCGCAGTATACGAGAATGAGCCTGTAAGAGATAGAATCCGTAGCAGAACGGTCGGCAGGCCAGACCCATTGGCACTACTCTTCCACCAACAGTCAATCAAAACCTGCGATATAAATGATGTCATAGATTCTACAAACATGCTCCTCTATTTTTTCAACCCTAACGCTGAATTAAAAGAAATGAATCTCCAAAAAGTATTGGTTGTCAATTTCAACTAAGGCAATTGCAAATACAAACCAATACTCTGTCATATTACTACTTAAAAGTACGTCAATTCTCTTAATAATTAAAACTACTACTACTTTCATTTTTGAAAAAAAAAAGTTGAAAATGCTTCACTACGGGTACAGGTAAGAAGCTCATTTATCCCCAGGTGTTTTCACTGAAATATTTCCAATTGGGTCCTGCCCTGCATCGTTGCCCTAGACAAAGTTCAACCGCCTACCTCATTAGTCATTATGAACCAATAAAGGTATGTTCAGCCCCCCCCCCCCTACTATTTTCCAACTGCTCAAGGAATACATGAAACAAGATCCATAATTCATTATGATTCTTGCATCATCTGAAGCTATTTGATGTGTGTTACCATTTTTTTATACATTGATTTTTATCTCATTAATTGCGAAATTTGCAGGCATGAGATTCCTATTTCAAGACTGGGTACATGCAACTTGGAAAACCTGGAAAGTGCCATTTCGGGCAATCTGGAAGATTTGAAAAATCAAACCTTTCCTTATACGCTCCACGTCAACCAATGGTGACAGTCCATTCCACCTCTTTTGTAGCATAACCTTCTTTTTTTAGGTTCATGGCTCCAGGCGTCAAAAAAGTAATTTTTGCCCAATGATGGGCAAACTAATAAGGGCAAAATGATCCTTTTTGGCAAAAAGGATGAAATGTCCCATCCCCTAGCTCAGACCTCCGAGTCTCCTCATGCCACGTATCTGTGGACTATTGACTGATTTGAAATCCTGGTACATCTCCTAATCCTATACCCCTCTCCTCCCCCCCCCCCCCACGGTGGCGGTCAGGAATAAGGAAGTTGAGTAGATTTTGCCCCCTAAGAAAAAAAAGAGAAAAATGGCCACGCCCAGAGTCTGGTGTTGTTCAATTTGAAAGAGGTCAACATTAACTTTGTATTTAATGACGGTATTGCACTCACAAAACGTAACGGTAAAATAAGAACTCCATAACTTTTAGGTAAAATTTTACACACAGTCAATGTAAGTCTTACATGGTGCATATACTGTTTACATTAATTATATGTAAAATTGATGGAGTTCTTATTTTACATAATTTAGGTAAACAGTATATGTAAATTCTACATAATTTTGGTAAATTTTACTACATTTTAGAAAATTGTTATATACACAATGTAAGACTTACATTAACTGTGTGTAAAATTTTACCTAAAATTTATGGAGTTCTTATTTTACCGTTTCGTTTCGTGAGTGTGGCATTGCAGGCCCGTAGCCAGGCCATGTGGAGGGGTGGGTCTTTTTTCCAAGATGTGGACCTTTTTCCAAGCACGGAAGCGCCTGGCGCGTGCCTTTAGCATACAGTTGCTACGGGTCCGGGGGCATTTTCCGGGAAATTTTGAAATCTGCAGATTTACCGCAATCTGAAGCATTTTAGAAGACTACAAAAGACCTTCTGTCGTAGACAAGTTACATAAATAGTAGAGACAGGGGCGTAGCCAGGAATATGTTAAGAGAGGGGTGCCAACTCGTGAAGACTATCTAAGCGGAGCGCCACCATCGGAAAAATTCACCATCAGAAAATTTTGAGCTTTACAAACAACCCAGATGGCCAGAAATAGCCCTTCTCAAGTCTTTTCAGTTGCATGAACCCAGCCTTGAAATATAGATCTCATGTCTACAATTTCTCGTTTACTGAGAAAACAATTAGTCTGTGAAAAATGATGCAATGCCGAGATGAGCATTCAAAGAAACGTTTGGCTCTACAAACCACTCAGATAGTAAAAAACGGCCCTTCCTGAGTGTTTTACATGTAAACATACATGCTCCCAACCCTGCATTCCACCCCTGCCTTGGTAGGCCTGCCGCATAAATTGAGGGAATTACTATTTAGCGATATCGCAGGAAAAAAGCGAAAATGAGATCAAGCAAGGTCGCCGTCCTTTTCCTGGCTATGCCTATGCTCCTGGGTATTTCTAGCGAAGACCTAAAAAAATACCACAATATGGCCAAGGGGGGGGGGGGGCGGTCGCCTCTTTCGCCCCTCCTTGGCTACGCGCCTGAGTAGACACTCTTTGGTAGTCGTGGTGGTTTGAACAGGGCTTAAAATGTATTGACTGCACCAGGCTACATTTGAACTTACTTAATCGGGCCGGGCGACGGCTTACGACACAACTGAACTCTTAATCGTGGAACCGGTCACACCGCCACGACCACAGCAGATTATTTTGTGTCAGTTTTTACACATGAAGATTTGTCAAAACTGCCTAGTGCCATTGGAAAAAGTGTTTTCCCAGATTTGGACTCTGTCTTATTTTCTAGTGAGATAGTTCTAAAAGAGTTGCTTTCTCTCAATATTCGTAAAGCCCCAGGCCCGGATGCAATCTATCCAATTTTGTAGAGGTCATTTGCTCATCATTTCTGTGTTCCACTGTCACTGGTCTTTAATAAATTTATGGTTGAAGGTTATGTTCCTGAGGACTGGAGGTGTGCTAAAATCACCCCAATATTTAAGAAGGGAGATAAGTCACAGCCCTGTAATTACAGGCCTGTCAGTCTCACTAGTGTTGTTTGTAAGGTCATGGAATCTATTGTTAAAAAGTATATGGTTAGTTTCTTCAGTAGTTATTCTTTAATCAGAATGTCTTAACATGGCTTTTGTCAAAAAAGGTCCTGCCTCACCAATATTTTTGAGTTCATGGAGGACGTTACTATTTCATTGGATGGGCAGAAGTATGCTGTTGTTGTTTTTCTGGATTTTCAGAAAGCTTTGGATAAGGTTCCCCACCAGCGTCTTTTGCTTAAATTAAAGAGTATGGGTATCTGTGGTAATTTACTGACCTGGATTCAGAATTGGTTATGTAATAGGAAACAGAGGGTGGTTTTAAATGGTTGCGCTTCTTCTTGGCAGGAGGTTACTAGTGGGGTCCCCCAGGGGTCTGTGTTGGGTCCACTCCTGTTTATTGCTTTCATTAATGACATTGATGCTGATATCGTGTGTAGAGCCAAGAAGTTTTCTGACGACACCAAATTGTATTCTGAGGTCTCCTCTGAAGGTGATTCAAAAGTTTTCAGAAGGATTTAGACAGGGTTTCCACTTGGTCTCAGGAGTGGCAAATGCTGTTCAATATTGATAAATGCAAGGTAATGCATATTGGCAATAATAATCCTAGGTTATTCGTACACTTTAAATGGACAGTCGCTGCAAGAGGTTTCTGTGGAAAGGGACTTGGGTGTTCACATAGACTCTTCTTTACAGCCAGCTAAGCAGTGTGTTGAAGCAGCTAAAAAAGCAAGTAGGATTTTAGGGGTGATTAAGAGAAATTTTAGTTTCCTTAAGCAAGACATTGTTGTTAGACTCTATAAGCAGTTGGTAAGACCTCATTTAGAGTATGCTGTTCAAGCTTGGAACCCATATTTTTCTAAAGATAAGGAGTTACTTGAGAAAGTCCAGCGCAGGGCTACTAGATTGATTAGGGCTTTCAAGGGTGCCACGGTCCCCTATAACAGCAGGTTACGTCTCACTTCACTTGAGCTGAGAAGATTACGTGGGGTTTTGATACAAGTCTATAAGATTGCTCATGGATTTGATAATTTATCATTTTCTGATTTTTTCAAGTTTTCTAATAGTAAAATTACTAGAGGTCATTGTCTTAAACTCCAGAAGGTTCAAAGTAGGATCAATATTCGTTGTTACTTCTTTTCTCAGAGGGTAGTGAATGAGTGGTATATGGGTTGCCTGAGGATGTAGTGATGGCAAGAAGTGTAAATGGGTTTAAGAATGCACTGGACAAGTACTTTAGGCGTTGTGACCGGGTTTGATTTATGTATCTTTTTTTCAGGGTCCTTGATGGGGACTTAATTGTCCCTCCTGATCCTTTTTTACACTAAACTAAAGTAAACTAAACTAAACTAGTCATACTTGTAGCCGCTTTTATTGCTGTAAATTCTTCGTACAAAAACTCGAAACCAGAAAATTTGATCTGACTTGCGACTTTTCTTTCTTGTGATTTTCCTTCCGCAGTGAGAGCTGCCACATTTTAAAAGCAGGCCGGCAGCCAGGTCAGATTCGATGAAAGGGGGCAAAGCAGAAATAGGAGGTAGGGGCGGCAATCGCCTCACTGATGTAACATCTCTTTCCTGACCCAAAAGTGTAGGGGGAGCCCAAAAAGAATGAAGGAGGAGCCAAAAAATGTAGCGGGAGAGGTTCTCCCTCCCCTGACTACGGTCATATCTGAAAGTCGCATAATTTATGTCAGAATAAGGATAGGGAACTGCTTTTCATTCGCAATCCTAATTTTAGCTTTTCCTGAGTGGACCTTTCCCCTTTGGCATCCGTACTTGTCACCGTTGTCTGGAACAAATACCCACTCATATACGTAGTTACATACCTGAGAATGCGGAAGTTTGAAGTGTGCTGTGTACAACTGGAACCTGCTGGAGCATAGGCCAGCAGCAGCTAGGTATGTACAGTACAAGCATTGTATGCATTCTTCACATCCAAGACAACTGTGTGACGGTCTGCTCAAATACACTAAATGTCAATACTGGTCTCATTTTCATACTACCAAGTACCAACTACCATAGGACACAATCGAAGGAAGCTGTACTTGAGGTTGTGTATGTATCTGTTTTAACTTCATCTTTTTACGTTTCACGGTATTTCTGTCAGGCTGTTATCACCAAGAAATTTTAGACCGATACATGCCTAATAAAATAAAACTAAATGTAGGCATACGCGTGGTTTATTCGTGTTGAAATTGGACGAGTAAGTAAAATTTAACTACTCACTAACGGTAAAGCTTTGTTGTATTATTATTAATCAATAATTGTTATTTTGGATTGGTATAAGTTAGTCTACTACTAGCTAAGGAGCTATTGGAAGAATTCTTGCAATCAAACCGAATTGGTGAACAACAATTGGCATAGCGCTGGTGGTAGTCACATACTAACAGTTAGTTACTGTACTTAGTTACTGTACTACAAACATAGTAAGACAATCTACAAATAGGCAGTTAGGCTACACAACCAAGGTAATCTGGTTTTCACTAACATTTATACAGTGACAGGAACACCATGGTAATGCCATACATGCTATCAACCAAGACCTTGACTAGGCGTATGTGATATAGGCTATAGAATAAATAGGCCCAAGAATAAAAAGGCTAGGCCTAGGTTACAATGTTGAATATGAGCAACTCTGATACTCCTGTAGCCTAGTCTTGTAATCTACGGTACTGAACTGTGCACAGGCAACTTTACAATAATGCTAACATTAGGCCTCATAGCCTCTGTGGGAATGAGACCAGTTGATAATCACCCCAAAATTATATTCCTTATGTTGTTTCCCCCTCCAGTCACTTCATTATTTGGTGACAGCTAAGTTAATTGTACAGTATGTACTGTTCACAAATTATACATGCACGCAGTAAATGCAGATTGTACTCGACAGTGTTTGTCTGTATTTCAGATGTTGTGTATAAATTTTATGTTCTCTACTATCAAACAGTCAGTTTTCCTAATGGTTTGAAGCTATTTGCACAAACAAAAGGTGAAATACAGGCATATACGTAACCTCTGAACCTAGCCCTAAATGTAAACCCCATCAGTTCATCAGTCTTATGACTGTACCCCTTGACTCCTGGAGAATGTGCGTCATTGGTTTGTCATGTCTTCGGCTTTGGAGACAAAGGGGTTTGTGAAAGTGAAGTTTTGGTGCGTTACAACACTACTGCAAGGTGCGTCTACTGTAGGTACGTCAATGTCCGGTGTAGCTTTCCAAATTAAGATTAACTGCTGTTTCTATTATTGTAGCTACTGTAGTGTCTGGTGCTATGCTAATTGAGATTAATTAAAAAAACCTCCAGCTCTGACACTTACCTCTTTTTGTGTGGAAATGGACATATGAGGGTTGCCAGTTTGTGCTACTATACAGACCCAAAATGCTTAAGTTGAAATTGACTGATACTTTAGCCATGATGATTTCCTGTCGGCTTGTTCATTTAGAGAGAAAATGTAAAATCAAGACCTGTGTAGAGTTAATGTTGTTGACTGAAAGTTCGTGTCTTCATGCATAGAACATTACGGAAACGAGACACAGATGTCCATTGCGTACTGTATGCTAGATCACTCACCAGGTGTGACAAAACATTGCCACTATACATCAATAGTGTACAACTGGCTACAGTATACATGTGATCAGTGGTACTCTCAAAATCTCTGTGATATTTGTTTCTGTACATATAGGATAAATCTCGATCCGACATTTGCATAAGGCACTGTGGTACACAGCAGGGTACACCATGACTGTTATCTTGGGAGAGTTAATATTCATTCAGGGACATTTTTTCTCAAGTCGTGGACGTTTTTGGGGAAATTTGATCATCAGGGATGAAACCCTGAAATTGGGGACTGTCCCCAAGAACCAGGGATGTTTGGTCATCTTACAATACCCTGAATTTTTTTTCTTTGTCTGGACATGGAGGAGACCAAATAAAACAATGTTACCTTCGCTAAAAAGCTTTCTACACTGTTATGTGTGTACTTGCGGATGGACACTCATAGCTAGTCTAAAAGATTCAGTTGCACACAGTGCATTTTATGTTGATACAGTAGCTATAGCTAGACTAGTGTTGGTAGACCTTGTGAACGGTCGCACCCTTGCTCGTGGGAAATCTGCGCCGGCACTCGTGGGATACCCATGACCGTACGCACCCGAAACAAATATAAATATCATAAAAAAAATGGGAACAAAATTCAACAACAGAAATTAAGAAGAAAAAATTGTAACCAAGAAGGTAAGGAATATGAAAAAACTGTGAAATATCACGACAAATTACTTTGGTCATACACATAGTAAGAACATTGACATCGACAACAAGTTTTCTGTGTTTCAACCAACGTTTCTAATGCTCACTGCAAACCTTTCCTGCCTTCTCAACCAGCTTGAGGTATATATGTCAAGGTTACTGTGCAGTTCTTATCAGCTACATGCATATGCACGCATGGGGACCATACCTCTGAAGTGAAAGCCCTGGCAATCCAGGTAAAAATGCAGGGATTTCTTGTTTGCACTATGCAAATGCTTATTCGAGGAAACTCTGGTAATTAGGTAAAGTAACTTACTTGCAGAGATTAAAAGCCTGGCAACCTGCCAAGAGCTACCTAGAAAAAAAGAAAAAAAAAGAAGAAAATGTGTTAAATAAGACAAGGGGTCTTCATTATCGAGACTCTGAGAAGCAGCTATATTAGATGTTGCATAAACATTATAAATTTGTAAACAGTACAAGAAACTAGTTTACATTAGTGCCATGTTTGACAATTCATGATATTTGGCACACTGCCCACAAGTATGAAAGGAATGCAACACAAGGCCTGGTCTAGCTAAGAGGGATATCTGAGGTTGCTTATCCCCACTTTTTTTTTTATTAAAAAAATCGACCAACAATATCTTACTATCATCCCCACTCTGTCTAGGTGTTAGTCCTTCCGATTTACTCTGATTTCATTCACCATGTTCCTCACCCTAGGAACGTAGTGTACTGTAGCCCACTGAACAGAATATTACTTACATCTCAAAGATCGAAGTAGTCGGTATCAATTGGTGTTTTGTTGTTTTTAATAGGAAGTACTTAAATTAGAATCGTGTTACTTTAATCCTACCACTAAGAATTAATGCTGAAAATAAAAAACCAAAATGTGAGATTTCATCAGTGAGTATAGACGGTAAAGTACAGCATTGCAGTTCAGCAGATGGTATTTGTGTTGTAATTAACAATGTTACCTTGATTATTGCTGAGAATGTATATGACTGTGCATGATCAAGAATTTAACTACTGGAGGCAATCATTTTTCAAGATTTGCTCTTGAAAATGTTTTTTACTGCTGTTGACCAATTGAAGTAAGGTATTGCTTAGTAACTAATTTTGATGTGCACAGTAGAAGTCTTCTGTACTGTAGAGCCATGGCCATCCAGTGCAATATATTCTATGGTATAATGCTATTAAGTATTGTTTCACGTATATCCATTTTAATGATGGTGTTGTCCTTAGCAGCGAATTTGACCAAGTGACAGAGTCTGTTACACACATCTCAGAACAATAGGTGCTACAGTACATGCTATTTGGTGGCATGACAATGTATTTGTAAAAAAAGAAAAAACAAAAGAAAAACAAAAGAAAAACAAGGAACAATTGGCAAAAGCTGTTTTGCTAGTCATAGACTGCCACATATCAAAGCAAACTTGTTTAGTTTGGTTGTGACTCATATCCACAACAATAACATCTTGCTTGCTATTGCTTTTCAAGTGGGTGCATGTGTGGTCTCATGTTGAATGGGTGTTTGCAGTTACCCCTTGTTGCGTGTACTCGCTGGCATTGCTGAAGTACACTCGTTGTAGCGTGGGAAATCCCAGAAAAAAAAAAAACGTAAGTTTGCTGATACAGTATGATGTGAATGAATTGAGGAAGTTATGGAAATTGATAGGAATTTTGTAGATGCACTTCAGGTTGAAATGTAAAGTAAAGGAGGATGTTCATTGGTCATACAATCATGGATGTGTTGTGTCTGTGAAATGTCTGTGACATGTACAACTCAGCTCCTGTATAATGCTGATGGGAATGGAGATCTTTTGAAGTGTTATGTCACGCGGTTGACAGCAGTACAGAGTACACTGTATTGTATTGTCTTTATTTACACTTCATAGAACATTGAAGGGTTTTTGCTGTGTGTCATCCCCACCATGCGATGTGTTTGATGTTGATTGCCTGCACACTTAGAGATATACGGTATACTGAAGTAACTGTAACCGGATTTATGTTCAAGTGCAGATTTATGTTCAAGTGCAATCTGTGTACTGCATGAAACTGTTTGTTCTTATTGCCAGATTGTTTACAGTAATGTGGTTTTGATCCCTTTGAAATTCTTTCAAGTGGTTGCAACTTGCTCATCACTTACATGTACTGTAGTCCTGTACACATACCTCACATAAACTGAGTTAAAGGAGTATGCGGTACTGTATGCATAACATGGTGTTGCATATTGCAATGTGCTTTTGTTGTACTCTCCCCTCTGTTATAAGTGCACATGTGCAGTACTAGCAAGTCTGTAACACTTGAGAATCTGTGTAGACACCAGAGATACAGTACTTTGCAGGTCTGAATCGCTATGTACATTGACAGTGCACAATTGTTGCACTTGTATGGACGTCGTCGACTCAGATGTATGGTAGATGGAGGGATTTTACTAGAGTAGTTATGAGAATTCAGACTTTAGCTGTACCTACTTCACTGGCAGTGGTTATCATCCTCCATGTGAGCCATGGACATGCAATGCATCCTGTGAGGATGTGATGGTAGTAAGGAGAAACTGGCTAGTCAGTCAAAATTATGACCATGCAAAAATATTGTTGTCAATAGGAATTACAGTGCTGATGTAACTTTCTCTTCCAAAGTGGAACAGACAGAGTAACACTTTAAATTAGCACTTCAATTTCACTGTCTTTGCTCTCAACATACAGGTAATGTGTTGGTCAATGCTGTAGGCTGATGGACTAGTTTCAATTTTTTTTTTTTTTTTGCTGTTCATTGTGTCTGACTGCCCAAACTTGGCAGTATGATTATTCACTTTGTGTCATCACTGCAGTGCTGTATGTCTTTAAGTACGTATGTAAACTGTACTTCTATATTGCTCATGAATTTTTCATGTAGGTAAACATGTGTTTTTCATTGCCATTCATGTGCACTGGAAAAAACACTGGCTTTAAATGCATGTGCTCTGTGCTCTCACAGTACAGTACAGAACATGTTCATCACTTCAGCAAATATGTGCAGAACTGTAGTCATAGGTGGAACTGGCTTTGTGTCCAAGTTTGTGCTATCTTTCTCTGTTGTGTGACGTACATTGTACTTTATCAAAGGATGCATTTTTTTCCAAACCTTCAGTTTTTTAAGTATAACATTAAACATTTGTTCTTGATTGCATTTTCAAGATCTCTGAAGAAATTGTCAATTTTTACTGAATATTGTCACCAGTGAGGCATGAAAGTCCTGCCTTCTCTGTGCCTGTACAAATAATTTTTTTTTTTGTGGTCTAGAAATACTGGTCACAGCATTCAGAAATGGCAGGAGCTTGATCTCTTGTTGAAGGTTTTTTGTTTCACATTCAGAGACAGGAACTGTAGACTACTTAATCATGTGGTAATATTGGTATTGAAAGTGTACATGTAATGACTTGTGTGTGTATTGATATAATGGAACAGGTTGTGAAAGGGGTCACCCCCTGTAAGTTTGCAGAATTTGTCAAACCAACGGAACAGAAACCAGCCCTATACTCAGATACTAATAGTCTCTAGGTTTTGCAAGTGAGGTCAAAATTAGCAACTGTTGTTACACCACCATACTGGATGAAATCAGTTTTACTTGTAACTAGTACCAGGCCCTACTGTTTCAGTAACACTTTGTGGTGGTTATTGAAGATATTTTCATAGTTTTCAGTGTATAACCTATCTTATAAGGCAAATGGTCCTTGTATGCATAGCTGAAGACTGTACGAATTGGAAAGGGCAAGAAGCCCGGGTTGACGTTCCACCTGTTTCCTGCAAAAGAAGAAGTAGACATGTTGGTAATAAGCAGCAGTACTGTACATTACCAAACAGTGCCGCGCAGTGTGCATGTATGAAAGCATGTTGTTTTGTTTCCCATCCAATGATGCATTCCCATAGGGAACGTGACGCAAAACGGTGACAAAACCTCTATAAGACAGAGAAATCCACTCCTGGACATGGCACATGCACACACAAAGTTATACCGTGCTAATGTTCAGTATTTACCTCATTCTTTTACATACATTCAATATGCATGCCAACTCCCTCCAACATGAATGAAAAGAGGAGCTGCCATACTCTGAAGAAGATTGTCACTTAATCACTTATTGACGGAAATTGTTTAAGCGACTGTCAGAACATTCTTACAGAGGAACACACTCGGTAGGTAGCTTTATCAATTGTTTCCTGTATTGTAGTGAGTGGTTCATGTGCGGTCTCTAAAAAACTGTGCCACTGTATCGTGCACCTAGATCCTCTTCTGGTTAATCTGAATCTCCTCTTGTCTGTGGCTGACGTCTATGATTCACGTCCAGTAAGGTGCAAGCGCAGCAAGCGTACATTTCATCAGGTTACTGACTGGGTTCCTGTGTTGAGATTATTGTGGTACGTTATTTCAAGACTTTGTAGTGATAACATTTGACTTCGTTTGGCAACATTTGGCTACTCTGTATTTTCTTTTCTTTTTTCGGTGTGTCATTAATTTGAATCATATTGACCAATGAAAGACGTTTCTGTTGTTCATGCTAGTCGTGCACCTGGCACCTGTTGCTTGAGGGTTCCTCACCTGTAACTTAATATGTGATGTCAAAAATTCATTTTGGAATATTGACCAAGTTTATCACTTGAAACAGTGAAATAAACACAATTTCCATCAAAATGTATTGACCAATGTAGAAACAAATTTCTGTTGTTACAATTTGCAATTTTTCTTTTGTGTATTGTATGATCTCCTCACAGAGTGGAACTTTATATGATGATCATCTACGAATTTTTACTATGATGAAAATTTCAACTGATTAAAAGCACTGTCCTACAGTAGGTGGCGCCTGCCCCCCTAAAATAAATCCTTGTAAAAATCCTAGCATGCAATCTTGATTGTAAAAATGAAGTATCTCCTGTTGTTCAAGTTTCATTCAAAGTTGTTACAATTGAAAACCAATGAACATGACCTGTTACAGTAAATGGTTTTAGGTGGTAGTTTTTGGTAATCATTGATACCAACTACGGTAGCTTGATGTTTCCTGCTGGACATACAGAACTGTAGGTTAAGAGTGCTGTCAATTTTCTAGGAGAAATTTCCCTAAAATGTATACTTGACTCAAAAAAGTGATGGTGCTGTCAACAGGACACTGTCTGCAGTAAAATGAGGTTGAAGATAGTTGGTGAACTGTACCAACAAACAACGATCAGCACAATGCAGTGTTCGCGCCGAGGAATTTAACCCCAGGGAGGGGAAATCCCTCCTGCATAAGATAATGTGGAAGACTTGGGAGGCAAATGCAAAGACAGATTCATGCAGTCCCGTGCCTTAGGATAAACATAGTTGCAGTGAGACAAAGTCATTTTTTTCTGTTTCAAGGGAGATTTACTGCAAAACATGTCATAAATATAGATTAGGCTGTCTGTGTAATAGGTACTATGCAACATTCTGCACAATCCTTATTGTTATCTTGTACAGTAGATTTAGACTACTGTAAGTGTAGGTCATTTGCTGGTCTCACTGGGTCCTGACAGAGAGTCATCTAATTAATGCTAATGCATGAGGGCAGCCAGGGCAGTTGCAACTGTAGGTACGTGTACTGTAGTACAACGATTTTACTAGAAATCACTGTGCATACTGCTTGGCGTAGTGAAGCCCCTGTCCGTGTGTGTAAAAACGTATGTTCAGTAGCAGTTTTGTAATATATCATAGAGTACGCTTGGTGATTGTATATCAGCCATGGTGTGTACATAGGAAGGGGCCCCAAACATAATTTAAATGGTGTGCAATTGTGTGATTGTTTTTAATATTCATTGCAGCTATCCTTGTGTGATATCTTACGTGCACAGTTTTAGATGAATTCAGTTGATACGTGCAGGAGTCGTTAAAACTTTCGCGAACCTCAATTATTTGCAGTCGAGGTACTGCAGACTGATTGTGATCTGTGATTTGGGGGATGCTTCTCTTCTGCTGCACGTCTTGGTCTCTTTTTATTCAGTTTGGACTTTGACTGCAACATCATGTGTCTTCATTGTTGCAGAGTAAGTGTTAGGAGCAGTACAATGCACATACAGCACCACACGACTGCAATATCATGTTGCTTTGCGTTAAGCTTTCAGTCAGCAAAGACATCACGGTACAACACCTTGCAATATGCTGTATCCACGGTGTACAGTACATCAGTGCAAGTTGGCATGCAAGACTACACCTGTGCTTGACAAGACAACAGTCCTGTGCTGTGGTGAGTGGTATAGAACGTGGAGCCGGAACAAAATGTTGTGTTATATTTTTAGTCAGGGATTGACAAGGGTGACAATTAGGGTAAATTGACGCTATTTACTCAATATAGTTGAAAATTCAGTGAACCTTTAGGTGTTGTAAAAGTATTCACTGTGTTGATTTAAGTTCAATATCATTACACTGAAGAATAGATCACAAAACACCAATCAGAAAGGTGATGAAATACTTGCCCCACATATTTAAGCAAAACTGAAATTCTTAAAATCTGTTCGATGAGGAAGTATTTACAGTGAAGAACTCACTCTGTGTTCACCGATCAGCTAGACTTTGGAGAAGCGACATCGCATGTTCGACTTAAAGCTGATAAATGAGTCGAAAATTTGTCAATTCAAAGTCAAATTCAGTGGAATATGTTACAGCCACTAAAAAAGCATTGTTTCAACCCCATTTTGGTATACATGAATCGGTTGGTCCCATTGGTCTGTTTCGTTTCAAGTAATTGTGATTGACTGCTTTTCTTTTTGGGGTCCCCATTTTGTAGGGCCAGCAAAAATGTTGAGATACACTAATTTTCATATTCAAATATCTGGAAGGTGAGTGAATCGTTTTCTTTCAGATTTTGTGACAGTCAATCTTTGCTCCATACTTTCTCTTCGTTTGAAGCACTGATAGAGAACAAAGGTACTGTAAATCTGACCAGGCGCTTGCCAGTACAACTCACATTCCAGCTTTAACAATACTGTGCTATATAATTCGATACATGCATGCTGTATATGGTACATGAACTAGTTTAAAGAGGCTGATTGAGTTGTTTCATGAAACTCACTAAATTTTTTTAAACCTGTCAAGTTTCCTTCAAAAACTGATGACAAATGGTCAAATTGAAAGAATTCCCATTCGTTGCATTCAAAATGACATTAGTGAGTGAATGATTAATGATTCATTTTGGTTTTTGGAAATTCATGACCAAACACTTTTCACATTAGTACCAATTCATACGCCCACATCCAGTACAAGTCAGGGTCGAATGTTCAAAATTTTGACAGTTTTTTGTAAACTTATCGGATGTTAAACTTAAGTACTGTAATTATTCACTAATTATAAGCATTGTCATATGTTTGTACCCTTCTATAACCTCAAAGACTGATTGATATCAACTCAATGAGCCCCTTTAAGTGATTGACTACAGATAAGGACATAGCTTTTATCAGTGTAAACATGATTTTGTTTTGTTGGAAAAAAAGTTTGTCCTTGTTTCCAAACAGCACATTTCTTTCAATCTTTGACTCAAAGATCTTTGTATACTTTTTGGTGTATGATTATTCAGTACATGCTACATTGAATTAATTGGGTCCAAAGTGTTCATATGTGGCAGCCTTGCATGTAGTTGAAATAAACTTGGAACAAAAGACTCATGTGGCAGATACATAAATGAGTGGTAACTGCGGGTGACAGTTTAAGATTAAGATTCTTTTTATTGATCCCTGAAAAGGAAACTGCAGAGCATGTATCACAAATAGGAAATATCAAAATGAAAAGACAATGCATAATAAGCTGGGTTTCCTACTGTAGGTTGAAGAACATGGGTCAATGAAATTGTAGTAAATTGGAAGGACTAACATGTAGACAGAGTTAGTATACACATTCGGGGATGATTGGTCTCTGTTTTCATAAAACGGCTGGGTTAAGCAACCTCAGATATCACTCACAGCTAGACCACGCCTTGTGTTGCATTACTTTCATATTTGCACGTGGTTATCTTAATTGTCAAACATAGTCCTAATGTTAAGTAGTTTTTGTGATGTTTGCAAACTCATAACATTTATGAAACATCTCAGATAGCTGCCTCCAGTAGTTTTGATAATGAAGCAACTAAAACTCAAAGATGGCTGGTTTTTCTTTAACCCAACCTCTTCTCTTGTTCATAACATCCTTTTTTGGTTTTAGTTCTTGGGAGGTATCCAGATCTCTAATCTGTGCATGTAAGTTACAGTACTCAACCTACTGTCCAGAGTTTCCTCAAGGAAGCATTTGTATTTTGCAAACAACCAAACCCTGCATTTCCCCTGTTTTGCCAGGGTTTTCATTCGAGGGGTATCGTCCCCATGAGTGCATGTAGCTGACAAGAATTGCTCAATAACTTGTACAGAGAATGCAGGAAAGGTCTGTGGTTGAACATTTGAATGCTGATCGGAATGTCGAAAACTTGTAGTTGATGTCAATGTTCTTATTTTGGTGTGTAACAAGAGCGATTTGTCTTGAGATACTTTACAGCTTTTTCGTATGTTGTACGTTCTTGGTTACAATCTTTTCTTCTCAATTTCTTTTGTCGATTTTATTTTGATTTTTTCCGATTTTTTTTCATTTGTATTTTTTTGTGTTTGTGCGGCCTTGGATTTCCCAAGAGTAAGGTAGATTTCACACGCACTGGGTTCGGGACGTTTGCAAGGTTTTCCAACACTAGCCAGCTATACAGTAGCTACGGTATCAACATAAAATGCTCTGTGTACAAGTTGAATCTTTTAGTGAATATGAGTAAATCTGCAAGTACACACACTAGTGTCGAAATCGTAGAAATTTAATCTAGAAATTTTATGAATCAAGAGTACTTCAGAGCTGGCCTGACACTTTCCTAACTGTTTTGAACATGCATGCTCCTTCATCTTCGTTATCTGATCTTTTCTAATTTCCTTCAGTAATCAACAGATCTGATATTAAAGTGAAACCAGATCAGCTGACCCATAAATTCCAGGAAATCATTGTCTACTGTAAAGGGTCAGTCTGCACAATCCAGCGTTGAACTAGTTGTAGATTTTTTGTGAGCTGAAAGTGGGACATGACTTTAAGGGAGTGATCTGTCCGATAGTACCTATGCTAGGAAATGGGGGGGGGGGGGACTGTGCTGTAGAGGTCATGGTCCTGAAGGGAAGCAAGTGAATGTTTACTCCACATGTAATAAATATGCATGCAGATTGTAACAGCTTCCTATATTATACACCCTTAGCCCGTAAAATGTGTTGAGAAAATCGGGGTGATTTGTCAAATATACCAGTCCCTCTGTATGTATGCATATTCATAGGCCTGCCACTATACAATTGGGATTACAGTCAGTTTGATATTTTTTCTGAAGACATCAGTGGTATACTTACTGTAGCTACTGTATGCCTCTAACCCAGCTTGTTATGTACACTTTACACTACAGTGCAAAGCATGTTTAGGTGCATATTGCTGCATCAAGCTACAGTACGTGCATGCATTCATGTTTACATTAGTGTTTTGAATACTGCAATATAGCATGTTAGGAAAGACGGACCAATGTTAGTTGAACTTTGTTTAAGCATCATCAGTTCCTGTAAATGCTATAGTTGAATTTCAAAAGTCAAAAGTGGTATGTGTACTCACTTTCAGTTAGTCTTACTATGCAGACAGCACTGCAAAGTGCAATGGTTGAGGTGCTAACTACACATACAGTACAGCAGGACAAACATGCAGTACTTGTGCAATACTTTATTTTGATCGTGCCCTTGAAAGTGTGCTTAAATCTGATGTAGTGATTACATTACAATGTTGTTGAAAATTGTCCAGTGGACAACTATCTTGTTCCAGTGATGTAGCTATGGGGAAGGAGTGGGGAGCAACTTCTCCCAAGAAATAATTTCGAGAAATTCAGGAAAATACAGGAAATTTGATCCTTTTCCCATATTGCGAAGATTTTATCATAACATAATAAGAAATTGTGAGACATTTCCATGCGTAATTCTGTAGTTCATATTTTCATGCCAAAGATTTCATATCTTTCTCCCCCCCCCCCCCCACACTCGAAAGAGATCCTAGCTACTGTATTTCACGGCAAGTTTTGCTATATTACAAAGGTCATGTGTTATATTTCTTTGTTTTTACTGTTGTATCGTGAACACTCTTGTTTTGCATACAGTACCTGCCAACTGTCCTGTTTTTCCTGGGTTTCTCCCATTTTCTGTGTGCCGAAACCCAGAAAAGCGGGTTTGTCCCGGTTTTCAGTTCCAGGAAAAACACGGATTGTTTGCAGTACATTTCATGAACATTTTTACCCATCATAATGCAATACTGGTGCTAAACCCACACTAATGTACATGTATTCATGTAATTTATTAAGCGGGTGAACTAAAACCCCCCCATGTAGTTCAGTCACTGGCAGAAAATGATGCAAAGGATCTTGCAACTGCCAACACGAATGAAACATCACCCTCACATTTTAGCTACAGATGGCAGGACAAATATCGAATCTGTTTAACTCTATCCTTTGCTACTGAGAATCCTGTCCACAAATGTATGTTCACTCATTGCAAATACAGTAGGCTGGCCTGCACCTTTAGTACAGTATGTAACTACAGTATAGATAGTACCAGTGCCTTTCCTACATTGCCTGTTGCCTGAAGGATGATGTTGCTCTCCATCTTAAGTGGTTACAATGACCAAAGCTCAATGTGCTGGTGTTACAGCAGTTGTTTCATTCAGTGAAAATCATTATCTAGTGTATGATGCAATGAGCAATCTACAGTACCTGTAATTTGGAAACTCCTCATACAGGTACCTTACATTCGACTGTAAAATAACACTTCCATCACAGCACAACGTGCTTTAGAATGCATCCTCCACACGCACTGGTATGGTGGAACCTTGGTTTGGGACAATTTCTGTTTGTTAGAATCTTTCTTGTTGTATGTTTTGTCATTCCATTTTAATATGACCTTTAAATGCGAGCGCTCGAAAGCCTTGCTGCTTCAGGTGAACAAACAACATATTCCAGTGAGTTGTCTAAACCCAATGTACATTGAAGTTGTTATGGTATGCACGTACAGGTAGTTTGCAATAGTACTGTATAAAAGTACTGTGCTCTGACTTGCCCATACACTGTAAGCTCTTTCGCTATTGACACTGGCATAGCTTTTTTAGCATGTTCTTGGTCTTTAGATTGGTAACATTGCCATTTGTTAAATGTGTAGTGATATGTACAGGTTTCATCATTTTAGTTGAAAGTCTTTAAAGTTTGCATTTGTCATGAATACTGTTTGAAGGACACTACCTGCCAAGTAAAGCATTCATATGTATCTGCACTTGTAAGTACTGTACATTACTTCCAAGGAAACTTCAGAGATATTATAGGTGAAATGTGGAAGAACCGTAAATCACATAATTTCCATAGTGACAATCATATCAGATTTAACTTTCGCCTCTGTTTGCTTGCATGGTGTGCAATTCAGTTTTCAGACGTGTCTTAACATTCTGTGTAGGAAAAACTATATTCTATAGGTACAGTACTGTAACCAATGGCTGTATGTTTTGGTATCACAGTGCTGTAGCTAAATACTGTAAAGTAAAATTGTTTTAATTTTACAGAGTCAAAAGTTAAAAAGGAAAATACATAGCATGAAAAAAACAAGTCATACTGTACTTCCTTCCGTAACCCATCAGTAATGGTGCACCGTTGTACAGTAGATCGCTCAGCACAATAGTGTTCTTGTTGGGGATTACAATTGACATGTACTGTATTATATTACAAGAACTGTAGGTTTAACCTGGATTTTCAAGACCACTGACTGAAGGTGACAGACCAATACAGTTCATGGTTTGGTCTTTCCCCTTCTTTGTTAATATGGAGCCTGTGAAATCATCATCACAGTGCTGTTGATCCGTGGTAATACGTCCAACACTGACTCTGTGACCTTTATGTATGAGAAATATAAATACATAGAATAGGATTGAACCTTGTTTTATCTATTGTCGTTCATTTCATTACCATTGTAATGTAAATGACATCATTGGGTGCCCCCCTCCCCTGACTTTTTATGTATGTTGGCCTGTAACCTTTACATTACAATAAGTTTGTTACTGTAAGCTGGAAGCTACTTGTCGATTATGTTTTAATTTGTCTCTGTGTGTCTTGGTATGGATGTATGTGTGACTCACCAAGAAACTTATCTACTGGATGTATAGTAACCCATTTAAAGTACAGCAAATGATGCTTCCTGTCAATAGTGATGAAACTTAAAGATTTTGTTTTAGGTCAAAAGTCATTTGGGGTTAGCAGGTATCAAAATGTTGAAATCTTTATCAACTTTGTGAAAAAAATATTCTCCAGAGAAGGGAATAATAGCTTTCTTTCATTAAGCCTGTTTAAATTATGGAAGATAATATTGGTACAGTACTGTGTTAATGCCATACAGTATTATATACACTGTTTCCTTAGTATTGTTCATGGAAAGAACTGTAGGTTTTATTCTCTCTTCCAAGTATGCAGCTACTACTCTATCTGTGGAACTGTACAAAGTAACTTTATTTCAAGTTGCTATTACTGTACTCTCTTTTATTTTTCTCTAACTTGCAGATAAACCTTGTACCTTCTCAGCAGATACCTCTCGCCTAACTCGGACGTCTGTCTGTTCACCTTTGGCCTCTGGCTGGTGAAGATGCTGCTCCGATGAGGATGCTCAATTTGAGACAAACAGGGAATTAAAAAAAGGAAAGCTCATGTGAAAGACACAAGATGAGTCAAAGAGACAATGCAATCTCCAATGGTTACCATTCCATACCACCGCAACCAAACCACCACAAGTGAGTATGGAATAATACTGATTCATGCCCCCATAGTGCAAAGATGAGAGAAGTATGCTCTAGCTGTACCTACTGTAGCCCACAAAATGTGTGTGTTTTACTCATCCACCAGCTCTGACTACATTTGGTATACTAACATGCAGGAATTATTGCTTGGCTTAATACACATGTGTGCGAACTACAATATGGCTTGGATTCTGACTGAATCCACATGCATATTGCATGCTGTTGAAATTCATGTATACATGCCAATGTAATCAATGACACTCTTTTTACATTTTTTCCTTTGTGATATAAATATTCATGCATTATTGATCCAAGCACCGAAGGAGATGAAAGTATAGAGACCTTGGTTCTTACATGATACAAATCTCTCGTTGTTGGCAGGTGTTACTGCGTGTACGTTAAAAAATGGTATGTACTGTACCAAGACCTGCTTGGAATGTTAAATTGTATCCTGCCATCACCTCTGTGGTATATTGCAGAGATTCTTACCAGACTCTTCGAATTTGTAGGAAATTTTGCGACTTATGTGACCATCTCAAAATTTAAACCATACTTTACAGCTCTGAAGATTTTGTGGAAGGGATTTTTCATTCTACAGTCATCAATCAGATAAAGGGAGAGGGCAGTGGAAACTGATTTCTCTGTTAAAGGGTTTTCGAATGCATATCTGATAGGTTCCATTCTCAGCATTGAAGGCATGTGGCTCATTGTTTTTCTTCAGTTTCTCCATGTAACAATGTCATATGTCAATGCTACCGCATGATCACTTTATTTAGTACTCATTTCATTTGCCATTGTCACAGTAATGATGCAGCAATTACAGTAAACTGTTCACATTTCCTTTTTTTCCTTCTTTAATTTGTCACTATTACCCAAGAAGACCAAGAACTGTTTTGTGATGATAATTATGAGAGAAGATGTGGTTATCTCCTTAATTCTTCTCATAATTCATTATTTTGAAGCACATAAGGCTGCCAAGGAAATCAGAATGATGGTGTAAAATGCTAGATTGAACCGAATAGAACAATTTACCAAATCATAATCTCAATAAGTAGCTATTTATTACCATAAACATATTGATTTGTGCGGGAGGTATCAGTAAACTCTGTCCCCTCCTCTGATACTTTTGTAGATGGTTTCACGGTGAGATCACCAGAGAGCTGTCGGAGAAGCTGTTGGAAGCCCACGAAGAAGGCACCTTCCTGATTCGTTCCAGCCACCACTTCAAGGGAGACTACACGCTGAGCGTGCGTGATCCTGAGCCCAAGAAGATAGAGCATTACCGCATTCGATCAAATAATGGCAGACCGCCTTTCACGATAGACGAGGAGACGTATTTCCAGGATTTGGATTCCATCGTTAGGGTAACAGAGAAGCAGAAACTTTTCAAGTCTATTGTATTTAATTTGTGACAAGCAAGTGTGACAGAATCCTGGTATATGTCACCTGCAAGAATTCAGAGATACTGACACCATGATCAAACCTTCAGAATCTTAATCAAAATCTTAAAATAGTCCACGCAGTTAAAAATATTCTGGTAAAATTCATAAAAATATGAAGCAACATATCAACGGTTCTTAATCTGCTCTGAGTCTTTATTGATAAAGGTCATCTTTCAAACTGCCAAAAAATTTGAATAGGCCCACTGAGACTCGCTGAGCCTACATGACATAGAGATTGCACGGGGGCAAGACTGAGCAAAACTGTTGTGCATCTGTTCCGTCACCATGCCGTGGTTATGAGTTATTCATGAGGCTTTCTCAAATGTTATATATTGTAAAATGTGTTCAATAAACTTTCAATTTTTTTTTTGACCAGGTAGGTGCTGCGTTTATGGTAAAATGCCTTCTGTGGTCGTTGTTGAATAGTTTCCATTTGCGACAGGAGTTTGTGGATGATCAGGAGTTTTTGGATGATCTGGACTATTTTAAGTTTTTTGTATATAACGTGTGACTTAAATTGCAAGTGTGATAGAATCCTGACATATATGCCCTCTGTAGTAATTGTGAAAAGACTGTCACAATAATCAAAATCAGTTGGTGGGTTTGATAGTTTGTGTGAGGTTGGTAAATACGTGGCCCTCCCTTTTCTTCATCTTACAGTAGACATGGGGATGAAAGAATGCCATACAAAATATTTTGTGACTTCAAAAATTTTTTATCGCTGGTCAAGGTAAACAAATACCTCCGTGAGGTTAACCATTATGGAAGAATATGATGTGAATATTGGCATTAAAGCCATGGTCAATCTGAATTGATAAACAACAACAGTATAAGATAGCGATAACAATTAAATCATTCCTGATACAGTGGTCACACCAAAATGATATTAGCCACAATATCATTGAAAATATTTTAATGAAGCGTATCCCATCGCTGCAGGTTATGAGAAGCCTTTCAAGCCTGATGCACACTTTGCTCTGACATCAGATGTAAGCACTTTCTGATTGGTCCTTGCATTTATTGTACAGTTTCGGGGTAAATGCCACTTCGGAAGCTTTTCCAACGACATCGTTCTCCGAAACCAGAATGTTGTTGTGATCAGGGCAACATAAATTGCACTGGAGGGATGTTTTCGTTGTTATCGTTATCGACTAGTGTTATCATTCCCATGTGACGGAGGCTCTCAGTGTGGTTTGGTCAGGACAGGAAAGATTGTTACCTTCTTCTTTTCTTGTTGATTCTTTGCATTTGGTTTCTTAACCAAAGAAAGAAAAGGAGGAGAAAAACTTGACTGTAATTTTTACTGCTTTGTTGTTTGTCTTCACCACCAGCATTACAGATCAGATGCAGATGGCTTGTGCACAAGGCTGGGAATGCCAGTACATAGACCTACATCTGATGGTGAGTTCGAATTTTTTATGGTGTTTAAGCAACCACAGCCCTTAAGGTAGGGGAGAGAGTTTCTGGATATGGTCAGTGGTACGTCTGCAAGAGGGCCGTGTTTGGATACGGGCTGAATTTTGGCAGTATACCTCCATAAATGGTAGTGGCGTATCCAGGGGCATCATTAGGCCATGGCCCCCTTCACTGGTACTGATATTTTTATTCTTAACTAATTAGAAAGAGCTGTCATGGTTTACGGTTGGCTACAAATGTTTATGACCTTGCTCAGTACCATCATTGTATCACACGTAGTTGGTAGGCACGTAGCTCATACATCCGTACACACACATCTGAACAGCCAAAAGTAGTCCTTTTTATGTTACTTCAAAGTGGCACATCTCATCACATCTCGGCAGTTGCTAATGTATGTGTGCTGCAATTGTTCATTAGTGAGATTTGCCTACTAAGTCTAATAAAGTAAATGATGTCAATTTTTTCAACATTAATTTTACTTAAAAAAATAACATATGTAGCACCAGATTGCATGTAAGGACATCTTATTATTGAAAAAATTCCAGAAGCCCCCCAGGCTGGCAATCACAGAACTCACTGGCCCCCCATGGCACAAATCCTGCCTATGCAACTGATGCATTATACTCCTGTATACTTACATGCAACTGCATTTGCCTTGTAATACATACTAACCAGTACTTTAACAGACTTTACTTAGACATCCTGTGAGGTTATCACATTAACCATTAACAGCTGCATGACGGGATCTAAGGTACTGCATGTTGGTCACCCAAGCAATACTATATATCTCGTCCTCAAGATTTCCTAACAGTGTGCTTATTCTCATATACATATAAGTGAGTGGGAGATGGGGTTGGGGGGACAGTTGGTAGAGTAGTGCAAATGTGAACCTAAAGGTCAAAGGTAGTTTTGGTCAACATGGGTCAAATTGTGAAAACCTTGTTACACATGATATCTCAAGTTAGTAAAACTGAGACAAATGTCACATTTGAGATATAGGTGTAACACATCAAGTGCAAAAACCCCATTGATTTTGGTGGAGGTTAAAGGCCATTTGGAGTCAACAGGGTTTAAACTACAAAATACGTCAGATCCAGAAAAAAAAATTCTCACGAATTCATTGAAACCACAATACATTTGTGCATTCTGGTCTAGTCCTGGTCAGCATTCCAGGGCACTCGAGGAAATCTTTGGGGTTCTTGGATTTTAAATTGTTTACTCTCACAATTTTCCATTTGTCTAAATTTTCCTGCAATACCCTTTCTCCATATTGGAACTGAAGAAACATGTGAAATGAGTATTATCCCTGTGTTCACCAGCTCAATTTGTTGTGCTGTACGTCAAGGATGGTCCATGGTTCACATGCTCTTAACATGTTCCCTCATACTGAGCACATCACCTCCATATTCACAGCCACTGGTATGGGCTGTATACCAGTCTGGTTCAGACTAAGTTACAGTTAAGCAAAGTGGAACGCGGAGAAGTAAGTGGGAGCTGCCAAAGAAGTTGTTTAACTGTTGGCAACACTGAAGTATGCCGTCATCTCGTACAGTGGATAGTTCAAAAGATTTGGATAGTTGTCACGACTTAAGAAGATATCCTTCAAGTAACACTTTTG
Source organism: Stichopus chloronotus (assembly GCA_021234535.1). Classification (NCBI taxonomy): domain Eukaryota; kingdom Metazoa; phylum Echinodermata; class Holothuroidea; order Aspidochirotida; family Stichopodidae; genus Stichopus; species Stichopus chloronotus. The sequence continues at coordinate 6,196,304 of CM037836.1, forward strand.
AGGTCCTCTAGGAGTCACTGCCTGACCATCCCCAAAACACTGTAAATAAAATTTGCACGTTTGTACAAGCTTTTTTCTTGAGCAGCTTATAACCAGCATGAGCTTGATATTTAGTATATACGTGCCACTGTTTGTATTACAGAGCCTTCGCATCCTCCAGTTCAACATATTGGTAAGCTTCATTTTCTTAACAAATGTATTGTTTTGGATGGTGGTTTGGTACTCCGTTGGTACTTTTAAGCAAAGGTCATAGGGGGCCTTAAAAACCTTGAATTTAATTGAATTTAAATCTGTCATTTTCAAAGCCTTGAAAGTAGTGAATAAATTTTGTTCTTTTCCACTTGAAGTGCTTGAATTTTAGTATTATTGTTCACTTTTATGTACAGTAATTGTCATCTGCAACAGATGTTTGGACTTGGAACAGTTTTGTTCCCTGCCAATCTCAAGCATTCGCAGCATTCCCAGAAATATTTATTGTGTGTTCTAAAAGGAGTTTGATATCCTGAAAAGTAAAATTTCTGCCTCGAAAAGTGTTTATTTTTTATCCCTTGAAAAAGTACAGGAACCTTGCAGTACTATGACCTTGTCACTATTCTACATATGATTGTACAAAAACTGCAGTTTTGTGTATTGACTTGCCCAGATAACATCAGACAACTTTATGCATTCGTTTCACAGAATCCTCCTAAAAGATGTCTTCCAAAGCAAAATGTGTAAAACGTTTTAAAAATTAATCTGCTCTCATCCAAACTAAAGGAGTTTCATACCTGTCAAAGAGCTGGCACATTAGTGTCTGAAAGTTTGTAACATCAATTAGTGACATCAGGAATAAATATGTGACAAAAGTTAATCTAGTGTAAACAGCCTAAAGTCAGCGGTACATATTTCTCTAATTTTTTGTGGTGCTAAAGTGTGCAAATTATGGTTTCTAATTTGTAGGGATCATGAATATAATGATTCATCTTAAGTCACAAGCTTTTTAATTTTGTCACAATGATGCAATCAACGTGAACACTTATTAAATGTACCTTTTAACGTGTTGTATCTGCTTCTTCTGTTTAGTGGAATGTTGCGATGTGCAAGTTACTAACAGTACCCTTTTTCTGAATGTTCTGTTGAATAAGTGTATCTTGCATAGTTCGGGAAAATTGTGAAAACAACATATTTCATCCTTTAAAGGTGAATTCACGACCAAGGTCGTTTTCAATTTTGTTTCCTTAGATCCACCATCGTCTGCTGTGCAGATCCACGAAAAGGATCTATTCCTTGGTGCAGAAATTGGAAGAGGCTTTTTTGGAGGTAAGTAATAAACTCCAGCACCCTCCATTACACCATAGCACTTAAAGAAAATTCTTCAATATGGTAGCGTGCAGGCTCTCCATGTGTTAGCATCCCAGAGTCTCACATTTAGGTTTGTTAGAACATGGTCAACTGGGTGCACAGGACAGATTGTGATATGTGAACACTGCATATGTACTTTGTTTTTCTTTAAGACTTCCACTCATCACGTTACTTAAAGGGAACTAGGGCGTTTGTTTTGCAGAAAGGTATATGTTTCAAACCAATATTTGTGGATAAAGAGTGACAGATTGTTAAAATACTGTAAAAAACGACAGTGTCCTTTTCAAGAAATAAGTTTCTCACAGATAGAGATTCAGCCACTGTATTTCTTGCCTAAGAATTATTTGTTCACCCAAACTTTCAAAATTCAAATGATGCAACTTCCATAACTGATCTCATGAACAATGTTTGGAGGAGATTTTGCAAATTTATGTTTATTGTTCAACCTGAATGATTCAAGAATAATTAAAGCCATTCTTGTATACAATGCAGACCCTGTACATTGTAACTGCAGACATTGAAGTTTTCCCCCATAACTACCTGGCTTTGTGAAGGGTGAAACAATGTGGTGAAGTTAGTTTGAGTGAATGAGTCATAAAATGCTCGTGTCATAACATGCACTTCAAATCAGCAAGCAAATTGCTGTCCCCTTAGGATGTCAAGGTCAGTCTCAATGACATTTCTTTAACATCTGACATCAGTGAAAGATATTATTTACTGATTTTTCAGAAGATGTCATTGAAGCTCCTCTTCAATTTTAAGTGTACTTATGAACAAGATTTGTGGTAGATCTCCTCGAATGAAAGCTACGTTGGAAGGCTAGTAACACATATCGACAAAGATTAAAGAGGGAATTGTGTATAAAATAAAACAATTGTGCAGCAAATTTTTGCAATGCCATGTAAATTTGTTTTAATGAGACTTCCTTTGTAAAACATCCCTGTGAATACTGAGGTAATATGTTAGCATTGCACTATTGTTTAATTCACATATTGCTAGTAAAAATATTTTCTGAGGTTCATGACTCACAGACGGTTTGTCATTTCCTGCTTGCATGTAGTTACCACTTGTCTTTCTTTTCTGTTATTCATCAAGTTAACATCCAAGAGTAGATTCTCCTCCGTCCCTCATTCAGTCCTGTCCAGGCTAATTAACCTTTGATATGGCAGTCCCTTTGGTTTCTTTTTCCCCTCTGTTTTAAAAGCCTGAGTACACAGTGCTGCCTTTGTTAGATTTTTTTTCTGTTTTGCTCTACTTTTGTGTTTGGTAGAAGCAGATGAAATTCATATGCTGTGTACTTTTAGTTTCAGTAATCGTTGTATTGTTAATAATTTACAGTGCCATGCATGTTTTAATTGTTTATTTGTTGGTACATATGTGCGTTTGCTTCTACATGTACAGTATGAGTGTATTTGGTGGACTGCTTTTAATCATGATGGCAAGATAGGACATATCTTATGCAGATGGTATATTTGGATGTGTCAGAACTTTTTTCATTTTTGTTTAAGATCATTTGAAATCAGCACAGGTTAACTTGTGAAAACCATGTAAAACTATTTCTGTGAAAACCATGTAAAACTATTGTGTGTTACATGGTTGTACATTTTGTTTGAACTTGAATGTACCTGAGGATGGCTTACAAAAGTCTTGTAAGTGAAACATCACTGAACATTTGAAAAGGTAGGGCAGATAAATCAAAGTCTGACAGATAAATTTCTGATTGATTTACAGTGCATAAATCTGGCTGCTTGAATCCCCTTTCTCATTCTTCGTCGGTCAATATTTCGTATATGAGTTCAAACTGCCTACAGTAGTGGTATCATCTGAACTCGCACAATCAAACTTAACCTCTCTGTTCACAACAAAGGTTGCTTGAACTCTAGTGGCACCATAAAATATTAAACTCAAGCACATGGTTGAGTCAATTTTCAAAGCAATAGATATACTGTGTAGTCTCTACACGTTGCCCCTTGCTGGTGTACTGTAAATGTTTTGTGTAGAAAGGTGGAACCATTTTTACGCATTTAATTTGCAACAAAATTTTTTGCCAAGTCAGGATGTGTGTTGCCTCCCTAAACTTATTCTAAGTGCAGTGGAGACTAGGTAGCTCAATTTTATGTATGGATATTCCAAAGTAGCCAACCTCAACCAGTCAGATACCATGACATCAATCCTCTTATGGTCACAGGTTTGACAAATCCCAGCTTTATCAAACTGCATCACCAAGTTTTAAAGTCAAAATGGTTTGGTCAAGAGTGGACATCACATCATTGGTTGTTTTAAAATTGATGAGTGAATTGGATTGCAGTGCTTCCTGGATGACAGCTTCATAATGTTTGTTTTGTGGTTTTATTTCTCATTCGAGATGTTGTATGTGGCTGATACTGAGTGCAGTGTCCTCCATCGGGACTTAAGGGGGGGTAGCCCAGCCCGCATGCCGCTTTTTCGGTCGGGGGGTTCGATTTTACCACAAGTGGAACATTTCCCCCGACAATTATGACCGACAAATTAAAACTCATTATATGTGTTCTTAACGTAGGCCTACTATCATAGGCTGAGCGGAACTCCAGATCTTGTGGGGGATTCGTACGAACCCCCTGGACCCCCCAGGATATGGACCTGGTAGCCTGCCATTGCAAAAATTATTGCCCCACTGAAATGAGGACTGCCCCTAAAATGATTCCCGCTCCTTGTAGAAGTTTCGCTCGGTTGGAAAGAAAACGTAAAACGATTACTGCCTTTTCAAAATTAGCAAAAGTTTGTCTATATGCAGCACCATTTTCCATTTTTTCAGCATCTCGATTATCAAAAATTTTTTGGTCAAGGTTGAATTTTCCCGCACCTCAAACCCCTCCTCGACAATTGCTTGGCGATTGATCATGCATACTTTTCACAAGAGCCTCCCTCTCTTGAAAATGTCTGGAGAACACTAGACTGTAGTGTATTAAAGTCATTCTTATCAAAATCCTGGGTATTGTTGATTGTGTCTTTGTACTGTAGTCTAACAGTATACGTAAAGATGTCCATATTCCAAGCAGGCCTTCGCTGCTGATTTATGAATCCCCAGTGCTCCATTTTTATGTTGATCTTTGTGAAACACATGGGTGCACATTTCACAACACAGTTTTCTGGTGCAAAAAAAAAATTAGCTTGTGAATAATGCATAAACAGTTACTTCATAAAGTACAGTTTTGAAGTACAGAGTCTTTGAAAATTTGTCATCGGACCCTCCGAATCTTTGTATTCATTTATTGAAAAGAGAGACAAAAGGATTTACCTGGATCAAAATGGAGCCCTAAGTGTGGCACGTTATTCAGAGCCAATGATTCTGTCAGAGACCTACTCATTTCTGCTTTGTTTTTGTTCCGTCTCATAGTTGAATACTTACGAGGATTGTGAGGGAATGTTTGGCAACAGCAGAGAAAGACATCGACTTGGTGATGGCTGAATCTATGAAACAGGCTTCTTTTTTTTATAAGCATTATGCCATTACTTCATGCAAGTCCATCAACTTTCCAAACTCTGTCTTTTGATTTATCCTACAGAACTTTTAAAGAGCATTTTTTTGCCATTATAAAGAGTATGTATCATCTCAGCTGATACTGTTGTTCAGTTATTCAGTCGTCAGTTGTTTGTTTTTCCAGCCGTGTTTGAAGGAAACTACAGAGGTCAGAAGGTCGCTGTGAAGGCTCTGCAAGACGCAGCAGCGACGAAGTCTTTCATGGAAGAGGCTCACATCATGTCGTAAGTACTCAGATGATGACGTCGGCTGTTTCCTTCTGTAACCTTGAATGAGTCAGCAGTTAGTGTTAATTTGAAAACAGTAACAGGAAGAACGCTGATTCAGCATATTGGCCTTTTCATTGACGAGTGATGCCACGTAACACTCGGTTTACGCTGTCTTTGACTCTATTGCATGATGCTGGCAATTTCCTTTACACTGTACTTATGTACGGTAGGAAGGTTTTCTTACTGACAGCAATATTGCTTGTAGCATGGCTTGGCACGAGCCTTCCTTTTGTCACTGTAAAATGGCACAAATTGAAGTCACTTTTCCCTCCTTGTTTATGTATCTCTTTAATTTGAAACCATGACTGTAGTTTCAATAATACCCATGTGTTCTCTCTCCTCTACATGCACAGTTTTTGTGATGTTAGACCTTCCTTGGTAATACCTTTTCATTACTTTAATTTTCTTGCTACTTTCGCTCATTAACCAGATTAATTTTGTGACTGACAACATACAGACCAAAAAAAAAGTAACCATATTTTTAGAGTTTTTTCTTACAAACTCTTTGGAGAAATCAAATCAATTATATTATTTCTTTTGTTTTTGCTCATTCTTTTGTTTTGCTCTTGTTCTCACATTACAGGAAATTGAAGAATCCATATTTGGTGAACATGATTGGAATATCCAATAAATATATTGTACTTGAATTTATGGCAAAGGTTAGTTCATGGGATGGGACTAGACCTGCTTTCTCGTTCTTTTTTTAAATTATTTTCAAGATTTCAATCATTTCTTAAGTAGCCTTTAAACATACTGTCAGATTTTAATGGACATCATGCATGATTTCCTCAAGTTCACATAAAAAAGTGTTTCCCTTGTTTTAGATTATCATGGTGTAAGATTTGTAAGGTGACTCATTTTGGTGGCACAGCTATAATATTAATCCCTTACTAAGGGTGAATGTAGTCATTGCTGTACTCTGTGAAGTGTCTGAAAGCCAGTGTCCATAGCAAGCTTTGAAAACTCAAGAATTTTTTCAACTTTATACTTGGTACGTTCTGAGTATTTTCTTTTGTTCAGAGGAGTTTAATATAGAGATCAAAATCAGAAAATCTTTAAAAGCATGGTATTGACATTTTTTCAACTACAGCACTGGCCTTATTGACACCTTAGTGCCTTCTACTAGAAATTATCTGTGTACCTAATTTGTAAAGCAAAAGTTACTTTCAATTTTTGCTGTATGGTTGAACATAGTGGGGAGATAAACTCTAAGGATTATCAAGGGAGTTCAAAGGTCATTGTGAGATTAGTAGAAATTATGTTTGTATAGTCTCCTATAATATACCTCATGAAATAGAAGGTTTGTTAGAATTTGAAATTTGATTGTTTGTAAGCCCCAGTAGACTACAAAAGATCATGCATCATGGAAGTCAAAGGTCAGATGCAGTAAAGATGTGTAATCTGAAAACCTTGTAACAATGCAAGTTGTCAAGTAGAAGTTTAAGCTAAACTTCTTGTTTTCATGCATAGATTACGTATATCATTTGGGTGAGCCGCAGAATGTTTTTATGGAGTTCAATGTTCATTTTATGTGAAGAAAAACAATATAGCAAGAAGGAAGTTTATGCCTGGTATAATTTTTGGCCTCGCAGTGTCATGGAGTTCTTTCAGAGTGGGGTCAAAATGTTTGAAGAATGTACAAACAAAGAAAATCAAGAATTGATATTGATTTCATAGTCAGATGTTGTATTTTGTTGTTCCCCCCCTCCATGACACAGTATGCGCTGTTGCTCTTGCTGATACTACTCTCTCTTTGGGTTTTCGGGTAGTTTTTCACCCTCCCTTTTCTCTGATTTTCCTGGACAGGGCAACCTAAGGGATTATCTAAGGACCAGGGGTCGTGCGTTGATATCACATCAATTACAATTGAAGTTTGCCTTGTAAGTATATTTTCTATATAGTGCATTTTCATACATTGTACAAATTGTACAAACATAGAGATCACAATTAATTCAATGCATCACTAGCAAGAGAATGAACACTGCTGAACACTGCTAGTGTTAAGTAACATTTAGTTAAGGTCCTTTTCAAATGTCAAAAAAAAAAAAAAAAAATGATGTAGCATTCCAGCTTTGGCTGCTAAAATTTGAAAAAAGAAAGAATCAGGGAAAAGTACTTTCAGTGGAGTTTCAGGCAGTGTGGAAAACTCTATCAGGACTTATAGTGTGTTTGTTAATTGCAACAATCAGTATCTTCACATACAACAGAGTCATGGAATTTTCAGAGTAATCATTGCCATGGTAATGCAGGTATCCTCATGACGTAGATCTTCCTTACCTTTTCACAGAGACGTGGTGAGGGGTATGGTATTCTTAGAGTCACAGCAGTTTGTACATAGAGATTTAGCAGCTCGAAACATCCTCATCTCTTCGGACGACGTCGCCAAAGTCTCCGACTTTGGCATGGCACAGGACGATTCCACCTTGCTGGTGTCCGGCAAGATACCGGTCAAGTGGACTGCTCCAGAGGCAATCAGAGAAAAGGTAATTCTGAGTTTGAGGTGACATTATTTTACGCAACTGGCTGTCAAAAGACGTTGCATACTGTATTCCAGTGTCTGTTGTGTCATCTGGATCATCAAGTTTCCAGTTATCTGGAAGAGATATGTCTCCTCTTGACTTCTGTGTCACTTCTATGAGAAGGTAAATCAGGATTTGTCGAAGCAGTTTGGGGGGGGGGGGGGAGATGAGCAATAGTATTGTTTACTGAGACTCTGTATTAATTGATCCACTTGTAATCCATCGCTTTTTTCAATGCGTTACTTTGGATATTGATGCCTCTTTTAGAAAAAAAGACTGGACAAGCACTGCAAGATAATGTAAAATTTAATGACTTGGTATCCAGCCGAGGGAAGTTAAAGCATTTCAGGTATTCCATGTATTAGCTTGCTTGTTCGTACCAGGACCTATGCTGATAGCCCCATCTGTACATTTCAAGTCTTAATCCTAAGTGGAAGGTCAGCGTGACCGACAGTGTTGCCTCTGAGATCGTTTACAATTGGTAACTTTCAGATACTTAGAATGGACACAAAACTCCATAATGATGGTGTTTGCTCACATTAGTAAAACTTTCTTAAAATTGTCAGTGTTAGACACGTATTCGTTGCAATCATCTGTGTGTCCTGAATGAGTAATCAACAAGGTTATGATATGATCTCAGGTCAAGACCAAGCCATGTTACAGTATATATAATTTAGAGTGCTGGGCCTAATGCTACCACAAACCTATTCTATTGAGGTTTTCAAAAAAATAAAAAAAATGGGGATCTGAGCTGTGTTAATGCTATGATATATTAGCACCAAAGGTAGCATCAGACCTGACTCATTGTGGTCCAGTGTAAACAGGATCTATCAGGATATGTGTGTGTGTGTGTGTTAAGGATTTATGTACAGTGTTTAGAATAATTTGCGGTTCACTCTTTTGAAACTAGACAAATTTTCGTGGTGTGAATTTTTAAAATTTTCAAATGGCACAAATTAATTGCCTTTTTAGTGTAAAGAAGTTATTTGTTAATGGTTTGAGAATTACTTGTAGCAGTTTAGTTAATTGATGTTGAAGCTCATCTTCCTGGTATGACATTTAATTGATTTTAATGTATGAAGTTTTCATTTTGTGCAGCACAGCACCCATGAAAATTGAATATGTTTGGTAAGCACTAGAAATGGTCAAGATGTTAATGCTGTGTGGCATTCCTCATCATATTCTCTTCCCTTCTCAGTTATTTACACACAAGTCAGATGTGTGGAGCTTTGGCATTCTTCTTTGGGAAATGTATTCATTTGGCAAAGTTCCTTACCCAAGAATTGTAAGTAGTCATTTTATATTTGGTTTTATTTATTTGGGTGTAAATGAAGTGCAGCACCTTTTTAATTACCATAATTTTAAAGGGAAATTGGAGATGACAAATTTTGCCATCTTGTCAGTGAAGGCTGTCATTGTAATCTTCCATAATGTAGCACAATTAGCAACTCCATAGAGGCAACTTTTGGTCCACTTGAAACAAACCATTTGTCACATAGACATCTTTTTTTCTTTTGAGTGGGGGGGGGGAAGGAAAGTAGGTATTGGTCATCTACATAAATGTTAGACCTTGGAAATAATCATTTTTCCACCAGTTTCGTCCTACAAAGTTAGTATTCGTCCTGTTACTCCCGGTTACTCTGTGGATTTTAACTTGAACCAGCAGTGTAACCCCGATTCTGAAGATACCTGAAACAATTTTTTTAAGTTTGAGTCAAGTTGACAAAAATGAGCTGACCTGCTAGACTCTTATCAAAACTTCCCATTGTGGTAAAGTCCATCCATAGCTTAGTTTTGCATTTTGCCTAATAATATTCAGCAGCTGTAAACCACTGACATTCCACTTATTGTCGTGCCAGTATTGCATCACAGCTTGGATTGGACCCAGAAAAGGGGTGCTGTCGTCCAGATTCGTCATAATTGAGCAGAAGTGACAATACACTCCTCACTTGATAAAGTTCTCCAAGAAAGGACCTAACAATGAGTTTTGGAAAGTTGGGTCAGGGTTGTGTCAAATGTTGTTCTGAAATGCGGCACAGATTTGCACACAATTTCATGGTTGTTTGTGTGTATCTATTGAAAGCAGTTTGATGCCTCTTTCATATGAATAAGTTCTTACCATTACGTAAACATCTACCTTAATTATCCACACTGTACATCGTCATGGCATTAGGTCTATGGCTTTTCATTTGGTCGCCAACCTTTTTCGCAGGACTGATGCATGTGCACATGTAAGCAATCCGGGCAAGTACTGTAATGACTGCATGACACAAGAGTTCAGTTCGTCATTTTGCATTTGTAGAAGATCGTCAGTAATTTTTGTCCCAAATTATGATTCCATTTAATATTGTCACCATAGATATTTCACTGTCAAGGAGTATACTGTGAATTGTAAACAGAAAAATCACTGATTCAAAGGTATAACTAAACAAATGCTGAGTCAATAGTTAAAGGGAAAGAGTTCATTTTAAATGTACCATCATGACATATAAAGACAATAACTTAAATCATTGTTCATCTTTAAGGCTCATCACTTAAACATCTGCAAAAACCTTTATCTCCTCAAAACATTGTGCGTACGATGAGTCATAAGAGGTGAGAATCATTTGAATTTTGGAGATTTGGGTGAACAAATTATTCTTGGGCAACAAATAACTAAATTCCTGTCAGTTAGAGAAGTTATTTCTGGAAAAGAATCTCATCATCCTGCCTTGTTTGGAATCATCTCTCATTCTCTGCTTACAGATATATCGGTTTATAAAAATATAATTGTTTTCTTTAAATCAAATGACTCATTTCCCTTTAAGGTTTGAAACAGGAAATGTGTCGAAGACATCATGTGTCTAACTTCGTCTCTCTAACGTGTCTGATATTTTGATTATCAGAGTTCTGTTTGACGTAAAGTGGTCTCATCGCACCTCTTTGTAAATGTTGATGACAATGTTTGTATTCACAGCCAAGGTTCCTCAAAGGCCAGAAGTGATAAACAATTTTGCAGTGTCTATTTTAGGATGCAAGGGTACTCTTTTTTTCAGCAAATTGACTTCGATGAAGGTATCGATGTAGATGGAGGTGGCATTGGCGGTTTACCATGCTCCTGCTTGACTAAATCAAAAGTTTTCAAATCAATTCAGAGTCAGATGTACCTGTTTATATCACCACTTTTTGCTTATCCTCACAAATGTTAGATCATTCCATTTCAGACTATCTTTTGTCCATCTTTTGTCCATCGGTGTAAATTCTCTGACCTTCTATTGATGATCCCCAAACGATGGAATAATCAATTCATAAAAACAGCATCGTCTCATTGATGGACTTTGATGAGTTGAACAGTGTTTAAAAGAAGCTAATGTGATTTCACATGGAGCAGATTAAAGTAAACAAATTTCAACCCTTTTATTTCAGGTTCTCTGACCTGACCTCCTCAAATGTCAAGCAGTTAAGAACTTTTCACTTGATCGGAGGCTTAGAAATAGGCACAGTGCTGTAACAGAGGCGTATGCACAGGTTCATTGCTGCCTGTTTATGTGTGCAACTATGTGCTGCATAGGCTGGAAGAGGCCAGATAGTTTAATCTGCGACAAACATGAATTTTGAACGGGAGTCAAACATGCCCCCGACCTACTTCATATGCTCATTTTTTTTTTCAAATTTAACCTTTCTCTGGGCCTTGGAAAGATCTATCCTTGAATAGTCCTCAATCTTTAGTGCCCAACAGAGTTTGTATTAATGACAGTAATGCAAGGTTAGTTCCTGTATTATTGCCAGTGTTACTGAGTACCCGGCAATTGCATATACAAGGTTTGCTGTTGTCAGCATATAGCCTTGGTAAATGTTAAAGTTCTGCAAATGTGAGCTTCTTTCTACCTGAGATTGTTGGCTTTAGAAGTTGATTCTGTTCTTGAATCAATACTGTGACTCTTTTGTATTTTGGATTTTAGTCAGTCTATCCAGCAGTAATGCATTTTATAGTATTTAGCCAGCAGATTTGAGATACAGTTGGATCTGTTAGTAATCAGAATTGCAAACAGTAGACTGTTGTAGATGTTCCAGGTCTGTGTCCCGGAACAGTTTTCAAGATTTCATTGCTCACAAATTTTTGTGCATATACTCAACATTTGCATATGTGGCGGCATTAAACAAGGATGTGGTTATGTCATTTGTGACTGCATGGTCACCCTGGTGATGGGCCAGACTATTTGAAATGATGTTCCTGAAGCGTTTCTCCCTCTCCGTAAAGTGGATCAGCCTCGAACTGAATGTCAAGAATGTTCAAATATGCAGAAGGGAGAGTTGCTGCTCTCTATTTAATGATCAATTTTGATCATAAGGTCGTGAAAGTTTGTGCAATGTTTAAAAATGGTTTTGATAAAACGACTCACTGTCTCCTGCTTGATGCTGTCTGTTAATTTGGCAATAAAGTTAATTGACAAAGAAAGTTAGTCAATGTGCTTTGTCACTTGGTAGTACGTTCTGTGAGTCCCATTTGATTTGATGAATCTCTACTACCGAACCTCAGCCGTAGTATCCATGCCTCACATGTCAGCGTTACTTTTATGAATGATGGACAGACCCTTAGAGAATCATTCAGGAGTACATGCACTTTAGATTAGCCCATAATTGTTGAAAGTAATGACAGATTTCTAAAAGGTAGTGATACTACCCAATAACTTTCATGTTAATCTGTTCACTCCTGGGTTGACAGTGACAATGTGCAAGGATTAGATGTAAGACCAGATAAAGTCTGTTATTTCAGTGTCAGTGGTAGTGAAGAAACTACAGCCTGAAATCTTGAAGGTCAAGTTACTTTACACTAGTTTGTGTATTAAGTGTGACCTTTGGGTAGACTGTAGCAATCTCTAAATTTCAGATGTGATGTTGGATTATTCTTTACTGTTGAATAAGATAATTCTTCAAAATTGGTAAGATACAGTTTAGTTTGTTCCTGTAACTAGTGAGTTGCCTTATGCATTTTCTCAAGGTTGGAGTTTATATTAGGAAGTCTGTGTTTCTGACAAGTAGATAGATGTGTGGAATCTTTCCAAACTTGTACAATACATTGAATTTGTCTGTCTGAATTGTAACCAGACAGGTGCCATCTATTAGAGTAGATTGAAGTAGGATGAAAACCAACGTAAAGTCTGGTATCGTTGTTGCCTTAAAATTCATTAAAAATGAAAGAGAGAGAGACCCATGGGGCCACATGGAGAGTTAATCATGTGAATCATACACTACTGATGTTACTACATGTTTCCATGGCAACAAGGCAAATAAGTTCTAACAACTGTGATTAAAGCGATTAGATTCTCACAGCTGCTGGTCATCTTTCACACCGACGATTAATTCCCATCTTCAGTCAGATGCTGCGACATGATTAATTCCACTTTCTCTCAAAGTTAATACAGCAAGTGGGAGAACCTCTTTGTGGCACACAGTGATGAGCAGTGCGAGGGAATAACATGACTGGACAGTCTATAATCTTTCATCTTCATTGTGACATCACAAAGGGAAGGAACAATTTGCAACATGATGTTGTAAAACATTGAATAACCAGATGTTCTTTAGAGTTGACCTAAATACTCTGCTTTGATTGCTGTTGTTTACTTACAGTGGTGGAAAATGTGGTGGTTTATTCCCCCTTCTCTGATTAGTAGCTGACTAGATCGGCGCTGCCAGGGGTGGAGAGGGAGTATTTACCCACTAACAAATCTAGATGTGTGCACTTTTTGACAAAAACTTGGTTCCCGTATTACACGTAATGAGATTTTTTCAGAGTGCCCCTTTTAGACATTAACCCCCTGTCCGTTATTTCAGAGAGCTCTTTGAGACATTTACCAGACCTCCAACTGTCAGAGGGTTTGGCTGGTCCTGGTAGATGACCTTGAATCCAAGCTGAGAGGTGGCACCCTTAGATTACATGGATTCAGTTCTTTTCAGTAAGGGTGAGACAGAATGGCTATGCCATGAGGGTTGCGTTGGCCAAGTCCTTCTACAGTGTAGTTGTCAACATCAGGACTACCCTGAGCTTCCCTGTAAATAGGTCCCGGAGGCAGGGAAATGGTATATACAGTGGTTTCCACTCATTCATACACTTCACATTGCCGGTGGTCTTGTGTTGCATGTTCTTAACTATTTCCAAAATTTCGAACAAAGAAGTTAAGTTTCAGAACAGAAGTTTCTCAATATAAAAAGCATTACTGGCATTCCTGCCAGTGGATGAAAAATGGTCCAGATAATACCCAAACTCCTGTCACAAATGACAAATAATCAGTTATGATCATACAAGGCATTTTCCTTAAAAACACCCACTTGGTTTGTGAGAATATTGAAATTGTAAGACATTTTACAGTAAACTGACTTTCAAGGCAGCCTCATGCATAATTCGTTAGCACAGCGTGATGATATAAAAGTTTCACAGTGGGTTTCCTCGCTTGTGTCACCATGCAACTTCTTACTGTCATGTGACTGCTCTAACATCATGTGACTGCTCTAGGACTTCTAATGTCATGTGATCGCTCAATCAAAAGTTTTGGTGGTTCCAAAGGATCAGTGTCTGAACACAAAGACCCAGAGCAGGTTGAGAGTTGTTGACTTGTTGTTTCATATGATTATGGATTTTACCAGGATATTTTGACTATTTTCTGGCCCACTCTTTAAATGGATGATAATTTAAAAAAAAAATTATTTTGTTGCTGAAGCGCATGCAGAAGCTTAAGTCGTAACTTTCATGCTTCAATCTGTTGCTTTGCTGTATAAGTGAAACTCTCTTTGCTAGATGCACTCAGGTTATGTTGAGAGCGATGTGAAGCAGAAGTGACATACACGTGAGCAACATCAACCTCAAAAGTTTGAACAGCAGTCTGTGCTCGTGCATGCCTTTAATAACCTGGTGTCCTTCTCAAGTTGTAAATTTGGACCTGAGGTGTCACATAGTTCTAGCCTTACCTGTATTCTGTCATTTAGGAGACTGGACCAAAGTGTCACATAATTCTCACCTCTCCTGTATTTTTGTCATTCAAGAGATGGGACCAAGGTGTCACATAATTCATACCTCCCCTGTATACTGTCATTCAGGAGAAAAGTGTTCCATCTGTTAGCTTCTGATCTGAGACCATTTAGTGAAATTGATGAAAGCATACTGTACTTTGTTTGGCCAAAAGAAGGGGAGAGTCTGTCATCAGTTTTTAATATCAGCTGGCATTCATGCAAATTAGGAATTACAGCTTATTAAGATTTTGCTGAGATTTACTTTCCTTTCCTCCTTTCTCATCCTCATTTTCTCTTTATTATTCTTCTACTTCTGATTATGCTTTTATGGCTCTCCTTCCTCCTCTGCTTTCTCTTTTGTATCCTCATCTCATCCCTCTCTTCCTATTCTTTATCCATCTTCTCATCCTCTCATCCCTTTCTTACACTCTGTCTCATTCTTCTTTTCCACTTCTCCCTCCGTCTCTTCCTCTCCTCCACCACCACCATTTTCCTGACCTCACTCAGCACTTATAATTCTTTTTTTTTTCTTTTATCTATGTCTTACCTCAGCCAGCAGATGAGGTGATATCGTTCCTAGAGGAAGGCAGCAGAATGCCGAAGCCAGAGGATTGTCCTGACCCGATGTACAAGATCATGATGAACTGCTGGGAATGGGATGCCAAGAACAGGCCGACTTTTGCCAACATCGAGCGCACCCTGTTAAATCTTGCCAAGTAGGAGTGCCGGTGCCAGTCGCCGTTCACGTGGGTGTCCGGGGAGACTAGTGCAGATGACTGCAATGTGCAACCAAAAGAAACGAGGTGCAAGGGAGAAATAGAGATGTAAATGATTGTCAAATTACTAACCAATCAGTGTATGGTATCATGTCATTGGGTATGATCTCATTGGTACCATAACTTTGGTACCATCTCATCGGTACCATCTCGTTGGGTCGGTACTGTGTTATTGGTACCGTGTCCTGGTACCATGTCTTTGCTTCAGTCTTGGTAGAAATAATAACTCGAGAGAAACCTTTCATAGTGGCAATGTTTGGTCTGTTGATGTTCATTTTCCTTCTCTTGTTCTGAACTGAATGAAGGGGCCAAGCTGGGGCATATTTTAGAGTTTATTCCATCAAACAGTGCTGCGTAAAATGCCCCCTTGTGTAAACACAGAGCATATTGTTAAGTTTTGGTGTCATACTTTAATATCAAAACATCAAAAGACATTTTGTTTGCCAAGTAGTTTCACCTGAATGGTATTGCAATCATCTGCTCCATGTTTAACTACTCTTGTGATGGTAGCACTAAGTATCTGTGGATGAGTTAGTTATCATAAAAGTTTCATTCACCCACAAATCATATTGCACTGGTTTTTTTTTTTTATAGGAAAATCATGAGGGGCCTCTTAAGATTTGGTCTCTTGGACACGGTAGCTTTGACATGTGTATGGGATCTAACATGTGCTGACTCAGATATGCTAGAGATTCATGTGGATCTTTCAGCAACCAATACAGGAATATGCTACGCGTCCCAAGGAGAAGCAAGTTGTGAAAACAATTTTGAAGGTGATGGCTTCAAACAAGCATCAGTGGCATAAGTCCTTCTGCCTTTGGTTGGATCCTTATCACTGAATTAATAGAAAGTCCTAAAATAGTGAAGTTATGTGAATATTCATAACAAAGGCATATTCATGAGACTCCAGCCAGCATGTTCAGTGTAAATACCTCCTATGTTCTATGTTGATGAGTGTATGATCAAAATAGTAAATGTAAGTTTAAATTATGTTGGACATTCTGATATAATCCCAACGAAACAAGATTCTTCAAACTACAACAATTATTCAAAACTGCCCCTTTTTTTGGAGGGGGGACTTATTTTTAGTATTCTCTTCTGTAAGCTCCACCAGAACTTGCGATGTTGAGGTAGTTGGTCCTGATTGTCTGTTATGAAAACAAATTTCAAAATCACCGAATCTTTTCATTCATTTCCTGATCAGTTGCTTGCACTCGCATAAATGTGTTCTTTCTGAAAAATTTTGGAGGAGTTACTAAGCCACAGCTAAAGAAGGACAATGTCCAAATCTATGTACGTCACAAGAAAGCAACACAAATTCTGTGTTAGCTTGTAATGTGTAACAAAGCCAGTACAGTACTTCAGGAGAGACATGCATCTGGAAGTACATCGTTGGTAATGAGTGATCACAGAATGATTGTAAGCATCAAAAAAGGTAATGCCATTTCAGAGGTATTCTGTGTGTGTTCAAACCAAAATTGAATTTTAAAGACCATTTATCCAAATAAATAGGTGGCAAATTTGTGGAAATCGACGATTTAAAGTCACTTTCTGTCTTGATTTGAAAAATAAATGCCCATGTGATCCCATCGCAATGCTATTTGTTATTTGCCCTGATCATGTTTTGTTGCCATCATCATGAGGAAACATTGAAGATTTGTAATATTTTGGTCTTCGAATTTGTGAAATGGTAAAAGAGTACTTGAAATCATAGAAGACGGGTGTCTGAAATTTTATTAGTCAATTAAGTCATCAGTTTTTTTGTTGTTTCACATTCAGTTACTTCCAAGCATGTGAGTAATCCAACTTGAAATTCTGCTTGGTAGCCATTTCGTGAGGTATTACTTTGCCTTTTATTGCTTGCAAAGTTTTGCTCAACTGGTAGGGTTTTTCCAGATAAGATGTGATAATTCATAGTGATATTAACCTCCTTTTTCAATACACTGTTAGTCATATGTTGATTGTTGAGAAATCAAGGATGTAATTATATTCTCTGTTTTTAGTCACCTGTCAAATTTTTGTGTACAACAACCTCAGGTCCTCAGAAAAACACAAAATATGTCTGTCCGAAAGATTACTTGATTATGTTTGAAACCGTCACGTAATAAGTCTGGCCTTATATTTGAAAGTTGCAGGTGCATCGGCCTCCACGAGAATTTAACGTCAGGGAAGCAGCCATTAGCATTGAAAACTAGTCTCCAAAGGCCTGGTTTGGACTCTTGGCTGTGTGGTCAAGCTTGGGCGTGCTGAAGTGTATGACCGATGTGATAGAAAATTGTAGAAGATGCCTCCATGTCAGGTTTATCTGTTTTTTGCACATGTCCAATAGTCGGAAAAGAAAGTGGTTAGGCTGGTTGAAATTCCTTTTGCTTGAAGTTGAGGGTCCCTGCCCTTTAAAAGTGTGCACATTCAAGTGATTTATGCATGGCTACAAGAAGGGGTGGGGGAATGATGAGCAGGGTAAGAGAATGAACTTAATCGGTGTATGGTAACTATAAGTCCAGTAATTTAGTACACACACAGAAGCCAAAACAAATGCTGCTGTTTGCCCTGCCACAAGTTCATAATATATGACTTTGAGTTTCTGATAGTAAAATGTTCTAATGGCCCCCCACATTGTAGTGATCCTTGCCCCTCCCCCCACATCCGTGGTTTCAATGCTTTGATCTGCTTGAACTAATTAGACCTTAAATTGATGTGATCTTTATAAATAAAAGTGATAACAAGAAGACAATGCACCTCATCCCAAGGTTATTTGTCATGAAACAAAGGAACGTTAATAAGAAAAATTAGAATTGTGTCCACTGTTCTACCAATTCAAGGTTTATCCTTTATATGTACATATAATCAGGATTTATCATTGTAAAAATTATTTTTTGTTTCTTTGTAAGTAATTTTGTTAATTATCTCTCATGTTTTGTAGGTCAAGAATGAGTGGGGCCGATTGTAGGCCAGTCAGAGCAAGGAGGGCTTTACTCTTTGTTACATGGTACTGTGCGTTTAGATTGTCAAAGATGGTGTGTCAAAGGTATTGTGCACAATGTGGTACCTAGTATTTGGTGAATATTTAATTACATCTTAGTAGTAGTGTGTGATGTTGACATTGTTAAATTGAGGCATATTAGCATTCACTGTCTCCAAAGATCACCAAACTGCCACATATGTCTTTTCCATTGAGATGGATAGAATGATAGGGAGGTAGTAAAGTTAATCTGCAAAACTTTAGGACATTCTGTTTGAACAATAGAGTTAGGTGTGTTGTTATAGAGAGTCTGTTAAGGCTGGAAAGATGTGGCTCAGTGCTTTCACAGTTTAATAATTCAAGTACTCCCTCAGTGGGAACATTTGAACGACTCCTCTCCAGATTGGATAGCACCAATAAAACCAGAAGCTAGGGGTCATGAGTTGCCAATGAGGAGAAAAGGTGCAGGGGCAGAGGGGTAATGTTTTCAGAGAGAAAGTGCTTGCTTGAAATCATTTAAGTCCATTTTATGGTACATCAATGCTTACAGCTCCATCTTGCATGGTCCATGGCTGCACCTGTCATTGGATGGTCTAGTTGGTACGGAGTGGTGACCTAGCGGTTCACCTTGTGTGATGTCACGGTGTCCTTTTTGTATAGAACCGATGAGTCTTAAATTTTGTCATTCACATTCAATTCTCATTGACTCTTTTAGCATTTCAAACAACAATACAAAAAGTTTTGTCAACATTCTCACCAGAAAGATACTTTTCATGTTTACTTTATTTTGCTGCAGTACATAAAATAGTTTAGAACACTAGCAAGAGTGTGTCACATTTAAAATATGAATGATGCAAAACTTTGCTATCATTCCATAGAACAGTAAACCATGATTCCCCCAAATTGATCAATTTTACTGCACTGCCTTTTCAATTTAATATTTAGTTATTTGTTGTATTGATGCCTTTGATATGTAGGTTGCTCTATTTTGCAGTAAACTCCTCGGTTTTTTGTTTGTCGTTACATCTCCGACCATCATTAAACAGACAGTCTTGACTGCTCTTCTGTTTGAATGTAAAAATGCCTGAAAATGCTGTTTTACAGGAACCTTGAGAAAAGTCCTTTCATTTCAAGGGGCATTTATTGTCAGGCCAGTTGTCAGTGCTTTCTTAAACCCACCCATAGCAGCAAGTATGTCATATTTATGTCACCTACCCCCATGCCAATCTAATCTACTATGCACATAGTATTCAGGGCTTCTCTTGTACATAACCATTGGTGTAGAACTATAAGTACAGCTGAATTTCTTTTAAGTAGATTACAAAAGCATCGTTCAAGTAAACAAGTCAATTGAAGCAACCAGGAGGTACTGTGAGGTGGCACAGTGGTCAGCAAATATAACTGGCCTACGTTCGTAAGGCTAAGGTCCTTCTCTGGTAAACATTAGCAGTGATTGGAATTGTTTCCGTAAGAAATGTCTTGGAGTACCTGTCAGTATCTTTACCATGGAACCAAAATCTGGCCCGTTATTTAAAAACCAGACTTGATTCAGGAGGTGCGATGGAATTCGTAATGTCAGTGAAATTGTTTTACTGTGAAGGGAATGGCTTTTCTCTCATTTCTTGTGACTTTTCTCACATCCAGCAGATCTGTAGATGAAAACTGGAACATGATGAAGACAGAAAGTGAAAAAATATTTCATTTTATCTACATTTTCATGGCTGACAGTTACCCAGACCCTTTGATGACGTCTCATTTGCATCTCATTTGCATCAGGAAGTCTTTCTCCATCCTGCCCAATATTAAGCGCTTTATTTCCCTTTTTTAATTGTTTCAGTAATTGTTTTCTTTTCTCTGTACTATTTCCATGGCAGTATATGACTCACATCCGAGTTGTGTGTTTTACTTAAATCTATACACAGAATCATTTTTACCTGAATTTTACTCCAGTTTTACTCGGAGTCATCTTGTTTTTCTTTTTTAAACTACCTCACTTGTGGTAAGTGAACTCCTGTAATATGCCTATATTTCCTGTTGCAATTTGTTCTTCTATGAAACACACATTTTTTTGTTTTTATCTCGCTATGCCTGCCTCTCTCTTCCTGTTCTTTTGTTTTTTATTTCTCATCCACAATTTATCAAAATGTGCCTATTCTGATGTAAAAACTATGCCTTTGTTGATGGACCTTAATGGAGGAAGTCCCATTGGATCATCTCCATGGTAACTACCTATAGGAGAATCATTATTGTTTTCTTTCTCTTTTTATCTGAATTATGTACCCATCTAACTTTGAGGGCTGCCTTCTTTTCACCCTATCTTTGATTGAAGCATTGTGAAGGAGGTATCACTGTCTATGTCAGAGACAGTGTAATGTTATTACTGTATCACAGACATACCCTTGTGTGTTTGTTTGCTTGTCAATTTGTCTGTCTGTCTGTATGTTAATACTCTAATTGTCAGGAGCTAATACTTTTACCTTTTAATATAGGTTGGGTAATAGTGGTGGGTTGGCTGGGTTTGGAGTTGTTGATCGACACTGGCATTTGTTGACTGCAATCACATTCAGACTTCCAGGTTGGTGTCATGCCAAAAAAGAAATTGTTATGATTCCAGAACTGATTGGATGCAAGATGTTTCACTTCATAATTACACACGCATCTAAAGCAAATTTTCCAAGGCTGAACAACAAGTAGTTTACTAATTCCCAATATGGTCTTTCCATTCTTTTGCTTTTGTGGGACATCAACAATTTCCTTGAATTTTAGAGATCCGCTAGATGTGGAGTAGTCATTTTATCGATGAATTTGTGGAGAGTTTGCTCAATATTTTTTTTTAGAAAGAGAAGGAAGTCACTGTATTTGGTTGATCCACTCTCTATCTCATCTTTTTTACTCATTGATATTATGACCCTGTATTTGTTATTTTATTTCAATGAAATAAAATAGAACACCCATCAGTGTGAACTAAGATCACAAATCATGTCCGGGCAACCAGAAACGTGGATGATTTCATCCGAGCTGTATTTTAATGGATTTCATTTCTGGCGAGATTGCCTCTGTGGCCGGAGTCGTGAAGTGAAGTGCTACAGAGTGAAGATTGAGGAATTCGTAGTTGAGGGATAATCGAGGCTCACATAGACCATGAAACTGTTGACGTTCAATAAGATGGTGGCATTTCAAACATTAATAATTTGATGGATGAGAGGCAACAGAGGATCATTTCGCTGACCATGTAACTGTCACAGTCTGACATTGAAGACACTGACATTTTGCATGCACGAGGTATCTACTTTAGAGTCTTGTGACGTTTATACTGTTTTTTATGCTCACAAGGAGGTTGTCCTAGGTACTTAGAAGTTGAAGTAAAGCCACGTTTAGTCATAGTGTGGGTCGATATGATAATAACCATAATAATACTAGCAAATGAAACAATACATTCTGACTTACTTGAAACATCCTTATGTTTTTCTATGAATTTCCATCGCTAAGATGTGTCACTGTTACTGTTTGTTTTTTTTTTCCTCGTCCTTTGTACCGCTTTATGTTTCATATTAAACAACTTACATTTCATGTTATGGTATCAACTCCTCTGCTCCTATCGGGCTTAATGCATGGATATTGTGGGAGGACTTAAAGCATTTGTTTTTTAACATGGTGTTCGTACAGTTTGTGTTAGATATGATCCATGTACTTTCTTTGTATCTTGTAAAAAAAAAAGGTATGTTTAAGAGTAAAGATAGTTTAGATTGAATTAGTCGCCGTTACACAGCCTGCTTAAAGAAACAAACGAATTACCGTATTTGAATCGAAAAATATTCTACGCAAGATGTCCAGAGAGAAAAAAAAAAACTTTACTTGTTTCATTTAGGTCTTCATTTCTTTTACAAAATGAGAAATCATTACATTATGTCATACCTGTGACGATGTGTGAATTGTCTTTAAAGGTAAGTATATGCGGTGGCCGTGAGTCATGTGCTTAGGTGAAATATGGGATGTTCATTTGGCGAGTCTGGTCTGATTACTTTTTTGTTCACCTTTTTCTCTCTCTCTGTTTACGAGTCATTGTGACATGAGCTTTCAAATGTACCTTTGTATTCATCATCCGTGGACCTGGGTATTTATATTCTTCTTGTACCCTTTAGAATTGATTCTGCCTTCTCCTGTGAATGGTTTTTTTATTTTTACTTGGTCTATTTGACCTTGGACCGCTATCTGACCTTTCGAAAACAAACACAACAGTCTATCGAACTGTTGGAAGTCCAGATTTTGTCCGTCAGCCATTGGTGTATACATTATTACAAGATAGGGTAACCACATGTTTTATCATTATGGAACAGACTTCTCTGTATTGAAAAAGTAAGAATGAAACACCAGTTAAAATTAGAGTTTATCTCCCGCTGATTTAAGAGACATAATATATGTTGAATCAAGTTTGCCTTTGAACGTATTTACTTTCTTCTCGTGGATAATGTGGAACTCACTCAATGCAGCTCGCCATTTGTATACACTGAAAGTGAATGGTAACCTTAAGTTTTACAACATCGGTGTGAGACAATGACGACTTGAGGGCGAGACCCGCCTACAAGTCTCCTGCTAATTCCAAATACGACAAACCCAGAAGTGTCTGAGTCTGATACATCAATCTCTGCCTAGTGTTAAGTGACAAAATCTCGTTCATGACTTCGTGTTACAACTTGATGACTGTATGACAACTTCATTTGGGACATTTACATACAATGAAGCAGAGGTGTGCAGTCAATTGACTTTATTAGCCGATAACACTAGGTGTGATTTAGATTATACATTTAGACGTTAGGCAAATCTTGGTCGGGTGTGGCTTACCACTTTCCCGCAGATTTTTATAGGCTATCTATCATAGGCTATTTTGGACTTTGCTCTTCGGTGACGTTATTCAATAATCACTGACTGACAGCTTTTAAAATATGTTCAAATTCAGACGCGATAGGGATTGCATGAAGTAGCGGTAATTGTTAATGTCAACTTGAGCTGATGCCGTGTCAACTTAATTGTGTACCGGTACTGCGGAAAAATGGGGGTGAAAAAGCAGTATTTGGTTTTAAGCGCGGGATAGTGTCAGTGTCACGCGGTAATAGGATGATCGCTTACGTATATCAAGTCATCTCAATAACGATTGTAATACAGTAAATATGTGTAAGTATATAATACGGTAGCGTATATTTAATGAACGTTTTCTTCTTGTATAATATTGTACTGGTGTACTCTTTGTATTTTCTTGTGTCCGCACTTTGATGCGTGTTGCACGAAGAGGAGTTTCAGGCATTCTACTCGAGTCTCGAGTTCTTTTAAGCAGACAGTGCAAAGCCAGCCCAGTAATAGCATCTGTTGTCAACATATGGTATCATTGAATGGGAGGACATGTTGTGATCTGTTTGATATCAAAATACTGCATATTACTATATTCATGAAAATATGCCTCTTCCAAGAAGCTGCCTTTCGCCATGTTAAAAGAAGTGCCCCTGCAAATATTACGTGTTTCGAGAGTAAATTACTGAAGTATAAGCTTAATAAATTGTTAGAACACGAAATATGTAAACGTTGATCCCATGTGTGTCTCTTCCTTTATATTTTTGGATATCCTGTATGCTGAGTGTATCGAAAGAAATTTATTTAACGAAATGATTCAAACATAGGAAACTTTTTGCGCGTTTGAGAAAATACAACACTTCACTCAAAACAAACCCAAAGCAAGCTCTCCCAAAAAAAAAAAAAGAAAGAAAAAAACGAAGGAGCAACCAAATTTCTGTTGACGGAATGGTTATCCGCAATATCGCGAACTACACGTCTCTCGGTGACTGTGGTTGTAGTTTGGTAGAAGTTTCGGGATTGCCAAAGTGTGTATTTATGAATTTGCATTAGCTTTTTGATTTGTGAAATCTAACCCTAGAAATTAAGCCGAAAAGGTTTGCAAAGGGTTGTAAAGGTTTTCCAAGACTGTTGCCACCGAAAGTGACAAAAGTACTCTTGAAATATATAAATAAGTGAGAACATGATGCTGAACTTCTAGTCTCGTGATCAGGGTAACAAATAAAATGACCATTGAAAATATGACCTGAAAACAGGATTTCGTAGCCAGTTTGATCCTGTGGTCACTACATGCAGTCTGCCCAACACCAGCGGACTCTTTCCCCAAATGAAAGTACGCAGTGTGTGCTGAGCATGTATGGCCTTCGCAGCTTATCGTAGAAAGGTAATTTCTAGAACCCCTCATCGAATCGAACTCTAAAATGAGCTTGCAAAATCGAAATCTTATGGTGAATAACAGTCATGAAGGTACACAGGGGCCTAACGTTAAAACAAACGGAATAGACGAAGATTTCGGAGCAAAACGTTGATCGAGCTATCAAGTTAGGAAGATGTAGAAGATGTAGAATTTGAACAGAAGCCAATAGTTCTTTTCACGAACAATTTCAAGTGTGAGAACGTAAGCATTTGTTTCAATTCTTACGCAGACAAGTGAGGTTTTATTTTTTTCTTTATTAAACATATATGAACCCCTAGTCCCTTATTGACTACCCCCCCCCCCCCCATTAAGATTCTTCCTGTTTTTCCGTCCAAGAGCATGTGAACGGAGTCGCGTGGACGTAACCTGATACTGAAACACATTAAGCGTTACCTGCACGCCGCCTTTTTTCTTTTTCTTTGCCATGTTCTCTCCACGTCACGAAACAAACCCTTATTTGTCCAAATAAGCCCCGAGAGAAACAGTCTGTAATGTACTCGTTTCTTTTTTTTTCTTTTTTTCTTGTTGTTTCATTTATTTTCATTGCTATGTTTTATAAGGAGACTGCCTTAAAAACAAGCAAACAAACAAACAAAACAAACAATCAGACATTACTTCAAACTGTAAGGGTAGCTATTGTTTTAAATTTGGATGGTGCCATAACTGGAGAATATTAAATGTTTCCTCTCGGTTACTTCCTAACATTGGTAAACAACCTTACACGGCATCCCAACTATATGGAGACAAAACACACGTTTAGGCTATAGAAAATATGCCTGAGTGTACCCTTTCGTTGAACCGCAAGTGATAATAAATTTCACAGTCGCCATCTGCTGAAAAAAACGTTAGAGGTTTAAAGGCGGTGGACGTAATTTATACTCTTCAACCTTCTGCGGTAGATGTTTTCATATCCGCTGAATTTCCAGCGGTTTTAGTCTTATCTCTAAAAGAGATAAATTGTTTGCCTCTGGTGATTGAATCGCTGCTAAAGTGAAGGTAAGGAAAAGTCACAATTTATGTATATGTTTTTTTTCTCATGCACTCTTCTTGATGTCTTGTGGTTGAATGTGTTTTATGCATTTTCTATTTTGCCTTTATTTTCATCGTCACGTATACTGTCACATAATCCAGGAGGAACTGAATGACATAACATTGAGTGATTACATTTGGAATCTGATTCTAAACATGTCTGAAAAAAAGGCATCCGACATCACATAGATGTAGAATTTATCAACATATCGAGCAAATGTTGTCAGGACAAATTTTTCTCCTAATCACACAAACATATATCCTTACCTCAATGGCAAGTACCTTTACAAATATTTCGTTCGTGAGTGTATGGATTACGGTAGATGCCGTATCTCACATGAATCAAAAAATGATTAAGTAATGAAAATCGTTGTTCTACATTAGTTTATTAAATTCTTCAAAATTTATCTATCTGTCAGTCATTATACAACTTGTAAGGCACCGATGAAAACAATCTCGAGAAATCGTAGACAATCAAAAGCAGCCAGTTTCAGTTGAGATAATACAAAGGTTTCTTTGAGTCTTTTAGATGCTTCACTTGAAACATGGAGTGATTTAAAAAATTGGCTAGGGAGCACAGTCTAACAAGCAGATTGCTACAGATCAGCCTTCTTCGTTATGCAAAACTCCTACTCCTACATTTAAGTCACATCTGCTCTACATCTAAGATACGGTGGTTCTAGATCGCCGAAATCGAGACTGGAGTAACGACGGGTGGCCGTATGTAGAGTAAGCGGTGGCCCCACGGTCTCCTCAGGGCGTATCCATATATTTGTCAGGCCGTATGGTGATCGCAGTAGGATTATAACAATAAGTTACAATATTTTTTTTCAATTTTTTAATTCCTACGTTTGCCATAGCTGCAAGAGAAACGTCGAAACCATGCCGTAGAGTGGTTCCACGGTGACCATACGGCGGACGTACGGTGACCTTGCTTTTGTTGTGCGGCTACCCTGCCTGAATGGTTGCTCCAGCATGACTCATCGGAGACTCAATTGGTCTCGTCCTACCCACCTTTAACCACCCATCTCATTTGCTGCCCTGTCTCTCTCTCTCTCTCTCTCATTGGGAGATTCATCCCAAACTTGGAATACTCTCCGAACTTGAACTTTGCATGAAATACCAGTGGTGACATAGTCCTGTGCGGCGTAGCCCCTACAATCCAGGTGTTTATCGGTGGGATCAACCTAGCCACACGGTTGTCGTATGGTCCTCCTGAGGGTATCTTGAGGGTACCTTGCGTCTGCCTCCATCTTTGTAAAAGCCAAAACGCGGTGAGAGAAGCCTTAAGGTGACCGGGTGTCGTCACTTTAAAAGTCGTACGGCGGTCGCAGGTTTTCGCTCTCCATAAATTCAGAATATCCCCTACGGCTACCCTGACATTGTACTTGTTTGTAACAGTGGATATGCTGTGGGGGCACTATATCTCCAATCGCAACTGAACGTGGATATTTTAGACCCTACGGGCGCCATGGCAAATGTGACTCAGGCATTAAGGTATGGCTATCGATAAACTACGGTATTGTCCGATGATGTCCCGAGGTTTCATCTCCTAACCTTTGTTACGCTTTTGCATGTTGCATGCTGCCCCCCTCCCCCTTAATAGTGATAACCACTCGTTGTGTTCACATAGTAAGAGGACAAGACAAGATAAGACAATAAGAGTATTGCCAGATACAATCTTGTAATGGTTTTTGTTAGATATGGGTCTTGTATTAATTACCATTGTTTTGGGACACTTTCCAGATCCAAAAATTCCAAAGTTAACTCAACGATTGGAGGGAATTTCGGAAGTTTAGAGACTATTGAATGATGACAGGAAGTTGAAGTTGCATGAGAATTAACTTTTGTAAACTGCAGAGAAAAAGCACTTACAATATTCACCTGCCTATAGGCTGTCGATGTAAGGTTCCTACTTACTCAATAGAAAAAAACTGATATATCACGAAGAAATAATATTCACAGTTTCACAATTTTTTTTATGCTTTACTTCACTTATGTCTTTTCTAAATGCATGTCATTATTTATTGTATTATTCCAGTTGCCACTATACTAACAAGAACACTTTTATAGCGATTTTCCTCTAGATATAGATGATCACTTGGGATTGTTAAGTATGATTGATGCAACAGAAGTTTAAGACAATTTGATTAATTGGGAGGGGGGAAGGAAACAGACGCTTTGTGACTGAAATTATTTACGACACCGCTGCAGGATCTTCGCTCAAACTTAAGCTATTTCTGCTGCACTGAGTGGTTGATTACAGGTTGTTACCCCAAATCGATTATGTTCAATGAATTAATAAAGAAATATATTTTTATATTACGCGGTTATTTGGCGGTTATTTGTCGATTTTAACGGCTACCCTTAACAAGACTAACTGAACCTCGTGACATCAGGCTGGTTTCCATTGAATGACATTTCTTTTGCGATTTAATGTCGACTTACAAATTTAATTTGATATCGTCATATTAAATCATTTAACCTAGCCAAAAAGGTAAAGACCTGCATGAAAAAATAATCCAGTGGCTCGGTCTATACTTTATTTTGTCATTAATTGATTTAATGTTGACATGCAATGTAATAAACGTTGTCAAAAACTTAACTTAATTCTGCCATTATAATTTGGCGAATTTTGTCGTCCGTGGCAAGCAATTAGACGCACACTTCCACAGCGGTCTTTTCAAATCAGCCACTCACCCGCCGACGGTTTTGAAGTACTTTAAGACAGGATCATCGTGTTCGGAGCCTAGATTAAAGACAATTATTCTTTTTATCATAGGCTGTACACATGGTATAGGTGAGACACATTCACTGAACTTTTGTGAACTTCAGTTCATTGTTCAGTTTAGGGTAACTTTATTTCAATCGCAAATCAAATTTAATGACAATTACAGAGCGAACTAAAGTACAATCAGCAATTAAAGAATGGTAAACATTGCGAAAAAAGAAAGGTAATATAGATGGGATGATGAGATGAGATTGAAGTGTGACAACTGAAGCGCCTTTTGGTTGTTGACACACAGAAACGACAAGGAAAGGGGAAAGAAACAAAAATGAACAACAGTCACTAGAAAATGCACCGAAAAATAAGAAAAGGAAAATCAGAGGTAGCTTGCAATGAAATAAGCTTTTAGTTTTCTGTTAAAACTAAATACAGTCTTACACTGGGTATTCTCTGGAGATATGGTGTTTCGGAGTTTTGCGCCTATAAATCTAAGACTGATTTGCGTAACAAGCTTTCATTTATTGTTCCATATTGGTGATGACCAAACTCTGTTAGGAAAAGAAGAAAGAAAGGGACAAGAACAGAGAAGAGGTATCCGTGCAAATTAAAAACAATGCATGACCATCAGCGGAAATTTACCAAAATTTTATGTCATCCACACTGTATACTTTTAACGAACATTCCTATATATGTAATGGGTCTATACTGATCATAAGTTTCCACAGTAACTGATGATATCCTACCAGTGCAAATTCACAGAAGCAGAAAGGTTTATCCGCACACTTTTAATTAAACTGACGAAAAAAAAAACCCTCCTGTGCAGTTTGCAAACATTAATCTGGATTTTGGCTAGACTATACCGTAACTGTCAGTGTAATTTAACCAAACCTAAGTTTGATAAACTTTTTAATCAAGGCATCGGGGTACGGTGAGCCTATTTATTTTGACTCCCTTGAAGTCTCGGGTAAACCTTCTAGTTAAATGGAATAACCTATTCTAATCTCTCAAGTGAGTGAAGAATAAACGTTTTAAGAATTCTATCGTACTTGTTCTTTGATGTTAGCAGTATCCCATCGATGTTGGCCTCTCGTTTGTTGGCAGATGAATAAGATTTGAAGAGGTGAACATGGTGAGTTGGTTAAAATACACCATTGGATATGACACATGTTCACAAAGAAGATGACATACCCCAAATACGAGCTAGTGTAAGATGGGTCCCGACTTCGAAGTTTCATCGTTTACTAATTAGAAGTTAATCAACCCTGAACCGTGCATTGGAAAAGGATAATGCACGATCGGGATTAATGCAAGCGGTACACGAGCTGATGGGGGGGGGGGGGGGCAGCCCGAGTGCTTCCAGTGACATATTAACCCCAGAGAGATTGCAAGCAGGGCTAAAGTTGATCTACCTTGTTCATTCACAAACCGTGAGATTTTTATGAAAAAGACAAAAACAAAGAAAGTTTAGGTTTGTATACATTTTTATTGAAAGAAACCTCGAGAACAGGAAAACACGATTAACAATGTGTCAACAATTTTCAGTGGACACGATTTAAAAATTACCGCCACTATTGTTTGCTTAAGACTGCAGACAACAGATAATGTCGATCTATGGGTTTATTGAATTTATATGCGATGGTTTTTCTCTAAGATTGACAGTGTTTTATACCAGGACAATGCACTGTCACCTGACTAAAAGGGACCTATAGGAGTTGAGGATTCTTACCAAGTAAGAATGAGTGATGTGTAAATCAGTATTTACATTTTTCACCTCGCTTTAGCGGATCATATGCTGTCGCTATGCTTTACTCTGTTTACGAACTTTTAAGAAACTTCCCGATGAGGACATGCCCTTGTAATATTTCATTCATCCACAAGTGACTTCTTCAATTTTAATGAACTTTTCCATTGCACTTCAATCTCAATATCTCAATATTAAAGTTTTCTTTTTCTAATTCAAGATTTCTCGTAAAGTTTAAGATAGAAATGAAGACAAGAATGATACAAGTCGAAAGTTGCTAAGATAAATTTTATATTAAAGTTATAGGGTAAAATCATTTTTTGGATTAAGGCTAGAAATCCCAACTTTATTAGATCCACGGTGTACCTCTCTGAGGTGTCCTATCTGCATACTTGAAGATAGATGATGATGATCCTAACTTTCGTTGTGTCCCCCCCCCCCCCCTATTTTGACGATGACTTTAATCTGTACCTAAGAGACTGAACTGTAAGATCATCCTATTCAGCTTGCTTCATTTGATGGGCAGAGAGGTACGTGCCTAGCCATTTCGATTCATATGTGTCATTGAAATGTACGATGCTGCTTTGTTCCAGAAAAGGATCATATTGAACCCTACGTGAATATGAAGGCTCGAAAGACAACGGAAATCACGAAGGTATTGATCATGCATTATTTCCAACTCTCCCCTTACATACCTCCACAAAACTACTATACTCTCAATGTAACGAACCACGTGACTCTATATAGCATTTTACGCTGACCGCATGTGCATTGACCTCATACACTCCCGTCTACTATATCAGTCACGATGACTCAAGGAACCATACGATATTGTCTTGAGATGCTCTGATAAGGTTAAAGCCTTTGCCAACCTGAGATATATTTATGTTCCCACTAAAGCAATCTTACTACCGTTCTTTCAGGTCCACCTAAATATTTTCGTCTTGAGAGGGACATTGGTTTTTATCTGGTCTAATCTCGTGATTATCGTGATTATCGCGGTCTTATCAGGTGATTATCGATATTCGTCGTTATCATCTTGTGTGTGTTTGGGTGTGTGTGTGTGTGTGTGTGTGTGCGTGTGTGCGTTTGCAAATGTTGGAAATGTATTGGATTACACACCTTCCAAACAGGTAAGTGTGATTTAGAATAGCATCCCCCTGTTCCAAACGACGGTAACACCGACAATAGAGAAATACCCCGATTAGAATAGCACCTTGATAGTGGTATTTACAGCCGCTACTATGATAGGAATGTGCTTAGAAGTTAATTTGAAACTTTACCTCGCTTGGTTGATTGGGAGTTATCAACCTTTTTTGTGTAAGTTGTTCAAGGGGGCTATTTTACACATGACTTTCCATTACCTCGATTGCCTGGTGTAAGTCTCTATCTCCATTCCTGTAATTAAGTATGACTTCTTCGATTATGCAATGGAAATTCCATCGACCGTATATCCTAATACGGGTATACAAAACAGTGTTTGTACAAACATTGTCGCATGTTGTTTATTGTGTAACCCTTGCACGACTCTCGATTTCAGCAAAATAAAGTTATTTAGGAAGCCAAATTTTCTTTGTTCTCGTCTTTTTCACGAAAACCTCGTCGTGTCCGAAAGAGAAAGGTTTATCCACCCTGAACTTGTGCATTAGATAGAAAATGAAAGGAAAAATATAAGAAACTCTCGGCGGGGGGCGGGGGGTGGGGGTGGGGGTAATGCCACCAGTGGATGCACTAGGACAGTGCCGTCGTAAACTTTTCCATTCATCCCCCATCGTGCATTATCCTTCTTTTTTCTTCTTTAAAGCATGGTTAATCTTTAATTCGCCCGTAGTAAATGCCTCCATTTGACAGTCGAGGAAGTTTGTATCATTTGTATTTTCTCGTTTTGTGTTTGAGTTTCTGTGTCTCTATTTATCACTTCTGTTTAATAGTGTACTCTTCCAGAGAGAATACATGACACTTTAAAATTAACCTCAATTTCGTAGCATAAACGTGTGTAAGCAGTACCCCCTTTAAAAAAAATGCATGTTGAAGGATTTCTCTGTTTGGTGGTTCTGAACCTAATTCTTCGATTTCCACCTTGTGTGTGTATGGGTCTATGCATGGATTTTTTTATGTAGAGAAGCAGGGTGTGTGCGTGTGTTTATGTGTGAAATACCTTCGAGTGTTAAGTTTGTACTTACAGTATTTTCTAAGAGTTGTAAATTTTCCAATGATGACAGAAAATATAATGGCATCCTGAAAAATCGCACCATTATCAACAAATCATTGTCACTAAAATCGATCAAAATGAAGAAAATTCCATAAAGAAGAGAGAAGTAAAATGTTGTCAGCATGGCTTACACTCGATGGAGAGTTAATCGTTTCAAATTACACTACATTCATTCTGAAGTTTACAATCAGGGAGAGAAATTTCTCATTTCCCTTGAAATATGGCCTACATTCGCCATCTCTAGAGAGCGACAGAGGCAGAGAGAGGTGGATGTGGAGAGATAGAAGAACGAAAGCATCCGATATTTACAAAACCTGTTTTGACTTGAAAAGTTAGCGTATACTGTCAATGTGTCGTACTTCTACTATAAGGTTACCCGCTATTATTTGATTAAAAGTAAAATCTCTCTGCTTCAAGCCACTCTGCGGTGGGAAAATACCGGCACGACGTCTTACTTTTATAAGGACGTGTTCTGGATTTGTTTTGCATCTCTATTATCTATTCGTGTACGGAACTCAGGGTGTAATACTGTAGTACTTATTGCAAGTTGAAAGAGAAATCTGTGTCTACTTTTTAACGTTTTTGTCATGAAAATATCTCAAAACAATATACGATGACAGTGTATCTTATATACTTAATTTATTCTTTGCTAAAAAAAATAGGGAGTTACTCTTCCTTGAGAGTCATGTATGATTGCTTATATATGTAGCAGTTTTGAGAAATATTTCGGTTACCAAATCCAACACTAGCCTTTAGTCGGTGATCTAAGGTCTCCATAACTGGGACAATTCGTGATGCATGTGAAACATCTATGGAGGCGATTAACAATATTAAAGGGGGTTGATAGTCTCAACAGATCTCACGTGATGTCAGTCTTCCTCTGATAAGTCTCTGCAATTGCCAGCTAGTTTACCGTCACGGTTTCTCTGATCACGCACTCGTGCACAGTGAATAACAATTATGGTAAGAAAGAGAAGTGTATACACGCACCGTCGGTTCTGGGATTATCAACAAGAGAGTGTCTCATTAATGTCTCACATGAGGCATTAATGAGACCATCGATCACCTTGAAACAAAAAGAAAGATATATATTTCGTGGAAAAATGTAATTAAAAACAAAGACCGAATCTAGATTAATTAGGCCTAAAGTGTATTGTTTTAAAGGGGCTTATTAATTTAATATCTTTTATTTTATGACAAGTTTAAAGGATACCATTGCATGTCAATACTTCTAATTAGTCTTATTAGTCACGTATCTGTTCGTACAGTTACTGAAAATGGACAAGAAAAGCTACTTTTCAAGTTTAATCATTGAAATCGCTTATGGTTAATACCATATTCGGTAAAAGAGTGTCCATTAATTACCCTATCTACCATTAATGCTCCAGCGTTGGTCAGCTCTGTATACTCTCAAGGGTTAAAACTTATGTAGCGCGTACACTTATCTTACATTATGCCTTTGAGCAGACGAAAGAAAATTGTTTAAAGAAAATAAAAGTAAAACATTTGAATAAATTTACATCACATTTCACGATAAGAAAATTTTCAGAGTATAAGAAAAGATTTAAAAGACATGCAAAAATATGTATTAAACCTAATGTCTTAAATATGGGTCCTTCAAATTCAAAACAATAACCTAAAAACATAATTTGGAATGAACTATAAAAAAGGGCTTCATGGAGCTTACATAACACAAGAAATCTTCTTTTTTCTTGCAAGAGAAGTTACGTGTTTTATTTTAGGATTTCGTTCATTCCATTATTTGGGTGCTGTATGTGTGAAACCTTTTCTGTGATATTCAGTGTGACCTCCAGTAATATATAAACTGTTGGACGATGATCGTAAAAAGTTGTTATGTATTTCTGTTATCGGAAAAAAATTATTCTCTCAAGATTGGGTAACATTTTTTTATTTTGTATAACATTATCATTCTTTTTTGGACATGTCTGTCAAGTGTCTTCCACCTGAATTCATCTGTCATAATACGGTGCACTTTAAAAATTATTCTAGCAGCACTTTTTTGCAGCTTTAAAATTCTTTCTTTGCTTCCGGCATTACAAGTTCCCCACAAAAGACGACAATAATGCAAAAATGGTACTATATATATGTTGTAGTAAACAGGAGAAACCTTATCCAAAATGGTTTTATTCGTCTCATATATGTGCGAGTCTAGTGCTAATTAAATTACATAATTAATTTGCCCATGCCTTGCAATCAATTCTAACGCTTAAAATTTTACTTTCATTTACACTTCTGAGACTATGACCATTTACAGAAACATTTAAATTTCCATCATTCCTTGCAGCCCTCTGTTCCTTACAACCAATTAATATAATACTTGTTTCATAGGTGATTGTAACCATCTTGATGTTTTGCACCATTTATCTTACATTATCAACATCTTCATGCAGTTAGGTTATGTTAGATTTTCGTTAACTCAGTTACACTTGCATGCAGAGTTAAATTGTCAGGGTACATGTCTGCAGCACAATGTTTTAAACACAATTAAAAATCATCAATATATCGTAAAAATAACAAAGGACAAAGCATTGAGCCTTAAATGTGGCACTTCACTTTCTATTGTTAAGATATGATGATTTAGTTTCATTGATTTGAACATACTGTCTTCTTTCCTCTAGGTAAGATACAAACGAAGCAGTTTGAACCAAGATACGAGAACGAAAAAGAAGGGTGGGGGGTACTAATATTAAGGGGGGACTAATACTGTCATTTTCAGGACATGAAAGTACTGCCATTCATGTCAAAATCGAACATGCCTGAATGTTACATGGGGTAAGAAAGCAATAACCTACATTAAAAACGTCATGTAACTTGTTCGTCATTTCCAGTGTCTTAACAGATGTTGATCTTGTAAAACGTCTTGGGCAAACAATGTTCTTCCTTTTAACCTACACTGCATCCTTTCATACTTAGTTTTTGCAAGTACAGCAGATACTGGGACAATTACTTTTCGCGGTTATTTTAGAAGCGATTGCAATTTAATATTAGCTGTATAAATAAAATGTATAAGTGAATTTCACCATTTTTTTCTCTGCACAATATTTGACTTCGTGTCAAAAGTCAAATATTAGAATGGAAGAACAGTGCAAATACGCTTGTGGGGAAAACGTTCTTGTTAATATGTACAAAAAATAACTACATAACGTATAGTTTAATCACAAAAGAAGAAAAAATCTAAAAACAACAGGAAGGATATAGCTCCCAGGTTGTTCTTTAAGATAAATTAACCGCATTGATGGCGGAAGTCTTAACATTTCACGTTTCAACATATATAACACCGAAAAACACTAGTTCGTAAATATGTTTAGTATTAAAGTAGATATTCCTCCCGCAATGCAGCATGAAGTTTCTTGGCGTATATACTCTATTGATTTCAGAGTTTCCAAGTACCGTCCTTGCTTACATTCTTGACATTTATGGGCTAGGTGGCGATCAATAGTTCTTATCGATTTGATATCGATTAGTTACCGATGCATCTTTGAGTGCAGTACCATTACTGGAACACATGAACTTAAAGATCCCCCATACGAAAACGGATCTGGATTTAGCATTTTTGTTTTTTTTTTGTTTTTTTTTGTTTTTCCGTGCTATGCTTACGCTTTTTAAGTCATTTGCAATATACAATTAAATTAGATTGTAACATCTTGGTTATGACTTGAGTGTAACCAAATCGCTGCCCAACACGAGCTAGTAACTCTTTAATTCTTCTGATAAGGGGTATTGTAGAGGTATCCCCCCGAAAAGGATGCTATACAGTTTTGTATGGTATTCTTATCGTCCTGTTGACTGTTGAGGACTTTACTGAGGTGGAAAATGAAGAGTGGATGTGGGGATACTCTACCGGTATGGTTTTTATGGCATTTCAATGATTACCGGTTTTCATTCTCTGATAAATAAAAATTTAGCCACGTTTCCCCGAAATCGAGAGCATCTTTCATGTTAATCAATTTACGGCATAAGAGAACTGTACTTCATATACTTTAATTAAATTAAATAAAAATCGGTCCTACGGATGTTTCTCTGTTTGTGCGATTTTAGCCTTTTGTCACTCAAATGTTTGTCATCCTGTTGTGTGTAATGTATAACGTTTTTGTTGTGGAAGGTTTCACAAGACGATCAGTTCTGTTCAAAATTTGGTTTGTAGTCGTGTCTCTGACAGACAAAAATTTAAGCATCCTCTGTAAGGATGATATATTAATGTTTCTGTAAACACTAAATAATCACAGACGTCACTAATGACTTTCCTGAGGGGAGAGAAATATTTACAGCTCACTGAATAATGTAACATAATGTGACTAACAATCTAACCGACCAGGGTCGTGCATTCTCAAAGAAAACGGTCCTGCTGCTCCATTTACATATCGATGATGCCCAGGGTGTTAAGCCCCCCCCCCCCCCCGAATATTTGTTCCATTGATGGACCAATTTCCAACCTGAATTGGTCGCTATGGTGATTCCTGCCCTCTAGTGTGTAGATAATCAACAAAGGTTATACTTAAAACAATGGTGTCTCGATTAAAATCTTTTGCAAGAAACATTCAAACCCCCTTTAATTAAGTTTCATTTAATATTACTTGTGTAACTTTTATAGTTGTCCAGCGACTTGACCTGAAGACGGTGGGGTATTAGAAACGAATGGAAAATTCTAATTTGGTTTACATCATTTCCGTTTGTTCTTGAAATGTAACGATACATCCCGAGCATTGATGGGCGTGAAGAAAAGGATGACGTACTAACCCCTCTCCATGTCTTAATACTTTCCCCTAATAGCCCATATCCCTATTGTCGGTATCCCCACAGTCCATATCCTTATAGCTCATATCCATATAGCCCATATCCCTGGCGCCCATATCCCTTACAGTCCATATCCCGATAGTCCATGTCCCTTTGGGTCTCGGAGATATCTTGACGTCTTGGTCGAACTTTCTCCGCTGTAGTATCCTCACAACCACCGAGAAATTTCTGTCACTTGCTTTCTAGCTCTTAGTATTGATGTTAAACAGCGCCATCGATTAGATCTTCATGCGAAACTATCGTTGATATGAAATGACAACCTACAACTAGAACTGCATTTGCCCACAAATACGCATAATTGTAGTGCGTGGTAGGCTAAGTCCTTGTTGTTGGGAATAAGCCAGTCTCTGTGGACCCACTCCTCATAGGAGTA
The DNA here is from genome assembly GCA_021234535.1 of Stichopus chloronotus. NCBI lineage: Eukaryota > Metazoa > Echinodermata > Holothuroidea > Aspidochirotida > Stichopodidae > Stichopus > Stichopus chloronotus. The sequence continues at coordinate 6,233,838 of CM037836.1, forward strand.
AGCATTTTTTGCGTAAGGCAGTGCCGTTTCCTGTCGAACCCTTTCCCAATCCATTCTTTTTATTTGTATCACACTGGACGAAACAAAAATTCCATTGGATCTCTCTCATAATGTGGTAAAGTTGCCGACGCTTATCGTTACTACATACCGTACGTCGTACAAGCCTGTACTGCTCTGAGTTTTAACGAGTACTCTAGTACTAGCTGTATATATGTCAAAACTGTCTTTCTGTTTCACCACTGAAATAGAACATGAGAGCAGTAGGCCTACATGATGCTGTAGAAGGACGCCATGTTGTAACCACTAAAAAGCATTGAAGCAGCACACGATTCTGCGACATCATATTTAAACACCATAGCGGTGTATTGCACACCAATTTTGAAACAACATTGACACTCCACGTTTATCACCTCATTGGGAAAAGGCCGAACCACATTCCATGACGTTTTCTGGAAATTTATCCGCAGGGCTCTCCCATCACTTTAACTCCTTAAATCGTTCTTGTAGTCGTGGCATTTGCTTTTCCTTAGTAGAGTTTGATTTGAAGACGGCCATAGCTCGCACTTACTGCTATTACTAAAAGATCGCACATGCATATCTGTGTGAACTAAGTTACATCACGCGTAGGTGAGGCGTTATGAGCCATACAAGGCTCAACAAAAGAAATTGCTGGTCGACCAGTAATGACAAGATTGTAGTTCGGCGCACTACAATAAATATTCCGCTTTTAATACGCTTGTTTATATATAAAGTCGACTACTTTCGGCATGCAAATTTGCAATGAGATAAACACGAAAAGTACGAATGTGCAACATTCGATTCAACATTGTCTTGCAAATCTCATTCATAAATTGTATCGTCAGACAAACCACCTCCTCCTTCTGTTGAGAGACCCCCTCCAAAAAGAAAAAAAAAACTAATAACACAAGAAGATGTAAAGCCCTGTCCGGTTACCTTGGTATTCTAATTCTATTTTTGTACCTCGTGGCGTATTGCTGGGTCCTCACAATGACTCGGTGGACATCTCACATTGGTGTCACATAAATTTTAGGAAACGAATGTGGGTCTACTCTTTTATATGTACTGATCTATATCTGTCTGTCTATCTGTTTGTGTGTACAAAGTTAAAGACGTTGCTGAATTGAAACTGGTTGCTCAAAACCTACAACCAGAGTGACACTACCGGATTGTTTTGTGGCACTGACAGGATTCTTTGCGAGTAATGTCTTCAAAGAAATAATTAACCATGCAAGAACACGAAGAAGCTACTGGTACCGAAGAGGTTCTGAAAAAAAGAAACATTTGTGGCTAAATCATGATCTCGAGACATGATGGAATGGACGGCATAGAAAACGGGAAGGGGGGGGGGGGGGACTTCGGGGCAGTCCGAAATATCGCTCGGTCAAGTAGATATGCCACCAACCCCAGTTTCCAAGAACAAACACCCCTTCTACAATCTACATAGGTAGGGGGACTGAAGGGGAAGTGCTGTCTCCTGTAATCTCAGAGGCATTTTATCAAAACATTTCTCTGCCTGTACACTCTGGCTCGCGGTGGCACTCCCCGTAGATAGAGTTACCCTTGCAACGCAAGGCTCCAACAAGTTGCTACCCCCCCCCCCCCCCCCGTCCTCAGTCTTGCAAAATTCTGCAGACATCTCTGATATGACAGAAACTTTAGGTCAGATGCCCCCCTCCCACACACACACTGAGTGCTATGTGGGTGATGCGTTATCAAGGAAATGTGAGCTTCCTGAAGGATGAATTACCTTGGAAGTTTTTCTAGCGGTATTTTCCTCTATTAAAATTACAAACATCTGACAAAGTAATCAGGAAATATGAGAATAACAATGACAAATGCAGACATTACTTTCTGACACTCAACAGCATCTGAGAGCCTCTTATGTTTATCAATTTTCCCAAAGAGGAGCACATTCCACCCCTTATACTCCTTCTCGGCGCCTCGATCACAATCCATGTAGGTCAAAAAGGTCTTTATTATCCAATAATATGGTGTCGTTTTGGTCCGGCCACAAACGATCAATAAACATCAGAGAATCTAATTATTGTACAGAACAGTCAGATGATCGTGAATGATAAATGATATGTCATAAGATGTTAATTATCTTTGATTAATTTTCCTCTACCTTTAGTTTCCAGAAGTAACAGTTTATAACATGAGTTACTGAAAAAAAAAATCGATTTAAGCGCCAAATTTCTGCGAAAATCGTTTCTCTGTAACTATGTAACTTATGCAGACAGACCTACGTATCTGCATCAGCCTTGAATGCCCGGAAGAGTTGAGTCATGCAAAGAACGTAAAAGTTAATGCACTTGTGGTTTGAATTAATCAGTTAAAATAATTTGGTTTTGTTTCTTCCGTGAGGTCTTTTCGTAGACCTACAGACCACCGTACATCTCTCGTTTATAACTCCACGTCTCAGTGATCTTTTCTCCACCTCTTTTCGGAGGTAGTTTGCCAGGTTTATTCCCCTGGAGGAATAACATCCAACACGGACGTTAGTTACGATCAAATCTTGGAGCCTCGACACCAAAGACGTACGCTCACCATCCACACACAAAAAAATGTACGATATGACCGGCATAGGCTACCGTAGTTTTCTCACGCTCACGATCTTTAGACCCAGCGTAACATACAGCGGAAGAAACGTACGCACAGTCCAAAATGTTTTAATTTCCAACGGAGGACTTATTGGAGAAGGTAAAGTGCAGCTGTTTTTTTTAAGTCCTATTCTCTTGTATGTTGCGCCTCTGTCTTGTTACGTCCATCGAGTTTGTTGGAATTACAAAGTTCTACTTGGGATTATTGTGATGCAAGGTTGTTTTGTTTTGTTGTGGTGTTTTCGTGTTACTTACTCAAGCGCATCAAAAGGTGCAAACCGATGTAGCTACACACTTCACATGTGCACCACCTTATTAAAACAGTGTGACAACAGAAAAGAAATCAGCTCTCCGTTGCATGTGAAGTAGACTCCGCTGCTGAACACGTGGTTTTTGGGGAATATACTCGGTTGGACTCTGAAGATTGTATACAACCAAGAAACCTGTATTCTCTTCTCGAGTGAGCTAGACTAAGATGAGGACTATTGTTTCAACACATAACAACACTCAACAGTGAGTTACTGTGCGGGAGTCTTTGTCTTTCTTGGATGTTGGCCTATTAGGGTCTTTAAGTTTAGTTCGTTTTGGTTGTCAGTCGGTTAATGTGATACCTGCTCTCTGAGTTTTAAGTTAATCGTTACCCATTCAAGCCAAAACATTGGTCTGTCTGCCAACTTACCACCATCATTACTTATTTAATTTTCATCAAAAGTGGAAGGGACGTACTCACGGGATATTACCGCTCGTGGGAATGGAGCGAGGCACACGCCATGCACACACGATTGAAGCAATGACACTTGTATACAAAATGTACTGTTTCAAATTTATTCCGTTGCCTCGTCAAATAAGTTGGCCCGCTTAATTACATCGAGCCACGTTTAGCTTTTGCAGTAAATTAAATTAAGTCAGGGGGGTATTGTCGGTTCCACTGGCTGTTGTATGTGTCAACCACAGCCTGGAAAACAATGACAATATAGCGATGGCGGCAAGCTTGGAGGCTTTATATCTCATCTGGACTATGTCTTCCGGCCCAAACTAATATATCCTTGAGAGAATTACATACTAACTAGATACGTTTGGACGGTAATTAGAATGGCAACCAAACGCGCGATACAAGCAACAGTTATTTGTGTCGGGAATGCTGCAGCCAGCAATGTCATTAGTTAGTGTGGTAAAGGGTTAAATTAAGGACATTAAATTACGATCTTAAAACAAGATTTATTCAAGTCTTTGTAAGTACTTTTTATCGTTTATAGAAATACGCCAAAGCAACACAACATTCACTCAAGCGTTATAGCAAAGAAACAAAGAAATTATGCCAGCATTATTGTTTTAACGATTGTATAACAGGGAATTCGAAAAAAAATCTTGTTCCATTACACAAAGCAAAAACTTAAATCTGTCCAAGGTTAAAGTTATTTAGATCTACACCAGTTTATTGACTGTGGGAGAAAAATTTTAAGCGACTGGCCTTTTTGAGTTCGCAGAAGTAACCAGTGTAGGTTTGCGTGTGCGGTTTTTATTTTTCTGTCTCTTTTATTTGTAATTGAAATTTGCCCTTGGTCAGGTTAGTTTTAATAAAATCTTAGGGGGTGCAGAGAACGGTCGGAAGGATTACATTCCGTTTCTGACCTTGTCCATTTACTAATATACACGTCCTTGTATGTGCAGCTGTTCTGGTGCGTGTGTGCGCGTGTGTCTGGGTCTGTGCATTCCGTGTTTGCGTTTCTCTCGTTTAGAACAACCTAAGGCCACGTCACCTGAAAAAAAGAGGGTAGATTTGCTACATCTGTATGCGTTCGTTATGTAGAAGTTAATAGACGTAGCGTTTTTAAAATGTGCATGTAGGACGTCGATTCAAGCACTAGCATGATATAAACTACCCTTTTCATAAATTATTTGATAGCATACAAAATACATGCATGGTATACCAGTACTGGCATAGGTCCTTCGTTATATCGGCACAAAGTGCTTTTTCTGCGTTACTATATTACGCTAATCACCGCACACATACCGCATCATGCACTGTCTTCATTTAGTCATTTCAATCGGAGCACCTGGGAGATTGCGTCACAACAAGAATTCAAGTCGTTCCTTCCATTTTGATATTTCAAGGTCAAGTTCGCGGAAGCAAGCCTCGTCAGCCGTGAATAGTTTGTCAGCTGTGTAGCACACATAAGAAAAGTGCCCGAAGCATTAGGACGTGTTTCAATCGATAACATGCATAGAGTTATAACATTCCTTCAGTACATGTAATGTCGACAAACAAAGAACGAAGAATCTAGTCACTGTTGAGTTGAGGCTGTGAAGAGTAACCCACTTAAAACTGAATCAGCTTAAATTTTCTATGCAGTCTCCGCGATATAACGTGATATATGCTGACCGAAAGATCCTGTGTATTCGTAAGTTGGTTGTCACGTGATTTGCTTTTTCCACAGTATCTCTAGGAAATGGTTGAAAAGGAAGATCAAATATATGTACCCTTAAGGGGTTGCTTAAAAAATGTTATGTGAACATCACTTTAGTGACTCAATTAGTAACCATACGTGTATGTATTTGAATGTAGTCCTGTTTGGTTTACTACGTGCTACTTGACTTTACCTTAGGGTTAGAATTATTTTTCGTTGCAGTTTCTGTCCTTACATGTGTTTTATTTTATTTTCTTTCTTTTCTTCTCTCTCTCTCTCTCTACGTGGATTGCCATTTTGGCCTTCAGGTGGATGATATCGATCGTATCTTTTTGTCTTCTGTGAATTTTACGAGAAGGAAGAGAAGAAGAAAATAGATTGGAAAAAAAAAGAATATTAGCGAAATATTAAAAATAGTAACTGAGAGTTCGTGGAACCTTCACGGAAGTGTTCTTCATTTTATAGGTGTTTCTATGTGAATCGTCCAGTTAGACTGTCTCGTTTTTACCTGCAAAGTTGAAACACTTCAACCAGAATATTCTACAGTTGACAGGTTTTCGATATGGATATACTCTCTTCGGTTATTTTCACTTTTGGATCACGATACCAGCTGATGTTGTGAAATACACTTACGATCACATTACGTTTGTGTGCTTGTTATGAACGTTTTTTTAACGACAAGGCCTAAATCTAGCCTGTCTAATTATATTTGACCGTAAAGACGGAGGGGGAGACAAAATCCTTGTCCTTTTTTTTTCTTTCTTTCTATTTTGTGTTACGTTAAGTGGATTAATGGATTTTAAGCCCTACGGTGTTTTTTTTTTTCATGTTACCCTTTCCTTTGTGTATTCATTATCAACGTGCGAGGGATAGGCTCTAATATTGTTTGATCTGTACGTTATCGATTCCCAACATCTTTGGCTTCATCTTAGCGACGACAAGGAGACTCCTGTCGCATCATCGTTCTGCCAATATATTTGTGGTCGATTTCGGTCAAACTCGAGTACAGTAGTTGGTGTCAAACTCAATAAGTAACATGGGGTCTATTTATTAGATGGATGAGGCTCACTTAACCAAACGGTGATAGTAGAAGAAGTGTTTATAAGCAGCGTTTCAATTCTGTTGCTCATTTCACTCCTCGAGACCAACAAAGGAAGACAAAAGGGAAGCAATCGACCATTATTTTTTCCTCAACCTTTAGCAAAATTATTTGAATGCCTTGGAATGAAGGACGGAATTACAGGTCGTCTTCTTGTGGGACTGTGAAGTCACTACATTTACACCCATGTAAAGGAATGTCAGGCAGCTCTGAACACGCACACACACCCACACACATACACACAACGAAAACTAATTAACAATTAATATCAAATTTCATTTTGTTAATGATACTTACCGTCAAATTTTGTAGGTTTGTTTTGGATTGTGTGGAACAGTTTTACACGTTGTACACTTCATTTTCCTAAAATTAGGCTTGATTGTTTTTCACTAGGAAATCGTAAATGTTGTTCGGTTACATTACCGTAGCGACGGTGTTCTTAACTCCGCCAGCATTTATCACCAAGATCAGTATTTTTGAACCGTTTTAATTAAAGATGAAAAAGCCATCCACAATTTGTTGGCTATGTACACGTTCGGAAATCGATGTTTTGGTCTGTTGTTAGTTGTTTTCGTCTTGGGCGACTGTACGGTGACGTTGAAGACCATTGCTCGGACATAGAGCGTCCTCAGAGACAAAAAGGAATCAAATACAGCTAAAAGTGGGTTCCTTTCTGACAAAGTTTTAACAACGGTGCCTTCAGTCATTTTTGTATCAACGTAAGCGATTGTTTTTCTTTTTGATTTATTTTTTTTTCTATTGGATCATTAATTATCTCGAGGAGGAACAGTGTACAACGGAAAAGGGAGACTTGAAGAATTTTCAGTATATTTACGTAAATGTAACGTCATTTATGTATATACTGATATTTGTAGATATATTTCAGTCTTTGTGATTTTGGATATACGGAACTCGCGACTTTTGGAACAGGAAACAAAATGTCATCGTTATGTAGTAACGTCTCATCTCAATTATGTATACTCCTCGTGTTATCCGCTGTCGCTGCAATTACTGCGGAGAACATTCTGTCGACGTCATGTCCCGAATTTTGTAAATGTGAATCTGTGAGCGTAGTCGTATGCTCCATACCGAACAAGTACTCCAGCGTGGGCGATATCTTACAGGAGATGACCCCCAAAGACAGAAATAAGATCTTACAACTGTGAGTTAAAATTTTGTATTACTTCTGTATTTTACTCTGCAGATTACCTTTTTGACTATTTTTCATTACTGTTATCGTGTTCATATTCTTACGTTCGTGTGCGCGCACCTGCGAGCTTTCCTGCATCCCCCCCCCCCCCCCCACCACCACAGAATGTCGTCTAGACAGAACACTAAGTTTCTACGATAGTAACGGTAATGGTACTGTACGTCAATGCATTGAGTAAGACCACCGGTAAAAGACGTATACACACGTGACTGGGTCGTCCTTAGTTTAAGTTAGGCGCAACTGTGTCGATCAGTGACGCCTAAATCGACTCACTAAAGGTTTGTCCATATCCCTTTTATGGAACATTTTTCGTCAAGTTCATTTCATGTATTTAAGAACAAAAGGCAAAAGTTATACTACCCCACTCCTCCGTCAATTCCATAATTCATCCGCATTCTTCAACATCTCGTAATGAAGCAGAAAAACAAGACTTTACTTTGTTATTCAACTTTTAAACTCTTCAAGGTCGTGAAACCCAAAGTTACGGAACAGCGAACCACTTGCGTAACCTAGTAACGTTCACCTCAGATTTGATCGTCAAAATGGCATTTCGCTAAACTAGTCATGTATGTTGTTTGGTAGAAGCGATGTAACACATACAGTGTAGAGTGACTTCAGATCTCATAGCCGGTTTCCCCAGGTTCAGTCTTCCGTCCGACGCGTTTTTTTTTTTCCAAGGTCGCTATTAAGATACAGTTTCCTCTTCCACTTTCTTCCTGCCAAAATTGAAAAAAAAAAATCTCATTTTTGGCGGGGGGAAGGGGATTGTACATTCATAAAGTTTCAAAACAACCTCCAATGTTTTTTTTCTAACACGCAATAAGTGGACGAACAAACACTTGGTGGTGTCACGGGGGTCGGTTTGTAACACGGCCTGCTTCCAGAATATACTATACTGTATACACACCATAGTAGCAAGTCAGGGAGTTAGGGGAATAACTATAGGGACAAGCAATATTTTGTGAATCTTTGGATCAAACTGTTGTCAATTACAGAACAGTTCTTCACAAGTTTTTAATTGAAGGGGCAAAGTTCCCTGGAAACTGGTGTAATACTAGAATTGAATAACATTGGCCACTTTAACTATAACGTACCTTGCAATCCTGATCATGGAAACTGAATTGTGAAAATAGAGTAAGCTGAATAAACTTCACACTCTTTCACACTAGGAAGATGAGGATGGTTGCCAGCAAAAAGGAAAATGTCATTGATGCTTTTGATGTTCATAACATTTTTGCATCAATATTCATCTAATTTAATTGTTTGGTTGTATGTGTTTTGATAAAAAAAATGATGGCGCACTGTTTGTTGTCTGTCTCTATGCATGCGAGTTGCTGCATATAGGCTATACCAAGTGTTTTCATTTTTTCTCCTTTCTTCTAGTTTGTTCTAGAAGAAACTGAAAAAAAAGTAGTTTTCCTGTTTCTTCCACGTCTCCGGTATAAATAGGTTTCTTCCAGAAGCCTACTGAACCCCTGGCATACCCAGTACTCTTTACTTAATACTTGATCGTATAGACCCCAAATGTAGCAGATACATACTTCGGCTATACCAGAAACCTTGAGTAGGCTAGTCCTACAAGTTGATCAGGGACGAGAATCCTACTTTCAGTTTGGAAAACTATTTTTGTGTGATTCAGATTGCTTCCGTTTTGAAGGACTGATCGGCCTCTTTGAACCATTCTTTCATGTGCATGGGAGGACGAAATATCTTCCGTATGCTGTAATTTAAACATTAATTCTACCTACAGCAAACGCTGGAATTTGTAACGTCGTGATTTGGATATCTTTTTGTTCCTGAGGGAGTTTTGAGAATGAAACTCGTTTGTGACAGTCTATTTACCACGCGACGTTTTCGGTATGATTTAGTCACGTACGTGACAACGACTGTACGTTACGTTGTCAGCGTCAGGGAATCTCGCTTCGCATATTGCGTGCACATTACATGCACGGTGTTTTTAAATGCCCTGCAGGATTTGCTCCTGCAAAAATTGTTCTTCCGTTCAGGTTTATCTTCTGATAAGGGATAGGTCAAGAACGGAAAGGCTTATATGCGGCATGGAGTTCCATGACAAAGCCTGTATTTTTCTCCTCATAAATCCAATAACAAGGCTGTACTTCTACGCTTGACTGCTCATATCTCACTTAAGGAAACCGATGAATTTGAATGAATGTTTGGACTCTTGAGCTCAGATTTGGAGCACACACGTGCAATGACGTAGGATGCAATGTGGCTGAAGGACCTAAAACGTTATTAAAATTCTGTGACTGTGAGGAATTTACGAAATACTTTTATCAGTAAATGAAATGAAAGCAAAAACAAAAACAAAGATCAAACAATGTCTTTGCAAACAGTAGTTTTAACCCTATGGCTTGACTAACGAGAAACATCTGCATCACAAATGATGAAGTGATACTATTTAAAAGTTACCTTTACTTTCATGGCAGGACAGGAGAATAGCCACAGCAAACGCTTTTTTTTAAAATTCAGTTTGCGGAAGTGTCAACAGATGTAGATGGCGCACTTGCATGGCACGAAATTACTTCCTTTGTTGGAACGAAAACATGGCGGGAGGGGGGGGGGGACAACTGTACGGAACTACTCGATCTTGGCGAGAAAACAAATATAGTTATGTAGGTTAGCGTGTTGTGATGAAACAGTCACTGCAAGAGACTTAGGGCGGCTTCGCCGATGGGAAGACGGATTATATGACGTCACAAAATGACGTAGGTATACATTGTAGAACAGATCTTGAAACAAAAAGAAGAAGAAAAAGAGAGAAAACGGAAATAATAGAAGGAGGAAACATTGACAGAAGAGATTCCAAGAAGCGAATATTTCTCTTTTATTGGCGCTCGAAAATCGAGGAATACACAGCGGTCACAGCAATCTCCCTGACTTGACCGAAAGTGGAGATGAGATATTAAAAGCTAAATAAACTAAACTAGAAAGAGAGGGAGAGAGAAAGAAACAAAAGAAAAAAGAAACAAGTAAAACGAAGTAAAGAAAAAGCAAGAACGATTGGGAGCGAGGTTTTTAAAAACCTTCTTTTCCCTTGATTGATTTGAAAAACTGATCACGTTCACATTTGATTCAACTTACTGTTAATATTTAGGTTCTTCTTCGTGGAGAAACTTTGTTTTGTGCTGATATGAGCACGCCCTCAAAGAGATGGCCCCTCTTTTCCTCTCTTCCTTTTTGAGGGTGTGACAGGAAGTTTGCCGGAAAAAGTTTTATCGACCGTGAAACTAGAAACGTTGCGGAAACAAAGTGAACTAAACTAAATCAGAAGAAGAATTACAACCTAGTTTTTTTCGTGTCACAATGCGTGTAGCGAGTTCCGGGGTAAAAGTAAATCGAAGTCAGAAAAAAAAGGAAAAACATTTAAAAAAATACATTCTGGAGGCGAAAATACTAAAAAGCAAATATAGAAAAAAAATATATAATGAAAAAAATGTGAATCAAAAAGAGATAGTGACTTGGCGCCAAGCTTCATTACCATTCCCCAATGGATTTTAAAGGGTAAACTGCCTTTCTTCCTTCTTATTCAAAAGACACGAAAAAGAGAAAAGTGGATAAGGTACATACATATATATATATACATATGCATATATATAAGGCGGTTAGGTTCAGGGAAGGGACGGCTAAGTAAGAACCTGTGACACTCTCCTTGTGGAGGAACTCTATTGAGTGGTTGTGGCATCATAACCTGTCCAATTTTCCTTTACTTTCTAAAAGGCAAAAATGCCTCAAAGAAAATATCCGGTCGAAATTTGACAGCACCATCTTTCGGCTGTTCTCTCTTTGCTGAAAAGGGTCTGGCCGTTTCCCCTGCACATTATGATTCCATTCTTAGGATGGTGATGTCAGATTTGTTTACTCCAACGCATGTGTGTCATGATTTTATTCTTATCATTCGTGGATGCAGATCGATATCTTCTATCGATCAGGTATCGATCAGATCACACATTTCCATTCTTTTATCAAACAAAGCCTAGATAGCAGGCACGTTCTAAGTCCCGGGTATCACTTACTACCATTGCCACAGCCGAATAAGACTCGCAGGACCCCCGACGTTTCCAACAGCGATTATATTGGGTTAGGGGTGGATATGGGGTGGATGGCGAACTCGTCGGAGTAACCTTCCAAATAGAAATTGAAAAAGCTTTGGAGGACTCAGTTAGGCATTAAATTGATGAGAGAGAGAGAAAAAAAAGATGATGGAGGTGTACTGTACCTAAAATATCTTAACTTTATGACAAATCGGCAGATGTGACGAATTACGCCCTTCTTCCCTCCTCACGCATCAAGTTTGAATGGCGTCAGTTTCCGTAGAATGATGTCGTACCTCTTGGTTTCGAGCAATTCAACAGTTCTCCCCTGTGATGTTTGGGGGACCCAAACTTCACATCTATGGACTCGACTTCTACTAAAACCATAGAAGAAAAGCATCTCTAGAATAACTCATTTATGTAGGTTAAAGTTATTACATGTATTGTATGTCATTAAATGGCCACGAAATGGGGAAGAAATATGGAGAGTTTAAGGTTATACCACGTTTTCGCCATTTATAAGGCGCGAAAGGTACTTGAATAAATTTTTAACAGCGTTACTTCCTCAGGTCTGGACGTCTGTTTTCAATCACGTTGTGTATATAGCTCGGGATGAAGATCTTTTGCTGTTCAGTCTCCATTGCATGGCTATAATGTAGATGCAAGGATATTCAGGCAATATGCAGTGAAGGCGGGAGTGGCTGAGGGCGTTGTGGGTGGGACAGGAGTGTGTGTGTGGGGGGGGGGGGGGACTGGACTGATGTTTCATATACTGTACCAGGACGGTAAACAACTCCTGCAATTACGTACAGGAGGTCACATGCTCTTATGGGATTTATGATTTTTGACAGACCAAAATATCAAAACGAAACCACGATTTGATATTGATATCATTCCATGTGGCTATTTTGTTTTTATGACCTTGATTCGTTGATTGTTTGTTTCCGACCCACAGTTCTTTCGTCTTTTTTATTTGTTTCGGTGTAGAGGGCGTTTATGTTTCTCCCTATTTTCTCCCTTTTCATGCGTCACTTTTTAACGGTGAAGGTTAAGTCACTTTTCATTAACGGCATAATTTATCCAGTAGGCTAATCAAGTTAACATGATTCCATTCCAGACCGTAATCTACATGCACGTGTTTCTTTCGTTTACCTGTTTTCACTTCTCTTTATTGGTATTTTTTTTATTTAAATTTTAAACTTTTTATCTTTTTGTGAACAGTTCGATGATTATCTTAACCTTCTTAATGACGTCATTAGTGTGATGTTTAATCTGAAACAGATCGCGAGAGTAAGTCATGTACCGACCAATTCACACGCAGTAGTGACATCACTCTGCAGTCTTAACCTCTCTCCACTTAACTACCGCACTTTCACTTTTCCCTGCTAGGTTGGCATGAACACGATCAGGGGTTGAGGCCCAATAGTCACCACAGATCAGGGGTTGAGGCCCAATAGTCACCACAGATCAGGGGCTGAGGCCCTTAGTCACCACAGATCAGGGGTTGAGGCCCAATAGTCACCACAGATCAGGGGGTGAGGCCCTTAGTCACCACAAATCAGGGGTTGAGGCCCAATAGTCACCACAAATCAGGGGTTGAGGCCCTATAGTCACCACAGATCAGGGGTTGAGGCCCAATAGTCACCACAAATCAGGGATTGAGGCCTAATAGTCACCGCAGATCAGGGGTTGAGGCCCAATAGTCACCACAGATCAGGGGTTGAGGCCCAATAGTCACCACAAATCAGGGGGTGAGGCCCTTAGTCACCACAAATCAGGGGTTGAGGCCCAATAGTCACCACAAATCAGGGGTTGAGGCCCTATACTCACCACAGATCAGGGGTTGAGGCCCAGTAGTCACCACAAATCAGGGGTTGAGGCCCTATACTCACCACAGATCAGGGGTTGAGGCCCAATAGTCACCACAAATCAGGGTATAGACCTAGAGCCCTGAGCAGCACAGATTAGAGTTGCGGGCCCAGGATAAACAGCTCATAGTTTGTGAGGTCTATAAAAAAGTCTATCGTTTGTGAGAAATAAGACCATGACTGCACCATTTTTGTACCCTGAACGCCGGTCAAGACTAGGGTGGATATTTTGAGCTCTGACTCGGTCAAACGGTATTTTCCGGGCTGGTGAAACAGGGTCGTATCATATTAAAGATTGTACGCAGCTTGTTGAAACTTAGACAAACGTCATTGTAACAGTTCAAACTTATTGTGATCACATCGACTTGGGCGCCAAAGATCTATAATTTTCTACGGAGGTTAAACATTTAAACACGTTCCTTCATGTGTATACCAGAATCCTAAATGTAGTCCACAGTTGATTTATGTTGTAACAAATTTTAAAGGGAAATAGGGCGTTTGGAATACACCACCATGACATAAAAAAGAAATAGCTTTAGTCGTTGTTAAAACATTCTGTCTCACCAATAAGCATCTGCCAAAGCCTCATCTCCTCAAAACACTATGCGTGTAATGAGTAACAGAAGATGCATTATTTGAATTTTGAAAAGTTTGGGTGACCAAATTAGTGTTAAGAAACAAATAACTGAGTTTCTGTTTCTGAGAAACTTATTTCTTGAAAAGGAGACTACTGTCCTTCCTTACTTTGAATAATCTATCATTCTGCATCCACAAACATTGGTTTTAAAAATATGGATGTTCTTTGTAGAACAAACGCCCTATTTCCCTTTAAGTTCGAACTATCTCTAGGATTGGAGTCATAGAACCACACCCCCCCACACACACACCATATGCCTCTTCTCACATTTCCTCCCCATCTGTCATATGTATCCCTCAATGTTTGTCGTTGGAGTTATGTTGAATGTTTTCGATCAATGCTTCGTGTTCTCAAATTATATTCTGTACTCCGACCTTGAAAGATGGAGAGAGTTGTACAGTAAATTTAAATAAAAAACTATTAATTTGTTTATTCAAAACAGCTGAATGTGGCTGCAAAGCCTTAAGGGATTGAAAATTGCGCAATCTAAGACGGCACTGTAGGGAAGGAAGAAAAAAAAGAAACCTTATAGTACTTTTTATGTGACTCTGAAGAAACCTTACCGTACTTTTGGAGTGACTGTCTCTGACTGAACTTTTTCGAATTTGCGAGAACTGAGAGGGCGGGTACGTGGTTTTGATGCCGGATCAACCCTCAATACTCTTTTTGATCGAGTCTCATATGATCCCTTCCATGATAAATGGAAGGTGCCCTGAAAGAACTACTAAAACTACCACCCATAGTCCCCCCCCCCCCCTTTGCACACCCACACGTCTCAAGGTGTATGTATAGCGGTCGTGCAGTGATGTCATCACACGCTGGTAAGAGTAATTCACTCTTTTGTTTTCGCGAACTCAGTATCTTCACGTTTGCTTAATTAGCCTGCATTCATAGATGTCCTCCGTGATGTTTACAAGGAAACTTTGATCAAATTTACATGACTTAAGGAATTATGGCGAGGAATATTTTCAATTTTGAGGGAACACGTCCTTCGTAACATTTGTTATTGCGTTTGTGCATGTATTAATGTAAAAGTGTTCACACCGGTCAGCCAATTTGATCACGTGTTACACAAACGCCATGTCTACATGGTGTTACTTGAAAAGGCTTTCAAGAGTATTTGGGTTTCAGCAAAAATTGCCACTTTTGTCGGCACGATGTAAGTTACGCGATAGGTCTATTCATCGTGTGTCCTGCATGGTAGTACCTGAATGCCCACTTCACCTGCACACATGTTGACTATAGTTGCATGTCGAAACAGAGTAAATATACCACAAGTATACCCGGTATATGGTACTTCAAATAACTAACATCACCTGGATATGTAATTGCGGTCAATATTATTACAATGTCACGTTAAAGGTACTGACCGATGTATTTTACACTAAAAGCAAAAAAACATATTTCATTTATTATTACTGAGGTCAACTCTTCACTCAGAATTAAGTTGTTTTTTGCGTATCGAGTGTGATCGCCTGGAGGTTAGAGTTGACAAAGCTGTAAATAATTAGCTAAGACAAAGGAAGGAAACAATACAATATAAACTAAAGTAATGAGAATTTTAGTGTAACCCAATGACAACTTGTCTTTTTTTTTTACTGTATCTTATGTAGAAATTTACGGTCCGCTACCGTAGTGTACAAAGCTCCCTTTAAGTGGGTTTAATATTTACCGTCACCTGAGTCAATAGAAGGTTTCACGTTCTATTTTCGTTTTTTTTTTTTTAACAAAGCAATTACAGTCAGAATATATCCCTGTCGACCTGACAGAACTTTCAGTGGTAGGTTATAAGTCACAGAGAACAGAACAGCGCAATGGTTAGATACCAGTGCACTGGTGCACTGGTAGCGTGCTCATTGTTGTATGATGGTAAATAAAATAACAGAATTTAATAATAAACTACACCTATAAATGATTAGATTGCCTGACCCACGGTACTGTAGCCGTCGTGAAGAAAAATCTTACAAATGAAACAAAATGGTTCATTGCTCAAATTTCTTGTATACAACTTAAAATTCAGTTCAGTGTGAACCTGGGAGTTATTACTACTTCACTCAGATATGATTCTACTGTGCCCGTATAGTTTGCATTTCTTTAGTTTATATTGTAATTTATTTACATTTTTTGTAGAGGGATTTAAAAAAAAAAATCGGAAGAAATTCCATTTGCACGTAAAAACTTTCTTGCAGCTTGTATGCTGTTACACTTGAATACAAAATGGCTGTAGGAGTCAGGTTTCCTGAATATCTAGTCCGTCTGATATGGGCTACAAATTACGGTGCATGGATTCCCTCCCTGTGTGAGCATCTTTTTCTGTATGTGTGAGCTAGAACGTGGACGTCCATGCGTATACGTCTCGGCTAGGTCACGGCATTACGTTTAAGTATAGCCCTGGGAATATTTGAAATCCTGTCTGCTCTACTCCCCACCGTTTGGGTATACAGTATCTTATTCAATTTTATCATGTCTGGAAAATACTGGTTATCACAATGTGATTTAATGCATCATCCACAGTCACATGAGGTTAAACGAGATATGTCCCACATGGCGTATACGGGCAGTCAGTAGAAACAGCAGCTTTGAACACTGACGACCATTTCATCACTGGAGCTGTTTAAGCCTACCCGTAATGTGACGAATATCGTTAATTCAGAAATGTTGAAACGAAAATAAAAAAAAATCCCAGCGGGATCGACAGAGCTTAGATGACATTCCGAAACTTTTTAAATTTAAAATCATGATTTCAAACTTAGAAGGCTTCCCTCTCAGATAGTTGATTTGGTGAACCAAAGGAAGTTCATCCAAAGATCTACGAACTGGCGTCTGTCTTGAGGTGACAGGGAATTTCCCCGATGTACAGACAAGATTATGTTAGTACCTGTATATGATGGGAAATGATGGGAGGATTTTCATCCTTTTTTAAAAGGAAAATTTACGAGCAATAACATCAGACTATCGACTTATTCAAAATTATGAATGTTGGCAAGGTGAGTTTACTTTACTGTCATATTCAGCAAAAGAAATCTCGATTTCAGGGAACTTCCACATTAAACTGCATGTGCTGTTTTTATTGTATAATCATATCGGAATTCGGTATAATCCGAGGCTAAAAATGAAAACCTCTTGCAATCACCATCCCGCATTGTGTCAATGTTTTCATAAATTCATACATCACAGTGTGCAGTCCGCATCATGCTTGCCAACTAGTCAGAAAGCATTTCTTCGGCGTTTACATAACCTTTTTTATTCTGAACAATTATGTAGGCGGTCGTTGACTTCTTGGCATGATAGAATCGTATCCAAATAAAAGATGAAAATAAAAAAAAATCAATAAAGAACAGTCTTCATTCATGAATTTTTATTTTGTCATTTTCACCGAATACAATCCAGAATCGATTCATGTGTATGTAGGGTGATGACGAATCGATTGCTGGTAAGGTCAGAGGTCGGAATCGATTGCTGTAAGGTCAGAGGTCATAGCAGTTTGATCCAGCACTTATCTTCTAAAGTCGATTATCGTTTGTTTTCTTTTCATTTAAAAAACTGTCAATTCCAGTATCTCAGAGGTATATCTGTGAGTACGTCGAACCAATTGGAGTGGCCGTTTCAGTCGTCTGTCTGTTTATTGCTCCGGATAGAATCACATACTAAATTTTGTAAGAAAGGCAAGGTACCTGCCAACGGATGTCTACATAATGTAAGGTCTATGATTAAAGATCACAGTATACTTTACATCATTCGCTGTTTTGTGTTATTCCGTTGCGTCAGTCAGACATGTAATCCTATGCAACCGTATTTGGAATTCAGAAAATAAGAGGGCGGTTTATAGGATGTCGCCTAGGACTTTTTGAAATCTGGGTTAATGTGTTTAATTGAGACATGTACTGTTGTCCGGTATGTATGTTAACTTAAAACGTTTTATGAAAGTGTTGAAAAACCCACAGGTGGCCGTAGACGCCATCACGAAGTGAGACGCACACACTTCTACACAAGTATACCAGTGCGAAAACTGCATTATACATAATAGTACAATACTTGTAGCTCTATATTGAGGTTGCGCACATGAGATTTAAGCATACTCAAATACACACATAGTCTGATCCTTTATATCCATTGAAAGGTGCGTGCCAAAGACAATGGTCATGCTAGCTACGGTGATAACGCAAGTCCGCACTTGGCTAGAGCGCTCCCTGTGTAAACAGCCATCGCAAATCAATAAAAAAAATAAATTAGAGAAAGGGAAATGACCTCGAAACGAATGAAGTTTAATCCTCCTTCAAAATGTCAGACGATGGCAATGCAATCTAGAAGAAAGAACTACATGACGTCATCGGCCGCAGTTCCTTTGCACGTGACGGTTCAATGATTTCTTTTCATGTCTTCAGTTAAAAGGCGCGGTATTGAAGTGACCAGCAATAATAAACAAATAATAAAAACACTTACCACCAAGTCAAGGATAATATTAAGCCCCTTAAGACCTGTTTTTTCCCCATGGTATTTGCTGTCCTTTCCGTTACCTGTAAACTGAACAAGCAAGGTACATTTTCAAGTTCACACTTCCAAGAATTTTTATTCTCTAAACGTAACCTGCGGTTTACTTGAGCGTTATTACGGAGTGTCCAAGTGTGTGTGTGTGTGTCAGGTTTATTGATGTTTTTTTTTTGTTTTAAGTGCTATCACTTCTACTTGTTATGACTTTTAAGGGGGTTGACTTTTCTTTGGTGTAGGATGTGACTAATGAACGCCCAAGTTTTTTTAAAATATATTTCGTTATACGTTTTACATGTGTCGTATTTCTTTTCTCGTCTTGTCATTGTTGTTTCCAAGAATTTGACCTTCTCTTGACCTTACATGCCAGTGCCTCATCAAAACACCCTCGAACCTGTAACGACTGTCAAGAAGGTAAAGTCCCTGCTGACGGGATACATCCTTTTATCTTTGTGTATACGTAGAGACGAATGAAGATAATGCTGCACATTAATTTAATTACCCTTGTATACTTAACGTTTATTTCATCAGAGATTAATAAATACATTAACACTGCTGAACGTACAGTCTAAACTAATTATATTTTCTTTTTGGATGCACTTTTCAAACAAATCGTTCCTTTTTTTCCGGTGATGCGGTTTTGCATGTTTTCAAATATGCCGGCTTATTCCGTTATGAGCCCATTTAATACAGGATGACGTGCTGTTATTCCCGCATTTTCAAAGGTTCACCGAAGGGCCGGCCATAGTTTTAGCAGTTGTAAATAGCTACGGTATATAAAAAGCTCCATACATTCGCCTGTTTGTACATCAAAATGTACCCAAGCAAAGGCATAGATAAAATGAAAATGTGAAGTTTCAATTAGATCTATAATTTTTCCTTCAGACGTAATGCTCAGACAGGCTCACATTACAATGTACTATCTATTTATTTATGTTTTAAACTGGTGGCAGACTGGACTTCGGATTGGGGTTTCGGAGCAACGCAGTAGTTACTCGGCTATAGCTGGGAATGTAGGACAACTAAAACGTTAAAGAAAACGCGAGGTAGAAAGTGACGCAAAATGGTGACCAGCGATAAACACAGCCTCTATTCAGAAACGGTAGTTTACTGTTAAACAGTAAGGCTGACCATAAACTGGACGACAATAGATGGTTAGGCTTCAAGTATCTTCCAGAAAAGACCCCTTTGGTGACACAGCACCTACGATAGCACAACACTTAAGGTGCATTAGAAACAGTTCTCTCTATATAGAATATACTGTAGCCACTTCAATGTGAATCCTGGGGAAGTGACGGTTACAAAGAATGTCAGTAAAGGCTATTGTTGTCATCTATACAATGTGTTCAAAAGAATGCTTTTGATGTTAGATCAAAACAAAAATTTCCTGTATTGAAACATAGCTGTGATTGGCCAACCCCTAACCTTCTTTTATAAGCGATGAACTGATTGGTCCGAACATTCTGTGCCATCGTCTAGCACCTCCCTGGTCGTATTGTCGATGTTCAAAGTAAACGAATTGTGCAATAAACTACATGGAACGCCAAGATGGACCTTATCATAAAATTACATTTTAGAAATAAGTTTCTACCCTAAGAGTACAATGTTGAAAGCATGAACCCTATTGCCTTTGGTGGATCAAGGTAAAAGTTCATTTCAATTCAAGAAAGGTCAAACTGTTTAAAATCTCGTAAACACCATATCTCAAGAACGCAAGCTTGAACTGATCTCATAAACTTGGTATGCTAATAGACGGCATAAGATACAAGGAAGCCAGTCAAGCAAGTAATGTGTCCATTCTAATATGTTGTTCTTTCTCTGGAGGGTAAATAATTTCACCGTAAGTAATTGGCTAGACAGCGTGTGTGAAATTAATATGATAACACCTGTGGTACGTTTGACTGACAGTGAGCTCATGCAAAATCAAACCTAAAAAAAATGAGGTGGGATCAATCTGTTTGAACCTCTGATCGTTTGCATAATTCAAATTGTGGAAACCTTGTAAAGACAAAATCTCTGTAATGCAAGCTGTGACTAATCTCATATTTAATATGTGTGTCAATCATATTCAGCTCGAGATCCCTATTGGTAGTTTTGTGGAGGGCAAAGGTCAACTGATGTTAACTGAGGTGAAACCGTGAAAACCTCATGAACGAAATATCTCAAGGACGTAATCTTGACTCTTCCTGTGAGCTACCGTATCTAATGCATAAAGAGGAATGTGTCATTCCATGTACCAATTTTATCATAGCCTAATTCCTTTTTCATATATATTTATAACTGCAAGCAGCAAGGCTGTTCTGTGTCATCGAAAGCATAGAATATTTTTGAATTCGTGTTTGAGATCTGACAATGGAAATATTCTCACACTTCTCTTTTCAAATGTAAATATACATGTCAGACTTTTTTGTGTCTTTTGCAATGCTGCACATTTATGTCAGATCGGGCAACTCACTGCCAAGGACGTAAATAAACGGGAATATGAACTGAAATGAATTAACATAAATCTCACTCCGACACTGTTCAAGTTTACGGAGTTATTCTAACTCTCACTTAGATCCTTTGCAGTACAGATAATGTAAACTTGTAAATACGTGTTGCCTAAACCAGGTACTGTCTGTATAAACGAACACTTGACGTATTGGCGTTGACTGATCGTGATGCCCTCTTGAAAATGAAACGGCTGTCGGTGCGTTTAGCAGCGAAACCATGGAATGCCAAGCGGTATGAAGACTCAACAAACAAACGCAGGGTAATTACTAAGCAAACAAGAGGGCCTGTAATATGCGGATGGCACGCGTCGACGCCGAACATCGTCAGGTCGTGTGTTCTCGATGGTTAGACTGGGAATACTGATGTATATCTTTGCGCTCTTGCCCTTCTCCGTCCACGGGGAAACACAAACATTTGAGATGGGCTAGTTATTTTATTGGAATGGTTTACATACACATGATGACTTCTGAAAACTGTGGAAAATAAACAATCCTGTCATTAGAATCCCCCGTTATTCCTTCTTATGATATCTATGCTAACAGAAGAGGCATTGCAGGTTGATTATCTGGGTAGTGTAATGCATTGCAGTATATGTACTCCATACGTTTCCGATACACGTAAAGACCTAAACTATGTAAATATTCTTTTTATAAAATAATTCTAGATCAGAATTCGAACGCTATTTTCAACTCGATTGTATAGGTTTATGGTCTTTGATTCCTCCCACTATGGCATATAAAAACCGGTACTCTTTGATTCCTTTCACTGACCACAGCATGATTAGCTGGTACTTTATACAGTAATTACCAGTACACTGGTAATCCGATATACCGGTTTTAAAGGGAAATAGGGCGTTTAGAATACACCAACATGAAATACAAAGAAAATAGCGGTAATCATTGTTAAACCATTCAGTCTCATCAATAAACATCTACCAAAGCTTCATCTCCTCAAAACATCATGCATGTGATGAGTAATGGAAGATGCATCATTTGAATTTTGAAAAGTTTGGGTGAACAAATTAGTGTTGAGCAACAAATAACTGAATTTCTATCTGTAAGGAGCTTATTTCTTGAAGAGAAGGCTACTGTCCTTCCTTATTTTGAATAATCTATCATTCTGCATCCACAAACATTGGTTTCAAAAATATGGATGTCTATTCTAAAACAAACGCCTTATTTCCCTTTAAGCCTCCTTTCATAATGTCCAGTGTACCGGTATTCTAGAAATTGCCTAACCTAACGGACAATGTGGATCTCAAAACAGAATCAGAATCTCAAAAACAATATGAATATATATATATATGTATATAGATATATATATATGTATATATATATACATATATATATATATAATTTATTTGTGTTTGTGTGTGTGTGTGTGTGTAGCTAGGCTGAATTTGGATGTGATTGACTGTTTCTTCGAGGATATATGGTCTAGGCTATTTTACTATTTAATAAACTTTGAAAGCAGTTTTACTTGTTTTATTTTATATAATATACAATCCACCAATGGACATTGATTTGAAATTAAATGTCACGTACGGTGTGCGCACAATTACCTAATTAACTGCAGCTTTCGCACTTTGGGCAAATTATGAGATTAGATTTATACATTAATAAGTTTGAAGAGCTTTTGTTCTTTGTTCCCGTCAGCAGTCGTTCCTTTACTTTCTTAAAAATAAACATTAATTCCATTACGAATGGCGAATTCTGCTAGCTATGTACCGTCGGAAGGTTTAGATTAATAGCACCTGCAATTCCAAGATACCTTTTTTTTTTTGGGGGGGGGGGGTAGGGCTTCTGTTGAAAACCTGTATTTGTCAGCTTGACTTTAACAAAAGTACAAAAATTGATGTTACGGAACGTTTAAGTCTATATTGCCATTATCTCTTGCTTTTCACATACATTAAGACATAAAGGGATGTATAGGCTATGCGATGAACATCCATGTACATACTATTTGTTACCGAAACACCATTCCGCATTGGACACATACAATATCGTATTTATACTAGGCTTACTTAGTTGCCTGGTGTATATAGCTCGAGAAGACAGGATGTTTTTTTTTTTTGGGGGGGAGGGTTGAGGGAAAGTGCTGACCCTCCATCAGCGTCTGTTAGAAAAAAAAAATCACTTTTCATCGCTCTATCCGAACACTCACCCCCCCCCCCAATTGATAGTTATTAATTTGATCTTCAGTCGAATGCGCGTTTTGCGTTGTACTGAAACCCCGACAATTCAAGAGGAAGGGACAGTCTGGACTTGGGGGGGGGGGGGCTGGTACTGGGTTCTGGAAATAAAATCTCCATGTGATTAATAATTGTCACTGCGTTCAACTTACACTTTTGATGTAAGAGTTTTCTCTACAAGGCGGTTGAAAGCCATTCCTTTACACCACAATTTGAGAGGTCAGTGGTTGTTTTCTGTATATTACTTACTACCTTATACCATTACCAGTGTCTTTTGCGGTTTATCATTATACCCGCTTTTTTCTTGTCTAGCACGACCTGTATCATCAAGGGGAAAATGGAATCAACTGATACTCTGTGGCAATGGTTTATCAATAACCTGTAACTAATTGTTCCGAACCGGACAAAATTCAGATACTGAATAATTAAGAACCTCCGTATTTAAGTACTTCATTAAAACTCTGTCGTTGTTAACCTTTACTTGAACTCAGAACCGATACTCGGCACTCAAAACAAAAGGCTGCATATTTACAGTCTACACGCCCCACGGAAGACAACGTGAAAGTCATTCCGGATCAAGTATATGTGCAACGAAAATTGTTAACAAACTGAGCAACTGCTTGCGTTAGTTTTCAAGTACATTTAACGCATGTAGTGGGAAAAGGCATATTAAGTTATTACCACTTATTATAACAACAAACAAGAAACAAATAAAATAAACGAGTGTCCTTTTGCGAGAAAAGTGAATCGAGTTATTTCTCTTGTTAAGAACGTGGGAATAGGTCGTCTTATAGGTGAGGTAAATATGTACAGTTCTGTTCATACACAATGGATGTATTGAAGTCGCTGGAATTTCTTATTTCTCTTTTGGTTCATTCATGAGGGGGCTGAAAGCAACACACTCTCAACTCGCCATACTGCCTGGCTAGATCTGCTTTAAATACGTAATCAACGACTTCCACGACATCAGCAAAATGTGTGACATTGGTATTCCGTGAAAGCGTAGGAAAGCTAGATTCCGCAGTTTCCTCCAATCATTGTTCTGGGTTTTATCACGTGCCGTTATTAGTCCAGTAAGAACACTAGAAACTGTCCTCCTTTAATCTGGCATCAGTCAACTGAATTAGCCCGCTTGCGCCAAACCGTAAAACCTAAAATGGGGAAGACGTAGGTGTCGCGACCCTTTAATCTTGTACTCGACTTGTTTATTCATAAGAAAAAAAAAATCGAAGTTCATGTGACAGTGAAGACATCAAAACCAGAATGAATTTAAGGATAATTAAAGACCAAAACTCATCCCCCAGACAGTTTCAATTCTCCCGAACACTTAAATCTAGTCCCTCCCTCAGCCTGTCTAAAATTCCTCCACATGGGTAATCAAAACAATGGATCCCTAGCTGTGTACACTGTGTTATATGAGCTACTCTTCATCTTTCAAAAGTGCAATCAATCAAAGAGAAAGACTAGTTGAGAACTCTGCTACCAGGAAGCCAAAAATATAGCTTGAGTTGCTGAGTTACCGTACTGCCGTTGAAGGTGGACTCGTCCAGTGAATGGGGACCCTTCTTTTACACGAGTTTTCGGCAACGATATTCATACCTTGGTCTTGCCACTATCTTTGACTTCTACTTTCAGGAGTTTCATGTTACACTTAACCGACAATGCGCATGTGCGCTACGCGAAAGCTGTGTGCGCATTAGTCACTTCCAGCGTTGTCAGTGTTTTCATACACACAGGTATCGTACTGCTAACGTCAATTTCGACGGGCTCAGCATAGACAGTACTTAAGTAGATTTGCCATCGAATTTCTCTCAGAGACTAGAAAATATTGTGCCCCCATAGCACTGCCGAGACCACCTTTAAATTTTCCGGCAAAGTTGAAAAGAGAGAAGTCCTTTGCAAAATAAGAGAAATGTCTTCGCGAGGTGCAAATACATCGAATGCTTCTGGGAGTGCTTATTATTATTATTGTTGTTTTTATTATTTTTTTTGTTTGGCATATACGTTTCTACCTTACCCTGGAAAATATCTTCCTATATTAAAAAAGTCCCCATTTTTTCGCTTTTCAAAATTCGTTGGCATTTTTGTTATCTAACTTTTTTAACGCGAGGCCCACGGAGAGCTCAAAATTTACGTGTTACTAGTGAAGCCTTTGTATTTATATTAAGTGTTTGTTTTATTCCTTTTCTTTTATCGTTGCCAGCTCTCCAACTCTCCTCTTTTCTTTTTTTCTCTTTTCATCCTCGCTTCGCCCTTTTTCCCCATGTGCTCTACAGCTCAGAATAATTATATGGTAACATTCGCCGCAGAACATTTTCTTGTATACGTTTTTTGACACATTTTGCGCCCCTGCACCAAGCTGAATGTCACAGACATCGCCAGCAGTAAATATACATCCCTAGGTACATATATAGCATTTTGAGGCATCTCGATCCGCATCCTTCTCCCATATTCCTCCCTATTCTCAACCGCCGTCTCTTGCCATTTAAATTTATAGCTGTCTGATTTATGGTTGAAGCAGACGATTGGCGGTATAACTGAGTTCAACGTTGTAAGGCATTTTCCCGCGCAAACTGCAAGTGATAGCTTCTGGGCGTTCGATCTCACTGCCTCAATGTTGGCATATCTAGATTACTTGAGTAACTTTTCCATGATTTTTTCTCTTCTGTCTCTTCTTCCTCTTTTCTGTTTTTGTTTAGTTCCTTTTATAAAATAGAACAGAAGACCGGGTTTCAACCTACATCGTGATATACGATATACGGTACTGTGCCAGGTTATTTATGAATCTTTATATCCTTTAGCCATACACATATCTATGTACGGATATGTACGCACAAACGCTGAACGCACATGACGTACAAAAAACAACGTGAAATGAGAGAAGGCCTATTCATCTGTGTAAAATATTACAGCAAATATGAGAACAATTTCTTTTTGTCACCCTGCACCCGGTTCCTACCCTCGTATCCATCTTCCTCACTTCAGAAAAAAGAAAAAGTGAACATCACAGTGCATCGAACCGTCGTTCAAATAGTTTGTCCTAAAAAGAAGCGAAAAAGATTAAAAAACGATAATTGAAGAACCGCTTGTATAATTGATGAAATCAACGTTCAGTCCCATCTGTTTCCCGCCCATCGCCTCGAGACGTCTGCCCAGGGTACCGAGAAAAAGGTACCTCGATCCGAGGACTCTTTTTTTTAATAAGACAGAAATACGATAATTTTTCCACGGACTTGTGACACTCTTGAATAATAGTGAATTTTCCTTATGTATTTTTTTTTTGTTCATGCTAAATACGGTCCCGAATTGTTTTTTTTTTTTTGTTACTCTATTACTCAGGTATCGTTTTGATTGCAATGTTCGATCGTTTAATTGGAGCGAGGTTTCTCGCGGCCTTCAGAATAGCAAGCGTCCCGCCCACTTCGCTTATCCAAAAAAATATATTGACCCACAAAACAGTCACCTCCTGTTTTTCCTTTTTCTCTCTGTTGTTCTGTTTTTTCTTTTCTTTGTGACTGGTCGTCGTGACCTTAGTAGGTCACAAAATAAGTCCTTGCGTAAGTCCCACCAGAAGTTCCTCGTTATATCAGGGAGTTGCAACTCCCTGGTTATATAGGCCGTGCATATCGGTCAGTAGGTTTCGCGGAAGAAGTATTACGTAAGACCAATTGTCGTTAACCACCCCCCGTCGAACGCCCCAAGAAATTCTACAAGGCTGTGTTTTATGTTTGTCTGTGACGCGAGAAATCCTTGTAATACTACAGAAGCTGCAGGTGTGTTTACGGAAGAAATTCCCGTCGCACGAGATGCATTGATAAAATACGGTTAAAAGGGGGGGGGGGGGGGAGAAAAAACTGCTTCAGACAAGAAACTTTCGTCCATAGACTTTTTGAAATGTCTCCAACTTTACATAGAACGAAGCCTGATCGGTTATTTCCTACTTTAATGCACCGTTAAACTCTAATTCAAGGTACGTATTGTCAGAACGTACGTGGCAACCAATAGCCTACACATGTTTGCTAAAAGCCGGATGGGTTTCAGTGCAACGATTTTGTGGTTTCTGTAGTAAAATAACTGTGTTTCAGTTTCAATATGAAAACAAGGAATTCTTACAAGTGAGAGGAACCAACAGAACCAACCAACAAAACAAAGAGCTCAAATTTTGTTTCACATGATCAATTTGAAGAGATTTATGGCGACTTCTAAGAACAAAGTTACATAATTTGTTTCCCCTGCGTCAAAGAGACTGAGAAGAGACTGTGTGAGTACACACACACACACATGACACGCGCACGCACACGCACGCACACACACACACACAAAGTAATATGGTGTAGGACATTGCCTCTTTTAAGTCCACTGTAGCATACTTATCACAGGCACCCCTATGTTTATTCGAGTTTACATCCAAGGGCATTTTTTCCTTTTTTTTACTTTGCGACAATACACATTTGTAGATATTAATGAGATTCGGTATGACGTACAACATTGAAAACTTGAATCATTGAATACTGAAAACTGTAGAACAAGAACAGGAGAAAAATACCGCTTCACGACTGTTTTCGTCAAGCAAACGCAGGAGTCAAATCACAAAATTCCTGAAGCACAAAAACCTTCCCAGCAGGCCTTGCTACCTACGGCGGTCTAGCGTAGGCCTATACAAACCTTTAAAACTTTTAGAGATGTGTCTCACCTCTAAGATCCATGAGTCTTTTTTAATATGAGTCTCATGATTGGCTCATCATAGCCTGAGGGAAAGAAGTACCGAGAGCTGCTGAGTGTAAATGATTACGTCGGCATACATGAATTTTAATAGCTTCCAGTCTATACGCAGATTCAGTACGGGCTACAAGCGCTCACGCCTGCGCCGTTCGAACACTGCAGCTTTAGGTTATAAATTCACGGTTGCGGTCTCGTAACGTATTCGCTAAAGCATAGCACGATAGCATATTCGAATTATATTAATCCATAAATTCTAATATTATAAATTAGAATTTATGGATTTGAAAAAAAAAATTATTTCGAAATGGTAAATTGTGCAATGGGGAATTTGTGATGTCACTCGGGCAAAGTCACGTGAACATCCTTTTGTGTTACTGTTTTGGCTACTCTTGATTGTTTTTAAAAGAACCTTACTACAGTTTAAGACACGCGATCTTCATTACCACGATATTTTTAGCTAAAATCTGCTATGTAACAAAACGGCATTTTCACTGGTGTTCAATGACAATGGTAAATGAGATCTTCGTTTTCAAAGAAAAACAAAGACTTTTGGCAATAATTTGCGACTGTTACACATGGCATTTAGATGACCTTGAGGCAACTGGAAATCTTACATGACTACTAAAGAGGTCTTTCTTCAAACGGCAATATCTTGAGTTAGGGACAAGATGATTGGCGTGGGGTGTGAAATGCACACCGTGGAAAATCATTCTCTTCCATATAATAACCCCTTTAGTTGTCAGTAAAGTATGCCTTTAACCATGCCAATAGAGTTCTTTAGTCATAGGGATATTTCTGTCACTTTCGCGGAGTCACATCATTTATAAAGAAAGTCGTTTCCTCCTCGTTTTAATGTTTATTTGTGTTATTTTCAGAGGACTTGAATGGGAGGTGCTGCGTACACGGTGTGGCGCATATAGTGAATCATGTACTATTACATGCGTTCCATTCGACCACACACCATCTTTCGATATTAACGAGTCCTAGGATATACGTTACCTGAATTTTATCGAAATCGCTGATACAAGATAAATTTCGATTCAATGCGTCACATGGACTGATGGGGGGGGGGGGGGGGATCACAAGTGTTATCCTTGATCCAAACCCTGATCCAACCCACAATAATTACTTATTTCATGATTTCTTTGATTTTTATAATTACCGAAAATGGGAAACAATTCGATCGATAGACGGTAGTGCACCATACCCTTGCCCATATTTCTTCAAAAGAAAAACAGCTTCAAATGAAATGAAATGAAAGGAAAAATGATGAGTATACTAATATCAATAATGTCACTTTAAAATAAAATAAATTGGCATTGAATTCCCTCCATATAGTCTGCCGTACGAAAAAGACCTCAGATGTTACAGCCGATAACCTTCGGTAGGTCGTTCAATATAAAAGTTAGTAAGTTTTACAATCACTGAGTTGCCTCTCAAGGTAAAATAAATAGATAAGCGATGAACTTACATATGTGAATGCAGTGAGTTCGTCCAATTGAAACAACTCACTCTTCCGTTTCATTGAAGTATCTCGTATCTTTCGCGTTCCGTTTTTTTTTTTTTTGCTTTCATTTCTCCAGCTTATATTTTATGCCAGCATATTTAGAGGTTTTTTGTCCTTTTGTTTTACGAGCCTGAAATTTGGGAGATGTAACCTTGCTTCACAACGCGCATGCGGGCCCTCTATATTTTTAAAGTAAAGTGACCTCGAAAGTACTAGACAAAATAAATACACTAAGGACACAATGACCACGGCTGATCCATATCTATTCAACATGTAGGTACACTACTATTATTGACGAGAATTTCCCAGCTTTTCTTACAAGTTTTTTTGTCTTTTTTCTTTTTCTTTTCTTTATTACGGTATGCGTTTCAATCCTGAACGTTTCAAATTGCACGCACAGTTACCGAACTACTTTCCGAGAGAAATAAATATTGCATACAACTTAACTTGTATCATCAATACAAAACTGTTCGTTCTCACTTTGTATCAATTTCACACATACACCTGTATTCTTGGAAAGGAACAGAGACAGTTGTCAAGGAGATGCTTGCAATTTGATTTTGCCCCGTGGCTAATTGAGAGGAAGACTCTGCCCAAAGAATAGGTGCACATATATTTCTCACAAATGCTATTCTTAAAGAGTGAAGAGCTGTACGTCTGGAACCCATCCTGCCACACCACTCTGTCAGACTAACTTAACAGTACGTAATTTTTAATTGCAGTATACATTTAAGTAGAGTGTACTATAAATGTAAACAGGTATACCGTCATTTCTCGTTTTTCCCCAGATATAGACTAACGGTCGATGCAGTGTGTAGCAACAGACTTCATCTTACAGATTTTATAGGCCTACGCCTACGGTATACAAAGCACTAAAGCAGAAATACTATTTTCGACCATAAACCTAACCTGTGTTTTTATTTGTTGTTTACGCTGGCTTACCTCTTTCCCCTGTGGAGTCTTCTTAGCTGTTTGATTCCTCATAAGGGACAGTTAAGTTTACAAGCACAGGTTAGAGTATGTAGTTTAATTTGTTATGCCCCAAGGCAATGTTTCTCCAGCTTTTTAAACACGAAAACAGAAGAAAAACAAGGAAGAGACACAATTAAAGAGTTAACAGGCTTAAAGCTCTGAAACGGCTCAAGAACGGCAACATTTGTCGAGATGAACAACCGGTTACGGGGTTCAGCATCAGGACTGATATTGTGAAGTTTGCAAATTGTACAAAACTAGGATTGGTGGTTCATCGAGGAAGGTGTTGCTACGACAATCGAAACCTTTTAGTAAGTCTCACATTGGATGTGCACCCTCAAGTCAATACTCTTTACGCATACAGTATATTGAACGGGTCCATATAATGGTGTATAAAAAAAAAGGTCATGAATGTATATAGCGATGTTTATGAACGGTTTTCCTTCTGCAATCTCTACCAACTCCCTGTTTCGACTAAGTCTGTGGCCATTTATAGTTCTTTCCCCCCTTCGGTGAAAGGTGATAATATATTTATCAGTGATAAATACCGCATGGATTTCAGAGTCAAACTGATTATTTTCACTTTATTTTTATCCATTGTGCATGCATGTGTGATTGTAACACTTTTCGATAGAGACCGTGTGTGAAAGACCCGAGTTATGTAGACATATACCGTACATGACGATCTGCCTGTAATGGTGACATGTCAACAAGCCTTGAGAAGCTCCATCAAGATTTTATTTGGTATTGATGTGAACCATAAGAAGAGCAGGAACCCTGCTATTCATTTGTGATGGAGATGAAACGTCAGCAGAGGTCAAAGGTAGCTCTAGGTCAAACTGCGAAAAGCCTCCCGATTGTTCACGGAGGTCGTAGTCCCGTGTTTGGGTATACCATATTAGAGATGTGAAACCTGTTTGTGACTGACCGTTACTGTCTTAAGGGTCAATCGGTGTTTAATTGCTATTACGTTCTAATTTATTAATTATTAAGCACAGGAAATCTGTCAGTAGTCATTTTTGGACTTTTGTCACAGTTAGTCTTGTGAGTAGCTTTTTTGACAAATCAGTTTTCTATTCAGCATGTACACAGAAGCAAAAGCTTAACACCCGCACTGTACAGCACCCCCGAAAATCTGTTAATGACCTATTGCTCCTTTATTTTCTGAAAATATTTTTAATTGAAAAGCAATTTCTTTTCCAGAAAGTTTGCTCAATGGAATTTAAACTAGTGGGTTGCATAAGTAGCCAACAGTGTCACAGTAAAGAATAATTAAGAATAGAATGAGGGGGTGGGCGGTAAATGTGGGTGTTTTCGGTGTCTGACCACACCCCATCGTGCACAATCACATCTGCAGTTCTTACTACCAGGACCTGGGACCAGATTCGTAATATTTTTACACACTTATGGAGCAAATGTAAATGTAAAATAGTCATGATTTTAAAGTAATACATTCAGGCATTTCAAAGGAAAAACTGCTTGGAAAATTTTGATTTTGCAACTCATGCTGACGATTTCATTGACTTGCTCAATATATCAATATATGGAGTTACAGTCGAGTAGGATTAAGGGGGGGGGGGGGATAAAACTATATTTGTTTGGTCCTGAAGGCAAAATGTAAATTGAAGTGACTCATTTGCCAGTACAAGAGAGTCATTGCGCCTGCGTGTAATGCAGACAACTATTAGGCCTTTGACCTTCCTCGCTCGAAATGCAGAAATAAAGTGTGCCGAAATGGACGTGAAATTGAGATATTTGTAGCAAATAGAGTTAACAATTTTAAGAATCGATAACATAAAGTTATATCGTAATATAATTTATATATATATATATATATCTAAGTAACATATTTTTTGTAAATCATGATTGTACGGTATTGAAAATATATTCAGAACCCCTCCTACATTGTAATTCTCAAAAAACGAAGATATTCACGAAATCAATTTGAAGTAAAATGAGATAAGATTTTTGGCAATTGAAATTTAAAATAGGCAAAACTGGGCTGATTATCAGTGGAAAGTTGAAACTTCCAGCACAATCAGACATTTTTTTAATTTGATAAGTTTTTTTTCTTCAGTAGGGGATTTGAAAGAAGTTAACACAGAAATTGACGTAGAACTTGATGCAAGGACCAAACGCATTGCGCTTAAACTTGAATGGAGATCTATATAAGTTTAAATTCGTTTTGTTCGAAATGAAAATTTGAAATTTGTCGAAATCTTTGAAATTTCGTCCAGGACGAAATGATGGATTATTTGATGTGATTACATGAATCGCTCTGCGTGTCTGTACCGGTAATGACACGAAACGGGTTTTGGCCAGTTTTATAATTAATGGGTAATGAGGCACGATGAGTGATTCTTTTTGAATTTAGAAGGAACTCCGAAGAACGAAAATCACTTTCGGTATCATTAGATATCAAACGTATACATTATATGTGCATGAATTATAAAAAAAAATCAAAAGATCAAACGTATCAAAAGAAGCAACACTTACAGGTTGAGTGAACAAATAGTTTAATGAATCGAGCAAACGTCCCTTGTCTTAACGATAATAAGATAATAATATATAAATTTAAAAAAAAAAAAGATAGCGAGGAGAAACTATATTGGACTGACTTAATGACGGATTGCAATTGGTTCTTGCACTTTCCTAAAAAAGAAAAAAAGATAAAAAAAATGTAAAGACAATGACGTATCGTCAATCGACCTTTGACCTTTGTTCTTGGCTGTTGCGTGCCATGCAGGGTCCCTTGCAGATAATTTACCGTATACTGCGTAGGCATACACGTTTGTTGTATAATTTCGTGTGTATCACTTAAATCCTTGAATTTCCAGCAAGTGAGAAGCGAACGACATTGGGTTACATTATGGTTTAATATACGTACAAATTTCGTGAGATTTCCTGTCAGAAAAACGACAGTATTCATTTGGTTTAAATTTACCTACAAATCGATGTTTTTTGTATCCACGCCATTGTGCAACAGTCTTTACCATGCTTCTGCACAAAATCAAGTGGTCGTTAACACCTCCCTCCCCCCCCCCCCCCACACACACACCTTTTGCGTTTCACACTTTTTGTGTAAAGCTTAGTATTTGCTACTTTTAATTTCGTTATTGTACATAAGGAAGACATTGCACAACTTCCGAATGTTCTGAACACTCGAATCGCAGTGCACACTGTGATGATTTGACTTATTAAAGGGAAATATGTGTTTTGTTTTACAGAAACAAATGCATTTTGTAAAATTAATATTTATGGACACGGAATCATACATTATTCAAAATGAGGCAGGACAGCACCCTTCTTTTAAGAAATAAGTTTCACACAGACAGAAATTCAGTGACCTATTTCCTACTCAAGTACTAATTCACCCAAACTTTTGGAAATTCAAATGACGCACCTCTCCGTTAAACTCATCTTACACACATTTTTTTTTTTGAGAAGATGAAGCTGTTGTTAACGTTTATTGGTGAAACTAAATGGTTTAACAATCATTAAAGCTGCTTTCTTTGTATGTAATTTGGTATATTGTAAACCGATATTTTCCTGAGTTCCAGTGAAACTGTGTGATGGGCACCAACGTGTCAAACCTGAGTCAGCGCTCGACCCCCCGGTCCGAAATATCTTGGGCATTTTCTGATAAGAGTAGTAACCTCAGGACAGATGCACGTAAAAATACGGTATACCGCAGGAAATTTACATTTTTGAACTTTATTGTTAAAACATGTTCCCCCCTCCCACCCCACTCCACCGCCCCAAGATAAACGCTATCGAAAACAATTGAATTTGCAAATACAATGAAAGTAACTGAAAATTGAACGCGCGTCACGAAGACGAAGGCAAGATAAGGAAACTAAGAAGAGAAAAACAGCTGACTGGATGATGCTTTCCTTGTGACGCCTTCGTGAAAACTGAAACACAATAAAAAACGGCTCGTTCGCCTGTCAAGATGTTCACGGAGTAGGCAGAGTATCACCTTTCCGACGAAGTCAAAAGCGTTCCAGAGTGATTTAAGCCTCTGCTAGAGAAGAAGATGATGAATAAAGAAAAACGAAGAATAAGGAGAGGAATGAATTTATCTGTCACGGATGAAATCTCCACAGTCAAAGCTTTTTCAAGTAACACGTAAATGAAGGATGACTGCCGACCGATTACGGCGTGCGACGGCGCTCGTCCGTGTCGTCAAGTGACCCCGTCTTCGGTTGATGAATCTTCCCTGTCAGTGATTTTCTTGTCGAGCAAATGTATGATTGGTGAAGTCTGCATCCGGTACATTGATGGCAGAGGCAAAGCCAATCATACAATTTAGCAAACCTGCAGGGGACATTTATGGTTTGGGATACATATTAAAGGTATACTTTTTAGAAACACAGGCTACATGAAAACGCACAATTATTTCATCGACAAAGAAACCAAACCGTAGGGCTGAAGAGTCGTTCCCCAACAACAATTTCAAAAGAAGGCCAAAAGAATGGCTATTACTTGAAAGTGAAAATAGCAAAAGCAAAAGAACACATTAAATTACCTACATATTTAAATCCTACATATAAGTTCCAAACCCTTTACAATGAAGAGAAGTTGACTGTACGTTTCTCGTTTTTTAAGGCAAAATCTCAACGATACCATCGTCCGGGGTGCCAAGTAGATCTATTAAGGGCAATCAATTGTTACTTTAGTCACGTGATAAGTTACACCCAGCAATTCGTTTGCAAACATCACAATCTACATATCAAACATAATTCGCTTTATCAAACATTTTCAAGTTAAATACCTGTAGTGCATTTTTCATTTGTTTTCATAATGTAACTCAGGAATAGCATTCTTGAAGTCAATATGGAATAAGAGCTACAAAAAACATTAACCTTGTATCCAAGAGAAAGCCGTCATTGTATGGCAGGAGAGGGCATCCCTTTGACAAAATTCATCTACAAATTGGCCTACTTTGCGAAAATGGCAACAGTACCTTGCAAAATTGATGTAAATTGAAATCTGTCCGTGGTTGTTCTTTCATATCAATTCCTTTGTTAGCATCGGCGATTGACTTGTCGTTGTTACGAATACAAGCCTTGAGAGGCCGAAGTTTGTTTTCTAATTGCTTCTCTGTATAACTCTCTAACTCTCTACTGTTTTCTTTCACTGTGTAGCCCTTTTAAAGGTGCACTCTACCCATTGGTGATGGCGCACTTCCGAAGTCTTATAAGAAAAAGAGTTCTTACGCACACAGCCGACTTACATAATTATACCTCAGTTAGACTTCAGAGTCTACACTGTACAACCAGTTTACACAGTAACGGTTAGTCATTGCCAAGTATATATGTCTACTTCAGTTAGGTTACCATATAGCTACATAGAGACATATATCTGTCCATACACTGGCGACGTTTTGGTCACCAGAGGGCACCGAATGAACCAATGGACTGTCTTCAACTTTCCATCCGCTGTCATTATGTTCCTGTCGTTATGGGTCCTTGCCATCGTATGGATACGCGTTTGTGTTACAGTACAGTATCTAGCCTGATCGTTGTGAGATGCAAAACCGTTCCGAGCATTTTACATGAACAAATGTGATAGAGGCATACTACATACAGTACATTTAAAGGACCGTGTCCATCAAATGAAAGACCGTAGTCTCATGCACCTTATATAAATCTGTTCAAAGGGGGATGAGCGTTTTTGAAGAAAAACAATTAGCCTTTCAGCTTTAATCTTCCGTCATTCTCTGAATTCCATTGGATGCTAACTTCAAGAATAACTTCAAAGCCAGTACGTAGCAGAAAAACTTCATAAATTAGAGTGTTAATTACGGTAGAAAGTTAACTGATTTAGGTTTTATGGTTAAGAAGTTAGCTGAATCTACCCAGTGGTAAATGCTCAACATTTATGCCACCACAACGAAACTCCTATGCAAACGAATTTCTTTTGGAAATTTCTCTATAGTTATTTGGACAAATATTACACGATACCAGTTTTTGTTTTGTTTTTTTCAACTATGAGAAGTATATCCAGTCCTTTGGTGTACTTTTGAAAACCAGGAATAACAGCACATCCTGCTTTAAAGGACATGCAAATTGTGTTACATTGAACAAGTAACCAGGTAACTGTGGAAAGACGTAATAGATGACGCTGTCGAAATATCTGTAACGCTTGAACAGAACGCAGCTTGTGCGTGCTTGTACTTCGATTTTTGATCAGCAGACGGACAAAGTTTTCTACGTAAGTTTCTGATGTATTCGTTGCAGTTTCCTTTCCAAGAAAGAATCCTTGTGAAGGCTTCATCATGAAAAATGTCCATTAGGACTGCCTCGAGTGTCGACATATTTGGGACGGAAGAGACGTTTCCAGTGAAAATAATAATGCCGCGTGTGCTTGAATGTTCCGTCCGTTTTTGACGTCAAGCAATATAGTATTGATGGATGCTTTCAGGATCCTCCCTTAGTCTCATACGAGGAACCTTCATCCATGACGTCATATTGCGTGGTCTCCTCTCCAAGCCAGTGAAGACACGCTTGAAGCATAATGTGCTGTTTGAGTAGCCTTATCCTCATTCTTCCATCTGTCTCTTTTATTCAATACCATCAAGGAAACAACACCTACGTCATGTTGTTTTCATTAATTGTTTCCAGAAATGTCACCTTTTTAGATTGTTAAGTATGTTGGACAGAACGTTTATTTACTTTTTCGACTAAAATCTTACCGGTACCTAACCTTTCCAGCAGGTGTTAGTACGTATCGTTTTTAAACTACATCGAGTGAAGTCAGAACTGATGTATGAGTAACACATGTTTGTTGTGTGGGCTAAACAGAACCCGGTCCGGTCTTAAATACACAGACCTTTTGTGCAAATAACCACCGTGAAACTCTTGCCCAAACACTTCTGTGGGAAATTTGTCCTTTTTTAATTTTAAAAACGAAAAAGATCAAGATGTATGGCAGTTTTAAGTCAGTGGCGCACAGGATATCAGAGGTGAGAGAGGGGGGGGGGGAGGACACAACCTGTGATTGACATAGATAGGAGTGGCAAGTGAGAGTAAGCACGCGTGGGGTCCAGGGGTCCGCGTTAGGACGGGGTTCAGGGCAGAGCCCCGTTGGGGGTCCAGGGGGAAAGCTTCCGGAAGCTCCAGCAATATAAGGTAACAAGAATGCCTTAAATTTGTTTTGGAGGCCTCATTGATCAGGTTTCTTTCATTTCAGATTTTGCGAAATCCGATGTCAGTGACATAGAGTTCAGGTTATCCTCTATGCAGGAAAGGCTTCAGTGTGTGACATACATTGACAGGACTGTAAGTGTAACTTCATGAGTCCAGTCATTTGGTCAAGAAGCCTGCTTGAGATGATCACGAAAGTTAACAGTGCTTGGTTCATGCCATTTTCATAAAACGTGTATACACTAGAGGAACATAGTTTTAGCACTGATTTATTTTCTCCCTGGAATCTAAAGTGTGGAAAGGAAAGCTAGTAAACCGCGCGAAATTTGTTCCGTTTCTTACAAGTGAAGAACGTTTTAGTAAGAACTTGCCACCTTCTTTTCCACAATCCTTCCATGATTCATTTTTGGTTCATCTGGACGAGTCTTTAATTTTTTGTTTTCAGAACGACATAACCTGGCGGTTGTTTTATAGAGTTGGTGGATACTTTGAATGTTATCTCACGAGCTAAAGGAACTCTTTGACCGAATCTTACCGCGTCCTTCTGCTTGTAATTGAGGTCCGTTATTTTCTTCTCTCTTCAATTCCCGCAGAGTTCATAGTTATTTGTGTGTGTGTATGTTTGTTTGTGGGGGTCTTTTATCCGTAGGGGAGATTTGATACGTACGTCATCCAGTCGAGTACATTGTTTAGTATATCGCGTACACAGAAAGCGGGGAAAAAAAGACGGGTAAAAGAAATGACACGAATGACGCATGAGAACTCCTGTTAACAGTCACAGAACATCGATTCCATCATTTTCCCTGACACATGATTACATCAAATGAAAACAGACTATAGAAAAAAAACACACCAAAAAAAACCATCTTCGAAAGATGAGCACACAGTCGGGAATTCGTGATGCATTTTGGCATTGGCCGTGAAGTTTTAAGGCGACAGAAAATATCACGGTTAATGCTTCTTAATGGAACTTCACGAGACGTATTGGCATGTACAGCGGATAATGTCAGTTTGTTGTATTCAGGCGAATTTTAAGGACCGAGTACAATATATGAGAAAGGTGCCACGCCAAGTCACGAACTTTACATTTAACTACGATGTTGTGGATGAGCTGCACATTACGATAATGATAGGGATGTGATGAATGATAATGGTGTCGTACATGCGTACACGAACTTACGATGATTTTACCCAGGTATACAGTTTATACCCAAACTGGTGAACTTTTCGTCTAGGTTGCGATCACTTGCTCAGCATTTTTTTCAAATACCATCTAACACAGATTTTAAGCTTTGAGACTTGGACATTTTGAAAAAAACGAAAACTAATCAAGTGCTATATACAGACAGTGCACTGCGATTGCGTACCGCTGACATGCAATGTTCTTACAGGACTTTTACATCACACCACACACCACAACCGGGATAAATTAATCATGTTATCAGATTATTTATGTATAAATTGTGTAATGTTTATGAATAAACTGTGTAGTGTTTATAGAATTCACTGTGACAGAAATCCCCTTCATGGAATCTGAAAAAAAATCGAACAGTGTCTCTGGGAGACATAAACATTGGTGTTAACTCCAGAGTACTCTTTTGCAGGTGAAATTTCTCATGACAATGTAAACATGTTTGATGATATGCTAGCATATCAGGCAGTCAATGAAGCTCTTAGTATCACGCTTTCAACGTCAGCTGGTCCTGAAACAAAATATGTATTGTATGTTTTAATAGTGTTTTGCCTTTCCTACTGTCAAAAAAAGAGAGACGATTGGCGGAAGATGACATCGGCTATAAGAGTTCAAACTTAACATGTTGTATCGGCATCTGCATAAGGTCTGAACGCTTTGTTATATCTAGTGTACATGCAATAGAGGTTTCATATATTGTATATAGGTTTCATGTATTGCATAGGGTGACAAGACAAGAGTTCAACAAATTAGTTAAGAAAAAAGTTAACACGAAGCTACCGATTCCTCCCTCTCTGCTTCTTTGTGGATACTGAAGTCGATTGTAACTGCACGACTTCAATTTCAAGTTTTAGTTCTTTGCATGTATTGGTTCCTAGAATCTTCTTCTTATGTAGGCTACTTAATAATTCAGCATAAACCGTCATCTTCACTATGAGGTTTCAGTCTGGATTGTTATCCGTGTGAACGTGGTTATGAATTTACTTAAGAAAATCACCTCGCATACCCTCGTAGACTTAGACCAACCGTTTAACAGACACCGTACTGTTGAGAGTCACGCGCACTTAAGGTAAACATGAAGAAAACACACGAAAAGTAAAATCGAGCTACACTTATCGAAATTCTGAGACACTTGACAGCTTGATGCTTACTTAGTGCAATATAATTGCGTCATAGCAGCAAGCAATTCCCTGGCCATAGTAGTAACAGCCGAAATTTCTATTTCAGCCGGGGACAAATGTGAATCTTGTCCTTTGCATAGCATACGTTACTATAATAACTCAACGACGCATGTAAGCACACACAGATATGCATACAGTAAGCGATATGTATCAGGTATATGGTACGTATATCTTGTACATATAAGCATACGCCGTGGCAGTTTACTCTGTGCGATGTAAGTGAAATATTCTTACATGACAACAACATATATATCAGAGTCATACTAGTATGCCAAATATTCTTGTATCTTTACCGATATCGTGCAATATATTACAGGTGAACCACGCACTCAGTCACTTTGTTGATTTACGAGATCATAAAAAAACAACATGCTCCAACGGTTACTTGGAACGACTGCTCATTCCAAGAACCTTTTCTAGACGGCAGAATAGCTCTGCTTATTAATATCAGAAAAAAAGTTGCCCGGTAAATTTATAAGAGTAATCACCTATTCACTTCACCCCTCCCCCTCTTCCATCTCTTTTACTCGCATTGAGTCTTTCCGTGCAAAGCGGTGAACATGGATGACATTTTCATATGCATAACAAATGAATTACCAATTTGGGGAATAATAGACATAATTATTGCCGAGGTCCTAGAACTTTCCTTGATTTTGCTCCCTTTGCTTTTGCTTAAAACTGGCTTCGTCTCCTAGCATTTTCTTGCTCGTCAAATAGACGTTGTAGACAACGTTTCAGTGATTAGGGGAATGATATTCGAAGTAAACACAGGCGCTACTATTTTGCTGCTAACCACAATTGATTAAACATGCATCCTCCGGGCTATTGATTTCACCAACCACTGGGAGTGAGGAGTCCGTTCGTATTAGGCAAATAATAAATCGCTTTCTTCGATGATAAGTACAAATTGCGGTTGGCGCTTCTTATCAATGAAACAATGCCCGTCTATCCCCCAAAATGAGAGTCTTTGCTAAGTAATTCGAGTAATTGTACCGTTTGAAAATGTAAATAGGTTTCAAGACATATGAGGCAGTGTTCAAATTACGTTTAGAACAGGCATTGTATAAAAAATTGCGGTTAAGAAATATCTGTTTCTGTAATATTTCCTCCTTGAAAGTCAGTTGTCAAATAAATTTATGAAGTTAATCGATAGAAAATATCTTTGTCAATAAATAACATTATGTCGTGAGTGTAGCTTACGATAAAGTGCTTGACCATTACTGTTGATACATGGATATGTTGAGTACTCAAGTGGACTTCATCTATAGTGGTGTAGAAGCAAGTACATCGTAATATGTCACGCTATTAACGGTTAGTACGATTACCTCTTAGCCTACCATGTCTACGAAATGGCACTTTAAAAGCCTACGTCATCAATGCAGTGCATGTTTTATGTCTATGCGTTTCGACATAACACTTGACTTGTCTCACACGCCAGCAGTATATAATTGCACAATTCATTCCAAGCACGTCCTTTGCCGTTTGAGTAGTTACAAATGTATGCGTGTCCACGGCAAACTGTATGACTGGCTTTGAAAACAGCGAAATTTGTTCTCTGTGTATAGATCATTGTCTATTTCAACATATAGTATATTATTCACGGAAATGGAATGGAGCGGTCGTATACCTCCTCAAGTGTAGTTGAAGGTTAAAGATTTTACCTCTAACTATAATCTGCACGTAACATTCACATATTCGTGTAACTGCGGGCGGGTAATATGTTTCCATACATTCAAACATGTGTTTTTGTTGTTAAGCATGCCAGATTGGGGAAACGATGAGACCTTTAAGGAAGCAGAGATTTTCTTTTAATAAAAGCCATTAATCAAAAACTCGACGAACAGTATAATTGATATTCCAGTGTTTCATATTTCTTTTAAACTGTACATCATATATTTTTTTTCAGTTTTATAAGAATACGTATCTCTGATGTACGCCATTCGTGTGTTGAATATTATCTTCGTCCCACTGTGAAGAATTTTAATCACTGCGTTATACATTACCGAGAAACGCAAGTGTTGCGGTTTTGCATTGAAATTTCTCAAAGTACAAGCAAAGATGGACTAACTTTGAGATGAGTTCAATTTTTCGTTTATTGACTCCTTTCAATAGACGTCTGTCTGCGATTTCACCTTGTCGTTACAATCTTCATAGTTAAATGTCAGCAATAATTTTGAAATGGTTAACGTCCATTGTTTCGAGGTGAAATATCCGCCTACCCAAAGGTTAATTTTCATGGGAGTATATTTTCCACATAGTTCGACCGAGTTTCTTTAAAGAAAAATCTCGTCGAACCGATGAGATAAATATTACCGATATCAAATGATCTCGGTTATCTCTTTGAGAAGTTTACAAGAACGTGGCTTATCTTAGTTCGATTCTTTTTTTTCCTTTCATGGCCTTCGTCGTCTCCTACCGTTGACAAGTAGGTCATCTCGAACATAAATGTATGAATATAACCGGACATTTTGCCGCTATTGTGTGCTTTTCTCCTTTTATGTATGTTATAGATTTATTTAGGTCCCCTGAGTGGTCGCCATATAGTCTGATAGATTCCTTAGCAAACATTTCGTCTCCGACCGCTTTTTCTGTCCTTTCTGTTCTTGAAGAAATTCCAAAATGAGGGATGACCTTGTGAATGCTCAGCCCTTTCTCAAACAAAACTATTAAATATAGAAACAGAAGGTTGCCCTGTATAGTTCTTCATCATATGAAGATGGATTTGACGCAAGGGTTACATAAAGTGGGCCTCCTGTGATGTCGG
The DNA here is from genome assembly GCA_021234535.1 of Stichopus chloronotus. NCBI lineage: Eukaryota > Metazoa > Echinodermata > Holothuroidea > Aspidochirotida > Stichopodidae > Stichopus > Stichopus chloronotus. The sequence continues at coordinate 6,276,391 of CM037836.1, forward strand.
CAGCAACATCAATCTCTCAGTCTGTTTGAAGTTCAAGGAAATCAATCAGTGAAAGTAAACTGATTGGAAAGGTTCAACATAACGATAATGATTCCCCTTCCACATGCTCTGTTTTTCTCTAACCTATATTATACATATATAATGTATGTATTATACATATTACAAATTTTCTGTGATAGTAAAGGCCTACATATATATATATATATATATATATATATATATATATATATATATATATATATATATATATATATATATATATATATATATAGATATATAGATATATAGATATAGATATATAGATACATATATATAGTGGCAACAAGTAGAGATAAACTCGGTGCGCTTATTGATTTCGTTGGTCAAGTGAAGGATTTCTACCTTTTCATCTAAACATAGGTTAACCAATACGATATATCTATTTCTTCGAAATTCAGGAAGAAACCATTACTGATTCTCGTTACGTTGTTGAACTGCTATGATCATACTAGCGATTTAGCTTATTGAGATGTCACAGTTTTAGAACAAAAAGCTCACATTACATAGTCATACCAATTTGCGGTTTAGAAGGACAGTGTAGTGACATCATTCCCTCATATTCCTAACTCTTTGTACGAAAATTTAGATGGGTTGTTTGCACAGTATACAATGGATTTTACTGATGAAATTCCTCCAAACAGTCTCGTTTTTCCTGCAGCCTATTTATATTTTGTTAAATTATTCGAAATAAGTTACAAAGATGACCATGTTCAGGGATTGAGGCAATGTTTCATTGGTGAGGTTACGTATCCAGGTTTAATGGTCACGAAAGGTGACAATGTTCTCCCTGATTTAAAAAGGATGACTTCCTCCTGTTCTGCAACACGTGCTCTACGCAGAACACTAGGCCACTAGGCTATTATAAAAACCGTCGTGTTAAGTACCATTTTAGAACGGTCCGAAACGTTTCAGGTAGCCCCTTGTTATACAGAGAGTGGGGGCTTTTGTTATACAGAGAGTGTTAATTGCAAGCACAATGTATACCATGTACTACGAACAAAAGAAAAACAGGTGTCATCCGCCTTTTTCGTTTTACGTTCAAAAAGTTGAAAAAAAAATGCAAGAGATTTTGACGCTGCTATTCTGAGAATAGTCTACAGTTTGTCTGTTAGTCGTTAAACAAAGATAATGTTTACTGTTCAATTAAGAGCGTTAATATAATATGGTGGATGGACAAACACAGCTGAAGCTAATTCAATTTTAAAGGTCAGGTGTGTGCTCGATATTCTATGTCAGTCTAAGTATTTTGATAAAAGCTCTCCTTTACTGTGACAAAGAAAAAGTAGCAGGGCAAACGAAAATTACGCCTTCTCTTCAATTTCCGTTCCTCCCTGGTTTTCAATATCTCTTTTTTTCATAGATTGTATTGTTCACAATTAAGTTGAGCAAATTAACAGAGGCGACTGTACAGTATATTGGTATTAATCTGTTAGTGAATGTTCTTTCGTATAGAACTCCTAATATTAAACTCCTAGTAACGAACACGGAATACCTACAAATCGGAACAAGTAAGTGATCGGATCGAGGCTGATGGCGTGAAACGTTGTAAGGTCTCGTTTTAAGAATGCCCAGAAAATAATATTAATGTAATGGTGAGCAGGAAATTTTTTTGATGAGCAGAAAAGGTACTGAAATGATCGAGAGAAACTCTCTTTTTTGTGACATAACTTTTATGTCGTTCCCAAAAGTGTTTCTGACAATAGATTCCTGTTTTGATGATCAGTGGATCTACAACGAAAGGAGAAACGTCAAACAGTATTTCTAATATTTTCTTTCTTTTTTTTTGTTATCAACTACGAATGCTGACAGTTTACCTACCAAATCAGCACCTCTCTCCTCCCCTTCGGTCCTTTTCGAATGAGGTACCTGCTAAAACAATGATCCTACCAATCGGTCCAATGCCAGTCTTGTTATCATATGGAGTCAATCAAAAACGAGAAAAAAGTAAGCATAGTATAGTTTTGTATTTCCTATCAACGTCGCTCCGGGAGTCGTAGACTTTCGTGATTCGGTTCATATCTGATACATTTTTTTCCTTGTTCATGGAAGTTTTCTTAGTTTTATGCACATACAATGATGCATTGTCTACAGCTTTGGAGGACGGGGGTGGGGTTGCATCTCTCATGTCACGAGCCTGGCCAAAATCGGTCTTCTTAGTTTGTCAAGGTGAAAACCAAAACACATTGAACTTAAGAAAGATACACATCCTTTGGCGATTCGGTAATACCTCATCATTTGACCTAATTTCTGTTTTTTTTTTCTTACAAAAATTCCTACTCCTTGAGGTAGCATATAAACACACCACGTATATAATATTTTCTCGATTCCTACCTTGATATGTTGTGTTAAAAATAATTTAAGCACTAGACCTCTGGTGAGCTAAACTGACCTTTGACCTCCACAAAAAACAATAGACATCTTTCATTTGATGTGATACATTATCACGGTGACTATGAAACGTTACCATGATTCCTATCTTCAGATGTAATGTTAACAAAGTTTTGAGAGTTCGAACTCTGCTGACCTTTGACCTCCACCAAAATGATAGGGTTCTTCCAATTGATATAAGACATCTACGTAACAAGTATAAGAACTTTATAGGGACTACCTTTCTCAAGATATCGTGTAACCACCTTGAGCGTCACATACATGCACACACACTACATATACGCACACACATACGTACATACAGACACATGCAACATTATGGCGTAGGTTTCTCTGTTCATCGGAACCAAAAACAAAAAAAAAACAAAAAATGAAAGAAATCTGCGGCCACGATCAGTGTTTCCTCGGTGGTAAAAAAATTAATATGGTTGATGTTTTCTGTCTTGATTGCGGTGCTGTTTCAAGAGAGAAGGGGAAAAAAATGGAAAACGTCCAATGCAGCGGCATGATCCTTCCGTTTCCGAAAAAGATGACGTCAGTTTTGGGGGGCCTTTACGAGGTACAATTTGCAAGTCCAATACAGCAGCATTTGTTGACTTAAAAAGAAAGTAAATGTAACATCTCTTTGTCAAAAATGTTAAAGGAAAGATTATCGATATTCTGAATCAGAATAACATATCCGACAGCAACATAGGAGATATAATTTAATGAAATGTAGGCACTTCTCTTTGTTTTCCGGTAATCAAACATACGTAGATCGCCATTTTTCTCCAGTCGATCGTTTTCTCTGCTTTCTGATTACACGGCCGTTTGTGTCTCAGCAATGTTAATTTCTGATCTGGTATAAACTATACGCTAGATGATCATCCTGCTTGAAGGACATGGGAAGTGGAGGCGATCCAGAGCCAGGCAAACATGCTGGGGAACGAAACGCTCGAATTCGTTTTGTAAAAGTAAGGTATTTAGGTGAGAATGGGACCGGCGTTACCTTTGGCGGTGAGGGGGTGGGGGGTGCGAGACGGATGGTAGAGGAGCCTTCCCAAAATCTCTAGATACAATGTCATTTTGACAAAAAGTGCCCTTGATATTATATTGCACCAAGGTCTCTGACAACTACCTGATTGCACTTTTATTAATTAGATTTTTCAGAGTGCCCCTTTAGACACCAGTATAGGAGGGATGTGCCCTACATCTTCCCATGTGTAAAGAGGTTTGTACCCTTGTAGACATTTACCTTGTGAACTGTGTAAGACCGGTGAGTCCTCCATTGATGAGGGAAGACTACTTATCTCACGTGTTAATATCAACAGACCTGTACTATGTTTCCATCGCGTGTATGTTTATGCGGCTACACATACTATACAGTGTAGGATTACATAAAGGCTTAGTTAGGACATGAAATATCGCGTGAACAGGCATACACATACTCCGCAGAGAGGAAAATTCCACATCAACTCAATGATTACCAGTCTCAATTTCAACAACACATGCAAAAATACGTTGCCGCGATTTAACGCCGAGCGAACACTTCGTCGTGGAGTTTGGCATCATCCCACGTGCTTGCCATTTGAAAGTTCAATGACGTCATCGGTAATAACTCTGCCAGTTCTGTAGTCTGCCTTACGAAAGAGTAAAGAGAAAAGGGAAGATAAATGAAAATGCGCAAGGAATAAAGGAAGATTACCGATAACGGGAATCGGAGAACATGAAACGGTAATGAGAGCCATTTACGGATTAAAAGGTTTGGGAGTTAAACAAAACATGCTCCTAATAATTTGCTCGGCCTGAATTCATTACATTAACGGATTAATGGAGGCTCTATCTGGGGTTGCTATGGTTACAACCTATATGCTCTACATATATGCATTTTACCGTTGGTTCGCAGCGAGAGACAGCCTGAGATTACAAGGCCTATATACTAGGCTAGATCATTTTGTCCATGTGATCAATGCTGTAGCTGTTTGTGAATATGCCTATGATATGCTGTTACCTGATCATGAGAGTAGAAAAGCCTTCAGGTTTTAATTTCGTAAGTTTCCTATCGTTTCGGAGAAATGAGCGGGCTGCACTGTAATTATGTTAACAAGTATTGGTGTGTTAAGAAGATATTTATTGCAGAAGTTTGTTCTCAGCCAAATGCAATAAAACTGAAGGTGCACCAGTATATATATGAGCCAGTGTATGTATGTATGTATGTATATATATATATATAGAGAGAGAGAGAGGGAGAAACAGTCATTCCACTAAACAAGGAGCTGGTTCTAACTCACAATAGGTCATGTACTATACTGTACATTTTATTTAGTTTGATGACGTTTACTTATTTTTACGTTCTCAACAACCAAAACATAACAGTAAAATAAAAATAACAATTGAAGAAATTAGAAACAAGTAAGTTCAAGTGGGGATTACACGATAAAACAATAAACTTTAAAACACAACAGCAACAAAACCTGAACTACTTATTATTTGCCTTTTCCTCCATGCTCACAAATATTTCTCAAAACAATAAAGTAAAAGTAAAAAAAGTAAAACAATCATTACTTTTGTTTTGTTCTTGCAGCACTGAGAAAGACATTATTAAGGGAAAGTATACACAAATTATCAATCTTGGTCAAAGTTAGAAGATAGCTGTGGCTGTACCATGGTAGTTTACTTGGTGCATAGGGTGGTTCCTTGTGGTGTATGGTTTCAGAGGCTTGTTAATCGATATTGCACACATATGTTGCACAACAGCTAAGTAAAGCATATGATATATGTGAACCTAATACTTTGCTGACACTGAAAAAGGATATGGGTTTTACATGCCATGAAGTAATATGTATCAATGTACCGCCTACGTCATCAATGTGCTGTGCTGCACATGTGCTTAGTTTGAATCCCAACCCCCCTTCTCATTTTTGTGATCACGTTTTCATCCGATGCAAATTATATGTACGGTTTATATACCACAGATAACGTGAACAAGACTGTATCTAACACGCGATATCGGTTTCCTCATACCTCCGTAAAACACACATCCACTACTTCTTGAAATAGTCATCTTATTGTCACTTGAGATAAAGCGAGGGGGCCCCATCGAGGGACTCAGGATATATCGAGCCAGGGATACATAAATCGTTGATTTGCCGAGTTTCTCCAGCCATCGATCATTTGCTCTCGATGTAGGGGGGGGGGGGGGATCAAACTGAAACATGACGATGACGCCCCGGATTGCCTAGTCAGAATGTAAGTTACATCGTGATACATCAGACTATAAAACTGCTTCCAAGTATACCACCTATCATATAAACTTACAATTGCAAATTCTGTCTGCCCATAGCCTACAGTATATATAGATCTTCGATTCTTAAATGGCAATTTAAACAGATAGACATAAGCCTATGAGCATAGGTGAGAGTGTAAAGTTTCACGTATACGTTCTTAGATATGTATTATATATTTAGGCTACGAGGGATTCATTTCACCAGTTACCAGCAAAACAGACCAAACTCATCTATCATTGTTACGTAATGTCAAATATATGCCGTTCATACCCTAATTAATTGCATCTGTAACAAACTTGTTCCGCTTCAAGGAGGGAATAAGCTGTGTTGCTTTCCTCAACTAAAGTAGGGAAGATAGCAATAGGTTATATACATCACTACCTCAGCAAACACACCTAAATTCACAAACGTTTATGAACCTGTGAGATCTTGTTTCAAATTTAGGTTAATCTCCATTATGTGTGTCCAATTTAATTGCCTACTCGGCAGTTTACGCTCACAAAAAGGAAAGAAAAAGTGTGAGGCATTTGCTTTTCACTCCAAAAGCAATTAAGTATTACAATTTTGTGTAACTTGGTTTTACATAGGCCTTAACGCGTGTTACCACGCATTAATGAATCTTAATGAAATTGCGATCTCTCGTTGTTCATCGTCGGTGATATGTATGTTAGGATGCGTAAGACTTCTTTGAGGATAATTTTATTTAGAAAGAATACCGAGTTTTTCCGTGAGTTTGCTGTCGAATCTTTGGCCCGTCAGTCTTTGTGAACGTGTGTCATTATCAAAGTAAGACATTCAAAGAAAAAAAAAGGGAAAATTTCCTTTGAAGTCGAAACGGGGAACAAAATAATAAACCAGTAGATAAATTTGTTTACTAAGAAGTGACTGTGACAGAAGTCAAAGTGTTGTAGTTTCATTTGCGGATGTTAGCATGGGAAAGAGGAGCACGTACAATGCCCCTCCCCTGCCCAACAGAAAGGGGGTCCACACAGTTAGGAGGATCTCTACAATCAGTGTGATGAAAGGAATTTTTAAAGGGAAATAAGGCGTTTGTTTTACAGAAAACATCCATATTATTAAAACCAATGTTTTTGGACGCAGAATGATAGATTATTCAAAATAAGGAAGGACAGTATAGCCCTCTTTTCAAACAAATACTTTCTCACAGACAGAGACTCAGTTATTTGTTGTTCAACACGAATTTTTTTCCCCCCAACTTTTCAAAATTCAAATGATGCACCTTCCGTTACTCATCACATGCATAATGTTTTGAGGAGATGAAGCTTTGGCAGATGTTAATTGATGAGACTGAATGGTTTAACAATGACGAAAGCTATTTCTTTTGTACGTCCCTTTGGTGTATTCCCTATTTCCCTTAAGTCAATGCTGGAGTTTGTAGAGATCATATGTGCTAATTTTCGAATAGTAAGGTTTACGAGTACATAAGAAGGAAATCTATTTATTTCATTTCGAGTGGATGGTAGAAGTTGTGGTGAAAGTGACCAAAACCTTAGCGCTTGTTTCTTGACTTGCACCACTTAAGTCATAAAATATAGCCGAAGGGTGATTCTACATTAATTTGTGCCCACCTATCCCCCCTGCCCAGTCAATCCGTCCCAGTGTACAGGCTTGTCAAGTCCAAACTTGGTATGAAGGAAGTCCTTCCATGTTTATCTCAGTGTTCCCTTTGGGGCCGTATTGAGGTAAAGGTCCAGGAGATTTACAAAACAAAATGTACATGGAGCCCTTTGGTAAGCACATGGTGTCGACCATTTGGATTCCTCAGAAGTTTTTTTTAGTTCAACAGAAGTCAGAAACTCTTTAAGTGCAGATATTTCAACAAATATATCGTAAACATTACATTTGTTGCACGCATGGTGACTACAAAATTCCCACATCGACATCCATATAGGTCAACTCTATAAGGTGATTTCAAGATGTCGGAAGCAGAGTCACTATAATAGATCATTGACATAGTAAAAACTTTGATTGTCTTTGTGATAATCCATCAAATCATAAAATATATGTATATGTAGTTCGGGTAATTTCTGGTCAGCAATGTGAAATTTTGGTGAAAAATATTTGTTCCCTTGAGTTAATTGCTGGCCACATTTGGAACGAATTATCCAGTCGTTTTACCTACCTGAGAGCATTTTCTCCGTATTCAGTCGGTTTTTACGAACTCCACTTTAAATATCGTGACTTTTACTTCAGTTGTAGAAAAAGGTTTGAATTTTCACATCTCGAATTAACTTAATTCAGTCACTTCCTAATTTAGAGATTATAAGACGTTAAAGCTAAACGCATTTTTGTAACCATATGCTTCACTTGGAAAATTTGGCTCATCCTCCTCACCTTTCCAATAATGATGTTAACTCTTGTGGTCATTTTCGAATCATCGGTTTATTAAGTACCTGCGAATGACGTCATTCTGCGAGGTTTCTCTAAACGTCAAGTCAAGTCCTCTCAAGATCATTCTAAAGCTTGCGATTTTAGCATGAGCATCGCATGCATGAACAGCAAAAACAACACACAGGTTTATAAGATCCTTGATTGTCTCAAAATAGACCGCTGGTTTTCGTTAAGTATATGTATACCCAAAATAATGAAACCTTTAGCAAGGAAAAAAAAAACTTACTTAAAAGAATCCACTCACAGATCAAACCCTCTACCTGGAGGGGTTTGATTGACAATACAAAATTCATATGATATATAGCTCAATGATGCAATGTTTGAATAGATATGTTGTTGACGTTTTAGATATCAAATATGATGTGAAAGGCAGTTGGACTAAATTAATATAAGAGAAATGTAAGAGAAAGACATATCGATACAGTGCAAATAGCTATTCATTAGTAGCACCCTGCACGGATTGTTTTTAATATTATTAATAAGTCGAAGTTACCACTACCTCTGTGAACCAACCACGAATCCTTTGTGCGAGTTTGTATTCGTCTGGGAGTGCAAGTTAGGTGTAGGCCTGATTATTACATCTAGCTTACGATCAATGTAACAAATCTCTATAGAAGTGTTAAGGCCAAACAGCTACAGGTCTGGCTGGCAGTTTGAAACAACTGTAAATCAAACAACTGTAGATTTGGACGGCAGGTTTGTTTTACACTTTGAATGGTCTTCTCACTACTCTTCACACTGTGAACTCTCCTGTTTGTTTCATCATCTTTGGATGAACAGTCTTTATTATGGTGTAGTAATACCTCATATGAACGACTTAACTACGAAACGCATCATTTATGCTGTAGTGGATATTATATGTTCTGGACGGGGTCCAACGTAGTAACAAAAACCCTGCATCTTAATAAGTCTCAATAGTTCTAAGGACATCATTGACATTGTTTGCGTAATTATTATAAAGTGGCCATCCCCCTCTCTTAACAATACACTGCTGCTGCCGTAGCGGAATCCATAATAACGAAATAGTGTTTGTTTTACAGAAAAAAATGATATTTTCTAAAACCAGTATTGTAAGACACAAAATGATACATTACTCAAAATAAGGCATGACGGTAGCCATCGCTACAAGAAATAAGTTTTTGTAGATGGAAATTCAATTATTTGTTGCTCAAAAATAATTTGGTCAACCATACTTTCAAAACTTCAAATGATGCATTTTCCTTAACTCATGTATTGATTTATGAGGAGATACAGCAGTTGCTGATGTTTATTGGTGGGACTGAATGGCTTAACAGTGATTAACTATTTCTTTGTATGTCATGTTTGTGCATCTCAAATGCAATATTTCTCTTTAAATCAAATTTTAGGATCACTGATTTACTCTTCTTTCACACAAATAACATACTGTCATTTCCTTGTTTGTTGTTGGTAGTTCCCCGCCATTGTAATTTCTCATAATGGGAGACAGGGTGCAACGGGAAGCATCCACTCTACATAAAACTTACAACTTGCCCTTCTCTTGACGTCACTTCCGTTTACAAAGAATGTTACAAATCATTGGCTCTGCTCCAGGATTCATCAGAATTATTAAACTTGCTTTCAGAAATATTTTACGTTCGATTTCCCAACCAGACGTGACGTCATTAGACGAACATCATTTTCCTTAGTAACCGCCCTTTGGGAATTTCTCTCATGTCACTTCATGAATTTCGTTATATGCAGTGACAAAAGAAGGGGCGAAATGGAAGCTCTCAACATATATACCCTCGTTCAGTTACCCGATATAAAAGAAAAATCGCATGAGCAGGAGACAGTTTTAACAGTTTCTTCGATAAAAGCTTAAGGTTTTTTTTTTAACCCCAATTTCTAACTCACAACCTCTGCATCAGACTCCAAATGTGAATCATTATTAATATTTTATTACTACTTTTTGCCTCGAGTATATTATGTGATTATCAAAAATAAAACGGTTTGGGATATCGCATAAGGGAATTAGCAAATATGAAAACATTTGAGAGACATAAGAATCCTATAAGAGCTGCTCTTTTTTCATCTTCTCTTCTTCATGGTCTTTCTTTCTTCTTTCTTTTTTTTTCGTTTTACTCTTATTCCAAACTTAGCAATAAGTACATCCATGCTTTGCTTGCCCTTTAGCAATGTATTTAGCCTAACCATTTCTCCCCATCTCTCTTTACCGTTGCTATTATTCCAAGAACGGAAACCTGTTTTGCATCCCCTGTCCGTTAATTGGAAGTGGAGTCTTCCTTTACATACCCTCTCGCAAAGTTCAATACACTCTACCAATAAAAAAAAGTAGGCTTTTGCACTTGTACCCTACATCCTTATCTTCCGCGGTGTAGTAAATAATGTCTCCAGCCGGCATTTTCCGTTGGGAAATAACGTTTATAGCCTTAAAATGAATGTTAATGATCAGATTATTAAACCTCCCGATAAAAGTAAAATTTCCTTCTCCCATTTGTGGTCCCTTTCTTAGTATTGAGCGTGGGCTTGCTGAAGATTCATAGATGTTGCTCTTTAAGCAGGCCGAAATCCCCCCCCCCCCCCCATTTCACTTTTCATGAACGCTCCTTTTTTTACTTCATGTACTTCAGAATGTAGCCTTTAAATGTCAACCACGAATGGAAGGTGGTGTGGCGGGTACCGGTTGTTGCACTTGAATTATCAACACAAAATTAAACTGACGGTGGACTTGTTATTTATAATAATAGACTCTACACAAAGTCTTGTGTACTCATGGATGAATTTTTCATTATCAATGACACTATATGTGACTTTTAATTTGGAAATAACTCTTTCTGTTTTTGCGAGGATTTGTTAACAAAGAATACGAAATATGTTGAACGGTTGCTTCATTGACATGACATTAAACTTACTTAAGTGAAAGGGGAAGATAGGGGAGGGGGTTAACATAAAAAAATGATAGGATTATTTGCATATATGTTAGATATCAGATCGTCAAAATTGTAAAAACAAAGAGTAGATATCAGATACAAATATTTATGAAGGAATGGTCGGTTGGTGTGATAGGTTAGCAATCTTTCCTGTTTTGGCATTCAGGGTGTAATCAGGAGTCTGTCATTCGACGAGACATTGGTTAATTACATACGCACAATTAGTCTTTAAGCTTTTGGTGGTTAAAGCATAATTCAGTACATTTTACTTAATTAGTGCCAATTGTGATGACGTAGCCAGTGACGTTCTGACAATTCCAAACTGCAGGCATGACGGCAGTACACGTGTAGCTTTGATTAGACCTCATCGTTAATAAAGTATGTGCATTTATTGCCGACAGAAGAAAAAGAAAGGCCGATATAAAAATGACATTTGTTGCCGAGGTTGAATTATCTACATCTTTATCTGATTTTGGTCGCCTCTAGAAGGTCACGGGCTCTGTGTTTTAGCTTGTAAACATCCATTTACTTCTGAAAATGAGAACACGTGGTCAGTTTAATAAATCTAATGGAAAATTACATTGATCGGCAACAGGCGGTTTTGAAGATCGTTGTTGTTTGTTGGCTTCAGACGCGACGTGCGTCACAGAGAGACGCAGTGCATAAGCACAGCGCTTACATGGTCATCGTTCATGACGTCAGCCCATGACGTGCACATCACAATATTCGTCAGTAACGATGTTTTATTGTACACAACAATTGGAAAGTCTGACCTACGTTTGGCTGAAGTTCCATTGTTCTTCACATTTTGGTAAAATTAAAAATGTCAAACTTCAATACGCAGACCCCAGAAGTTGATCAAACATAACGTATTGTGTGTGTCTTTGTGTGTGTCTACTTTTTTGCACCGTTCTCATGCCTTCTCCCTCAGGAATACGGGAAATTGAACGTTATTGTATGAAATACAGATCACTCGGCTTCGTTGCTACTTTTGCGATATGCAAGATATATTGCTTTAATTTTCAAGGCTTGCACAAGATTCCTCGTTCTTTCAAATTGCTCATTACACGGTATGACATTTATAGTACAAAAGTAAGCAAATAGTGTGCTTTGTACTCCTTTCTTGTACTTTGTTTCTTTCTTGTTTTTGGTGAGGAAGGCGACTTGGCAGATAATCGAAGTGATGTTTTCCATGAAATCGATTCGATAATTCCCGCTGTCAACGTGCAATGACCGTAAACAGTTTCAAATGTCATATAATTCGTATTTCGAATGCAGAAAATTTCGTGAGCAACAGAACCGTATGGTGAAACTCAATTTAAACTATTACGCTGTAACCTCGGCAATATGTATATATCAAACACAATGATAACGTACATGTTAAAGAGAAATAAATCTCTTTAGTAATCAATAGATCTTATGAATTCCTATGATATTTATTGATTTATTGTCCAGTTATGTTTTGATTGAGTGATTTGTGGCCAGGTAGGAGAAAAGAAAATGATAGAGAACAGCCAAGGTTTAGCTATAGGCTTATGTTTATTTTATTGATTTTTGTCTCTTCTTATATACTCGATCGAACATTCAGAAATTACCAAGCCAGTGAAAACAAAGAACATGTTTATGTCATAACTCAATCGGCCAGGTCTGAGCTAAGTTAATTCAATAACATCAAATTCTATACAATTTTAATCCTACGACACGCGACTGAATGCCAGCGTATTTATTTTGTTGCATGCGACTCGTTATCGTTATTCTGAATTTACTATGTGCATGCTGCGTTTACTTTGACTTACGTGTAAAGTAACACAAACAGCAAGATGGGTTTGGTGCTGGCCAACCTATATCGATGAAAAAAAAAAAAACGATTTTAAAATGTAATCAAATGTAAAAAAAAGGTAACAAACATTTTCTCCGTGTGATGTTTCAAAAAATAGATTTGGTGAAACATTCTTAGGTATCACAATACAATGCCGCAAAACGATTCATAGCAAAGCAGGAGTGTTAATGTCACTTTAACGTCATGGACGGCATGGCGTTGTTGGCCTCTGAAATGTTTGTGCGTGTCATATCACTACGAGCCTACACCCTTTACCATCTACAGTACAGTCAATTAACTGGATACTAAACATAGCAAGGTAATGAATCCAGGCAATCTTACAGACATCATTCACGTACACTTCTATTTTTTTTCTTTTTCTTTTTTGTTTTATGAATCATGTGTTTGACGTGGAATCGATCACACAGTGCTTGCCTCTATGCATCGTCCTCGACTTGCACAGGCCGTTTTATTTTTCTTTAGAATACCTAATTGTTTTCTTTCTTTCGACGTTTAATTCGATCATGCAAACATTTGAGACAAAAGGTGAGAACAGCTGTCAAGCTAGGGGGTTGATTTGACCTATCCTTGTTTTTTTTTTCTATTTTTCTCAAATAGTCTTTTTCTTAACACCTAGGAATGAAGATATAATAAATTACAGATACTTCTGAGGATTTCACTCGTGCGTGGTCTTTCGAAGATTTCTTTAAATGGCATAAAGTTTCATAATTGAACCAATTCAGTCTCTCATATTGTCAGCTTAAATAAACCCATTATAGTAGCATTCCACCATCCTATATTTACATTGCGAGTAATTCGCGGGACTTTGTTCCCTTTACGTACGAGAACATCGGAGCATACAGCCTCTCGTTACGTCAGCCTATGGATTCACCTTACACTGTAATTGGAAACTGGGTTCAAGCCGCAGCCCGTCAGCCGCACGACCAGTGGCTAGTTGATGAATTCGTCAGTGACTCGTTTAAACATGTATAAGAGAGCTGCTGTCTGCTTACCAGTCTAAAGTCTTAATAAATCTGGGCTTGTCGTGTTGTTCCAAGTCACCGGTTAATCCTGACCACGTGATTTTGTTTTCCTTTGTGGCATCAAAATTTTAATTTTCGGCTTCTTTTATCTGTAATTTGTCTTTTCAGTGCGTGACATGGAGTACCCTTTAGGGTAATGAGGCATGTGAGACAATCATATTCCAGTCTAATTTACCTCCTGTGTCAAAGGGAAACGAAAATCGTTATGTTCGGGAGCCTGTTATGGACTAAATCAATTCATCACTTTATGCAACACGGCACGATTTTCTTCGATTATTACAAAGATGGGCTAATCAGTTTAACAGGTTATCATATCAACCTTTTCATGGAATTCTACCATCGACGGTGATTTGTCGTACGTGACAGTGAAGTCCAAATTCATTGGTTTATTTATCGCTGATATTCATTTTATGGCACAACCCCCACCCCCCACACACAGACTCAACACCATCACACGAAAAGAAAGGAACCAAAAGAATGTCACCCCCTCCCGCCCCCCCCCAAAAACAAAAGATGTAATAAACTTTACACTAATTTGAAGGTTAGCCCACTAGAGCTATAATGAAAAGTTGCGGAATGTTGAAAAACGAAATTGATATTACTCGATTGCGTTCTGTGTCTAGTTTTCGCCATGAACAGAGATTGTCATGGGGCGTTTTGATCACATCGCACGTAACGACAAATTTAAACAGATGTCGCAAAGATGTGCAAACACTAATTAAAAAGAACAAAGTAATAAAAATGTTAAAAACGTGAGAAATATGACATTTGAACGAATTTGAAACTAAGCACATGCAGAGACTGTCGTCGTAAAAAAATGGTATAATGTGGATGTTCGTTGGCAGACAACATAAAATCTGTAACATTGAAAAAGAAATAGACTACAAGGTTTATGGGAGACTTTCATGCGAGGAAAATGTTATCTTTAGATTGGACTTAGGGAGTTGTCAAAGGACGGAAGCTTGATGAAAGATGGTAGAAGTTTGTCATGGAAGAGTCAATAAAGCGTATTATTTTTTTTCATAAGTTACACCACTTTAAGAGTTTGCAAAAGAGTAATGAACAGAAACGTCCTTTTCGCTTAATGATCTCCGTAATGTTTCTGTAAGTCTGTAAACGCCCTTGAAGATAACTGTGACGTCATCGGCGGACAAGTAAAGGTCAGTTAAAGGTCAGTCTTCACATTTGCTTAATCGGCATTCATGGCGTCCTAATGTGCTTAAGTTTCGTTTTATCTATAAAATGCACTGATAATTTTCACAAACGTGCGTCTCTTCAGCTAATTGTGTTTGGTGCTTCGTTAAATCTACTGACGGTAACCTTGATGTCATAAACAAGCAGTGAATCCTTTACGTTCCGGCAAATTGCCTTCCATATATGGTTGAAACAAGGAGCTGGCAAGTCTGCTGCGTGGGCATACCGAATACGTCCCTATATACATAATACAAACTGTAATTATATATCATATCTACAAACAGTGAATAAATGCCAGTGATTTGAGTTCCCGGTATAGAGTGCTCAATATCTGACGAGAGTAGAGCTGGGGTACAATGAATAGCAATGGTGGATTACCTTAGGACACTACCCTCAGGTTTCGCACTTACTCTACAGCACTCCCTAGGTGACTGAAGCGGCTTGTGCATCGTGGCTTCCGTTGAGTGAGTTGGGTTTGCATTTGACTCGCTTTCCATAATTTGTAAGCCAAATGCTCAACGGAGTCCAAACTGCACAGATCGATTCAATCTCCTGAGGAGTGCTGTGGAGTAAGCAAGAAAGTTGCGGGTGGTGGCTTAACTTAATCCACGAGGAGAAGGATTTAGATGACTTTCAAAATTGACCGTTGGGTACACTTATTCCACCCTTTAGCGGTACAGTCTACCATAAAGTCCAGTATATTGATATATATATCTATCTATCTTCTGCCTTGTCGTGGACATAATAACCCATTTGTTGTCAGAGTTTGTACACTCAGCTACAGCTTTAACAGCTTTGACTATTGATTCTTTCCAGTATTAAAACGATTCTCACTTTCCTCGCTATGTCCTCACTACGTTACTACTAGTTTGGAGTGCCGTGCACTTCTACGAAGGACCTGCCGATCGTTTCCAAGATGTTTATCACGGCCTTTCGAATATTTCATCTCAAAAAAAAAAGACCTTTGGACTTGCGACAGTCTGATGTATATGACACGCCAATGTAGGTATCTTGTCCATATGATATCTTGATGACACTTCAAAACAAAATAGTCCATCATGAAACAGCAGAAGTACAGCTTTAATGAATGCACTGTCAAGTCCATAGGACTCTTCTTAGGTCATCGAAGTAAGGCAAGCAATGCCGTCTCTTTGTGCTGTTCATTTATTTTTTTGTGTGTGTTGGATGGGGGGCTTAATATATTCTTTCTCCGAAGAGGGGTCAATGACTTGTAAAACCACAAGTGGAATCATCATGGCAACGTCTGAACAACGTTGAGAAATGAACCATTATGACGTAAAAGGGGAAAAAAGTTGAGTTTTTATATACGGTAAATGATGAGACTGCAGCAACGTTCGCACATGTATGTAAATTTTCTGTAATGGCGCAGAGTTACATGTTTGAAACATGATCCCACGCTACCCATAAGATCGTAAGAAATGAAGGGGAATCACAAAGGCGATAAGTAGACAGGAAAGCGGTGACGATGTTAACGATTATCCCAACCGTGGCATGTTTTCTTCCTTATGAGCTAGCCTTAGAGCTGTTGGTGAAATAAACTAGGAATATTCATGAAATAACTAAATCGAGGTACTCAAAACCTCTTCTATTGTAGGTCAACGAGTGTGACACTTTTAGACGAGAGCAAACAAGATAAATAACAGATTAAAGAAAAAAAATTAAAGAAAGCTTGTGAAAGTTCGGTCTGTTCAGATTTTTGCACAGAAAATTTATCACAATGGGAACTGGAATGTTGGTCTTGGTAAAGCTGCATTTGTCAATTTTTATGAATAATGTCGTAAGTATATGTGAGCATGTATATGTGTTGTGACGTTTAGGCTTTGGGTGTAAGGTATCTTGAAAATAAAAGCTTAGAGTCGAGAAAGTCAACGATTTCGCACCTTAATGAACACTTTGTTTCAGTCGTGTTGTTAATCTGTTCGGTCTTAGTTTTCACTGTCATGAAAAGATCACACTTGTAAAGCCCGGCAATTTCCCAGTCTCTCCCCTCCCCCCCCCCCAGGTTAGGTCTACCACTTCTCCCCAACTCCGTCAACCTATCATCCCTCCCTCCTCTCTTCATGTTTTGTTTTTTTTTTCGCTCTCCTTTATTTTTCAACATCATTCATCACGTCCCCAAAATTTCTGTGGGGGAAGGGGGGGGGGAACTCTGCCCTCAACCACTGGCTGCGCCACTGTATGTTTGCAACATCTTTCTTATTTTCACGTCGTGCTGTCTACCCTGTCTGTGCAGTGTTTTAGACTAATAGAAAATACCACAAACGTCTAATGATTTTTTGATCAGCGAAACCACATCGAACTATGGGTCATGTTTATCAGTCCTGTACTGCATCCATGTAGCACAGTGACGTCATCACCACAGGTAACTGTCTATTTCTCTTTCTTACTCGATACGCATTTGCATATCTCAAATGGTCCAAGCAGCATGGAAGATGGCAGGAGGTCAGAGTGAGGAATCTTGTGATGATGTTAATGATTAAACAGGGAATGTTGAAAGCATCAATTCCGTTGTTTTTCAAGTTTTTTCTGTTTCTCGTCTTGTTTTTTCTGTAAGTACATTTTGACTATCTGAAGTGTTGTTCAGTTGGTTTGGTGCAGGCTATCTTGATGCTCATCTCTCGCCTCACTTGATTGCTCTGAAATTCGGTTGACAGAAGAAAATATAGCTACGAATCAGTTGAATTTTCGGTGGAACACTAGTAGGGTAGTTGTTATACTTCACGTTTCACGTTCAAAGCGATCATTAGACAACTGGTTTAGCTGTCTAACTGCTAATGGTCGCTTAATCCGGTGAGTAGCAACCAGATCTGCCAACGTTTGACTATTACCAAATACTTCTTAACTCACTACCTACAAAATGGCAATTTAAATCTGATACAGCGAAAACTAATGAACTCCGAAGGAAACCTTCCACTCTCTGGTACAGACGCTCTACGAACAATGTAATGCTCCGATGGTGTGTTCCCTTTACAAAATGAATGGCCAATGATGTGTACATCATCTCAATTAACCAAGGGATGATCACTTTTATTGGATCAATGCTAGCTATGTTCTCTTCTCCCACACCTGGCAGTAGATCCTTATACCTGCAGTGTAAAGTAAAGACTACACTAAAGGAGAAACGTGTATAAGTCATCCACAACTTTCATGTGATTAATGTTATTCTTGTCATCTTCTTCAAAAGTTGGAACAAATTTACGTTGTTCAACTCACTAAATGGCAGCTATATACACATAACACTGTGTTTTCATAATTTACATAAGAAGTGCATAAACAAATATTTTAGACTGGCTGTGTGTGTATCGTATGATATTTTCACGTCTATTTGTTCTTCCTTTTTATATCTTTTAAGCAAAAGACGTGACAAGGGGATAGTTCATCTCGTTATCATGTGAAGACATTAAGAGACAAATACGAGCTTTATATTTGACGTCAATAGCTGTCTACTGAAGATGGTCGTGCTCGATCTTTGGTGAAGTAATGAAACAACTGTCGCCTGCAGTGGTGACAAAGTAAAAAAAAGGGGGGAAACAGCTCATACCGTTGCTTCTGTGACTCTAATCTCCAATTCATGAAATAGTATCGCATTATTCCCGAGAAGCTCCGACAAAGGTCAACGGTTAAAATTCAAACAATGGCGTCAGTGGTGACACGAATTTGATAAATAACGACACGTTGGAGCTATTTGTTTGCAAGTCCGTGGTCGTTAAATTGGAAAGAATCAACACACCAAAAGCACAAAACGACTAATTTAAGTCTGCATGAAAGGAAATTGCATATTAAATTTTGTTCCACTCTTGGACATGGTTTCCTTGGAGTACATTCAAATAATTTGATGTAAGTGGCGGGTACTGAACTGAACGTTACCAGCTTTCGTGCTGACAATGCCAGTTAAACTGGCTTGCTAACTGAGCTCACGTCTTTCTAATATTGCTGAGAATGAAACTTGCCAATGCCAGTCATGAAACAGTAACAGGGTGATGGATCAACTTTTTTTCTTCTAAGTTTTTGAAGGAATAAACAAAAGAAGAAACGAACGATAATTGATAAGGTCTACCACTGACTGTAGTCATCAGGCCACGAGCTATAGCATTCATCAAGCTCAACGTAAAGAAACACCCATAAACTTTCCGCCGATGGGCAGATCCCTGAAATGCAAGGCGAATGCAAGTAAATACAGAGGCGACGTTTTTTCATTCATTGCAAGCCATTAATTTACTAATGGGTTCATATCATGGACTGGAAATTTTGGGTAGATTCTACACGTTTTGTGTAACTGTGTTCAGGAATGGAATACCTCTGCACTTGAATACACTAGGCCTATTCTTATTTTTCAATTTTCAAAAAGCTTGCGTTATCCTGTTTACGTTAGAACAGCGCCAAAACAAAATGAACAGGGAAGTACTGTAAGCTAATGAGTATTAAGTTCGATATCAGCTTAAGCGTACCACGTGACCATATATGTCATATGCGCTATTGACAGATTGATCAATCGTAGAATTAACAGAACTCGTGTTCAATTATTTACACTTCCATCGAAAGGTCATTAGAGAAAGATCAGATGTCAAGGTTTTACGAATTAGAGTTGACTTGATACGAATCTGACATCATACATCGACAAAGAGAAAAGGAACAAGGTATTGTCAAAAATTATCAAATTATGACACTACGTCACTCCAGGGATCGGAGTGTAGCGTAACGTTTCTTTCTTATGATTTACATGTTGATATTTAACCTACATTGATCGGAACCGTTGTCGTCTGCGCGGCTTCACTGTTCAGAAAGCAAATTACCTTTGTTGCTGCAGGTGGTTTTCTTTCAGTGCTCAGCAGAACTCTCCAAAACTAAATACTTCCCTAAACGTGTTGGGTTGTTAGATCTGAAAGACACTGCTCTGGCCTTCTATTCAGGGGTCTATCTTGGAGGAGGTGGAGGAAGCGGAGAAGGGGAAGTGGGTTGGAGCTAACGTGAAGAGATGGTATTTCTTTCTCGAACCCATGTCTGTCACCAATGGCGGCAAAGTCTTTGAAGAAAATGAAACGAAAAATTTGTGTGCCCGCTCTAATCAGTCTGGTACTGTAGTGTTTAGGTGACAGATAGCATCTAAGCCATATATGAGGGGGATATAACATTTTAAATCTATTGTTTATTTCGTCCCCACGTAGATTACCTGCACTTTAGAAGAATCTAGCTGTATTTTATGCTAACACCGAAGTTCCAGGTTAAGCTGATCTAAGTACTCGTAATCGTAATGTTTATAAACTGAGGCTTGTCCAATACTGGTTGGATGCTTGTATCACCACCTCCCATGACGACACGAGATCCAAATGGAATGTACTTTAAAAGAATCCAGCGAGGATCGTTACAAGTATGACTTGTTTAGAAAGATGGCGCTTTCTTACGTAACACCTTCCAAACGTGTGCTGTAAATATAAATAACTGGGGTTAAGTACATCGTGCCTGTGTCACATACAACAAATGCATGTTTGAAATGTCAACGATTTTCTTTGCAACCTTAATGGCCATAGGAATTGCGTTGCGGTTATTTTCACATAAGTGCCGTACATTCATCACAGAGTTGTACAGAGTTTTAGAGAGAATGATGGTAGATAAACGGTAAAGGCTGCTTTTTGTATTTCTTCAAACAACACCTCATGCTGTAGTAAAACTGTGACTAAAATGTTTTATTTTGTAAATGAGAACTTCTCAGGATGAGCTTTCGATATATCTTTATTTTGTTTCGTGTAATTTATTTATTGTTTCTTTACAACTCATTCAGGTCTATTTTAAAAGGCATTAACAATAAAAAATGAGATCTATAAGCAAGATTGTCTTGTGAATGAAGTGCTCTAAGAAACCTTTGTGGGCTTAACTAGTAGTTTCATTTCCAAAGTAGGTAAACAAAACAAAGCAAAAATGCAAGAAAACGTAGCATCATACAAATGCAGTAATATAAGAAGTTCACACCTATTTCCATAGTGATAGGTCGAATATCTGTGTCATCCATCTCGTTGTCTTAAATTTTAAGATGATAATTTTAATCTGTGTCTGTGTGTAACCGGTTGACATCGGCTTACCATTAACATTAGCTCATATGAATGAGTCATTATGTATCCCCCCACTTACCCCTGTCCCACCTGCAGTGTCCCCTTCCTTCATTCGTTTCCCGCCTTTCTACCGTATCGGTGTAGACTTGGACTTTCACGGAGGGATTGTCAGCGCTCTCGTTTCCCTTCCAAAAAAAAAAAAAAAAAAGATCCCGCTGACGCGGACGTAAGAAAATTGATATTAGTGCACGCGATTTGGGTAATTAAGGACCTCTTTTAGGTATTAAACTATACAAGGGAGGTACCGTTATCGTTCTCATTGAATCTCTGTAAGTCTTGTATAGTCCCATAGTTCCAAGAATACTGTGGCAACAATTACATTCAACGTTACACAACTTTGGAAATGATCCTATTTCATCCAGGAATTTCGGACCTGTCGGAGATAAAAGACAGCTATAAAATTAAGTACAAGTGTTCCAGATAGTCACAAGTTATGAAATGGGACTTAAGTGCTAATTTAAAGATGTTTTGCTTTTACTGTTGAGGTTACCACTCCTTTGCTTGTTGAAAGTCACAATTGTTATTCTTTTTTTCTTTGGGGATGGGGCTCATCTGATACGCACTGTCTACCCGCCTTACATTGACAATCAATTTGTCTGATAAGTTCCTTCAGTTGTTAGAACAGTCTATCCCCCTCCCTAGAAAAAATATGATAAAGATAATGATAATTATAATGAGGACTGTACCATTGACCTCTTCATTTTAACTTGGACGCTAATGGAGTGGGTGGGGGTATGAACGGTCGATAAGTTGTATTAAATACGTGCTGTTTAGGCCTACGTGCTGTATTTACATACAAAGTAGTATGTTTCAGACTTCGTGGAACAAAAACTACGTACAAACGTTCATTTTCTCTGTTTTGGAGTTTGTATTTTATTTGATGGCGTTTCCTTTGCAAAGAATATTTTAACCTCGACGAAAAAAAAGCCAGACTCATTTTGTATTCCGATTTCTGTAAACGCACTTAAGAGAGAGACGAAATTGCTTTAAATTTGAATACGATAATGGGTTTCGTAGCATATTTGTATCTCCCTGAAGACTAAGCCGTTGGTTGTGTATAAGTGTATCTTTAATAAGAACAACTTTCACAGGGACTGAGTTTGTTTTTTTTTTCCCCTTTGATTTACCATTATGCTTTCATTCAAATGGTTGTCATTTTTATTCCCTATTCAAAGTGTGGAATATTGTAACAAAAACTTCTTATATGGGAGAACTTTGATCGACTGATCTTATGGTTTCTGGAGTGAAGCATACAAGGTTCTTGACAGAGAGTTCTGTTAAAGGGGAATTCTCGGGGGGGGGGGGGACATTGTTTCCTCTCTTGGAGGAGGATTACGAAGGATGCGCACGATTGACTCGGTGAAAAATCGAAATCGGTTTCCCTGCCTGATTCCTGTGGGGTCACAAGAGTTGTTTTCGGGCGCGGGGGGGGGGGGGGGGGGAGTTACATTGTTATACTGAAATTCAGGGGGATGAGAATTGTGGCAGATTAAGTGGGACGTTACCATGATTTGGCAATAAAGGTACCAGAAAGTTTTGGGGTAAATCTACCTCCCACATCTTGGAAAATTGCCCTCTCACGGCTCGTGGCAAGAGCAGCCATGGCTCGCCAGAAAAGACAATTTTTTTTTTTCTTGACTGTCTCATTTGCCCGAATTGTTGCGGGAACTGGGAGGCTTATTTGTTTCAATTGCGTATCTCAAGTTGTGTTGGAGGTAATCTGAGTTGAATAAATGCATGCTAATGTAACTATTTCACTCTTGCCTGATTTCTTTTATCACAGTTTGGAATTCTATTCGATTTCTGTTGTCACAGGAATGGATAACATTCCCGCTCGAATAGACCAATATGAGTGTGTACTCTGTATAGTAATCTATGCATGCATCTATTGGTTAGGGTGGTTGACGAGACGGTATACAGATGAATATGCATTACCTCAAAGGAGACGCAAACCCATGGGGTTTTATAGTGACCTCATAGTAGAGACCAGACTTGTAATAACTGAGTCCGTTCTCGTACTCGAGCACACTTTTTTTCTGCACCTACGACGCATTCATTTTATCCGCCGCTTAAATCAGTCACTGCTACTTCATATTGTACAAAATGCAGTGATTAGTGAGTTCTATGTAGCTATCAAAAGCAAAGTTTTGAAGTTACAAGTTTGCAAATAGACAAACAAATTAACAGCTTAACATATGAAGACCTGGGCTCACCAGGACCCCGAACCAGGGTTATGAGCACCAACAGGATTCACCTAGTTCTCCTTCTGACTAATTCTAAGAAGGCTATTGAGGTAGGCATATATTGATTGCTCCTAGGCCTGTCCAGTGTATGCTCCTTAAGCCTGTCCCCATTAGACAGACGTGAGTGTATACCCAGTCTAAAACCTAGCCACTTTCCAAAGGCCGACAGGGTGAAGGTTTCATTGCCCCACTGACTGACGGCTGGATCAAACAGAGCGGATGACTTGTTAAACGGGACTTTTCCTGTCACACAACCAAAATCCACACCGTGATTCATCCAAGGACCTCTAGTATGCAATTCATCTCAATCAGATCACCAGGCCAACTCCAATATCAACCTTGGGGACAGTTGAAGACACTTAAACTTAAATTTAAAAAATAAAAAAAAATTAAATTACCTTAAAGACAGTTGTACGTTTGCTGCTGTAATGTTAGTCTAGCCTATAAACTCACCTAACAAATGTACTCAGCAAATGTACTTGTTTTCGAGTACACGTTTCTGCACTCGTACTCGTATTCATGACTTTGGACCCGTACTCAGAGGATTTGAAAATCAAGTGCTCATACTCACGGCTTTCTACTCCTACTACTCCTACTGGTGGCTTTGTACTCATACTCGTAATTTTGTACTCGCACTGCAAGTCTGGTATAACTACTAATCTTACAACCCACTGTAAAATAATTTAACAAAGGTGCCTTTCCTTAAGTTTTCGAGAATTCTTAAATATTTTTCATTACGTATACCTTGTATAAGCTGTCATTTTCCCCGTTTTACAAAACGAGAACGATTAAAAAACAATGCCCAAGGAAACCTTCAAATATATATGTGTTTATCACGCTTTGTTGTCGGGTACAATGTGTAAATACTGTATTTGTGGTTACGTGACAAAATTAAGTCAACATGTATAGGCTTAGTAATAGTAGTTACTCCGAAACTATATTTTTTTTTATATTTGTAGTACATTTTCCCTGTTTCTCAGTGACAATGATCGATTATTCTTATCATTGTGTCATCAATTAGTTACATTCACAAAACTGACTTACATCAGCGTAGGTTGAGTTTGGCTGGATAAACTGTCACTAATTAAGATTGAAAATTGTAACCTACACAGTATGAGTAAAATAATTATTTGAACAATCGTGAAAATTCCGGGAAAAGTAGATTTGCTAAATGATTTCAGAGAGGGTGTAAGAATATTAGTTTCTACAATGGGTTCTATTAGTTTCTGCAACGAGGTCACTGTAAACATCAGCATTTGTATCTCCTCGCATTTGACCACTGCGAATCCGTAATGTCGTGCTGGTTTAAAATATACATTAACTCGAATGACAGTTTATTTATAGAATCAAATATACATCGTATTTTGTATTTCTGGGCTTGGAGCGGTGATTTAACTTTCGAATATATGTAAAGTAGACCCTCGAGAGTGTCAAATGCTCTGTCGTTATCCGCAACAAATAAGTTGTGCACTTGGAGGCAGCTTGGCGACTTCGGGTTTTACGCAATCACTTCCGTCTAACCACTTACCAGCAGTTTCCTAAAAAAATTCGTAAGTCCTTCCCCCCCCCCCTCTCTTTTAGGCGAGGTCATCTTCATGAGACGAATCTTGCCAATCTCAGATCGGAACTTTTTACTTAACCAACGACTTTATGATTCCCCTTTTAATCTCTCTCCATTTGATTGATCCAAACTCACGAGGGCCATAACAACTGCCAGCCACCGATCGCGTTTGTTAATTTCAAAGTTTGATAGAAGCTTAATTGTGAAGGGTCTATTAGAGAAACCAGCGAATTTGCTTTTAACGCTAACAACCCGATATCCATATCGGTCTTCTTCTTAATTTATTCGTTCCGGTAATCAACGGCGAAGTTTTGTCCAGGTTCTTCCTTCTTTATTTTAGTTCGTTCCACCAATCAGCGACTGGCAACCTGCCTCCCACACCCCACAACCGAATAAGCCATGTTTCTCTTTGTTAAATTTATCGCTGTGATTACGTTGTCAATATCTTATTGATGGTGTACGTATAATTAATGAGTAATCGCTGGCGGAAACTATTCAAAATTGATTGCTTAGGGTGAAGATAATGCCCGAGAACAATAACGCACGGAACGGATAGACCAGAAGAAAAGTAAATCCTGTTAAAGCGGTAATTAATTCTCAATGGAGTGTGTCAAGTTTTTTTTTAAAGTTAAAAAAAATCTATCTTATAGAAGGTCATTTATCAGTTTGTAGGCCTAAATGTGTTTTCTGCAGCGATAATGTGTGATGCTAATATCTGTGATTTCAAACTTTATCCGAATTGAGCACATTTTATCCACACACAGGTACACGTAAGGATGCAGTCACCTTAGACGGCTCTCACCTTGCGATACATAGACCCATATAAAGAATGTCATACCATGAAAGGCCAATAAAGGTTATTCGTACTTTTAGATGCTTATATACACAGACGCTATTACGGTGGCTCAATAAGGACTCGCAAAGAAAAGATTCAGAGTCAAAATTTTGACTTTAATTGTCAAAATTGTGACTTTTCACTCTGAGAAACACTTCGTCGTGTTTATTCTATACAGACGTGCATGTAAAGTGTATGCTGGTATCTCATATTAACTCTAATATCTGGTGAAGAGTCGTATCCTCAAAGACATATCTACAGGTGTTATGATGTTCTTTATGTCTTTTATTTTTTTCACTTTCTTGTTTCTTTCGTGTTTGTCAATAATTGAAACCATGACGTCAGATCAAACTAGTCTTTATTCATGACAAATAGGTTCGGTGACACGGGAGTACCATATTTCCAGATTATTAATTGTGCGAGGTAATGCATGAACCAAAAAGAGAACAAACCTACACCTAGCGTCATTATTGAAGGTCAACCGCTTTTGATCAGATATTCATTCATCCACTGTAGATGTAATAATAACCAACCGTGTCAGTGGCTTTGGTTAAATAAAAACCTTCATATAAAACTGAATTAACTACGAACCGAAGTCCGCTCGATTACGAACGTTTGATATGTTCATACAGTACGGCAAGCAGACATTAATGTATTTGCTTATATGTGTTCTAGACGGATTGCTCATATAGTCTGCTAGCTCGTTTACTGCATCGGTTCGTCGGTTTGTCATTTGCCGCCGGTTGTATGCCCATCATTCCGTACCACTCACAATCGATTCAGACGACTCATCTCATTCCCAACGTCCTCGTCTCTCAACAAGTGCAATCTATTCACTTCTCTTGGTGTAAACAACAGGTTCGACAGACGCGATACACAATATCCAGTCAATCGACATAAGGCCCTTTCAGCTTTAAAACAAGTCGACAAGAGAGAAAAATGAGAGAAAAATAAGGTAGATTACAAAATTCAAAATGTGCAAATGAAAAATTTAGACGAAAAAAGCTCTTGTGAGAGAGCTGGTTTGTAATATACTGATTGTTTGAAGTGACATTCTCGATCTTAGGCTGCTCTGATAAGAACGCACACTTTAATGATAGGTCTCGCGCCACATCGTCGTGGTGGTTATACATCTTAGGTAGACGTACATAGTGATGGTTTAGATTTGTTGTAGATTGCGTGAATTATCTTGACAAAACCTTGTAAGTAAGGAGACGCTTTGTCCTGCTGTTTATCTCTTGATATTTTGTGTCTTTTTTTTCTGTTTCACTGTGACAACTTTAAATGATTTTGCTTCAATTTGATTAGGATTCCCAACATGTCTACATTATATAAGTAAACATGGACCTAACCCAATAGTATAAGTATGCACTTCAAACACGTGAGGAAGAAATCTTTTGTTTTTTTAATTTTGTGTTGAATTTTATGTTGTGAAATAGGCAAATAGAAGTGCGATTAATAGACTGAACACACCACAAGAGAATGTACAAAAAAAAAAAAAAAACACACACACACACACACACAAATGAACAGCGAGCACCCTCTATGAGCAAATTCCTCACACGATGTACAAATAACCTCCAATGTACTCACAGGGAACAGAACTAATAACAGCATGGCAGTACTGATGTGGACATTACTATGATGATAGAAGACATACGTGACACAAAACCAATGAACAAGAGAAAGGACAAGGTTTACAAGCATAACATGACTAAAGACAGAATACGCGATGAACAAAATTTAACATACGAAGTATGCAAGTCGAGTACACCGTAAACGAACAGAAGACGGTAACAGAGGGAAGCAAAACCTGTGAACAGGCTGGAGCCAATGACTAAATGACAGAACACTAATTCAAAGAAAACACAAGATGAACCAGTATAGCACACCATCAACAAATGAGCTACAAGATAGAGAAACAGCGGTGTAAAAGTACAAAACAGGATGAACAAACAGCATAGTCACGACTTATTTGGAGAATGAACACTGCAGGATGAACACAAAGAGCATGGGGACACAAAATGAATACTATGACATGCGAATTCTTTGTCTCTAGAAGGCATCCATTTTTGTCGGAGCATATAGTACTAATGTTCATTCGGTCTGCTTCTTGTTTCACATCTGCCTGCTGACCATCGACGTAGGCAAAAAGCAAAGAAAGCATGTGTTCCATACCGGATATAGAACCCTTGGTTTCGAGCTCTACGGCAGTGTACTGATAAAACTGTCTCCTTTAAAGATCACCTCTCTCTTCCTCAGTGGTAAAAGAGGGAGCCTGCATCACTTAATAACTCATTTCCGCGGCATATGTAAGAGTTTGTACTTACCCCGATGAAATAAAAGTATCTTCATGCCTTTTATTTTCTCTATTTATCGACGTTAATAGAGCCAAGCTACAATCACCTTCCTCGCTCAATTAATTTTGTTAAAGGCATGACTCGTATCTATGGGGGTATAAGAGAGAAGCCAGGTCAGCCAATAGGAAGACATAAAACTAATCTAATTCCCACACTCGTCATGTTTAACCAGCAAACGCGGCCTATGCTACATCGAAAACCACTCAGTACAAACAGAAATCTATCCAAGGTAGATGGACATACTATGACCTCATTCTGCTTACACTGTCCGTGTATTGTTTTTCAAAAGGATGAACTATTGATTTCGGAGCATATCGTCTCATGTTTATTCTTTCTGCTTGACTAAGTTTGCCTATGCAGCCCGCTGTCTATCAAAAATCAGAGGAAAAGTAAAGAGCAACACAACTTCTAGAAACTGCAATAAATAATTTTACATATATACTCCATGGGAGCACCACAAATCGAAAAATGACTGCGTGAAAGCAAGCACAGATTTGCTAGATGTAGCAGGCGCCACTGTTTGCCTTATGTAAAGATGTTAAGGAGTTAGTTATCGCACTGGGAGCGGATAGTATAACGACGGCTATTGTATAAGTAATTTTTATTAAATCTTTCACGGTGTTGTTCATTTGAAAGAAAAGTTTAGGAGATAACATTATGATACAGATTAGTATATCCTGCTTGCTGTTTCCTTAAAAGACTCTAATATCTTAGGTAGATAAATAATGTTGACCTATATTATTAAGCTCTGCAAGTGTGGCTGTTATCCACGCAAATCTTAAGTCCGACGAACAATTCTACTACCGCGAGTGTACATATAAAATACTGTCGGCTCGAAAGTAATATAAAACAGAAGTAGATAACTGTGAAAAACAGTTTTAAGATGGGTAACCGCCGTAGACGCTTTAAAGTCTGGTATCTGTGATAAACACTTTCATCTTTTTTTGTCTGTACAGCCTTGCTCTAAATAGGTCCTAAACGTGCGTCCTGAATACAAAATTATTTAACTCAAAATGTTCGCCCAAAGTATCACTTAAAGGGGCTCATTGAGTTGTGTTCTGAAATTCACTGTTTTTGCAAACCTGTCATTTGCTAATGGCAACTCGTCAGACCAAGAGGGTCCCATTTATCACACACACAAAGGAACAATAATGAAAGAGTAATTAACCATTCAATTTGGTTTCTGAAAATTTGTGACCAGAAATTTTTACATTAGCACTAAGTTGTCATATGCACACAGCGAGAACAAGTCAAAGCTAGCAATTAAAATAATGTTGACAGTTTTCATAAGTATTAGATGTAAAACGTGACTAACTGTGCTTATTATCAGCAATTGCGATGTGGTTTAACCTTTCAAAACCTTCATAAATCAACTGAATGTTCCCCTTTAATCGACAGAATACAAAGAATAAATTTATTTCTTTATATTTTTGAGAATGAGATACATACACAACGGAACATTTGAATTTTAAGCTTTTTTTCTTTCTGTTATTTTGACTATTGATTTAGTTTCTACTAATAAAAGTTTAAATGCATCGATATGTTTTGTTTTTTTCACCAGCGTTTATCATCACTTTTAAGACAAACCTGCCTCTCTCAATACCTTTCATTTCCTGCACCTCCCATCAGCCCCTTTTCTATCAACCCGCTTTACCATCAACCCCTCCATCACCAGCTGCTTAACCGGTTTAGCACCATCTCTTGCCTTGACATACGAAATAGACACAATACAGATAGCTGGTGTATATCAGTTGTCGTATCACTTAAAAATATCGACCCCTGCGCTAAGAGACTCACAAAAACCACAAGGGGAAATGTGTGACATATTAACATCAAATATTCACTCTTAAATACTAGAAAATATCAAAGTTGTGGTTTTCCCCAAAACTGATATTTCTTGTGTTTTGCTCCTGGATACATAATAATGTATACGTTTCTGTTCTGTGATAAGTTACAGTAGAGGCCTGTAAAGTATAAACCGCTATATTATAACCGCTTTGCTCTGGTTGATGTTACGAAAGAGATATATACGTAGTGGAATTGAGTGACAAAAGGCAATAAGGCAAATTCAATACTTTCGTTTTGGAGTTACTAAAGATATTAACAAAGAGAAGAAGAAAATTGAAGAACGAAGAAGCCGAAGGATTAAGTGAGAGAAAAATAAGACAATTAAAAGAAAAGGAAGTAAAAGGAAAGCGCAATTGTGAGGACTGTTAACTCCAATGGGGATGGGAAATCATGAACGGTATTTACATTTGACTGACTGCAGCCTATCGCATTTTTTCCTCTAAGGGTATCGTCGTCCACAAACAACCTACCCCTCGTATCAACCAGACTCTATACTACAATCGCTCTTGCAAATCAATGTAGAAAATCTTTTAGCATGGTATTTATTCCTTCAGTAATTTTCACTTTGCGTAACATATGTTAGATGTTACTATTCTACTGTCAAGTACGATGCAGACATACACGCAAAATACAGCCATCGATATATGTGTGTATGTCACTGTACTAATACATACACTGACACATATATACATGTTAAGTTCAATAACAACAGATGAATCATTTAATTTTAAAAAAAAATGTTAAGTTCTATCTACATGCCTGTTGTTAGAGAAAAGTGTGAATGTTTGCACTGTATTCCCACATCACCTTGTATCGCAATACCGTGCAATCAACTTCAATACATATCCATGCTATTAATTTGGTTATGTCTACACCTGAAGTAGCGAATTTTTGCGCTATACGGTGGACATAATTAACAGCGGTTACCCTCGCTACTCGAGCTCTTTTGTGAAAACTTGGAGGCCCAAATTTATGATCTGAAATCAAAGGAGCGATCGATTGCATGCACCGGTGATATATCTCTCTATGTTAGTGTCTATTTTTTATATCAGAAGACCCCTATTTTTTAAGCCATACCTGCTTTTTTTCTTTTACCGTAACGTAAACAATTAGTGCATATAAACTCTCCTGGCTTACTTAAAGGAACTCTGCATGCCTTTGAAGGTGAAGTATTAAAACTATGATGCAAACTCGCCGAAAAATTACCATTTTAAGTCATCAGGTATACAATGTCCGTGGATTCTACATATGTACATTTATGATATCATGTGAAGATTGGCTGCCAACTATATTGAAGTGATACATGTTCACTAGTAAACTTTTCGTCTCCCTATAGCTTTTGTGCATGGGTGCAACGTATATGCATCGTTTGTGCCGAAGAAGAAATTTTCATCTAATTTGTTGATTCGATACCAGCAAAGAAAATTATTGCCAATGGGACTTTTCAAGAGTGTATGTCTCACAGTGAGTAAAAACAAAACTGATGATTTGATTAATCTTAGGTCAGAAAGAGTTAAATTTTGATAAGCTATTAGATTTCTTAACTGAAGGTTATTTCTTGGTCGGATCACATAAGTAGGCCGTGCATGTAATTGTACCGCACTGAAATAGCTATTGAATCTCACTGACATCAAAGTCTTTTGAGGTCAACAAGGGTCAAACTATGAAAATCTTGTAAACACTATACTTCCAGATGGGACTGTTGGGAGATGCCACATGTATTATGCTCTTGTATATTTATCACAGTTAGTGCAAACATTCCCGTAGCCCCATATGTTAGCGGTTGAACTGCAGAGGCAAATTCTTCGCTGATGTATTTTTTCGGAGTACGGCAAACTTGGTAGGACAACCACTTTCATTGTAAGTTAAGTGTTTATATCTATGCAACATTCTTCCTATCAACAAACCTGGCTGAGCCTATGCGACCGCGCAGCGTGTCCCCCGTTCCTGTATATCTATCTGTCTGTCTGTAACCAATTGTTAAAATATTTCCTCTGTCACATGTCGTGAACTTGAACATTCTCCAAAATTTGACAAATGTTGGACTCCATATTCCTTTCACTGGTTAGGAATCCTGACGTCCACGAATTTGAGGTCAAAGCTATGTTGGAAACTACTCAGTCATGTATGCAAATCTGCAATATTTGCCTACACAGCAAGATACAATGGCTATTCGTCAATCTTAAACAGTTATGCCATCCTCTGCTAATCGACATATGCGTACCGCACCCTTCTGTCTTATTAGAATCGTTTCATTCAATTTGACTGCCACAGTGTGTCCAGTACACCAGACTCCCAAAAAACTCTATACATCATATAAACTACAGCGCGTTTCTGTATTGTACTGTCCATGACGTCATGGACAGTACCTAGGCGCGCTTCTCACTTTCGAGAGGCACTTCTGTATCTTCTTGATCCACATTCAGTGGTTTGCTCAACAACTGAGCTCATTGTGTTGAACAGATCATCTAGACTGGAACGCGACTTCTTTGTAAATTTTGGTTGGGCTATGGCTTAATAAGACCGGTTTTTATTTGGCAGTTTTGTATTTTATTGTTTCGCAATGTAAGACTTGATTA
This sequence comes from Stichopus chloronotus, assembly GCA_021234535.1. NCBI lineage: Eukaryota > Metazoa > Echinodermata > Holothuroidea > Aspidochirotida > Stichopodidae > Stichopus > Stichopus chloronotus. The sequence continues at coordinate 6,309,018 of CM037836.1, forward strand.
AGTCAAGCTCCCAACGGTACACTGTATATGCAAGCATGATAATCGTTCCTCATATTGCGTACCTCTGTGTATGGTCGCTGTCCGCTCTGCATGTGTACAATACACATCTGACAAAACCATGATACGGAGCCATAGTCTGCGGTGGCCTCTGTTAATCAGGGAGCTGCCAGAAGGTTCCAAAATAATCAGGGGCAGGAAAAATCATGGACAGTAAGTGGTTGAGATTGCTAGTTCTTGTCAATTATGCATGACGTCACTCTGATGTGGAAATGGGAATATCTCTACAGAGATTAAACAAAATATTAATCGCTTTACTTTCCGTCCTATCAAGTGATAGTCAGCATTTAGCTCTTAGCAGGATTCTACTACTCGTTCTGGTCACCTTCACTGGCAAAATCGAGCACTCTTTTTTATAGTCCGAGGTTTCCATTACCAGTCGCAGTAAACTGCATGAGTAGCGCCACCTCTTCTCCCTTGTTTTCCATCCTATTCTTTTCTCTATTTCATTTTTTTTTTTATTCTTGGTAGTCTATCTTTGAACTTTTTTGTTTCTCATTAAATTTATTTACTGACTTGCCGCTGACCGTTCACGGTGCACACACACGCACACCTACTACAGTGCACAGTAGACACAAATCACCCAATAGCCGCAAAAGGCAAAGTCACTGACTGAAATTCTCTGTCATGATGACGTCACCAAGCACTTGATGTAATTCCCTGACACGGGAATTAACACACATGGATAAATTCAAGAAAAACATGGCCTTCGATTGAATTTTATTATCATGTGTTTTTGCCTCCTGAACCAAATTACGATCGATAAAGTATTTTTGAGTTTGTGTTGCCGGCCATATAATCTTATTGGTTTCAAATCCTCGCAGGATATACTGTCCTATAGTCAGTGCGTCTGTACGCATGTAGCGTATGAGAGCCTATGATTGGTGCGTGCATTAATGAATATCGCAATTCCGTGCAACTTGCCCGTTTGCAGCCGGAGCCTCCCGGAAGTAAATGACTACTTGAAGATCTCAAGAGCGATAGATGGGTTTTAATACTTTACTTAATTATTCTCTTTACTTTTTATTTGTTTATTTTTTTTAAACCGTTGAGGGCGAAACAAAAATATCTCATTTGTCAATAATTAGAAGCTTATACTCGGAAAGTGTACATAATATTACTGCTAATAATAGGGTAGTTTTTCCACATTTGTGTCAGAATAAAGGTTAAACGACAACATTCAGGAAATGATTGTGAGAACTTGAAGAAGTGTATCTTCTGAATGGCTACGCTGGTTTAGAACATACTCAGTCACAAATGCTCATCACCAGTATACGCCGGGTTTACCTATTGCAGCGATTCATACTGTACCTCACTATTTGGGACTTACGAGGCAGACTGCCGAAACCACTTCCGGTCTATTCTTAATGTGAAGTTAATGGAAAATTCCGAGGTACACCAAAAGCCAATAGTCAACAGTCTTAATTGTTGTTGTTGTTTTTGTTTGTTTTTATTCCCTATTTCGAATTCATTTCGATTCATCCGATTTCTCTAAGAGTTCAGCTTAAATCTGCTCCAAACTCAGCCAAATGTAATCAAATGCGGAGTGGCTGACAAATGATGAAAGAGGATGTCAACCGATTGTGTCGTGACGTCATCTCAAAAGAGAACTTTTTAAAGGGAAGGAACGAAAAGAGAGATTTTAAAGAAAACCTCTCGGTCGAATCTTAGATTAGATGGAGATTTTTATGGAGAGCCAGGCAGGATCAGATATTGGTGAAGAGCGACCAACATTAAAGAAAACACTAGAAAAACAGTAGAATACTACCGATATGATATTGTTAAAAATCGGTTCCGGATATTGTTGAAGTGTATCCCTCGCCTTATTCTCACGTCAGACATTGCAACTGAAGTTTATAGTTGGATGAAAACATCGTCAGGGAGCAGTTACGTTCACAATGAGAATCTGAATTCTAGGGGCGGAGACAAGATTTTTGTGAGGGGGTGGGGGGGGGGGAAGAACAAGCAAAACCGCTACAATGAAAGCAAAAAGAAGATGCCTGCAAGAGAATATCACTGGGCAAAATTCCATGGCGCACCACGGCTTATTAAATGTGCTGCATAGTAGTGCTGCATATTAAGCCTACAGTTCACCTTGGCACGTGAAAATTTAATCTTGATTTTTTTTTTTGTTGAGAGGTTTACCTTGCACCTATACGTCCCCAATCTCTTGACCCGCTGTGCTGAAAACGCATCTTCCTGTGAAAGGTGGAAAGTGTTTCTTCCCCTCTGCATCTCAGACCCCCCCCCCCCCCCCGCTCTCGAGTCATTAAGTTTGGGTAAAACTTAGATCCGATCATACCATAGATGCGTGGGTTTTCAAATATAAAGCTTACGCACATGCAGCTGTACACACGCAGATAATGTGAATTACCTATATGTTAACGAATATAGCACGCCGTAAACATTGTGCTGATTATTTAGTTTACTATTTTGCGTAAAAGAAATTGCATCAGTGAGTCGGCAGATCTTGTTCGGTCTTTGAGATAAAATTAATGGCACCTGGAGAAAAACTTGAGAACCTCGATGTAAATGCTGTAGACCACATAACTGTTTCCTGTGCCTCATCCCTGTCAGTCTATTCCCATGACAACTAGCAATTTTTCGCTTCTTATACAATTAATCTTTTTAAAACCAGCAGGTGCATCTGCTGTACATGTAATTAAAATTCTGTTTTTTCTAGGAACTAATGTGTTTTTTCCCGCCAAACGCAAAGGTTCATGAAAGGACAGGTACATTTTCAAATAAGTTTATCTTGTTAACAACACATCCATACGGTTGAGATACATACTTGTATGCATAAGTATACGCCCAAATCTGTCACTCTAAAAAGAAAACTGTCCGTGTCTGTATGCTTTTGTTTTATTGTTATAATTATTATTATCATACTATTTACAGTACTTAATCATTCTTACCATTATAATTTTATTTTATTTGCGTGTTTAAGGCTCATTATTGACTCTTATTACTTTCATCGTTGTTGTCATTTTACAGCACAATTACGTTACGTGGTAGACCTAATGTAAAACCGCTCCATTCGATTTCGTCCGAATAACGGCGAACATTTTGTTCTACTATATATCCCTGTACGTGTGTACTGGACCAAGGTAGTTATTTTAAAACAGCTGGTTCTAGTTTGAATTTCAATATATGGTATACTCAAGAGCATTTGTAGTTATAATATACTCATGAGTGAAAAAAAAATGTAGGCCAGATATACTTCGACACGGTCATGCGGAAAAACTAGGCCTGCACATATATAATTGTCCTTCATATTACCAGCAGTGTCATTTAGCACAGCTTAGTATGGGGTACTCCTACAGGGTGATGAATGTGACTTAATCTTGCCAGAGCTGATTAGTTAGCTTACGGTTAAAAGCACAGCCGTATATGTGGGCGGTATCATTAAGTTAAAATGATCCTACTATATGACAGCACATGTACTGGGCGGACAGAAATAAGTGTGGGTGTGTGTGTGTGGGGGGGGGGGGGGGGAACATACTGTCACATGGAGGAGTTAACACCAAATTCAGACTCATAAACCGATTAACCGTCTTTTGACATGTTTGTAATACATTAGTTCAACATTGTTGCCACATTACTGTCCCTAAAGATGCATTTTTTTAAATTTTCTGTAAATTATTCAATTCCCCAAATCCAGACATGCATTCACTAGCATGCGACGTCCCATTCTTTTCCTATTTAAGAAGAACTTTTCTGCTTCCCTCTTTTTCCTCACATGTCCATTCACCGACCCCCTCTCTTTCCAAGCTTCCTTCCTCCGTCCCTGTATTCCCCCCCCCCCCCCCCCAACCTCGAAAAACTATAAGTATGGGATCGCCACGGTAACACAACCTTAAATGGAAATATTGCACCAACATGGTGTACAAAGAAAAAAAGCTTTGTCATTGTTAAACCAGTATCTCACAAAAAATATGAGCAGTATAGGCTGGCTTCATCTTCTCAAAACAATGCATAAAATGAATTACCCCCTACAGAAGACGCATAATTTGAATTTCCGAAAGTTTGTATGTACAAATTATTTTCGAGCAAGAAATAACTGAATGTCTGTCTGTGAAAACAAATCACGTATTGAAAAGGGGGGGGGGGTTACCCTCCTCCTAATTCAGAATAATCTATCATACTGTATCAATGTATCGGTTTTAAATATAGGATTTTTTTCTGTAAAATATACGAACTATTTCTCCTTAAGTTGCCATAAAATCACATTTCTGTGATATGCACGTTATGCACATCACGTTTTTTACCAGTGTAATTGTCGCTATATCTCCGGTGAAAGATTCAGGAAGACAAAAAACACACAACATCGCTGTTGGGTACTGTCTTAAAATGTTTAACATTACAAGGGCTAACATGTGTTGTTAGTATATAACATTTCCTTTAATTTACACCACTTTGTCAGACGTTCGTCTGGGAGAGCAGCCAATGGCATGTTTAGTGTATTCCTGAAGGGTGTTACGTTTTCTGCTCTTTCTACTAAAATTCAGCCATCTGACGTCATTTAAGTGTCAGAACTGCCGCCGGATATAACGTGCCTATCACAGTTGCGATACTGAAGCAAAATAAAATAGCAGAGAAGAAGTACTAATACTGATAGAAGTAGCAGTAGTAGAAGCAGCAGAAGTATTGCGGTAGTATAGACATTTTAACAGCACTGGTAGTAATATTATATACAGTCGGCTATAGCAATAGAAGTATTACGCTACACTGATTAGAGGTACTCATAGTGCTATTAACACAAATATTAGTATAGTATAGTAGTACTCATAGTAGTAGTACTGTATACTCATAGTAGAGGTTGTAATCGTAGTGAATTAATACTATAAGCAGTATAGTAGTAGCATTGCTACTAGGATAAGTAGTAGTAATGAAACACTAGTATTATAGTGGTACCGAAGTTTTAAGAGTAGTAACTGTAATAATAGTATTACCTCTTGTAGTATTATCTGCAGTAGACTTTTACTAACAAATATATACTTGTAGAAGTCACAATAGTGTTAGTTGAAGTTCGAATAGGAGAAATGCTCAGTGATGAATGTATATACTTGAAGAGGTTGTAACAGTGGTACTTGCACGGTTTGAATAGGAGTAGTGCTCATACATGAGTAGAAATAGTAATATCAGAAGTTCCAAAGTTCTCGGGATGTCAGCAGTAGGGTAGTAAACGTATTTCCTACATGTAGTGTACACAGAAATTCCAATATTTATTTTATTGCACACTTTTCCTCACTTTGGGTTAAATTATGCTGATAGTGGTGTATTCCTTTTGAACCCTATACCTTCCACTTCAAATGAGAATTTTACAGTTTAACATCCCAATTCTTAATCGTTCCACCAGATGTCTTCAGTAGTTTCAGGGTGGCTTCATGAAGTAAGAAAAAAATGTTGCTACTGTTCTTGTTCTTGCTCTAACAATTTTGTCAGCAGCGATAATCCTCCTTTAACTTCTCTACCTTTTATTCCACGCCTTCTTCTCTCTCTTTTGCTTCTCTGTATCCCAAAAATAAACTGCACAGTGAGTCAGGTCTTTATCAAAGAAAAAAAAAAGAAAGAAAGAGTGACAGGAAACTGAAGTAAGAAAGAAAGAAAAAGATTTAAGACACTTTTTGGTCAATAGAGAAAATAAGTTCCAACTCTTAAAAGCCTTTTTCTTTGATTGCCTCCTTATTGATATTTCAAAGTGATTCTTAAAATTACGAGTCGACAGGGGCTCCCTTTGGGGATGTTGTGAGTTTTCGGAGACGGTCTGTCACGAGAACTCTGAGAAAAATATAAAGACTGGTGTGATATGGAACCCGAAGACATCTGGCTGGCAACAACAGCACCAGAAGCAGCAGCAGCAGTCGAGGGATGTAAATAAACCAAATCTTGACCACTTTATCGCTCAGAGTCAGTCGCGCCCCATCTTCTCTCCACATGCCGACAACGTGGAGTCCATTGAACATTACGCACCCAAGAAAGAAGAAGTGGGACTTAGATGGGCAGGTTATTCCCTGTTATGTATTGATTTCTTTTCCAGAGGTGAAGATTACCTTGTGAAAATGTATTTAAGAAAAAAATAAAAAAGAATAAGAATAAAAGAAAAAGAATAAAAGAGTATTATTCGTAAAAACAAATGGTTTATTTCGATCTATAGAAGATAGAACAGGCAAAGATATCTACAGTGATATCAATAGGTTTCAGTTCACTGAAAGTAACAGCAATGGGTTTAAGATGGACACATTTACTTCATTCGACTATAACTTTAATTCAAGTTGCTATGTTTTTAATTAATTAAGTATCATCTATAATTACGATATCTACACCGCATCAATTTGAATGGTCGATTTTACACCAACGAATAGGACGGTATATAGTTGTGAGGAATACAATGCACACTGTTATGTTCAAAGTGGACAGTAGGAATACAAAATATGACAAACGGGTCTCTCATTTGACACAACAAGTGCTTGAAACTTTATTTTATTCTTCAGTGCAATTTATCCCACTTTTAGGAAAACGGTCATGTGTGCATTTTTTGTACTCTAATGATAAAGTTTTTTTTTTTTTTTTTTTTGATAAATAAGAAAGTAAAGGCGCATTCAGTACGGTACTGGCAAATACATAATGCGAAGAAGCATGGCAAAAAACAGATAATTTTGACAAAGGACAGTCGTAATGTGCTTTGTAGGGTGTGGTTTAAGAGAATACATACAGGCTCTATAGCACAAACATGAAACACTGAAAGTACTCTTACGACCTTTACCAGGAAAAAAGACATATTTACCTTAGATCAATTTTTGATACCCACTGCTTTGCGTGTATGCATATCTTCCAAGAACAGTCGGATCACGGAAGAGATACAAATAGCTTGAATGAAGAGAAATATTAATCAGCCATAAAGTTTATATATATCCCAATTTCTAATTCCTTTCGACGAGACATATCAGAGCGGACACCCCCCAAAAAACACATGTCTGATTTCTGTCTTCAATTAACTAGCAAACAAAAATCCAATTATTCTATTTGCTGCTTCCTCAGTTGACAGAAGACAGGAAGTAGTCAACACCCCCCCCCCCCTCTCTTTCTCTTACAGTTTTGTCTTTCGTTTCCCAATTTCTGATAAATACGCTTTGACAAGAGTGAACAAAAGTCCCGGGGCAATGTTAATTCCTCTCCCCAATTTATTGATGAATGATTATAGCCACATTAAAACCAGAAGTTTTGAATTCAAAGGACAAAGACAAATCTAGCAAAACGAAGACAGAAGAAAACAAAAATATCGAGATTGAAATGGTTATCGCGGAAAACTGTCTGTTGGGTTATTCCCGTTGCCATGGGAGTGGTCAAGTGCCGGCGCAAGTGAGAGGCGATTCTTGTTTACAAACGCTAGCCGGAACCGGGTAACATATGCTCATCTGTAAGAGCGTGTAAGACTACCCCGGTAGTACTTCCATGGTAAGAGGATAAGTGCGAGCGTTTCATGTCCTAACACTGGAACCATTTATCAAAAATTTAGTGTCCACCTTTTGAGAAATTCTCTTTTCAGAGATTTTTGTTGCCATAAAAATAGTAAAGTCTTAAGTTGGTACTACACTAATTGCATTTCCTTGCGCGTATGTCCTTGTGATATGTTGCCATAGTACATGAGGATTTACCCTATTGCCGTGATTAAAGAACTGAAAAGTACTTGCAAGAATATGAAAACATTTTCAAACATGTGCCGTTTAGTGTTTGTGTCGAAAAAGTGTGAACAGGCAAGCTCCGGCCAATCAAACAAAGGATCGTAGCGTATTTGTTGTCACATGATATGTGTAATTCATCCTTAAACGTCATCCGTAAAACGAACATAAAGACAGGTATTTATAGGTATCTGTCTTTAGACTAGGTGATTCAGTCACTTTGTGTAACGGACGGTCCCGCCCTGGTCACAGATTTGTGCAGGTCACATGTGTTGAAATTTGGACGCATGTGCCCTTAGAATTATTTCAAAGTAGTAGGTATACGTTTCCCTTAAGTGAGACACTCTAATGTCACGAGTGGTTTTCGAGTAGATAGTTCTAAACATGGGGGAAGGGGGTGACGCTTTTACTATGTTGCCGCTGGGGGCAGGTATGCCATGACCAGCTTTCTCTATTTCGATGTTCCAAGATGGGCCTTAACATCACATTATTTTACCCCAATCTTATACATTACCTTTCTGTAGTGATGTTTTAGTTCCGCAAACCACGAAAACGTTGGAATGTGTAAATATTGGATGATGAAATTTCTTAAACTGCAAACAAATATCATCTTGACTAATTTGAAATCCACTTAAATCGTTGTACTCTCTACAACTGTAGTTATTGATTATCCAATTAATTCGAGACACTGTCTTAGTTTTTCCCCTAATGTTGATCTTAATGTCATTAAGACCAGGGAGAATTTTCTCATGAAACTGATGTAACAAAGGAAGAAACCTAAAAAGGTACATATGCTCACGACGCTGTAGGCTTAAGTGAATTTGAAATGTTATTGCGGGATTTATACGGTAGGCTAACGTCTGCTGTGTTTTGTTAATGTGCATTCTTCTGACGATCAATCAATTTTGATTACATTTAAGTACAACTCGGTCTTTAACTTTTAAAGGTCAAAGTATCGAGAAGCAAATACACGACGATGAAAAGCAACGTATAAACGCGATAATGTTTAACTTGATTTATCTATTACGTGCCAAAGCTACGCATCTTAGATTTTCGATCACTGATTGAAACGGATTGAGGAAAGTCACTGGGAATGGTTTCGTTGTGTAAGAAAGGCTGAAGTCCAAAGCATGAGTGTCTTTCAATGTATTAACAAGGACGCGCTCGCTTCAAACTAAGTCGATATATATCCCATAATTCCCCTGTAGTAGATGACAAAAACACAGGCGATGCATGCGTAATGATAAAGCCGTCTAGACACGGCATGCTTGTATGTTCATCCGCCATTTTCTCGGTTCTGCAGTCTGTATTTCTGGCAAGGTTGCCACACTCCGATGAGTTTGGCTGAGTCTGTCCTTATTTATCTGTTCTTATAAGTGTTTCTCGATAAAAATCATAGTAACAGTATTATTCAAATTTAGTGGACGGCTACATGATTATATGTACCGTTCATCGCGTGACGTTCTCTTTTATAATTTTCATGCTTACTTTCTTGTAATAATTTAAATTACTAGATACCATTCCTGCTAACTCTATAGGTTTCAACTTGCTGAGAGACTTTCGTTTGTCGTAAACTATATGTAAGTGATTATCGTTTACATTGTTGTGTAAATACCACAAATCAACTTTTTGAGGGGCTGTTTTCCGGATGGATTTTTCTTGGATGTTAAAAGAAACAAACCCAACCATTCAATTTTTTTCCTTATTCTTTTGCATCGATAACAAGAAAAAATGAGTAAGATCGCGGTGGTATACATGTATGTGAGTATGTAGCATGTGAAATGTGTGTGTGTAGCTTGTGAAACACGTTATCTCAAAAAAAAGGGGACCGTTGTAAATACCATGGTCAGTATATTTGAACGATGAGTCCTTAGGGTCATTGCAGGTCAAATGAAGGCAACTCATGGAGCACTTGTCATTATCCTAAGACGAGTTTTTAAAATCATAGGGTGCTTATCATAAATTGCATATGACGTCACAATAGGTCATCTTATCCCCGACCCTCATACCCTCTTTTATCTGTCATAATTGGATACATTACGCCAGGTTACTGCAGCCGTTTTCTCTTCACTGTAACTCATAGAAACTCCAATGTGTTTTTGAAACCTTGATTTGTTTTGTCAATGTTTTGTTGTTGTTGTTGTTGTTGTTGTTGTTTTGTTTTTTTTGTATCTTCGTTTGACGTAAATGATAGTAGATTTGAAGAGGCTGAATATTTGCAACATTTCACAACAATTCAACGATTTACAGTTGACGATCCTCATTTGTCTTAATTAAACGCAGAGTCACTCATCACCCCAAGCTATATTTTTGGGTAGGGGGTAATTGAAATTCTCGATTGGTTCTGCTCCTTGATTGACAACAAATTCGAAAGATGCAGAATAGCTCATTTTACACAGCACACGAACAGAGCCTATTTGTTTTGATTACACATGTGGAGTAATTGTAGACAGACTGTGTATGGGAAGGAGTAGATGTAAGTGGTTAGGAGAATTTTAGCTGTCTAGGGTGATTGGTCCGTGTCTTTAAGTTGTCATCACCATTTCCTTGTGTACCAAAATCGTTACCGTAGCATTTGAGAGCAGTAAATTCCTTTGGATCTATCGGCAAGTTCAAATGTCCTCGACAACTCTTTACAAAATGGTCTTGGCAGACGGTACCCAACGTTTGCTGAATTTGTAGGAGCGGAACGGAAACTTGTCGGTTTCGAAAGCGAGAAGCCATACTCGATATCTAACTGACTCCTTCTTAGGTTTTGGGTTTTGGAATAATAATAAAAAACTTTTAAATTCTCATTTAAAGACCCAAATACTTCTCACTCACTCTGGCATTTCATTCAGCAGAAAAGCGCTGGTAAACGAAGTATTTAGCCAGTGGATACAATCGAAAGTGAATACAAAACATCATCAGTTGGAGCTGTTGCATATTGAAGAATTGTGAGGACTGACTTGTTCAAACCCTATGTTTACAGATGTCTCTAGAAGACCTTTTCTGTTTGATATTTTTACTGAGTCTAATAATCTTTTGGACTTTTCTTTTAAAATGAAATCAACCGCTCCTTTCCAACACATATCTCTTTTTGCCTTCACGACATACACAGCTTACTCGTTTATTTTGAATAAGCATCATCTTTCCCTCGAACAGAAACTCTATTAAGTAAGGAAACTTAGTCTCCCCTCTTTATACGTGTCGCTCCAAACACAGTAATTGCTTTCATCTAATACGGTACTGTAGATGGACCAGTAACCAAATCACTCGGAATGAAGCACGGTAGCAATTGTTGATAATTCTCCGTATACTTTAAGTAAAAAACCTTCGGAGTAATGGACAGTTAGTTTCCTCTGGTGTACCTGCTCGGGGCAGTAATCACTTTTCACATGACACTGATGAGTAAGTGGAGACTTTCTGTGATTCCCCCTGTTTCTTACTCTCTCTCTCTTTCGTTCTCTCTGTTTCATTCAATAGACGTGTTGTTGTTGTTTTTTCCTTTACCAACTTGATATCCGCAATTTCCATTTATCAGTCCGATACATCTAGTGTATTCTCAATTCTGTTAGAAACTGATAATTAATATGAAATTAGCTGCTCTAGATTCAGAAACAATACTTTCAAGATGTCCTTCTTGTGGGATACTTGAAAGCTAATATTACTCATATATGATGATAAAGGTATACCCAGAGTAAAGAATGCTAACCATTAGTATACTTAGTCTGTAGGTCATGAGACTAGAAGTAGGGTTGGACTGAGTTATTCCAACCAAGAATATTCTATTCTCTTAAGAAGATGTATGCACTCATCAATGCTTTGATGAGTGCACACTGTTGTGTATAACACAGTCTGTATACGAGCATAGGATAGTGTATCCTGAACTGTAAAAAATATACATGTTCAGATTAATTAATAATTATTTGTGCAGTAAAACTTCAAAGTAGTCAAAGCACGTAGAACTTGTATATATATATTACTATACATAACATGTATATCACTACTTTTGGCCTTTACTACTTTTAGGTTACGTCGTACTTCTTGTATATCATAGTCAGTTACAAGGTTCTGTTACTTACTTCAGTTGTAATATTGGGGAACGCTTGAAGGGGCTAATTGAGTTATTTTACAAATTCATGGTATTTTGTCAGACCTGTTGAGTTTCACTCATATGTTGATGGTAAATGGTCAAACTAAGAGATTTTGAAGATCTAACACTCAACTGAAAGCAACGATGATAGTCTATAATTAACTATCCAAGTCACTTTAATTGCAGTCACTTATCCATGGTCAGTCACTTTTTATCATATGGTATTAATCAGAGGCAACCTCTATTCATAAAAAAATCATTTTCTAACACTTTTAGTAATTATACGGAACCATAATAAAGCTAATAAAAAGTATCGCAGGCCATGATTTTCTTCAAACTAGTCACAACATGTTTGACATCAAACTAATAAGCACTTTTGAGACGGAATTCGTTTTGTAGCTGATAGTCTTTAATTGCCTGTAGACAATATCTTATTCCCAAATAATATTTCCCATTAATGTACTACTAAAATCAAAAAATCTAGGATATTAAAGATTGTGTTCGACATATCAACATTTTGCTTGCTGACCTGTTCTCATCAGCAAATCCTCTACTATTTGACCAATTTGACCAATAGCTCCATGGTTTGACTAAACTTATGCCCTCTAACTTATATTAATCGTCCCAAAGCTAGGAGTTGGGTGACAGCGTACACCTTTTCATTTGGGATTATATATTTGTGTATATGCCATCGTTCGTCACAGGAATTATACCTATCTTATTTCAGCATGCTATTCAAACTGCCTGCGATCAACAAGAAGGGAAAGTTACATTTTCGTAATAATACCGCGCTTATCAAGGCAAGCTGCCACCGAATTATGGGAGACAATTCTCTTGTTTCAACATAGAATCGTTGCCATGGCGACCAATTAAAGGTTTCATCTGGCAGTGATGTATTCCAAACGTTCCTTTGTGATTGTCGCGGTTGCCAAGTGAACCATTTCTGTTTCGGAAATTTGAGATACACTTATCCAGTTTGCAAAGTGGCACTCTGTGGACTTGTTTGACAAATTGCGCGCATTACAGAGCATGCATGGAAAATCTCTGCACGGCCGTCTGATTTATTTTACCAAAACCAAAACCGAGAAAAAAAAAAGATTATAGAGACAGAGAAAAGGAGCAAGAGGAGGAGAGGGAGATCAGAAAAACAAAATTTTTTTATTCCTCCCTGAAAATATTGTTATCATTACTAATGCATATTCAGATGGTAAAGTCGTGCAAAACGCGTTGCAGGCAACTGTCAGTTGTGAGAGGTAGATAATTAACCAATGTCAAAACATAATGCACAGGACATAGCAACTATTTGTATAATTCATGTGTAAGACATAAAGCAGCGTTCTTCTTGTGCTACCATTGAAAGTAAATGAGCAGCAGCACATACTTATTGCAATCAATTTGATATCATTACGCACTTGACTCAACAGTTAATAATTACCTCATTTCAAGCAAATTACATAAAATGATATCCTAACATATCATGAAAATTTAATAATATTCACACATAAATTTAGTTGTTCTTGTTTTTATTCTCTGAGGGCACAGTGTATTTCACTGACATAACACTTGAATTTAAAATGTATATGAAGATTGACACTGTGGGGCTGTGCATTTATTACATCCTTGTGACGTAGTTGTCCGAGCGTTCACTGTATTCCATTGGAACAAAGTAGGATAGGTACATGATTTCGGTATCGTTATTATTTCTTGAAATCGTCCTGCCGTGTAGAAATGCTAACATAATATTCATGATAACGCAGAATATTAGAAAACGGGGAGTACGATTCATAAACATACTACATGCTCATATTGAGTCACCACTCATAAGATGTTTCCATCTTATGTAGCAACAAACTATGTTCTAATACTCAGTGATGTGTCACTGTACCAATGATTTATTGTAATAGGATAACAACGTAGGCTATGGGACGAATTGCGTTATGTAGATCCTATGCTACGTGTAGAAGACATTGTTAAAAGAAGGAAAAACAGTTATTTAAAGTGACTGCAGTATGAACACCTACTTGTCCCACAACGTCACCCATTTTTATTTGCGAAAACAAAAATACCGCAGATGATGTTTTGTTAATGACGTATATCTGTACAAATTGTTCTATTTTTGACTGAAAACAATTTAAAATCAACTTTCTCTTAAATAGGTGTCCCACTTCAAAAAAAGAAAACGAAAATGACATTCAATTCTCGCTTTCCCCCTGGTAAGGATGTTTTGATCAAAATTTTAGATGTTTAGTGCATAATTACTGCTCTTTGCAAGATGACCGGTCTACATTTCGAGGAAGACTGCCCATTAAACTTATGCAAAGTTGGATATTTACATGAAATGGATCTTGTGGCTGTAGCAGTACTGATTTTGAAATCTTATCTGTATTAAAAATATATCAGTCCCATGTGACGTTCAACCATACGTACATACGTACATTTATGCAACTCAAATTGACGGGTTATCACACAAACACACACACATCTCGCTCTCTCCGCTCTCGTTCTATCTATAATATGTTTAAAATGTTGCAAGAATCATAATTAAACTCCGTAAAAGACGCCCTAGTCATGTACAGCATCTTTTCACCACTGTAAAGTCGTATAAAAATACACAGACGACAACAACAAACTAGGGCGACCGACTTAATTAAAATTTCACCTTTCGGTCGTTAAACAAACATGGCCTGGTTTCCACCTTTGTGTTCTTTCGTTTAGTGAAGAAATTCATAATATGGTCATTAGCATTGATCGTCTGCGTATTCGAAAATGGAATTTATTATCTTGAAGTCCACTTGCAGCTTTTTAATTAAGTTTTATTCCTTTTCATGCATACGTACATGTGTATTTATACTAGCATGCATCCTTTGTGGTTTTTCGTGCTAGGAGCACGTGTGGAACGATAAATATGTATATATTATACATATTATATTTATATATATATATATATTCGTCTCTGTTTATAGAATTAGGTTCTTTACCAAGCATATTGATGTCCACATTTATGTCTACATGTCCGTATTCGAAATAATTCAAGAGGCCTACTGAGTTACTATTGATAAGTTTGTGGTGATTTTGCAGGGTACAAGTACATGATAAACCTTACGATTAGCGTACAATTAGTCAAGTTTCACATTCAATAGTTATGAAAAATGTCAAATGATTTGACACATGTTTGACCCTGACTTGTCCTGGATGTGTTTTCAATTGTGCTTATGTAAACAGTGTTTTTTTCACAGATTGTGAAATACCGAATTTAATTGTTAGTTATATTCACTCATGAATGTTCCTCGGTATTAAAACAAATGGGATTCCTCGTAGTTTGATCGTTTGTAAATGGTGCGTGAAGGAATGTCGCCAAGTTCAGGAAAATTTAGTATATAAATGTTACAGAACAACGCAATGAGCCTCTTTCAACACATTGAAAGAAAGAGAGAGCTGATGACGAAATTCTGTGTTTCTTCTCTAGGTCAATGTACTCTTATTGTGATGTTTACATTTCTATTTATCTAATTCCTACAATGAAAGTCCCAACATTTGCCGCAGTCAGGGAGTGCTGCAGTCATAAACTGAAAACCGTAATCTGAAAACTATTAGAAATTTGAATGACACACTTCAGAGCGCAAAATGAAATTGAGGTTCAATGATGCAAAACACGCGGAATGTTTTGCCCTCAACGGTGTGCGTTTCAATACTCTCAAACTGAAGAGAAACTAGCAAGGGCATATTACGTTATTGCTTACTTCTCAAGTGCTGATTGCTGCCTTGGTTGTCCCTAGATCATAGTTCAATGATTTTATACTTGCGTGGATCAAAAAATGAAATTGAACATTTCAGGTGCTAATAACGGGAAGGGAAATATGACTTTATCATTGTTACCGGCTGCGTCAGCGAACGGATCGATTTTCTTTCCGATTTTACAACTCAAAAGCAACAAAAGAATTTCGTTCGGCCGACAATTCATTTTTCAGTACCACTTTATCCTTGAAAGTAGAACTTGATCTTGACAATTAGGACGTAACGTATTGTCAAGTTTGGAGTTTCTTTGCAATGAGTTTCTGTTTTGCTCAATGGACAAGGCTGTAGTATTTATGACGATTGCGTAATCCATCGTGTGTTGGTAGACTTGAGACAGTCCGTTACCTACCTTCAAATGTTGCTTATCTAAAAATGCAAGGAAAAAAGAGTCATTTGTATTTCTACCCTTTAAAATGTATATGGGAACAACAGTGATAAAAAGCCATATTTTGCCGACTCGGATATTTAAGATTGTCCCAAAGTGTTGCATTTGTGTCTGAAAGCTTTCAGATAATCTTGCCGCCTAAAATCCGATGAACTCATTGATAAGATTCGATCAACGAAGCCGGCTTTAAGGGATGAACGTCTGGTTCTGAAGTTAACAGTACGAACATGTCTGTGAGAAATACCTAAGACGTGGTAAATTAGAGGGAGACATTGATGTTTTATTGACTCACATAGTTTCAGTTCATCAGCTTGCTGTCTCAGTGGACATTCATTCACGTTCATCCCTCAAGTCAAATGTAGAAGTCCATTGAATGACGCCATCATAGGGCTGCCTTTGTCTAGAAAACAAAGGTACAAACTTTAAATTATACCCCTGTTCTCCCGTAGCCACACAATTTTGAGGTGCTCATCAATGTTGGAGGTTGTCGGGCAGGAGAAAGGGTCTAAGGGGAGGGGTGTCCTTTTCAGTGTTTCTAGATACAAAAGGAAGTAGATTTTCCATCTTTCTTCCAATATTTGTCTTCCAATAAGCTGGACTCTTAATTGATTGTTCTTTTTTGGGAGAAGGGAAGGTGGAATATGTGACTACGCGCATGATTTATACTCATTAAAACTAATTCTCTCTGTCCTCATGATATATTTCTTTTTAATTACACCATCGATGCACTGGTATTGAATATGGCAATCGAACGTTTTCGAGCAACTTGAACTCTGTCGTATAAGCAATCGTAGAAAGCCGCCGAAAGATTTATTTCGTCACGTTTCACCTATTTATTTGTAAATCTTGAATCTGTTTATCAGAAAATCTTGAATCTGTCATACATCGGCTCATTATATTAATCTATCACGACAAGGTATTCTACCGAGAGAATAAAAATAATCCGCGACACCGAGAAAGGACAAGACCTTATATTTGATATAAATAGTGTCAAATTGTAAATGAACGTACCGTTCATCACGGCCCTTGTGTATTAATTACTGTGGACACCTACGCGAGATTACGTAATCGAAACCCACAATGCATTGTTTTACCTACTGATTTAGAATACTGAGTCGAATAAGAACAAATGTGTTCAAGTAACTCTACGTAAACCCATCATTTTGCATTATGGGTCAAGGTAGCACATGGAATCCTGTATATATTTTTGTACATTTTTTTTTATTGTTTTTGGAAACTGTTTGTTTGAATATGAACATCACTTATAGCGACCAAGCCACAGGTATATGTGGTCACGTGGTTCATACTACATCCATACCGTGAACTGACGAGATATGCATTGGTAGGTCATATACAAATCCAATGTAGTGAAGTACACATATACGTCACACATAGATGTTTAATATACCAAAGGGGGTATATCAATAATCAAGTGTATCATGAGGCGACGAACGTCACAGAGCCCGTGAGCCAAAAAAAAAAAAGCATAGATATTGAGATCTTTGGAGGAAAAGACGGAAATAAAAAGCGGAGGAGCACAAAATCTGAAAATCGATAACATCTACCTAGAAAACACGTGCTTTGAAGGCTTTAAGACGTAATACGTGTATTTGATGCATAAAAAGAGATTTTGTATGTACAGACAATACATACAGACAATGGCTCCTATGATACAGGGGGAGGGGGAATTAAAATCATCTACCACCAGAACACTGCATATTCTATTTCCTTTTGTATTCTTAATATCCGATTTAGGCTGCAAAGACGAAGGTCTGCATATTCTTAAGGAACTCCACCAGTAAAGGAATATGTGTAGTAATGTGTAAGGAATCTGTAGGAAAATTTAAGGAATGGTCCCCCCGTTGCAAAGTTGGTTAGGCTCATGGTTACATCCGTTATACGATTATGTGATAGGCTGGAAATTGCCATCGACGTGCGTTTTACGTCATTTTCACACCCATAGATTAGCCGGCAGCTAGACCTACCGTGCTTGCTGTCGGGAAACAAAAAGAATTCTGTTGTAGCTTCTATCTTTTTACATTGATATAGTTTAACGGCACTTTGATCACATGTTATTTAAAGATGCAAAATGAATGCTCTTTAATTCCTTGTGAAATTGTTTACCCGCAATACATTCTCATCCATTTTTCGATTAAAACAAAAACTGCAGCAACAACATTCGATTTTGAGAAAGCGATTACTTTGACAGGAAAGTTAGGCTACTCTTCAAATAAAGAATTCACAAATCACTGAATATTAGTTTCATCGAATGTTATTGCGCATTTGTATCATAAAACGTATTTGTTCTAATGTGCAGTTAAAGGTGATTACTCGTCTCATTAATATCCCAGATGACGTCTGACTCAGTGTTTTCTTCCTAAGACTCTGCAAATTTTATTAGTTTCCGGTTACTCTTTTACTGCTACTTGCAGTAATTGTAAACTTGTGAAGTTAACAGAGAGTTTTGACAGAAGAGACCTAACGTCACGTGAAATGTTAACAAGACAACCAATCACCTTTAAATAGTATCTTACAAAGGAAGGTTTAAAGCTACTTTAGAGGGGACGATTCCTTCTGCACGCTCAAGAAATACTCTTCATACTGCAACCGTAATGATAGAAGGAAATGATATCTCGTAATTTGTACGGTATCACATTTTATGTCACTTTCCTGTATGTCTGTCTTTGTATGTATCTGAGTGTTTATGTATACATGTAGCTTTGTCGATCTCAGCCAAAAAGTTACGTGTAGCCGTTATTTATCTTTATTTATGTTTCTTTAATTTTTGGTTAAAATACATATCACGTGATGTAGACAGTAAGAGGGGGGGGGGGGGTAATCGGATGTGAGCCGGATATTTGTTATCTATCGAATTGAGAAGGGAAGAAAGGATTTTTACACTTTTTACCTATAACAGCAAAGTGGACGGAGACACACGTTTTGATCTATCTTACACAATTTTGGGGAATTGCTCAAAGCAGGGAGATGCTGGCAATTCATATATTTCTGTTGCAGACATTATGCGTAGAAATGCGATTATTAGCAAAAGTTTTGGATGTTACGTGGTTTGTACTTCCACAGTTAACGTCCACATATTTTTTTGTGACGTACCTAACCCTATGATCCCATAACTCGCATTTAAACTGTGTTTCTGGGACCTACAGAAGTTCTACAGTAGAAATTTTGTGGTCATGACAAAGGACGTATTAGTTTGACATGTTGTATGACAATGTAGTAAGTTCGCAACTGCCTTGCCAACCAGCTAGCCTGCCTCTGTGCTTACCGTACGTGTTTCCTGATGTTTATATATAATGTGACATTTGTATGGTATCGTTGCCGTGTGTAAACACGCGAACAGATACGATCAATGCGCGCGCACGTACGAGAGGTACATAAAATACGAGGCCTCCAACTTTTCACTTCAGTTTTGTAACAGGGGCACAAACAGTAAGGTAACATAAAACAATAAAAGGAAAGTGAAGTGATTTTTTTTCTGATCGTAAGAGGTTATTCTTGAAACTTTATCACGTACACTTCTGCATTTCTGATCTGTTCTTGCCACGAGGGTTTATATTGAGACATAAAATGTATAAGTTTCATCTAATGGCAGTTAAAGTTCAGAGAGCACCTTAGGCCTATATCAAAGTATGTGTCACGTCTTTTTTTTATTCTGCATTTTTACAATCTGCTCTCCTCTATATGTGGGTGAACGTATAAAGAACGCATAAATACCATGACCATATACGAATCGGCTGTATGCGAAGAAGGATTTCTGAGAATATGCGAACAAACACGGACAAAGTCTGACGTAAACGACTTCATCTATTTTTCAAAAAGCTACCCCATTTGGTCCGACTCGATTGCAACAGAACAAAAAGACAACTCGTTGCCGGTGAGTCTTAACGAGTTTGAAACAGTTGCGTCCTGTTTCGGTCTGGTCACACAGCACATGTTAGCCTCACGTTGAAGCGACCAGACCCAACTCAAGTGAGTTGGACCTCTCCGTCCTCAGTCTACACCGGGGCCGCCATTTCGACATCTCGTGTGGGTCACCTTATTTCCAAGTGCATCCTCATTTGATATGGAAAGTCAGCCTCGTCGCAGTCAGGTACTCTACCGGCTCGGCGCGACCCACCTTGAACCCATCGCCTTTAAACTTTTCGACGAATATCAAACATGGTTGATACGCTCGATTAAACTTCTAAAAATCTGTTGAGGATGAATCAAGTCAACATTAAATTTTGCCGCCCACTGACGCAACTCAAATCTTGTGGCCAGTCGCAAGGAGTTTGTCGCGTTGCAGTCTGGTAGGGGCAGTGGGCGATAGCTTAAAGAGGGATTATATCTTATACTCTGTCGTTATGCTCTACTCACCGATTTCATTTAATCATTCATAACAACGTGATGAGATTGAAACTTCTACCTTTATTTGCCCCAAACAGTAACACCACAGTGTCCCTACACAACAAATGGGGTTTCTAATTATGCATCCTTTTCAATTAAAGGCCGGCGCGGAATGGCTCTAAAAGCTTGGAACATTTTGCACATGCACAAAACATACTCCATGCATGTCTATGGCATGTTGTTATTCATACCCACACATATTCGAAGAATGAGCTCATAGATATTCATGAGAGAGCATAATGCTTATGAAAGGAAGTGCTCTAAGTAGCTAGTGAACACCGCCCTTACTTTTTTGGGCGCGTGACCCTTTAATTATTGGTGTGAAGTACCCTCTCCCAACCTCTGTTTGTTTATGACATTTTTGAAGAACACCTCATCAAAATGCAGTCCATACTGTGACAGTACGTGACAGAATTATGATTTGCCACGAAATGCACTAAACCAAGTGAAGAATGACAAAATACATCTTTCTGCGGTGGGCGTCGAAAACGTTTTGTCATTGATTAGTGGACGATTTGATAACCATGACAGATCGGTGGAAACGTTGAGTCAAATCTAACGAGAAAATAAATGAGTCACAAAAGGAATAACTCAAAGAGTTGATGATCCCTGATCGCCCTACGAACATAATTATCTATTGTTCACTAAGGTATGTCAACTGCAGCATCTAAGTTGATGTCGTCACTGGCAATGCTCTTGCTGGGTGGTATACGACACAGATTGTAAAGTACGCAAAAATCATCCTAAATGAATTACTAGACCATGACGTCAGGTAACGATTCTTGACAAGTCGATTACGTAATCAGACAAAACAAAAAATTCCCAGAAATAGCACGATAATAACTGGAGCCACAGTATAGCCAAGTTCTAGAAGGCCGTCATACTTAAAACCGTGCAGACCACCACAATTTTTTTTTTGTGTGTGAAACTGAATTTTTCTTATGCAAGAGTTTGTTGTAGTTATCTGGTACCCCAAATAAATTTACCCGAGACCGTGAGGCTACACCCAGCTTCATATATTTAAAGCTTCCGTGATATGGGAGCCATTCGACCACATTTTGCCCCCTTTACAACCCCCCTCCCTTATCCCTCTTATATTGATTAGATACAATTGATATTTCAGCCAGCGTTATATATTTCCAGTCTACATGCAGTTCTTCCTTTCGTATGAGATTGCTTCTGTATTTGAAAGCAAACCTCTCTTGCACCTTACTTGGGTCTTACTGAATGTAAGTCTAAACTCTAAAGGTATGTTTCTTTTTTTTTTTTTTTTGCTTCTGTTTACTATGTCTGATGACCTGAATGTGCGTGTCAGACTGCATCTTTCTGTTACTTCTCCTCCTTGTAGGTTTGCCAGAAAGTCTGCACTTTGTTGGGCTTTTTCCTTTTAAAACCCTAAATCAAAATTTAATGTAGGACGGGTGATTTTCACTACTGCAGGTTATAACTGACTTACGGTGGCTTATTAAGGACATTGAAGAAATCAGTCACAATTTCAACCCTTTGACTTGCAAGGTCTCCATTGTGACATGTAAAGACAAATGCTTCATGCAAAGAGTAGGTAAAGTTAAGCCTCCTCTGCCAGAATACAACGTCGAAAATGTATGATCTGCGTTAGCTTCTATTTTCATTTTTTTGTTTCGTAAAATGAAAAAAGAAATAAGTAAAAACAAACAAACAAACCAAAACAACAGGAAAATGCTGCTTATTCCGTTGGACGAGTCATTTAAGTAATTTTATGTAAATAACCCTCCATGTCCATTCTTTAATCCTTAAGCAATATTTTTCGCCCTTATGCTGGAGACGTTACTCTCAATCTTCGTCCCAGATTGCTAATGACGACATTACGATGAGACCTAATACCCTAAAACTAATTTCAGACGGAGTGCCTTGTCAAAATGATAAGCTACTTTTTCAACTCCGTCATTGAACAAGTTGCGACTCAACAAATGTCAAATCGTTCGGTATTGTATGCTTACACTGTTGACGGTACCTGTGTGGGTGATAATGCACTCCAGCCCTAATTTATGAAATTACAGATCTGATTATATAATTAAGTACAATAAATATGGTGTAATATCTTATGCAAACTGTTCAGAACACATATACCTACGTCACCATCATACCGTGACCTTTGCTGCGTGAAAACTCCGCTGAAAATCTCCACCTTCGCCCACCCCCTCCCGGGCCCCGCCCATGAAAATATTCAATGTGTTGTTGTGACACGTTCGAGATACTAATTTGAATGTTCTCCACAGTTTGTGCATTTAAATGAAACAATGCAACAACCTTTATGCAACACAGAGACGTAAAGGATTTATCGTTTGATGCGAACTCGTAGTTGCTACGTGACGTCACATCTATGTGCGCAAAACGTCAGTTTGTAAGTTACTATACAATGTAACAATCTTCGGTATCCTTGAAGACTCAGTCAAGGGCATTTCACTTTCTTTTAGATAACCTCTTGTTTTTAACATTATCTCCTTTTAAGATTATGAAGATTTGTATTATTGGATCGATTCTCTTGTGACTTGATTGTAATCTTCAGACAACCATCTTAGCTCTGATATTTCATTTGTTTCATTTGTTAAAACGAAGTTTTCCCCTCACGTGATATTTCATTTTCTTTCCTCTCAACAGGCATATCTCACACCAACCGGGCCTTCAGTCTATCAGTCAGAGCGATATAAGAGGGGTCAGAAAACTCGTAGTCCTGTAAGTTGAAACGTGAAATTTGATCCATCTGTGGTGATAACCAGAGTCCACTAATGCGGAACTAAGATGATGGGGTTGGGTGGGAACAAGGAGGGATTTTCCAACTGTATGAGTGGAAACAACACGAATTGGTGTAGTTAAAAAAGTCTTTCCAAGATCATTCATATAGGTAGGAAAAAATATATTTCTAAAACAGAAATGGGCATACCTGTATGTTGTGTTTACTTGATCACTGTTTAGTAACAAACTGCCATTGATTGATTTCTCGTCCTAGGCCTCACAAAATACACATAATGTAGGCCTACCACAATTATGTCCTAAGTGCAAAATGCCAATTTTGCCCCTAAAAAGCATAATATGGGCTTGAATGACGGAAGTTTTGATAGAAGGGGACAACAGTTTAGGTCTTTAGCTGGAATAACATTAAAAATATACTTCAGAGATTAATGCCAGACATATCAACTCAGTGACTCTTGAGAGATAAACTAATTGCTAGGTTGCTAAAGTTTTAGACAAATATATCAAAACATATGTCTTAGATATTACCTATAAACTGTTTAATGCCTCAGGCTCATGGGATGGGAACTGACCAAATTTAATATGATGATAATGATGATGATGATTGTACTAATAATGATGGTGATGATGATAATGGTGATGGTGGTAAAGATTATGATGTTAATGATGATGATTATGAAAATGATGGCGGTGATAATGTTTATGATGATAATTATGGTGATAATGATGATGAGAATGATGATGATGATAAAGATGGTGATGATAATGATTTATGTTGATAATGGTGGTGATGCCGATGATGGTGATTATGAATATAATAATGATGACGATAATGATGGTAATGATGATGACAGAGATGACAAAGTTTATAATGAAGCAAAGGTTGTTAACCGTCCGCTAGCTGGTTCCAAAGTTTCCAGGCCAGGTTGTCATTATTGTAACCGAACAAGACGGAATTGAGAAGGGCCCTCGTTTTAAATCTAGTTCGCACGAACTTCAAGCACTGAAGTCACACTTGAGAATTATTTTGACCGTAATAAACGACGCAAGGATCGGAGAATGAGGGGCCAACACAGTGACAACTCGTCCCACTGTTTCCTCTTTGTTCGGCTTCAGTTCATATCAAAATTTTTATTTCAATAGACGTTTAAACGGTTTCGATAAAATGTCTGTTTCTGAGGGTTTTTTTTTTTTCAAATAAAAACACTTTAAATTTTCGGTGGGCACTGAATAATCGATAGCCCTTTATACGACTATGCAATACACATCCTGAAATTGATGTTGATGGTGAAAACTTGTTTCTGTGTTATTGTGATTTTACACATAGAAACTTGGAACTTGTAAACTTGTCGGTTAACGTTCAATATCACTGTAGACAAACTGAGGCATGTATATTTGAGTAAATACCTTCTCACAAACACATCCTTCGACCAATCAATTTGCTCACATCGTTTTTCTCTTCCTTGAGGTCAGAGCAATCTTTTACTTATTCTGTAACTTTTTTTTACTTTGTTTATGCTCTCAATTCAAATCAAGACCTCTCAAGAATAGAGATAATCATTTACGTCACGTGATCAGACTGGGCTAGTCCTTTATTTCGATCACTGAACATAATTTGAACGGCCGCTTCAGTATCCATTTTGAAGTTTTGTCTTGCCTCTTTTCTTGTTTTTGTTGGTTAATCGGATCTGCAGTCACGTGGATAGTGAAGGTGAATGTGCGACCTTCTCCATACAGGCCCATGTCGTTCTTCGATCAGTACGTATTTTACATGCGTACCGTATATAATTATATATCGCATCAGATTTTTGTTCTTTCGATTTTTGTTCTTAAGAATTGATTTCTACGTTTCACTGTAACCTTGAAAGACTTATGTTTCCAAAGAGTGTTTCCACGTTACTTTGTCTTCACGCTCAATTCGACAACTCCATTTAACGCAACGAGCAAGAAATACACGGCAAAGATAATCATCATTAGCCTACTGTTTCCGAAATTCCAAGCATGTGTTTGCACGCTTGTTGAACTCCATAAAAATGAGCCCCTGTTTTTCCACACCGCTTTCATTGAGATCAACCTTAAAGGGAAATAGGGCGTTTGGAATACACCAACATGACGTTCTGAAGAAGTAGCTTTAGTCATTATTAAACCATTCAGTCTCATCAATAAACGTCTGCCAAAGCTTTATCTCCCCAAAACATTATGCATGTGATGAGTAACGGAAGATGCATCATTTGAATTTTGAAAAGTTTGGGTGAACAAATAAGTGTTGAGCAACAAATAACTGAGTTTCTATCTGTGAGAAACTTATTGCTTGAAAAAAAGACTACTGTTCTTCCTTCTTTTGAATAATCTATCATTCTGCATTGACAAACATTGGTTTTAAAAATATGGATGTTTTCTGTAAAACAAACGCCCTATTTCCCTTTAAGAGAATTTCGGAAAGGGTAATTCAGAAACAAAAATGTCTTCAAGATGTAGGTTGGACGACAATATGGACTTTTCGTGTTTCGTGTTTCGCTATGTATTGAATGTGCCTATCGCATTAGATAAATCGACCTGAATATTTGAACATTAGGAACATCGGAAAGGAATGACAAAAAAAAAAAGCGAAGAAGGGATGTGGGGGGCGGGGTGAGCATGAATAGTATAACGCCATAGATCCAAATAAGGTTGATATATTCTGATCGATTTTGGGATCGACTCGTGAAAAAAAAAATCCAGACTTTGAGTTTTGGAATGAATATTCGAGGTAAATGCATTGATATATACGTGTTTTTGAACTGAACACCGAACAGAATCTATCCCGTTTCAAGCAAAGGCTGAGACACAGATTAGGTCGTCACCGGTGCACCGCTTGAGTACTCATTCAAGGTCATTAGCTTTGCCTTTTACTAGTCTGCGTATGACGTAAATTAATTCACCAAGGATAACAATGGGAAATGAGCGTGGATAAATTCGGGGGATGTAGATCGAATTCCCAGTGAATTTTGTAAAAAGCTTTGTGCAATTCCTCAGACGGGACAACCCCCCCCCCCCCCTTTAGAAAACACTTCTAAGAACATACTTTTAAATGATACTTAATAACGTATAGTCTGCTTGTGTTTCACGATCACCCCCTGACCTCGTTAATAGACTGCAAGTTTGTGTTTCTCTGTTCTCTTTGCAGAAACATTACACACAGTGGCCTTCGGGAGATTCGTAATAATACATTTGATGATAAAAAAATACTGAGAGTCGTGTAAGTATAAATTTGTCTCCAGAATCTCTATTGAACCGATTTTGTCTGTGTGTGTGTGTGTGTTTGTGCGTCAGTGCCTCTGTCTGTGTATCGGTGCATGCGTGTGCGCGCATGTCTTTGGGTGGGTTGGTGCAGGAGGCGGATGGCTGTGGGTTTGCTTTTTTGCCGGAAATAGATTAGTGGTTTTGTGGTGAGAGACAAAGGGAGATGTCAGTAGAGGGGGGGGGGGGGGTTGCGAGTGGCGGGAGTGGCTCAGAATCATGACGATTCTGCTTTTCTGTTTACCATTTGTGTATTTTTGCTCTTCTTTCAGAATCCTTCCTTTGCGCATATAACGTTCAATTTATGAAGTTTCATAATACTGGCCATCTCGGGCAGTTTTCATTTTCGGTGCCTCGATTGGTTGTTTCCCGTGTTTTTTGTTTTTTTTTTGATACATTTGAAAAAAATTACCCAAAATTGTTTCTGCCGTCCTACCGCCCCCCCCCCCCACCATCCACCCTAAAAAGAAAGAAATCTTCTAAATCTTTTGAATAAAATCTTCTGAAAAAGTGGAATTCAATATTGTCTCCCGGGCTGTATTTATTAGTCCTATAACACCGAAGTATATACGAACATTTATTCAGAGAAAAGCAAGTTGTTAAAACATGTGTACTCATTGACCTGAAAAGCTATTACAAAAGAAATAACAAACTAATCAAACCACTGGCGTCGATTTGATATTGAAAGTGTGGAGGACAACTGACCTAATATTTTCCCTAAAAGTGGTGTAAGTCATGGCGTAAGTTGGTGGAACGAAAAACAATATGGGGAGGGTGACTGCTGACATGACTATCTAAGCTGAGCGCCACCATCGGTTGGCGAGGAGCGGGCAAGAAAATTTGGGGTTTTGCCAGTTCCATACCCCCCCCCCCCATGGCCGGAAACGGCACTTCCCGTGTGTTCTCAGCTACCTGTATTTAGCCTTTAAATTGGAATCTTATGTTTGCAATTTCTCAAACATAAGGAATTCCATCTATGAAAGAAAAAAAAACATCAGGTGGCTTGAGATAATACGTCGTATAAAAAGTCATATAATTGAATTATGCATCCTGTTTTATGTTTTGAACACTTGGCAACTGTTGCAGCTCAACATACTGCAAATGTGTTAGTTTGAGACTACAAATGTGTTAGTGTCCCCTCCCCTCAAAAAAGTGGAGGGGACACGTACCCCTTCCCCTCCCCCAAACCAACGCCCACAAATCAAAGACTTCATTTTTTTACGATGTGCGTTTTCATCTTATTTTTCCTTCTATGAATGTGATTTGAACAAGGTTTTATTGCCTGTTTTTTTTTCTTTCTTCATACTTTTCCTTCCAGCGATTTATCCCATAACAAATTTGCCACTGTTTTACATGATCCGTTCAAACCACTCTTTAGTAAACTGTGAGTATAATTTTCTTTCCATGTTTACAACTGTTACAATATATTTTTTTGTTTATTTTCTTCTAAGGCTATTGACATGAAGTGTTGTTATTTGTTTCCATGTCAATGTTATCGTAAGCACGATATCTCAAGAAGCTTCAGGAGGATACTTAATTGTGACCAACCTTTCAACTTTTTAGACATCCTCCTTCCGAATCGGTTGTAAGCATATCTCCTCGATAAAATTAGATTAGAGTTAAAGTAACATCATTGTGTACCTTAACTCTCTAGGTGAGCATCGGTGAGTTGTGGCCAAACAACATTCCATGTTCAAAGCTTGGGAGACGCATACTACATAATGTCATGAATACTACGTCTGGTACGCAGGGGAAAAAAAAAATAAAAATTGATGGTTGTATTTTTTTCTGTCTCCGGGGGCATTTTCTGACTGCTACAGGTAGATCATTTTGTGGCACAGATCTTTTGAAGAGATATTGCTTATACCTGATTTGGAAGAAGAAAGGACAGAAAGTTATCTAAAATATATGTCACAATTCCTTTACGCTTCATTGGACTAATTTGATACTTCTACATTGATCGCGCGAAATCGTTCTTATCGTTATAAGGTCGAAGGTCATTGGGTCAACATGGGGTCATTTTTGAAAGCCATGTATACTTGATATCTCAAGATGGGTAGCTCGAGCGGATCTGGTTCACATTCAGAAGTAGATGTGTACCACATCCGGTGCATGGATAAAACCTATTGGTGTTGTGAAGGTCAAAGTTCATTCGGGCTGAACGCGAATCCGTTAGTTCCGCTAGTTCCGCAATTGTGTATCAATGTGTACTGGATGTCCTATATTATATGTCTGCAGCTGTCATTCGAAAGGTGTTGCTTTTACCCCATCAATGTTGTGATATTGCGTACTACGAATACATCTCTACAGCTTCACGGGGCAGTGTTTCAGACCCATACAAAACTCCGTCAGTGATATTTCTGTAGATCAAAAATCAAAATCATCAAAACCGAAACCCATCCTTGCATTTTTACTATATATATATATATATATTATATTTGGCGATCACGAATCTTCAACAACAACAAAATGAGAATATACCGTGTATTCAGCATTTTCAGATGCTGTGTCATAATAATACAAGGCAAAAAAAAAGTGATTAGTGTCTATTTTGGGAAGAGGAGAATCACGTAAAGCTGTGTTTTCTAAAATAATCCAGGGCAGAATATGTTAACTATTTTGCTGTCTTTGAAGTAAGTCGAAATGTATATGCTTTAACGGTTTCGGAAAATTGTCATGCATATGTATAAATCATGATTGCTTTTATGCCGTACATCTCGAAATGAAAGAATAGGCGATAGAGTTGTGGCAGGTAATTACTTGCTTTTTCAAACATAATTTGACGTTCTGTTTGGAGAAAGTACAAGAGGATTTTATCTCATCACATTGTCCTATATAGGTAGGAAATTACTATATTCTCCTTTATTATATTATTCTTCGGTATTAAATATGTTTTTCGTAGTTGTGCGTTATTTAGCTATCTCAGTTACCATAACAACTGTTGCGAAGCCTTATGTTACGACAGCAAAGGGATTATTCGTGGTAGGGGATATCAGAAAGGTGTCCACTGGTCAGCTGGTACGAGTGGGTGGGTATGTCTGCGGGTGTGTCTTATTTTGCATTAACATCTCCTAAATGGCTGGGCCAATTTCCTTCAAATCTGTCTTGTTAGGTAGATGTTCTAGGTGTAACTTGGTGCCCTCATCTAAAGAGAGGGTTGCTAGCTATGGTTGCTGAGCTCAAAGGACTAATGAATAATTGTCATGGTAACACTGAAGATAATATCACTGGTCAAACGGTTTTAATGTTAATGTTTTATCTTCGTATTTGTGTCGGAACCAGGTTTTGAAGAGCGTGGAGCGGGGAGCTTCCTGCTTGGACAGTATACAATGTAGACATGATCATATGTAAATATATCTACCTGCCCCGATTGTGTCTCTCGAGTGTTTATAAAGTCAACATAGTTTGCTAAGAATGGGTTATACAACAAATCAATCGTTCTTCCATTACAGATTCCTCTTTTGGGACATGTCTATTCGTTATATTTCGGTCAGAATACGGAAAATAAAATTGAAAATAGAGTCCTGTAAACCGTAGATCCTTTTCCAAAGTTTGCTGATGCTTGGGGGAAGGGGGGGGGGGAATATTCTTTACACAGTAAAGTGGGGATCTTACATTGTTTCAGATTGACCAAGGAAGCAACAATGCTCAAGGCGTTCGTTAGCTATTGTGTCAATGCAATACCCTGCAAGAACATAAACAGACATAACGCATAATAAAAATCCAAATGTCAATTTATGTTCTCAATGAAGCAGGGAACGTTGATACGTACGGACAACTCAGAAGCGAGTGAGACACAGTTCCATTTTCTTTTTTTTTTCTTTTTTTTTGTGGTATATTCGGTCTTTTTGTTTTCTGCCTTTTCGTACTTTCAAACACATCTAGCGTTTTAGAAGTAAACTTGCGTCAATTAGCCAAGGGGTCTTGTAATCCCGGTTTCCTGGTGCAAACCAATTAATGGCTCTTTTTTATTACTGCGAACGTCGCCGTAGTCCAGAGCCGAAACGAGAGCTCTCCGAAGTTGGAGATTAATGCGACGCTTAAATGGATTCGGCAGGGATACGGTGAAGTGTCGCATCGAAAATTTGCCTAATGCTGGACAATTGTGTCGTCAAGAACACAGCAAGGAACGTCGAAAGGTTAACCTTTAATGTCTAAATCTTGCTCGAAGGGTAACTGGCTTCACTGAAGGTAACATAAAAGCGGCCTCTCTTGAGTATAAACAAGTAAGTAATGTTAAACTTACATATATCGCAGAAAAAGGTTCTTCGCTTTTCAAGAGAAGAATCGCCACAAATGAAAACGAATGAACACAGTAGACTAGATAGGCCTATGATAAAAAAGAAAAACAAAAGAAAAAACAAAGTGGTGCTGATTGATGAGATAATATTTGTGACTTTCTCCATGACTTTGAGACATGAGCTGAATTCACAATCACCTCAGTTTCCAAGATGCATCTTGAGATAGAACTCCAAAAGATTCGATTTGTTCCTCGTTTTCCTCCCTGCTTTTTTTTTACTTCTATTATTTTCGTCAAGTTGTTTATTCCTAATAAGAACAATCCGTCACTTTGGTTTTGGATGCTTGACTAGATCAATCGTATACACATTAACGCATGTTGAGCTATTTTTCCCCCATCCCTGTATCTCCTTGTGAAGACTTTTCTTTAGTATAACTTACCCTCGAGCGGTTCGGAAGAAACCGTTTTTTTCCTTGGTGTAAAGTTATACTTAGACTGTTGAGTCAATTTGTGTTGTTTTGCACAAATTCGCGGTGAAGTTTGAAATAATTTTGCACTAATCCATCTTGACCTCGAATGAAATAAAGCTCTTAGGTTGCATTATCTTCTAAATGTCACCGTAATTTAGCGATTCATTTTAGCTGCATCTGATAGGTTAGGTTATGGAAACGCCTGTTGTATTTGTGTCACTGTTCCCCAAATTTGTTAAAGGTCTCGATAAAACGATATTTATCGCCGACCGTGCGTGTTTGTCGCATATTTGACCAAATTTAGACATATTTAGAACGTGAAGTTCAACACGTTTCCTAGTTCATGCCGGGTACAGTTCTTTTCATTTACTAATTTATGTTCTTTGCTGTATCTCTCATTTTTACATTTTATCCCTCTCTCTCCAGGTTTTGGCAAGCATATTGACTTGCAAGGAAAAAAAAATGACGAATCCATATATTTTGATAACGTTTAGTGAAAAATTCCTTTTGGAAGTTAAAGGCCACAATTTTTAGAACTAATTACTTAGCAACTGAAGAAATTATCGTAATCGAAAGGGGTATAGGTGAATGTTTAACACGTTCCAAAATAGAGAAACATCTAACGTACATTAACAGATCACTTCCTTGTACACCTTTGATCATCTACCGTAGATCCATTCATCAAGGCGTGCAGACAATTATTGTACTGCTTTTGTTTTTGTGTAGGTCTGTCTCATTTTCGCCTTGTCACCTGTTTTCTTCTATATTTGGAGTATGATAGATGTGAAATATAAATTTGACTTCAATATCCGACAAAAAAACGTTCCTTTTTAGTAACACCCAAAATTGAAAACAAGACATCAGACGAACTAACAGTAATCGCGATTTTCAACATGTACGGATGATTGTAGTGACCTTACCGAAAAAAGACTGGGACGTAGGACCAAACTGCTGACACTGTGATGTAT
This sequence comes from Stichopus chloronotus, assembly GCA_021234535.1. Taxonomy (NCBI): domain Eukaryota; kingdom Metazoa; phylum Echinodermata; class Holothuroidea; order Aspidochirotida; family Stichopodidae; genus Stichopus; species Stichopus chloronotus. The sequence goes on from CM037836.1 coordinate 6,341,106, forward strand.
GTGAAGCGGTTTAAGAAGAGTTTTCCTTTCCCTTTTAAAAATTTCCCCTGTGACAAGAAAACAACCCGAAAGCAGAGAACGTAACCAAGCAAGCCCTTAAACAGGGAAAGCACTTTTCCTGGGGAGGGGAAGGGGGTGAGGCTTAAGGGGCGCCTATCATCATTACCAAGCTACTTGGAATTGTGGAAACAGTATCCGCTAACCGGAGAGCCATCATCGGTTAACCAAAACCTCTCACGTCCCCCTCCCCCAACAAAACCCGTTTCTGGAGGCCGTCTGCCCTCCACCCCCCCCCCCCGACCAAGCAATCCTCAGAAACGATCTGCAACAAAGGTGTACCATTGAAGTGTTAAGATTCTTCCAACAATGCAGTTTATTCCTCAATTATTCAAGGAATTTTCGGAAACAATACTTTTGGTTCATATTTTGGATCATGGCCCATGTCAGTTCCCCTCCCTTACATCTGTCATTGCTGGAATGGAATCAATTTAGCAGAGAAAAGAACAGAAAACTAAAAGCTGGAAATAATGAAACATGAAATAGATGTTGGATATACCACGAAATTGGGATGCTACGGTTGTTCGTGGACTCGTCGTTCATTGAATGTACACCCACGTGCTTATGCACTATTGACACCGTCGACGAGAAGAAAGACCTGACGACGCTAATGACAATAACGATGACTGACGGTAACGATGACGACGAATAGGACGATGTTGGCAGTGATGATGAATACTCAGTCAAAAACGATAATAACAGTGATAATGGTGACGCCGACGAGCGCGATGCCGACTAAGGTGAGACAACAACCATGACGATTTTGGTGACGACGATGATGTTGATGACGACGACGATGACAATGATGATGATGATGATAATGATGATGATAATGATGATGATGACAACGATGATGATAATAATGATGATGATGATAATGATGAGGATGGTGACGACGATGATGATGATGACGACAACGATGATGGTAATGATGAGAATGACGACGATGATGATAATGGTGATGGTGATGACGACGATGATGATGATGATGATGACGATGACGACGACAACGATGATGATAATGTTGATGGTGATGATGATGATGATGGTGATGATGATGATGGTGATGGTGATGATGATGGTGATGACGACGATGATGATGATGATGACGACGATGATGATGATAATGATGACGATGACGACGACAACGATGATGATAATGTTGATGGTGATGATGATGATGATGGTGATGATGATGATGATGATGGTGATGGTGATGGTGATGACGACGATGATGATGATGATGACGACGATGATGATGATAATGATGACGATGACGACGACAACGATGATGATAATGTTGATGGTGATGATGATGATGGTGATGATGATGATGGTGATGGTGATGATGATGATGGTGATGATGATGATGATGATGATGATGACGATGACGACGACAACGATGATGATAATGTTGATGGTGATGATGATGATGGTGATGATGATGATGATGATGATGATGGTGATGATGATGATGATGATGGTGATGGTGATGGTGATGGTGATGACGACGATGATGATGATGATGACGACGATGATGATGATGATGATGACGATGACGACGACAACGATGATGATAATGTTGATGGTGATGATGATGGTGATTATGATGATGACGAACACGACAACGATGTTGATAATGATGATGGTGACGACTATGACAATGAGGACGTTTACTAAAGATAATGACAGTGGTTATGTCGATACAAGGGGAAACAATGACGGTGTACACTACAATGATCACGACTATATGATTTCTAACCACGATGATGGTGGCGATGACGGTGTCGACAATGACGAAGACAGATATACAAATGAAAACATCCCTCGTAGCACCCCCCAATCTCACTCTCCGTCTAACCCATACTCTGTAGCGCAGGGCACCGCATTGTAATTGTGTTTTTGTTTTTACAGCAAATTATAACTGATTTCTGGATGTGTCAGCAAAATTCACAAGAGGGTTTGGTGACGGCTTTTGCAGATAACCTTCCCATTTCATATACATCTTTTTCTTTTCTTCTGCGAATATCTTTACATTCCATTTAGAGAAAAAGAATTAAAATGAAGTAGCAGAATTCTAAATCAGCATCTATTCTTTAAATTCATGGAAGAGTGTCCTTTTGAACTAACTCGAATGGTCTCTCTTATATTTTTTGTCAATGATCTATCTTCGTTTTTTGTCTCTATGTCTCTCGGGCTGTTTCGGGTAGATCGATAGCGAGCCTGCGATGCATAATCAACCTGAGTGCTTATACAAGAAGTGTGACCGATATGGCGGCTATTTTGTAGAGTAGCATGACGTCACAAGATCACAACTATCTTATTTCTTTTGTAAGGAGGTTTTATAAGGAGGGGGGGGGGCAATACACACATGCAAACAAAAATCATAGAAGTGACATAGCATGTAGGTTTAGAAAGCCGAATATGAAAATAAGTAACCAATCCATAATATGGATTTTTTTATTCGACAAGCCCACCCTCACAAGTGGACCTATGGCCAAGTCGTTTACAATTTCTCGGGGCGCTGTTTGGTCGATCAATTTTTACCTTCTTCACGTTTAACTATGAGTACTTCATTTCCATGTATAGCCTATTGACCAGAGGCGTCCGGTTCGATGTATATTTTCACGAAATTAGTTTCCAGGAAGACTTTTAGATATCTTTAGAGATGAACACTATCCTTTTCTTTTGTTTTCATCCTTGTTAAAATTTCCATGGTGACCACGGTGGGTCCGCGTTGCTGTGTAGCGAAAATACAGCGAAAAATAGTATTACACTATAAATAAAGAAGCCCATTTCGCTGATTCCTATCGAGGGTCAGTGCACCACATTTTCGTCTAACGTCATCATAAACTGTATCCATGACAACGCGAGCACCACAAAAGGAATTTTACTATGGGAGAGTACGACAGATTTACCAAACACCCCCCTCGCCCCCTACAGTGTACTTTTACTGCATGATTCATCTTGATGAGATAAGAAGCCGTCTCTCTGCATCCGTATCGACAATTAAATGAGTCACACTCAGCGACTTATAGGATCCCAAACTGTGTATGTATATGCAGATATATATTTCAAATAAGACGCAGCGGGACCGTTAAAACTCAAGCCCCCCCCCCCTTATTGAAAAAAGTCTTTGTTGTCGTTCCCTTCCTCCCTTCCCTCTTCGAGTGTTTCAAGTAGGTCTATCCTCATTCTAGTACACGTGTACACACGAGCGTCTCGCTCGCCGAAATAGGTCGAGCGGAACTCTGTCGCATACCGTGAAGGATCTCCAAGATACGGTTTCGGTTACAAAGCTGTGCTACAGTGGGAAAGAAAAGCTTCAGACTAACACTCGACGGCTCTCGTTTGTTTTCTTCCTGACAACACGTCTTGAACTTTTGTGGTTGATATGAATTGGCTTGTTTACGTTCTTAGCCTCTTCTGTCTTACGACTACAGCATGAACAACATTTTTCTTTCTTTTTTTCTCTTTTTTTTTTCTGTGTTTCTTGTTCCTTTTCATTTACAACATAAAAAATACAATCAAGGCGGAATTTTCGTTTTGCGGAAATTAAAAGACACACTTTTGTGTTAAAACACAAGAACGAAGAAAAAAATACGAAAACAGGACGCCAATGGTTGGTGATCAACATTTATACCAGGAGGGAATATATCGTGAGCAGTAACTTTATGATGCTTTATAAGGCGATGTAAACATCTGTCCACGTCCAACATCGGTGGCTCAGCTCGGCTTCCCATGACAAAAAAAAAGAAAGCTAGAAAAATTGGAAAAATATAAATCATTTTTGGGAGGGTGGGGGACTTTGAAAACTCCGCTGAATGACAAAGATAAAAATAGAGAATCACTGACGTCATTCGTTACTCCTTTCCATAGTAGAGGAGAAAATTAATATAGGCCTAATTATGTTAACACGTGTCTTTCCTTGAATACGGTGTTCACTTTTGGAAAGTATTATGAAGGCTTTAATTTGAGGAAATATGTTGCAAAAATACACATGTACGAAAAGTTACTTATAAAGTAGTGTGATACTCGCACATTTATATATACATGCAAAATTGCTTTGGCCCAGAAAGTATAGGTGCATAATGCCGAGTTGCGATTGTACGTTGGGACAATAGGACGTAATGACAACTCGGCAGCCATTGCATTTCATTTGTATATGTTATATGTTGATCAGCACCGGCCTTCAGGATACTAAGGAAAAGAAAGGAAATAAAGAGTAGTGTGTGATAAAGACGCTACTCCCAATGAGATACTTATTGGGGGGGGGGGATTTATAGAGGGAGGGGGGCTATACATAACAGAGAAGGATACTTTTCAGGTTTCTACTATGCTACTTAAATAAAACTCAGAATATCTCAATGACTTGAAGACCACTTTACCCACTTCCAAGGATAAGGAGGAAGACTATATTAGAATTCTGAGTGCAGATTGTCCAAAGTATTGACGTGTATAAGACTAGTATATGTATATACATACGTATGCACAATCCACCACCATAACTCCCGCGTGAGCATGAAAATCTCCTGTTTTATGAGCGACCGTCGGTTGTATTTGATTGCATTATGGTATGAAATATACTGCAGGTGGGATGTTTATGTCACCATAAATCGTTACAGGCTTCAGTATCTTGTCATCAATGCTTAATATCCAAATTTAAATTCGCCGATGTCGTCATTGGAAACCAGTCACACAGTAAATGTCATATTCATTTTTTTTATGACTTTTGCAAAGTCATTAAAAAAATTTCTCGTTCGATAAATACGCTATTAATCAAAACTGCATAATTTCTTGCATGCATGTATGTGTGCGGCGTCGGTTATGTGTACGCATATATAGTTTTCGTTCAGTACAACAATTTTACCGACTTTCGGGGGTGTTGTTAGCCGTACACATGTGGGGTGAAAAAGTACGGAAGTAAATTTCTAATAGACTCTTTGCATATAAAGTCACAGCGATACTTTGAAGCGCCCCCCTGAAGACATATGGCTATTAATTCAATACGGGCACGTTTGCACGTGTGGTGTCTGCAGATCTGTTATTCTTTCTACACGCGACTAGCCTAGAAAAATATATTCTTCCTATAAACTATTCCTGTTATTAACTATTTTCATATAGTTCTTTTCACTTTGTCATCTGCATCATCTGAGGAAAACCGGCAGCAAAATTAAACTATCCCTCGATTTTTCTCTTATTGATTTTCTGTTTCATGTGTTCCCTTCACTGTTATTTGGCATGTTTAGCAAAGTGATGCCTACTCACTGTCCTTTCAACACTACACCATCAAAACACCACAATGTTCGTTTGCAGAACCGCGGAGATTCCTTTCCAGTATCGTTATTTTTAAGGTTTCATCTACTGCAATTTATCTCTATCTGTCGCGACTTTTTCTCTGCATGATTTATTGTGTTGTTTGTTTAATTTGTTAACACTGGCTTCAGGAGGGGGAGGAATGTCTTAATATCAACTTGTTTACCAGCGAAGTCACAGCAGATACTTTCAATTAAACACTTAATTGTCAATGGTAGCAGTTCCACGATAATGGCGCTTAAAAGGTTTCTACTGATCCTACATCATTTGCGGTGTATCAATTATAGGAATTCCCGGCACACCTTCATCCACTTCAACGGTCTGTCAGATCCTAATTATTTTCTGTCTTTTATGAAAAGGAAGCCACATCACGAAAACTCAGTCGTTGGTTTTTTCGAAGCAGTCATTTCTTCTTCTTTGCAGGATGATGTGTTTGTGCTATTTTCTGGTATCATTTATCCTCCGATATAACGCTTGACTTATAAGATTGTTGGACATGATGGTAAACAAAATGAAGCGACGGTGTCGAGACACCACAAACGAATTAAGAAAATAAATCTGAGTTTCGAAATATCGATAGTCTCATCGTAATAGGCAATCGAGTTTTTCTCTCTCTCTCTCTCTTTCTTAGATTTAATTTATTCCAATTCCCCGTTTGTGCATGTGTCCTCTGATTGTGATATATGAACTTTCCTGTCATCCACATGATCAAATAAATACAGATAGGGAAATACAGATAGATTTCCAAGACAACTATATATAGGTCATAGTTTCGATACAGGAGTTGCATTACAAACTTCTAATAGTTCCCATCAGTATGGTTTGCATCAGTATACTTACTGGAGAATGCCCGAACATCCATATGCATATTTCTGTTGAATAGTGTGGATTGCTAGTGATCAGAAAACCAATTTGTGATGTAATATATTAGTTTATAACAAATTTGGTAGACGGGGATCATTACTTTGTAATAAACAAAATGAAAACATTTTGTAAATGGAAATATTACGTATAAAGTGAGATGACTTTAAATGTCGTCATGTTAGCATTTACAGACGAAGTGATTTTGTCATGAGAGCGTTATGCGCTCACTTAGAATAGAATCGCGGTACTGCTGTGTTATGTTTTATTGGAGATGTTTATTGTTTTTGTTCAGTCAACCCTCAGGAGTACCTATCATGGGTCGTGTATACTATACAGGGGTAAGCGAAAGCAACAAAAGGCTGGCAAAAAGTCTGTTGTATATCAATTATAGACTACAATTGTTTCCTGTATTTCTTCACCTTTGGTTCTTTTGTTCTCTTTTAGAATTCTTAACGTCAGTGGTAATCCTCTCTCTTGCGAGGATTGTCGGAATAAGTGGCTTCTCAGCTTTCTGAACGGCAAGATCTCCCTCAGTTGCGAAACAAAAGACAACCACACAAAGCAGATGCTGTCAGAGGATGAAAGATGTGGTAAGTATAAAGAGAAAGGTAAATATTATAGAGACCGTGAGATCAACGCTGGAAACTGAAAACTCTCATATATCTACTTTTTTTGTAGGCCTGACGCTTCCGGTCAGCTGATAAGCACTTTAAGGCCGTTACCAAATTATAAGGATCCGTGACGAAAAAATGATATATAGCCATTGGTTTGATGTGATGCATAGTCCCCGTGAATTAAAAAAGTAAATGTTATAGAGACCGTGAAATCAACACTGGAAACTGAAAACTCTCATATATCTACTTTTTTGTATGCCTGAATCTTCCAGTCACCTGAATATGACTTTAAAAGCCTTAACCAAAGTTAGAGTATCCGAACTGCATTATCCGTGACGAAAAAATGATATATTGACGTTCGTTTGATGTGCTGGATTCGATTAAAAGTCCCCGTAAATCACATCATAAATCGTGGTAGGCCTATTCTGAGAAGGCTTTAGACGAGTTGGGCGTTATTGATACGACTGACTTGGAAAGAGCGTCCGTGCTCCTACCCCATTGCATGTGCGATAACCCTAACCTAACCCCTAACACTACAACCTTGTGACTGGCCCAGCGACTAGAATTTTAAAGCCAGTGGTCATGATTCTAGCAAAACCGGTGCCTGTGGTAAATGTTTAGGGAACATAATAACGACGTTCACACACTAACCGTCTAGACGCTAATTCGAGCTTAATATTAAATAAGGTTGCTGATTTTTTGGGCATAACTGGTACGGATAAACAGTCCTATATGACACACCATTTTTTTTTTGGGGGGGGGGGCATTGTTCATCTTTCAGTAAATTATCAGTTCCTTTGGGGTCAAACATTGAATCTGCCATTTTTTGCCAGATTACATATTGCATTGTACTGAGTTGTTCTACTGACAAAACAAGTTCATGTAAACTCTTAAGTCCCTCTTCAAAACTTATCGCATGTACGAGGTAGCTGCTTTTCCTTCCAAATTGTACCTGTCTAGGCATCCCGCTACAGACATACAGTGCCGTCTGTTTATCACTAAGATAACAGCTTTGTACAAACACAGCAGTTTCATTGAATCACATTTTGCAACGGTTTGAAAGAAAACTGGTTGTGAAGAGTGATTGTTAATTCCACCTCTCATAGAATTCTTGATGCTCATTTCAGTTGGTTCTATTTTTTTTTTTTTTTTGGCCAACAGAGATACCACCGTTGTCCGTTTTTGTCGACAATGTCATTTCGAAGGAAAGTGTCGTTCGGGACGTTGGGCACAACGTGACATTGAACTGTTCAGTAGCTGGAAAGGATGACGTCACAATCAGTTGGGAGACCAGCTCCCTCTACCAGGCAACATTCGAAATCACCAACGGGACCCGAAGTACCGCCTTGTCCTTGTATAGACTCGACTATCAAGATAGCGCCAACATCACGTGCTTCGCTGACACCGGAGAGAGGGTGCTCTGGTGGTCATTTGAGCTTCTAGTCAGAGGTTAGAGAAAAAAGAGAGTTTATTTTTCTTTCTTTTTTTATAGCAGAAAGGATTTCATCCTGCACCGATAATCGGATTGTCATTTTGAGGTCAACGGAGGTCAAAGACTAGAACACAGAATACTGTAACTCAACATTGACTGGAATGCGTCTTCGTTTATTTACTGGGCATGTCGAGTGCACTGATCTAGACCATTCTTACTCCCCATTGAAGTGAAATGTTTATTTAAAAATTAAGGATGTCTGAATGTCATGTCGAGAAGTATGGGCTCACCTCAGTCTTGAATAATGATGGGTACGCATCTCTGTTCCCTGCTACTATCTGAGGGGTGGGGGAACCACCCCCGTTGGATCGTGTGTAACGTGCAAGAAATGATTCGAAAAATACACCTCCCAGATGATCGCAAATGTTACTGCCTCAGCGATGTTTCAAAATCCCCATAATTATTCGATCTAGTGGCTTTTATTTTAGTTTTAGAAATTTTAGTTTTAGAACATTTCTTCTAGAAATTTAGTTTGGGAAATAAATGGGCAACTGCAGAAGAAAAAAAAATCAGGGGACAAATTATACCAACCAGAAGTCAATTGTAAAAATGCTCTTCTTTCATAACATATCATTTACTCAATGCTGGATTAAATTGCGCCAAATTTCAATCCAGGGGAATTTAAAATGCAGCGGTTGGTCAAGACAAGTCGGTGGGGATACGGGATATCAGCCCCCCCCCCCCCACAAAAAAAAAACGAGGGCCGCGTCCCTAACAGGATCTGAACCGATGTCAAGAACACTCAGCAGAAGAGTGCCGAGCGTGTTCCAAAAAATGAAATATAAATTTTTAAGGTCAAGTGTATTTACTGTCCCCTGCTATTCTTCAGTAAGTTCAAAGATCATATGATGTGACTAGGGCTCCCCTCTCTCTGATCTGAGCAACGAGAGGAAAATCCGATCTTACTTCAACCCGACCAGGAATCAAACAACGAACCACCCCCCCCCCCCCCAAAGCCCCGGTTGCTGAACGTCATTGCATCAAATGCCTTAACTTTTATCCCACGGTCCGCAGACCGGTAGAAAAATAGTTTGGCAACTGATATTGAACTAAAAGAAAGCAAAGTAAAAAAAACTTTGAAATTGAATTTAAACTGTTTCAACTTTATTTGTATCCACTATCAATTCTAAAAAATTACAAATTTAAACTTTTAAACAATTAAACTATGCACTTGCAGCATGTTTGTCGACTTTCCTGGGGTGATTTTAAACGTCCTTAAGTTTCTTGTTTCTTTTCCCTCGACAGTGAAGCCAATGATTTCGAATTTTTCGGGACCGTATTCGTTCTTCTACGATTGTATGTTCTTCGAGTACATCGCATTCCCTCCGCCGAAGCCACAGGACATGGAACTAATCTTCAATGACACCCAGCGGATCAACCATTCCTTCGTTGCGATACGATACTACCGGGACGATACCACACCTGTGTGGAAGGGAATAGGCTCTGTTGAATTTCACGCGCCCACCTTCAAATCCAACGGCATATACACTCTGGTGGTGACCAACACCATCGGCAGCACCAATCGGTCCATTCCCGCTCATTTCCAGGATGATCCAGGTGAGGAGGAGAAAACTTGTGAATGTTAAGTCATGAATAACTGAATCCATCGTAGATAAAGTGAAAAAAGAAGTGAGATGACAAACGGTGATCGAACAATATTCAGCAAAACAAAATAAAATTGAAAACAAAATGTCATCGCACAGGCAGTCAAATCCGAGTGTCTGTGGGTCCAAGGTGTAGACACGGATTGATTTGAGAAGAGCTCAGTTTTGTTCTCTGTATAACCTATATATTTTTTTATGATTTGAGAAAAAATCCACGACAATGATACCTTCTGTTTTGCTGTCTCACCACCATCCAACTCTCAGCTGAAATAGGCCGTTTTAGAGAAAGTTTATGAAAGAAATAGATTGAACAACCATGATTATAAATTATCCTGGTAAATGGAAGCTACTTTTGAGAAATCATATAGAGTGCACCTAAATTACATTATTGCAAAAAGGAAAAAAAACAAAGAGAAAAGGAAAACACTATGTTTGACTATTGCTGATGCTATGATTGTAAATTATTGTTACCATTATTATTGTTTGAACCTGACGCACATTCAAAAGATAATTTTGCACTTGGTACGATTCAAATTACACCATTCCAAAAAATAATGACTGCTTAGTCACGTAAATGTTCATGATTTGCAATATCTTTGAAGATTATTCTAATGAGAAATGTATATTCTTGTATCTTTGTGAATTCATTTATTTTACTATTTATTTATTTATTTTTTTTTTGCATACATTTGTTAACATAGATCCCATGCCGCTTTTTACTAACGCTTATTACTAACACAGTGTTTTACGCATTGCAAAATGGTGATACGAATCCGTATTCCGTTAATACCGCTTTGATGATTTTTTTTTAAATGAAGAGGAAAAACCAGACCAGATTACCTAGAGAGAAATTTAGCTGCATTTTTTAATTTGAACTTTCTGCTACTTACCACACAACTATATTACATAAAAGTAATTGCCGTTTCATCGATTGACAGACTTCACGTGCACTTATGTCCGGAATAACAATAGCCTACATCTACCAGTTCCTACAGAATGCATTAAGCAGTGGGCCCCGAACTAACTCCCTCTTTTGAAAATAAAATTTGGTCAGTCTAACTAAGACTTGTTCGTCAGAAAACGTAAGCAGATTGGGCCTATAGACAAGGCGAAATTCGAAAGTGGTCGATGTAGATTAAAGGAGGGAAAAGTATTTCACGAAACAGTGGTATGTAAGTGCGATTGTCATATGACGTCTGTTTGCCACTAAAGCATTACTTGACCCTCACATCTAATGATGACTAGAGTGTCACTTATCAAGAAATGGCCAAAACATTCGATAAATATGAAAAATACTTTTTTTAGTGTTAGTAGGACACATACAACTAACGCACTAACTGATCATAATGTAGATGTACGAAGAAAATAGTGGCGCTAGTGCTAAATTCGTCGTGAGCAGCTGTTGCTTAAAGTCGTCCTTATATGCTACATAAATGTAGCTCTGTGATCCCTATATTTACTGATTCAATGCTCTAGACATCTCGATTATTGTCAATTTGCCGTGCCATGTGAAGTTTAGGTGGTATACCTCTGTAATATCTCCATCTTGACACTGTTTTACAGACATTCAATTGATCATACACTGAATAGGCCTACTCATTACTTAACACGATTTCTGAATCACTTTATTACGTGAAATATTCCAGCCTGTTAATGAAACAACACTCAAAGGCACCTCATTTTACCAAAAAGACAAAACTGTTTTTCGTTTCAAGGTCGGTTTTCTTCACGTGCGTAGGACAGGATTGTAAGTTAATGAGATGGTCGCAACCGTCAGAGGGTCGAAGTTAGAGAGCCATTTCCTCCTTCAACAAACCCCTCCCTTCAAAAAGGTCAAGGAAAATACGACTCTTTATAGTCCGGTTTGAGAAGTATCATTTTGCAATGCTTTCGATAGAGGCTGCGCATTCCCATTGATCTAATCGTATTTACTAACCAAAAATTTGAAGTTGTTCCTAGTCGCACCGCAGCTTGGAATGACGTCATTCGCATTAGCATGCATATGCATATCCACTAACAACTACTAATCATATATTAGGACCTAACTTCCCCATTCCGCCAATGGGAGACACGAGGACAACCCAGCGAGTAAACACCGTCAAGCATTATGAAGTTTCTCGAGACGACCCTAATCCGTTTTCGGTCGTAAGTATTAGATGGTCGCCGGCATGGTATGTCCCCCTCCCTCTACCCCCCCCCCCCCAAATTAATGTTTGCCACCCTGCCCCAAAAATCCTTGTGATAATTGTGCCATCGCTTTATTAACATTGGATTGTTCTCTATTTGTGCTAACAGCATCTTCTCAAAGGCCGATGGCGTGTCTAACATCACTTCGCTGTCAGTTTTTCATTCTCTTTGTTTTTTTTTCTTTGTTGTTCTGTTTGGTTTATGTTTATGTTTGCAAATGACCGATTGACGTGTAAATATCGCTACGAGAAGTGACTATGTTTCAATATTCCGAGTGACTGCACACTTAACTGTCATCATGGAGAGTAAAATCCCGTTACGACCCGTTAATGTGAAATTTTGCCACCTCTTTGTGACTTTGGACGAGCGATGCAAACAATATTGGTTCATACTGTGGTATAGTCACGTAGCAACCCCCCCCCCCTTCACCTTTTCCTGTGTGCGCAAATGATATCGTTTAATTAATATCGTGCTTTTAAATACTTTTCGTATTTGGTAGCAAGAGATAAACCTTACGATTAGCTAGAGCAGGTTAAACGAAAAATCGATGTAATTAATGGAATCATACGTTGGAGAGTAGATGTTAGGGTTGCATTTTGCGGTTAGTTTTAGGTAATGCATAATCATTGGCAATGATTCGTAGAAATGTATCACCAACCAATAAAAAGCTTTAGGAATGTTCTTCGTAATTTTTGTAATTCTAAAAAATATCCTCCCGAATTAATTACATAATCTATTCAAAGAAAAAAAAATACCAGACACCTTCCAAAACGTTTTCTTCGTCGAAGAACCGAAAACCCTTTTATCTTTTTCGAAGAAACCGTCTTGCTACGGTTTTACGGTTTTCCATTAAGGAAGGCGGCATTGCCCTTTCATGTCGACAGTAGATAGTCTGTGTGGGTAATGTCACTTACGTATCTTGTAATGCCGAACACAACCCACTTTCTCATTTTTGATGTTGCCCTAAACAGTGTTTCCTGCGGTCATTATGCATGTTCCCTGCTTTTATGTTGGGCTTGTGTTATTTTATTGATTTGTTCATTTCGTTGAGGCTCGGTTTTCTTTCTTCTTTTTTTTTGGTTAGTATTACTTTTATGCATGAGTTGCACTTTGACATAAACACTATCCGTCATTTATCCATTACTTCTTTTCCCTTGTTGCGAAAGACCCCGGTCCATTTCGGCCAAACTTACCTGCCATGGTTAGCCCCGGCATTTCCCACGAAAAACAACCGGAACTACCAGTATACGTAAGTATATGGTTAGCCCTTGGTTAGCCTGTGATTGAGCAAAACGGAGAATGAGTGTTCATGCTGGACCTGCGCTGAATGCTGCATCAACCTTTCAGACGAAGCGCAACATGCCATAGCAACTGTCTAAATTTTAACCAGGGATTGTATTAAAGAGGGAAAATGGCCATAAAATTTCATTACATGTTAGTTATTTAATTGGAGTCGTGTTTTGTCTTGTTTTGTGTTTAACTAAGCATCTTGGTGGCATGACCCTATATATTGTTCCGAAATTCGAAGCTGAGACAAAACGATTATTGACAAACAATAATGTAAATAAGACCGCAAAAATGGCAGCACATAATTGTGACGTCATAAAGGTCTGCTGAAAGCCTTGTGCAGATTGTGACATCTTATGACCGTGCAAAGTTTCTAGAAATTTGAAAAAGAAACTCTACGAAGAATGAAAGGATGGCCTTAAGAGTTTAGATCTGGGAGGTGCAATTTAGGAGATACCACTCTTCCTTTGAACTTATCTGCTTTCCTCCTTCATCGTTTGCTTTGTTCACTACTTACACATTTCATGGACTTAAAAAGTATCTGAAACTTAAGGTAAAAGGTCCATGTCGCCTACTCCGTCGTAAGGTTGTATCGAAAACATTTTATCCATGGCTATAGCGTTGCAAGTCGTTACTCTTGAAAAATAGTTTTCAACTTCCAATCAACGCCTACCACGATTCGATACTGCCTAACTGCTGAACATGTGTACACCTTCTCCAACTTGCGAGAGGTTGCCGAAAACCGATAAAATAATGCAGCAAATTACACCCTATAACCGTTTTAATCATTTGCATACGGCAAAATGTCCATGTTGATTCTTATAAACTATAGTCTGTCTTCATTCCGAAGTGATAACCAATCGTTTGTGATTGGTGAGACGACATAGTCCTGACTTGACCTTCGACCGCAACCCTAATCAAAGATTTGCTCTATGTAATCCATTTTATAGGGTCTAAACAGGAATAAACATGTGAATAAATATTACTCTGATATACCTCTAGAAATAAGATACATCACACAAAAGTGAAACGTTGCCCTAAGCCATACTCTCTTTTTATGGAAACTCTTATCAAAACTGAGAAAATCCCAGTTCTCTAAAAGAATCAACACACCGCAGTATCTCCTTCTCATTTGCACCTCCTTGATTGTATATATGTTATCTTGTGACTTGATCGACCACCATCAACACGACAACTTTTGGTACAGATGAACAATTTCAGTATGTGATCCCACTGAGTAACATTCTATCATACCATTTCGGTCATTTTCAAAATCCAATATATTCTGGAAATTTTTCTGGGTGTTTTATCTCGCAAATGACCTTTGTGAAATTTTCAAAGGTCGTCAAGTTTAGTGGGTTCAAAGCATGTAGATTGTTCATACAGTGGCTGTATACCACTGTATGAACAATAAAGTCTTTTTTTGTTGTACCATTCATGGCACTTGAAGTCTGTAGTCTCGAACTTGGAGATATTAACCAGTGAAGACAATACAGTTATTCCATAAAAATTATCACTAGTTTTCTCTCTTTATTAGTGAAAACCATATCTCAATATCGTGTTTCGTTTTGGAAGTTGTGAACGTTTAAACAAATATCTTTTTATGAAATGGTTTATTGCACTTTGGAAAATTTGTAAAGTCACCCAAGAACAGCTTTCCTTATTATTTCGTTACAATTTTGACGATCCTAAAAGAAACATTACAATAGTTTAGAATATGTGACCTTAATTTCTCCAATGTTGTGAGGCAAATCTACGATCTACTTAATCTAATATAACTAATCTTCATCTTCACTGAGTGAATTTTCAAGGTTAAATGATGGCTTCAATTTCAAAGAAGAACAAAGACTTCAATAATCTGCCACTGTTACATGGCATTTTGGAAACATTGAGGCAACGTGAAACCTTTCTTGACAACATAATTCTTTGTTCAAATAGCAATTTCTTGAGTTAAGAACAAGATATTGGCATGGGGTTTGAAAATCATTCTCTTTTGGTTGAGAACCACTTCGATGTCAGTAAAATATGACTTTAACGGCCATAAGTCATTCTCTAAGGCAATAGTGACGGCAGCAGGTTTGTTTTGTAAGGTATGCTGCGTTGGAAACAAAGTTAGCTCATGCATGCGCTATTAAAGCTTTTCTCCCAAATGATTAACTTCGTTGAACACACCGTGAACGTTGCTTCAAATAGTTTGGGTTCACTTATGAAACCAGACAAAAGAGCATATTTATTAATTAACACAATCTCGGATCTAAAGAAAATCCCTCCTAAACAGATTTAAGGATGTTAAGAAGAAATGTCGTATTGTACGGAGAACCTGAAAAATTCAGCGTTTTTTTTTTTCCTTCTGATTATAAGATCCCACCCTCTGAACCTATACTGTTGTAAAGGCCACACTATGTTTTCCTACCAGTATTATAAAGCATTTATCTGATAGATCAGCCATCAAGGACCATAGACTCAACTGTGATAAATGCAGGTCCTTGACCAGTAGGAACTTTTTCCATCTTTAGCGACTGTCAGCTCAGGTTTTGAAACTAAAAAAATGTAAAAAATACTTTTCATATGCAAGTACAAAATTCCTCTCAATACCCACCTATATCACCGTGGAACTTGCACTTCTTTTCTGTATTTTTAATGGGTAAAGCAACTTTTCTATAGTTTGGACTAAGAAATTTTATATACTCTTTTACCTGATAGGAAAGATGTGAATCTTCCAAAGAGCTGGTACAAAATAATGGATTTTAAGACCTTTTTTATTGTGTGTGTTGATTTGCTCTTTTCTCTGGTTTCTCTGCTTCATCTGTTACTTAAAAGACCCGATGATTTAAGGCGTTTACACAAATTATGATAAAGCGCAGAGGAGGTACTTCGGGGTAATTTATATTCGCCAGACTTTACTTTTTGACCAGACCAGATATGTTATCTGGAAACTTTCGATCAAACGTATGTCTTAAACTGCATTTGGTTATAGTACTGCCATTTGGTTAATAATCCTAATCATATAACAAGTAACAGACAGTAATGCCGTCTGACTCTGTTCTTTCTATTCTAAATGACTCGTGAGAATTGTTCCAAATCGTACTGAAATATGGCTTTTGGGGAAATATATACCCCATTTTATTGAAAGGTCTGAAGCCACACCAACAGTGAAGGGGCGGGGGGGGGGTGTTTACCCTGTTCTTTATGTAGTAGTCGTAAAATGTCGAAAATAACCAATTCCTTGAAGTTAATCTTCCATACCTCCCTCTCAATGATCTTCGCCTGTATTGCTTTTTATACAGAATCGAAAGCATTTCGATCACCTAACCGATCTAATTGATCATCTGTAAACCACGAGAGAATAAACCAAGTGGTCTTCTGTAAATCTTTGCATTAAATGTTTTCTCACACTGCAGGTTTACGTTGTGGTGATTTTGTGCGCAGTGATGTTGCCTTGTTTGATCCTCATATCTCTCGTGATTGTGCGAAGGCGTCAAAAGCGGGATGTTCTAAGCCGCGTCCGTTACCAAGACGTGGCAGACGGTAGTGCCATTCCCTTCAAGGCAGTGAATTGCGTCGACGCCAAACAGGGAGAGATTTTGGGTAAAGGGGGAGAACTTGTCCACCCGATGTTCCCCAACCCAATCTACGTTACCGGAATCCTCAAAGGCGATAAAATGGATGGAAATGGTGAGTGGAATCGATAGAAATGCGACCATCAAGGGAAAATCACAACACTGTCAAATAAGGACAAGTGTCGTAGTCTTAGTTCAATAGACTGTGTATTTTTTAACCACTCTCTATTTTCTTTGAAAAATTCTACACACAACTTAATCTATCGAATGGGTCCCCACTGACAAGCCATGACAGCAGCGTAGGCCCCTTTCAACAGTGTGTCGCTGTTTGTATGGCATGGGAAGCCTGGATAGAACGTAGGAGACCACGAGACCAGTATCAGTAAACAAAGTTCCCGCACTTCAAAGTATTTCTCTTAGATGAATTAAGATGACCGTAGTGTGCTATCTTAATTCTGGTCAGTAAAGTTTAGTGTGAAATATGGACCATGTATATGGAAAACATCCTGATTTTCGTTGACCCCCTCGTCCACCCCAGTCTACGTTTTTGAATCAGTGCCATATTTAGAAGTTTCTGGGTTTCTTAGTTCGATGAACCAATTCCGGCAAATCAATCAATCATCTTAACAGGCATTGAGACAAAACAGGGATACGTTGCAATACATTTTCAATCAACCCTTCAAGTTGCTTAATTGTTCTCCCAGAAAAGTTTGATAAAAATGCATGAATAAAGCATACATCATTTCAAGGAAATAACAATGCTGTTTTATGCAAGCTAGAGAAGAAGGTAAGTAGAAAGAAGTAAGAAGAAAGTAAATCAGACCATTGAGCCACACATCGACAAATACATGAAAAAAATAAATAAAGAGTTTCGTTCTGTTCGAATCCTAATCCATCATGGCGCGAAAGTCTACAGATGGTGTGTTTACAAAAATACGTCTCATTGCTACCTTTGTACTTTGTATATTTTATGAATATTTTTATCCATACTTTTACATTCTCTTCTGTGCTCTCCTGTTCCAAATGATCTCGACGTGTAACCACTCAGAATAGCGCCAGCATTAATTGCATTAACTTTGGAGCAGGGTTTGGCAAAAGTCGTTGCCGTGACAGAAATTATAGTTTTAATCTAAATATGTTGTAGTCTTACGTAGCTGTGAGGGAGGCATACATCTATGTATCATTGCGGTCTTAGTCCCAGTGATATACTCATTGTGAGAATGCAAGTAGATCCTGACTTGGTAGCTGACACTCTGACCAATATTTACCTCAATCACTTTGTCTCGATGAAAGAGGGTAAATATATTTTAAGGCAGTCACTCATCGCCCAGACAGTTCCAATCCTAGCCCCTCTATACGTTATGTCTATAACTTCACATGTAATAAACGCACTGGACCTGTGTATGATGTGTAATATGAGCTACGCTGCATCTTTCGAATTTCTTTTCAAAGAGAAGAGCCAATTGCGAGTTCGCTCACCACTAGCAAAACTGTAGCTTGGGGTGATAAATGACTGCCATTAAAGTAAACTTTTAATGTTAACTGCCATTTCCTGCCACATGAGAGAATTTTTCGGACAAAAATAGTTGTTTTTATTTATCTCATTTGCAGGATTGCCAGAAGTTCCTCTCTCATGTCAGTTGCTAAACACGCATATGATCATGGTTTCACAGATTCTTGTAAATGGGTCAGGTCATCCAGAATACATATAAATATGAAACTTTTTATTCCCTTTCAGTTATCACGCACATATCACGCGACCGCGTACGTTTCATCAGTGACCTCGGAGAGGGCGCATTCGGTGTGGTTTGCCTCGGCGTATGTAAAGACATCCCCTCCGAGGGTGAGTCTACGATGGTAGCCATCAAAACCCTCAAGGACGCCTCGGTAGGTGACGCCCGCAAGGATTTCCAGAGGGAAGCTGAGCTGCTCACTAATCTGCAACACGAGAACATCGTTACATTCTACGGTGTCTGCGAAGATAAGGAACCGTTCCTGATGGTCTTCGAATACATGGAAAACGGTGATCTGAACAGTTTCTTAAAGTGAGTTGACATTAATCTTCTGTTTTGCCTTGGATCTCTCACTTTTCTCAGTCTTCCTTTTTCCTTCTTACCTGTGGGTCATTTTTCTTTCACGCACCCACCAACAAACGCTCTCACAAAGAAATTCGGTTTTAGAGAAGTCTTGATTGCATGTGTAAGTGGCCTAACTTACCTTTTCTGAAAAAAGTTTGTCTGTACTTTGACCTCAAACTGTGCCTTTCTTTTTCTCTCTCCCTTTCAAAATTTTGAGTCACGTTTGTAGACACTTGCAGAAATCAGATTACAGCGAAATTTAGAATTTACATTTAACGTTTGATACGATACGTCATAGTAAATTTAAAGACGGAAAAATAATAAATATGGGTTTCTTTTTCATTTATATTTTCAGTAATTATGATGGCTTTGTGTACCCGCCTGTACAGCCCAAGGTCACAATCCCTTTTACATACACACCTGATCAATTTAATATACCATGCACCGTATCGCTTACAATTGCATGAACTTTTAATTTTTGCTCTGGGTCCTCTGTTTAGTGAAATGAGCTCTTTCTAGTCTGATGACCATGCCACCTTTATTATCAATTTCTTCCCCTAAACGAGCCTCCTGAAAAAATGAGAAAGATATTCGGGATTTTGACATTGTATAGTGCATTGTCACATTATGGTGTAATGAGAGAGTTAAGAGTTGAAATTTACTCATCACACAGGTGTAATGGCCGGAACTATGTAGACCGTGTCCAACCTAACTCATGCAGTTGTTTTCTACAGTGTTACGGTGTTTACACTGTCAATGTTTGGTGGAATACTTGCAATGTACCACGCAATAGTGCAACCTGATGGAATGAATGTTGATTAAGGTGTATATCGTACACCTTCTTTGAGGACATGAATATATATGTAATGTATATATCTAGGTTGAATTATTATTATCCGCAACATTTATGGAGCACTTAATTTGAGAGAAGCTCTAAGCACCTTACAGCGTAATTAATAAAATACAAAACAAAAGTAAAAGCTGAAATTTCAAAGCCCTAGAAAGCAGTTAAAAGTGACTCAACGTGCATGAATACAAAAGCTAATTGAAACATAACCAAGCATAGCAATGAAAATTACTGAAAGTTAGTATGATACAATTAAGATAATAGTAAATGAAGAAAAGACAATGTCATTACCATCTACAAACACAAACGTGATAAACGTGATAAAATAACTCTATCTCATCATCATTTTCATTCAGAGCCAGGGGGCCAGACGCAGAGTGTTTTCATCGTCAGGCCGGAAACACGATTATTAACGCCACATTGTTATCCAAATGCGACCTGTTAACCATAGCCAATCAGATCGCAGCTGGAATGGTCTACATGGCCGCTCAACATTTCGTTCACCGAGACCTCGCCACAAGAAACTGCCTCGTCGGTGACAGACTCGTAGTAAAAATTGCAGATTTCGGAATGTCACGTGACGTGTACAGCACCGATTATTATCGAGTAAGCTCACAGTTTTGAAGTTGATACATCACAAAGCCTGTAAACCATATACTTCCAATGCTCTCCAGGAAAGAATTCAAGCTGGCAGCCCCCCCCCCCGGCTTATGAAAATCCCCCACCCTCACCCTGAAGTAGCGACCCCCTTCAGGAAATGAGTTTTTTCCACTACCTAAGTCCGCTCGTTCAAAAAAAATGTTTAAAAAGGTGTTGACAACAAGCTACCGCCATTTCAAATATAGGTTAACCTCTTAAGGGACACCAGTTTGCATAATTGGAAAGCTTTGCTAGTTTAATTTGTAACCCTTTCAGACTTCTTCAGTACCTGTCTTTAAAAGAAAAGAATTGCTTGAACAATAATGGAAAATATAGTTTTAAAAATCTTTTTATGATATTTTTCGATCAGCAACTTTTTAATATATTATTGTTTAATTCAGTCAGATCCGTTTCTTTAATTGTTGACTACATGAAAGGGGAATACCGTAATATGGTAATATGTTTAAATATATCGTTCTTGTTGTTGGTAAGTTTTTCGTGTTAAAAAAGAGCCACACTTCTTAGTGTGTTCGTTGTTCATTAATTGTTGTATGTATTTTCCTTCTATCAGGTTGGTAGCCATACGATGTTGCCAGTTCGATGGATGCCTCCAGAGAGCATCATATACCGCACTTATTCACTGGAGAGTGACGTGTGGAGCTACGGTATCGTTCTGTGGGAGATTTTTGAGTATGGGAAGCAACCTTGGTATGGACTATCTAACCATGAGGTAATAAGATTTAGAAATTAGTGCCATCACCACTTTGTTCTCCTTATAGTGACTTACTACCGGAAGCCCCTAGTATACAATAATTTCGTGAAGTACATTCCAAAGCAAATAAGAATAGGTCGTTTCCTTCCATTCCTCAATTTTCCCCTTTTTGAAATCTAACTTTTCAGCCTTCCGTGCTATCCGTAAAATTTAAAACAAGCATACGTAATAAAGATAACATTAATCTTTGTAACGAAAGCCGCCAAACTGATAATAATGACGGTGTACCGTGGGCTTGAATTACAACTTTTAAGACAGACTTTATGAACAGCTGTTTCGGATAGACTGTGTCCTGACTTTTTAAAAGTGATAGTGTTTTAGAGCTTATTAACTAGCTATTATGCCGTCACGTGTCAAACAGAAACAAAAAGTTCGGACTAAAAGTCACCTGCAGAAGTAGGGTATCCTGAAAAGGCACTTACCTCCCTGAAATGTGTCCGTGTAAGAATTATTTACTTACACAGTGATTTACAGTCTGTTCTCAATTACTGTCAACAGTGTGCACTCAGTGTGCATTCATTCATTATAGGAATTACATCAGGATCGGGAGTGAGGTCACACAATGTCAATGAAATTACATTCTGTACAGGATTCGACCGTAGATATTGATGAATTTTCATTTAGCGACGCACTTTTTACTTGTTGTTTATTTAAAGACAAAAACTTATCACCTCAGACAGTTTCAATTCTCACAACTACCTATGTCTGACTAGTCACTCCCACAGCCTGTCTAACATTCCTCCACACATGTGATCAAAACAGTGGGCCCCTGTGCATGCTGTGTAATATGAGCTACTCTGCATCTTTTGAATTTGCTGTCAGACGAAGAGTAGCACCAGTTAAGAATTCTGCTATCCGGAAGCAAAAAATATAGCTGAGGGTGATGAGTTACTGCCTTTAAGTACGAGTTATTGATAGTAGTAGAACTGAGGTAATAGAACTAGTAGTACTAGCACTAGTTGTAGTAGCAGCAGTAGTTAGGAGAAGCAGTTACAGTTTTAGTACTATCAGTAGTAGTAATGGTGATTGTAGCAGTGTAGTAAGTGTTGTAGCAAATTCATATTTTCATTTTAACACTCTGATGATCTATTTTTTTTTTGTTTTTGCTTACAAGGTCATTGAATACATACACAATGGTGTCCTATTGGACTGTCCACCACAGTGTCCAAAGGAAGTCTACAAGATCATGCTCGGCTGCTGGCAGCGACAACCTTCTCACCGGATTGCCATTAAAGACGTCCTCGATGCCATCGGGAGACTCCGGGAAGAATGTATGCAAGAAGATAAGGCTGACGAACCAAATCATTAGCGCATACATACGGTACCAGGACGGCACGCGCTTGACCAAAATGCAATGCTCATGGAGAATTATAGCGCAAATCGTCCTGAATGTTACAGTGATAACGAAGGCAGATGTTTGTTGCTGTGGGTGATAGGGCATTAGGCGGGGGAGTCGGATGGTACATAGCTGAGCTAAAAAAAGAAGAAAAACCTGGATCTTTCAAAATAACGCTCAATAGAAAAGAGTAAAGCAGTATCTTGCATCAGTGAAGACCGACGGGAATCCTCTATTGATATAGTTTCGTTGCAAGAACCACCTGACTTTTATACTAAGATACGCAACCTAATACATTCCCATTTATCAACTAAAGTAAAATATTTTGCAAATACTGATGTTTTTCAAATTAAGAAAGGAAGAAGGAAAAGTACCCACCATATTACATTTGAATATATTAAATCAATTAACGCTGATTTCATTATTTTATATACCGTAAAAAAGACGATATGGTATACACTTTTTGTAGCGGACAATTGAGTTGTAGTAACCTTGAAGCGTGATTCCCATTTCAGGAAGAAATTACGCGTGCATAGATCTACGCAAATGCGGAGATAGACCAGCGTTGAAATTGATCTCCATGGTAACAGTTCTTCGATTGACCGATCAAGACAATGTTTTTTTTTATCTATTTCGTATTAACAAGGATTTGGAAAGGGTAACTTGTGGGATACTTTACTGACAATGAACTGCGAAAAAAAAAAGGACGACAAAGGAAAGATACGGAATGAATCAAATTTACTCAGGCAAACGGCAAAGTGAAGTGTAAAGAATATTATTGGAGAAGGTAATTTATCTGCTAATGTTAACGGGTACATCTGAGACGGACGAACATATTGGCGTTCACGAGAGAACGCTGTTATTGTCGTATAGTCCAATTTACTGAACTTAAAGAGGGGAGAGACATATTTTTGATGTTGAGGAGGATTCAATCGTATTTTTGAAGAAACGTGATTCTTTTTGAGAAAGAAGAGGACCTCATAATTAAGGCGGAGACAGGTCTAATGTATCGATTTGTGAGTTGTTGATAGGTGTATGACATTGAGCGTACAAACAAATTAAGTGAATGCAGATACATTTCTGAGGTGGTTAGATGGTGCACCGAAGGATACCCCTCCTCATTTGTCAGGAAAGTTGTCTAACATTGTATACAGTAATTCTTGACTTCAATTAAGATGTGACGCTGTACATTATCACGGCTATGACGATGTACCATATATAAAACATTTGCAGGAATCACGCAACAAAACTGCTACTCATTGACAAAACCTATGCCCAGCAACTACAGACAACCAGTTAGGCCTATGACGGCTTTGGATCGCAATATCGTTGCATATGGTTACTTAAAACATCCGTATATCCCACAGGATTGTTCGGGACACGAGTGGAGCAAAACAGTGCCACCCTGGAAGTGAAGAGACAAGAATTCCGTGTGCAACTCAAATGCTTCATTCATGAATTGATGACTTTTCTTTACTTTTCGTTTATTTTACCGTAATTTAAATAGACCTATGATCTGACAAGGTCACTTTGACTAATCATGCCCTTTTCATGGAATGACGTACCGCAAATGGTAAGTGAAAATAAACGTTGGGACTGACCACACACTGTAAGATTTCATCTCATGGTATCAGTGGGTTGTCGCTTACAACAGAATGACATTGCCATGATTATAGTACTATTGACCATGTTAGGAAATCTAGCTTTATTAACTGGCGTAAAAGCATTACGTTTCTCATTCTTTTAACACAGACAATTTGAGGTTTTACGTAGGTGGTGTACTTTGTTAGGTTATGTGTTTTGTTTTCTAACGTTTGTTGTATTTTACCGTGATATTCCAGGTAATTGGCGGAAATTTGTCTCTTCAGTATTGGATATTGTTAAGAGACTTGTATCAGGAATGGCGAGGTACAGTCAGATATGTTCCTTCTGTTATCACATATAGTCCGCCCACCCTAAGTCCTCCTCCCCCCAAGTCCTCCTTCCCCCCCCCCCCCTCCCTTCGTTTCACTCATTCCTAATATCATGGGATTTCATGTGATGAACGTTGTACAACCCCTGAATAGTCTTAACCACTATCAAGCAACTGAAGCAAGTTTTCACCTTTAAAACTTCCCTCCCCTCATCCCATCATGGACTGGTAAGTCACCAAATCATGGAAGTGTACCTCTTTTAATGACTGGTTATTAATTATGACCGAATTAAAGACTTTTGAGGTCTTTGACTATTCTTTTACTTTGTGCAATCTTCGTATTTCTTGCTATTGTATGTACTTAAATTTATATAGACAGAAGCAAAAAGTTGTATCATTTTATCGTCTTAAACTGTAAGTGTACGACGGAAAGATAATTTTGTTCCAAATAAATATGCGTGCATTCATTTTAAGGGGCATCTGCGGGCATTTGCCCTTACGTTGGATAGTATTCGGCTCTCTGTTTTCACGTGATTGTACGGACCCAACACACATCATTGTTCCCAAGTATTGTAGGTAAATGTTTTTCATGTTTGGGATAGGATGTAAGCGTAGGTTCAGCGATTGTGGCAGAAGTCTCTCTTTCTCGGTTACTTACGTCACCCTCGTGCTTTGGTAATAAATGTAACTTTTTTTTTGAACATGTACAACATTTTTCACCTTTCAGTAAATTTCAAATCTTGTGAAAAGGCAGCAAAGAAAAGGATGTATGGATGCGACTCGTTAATCACTAACGTTCCTTTTCCGTTTTCTGAAGAACTCATTTCAGTTCAATTGTAGCTCGCGTATGTAATTAAGAAAAGTACCTAAATATAGCAAGTTATAATCAGTCAATACGTACTTGAAGCTATGGTAGACCTCAAGAAGGGATTTTGTAAATG
Source organism: Stichopus chloronotus (assembly GCA_021234535.1). Classification (NCBI taxonomy): domain Eukaryota; kingdom Metazoa; phylum Echinodermata; class Holothuroidea; order Aspidochirotida; family Stichopodidae; genus Stichopus; species Stichopus chloronotus. Next base: position 6,366,612 of record CM037836.1, read on the forward strand.
CCCTCATAGACGAGGCGAGAATTCGGAAGGAAATTAGAAGTGTAGAAAACTAAAAAAATTTGCAGAAAGGTATCTACATTTAATGAATATCTAACAATGGTTGTGGGGGAGGGGGTATAAAATATACGTGACATGCGCGCCCGTCCGCAGACAATTACGAAGTAATTACATATCTGCGCCTTTTTTTTTTTATAACCGTGTGACACTTAATTCTGTAGGTGAAGGTTCTGTTTGTGTAACGAGAAGAGAGACTAACTTTTTTGGAATATGTGTTTTGTGCATTGAACGTTGTAAATTTATGTTAGCATTTTGTGGTTACTTTCGCCGTCACTTTTATTTTGGTTTCTCATCATTTTCTTACCCGTAATCAAAGTTACAACAACAACAAAAAATATGCGATATAGAAACGACATTGCCTTTTATGTCAGGTACCGGTTTAAGTATTATTAATATGCATGAGAAAATTAATATAGATTGTCTTATTTTTTCGTGTATTATAATGGTCCATCGTGTACAGTGTCGAAAGAAAAAAAAGAGTCAAAAGCATATTTTCAAATTATAAAGAGATGAACAAGAACACGTAATGTTCCTCTGTTTCATGAGATAAGTTTTTTTGTTTTTCTTGTTTCAAGTATTTTCTTGTTCGTGCAACCACCCCCCCCCCCCCCCCTTATCTCCGAATAGATCACCCTTAAAAGCATGAGCTGAAAAAATGAAAGTGAAAAGTGAGTTAATTACCGTAAGTACCTACACCTCCACTCCCTTTACCTCTCCATTCCTCTACCCCCCCCCCCCTCCATTTCTCTACCCAAGTCCGGGTCTCCTCGTTATACCGGACAGTCATGAGTTCTATCTAAACACTTGGAGTGTCAATAGGCAGACATTTTGCAGACAGAAAATATCTAAATGACTCTTCATGGGCATAGACCATTTAGTTCATGGCCCCTGTGACCACTTAGGATAAACCGCCCTGGATACGAAACCTGTCTGCAAATTTGCAAATGAAAACTAACAAGAGAAAACGCTTCTCTTAAAACGGTTCGGAGTTAATTGACATAATTATCAGAGGTCAGTGTAACGTGGAATGTACTTGTATAGGGTACAGTTCACTCGGTAATATCTCGTGTACCCGTCTATGATCCTCAAAGTTAATTTATACTGCGACTCGCTGTTCAGGCAGGCCATACACACCATCATGTCATTCTAAACTATGTTCCAGAAATGTCACACGAGCTACCTTAATTTACAAGAAACAGCCCTAAAGGAGTTACAGGGCCCGGAAAGTAAGAAACACACAGGATCGATAATTTATAAGGAAAATGCCTTCCTCTGTGTTGAAAGTTTTCCCTCTACATTTATATCGTCTTATGATTTAGATATGAATGACGTGTTCAGTATTTAATATAGTCCAAATTGCCCGAAGAGGCCGCCCAATTACACAAGGTTGTATAGAGGACCCCACGAACAAGGGACGTGCACGCCTTCGGCAATCGCATTGATTTAACACAACACACAGCCGTCAATCTTACATCTGTCGACACATGTGGAAACTTCTTTTTATTTAGTTTTATTGGAGTCCGCAGGATGGGGAAAATATAATACAAAGTTCCAAATATCAAAACAAAATAGATAAAATAAGCTACAAAAACATACCAGAACAGACAATATTTCAGGAGTGTCTGTATGCATCAAAAGATGGGAGGACGGACAGTCGGACTATTTAAACGTTTACTCACAACATGAAGATTCTTGATTTACAATTCTTTAAACTAAATGCAAGCCAAAGTACATTCTTTTAAGCCGGGGGACAGGTCCAAATTTATACCCCACGGAGCCAATTTTCAAACTTTATTGGAGTACCGTATGTGATTTCATTGAAAAGCTGAATAATTGGAGTTTATAATTTCCTTTCTTTTGTTTTACAATTTTTACTGATTTCTTTGATTACTCTTTTGCATAATTTTAAATAACATTTACGTATTGCACATTTGAAATTTTATCTCCCCCCCCCCGAGTTCCTAGCGGATATGAAGTAACAGAAATCAGGGAGCGTCTCTAATTTAAGCAAAAAAAAAATTAAAATCCTAGTAATCTAGTAACCAAATAATAGAAAAACATTTTTGGCACTCTGAACGAAGATTTGGGCCAACGACGTTTTCTTTATGACGTTTTCTCTAACCTTACCCAATACAAACGTACTTATTTCAAAACTCCTCCGAGTTCATATTACTTTTTCGTAAGTCGACTGCTCCCCCTCGTCGATAACCAACAGCTCTCGTATGTCTATTAAGATTACAATTTATTTGTTCATTAACGCCGGGCCATGCATCAACTGAGGTGTAATGCACGATTTGGTTCAATGCAAGCGAAGTATCAGCGGGCAGTTAGAGTGCATAGAGTCAAAGTATTAATCGCCGATTTGTTTAAAATTGAAATGTCCTTCTTCATAAACCCCAAATTTTGATCTTTTTCATCAATATCTTTCTGTGAATGAATGGACAACGTTAATCATCCCTGGACCATGTGCATCGCTTGCACTTACCCCTTGACTTACCCTTTGATGAAGATGTTGAAAGATCGAGATAAGTGCATCAATGTGATTGGTCTAAACCTACAACCTCATTTTTAACTGATTAATGGATTGACTATATCATTCTGTGCGACCGGTGCAGTGGATGTTCACAGGGAAGAAACATAATGAAAATAGAGATGGATGCAAGAATTTGTCGATCACCACAAAATTCGTCAATCCTCCCAACATCGAAACCCTTATTCGATTTAAAATAATATGCAGCTCGAAATTGTCTTTAATCAAACAAAATGACATTAACAAAAGACTTCCTTTGGACATTCTAAACAAAGAGAACGACAGACGTGGGAAAGATATCGGCATTCTTATTCAATAGAAAATATACATTTTAGCCACTTTTCATTTCATCCTAAAATTATTATTTCTTACACATTTTAGAAGTTAGAGCTATATTAAAACTTTGATTGCGTCAAATAGATTGTTACGTGACAGTACTTTAAAGTGAATTAAAGATATGGTACATTCTTTTAAATGTTAACCTTGTTGAGGTTAGTTTCATTATCTTAAAACTTTGGTTAAAGTCATCAGCTACGTTTTATGCTTTTTGTGATTTATGCACACACGAAACGGTTATATCTCAACGTTAGGAATACATATTTCAAGTTCGAACACATTCGGAAAGATAGACGATTTTGGCATAAATTAGACAGTTTGGTTAGTCTAAGGCCTTATGGATTACTGTAAATAGAGACAGATTCATGAATTTTTCAATCATTAAAAATTCGTCCATTGTCGGTACATCGACGTCCCACTTGGTAACATAATAATAAACAGCTAAAAATTATCTCCAATAAAACATGAAAATGTTAGCAAAAGATATCTTTTTGACATTCCAAACGAACTCCCTCTTTTCATTTAGAAAATCACATTTCATATCGATTAAGGGTTTCGATGAAAGGAATATACACGAATTTTGTACAGATCGAAAAATTTATGAATTTGGCTATTTTTTGATCAATTCATAAGGCTATAGCCTTACCAAAATGTCCAATTTCACGCAAAATCGACTATCTTTTCGAATGTGTTCGAACTTGATATATGTATTCCTAACGTTGAGATATAACCGTTTCTTTAAGGGAATAAACAAGAAAGTCCGTAAAACGTAGCCGATGACGTCATTAAATGTGATAAAATATCACAATTGTCCGAACACACTTTTCCTTTAGAGGAATGTACTATATCTTTCTTCCAGCTTCAATTACTATTATTTAACAATCTTCCTTACTTAAACAAATTATCAATTCATAGATATCTTCAAGAATACATCAAAATACATATTTTGATATGAAAACAAAAGAATCCCTAAAGTTTGTGATTTTCTGTTGAATAAGGATGCCGATATTGTCCACACGTTCGACGTACTCTTCGTTTAAAAAGTCATCAAAGTGTCAAGTTTTAAAGGTTTTCTCCTCTGATTAAAGACAAATTCGAGTTGTATTTCATTTCATATCGATGAAGTGTCTCGATGAAAGGAATATACACGAATTTTGTACAGATCGAAAAATTCATGAATTTGGCTCTTTTTTGATCAATTCATAAGGCTATAGCCTTACCAAAATGTCCAATTTCAATCAAAATCGACTATCTTTTCGAATGTGTTCGAACTTGACATATGTATTCCTAACGTTGAGATATCACCGTTTCTTTAAGGGAATAAACAAGAAAGTCCGTAAAACGTAGCCGATGACGTCATTAAATGTGTTAAAATATCAAGATTGTCCGAACACACTTTTAATTTAGAGGAATGTACTATCTCTTTCTTCCAGCTTCAATTACAATTATTTAACAATCTTCCTTACTTAAACAAAGTTTCAATTCATCGCTTTCTTCAAGAATACATCAAAATAGATTATTTCATATGAAAACAAAAGAATCTGGTAAAGTTTGTGTTTTCTGTTGAATAAGGATGCCGATATTGTCCATACGTTCGTCGTTCTCTTCGTTTAAAAAATCATCAAAGTGTCAAGTTTGAAAGGTTTTCTCCTCTGATTAAAGACAAATTCGAGTTGTATTTCATTTCATATCGATTAAGGGCCTCGATGAAAGGAATATACCCGAACTTTGTAGAGATCGAAAAAGTCATGAATTTGGCTCTTTTTTGAAAAATTCATAAGGCTATAGCCTTACCAAAATGTCCAATTTCAGGCAAAATCGACTATCTTTTCGAATGTATTCGAACTTGATATATGAATTCCTAACGTTGAGATATAACCGTTTCTTTAAGGGAATAAACAAGAAAGTCCGTAAAACGTAGCCGATGACGTCATTAAATGTGATAAAATATCACAATTGTCCGAACACACTTTTTAATTTAGAGGAATGTACTATATCTTTCTTCCAGCTTCAATTACTATTACTTAACAAACTTCCTTACTTAAACAAAGTTTCAATTCATCGCTATCTTCAAGAATACATCAAAATAGATATTTGATATGAAAACAAAAGAATTGGTAAAGTTTGTGTTTTCTGTTGAATAAGGATGCCGATATTGTCCATACGTTCGTCGTTCTCTTCGTTTAAAAAATCATCAAAGTGTCAAGTTTTAAAGGTTTTCTCCTCTGATTAAAGACAAATTCGAGTTGTATTTCATTTCATATCGATTAAGGGCCTCGATGAAAGGAATATACCCGAATTTTGTACAGATCGAAAAATTCATGAATTTGGCTATTTTTTGATCAATTCATAAGGCTATAGCCTTACCAAAATGTCCAGATTCAGGCAAAATCGACTATCTTTTCGAATGTGTTCGAACTTGATATATGTATTCCTAACGTTGAGATATAACCGTTTCTTTGAGTGAATGAACAAGAAAGTCCGTAAAACGTAGCCGATGCCGTCATTAAATGTGTTAAAATATCACGATTGTCCGAACACACTTTTCCTTTAGAGGAATGTACTATATCTTTCTTCCAGCTTCAATTACTATTATTTAACAATCTTCCTTACTTAAACAAAGTTTCAATTCATCGCTATCTTCAAGAATACATCAAAATAGATATTTTGATATGAAAACAAAAGAATTGGTAAAGTTTGTGTTTTCTGTTGAATAAGGATGCCGATATTGTCCATACGTTCGTCATTCTCTTCTTTTAAAAATCATCAAAGTGTCAAGTTTTAAAGGTTTTCTCCTCTGATTAAAGACAAATTCGAGTTGTATTTCATTTCATATCGATTAAGGGCCTCGATGAAAGGAATATACCCGAATTTTGTACTGATCGAAAAATTCATGAATTTGGCTATTTTTTGATCAATTCATAAGGCTATAGCCTTACCAAAATGTCCAATTTCAGGCAAATCGACTATCTTTTCGAATGTGTTCGAACTTGATATATGTATTCCTAACGTTGAGATATAACCGTTTCTTTGAGTGAATGAACAAGAAAGTCCGTAAAACGTAGCCGATCACGTCATTAAATGTGTTAAAATATCACAATTGTCCGAACACACTTTTCCTTTAGAGGAATGTACTATATCTTTCTTCCAGCTTCAATTACTATTATTTAACAATCTTCCTTACTTAAACAAAGTTTCAATTCATCGCTTATCTTCAAGAATACATCAAAATAGATATTTTGATATGAAAACAAAAGAATCCCTAAAGTTTGTGTTTTCTGTTGAATAAGGATGCCGATATTGTCCATACGTTCGTCGTTCTCTTCGTTTAAAAAATCATCAAAGTGTCAAGTTTTAAAGGTTTTCTCCTCTGATTAAAGACAAATTCGAGTTGTATTTCATTTCATATCGATTAAGGGTCTCGATGAAAGGAATATACCCGAATTTTGTACAGATCGAAAAATTCATGAATTTGGCTATTTTTTGATAAATTCATAAGGCTATAGCCTTACCAAAATGTCCAATTTCAGGCAAAATCGACTATCTTTTCGAATGTGTTCGAACTTGATATATGTATTCCTAACGTTGAGATGTAACCGTTTTTTAAGGGAATAAAGAAGAAAGTCCGTAAAACGTAGCCGATGACGTCATTAAATGTGATAAAATATCACACTTGTCCGAACACACTTTTCCTTTAGAGGAATGTACAATATCTTTCTTCTAGCTTAAATTACTATCTTTCTCATTTAAAGAAAGTTTCAATTGATCGTTATCTTGAAGAATACATCAAAATAGATATTTTGATATGAAAACAAAATAATCCCTAAAGTTTGTGTTTTCTGTTGAATAAGGATGCCGATATTGTCCATACGTTCGTCGTTCTCTTCTTTTAAAAAATCATCAAAGTTCCAAGTTTTAAAGGTTTTCTCCTCTGATTAAAGACAAATTCGAGTTGTATTTCATTTCATATCGATTAAGGGCCTCGATGAAAGGAATATACACGAAATTTGTACAGATCGAAAAATTCATGAATTTGGCTATTTTTTGATCAATTCATAAGGCTATAGCCTTACCAAAATGTCCAATTTCAGGCAAAATCGACTATCTTTTAGAATGTGTTCGAACTTGATATATGTATTCCTAACGTTGAGATATAACCGTTTCTTTAAGGGAATAAACAAGAAAGTCCGTAAAACGTAGCCGATCACATCATTAAATGTGATAAAACATTACAGTTGTCCGAACACACTTTTCCTTTAGAGGAATGTACTATATCTTTCTTCCAGCTTCAATTACTATTATTTAACAATCTTCCTTACTTAAACAAAGTTTCAATTCATCGCTATCTTCAAGAATACATCAAAATAGATATTTTGATATGAAAACAAAATAATCCCTAAAGTTTGTGTTTTCTGTTGAATAAGGATGCCGATATTGTCCATACGTTCGTCGTTCTCTTCGTTTAAAAAATCATCAAAGTAGTCAAGTTTTAAAGGTTTTCTCCTCTGATTAAAGACAAATTCGAGTTGTATTTCATTTCATATCGATTAAGGGTCTCGATGAAAGGAATATACACGAATTTTGTACAGATCGAAGATATCATGAATTGGGCTTTTTTTTGATAAATTGATCAGGCTATAGCCTTACCAAAATGTCCAATTTCATGCAAAATCGACTATCTTTTAGAATGTGTTCGAAATTGATATATGTATTCCTAACGTTGAGATATAACCGTTTCTTTAAGGGAATAAACAAGAAAGTCCGTAAAACGTAGCCGATGACGTCATTAAATGTGTGAAAATATCACAGTTGTCCGAACACACTTTTCCTTTAGAGGAATGTACTATATCTTTCTCAGAGCTTCAATTACTATTAGTTAACAATCTTCCTTACTTAAACAAAGTTTCAATTCATCGCTATCTTCAAGAATACATCAAAATAGATATTTTGATATCAAAACAAAAGAATTGGTAAAGTTGGTGTTTTCTGTTGAATAAGGATGACGATATTGTCCATACGTTCGTCGTTCTCTTCGTTTAAAAAATCATCAAAGTGTCAAGTTTTAAAGGTTTTCTCCTCTGATTAAAGACAAATTCGAGTTGTATTTCATTTCACATCGATTAAGAGTCTCGATGAAAGGAATATAACGAAATTTGAACACATCGAAAAATTCATGAATTTGGCTATTTTTTGAAAAATTCATAAGGCTATAGCCTTAACAAAATGTCCAATTTCAGGGAAAATCGACTATCTTTTCAAATGTGTTCGAACTTGATATATGTATTCCTAACGTTGAGATATAACCGTTTCTTTGAGTGAATAAACAAGAAAGTCCGTAAAACGTAGCCGATGACGTCATTCAATATGTTAAAACATCACAATTGTCCGAACACACTTTTCCTTTAGAGCAATGTACTATATCTTTCTTCTAGTTTCAATTACTATTAGTTAACAATCTTCCTTACTTAAACAAAGTTTCAATTCATCGCTATCTTCAAGAATACATCAAAATAGATATTTTGATATGAAAACAAAATAATCCCTAAAGTTTCTGTTTTCTGTTGAATAAGGATGCCGATATTGTCCATACGTTCGTCGTTCTCTTCGTTTAAAAAATCATCAAAGAGTCAAGTTTTAAAGGTTTTCTCCTCTTATTAAAGACAAATTCGAGTTGTATTTTATTTCATATCCATTAAGGGCCTCGATGAAAGGAATATAACGAAATTTGAACAAATCGAAAAATTCATGAATTTGGCTATTTTTTGAAAAATTCATAAGGCTATAGCCTTAACAAAATGTCCAATTTCAGGCAAAATCGACTATCTTTTCAAATGTGTTCGAACTTGATATATGTATTCCTAACGTTGAGATATAACCGTTTCTTTAAAGGAATAAACAAGAAAGTCCGTAAAACGTAGCCGATGACGTCATTAAATGTGATAAAATATCACAGTTGTCCGAACACACTTTTCCTTTAGAGGAATGTACTATATCTTTCTTCCAGCTTCAATTACTATTATTTAACAATCTTCCTTACTTAAACAAAGTTTCAATTCATCGCTATCTTCAAGAATACATCAAAATAGATATTTTGATATCAAAACAAAAGAATTGGTAAAGTTGGTGTTTTCTGTTGAATAAGGATGCCGATATTGTCCATACGTTCGTCGTTCTCTTCGTTTAAAAAATCATCAAAGTGTCAAGTTTGAAAGGTTTTCTCCTCTGATTAAAGACAAATTCGAGTTGTATTTCATTTCATATCGATTAAGGGCCTCGATGAAAGGAATATACACGAAATTTGTACAGATCGAAAAATTCATGAATTTGGCTATTTTTTGATCAATTCATAAGGCTATAGCCTTACCAAAATGTCCAATTTCAGGGAAAATCGAATATGTTTTCGAATGTGTTCGAACTTGATATATGTATTCCTAACGTTGAGATATAACCGTTTCTTTGAGTGAATAAACAAGAAAGTCCGTAAAACGTAGCCGATGACGTCATTCAATATGTTAAAACATCACAATTGTCCGAACACACTTTTCCTTTAGAGGAATGTACTATATCTTTCTCAGAGCTTCAATTACTATTATTTAACAATCTTCCTTACTTAAACAAAGTTTCTATTCATCGCTATCTTCAATAATACATCAAAATAGATATTTTGACATGAAAACAAAATAATCCCTAAAGTTAGTGTTTCCTGTTGAATAAGGATGCCGATATTGTCCATACGTTCGTCGTTCTCTTCGTTGAAAAAATCATCAAAGTGTCAAGTTTTAAAGGTTTTCTCCTCTGATTAAAGACAAATTCGAGTTGTATTTCATTTCATATCTATTAAGGGCCTCGATGAAAGGAATATACCCGAATTTTGTACAGATCCAAAAATAAATGAATTTAGCTATTTTTGATAACTTCATAAGGCTATAGCCTTACCAAAATGTCCAATTTCAGGAAAAATCGACTATCTTTTCGAATGTGTTCGAAGTTGATATATGTATTCCTAACGTTGAGATATAACCGTTTCTTTTAAGGAATCAACAAGAAAGTCCGTAAAACGTAGCCGATGACGTCATTAAATGTGTTAAAATATCACAGTTGTCCGAACACACTTTTCCTTTAAAGGAATGTACTATATCTTTCTTCCAGCTTCAATTACTATTATTTAACAATCTTCCTTACTTAAACAAAGTTTCAGTTCATCGCTTTCTTCAAGAATACATCAAAATAGATATTTTGATATGAAAACAAAAGAATCCCTAAAGTTTCTGTTTTCTGTTGAATAAGGATGCCGATATTGTCCATACGTTCGTCGTTCTCTTCTTTTAAAAATCATCAGAGTGTCAAGTTTGAAAGGTTTTCTCCTCTGATTAAAGACAAATTCGAGTTGTATTTCATTTCATATCGATTAAAGGCCTCGATGAAAGGAATATACCCGAATTTCGCACAGATCGAAAAATTCATGAATTTGGCTATTTTTTGATAAATTCATAAGCCTATGAGCCTTACCAAAATGTCCAATTTCAGGCAATATCGACTATCTTTTAGAATGTGTTCGAAATTGATATATGTATTCCTAACGTTGAGATATAACCGTTTCTTTAAGGGAATAAACAAGAAAGTCCGTAAAACGTAGCCGATGCCGTCATTAAATGTGTTAAAATATTACAGTTGTCCGAACACACTTTTCCTTTAGAGGAATGTACTATATCTTTCTTCCAGCTTCAATCACTATTACTTAACAATCGTCCTTACTTAAACAAAGTTTCAATTCATCGCTTTCTTCAAGAATTCATCAAAATAGATATTTTGATATGACAACCAAAGAATCCCTAAAGTTTGTGTTTTCTGTTCAATAAGGATGCCGATATTGTCCATACGTTCGTCGTTCTCTTCGTTTAAAAAATCATCAAAGTGTCAAGTTTTAAAGGTTTTCTCCTCTGATTAAAGACAAATTCGAGTTGTATTTCATTTCATATCGATTAAAGGCCTGGATGAAAGGAATATACCCGAATTTTGTACACATCGAAAATTTCATGAATTTGGCTATTTTTTGATAAATTCATTATAGCCTTACCAAAATGTCCAATTTCAGGAAAAATCGACTATCTTTTCAAATGTGTTCGAACTTGATATATGTATTCCTAACGTTGAGATATAACCGTTTCTTTAAGGGAATAAACAAGAAAGTCCGTAAAACGTAGCCGATGACGTCATTAAATGTGTTAAAATATCACAATTGTCCGAACACACTTTTTCTTGAAAGGAATGTACTATATCTTTCTTCCAGCTTCAATAACTATTATTTCAGAATCTTCCTTACTGAAACAAAGTTTCAATTTATCCCTATCTTCAAGAATACATCAAAATAGATATTTTGATATGAAAACAAAATAATCCCTAAAGTTTGTGTTTTCTGTTGAATAAGGATGCCGATATTGTCCATACGTTCGTAGTTCTCTTCGTTTAAAAGATCATCAAAATGTCAATTTTTAAAGGTTTTCCCTTCAGTCTGATTAAAGACAAATTCGAGCTATATTTCATTTCATATCGATTAAGGTTCTCGATTACAGGAATATACACGAATTTTGTACAGATCGAAAATTTCATGAATTTGACTATTTTTTGATAAATTCATAAGGCTATAGTCTTACCAAAATGTCCAATATAAGCCAAAATCGTCTGTCTTTCCGAATGTGTTTGAACTTGAAATATTTATTCCTACCGTTAAGATATCATCGTTTCAACGTAACCGATGACGTCATTAAATGTGTTAAAATATCTGATTATCCCGAACATATTTTTTAAATCATGTCTTATATCTTTATTTTAATTTGAACTGTTGTCACGTAACAATCTCCTTGAAGGAGGCAGAGCTTTACCCAATACGTGCAAAATGATAATTTTATATGTAAACAAAAGCATCCCTATATGGAAGAATTTTCTAATGATCAAAAAAATCTAGAATTTTTCTCTATATTTATTTTTCCATATAGCTATAGCCTTATCAAAGTGTCTAATTTATGCCATAATCGCTCCGAATGTATTAAAACTTCAAATATATATTGCTAACGTTGAAATATAACCGTTCTTTTTCTGTGAATAAACCCCATAACCCTTAAAACGTAGCTAATGACGTCATCAAAAGTGTTCACTTATCCGAATTACTATACCTTTCTCTTAAGCTTAAACTACTGTAAAGTAATAAATATGATAAATAAGACACAATTTTGAACTCTGCATCATTTCATATCGGTTGAAGATCTCGATTTGCGCGATATTCAAGACTTTAGTAATGCTCGAAAAATTCATCAATTTTTCTTCATTTTTATTAATCTACAAGGCTATGCTTTTACCAAAACATCCGAATTTGATGAAAATCGACTTTAGATAGTTTTTTTTTATTGTTCGAGGCGTCAAAATTCTATTTCCAACGTTGAAATATAACCGTCAAATCAGTGTGAAAGACCCAAAAAACGCATAAAAAGTGGTAAATAACATAAATTCTCATTGAAGTATTATTAAAAGCCCAACATGGTATACACTTTAGAAACTGTACTACATATTACTTTTTGCTGGTAGTCCTGTCACAGAACAATCTCTTTCAAAGAGCAACGGTTAAATGCACCTCTACTTTTTTGTAGAAGTGTATTTCATCAAATTTGTAATTCATCAATTTGCGTCTACATTTTACTAGTCCATAAACCCCTCCTGCTTACCAAAATGTCAGAGTTATTCCAAAAGAGCTTGCAGAATGTCTAGAATGTATTTGATGACGTATACATTACAAAATACATTACAAAAATCTACCATATCGTCTTACTTTAGCTCAACATTCATTGTCACAGATCAATTTTGGTAAAACAAACATACTTTAATCTTGCAGAAAAAGTAACAACGATTACTTTGAGATAAAATCAGATCTGGTCTTGAAATATGTAAGTTGTTTTATAGAAGAAAGATGGTGTTTATTTAACATCATTTCTTCACCTTTTTTGTTCAGGATGTCAACATAATGTACGGTAATGTTTAAGCGCTTTTGTTTTGTTAAATTGTAATAAATTCTTGCATTTCTCAGAGATTTAGGACCTAGATTAAGGCGATATTTAATACTCAGGCACGTGTCTTACTTAACAATCTCCTCCGGGTAAGGAACGTTTCAACAAACTTCTACTTCGTAGAAAACGTCAAGAGCAGTGGTATTTTTGAGATAAAACCACAGGCTTCTTAATATATATTGTTTATTTTATATTGCGCAAGAATGCATGCCAGCCACGTAAACAAGCAAAAACATTTAAAATCACGTTGATAACTTCAAAGATTAGGAAGTTTCCCTCATCAGCAGATACTCACATGATTATCATACATGTTTACCTCTTCTCGAGAGGACACATTATGGTATGTCTGGATATCATCACGTCATGTTCTATCATGCAAGAAAGTTCCTCCAGAGACATGATTTTAGTACATTACAAAAGTTCTGTTACGACTTGGTGCAGTCAGTCAGTCACTGAGTCATGTGTTCCTGAAGATGAAGATGGTCATGATGCAGGAGAAAGAAGAGGGGAAGTAAGCACTAGCTTTCCCGTTAGATATTATGGCATGCATAAAAACAAAAGCACGTAATGTAGATTTACTTACATGACAGAATAACTCGTAATTATGACTTCATCCTATACAATAGCACACCAGCAATAAAGCTAACCTTACAAATCACTCTCTGAACAATAAATACATTCTTTTTTCTTTTCTTTTTTTTTGCATATTTGACAAATCAGCTTATGCAAATAATATGCAACGTCAGTTGTTTCCTCTAATTACAGTGTGTGCCTAGTTATACTATTTCTGGTTAGGAACATTATTTTATCTAGTAAGTTTGGATAGTTAAACAATTCTTGTTAGTCAAAAACCTATACAACTGTTTTTAGACTAAAACTTGAATTAGGAAACCTACAGCTGATTGAGCTAATAATTTGATAATATCAGCTGATGTAAGCAGATCGTAGTATTACACAACATCAGCAAGAATAAACATAGTTATCTGGAAACCTGCAATTTATGATTCATGATTGATATACATAATTCAGTGACACATTGTACTATAGTAGCTTTTCCTGAAATATTCTATATTGATGAATGTTAAATTATTATGACTTCTACTGCAACTACTTCTGGCCCAGTGAGATGAAAGTCTTGAAAGGAGTCATCGAGGACTTAGAGCAGGTACTTCATATCGACAAATGAAGAAACTGAAAAATGCTGCAGAAAATTCATCTCCTTCTCCTTTTCAGAGTGAAACTTCAGCATTTGGTCAGCGATTTTTATCACTTTGAAAAACACTAATTGAGAATAGGCCTATTTCACTGAATGCAAACAAAATTCATGTCTTCGTTTTTCATTTGTTTTATTGTGTTATAATGAAAACCGTCGCTGACATTGTCGCTCAAATTCAGTTTATGTAACTTTGATATCCTCCATGATTTAGTTACTTTGAAGCATTGTATATGATGTAGAAATACATAAACTGGGCCGGATTTAAACATGGACGAGGATGTGGTCAGGGCCTACAATTGAGTCCCACAAAATTACATTACTGTATTTTTAGGGGGTAGTAAGAAAGGAAGTGTACAGAGTTCATCCAAGTCCCTTCGTGATTTGTACAAGTGTAGTTTTACAGAGAATTACAATCAACCCCTGACCTCAGTCCCCCTTATAGTTGTTGCGCAGGGTCTTCCCAAAGGTAAATAGGTTACTACTCGTAGGATGTGAGTTTCTCTTTACAAAACGGGCAAACTACCATTGTACCAGTCGAAAGAAAAGAGAACCGTGCAACCAAGCAAAGGTTTCTTCCCCAAGAAGAACCAATGCTTTCCATCAGTACTGAGCCTACACAAAAAATAGCAAGGTATGCCTGTGTTTTACACGTACCGTACCAATACATACGGACACATCATGCACAGAACTATCCACAGAACTATTTACTATTTGCGACTAATATATATATTGAAGACAATGAACTGTTTTCAATCATTGTTCACAGTGTTTCAGGGTTTCAGTGAATGAAGGCAGAAAGTCAACCAAATAATGGAACCCCCTTACAATGAATGACTGCGTCACACTAAAGAAAGTAATCCCACTTATTTCTGCGTATTACCTTTTGGGAGGTTAAACAACTTGAAATTCTTCAATCACATATCTATTACGTAATGTTCAGTGAAGGTTATTGGAATTTCCAAACACAGTAAGCCTAATGGTAGTTTCAAAGCTCTAAGAGATAATTCCTGAAAGGGGTAAATTGTTGTTTTCTTTCCTCTTCTTACTCCCATGACCGACCGTATTCAGAATCATCCGTTGAAAGATGAGCTAAATCTAAAACAGAGCGGTCGGTGCAGTTACTATACTTGTAGCGCGTAACGATACTGCAGCAATGTGCTGTAACCAAGACGCCGTAGGATCCTTCTCTATGGTTGAGACCGATACTATTACATAAACATTTATTTTTCATTAATTTGATTTTTTACTTTTCTTCATGTAGTAGTGTATAAATAGTTCGCATTTGCTTTCACCGTCGTTTCTATGCACTTAAAAGAGATTATTACATGAAATGGGTCACGTGCACCGATGTATATGAAGCACGTTATTAGTTTAATTAGAACTGTGTGACGGTGAATTATAAACTAGCATTTTTTTGGATAAATCAGAGTTATGTTTTATTGTCATGAATACAGATGTTAACATCATGTGACATATAACTAAATGAAACACGCTATGGAATATACACAATGCGATTGCATTCATCAGAAGAATCTTTCCGAAATCTTCCCGATTATAAAAATTTGTGATGCTCTTGGGGAAAGCAATTGTTAAAGCAAATTTCAGCAACATTATCCAAATGCCAAACTGCAGCTGTGAGTAGCAGAATTGTACCTTTTCCTTCACGAAGACAAGATAAGTAAGACATAGTTTGCTCAAATACTCAGTTTTGCCACAATATTCATTCCAACAAATCCTCTAAAGCATCAGATAGCTATACGATGGAAGAAGTTGATGGCGCCAGTCGAATACATAATAACAAAGAAGACTTAAAACTATAATGGTCTTTACAAGCTTCCGTAGGTCCATATCAAGAAGAACACGCCTCATTGGGCCACGTGTTCAGTGGACCATGGGCAGCACACATGCCGGTCGCAAAGAGCCTTTCAACCCTCTGGCCGAGTTGCATGGATTCACCTCACGCCACCTAGTACGCTTCTGGTCTACCTCTGACCGACCCTCCTCGTATCCTTCCGGGTTCTTTTACGACATCAAGGGAGACATGGCACGGGATCCTAGGCCACAAAAAAGCACCATACCACCACCAGACCGTTATAGCCCGGATGTGCCTTGAACCCTAGCACGATTTCTATGACCAGCAGAGCAGGAGTCTTTCGTCCGCCCCTTATAGCGCATAGCCAACACGTCAACTACTGAATTTTAAGTTTGAATTAATACTTAATGATAACATGACATAATTTACTTACCAAAAGAAGTGATGTTGAGCAGGGCTCGAACTAAGGATCTTGAGGTAATGGGACGACAGCCTCAACCACTGGGCCATCACACCACACACTAGAATTAAGGATAAAGATGTAAGATTAGCACTACTGTGGCAAGGCTCAATCCATAAATTCTTGAGAACGTAATCACACGCACACACACAAAAAAATCAATTCCCGTTTCCTGCGTTTCTTGTCTAATTCAAACTTGTGATAAAAATGCAATGATAACTGAGAATTTACTACCGTTACTGCTACATTCAAAAGAGGAATAACTTTTCTTACTTATCTGGTTGGGATACATCTTGGTTACCAGAATGTAGAGGCCGTGGGCAAGAAGCTTGGGAAGATAAAAGTAAACAGGACTCGTTGATGTGAACCTTCTGGAAGGTATTATTACACATTCCGGTCTCTCGGCTCATTGAGGAGGACTAATAGGGACCAGCGCAAAACACGTGTGGTAAAGGAACTCAAATTACTCATTTGCATATCAAAACGTGACAGACATAGTCGAATACTTCTTACACACCAAGACGTACCAAACATAACTCAAGTACTGAAACTTGACAACAAAAGCTTAATTGCACCTCCCAGCTGGTTTAACTATCCAAACTCACTAGATCACATTAATGTTCTTAACCTGAAGTATATAACTGGGCACACACTGGAAACGATTGACGTTCCATATTATTTGCATAAGCTGATTTGTAAAATATGCCAACAAAATAAAAAAAAATGATTGTATTTATTGTTGAGAGAGTGGTTTGACATGTAAGCTTGATTGCTGGTGTGCTATTGTATAGCATGAAGTTATAATTACGAGTTATTGTGTCATGTAAGTAAAACTACATTATGTACTTTTGTTTTAATGCATGCCATAATATCTAATATCACAAGGGACGCTGCTATATCAAAATTGGAAACAAATCGTCATCGAAGTTCAAACAGGTTCGAGAATCTGGTTGCTTACATGTTGCTTATTTCCAGATGAGTGCTATGTGCTCTAGCTAAAAGTAAGATAGGTCACAATTTCTACATGTCAACGATGTTGGGGTTATAACTATCCAAACTTACTAGATCAAATAATGTTCTTAACCTGAATTAGTATAAGTGGGTACACACTGGAATTAAAGAGACGAATGACGTTTCACATTATTTGCAAAAGCTGATTTGTAAAATATGCAAAACAAAACAAAAAATCATTGTATTTATCGTTCAGAGTGGTTTGAAATGTTAGCTTTATTGCTGGTGTGCAGGATGAAGTCAAAAGTATGACTTATTGTGCCATGTAAGTCAAAATACATTTTGTACTTTTGTTTAATGCATGCCATAATATCTAGCTGGAAAGCTAGTGCTTACTTCCCCTCTTCTTTCTCCTGCATCATGGCCATCGTCATCTTCAGGAACACATGACTCATTCAGTGACTGACTGACTGCACCTAGTCCTAACGGAAGTTTTGTAATGTACTAAAACCATGTCTCGGGAAGAACTTTTTTGCCTGATAGAACATGATGTGATGATATCCAGACATACCATAATGTGTCCTCTCGAGAAGAGGTAAACATGTATGATAATCATGTGAGTATCTGCTGTTGACGGAGTTTTCCTAATCTTTGAAGTTATCAACGTGATTTTAAATATTTTTGCTGGTTTAAGTGGCCGGCATACTTAGGCGATATAAAATAAACAATATATATTAAGAAGCCACATGTGGTTTTATCTCAAAGTGCAACTGCTCTTGACTTTTTCTACGAAGTAGAAGTCTGTTTCAGCGTTTCTTACCCTGAGGAGATTTTTAAGTAGGACACGGGTCGTTCTTTTGAGTGTAAACAATGTCGGGATATTCTAACATTTTAATTCTGTTGTTGACATTGTCGACTAAGTTTTCGCCTCAACGTTGGAGGGTTCTTCACACACACGGGACGCTGTTATCTCAAAATCGGAAATACTTCATCGAAGTTCGAATATGTTCGAGAATCTGGTTGATTTTAGACTAATTTTGAATGATTCGTATTCTAATTTGCCTTTTGATTTACCAATAAAAAGATACAAATTGATGTACGTATCGCTCCTTACCTGAGTATTAAATATTGCCTAAATCTATGTCCTAAATCTATGAGAAATACAAGATTTTTTATTTTTTTTTATAATTTAACAAAATAAGAGCGCTTAAAAATGACATTACATTGACTGACACTGTTAAAAAAAGGGGGGAGAGAGGATGTTAAATAGCATCATCTTTCTTAAATAAAACAACTTACATATTTCAAGACGCCTCTGATTTTATCTCAGAATAATTATTGTTACTTTTTCTATAAGATGAAAGTATGTTTATTTTACCAAAATTGATCTGTGACAATGAATGTTCAGCTAAAGGTAATTGACGATAAGGTAGATTTTTTTCAAGGGTAAACAATGTTAGGGTTGATATGCTACTATAATGGTGATGAAATCTTTGACAAACGTTTTTCGCAAGTTGTAGGTTCCTCAACTCATCCATCAGCTATATCTGAACATTAAAACTGAGATGTCTAAGTTCTATTTGGACCTAATTATGACATTTCGCTAATGCAATAGCCGACGGATTATTAATTGAGACAAATTGATGACTTATTTGAACATGACCAAAGTCTCAGCATCCTTATTTAAGGAAAAAATACATATTTTAAATTGCCACTGACTTTATCTCAAACTAATTACTTTTGACGTTTTCTACGAGGTGGAGGCATGTTTTTGCTTATTTCCAGAAGAGTGCTCTGTGACAGTGCCTCTAGCTAAAAGTATGATAGGTCACATTTTTTTTTTTTTTTTTTTACATTTCTACATTTCATTTTTTTACATTTAATGGTTGTTGAGCATACGTCATCAAATACATTCTAGGCATTTTACAAGCTCTTCTGTAATAACGCTGACATTTTGGTGAGGGTATAGCCTTATCGATTAAAAAAAGGTGGACAGAAATTGATGAAGTTTTCTGTCGTTACGCAAGTCCTGAATATACCATAGAAATCCTAAATCCATATGAAATGATGCAGTCTTCAAACTTGTCTGTAATTTAAAAGGAAATATAATTGTAAATAAGGTATAGCCTTGAAATTATAATAAATGAACAATTGATGGATTTTCGATCATTACAGGAGAAGTGAATTTAGAGAAAATCGAGATCCTCAATCGATATAAAACAATCCAGAGTTTAAAATTGTGTCTAATTTAACAAGAAACATATTTTTAAAGAAGGTGTTTGAAGGCATTCTTATCGAAGAGGCTGGACTGGAGGTCGAACGTATGAACGATATCGACGTCCCTATTGCATAAAAATATATACATACCTCAAGAGACCTCTAATTTCATCTGATGTTAAATATTTTTGACATTTTCTACAAGATGGAAGTATATTTAAACATTGCTCATGTCAAAGAGATTCTTCTATGAAGTAGAAGTGTATTAAACATTGCTCATTGTTTAAAGAGATTGTTCTGTGAGAGGACTACCAGCAAAAAGTAATACGTGGTACTGTTTGTTAAGTGTATACCATGTTGGGCTTTTAGTAATATTTTAATGAGATTAATTATGTTATCAGCCACGTTTTATGCATTTTATAGGTCTTTCACACTGATGGGACGGTTATATCTCAACGTTGAAAAAAGAATTACGATGTCTCAAACAATAAAAAAATAAAGTCGATTTTCACCGATTTCGGAGGTTTTGGAAAAAGTATAATCTTGTGGATTAATTTAAAAAAAAAAAAAGCAAATTGATGAAATTTTCGATCGTAACTTAAGTCTTGCATATCGCGTAAATCGAAATCTTAAATCGATATGAAATGATGCAGAGTTCAAAATTGTGTCTAATTTAACATTTTGGTTACGTGACAGTAGTTAAGGCTAAAAGAAAAATATGGTAAATTCTTTTAAATGTAAACCGTGTTGGGGTTGTTCTGATATTTTAAATCTTTTAATGACGTCATCAGCTACGTTTCATGACTGTTGAGGTTTATTCACACTAATTAAAGGTCGTTTGACATGAAAATGACACTTTGGAGTATTGGACGCATTTAGCATTGAGAATGTTGAAAACAGCCAATTCCATTCAAATCCGTTAAAGATTGACAACTTTATAGGCAAATTAGTCTCTCACAGCTGTGACATGAAAAAACATTGGCTACGTATGCAAATTTGTGACGTCGAGAGATGGACTCCCATGATATGCCTTATGTTAATCCTTTGTTTATGTTACCTTTATTTCAAAGACATTTGAGAATTTGATATGCCCAGAGGGTTTATTTTGGAAGCATGCATTTTTCCTTCAAAAATATCGATATCACTTACCAGTGTGAAACTCAGTAATTAAGTAATTAAGAGGCAAAATAGATAAGGTTAACAAAAGAAAAACTGACACTGTGCAGCACTCTACTTCATCCGTTTTGCATTTTTTTTCAAACTTTGAAAAGTCATCACGTAAAAACGATATTAGAATTACAAAAAATTCCAACGGATTTTCACTCAGAAGTTTACTTTACAATCTTTACCTAAAGAGAGCGCTTTTCTAGACACAAGTCACACAACCTGCAACGGTTATATCTCAACGTTAGGAATACATATTTCAAGTTTGAACACATTCGGAAAGATAGACGATTTTGGCATAAATTACACATTTTTGTAAGGCTATAGCCTTATGGATTTATCCAAAAAGAGACAGATTCATGAATTTTTCGATCTGTACAAAATTCGTGTATATTCCTTTCATCGAGACCCTTAATTGATATGAAATGACATTTGAATTTGTCTTTAATCAAAAAAGAAAACATTCAAAGGACATGTTTTTAATATTCTGAACGAAGAGAACGGCGAACGTATGGACAATGTTGGCATCCTTATTCAATAGAAAACACACACTTTAGGGATTCTTGCTTACATACCAAATTATTTTTTGCGTATTCTAGAGGGTAGAGGTATCTTAAAACTCTGCTTCCGTAAAGAAGGTTGTTACGTGACTGTAGTTCAAGCTAAAGAAAAGAAATAGAACATTCTTTTAAATGTAAACCGTGTTGGGATTTATTCTGAGATTTTAACACTTTAAATGACGTCATCAGCTTCGTTTTATGTTTTTTGTGATTTATTCACACAAAGGAGCGGTTATATCTCAACGTTAGGAATACATATTTCAAGATCGAACATATCGGAAAGATAGACCATTGTGGCATGAATTTAAGGTTCTTTGGTAAGGCTATAGCCTTATGGATTGATGCAAATAGAAACAGATTATGAATTTTCAGATCATTGCAAAATTCATCCATATTCCTCACCCCGAGATCCTTATTCGACATATAATGACATATTTGTTTGTCATTGGTGGCTCCCTCTTCTACTTCTTCCTAGAAAAAAAAATTCACCTGTCAGCCACTGTCCATTGGTGAAACACCGGTGTTTCTCTAATGGTTTTGACATTCTTCCACATAAGTTATTTCGCGAGATTCTTCCGTAGCTTTATAAATTGTGCTTATTCACAGTGGCGAAAAAATCTTAATATTGACATTACTGGTACCATAGAATAATGCTTCATATTTTAGAACCTTTCCCATTGTACACAAAACGAACTACTGCATTATTGATTCAACTGCAGCATTATCTGGTTAAAAGTTTTGAGGTTGATATTATAGTATTGTCATGGAATATAATTCCTGTATTATATACCCCTAAAATGTTAATTTAACTGTAATGCACGCTTCCAGTGTAAGCCTTCTTGTGATGCAAATTTCACAACTACTTTCTGTCCTACAGTATCAAAAACAAAATGGAACCTCAAGAAAGTGTTACTTACGTAGTGCTTAAAGGGCCGGGGATGGGTGGATGGGAAAGAGTGACAGATAATTTATGAGAGATTGAAAAAATAGCTGAGCCAGACATTTGCAGAACTATTTTGCCCAACGAAGACACAGTTTGTTAGCATCAGTAGGTCCTTCCTCAAAAACCAACAAATTAGAAGCCAATGTTGAGTCAAAATGTCACATCCATCCTCTTGAACCAAATTAAGATTGATATTGAAGAAGAAAAACACCATAAACACAGATTAAAAATTGAAAAGCAGATTGTTTCTGAGAGAAAAGAATTTATTGGATGTATTAATATGCAATGAAATTCAAGCTGCTAAGGTACAAACTGCTTTGCTTGTAACTGAAGATAATGCTAAACATGATGTGAAGTAAACCATGACTATGCCGTATGCACTCAAGCTAACAGGTTTGCTGGGAAGATTTGACAACATAGATAATCTGATGACTTTGATTTAACCTGCCAATGGCCAGTACTTAAAACCAAACTAAGCTGTAAATTGCCAAATCAGATGAGGCTATGACAATTCCTGTAGGAGAGAGTGACTGCCGAAAAATTTGGAATTTGATGAAATAAGCAGACAAGAAAAAAAAATTACAACAACACAAAGGTGAATCGAGGAATTGGAATGACAATAAAAGGAGGTCACTGGGAACAATTAGTTCACAAGTTTGACTCACCCTAATGGACTTAAAACAACTTTTCGCCTAATTGCATTTGGGAAAGCTATTTGAATAACACTTCCAATTTTAATAAGAGCCTTTGGAACTTTCACGGCTCTAGCAAAAGGCAGGCAAATCAGGAAATAACAGTTGAATTAACGTACAAACATAAACACATGTAGAAACACACATAGAGAGTTAAGAACTATATTCATCCCTCTCTACTCTGCCTCTTCTGCATAAACAATGTCTTCTTCATCATTGCTCATGACCTCCAGCTGTACCAGACCACTCATCAGACTGTATCCAACCAAAGCAAATATTGCAAAGGAAACAGATAGCACAATATTCCTGAGTTTATGAGGATCATCGTCCAAGTGGCTCGGGTTTTGTTGTGCAGCCTCTTGTTTCCTCTGTTCAGTACGATCTGCAACAAGGAGATAATGAGAACAAACTGCAAATCAGTGATCGACATTAAAATGTCTAACTTCCATGTACTGAAAGTTGACCTGCAGAGTTAGATACAATAAGTACTTTAATACACTGATGAGGTTACGTGTGCACCTTTACAGGGGGAGAACAGGGAAAGATATTTAACCCAATCCAAACTAGGTTCCTCGGACTCCTTTGTCTTATCTCCTTAAAGTGTGAAAAACATTACATTATCATTAACAGAGCATCTATCCATCCTCCTCCCCACATCTCCACTACACTCACACATAGAGAGCTTGCTCATCTCATTGTAATTTTTGAAATCCACATTAACTATCACATACATCCCATGTCAACATTCTGAAACAGTTCTGTGAAATGTAATGCACCCACAGCTATGCTAAATAAAGTCGAGCTAAATACTACGGAGCGAATGTTTTGTATTACGATGAATAAAACGACAACTGTAACTATGATCCCAGTATCTTTGTATCTTACCTTCAGGAGATGAAGGAAAGTACCTCTGTAAGATCCTAGAACAATACAGCCACAGGTTTTCGCTCTGCTTTAAGTGATCTTTGAGATCATTGTTCGGAAACGGAACACGGAGGATTGGAGCTAAGTAACTGAAGACCAAGGCATCAAGGGAAGAGGGGCTGAAAAAGAAGGAAAACAACACAGTGTCATTCTCATTAGACTAACCAGGCTTCCAAGCATACAAAGGAAGTAAGTGATGAATATCAACACGAACATAATATAAATAGCAAGGTGCTTTAGAGTGTGACCAGCGGTGGCAGAGCTAGCATTTTCAGTCACAGGGGGCAAAAATGGCTTCTAGGGACATGCATAATAGAAATACTGCTGCTCTTCAAAAATATTGGAGGGGGATGTGAGTGCCAGAAGGACTATCTAAGCAGATACCACCATCTGTTGGGGTGGAGTGTGCAAGGAAAGTTTGGCCTTTGCAAACTCCCCAGATGGCCGGAATGTTTGGGTGGGGATGAACGTATCTTTGTCCCACACTTTTTCCATTGGGCAGTGGAGTCACAGGGTTTGTTTGCAGGTAGTCAACAGACTTGAAATGTGCTGCAATGAGTGTAGCTAGATTTATGTTCTTTTCGGGCCTAGGACATGGATGAGGACACATCAACAAGTGTGGTACAGTGTGATACAGGAATTCAGTATAAACCTGTTGCATTGGAGCAGCCAGAATTTTTGATTTGGGGTGAACTGAGAAGTTTTTAAAGACTATCTAAGAAGAGCACCAGCATCATGAAGAGCAGAGCATGCCAGCAAAAATACATAAAAATACCCCTTATAGATTGCCAGAAATCACACTTCCCAGGATCAGCAGGTAAGCTCGTGGAATGGTATTGCTAGTACTTTCTTGGATAAAAAATCAGTCTCATATTGGGATTTTCTACTGAAAAAGTCTCATAAAATGTGCACATTTTACGATGAATATTGCACGTGCTTGAATTTGAAAGCAGAAAATTGGCAACATCCTCATCATTTCCCACCCTGGATGCAGAGGGCACTGAAGTACTCAAACTTGCATTTTCTTTACCGTATCTTCCAATTTTTTCTCATTCTTATTTTTTTATATCTTTTTGATTATTCTTTCTCCTTTCGTGAAAGCTGAAAAGGGCACTGGTAATCCATTTAGGTCGGTCAAGGGGCGACCATATGGTAGCTCCACCACTCCTGACCAGTGCACGTGACTCAACTTTAAATCAATACTTCCACTGAACGATCCAAAGCATTAAAAAATTATTTCAATAATCACAACTTTATCAATAAAGCATACAATTCTACAAAAGTACTGAAAAGCTCTTTGTAAAAAGGAAAAATAAAAGCAAGATAAAATTATAACACATAAACAAGCAATAACTACAAAAAGGTCAAAACACTAAGGCAAAAACAATCAAACAAACATCTTTACCTTTCGCCGAAAAAGTACTGCTGGTCTCTCAACTTTTCTGAGAGCATATCAATGCACTCTTTAGCGTCTTGAAAAACCTGTAAAAATAATCACATAGTTCATACACTTGCTAATTGACAGTATAGCTGTTTGCGACATCCGACCCAAAGTGTGCCACTGACTGGCTCAGCATGACTAAGTTATGACAAAAGCATATCCTGCCTGGCTTCTCACTACCAGCTAGGATCAACTTTTTCATGGAAAATTGATACATTTACGATGCTAAATAATAAAATAAATACTACTAGGGTCAGCTTTCCATACCAAGTTGGTATCGCTGTGTGCTGTACTTTTATGTTTTGTCAGCAAGTATAATTTCTACCAGCTTTTTGCGACAAAAATAGCAGCATGCAACACTGTGCCTTGACTACATATGGCAGGGCAGAAATGTTAAAATTGAGCATAACAACAAACATGCACTAGGCCAGATGATAGCATAGTGAGATCATGTGAAAAACACTTAAGACTGCTTTCTGTGTTAGAGGTAATATGATACTTGTGGAGCAATTTTTTTTCATTAAGTGCTAACATGTAGATAAAATCACAATATTGTGATTGATATTGAGTAACTCAGGAATCTTGATAACAATACATAACAATGACAAGTTCATGTGTTTCTTAGTTGAACCATTTTTTGACAATGTGTACAAACAAATGATAGCATACAAAAAGAAAAAAAACCAGAGCATTTTTTCACTGTTTGGTCACATGGCCAGTATCATTTTCTGTGAACAAACCTTACACCTTACCCAATTTTTTGGCAATTGAAGAGTTGCAAAATTACTCAACAGTTGACTACGTGACAGTTTCATCAGTAATCCTTCAATAATACTTGAAACAATGTGTTTGAAATCATATCGACAGATTAGTAAGAAATAGTGACAGTTTGTTTCTCAATAAAGAATATATCGGCACACATACTGTACAATTACCAACTAATGCATTGATAGTCAGCCATCATACACACTAGAGTGTAGAATCGTAAAGGCTTTTAGGGGGGTTGTTTAAGGCCTACACAGCACACCGATTACACTGCATGAGCTGCTAGGTTTTGGTCCAATATTGCAGAGATTTCAACAGAGAGTTTCATAATTCATGAATCTCGGACCTCCTCACCTTGATGCGTAGTTCTTGAGGCAATATGTGATCTCCTCCTCGTGTACATTCCAGCCTTTCCTCTGCTGCTCTGTGCATTCGACCCGGTAGGAAGTAATTAAAAGGGAAGTGGAATGCCTTAGCATACCAGGGACGGCTGAATTCAACATGGTTCTTGCTGTCAATCCACCACAGAAAAAGCTGAAGGGTACAGACACAGGAGTCAGAGATTGAAAAAAAAAACACTTTAAAGGTTTCAGGTGTTCTAATTTGGTTATAAACTGTTAAGCTTGTGTAAACTTGTTTGGTTACTCATTTTTCTAGAGATAATGAGATCCACCCGCAAATGTCACCAAGAGCTGCATTTGTAACATGATGTAATGTAGGAAGGCTCCTGGTTATGTAACTGACATGCCATGGACACTGAATGACCTCAGGGATTCTACAACTTAGCCAACACAGATGTTTGACACTGTGTGATGTTCACGGTATAAGCTTTGTGTGAGATTTGTATTCCACTACAGAAGCTATAACTGAGTTTAACATAAGTCGTGTGAAAGAACTTAGAAGTAGACCACAATGAGAAGAATCATATCATTGGTTTGGTTGAACACAAAATTCTTTGGTTAGGTTGCAGACATTAAAGACCTGTGTACACTTTCAACATTTCAGGGACACGTGTCGACAAAAGTTGTCGCATCATGCTGTTTTCGAAAACATTGACCTTGTACAGTGAGCAAAAACTTTGGCAACAAGTATCCCAACATGTGTCGACAAATGTTACCAATAATTCAGAATTTATTTTCCAGCAACACATGTCTAGCCAATAAGATATCATATTTGAATCATCTATTCCACCACCTGTAGTTCTGCAATTTTCACAAAGTGCACTGTATCGAGTGGGCAAATAGGGCAAGTGTAGGATTTGATTAAAGTTAGGGACAGCAGTTACTTTATGGGAAGACAAGATAAGGATGCAACAAAGAACCCTATTAAATTTATTTGGGGAAAAATTCATGTAAACATGACCTTGTTGAATGCACCCTTCTGCTGATAGAGAAACAGATTCAACATTTTAGGTTAAAATTACATCAGCACTTCAAACAAAAATTACTTGTTTGTGCGTTCTAATGTGACAATATATTGGTTCTTAAGACCAACTGGGCGGGTTTAAAGCATGTATACCACAAAGGAAGGATTTTGGTTTCTGTCAAAACATTTATGTCTTTTTGGGGGGGGGGGAGAGTAGGGGGACACCTATTAGTGCAAGGAGCACCTTTGGGGTCATTTAGTAGGGAAAAATATGATTTTTGTTGGGAGATTACATAGCACACATGGAGTTCAAAATAGAATTTTCTTTTTCTCAAGGAGAATAGGTGGTACTATTCATTAGAAAGTGTGGGCAAGCGCATGTAGTGTACAGCACTAGTGGGATTTCTCCACACAAATGCGATGTATAGTACGGTGGGAAATACCAACGGAGACAATAAAATCACCATTGTTGGGTATCCGGGTACCCGACGGGTATGAGAAAAAAATTACCTGTTTCCTACTAGTAGGAATCAATGAAAACACTAGTTAAAACTTTGCACACTACATCAACTTTGAACCAGTCATTCCATTATTTAAAGCCACTATTGTATAATGTGATTTTGACACAATGGCTTGTCCATTTGACATATTGACGTTTGTGAAAAAAAACATAGCAAAAAGAGGGTACACTTGGGTTCTGAAAGTTGATGCAGTGTGGGTAATAAAGCATACTCTATGGTAAGTCAACCATCCTGATATTTGAGATATTGACAAAATGAATAATTTGGAGGCACTTCTGCCAACTCCACCATTCCTTAATTGATCTTCAACTCTCTACATTTAAACATCATTCAAAGTAATGTTTTACCAATGCTGGTAGCAGCTTCTCTTCCATCAGAGCAGAATATGCCAACACATCTGCCCTCTCTTGGTCCGTGAGTCCTGCATCTGCGTTGAAATTGTGTTCCTTGAGGTAATCTATGACCTTCTCATCTGAGTCCTTGACAACATCCCCATTGGAACGAAAGATTGGATAAAGAGCTGTATTTTTTTTTTTCAAAAGCAAACAAACCAGATACATTGGTCAAGCGACTTACAGTAAGTTCATGATGTATTGAATCCATGTTCTTTTTCATTTTTTTTTTTTTCTCGTTACTGCAATACAGGTTCAGAATATGATGTTGTATACCTAGCATGATCAGCATATTGTCTCTAAGAGTACAATTAAAAAAAAAAAAAAAAAAGGAGAAATATACATCACATGATGATGCCTGTGTTTAGTGAAAGGCAAAGTTGCAATGACTCGGACTCGGATTTGAGTCGACTCAAGTCGCCTTGTTTATGATTCGACTTGGACTCGAGTGATAACATCAATGACTCGACTTGGACTCGAGTCAGCGACCGAGTGACTTAACTCATCTTTTTTTTTAGTATTTGACTAGAGTAAAAAATTTAGCCCGCCGATTTCTTTGTCACTATTTTTGTTTCTGCCATTGTAATTCGTAAGTTAAACTATGAACCTGATGCTCATGTGTTGCAAGCACTGTGCTTTGTGTAATATTTGACTCAAGTCAAAATTTCAGCTTGGGGCTTTCTTTTTCACTGTTTGTTGTTTGCAATTTCAACCATTGTAACTCTTTAAGTTAAACTACAAACCTGATGCTTATGCATTGTAAGCACTGCACAGTGCCGGAAAGTATCAAATGTTTAACTAGTACGCAGAGTAGGTGCGTAAAGTATGCTCAACTTTTTGGTACCATCCCTATTAGAAGTATTTCCATGTTCTGGTGATTGTACCACAGCTTTACTACAACAGAACTAGTTTGTGCAAATGGTTTCTTGCATTTGATATTAATATCTAATAATGTACAAATAATTCGAGAGAAATGGAAGAAAATGAAAGCCTAAACCATGGCCACTATCTCATTTAGTCTGAGTTCCTCAATGAATTTTTTGAGTGGCTCTCGGAACTTAACTGATCATTTTGAACTATATGCTACTGTATGATGATTTATACCGTGCAGATGTGATATAAGGTACAGAAGTGATGTACTGTACATCTAGTACTACTCACAGAAGTCAATTAATAGAAATGTGGGGCTTGGTTTATTTGCTTGTTCCCTCCATAGCACACCTACATCTTAATGTCAATGTCAAAAATATGAGAGTTGTGAATGAAGGGACATGATGGACAGGTATTTCATGTTTTGAGCTCACTACTGAATGAAGAGGACTTACAGTAAAGGCTAAGAGCAGTCCTCCTAAACGTTTTTTAAGAATAGCTAATTCAGTCTGTTATTCTCCAACGAATACTTTTTTTTGATCTTTCAGCATAGAATAGTGCATACAACGAAAAGTAAAGGAGTTTCTCAAAATTTTACCATTTTAGTGAGGGAAATATTGTCACATGATCAACAAATACCATTCATGAAATACGGTTGACTACACTAACTCAAATCTGAATGACTGAATTTTAGATTTACCTTTGAAAGAAGAAATTTCTGATTTTCTGAGAATAAATTTCTTAGACCACTAGTGTGATCTTCTTTCATTTTCTTAAATGAAAAATGTGTTTCATATGTTTATCTATGCACTGTACTTGTCACTTGCATACTTTTGTCAACAGTGCAGTATTTGTAAAAGGTGATATGAGACAAAGAATGTATGCAATTTCTGTTCGTCATTACATATTAGGGTATCACAACAATTAAAGCACCTGATTGGCACTATTTTGTGTTTTTCTTCTTTTTTTTTTATTGAGGGGTTAAATTGGGTGTACCACCAATTCATTAGTCTTTTTTAAACAAATGACATCTAAGAAACTCCAAACTTAAACCATCTCACAACCAGTCAGGTCTTTTCTGTCCAAAACCTAACTACAGACATTGCCATTAAGATGTTTATGCATGTGTGTATTGGCACAATTTGCAATTTTTCTGGACCAGCTAAGCCCACATAAATTTGCAATTTTGCTGCTTAATATCCCTGCTTTAACATTTTGCCAATAGGTCACTAACTTCATTTTTGACTTGAAAGTGACTTGATAAATGATAACTCCTGACTCAAAATGACTTGTCCAATTATTTTGGAATTGACACAACTTGACTCGACAACTACTGCTGACTTGACTTGACTCGATCTGTAATGTGGATGACTAGATAGACTTGTGACTCTAGCTCAAGTTGACTCGTTTTATTTCTGATGAAAGGAACTTTTACATAATTGGGCAAAACAAGCAAAGAAATACTCCCCAAATGTTGTGGATTGTCCTAAGAAAAGAGTTAATCAGTTTACACAAGTTTAATATGACCATTTTGACATTTCTAGCATTTCTGTTATTTCAGAGAGTCTGGGGAAATGCACAATCTAACCATCTATGAAGCAGAAAAAGTACCATGATTGCTTTTGCTGCTGAAATCTTTAGCAAAAACATTAAGTTTACAAATAAATTAATACCTGCTGGACCATCTGCAGCCCATGCAGGCTTACATACAAGTGTCAGTCAGCGCCTCCTAAAAACACCTGATATAGCAAAAACACTCAAACCACCAAACAAACAAAAAAATGCCAGAATTATGCTCTTCATTGTATTGTAACTTTGCATTGTAATTTGTTTGTTTTATCACAAGCACATGTATAATGTGAAAGAAAGTCCTTTTGTCCCCCCAAAAAGCCACAAGAGGCTTAACCATATGGAGGACGTCGTGAAAACAAACCAAGTAAATGGAAAAGAAAATGAAGAGAAACATTTAAACTTTCAAAGTAC
This sequence comes from Stichopus chloronotus, assembly GCA_021234535.1. NCBI lineage: Eukaryota > Metazoa > Echinodermata > Holothuroidea > Aspidochirotida > Stichopodidae > Stichopus > Stichopus chloronotus. The sequence goes on from CM037836.1 coordinate 6,397,870, forward strand.
TGTAATCTTTCTTTCAACTTTGTGAATGAGGATCAAGGTGAAGTACTGTAAATATAACCTATTGGTCTTACTTCAAATCCTTTGTAGATTCTCTTTGGTCATTAATCATACAGGACAAAAGCATAATTTCAGCATCTGACAAAGTGTTGTGTTTTACAAAGTGTTAGCACAATTTGTACCACCCTATATATGACAAAAGCATGATGCATGTATGCTAAAATATAACAATGTGATAAAATTTTTATTTTTGACCGATATGTGCCAACCGGATGAGAAAAACAAAGAACTATGGGTGTACCTGTCAGGTTCTTCCACAGCTTTCTATCTTTGTGAAACTTCACTGGAGCATCTACAAACTGAGCATAAGTCTGAAAGAACAAAGAAAAGAGGCAACGTATTTCAGCGGAAGACAGATAACTCTGCAAAGGTGGAGTTACAACTGACTTTATCATTGCAGCGGAAGGAGGCACAGTACATATAAATACTGTAGTGCAAGAGATACAGATGGATCTGCAGTGACACTTGCACTGGCAACAGTCATTCAAATTTATTCCCTTCAAAAGTTGGGGGTTAATCTGGATTGTACTGTTTAGAAAGGTCAACTGGTGTCCTTACCAATTAGGCCAACCATCCCAATTTTCTCAACACTGAACATTGCTGATATACTGTTTTTGCATGGGCAGTAAAAATGTATTAACCCAAAGTTATTAATAGTATCAGGCAATCAGCATCACAAATAGAGCGCTTCTCTTCAGTAACATGGTCTCCTGCACCTTTCCACTCCCCCTCCCCCAGGCCCTCGCAAAAAATTAATAAAATTGGGAACAATTTGTGACATGTATAGCATTTTTCAACAAAGGAATTTTCCTGAGTTAGTGGTGCATTTCCATGCCCTGCATTTAGCTCTTTGCACTAACACTATGGTTTTTTTTTCCAGTTTTGCTCCAGACACACATAAGAAACAGTATCAGATTTCAAACACCATCTTGTTATGCTACCAACTTGTATCCATCTATGACCAGTCTGCAGCAGAATGTGGAGTAAATTAAATACAGTATGGTGCAAACCAACTGAGCAACAAATACAGATGCATTCCTAAAATTGTCCACATTTGCAGGCATTTAAATTAAGTTCCAGCCTAGGCTAGAACCAAAATTTAAATTTTAGAACTGAGCTAGGGGGAAGAGGGCACCATTTCCCCACAGTATCACCCATCCTCAGATCAGTCTCCAAAAGTTACGTCCCAATCCCACTTTCACTGTTCAGAGAAATATGGCAGCCCTACTTAAATAGCATGACATGTAGCAATATCTAGCATGGAATAACCATATTGAAAGTGAAGCTTCTTATCTGTATTAGTGTCTGTAGTGCAGAGAAATTTTAAACACGACTTACAAGCACAGGTTAGGCCTATCATTAGCCTAGCTTTTTTTTTCTGCCAATGTTTAAAATGCATTACCATAATATTAAGACACTTCATATTAATCGACGGGAGGCCCCAGTCTCCTCTAAGACAATCCATCTCCATAGTGCTCATCGTCTTTCAACTGTTCACGGTCTATTTAGTAGAAGGTTATCATTCGCCTCAGATTCAGAGACGAGTCTGACCCGCTTAGCGCTAAGTAAACCCCTAGTTGCCTAATTTTGGGCAAAGACCGGAGTTCTTGTGGATCTGGTCCCTGCAGCAATAGCGCTACATACTGCATATGCACGCGTGTACGTGTATGTCTAGCATACAGATTCCATACCGGATTGAATCTAGCAGGCAAAATATAGCGATTTGGTCTTGCCTGAGGCGATGGGCGCCGGTGATGACGTCATGATCGATCACAGCAATGGTATGATCGACCCGTAAAGGGATAGTGCGTTTAGCATATACCAACATGGCATACGAAGAAACCATTCAGTCTCGCCAATAAACATCTTCAAGAGCTTCATCTCCTCAAAACATAATGCATGTGTTGAGTAACAGAAGATGCATCCCTTGAATTTTGAAAAGTTTGGGTGAACAAATTATTGTTGAGCATCATATGACTGAATTCAGTTCTATCTGTGAGAAACTTATTTCTTGAAGAGAAGGCTACTGTCCTTCCTTATTTTGAATAATCCGTCATTCTACTGTTACAAACACTGGCTTTAAATCTATGGTTGTTTTCTGCACAACAAACCTCTTATTTCCCTTTAAAGACGTGACCGCCGTTTAACGACGCCATTCGAAGTACGAGAGTGTATCCTCCAGTATTTAGCCACTTTCCCAAAAGGTGGGAGCTAGCGACGGAGGACCTGCCCAGCTCAGCAGCCCACTAGCTGTAAGCCTACCGAGCGTCATGTAGTGGACCATAGGTGAATCGGACAACAGGAAATTGAAATCACCAAATAACCCCCTCAGCACCACTGTGAACAGCTTCAGTTTACTGAACAAGTAATTTAGAGTCCCAAGAAAATTTCCAAGTGGTTCCACCGGGATTTGATCCGGGGAAGAAGTGATCATTACAAGTGACACGTAGCCTATTCCAACCACCAAGCCACCCTTCCACGATCGAAATTGGCATAAAAACAGTAAAACGTAGAAATAATATTTGAAAATTAACGTTAAGCCTTACTGAATAAATGTACATGTTTCACTGATGTATACTACTGAAGTCGTTGCTCCTTCGGTACAGTGATCGAGGTTTAATAACAGCTCTCTGATCGGTATCGGAAATTGTAGTTTTTGTTTAGTTTAGTTATTAAAGGGGTCAGAAAGGCCAATGTCCTCATAAAAAGACCCTGAAAGAACAGACATCCTCAATTGAAAAACAATGAAAACCTCACACAAGGCTGCCGCAATTCAAGTGCATTCTTGAAGGCATTAAAGTACACGTGACATTAAAACACATTTTGGAGTATTGACCGAATTTGTGAAAATGTTAAAAGTAGTCACAATTTTCATGAAAATCCATCCAACATTAACCATAAATTTCTCTTTTACAATTGAATCATGAATTAGCATAAGCCAAATATGCAAATTTGTGACGTCCAGTGAGGGACTCACCTGATGTGCCTTATGTTGACCTTTGTTTTACTTAACTTTTTTTTTACTTTACTTTACTTTACTTACTTTACTTTACTTAACTATTTTCGAGGACAACTGAAAATTTCACATGCCCTGAGGGTTTTATTTTGGAAGCACGTGTTACCTTCTTTAGAAATGTTGATATCACTTACCATTGTGAAGCCCACTTAAGAGATAAAATGTAAACGCCTAACAAAAGAAATACTGACACTGTGCTACACCTTACATCATCTGTTTTGCATTTTCGTCAAACTGTGAAAAGCCATATCTCAAAAACGGTAATAGACAGGAACAAAATTCCAACGATCACTCAATATTTCACTCTGCAACTTCTGAATGAAGCTAACTCTTTTTTAGATGCGTGTACGTTTCACTTGGTCTTTAAAGGTTGTGTGACATGACAAAGACACTTTAGAGTATTGGATGCATTAGGCTTTGAAAATGTTGAAAATTATCACAAATTCCATCCAAATCCGTCAAAGATTGACAAATTTGCAGGCATATTAGTTTCTCACAGCTGTGTCTTGAATAAACATTGGCTAAGTATGCAAATTTGTGACGTCAAGAGATGGACTCCCAAGATATGTCTTATGGTAATCAATTGCTAATGTAACGTTTATTCAAGGACATTTAAGAATTTTATATGCCCAGAGGGTTTTATTTTGGAAGCATGTACTTTTTCCTTCAAAAATACGATATCACTTGCCAATGTGAAACTCAGTAATTAAGTAATTAAGAGGCAAAACATATAGAGTTAACAAAAGAAAAACTGACATTGTACAACACTTACGTCATCTGTTTTGCATTTTTTTTTCAAACTTTGATATCTCATAAACGGTAATAGATATAGACAAAATTTCAACGGATTTCCACTCAAGGTTTTACTTTGCAACTTTTGAATGAAGGGTACTCTTTTCTAGAGGCATGTTACACAACTTTTAACACCCATAGACATCACCACAGAGTCTAGCAGACCATTCCATCCGTCCACAATTCTTTGTGAGAAGAAGTTTTTTCTATCATCCAGCCTACAGCGCATCTTTTGAAGCTTAAATCTGTGACCACGAGACCTCCTTGAATTAGATCACTGAGAAAAAGTCATCGAAAATTATCAACACCGTGAACAATTTTAAACACTTGAAGCAGATCAACCCTAAGACGTCTAAGCTCATGGGATGTAAGAAAGAGTATTTTTAATCTGTTATGATAACCAAAATTTCTTATGGAACTAATCAATCTATCAACTATTTCCAAAATTAATTTGTCCTTTGAAAAATAGGGATTCCAAGCCTGCACAGCATGCATACTCCGGATGGGGCCAAACCAACTGCTTGTAGAGCCTCACAACAATATCCTTATGAAGAAATTTGAAGTTCCGTCTAATTATACCTAGAATTTGGTCCCTTTCCTAGCCTCTGTACACTGCCTAGAAAGTTTAACAGAGGAATCTACAAAAATGCCAAGATCTCCTACTTCTACAAGATCTACTAGCTAGAAATGGTAATCAAATGAGCAAGATATGAAAAAATTCCAACTGGAATTACAGATCTTCCAACTCTCGTTCCGACAGTTTTTTTTTTTTTTGGGGGGGGGGGGGAGGTGACACACCCGCCACCAGCTCCTGCTCCGTCGCGACGTCCCTGACTATCACTAATGATGCGACCTGAAGAATGTTGAAGAGGAGCAACACTATCCTTGACATAGATCCGTTTAGACCAAACATATTAGAAGAGATCCCTTGGGTTGCCTGTAATATTTGAAGCAATATCATGCTCAAAGGCAAACTTAGCACTGGAGATCGAACGATACACAGCAACTTCCTATCTCTTACAATTGTTAAAGTCAGTAGCAGACCCAGAAGAACGAAATAGTCTCAACATATTACGCTTCTTTTTAATAGAATGAAATACCTCCCTAGACATCCAGGAAGGTTTACTTCTTCTAACCTGGCGTCTTCTCCAAGGAACAAAGGTTTTCACAATATAATTAATCTTATCAAGAAAACAATCCCAAGAAAACCTAGTACTGTATTTATAAACAACCCTAGAGACTAACATGGCCGCATTGCGGCGTCACGTGATCAGTGTTTTGACTAACTTAATTTTCAGTGCTAGAATAATTTTGATTGGTTTGTAGTCAAAGACAAGCACACAGTAGCGTTGGATGAAAACTGCCTTGTCAGTCAACCACTATATTATGGTGTTTTATACTTTCTTGTCGTTATGCTAGAAGGATTTTAAATCATATGGCAGAGTTTACCACCTGAAACCTGTTTATTTTCCCAAACTGTCTGAGTGATGCATTGTATAGACATGCTAAACTTTTGGACTTGAAATATTGATGATTTTACCTTTTTGTGTACGAAAGCAATCACTTTAACGAACACAAGAAATTGTTGACTTCATCACGCTGTGTTAGGGGAGTCCCAGCCAAATATCGGCTACAGAAATTCAATATTCTAAATGTGGTCTTAAGTAATTTTAAGAATTTGCGTCTTAGGGTGAGAACTTGGGTTGACTCGACGGTTAAATTGCGTCCAGCCATCCAGGACGCAGCCCCCTACCCTATGATAAAAGCTGGTTGACATACCCCACTGCGCCAATGATCTTTTTGGGAGTTACGGATACCACCTGATCTGATCAGTTGAGGGTTTTACCCCTTCCCCCTCTTGATTTTTTTTTCTGCGCATGCACACTGGCATTGGCAACGTACTTAACGTGACAAAGCCGAAAACACAATTTGTGTCTGTGACCTAGGCCTATGAAGAACTAGTATAGTTTCGTCCTTCATGTAGGCCTTTATACTAGTTTATATATTGCCTGTATACCAGTACTAGTTTTGTTGTGTATTTAAATATTTTTGAACAAGCCGTTCGCTGCCTTTCCCGCTTTTTCCTAACGACGACATTTTTTCTGTCATCCAAATATCAAGATCGTGTCTTCTTAACTCTGGCTAATGGTGATGCGCTTAACTTTCTGTTGCCATGGTAGCCATCGCATTCGCAGCAAAAAAGGGGTCACCTTGGCCGTTAAGACTCTGCCAGTAATGATGACGACACCATAATTCTGCTACGATCTTCTGAAATATAATTAATTCCTGCATATGATGACCACCACTGTTAACAAAAACAGTTAATTTTCTTCGGAAGTGCGACGCTAAACGGGTAAACGCAAGTTCAGTGATAACAATATTTTACATTCTCTCAAGCTAAATTCTGCATTTCCATCTGTATTTCTCTTTACTTATCTACAATTACAGTACTTTTATAACTATTTATTGTTATTATTATTATTATTACATCGTCTTTATTACATCAAAATGTCATCAATGTCATCAAAATGTGTTATGACGTCAAATCATGATCATCGTCTCTATCTCTCAACGAGACTTAAGTTGTGAAGATCATTCACATCCTATTCTCCCCTACATCCTTCTACCAGGCCAACTGTCACCCATCTCACGCTTTCTTCCACCTATCGAAGTGCTATTGTTTGACAATTTTTTTTTCTCATCAAGGTGGCTATCAATTACAAAAGTAATCGATGCACGAACTAGCTCTTCTTCGTCATGCAATGGACTGTTGCAGCAAACTACGTAAGAATTGTAATCGCCAGAGAGTAAAAATATGTTGCAATGGCATAACTTTTCTGGAAATATAATTTCTCGGAAAACAAGAGCCCAAGGGCACTCTGGTTCCTTGCACAGATGGAGAGCATATACTGTAATGTTAAAAATGAAGTAAAAGGGAGCATATTGCATTATTTTGTACGATAGCCTACATGGTCCATTTCTGACCATGAACTCTCACTTTTGTAACATAAAATCTGTAGAGAGAGAAACATATTTCATGCTTCTATAAAATGGCCCATTTTAGACATTGGACCCCAAACATGACAAACATGCACCCACATGGAACCACTTCAATAGCACTAATGTGACCAACCATCAACAGTGTCACATACAATCTGTAAGAGAAGAAGTATTTTGCATGATTTCACAACAGCCTAGGGGCACTATGGTTCCTTGTATTTGGAATATACATACTGTAAAATGATATGCCTGAGTTCATAAATATCAAAGAAGCCATTTCAATTAATGCAATGAATTGAAGATGTTGATTTCTGCAATATACAACAATATCCCATTCATTTTTCAAAACACAAACAGCTGTGAATCTCTGATTTCAAGAAGGGGGCTCTGCAAATTGCAATATAGCTTATCCCATCTATGCCCCTTCAAAGTCCACTAAACTGATAGCATGCCCTGGAGGGAACTACTGGTGTCTAGTTTAAACTGGTAAGAACACCAACTGACTTATTTTCTTTCATTGGTACCTGCCCACCTCACTAATTGAAAAGACACTTACATGAATGCACACATTAGCACTCAGGCACGAGGAGGTAAACTGATCCAGCCAAAAATTGTCTGGCGTGACCACCTACAGTAGTGCAAACAACACTGCTTCTTTTTCATTTGATCAAGAAACTGCTACCTAAAGCAGTACTTCCATGATGCACTGGAGGGGGACTGATGGTACATATGAGCATCCATAGCATAACAAGGTTTTCAGACTTTTGCCCCCAGTTCCCCCAGATGACCTTTGACCTCCACCAAAAACAATAGGGCACACCTTCTCAATATGGCGAACCTACATACTAAGTTTGACTTTCATCTGACTTTCCCCTATTGAGTTACAGCGTACCCAAGCAAAAAAGACTTTTGCCCCCAGTTCCCCCAGATGACCTTTGACCTCCACCAAAAACGATAGGGCACACCTTCTCAATACGTAAAACCTACATACCAAGTTTGACTTTCATCCGACTTTCCTCTATTGAGTTACAGCATACCCAAGCAAAACAGACTTTTGCCCCCAGTTCGACCAGATGACCTTTGACGTCCACCAAAAACGATAGGGCACACCTTTTCAATATGGCTAAACTACATACCACGATTGCCTTTCATCGGACTTTCCCCTATTGAGTTAGAGCGTACCTAAGTAAGTGTCACAGATGCACACGCACACACATGCCAACCTGACGGCATAGGTTCCTTTGCTGACTCAAGGAACCAAAAAAAACGACTGCAATAGATGCAAAATATTGCACCAGATTTTGTCTAAGCCACGTGGTAATTGAAAATTTCACCTCAATCTACCTGACATGCATTACCATTTTTCATAGATTGATTTTTCACACAAATTGAGGAAATGTAGACAAGGTATCCCTATTTCAAGGCTGGGTACATGCAACTCAATATAGTACACCCAGGAAGGGCCGTTTCCGGCCATGGGGGGGGGGGGGGGTCGGGAAGGAGTTTGAACAGCTTAAATTTCTTGTACGCAACTAATGGTGGCCCTCCTTACTAGCCCTCCTCTCTCCCCATTTTTGTTTTCGTTCCGTTGAGCCTGATAGCACTCTTGTTGTGAAAACTGCACCCCCCCCCCCGCTCCAATATAAAATTCTGGATCCCCTCCTGATAAGATACTCGTAGTGTTCAAAACGATTTTGGTGGCGTTGCTACTCAGTTGGAAAAAAAACTGAAAGCCAGTCAGAACTTGGGGAATTTGAGACCTTCACACCCCAACAGATATGACCCTAGCTGCAGATATGACCCTAGCTGCAGATATGACCCTAGCTGCAGATATGACCCTAGCTGCAGATATGACCCTAGCTGCAGATATGACCCTAGCTGCAGATATGACCCTAGCTGCAGATATGACCCTAGCTACAGGTCTGCAATGTAATAGTTTAGGCACTAATGATCAATTTTTGGACATTTTGGCACCCCCATCTCCTTGGACCCATCACTGGTTCCTCCTACGCTCTCACATTCTCAGATTATCGTTATCATTTAACCAGAAAGCCAAAAGGCATTGTGGTTTCGATGATTCAATTATGAGTACAGTATTTTGAATCTGGCATATTGCATATTGTGTGGATATGTTGATCCCAAATGATTTTTGACCTCTAACATAATCAATAGGCATCTTGCACCCAATAAGGTGGATCTGAAAATCAAATATGATATCTGTCCAAGCTTCCTTTAATGTTTACAAGGTTTCCACAACTTGACCCCAGTTGACCCCAAATGATTGTTGGCCTCAATGGAAAGCAGTGGGCTAGTTTTGCTCAATAAGGCACAGTTTCAAACTCCATATCAGTTCTGCAGATGCTTCTGTTCTTGCAATATCATGTTCAAAAGTTGTAATATACCTGATATGACAGAGACAAAAACACACAGCTTTTTCTTCTTTACCTTATTTATTTTAAAATAATTAATCTTTTGACTCTTTGAACATGTTTACACTCCTTGTTAACAGCTTTTGCTGCAATGCAGAACTGAAAAATTTTCAACTTTGTTGCATTTTGCATCTTGCATCTCGACAAGGAGCATACCTCAATGTTTCATGATTTTAAAGTTATCATATTCTTAGTTATAATAAATAATTTGTACTTAACTTTTTAGCATCATCAAATTTCAAAATCATACGTATGTCTTGCTGTGATCCAAAGTATCACCAAAGGCATACACTTTCTAAAAAATGCCCTCAACTTTTCAAGAAATTAAACTGAAATACTATCATACAATAGCCATGAATATGCTGAAGTCTGCAATTTGACAAACAAAAAGCTGCCCTTGAAAGTTGCTTCTCCATTTGGCTTTTTCAATAATACAAATGTGAGTGGTCTAGTTGCTATTAAAGTGATTGCGTGTGTATGGAAAAACCAGAAGGATAAGATTATGCCTGATCTTAAATGTCATGTGACATGCATCTAGAAAAGAGGCAGCTTCATTCAGAAGATGTGAAGTGCAACCCTGAATAAACATCTGTTAGAATCGTGTTTATATCTATAACAGTTTTTGAGATATGACTTTTCCAAGTTTAATGAAAATGCAAAACAGATGACACAAAGTGTTGCAAAAAAGGCAGTATGTCTTTTGTTAGGTCGCTCTATTTTGCCTCTTCATTACTGGGTTTCACATTGGTAAGGGATGTCGATATGTTTGAAGAAGAAAACAGAGGTGTCTAAAATGAAACCCTCTGGACATATAAAATTCTCACTTGTCCTTGAAATAACTTGCAAGTAAACAAAGGACAAGGTAAAGGATATCATAGGAGTCCATCTCTTGATGTCACAAATTTGCAAACTTAACGAAGGTTTGTTCATGATGCAGGTGTGAGACAGGATTTCACCTGTTTTCCCTGTTTTTCCTCTATTTTGTCAATATTTGATGGATTGTAACAGACTTTGTTGTTATTTTCGTCCTTTCCAATGATTAATACACCTAACACTCCAAACCGTCATTTTCATGTCACGCAGCTTTTACGTTTTTCTTTATTTTTATATGTAAACGCAAGGTTGTTCATGGCTGAAATATTTCATTCAATGAACCAAAATGACAACTAACTACTTTGAAAAGCAACAGTAATGGCATAAAAACATTGAAACAGAAATTGTCTTCGAAAATCAACGATTCCCATTATAGGCACCTACATAATGAATAAGCAAGAGTGCAGGTCTCACTGGTGTATGAAAAAACATGCTACTCAAGTCGTAGCTCCTTGATCAGTATTGGTAATTGTAGTATTTAGTGAAACATTCACTGTACTTCACAAAAATTGCACAGACTGATTGCCTCATTAAAGCTCAGCAATCAAGTGTTTGTACCAACTGAATATTCACTTGTTGAAAGAAACACATGGTTAAGATGAAAACTTTCAACCACTATATTCATATATATATTCATAATTTTTGTCATAATGTTAAAAGGATTTGAAATGATATGGCAGAATTTATCATTTGAAACCTATTTATTTTCTCAAATTGTCTGATCCGTGCAAGTGACAGACATACTTAAGTTTTGTTTGTGAAATTCTGTTATCTTTCCATTTTGTCCACACACGCAATCACTTTTAAAGCTTTTGTGGATACCATCTGTAGTGTATCGTGAGGCTCATTTGTTCTGTGCTTGTGTGCACCCTTCGTCCTACGTGAATCTTGATTAGAGATAGATAAACGGCAGGCAACCAAATCAGCGTGTTAATTGTCCGTTTTAATCAACTTCACCAAGTCCAGAAATATAATACCATCTCCGGAATCCCCACTGAAGAATACATTGTCTCAACCTGCCAGGAATCCTATTTGTTGTTTCCACTTCGTTGCACTCAGCGAGATTCCTCACATCTGCTTCTGTTTCATCTTTGTTGGCGTCTTCTTACTCTGAGGTGATTTAGATGGAGAGTTCTTTGGAGATTTCCTTGGTGTTCTACTACTGCTACCTCCCCGGGCTCTCTCAAGCTGCCTGTGTTTCAAGTTTTTGGCCTGAAGGCCTGATACCGGAAGGTTGAAGGCAATGAAAAATGATAAAAGACAAGGCAAAGAAAAATTTCATATTTTAAAGACTTTTAATTGTCTAAAGAGGAATAAGACACAATTTTACCAGCAGTTTCCACCAAAAATAATGGCTTCATATTAATCAATATGACAATAGGGCCTTAAGTAAAAGTTTTTCACTACTAATTACAAACCCCAGTCACCCCTTCTCAGACTCTCCTTGATTCCCAACTCAGATTCTGATGACAAACCCTGCTCATTAAGATCCAGTTAAAGGTGACAAATTCAAACTTGTAAGGCCCCATCTACACAGTGATCATACTTTTATTCAAAACATCATCATACATCTGTATGACGATGTTCATGACCAAATGTGCAAACGTGTAGACAGGCTCACCAACAAAGTTGCACAACATCCAACTTGTATGAAGGTGATCATATTTTTAGCTACATGTTTCATATTTCCAACAAATTTTCAAAACATTTGTGTACTTTTCTGTCTACTCTTATCATTTGTAAATTATGTATGGTCCTGGCGGCAGAAATCGCAGCCTGACCTCACATATTACTCCATTTCAGGGGTGTTCAACTAAAATACAGCAGTTTAGGACATATAAAAAATTGACAAGTGTGGGACTGGTTCACATGGCACATGAACACTGCACACACAGGTACAAGGTAATGCATGCTTCCAAGTCCAACACGGAACAATTTCATACATTTGTAAGAAGATGACCACAGACAAGTAGATGCATCTTAACAGTTTTGGGTAACTTGCCTTAATAAGGAGGAATCCTTATGGGATGAAACAGACCAGAATATGTAAGATTTAATTGTGATTTGTCCTTTATTACATCAGATGCTTTGTGCAATGCCAACTTACCCTGCACGTGACACACCTCCACATCGCTACCGATGGACCGGAAAAAGTCGATCCAGAGAATCTGTTTGTGACTGAGTCGGTCTCCGGGGCCTTTTACCTCCGACATCTGTGAAAGTTTAGGGAGCAACGTTTAAAGGAGAAGAAACACTGTCATTATATCTATGTGACATAGAAGAGACGCTCATACAAAATGACCCCCTTGAGAGACAAGGAAAAAAACTTAGGTACATATTTTAAGGGAATGACTGACGATGGCAGTGTGATGCCATCATCAAACATTTTTCACTTCATATTTTGGTGGAAGAATGTTAAATAAAATGATGTAACATAACTTAATGTACTGTCAAGTAATTTTATGTAATACTTAAACAACAATAGTGAATCTGACATTAACTGAAGCTTTGTTACCATGGTTACATCATTTACAAGGTCTTCACTGTTTTGACCTCTGGTGACATCAAACGACATTTGACCTTTCCCAAAAGCATTCCCAGCTGAGATTTTGTTGACAAGGTAAACATGAACCCCATGCAAATTTTACATACTGTTCTATTGAGATATAAATTTTCAGTGAATCACAAACATACAATGCACACACATACATACCAACACATACACAGTCTGCCAAGGTTCCTTCTGCTTTCTGGAAGGAATCAAACTTAAAATTGTGATTTACAATTTGCTAGCTAGGTCCTGCAGGGCACTTAGCTCTCTCACCTTGAATGATCTTGTCTGTGTATTCCAGACCACCAAGTCGGGCATACCTCCCCTACAGTGTCTGTGACTTCTTAGGAGGCGTTCAGCGGTGGCACTTATGAACTCTCCACCCATGCAGCCAATCAAGTCCTGATTCCAAAAATAAATATGAGATTATGATGTATACAAACTATATGAGATTGTTCTTTTGACCAAAAAGACAAACCAACATAATACGGTGGAATCTGCTAAGACAGAATACAAGTAATAAATCGTGACAAAACTGTTGAAACTAAAGTTTGTTCTACTTGTCACAACCATTTACCTCAGATGGAGTAATAGTATCATATGTGTGAACATACTCAACAGCTTTTGAGAGACAGGATCTGCTAACACACACCTGATGGTCACAGGCACAGCATCATCTCAAAATGCACTGCTTTAATCATTTATCTGTATTTTTGTACTGTATATACTGTGATTTTTCTGTAAGCATAATGGCACTTTGGTGAATGGCACATATAAATACTATCTATTACAATTATTGATTATCTTCTCATTTCCATAAGCACTTTTCTTCAGAAACTCAACACGATTTGATTAACCACATCTTAATGATTTTGGTAAATACATGAAAATTAGTTTCTGACTTGTAATATCTGTCAAGAATACAACATAGATAAACATAGATAACGTAGACAACATTCCCCTCCCTAACCCTCCAATTTATTTCATCTAATTTCCTGAATGGCATCAGTTCATAGCTAGAAATATTGCCTATTAACAGCATGCCTGTATTTGCCAATGAAGTGTTACCTTGGCCTCTTCTAGAGTAAGGATGTCCCAGTTTATCCCTGCACACGCCTCTCCATTATGTTCTGTCCAAATTTGCTCCAGCCAATTTTGCAAAGCCTCCTCATCACTTTCTTTCAGCATTTCAAGCTTCGTTCTCAGTGCTTCCTCTCGATTTGGGAAAAAATCGTGTGTCCTCAGATCCAGAGGCCCAGACTACGAAGGACAATGAAAGAATAATCTACATCAAATTTCATCATGAAGAGACTGGTTCGACATTACGTCCCAAAAGTCTCCTGATGCCTTTTATGATCATCTCTTACAATTTTTCATTCGGTCCTAAACGTGTCACCAAAATCTCAAGAGGGGGGAATGACTTCCATGAAACTCTGCCTAAAAGCAGGGTAAAGTTGGAGTGAAAGGAACATTTGAAACGTACCTATATACAAGTTTAAACTTAGCACTTCTCCAACACTTAGAAGGAGCTAAATTGATCCATGTGTATTATTGACTTCAGCCAAGTGTTCTTGTACTTAATGAGACACATCAGTGTCCTTACTGTGGAATCTCTCAGACCTTTCCCCATACTATTAATGTATATGTTTACATCATTTCTGCAAAACCTAAATGCGAAGCTTCTACCAACCAAAAAGGGATGGGCTTCTTGGAAATACATGTAGTTCACCTGTCTATAGCAGTGAGGTATCTCTAAGGTTGAACCTTTGAGATAATGTATCTAAAAGGTTAAAGGAATTCTCCGCCATCGCTTCTTATGTCTCTTCAAAAGATGCAAACATTATTGTAGATAAGTCATCGTTCTCATTTTCAGGAAATATCTCAAAGAATTCGCAAAAGGAATTATTTTAGTAAATATTCGAGGTATGAGCCTGCTGCTAGAAATCAATCGGTTGTGATGTAGTACCGACAAATTTAGATCGAACATTACCCTTGATTTTTAGCTCAAGCTATGGGCTACAGTACTGTTCTGATCTCATACTTGATGATAAAACCTTCCTTTCACCAGGGAGTGGCATAGACCTACCTTTGAAAGCATTGGTCAGAGCTACCTAATTGCTAAGGATTAGTTAAGGATTAGTTGACTTAAATAACGTTGGTCAGTGAATGATATTGAACTGGTAACGACGAATAAAGGATAGGAATACCTTTGAGCTAATTACACAGCTTCCATTCGTTTGGTGGGTCTTAAAGTATAAGCAGCAAATTAAATTAATTAAATTGTATGTCCATCACAATAACAGCCCCTATGGTTTCATGTGCTTAGTATGTTAGTATCTTATGGAATGTATCTTACTGAAAGTATCTAACTGAAAGTAGACATTCATAGGGTTTTCATAATCTATAAACGATAGAGGTTTTGTATCCAAGACCTTGCCAGAAATAGGAAGAGTGCAAAATATGGAAAATGGTTTTTGTCAGTTCGACATCACACATTTTCAGGCTCATGCTGAAGCCCAACTCTCAGAGCATTATTTCACATCTAAAGAAGCTTCCTCTGATAAAATAGTTATGTTTAACTGACAGAACAGTAAAGAATCTCATGTATTATATGAACTATTTTTGTTGGTGGAGAATTCCTTTAAAAATTTTACATCTGTCAATAATGACCTCTCACCTTCATCAGGCTTCTTGTAAGTAATCTCAAACAAGTATACAACAAATGCAAGCTAAGTACAAGCATATCGTTTGGAGACACAAGTGTTCTACAAACTTTATTCCTCTTGACACCTTCCAACTCTACCACAAAGGATATGCTACCAGAGAGGATACAACTTTACTGAAAGCCTACAAGGTGTATCCTACATCCAAACAGAATGTACATAAGGAACAAACAAGAAGCACCAACTTACCTGGTATGGGTAGCTAAACACATCTGGTATATCCATGAAGACTTCATCCCAGAAGAGCAGAAATATCAGAGTAGAGAATGTTGTACCTTCACCATGTTTGCCTGAAATATGTGTGAAGCAAGATCAAGAAATCGGTGAAAATGTTTTTGCATTTCCAAATTTGTGCTCGCATTTCGATGCAAACATGTGTTGCGACACATGAGTCAAGACAAAGGCAATCAACTATCCCAAGGACCCAAAATATTACAAAAGGAAATTAAAATCACATAATTGTCTGGGAAAATAAAAGGATTATTTCTAGCATGACTATCTAATTAGTGAAAATGGTCTTTCAAAGGGAAATGTCTCTGGTTCTATTGGCCCTACTGGACAGATTTTGTGAAATATCAATATACAGAAATACAGAAACTTTCATAGCCTTGCAAATGTTGCCTCCTTACCATGCGTGTAACCATTCCTGAGGTAATAGTCGATCGCCACCTGCTCGACGGAACAAAGCTCGACACCGTCTTCATCCTGCTCATTACTGGCCTCCCTGAAGAAGGTGTTTTTCACTCCTGGTCCAGTGTAGGGCAGAATTTTACCCTGAATAGTGATCTGAAGGTGAAGAAATGAGATAATATCATTACAGGCATGAATATTCACATTCACTTACAAACAGCGATGAAAGGATACAACCAACTTATATGGTCTGATAAGACAGCAATTTAGGTGGAACACACAAAACATATCAACGGTGCATATTTACTAGGTAACCACACAAAAAGTTACACATAGCTGGGTAATGCATACGAAAGAGGAGATGTCAAAGGTCAATTTTAGTTAATTAACTACTGTAATTAGATGTAAGCATCGTCCGATAAGTCTCCTTGTACCTTACTGCATGCTCTCCACAGGTAATATGAATAAAACAAAACACCACACTATAAAGTAATTGAGTCAAGAACCACTTTACCATAAATATTTGTATGCAGCCGTAACTGATGTGTATGTAATTTAGTTCAGACTGTAAATCCTTCCCCAAGCTGTCATAATTAGTCTCCAGTTCATTAACTTCATCACTGCCTAAAAGTGATTATGTTTACTGTAATGGGGGTTGTAGCATACAGATCACCTGCACTGGTTTACCATTAATCAAATGAAGAATCAAGAAACCACCCGTAAATATGCTCATATATGTAAATTAGAAAAGTTGTCACTAACTGAAGGCAAGTCTTTCACAGTCAAGGGATTTAAATTAAATTCTTCCTTTCTCCTTTTGGCTAGCTTCTTGTTGCCAGCAGCACTGAGGATCTTCTCTGCCCTTTGTTCCAAGGCTAACCGGTGACCAGTCTGGACATGTTCATCAGCTAGGCCTTCTAATATTGAATCAAGGGCCTAAAGTGAGAGATGGAATGAACCGAGTATGAAGAGATTTCTTGTTTTATAAGCTAAGCATGCCAAGACATTCATGCTTGTCTTTGAGTTGCATACAATTCTCATACAATATGTTTCTTAAATGTCACATATGAACTACTGTACTTACACACCGACTGGTTAGTTTGCACTGACTTAATCCTAACGATACATATACACAGGCATGGAATGTTATGAGATACAGTATGTGCCAGGATGATACAGAATTAACCCTACTTCAGTGTTCTTTGTGGGGGGTTTCAGAGGGCAGCCCCCCAAGTGAAAACTGCAACCCCCCCTGAAATAGCAACCACCTCCTAAAAATAGAGCCCAAGGACATTATGGTTCCTTGCATAAAGATTATTTTAAGTCAACTGTTGTCATTCAGTCTTAAACCAAGGTTAATCCATAATTAATTAATTAACTTATCACATCCCCATAAAGTTTGAGCCCCATTATGTCCCTAAGAATGCTGATCAGCCAAAGGTACTCAACTAACAGAGTACTAATCTGAAAAACCCATAACACTGTAACTTACAATTTGTGGAAGAAGTATCACTTTGCATAATATAATAATTTATGGGCCATATGGCCCACTCTGAAGTTGGACCCACAAATGTTGAACACTGCAAAGTGTTGTACTAACACAATGCTAATTTGAGAATCCTTCCACATTGTAAAGCAAAATATGTGCAGAAAAGAAACATTTTGCATTATTTGATAAAATGGTCCATATGGCCCATATGGGGCCAATTATTCTGAACAAACAAAAGGAACCACTAACATAGTAGAAACGTAACACAATTTCAATGACCATACAATCTGTAGGAAAAGAGGTCTTTTGCATGATTTCCTAAATTGGCCCATTTGGACCTTGGACCCAAGTATCTTGAATACCACTAAAGCACAACTACCATAATGCATCCATACACCAAATATAAAATTTGTCCAAACTTTATAACTTCAGATACCGCATTAAAAAATTTGTCAGAGTTTTGCTTCCACCAAAAACAACTGGGCATGTATCCTCAATACGGCAAACCGACATACCAAGTATGACTTTCCCCTATCGAGTTAGAGCATACCCAAGCAAGTATCACAGACACACGCACACAAACATACCCTCATGTGCAAACCTGACTGCATAGGTTCCATGGCTAATGCAAGGAACCACGGATCCTGTTCTGCTCAGCCAAAAAAATAAGTTGGCAATCGGCCACTGCCATTTTAAATAGAGTGAGAACTTGTCTCTGAGTGGCACCATTTAGCAGCTCAATGATCAACAATTTCTGGGGGTGCAGGAGAACCTATCTCCTCAAACTACTCCCAGAAATTGCTTGATGATCGCGTACACATTGCTCAGGGGCAATCCCCATCTCTTTAAAACCTGTGCATGGAGAACACTGTTGTGGTAAACAAATTTACCAGTAGATTCTCAGCAGGCCTATGGCACATAATATCCTACCAGTAATTATGCTAGTAGCCTCCCTGCATAGTTATCAATGATTTAATAAGGTAAGCGAGATCATGCTCATAACTTGTTCCATGGTTGCTCTTAAGTGACATTTTATACTGCAAACCCTTTAAAATAAGCATTGCACATATAAATTTTCCTTGTGGATGAGTGATGCATTTACACCTATACAGCAGCGGGCAACACCAAACACACACATACGGAAGAGTAAGATGGCATATGCTAAGACTACTACAGTAGTTATATACCATTTCACTGTAAAATGTAGTAGAAAAAATTACAAACTGCCTCTACTCCCACTCCAATCTGACTGTTATCTCATCTCCAAAACTGACTCTACCATCTCCCATGACTCACTCAGACCTAATGAAATAATACTACCCCCTCAAAGAATACTGACTTCGCCACAAGTTAACTTTATGTGACATTCCCTACAGCAGACCCATCTGATCCTAACCTGTTCTGGATCTTTAAGGTGTTGATCAAGATTCAGGGCCAATCTGTCCCACCTGCTACCCCTGGAATCTTTACGGAATTCACAATGTACGATAGCCCGCTTCAGTTCTTCTACCGCTTCCTGGTATCTCCTCTGCTTCTGGAGGATTTCCACGCCAAGGTAGTGGATGTGTTCGTACACCGACAAGGCGGTGAAATACTGGAGGAAGATCGGTAACGATCGGACATGTCTGTGAGACCAAGAGGATAAACACATCAAAGATTAGTTTCTGGTCAGCAAAAAGTGTAAATTGTACATTATATTAAGCAATGTTACTATACCAAGTTAGAGGTAGATCTATACTTACTCTTTGGTATCTCCATCTTCCAGTAATTCCATCTGAGTTGATCTGGCTGCCTGCCACAGCTTATTGGCTAACTCAAAATCGTTAGTGCTAAGAGCTCCAAGTATGTCATGTTCATACTGCAGAGCCGTCTCATATCTGCAATGGAGCAAATGAAAATTACTTGACAGTGGCGATGAAATTTAGGGGAGGAGATGGTAGAGGAGGATGATGATGACAATGAAGGATCCAGGAAGAGACAGAGGATACAGATCAAGAGAAGAGGATGAGATTCAAGGAGGACCTAGAAGCTTCAGGGAGGATCAAGACAGTTCATGATTTAAAAGATTACGGTGGATCAGGAACAATGAGGATTGTTGAGAAATAGGAACGAACAAAACAATTGAGGAGCAGATAAGAAAGGAGATGGAGCCTCACCTGATGAGTTCTTCTCTGTGTCTGAATATCTTCTTTGTTCTGTTTATTTGGTAAGCTGGGTAGATTACTCTGCCAAAGTTAACCAACATAAGAGCTTGCCTGAAAAGAGGAAAGGAATTTCACAATAAAGTATCAAGAGTGATGCCTTCAGTGCACAGGACATTACAGCAGAGCCAATATCTCTTATCATGTACACTGTATGCTTGACTCGAATGCTGGCATAAATACAAACTGAACACTTACAGTTGATTCTGTCCGCCACTTGCATTTTCTTCGTCATCGGTCATGAGTACCGGGCTGAAGAGGAGACAGATGCGAGTGAAGACAGCTCGATGTTTCTGACAGAGCTTGATGCACGGACCCAGGTACATCTTAGCTCTAAGTGTTAGGAAAAGAAATATTGAAAAGAAATATTGGTCATACTGCAATTGAACAGAGGAGGTTTTTGCCATCCCAAGACATACCTGGAGAAGCATACAATTATCTACATTTCCAACATCATAAAATAATCAACCAATCTATGAGAAATTTAGTTCATAAAATTTCATTTCTCATATGCAGAAATTAGAAATAAAACACTCTTTAATAGTCCATACAAAATTTGGCAAGCTGTAAAGTATGAAAAGGCTTGTGGAAGGTAGATGGATACAATACTCCCTGAAAGTTTTTAAGATCCGACAAACTTTGATAATTCAGCACACATAGCATCCTACAGATTATGAACAGCAATTCATTTTTGAGAATGGGGAAGGGAGGAGGAAATGCAAAATGTAACAGCATGACCCCAGTCATTGGATGCTGACCTAATGGAGTGGCCTAAGGAAAAGGGGTATGCCCTCTCCTTTGAGAAATGTTTGCTTACATAAGGTGTTTACATGAAACAAGTGCTACAGGTATAGCACAGAACCAACATTAGGCTATACATATTCTCATGCAGCTTCTTAAAGTTTAGCATAGTAAGCTAGAAATACATCTAAACAGAGTTGAAAGTGCAGTTGGTGTAGATATACCTGTACGAAGGAAAATATTCTTACCCCAAGATTTATGGGGGATATGATGTATTTCATCCACATCACCCATCTTCAGGAGGGGGATGTATCCCATCCACACCACTCCCACCCCCCTGATTGCCACCCCTACTGGGTATCATTAAATGATGGTTCCTCAAAGCTTTTAGTACCACAGTCCATAACAATCTAAAGAAACCTATCACTCTCCTCCTGCCTGAAGAGTACTGGCCCTAAGACAGGGACAGAGAGTACATCATAAAGACAAGAAATAACAGGCAATGGTCACACCTATGAAATGCAACTATACAGAAGGTTGTTCAAAGGATTAGTTTCTTTCCCCTTTTGATCTGACCAATGGAAGGGCATCAAAAGTAATGGAAACAATATGATTTTCAGCTAACTTTTTTAACATAAACGGCAGCAAACTTGCTCCAAACAGACCCCTCTGCTTCTTGCAGTGTCTCAGGCATGCTGTAACCATGTCTGACTTCTGAGTGCCATCAGGACAAGAAACCTTTAGTTCCCGGATAAGAAGTTTAATATCTGGAGCTGGTAATTGTCTCAAGACCTCTTCCAAATTATCCATCTTGTCCTCTTAAAAGATAAGAAGTACAAAAACTAGTGAAATATAACTTTCTTTATATTTCACAGTAAAATAATCCATAATTGTCAGATAAGGGCAAACTACATAGTTTTGTCCTGGGTCCTACTTTGAACAATTCTTCCAGACAACAAATTCAACCACCATATGATTTTGACCTTAAAAAACACCTCCTCAATCTCATTTACCTCATAAGCAAGTACACACCCTCCAAATTTGAAGCTAATGCAAGATGTGATTCCTGAGATTCTGCAAACATTGGTTGTCTACATTCTACCAAATGGTGATGTCAGATGACCTTTGAGCTTTTCCAAAAGCAATCCCAGCTGAGATTTTTATACGTCCTCCCCACACACCAACTTTGATCTGTCTTGAACCTCTCCTTCAAAAACTAGAGCATTAACAAATGTGCAAAAGCTTTTCACATTATGGCCTCTGATAACCTCATATGACCACTGAACTCCAAGAAAATCATCACAATGTTATTTAATCATAAGGGAGTACAAACCCTATAAGTTCATGTAACCATACTTCCTGAGATACTGCAAACATACTATGTACTATGTACATTTGTCTATGTACTGGCTGCTGGTGACCTCATATGACCTTTGACCCATACCAAAAACAATCCTAGCCGAGATCTTCATATGTCCTACGGACACACCAACTTTCACCAATCTGGAATCTTCCCTTCAAAAAGTAGAGTGCTAACGAGATTGCTGTTACACACACCCACGCACATACACACACACATACACCGAATCAAAGTCACCATCGCATAGATTCCTTGCCTGCCTTCGACAAGGAATAAAAAAAAGATAACACCTCACAGGGGCTCTTGTTGTGGTGAACTAAACAATGAAAGCAGTAATCTATGATATAGCACAAACATATACTTTAGTAGCCCTAATGAGAGGTTTGATTCCAAAACATTTTTGAAAAGACTTAAATCTTTGATTTGATATGCATACCTGCAAGAAAGAGACCCTTCTGGCAAACTTCTTCAGCAATAGGCATCAAGTCTTCAGCTATCCTAGGATACTGAAGCTTGCTAATCCTCAACCAAGCAAGCTTCCGTTGAAATATTCGAATGTAGAGTTGTTGACCTTCGACTGTAATAAGACAGCAAAGTTAACCACAAAACTGCAATCAATTGATTTAACAAGAGAAGTCATCTTTGTCCAGTTGAAAAAAAATTTCAATTATACCAACCTCTTTCTTGTAAGTCATTATCTGTCACATTTTAGGAAATCTAATTCACACACTAAAAAGAACAATATTAATATTCAAAGAAAGACTGTGTTTTTCTTCATTGCCACATTATGCTAATTTTTTGGAAGATGAAGACAGATAAAGCACAAGTATCGAACAAATTGAATTAAAAGAGAATGACTAAAAAGACATTCCAGTATTCTCTACAATCATCACAGAACCAAAGAAACAGAGAGAATGGCGTAGGTGGGCAGGTTGCAATAGAGAGAATCTACATGTCAATCATGCAAATCTAAAAACACTTAAGTCTGCAGCTCTGTGAACAAGTAGCATGGTTACCTGACAGTTCATTAAATAGGCTGATACTATGCAGGTCTTCCTCACTACAAAGGCTCCGGTCGTCCTCGTTACCGAGGACGGTGTTCAAGACGAACTTGAAATTTGAAACATAGTACGGCTCCTTTGCCTTGTGGGGAGACTTGGTCGGACTCAAGCTGGTCGACCGTTGACTTCCGGTGGGACTTTTGACTGGTGTTGAGTTAGTTTCTTGAGGAGCATGCGGTAGAGACGTGATTTCCTTTACTTCAGCCTTGTGATCGGAAGTTTCTTTACCATCTCCATTGTGTTGTGAAAGACTTTGCTGCATCTCGACAGAAGGTTTAGTGTCCTCTAGATCTTGTCTTTTTCTCTTCAAACTGATCCTATTACCAACCCATGGCCTTTGCAGTTTCATTTTCTTATTGACTGATACCGTGATGGATGAAGGTAAGGGGAACCTGTCATCATCACTGAATGACAATGTGACACCACCATGAGATGGGTTCTTTCGAGGTTTTGAGGTCTGGAGCCGTTCGTGAGGACCAGTCGAACTTCCACAGGACTGTTCTGCAGAGCTAAGACTTGAACAAGTCCTTTGTGAATCTCCCTCCCGATCATGATCAAAACTAGATTGCACGTTCTCTAAGTCCACCAAACTGTCGAGGGATGACACGCTGTCAAAATCTGTTGTACATCTGTCATCTTTGTTGTCGATCCATGAATGTGAATCTAACATATGTAAGGACTGGTCACTGGTGCTGTCTAACGTAATGACCGAGCGGTCACTCCCACTGTCACACCCTGCTGAATCAGACTGGTAAAGTGAATGAGACTGGTATTTCCTGGACAGCCTGTCTCGTTTTCTCTTGTCAACAGAGCCATCTTTAACATCAGCTATTTTTCTCTTTAATTTGCCAATAATCCCAGCTTCTTCAGTTGCACTGGTGACACTCTGGGATTTGGAAGACGTTGAGTCTTCCCCCTCCTGTCGATTTGACAAAACGCTTCTTCGATCGACGGTGACACAGCCCCGGTCTAGGTGCTGGTTTATGAAGGCATGATCAACCTTGCACGAACAAACCGGGCAGGTTACATAACTGGGAGGTTTGGCCTTTGCAAACAGAGACAGTAAAGTCTGGGCCCCAGATGTGTTTGACAATGCGGGACAGTTTTCATTTTCTGTATCCTGATTAAACTCAAGCTTCTTCTTTGACTTTTTCTTTTTGTTCATTTCTCTGTTCTTAACTCCATCATTTGTTTTGGAGTTTGATGAGGAGAATTCCATATTTGATCTTGACATGCATGCTGATCTGTTTAGACTGGCTGTCACATCTTCATCACAATGCTGAGAGAAGTCATCCTCACTTTCATATCAACTTCGGATGTTCTGCTGCAGATGAAACAAAATATGAACGATACTTAATAAAAAGTGTATAAATGAACCCCAGGACCAGTTGCTCACCAGACCAATCAGATTTAAGACAAAAACTCATCACCCCAGACAGTTTCAATTCTCCCAACCACCTACCTCTAGTCCCTCCCACAGCCTGTCTAAAATTCCTCCACATGTGTAATCAAAACAATGGATCCCTGTATACACTGTGTAACATGAGCTGCTCTGCATCTTTCAAATTTGATGTCAATCAAGGAGTACTGTAACTAAGAACCAGTTGAGAATGTTGCTTTCCAGAAGTAAAAATATAGTTTAGGGTGATGAGTTACTGCCTTTACATGTGTGCCACGAGTCAAACACTGAGCAGAAAAATCAAGATCGCATATTGATGTAAATTAATTCCAAGATTACAGCCAGTCAGGGAATATTTTATCTGGTATAACATAAAGCATTTCAGACCTGCCACCTCCCAGTTTTACTGGGATACTCCCACTTCAACATTTATATGCCTGTGCCCCCTGCCCCAGTTAGGGTTAGGGGTTACGGTTAGGCCCAGATTGGTTAGTCTTGTTACGGGCCTGTCGCCATGTACTCAACCATGTACAGTGAGAGAAACGACAAGGTAATCATAATTGCATCGCAAGAGCAGTTGTGCACATGGGGCAGAACGAACATAAATGGCACCTGATGGTGACACACGGTGCCAACTTGCCAAGTTCACAGAGCTGTCTCTTACAGGCCTAGGCCCTATAGGTATGATTTAGTAATGTTCGGCAGCAGCAAAGAATTTTGTAAAGCATACCCCTAACGAGTAACGTGAATTAACATGAAGTCAGTTACATCAATTTGACGAGCTTTAGGTTTGTAGCTGCTGCAAGTTACTTTGGATTAGGAGCAGCACACTACTACAAGTCATATTGTTAAATTTCAAGTTAAATGGATCGCATATTGGCATAGTCTTATGTTACATGCACTACAGTGTTATCCACAATGGAGTTAGGCCAAACAAAACTACATCGGAATCGGTGATAACCAGACATTGAAATGACCGCAATCCAGTCTCTAAAATGAGTAAAATAGCAGTAGGCTTGAAAAATAACACGGCTGTGATATAACCATACCAAAGCATGCAGACGGTTGTCAAATCAACTCTTCTTATGCAGCAACATAACACAGTCAAAGCATCAAGTTGGCGGTAACCCTGGGATCGCAACATGCAGTCAGTATGCGACGTCTCCGATCCTGTACTGTAGCTGCAATGCATAATGCAGGCTGCATCTTGCTCCGCAAGCTCCGCACTGTGAGCTGTGTTGCTCAAACTTTCGGTATTGCGCAATTCGGTTTGTCGAACAAGAGCATATATATAGACTTCAATAATAACTTAGATTAGATTCATACACAGATGGGCCAACATACTCATGAAAAAGACGAACCACCTCATCCAGTTCTAAACCTTTAAAGTTCCAGGAGAGCAGCCGCAGGGGATAAAGAAAGATACATCCCCCGTTTCCTTTGGCCCTAAGCCTAATATGGAGAGAAGGTTGAAAATCCACAATTGTTTTAACTGGCTGGGTGTAATTACCCATTGGATTTTTCAAATGGGAGTGGTGGTGCAATTGCGAATGTGGACTAGTCAAAGGGACATACAGACTGCAAGGGACCAAGAGTAAGGTGATGTGGGCACACATTTCATTCAAGAGGATTTTCATGCCAGAAAACAACAATAGCTTTCTCACTAACTAAGCGGAGCGCTACCACAAGTTGCGCACAGTGAACAAGGAAATTTTTGACAAAACATTTGCCAGATTGTAAGAAATGGTACATCATCCCAGGAAACAATACAAATTGATTCCTGCTAACATTTTAATTTTGTTCGAACAGGTAAAAACAGGTAATTAACAGGTATGTGTTGATGATTTTAAATGGTTTTATAACAGGTAATTCTTCCACATATAGTATGTATGTGGCCAGGAAGTCTCTACTTTAAGAACTTTAAGGCTGTAATGCATCACCCCTCAGACAGTTTCAATTCTCCCAACCACCTACCTCTAGTCCCTCCCTCAGCCTGTCTTACATTCCTCCATATGTGTAATCAAAACAATGGATCCCTCTGTACGCTGTGTAACATGAGCTGCTCTGCATCTTTCGAATTTGCTGTCAATCTAAGAGTACTGTAACTTAGAACCAGTTAAGAATTTTCCTTTCAGGAAGGTAAAAATATAGCAGGCTTAGGGTGATGCAATACAGCCTTTAAATATCAGCTGGGCTTGGAAGTTTATGGGACGCCGTTTTACAGTCAATCCTGTATGGAACTGAATTCTTTGAAATAGTCTGCATTCACATGCCCTTTAAATCTGTCACAAAGCCTGAGTTTATGGTTTTGTCACCACAAGGAATATGATATATACAACCACTATTTTTGAGGTCAGGAATTTTGTCCTTAACCTTGAAAAATGAATCAATTTTACAACATCTGAAAGAAATCAGTGGTTCTGCATTTATGAAACGTTTGAAGGTCTTGGAAATAGATCTAGCAATTGTGTTAGACATATTACCACAGCATGGTAACTGAGTCAGATAAAATTCTCGTTCACAGAACAGGGAACAGGAACAATTTGTAATCTAGATCTTAAATAACAAGTTTATCTCTCAAAGCTCTTGATGAGTCTAAGAGGGTAAGCGTTGAAAAGGACGGAGGCAATTACGGGTGTAGCTAAGTTTTTTTTTTACATGGAAAAGTGCACCAGTAGAACAAATACGTCTGGCTTTACAATAGAGTGCCCTGGTAACACTGGTTTGCAAACTAGTTTGGTGTGCAGGATTTCCGATTACAATAAATACCGGTTTGGTGGGTTTGGGTGGGTCAGTCTGAATATAGATGTAATTAAAGAAATATAAGGATCACTAGAAACGTCTCTACAAATGTTTTATGTCAAGAAACGGTATTTTGCCGTGTTTTCCTTCTTCATAAGTACATTTAACGCTAGGATGGAAAACATTGAATTCTATTAGCATTTTGTCATTAGGGAGCAACATTAAAAAGCTGCTTTCTTGGCGTGCGAGAGAACTTTAATACCAGTAAAACTAAAAAAATAATTAAGTGAAACTAGTACAAATTAGCCATGCACTGATTATAATTGAGGTATTAACTCAGATAACATTTACCTTAGTTTAACCAAAACAGTGGCATTCAACTGAGATAAAATCCAATTCTTGTGAAATTTGACGGGTTTTCATGTGGAGGCAATATTTAATCCTTATCTCAGCATATATGGGAGAATTTTAACACTTTAAAATCAAGAGAAAATGGTATGAACTGGCTCAGTTAGCCATTGATTCGATGCACCAAAAGTATGGACCAATCAGAATGCTAAAAATATGGTATTCTCTGCCAGGTCCGTCAAATCAGTCCCGAGTTTTGTTCATATACTTGGAATAACTCAGTCGCTCATACATCCTGCTATCTGACATCACCAAAACGTAGTAGCAACTGGATAACTTAATGTAAATGGAAAACATCCATGTTGAAGCAGCACTTGGTCAAAAAGAAAACAGAAAGTATTATCTTGCCTATCGATACTTGCATTTAGACAGTGGCGGCATCAGGGGACTCGGAGGGGGGAATGGGGTGCATTTGCCCTCCTAGCCAGAACCTTTCCCCAGTCCCCTCCCCCCCCCACCCCCCTTTCCCACTTACGTAAAGTGACAGCTGACAAAAATTCATACATTTTTCTTTGAACATATCCGGCAACATCGTTGATATCCAATTACATAGATTAAGAAGAATGTGATGCCAATTTGGAAATCCCACGCCACTAGCTTTCGCATTCAAGCCTGTTGTCCACTGAGAAATGTATGGTTGTAAGCGATTTCCGTAATAGCGCCGTCGTTCCTTGGTCACCAGGCTTACGGTGATACATCCATGATCCAGCGAGCACCAGAGATGAGCACTCTATGCATAGGCATAATATATTACTTCCTATGAATACATGACGTACTGTCTCGTACAGTGATCAGCTGATCGGCTGACAGAACAGTCCACCGGCACCTCCAGAGCTAACATTATTTACAAGTACAGAGCACAGCTGCGAAGTTCATGGTAACTACAGGTAGTGAATTTTCAGGTAAGTGTTGTCATCTTTCCTTCTTCTTACTGAACCTAATTCACATTTTTACAGCTGATAAGGTAACTAAATTGTTTGCATTATTATGCCACTCGTTCAAGTTTGTTTTGAAGGTCTTTGGCCCTGGGCCTAAGCCTAGACAAAAGTGCTGCAGCCGGGGTCTACAGCCGTCTAAATACTTAAATAATACTGCCAGACTTAGACAACTCGATTATCTCACACCTGAACTATTTCGGTTTGAGAAATTCTGAGTGTGTTTGTGTGTAACTTTAATCTTAAATTAGTGAGAAACGCAGCGTATATTGATGAGCGTAAAAACATCCGATGAAATTTCTCAGTGAATGAGTAGGTTTTGTGGTGAATTTGTCCTTCAGAAGATCGTGTCTGAAGAGACTCAAGTTCATGTCATTAGTCTGGTAGCACAACATGCATCCTAATCAAAACATCAAATGCAGATTGTACTGAAAGTCTTCCAAACATTTCATAGTATTAGATTTCAGTCAATTTCATTTATGAAAAGCTACTGCATTGTGTTTAATGTGTAGGTGTTATTAGTTAAAGGGATCAAAGCAGTAACAGACTTGGAGAGAAAGCTGTAAGGCCTATTCTTGGGCTGAATGCATATTATTTAGTGACACATAAAATGTGGACTTTTATTTGCTGTAATGTTTCCTCTGGACTGGATGGGTGGTCAGGGTAAGTCTAGAGACAGTTTAAGACACATTTATTTTTAATATGCAATTCATATTTGCATGTTAGCTGTTCGTTGACAACTATACTGTAGCTGGAATGTTTCAACATGCATTGTTGAGCATCTGTGTAGACATGGGTGCTCAACTTGGTATTGGAATTGCAGGGAGAGGGGAAAGTGGCACGTGCAGGATTTCAGAGGTGTGGGGCATGTACAACCTATGATTCCCATATACTAGAATCACCAGTGCACCCCATGTGCACCACCAGCGCAAAGCACGAGTTTGAATGCATGGGGTCAAGGGTTTATTGGGGTCCTGGGACAAACTGGGGTGGGGGTCCAGTGGACAAAGCCCCTTGTCCAAAGGTCATGCTACCGTACAGTATATAAGGTGATAGAAGAGCCTTAAATTTTCATGAGAGGCACTACCGATCAGATATTCATAGTGTTAGGTTTGTAAAATTTGATGTCTATGACAGAAAGTTCAGGACTCTTAGAAGCCAGCTAATGAACTTTTGAAATGTTCCTTATGAACAAGTCTTGATAGTTTTGTTTTGTCTGATTGGTTATGGTTTTCTCATCAAAGGTGAATATAATAAGTAGCCCTATTTCAAGTGACCCATTAAACTAGTCAATAACACAAAGAAAACACTATCATTAAGTAGGAATGATTCCAACACCAGCTGAATACAATGCAGGGTTGTCACTATACATCACTACCATTCGCTTCAATGCATAGTGTAATGTAGAGTGCTACAGTATGTCAAGGTCAATGTCAGGTCAGTCAAGAATTGGGTTGGTGAGATTATTTAAATCTGGCTCAATGAAAGCCAAAATTAACAGCACATACTTTTGGACAAAATTTTGAAGCTGATTAAGGCGACTAAATGGGCAAAGGGTTGTAGAACCTGCATCATGGGTCATGTATCACCTTCTGATCTATATCTTTCTGACAGGCAATCAAAAGAGTTCTAGATCATTTGGTGATGAAAAAAACTGTCAGTACTAAGAGGTTTAAGTGCTCAGTGTGTCTCTTGAAACATTGTGTCATCTTCCTGTAACCCTTTAATCCCCAGACCTTTCCCCAGACTGACTTTAGAGGGAGCTGTGCCCCCCTCCCAGGCCCTCCCTTTGAGTATGCTACTGGTGGGACATCAGACCTAAAACTTCTCCTAAAGGTGGGGAAAGGTAGGTGCAGAGGAAACGAAAAATATTTGGGGGTTGAGTGCCAGCAGAACTACTGTATCAACTGTACGTGGGGCAAGCACCACCATTGGTTGGTGCATGAAGAGAACACAAGAAAATTTTTGGCTTTGCAACCCCTCCCCCACATGGCTGGAAACAGCACTTCCTGGGTTCTGTAAGCTGCATGCACCTAGTGTGCAATATTTCCCAATGGTGAAGAAAGAATAAATAAAAAAGTTATAAATATCAGATGTGTTGATGTTATACAATAATCATAATTGAATTATTCTTTTTTTGTTTATGTATTTCTGAAGCACTTGGCAAATATTGAGGGCTGAACATACTAGCTTGAGTACATATTTGCATTCTTTTTCTTGCGCCATTCTGTGACATCTCCCAAAACCCTATTCTGTTGTACAGTAAACTGCTGCAGTAATGTGTGGTAATCGTCAGGGCACCCTCAGATTAGTGTCAATTAATACACACTCCCTCTATTTCTGGTGTACTCTGCAGTGCCCACGTGAGAGGTCCCAATGCCCTCCTTTTTTCAGAAGGGAATACTTTGAGCAGCACTGCTCTAAAGCATACCAGACAACATGAGGTCATGGAATTGAAGGAACTCTAAATGTAGTTAAATACCTCCTGTAAATAAACCACCACATCACTTGCAGCACCTCCAAGCCTGGTTTAAAGGAATATTCCAGTGACAAGTTAAGGAAGTTTCTCTCAAAATAAAAGAGCATTCTTTTCAAGTTCACTGCAGGCATTTTCAACATTTCTGAACATCAATATCTTGTTCACAACAAGATATTGCTGTGCAAAAAAAAGAAAAAAAGAAGACTGCTCTGATCAGGAGGGTTGCTATTTGGATTTCGTTTTCTTCAGGGTTACAAAATGGTACTTAACACTGACAAAATGGACTGGCGCAAAAAGCCTTTGCCTTTATTCATGAAATAATGATTACAATATTTCACCTTGAAATTTGGATCAAGTTTACTATGTATTGCGATTAGCAGGTAAACTTTTGTGAAAGTAGAAATTCGGCAACAAGCCCTATTGAAATTTTCCTGCTAGGGCATAGAAGATCATAGAAAAATAAATAGGCCTCCCAAGGATATTCAACTACTGTAGTCGGTATGTTATGAAATGACAATATCTCCCACAAAAGCAATGCACCACTACAGTTTGGGATAGAAATTTTAAATTTGCTGAAGGATCCACAACTTTCCAACAGAAGCCCTAGGTGGATATTGAGATGTACAGTAGTTTTTACTACTAGAGAGACCGACATTTCCCTATAGCAGCTTTACGAAGATCATGAAATCTCCTTCACTTAGTGAATTTCCCATTAAAGATATCAGGATGATTTCATGCACACAATAATACCTGCAGGCATCTCTCAGCCAGTAGAAGGGGATCCTAACACTACCCCGTCCTTCACCCCTTATGAGCAGATGGTCTTCTATATTTACATTTTAGAAATCAAGTTAGGAAATTTACACTTTCGCTAAGAATGATGCAATTTACTGGGTTTTTTTTTAAATTTGTAACATTGTTGTTCATTTTATTGAAGTCGTGATTTGTCAAAATAAAGTCGTTTTTCCCTACAGAGATAAATTTGTGAAGTTTTGTTGGTAACAGAAAACATCTTGGATACGTTGTAGGTGTTCTGAAATTAGAATCCTGTACTCAAGAGAACCTGCTGGGCTATGTGAATACTTAGTTTCTGAACAGTGTAACAATTTGGAGCGTTTTCTGTACAGGTTTTTGCACAGAGCCCAGTGCATGTACCCATACCAGTATTTGCTTCTCTCTGTTGTGCATTGGTTCATAAGTAGGTCACAATACTCAGTCGACTGAAGACAGGATTTAAAACCACATAAAGTTAATGAATAATAAAAATAATTTATACTGCACATATGTCCACCCTGCAGAGTGCTAAAGGCACAAAAGAAATATAAAGAAATGAAAAACGGAAAGTGAAGTAGTAAACAAGAAATTTGAAAAGCTCATGGAAGGCTTGTGTCACAAGATGGGTCTTTTTAAAAACAGGGAAGGTGTTACATGTTCTTAGTTCTAGTGGAAGTGCATTCCAAAGATCAAAAGAAGCTACTTGAAAAGACCTTTCTCCCTCCCTCCCCCCATGAATGATTAGATTTACTCTTGGAGAAGAGCCATATTGCTTGAATGAAGATTTCTAAATGGCTGGTGAAGACTAATTACTGTAGCTCGGAAATGTAGACTGGGGCCATCACTTTCAGTGATTTGATCATAATCCACATTCTCTTTCTAACTCAACACAAGGTAACATGCTCCTTCCCCCCTCCCCCTACCTGCAATGTGTAAAGAGATGTCAGTATACCTGTGTGTGTTTTGTACTTTTCTATCTTGGTTTGTATATAAAGTGTGACTCATTAAGGTACAACTTACAAGCTTTTAGCAGTTTCTGTACAGTGCTCGTAAAACAAGCTCAGCTTACATCTTCATCAAAGGGAACAAAACTTTTTTCTTGAGAAGGTAATGCATGAAGGACAGACTTTGGTGTACTTCAGATCTGTGTTGATTCACTCATCATTCTGCTTACATAATTTTATAGAAGCATATTGACATGTGGGTTTGCGTGGGTGTGTAAGTGTGTATGTGACACTTCTTGTACACACGATATCTCAAGAAGGGTAGCCATGACTGATCTCATACTTGGTGTGTGGGTTGGTCATATTGAGTAGATGATCCCTATCGTTTTTGGTGGAGATCAAAGGTCATTTGAGGTCATCAGAGGTCAAAATGTGAAAACCTTGTAAACACGATATCTCAAAAACGGTAACTGTGACTGATGTCATACGTAGTGTGTGGCTTGTTCATATTGAGTAGATGATCCTAATTGTTTTTGGTGGAGGTCAAAGGTCATTTGAGGTCACCAGAGGTCAAAATGTGAAAACATTGTAAACACGATATCTCAAGAACGGTAACTGTGTCTGATGTCATTCCTGGTGTGTGAGTTGGTCATATTTAGTAGATGATCCCTATTGTTTTGGTGGAGGTCAAAGGTCATTTGAGGTCACCAGAGGTCAAAATGTGAAAACATTGTAAACACGATATCTCAAGAACGGTAACTGTGTCTGATGTCATACCTGGTGTGTGAGTTGGTCATATTGAGTAGATGATCCCTATTGTTTTTGGCGGAGGTCAAAGGTCATTTGAGGTCACTGGAGGTCAAACTGGAAAAACCTTGTAAACACAATATCTCCAGGAGGGTAACTGTGACTGATGTCATACGTACTGTGTGGGTTGGTCATATTGAGTAGATGATCCCTATTGCTTTTGGTGGAGGTCAAAGGTCATTTGAGGTCACCAGAGGTCAAACTGTAAAAACTTTGTAAACACAATATCTTCAGAAGGGTAACTGTGACTGATATCGTACTTGGTGTGTGGGTTGGTCATATTGAGTAGATGATCCCTATCGTTTTTGGTGGAGGTCAAGGTCATTTGAGGTCACCAGAGGTCAAAATGTAAAAACCTTGTGAACACAATATCTCAAGAACAGTAACTGTGACTGATGTCATACTTACTGTGTGGGTTAGTCATATTGAGTAGATGATCCCTATTGTTTTTGGTGGAGGTCAAAGGTCATCTGAGGTCACCGGAGGTCAAAATGTGAAAACCTTCTATACACAATATTTCCAGAAGTGTGAGTGTAACTGATGTCATACTTGGTGTGTGGCTTGGTCATATTGAGGAGATGATCCTTATTGTTTTTGGTGGAGGTCAAAGGCCATTTGAGGTCACCAGAGGTGAAACCTTGCCAACACATTATCTCCAGAAGGGTAATGTTGACTGATGTCATACTTGATGTGTGGGTTCCTCATACTGGGTAGGTGTTCCGTCTTCCTTTTAGTGGACGTCAGATGTCATTTGAGGTCACCAAAATTAAGGTTTTTGGTTTAAAAGCTTATTAATGTGGTGTTTCAGGACCAGTAATGCAGTTGATCTCATACCTGTCATGTGGATAATTCATGCTTGTTATGATATAACTATGTAGCAAGGAATCACAAAGTCTTTTGGCTCTCTGGTTATACAGTAGCTACAGTTCAATTTACTTGAGTTTCTGTGGAGGTAGTGAAACTCTTGAAGAAACAATTCCTTGATGCTTTTCATACTGTGGCTCAGTATTAATGTTGAGCCTAAAACTTTAGCATGTTTGGGTACTTAGTTTGGGTCTTACTTTGGGTACAGTATGTACCAAGCAGGCCTGTAAGCTAACTGATCTCTGATTGCAAGACTGTACTGCATGTGTAAAAGTAAAATTTTGTAATCATTTTAGTAGCTGCACTTGTACACATGTAGCAAAGTGTTGGAATTTGTCCTGTAGCCAGATGCAACTAAAAAACTAAGATTGCTGTTCACAACATTCCAAAATGATATGGAAGATGTTTTGGTCCTTGACCATCTGTTAAGAAAGGCCATAGAGCTACTGTAAGCTAACTTCAACACAACAATGGTTCTATTTTGGCATACTATGAATGAGTAGCTCAATTAGCAAACTGCCATGAAATGTGGTGTGCAAGGAATGTTGCCTATTTACCATATGTCACTATTTTAAAGTACATGTGACATGAAAATAAAGGCACGTTTTTGGAATATTGACAGAATTGATCATTAAATATGTTGAAAGTAACCATAATTTCCATAGGAATTTCATCAAATGTTGACCACATCACAGACAAATACAGTGTATATGTTTTTCAATAGCATTGATGAATTAACATCTGAAGGCCAAATTAGCAAAGTTTTGATAAGGAGGGACTCATCTGATATCTCTTTCTTATCTTTTGTTTTCTTTATCTTTATTTTAATTTCAGTTGAGAATTGTTATGCCCTGAGGGTTTTATTTTGGAAACATGCATCGTCTTCTTAAAAATTATTGGTATCACTTACCAATTTGAAACCCAGTAATTAAGAGACAATATGGGTCTAATCCTTCTAATCCTTAATCAATGCTGGATTCCAGAAACACTCCAAATTTTCATACATTTGCAAGGTTGTTTTTTTACTGGTCAACCCTCCCTCTTCTTTATTACCACCTCTTTTGGTCACTTGAGGTTTGGTTAGTATTAGAATCAGAATTTTTTCTGAGCTTGGTGTCACAGTAAAGATCAGGGAAATACTGTACCTGTTGATACCGAAGGATGCACTGTACCTGTCATCCAACCGTAGCATTCGGTATTAAACCTCAGAGAAAAGAAAGTTGCCAAGTTCTTCCTTCCTCATGCCATAGTGTGTTTCTATTGCCATAGATTAGTGCTGAATAGATGAGTTCAGTTCAGAATACTTCCTGCTCTGGAGAGAAAATCCTCGGGAAAGTTAGAGCTTGTGTCACCTTCAAATATGGATCACTAGACACAGTCTATGAAATGACCTGAAATTTATCTGGTGGTTGTTCAGTACTGGAAACTCAAAGTCAGTGCATGTGCATAGATACAGTTTGAAAAAAATTGGACATTCGGCAACTATTTCCACATTTTTGACTTGGTAACAGTGCAGAGAAAAATGCACAATATTTTGGCAAATTTGTTAGTGACCGTGTAGGATATATAGGAAATACTAAAGTTTTGATAGGTAAAGAAATTGTTCCATGCTGTGTTATGTAGAAACTTGCATGCCAAACATTTTGCCACTTTTGCAGTTCGAGTTGCTTCTGACAGTGTGACTAGGAATATTCAGTCTCACATTTGTTTGTTTGCTGTGTTATGAGCAATTCTCAGTCCCATGCTACTGTTATGTCTCTTTGCCATGAAAAACATCTGGCAAGCTTGTCCATGGATGAAGATAAAGTGGCTTGGCTCTACTAGCTACATATAGCTATGCAGACTAATCGGTAATCATTTGCTTACAAACTTAAGTTTCATTTTAGACTTTTGTAATGACTGTACAGAACTGATGGTCATGTGTTATCTCACTATTGTGGAGCTGTCGGTGTGGACTACGCACTTGCGCAAGCATGTGTTGCTAACCGTCCCAGCAAGTGTACGTTGGTATGTAACCTTTGTAATGTACACACCAAAACACCTGCGGACAATTTGAGATTTGTCTTTTCTGAGATCCAAGGTCCCTATATTTATGAGTCTTTGTTAACATCTGATGATTGGCTCCAAATGCCTGAATATTAATACCCCAAGGAAAATACCGAGTGCTACTGACTGTTGGTGATTTCGTCGGCATACATGAATTTTAACAGGTTGCACTGTATGCACAACTTCACTACATTGAGTGAAAATAAGGACTGTTGTGAGCAGAAGTTACTGCAAAATCTTTTAGACAGAATTCCAATACTTTTTAAGCATAGGGTTAGCTTGACATGCGGTTAGAAAAGTAGCGTGTGCATAGAGCGCATTGAACTTTGTGTGCCATTGTTTAATATGTAATGGAAAAGTTGGAAGTTGGAAGCAATAGTTAACATAGGTAAGTCTTAATAAGGAGATTATCCCTGTCACTTTTTATGGAGGTCAAAGGTCATGTTAGGTCAGTAGAGGTAATAGTTTGAAAAACTTGTAGAAATGGCATCTGAGTGAGGGAAAGTTGCTGAAAGTGCAAACTTGACTTGTAGGTTGTCCTTTATAAGTAGATGATCCCAATTATTTTTCCTGAGGTCAAAGGTGATTCAAGGTCACCAGAGGTGAAGGTCTGAAAATCTGTCATGATAGATATCTCAGTGATTGAATGTTGCTGCAACTTCAAACTTAGTGTTTAGGTAGTCTGTTGTAAGTAAATGATCCCTACCATTTTTCATGGAGATCAAAGGTTGTTTGAGGTCAGTAGAGGTTAAGTATAAAACAAATTAAGGAACCTATCCCTGCCTCTGAAAATAGCTGGATTTTCAAGTTGTTCGCATTGGTAGACCTTGATGAGCAGATGAGCGCTGTCATTTTTTATGGAGGTCAAAGGTCATTTTGCAGTATGTCAGTAGAGATATAGTTTGTAAACTTGTAGACATGGTATCTTACAAAGATTGATATGTTTGAACTTCAAAATTGGTATGTATTATACTTTGGTTTCTTATGAATATTGGCAAGAAATCTCAAAGTCATTTACTTCTGGTTGTACATATGTTGAAAAACTAAATAACACTTTGATACATCATTT
The DNA here is from genome assembly GCA_021234535.1 of Stichopus chloronotus. Taxonomy (NCBI): domain Eukaryota; kingdom Metazoa; phylum Echinodermata; class Holothuroidea; order Aspidochirotida; family Stichopodidae; genus Stichopus; species Stichopus chloronotus. The sequence continues at coordinate 6,435,260 of CM037836.1, forward strand.
ACAGGAAAGGTTACTTGCAACGTCAAACTGTTTTTCTTCATTAAAATGAATGTACAGTAGTTCAACCTCATTGTCAGCTTTAAAGTTTGTTGTAAAATTAGATAGTAAAGAGTAAAGCTTTACAGTAGAACTTACAGTACATGAAATTTTCACAATATCCGAGAGAGTGTACACTGAACAGTGTTTGCATGATAGTATCTGTTGTCCGAACACAATCTTGACTTTTTGAGCACTCCTCCAACACAGCACTAATTAGGTGTAATGGGGGAAACATAGTTGAACTTGTCTTATACCGGAAGCACTTTGGCAAACTGCTGACCTATTTGCTTCTGTACAAGTTCATGCTATGGAACTTTCCATTGTATCATTAAAGTATTTTGTGCACATGGAAATGTCTTGTCACCAAATAGTTTTGAACAAATAAGTAAGTTACCAAGCTCCTTTTTTTTCTTTTTTTTTTTAAGGGGGGACTTTGGTTGTCATACTGTATGTGGTAATCATGATGTGCCACCTTGAATATCAGGTGCTTTATATCAGCACTAATGTCAGCTCTGTGCTGAAGTACAGAAATCAGATAAGGTTTAGTTATCTGGCTGTGCTGTTTTTCTTTTTCAATATGCTGTTTTTCACTGCTGTAGAGGCATCGATTTTATGTCACTGCCTGTATGTGTACAGTTTAAGGACAGTTTGTCTTTAAAAGGATGATCTAGCCTCAAGTATAGCTTTGATGTGTTGAAGAATAAGATAATCTGACCATTACAGTGAAACTTCCATTCAATTCCCATGTGTGGTTCCGGAGATACGAGCAGTTGAAGTTGCCACATTTGTTACTAACAGGAGTGATGTCATCTCCCCACACTGATTAAGCATTTTACGTTTTTGTTTAAACTTTACACCAAAGTTAATACTTCAATATCTAGTGCTATCATAATGTGACTGTATGAGGGGTAGGAGAGTTTTGCGACCTTCACATAACCCTACCTAAGCTGACCACCTATTGATTTCAAGGTCGAAATAATAAATTCAGTAATGAAGAAAACAAAACACTATTCAGCCATGTGAGGAGATTATGTCACCCCCGCTTGCCTCAAGTTCACAGTTGGTAGAAAAGGGGGTAACTTGAAGTGGTAATATCTTGAGAACTACACGAGAACTGAATCGAAGTTTCACCAGAATGGTTGGATAAAATTACTCTTCAACATATCCAAGTTAAATTTGTGGCTAGACAATCCTTTGAAGGGAAGGATTCATTTAATTATTTCAGTTACAGTCAATCTCATTCAACGTACATGTTTGCATTTTGATTTTTTCACTTTCTCATTTCTCTTTCAGTGATGTAAGCCAACCATGGCAGGGTCCAGTAACAGATTAGTTTTAATTTCCACGATAGCAGTGATAGCTTCTGGGTACCTCGTTGATTGTTACTCCCAGTGGAAATCAGCCAAAGATTTTCCATTTCGAAACACGTCTCTTCCCTGGGAGGAAAGAGTTGAGGACCTCATTGGCAGGTAGATAAATGTTCCTCCTTTTTTAGTTTACATGTGAACCTTTTAACTTTAGTAGCAATGATCTTAATGGGACAAACATATGAACCTGTGCATTATTTTACATTACTGTAACAACTTTATTTTGCAATGAATTTACAATTAATTGCACGCTCTCAGGGGAAGAGATAGCTTAAAAGGTCATAAAAGGTCACCTCTCGTGCTGCTTTTATTTAGTTACAGTATTTTACTTTGCTTTCGGTATCCCATATTGTTTCATTTCATAGAAACCTGTCATATCAAGTTGGTTGGCTTTTTGGTACTAGTAAAATAAAATTAGTAGTAGACAATATACAGTAGATATCAAATGGATAGAAGAAGAACTGCAAGTAAGTAGAAAGCTGTTAGTTTGCCCCCAAGAGAATACAGAAAGCAAAGAAGAAAGTATTCTTCATACAGTCTTGTAACCTTTACTGCTCCCAATCTGTTGCACAAAAAGTATTTAACTTTATTTTAAAGAAAAATTCAGATAATGCAAAACTGTTGACACGCTGATGGGGAGTCTTCAGCCATACTGTATGCTCACATGTAATATATGTTGCCAGTGGCCCACAATTTTATTTGTTTTCTCTATCTGACTTCATGGTGTGCAAATTGGTTTCTTTTGGCAATATGTTGTGACATTACTTCTTCTTTAATGCTGTCAAAATTATTGCAAGCTGTGGTTTCCAAACAGGCAAGAAAGCAGATTATGTTTGTGCCTTGTTTTTCAAACATTCCTTTTACCTCTAATTCTCCTTTGCAGACTCAGCCTTGACGAAATGATACTGCAGTTGGCCAGAGGTGGTGCCAAGAGCAATGGACCTGCTCCACCCATCCCAGAGTTGGGTATCGGTCCCCACCAGTGGAACAGCGAGTGTCTCAGAGGTGCAGTCGAAGCTGGCAATGCTACATCATTCCCCGAAGCCCTTGGCTTATCTGCTGCATTTAGGTAACTCATCAAGACTTATCCTGTCTCATCTTTAGAGCAGGACAGAAATTCTTCACCATCTTGAGTTGATTTACTTAGATGTGATGATGTAATTGCCTGGTCTTCACTGACTGTTGATCCAATTCACATTCTACTGTATTATGACTTAAACATTTTGTGTTTTTTTGTTTTATTTAATTTTTATTGGGGAGGGAGATGCTTGGAATGCTGTTGTCTCCAGGTTGCTTTAGTTTGGTCCTCATCAAGAGAGAGGTATTTCCTTTTCTCTAATTATTACTTTTAGTCCACCAAGGTGGTATGAGACACTCTCTGGCTTATTTACTTAAAAACATGTAATAGTAAAAAACATGTAATAGTAACAGTACTGTTTTCTTCATTCTGTCCATATTGGCTTTCCATAGTGAAACCCAATGGATGAATAGCTTGATGACCACCAATGCAAGTGATTTGTCACTAAGCCCCCGATATTATTTGTAAATGTACTGCACAGGATAAAGTGGGTGGTGTGATGATACCACATCTGTGTATTGATCTCAGCAGGTATTTGTCAGCGTTAAATTTACAAGGCATCTCCTTGTAACTTTTCCTTTGCACTTGAACTGAAAGCTTTAAATATTTTTTGTTCTTTTCTGTCTTTTTCTACAGCACAGATCTGATATATAAAGTAGCAAATGCGACAGCATACGAGGTCAGGGCAAAGTTCAACAATAACTCCAGAAACAATATATTTAGTGACCACACTGGTATCAGCTGCTTCAGCCCTGTTATCAACATTATGAGACATCCACTCTGGGGTAGGAATCAGGTGAGTTACATCACATTGAAGGAAATTGCTCAGGGGTTTACTACCCCATAAATCCCCCCTCTTACGTGCCACTGTAGGATTGCCAGTTTGCTAAGAGTCTGTCTGTTGTCCCTTTGATGATTTCTTGCTCCTTTTATATTTTCAAATGTTCTTTTATCTGTTGATATTATTTGGGAAATAAATTTGGACTGAACATTTACTTGCTATGTATCCCTATACCCTTCCAATGTATCCCTCTCATATACCCCCCCCCCCATATATCTACTTCCATGTACCTACTTCCATGTACCTACTTCCATGTACTTACTTCTATACATCCCTTTTATGTACTTTCTCCCGTGTTCCCAGTCTCACACCCCATCTCATGTGCTCCTTTCAATATTCCCTCCCATGTACCCCTGCCATGCACATCTCCCCTAATCCCCCCTTATGTACCTCCTCCCATGTCCCCTCCCATATAACCTTACCATAAACCCCTTTACCATATACCCTTCCCTGATTGTAGGTACCCATTGAAAGAGAACAGTGGATATTTGATGGTAGGCCATCAATAGTTGTCAATAGTTTTAATACCATGTAAACACAGTATCTCAAGGACAGAGTGGTGCTTGAACTTCAAAGGTGTTGTGTTGATAGTCCACTGCAGGTAGATGACATCGGTCATTTTTCATGGAGACTAAAGGTCATCCAAGGTCACCAAAGGTTAAAGTATGAAAATATGATCTCTCAGCAACTAAATGTAACTAGCAGTTCAAACTGTCCAAAATTGGTAGCAGTTGATGAGTAGATGGTCTCTGTTATTTGGATTTCCTATGGGAGACTTAGAAAATCATGTTTTCATATTTAGTCAAATGTTAAAATCACAGAGCTAATGATATTACAGATGTGTATTTATAGCAAAAGCTGACAGCTGTGGACCTACTTCTTTAACAATTGTGTAATATTATGGGGGAATCAAGTGGCACATTTTGTCATTTCTGAATTTTAATACGATGGATCATTCACATCTCCCCCCCCCCCTCACTCCTTGCCAAGAAGTAGATGTTTAATTTCAGATAAATATTGCTCAATTGAATTTGGGGTCATTTTCTTCAACAAACTATTAGAAACTCTGGTTTTTTTTATTCCTTGCCGAAGGTAGGCAAGGAATCTATGCGATGGTGATGGCGTGAGTGTGTGTGTGTGTCTATTAACGAAGATATCTCAGCAACTGAAGTCAGGTAGAACTTCAAAGTGTCAACATTGTTAGCACTTGATGAGCAGCTGATGCTGTCATTTGAATTGCCCCATGGGAGACTTGTCATCACTGTAATGTGACATGAAATGAGTGTATTAAATCCTATCATTCCAAAGATCTGTCCTTGGATTAAAAGCCCAACATATGATACTGAAAGACTTTTACGTGTCCTGAATGTGAACATGTGAAGAGGTTAAATCACTCATATTAGGAAAATGATGCATATATTTATTTCCAATTGAAATTTGCCAAAATGTAGATCTGTTTTATAGCAGAGGTCACTGCTAGATAGACTTTGGTCTCATTCTCTTTCAATTTGTGGAACATTTTCTATGCCAAACAACCACTTCACATAGCTCTTATCACTTTTTGTAAGCCTTCAGAGAATATCCCTGTTGCCAGAACTCCCTGTCAAGATTTACAAAGTACTTTATTGTTTTAGTTCACTCCCTGGGGAGGCTTTGTTGACTTGCATAATCTCCGGTGTGTAACCACAATTTGGTGTCACAAACTTTCCATCAACTTGTGAATTACCTTCTTCATGACCACAATTGTCATCAATCCTGAGTTAATAACATTACTCATTCATATAAGCACTTGGTAACGTTAAACCCATGAGTGGTACAGAAAGTGGCCGTCATTCTTGCATTTTGTTTTTCATTTTGATATGGTTTCTTCCCTTCTACATGACTGGGTTGCTTTTGTTTGTAACTGTTAATAGTGTGTGAAAAAATGAAATTTTGGCAAGGAATCACAAAGTCATTTGACTTTCTGGTTCATTTTGCTATGGTGACTTAATTTGTATTTTTAAATGCAAGGAAAGCAGCCTTTACCATTTAGCTTTAGTCACTCTTTTGTTCATGGTATTGTACTATATGTACTGAAATTAATGAAATGTTCTTCCAAGTTGTGAATGGAATATCCAAATTAATGAGAAATGCTTGATTTGTTTGTGAATGTTTTCAACATGATGTTTTGTGTGTGAATGTTTAATTACTGTAGCAATAAGTCACAAGCATTATGTTTTGTCAAGTAATGAAATTGATTCCTTTATAGCAGGATGATGTTCGTTTTTCATATCTAAACTGTGCTGTGCTTTACTGTGGACTGAGCTTTCATGTTGCTATGCTGTATTGTACAGCACTGTATTGTATTTGCCTTTCCTTGCTATCCTATGCTATCCTTGCCATGATATCCATCCTATCCTATGCTTGCTGTGTAATACATGTACTGCTGTATACTGTCCTGTTCTATCCTGACTTGTGCTTTATTACTGAACTTGCTGTACTGTGCTCAATGGCCTGTCCTGTGTTTGCTGTCTTCATACTCTATAGTAGTGTAGTGTCCTCTGCTGTCCTGTGCCATGCCATTCTGTACTGTGCTCAGTACTACAGGTCATGCTGTCCTGTTTTTGGGATGTGTTTGGACTCTTTAATCTATGCCAGTCGATACTCAGCAATATTTTATGTTAAATGCTTTTCAAAGGAAAGAATGTTTTTAATATAGATTCAAGCTTTTTTTACATTTTATATAATAATACAAATTTATGTATGTAAATCAATTAGCATTTCTGTTTTACAACACATTATTAATGTTATCTCAATGTAGCTGATCTTTTATTTTGTTTGATATTATGGAGCCCCATGCATTTAATAAGTCAGGATGTGTAACTATCAGGTGGTAACTACAATTATACTACATTGATATTTTGAACTTTGACCTCTTTAGTCTGTTGTCTGTATACTGTCCATGGCAAGTCTGCAATAGGAACTTTCTGCATTGGAGAACACATTTGAACGTCGCAGCTCACAACCAGCTTACCTGGATTGATAAACAAGCTGCTACACCGCAAGGTGTCCTTGCATTATTGTGCTATTTGAGAAATTCATGTGGATTTGCTGGTACGAATTCTTTGATTCCTAGGGATGTCAAAATGAATGATGGTGAAGCGCTGTATGGCATGTGTCACTGTCTTCAGTCAAAGTAGGTCACAACAGACTGTAGTTTCCCTGGTACTATGATTTAGACCCAAAGTGCAGGTAGAAAAGCCCCAAACAATAACAGTTCAGCAGCAAGAACAATACTGTGCTGCCATCAATCATCTCCATTTGAACTGTCTATGGAATGCACCAGCGGATGTGCATGAACTAACACAGACAATAAGCGAGGACGTTTCATTCTGTGTTGAAAACATCATCCTGTCCTGACGCAGCAGATCAAAGTCTTCCAGAATAACAGGCCATGGGTAACCAAGAGTGTGAAGAAAAGGCCTTTCAAGAAATGGTGACACCAGTGCCTTGAAAGATGTACAGAAAGTGGTTATAGAAGGGATTCCCAAGGAGAAATCGACTGTGACAAGATCAGGGACTTATTTAGGAACAAAATGTGAAATGTGTATGGAATGACATCTGTCTTATTCGTGGTGGCAATGATAAATGTATTTCTTGCCACTTACAGCAATTGCCTCTAGTGACACCAATGATTTACCACATTTTACAACCACTTTGATGAACTCGGTGAACTGCAAATTCTATCATCAGACTATCATAGCAACATTGTGGTGTCTGAAACGGAGAGTTGCTGGTATTTCTGTGGATTTAATCGGCAAAAAAAGCAGAGCTGCCAGTTCATACAGTGTCTTATCAATTTTTATTCCTCGCTGAAGGCAGAAGGAATGGATGCCATGGTGATGTCCTGTGTGTGTGTTTGTGTGCTTATGTGTGGCGAGGGTGTGTGTATATGTGTGATGCTGCCTGTAAACACGATATCTCAAGAAGGACAACTTTGACTGATCTCATACTTGATGTGTTGGTTGGCCATGTTAAGCAGAAGATCCTTATCATTTTTGATTCCTTTCCAAAGGCCGCAGGAATCTATGCGATGGTGATGTCGTGTGTATGTGTGTATGTGTGCGTGTGCGTGTGCGTGTGACGCTGCTTGTAAACACGATATCTAAAGAAGGGTAACCATGAATGATCTCATACGTGGTGTGTTGGTTGGTCATATTGAGTAGATGATCCCTAATGTTTGTGGTGGAGGTCAAAGGTCATTTGAGGTCACCAGAGGTCAAATGGTAAAAACCTTGTAAACACAATATCTCCAGAAGGGTAACTGTGGCTGATGTCATATTTGATGTGTGGGTTGGTCATATTGAGTAGATGATCCCTATTGTTTTTGGTGGAGGTCAAAGGTCATTTGAGGTCACCAATGATCAAACTATGAAAACATTGTGAACACAACATCTCCAGAAGCATAACTGTGACTGATGTCATACTTAATGTGTTGGTTGGTCACATTGATGGAGGTCAAAGGCTATTTGAGGTCACCAAAGGTCAAACTGTAAAAACCTTGTAAACACATTGCTGTATCTCTAGAAGGGTAACTGTGACTGATGTCATATGTGGTGTGTTGGTTGGTCATATTGAGTAGATGATTCTTATTGTTTTTGGGTGGAGATCAAAGGTCATTTAAGGTCATGAGAGGTCAAACTGCTCTCAAACTTGTCATGTGGATAATTCATGTTTGTTATAATTTAACCATGTTGCAAGGATTCACAAAGCCTTTTGGCTTTCTGGTGTTTTTCATTTTGACATGGTCCCTTCCCTTCTCCACTGAGTTGCTTTTGTTGGTAAGTGATTGTGTGTGTATGAAAAAGTAGATATCGGCAAGGAATCACTAAGTCATTTGACTTTCTGGTTGGTAGAGGTCAAAGGACATTTGAGATCACCAGAGGCCAAAGTGTAAAAACCTTGTAAACACAATTTCTCCAGAAGGGTAACCTTGACTAATCTCATACTGTATTTTTGTGGGTTGGCCATACTAAGTAGATGATTGCTATCATTTTTGGTGAAGGAGGTCAAAGGTCATTTGAGGTCACCAGAGGTCAAAGGGTGAAAACCTTGTGAATGTAATATCCCCAGAAGTTAAACATTGGTGCTAGACTCTCATTCTGACTTTGTGGGTTGACCATTCTGAGCAGATGTTCCCTATTGCATTTGCTGGAGGTCAAAGGTCATTTGAGGTAACCAGAGTGCAAACTGTGAAAACCTGGTAAACATAATATCTCAAGAAATGCAACATTCGCTAATCTGATACTTATTGTGGATGACCCCTATTGTTTTTGGTGGAGGTCAAAGGTCATTTGAGGTCATTAGAGGTCAAACTGTGAAAACCTTGTAAACACGATATCTGAAGAAGGATAACCTCGACTGATTTTGTACTTAGTGTTTAAGTTGGCTACTCTGAGTAGATGTTCGTATTGTTTTTGGTGAAGTTCAAAGGTCATTTGAGGTCAATGACCTTTGACCTCCACCAAAACCAAGTTACAAAAAACTTTGTTAACACTATATCTGAAGAAGGATGACTGTAACTCTTACCTAGCATGTGTATTTTTCATATTGAGCTCATATTAGATGGTCCCTGTTAGTTTTGGTGGCAGTCATTAGGGTTACCAGAGGTCCAAAGTCAAAATATGTTGATTATTATCTCAAAAAGAGAAACAGTGAGATTTGTCATACTTTGCAGGCCCATTGCTCATATTAAGTAGTTGTGCCCTATTGGTTTTGGTTGAGGTCAAAGGTCATTTGATGTCACCACCATTTAAAATCTTGTAAAAACTTTATATAACACAAGGAGGATAACTCTGAGGGATTGTGTACTTGGCATGTGCATTGCCCGTATTGAATAGGTGATTTCTATCAATTTTTGCACCTATTGTTTTTAAGAGAAAGTGACAGGTCATTTTGGGTCAAAAGCTTGTTATCATCATGTTTCAAGAAGAATAAACTGTACTTGGTCTCATACTTTTCTTTGGGTAATTCATGTTTGTTTATTATATGACCATACAGCAAGCAATCACGAAGCCTTTTGGCTTTCTGGTTTTAAAACATTGTGCAGAGACTTCACTTACATTTTCTCTGACTTTACAATTTATCTTTGGAAACCAATTTCTTACAAATAAAAATTTTGACAGCAAAGAAAATGGTTTTTGATTTCTGCTGTCCTGCTCCCCCCAGTCATCATTAAGGGTATGAGGGTTGGAGGAGAAGTACCTCAGACAGGACAACCTTAATGATTCCCTGGTCAATAACTTGGAAACCTCGTTATAATATCGCTTGAAAATTGCAATGTTGGTGTTTTTGTTTGTACAGAAATCATGGTTATGTTCTGTAATGTTACTATGTGTTGAATCTGGCACCTGGCAGTGCTGTTTTTTCTGTTGGTTGGAAATGAAACCGGGGTTGAAGAAGATTGCATTGGCAACATCATTCATAAAGTAAGCAGAATAGTAAGAAACCCTCAGTCTAAAACTGAGTCGGTATTCTTATGGTAATGGTTCGGTCCAAACTACAGTAGACTTAGTCTAGAGCGATCGTGACCATGCAACTTCCCCCCCCCCCCCCTCTTCTTTGTCACCTACACTATAATATTGTCAGATCATCAGTTGAGGTCCTGTCAGACTGCAACCCTCTCTGAACACCATCGTCATGGTGATGTTTTCATGCTTCTTTTATGTATGTATATATGTATGTATACATATGTACGTCCTTTTTTTGTGTGTGTGCTGTCTTATACTTTCAACGCACGAGATCATAATTTCCTTCACTGGAGAAACAGTGTTCAAGTTTCACTTATTTCATAATTTGCTATCTCAGACAGAGTTCAGTTAATGAGAGCAAGGTTTGCCTAATACCCATTGTACAGCAACCTCTCAGAGTTGTGATAGGTTTATTATATAATCTAGTAAACATTGGTGACTGATTGCTTTCGAAACAAGGGCTACAAATAGAAAGTATATTTATTCAAGCACAGACTGGATTTATTTCCTCGTGAAACATTTCACTAAGATCTGCTTTCGTTTTGAGTTTGATGTTTCTCGGTCTGTTGAAACGTAGTTATTTTTTAAAGTCTAATTATAACCTTTAGAGCTTCCTTCAAACATCCATGACAAGTTACAAGCAGTTTGACAACAAAATTGAATATCAATACTTTACATTAGACATACTATGCAGCTATTCATCAGTATTCTTGAAAAGTTTACCTGGGAATGTGTATGCAAAGATTCCAGAGAGGGGAAGACATGACATATACACTCCCTAGGTTTTGTGCATGAGATTATGTAATGGAAGTGATGTCATATTTTAGGCCTATGGGGAACTGAGCCCTCACCTGGTAGGTACACTATGTAAATTACTATGTACAATCTAAAGCAGAATATGTACAATCTAAAGCAGAAAACCGCATTAATGAATAATTTGCCTTGATAAGTTCGCATTATCTTTGTTTGCCTATGGGAAACTGATAAAATAAGTTACGCAGGGTTTAATAGGTGTGTAACTTCAGTCAGTTACAGAACACGACAACTTCTATTTGTTTTCCATTGTAAAACTGTACAGCTGGTGCAAGTTAACTTCTGTGACACATGATGGCACCCTTCCCCATAGAGCTGTAGTTCCTTACACTGTTTTTGCCAGCACAAGTGCCCTATCTTTGCCTCTCAAGAATATTTGATATATGTGACTGGCTCATGTTGGTCTACAGTATTGACAGCAGGCCTGTATACTGTACATATTAATCAATTGTAAGCATATACTTACAAACAGCAGTTCTAAGGAAGCAAAGAAAAGTCACTTTATGACTTCTATTGCCAAAAGGTAGCCTTTAAATCACTAATTTGTCACATTGATCCTTGTCATCACAAATTCTAGGTCAGCTTTGCAAAGTTTGAACAAGTGATAAGCCACAAGAACATTTTAGGTGCATAAAGCCTGTTTGAATTGATGAAAAATGTATTCCTCCTCTCCTTTGATCTGTCAATGGTCCGATCTCACTGTTGTGTGATGCATGTAAAAGCAAAGATGGCTCGCCATGATGATTTTCCTTTCCCAACATTTGAAGACATCTTGGTTCAACAAATGAACAAGATAATTCAAATTGTAACCTTATAAATTAACATTTCCTTTCCAGCCAACATACTACTTTGCAATAAAAAGAATAATTACTTTGATATGAATTATTCATTTCAAAACTTACTTTAACAGATAACTGCACAGTTAAGTCTTGTTATCAAAATGTCATTTATACCCCCAACTTTGGCCATTTGCCTTTGTTTTATTTGATGCTTGTGATTTAGCAGTGTTCACATTTTTTCTAACTTTCAAGCCTTTAATGACAATCTTGTCATTCCTACAGGAAACCTATGGAGAAGATACTTATCTGACTGGGGAACTTGTCAAAAGCTTTGTCGTAGCCCTCCAAGGCAGCCATCCAAGGTACATTATTGCAAATGCTGGATGCAAGCACTACGCTGCGTATTGTGGACCTGACGATACCAGGTTCATGTTTGACGCCAAGGTAAACTTCCCTCATCTGTTATGTTTACTTTGACACGCCCGATATAGTGGTGGAAGTGAAGGGTAGTAAAGGGGGCAGGGGTAGTGGAATGAGGTAAAAGATACCATTTGCAGGATCTATTACCTCCATGGCCTGGTATTGTACATATATTGTACTGCAGGAGGGTCCTTAGTAAAATTACACATCATAGTTTTCATGCACTGGAAAGAAGAATTCATAGAAAACAATTGAAATATTTGGCATGTTGTTGCTTTCTGCTGTATTTGTTGGCAAACTCTGGGACAATCGAATGCATACAATGGATTGTGAGCCAAAAGTGGGGTACAAGGAAGTCACATGGATGTAGTTGTGGGTAATTGAAAGATGTCAGCTGTCATCTGATGTGGATACCTTCTATCACTCCCTTTGGAAAGAACTATTGTGAAGTAAATGTAAAAAATACATAAATGTAAAAATGTAGAACATGAAAAAGAAAACTGGATGAAAAATGGATGTAATAAATGTTTCATTAAATGATAATAATCTCCCCAAAATAATCACCCTTGGCAAAAGTACGGAAAGAAAGTTGTTTGTTTCTCCTGCAATGATAATGGCGTTCACTGACAGTTGTTTCCACTAGGGGAATGAGAGTTTGATTGGCTGCATGCCCAGTGCTCTTCATAGGTCACTTGCCAAATACTGTAGCTGAATAGTTAATGTTCTAGATTTTGTTTTATCGTATTTAGTATCAGCGAGCATCTTCAGTGATTTTCTTGTCCTAAGTCTGATGTGATTGATAACCCTTACTGTATGTAGCAGTGCAATCTTTTCAACACAGTCAACATTGAAATTACAGATATTGTCATCTGTTTTGATGATTTTTTCTGTACCATGTCAGAGCACTTAGGCCTACTGTTATTTTGTTGAGAATTGCTCTTGTATGATAGAAAAAAAATTAAAGTAGAACTTCAATAGAAGTGTAAGAAGTGCAAAGAAATTGAAGATAACAAAGAGATTGCTGAGCGAGTCAGTGCTTTAGTGCGCTTCATCCCCCATTTATCCTGTGTCTCTATAGGCCTAAATTTAAACTTTGGTCACTCTTAAGATACAGTACATGATGACAAACATCAAGAGCTCAAGGATAAAACTCTCATATTAACCAGAGTTTGGTTTCCTTGTGGTGGATGAAGCTTTGGAAGTAGGTTTGGTTGGTTAACCTGCAGTAAACAATGCCAGGGATATTTGCAGTCTATTTGTGTACTAGTACAAACTTTACTGATTGTAAAGGTGGTACCTTGTTGTTAATAGTGGCTTTGTTTTATATTATTTTTTAAGTACAAACGGTTTACTAATTAATGCTGAGGTTGGCTAGTTTCAATGATAAACTGTTTGAAGTGGCTGTTAATTCTGTTGTCTTTGACACTGAACTAAAATAAAGTTCATAGAGCATAAAACCACCAGGCTAGACTGATAACATCACATTGGAGGGTATCAGGTAACTTCATGGTCTGCACATATTGAAGGATTGATTACCTACTATAATGTACAGTGCAGGTATCTAGGGTCACGTCAAGATGAACAACCTACAATCTTGGACAAAATACCTTGGGACACCCCGCGCCCCTGTTCAATGTTGGCTATAGGATTGCTGTTCAAAAGGTACATTCACTTCTTGAGTGCAACATTGGAAAGGGGCGCGAGGTTTCATGTTATCCTCTCACCTAAAATTCAGTATTATATTTGCAATGTGTGAGACAAAGTGTCCCAACAATTTTGTCCAAGATTGTAGGTTATCCCTTCTCACACACATCCCACAAGAAACAATATGGAAAAAAAACTTGGTGAAATTTCTGATGAAAAAACATCCTTATTCAATGTGATTTGGATTGTTGCAAAATGCCACTCATTGCAACATTGTGGAATACCTGACAATTGTCATGCAAATTTATTCTTTTACTTGCTGTAAATTGATCAATCAGCAGATTAGTCAGGTTATCCAGGGTCAATCTCCGGGGACATTGATCAAGAGATATGCAGAGAAGTCTCCTGGTATGATTTTCATAATCACTCCCCTGGTTTACCAACAAGATGGTGATACATTCCCTTTAACATGAATGACCCACTGATGTTTCAGTATGGATTGATCCAGACAATGTTTAATTATCAACCCGTAGGATAGACTGCATTAGCCAGCTCATATATAGTATGTAGTACTAACACTGAGATAAGTGTAATGCTATGCGGTGAGTGATAAAATAAAAAAGGACTTTGCTTCAGGAATTAAGGAAGTTATTGAAAGTCGTTTAGTCTTTGATAGTAGTAATCTTTGCAATTTTGGAACAAATTTGATGATTAAGTGACAAACACATGGAAGAGATTAAAAAATTGTTCTGGAATATGAAACTTTTGTGAAATTATAGACTCCTCATGCATTAGTGAGTTGTTTTGATCATAACCTTGGTCCTTCTTTGGTGAGATACAGTATACACTGTACAGTACATGTGATATGCATGCACTAGTACAGCTTGTACACACGACAAAAATGCACAAGACATGACAAGCTCGTTACGATTCTTTGTTCCATGAATAGGATTCATTCCTGATTGCCTGCTTGAATGCAAGCTTCCATGTATGCCTCTTAATACTGTGTTTGTACTGTGTCTGGGATGATAGCTTCAAACTTAAAACTTCCTATTACACCTTTGAACTCTTTAAGCACTTTTTGACCTGGCTTTGTTCAGGTTAACATGTTTACTCAACCCATGGTGAACATTTTATTGAGCTGTACCAAGATAACAGCTCTGCTTTGTTATGCAGGTGAAAATAGTGTTACAGTATGTGAAAACCATTGCTTGCAGGATGTCTTTCCGAAAATCTATTTCTAAACACTGTAACAGAAACTTGTAGAAAAGTCAATACAGAAGGAAATAGTCAACAAAAATGAGGCTTCATGCATTATATACTGAAAGCTTTTGTTCCCTGGCTAATTGACTTACCTCTTCTTTCACCAAAGAATCAATTCATTTACCTTCTTACATACTATATATCAACAAGTTGTGCTACTTATGAAGAAGTGGTACAGGTGAATCACTCTGTCACCAAGTCAAACATCTATGGTACAATGAAATAGTTTTAGTCTGCAGGATTCAGATGAAACAGTTGATTTGACCTTTGCCCTTTGTCATTTCATTTTAAAGAGTAGCTGTATGCATTGTAAACAAGTAACAAATCTGCCTACATTGTCATCACAACATGTGAACATTGCAATCACAATTTTGGCAAAACTAAATCTTTATTTGTTGGATAATTATTGCAGGGCATAAAACTTTATAATTCCAGTGATATTATTGTGGTATTGTCATCCATAGTTATTAAACATCATTTTAAAAACCAGAAAATCCCTACTTTCCCAAATTAGTATACTGTACCCAACAGCTCTGGTCTTCATGTTTTTCTTTTTTCATTTGTCAGGTCTCAGATGTGGACTTATTTCAGACATATATACCTGCATTCAAAGAGTGTGTTAAAGCTGGCACCTACAGTGTGATGTGTAGTTACAATAGGTAGGTAATAGAGTCCGTATTTGTAGTCTGAGCCGTTTTGTAGGATAGCCTTTTTGTTCTTGCCCCAAGGGGTGTCACTATTACCTTATCTTCTTTGGATAGCAGACGTATTGCTTTACCTTTGGATCGCAATATTTTTTATTTATTGTTGTTTAAATCATTTGGACTGTCAACGATTTTGTGTCTGATTTGAACATGCTATTATTTCATTTAAAAACTTACAGTGTTGTAATTTTTTGTCATTGAACATCTGAAGACAAGCTTAAAGCTTAGCATTCCAAATGTTTGTTAAACCTTTTGTTACCAGTCCACTTGTGATGGTTGTCTTTCAGTGTAAATGGAATACCAGCCTGCGCTAACAAACGCCTGCTGACCGATATCCTTCGAGATGACTGGGGCTTCAAGGGCTACGTGGTCAGTGATGAACTCGCGATGGAAATCATGCCAGTTTCTCACAACTTTACCAAAAACTTCACAGAAACTGCTGCAAAGTCGCTCATAGCTGGGTGCAATCTTGACCTGGCCAGAAATAATGTCGCAACGGTGTACAACCATCTGAATGAAGCTGTCAAGAGCAAAATGATCACAGTCGATCTCATCAAGAAACGGTTACACCCGCTCTTTTACACTCGGTTCCGACTGGGAGAGTTTGACCCACCGGAGATGAATCCATTTGCCAAGTTGGATGTCAGTGTTTTTTTTTCTTAATTAATCTTTTATTAATATTATCATTGCTTATGTTCTACATTACAAATTGTGGATGCTTTGCCATCTTACCAAATAAACATCACTTCTGTCTTACCTATCCTAGCATGACAACCACACTCTGATTTTTGCTTGCAGTTCCATTTAGAGAGTGACCAGTGCAGCACCATTTCAAATACTCCTTCAAATTTATAAACTCTGTGCCCAGTCGAGGAGAGTGCAGCTGTTGCTGAAGCAGAAATGAGAGAGTTTTGGTGTGAAAAATTTGTAGTGTGGAATACCATCATTAATGATTCGAAGGCTGTGTAATGTTAAAATGAAATGAAGGCCAGGAGTCGCTCACAAAAGTTCAGTAGAGCTGTTTCCAGTGGTGCTGAGGGGGTTATTTGGTGATTTCAGTTGGGGTTCCTGCTGTCTGATTCAGATCTTGTCCACTTCAGGTTGCTCGCTAGCTGGTGCACTACTGAGCTAGGCAGGTCCTTCACCCCTCCTAGCCTTTGGGAAAGTGGCTAAAGACTGGGGGATACACTATTGTCCATCGAATGGGGATGTTAAATGGCAGTTTCTTGAACAGGTTTGGGTTTGTATGGTACTGTTGTTTCACCCCTAAGTTGTTACTCTCTGAATACTGTTTGAAAAAAGGGCATAATTTGCTGGTGTTTATCCACAACCAACATGGAATAGATCCCTTCATGTGTATGCATACTTTCTGATCCTCATATGCTAAACTTAACTAATTATTCATACCATCTCTATGCTATATAAATCATCTTCTATTGTATAGCATCGTTATGAAATGAATCGACCACATGTATAGCATCATAATGCTATGAATCACATCTGATAGCATTCTAACATCATGAATCAAATTAGCTACACACATTACTATGCTTTAAGTCACTGACAGTACTTATTGATGTGCTATGAATGTTTAACATCACTATACTATACCATACCATACCGTACTGTACTGGTCTTCAGACCTGTCACTATAGCTTGTATCTGATGTTATGCAGAATTACAATGCTATGAATCGAGTCGGCATAGCATTATGACATCCTGAACCAAATCCATTGCTGTTAATCAAGTCCTGTGAAGGTTTTCTTTCCTCTTAACAGTATGTGGTATGTCAATGTACAACGAGCATTACGGTCTGAATCAAATGTTTTTGTCCATCACTTCGTTACTCATCAGCACAATCTCTATAGAGCATACAACATCCTGAATTGAATTCTGTACACCAGCTGACTGTCAGTACAATGGACCATTGCTGGTACAAGTCAAGTTTGACATAACACAAGACAACGATCTATACGAAGCAATGTCAAATTCAAGTACACTCACTTGCACCTTGTGGCCTATATAAAGCAATAATTTGATTGACAGTGGCCGAAGATGCTCATGATAAGTTTTAATCAATATAATTTGATCTAGTTTGTGGCAGACTGGCTATAGCCTTTGCCATTAGAATGTGTCCTAGTTGCCTTGGTTGCAGAAGAGTGCGTGTTACAGAATCATTTTCACCTGTCCCCTAATTTTTTCACCTTCCTTCATGCTCAATGTGATGTTCATTTTACCCTCCACATCACATTTAACTTGAGATGAAGTAAGATGTCCATTAGTCTCGCCTCTCTCATCAGGTTGACAGAGTCGTCGAGTGCCCTGAACATCAAGAGCTAGCCGTGCTGGCTGCAGTGAAATCATTTGTTCTTTTGAAGAATGACAAGAAAACGCTACCAGTCAACTTTGAGTCTGTGAACAAGCTGGCGGTGAGAAATTTGCCATGCAATGTCAGATTGTAGATTTTAAAGCTGGAATATGAGTTGAAAATTTGTTATATTTTGCCACTGAAAGTCACATATGTTATAGGCACTACCAAAAAAATCTTTTTTAGTCCCCAGTTTTGCATATATGGATGTTCATGTTCATTCCCATTGGTCTGTTTTATTTCAAGTATAAACAGTGATTGACGGCTAGGCTTTCTAGGAGAGTCTGAATTTTGTAGGACCAACAAAATTGTCCAGATTATTTTCATATTCAAATATCTGGGGGATAAATTCATCCCCTACTTTCTCTTCCCTGAAACACTGACAAAAAACAAAGGTAGATGGCCCAGCGATTGCCAGTACAACTCATATTCCAGCTTAAATATTGCAATTATGCACTCAAAAACAGCTTATCAACATGTAAGTTTGAATTGGGTGGATGGAAGCAAGCTACGAAGTAGACTTTTGCTTAACCTTCCAAGCAGGTGTTGGTAAACACTGCTTTGTAACATACACACAGTAAGACCTGAGATTAGTTGCATTTTTGTCTCATCTTAGAACCAAGATCTCTATATTTATGAGTCTTTCTTGGTGCTTGATGATTGCTTAAAAAAGCATGAATATTTATAGCCTACGGAAGAGAAGTATTGAATCTTACTGAGTGTAACTGATTACATTGGCATACATTAATTTAATAGTGCACAATTTTCTATGCAGATTAAGTCAGAATCCAACCAATAGTTCGTGGTCCTTGGTATTACGAATGCAGTCAAAGCTGGTGCATGAGTAATACAAATCCGTAGCGGGATCTAACTTTTGCCTGGTGTGGAGTCAACATTGAAAGCACTGAGAATCGAGGTTGATTTGCATGGAAGTTTTGTCAACCTCTCGTTGAGGAGGGTTCTTGTGCGAATGAATTGAATGAACATAAAGAGGCATACATCTACACTATGCCAACAGATGTGTCTCTGAGTGGGTTATAGAGGATGGATGATGCAGGCAGGAAGACTCGATGATGATTAGTTGAAAATAATTGTTGTATGCATCCTTTTTGCCACAGATCTTGAAAACTGGTATAAAAAATGAAAGGATTTTAATCAATTTAATTACAAAGTTTCATATGGGTTGAGTGAAAACGCACCATTTTGTCGTTCATGTACCTGAGCGGATTCAGAGAGTACCGTGTTCTCCCTTTCCAGATATTCACACTCTAGCTGCCGTAATCTTATGCCATTGTTTGTTTATTACATACATCATCTTCAAAATTTCCTTTCCCATTTTAGAAAATGGAGGAACATGAAACCATTTGGAACAAGGAGAATGAAAAGAGCTTGCTACATTGTCTGCCAAGCTAACTGATGTTCACCATGCCTGTTTTCTAATAAGAACATAAACGTATTTCTTCACATTTTTTACTCCATTTTTCATCACTTTTAATAGTCCGCTCACTCCGCTGCTGTTTAATTGATATTGTTCTTTCATTTCTTTTTTTTTTATGATTTCAGGTTGTCGGACCATTCGCTAACAACTCTGATGATCTCTCGGGAGACTATGCCCCGGAGACGGTGCCTCGTTTCTTTAAAACTCCTTATCAGGGTCTGAAGGACTCTCCGAAGAACGTCACATTTGGAGCGGGATGTGACACTCCTGTATGTGACCATTACCAGCAGTCACAGATCTCTGTGGCAGTCACTGGAGCAGATTTTGTCGTGGTTTGCCTCGGCACGGGTAAGCATCTTGTATTTTAGGGAGGAAGGACTGCATACCTCCAGTATGAATAATCAAATCTGGAGTTAACCTACAGTGTGAGGTGGAGACTAAAGTAATGTGTTACATTACATAATGCAACATGTGAAGCATGGCATAAACTTTATGCTATATGAGACTAACAGAGCACTTTTTCCCCACCGATTCCACATGTATGAATTTAGGGAGCTGTATACAACTGGTGAGGGGTAAATCTTTTTAAATTTGTGTCCTGTAGGTCTGAGAGGTACTGGTGGCCTTCACTTTAAAAAGTGACTCCACATTCAATATTCCTGGAACAACTTTGGTGAAAGCATTGTGTAACTTCAATTAAGTTTGTACCCTAAATTTTGGATTACTTTCTGGTACTGTGGCTGAGAGAAACTGTTGCCTAACACAGTGCATCTTCCCAAACCTCTAAACTATGCTCACACTCCCTCCGCTAGACATTTCTAAAATACTACAGAAAGTTACGTTTCACCTTCATAGTTTCCTTCACAGATGATCAATGTCATCTTGGTTTCCTTTAATTCTGGGATTGCTGATTTTGAAATGCAAGCAGTATTGAATGCCTGCAGTCGGTACACTCATTTACTAATCATTGTTGGATACTATTGTTACAAAGTACTTCCTCATTAACAGAATAGCTGCAGTTTTTGAGGCAGCGATTGACAAGTGGAAAGAGAGAATATTTCCTGATAAAATCAGGGTCAAAGGGGAAGTGATGTGTGACTGTTTCTTTATGAAGTACAATAGCTTGCTTTCTTTATGTTGCTTTTTCTATCTCCTGATAGTGAAAGACCTATTTTTGCCCCCTTATTCTTACTGGCTGATTTTATTGTCCATTGAAACCTGTAATACCACAATTAGTTCCTGAACAGGAAGCTGCAAACTTACAATCTTTAATATTGAAACCAAAAAGCATTCTGACTACCTCATACAAGTGTATTTCCATATCATTGTCTGTAGCAACTACCTCTGGGATCGGAATGTTGCCATATTACAACGTGACTGCAGTGATTTTGAGTACGGTTATCAACATTCTACATTGGAAGTTGTTTTAGTGTTTTCCATCGTATGATTAGGCTGTTTGCGTATCCGTTTGCCTCTAGCTGTACAGTTAGGGGACTCTCACAACAACAGCTACCATTGTCCAGATATTTCACAGTCAACAAGGTTCCCCCTCTAATGTTAAAAGTGGTAACTGACTCCAAACAATGTCACATATTAT
The DNA here is from genome assembly GCA_021234535.1 of Stichopus chloronotus. Classification (NCBI taxonomy): domain Eukaryota; kingdom Metazoa; phylum Echinodermata; class Holothuroidea; order Aspidochirotida; family Stichopodidae; genus Stichopus; species Stichopus chloronotus. Next base: position 6,456,120 of record CM037836.1, read on the forward strand.
GGCTCGTTATACATCCAGAAAAGCAGAAACACATTTCACTTATCCTCAAGGATTCATTGTCAACTAATTGATTTTATAAACTTTCATGTTCTTGTGCAATATTGCTTCAGGTCAATGGTGACAGTTATCAACACGTAGAATGATATCTATTAGTTTGTCAGATCATAGCTATCAGCATATTGGAGGCAGCCTACCAGTCACGGATCAGAGCTATCATTATATAGGATCATAAGTGTAGTGAAGAATCAAAGGTATTGATATACAGGATCAGCTACATCAATGGATATCATCAGAGCTATCAGCTAAGGATCAGGGCTATCAACATATAAAATGAGTGCTAAAGATCAGCCATAGAACAGCACTATCACTATATTAGGTACAGTGAAAGATCAGAGCTATTAATGTAGAGGATGAGTGGTATCAATACATATCATCAGAGCTATCAGCTGAGGATCAGGGCTTTTAACATACAGGATGAGAGCTATCAGTCAAAGATCAGCACTATCACTGTGAGGTATAGTAAAAGATCAGAGCTATCAATGTATAGGATCAGTGGTATCAATACATATCATTAGAGCTATTAGTTAAGGATCAGAACTATCAACATATAGGATTTGAGCTCTCATTCAAGGATCAGAGATATTACTCTACAGGATCATATGTACAGTGATGAATCAAAGGTATTAATATATAGGATCAGTGACATCAATACATATCATCACAGCTATTAGCTGAGGATCAGGGCTGTCAACATATAGGATGAGAGCTATCAGCCAAAGATCAGCACTATCACTGTGAGTTATAGTGAAAGATCAGAACTGCCAATGTATAGGATCAGTGGTACCAATGTATATAATGAGACCTATCAGTAAAGAATCAAAGCTATCCCTATGTGCATCTTTGCTTTATAGTGAAGGATCAGAACTGTTAATGTTTAGGATCATTGGCATCAATATTTATCATGAGAGCTATCAGTTAAGAATCAAAGCTATCACTATGTGGATTTTAACTATGTAGTGAAGAATCAAAAGTATTAATATATAGGATCAGTGACATTAATACATATCATCAGAGCTACCAGTCCAGGATCAGAGCTATCAGCATATAAAGGATCATAGCTACCAATGACGGATCAGGGTTATCACTATGTAGGATCTAAAGTATAGCAGGATCAGAGCTATTAATATGTAGGATCAGTGATATCACTAATATTGTGATACCACTGATTCTTTATATTAATATATTCATTTGAATTAAAAATATTCCTAAATATATGATTTTAAGTATTGTAAAGGATCAGAGATATTAACGTTCAGGATCAACGGTGTCAATAGATATCATCAGAGTTATCAGTCAAGGATCAAAACTATCACTACATAGGATCTTAAGTATGGTAAAGGATCAGAGCTGTTATAAAGGATCAGTTATATCAATTATTGATCCATCAGGACTATCAATATGTTAAGGTATTAATATCATTGGAGCTGTCAATTGAGAATCACAGACTTATTCAACATTAAAACCAGCATCTACCAGTGTGCAGAATAACAGCTATTAATGCACAGCATGACAACCATAGTTGTGTAACATGATAGCAGTCAAAGCACCATGGCTAATATGATAGCTGCTATTAATACATTGGATTACAGCCATCAGTATGTAAGATGAGAATTGTTTGATATTTAGGATGAAGGCTACTAACATATAGCAGTCAATAAATAAATAAAGTGGCAGTTTGTACTAAAGTTAAAAGGTATTGTAAAACAAATTTATTAAATCCATAAGGAAATAACTCGTCTACAGTAAAATATGTCTTGGAATGCAACATCTTTTAAGACAAAAACCACCAGTAAAAAAGCATAGCACAGACAGGGACAGTTATAAAGTTTACTAAATTTCTGATTATGTAACAATGTAAAACAACGATCATACGAAATTAACAGTGAACAACTCTGAAAAATGAAAACAAAGAAAGTCTGGAAAAGCCAGTGAAGAGAAATCCTCACCCTATTATCGGGAAAAGTCAGAATTCTTGAGTTATATCTCTGTGGGTGAGAGAGAATAGTTGAAGATGATCAAAGTGTGTAAGAAAGTAGCGGTCTCATTGGACTGCTCCACTCAGTTAAGTGTTAAAAGTAATTTGCTGATAAAAAGGATGACAAGGAGCTTTCCACCTATTCTGGAAACACTTGATTTTGAAGCACCATGAAATTTTATGCATTGATCGTAACAGTCATGTGGTTGGCGACTCTTCACTCTAGAAACTTTGCATTCATCTGAAATAGTTCGTTTTTTTGTTAGACGTGTTCACTCAGTAAACTGAAAAAATTCGTGATTTCCCAATTTGTGGGCACAATTTTGTCCTTTGCAGGAGTTGGTGTCGAGACGGAGGGTCATGACAGGAAAAGTATTAGCCTGCCCGGAAAGCAGCTACAACTTCTGAAAGATGCCGTCTCGTTTGGTATGGTTTGTATAAATTTCACCAATTCATACACAGAACTATACATCGGGTGGCATTATGATGACTTTTGAAAAGTCAAAAATAAAAGTGGAACTTCCACAGATCTGTCTGCATTCTTACTTCAAGGAACATAAAACATATCTGAACACACCTTGAAAACCTGTACATCAGTTTTAAACTCCCTCCTGGACAGCCCAAGAAGAAGAGACACCCTTGGACAACAAACTTTGTTACTGAAGACAATCAAAGACAATCTTTCTAAATTACAACTTTTCATAACAGAGTAGTTGAGAAATTATGAATATTTAAGTCATCATTCCGCCAATGGACACACAGTTTTAGGAGATGCTTTCCACTTTGGGTAACTGGTTTAGGGAATGAAAAACATGATTGTGCTGCAATTCTGCTAAATCAAGATGCATGTGAGTCTTTATTTGAATATACTGAATCATCCAAGTGGAAAGGATATTATAAAATTTGAATGCCATATGAAAGATGTGGCTGAATTCTTTAATTCATGTATGCTAACTTCTTTCAAGGCTTTTACATTTTAAATCAGCCTCTTCTGAAAAAGCTTTGCCATCACTGAAGATTTCATGTTTTTCCTTATGAGGGATTACACAGCAGTAACTTTTTAGCTAATAATAAAATAGCGGGCTAATAGGGCCAATTCTTGTTTCAGGTGTAAGGGTGGATGCAGAATTTTATTTAAAATGTACTTTTTGATGTATGACTTTTACAAAAGCCAAACAAGAAATCCTTTAAAAAACATCTAGAGAATGTTGTTTGCAGACAAAAACTTGAAAGGAAGGAATCTGCTTCAGAAAATCATCAGAATCTATTAAATCAGTGAAGGTGACCTCTCTTGGCAAAAGAAGGAAGTACCAAAGAATTTTGTCAGAACTTTGTCAAGAATTCAAGGAATTTAATGTTTTGTGTAATGATGTTGTGTTGGGTTATTTGGTTTTCCCCATAGCTTCTGGCAAGCCAGTGGTGTTGCTCTTGTTCAATGCTGGTCCGCTTGACATATCGTGGGCACTGGAAAACAGTGGTGTCGGTGCTATAGTTGAATGCTTCTACCCGTCTCAGGCGACCGGCGAAGCAGTCCGAAGGATGCTCGTGAATGCCCCTGGGGCCAACCCCGGAGGGAGACTCCCAGCTACGTGGCCAGTGTCACTTGAACAGGTCAGCAACAATTTATGTGTAATACTATCATTCAACTGCAAGGTTTTCAGTCTTATATGAAGATGCTAGGCTTATAGTGTATGCTAGACCCTTTAGTGGTCGCATAATTTTGTGCGGGTGGATCTCATCAGAAAGAATTACGCTCCAAACTATATATGACTGGTTTGGTCCACATGTACATAAAACGTATAAAACAGGGGCTGTGTTCTGGTACTTACATTACTAGCTCGATATCAGGGATGGTATTATAATACCTGCTTGGCCGGCCAAATAATGGGGAATGTTCCTTGTTGGTTCATGCCAGAAGTCATTGGAAATTCACATCAGCGAAGTACAATTCTCCGAATGTTAAGCTTGTAAAAGCACATCAGCTGAAGCATGCAACTTTTAATCAAATAAAGAGCAAGTCATTCCTGAAGGAGAGGATACTGTTCAAATTATGATTTCATGTTCTTTCTGTTCCAGTGCAACTGCAAATTAAATTAAAAGCCATTGTTCTGTAACTCTCAAGGAATGAAGTTTAGGTGATCCTGTGTCAAGTTGTGTACAGACCTGTGTCACACTGATTAAGTGACATGTCTTTTAATGATGCACTTCTACCTTTGAAAACTACAGCTGTCCTCATCTCCTTTCTCATTCTTCTCCATGACTGACCATTGTCAATTTAAAGGGAAATATTGCTTTTTTTCACAGCAAACCAATATTTTATGGACCCAGAATGATAGGTTATTCAAAAAACTTCAGCATGGTAGCTGTTTTTTTTCTAGAAATAAGTTTCTGACAGATTGAAATTCAGTAATTTGTTGCTTAAGAATAATTTGCTCACCCAAACTTCAAAAAAGTGACATAATTCATCTTCTGTAACAGATCTTATAACTAATGTGTTGAGGAGAAAAAGCTATGTGCAATGTTAATTGTTGAGATGGAATAGTTAAATAATTATTGAAGCTGTTTCTTTGTATGTCATGTCGGTGCCTTTTAGACACAATATTCTCCTCCCTGTCATAGTAACCGCTTTACCTTCTTGTTGTCGAGGTCAATTTGTCTGACTCCTCAATTTTCAGTCCAGTCAAATCTGACTTCTCAATTTTTAGGTAGGTCAAGCATAAGCAATTCTCAGTTGGAACTGTATTTTCAAAAGCAACGTAAATTTTGTAATGTTTCGTTACCTTTTACAGAGGAAAGAAGAAAACATATATTTGTGTTGCATACTGTGATTGCAACATACTGCAACATGTGATTCTTAACATTACTTTAAATATTGTGAATTAAGTTAATCCTGTCTGTCATTGTGCGACATGTTATGAATCCCCCTCCCCCTCTTCTGATTTCAGGTCCCAACTATTGACGATTATGACATGTCCCATGGTAGCACCTACCGTTACTTCAAAGGCGATCCGATGCTACCGTTTGGTTATGGGATGTCCTTCACGACCTTCAACTACGGCAACCTCAAGATCGGTTCGTCAACCATCAAGGACGTGCCAGAATGAGACGATTCAAGTCGTGGTTTCAAACACTGGTTCATTGGATGGTGATGAGGTGAGAGGTCAAAGGTCATGGGAAAAGTAACCGTGGCATTAATCACGCCGAAAGTTGACATTTGACAGAGGTTTGAGTTTTCGAAACTCATTTTCATTCAAGCTTCCTGCGTCACTATGTTCTTGTTGGTGAACACTTTGATTGTCAAATAGCAACAGATGAAAATGTATAGGTTAGATTTGTCAATAATGTATCATTCAGTGGTTGTGGGACAGTTACTCCTCTGGACAAACACCCTCCCGACAAGTACCGCCTCAGTGGTATTTGTTCAGCGGTATTTGTTCAGTCAAATATTCAGAATGTCAACGAGTTGGTGCATGAATTCATTCTCTTTTTTGAGGTCATCAGGAAAATTATTGTAAGACAAAGTACTTTTCTTGTTGTTATGTCTAGAACAGTGCAAATTGTTATCATAGATTATTTTGAAGATTTGTGATGTACCTGTAAAACTAATTTGTGAATCAGTTTGATTCCTTTGTAAATGCAGAAGGTTCCAAACATAAAAGCCAAACATATATGTGATGTCCCATTTTTGTCGTCACTTGTCCAGATCACTCAAGTTTTGATTTTTCCTTCTCTGTTCTCCTAGGTAACCCAAGTCTACATCAAGTGGATGAACGCATCAGTACCGACCCCTAACCTTCAGCTGGTTGGGTTTAATAGAACCGAAATTAAATCCAAGGGCTCAGTGTTACTGACATTCACGATAGAGGCCCGCATGATGGCAGTATACAAGGACCAGCTGGTGGTGGAACCCGGTACAATAGAGGTGTATGTCGGCGGCCAACAGCCAGGTCAAAAGGTCGTGTTGAGCTCCAATGTTTTGAAGGGCAGTTTCAAGGTCACAGGTTCCACAGTTCCTCTTTCAAAGTGTCAATAATTAAGCACATTGTTTTCACAAATCAGTGTAAAAAACATTACTGTATGTATAGTTGAGCACAATGTATGAAGTGTAAGTAAGATCTGCTTTTGCTACAAGCTTATTTTATTATTACTTGAAACTTAGATAGATGTGAAATAGTGGAAAAAGTAAATGATTCACAAAGAAGATCCAAAAATGTTTCTTTCTGGTTTCAATCCGCTGTCAATTATTCAGAATCTGCCTGGGCAAACTTAGAATCTGCCTCGTTGAACGTAGTTAATGTTCACTTCGTAGAACCAAAGTTTTTGGTGCTTAGTGGTCTGAGTTTAACAGAAAAAAGCATTGTTGCCAAACACATTGCAACACTCAAGTTGTCTTTCAGAGTTCATCCATAGGGCAAATTATTTGATAACTGAATGTTCATAAACCCCAACATTCCAAACGCAAATAGTGAAAGAAGCAAAGTTTTGGAGAAAGGTTTGGACTCTCTAGCTATCAAACAATTAATAAGCATTACAACATCTCTGAAAGTATCTCAAAATGGAAGTATTGAACGCCAACTTCATTCAAGTATTCAGCAGCACTAAGGCCAAATCGTGTACACTTTGTTGGCAGTTGCATCCCCTGAATGAACTGCTGACCCAGCTGCCCCCAACCCTCTCCACCCCCACCCACTTTCTGCTGCCCGTAGAAGGGTCTCTACTTGGTATTTTATTTTTCTCCCTAAGAATTTTTGACAGGACCCTATAGTGTGCTTTTAGGTCTCACAGCAAATAAGTTTATAATTTTTGTTTTGCACAATTAATCATTCTGGAAAAAGTAAAGATTTGTACTTGTTAAAAGGAGAATTACAGTCCGAGGCTAAGCGATGAAACAGATAGTGACCAGTGTTTGTATACTTATGTGCCTTTACACATCAAAGTTCTTTTGTGCAATTTGGTTTGTTTGCTACAGAATTCCATGATGATAGGTTAGGTTTTTGTTCTTATGTTTTATACGATGAAATTGTCAGGGAAGAGTTTTGTTTAAATATATTGATTCCTTCTGCATGCCTCAAAAACTCAATTCCAATTTGTCCTTCGCACTTTCATTCTTTCTCTTGCTATGACAATAAAATATTTATAAATTCTTTTGTATTTTCTTGTTGCAACAAACAGACAAGGACAATGTGTCAATTCTCTGGCACAAAAGATTCACATTTGTACTTTATGTTTATGAAAGTTAGCATGGTAGAGATTTTATCTGCAATGTTTAAGCAACATATGCCCACATAATTTAATATCTTTTATCATTTACTCTACAGAGAAATTGGCAAAAAAACATTAATACCTGAACACATTCCTCTTTAAGTTTTCATAGCTCAAGTCTACAAACATGGAGGGTTAAATTTTGTCCACCAACGTCATCCAGCTGGTAGAAGTGTGCAGATTTTCAAAATTTTAGTAACTTGATATTGAGCATATCATCTCAGGGGGATGGGTGTCGTAGAGAAAAGTTTTATTGCCAGAAAACTAAACCAAAAAATAATTTAGTGGACGTGGTCACATTTAAAGGTACACTTCTGAATTTTTTTTGTTAAATTTTTCCTGTAATTCCTTATGCAAGTTCGACCTTCAAGCATTTTTTTTTTATCTTCTTTTCAAGAAATTCAGCAGACTTATTTTGCAATTGTACAGTAGGTGTATCAAAACTTCTGAATAATATTACCATAAGCAAGGCCACTAAAGAGGCAGTTGCTTAAAATGGCCCACTTCTTTCAGCAATGACAGAGGTCACCATGTCTTCACCAGGATTCTAATGGCCTGGAAAAGTCATGGAATTTGACTTTTTCGTTGCAGGCAGGGAAAAGTCATCAAATTTTGTAAGAATGACAGAAGTCATGGCAAAGTCATGAATTTTACTAGACTGTTTATTTTTTACTTGTTCATAAAAGCACATGATCTCTGTGCCATTAGTCACTTATCAAATTCTTGGTCATGAAAATTGGTCATGTAAAGCTTCTCTAACAGTCATGAAATAGTCATGGAAAATGTTATAAATTCTATTTTCTTGAGGATTCAAGATCCTCCCTGGTTGATTCATTTCTTTGGTGGATCCTTTATAAGGAAGTATTGTATCGTCTTGCTTACTTTGCTTCTCTACAAACCTTTTGTTTTTCAATCAGTTAAAACTTTCATAAACTTGTGGTTTTTACAGTATTCTAGGTCAATGGTGAAGTCACAGAGTTGTAACATCTATCAGTAAATATGATATTTTTTGGACAAGTATGAACATGAGGGATGAAATTGTATGAAAGAAAGTGATTAGCAGGTTTTGCTAATCAATGTTTGAATTGGTTAGCAGTCAACCCATTTTTAGCAAATGTTAAGCAAACATTTCAGTTTGAGTAAGATGAAAACATGACTCTCTCAAGTATGAGTCATCAGCAAAGTTGTTGTCTCAACTCCAAACAATTTGAGAGAGAAGTCTGCTTTTCAAATAGGACTAGAGAAAATGTCAGTTTGCAACTGTTGCAAAGCTGATATACAATCGAATTGCAACTGGGCTTTCATGGTCACAATTTGTGATGTGAAACTTGTTATTCCATAGCTTGCTGAAGTTTGTGTGTTTGGAATTGTTGCTCATGAATATACTGACACAAATAGGCCAATTTTTCTTTTTAAGAGGGTGGGTGGGTAACATATGGTTTGAAATGGAATGTTCAGGACCACAAGTGAAAACAAACCATTAATGGTCCTTTTTATTGTTAGTCATTCAAAAATCACTCCAGCCACAAAGTGATAACTTCCTTCCCCCTCCCCTCCCCAGATATGAATGGTGGCCCAGCCATGTACTGCAGGATGTTGACTGCTACATCCCGTATCAGTCCAGTTTAAGCAAAGCTGTGAAGATTGTAATGGAATACATATCCTGCTAAAATTATCAAACTTTGACAAGTTCATAGTCAAGTGCTTAGAAAAGAAGCAATCCCAAATAAGAAATTTTGTCAGGATAATTCATGCTGTAAGCTGTTCAAGAAATGAAGATTCACTTATCTTTCACCTCTGAAACATCGTGGAAGAAATTGTTGGAGATGTTATACTCTCTAGCTTAGCTGGTCCGTGTGTTTTGCTGTATGTGATTTTATCGCTAATTTGCCAAATAATGGTGACAAACTTTCTTAAAGTTCCCATGAATCAAGGCCACATTTGAGGTAACAATGTCTCGTTGGATGACAGGGATGTATCAAAATTATAGCTGATGAATATTTATATGTGTGAATATTGATTATTTTTTATGTATATGCAATGCTTTGATTTGTCTGTAATGTTGAGTTGAGTGTGCAATGCAGCAGCTGATTCTTAAGTACTGATTCTTTCGATGACTGACATATTTTTAATCTCAGACATTTTCGCTAGCTGCCTATTCTGCTTCTTGCTCATGAACAGTGAAGAAAAAAAAAGAAAACACAAAATAAATAATTCATATTTAATAGTACCTATTCCGCATAATTTTTTGTCTCATTTATGTCTCATTTTGCATGAGCAGATTTGGTGGAAAGGACAACTTTATTTTATCCAAAAGCGAAGCAGAGGGGGTCGGAAGGAGAGAAGAAAATGTTGCCTTGAGTAGTTGAATTCAGTAGATCAAAGAAAGGTGGTGGTGAGGTGGTGGGGATGTGATGGGTCTTGCTTTGTACAGACTGCTAATAAATGACTGAACACTTGCTATTTCATTGTTCGCTTCCCACATTTTGACAAAGGAACAGAGTCAGCATTTCCTCCCCCCCCCCCCGCCCCCTTCGAGCAAAAGAGGGTAAAATGTTACATTCCACCAAGTGTTCCTCTCCCAACCCACCACTAAAAAGATACCAATAAGTGTTTTGAAACACTTGGGTGTTGATACATCCCTTGAAGTTTGCCTTGTCAGATGATAATTGCCCCGTACTGACAGAGTATGATACGTTTACACTTTCAATACAAGATGACATACGGCACATAGAAGCAGACAGAGTGCAAATGGTCGGGAGACCTCTGTGTAAATCTGAGGCATTTTGTCTAAGGTAGCATACACTATACCAGTGGGAGATATCTCTGCAAACGATCAAGTGTTCGCCATCATTGTTGAAAAAATCGATCTTTGTGATATTTCACCAAGTAGGTTGGGTTTTTTGTGACTTGAATATCAAATCAGGAGGATGGGAGTGTATGTAGTGTAAAAATTGAGGCAATTGATGTTATTTTTGACGATGATGCCCATGGTGCCTCTCCACCTACGCTGAAAAATGTGTTGACCACCTGCTGAAAATGCAGCCACCTTAAGTGTGAAAAAATAAAGAGTGCAATGAATGGTCAGTCAAAAAAAAAAACAGTTTGCTATGAGTAGTAGCTCATACAAGGCGGAAACCTCTATCTGTAAGGGTTTGGAGATCATACTACTTTAACAATTTAGTGGGTAAGTCAATGAGGTAAATAATAGGGGGTGTGTTCGCTGTGTTGCATGTTGAGTAATTCGTAAACCATTTGAAAGCGAGGAGAAATCGGACACTATCCAGGCCGTGGCATGATCTAATCCCTTTTTTCTCATGATTGCTTGCATTTAATCTTGAGGAGGTACTTCATCATGATATTTGACGCTGTACCTTAGTGCGATGAATGCGCAACTCAGACCAGTGTGAATTTAGTTTTAGGCTATTCCTACCTGCGTGAATTTTACAAGGCACTCAACAAGTATCCCGTTTTTACTTCCTGCCGTACTACAGAAATAAGAGCCCGATAAGTAAAGTGTATGTATAAGACACCAAAAGAACCGACACACTCCTCGGCGCCTGGTACACCGCGCCTGGTAAACTGGTAAAATGTTACTGTAGTCATTGAACGCGTCATCAGTCGTTACATCTTACAAACATTGATTTTCACCTTTGAATTTCTTCACCCATCTTTCATTTTTGTCCTCGGTGTGCTTAATTAATACATGGGGTAAAGTGATAAACCCGCAGCCAGTTGATGTTCAAGTCAGCATGGGCCACATATATACGGCCGGCAGTGCTACGGAAGACGGGAATATTCTCGCATGGCTTGTGTCATGATCATTAGCCCCTCAAGTTGATCCCGGTGTAGTGACCAGGGTGGAGAGTATAGGGGCATATATTACTATCATCACAGAGTCGAACTAACGAGAAGAAAAAGCTGAGTAAACTTTATATCGATATCACTGTCGACAATTTGTCAAAATATTTTATGCAATGTGAAAGCATGCAGCTTTGATGCCGAGATATACGGACATTCGAAAAAGAAAAATGTGCCGGAATAGGTACAGTGTTGTTTATAGTTAAAATCTGTGAGTCCAAAAAAAGTTAAGTGACTGAATTTTGCTGGAGAGTCTAATTGTGTAATTTACCTAATGAGTACTTGAAGTATCTGTTTATGTTTTTTTGTCAATGACGGTTGGAAAGTCCTTCCTCGCACTTGATCACTAGTAGTAGTACTGTGTAATAAGATCGTGATACATACGTACTTGTCCATAGATTATACGTGCGTCAAATGCTAAAGCAGGCCCATCTATCCCTAACTTGATGACCTCTTTGGATCAGGGAGTTGCTGGTAGTACCAGTAACATTCATAAGTGTTATTCGAGAAGGATGGCACAATTAGATCTCTCTTATCCTCCACTCGAGCCTTCGGTGAAAGTGTGCGTGCGCATGTTGGTGTTGCTACGGTAACCTTTAAAAACCTTAACTGTCTGTGTATACTGTTTGCATCATACCCAGCATAATCAATTTCTCAAAAATATAGGGAGGAAGTACGTTCAATGCGGCTCTATGTACGGTATGTCGTTAAATACACAACTATATCCATAAATGTAATCAGACACACCCGAACGGCAGGTCAAGTATGGTGTGTCCAGTAGCCTACTGGGCATTTTGCTGCAAACCGTGCTGAAAAAAATCTTGTTACTATTAACTGTCACTGTAGCCTACAGCATGATTTCTATATGTATGTGTGTGTGTGTGTGTGTTATAATTAATATTTAAACAACGATGATAATATAAAATTATTAATAAACAATAATATGATATAATACTGAGAATTGATGCTTTATCGTAAATTGATTCTGAATCAACTTATAATATTGGGTGACATTTTTTTTTCGAGGGCAACACACATTATTATATAATTTGAATAAACTTGTATGATTCTGAAAGTACTTGTATGATTCTCCTCACTATGTTGCTGGCACATCCTCTTTTGACAAAGCTCCTCGCCCTTATCTTCTCCTACCCACAAATCATGCAAAAAAGGGTAAATTATTATTTTTTTGTTTACATCTTAAACAGAACCAGTGACATCACCGATGTACTACTTTTTTGGTGAAATATACATCTTCCATGCTATTGTTAACATTTTTCTTTCAAGTGTCGACCATGGCTTTCCTGTGCATCCGTATTACCACCAGGGTCGTTGTAGTCGCAACACAACAATCCCACAACCAGAGTTTAATACAGTTTGGATATATATATGTTTTACCACAGTCGTTAACTGACTTAAATGGGTAACTATCAACATGTTTCAATTTGGAACCTGCATTTGTTTTCCTCTCATTTTTAGTCAACATGCACGCTAGCTGGACAGACAGGAAAATCGCTTTACAATTAAACTCCTGGATAACATGGCATAGAAATGCTGTGTACGTGAATGCTTTCATTTACTGCGTCTTCTTGAAGATGATCTTAAGCTGTCCATAGATATTTTATCAAGTGATTTCTTTTGTAATGATGCCAGTGTTGTACTCTAAGCTCAAAAAGAGACTGGAGGGGACAAACAAAACAAAACGTTTGATATGGCTCATCGACGTCTGTTTGTGGCCTATTTCTGTCCAGAGGATGTGTGATAAGACAGATTGATACCTCTTGTTTCCTTGAAGAGTTCTTTGGAGTATTAAGGACAAAACAATATATTCATTTTAATGGATTTCCAAGAAAATATTGCTCTGAACAACACCAGCTATGGCGTATCACCGGCAGTCAGATGGATCAAGCTTGGTATACTACCTTCGTTTTGGATGTTGGGTATATGCAGTAATGTGTCTTTCCTGTACATCCTACGGGCCTGTCGTACCGGCAACGCCTACTCGATCGTCGAGACAACCTTCCGCCAGTTGGCGACTATGGATGTGCTCTTTCTCTCTATGTTTGTATTACAATCGATGACTGCTGTTTTACTCCATGATATCAGTGGTCCCATTTTTGTATTCTGTGTAACTTATCAATTCTTCGAGGACATCGCCTTCTTCTGTTCCATATTAGTGGTGACTTTCTTCTCAAAGACGTTGTCCCGTAGCGGGAGTGGTCAGCTGAGCTCCAAAGGGATCGCACGATTTCTGTTGGTTGCTATGACGACCGCGACTACGTTCATCCCTCTTAACTTGCTGCCTATCGAAGCTAACCTCGACATAGGCGACAACGGCAACTGGGGTTTGATATCCGGCAAGTGTTCGTCCCAATCAAATATCATATCTGTGACTTCCTTTGGATCTCGGGCTCTTTTGTACTTCGTGATCCTCACAGTATGTGTTGTGTACTGGACAAAGACTGTTATGATGATTCGTACATCCAGACGCCAGCCGAAAGTCAGTATCGACACTCCCATTGGTCGGTTACGTCATCTCGTGAGGAAACATCGTCACCAAAACACTGAAAAATGTTCTGCTATCGTTTATTGCGTTATTTTCTTCTTGTCTTGGCTACCATTAAGTTGCCTCAGGCTCATGGCAGCCTCTTTTGTCATGTCCAGTCATGTAGGAGATTTACCTGCAGTCTCCCAGAATGCCATTTACGTACTTATCGGTGCAGAGACGGTCGTGTTAGCGTCCTCGGCGTTGCGTCCTCTTCTAGTGCCGATGCTATGGAAGCGATACCGTGATGTCTCGATTGACGATGACCGGTTGCATAGTCATATATCGATGGTTCCTCCAGCGGGATCACCTCGTCTTCAAGCCAGACGACCAGCCGAACCCGGTAGACCAAGTAACCGTGGAAGGTTTTCCCCACGGAGTCCCGTGTACCGTGCCGTTCCGAGGAATCACCAGATATATAAGTTCTCCTTTGAAAACAACTGAGATTTGTCTATAGAATAATACCAGGATTTACAAACCCTTCGACACCGTGACTGCATCGTGCTAACGAGAGAGCACTATTTAATGGCGTACGCAAGGGGGAGGGGGGGGGGGGTTCTCCACCTAAGAACTAATCGGGGACAAACACCACTCAGGGCAGTTTGCGTAATTGAGGGTAAACAAAATAGTTTTCAAAATGTGAAATTTGTGACAATGAAGTGTATTTTACCATCGTGTACAATCAAAAGTAGTTACAGATTACACCATTTTGCGTCTCAGTAAGCTTTTTATTTAATTCGAAAACTTTAGACCCTTTCCCTTATTCGTCAAGGAAATGGGTATACCACAACATCCGGTACCCTTGCCATCGAATTCTGGGAATTCTGGTTAATGTTACTAACAGTCACCAAAATTGTACATTGTCCTTTGCAAAACAAAATAAATGAGTCATGAGAATTCCATTGAATTGAAATTTTGCTGAAAGATTTGTCTCTTCACCAGGGTCGGTACTCCAGAACGAATTATTTACAACTGTTACTGTTTGTTCGGGCTACATGCTCAATTAAAGCTGTTTCTGAAGGACCAAAAAATGTATTCTCAATGTATTGATTTTATGATTTTAGTACAGAAAAGATGTTATGGCGTTTCAGAAGCAGTGTGGCCTCATTCTGACAGAGAGGGCATGAGAGCGTAGTTTTTCATAGCCAGGCCACATATTTGGGGCGACCATTTTTTCATTTTTTCATAGCCATACTAGTGTATATGATGATGCGGTAGTGTCACGTAACGTCCCCCGTGACCCCCCCCCCCCCCCCACCTTCCCTGGTTGATGCTCGCCCATGCGTCAAGGAGTGTCTTTTGATTTCTCATTCCTAACATTTTAAAGGCAAATGTAAGATACTCTTCTTTGTCCTAACAATTTCTTTTCTTAACAGCACACAAATAAACGGTTAAATCTAATTTTACCTTTTACCTGGGAAGGTAAAAGACCCTCACCTTTCATCAGAACTGCCTATTACTGTATTACCTGTCTGAAAGGGGCCCATTGAGTTGATATGGTTTTGTGAAGGAGTTTAAAAAAACCATTGCCTTCCAACACTAACTAGCCTCATTAGACATGTATCTATTCCTATGGTTACTGAAAATGTGAGATATTTGTAGTTTTCTCTATATGATCAGGGGTTTCCTACCGGTTAATACCTCATGTCTGGCCACAGATTTGCAATAAGTGACTTTGATCGTTCCTCAGCCTGTCATTGTTGCTTCAGTTATACGTCAGATGTTCAAAATCTCTGACCATATATCCCCAGCATATGAGTAAGACTTTAAACAGGTGTGAAAAAAATATTCTGAACTTTTATAAGCCAACTCAATGAGCTCCTTTAAGTTCCTATGCATGTACCGTATTTCGTAGATTGTTTTAAAATATATTCACTTATTTTATTTATCATTTGCATTTATTATAAATCCGTATTAAACAGAAATTTGATGAAAATATATATATAAAAAAAAAATAAATGTATTGGGATATCGTTGAAATACTGAAACAAAACAATAACAGATCTTTTGCTGATGAAGTACAGTTTGTTCAGTAATATATTTAAAGTACACTGACGTCGTCTGTATCAGTTTCGAAAAAGATGTAGTTGTTGAGGATCACTAACAACATTTCGTCAGGTCTTTATGCTGTATAGTTCTCATGTAACACGCATATCACGTTGTTATGGAGATTTCAAGCAATATTTGTCTCACGTGGTTGGCGATTGCGTGCTAACGCGACGGTGTACTGGTAATTCAACCCACAATTCTAACTAAAACGTAGTAATTGTGCTAAAACCTTGAAACAAAAATCCAAA
Source organism: Stichopus chloronotus (assembly GCA_021234535.1). Lineage (NCBI taxonomy): Eukaryota > Metazoa > Echinodermata > Holothuroidea > Aspidochirotida > Stichopodidae > Stichopus > Stichopus chloronotus. Next base: position 6,472,120 of record CM037836.1, read on the forward strand.
AATAAACACTTTAAGAGAGAGAGAGCATGCAAATGAAAGACTGCTTTAATAATTCTATTCTAGGTTTCTGTTGTCTTAACATACGGTACTATTTGAAGTAGAACTTCAACCGACAATATAGGTTAACCGACAACATAGGTTATCACTGCATGAAGAAAGTAAAAAAAAACAGCAGGAAAAACACATTGGATCATTTATCGCCAGAACAATACAGTAGTAATTCGAACTATTCTTTCATTAAAAGGGTTTTTTAATTTTTATGGCAGTGCTAGTGACCTATACGAGGCATTGTGGAATTTCTTTCTTTGTTAAATCTTGCCCGTAATATGGCCGTTTTGCGTTCTAACATCAATGACGTTTAGATTTGCCACATGGAACATGCGGCCTGTTGCCCATTCATAGTTTTATGATTTCATCATTTCTATTGTTTTAAATGACAGAGGACAAAGCAAAGATTAATCCTATATTTACAGCCATGTAAGATTACTGATGATAATTAAAGCATGTGCAGGGTTTGGTCGTTGTTGAACCCTGTTTTTCAGGGGCTGGGAAACTCCGCACAACATGGGGAGAAGTCCCTTCCACTACCTCCTTCATTCTTCATTTCCTGGTTTCTTTTCAAACGAAACCATCGCATGAAGGTCACTTGGGTGTTATGAGTACACAAGTTTTGGTATAGAGGTTTTAACACAATCAGATTGAAATTGGAGGTTAATCGTTGTGACGCCAAGTTAAGGTGCTTATGTGATGACATCAGTGGGAGTGGGGGTGTATAGAAATACGAGAAAGAGAGAGGCAAAGCTGTAGACCTTTCTTGGCTAAGTTTGTCCTATTTGTGGTAACCCTGGCGTGCCTTCATAAAGGTTTAAATTCGCCACATTTAATGTAAATGTAGATGTTCGCTGGTTTGAAAACTAATGGTTTGAAATGATTGTATTGTGTGCGGGTGAATGAATCAAGCTACGGGTAAGATGACTGCACAGGGTAACAAAGGGAAGACGTGGTGGACGATGTGAGGTTTCCAAACATCAACTATGGAGTTATTGCCTTAACCCATATATATGGGAACTACGCAATGCCTAACCCGAACTTTCTATGGGTGGCCGAATTGGCAGAAAATAATGCTAAGATTTGGTGCTCTGACAGTTTCCAACGTTACAATGATAAGAAGGCAGTCAATAGACAAAAAAAAAAAGGAAAGAACTTCCTACAGAGATAGGAATGCAGACAATAAACCTCATGTATTTCATCCACACGAAAAATATACCAGAGGATGCACTGAATGACGCATGAAATTTGTTCTCTTGATCGTGACTTCATCTTAGACCTACAGTGTTCAAAACTTTTTAACTCGCTGTCAGTGATGATAACCTTTATGTGACATGTCCACAAGGTAAACTGAGCTTTCAACATTAGGAGCACTTGAAATACAGTATTCATATACAAGTTTAGACATACACCTACATGCAGTGCAAGGGATAGCAGACGGGGAGGAATCTGTTACACATGGGATACTGTTTACTGTCCTTGGTTTAGGATGTGGATTTCATGGTAGTTTTAAAAAAGGAAACTAAATAGGACTATGGAATGGGTGAGGAGAAGTGACAAATTTGGAAAAGGAAAGAGAATAAAACAGACAATTATTAAAGAACCTAACGAGAAAGCATAATTGTACATGTTTGAATTAGTAAAGCGAATTGAGATAAAGACTTTAAATTACATTACAGTACGTAGACTGAATTAAAGGTGGGTGAGATATATTCTCTCAAAGAACATTTTCAAGTTGTCGAGATCACCACTTCTTAATTTAAACCCCTTCTGATCAGACTATTTAAAATGGCAAGGGCATGACATGAAGTTGAAACTAGATTGGTGGTTACGTTCGTGGCAGGTATAAACCGCCTATGATAAATTTATCTTGTATTGAAGGGAGGGGGGTAGGTAGAAGACAAATTGTGCCCCCCCCCTTATATATATCCCTTTTTCCCTTTAAATTCTGCAAAATGCTTTCCCTCCTACAAATTTTCTCTACAATGTTATAATGTTGATGGTTTGTAATGGTGATGCTCGGTGTAATGGTGTACCTTAAAGGGTGTTCAGGAACTTTTAGTCAAAGGTCTCATGTTTGCCCTCTAGGTCCTTTTTATGAAATTTCACAATGTTGATGAACTGTTAACTTTAAACAGTATTGGTGGCCAGTCTTGATACTTGATTAGGGATCTGCTTAGGAATTTCTGGAAGTTAAATTTGGTCCAACTTGGTCTATGTGAGTCCTTATTTGAAAATCTGCAAATTGCATTGCTACTCCTACAGATTCTTGTCACAGAAATAAATATGTATTTCTTTCTGTGATTCTTGTGCAATAATGACGATCTTATTTTCATGATAAAAATACTCTGTTAGTGGTTCGTATGTTTTGTCATAATGGTGGTGCAGTCCTTCAGGAAGTTCAGGTAAATTGCTTCACCAAAAGGTCCAACCAAAATGGCCAACATGTTCCAAATATCATCATCTGATTCAACCATTTTTTTACACCAGTTGTGTAGCTACAGAAAAAACTGAGGGGCCCACCCGGCCCCCTCCGTCCCCCAAAATAAGACAGGCCCCCTTAATATGATGATTGTTAAATATATTGATATTTAAGAAAAATGATTGTAGTACTTTTGCCACATAGACCCTCCCCCCCCCCCCCCCCCCTTCATTCATGCTACAGACCCCATAAAATTATCATTCTTGCTACTCCGCTGCGCTCCGTACACATACTTTGCGTTGGAACCGGGAAACAGTTGGTTCCGAAGAACGAGACGTTTTCCCTTCGTTGTCAACGCTTGTGTTGTGCGTGAACTGCGTCGGTCACCACCGCGGGTGGTTGGCGCTGCCGCGGTCTTGGTGTTGTACCAAATGAAGGCATCACACGTATTATATAGCCAGTGCAGTTAGCAGTTTTCACCAGCCGATGGAATTGTAAACATCGTAATGTCAGATAACCCTCACATTGATAATATCCAGGGTCACAAAATGTCCCGTGTGTGTGCAACGTCGAGGGTTAGAACACTGGTTCATGGTTAGACCAAGGATTGTCTGTTACTGGTTTTCTTTCTTACTTCTTCTTCGCTATCGTTTTGTCTGGTATTACCGCGTTTGTTACATTTTCACTTTCTTCTTGCTCATTTACTTTTTAATTAACTCACGGCACTGTTAATGTTATGATTTGGAAGTAAGCTCTGAACTTCCTACTACTACTTGTTGTTTGTAACGGGTTATGTAATGCTACAGTACTGGTGTAGGTTTGATCGTAGGCCTAACGTTACACATTATTTCTTTAACTTGAATCGAAAGTTGAAGTGTTTAGTGTTTGTACATACAAACAATTACAGATCTCAAAGGAAGGCAAATATGATACCCAAAATGCTCTTCATAGGACGAGCATTCAGTAACAGTGGTGCTAGTGGGCAGACCACCAGCTCAGATCATAGTAAGAAATGCATGAATTAGACACCACAGTCACACCAACAAGTTGCTAGAAAGTTGCCTGGTCACACTATGTGAATTGTGATGTGATGTTGCAAGTTTTTTTTTTTCTCTTAAGTAGTCTGTCAAAATGATTAGCAATAACCACCAGTTATGGAACTTATTCAAAGAGTTTCCATAATAACAGGCCAGTATAGTCAAGCAGGCTGAGGGGTGGTGTTTGCAAGAGTCCACTTTGTTCTCAAATATAAGTTTTTTGCTCCTTCCCCATTTTTTTTTCTTTGGTGAAAAACAGTAAGTTAAGATAAAGATCACATGCTGTTGGGTGGATCTTGACTTGAGTAGGCGTGTGTGAGGCTCTGAGGAGACAGCTCATATTTGACACTTTAGTAACTATCGTCCATGTTCTTTTCCTTGCTTTGGTACCCCTGGTGATGCATTATGCTTGTCTGTAATTAGGAACCTACAACCTGAACAGCAAGAAAGAACAGATGAGGAGCCAGTTCCACAGTATGTTGCTGGATGGGAATGTTGACAAAATAATGTCTAACACAAAAAGACACAATTTGTGCTAGGCTGAACATAACTTTAAATTCAGCTGCAGACCATGGTTGGGTTTGCCATTACGAGTGTTGGGATCAATAGTTGATGGCCCATGGTGAAAGGATGTAACAACAGTAGGATACCCTAGCACTGTGTGTGTCTATGCTAGCATGTGTTGGGTTGTGAACGTAACCTGAATAGTACTGTTATAGTGAGATAAAAGTACAGTATATATGTCAACAACTTCAGGCTACTGTCAGAAATTATAATGGGCTCATGTGAAAACATGGGAATGAAATGTAAACCATTTTATAACTTGCTGAGAATATGATACATGAACAATGCAGGAAACATGAAAGGTAAGCCTGCCAACCTTATAGTATTTATTACATGATGCTGGAAACATGGCCGCAGCATGTAAGAGTCGACCTTCTGCTGTACTGTGGCTTAGTGAAGGGTGCATATGTCATCAGCAACACAAAATAAAAGGCAGACTGGAAAGTTACATGCTATGAGATGCACCGTTGCATCACCCTCAACCCTGACTTGGCCGCACAAGTTTGGGAAGTCTTAGTAATGTTGATCAGTGACTTTAACAAATTCTGCAGTTTCTTTCACCTTGCACCCTGTTTCTATCCTGCCCAGCACTAAAACTGCCTGTACTAAATCTAACTACTCACACAAGCACACACATGGCAGATAAAGCTGAGAGTGTGTTTGACACAAAAGATAAGTTGTGGATGGTTCACTTTCATTCAGTCTAAGCTAAAAGGAGAATCATATGAATGCTGGTGCATAACGCAATGGGATGTACAAGAAGCACATAACTGAGATAACTCCAACATGACCAAGCTACTTCAGGCCCACCGCCCTGTTTCTAATATTGTCCACAAAAGGAATCTGACCCTGCAGGCTGTGGACGAGCTGCCATATTAAAATACTGAATCCATGAAGATATCAAAATTGCTTGAATTTTAAGGTCAGTTTTGTGGACATGTTGTAGCATGCTGCTGCATGCAGAGTTCAATTTCTTAATTTTGATTCAATTCATTTATCCCAGCAATGAACAGATCCGGGGTGTACAATGACATTTATAGTGGAATAGTTTTAAGACAGTTGATTGACATGATTGCATGGGAAAGGAGAAATAAAAAGATGGACCGATACTTATCAATCATTTTTGCCATAACTCACTAAACCAATGGTAGATTGATGTGACAACGAAATGGACCCATGACTTAGAGTACATTTACATCAATATGCGGTGACCATATTTTATATTTGATTTGTAAGGAAGGTGTAATTGTTGGATTATGCTTGTAAATCAAGTATTTGATAAGTCACAATTAGAGAAAGGCTTGCAATGTACCTCATAAATCAAACATTCAGAGCAAATGTTGCAGTTCTCTTATTTGTCGTACAGTACATGTGTGCATATTGACTTGTTCATTTAATGAACAGGACCGTAGCCAGGTGGAACATCTTGATGGTGTGCAGACCCCTCCCCCAACATATGGAAAATCTAAACAAGATAAATTGGTAAATAGTGGTCTTGGTATGACGCCAGGCAACCTAAACTAATCCTGAAAGTCAGTAATGGAAGTATTCTGATTTCTGTAACTTTTTGTCTGAAATTACAAAAGTTTTGCATGTTAGATCCACTTGTCTTCTTGTCACGCTGATACTTGCACAGATTAGGCTCGTCAGATAAATATTTATGGTAATCACACATCTTCCATACCATCGGAGTTTGATGCATTGTAAACATTAATTTATACCATATGCAGTTGGAAGTATAGTTACCTCAAAGCAAGACTCCTAAAAGTATAGATTGTTAAGAATTAAGTCACTGAACTTTGGTACCATAAATCTAATCTGACTTCTAAAAGTATTTGTTTTGAACATTCTCAATGAACGTGCAATTGCATTGAGCTTATCAACTAATTACAGTAAATATTAGTTGACTATTATTGCATTGACAATTGTATAAAATTTTCAGTTTAGTATCATAATCAGTGCATATTGCATTTTAAGCATACTCCAAGGTGATGAAAAGATCATTAGTGCTTGATCATTTGTGTGACTTTTGCAGACATGTTCAGACGACGTTTATTTTAACATAGGAATCTTTCTGTGGGTAGATACTGTAAAGGCTTAGCATGATCATACTTTATGGCAAAATTTTGCAGATTTTTCCAGTAACAGCAACATTAAAATCCCTTTTTCACGTGCACTTGGGTGAAATATTTTATGATAGATACAAATTTCCAGTCACTTTTTGTTTTTCAGATTGATCTAAATAAACATACACAAAATGGCTCCAACAGACAAAAATTTGTCTGTGGTGACAACAGGGAAGGACGACCTGAAATTGGTGAGTCAAGTTTTGATTTCAGTGTTACGGGAAAATTCTCTCTACTTTGAATGAGTTTTGTGATGGTCTGTATGCCGATGGTTCTTTTTGGTGTATTTTATGGAGAGTGTTTCTCTGTATTATATCTATTCCTTTAATTGTCAGTAAGTGTATCAGTAGTCTCATGAAGTTATGCACAGCCCCTTTTCTGTCTTTTTTCTGATGTACGTCTTTGATTTCTTTACCTATAATTTCATGTTCTATCAATGCACATAAACACTTGAAGACATTTTGTGTTGAACTGCTCAGGTGTACCATGCAATGATCAAATTACTGCTACTTTGATGAATGTTTACATTACTATTAAACTATTTGACAATAAACTATAAAGAATTAGAATTTATATCGACAATTACAAATTATAAAGAATATAGTTTTTTCAATTGGCAGCAGTCAATTCATGACATCAAACTCTAATAATGGCAGTGTTCTGATTGATTTTTTATGAACTTTTTAATTGCAGTATCTGGAAAAAGTAAACAACATAAATTTGGTGATGGTGTTTATCATTGAACACTTATATTTCATTGTCAAAAGTTGCTTCTAATGTACTGTACACTGTGTAGTAACTCCTGGATGTGTTGCTAAATTGCACATAATTATACATCGTCTTGTCATTAAAAATATCTTTGCTGACACTTTAAGAACTCATGCTTGTCTAAGATTGAGTAAACTAAAGTCAGATAAGATTGGACCTTTTGTTTATTCACAGCTCTATGATTCTCTGATTAGTTACAGTGATAATCTTGTTAATTATTTATAGTGTTAATTGCCAAATAGGCTGATTGTGCAAATAGTTCTTCACTTATCTAGATACCCAGTCTCCTCTTCAAACAGCAGTGTACATACAGTTTTGTCCTCATAACCATGATTCTGCACAGACATACTGACATACAATGTCACAGTTCTATGGAAAAAAAAAAGTAGGTGACAACATCAATTCCAGTGCACACAGGTCTACAAACTTTATATCATTCCTTATAATTATCCATAGATTTATCTGAATGGAGAAGAGGAATATTTGAGATAGCATACAAGACGTGACCGAAACCAGGTCATTGTGAGAATTGGGAAGGATCAGGACTCGAACCAACCTTATACCCGGGCAAACTACCATGAAATTAGCAGAATGGTGCATTCAATTTGTGCTCGGGGCAGAGGGTATGGGGGTGGATGGGTGGGTGTGTTTAATTCTCTTGTTTGCTGTTAGACTGCAGTAATTTTGGTCAAGTGTTTAATATGTATATAAAGTTACTTTGAAGTAAAGTGACAAAAACGATTTATAGAAAAACTAATTTACACATTGCGCATAAGAAACCTGTTGTTTTTGGTGAAGGTCAAAGGTCATGTCATGTCAAAAGAGGGTCAAACTGTGAAAACTTTGTAAACAAAAACATCTCAAAAAGGAAAGCAGGGGTATTGAAGTTAAGCAGGGGTCAAATCAAAAGAATGTGAGCATAATGCCTCAATAAGGGAAACTTTGACAGAGTACATACTAAATACATAATTGCATCACATGTTGTACCAGAAGCTTACTGACTTTAATAGCAATGATTGTCACTTTTGAGGAGAAGAGGGATCAAATTGCAAAATTTTTGTGAAGATTGTATCTCTAAGAGGGAATCTTGAACTTGTTCATACTCAGTAGTTATGTGCACCGCATTGAGTAAAACAGTGCTGTTGTTTCTTATGGGGCCAATATGTAGTAACTTTGAAAAATCCTGCTTCAAGAGAGAAGATGCACAGATCTCATAATTGTTCTGTTTGTCATAACCCAATGGTATTGTACATATATACTTAAATTGCATTAAGTGTGTTCAATTCTTTGACTAATTATATGCTGGGTTTTCTCTCGTTTCATACTTGATCTTGCTTGCATGTTCAAATATACCAGAACTTCTTCCTCAGCTCTTGTACATACTCCTTGTTCAGCTCCTATCAGATCCGCTTCACCCATTCTGTCTGGTCAGCCAATTATTGTCAAATCATTTGCCATTTAGATGACAGCATCACTATGGCAGAGTAGACATGTCGATCATGGAGTTATACAAGGAATGGGATATTTTGGTTACAGCTATATGTAGTGCATACACATTACGGTAAACCAAACTCGTAGTTGAAATCACAACGCGTTATTTCATTATGGTTGTCTTTGTGGTCATTCTTGTATCCTGTAGTAAGAGGTATGACAAAATGCTTGATTTGATTGTACATCATCATCATCATCATCATCATCATCATCATCATCATCATCATCATCATCATCATCACCATCATCATCATCATCATCATCATCACCATCATCATCATCATCATCATCACCATCATCATCATCATCACCATCATCATCATCATCATCACCATCATCATCATCATCATCATCATCACCATCATCATCATCATCATCACCATCATCACCATCATCATCATCATCATCATCATCACCTGTTTTGTTTTTATGTCATCCTTAGAACATTTCATCCCGCAGTTCAGAAGAGAAATTTTTGATGTTGATACATGATGTCTCATTTGTTAGATTGCTTTCAGAGGTGCAGGTCTCTGTCGATTATGACTTCTTTGATTCTTAGTTTCTTGAGTTTGATCTTCGTCTCTGCAGGAAGACAGGGAAGTACCTGTGCCTGGTCCTAATGGTAAATATTTCCTTCAAGGAATTCAGAATTTCATTTTAATGTAGATGGTATTTTTCATTGAAGATGCCATATCGGACATGAGGGTGTGTAATAATATTCACATCTGTTTGGAGTCCTGCTATTTGTCCTCTTTGATACTAAGACACTGACTTTGGCTCCCAAAGAACAACATAAAAATTGCTCTCTGATTTAACCATAGTTCACCAGTACTGGAACTTTTTTTGCCTTCCATTTTGTAAGAATGTGGGCACCATTTTGAAATGAGGTGAAAATTTGCAATGTTTTCAAGTGACAAGAAAACAAGGCAGGTCATTTTTGATAGTTAATTCAAAACTGTTGGCTAGGTTTTGCTACCAATCATGGCCTTCCTTATGTTGTGGAGTGGGCAGTCGTTACAGCACTGCAAATTAAAAGTCATAGCATTTTTGCAGATGATGTATTTACGTTTGCGTTTCAAAATAAAGATGAAAGAGAACCTAAGGATTACTTGAAATGCTATTTCTGAAGGGGCCACAATTTCCCCAGAGGCCTTTAATTTGGGACTCTGTAGTATTGTCAGGAAGATTTCTCAAGCCATAAGAGGTGACCCAGTCCCAATTTTTTGTGCAATTTCAAGTTTTTTCTATTTCATTCAGAGGTACAGATTTGTATGCAACGTGTGGGCATCTGTGGTTCGGATGTCCATTTTAAGAAGCACGGGGGAATCGGAGACTACAAGGTCACAAAACCAATCATACTAGGCCACGAATCCAGTGGAATTATCTCGGCTGTTGGGCCAGATGTCAAGGACTTGAAAGTTGGTAAGTGTTAAAGCAGCCGTAGGTGTAACCCTTACCCTGCAGCTGCATTGTACAGGTAATGCTCATAAAGGCAGTGACTGGTTGCTCCTGGCAGTTTCAATTCTCCTAACCATTTACTTCTAACCCTTTCCACAGCCTGTATGATTCTCGTCGTTGTGCAAACACAATCCTTTAGTTGAAGTACTGCGTACCCTGGAGATATATCCTGGTTCGCATCCAAGGACTGCATCTGTAGTAAAAAAAATCTGCCTGTGTGGAATGCTGTGTAATGTGAGCTACTCTTCACCTTTTGAATTTGCTGTCAATCAAAGAGCAGAACCAATTGAGAATTTTGCTTACACCTAGCCAAAAATGTAGCTTGGGGTGACTTGGTGACTGCCTTTGGACACTAGTAAGTAGTAAATTTAGAGTAGGTGAGGAAAAGAAGTACCATGGTAGTGATGTTGAAGAAATTAAGTGATTCCCTTTGATCATAAATATGTAGATCACCACAGTACTTTATTTGCAAGCTTATTTTATGACCAGAGGTTATACATTTTTGTCATAAGATTAAAGGTGAGTTAAACTATGGTGCATCGCTCAAACTGTCCCAGTAAATCTTCACAATCAATTCGTCTCTCACAAATTATATGCAGCCTTATTAGCCTGTAATAGAAAGGTCTTGCATCATTTAAATAACCATGTCAGCTGTTAAGCCTTCCTTAAATTATAACAGATTGTTTTGAACTTTCAGTAACCAAGAAGAGAGAAAAATGGTTTCTCATCCATTGCTGGAATTGAGTACTTGAATTTACTTGTTTGCCTTTGTTATTCCATATTTTGCTCTGTTCAGGGGACAAAGTTGCCATCGAACCCGGCGTTCCATGCCGTCAGTGTAAGTTTTGCAAAAATGGCCGATACAACCTCTGCCCCGACTGTTTCTTTCTCGCCTGTCCGCCTGACGATGGATCTCTCCGCATGTACCACTGCCATGCTGCAGATTTCTGCTACAAGTGAGTTTAAGGCACTAACTGTATGTACCCCTATGATTATTGTTGATAATTGACAGAAATCTGCCCAGAATTGTCGAGTCGATTTGCGATTTATTTGTCAAGATGTTGAAAGACCCATATACCATACTGACTGTTTGTCAAGGTAAATATGTTTATTTGTGCCTTTGTTGCTGTCTTTGAATATTTGTGTGGGCGGGGAAGCAGATTACACAAGCTTTGTGGTGTAAATTTGGCCTTGTTGACTAGTGGCAACCATCAGCATGTCCAGTTACATTATTTGTTATTGAGCAATGGCAGCTGAGCACCTCGGACTAGGCTAGGAGCAATTTCAGAGGTGTTGACTCAATTTTTGCAACCCAGACTTGAGTCAGACTCAAGTAGCAGTTTTTGTAACTTGAGACTTGACTTGGAATTGTCTGCGTTGACTTACAACTGTTGCCTCTGACTTGCCAAAAATGACTTGTGACATGCAAGACACATACAAACCAACACAAGTCAGAAGGTTCCAAATTGACTCGAAAGCCATGGAAAGAGTGATAAAATTGAATGCTGAATCAACAACAAAGAATTTGAATTTGATCAAATATGTCATTTCCTTATGCTGAGCATCAAGCGTCAACAAAGAAGCAAAGAAACAGGTCCCAATTATTTTAAGTCTTTGGCATGACTGGACCTTTGATGGAACCTGTAGCCCAGTGACAAAGTTGAAATCCCACTGGAAGCATGTATTTGAGTTTTAACTGCTTAGTCGCCACAAATTAGTGACAAAACATATATACTTGCTGCCGTGTATTCCAGACTCAGACAGACTCTAGAGAGTACGCTGGACACATCATGTTGTCTTATTGAATCACACATTTATTCAGTGTTTATGCTACTTCCAAATACTTGTATCCTACACTTGCTATAATATGCCATTAACACCTTAATATGACCTAGCAATACAAGTATTCCTACATGGTGGGACCAGTGTTTTCGCCAAGGTGTGGGTCTGCGTGAGTCCCACATTTGGCTCCTGAATCCCGCACAAATTTAAGAAAAATCTTATGGAGGAAAATCCTGCGCACTTTTCCACAGCTGAGGTCGTAGCTACAATGACAAATACACTCAATGAATTGAAATGGAATCTTTACCAAGTGACAACTCCCTCCTTGATTTTGAAAATCCCTCCCAAAATTTTGTTTGGAGAGGAATTTTCCTCCTAGGTTCAATTCCTTAGTGTGAACACAGGGTGGGACCTTCTCATTTTTTGCAATGTTGCATTTTACAAGGAACCACAGTTCTGGCCCCCCCAAAAATATGTTAGTCATATGCATTGTATAGTGTAGTTGACATTGAAGAACTAATAGTGAAGTTCAACAGCTCCTTGGTGAGATGCTTTGCTCTTGATATGGAATAGGCTCTTCACTTGCTCAAAAACAAAACTGGAAAGCTGGAAGCGAGATTTTCTAGAATAATTTTCCGTCCTTAACATTTACTTGGGAATATACTGACTAGGTAGATCTATCTACGTCATTAGCCATGAATACTTTCATAAAACTGAGGCCATTTACATATTCTTTATATTTTTTTGCTGTTCAGTTTCCTGCCACATGCAGTTTGACGGTCAGAATAATATGGAACTTGACTTAGATTTGCAATAAACGACCCGTGACTTGACTTGCAAGTCAACCAATGATTGATGCGAGACTTGACTTGCTGCTAATTAACTCATGGTCCCCATCTCTGAGAACTCTGATATCTGGTGTGCACATCTTACAGAAGCTTTCTTGATTCATTGGACTGTTTTGATACTAAGTTTACTAAACTTGACAGTGTCAGGGTGTTAAAAATCAAAGCTGACTTAGTATGATAATACGACTGTGCTACTGTCCTTTTTAAGACAATTTACTGTTTGGAAAATTACTGTCACAATGATGTGGTTAGGAGGGATGGAGGAGGCAGGTGTTAGCAGTTTAATGCTTTGGCGATTGTGATTGGGTTACTGAGAGCGAATGGGAATTTTCTCTTTTTACTTTAGCGTTGATATTATTTATGACGTTATTTACATACTGTGAATCCTATGGAACAGGTGGTCACCAACCTTTGGCCCACGGGCCAAATGCCGCCTTCAGAGAGGTATCATCCCTCCCGCAAACCTCTTCTGAAAAGGAATAAAAGTAAAAAGAATAAGAAATTAAATGAAGTAATAGGAAAAGGTAGTAAAGATATCGTCTCCGTAAAAGCCTGTGGTAACTTACATATCGACAAACGTTTACTCTTTTTCATATCACTAGACTAAGAAGCTAGTATTAAAAGAAGGATAGTAGAGGGTGGGCTTGCAACAGCTGTGGCTCGCCACAAAGTTCAAAGGCAGCAGTGTGGCCCCTTGAGTGAAAAAGGTTTGACTTCTTTGCTCGACTTCATACTTTGTTGATTTATCTATTCCCTATTCTCTCTCTCTATCTCTGAATGTTGTAGATATCAATTGTATGAAATGAGAAGCAAATGAAGGAATGACATCACCATTTGATAGTAACTATTCAGACTTTAGTAATAAAATAATTAGGAAATATCAAATGTGGCAAACAAAGAAAACAGCTTTCATCATTGCTAAACCATTCAGTCTAACCAGTAAGCATCTGCAAATGCTTGGACTCCTCAAAACAGTATGCCCAAGATGAGTTACGGAAGATGCGTCATTTGAATATTTGGAAGTTTCGGCAAACAAATTATTCTTGAGCAACAAATAACTTAATTTCTATCTGTGAGAAACTTATTTCTTGAAGAAAAAAAAAGAAGACTCCTGTCCTTCTTTATTTTTAATAATATATCATTCTGTGTCCATATATAAATATTGGTTTTTATTTGGTTTTTTTTCCGTGAAACAAATGCCTCAGTCTTATTTCCCTTTAAGTTCATTCGAACGTTCCTTCTTCTACGAAGAACAAAATTTGTTTTGGTTGTTAATACTGAAGAGATCTCTGTGACAACTAGTCAGGCACCATCATAAGTTCCACTCACGTTTGCTCATTCCCATCAAGACTCCCAGACCACGTTAGCCTGGATGAGGGTGCCCTTATGGAGCCGCTCTCTGTTGCCATACACGCTTGCCGTCGAGCGGGGCTCACTCTCGGTGACAAGGTTCTTGTTCTCGGAGCTGGTAGGTGTCCAGTGCTCTATTTCAGATGAAGTTTTAAAGATGGTGTTATTATGTAGAGCTGTTTCCTGGTGTGTTGTGTTGCAGTTAATTCTAACATACCCTGATCCTTAGATTAATTAGACTATTGTTCTTACCATCGTTAGGTAAGTCTTCCTGCCTATCTGTCAGGCTACAGAGAGCCCCCTCAATTAGAGTAGTAATTTCAAATTATTGCAGGTCTGTTTCTAAAGCCTTTCAGTGAAGGTTTACACATATATGCATAATGAGAATGTGGTCGTTTGAAGATAGCGGTTGCACAACTAACAGGCCTTGAATGTTGAGGCCTGTGATTGCAGTCTGCATATCACAGCATTTACTTTCAGAGATTCATTATGGTTGTCATTTTCATTCATTATGGTTTTCATTTACATTCAAAGGATCTGGTCTTTCCGGTTTGGAAATTGCCAGGTGCTTTACTCACACAGAAAAAATGTCTGTTATTCTTTTTCTAATCACTTAGCAGAAAAGTTCCTGTGATTATAGTGTGTTCTTAACAGAAATGATCCTGTAATCACTCAACAGAAATGCTTTGTGATGATGTAACCACTCAGAAAAAATGTGTTTATGATTATGTAATCTCTCAGTAGAAATAGTTTCGGTGATCTTGTCAGTCAGTCGTAATGTGACCAGTTGTGAAAAGGTCTTTGTTGACCAAAAGAATGTCATTGTCCTTCAGTCCTTTGCGGAGGGTTCTTACACTCGATCCACGGATGGCATCAGATGATGGCCTCTGGCATCATGTGTCAATTAATTGAACTTATCTAGACATGTTTACCCCTAGTCTCTAACAGTAATGTCAGGTTGAAATTGTGCTAAACACAACAGCAGATTCACCAAGATGTATTGAAGTAAGTCTTGTTGTCATGGTGACATGGCCAACAGTTCATGACTTAAGAGAGCTTTGACATGCATACCGTCCTACAACTGATGTAGCAGTACCGCTTATACAAAGTGTAGGGAATACATTCTATAGGTATAGTTCACCAGATGATTGTGGCTTACTCATGTACCTTTTCAAGCCTCTTTTTCAAGTTACTTCTTTTTTAAGGGTCCACATTACATATTCCCAAATCTCTGTTGTGGAAACTTTTGTCTCAGAGCACCACAAACTTTCCTGATCAAGGCAATGCTTCAGAATCTATCATAGGAGAGAAAATGTGACAAAGTTTTGATTGAGTTTGTCTCTTTGAAAATGAATTTCTTCTTCCCATCAGGTCCAATTGGACTAGTGACTTTACTTACTGCCAAGGCAATGGGTGCATCAGAGGTAGCAATCACAGGTTAGTTACATGGTATTGTATGTCATATATATGCACCTTGAAAATGATGCCAGATCTTTAGAGGGAAATACACTGCCATGTCTCTGTACCAATTGAAGACTACATGCTAAAATATGTGTAAGACACTGTAAAAATATATTTCAGCGAAATATTAAACTGATGTGTTCTGCACCAGTTCTGTCAAGGACCCTAAATTCATCTTAAGGTTGTCTTCAGTAGAGATGTTATCACCATTTAAACTTTTTCCGACTTGGGCCTACAACCAAAGAGATTAAAGAGTCAAGCAGGTAGCAGGTACGGAACAAGTGTGCAAAATATCACCAGTATTGGGTGACCATGTTTGGTTGCGACTCAGACAACTCTGGAGCAAAGTGATTGCTCCAGAGGCAAAGGTCAACTCAGAGTCATATTCTACTGTCTCACAGAATTGGTTATGTATGTAAAAAATTATATTAACATATAAGGACAGTCCAGAACAGATTTAGGAGGCACAAAAAATAAATGAGATTTGTTTGAAAAGGAGAGCTTGTATTTGCAATGACAGAATATGGTGACCAGTTCAGGTGGCTCATGCAGATTAAAAATTTATAAAATAGAAGCAGAGTACAGCACCAATCAATCAGGACAATGGGGCACAATCTTTTTGTGACAATTATGTAAATTGTTTTGAGACTAATTGTGAGTTTAATGAAGATACATTGTTATGATTGAACACGAACAATAGTGTGCAATGTCTCCTTTCTTAGACTGTTGTATTTTGGATTGTTTCACAGATATCCAACAGGAACGACTGGACTACGCAAAGAGACTCGGAGCATCAGCTTGTATCAAGATCGACGCAAATGTAAGTCCGGAGGACATGGCGCAGAAAATCAACAACAGTCTGGGATGGAGGTCGGATGTCACCATCGAATGTTCTGGGGCAGAAAGCAGCTTTCAAATGGGTATTTATGTAAGTGCCATTTCTTTGGTGGTGTGTGAAATGATAAAACATGCATTACACACAAAGGGGAAAAGCTTGCCATAGCTATAATACGAATACTGTGAAACAGATACAAGGTAGCAAGGGTACTGTGACCATCTGCCCTCTACAACTAATCCATTGACATTTCCCTGCACACATACACATACACAAACAAATAGCCTTGACCTTTCACATATGTTTCATATGTGATACCTGTTTAGTCTGTCACTGGCAGTTCTTTCTATACATTACCAACACACTTTCACGACCTAAATCCAACTCTGTTGCTATAGCAACCACATATTTTATAAGTTAATCTATATGGTATTATTGTATGTATTCCAAAAGGTTGTTGCATAAAAAATTGTAGGTTGTCCCAAGTATGAGGAAAGTGACCAGCTATGTGTCAACATTTTTTTTTAGTGTCATATCAGAGTTCAAAGCAGGTGAAATGGACATTAGTTCAAAGAGGCAGGGTCTGTAAAGTATTTACATTACGGTACAGCAGCTGATATTTCAAAAATCAAAAATTGGGTAATTGCTATAGAACAGTTAAAAAGTACTCCTTGATACTCCTAAGTTTCATTGTTTTTACGTTCTTCTGTTGTAGGCCACAGAGCCTGGTGGTGTCTTTCAGATGGTTGGCCATGGCATTCCAGTCAAGTCATTTCCACAGTTTGTGGCCAACACCAGAGAAATCGACATTCGTGGAACACAGCGTTATGCCAATACGTGAGTGCAGCATTCCACCTACTCTTGTCACGTAGCTGTTCTCTTTATAGTGTAAACATGTCAGGATGTGTTGATGCTGAACATGCAGATATTTCTAGTTGTTAGTGTCGCTTCTCTCAGATCGGTCTAAATTTGAAGGTTCTGATTCTTGCAATACTGGTTCAAGTCTTTATTGCGTCCTTTGGCAGTGCATTCATTCTGACTTGCCCAACATGCCCTCCCCCCTCTTCAAAGAATGTAGGATATTAAATGGGTAAAAATGGGGAAAACATTTTTAATATAGTGACTGGAGGCACTGAACAGTTTCTACTGGAATATTCCCCAGCATTATTAAAGGTGGTATGTTTACCTTTAATGTTGTGATTTGTGTGTGTCCAGGTATCATGAGATGGAACAATATCAAGTTTAATTGTATTCAATGAGTAAATCTGCAGAAAATTGTTTGAAAAGATTCTAACTTTCTTTTTTCATATGGAAA
This sequence comes from Stichopus chloronotus, assembly GCA_021234535.1. NCBI lineage: Eukaryota > Metazoa > Echinodermata > Holothuroidea > Aspidochirotida > Stichopodidae > Stichopus > Stichopus chloronotus. Next base: position 6,489,625 of record CM037836.1, read on the forward strand.
GTTCCTCTTAGATGGCCAGTTGATATTACAAAATGACACTTTAATGTTTAACCATGTTTTAATTATGAAGTAGTACTCTTTATGGAGTGTTTTTTAGGGAGGACAGCCCATATGTAGTAAAAATTACTGCTCCTTAGAAATAGCATAGTGACCATCCCTAGAAATGTGTCCCTTCTACAAAAGCTCTGCATTGGTGAGAAAATGTTGACAATAGGCTTCTTCCATTAAAATAGAGCAAAAATTATCTCAATGTTGATCACCAATTTGTATTATTTATCATCTCAACTATAAACTGCTCCCTGGTAATCAGGTATGCACTTCCTGCTTGTCTTAAAGTTTTAAAATGGATTTTTTTTCAGAAGTTATAAGTGATCTATGAATTCGATGTGGTCAAAATTATGTTGTGCTTCAGTCAAATACCATATTGTGTGTTTGTATCTCCATTATGCTAAGCGTGTGTAAAAACTGATAGTTACTTGAAAATAAACACATTCAGGTAAATATTCAGCTTTCATAGCTAAAAACACACAGTGAAACAACACTACATAATTGAATTAGTTACAACAGCATTTCAGTCACTATTTGTGCTATTTTTTTCCAGATATCCAACAGCGCTCTCCATGATAGCTAGCAAACTGGTCGACGTGACCCCTCTGATCACCCACCGTTACTCGCTGGAGGAGAGTGTGAAAGCATTCAGCACCGCAGAGACTGCCGCTGATAATGCCATCAAAGTCATGATCCACTGCAATGACTCATAAAAATACGTCGGACTGATTACAAAAAGCTTCGACTGGGAGGATGGTCATTCGTTATGTGTTTGTCCCACTGTTAGTGACCTTAACAACACTGGACAGTAACTACAATCACTCTATGAGCACACAATTAACTCCCTACTGTCCATTTGACCCCAGTTTATATATCTTTCCATAGCCAGGAAATTTTCTTGGCCTGAGATGCCTTGATCTGCCATGGTGATAAAGATGCCCTCAGCCTCTAGATCAGGCTTACTCAGGTGGTGGCGTGTCCGCCGTTTGTGGTGCGCGACGTGGTTTGTAGTGGTGCGCAAAAAGCACTGGAAGAATATTGAGAAGTTGATGCTCTTTAAGTATGCTGACAAAATTTATTTAGTCACAAAACTAGGTTAATCTGTCACTTCCCACAGTCTATTATAAAAAAGTATATACTGCACATATTTTGCATCTGAGCTGGCCTTTCTACAACCCAATAATTTCACAAGGGGACACCCCTCCCCTTATACCCCTCCCCCAGGATGAGGATCAGAGGTGCATTACATCCAAAACATTTAGCCATGTAGTACTTCAGCAAATTTAGTTGAGGAAGCTTGCTCTAGATGTTAGCTCACTCTGCTGCTTTATCATTCATATGTTGTGAGTTAGAGCATTAATTGCATTCTTGGGTTTTAACAAGGCGAGCATAAACATTAGTTATTTTCTGTTCATTTGTTGATATTTTGAATCAGTGACTCTAAGTATGACAAAAAAACTTTTACTATGGAGTGTGCTGACTTCTGTCCTTGTACAGCAGAACATGATTTCTAGTGAGACATTTCTTTGTTTTGGTGATGCCTCGGTGTGACCTCAGTATGATGTAATATTTTTACCATTATCATGTCAAGAGATATACATGCATTGTCTCAAAAGAATTCTCTTTTAGATAGTTACCAATATTGGTGTTTGAATTTTGAAATGCAAATTATGGCCATTAAATACATCATCATTTACATCAAATTATATTCACCTAAATAAGCTATTGCACCAGTCAGTCAGTTTTAGTCACCAGTGATTTCGTTGGATTGCCTGGATCCCATCGCTGCTGGGAAGTAATGTCGATCGAGAGACATCATCAGCGAGGAGTATTCTGTGTTGAAACCACAGCTGCCAATCGTCCCCGTTTTGCCATATTTTTTCCGTTTTTTGAAGCAAAATACGGCAATACGTTTTTCCCCATTATTGTTCCGTTTTTTGAGAATGATTACATAATATGTTTTGGAAACATAAAAACTTTATTAACCAACATTTTTTGATGAAATAACATTTTGATATCAGAGTTACCACAAAATATTCAGTCAATGATAAAATGAAATTAAAGACTGCGAAAAAGTTTGTTTGAAAAGCGTCTAATCGCCAGAATTACAAGCAGCATGCCTTATTGTGTAAGAATACTTTTTTTCCAGTTGAAATACTTTTTTTGCTGATTGGAATACTTTGTTTGATTTGTTGAAGTTGGCAGCTCTGTGAAACGTCTTCATTTGACGACACGAATTTAAATACAAGTGTGGAGACAGTTGCTGTCTGTTTTGACAGGCTTGTAACTGGTTGGGCAAGTGTTAGGAAGAAAACGTTTGAGAAGCGTGAACATGTACTCAATCATTTGCACACAGTTGTGAATTAAGTTGAATACAAGTTGATGCAATGTTAATACTTGTTTGATCATGTGAACACATTATAGTGCATGGGTGACTCACTGTCTTAGCTTTGCTTACTAAGCATGTGTGACAAAAAATTAAAAAAAAGGTAAAAAACAAAGCAAAATTCCTTTTAAAGTCTACTTGCAGTACTACATTTTTGTTATTATTTCCTTTAGCTAGTTTGCACCTTGAAAAAGGTAAAATTTAACAGATTATATAGCAATAAAAGAATTGTCTGTAAATAATCGGTTTATTCTTGAATAAATGTTCATAAAGATTTAGTTATTGAAAATATTGTTGAACCTGTCTGTCTTTTACTTAGACTTATTTGAAGACAAACACTCATCACTCAGAACAGTTTCAATACTCCCAACCACTTAGTCTAGTCTCTCCCACAGCCTGTCTAAAATTCCTCCACATGTGACCAAAACAATGGATCCCTTTGTACGCTGTGTTATATGAGCTACTTTGCATCTATTGAATTTGTTGTCAATCAAAGAGTAGAACCAATTAAGAATTCTGCTTTAGTCTGGCAGCTACTAAAAAAATAGCTTGGGGTGATATGTTACTCAGTGCCTTTAACAAGATGCTGGGATAATTTTGTTTGTGTCTAACTCCGATGATGGTCACGTGCTCCTCTTAGTCTTCCCACAATTTTAGCTAAAATGTAGGCCTAAGTGATATGAGCCTTGATCCTCGATCCCAACTCCACGTACGGAAAACATGGGGGCTGGACGTTGGGGCTAAGGAGTAATGAAAAAAGTGGGGGCCAAATAATAAATGAAAGCGCCTGCCTACATGATTTTGATGTATCTTCTCAACCAATCTGATGTACCATTTTTCAAATAGTAGACTGATTTTTTCATTAATATATTGCAGACATGACATCTCGTAACATAACAAGTTTAAGGGCAAAGGAGGGCAAAAGCCCCATAAGATACCCTGTAATCCAGACCTCCAAAAAAGCCCTGACCAAACTAATACCCAACAAAGCCCAGCAAAATCAGATTCTACCACAGTCATTTTCAAGGCTGGTTGTATACACCTTAAAACACCAGAAGACTAGTGCAGTTTCCGACCATCGGGGGGAGGTGCGTTAAAAGCCGAACTTTTTCTTCCGTTGCACGTAAGTTCCAGGCCAACTAATGGTGGCTCTCCACAGCTTAGATCTAGATGGCCTACAACGAAGTACTTGGGAAATTTCAGACGTGACATCTCTTTTTCAAGGCTGAGAGTGCCGCTTGCGGTCATCGGGGGGGGGGGCTTGTAAAGCGTGACCTTTGGCGCTCCGCTTCGTTATTTATGTTGTTGTGTAGAGCAGGATCTTGTCTACGTTTCTTCTCTGTGTACTTACACTCTTTCTGTATGGTTGTGGCTGTTCTCCCTACATGTACCAAATTCGTGAGCGTAAATACAACGAATTCATGTTGGCACGAACGCAATTTTAGTCAATAATCGCTATCACGTAAGGGTTACTTTACTCTCCCTTCTGCTGTTCCTGCGAATAAAAATCACTTCACTTATTAGGATGTAGGCGTGGCTTACCTCAATTGTGGGCGCGGATACTGGAACCCTTGTATTGCAAAAAATGTGTGCATGTACGTACGTACAGCGCAAAATGACAGCACGATATAAATACGTACAGAGCAACGTGACGCACCCGTACCCCGGCCCGACTAAGCCTCAGGAAAGTGCAATTAACACCAAAACTGAGGCTGTAGATGGGCCAAAAATGCTGCTGCCAAGGTCATAGAAACTATTTGACTGCATGTGTCGAGCCCATTTTTAATGAGTCACATCATCTTATGCCGTGTTCAAGTCCGTGCCATTTTTGTTTTCTGAGCAGCAACCATTTGCAGTAAGTACAGTATCAGTTCAGGACTGACTCAGTGACTGTTCAAGTTCAACACAAAATTAACATTAGAAACGGTTGTGGTATTAGATGCACGAAAAGTAAATGACTTGTGTAGCAGTAAATGCCGTAACGTTAGGCCAACGTTCGAACCAAAGTTTTTGTCTACTCAAACATTCCATATTTAACACTGTTATCTGTTAGGAGATAGACTGGGATGTTTTGTATGCAAATCTTGGTACTAATTTAGAATCCTTACCAATCGGACAAGGTATCAGGTAACTAAAAGAGTTTGCATAGCGTCTATGTGTTATTGACCTTTTTTTTTACTTACGCTATTTTTTTCCTTTTATCTTTTTTAGACATCCGAAAGCACCGATTATTTGTGCAATGATCAACATGTATTGACACCTGTGGAAGAAGTGATAGATTATTGCTGAAAAGAAGTATAGGTAAGAGTAGGGTTCGAACCTAGAATATCATGATAACTGATGCATCATAAGTCTTACGCTTAACCCACTACGCTGCGAGAGCGGTTGTGGTGGTTGAGTGTTCGAAAATGCATACAATTCACAAACGCGTAATCCAACGTAGTCATATAACAGTTTATATACATTCATATACTATAAATAAGTATCAATCCCCTAACCCTATCCCCTAACCCTCTCCCTTAACCCTATCCCCTAACCCTATCCCCTAACCCTATCCCCTAACCCTATCCCCTAACCCTATCCCCTAACCCTATTCCCTAACCCTATTCCCTAACCCTGAATCATGACGCCTAACCCGATCCCCTGACCCGATCCCCAAGCCCTGTTTACCGACGCAATCCATTCATCATTCACTAGTCAAGGATGGCAGTGGACCGAATCGATCAATCGAATCGAAGCTAGCGAGCACGTTCATATGGTACGGATTCTAAAGTTGCGCCCAAATCTTTATGGTGTCACCTATGACATGTGTGATATTTCAAGTTTCTATAAAACAATTTGACATTTTTTGTCTAATAATGTTTATAAATAAATGTGTATTGATGCTGGCTCAGTTGTCCAATTAGAATTAGATAGTCTACACGACATTGCTAATCGCCAACACAGTGTAGTTTTGGGGAGAGAAAGTGCCGACAGAGCAACTGTGGCATAATATACTCCAAACTACCTTCAAACTAGAATGTCAATAACAGAATGTTTCGGAGCATACAGAACAGCAGTGTTGCAGCTCGGGCCTAGCCTTTTATGGTGGAAACACTGCAATCCACAACAACGAGCAATGAAGGACAGCAAAAGTACTGAAAGGTTGTAATTTCAGTCGTATTTTCTAGGCATGTAGTGCGCATATCCAAATGAGGGAAGGAACATTTTTTACTTTTTACATCCCAGAATGCATCAGTGGTAGCCTGCCGAGGGATGTTGCCAGTCTAACGTTACGATTAGCAATTTAGCTTATGTTAGACATGTCACAAATGTGACATTTCTTGAGCAAAGAAATCAATTGCAGAATACCCCGCATGCCAAAGCTATACCAGGGAAACGGCAGGCTACACAATGACGCTCTCAACTTATTTCCTTGGCACTGGAAATAGTTTTACATCCAAGTTTCATGGGGGATTTCATTGCCTCTAGGGAAATGTGATCCCCTCTCCATCTACTCCTCGTAGGAGTTGCCTTTCTGGGGAAGGGAGTGCCATTTCCCCCCTTTTCAGTCCAATGTTTTGACATCACTCTGGACGAAAGAACTGAGATATGATGTCTCTCATTGTAAAACTGCTGACGCTTATTGTTACTATATTTCGCTTTCGTTAGAGTACTCTAGTTAGTCTAGTACTGTTATAAATTAGTCAAAATAGTGCTCTGTTTTCACCTCTGAACTAAATCATGAGAGAAGTACAGCACAACTCACTCAGTCAAGTGCAATGAAGCCATTTGCATTCAAGCAGTACATGATACTTTACAAGGACGACATGTTGTGCCCACTAAGAAGCAGTGAAGCTGCATTTTGACTGACTTACAGATCATGGACATTCAAAGATAGTAAGATAGCAGAGAATATTGTAAAGTAGTCTGAACAAAGAGTCTGCTGCCACAGCCTGCTAGTATTCAAAGGTGTTCAGTCTGTGTGTTATGCAGTTTGATCGCAGTGTTACTTTGTAACGTTTTAGTGGCATTTAAACACACTCTACCCTGGTAATGATAATTTAAATTGATAATCCTACTACTGCTCTAACCACTAGTAAACATATGCAGAGGAAAATGTGTGGAAGCAGATCTGATATTTCAATCTCATTATTTTCAACTGAAAAAATATTCTGCTTAAATCATATTGTCACTTATTTCAAGACAAATCTCAGGAGAATGAGCCTGGGAAGGAAGTGAAAACTGCCATTGCCAACAGTATTATTGTACAAGCATACCCAGATATGTTAATTGTCCTGTCGGATTGTTCAAATAATTGTGTTTGGAGCCAGCAATAGGTGCAGCTGTATGTATGCAGCTAGTTGTTATGTCTGCTACTTTTATGTAAATTAACCTAGATCTTTGTCTGAGTTGCAGTTTGTGATGTTCTGTCGTGGGATTTCCACATGTGAAGCACTTCAAAGCACTTCATATCTCACTGTGTATCTCATCTTTCTGTTTTGTCTCTTCTCCAACAACACATTCCATTTCTGCTTTGCATCAGACTTGGACAACACCCTAGTACTGACCATACTTCATGTAAGCCAAACTCAGGTGAGTACAGTAAGCGTCAGTAAGGAAATGAATTGACTGAATAGTTTCTACTGAATAGGATTAGCAGGTGTCTATTCAAGTCAGTTTGAGGTTGGCTTACATGAAATACCTCATATATCCTAGGGCCCCTATAGTTAGTGCCATTGAACGTCCTTGTTGCATTATCCATCTTATCAGAGAAAAGGTTGGCGACTGTATTCAATACTGAAACATTTGTGGGTTAATTTCTGCTGAAATTGAACAATTGATTTTGTGAAATATTTTTTAAGATGTTGGACATGTCTAGCTAGACTTACAAATGACAAGATGTAAATTGCATGAAAAAAGAGTAATCCAGTGTTCCCATCTCTGATTTATATCACTTTCTATAAATTTAGGATGGAAATATTAAGTGTGAATAAGTGTTAGGTTCACTTGTGCCTTACCTGTTTGCTTTTGCAGCTGGAAGAATGTTTTTGCCACGATCAGTCACTAAGAAGGCTCCCCCAAAGAAAAACATCCCACCTCAGAATAGGATCAACACAACCTCTGGGGATGTGAAAACAAAGGAGGATTTAGCTCAGAGAATCCATCCAGAAGATGAAGTTGAGGAGAAACAAAAACCTGATCAAGACATATCCACCAAATCTTTTGACAAGAAAGAAAAGACAGAAGACTTAGGAGGACAGAGCTTTGAACCAGAAATCTCAGGAGATGTTGCATCTGGTTCATGTGGTGATAAACATGTTCCTACTGGGAATGATGGCAGTGATATTTCAACAGACTCAAAACAAAGTCAGTGTGTGGAACGTCCTGCGTCTCCACCTGCTTCTCACCATCCTCCTGCCTTAAGGACTTTCACAGAGAGTGCCGAACATTTAGAAACACCGGTGCCGGATGCAGACCCGATTGTCTCTTACAGTAAGAACCAGCGATGGCCAGAGTATGGAGAACCTGTTTGTGTCATCTGTGGTCGCTATGGGGAGTACATCTGTGACAAGACAGAGGCAGACATCTGCAGTCTGGAATGCAAAGCCAGGAATCTGACGAGAATGAAACAGGGTGGAGATGATAAGGTGAAGGTAATACTTGCTTTGGTGTTGGTTAAAAATGATAAGTGGAACATAGGAATAATGTTTTGCGCTGACATGAAGTATTTTGGTAAAATCAAACATTTCAGCAGGTATGGGTTCTTTCTTTCATGAGAAAGCATGATGCACACTGATGCATCTGGTCTAACCTTGAGATGTAAATGTTGTAAATGGAAGTATACCAAATGATAATAAGTCTTTAATTCTCAAAATTTGTCATGATGTGAACAATATTTTTGATTCCTTGCCAAAGGCAGGCAAGGAATCTGTGTGATGGTGATTTTGGTTTGGTGTTTTTGTGTGCTTGTATTTGTGTGTGTGTGTCAACAATCTCGTTAGCACTTAAGTTTTTAAGGGAAGGTACAAGATACTTGTGAAAGTTGGTGTGTGGGTAGAACATACAAAGACTGTTTTTGGTGTGGGTCAAAGGTCACATGAGGTCATCAGCAGCCTGCATATAGACAAAGTATGTTTGCAGTATCTCAGGAACTTGTACATGTTGCATCAAGTTTATACTTGGAGTGTATGTCCTTCCTTTGATTAAATAACATTGTGATGATTTTCCTAGAGGTAAAGGACATATGGGGTCATCAGAGGCCATGATGTGCAAAGCTTGTGAACATTCATGAATGCTTTAGCTTTTGGAGGAAAGGTGCAAGACAAAGTTGGTGTGTAAGGAGGACATATAAAATCTTGGTTGTGATTGCTTGGGTGCAGGTCAAAGGTTATCTGACGTCAGCAGTAGGCAGCATGTAGACAACCAATCCTTGCAGTATTCAGGAACCAAATGTTACATGACCTTCAAACCTGGAGGGTGTGTACTTCCTTCTAAGTAGATAAGGCTCGTTTTTTTTTTAGGTCAAAGGTCATATGGAGATATCAGAGTTGTGCAGTGAAAAGCTTGTGAACCCACTATTTTCAAATTGGAAGTAAACCTGCACTTTACAGGTGCTGTTAAGGTGCAGTACATAAAGACCTTTTTGAAGGTTATTTATGGTTGTTTAGGTCACCAGGAGGTGCCAAATGTTAGCGCTCAGCAGGTACTTTTTCTGTTCTCTTTTTGGGGGTAAACAAGCATTTGTAACCAACAGCCAAAGATCAGCAATACTTTAAAGGTTTTTTAAACTTCAATTAGTATTTTTGGGCATGTAAATTTGAATTCTGTGACTTTAAATGCAGTGCACCACAGGAAGCCATTACATATACCTTCATCATCTTTTTTTAACAAGTTTATTACTATTTACTGAGCTGTTTTGATAGTTATAAGTACAAAATTCCCAAAAGACAATAAATTTTTTTTTTTTTGCATTTTGCATTTTGCTTTACTAAGATACAAGCCCTTTCATACAGAGAGAAGTTTTTTAGCTTAGTAAGTGACTATGAACCTCTGAGGTCGCTGAGACAGGTATTATCAATCCCAGAGAGATTTTTATCCAACAATTAACTCTGTGGATGTCAGCACATCCAGATAGAATTGATATGTCATGTCAATTTGGATTTCTCATCAGAGATTTTTTCCTTGTAAGATATGATCAGATAGTGCTTTTATTTTGTGTAATACCAGTCAGTGAAGGAGTCAGTGGCAGGCTGTAATGGACTGGAATTAAAAGACGTAACATTAACTGTAACATCAATATATATCATCTGCTGGCTGCAGAATTCTCGGCAATCAATTACATTATCTGGAAGGTTATTTGAGGAAAACTTCTGGAAATAATGTGAAGTTCCTATTTTAAACTTTTACACTGGAACTAAAAAAATGCTAATATTGTTAAACCTGCACAACTGCTTCAAGTTCACCACTTTCAAGTAGTTGTTATGATTCAGTATCGCCACATCATGTGATATACATTATATACATACAGAAAAGACCAGTACTTTAATTGAGATGGGGGTCTCACACTTTAAAATTTCTCTGGACACAGCATCTTAGGGGGGCATTTGGACATGCGAGTATAATAATGGCAAGGAAGCGCTAAGCCTCTTGTTCTTTATTAATTGATTGAATTGAAATGTGTTTTATTCTTCATGCGTGATGATTAGCAATATACTGTTGTATTTATTTCTGTGTATTTTGTGGTATAATCATTGATCGCAACTTTGCCCTGTCCTCGGGATCTGATTAGTGCTGAGAACTTGAGACCGTTTTCTCCATCTGACCTAATCAGATTCAAGTGCACAATTCTGTCATCATTTTCTACAAAATGTGAAACATTCACAGAGACTTAATGCAATACATGTTCTTTTTCAAGTGGAAGCAATATCTAGAATAAAAGTACTACAAACTATTTTTTTACCACAATCTTGCTCTGTGTTTATCATGTCATTACAGCCATCAGAGAAGATGAAGGAAGATGGAGCAGTGAATGAAGCATCTCAGGGAGAGATTGTGGAATCTTACTCCTACACGGAGTGTCTAGAAATATCACGAATGACCAGGGAGCAGCTCCAGGATGTCAGGGCAGAGTTTGATATTTTTGTAGAGGGGTTGGACATTCCAAGGCCAGTGCTCTCATTTGAGCAGCTATTCTTGCCTTCAAAATGTGAGTCTTTCTTTTGTACTAAACAATTCCCGCCAGTGACATAATTGGTCATGATGGCGGAGGATAGGGAATGAAGAGTGTGGGGGAAGAAATTGGCATGATGTTGTACCATCTAAATTATTGCAGTTAGAATGGTATATGGCACAACCTTGGCAAAGTGCAGAACAAATTGTACACATTACTTCTTTTTGTAAGAGACAGACTCGGTGCTACTTTCATGTTAAAAGGATTAATTGTCACATCCACATCTACGCCTTCTACCTTTGTAGGTTTGGAAGAAAAATAAATAGGTCCAAAATTTGTAAACTTTGTATCTTGGCGATCTTGAATATTTGCATTGCGGAGGGATGTTTCAAAATCTGTATGATAGTGTAGTGGTGTGGAAATTTAGTTCAGATCTTGACCCCTTTACTTAAGCAGTCTCTTACTTACACAGTGTGTGCAATTGGCTCATAGGGCCTTCTATAGTTATCTTGCAAAGGAGTCGAAATTTTACCGTTTTGGCATTCCATAGGTTGATACTCTTTTTTTTTAGAGGAATTCTCCACCATCGCTTCTTATGTCTCTTAAAAAGATGAAAACGTTATTGTAGATAAGTCATCATTCTCATTTTCAGGAAATATCTCAAAGAATTTGCAAAATGAATTATTTTAGTAAATATTTGAGGTACGAGCCTGTTGCTAGAAATCAATCGGTTGTGATGTAGTACCGGCAAATCTAGATTGAACATTGCCCTTGATTTTTAGATGAAGCTGTGGGTTATAGTACTGTTCTGATCTCTCAATTGTTGATAAAACCTTCGTTTCACCAGGGAGTGGCATAGACCTACCATTGAAAGCATTGTTTTGAGCTACCTCATTGTTTAAGGATTAGTTGACTTAAATGATGCTGGTCTGTGAATGATATTGAACTGGTACCGACGAATAAAGGATAGAAATACCTTTGAGCTAATTACGCAGCTTACCTTTGCTTGGTTTGGTGGGTCTTAAAGTATAAAAAGCAATTAAATTTTATGTCCATCACAATAACAGCTCTGCTCATTTCATGTGCTTAGTAGGTTAGTATCTTAGGGAATGCATCTTACTGAAAGTATCTTACTAGATGTAGACATTCATAGGCTTTTCTTTATCTCTGAACGAAAGAGTTTGTGCGTCCAAGACCTTGCCAGAAACGGGAAGAGTGCAAAAATGGAAAACGGTTTTTGTCGGTTCTACGTCTCACATTTTCAGGCTTGTGCTGAAGCCCCACTTTCAAAGCGTTATTTCACATCTAAGGAAGCTTCCTGTGGTAAAATAGTTATGTTTAACCGATAGAACGGTAAAGAATCTCCTATATTATGTGAAGTTTTTTGTTGGTGGAGAATTCCTTTAACTAGACAGGACTGGACAGCTTTGGTATCACTGCTGGGAGGAAACAGCCCAGCAGGGGACCACCCAGGCTGTACCTGGCACTGCTGAGCACATGGTCTGCCTCTCTACACTCCATTTTAGTGCACAGGAGCAAAAACTAAAGTATCCTGCAAGAATCGCTCTAATTTGCAGGATTTAGCACCTTTTTGAGAGGAAAAACTCTAAAGTAGGGTAATGCTGTGGGGAGTAACAGTTGTTCCTCTGGGTTCCTAAGGAGATACTGTGGTTTAGGATTTTGTAAATATTACAGAGATGGTGATGGGGTTGGTTTAGCCATGGGGCTTGCATAATCTCCCTCCTCACTCCTCCACTAAGCCTCCATCAGGCAAGGTGCTGTTTTTGGGGGACAGTTCTGTCAGCGAGAAGAAAAGGAAGAATTTCACTCTTTGGTGACATTGGTCGTCATCTGGCGAGGCTGTTCCAGTGGTGGGCATGACCTGCAAGTTGCTCTGGGAGCATTCCGCTGGGGCCATCTGATGCTTTTTGCCATTTCCTTCATAACTGGTGAGAGGTTAAAACAAGGATGAACTGAACAGAGCCATTGTCGTTGTCATCGTTTGTTTGATGTGTGCCCACTGCCACTCCCCTTCCAGCAGCACGATGTCCCACATCGCTTTAATAGTTATGAATTGTAGACAACTTATTTCATCCTCCTCCCCTTTTTTTGGACTTTGATAAATTCTATGAATTCATAGTTAGCATTATGACATAATGTACAAACTATTGTAAAGTACCTGATAAGGAGATAATTAGTTCCCTGTTTTGTATTTTTTTCTTTGCATAGTGCTTGAAAATCTTAAAGATGCAAACTACCTAACCCCTACTCCAGTTCAGATGCAAGTTATACCGGCAGCACTAAAAGCAAGGAATTTGATGGTTTGTGCTCAGACCAGCTCTGGAAAGAGTGAGCGTTTATTACGTTCCTTATTTCTAAATTATGTAATTGTTTTAAATAATTTATTTGCTGCAGTTTTTAAAGTTTGTCTTCGTGTGATATTATGGAGGAGTTGCAGGAAACTTCTTTAGTTGGCTCAGTTTTAGAGCAACGTGCAAGTGAGAAAAGTGGGCAGATGTCAGAACAGGAAATATCACAAAAAAAGTCACAACAAAGAGAGAGTAAAAATAATCTCGAGAAACACATAGGACAACAGGCATTTCAGTGTTGAAAATAGAGTTGTAAATTTATAATCCAGAAATTTAAGCAAACCTCCATCTGCTTGGAGTCTTTGTGTGTAGATACAGATTGGGTCAAACTGCCAAAAGTTTGGAACATACTAAACCAACCATACGATGTAGAATATGCACAGTAATTTCTGTAATGTGCTAACATCATGTCTCGAGAACACCCTTTTCCGCATGATAGAACACAAGGTTATATCGAGCCATACCATAATGGTTAGGGGTTGTTCCTTCACTGAAATCTTATGTATGATATCGTGAGGATTGGCTGGGAACTTAAGTTACGGAAAATTGTTTTACAATTGCAATATTTTTGTGAACCAAGTGGGTGTTGCTTCTATGGGAGAATGCCTTATACGACAGTTACAAAGTATTCTTGTTAGTTTGGGGATGATCTGAACTATTCTTTGAATTACGTTGTGGGCGATAGTCCTTGTGGAATTTCTTACAAATTTGTGCCTCGGCTTGCGATCACATGTCGTGTCCTCTAGAATGAAAATTGCCAACTGAGCCACACCATCATTCATGACCTTGTTGACTCTTCTTTCAGCTGCCTCTTATGTCATTCCCAGCATCCTCCATGTCATACAATACCAGTCAGGTGATGAGTCAGACAATGGGCCATTCGTCTTAATCGTGTTACCGACCAGAGAATTGGCCGCTCAAATCGAAGACCAAACCAAGACTTTAATGAAAGGTAAACACATATATTATCAATAATGACACGTAATTTACAGCTGTATCAGTTTGTCATTAAGAGTAAGTATAAGGGAACTGTTAAAAAAAGTAAAGTCTCAACTAAATCATTAGCTTAAATGACTGATGGTGTGTGACTTTCAGATACTGTTTCATGCCAAGTGAAAAATTTGAATCATCGAGCAAAGACTTTTCACCGTACTTTTTACTCAGATTATGCATAGTATTCGCAGTTTTTCCCAAAGCGTGCTATAAAGGTCTACAAGGAAATTCCATTAGTGTCATGGCAGGACAAAGTGGCAAAAATAGAAACACCAGACATGCCTGTACTACCATGTGCTTGTCTGATTTATGGAGAAAAAAAATTGAAAAAAAAGAAAGAAAAAAAAGAAGATTTCCTTTACATGTCTATATTTTTCCAAATTCCACAAATAAAATGCATTCTGATGATCAGTGTCTCACTTTATTAACAGATTACGAAAATCTTCTTTTCTGACCAACTCCTTCCCCCCCCCCCCTTTCCATTTTACTCGAGGTCGTTTTTGATTCCTTGCCGTAGGCAGGGGAATCTATGCAGTCATGATGTCGTGTGTGTGCGTGTATGCGTGTGTGGGTGTGTGTGTATGTGTGTGTGTAAGGGTGTGTGTAAGGGTGTGTGTGTGTGTGTGTGACGGTTGAAGAAGGGTAACTCTGAGTATTTTCATTTTTGGCATGTAGGTTGCCCATTTTGAGTAGATGATCCCTATTGTTTTTGGTGTCCAAATCTTGCATATTAATGAGGTTTGGGGTAAAACATAAAAAATTTAAAACTGCCATAGTTCCTTATCCATGGGTCAGATTTGTTTTAAACTTGATAAGGTTGTCTGTTATTAACAGGTTCATGACCCTGTGAAATTTAGTGCTTATCAATAGAGAGGAAGGGATAATTTTTCACTATAAAACAATAAGAATAGCCTAAACACCATTATTGTGGTTATTATAAACTACCGTACAAATATATATTGATCTACATTGTGCAATAGCAGGTGTTTATTCTCTCGCACACAGTTAACTCAATGGGATTGCTCCCTACAGTAATGCATTTGTAACTTAGTGAGTAACTTCTAGTGTGGGGGGCTAATAAGTTGTCCAGAGAGAGAGTCTTGGTATGGGAGGTCATGGGGTCAGATAGAAAAGCATGTAATGGAATGTTATTGGGTTTATGAAAAAAATGAAGAGAATAAAAAAACCATCTGTTCTGTCATTTATTTGGATAATATCAATATCCAGAGGAACAGCTGGTAGCAGAACAAGGTTTCTTAACAATCAAATTGGAGTGCTTTCAATCATGTTTCACAATGTCAGAAAAGATGGAGGAAGCAAAAATATTGCGGAGGAATCATAACTTAGGGTCAACTTACCAGGACTTTGAGTGTGTTAAAAGCTACTTGTAACAAGGAAGAAATTATCCTGGTGGTTTACGAAGAATTTTGAGGTAAATATGGCAGACAAGCTGAGTTCAGATGAGGTAAGGTTGAGTTATTTGATTCAACTAACAACAGGCAAGACTATAAGCAGCATTGATTACTTGTGTGTTTCTTGGAGCTCAGAGATAATGTTGACTGATTTCATACCGTACTCATACTGTACTTGATGTGTGGGTTGTATGGCCTGGGTAGGTGATCCCTATTGCTTTTGGTGGACATCAAATGTCGCAGTCATTTTAGGTCACCAAAATAAAGGTCATTTTGGGTTAAAGGCTTGTGGTGTATCAAGAAAAATAACTGCAGTTGATCTTATACTTGTCATGTGAATAATTCATGTTTGTTGTAATATAACCATGTAGCAAGGAATCACAAAGCCTTTTGGCTTTCTGGTTCACTTTATTGGCTGGTAATTTAATGGAGCTAAGTTTGAGGAAGATTCACGTAATCTGTCTCCTGAATGCTTTTATTGTCATTTTAAGGTATTCCAAACATGAAGACAGCCTTAGTCGTCGGTGGAATGCCGTTGCGTCCACAGTTGCACAGGCTCAAGCAAAAGATACAGGTGAGTTTTTCAACGAGAAAAGTAAAATTTACAGATATATTTATAGATTTATTTTGGTTTCTATGAATTTTCATCGGTCTTGCCAAACACTTCAGGCATGAGCAGTGAAAAGGGTTGTCAACAGTCTCTGATTATTTGCATGTATCGGCCAATTTTGTCTCTCATATTAATGGTGTGAGACCGAAGTTTCATTTGTAGCAGGAAATTTTGTGAGAGGCATTTTGAATGCACGAATGAAAAAGTGCAAAAGTGCAAAATTTGTTTGAATGTATTCCGGGTAAAGGACTGGGGCTGTTATTGACTGTGTTGTGTCTTGTAGCACGTGAAGAGAAGAAACTTGAGAGGGCGCTTCAATTGTAGGACAGAAAAGCAGGATAAGATTTGTGTCTTTATAGCTAGAGTGTGCAATTCATTTTGAATTTAAATTACAGTGTGATTTGTTTCTACCTTTCATTTATCAAAATTATGTATTAAACTACCATCTACTTGCCTTAATACAGTTTGGTTTATTTGATAGACTAAATTATAATGCAGTATCAAAATTGCAAACAGGTTACATTGATTTACTCTATGTATTACCCAATGTCACACTCTGGGCCTCATCAGTTGGTTCACAAAATTAAAAATATTTTGTCACACCTGTTCTCATATGTTGATAGTAAATGGTGAAACTAAGAGATTCTGAAGATCTGACAAACAACTGAAGCAATAATGACAGGGTAATTAACAACTAAAAATCACTTATTGGAATACTTTCGCCAGACACTTTTTACAATACAGTACTAAGCATGGGCAACCCTGTTCATACAAAAATGCTACTTCTCACATTTTTTGGTGACCATAGGAATATATGCATGAATAATGAGACTAATTTAAGTGTTGGCAGGAAATGGTTTCCCTCAAACTCATCACAAAATAAACAAGATCAACTCAATGAGCTTCTTTAAAGACCTCAGTGTGACTTCAGTTAGGATTGCATGACTTCATTTTCCACATTTGTGATTTTTACTCCAGTGTCATTAGCATTTGTTGTTGTATGCAAAGGTTTACAAAGTTAGCATGTATCGCAATTACCATGAAAATTAATAAGTGCTTGTAATATGACTTTTCAGGTTGTCATTGGAACTCCTGGAAAACTGTTAATGGTACTCAGTAAAAATGGTGAGTCTTTAAAATTTCAATAATGTTCCAGATTTGAAAGTCTTCTTTCAAGTGAAGTAGTTCCGTATCAAAAAA
Source organism: Stichopus chloronotus (assembly GCA_021234535.1). Taxonomy (NCBI): domain Eukaryota; kingdom Metazoa; phylum Echinodermata; class Holothuroidea; order Aspidochirotida; family Stichopodidae; genus Stichopus; species Stichopus chloronotus. The sequence goes on from CM037836.1 coordinate 6,506,795, forward strand.
AAAAAAAACAGATGCTCTTGTCGTGTCAATTTGAGTTTTGATTTGATTTTGACAACATATATTTTGGTCTTTTTCCTTAAGGTGATACTATTAAAGTAATAACACAGATAAAGGTCAAAGTTGGAAAGAGACATAGGGGGAGACTGAAGAAAGCTGCAATGGAACTTTTGGAGAGAGCCCCCCCCAAAAAAAAGGATTATCAATAACAGAAGACAAAGTTTACCAAAAGAAGCAGAGATAAGGAAACAAAGAAGAACAAAACAAAAAGTCAACTACATTTACTCATCAGGAAAAGTTGGACAAACTTGGACAAAGTTTGTTCTTGGTATATGGATCAATTATGGTAGTGGTACCTTTGGGTTGTTCAAGATTTTGGGGTCCAAGGTGCAAATATGCCACATGGACCATTTTATGAAATCATGCAAAATGCCTCTTCTCCTACAGATTGTATGGTATTGAGTTGAAATTGTGTCACGATACTACTGTGGTAGATGTTCCTTCAGGTTGTTGAGGATTATTGGGCCTACCCATATGGGCCATGTGGACCATTTTATGAAATCATGCAACTTGTTTTTTTTTTTACTGCATATTTTGCTTTACAATGTGTAAGATTTGTCAAATTTGCATTGTGGTAGTGGAAACCTTTGCAGTGTCAACATTTGTGGGTTCAACTTCAGAATGGGCCATATGGGCCATAAATTATTACATTGTGCAAAGTTGTAGTTTTTTTCTACAAATTATATGTTGCAATGTTGAGGGTGTTTGGTATGAACACTGTGGTAGTCAGTGCCTTTGGCTGATCAGCATTCTTAGGGACAAATGGGCTGTACTGCCATTCATATGTTTTCATTAGTTGTAGCATGCTGCTGGATGGGTATTGTTCTCAGACTCACAGTAAAGTTAGTTTATCATTATTAGAGGTATTTTTTTTTGAGCAAGCCACCTGTGCTGGTATCAATCACTTTCTGCGTCTGGGGTCCTTCAGGTCAGAGAGAGCTGGGCAGTGTGTTTAGCTAGACATTAATGCCCTGTTTGAAAATATAGTTATAGTATTAAACTTTTTTTTTTTTTTTGATGTGATAAATTATGGCATATCTAAGCCAAGCATATCCAAGCCAAGCTTACAATGGTTGTTGCGTTGATGACTCATGTAAGTTGAGGAATCTGGAATATTTGGGGTCAGCACCAATGACCTTGGTGAGCATCCTCCTATTGAGTTGAATTCTTGGTACCATCTCCTCGTCCATCTTCTGCAAGAGTTGTTGGTTTTTCGCTGATCAAGTTCCTGGTGATTGCCAATATAGACTCAGATCATTACAAGACATCCAGCGGAAGTTTCATTGGCCAAACACTTCGTTTAAACTGTACGATTAAGTGATCTAGCTTCCAGACCTCCAGAATGCCACTGAAAAAGTTTTGATGTTTTGATGAACACTATTTACAAAGACAGGAAGTTAAATGTTGTTAGGAAACAGGATGAAATCAGGGAAATCGTAGTGCAGCATGAAAAACACAAAAATTGAGAAGACAAACAAGAGAATGTGGAAAAACTGAAAGTGCTCAAATGTATGTGGTATTTTCTGTATTGTCTCATCATGTTTGAACAAATATGGCTTCCTGTAACTGCAATAACCCTACTGCAAATGTAAGCAGTCAAAGCAATTTTATGTTCCGTTCAATTTGTCGTCTCCACAAAATGGAATTCTACCTTTGCAAAGTGGAAAAATTTCATTTACAAAAATAAATCAATTTACAAAATAGTAAACTCTTGTCTTTACCTGTATATATAGGAATTTTGACCAAAAGTGACCAGTTTTGTGAGTATAACTGGTCAAGGATGGGCAGGTTAATGGGAGATGGACAGAGAACACTTTGACCTCAGTAGCAGCACATCCATTCTAAAAAACCAAGTAACATGCATCTAGAAAAGAGCTGACTTTATTCAGAATTTGCAAAACAGATGATGTGGAATGTGGCACAGTGTCGGTATTTCTTTTGATAAGTTTTTATACAGTTATATTGTCTCGTAATTACTGGACTATTGGGTGTCACATCGGTAATTAATATCATTATCTTTAAAGAGGGCCATTTGTGCTTCCAAAATATAACCCTGGGGACATATTAGAGTCTCAATTTTTATTGAAATGAAGGTTTAGTAAATGAAAGGATAACATAAGGCATATAGGAGTCGCTCCCAGGACATTAACAAATTTGCTTTTTTGGCTTTTTATGTTTATTCATTATCCAATTGAAATACAGAAATTTCTTTTTACAATGGCCCATTTTTTTATGGATTTTGATGAAAATAGTAGCTATTTGCAACAGTCTTAATGATTTTTTGGCCTTTTTTTTTTTCTGACGATCATTTTCAATTGTCCACTCCTCTCCAGGTTTGTGCCTCTCATCAATTAAGTTGCTGGTGATCGACGAGGTGGACTCCATGTTACATCGTAGCTTCCAAGAACAGGTATGCTGCTTTCATCATCCCTGGAAATGGGAGAGGGTGCTGCCAAGGGATGAAATACATTAACAGTTTCAAAATTCAGAGGCAGTTTAATGCCTGCCTCCTATAGTCGGTCGAGCACTTGAGTACACGACAGTATAAGTTCCATTATACTAAGAGTAAGTTTTGAAATAATATTATGACATTTTGCTAGGCACGTTAAAGGGACTCATCGATATTGTTTATTTTTATTTTGCGACAAGTTTGAAGGAAACCATCTAATGCCAATATTTCTGATAAGTCTTATTAGTTACGCATCTACTCCTACAGTTACTGAAAATGTGAAAACGTATTTTATGAACAGGAACCTATGGTAAACACACTATTTCAAAACGTGTCCCATCACGGATTTGTAAGAATTTTAATCTCTAATTGTTGCTTCAGTTGTGACATTTCAGATGTACAGCATCTCTTAAATTGATCACTTACCATCAACATATGAGTAACCAACTCAATGAGCCCTTATGAAGGGGCCCATTGGGCTCATATCACACCTTGTACTTTGCAGATGGACATGGCAATAAATTGTTTTTAGTTACATGTATGCTGAGTGTATGTTAGTGAAATTTAAGACCTGGGAAGCAATGCCTATCATAACCGTGACCTGACATCATTGATCAGGTACGCAGTACAAAAATCACAGTTAAACAACCAAAATTTGGATCAAGAATAATCCTGCCGGTTGATATAGAACACATGTTCAAATATTCTGTTTGTGCACTTCTCACACTTCAGGAAGAGTTAAATTTTGTTTCCTGTTTCAGAAGGGATTTAGTTGGTCAGAATGCTTGCCTTCAGATTATTTTATGTAATTCCATGGTGCTCATTTGAATTAAGAAATATCATCCTGTAAGTGTGATTTAATAGAAGGGTGTTAGGTGAGAGTTTTCAAGTAGTTTAGTGTACACAACTGCATCAATCTTGAGGAGTAAGTTGCTTGAGTTGCTATGCTCGCACATACGGTATTGTTTTTGTAAAGAGTGTTTGGAATTTCTCAATAGAGCTTGGTGAAATTTAAAGCCTGGCTCCAAAGTGATAATTGACAACTTTGCATTGGTACCTTTGATTACTTTTAAACCAAACAAAGGTAACAAGCTAAACAATTTGCAGTTTTAAAGTCAAAGAGAGCCCCCTGCATTAACATAGCATTTTCTCATCGGAGTAAAACAAAGGCTTTATTTGACTTTAGAGCATTTTCTACAATATGGTTCTGGCCACTTTGCTACCTCTTGCTATTTGAAAATATCTTTAGTAGTTCATTACATGCTTGTGAAAATATCACCAAGTATAAATTGTATGAAAAATTTTGATGTCAGACCAAAGATTGTTCCAGTTTAATTTTTGGTGTATAGCATGAGATGACATGACAGGAAATGACATCGCATGACGAGAAAGAAACATTAAAAGACATGTAAACAACAAGCACATTAATCACAAATGTGTCATAGCATCTACGTACAATAGCATGTAGCATATTACCTGAACATAATTACATATATACCTGTAGCAACTATGTATGTAGTTCTTGAGTTCATCATTGACTGAGATTATACCTTCTGTTACAAAGTCAGTTCTTTCTATAAGTCTTGAGGTACTTAATATTTCCATTTCAGATTAACTCAATTAAAAGCCAATTACCGGACACATACCAAACAATGTTGTTTTCTGCCACGATACCAGCCTCCATCGAGAAAATTGCTGTTGAGATGTTACCGGACCCCGTCTTTGTCTCAATTGGCACAGTAAGTGCACTTTTTTAATTGTGTTGTGCAAAAGCGTGATTCAGCAGATATGATGTATTCTTCCCTAAATTAGTGTCGCGTCTTCGTTGATTTTAAAGAGACATCCAAAAACAAGTCCTTTTACAATAAAATCATATAGACAACTAAGGACTGCAACTGTAAAACTCCCACAATCAGAAGTAAAGGGTCTGTACACAGTTAGTCAAATAACATAGGCCTAAGCCCCATATTATCTTTATTCATGTAATTTTGTCTCGTTTCTAGAAATCATTTTCAGCGTTTTGTCCGTATTCAAGACTGACAATTTTTCATGTCAATGCATGCTATATTGAACACAGGTTTAAACCATCTTTAGGATATCTCTGTTTCATATTTCTTCCTTTTTTTTCAGCCAAGCACACCTTGCTCCTCTGTCAAACAGATCCTCCTCTGGGTTGAGGACCCATCCAAGAAGAAAACACTTTTCAATCTTCTGGAAGACCCAAAACATTACCAGTGAGACATTTCTAGATCTGGTGCTGTTGTGTTTGGTATCATCAATACTGCATGTGCTTACTGCATTCTGCAACCAATCACTTTTTTAGGAACTTTAATCAGACAGATAACTTCCGGGAATACTTCATCAGTTTTATTAGTGAAGAATGTGAATTGGTGGTCATCCTTTACAGTTGTGGAATATTGTTATACATTTTACCATATTGCAATTAAATAGCAGCTAGTCCCAAAAATGCATCCCTTGCAATTGTAATGCATTGTGTTGAGTGCTGAAGTGTTCTGAGGAGGTTGTTGAAGAGGTTGTTGACCATAATGTAGTTCCAAATACGCTAGAAGATCGAACTTTATAAGTTGATCTGTCTGTAGTTGATAGTGTTTGCAAATATGTTCATACAATTCAGGATCAAGGTTATTTTGATGCAATTTTCATTTGACTTTTTAGCAATGTACATGGTAGGATATGTCAACACAACCTTTTTTCCCCTCTTTCCTCCAGGCCACCCATCCTCATCTTTGTTGATTCCAAAGTTGGTGCTGATCTGCTGGCCGAAGCTATCGAAAAGGTGAGGTCAACATTCAGCAGCATTGGAGTGGGAGGGGGGGGGGGGGGAAGGGAAAGGGAAGCAAATGAAAGGTGGCTTTTTTACTCAAGGACAGAGTGCTATGTCCTGAAACACCTTCCCTCAGAATTGTTGATATGTTTGTGGAATTCCAGCTCTGCTTTATATGGTGATACTTTAAAGGTGGAAGAGAAACTTTAAAATGCATATTTGTATTTCAGTAAAAAAAATATTAGGCATGGTTGACTAACTGGACGATTGCAACTTCCACTGGGGAGTTGTAACCCAGCTCTGCACTCTTTGAAAATACAACTGTGGAATTTTTAAAACCATAAAAAAGTTTATGAAGGTATTTTTGGTGTGCTTGACAGTTGTCACTAGAACTACATATAAATTTTTGTCTGCCAACCTCATCTATCAACAAGAAGCACAATTCTTGATACCCTCCAACACTGTTTGGGTTCCCTGCATTGTCTGTGCGATAATTTCTGCTCAAAGATAATGTTATATGTGTGTAGGTGGCATAACGTCACTGAAACCATTATCAGGTAGGAGTCATGAGTAGCTTCAGAATCACGACTATTTAGCAGTGTGTACTCATCTCCAGAAATGTGTGAGTTGCCCCGATGTAATATATATCTTACTTAACTTCAGGTCAGATTTGCAGTTTTAGTTCTAGACTAACAGCATACGTTATACATGTGCAAGCAAATGTTCAAAGGCTCTGTAGCTTTACTGGTCAATATTGCAATGTAATGTTGACTACTTCTAGGAAATTCTCGAATTAAATGATAACTGACCCAATTGTACATTGGCTAAAATCACAAGTCGACTCGTTTGCTTGAATTTGTGATTTGGAAGATGTTAAAGGAGTGACTGGATTTGTGACTGTCACTGAAATCAGGGCTTGTGACCTATTTCCATTTGAAAGTAACATTTTTGTTTGTGGAAAAGCAAAGTAACATCAGATCAGTGACAGGCATTTGTGGTGCTGACCAGGTAAAATAGAATTCTTGTTGCCTATGAAAGGAATATCTATCAAATGAAGAAGATAAGGACATAGCAATCCATTGTAATGATGTGATGGACTCATTGAATGTTAATATGCAACTCAAGGGACTAACATGAAATTCACTTTCCATTCCTGGTTTGTAATTTATCACTGATGTGATATTGTCGAGGAAATACTACACGGCTAAAAATTAAAGGGAAAAACAAAATTAACAAATATCATGGTCCTTCCCCATATTCTCAAGAAAGATTGTCCCTTTTTCTTGGCATAGTGAAACTCTGCAGTCAATCAACAATTTTATGGATCCGATAAATTTTTGTTTATTCTTCAACATATCTTAGGTGTTTGGGTTGGATGTCGCTGCCCTCCACAGTGACAAGACACAAGTGGAGCGAACTAGCATACTGCAGTCTTTTCAGGAGGGGCTAGTACCAGTTCTTGTTTCCACTGCTGTCCTGGGCAGAGGGCTTGATCTACCAAAAGTTAAAATGGTCATCAACTTTGACATGCCAAATAGTGTTGAGGAATACATACACCAGGTAAGTCACATGACCCTATGAAATGAAGTAGATTAAAGTTTATCCACAGTGGAAGCTCCTCCCGATATTAGTTTGTGATTGCAAGCACCTTCAAAAATCAAAAGCATTATGAATGTACAGCATTGGATGGATAAACCACACCAAAAAATTGTAAGTGAAAAATGAAATTTTTGAAGATCCTGTTGACATGATTACTTTATAGACCACCCAACATGATTCATATTTCTTTAGTAATTGAGAAATTGGCAAAAGCAGGCCTCTAAGACAATGTTCACAATTGTGAAATATTCTTGTGTAAGAACCTTCAACTATGAGTGTAGAAAGGTTTTCAAGAGAAATACTTGAAATGGACTCTGGATATGAAGCTGAATGTACCGTTAGTGTGAACTATCCGACTTCACAGTAAAATGTAAATGTCAGATACTTTTTCCAATTTAAAAGAGAAAAAACCCTATGAGTATCAGTCACTTTAAAAAGTACACTTGTTTTGATGCTCTGTTCTGTTGCTTTCCGCAGTTTTGACCAACAACTGTTTGTGTGACGTCGGTTTCACTATTTCATTATGAATTTTCCTCTCTGTCTGACAATTGCACGATGACACACCTTGAAAATTTGACATAGTCCTGGTGCAAAACCTTTACATAACTGTTTCTTCTGAATTACAGAAATCCCACTTAACAAGGGTGCAATCAACATAGATTAGGGGAGTCTTACCCCTTGAGATGTAACTGGTGATCTGGCTTTTTAGTAGATAGATGTATTTTACTCAATAGATTTATTTTTCAAGAAATTGTATGGACGCAGAAAATCGTCCATCAGAGGCACAGATCAGGAAATGATGATATAAGTGATGCTTGTAAAACAATTAAAAACAACATCATTTCATTTAAAAGTAGGAAACAGTTATGCGTGATAAAAAAAAAATGGAGTAAAGGCATTTCATCCTTTTACCTACCCACTGATCCACCTATACAAAGATATGTGATTGTGCCTTTGTACCTTATATCCCCAAAGACTTACCTTAAAACTATTCCAGATGTCTCACTCTCTTCCTTATATACTCCTTTTACCCCATTGCTCACGACAACATCTACTGATACCATCATAGTAGGAGTGCATTCTAATTTTGTTCCTGTTTTGCATCTTAACTTCTACAGATTGGAAGGACTGGTCGATTAGGAACGAAAGGTACTGCCATCACTTTCATCAACAATGGAAGCAAAAATATCCTTTTAACTTTTGAAAGTAAATTTTGAAAACTGTTTGTGAAGAAGCAGTGTGGTCAATCAGAAATGACTTTATGGGAGGGGAGTCAGAGGGTCTCACAAAGTTTCATTAGCAGTAACTCACTTCATAGCAGATCTTGAAGAATTCCGGAAGCAGTGTGGTCAGTCAGAAATGACTTTATGGGGGAGGTGGTTGGAGGGTCTTACAAAGTTTCATTAGCAGTAACTCACTTCAAAGCAGATCTCTCAGAATTTGGGGCTTTTCAGAGATGTCTCTCTCTTTGGAATGAAAAAAATCAAAGAATTTATTTAGCACAGATGGTGAGACTATTGTCATTTATGTTCAACTTGCTAATCAATAACCTGAATGTGAAATCTAGTTTAACCCTCTGCCTACCTGGACCCCATCCTCCGCTATCCTTGGACCAGTATGTTGGCCATCTGAAGGGACTCTATTGTAGCCCTGTGTATTGCCTAATGAACTGGGTGGATGTCTGCAGTAGTGGAGATACTGCTGCAACTGTTCTAGACATTATCATTATGAAACACAAAACAAAAATTGTAAACAATGGAGTTTGAGTTCCTTTTGTTAATGCAATATCATCTTAGAGATGGAGAAAATGGAAAAGACCTGTGACTTAAGTTTATCTTAACCAAATCAGGATTAACTTAGTCTGCATCTTATGTGGTGATGGTCTTAACTATCCTGTTGTTTCCATGTTATTCTCTCCTATCTGTGGAAATTGGGGACAAAACTACCCAGGGCCAAGTTATCAAAAGTAAAAGTCAAGACACTGAACTCTCTCTGGACATACACCATGCACAGGAGACAGAAGTGCTTGGCATGTCTCGCCTCTGGAAGTCCTGAAGACTTCAACGAAACAACTTAAAGTAGGATTAGATAAACAATTATGGTCAAGAAATACAACAATGACTTCTTAAAGTTGAATATATATATAGAGAGAGTATATTTACAATTATTCCATGTTAGCATCCACCCATTAGCTGGTGCACCTGTTTTACTTAAGTTCAGTACTCCCCCTCCCCTTACCCCCCCCCCCCCCCATCTGTACGATGTTTGTTTTATGAAACATTGAGCTCTGTTTAATATGGTACAGTAAAGAGGGTCAAACTTACATCATTGATTTGGATAGAATGTCATATCAATACATGACAATATACTCCTTAGCCTCTCCTCCACAGCTTTTCCTTGAATTACAGAAAACCGTGAAGCCTCTCGGTGTCGCCTTGCCTAATGAGTTGATTAATTCTCCATTCCTTCACTTGCAAAGAGAAGAACATCAAAATAAAGGGAAGAATATGAAGAGAAGTGGTGACTATAGGGGCTGGTAAGTATATAGGAATACAAAGAATTGAACCTGGGAGGGAAATCCCTCTCAAAAAGAAAGTTTTGGAGGGATTTTCAAAGTCAAGGAGGGAGTCATCACTAGGTAAAGATTCTGTCACAACCTATTGTGTGTATGCATAATTGTAGCTAAGACAACGCCTGTGGAAAAGTGTGCGGGACTCTCCTGCATAAGATTTAACTCTGTGGGAGATGCAGGAGACAAATACCCTGATACAGGCATTCCTGTGCCATGGTCCGAACACTGGTGGTGACTATGGCAACTGTAGACGTGGAGACTTTGACCAGTAGTAAAGATGGTGACTATGGAAGGTATTAACTTGTACATCCTGCGATAATCAATATGCAGGCTAATGTGCAGATGTACGTAGGACTAGGCAGGTCAGAGTTCATTTCAGACCAGCAAGGAGCTAAAGTCTTGTAAACGTATATACACTGAATAATAGGAGGAATATATATTATAGCTGGTTTATTATTGTTTGAATATTATGTTTGATATATAAATTCAAGGGTATTTGAGGTAAGCAGATTTATCATTTTTGATTCCTTGCCGAAGGCGGGCAAGGAATCTTTGCGATGGTGATTCGGTGTATGTGCGTGCGTATGTGTGTGTGTGTGTGTGTATGTATGTGTGTGAGCAAAATCTTGTGAACACTCTAGCTTTTGAAGGGAAAGTGCAAGGTGGGTCAAAGTTGATGTGTTGATAGAACATATGAAGATCTCGGCTGGGATTGTTTTTGGTGAAGGTCAAAGGTCATCTGAGGTCACCATCAGGCAGAATGTGTACAAACTATGTTTGCAGTATCCCAGTAACGACAAGTTGCATCATTTTCAAACTTGGGTGGTATGTACTGCCCTGTAAGTAAGTGAGATTGTGAGGGTATTCTTGTAGGTCAAAGGTCATCTGGGGTCATCAGAGGTCATAATGTGAAAAGCTTGTGAACACTCTATCTTTTGAAGGGAATGTGCAAGAGAGTCCAAAGTCAGTGTGTGGGGAGGTCATTTAAAGATCTTGGCTGGGATTGATTTTGGTGGATGCCAAAGGTCACCAGAGGTCATCTGCAGACAGACTATAGACAAAACATGTTTGCAGTACCTCATGAACTGCACATTGCACAAACTTTGACCTTCAAGGGTATGTAGGACTTTCTAAGTAAATAAGGTGAGGGTGTGTCTTGTGATCAGAGGTCATGTGGGGTCATCAGAGGTCGTAACATGAAAAAAACTTGTAAACACACTATTCACAAAGGAGGAGATAATTTCAATAGTTACAAAGGGGAGACAATTTCACACTTTGAAGTTGTTCTTTTTAGATGGAGTATACAAATATAATTACTGGTTTAAGTTTTGATGTGGGTCAAAGGTCATCTGAGGTCCTTGAGTACAAAGTGTTAAGACCTTTGCTGATGTTTCTCTCATTCTGTCTTTTCCTATGGGTGGAAGGTATTTGAGCTCCCTTCCAAGCAAAGACTAGCAGTGCTTGCACATTTAGGAAGTTCCAATTTGAAAACTTTTACCTGTCAGTTAGGTAATAAAGTGTAGTTGCTGTACTAATTTCAAAAGTCTTTGACATACAATGATGAAACTACATCTATGGATCTTCAGCTGACATTATGCTGGTTTCTGATAAAATACTGTATGTCTGAAAGCATCTGTAAAGTATCTAAAAGCCCAATTTGGTTAATTAAGTTCAGCAGGTACAATACACCCTTGAGTTTCTATTTAGTCCCCAGTTCAGCTGTATAGTATTTGGTATCATACTTCTTTTATTTATTACTCTTGTTTTGACAGTTAAAAGTGCTCACTTAGTTTTCAAAGCCATAATTGGCTTTTAATTCCATCTGAGACATTTGTTTGGTCTGAAAATGGTGATTGACCAATGACCTCTGTGGAAAATTGGAGAAAGGTTGACCCTTATCTTTCCCAGAGGAATCATTATCTGAGATACAGGGCTCCTTCTGTCATCAAACAATGTAGAATAGATTTGTTTTCTGAAGTGGGAGACAGTTGCACATGGAAGATTTCTGTCAGGCAAAACTCATATTGTGCAATAGAGATAAATAAGTTATTACTTGGTCATATGGTGGGATAGATGGAGGAATTTATGTAGTTTATATAATTGGCAGTCATTTCAACTGTCATATGAGTATATCTCTTGTTCCTTGGAAATTTTTACTGTACCTAGGCTACCACTGTGGAGGCTGCATGGAGAATTCTTGGCCACCAGTGTTGTCTTACATTACATGCATACAGCAGGTATTGGAAAATGGTTGCAGTATTAATGGCATCATCTGGTATATCCTGTGGTTACTACAGTAAACTGCAACTTGAAAAAAAATTAATGGAAGTGCATGTATTAGTGGCAAGGAATCACTAAGCCTCTTGGCTTTCTTGTTCCTTTTCCTATGATGGACACTCATATTTGCTCTTGTTTTCATCGTATACAAAAGTCATCTGAAGTGTTGCACAACTAGGATTGCTTATTTCTTGACTATTTTTTAATAACTTCCACAGGAAAGACTTCAAGAGGAGAAAACACATCAGATGATGGCTTTCCTATCTGCGTAATCTTACTGACGAACCTAGGAGATCGCATTAAAACTGCAGTGAAAATAATGTCGTCCAAGATCCATGAAGGTCACCGTCACAAGTTCTCTGCTGAACGAGTTGAATGTTTGTACGGAGCTGAAGAACAATATGCATGGCAAGCTAATGTGCAGTAAATGGAGAATTCAAGTTAATCACCCTATAATCCCTGGTGTATCATTTGATTATTAAGGTCTCTCACTTGAAAATCCTGGATTATCAGGGATAATGTAGGTTTATGAGTTGAAAACCCATTTTACCCTCAAAATGAGGCACTTGGAGTTGCCTCCCTCCCACCAGAGATTGGGTTTGCCCTCTAATACTCCCTCCCCCCAAGATTTCATGTCCTGGTGCGGCCACTAAATAGGAGATGTTTTTCCCTCACCTTCTCATCGTGATATCTTGCAAACAGGTTTTACGCCACCACGTTCAGGTCAATGTTCATATCATAATGTATGTGCATAATTGCAAGAGCAGAGAGACGAGGCTCAGTCATGGAAGCCCTCAGGTCGATATGTAATCTTCGCATCACGCTGAAACTGCGTTGAAACACTGAGCTTGTTACTGGCATGGTTGCTCCGATGCTCAGCAGTTCATGTACATTTGGATACAGCTGTCTATTACAGAGTTTCAAGCTTCTGACTAATGTCATTGCGCAGTCGTTGAAAAGTGATTTAAATATGCATTTTCGTGCATTTTGTGCAAATTTACAATTTGCCCTGGAAAATACCAATACTCCATTACAAAAACTGGTCTGTGCAGGGGGGTTCATACAAACCCCCAAACTCCCCCCTTAGATACGGGCCTGCCATATCTTAGGACACACATACAGTAACAGTGTCTCATCCATGGAACCATCTGGTTGTTGCCTTGACCTTACAAGGCACACCTTATATCAGATTGCTGGATGTTAACTGTAGTGTCGAGTCAGTCTACTAAGTCAGGGAGCTTCAGCATTTTCTAGTCTGTCCTTAGCGTTAAGATGTTATTCTTGCTTTCACATGTATTATTGTCCCAATCAAGTTGGATCCATTTATTGTTCATGTGCGGTTGAATGACAGAAACTCTCATCCTTCCTACCAGTTTCCTTGAATGTTGCACAAACCCTGGCAGTGTGTTTGTGTATTTATCTACTACTTTAACTAAGTTTACATTTTATTGTACATTTGTTGATTTTTTACAAGACTAGAAACATTTTTTTTCTGGGTTTTTATCTTCTCATGGAAGTTTACTCTGCCAATTCTTCCATATGCTTAAAAGCATGTTGAACAAAGTCCCAACCAAATGGTTGGCTACTGATGAAGTTGCACCATATGTAATATATGAGCATAACAACAGAAATCAGTCTAGCTTGGTCTGAAGAACCAACAGTGTTATACATTCAACCCTCTGGCTTCTTCAAAAAGCCATTTAATCGTTCGCATGAAATCACACAAAGTGATTTCGAGCCTCCCCTTAGAAATTGTTCAAAAGTTTGCTGACTGAAACGGTAGGTCAGACAGTTTGCCACCTACCCTTATTTGTTGGTAGTTCCAGAATAGCTTTTGGCTCATCAGAAGTCATTTGGTCACGTATTCTGACAAATTGTCACTATTGGTTGTCACAAAGGCACAGGTCACGACGGCTTACCTCTCTTAGGTAATACCTGCTTGTGATGTACCACAGAATATAGAGAAAAGTCCTTGATAATACATTACCCTTCTTGAGATATTGTGTTTGGTTATCAAATTTTGATCTCTGGTAACCTCAAACGTTTGACTGAAACCAAAATTAGTGGGGATCATCTGTTTAATATGACGAACCCATACATGAAGTACGTTACCAGGTAAGGCTATGCTTCTTGAGTTTGCATTTTTATATGGTGTTCACAAGGGTTTCACAATTACACCTCTGGTGACCTCAAATGACCTGTGAACCTCCCCCAAAAATAATAGGGATCATCTACTCAATATGACCAACCCACCCACCCAAGCATAAGTCAAGGTTACCCTTCCTGAGATATCATGTTTACAAGCAAAGCATCACATACATGGCAATGAATCAAAAAGTAAAGGTTGCTGGAACTTCAAACCCAACTAATAATCTCTATCAGTTTTATCAGGGTCAAAGGTCAGAGAAGATGATCCCTATTTTTCTGAAGGGTTCATGTTAGATCACCATTGGTAAACATCTGAAATCTTTTCAGGGAGATATCTCAAGAAATGATGTTGGTGGAATTTGAAAACAATGGTAGCTCTTAATTAGTAATTCAATTGCTGTTGATTGTGGTCATAGTTAACGTGGCATTTCAAGAATTTCAACTGCATGATCATCTAGGTTTATTGCTATAGTCTAGGGATCACTTGGGGCAACAAGATTGTGGTTTGATAAATTTGGATTATCGACTGCTAATCCAGATCGAGCCTGCCATAGCTCACATCTTGGTGCATTGACTCCACCATTGTTGACCAGATTAAATGCGCAAAGATGAACCTCTTTGTTTTATACAAAACCTGTTTTCTTACAAGATAGTTACCTCGCTGAAATTTTTTATGTGACAAAACAAATAAAGACTTGAAATTTCTCATGTAGACTCATTTATTTCATCATATGTTTCTTTCATAAAGAGCAATGTGCTCTGTCTGGTGAAACATTCAAACATGTGAGTTAACCTTCTCTCCAATGGATTTCCATCACACAAACATTTTTCATAGCTTCAAATATAATAATATAAATTGACAAGGCTCTTGCTTGGCTTTTTGTCTACATCATTTTGTGAAAACATTCAGTAACTTGGCTTTACATTTAGTGATGTATTTCATGGAAAGCTTCAACTCCTGGGCTTGAACAAAACCCCACAATATTCTGACAATTCTAACAACGAAACTACCAAATTGGTCAGAAAATACTGGCGTTCTCACACTGATACATGTCAGTAGGGGTGTCTACAAAATGGTAGCAGACAAAAGCCAGAGCAAAAGCAATTCTGTAAAGTTAAGTAGTAATATTCCTAGAGCTGGCTATTTTCATGGCTCAAAGGTTTCAAGGAATTTGACGACAATTTCTTTGAGTTTGGCGTCAGTGTCTGGGTTGATCTGCCCTTCTTTTCTGATGGTGTCTAGCAGAGCTTGGTGGTTGCTCTTGACATGTTGCACAAACTTGCTCTCAAAGACTGTTATCTGAGAAGGATCCAGTTTATCCAAGTGACCACGTACACCAGCATAGATGACAGCAACCTGCTCCTCAACTGCCATTGGCACTGTAACAGAAAACAAGAAACATATCTCTAGTATATTCGGTTCAAGCATACTATCCCTCCTAACCTTGATTTTGTGTGTACAAAATTCACTGCACCAACACTGCTGTCCAACTTATCCTACCCACTATTGAGTCAATTCCCTTTGGTGAGAGGAGGGATGACTTTACATGTCTTCCAATCCTCTACAGAATCAAGACAAGTGTTTCAAATAAGCACAGAAGCACTGCTTCTCATGTTTTCAAGCCTCGACATGGCTAATCGAACATTTCACCTATCAAGTTAATCAACCACGGTGGTCGTGGGGGGGGGGGGGATGGGGGGCTGATACCATTGTGATCATAATCACTGAATTACTCTTGGCATTTCAGTGTTTGGATACATAAAAAACCTCACAAATTGTTGTTTAGGAAATGAGTGGCACTTCTGATTTAAATCACAGAACCATTTTCCAAATCTTCACCATGAATAAGTATGGAATTTGAGTTACCTTCAAAAGAATGCTGTACCTGTGAGAACCATTCCATTAACACACACAAAGATACACCAGTAAATGGAAACTTACCATATTGTCCCTGCTTCAAGAGCTCTGTCAGACGTACACCTCTGTTTAGGAGATTCTGGGTTGCAGTATCCAAGTCTGAGCCAAACTGGGCAAAGGCAGCCACTTCACGGTACTGGGCAAGTTCTAGTTTCATGGAACCAGCCACTTGCTTCATGGCTTTGATTTGGGCTGCAGATCCGACTCGGCTGACAGAAAGACCTACATTGATGGCTGGTCGGATACCCTTGAAGAACAGCTCAGTCTCCAAAAAGATCTGTGATGAGGAATTTTTTATTTGAATTTCTGAGAAATTTTTTCAAGGCAAGAAACGTGAGCTTGTTAAACTTACCTCTTCAGGTGAAAATTACATCAAAAATGCATTGCTATCTAATCCAATGCAACAAGTAATGCGAAACATTCATACGCTGACCATGTATCTTACACATAATTTCAACAAACTAAGAATTCATCAAAGAAACATGGTTTCCATATATTGTTGGCTGCTGACAATAAATGACTGCGTACCCCTAAAAATTCATTCTTGCACTTATCATGGCACAATGTATACTTAAAATAACAAGTCTATGCTTCTATTTTGGACACTTTTCTTTGAAGGTTTCAGCTTTTGGACACCTACCGACCATGAAAAAGCAACATATCACATAAAATCAATGTTTTACAACTACATACCAATATGATCAATATCAGTGTTGACTCTACATTGCACTATTAAAAACATCCAAGATCAAGAAAAGGCCTTCAGGAGTTAAGACTGTAACATGACCCTTCGGCATGATTTCCTTTTCAAGGGGTAACAATGTTAAAGCAAAGGCATGTCACAGAACACATTTATCAGACATGAATGTACAGACCATGATAAAAGCCACTATATTTCTCACTGTAATGAAATGACACATAGATGAGACTAACCTGTCCATCAGTGATGGAGATGACATTGGTTGGGATGTAAGCAGACACATCACCAGCTTGAGTCTCAATGACAGGCAAGGCAGTGAGAGATCCACCTCCAAAGTCGTCGTTCATCTTGGCCGCACGTTCTAGAAGACGGGAGTGAAGGTAGAAGACATCCCCGGGGTAGGCTTCACGGCCCGGAGGACGACGTAGCAGCAGAGACATCTGACGGTAGGCAACGGCCTGTAGATGGTAACGAGAAATCAAATATGAACGACATCGGACAAGTTTATAGAGGCATTCTGATGGTAACAGGTAGGGGAGGGGGACAGGTTGAAGATCAGAGGGGTCTGACTGCGATTAGTGATCAAATGAGCACAATGTGCAAAACATCAAGATCTGGAAGACCTTGAGGTGAAATGACATTGATATCTAAAATCTCTGGATCGAGATGTTCTCACCTGTTTGGAGAGATCATCGTAGATGATGAGGGCATGTTTGCCATTGTCTCTGAAATACTCTCCCATTGCACAGCCAGAGTAAGGTGCCAGGTACTGAAGTGGGGCAGCATCAGAGGCGGTGGCACTAACCACAATGGTGTACTTCATGGCATCTGAAAGTAACCAGTTACAAATTTGAACACTAGGAGAAGCATTTGTAAGTGAACAACTTCATGAATTGAATGAGGAAGTAACTTCATTCACCTATCAAGACAAACACAGGAACTCTTCGACTGAATTTCTTCACATTTATCAGATTAAAGACATGACTGATTAACAAACTCATCTTTGAAGCTAGGTAAGTTTGTAAAATGAGACACACTGACTTCCCAGTGGTCTTGAGAGACATATGGACAAACAAGACCAAACACCACTCAGGTATTCAGTGTAGATCTGGCTTCACTCACATATACTACAACATTCTATGGAGATACGTCTTCACAAAAATATCACATTCGAGGGAGATCTGGATCTTAACAATATCGCGGATCAAATTGCCAAGAAAATGTACAGAAAGAAACTTACATGTGTACCATCGTCATCACTAACTTCAAACTCAACTCAACTAGACATGAAACTATTACCACCCAACACAATGTGAACGAGTCAAACCACAATCAGAGAAACGCGACGGCCAAAACCCTCACCGGCATCGGTCAGTCGTTTGACGATCTGTGCGACGGTGCTCCTCTTCTGTCCGATGGCAACGTAGATACAATACAGCTTCTTCTTTTCATCGGCTCCGTCATTGAAACGTTTCTGGTTGATGATGGTATCGATGGCCACGGCAGTTTTACTGCAAGACAACATGCAGGAATTGTTCACTATTGCTCGGTAGTTGGTGTGAATATAACATACAAGACAAAACACTAGGATAGTGTCTTATACGTAACTAATATTGAAAATTAAATTGACACAGCTCTGATGCAAGACTGGAAGCTGTAGTAAATGTTATGTTGACCAATTCATCTTATAACAATGCCACATGATAGCCATACCTTTTTTACTCAATGCAGGATCAATTACTGATGTACAAGATTAGATTACCTGATGTATTTAAATAAGCAAAGTAGTGATATTTTCATCCATCACAGCCAAAAGACTTTGTATAACCATTTGCTGACTTCTTTGCACAACTGAAATCATTATGCACAGCAATGGTCCAATGTGCAAAAGAAAATACAGAATAAATTAGCTTTCCAAATCAGTTTCAACAATTCTTACTTTGCCCTCTCCGTGATACTGCATGTGTATCCAACAGCTTTCACAGCTGCTTGCAACTCAACAAACATTTTCTCTGACAGTAAATCACATTAGGGAAGGCAGAAAAATTTCACAGCCAGTTGATTAAAAGTAAAGAATTTCTCATGATAGTGTTTACAACCTTGTAACTGAATGCAAAGAGAGGAAAGCCATAGCATGTATTGCCCCTAATTCCCAGTATCACCTCAAAAAGTGCTTACCCAGTTTGCCTGTCTCCAATGATCAGTTCACGCTGTCCTCTACCGATGGGTACCAGACTGTCCACAGCCTTGATGCCTGTCTGCATCGGTTCCCTCACAGAGATACGAGGAATGATGCCGGGAGCCTTCACTCCTACTCTTGCACGCTCGGTCGTCTTGAATGCACCCTGTTTGAAATACAAGCCAGTCACAAACTCAGTTTCAAGTGCATTCATTTATTTGTACATACATACATACATACATACATACATACATACATACATACATACATACATACATACATACATACATACATACATACATACATACATACATACATACATACATACATACATACATACATACATACATACATACATACATACATACATACATACATACATACATACATACATACATACATACATACATACATACATGTAGAGTTACCACAGATTATACACTCCACAACATTCCTTATTCTAAATAAATATGGCAACTATGGTCTGTTCTGTGCTGAATGCTACCACAAGAGATTTACCAAATTCAGCTTTGTCAGCCAAAACTAAAGTAGCTCCTATACCATTGCTATCAAAACATCCTTTTTCATATTCCTTTTACCATTAGAAGATACCATAAACCTGTGTTCACATTGAGGTGCAGGAATGCACAAATCCCACATTTGTCTCCATAATCCCACACAAAGATATATTTTGTGCAGGAAATCCCAAACACACCTTTCCACAGGTAAAGTTGTAGCTACAACTATAAACACACAATAAATGGCAATAAAATCTTTAGGAGCTGACAACTCCCACCTTGTTTCTAAAAATCCCTCCCCAAAGTTTTTTTTTAGGGATTTCCCTTGGAGGTTCAATTAATTTGTGCGAACTTTGTCTTAAACAGTACCCTTCCTTCCAGCCTTATATATAAACATTTGTTTTATTGACCAACAAACAACCACTTTAAAATTAAGAAGGTATACCCCTTTGGATTATTTAGTGGTACGTCATTGCCATAGAACAATACATGAGTATTTCAGAAGCATCATCAGTAAAGTGTACATACCTTTCCATCAATAGGTGTTCCAAGGGCATCAACAACCCTTCCCAGTAACTCTTCTCCGATGGGTACATCAACAATGGCACCTGTCCTCTTGACAACATCACCTTCTTTGATGAGTTTGTCATTACCGAATACGACAACACCAACATTGTCGGCTTCCAAGTTTAGAGCCATTCCCTGCAAGAATTACAACACCGTACCACATTGGACACACTTGTAAGGAAGGGGGAAGTACAGCATGACTTTGAAGGATTACAAGGAATCTTAAACCTGTTAGGGATTGGTTCTTGAAGTGGATGTGCATTACTCTTTTGGAGGAATGTCTTGCAACACCAACTACTGCAGCCACTTTTTTGACTTCCTACAGTAATGCTTCTAGTAACATCCAGCACAGGGTGTGAAGTCCACACCCTGAAGCCAATTTCCATTATATAAAAAGACTACAACAGAATGGAATACTAAACAATGTACACTTAACATTTAGCTTTCAAAAACAGAAAATCACACAGATTAATCAAAATAAACAGTGACTGTTCATTCAGTTAATTAATAAAGCTGTTCTTTGGTCTTCAAAGACATACTGAAGGCTAACTCTAGCCTACTCAAGCTACATTAACACTTTGACATAGTATGGCGCATCAAACAAAGCAATGATTTTATACACTTGTCACATGGAAAAAAAAAGAATACTTTACAGTCTCTTTCATAATGTCTCTTAAATAACGGCAAATAATTCTTCAAACAAATATGAAAATCTTTTAGTGAGTAGGCTCACACTACTTTGATCAAAGAAACTATATTGAATTTCAGCATCATAGGAATGTTTCATTAAGGTCAACTTCATTTACTTGTAACACTGATTGATTTTGTTCCTGAAGTTAATCCCAAATTCACAAATTATCAAACTGCTTTTTTTGTCCATGCAAATTTGGGGTCGCTCAGTAGTGCCTTAGGAGGCTATTTTAACATACATGGCACTAATGTCTCATCTTACTTCACATACTTCTTTACTTACATGAGAGATTTCAGTTCAAACTGTAATGTGAAACATTTGGTCAGCTGACAATGTCGTCAATTTCAATTTGGCTATTACTGTCTAAACTTATTAATTCACTGTTCCATTTGGTTACAACTACTTGTGTAGAGATTTAAGCCAATTTCAGTTGGTTGTCAACCACACTGTTTACATGGAAATGTGGTTGTTCTTTCCAATGTTAAATCATCACAACAAAATTGATCTGCTAAATACAGTGCTAGGGTGCTGTACAATGGACACATTTGCACAATGCTGCTAACAAAGTCAACTCATTGCCATTATTTACCATTGAAAGTCTACAGACATTCTGCTTTTGGTTAAATTACAAAAGTGGGGTTCATTAGAAAGTAAAGGCATTTTGGACACCACAACCGGTGTCTAACTTCTTCACTGCCCAAGATCATTTTCATCAACCAAAGCAAACTCCTATAATATAACATCACAAAAAAAAAAAAAAAAAAGAAACTCTTGTAGTATTAGTGTGTAAATTCAAAGTTGAGAACTACTTCATAGCATAAAAACTTCAGAGTGATGGTTGTAGGCAATCTTGATGTAATTAGCTACCTTCAAACCACTGGAAAATTCCACCATTTCTTCTGCTTGGATATTCTGGAGACCATATACACGGGCAATACCATCACCAATTGAGAGTACCCTTCCTGTTTCTTCCAAGTTTTCCTTTGGTGTGTGGCCCATTATTCTTTCTTCCAAAATTTTGGATACCTCTGCAGTTCCTGTAAGGAGAACCCGCATCATAAAACTTTGTCAAAAATATCTGACGAGCAGTTTGGATCTGTTGATGTACAAACTTGCAAGGTTAAAATCAACAGTGCAAATGATTGAACTTTCCCAAGATAAAACTCCTGGCAGAGCCACTGACTTTCCTCTTAACTTTGCATTAATAAAAACACTAGACACCCAGAGATTCCAGAGTTAAAAGGAATATGGGCAATGTCAAATTCCACATGCGCTAGTTAGCAATTCTGTGATGGTGCCACATATTGCCTTAATTTTATACGCCAAAGCCTTACCTCCTGCAGCATAGGATGTTCTTGACGTTGACACATTCCTTTGAGCAGCATACAGTGCCCCTACACATCCTCTTGAAACCTGTGGTGCAAAATATTGAAAAAAAAAAAAAAAACAATCATTTCTACTGGTGAGCTATGATAAGAAAGGTGTTTATGCTAATAGGCTGTCATAATACATAACACATCAAGTGCTGTGAACACAATACATAAGAAGAAAAAAACCCAGTATAAACCAATTTCAGCCCCTTTCACTTAACACCTTAGTAAAGTTTGAACATTACAATGAGTCTAAATGAGGCAAACCAGAAATGTCAACCTCGCAGATTCAGGACATGAAGGGAGAGGGTGGGTGGAGTTGGTTGGAGACTACTCAAAAAAGCGGGAGGGGCTTAAAGGTATATTTACATACCTTACATACCTTTGTTCACAAGTGATCCAAAAGACACAGACCACTGGCAGGATTTCAAAGTTGGGGCTGAACATATTCTTGATTGGTTCAATGAACAATATACCAATAAGGGGGGAAGTGGGGACAGCATGAAAAAACATTAGGCGCTAATGCCACTCCACCATTAGCACTCCACAGCTGATGCAAGTGGAAGCACAAGTTAAAGCCATACTGTTAAAGCTGCTGTACCATTAGGACTGCTATACTGTCAGGACTGCCCCTCAAAACTGAGATTGACATTAGAAAAAAAATTTCAGTTTTTCCATACAACTTCACATTTCCTATAACTTATTGAATTTTCATGAACAAGCAAATCTTTAGCAAGCAACCCTGTACACAGCAAAATTTGATAGCCCTTGGCTCCTAAATGTAAACTCTCTACAGGCCCGTATGCAGCTTTTTCAGTAGGGGGGATCGATTTTACCACAAGTGGAACATTTTACTCATCAGTTTTGACCATTTTACTCAACAATTACAACCAACAAATCATTACATAAGCTGCCAATGTAGGCCTACTATCATATGCTGAGAGGAACTCCCAATCTTGTAGGAGGTTCGTTTGAACCCCCCCCCCCCCCACTTCAGAACACGGACCTGCAGGTAGATGCAAAATGTCATTTGAACAATCTCATACTTAATTACTTAATATTATAGAGAAAGTTTCAATACAACGAAACAAGTTTTCAAAATTTCATGAGACAAAATAACTTGTAAGTAACATACAGCAATCAGAACTTGACCTTAGGATTTATTGCTGTGGGGACACATCCTACGAGGTCAAAGACATGACATGAAATTAATGTTTATGGTTTTTGGCCAACTTCTATCATCTATCAGCTTGTCAAATGGTATGTTGATACATGACCACATCCACAAAAAGTTGGTGGCATTTGTGACCAATTTAGTAACCGCACTGTCCAAGTGTTGGCAGCCCAGATCACTGTAAAAGAAACTGTACTGTGTGCAATACTGCCAGAGTTATGGCAGTTTCATTGCTCAGGAAAATCAATGATGCAATCATCTACTGTAGCTCAACAAATATCAGATGATGCCATTTAACACTCATCTCAGGTAAGAAATATTCTACCACGTTTTGTTACATAGACCGCAGACCTAAATTCACTTAATCACCTACAATGAGCCTTCAAGAGGGCCTATGATGTGATTTCAACCTTAAAAGCAGTCAGTTGCAGACATGAGTTCTCTATTTCTAATCAAAGTTAGGTATATGCAGTTAAGTATTCTGGGTTGGCCCTAAGATTTTTAGTTTTTGCCTGATGTTTTGTTCTAAAAGAGTTATCGTACTATTCAACTGATCAGGGAAATATTGGAATGTCTTTGGGCTGTGAAAAATGCCAAAGTTAAGAGACTAAGGCAAAAAATAATGAGTTATTTTGGCAAAACTTTCAACAGTGATCAGTGATCTGTTCAGGATCCATAAGTTTCTGCCCCAGGTAGTTTCCCCTCCTGATTTTCTGCCCCTTAAATCAGGAGGTGGAAAATAACTTTAAATGCTAATGTATGTCTTTCTGTTTCTGTATTCCAGTGAACTTTCTGTCACTGTTTTAGGAATAAATGTCACAAATTTTTGTCAGAACCAGGCCTCGCTAGAAATTAAGGCTAACTTAAGGCCATGTGCCTACCTTGAACTTTCTGGACATGTTTACGACAAGAGGCAGAAATTAAGTGTTTGAAAAATTTCAAAACACTGTTTATAGTATGTACATTTACTTCCACTACCTTGATAGACAGCTGTCAGGTAGAAGAAAGAAAGGAAGACCTGTAGGCTAAGAAGAGTGAGAGTTGAATGAGAGTTTTTCTGAACACATTCTGGTCAATATTTTGGTACCATTTGAAACAGGATAGTCAGCTATGTTGCTGAAAGATAAAAATTTGACCAGGAGTAAAATGCTTTCAAGACAATGAAAAATAACACTGCAATTACTTGTTTTGATGTTTTTTGAAGTAAATATGGTGCAGATGGTGCTTACTTTGGAATTCCTTTGCATCAACACGGCCCCACAGGAATTTAGAATGCATTGATCGACTGATCAACTGTAATGCACTGAGTGATAGTGACTTAGCCAAGTGTACTTAATGCTTGGACGACCTGTGGGCTGAATGAAATGAAGGGGCCTAGCCTACTTTTTTTCAGAGACTGAATCCAAACTTAACACTGGCTAGATGAACAGAAGGCCTAACGTCCAGACTGGAAAGTTTGCCTTGCGCGCGCAAGTTCTGGCCCGCGCAGTATCCTCCTTGAATTCGGCATCTGACTGCGCAAGAGCCTACTAGCCACTTGATCTGGCCGCGCACGTGGGAGAAAGTAGTCGCGGCCACACATCGGGCCGGCCACTGTTGAAAGTACCGTCTTGAAATCCTTTGAATTCATTCGTAGCCTATTCCATTTGAGTGGTATTGGGTTATATGCATATGCATGAACCTGCCATAACTGTGTACGGTAAAGGAACTGCTCCTTCAGCAGCTTTGGATCGTCGTTCAGTTCAACCGCGCATATTTCTGTGAAACTGAGCTTTGGCCGCGCAAGAGCTAAAAATCTGTAGTCACTTGCCCGCATGGAATGAAAACTTTCTAGTCTGGCCTAACGTTACCCTAGACTACGTTAGGCCTAAATTTCTTTTGAACACCATCTTACAACAGCGACAATATGCCATAAGTTTACGACCCCGATTTCACCTCAGGTCTAACGTTCACGACTCAGTCTACGATTTAGTCGGTGAATGACTTGGGCGGTGAATTTGCCTAGGCTAATACTATAGGAGTAGGACCCTAACATTGTAACAAGTATGAAGTACTAATATTATTACAAACCGTTAGCCTACCACAGTACCAGGATATGCTATTGCTGACAACTGCATGCAATACAGGTTCTAGACCAAAGCCTAAGCCATATATGATATATCGGGACCTAACGTTACGACAGGGAATCATGTTAGGTGAACTTGGCTAAATATTTCCACATATGAAGTATTATGAACATAAATGCAAATAAAAATGCATAAATACTGCATCGTGAGCAGGGCAGCTGAAAAATGTTTACCTGTGGGGCCTGGCGAGCTAGATTTCTGGCCACAGAGGCCGCAAGCTTTCTCGTGAGCATGGCCATTTTCACTGCAGATGAATCGTGTAGACGAAGTATCCCGAAAAAATCCGGTAATATCCGAACGAGTATAGGCCATGGAATCTGAGTTGGGAGATCCGTCACGATCTACGGAGAAGTTTAAATAACATTCTTCAAATCTTTGTTCAAGAGCACACACTGACAACCGTGCTTTGACATAGGATTCCAACAAAGATAAGAATCCCACTTAAGAGTCCCGTCGGGCTTCCTGTCGCCACCACTAAATGGCAGAGAAATGAGGGAAGAGTTCCCAAAGAATCGTATTTTGAGCCACAGAATAAATTGACGTTGCTTCGTATCTAAGCTACATTTGGGTGGGGTGAAACGTTGGAAATAAACAGAAAAATCGGCTAGGAAGTGCCAGTTCATGCGGATTTGGGAGGCCAAAAATGCCGTAGGCTACTATGATCCGTACCCAACGTGTGGTGGACCTTCCATTCGATAGTCCTTCGAGTCCCTTGATAGAGATTGGTAGTCCTGCCCGGTACGCGCTACTAAGGACTTCGCTGCTGAAAATCCTGGTCACGTGTCTGATGGTCCCCAGTCATTAGACTATGGCAGCATATGTAGCCTACCGTAGCGCTTCTTGGGGATAGCCAAGGTTAGCTCCGATAGGCTACCTGGATAGCTGAAGTGACTAAAACCAGGAGTCAGTAGGCTGGTCCATCATCTCTGGAAAGTCTTAAGTATCGTCAATATCTTTCACTGAAAACTAGAAACTTGGGGCTACAAGGCAGGAATTCGGCAGAACACTGCAGGACCAAGCCGCTATGCATGTGTTGGATTACGAAATATCTTAGATTTTCTCAAAGGGGTAATGTTGATTAAACTTTGTGATTGCAGTAAAGCCGGCGGCCCGGCATTGTGGAAACCGATCTCGGCAGAATTTGATCATTGTCTCCCTAACTCACCAAGGGAGTGTCACGGTCAGTCGGTTCAGCAATTTGCTCAGTTTCAAGTAAGTTGTTTGACCTTAGTATAGGCAGTGACGCTAGAAGGAAGTTGGAAACGTAAGGAGAGGAATCATCCCTATGGTCAGGCGCATGGGGTGGCGTAGACAAAAAATTAAGTAAAAAGATGAGATGGTATGGGCTTTTTGCCTACCTTTGTTGAGTATTTGTTTGGTTAGGTTTTATTGGGGGGGGGGTGGGGGGTCGGATTACCAGGCATCTAATGGGGCTTTTGCCCGCACAGAGGGAAGTTGCCGTTAAACTTGTTATGTTATGTATTGAAAAAGAGTGAGAAAAATTAAAACATTTGTACGTTTCAAATTTCAAGCGTCCTATTCTCATCCAAAAGTTAACTTGCTTATTCTGATAAGTGGCAATTAAGGCGACATAGGACATTTCAAGTTATGAAAAAACTTCCGACCGGAGTATACCCCTCGCCAATTAAAGTTGGTGTCCCACTTAGCCTTTAGTTCACGTCAACAAGTCCATCTTAAGTAAAAAATTCTGGTCGCGCCAAGTGCATTCCCAGTACTTTATTTTGGTTTTACTCGCCCCCCCCCCCCCCTCCTCCTCATTCATGTCTCAAGGTTCCCTACAAATGTTTTAGCTACGTGCCTTACGCCGGGCAGGCTCTGTGGCCGGGATTCAGGCCGAGTCGACTCTTTTGAGCACAACTCCTTAAATACTAAATTTCTCCTTCCAAATTAGATCATATTAATATGAAGTTGTTTACAAAATGACTCGGACACGCTGCAGAAATTGATACATTCAGCAGATCGTAACCGTCGTTGGTTAATTTATATCCCACATTGATGAGCAATAATATATACCTTCAACAACTCCGTACACTCCTTTGAATAAAAAGAGTCCATGTGACATATCACCTGACCTTTATGGAACGGAGTGCTTGCCTGATTTGACAAAAGAAGTGAGGGAACATTTCGCGGGAATGCGACGTTTTTCTGATAAAGATGGCATTTATAATGGTATTATAGGCTAGAAAACGATTGCTGCTAATGAAATTTTCTTCACTGACCTTATTGTCTGGAGCAGAAGTACTGATACCGTTCGTTGTCATTCGTTCATAGGATATTGCTGTCTAAGTTACCACAGTTGTATATGATGATACCAGTTCCACGACACTAATAACATGGATCTCACAGCCAACGCAACAACAGTAGCAGCAGTTGATGATGGTAAAGAAAAAGATCGTAACTGTATAGAGCAGTGCGAAGAGGCGGAGCAATCTGACCATTCGTTCAACAAAGATGATAGTGATATCCAGATAATCAGTGTGGATTCTCCTGAGCAGTACGACAACAAACAGCATTCACCTTCTGAAGCGCATGAAAGCCTATCTAAGCCTAGTATTGGCAATACCAATGGTGCACCAGATGCAGGGGATAAAAAAGCTGGAACTGTTAGTGCAGGCGGACAAGGAGAGACATGGACAAAATCAAGCAGTTTGCCATTACTAGTTAAAGAAGAAAATAAAAATGCAGAGGGCAAATTAATAGGCACAAATTCAGAAACCACAGCTGACAGTCCTAGGGCTAAGGATATTTCAGCCTCCAGTAGCACATCTACAAACCAAACCACTAAGCCTGTAATTACAGAATCTAATAATGGCAATCATCAAAATAGTAAAAAAGTGTCAAGCTCAAGTGACAGTGAAACCCATTTGAATCTAGTGAGTTTTCATACCAGACAAGCTTTGTTATTTACAATTATTCAGTGTGTTTGTGTTTATATTTTCATACAGGCGGCAGGCCTGAGGATTTTGATGTAACTCGGACATAATCTTTGGAAAGTGACACCATGGTTTACAGAATAACCTTGTGTATTAAAAATTATTAACTTGTTACAGTGAATTAAAAATTATGTGTTATTACAAATTATTAAAATGTTCTTACAAAGTATTCAATTGTAATAACAATTTTATTTGCATGGTAGCCTACTAGTAGTCTAGTACTAGTAGGCTTTGTAAGAAAGTGTGAGATGAAGAATATCCAGTGGAGAATATGCAGCAATATTAGCCTATTAGGTTAAAAACAGTCACAAACATAACCGTACCTAGTATGGCCCTTGCATTAATTCCTGATCACAAAAACTTAATTGCTCCTGGAGAATAAACTCACATAGCCTAGGATGCACTGTAAACCTTATTATATATTGAATGCTCTAAAAAAAAAAGAACCTCAAATTGATCCCTTAATTTTTGCCTTCAAAATTTGTTAAATTATTCTGTGAATGCCACAAAGATGTCAAGATATTTATTGTGGAACTTGCAAATTGTTATGCCTTTGAAATGCATTCAGAATTTTGCCTTTAAATTACTGAATGCATAAAATGATTCCAAATGCAATGTTCTGACTTTAGGCAGGCTGAATGCAACTTTTGCCTTAAAAATGCATTCAGAATTTTGCCTTCAAATGACAGATTGCGTAAAATGCCTTTGAATGCAATGTTTTGCATTGCAGAAGGCAGACTGAATGCAACGCCTAGTGTACACAAGCAACAGGCTCTTTTGTTGGTCACCACACTGTCAGGGTTCATGAGTGCCTAGAATGCTTACTCAGTATTTAACTTAAGTTTTAAATTGCCCAATTTGATCTGAACATAGTGTTACACTTGTGATATTCTTGCAAGAAAGTCCTTCAAGATACCCTGGATGTCCTTTGCTGAATGAGAAAAGATAAAGTCATATCTTCAGTTCAACTAAGTTTATCAGTTTTAACTTTCTTTTGTCTCAGTTGCCCTGTTGTCATCATTGAATTCTGAAATTGAATTGCACATAAGATTTTATTTTTCAGGGAGGGAAGGGCTTCTACAACTTCATGAATTGCCACTGAATGATCTCATTTGTTTGCAACAGGCTGCTATCAAGTTACTGCAGAAGCTGGAATTCAAGAACCCTGGCAGGAAACAAATCGAGTATGGCCTTTTCAATCCAGAAGAAAGTGAAAGAGAGAAGAAGAAACTAAGAAGATTCCAAACATCAAAGTAAATATTGCAAAGCTGATTCCAGTGAATAAATATTGTGTTTGATCCTCTGGTGTGGTAATCACTTCATTATGTTATAAAAAGCACCATTTATTCACAAATCATTTTGGTTAAGATTTTATTATTGAGTCTTTGTGATAAATGAAAGTTAATTCAAAGTTAACTCTATTTTTAATTTGTTGATCTGATGGTCTGACCACTTGAGCACCACCCTCTGGACCAATGATAGCTATACATTCACATCATGGAACATTCTGTACCTTTATGTGGAATGCACTTAACTTTTTTATCAAAGACTGAAATCTGAGTTTGCTACCAAAGCTGTCTTTAAATGGTATTAGTTCAGTCAGTGTTGATGTAGTCTTAAAAGCTGGAACATGGCTTTCTCAGTCCTTGAAGGCCAAGGAATATGTGCAATGGTGATGTGTGTATGTGTATGTGTGATGCTTTGCTTCTAAACAAAATATTTGAAGAAGGGTAATCTTGACTAAAGTCATACTTGGTGTGTGGGTTGACCGCACTGAATAGATGAGTACTATTGTTTTGGTGGAGGTCAAAGCTCATTTGAGGTCACCAGAGGTCAAACTTCAAAAACCGTGTACACGCAGAATCTCTAGAAGAGTAACCTTGATTTATCTCACACTTGGTATGTTGTTTGGCCATTCTGAGAAAATGATCCACTTTGTTTTTAGTGGACGTCAAAGGTCTTTTGATTTCACCAGAGATCGAATGGAAAAAACATTGTAAACACAATATCTCCAGAGGGGTGACTTTGACTAATCTCATACTTAGTATATGAGTTGGCAGTACTTAGTAGGTGCTCCCTGTTGGGTTTTTTTTGTGCAGACCAAAGGTCATTCGAGGTCAAACTTTGAAAACCATGTAAACATGATATCTGTAGAAGAGTTATTTTGAACTTGATATTGATCCAAAAGGAACCCTGTATGATGAAGGTCAAAGATTTTACTTGATCAGGTCATCAACTGATGTATTTTACATGGTTGCTGAGGGTTATTTGATGTCTGTCTGTTTTGGTGAATGTCAGAACACAGTGAAAAAAGTGAGGTGAACTCTGACATGAACAGTCTTCCATTTGCTTGCACCAGAGATTATTGAAGGTTTCCAGTAGTTGCAAGTATCAGAGCATTGACCGCTAGCACAGTAACAAAAGCAAACAATATACTTAGATAACATATTAGCATACCCTTAATTATGCCCTAATAATCAATAGTTGATCAAGAACGTCATTTCTTGAAAAGATAGGAAGTCACATGGACTACAAAGCTACCATTTGAGATTGTAAATTATTACTTTTTATTTGAAACATTGTCTCAGTACTTTGGTCTTATCCTACTACATTTCACAATCTAATTTTAGTCTCGTTTTTCCTTTGTTGAACCTTTCTGCAGGCCAAGAGCCGGTGTTTGCTACAAAGAAAATGGACTGCTGCTGGACGGTCGTGATGTCTGTGACTGCCTGACACAGGCATGTCCAGGTTGCTTCTATCCATGTCCAAACTGCTCATCCAAGAAATGCGGTCCAACTTGTCGCTGCAACCGCAAATGGGTTTATGATTACATTGAAGATGAGGGGCGTACTTACAGGGTGGAATTCCCTGAGCAGATAAACTTTTAACACACGGACAAGAGTGACTACACTGGAAACCTCGATGGATAGAAAACACGATGCAAGTGCATTTCCATGCACGATTTGCATTGCAGAATCTCTCACTTGTAGAGGAAATAATAACTTGGTATTCTGTTTTGGTGTGTGAGATACTGTTGAGTTGGGCTTGTGCAGCCACCAACTTCAGCATCCAAATGACGTAATGACCTCCTCATTGAGGTCCCAATTGGAAAGGGATAGTTTTTCTTTTGTCTGTTGTTTGTTCCTGTATGTTATTGCAAGATTGCTTTTGTTTGTATTTCAAAACAACCAAGTGACGAAGAGGACAAACTAAATTTGTGAAGAATAAGATTTCAATCACACATGAGACACATACAGTAGTTGCTCATTTATTGTCACTGGCTTACCATCAGGACACTGTAATGCTTAGTGTCTTCCTTGATCCCTAAAACTTGGACTCAAGCGGGTGATTTTTCCCAATACCCGTTGGGTAGCCGGGCTCCCCGACCAAAATGGTGGCTTTACTGTTGATCTTGGCATTTCCACAGTAAGGTACATCATGTTTGTGTGGAGGAATCTTACTAAAACACTACATACACTTGTCTACACCTTCTCATAAATAGGAACACTCATTTTCATCCACAAAAAGAAAATTCCATTTTGAGCTAATTGCTATGTATGGTAGGTAAAACTTGGCAACCAGACAGTTCTTTTTTTCACTTTATGAAGGAATCAGGTAGCAATTTTAAATCCTGATAAATTCCGGTACCTGGGTTACCAGTGAAAATGCTGATAATGATGCAGTGACTTTCACTACAACAACCAGCATGATGTCATTTGGTTTATGACATTTTCCTGAAAGTGATTTTGCGATCTTCGACGCTGTTTAGAATCGATGAAAGAGCTTGTCAATTGCAAGATATTGGACACAATAAATGAGCAAAATATCTTTCTTCATTGAATCTATTGTATCGAACTAAAGAGACGAGACATAAGATTTGTTTGTTGCAGTTGACATGTAGAAACGATACAGAGAGAAAGGGTGAAATGATTTTGGTATTTCTTTATGCAGGAGAAGCAAGATTTTTTGATCAGCATCAGAAGTGTATTGTGGAAGTACAGACAAGGCAAAGTGCCACCCCTCACTGGTGATGAGACAATTATGGACATCGACATACACTAGGGGTCTTCTACCCATTAATTAAAGACTCATCCTTCAAAAACCACGTATACTTGGGCTCCAAGTTTTCACTAATATTCAAGAATGTTTGATTTAAATCAAGCCGATCAAAATTGTGATTAAAATTGATTTACTTGAGTTAAATCAGATGTGGATTTTTTCTTAACAAAATCATCAACCCTACCAATATCGCATATCTGTATGATTTTGTCAAAATATGGACCTACCTCATGTTGGCTACAGTATTACACCTTTGCATGATTTCTTACAAAGATCTACCTTGCCTATTATACTCAACCTCTTCAGATTTCATGCCAATGTGCAGTATTTTCTCCAAATGTCTGCTGAGATACCACTGTCCTGGAGTAGTGGTTGATATGCGAATATACACACTAGATGGAACTTAAAAGGCAATTTTCTTGTCACCAAATGTATAAAGAAAGGACCTCTGCTTGACTTTGTAACCTTTTTACTCACCAGTGGAAAGCTACAAACCAACTTTTCACATTTGTTGACCTCCATTAACCTTTGGTTTCCATGAAAGGCACAGAGATTGCTCTCATTTTCATCCAATTTTCACTTCAAATCTCAAGTTTGACCACACATTATCTTTAACCTGCTGTAAGTCCATAATTGCCATATTCTCACTCAGGGTTTCCTCTTTGCCTAGTGAGAATTTTCAAGAAACTTCATGCTTCTTGAGTTGACATGATCACTGGCTGAGTCATGTCAAATTTTCAAGCCATTATCATTACAGATTCTTTCCCCATTTCCCTAAAATAAGCAATGAATAGAGACGACACACATTATTCGTTGCATTGTAGCTGTATTTATGCTTTCCAAGCCATTGTCATACTTCCATGGCTGTATTCATACTTCTATAGCCAGTTCATTATTCCATAGCCATATTCATACTTTCTTCTGAAATACTTTATTCAGTGTCTTCCCCTACAAGTCTTGAAGTAATAACATGGTCAAGCCAAGTAAGTTGGTACCACCATTACCGGGTAAGAATTCAGAAAAACACACATAGCAAGGATTTTATCTTTCAGAGCACAATTTGACAAACTAAACAATGAAGTGGCAAAAGACCAGACTTATCCAAACACAATGGCCTTTCTTTTACAAATTGTATTGAAATGTTTTACCTATTTATTAGTAATTGTGACAAAGACATAAAGCTAGAATATGAGGCAAAGATCTCTGTAACTCATTCAAATAATCGCTTATTACAATCCTGGCATATTAAATAAAATATTTTAGTTGTCATAGTTGTTCACATATTGACACTGACTGCAAGAAACAATTAAAAAAATGCAGAAACCTCATCTACCTCATCCTCATCCTCATCCTCAAACCTCATCTACCTAACGGCAGAAAAACAAAAAGTGAAATATCAGGAGGTGTGCTGACACAAACTTTGGCACTAATGGTTTCTCCAAGCAATGAATAAGAAAAGGAAAATAAGATCACATGATTATAATTGTTCTCCAATAAGGCAAAATATATACAAACATTACTGACGATCATTTATCATTTTACTTTTACATCAAGCACTATTAAGGCTTCTGTAAATCAAGATCTTTGTCCATGATGTTTCTTTAATGATAACTGTGTTACTTAAGCAATCATAAGGGGATAGACAGTTCTGAGACAGACTTTATCAAAGTCAGATTCTCCAGGAGTGGGAGGGACCTGGACACCAACTAATGTGGGGACCCTATCAACTCAGGACTTAAGGTGGTGCTTGTGACCAAAGGAGATCAAAGGTTGTCATGACTTTAAATGACCCCGTACCCCACACCAACTTGAATAAACTCCATAGATTTTCCTTCTTACATACATGTACATACATGTACATCGATGGAAATGTGCGATTCCCTATTCTTTTTTTTGGTACAGTGGCTACCTCTGGATTCAGTCTGAAATACTCTACCAAGATATATGGTAATGTTGCTTTGTGGGGACCAGCAGACATGTGTCCTGCTGGCCATTCCTTAGATCTGGCCCTGGACTTCGTAAAGTATTCTGTGCACTCTTCTTCCAAATTGATGCTAAACATACATCATGCAAAGATAGAGATCAGAAACTACTAATGCAGCTCAAACATTTGGCAAGTAATTTCTTAATTGACAGAAACCACACTCTAATCTCAACTTTTCTGAAGTTGTGTATCTCCAAAGTCACAATGAATCGGTCTTTTCTATTGGCTATGAGACGATAATATTTGGTCAGCATTTCTATTGCTAAATCAGTTTGTACTAATAAATCTTCATAAACTGCCCCACTGATCTTTCATTGGAGAAGAAGAATTACCACAGAACAGTTTGCTATTCCTCACAACCCTACCACGCTACACAAGTCTGGGCATTAAAGGTTTGATCAAGTTATTTCGTCTTCTTGACTGGCTCAGCTTCTTGGGCTTTCCTGGAAATGGTTTTGCTGACTCCAGAATACTTTTGCTTGTCAGTCCTGAGATAGCAAAATAAAAGAATAAGACCATGCAGCGATGAAATAACAACATTTCTCAAGAGTTTGTTTCTCAGACTCCCAATTTATCAGCATTACATATTTAGCACAATTTGCTTTCTCTTCACAGCATCCCATTCTATGTTGAAACAATATGAATGACAAAGGTAACATACGATAGGAAGCACCATGAAGAGAAGTTGACAAGAAGGAAAACTGAAGTCAAGTCTGGACACAAATGAAGCATATTTAAATACCTTTCATGAATCTCTTAAATATGGTCGGGACTCCCTTATGACAAATGGACTTCAATCGCTGAAACATGTATGGTACTTTTAATATAGGTTGTTTGATTTAAATCAAGCCAATTAAATCTGGGATTAAAGCCATATTTTTTCTTTAAAAAAAGTATGATTGAAATCGATTTATTTCATGTAAATGACTGATTTAAATCATGATTTTTAAAGAAAAAAGGAAAACAGCAACCCTGATTTCAATACATTGTGGTTTATGTTGTAACATGAGTATCACAGTAACATTGTGAATAGCGCATGATATTACAGCAATGACATGTGACAAACATTGAGTTGACACCAACTGACAAACAATGACAAGGTTTCAACAATATAAAGCCTCCTTGTTGAGAAATGACATGAGGAACCAAGATCTGAACTTACCTCAATTATGTTAACTACAAAAACAAAATAACAGACTTGCTGTGCTCCACATGTTACACCTCAAACCAAAACACATCACTCTAGTTTAGGGTACTTCCCAAGACAACCGACGCAGACCTCAAATGAAGTTGGATTGACCTAACGTCACAAATTCTTTGTGATCAATTTCCTTACGTCTGCTTGCCAAACACGAGAGCTGATGAGCTTCCCTCTTGCACAGCTTGGGTGCGAGGTCTGAAATCTGCTAGGTCTGAATGACCCACAATAACAATGTTCAAACCAATTAATTTCTAGTACCAGGCTCATACCTTGAATATTTACAAAAAAAAAATCAATTTTCCTACATTTGTGAGATATTGCCTGAAAATAAGAGACTGGCACACAAAAATCTTTGTATCTTTTTAAGAGACACGAGAAGAGATTTTGGAGAATTCCTCTGAGGAGGCAACCACCCACATTCAAACATGAACATACACACTGAGTTGCAGTGGTTATCATAGAAACCACAATGGCAATGATTGCTGAAATAATAGTGAAATGGTCAGACATAAAAGCAACAAAAAAAAGTCTTAAAACTGCATTACCAACTTTTTTAATTAGCATACTTATACTTACTTGCTCATCTTAATTTTGTTCCTGCATCCAGTTCCTCCCTCCCAATGTTGGGTTCTTCCTTTGGTGGTGGATGACCCACATCTTATGCAAGGTTTGTCAGCAGAAAAAGGCTGAGAAAGGAAACAACCACAGGAAATATCAATTCAATCATACATCATCATTCAGGGTGGGAGGAGGAAAGGTGTGAGGGGTTGGGCAGGATGCAGGAACGACAGGCAACAATGAGCCCAACTGTGACAGCTACCAAAAGGTAAGGCTTCATATTACGATATTACATTTTGTTGTTTCTGATGAAGTTTCATCTGTGTCACCTTTTGCCAGAGCACGAGAAAAAAAAAGTGATGAGCATATGGTGTGCATCGACACAGCTCAAGATGGGCATACCTGTCAAGAACAGTATCATGGATTACCAATTATGCTGGTCATGTACTTTGGTTGTGTACTTCAACTAAACTTCACACAAAACATCATGTTTAATATCTAGACTACAACTGCAAAAAAAATGTTACAAATGAAAGCTACAGCTTAGACATTTTGAACAAATTCTGCTTTGAGGATAGCTGGGGCATGGGTAGATAGGGAATGGGTAAAAAGACGGTGACAAGGCTAAAAACTAGGTCAAGTAAACATCATGACTGCATACAGCATGTGAATTTGAAAATCATACGAACATGCGTTGTTTTCCACCATAGCTTATGGCATTACTAAATATTAGCATCATTATATATCATACTAAATAGTAGCTTCAGTACGTGAGCATTTGGTGTGTTTATCTATACTCAACCCATATTCACTTCCAGAGGGTATTCACTGTTAAGACATATACTGCATTGTTTCTTGGGACAGACACACGATTGTATTGTGCACTCTAATTTCAGGTTTTCTCCACACAAACTAGGTCTAGAGTAGTCCAAGGACAGCTCCTCACCTGCTCCTTAGCGCAGAAGCCACAAAGCATCCTGGTTGCCCACTTCATCTCGTGGCCATCCTCATTATCGAGATCGTGACACTCGTCACAAGGGAAGCATTTTCCACAGCAAGGAAATCTGTGAGAACAGGCAATTTAAACGATGATATAAACAGTTTGAGAAAATATAAATACAATTTCTTGTTGCAAGAGTAGATTTACAGGAACTCCGAGTGTATTCCTTTATCTGAGAAACCAAACTTTTTTAGATTTCTAAACAGTAGTTGGTTATTGAGAGAGGACTTCATTTCACTTCCTACGTAATGCTGAAAATTGGGGACCATTTTATGCGTTACAGAGAAACGAAGATCGTACATCACTTTTCCAACGTCATTGGCCCACCACTGAAAAATCATTGATAGGGATACATAAATCAACAGAATGATAATTCCATTTTGACAAATATCTCAAATTTATGAACATGATTTTGTTCTCACCTCAACCATCTGAAACTCTTCTTGTAGTGTCTGCAAGAACCTTGCTCAGGAAGAGGCAGCATGTCCACTATGGCAGGATCTTTAGGCTGCCTCTTAGGACCTTTTGGTTTCACAGTGTAAAGCGGACCAGACCCTGCAACGACGTCAAATAAATAAAGAAAAACATTGCAAACTTTGAAAATACAGCACAAAAAAAGGGAACGTTCAACCAAAGGCTGAGATAAAATTATGTCTGATCTCCTCTGAAAGCTGACAAAGATACTCGAATATCAATTTGACATAATTATCAGTTGGAGCACATATACCGGTGTGAAGTCCCAATAATACCATTTAGTTAAAAGTTCTCTTAGCTTACAGCTGACCAGACACACACTGGTTAAGTCACCATGGTAGTGATAGTGCAGTTAGTTGGGAGCAGATGATCATCAAGTTAAATATTCCTGATCATAATTATGTACAATTTTGACAGCGATTAGTTGCTCCACAGAGTGGGCTTTGTCAGAAATATGCATCCTTTTTTTCTTTAGAATTTAGCGTGATGTCTATTTGTGACACTTACCAATATTCTCAGAGGGTTGAAGTTTCTTAAAACGGCAGGAGTCCACTCTAACAGACATTTTCTTGTGACATTTGATGCACCACATGTTCCTGGGTTGTCCATAATGAAGGCTCTGTGGGAAGACCAAGCAGAATTCAACAGGTAAATTAAATTGGTAAACCTAAATAATGTTAGTAAACTTGGTATCTGGATAGTCAGGTTGCTAAACACACTTCCACAGAGGCAATGTTGTCAACAGAAAGTGGACTAGAGCTACATGGCAGCAGAAAGCAGACATGATGCTGATTTTTGCCTTTGTTTATATCCATCCTTTGTTTATATCCCTCCTTTGTTTATATCCAGCTTTGCTGTAATATTTGCTGGATGATGCTAACTCTAATCTTTAAACACATTCTGCACCTGCACAATAGCTAAGAACAGCACACTGACCGAAGTAGGTCATAACACATGAATTATTACAAAATGACCTTTAGTCTAACTGAGAGGGACTAGCTACCTCTAACCTGAGAGGCCAGGGTTAGCGACCTCTTATCTGGGGACAGCTACCTCCGATCTGAATCTTGTAACCTCCAATCTGGAACTAGTGACCTGTTAACGGAGCTTGTTGACCTCTAGTCTGGGTGTGCTATGCTGGGGATAGTTGGTTACCTACAAATTTATGGTTTTTTCCCTAAACACAACCAAAATCAATATGCATCCACCCATTCAACTAACAAAAGTATAACTGCGAGTAATATTTAAAAGTACCTTCAAGTTGTTCGCATATGAACAGATCAAACATGTAGCAGTGAAAGTTGATGTCACCATATTCACATCGAATGGAACACAACCATCTAGGTCCAAAAAGCCAAGCACTCGTGAAAAATGGTGAACCAGACAGGGCCTGAAAGTAACGATCTGGCGGCTGCTGCATTTCCCGCAGGCGATCAAGTTGTTCCTGCGTGGTGGGGTCGTGACATCGACGCGCTCTTTGCACCTGGCACACTGGACCGTCACAGTCAGACGGGTGACCGCAAGGGTGGCCACGGTTTCCAACAATTTGAGACCATGGAGAAACACCTCAGTGCCTCTCAAGTCCTTATCTGGAGGATCAAATGTGACAGGGGCTGCTTTAGCTGGAACGTCTTCCTCTGATGAAATCTCTTCCTCTGATGAAATCTCTTCCTCATCCTCATCTCCATCCTCATCTCCATCCTCATCTCCATCCTCATCTCCATCCTCATCTTTTTCCTCATCTTCATCTTCATTTTTATCCTCTTTTTCATCCTCTTTAGAGTCTACCTGTATCTCGGAGATGGCTGCAGACAGCTTCTCGTCCTGCTCCGTGTCCTGTTGGCCTCGTGGTTTCGATATGATGATGGCATTTTCAGGTAACGATGGTTGAGTGGGCTTTTTTTCCTGGGAGTCATCCTTCAAGTTTGATATGAACTCAAATCCAGCCTTTTCCACATCAAGTTTCTTTTTATACTGCAATGAAGTAAAGAAAACAAATTTAATGAACTAGACAGTCAAATGACTTTGTAATTCCTTGCCAATATCTCATTCTTCCATGCACACACACACACACACAAATTACTTTAAAACAAAAGCAACCAGTGGAAAAGGAAAGGGCCCATATCAAAAGGAAAAACAAAACACAAGTTCGTAAACCACTTTTGGTTTATCAAATGCTGATATGGATAACTTCATTTGACTCAGCCTTGATGTAAATTGTGGTAATGAGGGGCATGTGGCATACATATCCTAAACAAGGTAAGTTCCCAAGTGGATAAAATCAAGCTTTAGGCTTATACAGTAGTTACCAAGAAGACTTGAGTGCAGGCTGAGCTAAACCTAGTTTCACAAATACCAAATGTACAGCATGTTCCAAGAGGTAAGTGAAAAGGTTTTATTGCTTGTAGTCACTGAAATTTTAAGATTGGAAGTGAAAACATACGTCATCAACCTCAAATGGTGCAATGTTCCTGTGTGGGTATCAATCCATTTTGAGTTAAACTTTATAATGTTAATAATTTGGATTAACTGCATTTAGAAGCAATGACAATTTACCTCTCTTGCACCCTCCGTGAACAGCTTCTCCACGTTTTTGTCAAACCACCTGAGGAAGGGTCGAAAAATGAGCTCCACTCGACCTGCCATCTGATTCATTTCGACTTTAGCTTGAATCCATTCTTGAACAGCTGTTGTCATGTGACTGAAAGGTGAGCGAGAGTCAATACTAATGCTTCATGGTAGGTGAGACAGGCAAAGATGCATGAAGAACATCATCAGATAGTATGTCCCAAAACTGAGACAATTTACCCATCATGGACATCCTTGTCCTCTCCAAATGTTTGTTGGCAAAGAGTGAGCAAACATTTGTAAACAGATTTGAGGGTTAGCACAGTCACTTGTAGTTTAAGTTGCCAGGTTCTTATGTTGTTGTTATCACTAATGCTCCTAACTGTGACCATGGCGCTACGACTAAACAGCTCCATACTGTGATTGAGAAGGTATAAGAGAGGGGTGACCACAGCTCACAAATGAGCATGAACTTTGAAGGTGATCTTGAACCTGCAGGTGATGAGCAACCATTTCCAAAACTGAAAATGAAGCTGATGATTGTAAATTCACTGTGTGCAGTACAGTGAGCTAGAATGCATTAACATCCTCTAATAACTTCAATTTCAGCCAAGGCAACTTATGGAGGTCAAAACATTATAACAGAGAAGGAGGGGGGGGGGCTAATATTGCAGATTGCTAGGTGACCCAGGTCTTTTGCACTATCCCCACATTAAAGTGATGGTGTGAGTTTGAAGGAACTGTAATCATAGAAAATTCATGTCCAAACATATTGGTACTCATTTGAGTGGACCAAGTAAATAATATATGAAAACTACTGAGGTTTTAACTGTCAATCCCATCCAAAGTGTTTGTACTTGAGCAGAAATATCGACCAAACATGGGGAAATCTAAAACAAGCTGCAGAAAAAACTACTTGAGTCTCCTACTAGCCTTGCTTCAACAGGCCAATGAAAATTAAGCAATAGGGCTTAATATGCATATTCGCTACACAACAGCTGATCGAGGTTGCAGACTACAACCTACACAAGTACTTCTTTCCGTTGGTTGATTTCTTCGATTATGGAAACGACAAGTCCCGGCAACAGACCTGGTGAGAAAACTCAAGGCTTGAGTACTCCACATTCTGCATCTGAGAGAATGCAGTGAATAGCGACAGATTCTTTTAAGTGCAGAGCACACAACATACGTGTGTGGGACCGTAATGTAGGCGTGGTCTAACATTCATGATAAGGACAATTTTCAAAACAGAGGGACAATCTTTCACCAATTTATGCCATTAAGGTGACTTTTAAGAAATATCAGCATTTTTGGTAATTGCAACTATGCAGAGCACTAGTGGGGTATTGACGAAAAACACGAGAAGCAAAAGGGTTTATGCTTTTAGTTTCTTCAAACTCATGCTATCACTTTAATCAAGTCAGCATGCATATTTGTAGTCAACCACTTGGACCACTCAACTAGATACTGATGATTGAACAATATTCTCACACACACCCATGGTTATGAACTTCTCACTATGAACCCATAACTTGAAAAACAAAGATAGTCTCAAAAAAAAGAAAAAAAAAGAAGAAATGTCTAGAGACAGATTATTGGTATGGGTC
This sequence comes from Stichopus chloronotus, assembly GCA_021234535.1. NCBI lineage: Eukaryota > Metazoa > Echinodermata > Holothuroidea > Aspidochirotida > Stichopodidae > Stichopus > Stichopus chloronotus. The sequence goes on from CM037836.1 coordinate 6,548,330, forward strand.
ACACAGTCAAATACATTAAGTCAGAATAGTTTCAAACTGACCAAACCAGTTATGGTTAGTTTAGTGTTCCACACCTGGTGATAACCTATCCTTTTAAAGATCTACAGTATATTCTGATATATATGACTAATAGTAAACACATACTGTACCTCAGAATCACTTCGGGAGTCTCCTGATCCTCTGGAAAGCCCACAATCGGCGCCCCATTGGGATACTCAAACGGGAAGGAAACGTTGACGTGAAAGTCGGTCAGGTTGAAAGGCTGATCAAAAATGAGAGACAAAGATAAGTTGTGACCAAACAATTCCGACCTATGACTACTGTACCGTACAAGGAGATCCTAGGACAAAGTACTAAAATGTGTAGTTTAAAATACACTGAAACAGTGTGCAGGCATCCTTCATGTATCCATAATACTCACCTATGTAATTGTTTCAGATCAGAATAGCAAAGTAGATCCACCATCTTCTATCATACAAACACTTGACAACGGAAATTCACGCAATAGAAATCAAACACTTACTGCAAGCAATGACGTCAAGAAAGTATTTGACGCCCTGGGACGGATGAAAGACAAAGAGAAAAGTCTCTTTTTTTGATATAACGAAACACATTGAGGGGTCAACTTTTTTCAAAAGTTTTCCAGGCTTTGAAATGGGTTTCCCAATTTCAGGACTTTTTCCAGGTCTTCCATAACTGTGGGAACCCTGCTTGATATACTATCACCATAGGAGGGCTGCTAATTTCTTTTTCCACCTTAACTGCAAGTTTACAACCCTCAACCTTAATATTCCCTCAAAACCATGTTAAAAGTTCTGTCCAATTTGACTCACCCAGTCTGGATCTGTTGGTTGAAGAACAACTCTGTAAATGCTAGGATGGCCCTCATTTTCCATCTCCAAGGCATCGCGAAACCTTTTCTTCAGCTGTTGGATTTCGATCTGCCGCAGACGTTTCAAGTCATCGTCTTTCAGTTCAGATGTTCTCAAGTATGTCTGAATCTGAACTTTAGGCCGAGGGGTCGGTTTTCTGTCCGGACCGACATCCTGGCCATCACCAAGGGCAACTTGAACTTCTTCTCCCTCTTCTTTATCATCTTCCGCCTTTCTCTCAGGATGGCGGAAGTTGCAGGAGCTGCCTTTCTTACAGGACCCTCGCTTGAAAAATCTACAAACTTTTGGTCTTTTGCTCTCTTTGGTAGAGGACTTCACTTCCACATCCGACTCTTCAGTGGACGCCTGACCACAATTTTCTGTTGCTTTCTCTAGGTTGTCATCTTCTCTGATTTCCTCACTGACGACTTCGTGTGAGAATCTGCAATTACCTCCAAATGAACACTTCCCAGATTTTGCAAATGTAAAGCAACTTTGGGTTGGCTTCTTGGTTTGTGGTTTGCTACCAATATCAGCTGAATTTTTATCCTGCTTCACTGCTGTGGAATCATGCTGAAACTTGCAAGTGACACCGTAACGACAGAGGCCTCTTTTCTGGAACTGGAAACAAACTTTCTTCGAGGTTTGGCTGATTACTGATTCATTTTGTGACTCAGTACTGACAAGATTAGTAGAAATTGATGTACCGGGAGGAGTATCTGTCTCTCTTAATGTCTCTATTGGTGGGTGGTCATGGTTCTCTCTCTCTGACAAAGATATTGAATCAGCAATACTCATGACCAATAATTTACGACTGTTAATTCCTGGAGCTTGTTGGCAGAGGATTTTGACAACACCTGCTGACTTCTTTGAGCAAGCTGAGGGTAGATTAATAAATAGTCCTAGTGTTCAACCTGAGATCAACATTCATTTGAATTTAATCTGAAGAAGAATCTTTTTCAAAGTACTATGCTAAATGGCAATGACCACTTTTAAATGTATCCTCAACTGAAATGGTAGAATCTCACGTAACAAGGTAAACACCAAGCCAGGGAATAATGTATTATGTATTATATAACACTTTGTGACACAAACACGTCAAATTGTTACACAAATGGACCCAGACTTAAAAAATGCCAGGTGGTTTTAATGGTAGTAAGTACAGTCTTGCTGCTCATTTGGAAATATGCAAAATCAGGATTATGGGGGTATATTTTGTAATCAAGAAAAAAAAAAACACCATGGCATGTTTCCCTTTTTAGATATTGTGCATAGTTTACAAAGTTTTTGCAATTTGACCCCAGTGACCCAAAATGACCTTTGACCGCAAAAATGATAGGTCCTTGCACTTATGTGGTACACCTACTTAGTAAATATGAGACTTGTCCAAGCTTCTTAAATTGAGATATTGTGTTAACAAAGTTTTAAAAATATCAAACCTGATAAACCTGAGTGACCTTTGATCTTCACCAAAAACAAGAGGGTTCTTGTACTGTACTCATTGTGGTATACCTACAAATTAAATGCTACACATAACCAACGTAAGGTAAAAGTTCATCTAATCATGCCGTACACTGATTTACCTAACTCGATCTTTTTTCTTTCCTCTTCTGTATTTTTTTTTTTGGCTCTTTTTTCCCCTTTGTATTATTCTCATCAGGGGCACTAAGATAAACTTGATTTTCTAGTGTCCTGTCCATACTTTATTTTTTGTAATTTGATTGTACGGACAAATTAATAAATGAATGTGGATCATATCAGAAACCTTTTGCCAAAAACTGCACCTCTCACATCTCTGGAAATGACAATCTTTCTGAACTTTCTGCTAATAGACACCTCATTCCACCTTCCCAACAAATAAATCTTGCTAAGGCCTGAATACATTTTCAAGTAAACTCGTTTGCTGGATCGATGATTAAGGGCACCCACACCATTGATTTTCACTGAGCATATTTCATTGAACTGAGCCTTACTAAATTTATACAAAAATTTTTGAGAGCACAAAATTATGGACACCAACAGTGTTAACTGACATTAAAGTTAATCCATTATCAACCTCACTTCGTAAAGCAGTATCACTATCACTATCATGAAGTTCATTAGTTTATACTGCTTGTGTTAGATCTTTACCATTATCTATTTCTATGGTCTTTAATACAGTACTTCACTTCTAAGGCTACAATCTTGGACACAATTGTTTGGACACTGCGCTGTACTTTGCTATAATATTTTAGAGGATTACGGATAACATGAAACTCTGCGCAGCTTTCCAATGTTGTGCAATAGGAGTGAATGTATACTGTGAACAGTAATCTTGTACTTTTTGTAGTCAACATTGCTAGGGGTGCGGGGTGTGCAAAAGATTTTTGTCCAACTCCCAAGATTGTACTGCTTACATTACAAAACGACGTTAACCTACAGTAGCCAGTACTATAACTACGTAGTAGCCTGACATTGGTCAGTGTGAAGTTGACTGGGCACTCCTGCCGTGCTCTATGTACTGCCAGAAATTCTAGCTTCCAAGGCAAAACAAAGGTGGAACATATATATTGAATGTAATTAGGCTATAGCTTATTAGCTACTTACCAATTAAATACAGCCTAATACCAGTGAGCAGAACTGCAAGAACAGTCACAGCGTAACTTAAAAGTAGTGGCAGGAACAGTTAACCCGTTTGAGTAGTCACTTCAGCAGCCAGTACTTGGCAAATGCGATGTGACGTTCCGTTCAAGAGCGTTATATAATTTAGTCAAACGGTGAAATCAGATATCAGATCTCAGGCCTGGGAGGCGACAGAACCACGTGACGTGTTACGAATGTTACTATATATGTCGCAATTACGTCTAAAATCAGCTTTTACTGCACTTACAAAGTGAACTTTGTACAAAGTGAACTTTGTACCTCGCCTGCACCACACAGTCACTTCACATATAGAGTTCTTGGTTTACACAGTGCCGCGCTAGCTCAATAAGTTACAGAGCCATATATAGATACGGCTTTATCTGATAGGTTAATCTCTTCTCTGATTTCTGGAAGTGATGTCGAAATATGTCGCAATATCAAAACTGCAGTTGCCAGTCCGCCCTCTATCCGTAAAGACCATGGAACTATAGACAAACGCCTCTGATGGGGCTCAATTTATCGGTCGGGGGGAGAGGGGGGATTGGAAAGTATCGAGCGGGAGGGGTGGGACTATGGATAGAACATTTTGGATGAAAAAAGAAGAAATCCCTTATTTTCTTTTCATGAAAGGGTGTTTAGATGCAAACTTGTGCATTTTTTTTTTGCAAGCCAAATTTGAACACTATGCCATATTTTAATTGAGTATACTCTGATTTTTTGTGACACTAAATAAATTTTGTGCTTGCTATAGTCTGCATGCGTGTAATACCTGTTGGATTTGACTCCGGTTGAATCTATTCCAACCCACAAACGGCTTAAATAAAAAAAAAGGAACTGTTCGTATTTGGGCGAATAGACACTTCCGCAATTCCACTTTCCACTATTATTATTTTTATTATTATTTTTATTTTGCGCCATGTGTGGGATATGGTAGTAGCCCAGTTTGAGGAAGCCTGTGTTGAGTCCGCCGCCCTGCAGTGATTCTCTGCAATGCCCATTCGACAATAATCCTCCATAAAACCGTGACAGAAGTATCGAGAAGAGAGCAAAAGATTATGATCAATTTAGGGGAGGTACAAGAAAATAGCACAAATTTCCCATCTACCCTAAGGAGGTGAGCGAGGTCTGTATAAGAACAGATCTATAGGGTTTCCTACATAGGAACCTTAAAGACTATCCTATGATAATTCATTTGAATGAATTATCTTAGAGACTATCTCAACACAGCGCCACCAACATACCAAAGAATACCCTCCAAATTGTTGCATATGGCACTCCTTATGCCTTTTAAGCCCCAAACTTATAGGATACCCCGTGAAAATAAGCCTGGGAATACATGTGAACAAGACCCCCCCCCCCCCAAAAAAAAAAACATATTGTATATTTCTGACCATGAACTCTCACTTTTGTAACAAAAGCTAATAGTAAAAGAAAACAGTAGTGATGTGACGACCTTAACTTGTACCACACAATCTGTAGGAGAAGCATTTTGCATGTCATAAAATGGTCCATATCAGACCTTGGATCCAATAATTTTAAACAACCTGTAAGTACCACTACGGTGCCATAGTAGTTATGTGACAAAACTTTAACGTAGTGCTATAAATCTGTACAAGTTTGCATTTTGCATGATTTGATAAATGATGAGACCCCAAAATATTGAACACCCTAAGGGGCCCCACGACCATAGTATCAATGTGATACAACCTTAACTTAGTTGTAAAATCTGATGGTAAGCAATTGGTGTACTTTCAACCATTTTGGCCCTTTGGGCCACCCATGACCCACATGTGACCTCTAACACCCACATTCTGTATACTCACAAAGCATCATTGTCAGTAAGTATCAAGAAAATGCATCAAACTATGTTCGAGAAAGAGAGCAATTTATAACAATTGTGAACAGATAAGTTCGATACACAGAGATCTGAAAGCCTCATCACAATTACAGCTCACACGGGGTAGGTAGCTTAAGTCACAAATGTTTGTGACGTCTTATTTTGTCCTGCTATACCGAACCCTCACTGTTCTTACACTGAAACAAATTCAATGATTACATTAGAAGGGAAATCAGGGTTTATTTTCACAATTTATTTCACTAAAATTTCCCACCGGTATAGTACAATGAGTTATAACTAACAAATATGATCAAGGTTATCTCAAAACATGTGGGCAATTTCGAGAAAGGAGTCAAATTCGCAAAAATCGGTGAAAAACTCCGAAAGTCTGTAACATCCATATTCATCGTTCACATATGAATTTTCAATACTATCGCCTGCTCAAGGTATGAGGAGGTGTGGCTGAACAGTTTCATACGTAGCCTACGTGTGCTGTATGTATCATCAACTATCACTAAACTCTTCGCATGGGAACCGTAAACATTCGGTTATGTTTATTCATATAACGTCATCTCAGTCTTACCCTGTGATTGGTCATCGTATAGAGGAGGCTGTCTTGTATTGTACATGAACGTTCATTTTTGTACCCGACAAATATTTAAAGTTCTCATTCAACAGTAATTGACGCAATGATTACCGTTTCTTCTATCTTCAAACACCTCCCCAACAACTCTTTATTTCGATGAACAATCACTTTAGAAAGAAAAATCAACTAAAGGTGAATTTTCTCAGTCAAACCCTGATTTCCCCTTTAATGGACCATAAGGCATCCATAGTATGAGAGCTCAATCACCTCTATACATACAGTACATTGATAACGTATCGGGGTTAGGGAGGATGCTATGGTAACCCAAATTGCCATAGTGTTACTGTTTAAGACTGAAATGCCCTGAGTGCTTAGATTCTTTTGCTGAACCAATATAACCCAAATACATGCTCAAGGGAGACTCACCCTCGGCCCTCCCCTCTTGGCTACATGCCTGCGTCACCCCCACTCGAAATGAATTACACAGGTGCTTTTTTTTCTTACATATAAGCAAAGGCAAACTTCCCAGTTTTACATGGGAGCCACAAATTACAGAAACCAGCACTGTGAAACTGTCACCGTGTCAGACCTGTCAACTCTCACAATTTTACAAGGAGATTCCCGGTTTTTGTCGACATCTCCTGCCGTCCCGGTTGCACATTCTGATAGCCAAACAGTCAGCACAAGGCTTATTGACCATAAATAAATGCATAGTACATTGAAAATCAGACGTTCACAAAATTTAACTGTCATACGGCGGATTAGTACTAACTTAGCAGGTTACTTTGTAAGTCGTTAGTTGATGAGGGTCACTGCATACGGAGGGCATATGTGTAGCTGCAATGTATGTGGAAATAGGCCTACAAGGGCACCTTGCACGGCTCCTGGTGGGACGAGGGGTGCCAAGATAAGGGTTGGCAGACCTTGCCGACCCTTCTAGGATTTTTCCTGTGTTGGAGGGGTAATCTAGGCCTATTTGGTTTTCAAGGAAAATTCTGTGAGCAGAAATGGTTCTGAATAACCTTAACCAACCAGTCCAGATCCTGAATAAACAACCAGTTTGATCTCTTTTAAAACTTTCTTGAACATCTGTCCCGAGAAGCAACATCTGCCTGGAAAGGACCTCTGTCTGAATTTTCTGGGATGCTGCGCTAAATTATTGGCCCACGGCAGACCTGTCTCACCAAGATAAGGCCATAAAATCGGGAGATTAGTAACAAAATAGGGAGATTAGTAATTTTCGCCTGAAAACAGTGCCATGGAGAGAATCATCACCCGCAAGCAAAGTGCAAGGGGATCTTGTCCCATATCTTGCCAGTTTGTAACCAAATCAGGCCTAGTAGTATCGATAACGATAGCCTAAGCCAGGATTTATATATCATAAGCTACTGTACGAGGCCTTCGTTACACTGTTACAAGCTTAAGAAATGAAGCACACTGACACAATTTGCATGTTTAAAAAGAGGGGAGGGTACATCTCTTTCTTGAGTATTTGGTGGCCCTGAAAAGAGCCGTTGACTTCGAACATCTGCCTGACATTTAGCATGTTGGCACACCGACGGTCCGCCTCTGACGTAACCTTAGGCCTACTTTTTCTTGGGTGCTGCCTTCTTGACGGTCTTCTTAGCAGCTTGCTTCTTCTTGGGTGCAGCCTTCTTCGCTGGCTTTTTAGCAGCAGGCTTCTTTGGTTTGACATTCTTCTTTGGCTTGGCAGCCGACTTCTTCTTGACTGCTTTCTTTACGGCTGGTTTCTTAGCCTTCTTCTTAGCAGCAGCAGCCTTCTTTTTGGCGTCTTTCTTGGCCTTTGCTTCTGCCCTCTTCTTCTTTCGTTTCTCCATCAGGTCTTTCTTCCTCTGTGCGGCTTTAGCCTTCTTGGCCTTAGCCTGTTCCGCCTTTTTCGCCTTGGCAGTGTCGAGTTTGAACGTACCGCTCGCACCGGTCCCTTTAACCTGCTTCAAGACTCCAGTATCAACACCTCTCTTCAGAGCCTTGTTGATGAAGACGGAGCTCCTTTCCACTCCTGAAGCTTTGATCTGCTTCTTGATAGCACTGCCTGATGATCCCTTAGGATCATTCAGCTGTGTAATTGCCTTTACAACAAGGTCCAAAGATGTAGGCCCAGTAGGCTTTGATTTCTTAACCTTTTTGGTCTCGGAAGCCATTGTGAATTGCGAATGGATCACACAAGTTAACTGACAGTTGTACTAACGTTCGTGTTTTGTACAGTGCAATACTGACAGTCTAAAATTTTTGGAATATATTCAATATAACGGACGTGACAGACAATACTACAAATCCGTCCTCGTGATTGGTCAATCGCTTAGCACAGTTTTGTGTGGCAATTTGTATGGCGCAGGATTTCCAAATAACGTTTTAGTCTTGCAATTTTGTTTTTCGAATTATTCATCCGATAGGAGGAGAATAGTTACAAAAAGCAATGGATTTACTAGAAAACAAATGCAATCTTAAGCGGGTTCCCCTCTATACTAGTCTTTGTACAGTTTAATCAACCAAATTTACCTGAATTTCCAGTACCTAAAGAAAATACGACACTACCTACCATTTTTTCTTCCTTTTTGCTAGTTTTTCCGTTGTATAATTGATTTTCACTTAATGTAAAGTTAAAGAAAATTTTCTTATCTTTCAGAATAGACTATTGCTTTTAAGTATATTTGTCGTGCCGTAAAAATTGATCGTTTCAAATGACGGTTGTTTAAAACGCTGTCGAAACTTCTTCAGCATTTAGTCAGCTGACTCCCGTAAACAGTGTACGTATACCTATAGGTACAGTACGTACGGTATGTACGCATCACAACAGGGATATAGAGCAGTTCTCAAATTTTCTGCAAATAGTGTACAGGATCTTATAATATTACTTCTCTTTATGTCAAATGGTCAACAATTCATTAGTCTTTAGTTATCAAGCCCGTATGCAGCTTTTTCAGTGGGGGGGGGGTTCGATTTTACCACAAGTGGAACATTTTACCCGACAGTTACGACCGACTATAGGCTAGTGCCGAAGACAATATGGCATGCAAAGAAAGGACGTATCATAGGCTGAGCGGAACTCCAGATCTTGTGGGGGGGGGGGGTTGGTCCGAACCCCCTGAACCCCCCCTGGATACGGGCCTGGTTATGGTACATTTTATATTGTAACTTAAACTTAGGCGATTTGGAGTCAGGGATATACCAACTCCAACACTAGCATAAGGATCCGCCGTTACAACCGAACGTGACCCCGACAAACCTGCCCTGCCGGCGTGAACCATAAACCACCCAGGGAGAGGGTTTGGGTTAGGTGTACCCAGGGAGAGGGTTTGGGTTAGGTAATGAAGGATTTGGGAATAACTTGGTGGTCTAGCGAAGTGAGCTCCTTCTGACGTATAGAATTATATATGTCACAATTCATGTGCATTTACTCAAAACGGTGTCAAGTTGCAGTGGCGGATCTACATACCATTTGTCAGAAGATTGGGCCCTGCACCAGGACGATGGTTGATCGCCGTTGTGGGGGGAGGGGGTCAAAGGGGAGTGGTTTTCTCCCCTTTCGAAAATTTTTTAAAACGTAGAGTAGGATGGATGCAAGAAGGTGCTACATTTGATGCAAGATTTGAACATGAATATATCTTCAGCCTGTAATTCTTACTTTTTAATAATGATGTTATTTTTCATCATTTTAGTTTTCATTTCTTTTTCTGTTTTCATTTTCATTCATTTCATTTTTATTTTTCAATTATTTTATTTTTCATCTTTCTTGGTGAATTATTCAGTCTTAATTAAACCTTTTCTGGGTAATTGAGATATTTTTTCCACCTGTCACAATCCTTGCACTGTATAAAAGACTGACAAGATATCACTTGGGAGAGGGGGTCAAAAGATAGGGGAACACCTCTGGAAATTTTGTCTAAGATATAAGGTGGACTGGATGTAAAGTGGTGCTAAATTTGATGCTAGATTTGAATTAAATACATATTAAGAAATTCCTCTTTTACTTTTTCATCTAGCGCTGGGTGAAATAATCTTTTCTGCGTGGGTAATTCCCATTTCATTTCCAAATGGCACAGCCCTCGCACCTCAGCCAGCAAATCTGCCCAGGTTTCTTTGAGAGTCTGGCAAATACTTGTGGCTGAATTCGTAGGAAAACCGTCACCATCCATTATTTTTTTTTTTGGGGGGGGGGGGGACAGAGATTGTCTGAATCATAATTGTGACTAAATATAGCGACACTGATTACTAATTAACTTGAAGCCGGCGGAGTCCACCATTTTTTGGCCCTGGGCGTAGGCTGCAAAAAAAATTTGGCTTTCCAAAACCACTATGATTGCAGGAAACGGCACTTTTCCTTGAGCTTAATGTACCAAGCCTTAAAATAATCGGTATCACGTCTGAACTTCAATTCGTGGAAAAAAATATATTAAAATAGGTAATACAAATCAGTGTTTCTAAAAGGTGATACAAGAATCAAGATAACCAGCTACGCATCTTCTTTCATTTTATTTATCTTTATTATGTTTTAATTCTTAACAAATAACTTTTTGCTGAGCATATTTGGCGAACCTGTGCCAGATCAAGCTGAAGCCACAGAGATTGTTTAGTCTAGTATGAGTGCTATACTTACAACCTTGGTTGCCATCTAAGTGGAGCGCCGCCTTTGCGCGGAACGGAACGTACGTTTTAGAACTTACGTTTAAGAAAATTTTGGCTCTTCAAAAGCTCCAGATGGTAGGTAACGATACCTCTCGGGTGTACTTGAGCTGCATATGCATCCAGCCTTAAAATAGGATCTTATGTTTGCAAATTTCTTGATTAAAGATAAAAACTTTTTATGGAAAATGGTCATTCGTAGTGATCGTATCAAGAATATTTATGCTATTGTCGTTTCCAGGAAAATTAATTCACTAAATTTTACTTTCCAACGATAACAGTGCTTTTGTTTTTGAGAAGTTTTAAAATAACAGGTAACCTTAGACAAAATATGGTGCAATGTCGTGCAGTAATCATGATCAATTTTCCCGTAAAATTATAGTTTCAGTAAAAATTCAAACAAAGTTTACTCTCTGGCGATTAGTTTTACATTACGTTGCTACAAGCGACGATGCTTGCATAACAAAGCAAGCCAGTTCGTGTACCGATAACTTTGTAAATGATAGCCAGCTTGATGTGAAAAAAGAATGTTATGCAATAAAGTATTTTGATAGGTGGGGAAAACTTAAGATGAGTGATGATTGGACTTGTAAGGGAGGAAGTGTCCCCATCCAGTAAAAAAAATCACCCACTAGGTAACCTTAGATGCAATCTAGTGCAATAGTTGGTATATTAAATTAAGTCATATTATTTATATTATTATATTATATTGGAAAATTTCCAACTGGTATTTCACATTTTCCGACTATCTTCGCACCTAAGCTGAAATATGAAAATTTATCCCTGGCATTTCAGAGTTATTTAGGACTTTTTCAATTGCCAGATGTGAATGCAATCTGAGGCAATGTTCGGCCTCTTTCGAAGTCATACAATGTGCTAGACTAAAATTTCAAAAATTCCAACTTGTATTTGAGGTTTTCCGACTATTGTCGCTCTGACAGATTTTGGGGTTGAGACACCCCCACACCCCCGGTCGTGACGGCCCCATTGCCGCTCAAGAGTAACCGCCACAGAAGCTAATATATACTCCTGGTAACTTTTCTGGAGTTCGCTTAAGTTATGCTGTGGTCCATATCGTGAGCGGCCTTAATATTATCATGGTGCCAAATCTTTGGTAAAAGAGTTAAGTAGGCCTAACTCTCAGTCAGGGGAGTAGCCTATTGAGAGGTCGAACATAATGAACACCCATCACATCAGTCACATATAGGCCTAGTGCGCTAATTGGATAGGGCTTTGTTCTGTTTTATGAAGTTGGAAGAAAATTCAACATTTTTGGAAGGGGGGGGGGGGGGCTCGCGCCTGCTTTGTGTTTTGTAAATTTGTTTTTCAGTGCATGCTTCCTACGTTGACCGGCTCGATCCAGATTTTAGACGGCGTTATTCTAAATCTCATCTAGGCTACCACTGCATGCTCTGCTGTGCACATTCTCTTCTTATACGTGGAAGTCATATATACAAGGTCACACAAAATGCGAACCCACACTTTCGATTATCTTCAATGGTGACTAGATTTCTCTAATGATATACAATTTAACATAAATAGCGTCACATAATTCATGCTAGCTGACCCCGGAATTTTGCACATTGCAAAGTAGATGAACTTGCAGTGGGTAAACATACAATAGGCCAACATGAACTTAGATCGACTCACTATCGGGCGACCTTACTATGGCATGCATTTGCCACTGCTTCAATTAAGTTGCTGCTGTATGGCAAGTATCCGGTGGCTACATTGTTGGCCGTGCCGATGGTGCACATGGACTTCGATTTGATATTGAAAATGTGGAAGGATGCCGGGGGAGGGGGGGGGGGGATTGCATCGGCTGGCCTCATGTTTTTCTTAAAATTGGTGTAGGCCATGACGTAAGTTGGTGGAACGAAAAGGAATATGGGAGAGGGTGAGTGCTGGACTACAATCTAAGCGGAGCGCCACCATCGGTTGGCGCGAATCGTACAAGAAAATTATGGGTTTTGCACCCTCCCCCCAGATTTGGCCTGAAACGGCACTCCCCGAGTGTTCCAAACTGCATGTAGTCACTGCCTTTAAACAGGGACGTTATGTGTGCAATTTTTCAATCATGAAGAAATTCCATCTAAGAAAAAATACATCAGATGGCTTGAGATAATATGCGAATTACTATGTAAAAGTCAAGTAATTGAATTTTGCATCCTTTTTTATGTTTTGAGCACTTGCATGGTAAATGTTGCAGCTTAACATACCCCCGTCCCCTCCCAACAGTGTTGGAAAACCATGCTCAGTTTCCCTCAGTTGAAAATCTTCTGGTTTCCCGTAAGCCTTTGTGTACCCTATAACGAGCACGCGAACTGGTGTCCTCGTCGATGGGGTTCGCCTTATAGGACCCCGCCTGTTACCAGCTGTGGAACCCTTATAGGGGTCCAGGAGCGAAACCCCAGAAGATTTGTAGTTCCGTCCATAGCAAAAAGGTAAGACAGCTAGGTGCAGCTGCATATGTGCAATAAGACTAGCCCTTATTAACGTTTGTCCTTCATTTGCATTTGCCACACTTGGAAAATACTTAAAAGTTTTGCAAATTAGTTATATCCACAACTCGGAGCCGCAAATCCCCTCATCTATTTTGCTCATTAGCTACAACTGAGCGTAAGTTTGAGTTTTATCAAAATGAAAGCAGAATTACGAAAGCTACTGTGGGGCAGTAGACCTGAGGTTCCCTGTTAGCCTGTAACTATCATTTTTCTATAAAATGTTTGCTCCACCCTAGGATCTTGAAAATCCTGTCACGGATCGCCACCGGCACCGCATATCAAAGGTTCAAAGTTTAACTAACATTTTGCGGCACATATTTTCATTATATTGCCGCGATATTACCCATAAAAGAAATGGGGAGCTTAATTAGAGTTACGAAACTAAACCGTCGCTAGTCTAGCCTGCTCTACAACTTTTAATTTTTCAAAGATGGCGACGGAGTTAGCGTAGGTCGTTATATCGACAATTTGCAAAGTTTTGTCCGTCGAGATAACAAATTATTTGTAACACTGTCTGGACAACTTTACACATTTGTTCGAGATGTCCAACTCTGGCGTAGGTCTGTCCTTGCAATTTGCAAAATATTTGTCGAGATAACAATAAGGTATTTGTAACGCACTATCTCAATAATTTGCAGAATTTACTGTGAGATGACAAGTTATTTAAAACCCATGACGATATTATATATATTTGCATTTTTCCCGTGATTTCAAGTTAGCGAAATGAAGTCAGTATCTCGAAAATTGGCAAAATTTATTGGAGGTAACAAGTAACACTTTACTCACAGACGTACTTCACAAACAACGAAGTCCTGCTATAGTTTATACGTAAAAAGTTAAAGCCCATTGAACCCCAAATACAAGTTATTTTATTTAAGAATACTGCCAACTACTTTAAACTTAAAATGGCAGCCCCCTTGGTAATGATTGCAAATTACTCGAAACTAATTTCGTCAACTGAGTTGATCAAAGGTAGGGTATATTCGGTGGGGTAAAAACTAATATGGTAGCAAATTCGTATTTAGAAAATATTGTTGTGAATGATATTTACCAGATTCCGTCGGTTGGTGTAGGATCGACAATTAACGTTAGTGACTACTGTAGGCTTCTACACATTAACCTGCGTGAAGACTCAAGTCAATAATGCCCTTGGTCATTACTTGTTGTCTAGTGTTAGGCTACCGCAACCTTAATATTAGACCGTCTGCATTGAACTTTGAAGAGCAGTGTGTAGCTGTAAGTCGCTCATCACCCCAAGCTACATTTTTGGCCGGGTGGGGGAGGGAGAAGCAAGATTCTCAGTTGGTTCTGCTTTATAATTGAAAGCAAATTTGAGAGGCATACACACTATGCACAGCCCCCATGCATTGTTTTGATTACATAGGCCTATACACATGCAAATGGAGGGATTTTAGACAGCCTATACAGTAGGAGGAGGGACTTGTCCTAAAGCTGGAATATGAGTTGAAAATTTGCATATTTTGCCACTGAAACTGAAAGTCAAATCCCACGGAACATGTTATAGTCACTCAAAAAAGAGGAAAAGAAAAAGCATTACTTAATCCCCATTTTTGCAGGCATGAACATTCATATCCATTCCCATTGGTCTGCTTGACTTCAAGTATTGATGATTGACGGCTATGTTTTCTTACAAAATTTGAATTTTATAGAGCCAACAAAAATGTTGAAATAAGTTTCAATACTCTCATATTCAAATATCTGGAACTTGGAAGAATAGATGGATATAGTGCTCTTAATGATTTTGTGACAGGTGTGTTTTTTTCCCTTGTACTTTTTGATACCTGAAATAGTGATGCATAGCATAGTGGTATGGTTGGTATTAGCATGCCATAAGCATGTACAGGATCTGCTTTCAGCGTGACATTCAGGGACAATACCCTCTTGACCTTTGACCAGTAATACACCATTGTAACTCTGAACTTGCTTTCTACTTGAGACATGCAAATTACTAAATATTGTTTAGTGTTGTGACACATGATAGGTGGGTCTTATTGTGCTCAATTGATGTCTGCAAGTATGACTTGGAATGGTGTAATTAGATAATCTGCACCGAGTAACATCCAATATTTAGCAGGTATAATCAAATAGAGTCTCTGCACTTATGTGAATTTGATGTTGTAACTTGGTACATCTAGGCTTTGAGGCCCTAGGTCTTTTGCTCTATGTTTTGTAAAGTTGGTGACCTCATGGTCTCAGTCTTCATGAATCCAGCTAATTCAAAACCCACCTGTATGAAAAGAATTCCCTAGGCCTTCTCCAGGGAGCGCTGGTGTAATATACAGATCTATTGAAAACTAACTGTCTCAGACTTAACAAAACGATTGATCATGACTCAAAGTCACTTTGCTTATTCATAGTTGTCCTTGTCAAACTCTTCTACAATTGGTTTAATGAACTTTCTAAGTTGACAGAACATTACCAGATATGTACGGATACTATTTTTCCCGTTTCCCATTCATTTCCCCAATAATTTTCTTTGTGTGAGGTCATATTACTGTGGGTCTGTACATGTAATCGTAAAAGTGATTGCATGTAAAGTTTTGACTAGAAAATTCGGAAGGATGAGATGAGATTCAAGTTTTCATTCTTTCATTCAACATTTCAGTTGAATGCCAGGACAAAAACTGTCAACCACTACCTTTTCATATTGTTTTTCCACTTGTGTCATTCATTACGTTAGAAGAATTTGAAACCGTATGCCAGAATTTCTGCAACCTATTAATTTTCCCAAATTGTCTGAATGGTTCAATTAAAAGATATACTATACTTTTGGACATGAATTTTAATGTTTTTACTTTTTCCCTTCACATGCAATTACTTAATAAATTTGCACTTAGTAGCACTGCAAACTGGTAGGATTTCAATATTTCTGACTTGTTCTGTTTAGCTATCAGGAAAGAAGAGGTATTACCAGACCCTGAGGATTCCTTACCTTCATTATTACAAGGATTTCCTTGGCACATTGACAATAAATACTACTCAGCGGACGTCATCCTCTGTCACTTGAAGGAAGATGCAGGCAGATCAGATTTCGTTCCTCAAGAAATTGAGGCGATCGTTTCTGTCGTCGATGACAGTGTAAGTCAATTTTCCTCATCAGAAAATCGTCGGTAAGATGTTCTTTGTTTTCGTCTTTCACCCTAAATTCTTATGCATTGTCATGACAGCATGCAACAATAAAACAAGTAATTCCTGATGTGTACCAAAAGGCTATCAACAGCAGCCAGCAGATGTTAGCAGACACACTTTACTCTGATTTAAGAATATAGCACTAACGGCACATCTAAATTTTGAGGCAATGTTAGGAGTGAGTGCAAAATTAACACTTTGCATGATGTTAGAGAAAGTCTTTAACTTCAAGAAAGTTTAGGTGAGTATGCAGCTGTGCTACCTTTAGCAATCTCCCATGTGTCACCAATTAATGTCATTTATCAACAATTTCTTTTCAGAAAAAGAGCTTTGACCAAGCAAAGCAGTACTGGAAGGAAGTTGAGGATTTAGACCCTGCAACCAGAATCATAGTTTGCTATGGATTCACTAAAGCTGGAGGTGTGTATTGGCTTATCAAACTCAAGTCATATGACAAATGGACTGCAGTGTTCTTACATGGATGCTGCTATGAGAGCTTGGCTAGAACTAGGTTAACAACATATGTATGATGTGAATGAGATAATTCACAACTCTGGTAAAGCACCATCTGCATCCCGCACCGGATCGTCATAATCATGGATGAGGGATTTCCTCATTTGATAATGTTGCTAAAATTCTGGATATGATGTAATTATTTACTGTCTGTGTATAAGCTTGGTTCCATGGAGTGGAGCTACTGGTGATGGTCACAGTTTTATGATGTATTATTATTAATATGACTAGGATATTATGCAATATTATGCAATGAATTTGGTGAGCACTTCGGCTGTTTTAAGTTTCTTTAGGATATTGTATTCTGGGCCAACAATACCGTATGTTTTTCTCTCTGGGTATGCTTGATAGAACAATCTAAAACTGAAACTTGAAGAGAAAATTAGTTCTGTATGAAGGATCCAAACTTACAATTATGTTCAGTGTGTGTGTGGTAAAAATAACCCTGAACAGGCTGTGTTGTTCATCAAACAAATTTATCATGTATGCAATAGCTAACAATATTTCATTGTCATACCTGTATTTGAGATGTACATGGTATTTTAAAATGAAATAAATAATCAGTCATCCATACTTTTGAAAAATCATCAAAATCTTGCAATTCTCTTCCCATTTCTCTGTAGCTAAGTGTTTTTTTATAATGTTGCTGAATATCAGTGCTGCATAAGCAAGGGGTTATGGTGAAAAATTTTGCATTTCAAAACAAAAATGGTATTACATAACTTGAAAATGAGCCATTCATAAATTATCATATGGGGCATATTCAGGTCGTGGTGACTACATTAATTGTGAAAAGCAAGATGTTTTACTTAATGTGACTTCACAACGAACTTGCAGTATAATGTAAATTAATTTTCAGATACCTGGGTACCTGATCGACAATAGCCTGATTACCTGGGGCTGAACATAAGACCTTGTGCAAACACCTAAGGAAATATCTAATCCTGAATAACGTGTCCTCAGGCTAGCCTACACAAAGTATGCATTAAGCTAAATACCAGTGGACTTTTTGTTTGTCGTGGTGTTTTTTATCCACTGTTTAATGCACAGTAGTTCTAATCTGCCTCGTAATGTGATCTAAGTTTATTTTCAAACTTAAAATTTAAATGAAAATCTTTGCTTGCAGATGTGAGAAGAAGAGACATCATTGACTGGTGTATTGACAATTCCTTTGAACTGGTGGAACTGAACAAGTCAGAGTTTGATGATGAAGATGAAGAGGATGGTAAAATGAATTGATTCATTAATTCTGTCTTTTAAGGAAAACTTTCGTTTAATGAGTCCCTGGATATTAGCTGCATGAAAATCCTATAGTTATGATATTGGTATATTTGAGACAGCTGTTTGCTCTCAAAACAGATCTGACACAAAGTTCATAAAATGACGGAATATGAGAATTTTCAGGGATGGAAGATTAGCTGCATCATACATGATGGATTCTTTACAGAAGTATCAAAATTCAATTTTCAGATGAATTCCAAGAACCTTATGGACCAAACCGAATCAACCAAGCACTGCATGCACACAACTGGCCAAACCTAGAAATGAAAGGTAAGTAACAATTACCAGGTATTCATCTCTTATAAGTTTATCAGACAGGGTATATCCATTTAAAGACCATGTTACAGGTATCTAGAAAGTGCTGGCTTCATTAACAAGTTGCAGCTTTGACCCTGACTGACAATCCTACAATTTTGTTTAAATGTGTTACCATATTTTGCTTTTCACAGTTTGATGAAAAAGCAAAACTTATGATGAAGAGTCTCACACAGTCTGTATACTATCTCTTCATTACTTGACATCTGGCTTACACATCGTAAATAAGGCTTTTCTTTTGCAGAAAAAAATCATATTTTCATATTTTTAAAACCTTGTTTTATAGACACAATTATAGGTGATTCAATTTATGCAAGAATTTGACCTTCTTTGCTAGTGACAAGTTTCTCATTGATATTAAAGGGAAATGGGACACCTGAAAATTTGGATAGGACGCGTAGCTTTGTGATAAAAAAAATAAAATAAGATAACAATGCTCAGTCCTTCTGAGACACAATTGAAATTTTTGAAAGGTACACACCATTTTTAGCTCACACACCAAGTGTGTGAGGTATTAGAATGAGACAGATGTCGTCAACTTTTTTCAAAAGCCTTGTCTTTCTTCATTTTTTGAGATATTTTTCTGAAATTCTTTCAGTGTGTTTTTTTTTTGGATAGATGTATTTTTTCCACCTAATTACATTTGTTTTTTTTGCACACGGCACTCTAATTGAATGGGTTTAGCTGGAGAGCTATTTTGTGTTCACTCTAGTAAACAATAATCAAATTTTACGGTTGGGCTGGCCAGCCTATCTGCCCTGTGGGTCACCAAGTCCAACTGAATTCTCACCTATCGATATCACATTCCAATACTAGTAAATTGACATGCAAATTAAAGTAGTGAAGCATGTGGCTGAGTGATCATTGTAAACTCTTAAGATAGGTTGATAGACAGAGTTGATTTTGTTGCATCATCAACACTGCAGTGTTTTACAATGTGTCCATTGGCTTGGATTATCTTATTACTGCCCATAGTAAAGTTTGAACATATACAGATAACAGAAAAAAAAGGGGAAAAAAAAAATTAGACCCATAGATTTAACCTTCTCTACAGACCATAGCTGGTACACCTAGTACCATTTTTCAACACCACACTGGCATATGATAATGTCATAGGCTTGGTAGTGTGTCAACTAGATACTTTTTGCATGTAACATTTTGTCACCTTCGAAGTACTGTACTTTCATTTCGCAATGCCACAAACAAAGATTACCTCTACTTAGTTCAGTGACTCCCCTATATTCCAACACACTAGTGTTTCCACATGTACACTTACATTCTGATAGCAGTGGCTGATCAATGCATCATTACTACACCGAACATCATAGCTGGGACCCAAAATGGTGCCTGATGTAATGAATGTGTTGTAACATATAGTGTCAGAACAAAGTGTGTGGGAACAAAAGTGTGTCAGAAAATAGGGCTGTACAACCCTCAGTTCAATTGTGTGAGCTACAGCGGCATTGCTGCGCTAGTTGGATTTCAGAAAAAGAAACTCTCAACACATGAACAATACTATTTGTCGGAATCAGAGTAAATAGTACAGGTGGGAAGCTTCGGATTTCGGGCATTTTAGTGGGATGCCAGCGAAAGAGTTTGGAGACCGCTGTTGTTGATGTTTATTGATGAATAAATAGTTGAAGAATGATTCAAGCTATTTGTTTTTAAACCATCTTGGTGCACTGGAAATGATGTCCCTTTAAAGAAGACAACATATGGTGTTATATGCTTTCAAAATAGTAAACATCAAGTAACATCGAGTAAACAAAAAGAAAACATAACTCATATTATGGGAGTTTCTCTCTCGATGTCACAAATTTGCACATTTGGCCTGCGTTTATTCATGATGCAGAACTTTGTAAAATAGAAATTTGTAAAATGCCCAATATTTGATGAAATTTTGATGGATATTGTGGCCTCTTTCAACCTTTTTAATGATTTACTTGGTGGACAGTCCAAAGAATTTCTCATATCACATCCCTGAAGTCTTGGACATTGTCATCGAAAAGGTGCCCCAGTTTGGTGTGATGATTGGTGGCGGTGTTCAGAGATCGTTGACCATACGTGGTTTGAAATGACAATCCAGTGGTCACAGTTTTCACGTTCACTATTTGCCACAAACTGTTTGTGACTCAGACCGTTGTTTTGCATTTCTTCGGGGTCATCATCTTTGAGCTGTCATGTGAGTTGATGTGGCTGTCACCTTAAAGGAATTCTCCACCAACAAAAAAATTTCACATAATATATGAGATTCTTTACTGTTCTATCAGTTAAACATTACCATTTTACCAGAGGAAGCTTCCTTAGATGTGAAGTAACACTTTGCAAGTTGGGCTTCAGCACGAGCCTGAAAATGTGTGACGCAGGACCGACAAAAACCGTTTTCCATTTTTGCACTCTTCCCGTTTCTGGCAAGGTCTTGGAGGCACAAACTCTTTTGTTCAGAGATAATGAAAACCCTGTGAATGTTTACATTTAGTAAGATACTTTCAATAAGATGCATTCCGTAAGATACTAACCTACTAAGCATATGAAACGAGCAGAGCTGTTATTGTGATGGACATAAAATTTAATTGCTTCTTATACTTTAAGACCCACCAAACCAAGCAAAGGTAAGCTGCATAATTCGGTCAAAGGTATTTCTATCCTTTATTCCCCGGTACCAGTTCAATATCATTCACAGACCGATGTCCTTTAAGTTAACTAATCCTTAAACAATTAGGTAGTTCAGATCAATGCTTCCAAAGGTAGGACTATGCCACTCCCTGGTGAAACGAAGGTTTTATCAACAACTGAGAGATCAGAACAGTACTATTACCCACAGCTTGAGCTAAAAATCAAGGGCAATGTTCAATCTAGATTTGCCGGTACTACGTCACAACCGATTGATTTCTAGCAACAGGCTCGTACCTCAGATATTTACTAAAATAATTCATTTTGCCAATCCTTTGAGATATTTCCTGAAAATGAGAACGATGACTTGTCTATAATAGTGTTTGCATCTTTTTAAGGGACATAAGAAGCGATGGTGGAGAATTCCTGTAAGTGATGCGTCTCCGCAGAGCTGCAAATGCTTCTTCTGTTACGGTTTATTGTTAATGCAAAAAAGCATGATTCTCTTTTGGTTAACCTCTAACATTAAACAATTCATCTTACAACTCATTTTTTCATTTTTGAGTAGACAGAGATGAAAGAGAAATTGCACGACAACTCCAGCTCAAGCTCGGCCTCCAGGACGAACGGGAGGAGGGGCTGTCTCCGGAGGAGGCCGGTTACCAACGGTTACCAAACTGTGAAGCAGCGGTAGACAAGGGCCTTTCCATCACTGGGGATTCTTCTGACCAAGATGCAGCTCACGGTCAGGATGAAGGAGGAGGAACGCAAGGGGAGACAGGCAGAGAAACCCAAAATGGTGAGAATGTGAGAAAAAAGACATTTTGCTTTGCATCAGTGAGCAAAGATGCTTGAGACTTGATACTGAAGAGGGTGAAGGGTGGATGTCACAAGCATGCACCATCCTGTGGAACAGTAGAGACTGTCTGAGAGACAAAGCGCCATGCTGCTGTTCTTAAGATGCTGATGACATTTTCACTGGTCCACAGAAAAATCATTCAGTCATTGATTAAAGTTGATTACCATATTGTGTTACCTTCAGTCACATTTTTAAAATTATGTAACCTCTACCCAATCATGGATGTTCAAACGTGACTTGGAATTTTTCAATCAATTGTATAAACTACCCCAAGTGGTACATTGTTGTTAACTTCACTTGAGTTTACAAAGCCTTCTTACCTTTGTTTGGGACAGAATTAAAAAAGAAAGTTTTCTACTGACCCAATGCTCAGAGCAGCCCTATGGTTTGATTTTAGACGTATTTTTATGGGGTCCTCTCCAAGCAGTGTTACAATATCATTTTATTAACCTATGTCTTAGGATGGACTCTGTAAGATACTATTTGATAAGTGTCACAATTACCTGGGGTTGAGAGACTGGCTTCAGTCCAAGCATGTCTGCTTCATGAGATTTTCATTTTGGAATTCACCTGCTTGTCTTGATAACAATCTCAATTATATTCCAAGCATTAGTATTTGTTTTAATTTTACTTCATATATTTTCTAAATGAATTCTGAACTAACTATTATGTTGTGAGGTAATGTTTTCATCGATTCCTGAATCATTCCTTCAGGAGGTTTACAAGTGGATTTCCTGTCTGGTTCATCACTTGAACGTAAAAAGAGATATTGCTGTTTACCTCACAGAAAGCATCATATTTTTAAAACCAATATTTATGGACACAGAATTACATGTTAATAAAAGTAAGCCTGGAAAATAGCCTTCTATTCAAGGTATAAGTTTCTCATACATAAATGTTCTCCCAAATATTAAAAATTTCTGTAATTCATGTAGTGCATAATGTTTTGAGGAGGTGAAGCAGATGTTGCTGATATACATTGGTGAGATCAAATAGTTCGTGGTGTTTAAAGCTATTTGTCTGTACATGCCATGTTGGCTGCACTTTAAAGGCAGTATTCCCCTTTAATTCCAAGCATTGATACTATTTCTTAGACTTGTTTTCCGTTTGATTTTAGACAATAGCCTAGATGAAGATATGGCTCTATTTCAAGCATTAGGGAATGAAGATCCTGGGAGTGAATCATTTGAAGAAATGTTTGCCAAGATGGCTTCCATGAAAGGTATGTGCATCCGATGCTACTCTTTGTTATTGTATAATTAGGGAACAATCTTGTTTTCAAAATTTACATAGCAGTTTTCAGGTTTCTTGGGTATATTTGTTGTAAAATGGAGTGACAGTCCTAAGTAATGTAACATGCACAACAACTGCTGCACAAAAATCCATATCCATGGCAATTTTACCTTTTTCCTAAGCAAAATGAGATACGATACTGGATACTTCGTTCCTTGATAGTATCTTGTATGGTTCGTGCACCATTGGTGCTGTTATAACTGTTTACAAGCGGATCTTGATTTAGTCCTGCTGAGCATATCTACAAAAGAGATGTACACTTTTTAAGGAAATTCTGTAACCCTCAAGATAGACATTATTCATCTTTACCCTGAAAATTTGTTTCTGCTGAACTGTAAAATTTATTGTAAACAACTTGTTATAAGAATAAACGAGTATGTCATGGTAACTGTTTATTCGTAGAGGTACCTCTTGCATTCATGTGATCAGCTTACTGCTCTAGACATTATTTGGCATTTCAACTCTACGTCCTGCAGAGAAAGCTGCGTCTCTCCCACTTGAAGAAAGAAAGAAGTATGCAGAGAAGGTCGTCGTTTCTTTCTGGAAGGCCATTGGAGGTGATGAAGATGAAATTGAGGGCCTCAGTGACGATGATTGATGGTCGTCGTCCCTCCGATGACCTATTTCTCCCATTTTCAGGTCCTTTCAGCTACCAGCGCTCCCATGGTCACTGTGAACTCATGCAGTCTTACATATCATTTTACATCAGATCTGCTGTCTCTTAGATTGACAATGACCAGTCTTATGTCGGTGCGACGAGGATTGAAACAAAAATATTTTCCTATCAGATTGATGGGAACATCTTCCCACATCTCCAGGTGTTTAAACAGTGCCATCAACACTTAGGAGGGAAATATCTTTCACAGGGTTTGCCAAAAGTATAGAACCCTGGAACTGGGGTCACAGCACTTACAAAGGGTGATAGTAGCGTATGTGTCTGAATCAGAATTTGTGTATTCGTGGAAGAATCTAACTGGAGAGCTCAACAGTTGATTTGGGGAGCAGCTGATTCCTGTTTAGAAGGCATACATTGTCAAGATCATGAAAAAGTGTGTAAAATATTAAAAGAAATCCCTTTTGTACATGACTGTAAGTTGTGATTTAGTTGAGTTGATGGCCTCAGATATCTTGGGAGGTGAGTCCAATAGATGTCGCTCTGTGATACTACCATGAACGTGATTTTTCGAGCAGTAAATTTGTTTTGGATGTTTTGTTTTTAAGTACACAGATCATAAGATTATCAAAAATCACAGTAACTTAACCACTTCAGTCATGTGTATGGTGGGGAGTTGTAGTTCAGCTCATTGTTGATCAATTTGTGTTGTTGATTTGTTCACCTGATCTAGGATTAGGAAACATACACTTGATGCACGACATCACATGTTAGCTACATATAGCCAAAGAGGAACAGTTAGCCACAGCAGCCTTGAATTCTGGTTTTGCAGATTTCAAGAGTCAGAGCTTTGCTGACTTCAGTTTGAGCCGAGAATCATGATGGTACTTAATCTAAATGTTAAACCCACAGCGTACCACTTGTTATCGGTACATTTTTCATGTGAACAAATACTTCACATTGTAAAGAAAAAATTGAATTATAGGTAAATAATTATATAAGTTTAGATAAAATTGTGGAGAATCCTGCAAAGGTGGTCAGTACTGGGAGGTCAGTCCCAAGTAAATTCCACATGGCATTTTTTTATAGCATTTGATCATTCTACAGTTTTATTCCTCAGTCCCAGGTGTCTTTCACATGAAATCAATGGATAGATCAATTTCTGGTCTTGTCAGTCCCCTGCTGTGTCCTTTTGGAAAGAAAAGCACTGAAGGAACACAAAAGATAAAGTATTCATTATAAGCACATAAATAGTATTTGTCTGACATAAGTTCTGAATCTGTCAATCATGGTGTATTGCGTGGAAGAAATTTCATCCGTTTCCTTTTGTCAGCTCTGCCAGTTTCATGTTGTCATGTGATCAGTCACCTGTTGATATGCCAGATAATAACATTTCTCCCTGAAATTTTTTTTTTTTTTTTTGTGGGTTTGATCATGGGAAAAAGATATTAATTCAGGCCTTAAAGGACATTCATTTTGTGGATGCTAAGGGACCACACAAGTGTAGAAGTTGGTGTGTGGTCAGCTAAACAGTGAATGAACAGTGAATGACAGAATTGTATTTGTTTAATGTATGTAAGATCGATGTTCCGGGAGTTTATCGTTTTGCTGCAGTTTATACTACAAGCTTCCTTGAAACATTTATTCCCCTTAGAGTTTTGGATGGGAGGAAATATGACTAGCTCAGGTTTCCATTGGTTTAGGTAGAGTACTGATAGTAAAGAGGATGAGGCTTCATCAGAATTATCAATTGCAAGTTGTGTCTTGTGCTAATTCACAAGAAATGGCAAGAATGGATCCCCCACGCAAGATTAAATTTATCTATCTGACAGGAAGGTTACTGCTAGCAATCTAAAATCCAATGGCAGACTCTAATGCCAAGAAAATACAGGATTGCCTATGTTGGTTGGCTCAGTGGGTCAGCTCAGAATGAATTTTATGGAAAGTGTACATTCATAATTTACGAATTGAGTGTTGCTTCCCGGTAATGTATACATCGATGACAATAAAGCAACACTACCTGGTGAAGATTTGCGAGGCATGTTTCTCCCTCAGTTGATGTTAGTAGTGTCAACACATCACAGATAATAAAATGTTGCCTCTCTTTGTAATGATTTTACCCAAGATTGGCCATGCTACCCCCCACCATTCCGAGAAACACTTCTACCATAGTGGCTAAAATTCATATTCTCTCCTGAAAAAAGGACTTTCTCAAAGAACATGAACATTTTCTTGGATGAGAATTCATTGTGTTTGATCATCACCAGTATAGTTTTGCATCTCCTTTGATATATTTGAAATAGTTTTAGTTTTAAGGTAATTAAATTATTTAGGTAGTTTTAAAAAAGATTCTTACTTTATGTGCAATCAGCATTCATATCAACCACAGACAATGCTTTCTAGCAAAGATTTATCTGAAAATTAAATTTGAGGGTATTAAGAAATGTTGACCAAAATTCTCCCACTAGCTAGAAAGCAGTGGAAAGTTTCCATAATGACTATGATTCACCCCCAAAAAGGTGTATTTGAAATATGTCAGTTAAACAATTGTCTGCCAAGGTTTCAGCTGTTATCAGTGAAGAGGTGGGGGGGGGGGGGATTTTAACATATTTCACTTTGTGGTCATTCAGCAACTGAACAAAATTCATGCATCTTATAACGGTTTGGGTAGAAACGGTTGACGGGACAGGTGGCATTCCTTCCAATAATTTCTTGAATTCACAGAAACATAGCTAAGTTATCTGAAAGTTGGGGTGCACAATACAGTAGGGGTAGGCTGACATTAAACTGCCTTTGTGTCATTCAAAACCATTTCAGTCACAACTTTGACATTTTAATCTTTGAAAGGATGTGTTTGTGTATGGATCATATGCAGGAAAGTCTACAATCTATGTCCTCTCCATGACTTTGGTTATCTTTACAAAATTTAAGTGAAAGTCACACTGCAAGACATTTCCAGGCTACCAGAAGACTGAAAGTGTGTCATGTCTTCTCCACAACTGCCTGTCCTCATAGAAAGTAAAATAAATGCCTAACTATTAACCTATCCATCTTATAACATGAAAGTATGTAAGCATATGTAAGCCTGTATTGTTCTTTGCACAAAGGGGTTCTTCTCTTCCATGAGACAGAAGGGTAATCTTATCTTCATAAATGATACATAAAGATAATGGCAGTCAAAGTTATTAATTGAAAACTCACATCAATTATCTTGTTGATGTTCATGTTTTTATTTTCATTGTCAACTATGTAAATGAGATAATGATGCTAGAAAATACAATACCATCAAATGCAATCAAGTATGTGAAGCAAAATTTAATACAAAAAAAAATTCTGGCTGCAAAATCTGGAAATGAAATAATGGCTTAACATTAAAACAAAAATGATACATCCGTTGGCAGGGTAATGACATGACCTGATCCAACCTGGTATGAATCAATTGTGCTGGTTGAGAATTGTACGTATTGCCTGCTTAATTACATAGCACAATGAAAACATACTGAAGCAGCCAACAGTAACATACAGGGTGAATAATCATAAAATAAGGAGGATATTCTACGTGGCACAACAATGAATATTATCTATCTTACACATTGCAAAATGCCACTCATAACTAAATATAAGTTCCTAGTGTAGAGACTGAAATATACCATGATTAGAAAATTATGATGACTAAAACTTGGAAGTCATTAAAGGTTATGTGACATACATGTATGATATTGGCTTCATTCAAAAGTTGCCAAGTCAAACGTTGAGTGAAAATATGTTGAAATTTTGTTTATATCTATTACCGTTTTTAAGATATGACTTTTCAAAATTTGACAAAAACATGACGTGGAGTGTTACACAGTGTTGGTATTTCTTTTGCTAATCCTAAATATATTGCCTCTTAATTACTGAGTTTCACACTAAGTTAGTGATTCCAATATTTTAGATAAAGAATATATATGCATTTCAAATAAAACCATCTTGGTATGCAAAATCCTCAATTGTCCTTAAATAAAGGTTAGCTAACGAATTAACATAAGACATATATCACAGGAAGTCCATCGGTTGATGTCACAAATTTGCATACTTAGCCAATGTTTATTCATGATGCATCTGTCAGACAAGACTATGCTAATAGAATTGTCAATTTTTAATGGATTGTGATGGAATGTGTGACTATCTTAAACATTTTCAATTATTACTGCACCCAGTACTCCAAAATGTCATTTTTATGTAACATAAGCATTAAATCTCCAAATTACTATATTCAGTTGTACTAGCTTCAGGTGCATGGTGTGTGCACAAAGCAGTCAAATAATAATACTGCATTGCACTGGAACATACTAACTTATGACAGTTAAATAATTGCAGGCTTTCAAGAGCGACTTGACAAAAATGCCAAGAAGTTTAGTGAATACTTGCTGTGGATTGACTTTCCACTTGTATTCCACAAATTTGAAAATGAAATTCAAATCACATACAACTGTCACCTGCCCCCCTCTCCCACTAAGACAAAGATAAAAGTTGATCCTTAAAGAAAACAATTTCTTCAAGTTTTGGTACCTGCCAAAAATTAAAAAAAACATGCACTTGGAAACACATGATGGAGACACTGCTTGCTTTCTTGACATCAAAATTTGAGTGAGTGGTTGAGCACAATTGTACAGTTGAAACTTACTGAAGTAGGTCTTATAAGATACCACTTTTCCTATTGAACTTCATTGTTGTGAGGTCATTAAATAATCATCCTAATTATAATTCCCAATCTTTTTACTTTATGACCTCTGATGACTCAATGTGATCATTGGCCCCTAAATTCAATACCTTACCACCCAACAATAGTACATGCCCTACAAATTTAAAGTTCATGCAACATGTGGTTACGGAGATATTACAAGCATGGTGTCTACATTCTGCCTGTTGGTGACCTCAAATGACCTTTGACCCAAGCCAAAAGCAATGCTAGCCAGAGACTTTGGCACGGTAGATCCATCCCACATGCTGACTTTGACCCATCTATCATCTTTCTCACAAAAGCTAGAGCATTAACAAGATTTCTGTAGCACCACATACACATAGCCTACATACACAAATGCACACACACATACACATACACCAAACCAAAATCACCATCACAAAGATTCCTTGCCTGCCTTTTGCAAGGAATCAATAGAACCATTCAGCCTTAATAGCAAGAAGATCCTTCTGTGCTAAGTTGACAGGGCACAGTGTAAGTTCTACATGGGGTTCAAGGTTTAAATGCAGTAACTCATCAGCCTAAGCCATATTTTTGGCTTCCGGAAAGCAAAATTCTCAACTGGTTCAAAGTTACAGTACTCTTTGACTGACAGCAAATTCAAAAGATGCAGAGTAGCTCATATTACACAGCATACACAGGGATTGTTTTGATTACACATGTGGAGAAATTTTAGACAGGTTGAGGGATGAACTAGAGGCAAGTGGATGGGAGAATTAACACTGTGTGGGGTGATGAGTGTTATGTCTCTTAACTAATGACTGACCTGCCCTCATTGATACAACAACTGCACTCCTGTCTACAGGTCTTTAAGTTCAGAAAACCATTTTCATTGCAAGACTATAAAGTTAGTCTCACTATTATAGCTGCCCCTTCCCATGGTTCTTAAGGATTAGGCCCCCCTGCTTATTGCCAGTGTAGTACTTCCTCTTGCATCAGAATGATGTAGTTGGTGCCTCAACCATTGCAAGTTTTCAGTGACAAGTCAAAGGAGACTGAGAATGAGACAAATAGCTATGTTGAGACTTGTAAGTGAGGAGTGTTGAAAGTAAGAATGCAAGAACTGAAAGCCATCTTTAAATATAATGTAAATATATAATAGTAAGAGATACTAGTTGTGGCAGTCACATTGCAAATCAGTGAATTATGTACATGTTGCTGACATGAACTGCAACTCACTGATGTCTGGCCCTGTCTACAGAATGGTCAGAGGTAAACATATTCCTTGTCGATTAAACTTTTCCCATCTTTCACAAAATAAGTCTGCACATGTTGTACCAAACATTTGATCAAAGGTAATACAGGCATTAACAAGGTCGGCTGATTTACACTGCTGAGCAACTGAAATCAACTAAGTTAAAAAAGTCAAAGCAGAATGGACAAATGCATAGTGGTGTTGATGATTTCACTAGGACTGTTTTGCGAATGACATGTTGCATATAGCAATTATGTGTCACATGCTTGGTGTTTGTGATGCTGTATTACAGTAACTTATCATGATACCATTTGAGATGTAACAACCACTTTATACATAATGACATCTGCTGAAATATTAACTCAAAGACTGACAGGTGTAACATCTCAACGTGCACAACTGCATACTATGGCGTCCAAGAGCTTCCAGTCTTGAGGGGTCATATGTATGTTTTGTACAGCATGTGGTTTTCACAAATTGATGCTTGTTGCCCAAAATGGCCTCCAAAGCTAAACCACCTTTTCCTTGTTAATATATATGGTTTAATACAGCACGGTACTACACATACATAACAAATATGAGACCAGTGCAAGCTTCCCCTCTTTGAGACACCACATTTGCAAGGTCTTCACTACTTGGACACCAAAGGACCTCAAATGAGCTATGGCATCCACCAAAAACCTATTTAATGTGGTACTGTACTGATTACGACATCTGTCCATGCTTCCCTTTGTGAGATGTAGAAAAATTAGGTAGAAAAATTAAATTCCTGTGTACCGCCCTCCCATTAAGCTCGTTTTTAGAGCCATGCTTGACCGTTATCTTGGTCAGCGTAAAGCTATGCGTTATATTGTCTAGGATAGTTGATCAATCAGATCTAAGCACCTGGACACAAAGACTATATAAGATGGTGACCAGCAACACACCCTTAGGCAGTGTTTCAATACGAGACCTGTTCCTCCATCCCCCCCTTAGCTTAATTTAATAGGGTAACCAATATCCCCTGTGAATTTCCACATGAACCCAGCATAATAGCCTTCCCTTAGATATCCCTTCCCCGCAGTATAATAGTTAGTACAAATGTAAGAGGAGTTTCCTCCACTTGTTGCTCCACCATTAATTGAGTCAGAGGACATTTCTGTAACATCAACCTAAAGATCCGTCAATACTGAATAGTATTTGGTTCCTTCCCAAGCAGACCTCCCTGCTTGTTGTCGCAGACACAGAGGCCATTGTTCTCCTTTTCTTATGTATTTCTTTATAAAGGTATCACTTGTCACATGTTGCCCTGGACAAGGCAAGAAGGGGGTGATGGCTAGATGAGGAGTTTAGTTGAGATCTAGCTTTCCTCAGACAAATCCTGTCCCTGTCAGTTAGCTTCTGCTACTGCAGTGTTGAAACTAAGTAATATTTAATTATCACATGAAACCTGGACTATGTCCCATGTACAGCAAGAATGTTATAGAATGGAACACCAAGGGATTACCCAGTACCATCTAAATTTATTCTCTCGAACTCCGCTCCCTTATGTCTATTGTGAGGGTGAGAAAGTAGCCTTACAAATTGGTGACCAGTGGTGGGATCAGAACTCATCTTTTTGCCTGTATTGGACTTCATAGACATTCCTGTATTTTGCACACTGTGCAAATTTTTTTCAAATTTGATAAAATGCCAAACACATCTGAAGTTGGAGCTACAAGCTCATCCAGGAGTGAGTCATCTGCTTCAACTATATCTTACTTTAAATTAGAACTTCCACCTCTTTTTACTGGGTCCGGAAGTCAGGATTTTAGTGTGTGGATACACCAGCTGGAGGTTGCGGTAAAAGCCTCCCCAGCTTGCAACGATCTCAATCTGGCTAAAATCCTTCCGTCAAAGTCTGGGAGGGGCAACATTCAGCTTTTGGGACAACCTGCCATCAGCGGATAAGGGTAACTTTCAAAAAGCGAAAGAACTTTCTAAAGTATTTGGCTGGCACCAGTTAACGACATTTCAGAGTTTTATAAATGCACGGCCAAGATATCCGAATGAGCTGCTGGAAGTGTTTGGATCAGAATTACATCGTATTGTATGGGAAGCTTTTCCAACTTACGATGAGGCAGTAAAAAACTGTGAACTTTTTCGTCGCTTCGTGGCTGGGCTTGACCCCACGCCACAAGTCAAGGTACGTGAACATCGTTGCATGGACTTATCTACAGTGCTCAAAGTAGCAGGCCAAGTTAAGCGAGCCCAGGAGGCCGCAAAATATATCTTGTCTCCTAGTTTGCCACCCAAAGTTAATATGGTGACTGATACGAACACCGAAATTACAAAGATATCTGCGAGACCATCAGAGGAGGATGCACCCCACTCCCAAATGAAAACCAGACTTGGCACAAGGAACCCCTGATTCAAAAGAGCCAGAGATAATAATAATATAATCAAATTAGATCATTGGTGGGTGGCTGCTTTGTCTGCATACAATTTTAAGCTGCAGTATAGACCAGGAAGGAAGAATGGGGATGCGGACGGTCTGTCCCGCATACCTCGCAAAGATGCAGAGGACTGTTACGCTTGATCAGGATGTGATCGCTGCAATGTGTCAGCACCACCTTTGCCCACTGCCTTCTAGGCTGGCTGTAGCCTCAACAACTAATCTCAGACATAGACAATAAAGTAGAAGTAGTAGTGTGTAACCTAATGCGTGCAGCGAGCTTATAGTGGAAACGCATCGTTTTCGACAAACCACCAATGGGAGGCGCATCAGAAAAATAACTTCTCTAGTAAGCGTGTACGTGATATCATTAAAAGCGGCATGCACTTGTCCCGAAGAGAGTTGCAGCAGGAAAGTAGCAAGACCCGAAAGTTACTACAACAACACAAGCCTTTGCGGTTTAGGGATGGCGTACTTTAAAGTTTGCGTAGGAATAGGGATGGGAAGGAAATATGGAAGTTAGTGCTTCCAGCAGCATTTAGCACCGAAGCATTACGGGGATTACATGATGATGTGGGACACTTCGCAAAAGAAAGGACCCAAGAATTGTTGAGTAATAGTTATTTTTGGGGGCGAATGAAGTCCAGTGTAGACTTCCACATTAAGTCTTGCAATCGTTGTATTAAGAGGAAAACTCCCTCGTATGCAAGTGGTAGGGCACCCCTTCAACACCTCGTGTCGACAGAGCCATTAGAACTCGTCTGCATCGACTTTCTGACAATTGAACCAAAAAATGGGGGCTATGAGAATGTTTTGAATGTAACAGATCATTTTACCCGTTATGTATAAGCATTTCCTACCAGGAATCAGACTGCAAAAACAATAGCAGCGGTACTCTTTGAAAAATTTATTGTCCACTATGGCTTTCCAGGTAGAATTCATTCAGATCAGGGTCGAAATTTGGAGTCGGAGTTGATTCAGCAGTTATGTAGCATTGCAGGTATAACCAAGACCCGCACAACCCCTTATCATCAGGGTAACGGTCAGTGTTAACGATTTACTCGTACTTTGCTTGATATGTTAGGGACGCTCCCACAAGAGAAGAGGGCAGACTGGAAGTCGTATGTAGCGTCTTTAGTCCATGCGTATAATGCAACTAAAGAACGATGCGACAGGATATGCACCATAATTCTTAATGTTTGGGCGTCAGCCAAGGCTCACTATTGACATTTGTCTAGGAGTTGACCCCCCCTAGTGGAAGTTCAAGAACTCAGCATTAGTATGATAACGAGCTCAGAGAAACGTGACACTTTGCTTATGACTTGGCCTCACAAAGTGCTGGGAGTCCGCAAAAGATAATGAGGATACCTATAATCAACGAGCTAGGGAATCTGTTCTTGAAGCAGGAGATGGAGTCCTAGTCCGAAATTTACAGTCTCAAGGAAAACAAAAGATAGCTGACAGGTGGGAAGATCAGGTGTATAGAATAGTCAGAAGAGTTGAGGGTTTGCCTGTGTATGTAGTTCGTTCAGATGATGCAAAAGGAGTTAAAAGAACCCTACATAGATATCACCTCCTGCCTTGTCACCAGTTACCCCAGCCTGAAGAATTACCCCCAGTATCCCAGCTACCAGAAAAAGAGGTGACGCTAAATCAAAAGAAGAAATCAGTTCCCACTCCTCAAAGGTCAAAGAGAGGCCAAACTGCTTTAAAAGAGCAAGGAAATGTAGAGATTGTTCCTAGGCCTGATTCCGAGGATGGTAATTCTGAAAATTTGTTTGAAAGTGATTGGATCACTAGTTCTTCCCCTGAGTCTGAGTTATATGATTCAAACCACAGACAGAGTATGTTGTCAAGGTTGTTGTTTGCAGGGTGCTGATCATGTTGTGCCCCTGGTAGAACATCAGCGAAATAGAGATGGTTCTAGTTTTGCTGAACATAGGGAGCCCCCAGTTCAGGCTCCGAGGAGGACAGCTCGTCAGAGGTGTCTACCTGATCATTTTAGTGTAGGTGTCAACGCCCATGTAAGTGAACTAGAGCCTTCTGGGTCTTTGATGGAGAAGAACATTAGTTGGTTCAAGGAATTTTTGACTTGCGCTTTATCGACTGAAGAGAGAATGGCTTTTTCGCATGCTGTAGTTGCAGTAGTCACTGAAGCCTTTCGGACATAATGTACTTCGAATGTTAGGGTAGTATAATTGATTGGATATATCTAGTTGGGAGTTAGCTGAGTTAGGTGAGATGTGTCTGGAGTTCAGCTAGAGCAGCTGCACCTTAGAGATTAGGAAGGCTGAAGAGAGAATCTGATCTTGTGTCTTGAAGTGAGGACACGAAGATTTCTCTAGACGTTACAGCTCTAGGGTAAATTAATTTCTGGGGATAGTGAATGTGGTTCTATCAGCATCACGTTATTTTTGTTGGTATTGCGTATTATGTTCTTTGCATGATGACTGAGAAATATGCAGAGCCAAAGTTTTTTTTTTTTTTTTAGTGTTTGGTGAATATGCACGAAGTGATCAAAGTAGTCGTTATTGTTTCAGACACATTAGCGGAGGATGACAATAAATGCCGCTCTCACAAGCCGCACGAGTGCTAACATTGTCCTAAAATGATTGCGATAGCAATATAGTCACCTTCTAGCTATGCTACGGTTGATGTTTTAGAGGAGCAGTGTGTTATCTTCCAAAATGCAAAGAGGCAGTTGAGTAGATGCACAACGTTGATGTGATGATTTTGAAGCTTACTGATAGTTGGCCGAGGAGTGACTAGGCTTGATGAGTTCCGAGAAGTCATGCATTGCCCATGTTGTTGGTTAATCATGTGTTTAGAGTATACAGAGGTTTCTTATGTAGTATTATTTTACATGTCGTGGAAGACATTTTTCAAAGAAGGCCGAGGTGTAACCAGGACAAGATAACTGGTTAGATTGTTTTCATTGTCAAGATTATGTGTGTTGTCAATTTAATCTTGCAGAATGTGTACATTTAAGAATACTCATTTGAGCAAGTATTTTAACTTTTGTATTTCTTACTTCGTTGATATTATTTGGTTTTTTTTTTTTATGGCTGGGTGAGTTCATTTACCTGGTCAGGACATGCTACAGGACATACTAGTGACCTGGCTTGGCATCTTATATTCTCAGCATGTTAGTCTATTAATAAAGAACAAGTGGTTCCTCCAGTTCCTTCACGGTCAATGTTACCCTAGGGTCTACTTAGGAGGAGGGGAGCGGGAACTCAACCAGGGTAATGGGACAGTGACAAATGGGGTGATAATAGGTAGAACAAATGACAGCTTCTTATAAACAGCGACAAAATTGCTGATATGAGGATTTTAAGTGTGGCAGTTCATCGACAATTGTGTTGAATATGTAGCAAGTGATTTCTGCACTGACTGGTCAGTAGTTTGGTATGGCCTTCTCTGAGGCACAGAGGTTATCCTTTGTAGGAGTGTTTCTAGGTCAGCCAGCAGTATTATTATGGGATATCTCATTTAGTCTGGGAGGATTTTGCTTGCAGCTAGTTCCTCTGCATACATGGTACTGTTTGTGCATAGATACCATCCCATAATAATTGTTTGGAATTGTTAGGTAAAAGGAGGAACAGTAGTCAGGAACAGACACTGTTCAGGATTTGCTTCTTGTGACAAGTTGAATGACTCACTGTAAACAGTGTAAATAGCTGCTTGCTTGCATTTCAGAAATATGTATACATAGATTGCTGCTTTATTTTTGCATACAAAGTATTCAAACTTTCGTAAGTTTTGAAGGATTCCTGAAGTTAAATAGTTGGAGAGAGTTAGCCAATTTTACCGGTTGGCTCTACTGCAGCAAGCGTAGAGTCACAGAAATTGTTTGCGACCGTTGTAGTTTCTGATATTGACTGAAGCCCATTGTTTAATACTTATGTTTACATTTGAGAAGAGTTCCATCAGTCTGAATAATTGCAACTAATGTTGAGTAAAGTTTAATTGTTATTATTCACAGACTATACAAGAGGACTTTTGTATTTTTGAAGATAATTGCCTGTGCCATTCCTTTATTTAACCTGATTGTATGGACCCTTGAAATACCCCATCAACGAGTTGCAATTTCAGCGTCACACACTTAGTTAAGGAGGCTGGCACTTGATGTTCGTACTACGGAAGTGGTGTGGTCTGTTTCAGAAGGAGCTGAGCTGTTCTGACGTTCTAAGACATGAGAGATGTACCCGGAACTGTTAGTATTCCCCCGCATGTGTTGCCAGATTGTTTTCACCGCCTGGGTTGGGCCCAGTTACAACACTTCGCTTTCACTGAGGAACAACGATGCTAGCTGCGTTCGACTTCCGGTAGTTTCATCGACCTGTTAGTGTTGGCTGTTGGAACACTAGCGTTTGCAAAATATTTGTTGCTGGACATTTTGTTTTGAGGCCTCCGTGTAGCTGCTGTTAAACCATCTTAGACCCAGGTGTTCCAGTCACTTAAGTACCCCTTTTTGTTTTTATTAAGTTTAAAGTGTCAACTGGTTATTGACAATTTGATTGTTTTATCTATTTTTGCACGAGAATTTCATTAATTATACTGCATAGCAATTGAGATTAATGTTGTTTGTTTCTTTTTACTGTGTGTTGAATGTTGATGAGTAAGCCACTGCTGATACCGTCATCCCCACAATTCTGTTAATCGACAGATCCCCCTAGTAATGTTGAGGTAGTT
Source organism: Stichopus chloronotus (assembly GCA_021234535.1). Taxonomy (NCBI): domain Eukaryota; kingdom Metazoa; phylum Echinodermata; class Holothuroidea; order Aspidochirotida; family Stichopodidae; genus Stichopus; species Stichopus chloronotus. The sequence goes on from CM037836.1 coordinate 6,585,079, forward strand.
TGTGTTCCCTACCCAACCTTTTATAAATAATTTAGCCAACAAATAGTGCCTTTAATTCAAGGAGGCTCTTCATTGAGACCGGCTACATGTGCAAGGAGAGGAAAGTTTTACCTTGCCCAAAAGTGTAAGAGGCAGCAAGTGGGATTGGCCAAGCAAAAGAAGAAATTGGCCAATCTCAAACTGGCATTCAAAAGTGATTCTCTGCAACTCAATCGCAGACTGAAAAGTTGTCAGAAGGCTCTTTCAGCTGAGGAAGCCAAAGTTTCTGCGATTGACTCGCAGAGCAAAGCAAACATTCTGCAAACTTTGCAGTATGCACAGGGCAAGATAAAACAAACAAAAAGTTCCTCCTCAGTGCTTCCACAAAACTTAAGAAAAAGGGCATGGAGGGTGAAAAGGAATTTGAACATTCAGGGTCTTAAGCTTAAGTCGGTGCCAGGGGAGGTAAGAAACTTGAAAGAAACTATTTATTCACTAGACACCAAAAGACCACAACTTCAGGACAAAATGGAAAGCAAAATCAAAGATAGGTTGCCAGGAGCAACTGGATGCAAAGTTTAATCTTACCCAAAAGTGTAAGAGGCAGAGGGTCGCAGAGCAAATATTCTGCAAACTTTGCAGTATGCACAGGGCAAGATGAAACAAACAAAAAATTCCTTCTTAGCGCTTGCACAAAAATTAAAGGCATGGTCCTAAGTTTAAGTCGGTGCGAGGGGAGGTAAGTAACTATTTATTCACTAGACACCGAAAAGGCAGAACTTCAGGACAAAATGGAAAGCAAAATCGAAGAGAGGTTGCCAGGAGCAGCTGGACGCAAAGTTTTACCTTGTCCAAAAGTGTAAGAGGCAGCAAGTGGGATTGGCCAAGCAAAAGAAGCAGTTGGCCAATCTCAAACTGGCATTCAAAAGTGATTCTCGGCAACTCAATCACAGACTGAAAAGTCGTCAGAAGGTTCTTTCAGCTGAGGAAGCTGTTTTATTTCCTAGAAACTTGCTTACTGGCCTTGGGTTCAAGTGGTGTTTCATCATTGTTTTCATCTCCCATGTTTTATACTAATGTGTTAACAAATTGTTATTTTTCAAAGCCACTATTTATGGTCTGTGGTATTAACAGGCATGATCACTGTTTAGATCCTGGGAAATGATGACTGACTAAATTAATGTTACTCCTTGGATGACAGTTTCATTTGGGATGGCTGTGACCTTCCAAACTGGGTTCCATTTTTAAGTAAATCTTTGTTCTGGGAGGAGACCTCTGGGAAAGTCTGGGAGAATATGACAGTTCAGACCCAAGAGTTGCTAATTTTGGGATATTTTGGGTTAGCTGGAAATGACTTATCTGTGTTAATTATTCAGCCCGATGATGTCATTCTAATGAGTATTCAGTGTCTTAGGTCTCACTATTGACCAATCCACATATATAGGTGTGGTTCATTGAGGTTGTTATCCAATCAGAAGAGTTTTACCTTTATGTGTGGGAAGTGTTTTCATGCGTCTTCATTGAAATTACTGTGTTCTGATGTGTTATAGGTATGGGAGAATTAATCAGTTTAAAAGATGAGTGCTAGAAGTGAGACAAGACACTCTCTCTCACTCTTCTAGATTATCCATTTCACCCCAGCAAGTGAACACACGTCCATCTGTGTGGCCGAATTATATTTTATCAACCTCTTTAAAGCAAGGCAGAGTTAGTCACTTATAAACTTGTGCTAATTTGAGGGTCCTCTGTCAGTAATTGCTTCTGGTTGAACTTAAGTCATACCAAATAAGTACTATCTATAGTACACTAAATTGACCATGTCAAATTTAATAGCTACAGGTAAGTTATTTGCCTGTGTGAAACTCAAGGGCAGTTTTGTTTAACTCCATTGGATCCCTGCTTATATTTGCGGTCGTGAGACTGAAATATAAAACCCCCCAACTGGAGGATTTCACTATTTGTACTATTGTATCCTGGAGGGTTGTATTATAATCATATTTGCACAATTGTATCCTGAACTTGAGACTCTGTTAAAGTAATTCCTGTCCGTTCAAGTTTGCCTTGGAAAGCCCATCTAGAAACATCACTGCCATGGAAGTTTTTTGTGTGTTGGAACCTGCCATCAAAGACATCATCTGCCATTATTTTATCTGAGGAGTCGAGCTCGTAAGTACTGTACATTTCAAAGTATTCACCCCGCCACCTTGATGCCCGGCAGAAGCCCCTGGCTCCGTCCATAGTCACCCCTGTGCTGGAATCCTGTTGTACACATAAGAGTTAATTATCTGTAATTGGCGCCTTAAGTTAATTGATCTAAGAAACTATCTTAATTAATGTTCATATATACATTTTTTTGTGACATCTGAGAGATATTCAAGTCAAGGGGATGTTGCTGTACCTACAACACCTTCTGACTAATTATATTTCATTGCTTAAACAAGATACTATTGTTGTGCCTTTATTTGCCCTGTCTCCATTCATCTCTCTGCAAGTTCACTAGTTCTATCCCAGGTACCTGTGTTGTCATTTGAATTTTAATTGCCACCCTCTACAGACTTGGATTCCCAGTCTTGAAACCTAGGCTCTATTCCCTCATTTTAAAATTTTGTAGGAACCTGTTAAAATTAGCAGATTGCTAACGAAGGCTTCAACTGGCATCCGATGATATAGGACCAATAGGTTAACCAGAAAGCCAAAAGGCTTTGTGATTCCTTGCTACATGGTTCTATTACAACAAACATGAATTATTCACATGACAAATATAAGATCAAATGCAGTTATTTTTCTTGATACACCACAAGCCTTTAACCCAAAATGACCTTTATTTTGGTGACCTAAAATTACCGCAACATTTGACGTCCACCAAAAGCAATAGGCATCACCTACCCAGGCCATACAACCCACACATCAAGTACAGTATGAGTATGACATCAGTCAACATTACTGTATCTCTGAGCTCCAAGAAACACGCAGTAATCAATGCTGCTTCTAGTCTTGCCTGTTGTTAGTTGAATCAAATAACTCAACCTTACCTCATCTGAACTCAGCTTGTCTACCATATTTACCTCAAAATTCTTCATAAAGGACCAGAATGTTCTTGGGTCTCCATCGTATGGTGGAATTTCTGCCTTAGGTAATTCCAACGCTAATTTGAAACTCAATTTCCTCCTTCAACTTTTTCAATGGTTCCTCCCTCTCCTCAGTTTAATGCTTTTGGCATTCCAACTCCAGCTTTCTGCTTGCTCAAATGCTTCATCAGACAACAACCCAGCCAGATCAGCATGAACCTCTTCCATTGCCTCAAATTGGCGCTCTGCCTTTTGCCAATTTTCCTTTATCGACTCTGCGATAATTTCTTCCTTGTTACAAGTAGCTTTTAACACACTCAAAGTCCTCGTAAGTTGACCCTAAGTTATGATTCCTCCTCAATATTTTTGCTTCCCCCATCCTTTCCGACATTGTGAAATATGATTGAAAGCACTCCAATTTGATTGTTAAGAAACCTTGTTCTGCTACCAGCTGTTCCTCTGGATATTGATATTATCCAAATAAATGACAGAACAGATGGTATTTTATTTTCCTCATTTTTTTTATAAACCCATTAACATTCCATCTATCTGACCCCATGACCCCCCATACCAAGACTTTCTCTCTGGACAACTTATCCAGGCCCTTCACACTAGAAGTTACTCACTAAGTTACAAATGCAGTACTGTCGGGAGCAATCCCATTGAGTTAACTGTGTGCGAGGGAACCAATAGTAATTTGGCACAATGTAGACCCATATGAATTTGTACGGTAGTTGTACGCTAGTTTATATTATTGTTTTATAGTGAAAAATTATCCCTTCCTCTCTATTGATAAGCATTAAATTTCACAGGGTCGTGAACCTGTTAATAACAGACAACCTTATCAAGTTTAAAACAAATCTGACCCATGGATAAGGAACTATGGCAGTTTTAAAATTTTTTATGTTTTACCCAATTACCTCATTAATATGCAAGATTTGGACACCAAAAACAATAGGGATCATCTACTCAATATGGGCAACCAACATGCCAAAAATGAAATTACTCAGACTTACCCTTCTTGAGACAGAGTGTTTACGAGCAACCGTCACACACACACACACGCATACACCCTCACATACATACCCACACACGACATCATGACTGCATAGATTCCCCTGCCTACGGCAAGGAATCAAAAAGAGGGCCTGATAGATTCCAATTTGTTATTTAGTTGAGAGACTTGCAGAGAATGACTTGGACAAATACATGCTATCGTGTAAATGTATTGCATGGTATGTCTACAGTACTTATACTGGTTGCATTGATTCTTGTTGCTAGAGTATGTAGGAACCCCCCTACAAAAGAATGGCTGGAACGTCAGCAAAGTAGGCATCAGTTGAACGAACAGGGCACCCTGCCGGGGGACAAGTAGAGTGACCCCCTGCTAGCAATAACATTAGTCCCAGTAGTCACCCTGTTCAAAGGGCATCCGTTTAAGTATTGGATGAGTTGGTGTGCGTGGAAAATGTGAGTCCAGCATTTGTAAATGGGGTGGGTTGTATGTTGTTGGTTGATACAGGATCCCAAGTGACTACAGTCGCCAAGTGGTTTATGGACAAATATTTTCCAAACATACCTGTTCATCTACTTCATGAATTGTTTGAACTAGAAGGGGCAGCTGGTCAAGATGTCCCACACCAAGGATACATGGCTTTAGACATTAGTTTCCCAGATGGTGAGAATGCCTCAAAGAGTGTTCACCCTGTCCTGACAGCCTCAAAGAGTGTTCACCCTGTCCTGACATTCCCCACAACTCACTGGTGTGGGTATTCACGAGTGACTATACTTACCCCTTGCTGCCTCCTGCCTCCCACCCCACGGAGGTTGGGGGTCACTATTGTTTTTCATGCACTTTATGTTGGTTTCCCCCTGGGAGGAGTGAGGGTTTTTCCTCTTATAAACAGTATATATACTTCAAAAAAAGAGAAAAAAAAAATTGGGGCTCAGCCAGTAAAGCCTGTAGGTGTGATTCCCATTGAGAAGATCGAATATGAGAGTGGCATTGATACGGAATTGAACCTTTTCAAAAATTGCGTACGGGAAGGGAAATGGTCAGACATTCGCTGTGCCTACAAAATGGTTAGGAGTGACTTGGCAGTAGTGGGGAAACTGGTTCTTAGCGGAAATAGAATAGTTATTCTGAAAGTGCTCCGCAGTCAAGTAGTAGAATTAGCTCACAAGAGCCACCACGGGATTGTAAAGAGTAAACAGAGGCAACAAACAAAAGTTTGGTGGCCGGGGGGGTCTATAGAGAAATTGAAAAGAAATGCAAAATAGTCATGGCTGCCAAGTTGTTGGCTCAGGTCCAAACCAAGACCCCATACAGACTACTCCGTTTCCCACTATGCCATGGCAATTACACCTAGCAGCTGATTTGATGGGGCCATTGCCAGATGGGTCATACTTGTTTTTAGTAGTCAATAGTATTTTAGTAGGTATTTTGAAGTTGATATTTTAAGAGTAACTACTTCTGAAAAGTTGATCAAATCTCTTGAAGTTATATTCAGTAGACACCAGTACCCTGAGACCATCAAAACAGACAATGGTCCAAATTTTGTTTCGACTGAGTTTGAATGTTATTTGAAAACTTGTGATATAAACCACAGAAAGACAACCGCATATTGGCCTCAAGCCAATGGTGAAGTGGAAAGGCAGAATGGTATGCTTCTTAAAGCTCTCAAAATTGCCCAGGTAGAAAGAAAAGATTGCAAAAGTGAATTGAATACCTCCTTACGGGCCTACCAGTCTACTCCTCATAGCACAACCGGAATGAGCCCGTCTGAACTTTTGTTCAACTGTAAGATCCGTACAAAATTGCCAGAGTTAAGTGAAATCAGAGAAAATACTTCCATGTCTGACAGAAATGCAGAAATGAAACAAAAGTGCAAAGAATGTTGTGACAATAAGAGAAGTACTAAGGAAAATCAAATATCTTCTAGAGAGAAAGTCCTCGTTGCACAGGACAAAGAGAATAAGTTATCACAAATGTTTAACCCAGAACCATTCATAGTGGTAGGAAAGCACAACACTCAGGTGACTGTTCAATCTCCACAAGGTGTAAGGTACAAAAGAAATGCATCGCATTTGAAAAGATACAATCCAAGTGATGATAGTGAGACATCTAGCTCTATTCAGTGAACTGGGTTAAATCAAAGGCATCCTGGACACAGGATACAACATAGACCTAATGGGTCGTAATGTGGGGGCACGGAATGTCCAAGCAGTAATAAGGAAGGTCCTTGGGACGTTTTCTGAAGGGGAAATTAAGTGCCTACCAAAGCAGATGTTTGCTCAGTACATTGTGCTTGAAGGTAAAGCTCTAGCACAACAGCAACTTATGAGTCAAGTTTTATCCCCAGTTGGTGAGTCTGCTACTCTTTGTACTGACGGAACCACCAAGTGGCGATACAAGTATGGCACTGTTGATGTTGTCCTAGGAGATGGGACCAGTTTAACAATGGGTTTAAGGGATATCGTTGGTGGGGGGGGGGGGGCAATGGAAGTTAAGAGACCCTCAAAACGATTGGGAAAGATATTTCAGATGTTTCTGGGCTGGGGTGGGGATTGAAGGATTTAAGTCCTTCATCAGCAGAATTAAAAACACAATGTCTGATAGACATTCAGCTGAAGAAAAAGCAAATCTGCTTTTGAAGGAATTCAGAGACTCAGTGCTCCCAGAAGTTGTTGAGAACTGGGAGGGGTTAGATGACAGGGAAAGGGAGAATGTATCTAAGATAAACAACTTCTTTTGTGGCTTATGTTTCATGGTGGGGATGGCTGATCAGGCAGCTGAGGTGGTGAAGATGTTTGAGAAGAGTGAGTTGGGTGGTGAGAGAGCAGGTAGTGCAGCTATGCGCCAGGAGTGTTTGTGCGAGGTGGTGAGGCAAATGTTGCGAAGCTGGTGAGACTTGTGTGAAAGTGTGTGCAGCAAAGAGCATGTGAAAAATCTGGAAAGCCTGTTGACTTTTTGAGTTTTCTGTCTGAGAGTGGGTCTGAGAAAAGGTTGGCCTGGTTCCTTTCAAAGGAAATAGGTTTAATATACTTTTCAAAAATGCTGGAGAAGTATATTACTTATTTCCTCAGTTGAAAGAATTTTTTGAGAATGTGCAGGATGAGAATAGATTGATGAAGGTCGTGCATGCTGATTTGAGCGTCTTAGTGTACAAAGCTGGAGTTCGAGCCCTTGGTCTTGTGAACAAAGCAATCACAGGACCATTGTGGCGAGAACTGAATGAAAGAAAGAGTGCATGTTATTGACATGAATGAGAAGTGCGAGTTGTTTGTGAAGAAAATGAAGGAATGGTCATGTGATGCTTCCCCCCTTATGAGTGGAGAGGGTCTGTATTCTGAAGCAAGGCAGGTATGTGTGGATGAAGTGTACGAGTGTCTTTTGGCTGAGGATGAGAGTGACACTGTTTGCAATAACTGTTAACACCTGTTTCCTTGAATTTCCAAAGAAAACTCCCTCAAGAAGACAGTAAATCATGTTATTTTCAGTGGCAATTACTCTTACTATTTGACAGTTATGGATTATCAATTATTTCTTTTTATTAGTTTGTAATACCCGATCAACAAGTTGCAATTTCGGTGTTACACACTTAGTTAAGGAGGCTAGCACTTGATGTTCGTACTATGGAACTGGTGTGGTCTGTTTCAGAAGGAGTTGAGCTGTTCTGACGTTCTAAAAACGAAATTCTAACGTTCGCAATATAAGTCACAGGAAGTGGAAACCCGTTTCTAAATTTGGTTAAAGGTGGGGTAATAATTAAATTCACCAGTAGATCCAAGGACCTTGAGCCACAATGAACTGTCCAAGCTTTCCATCTTCGTGGAGTTTAATGTCGTAGGCTTTGGTGTTCTCATCTTCGCCATGACCTTTGACACAACCCACCCATAAACTTTTTCTCTTGCGGTCAACTCACCCCGATAAACTTGATCACAAGTTTGTTATCTGTGTCTTCTTCTGTCCTAACCTGTGTTGATAGTTCGATTAACTCTTCCATGGTAGTGCCCTTGAAGGGCTGATAATGTGGCGGCAGAATGATACGAGTTCATGGCGTGAGAGTTTGAGTGCAGAAGAACAAGAGAAGATCAGGAGGATTGCCAGGGAAAGTAGGGGTGAGCAGATGAGTTTATTTTTGATTCCTTGCCATAGGCAGGGAATTCTATGCAGTCCTGATGTCATGTGTGTGTAAGGGTGTGTGTATGTGTGTGTGTGTGACGGTTGCTCGTAAACACTCTATCTCAAGAAGGGTAACTCTGAGTAATTTCATTTTTGGCATCTAGGTTCCCCATATTGAGTAGATGATCCCTATTGTTTTTGGTGGAGGTGAAAGCTTGTTTGGGGTAATGAGAGGAAAGAATGTGACATTGTTAAGAGGAGCTTGTAAACACCATATGTGATTCTGAAGAATGATAATCTTGAGGGATTCTACGGTATCTCGCGTTCATCATTTGTATAAGCTGTTTGCAAGCACATTCAAGTTACACCTGCGATGCACAAGCAATAAAGATAACACTGGACGCTCGAGGCATCCTTACGTCAAGCGGTTTCAAATTTCATGCCCATACTTCACATGCACAAATTCCAGACCAGCCAGCTCGATGTGTACTGTCTGTACTATGCAGTACATGTACGTAGTCGATGTGGATCTACAGTGCATTAGTCAGTTAGTACACAACAGCTATGTATTGTGATTGTAAAAGTCAGAACGTCGAGGAAGTGTTTCTCAGTTTCAGTTGAACTCAGCATATTCTGGAGTTTGTGATACTGATATTTCATCTGTACGAGAAATCTTATGGAGATTTGAAGTGCTTGGAGGTAAGTTGTCGTTGACAGGTTGCTGCCACTAACGCTACTGTATAGTGTATTTGTCACCGGAACGAACCTCCAAAGACGAGACAGTAGCCAGAGAGGTGGTTTTTTAGCCTTAATTTCACGCGTGGTATACGAACCACGGTAAAAACCAGAGAAAAAAAATAGCAAACGTACAAGTTACACCCCTTAGCAAGAAAAAACAAGTCACGAAAACCCGAAACAGCCCAAACGTGTATATGTGTGTGTGTGTATGAGTGTATGTGTGTGTATGTATGTGTGTGCGTGTGTGCTTATGTGCATATATGTGTGTGTGTATGTATGTTGCAACATGTGAAATTCTTGTAATACACAATATAATTCTGCATTTTGGTCTTTCATGAAATTTTTAACTTTTTTTTATTCCCGTAGGTATCACCCAAACCAGATGAAGAATTATGCATCACCATAATAGCACTAGAGGAAAATGAGAACGACATAACTCTCTTATGTGAAATCAATGGAACAAGTTTCAAAGACTTTAAGTGTACAAACGCCATCATTAAAGAAATGTTCCCACCTGAAGACGAATCTCTTCAAACTGGGAATGACATTGAAGATTCGCTGACAGATAGCCTCCTGGTGTACCTTCCAGGTACTGTTAAAATCCTCGCACAACAAAACCAAATTGTGGGTGTTCTTAGCAAAATAAAAAAGATACAAGAGGAAAGGGCACCATCATCTTAAGCTCAGACAATATTGAGGAGTACAAGAACTCACTTTATACACTGAATGCAAGAACTCAACGTGTTACACACGAAATAACGTAAAGTATATGAAAATCATAATTCCATTCCTCGTCAACACTAATCCCTAGTAATTTTATACCTACTTATCAATCAATTTCCATATTATCAATATCAATATTGAAGGAAAGGTAAGTGCTAATTATCCTTTGAGTCTTTAAAAACATATAGTTTGTTTTATGTACATTTAAAAATAACGTATTCTTTTGAACCATGTAAACACCTTGGACAAAACCGTATTCATAGTTTCAATAAAATGTTCAACATTACGATGAGAAAAAAATACATTCGTACCATCAGCAAAAAAGATTAAATGAAGTTATGAAGATGGATTACAAATATCATTGATATATATGTTAAATTGTTGGTTTGTATTATTGTCATTATTGTTATTACTGTTAATATTGGGTCTGATTTAGGGGAAAGCAAATCCAGGGAGATGACAAACAAATGATGACTGATCACCATCCTAAATGAAAAGTCTTTAAAAGATAATCATCTTTTGAAATTCTAGCTACAGCAGATGGATTGGTCATATTACTTTAATGGTCCCTTATTGGCGGGGAGTAGAGGTAACAAATCTTCTGTCCTCCACTGTTGCCATCAGCAGGGTATTTTACTGAGGGCGTCCTATATGGCAGAGAGGAATAACACACCTGCCAACACACTATCACAGGGACGAGTAAATCATAAAGAGTAAGAAGAACATCCAGTCAGCAAATTACCTAATCAGCCTCTTAAACAAGTCAAACCTGGACCTGTGTGTATAAAAAAATTATCTATTGGCAAGGAATCACAAAGTCATTTGACTTTCTGGTTTGAAAGGCGCCAGGCCATCCGAGATGCAAGGAGGAGAAAATGGGTGGAGAAAAGAGAGAAGGCTGTTGCCAAGGAAGAGGGAGGCCGTGAGAGAGTTATTAAGTTGACAGGATGAGTTGACAAGTGTGGGTGGATTGTGGAAGAAAGAAAGAGAGGTGGATGAGAGATTGACAGGTTTGAGTGAGAGAGAAAAGTCAGCGGATCTGGAAAGCCAGCTCCGCTATTGGAAATTTGTACTTAAAGCCAAGAACACAGATGTCTGTCGATGGAAAAACCAAAAGGTTGAAGGAACTTCAACCTTTTGACATCTTTATTACGGAGACGGTGAAGGAAAGAGCATATGAAGTGGGGCAGAAGGTGCTAGTACTCTACCAACTGACACAAACAAGCTGTTGGCAGAATGAACGGACCATTCTATATTACTAATTAAAGGTCAGTGATGATGACTATGAAGTAAAGGTCTACAAGGGTAGTAGGAGCAGGAAAGTGGTTTTTGATGTCAATATGCTCAAGCCCCGGGTAGAAAGGGAAGTATATTTTTGTGCAATGTTGCACTTGGAACCAGAAACTGAAACGTACCCAACGTAAACCAACTAGAGCCAGACCATAGCTAAGGAGTAAATAGAGGTTCCACACTTCCAACAAATGCAAACTTGGCAAGATGTAAAAATTTCCAGTGACATATCCCAAGTACTGAGAGAACAACTAGATTCAGTTCTTGCAAAGTACTCAAAAGTAAGAGAAAAATCTCCCTTATCTTGGTTTCATTGTGGGTAGTCACTACCTTCACCCTGATCTAAATAAGGTTCAAACTATTCAGCATAATCCAAGGCCCCTGACTAAAACAGATGTGAGGGTGTTCTTAGGATCAGTTGGTTACTACAGGCGCTTTATTCCGATGTTTTCAGAAAAGGCCAGTGCACTCACTGACCTTACCAAGCAATCAGAGACAAAAACAGTTGTGTCGACTATCCAACAAGAACGGGCATTCCAAGAACTCAAATCAGCACTTGTAAGTAACCCTATTCTGTCAAGTCCAAACTTTGACAAGCCATTCATTTTGCAAACTGATGCTTGTGAGATTGGAGTTGGTGCTGTACTGAACCAATGTAATGATGAAGGTTTCCAACACCCAGTTATCTTTCTGAGTCGTAAACTCTTGCCCAGAGAGAAGAATTATGCCACTGTTGGGAAAGAGTGTTTGGCTATAGTATGGGCAGTACAAAAAATATACCCTTACTTGTGTGGCAAAGAGTTTTCGATTCAGACCATTGACCGTTGAAGTGGCTAGAGCAAATGAAGGGTACCAACGCGCAGCTAAACTGCCAGTCTTTACAACTACAACCATACACATTCAGAATTGAACATAATCCTGGTGCGTAGAATACGGTTGCCGATGCTTCATCTCGTTATTAATTAACGTGTTGATGATGTACTTCCCAGGATATGTTCCTTTGAAGAATGTACGCTTTGTTACTCATTCATCTTTTCTCATTTATCTTATGATATTCTTATAATCTTGCATTCATGAACTTTATAGCTAGAATGATTCTTCATTTAATGCACACATATTTTATTTGTTTAACCATGTTTGCTTGTATAATTGATTTCTGTTGAAGGATACGGTTCCAAAATCTTCATATTGAAGGTGGACTGGAGTTGCACACAAAAGGTGACCAAGTAATATGTTCACTTTGTTGTTTTAGATCATTTTAATTCCTTTTATAGCAGCCTGGTAACTAAACACTAAACTTTAAAACAGCACAGCTGTTTTGATTTTAAAAAGGTAAAAAGGAAGATGTAAAGGAGTCTCTTTGCCTGTATTGCTTTTAGGACGCCCTCTATTTTGGTGGAAAGTTATTTTCATACTTATCCAATAATTTTGTCCATTTTGAGAATAGGTCCCTAGATTTGCTAGCAGACTACACTTTCCCACAGTTATAACCCCAGTTGGAGTAATTAGATATGACTGGGTGTACCATAAAACTATTACTTTTATTGAATTTCTGGAGCCAACTCTTTGACAAGTCCAACATGTGGCTGTCAGTAAAATAAATTCTATGTATTTTCAGTACTAAGATGATAAATGGCTAACAAATGATCATTTGTCATCAATATGTTGCAATCCATGAAGTCAGCAGTCATGGTCTATCTGCTGGGATAGCACTTTACAACTTTCAACCTATGAAATTAGTTTTAGGTAACTTTGTGTTACTGAATATTCAATTAAATGTAATGCTTGTCTTTTTATTGGTTAATGTTTTGGGTGGGTCCTCTTTGAGCTCCAATTAGGAATGTTGAAAAGAACTTGCCCGAAGACAATCTGCAAAGATCATGGGTAACTTTTCCACATAAGAGATCTGATCAAGGCATTAATATACTTGACTGTAGGAACATTTGCTTGAATAAACCTTCAAAAAAATAGAAGTCAGTGTTTTTATCCTTTTTCGAGTGTTCGAGTCTTCAACTATTCACTTCTCTTTTATGAACAATTTGGAGCCAGTCAGAGGAAGGAACAATGTGACAATTGGACTTCATAGACATTCCTGTACTTTGGACACAGTGCAAATTTTTTTCAAATTTGATAAAATGCCAAACACATCTGAAGTTGGAGCTACAAGCTCATCCAGGAGTGAGTCATCTGCTTCAACTATATCTTACTTTAAATTAGAACTTCCACCTCTTTTAAATACTGGGTCAGGAGGTCAGGATTTTAGTGTGTGGATACGCCAGGTGGAGGTTCCGGTAAAAGCCTCCCCGATTTGCAACGATCTCAATCTGGCTAAAATCCTTCCGTCCAGGCTCCGAGGGATGGCATTCAGCTTTTGGGACAACCTGCCATCAGCGGATAAGGATAACTTTCAAAAAGAGAAAGAACTTTCTAAAGTATTTGGTTGGCACCAGTTAATGACATTTCAGAGTTTTATAAATGCACGGCCAAGATATCCGAATGAGCTGCTGGAAGTGTTTGGATCAGAATTATGTCGTCTTGTATGGGAAGCTTTTCCAACTTACGATGAGGCAGCAAAAAACGGTGAGCTTTTTCGTCACTTCATGGCTGGGCTTGACTCCACGCTACAAGACAAGGTACATGAACAAGAACATGATTGCATTGACTTATCCACAGCGCTCAAAGTAGCAGGCCAAGTTGAGCGAGCCCAGGAGGCCACAAAAATATATTCACCTACACTAAATATTCAACCTATCAGGTCTTTATAGTTCGGCACCCAAAGTTAATATGGTGACCGATACTAACACTGAAATACAAAGGTATCTGTAGGACCACCAAAGGAGGATTCACCCCACTCATATATTAAAACCAGACTTGGCACATGGAACCCCTGATTCAAAAAAGCCAGAGAAAACCTAGGAAACAAGGAAGGCTCTCCCTACCCACACCACGACGAACTGCTCTGACAACGAGGAGACGGAGTTAAGTTCCACAGAAACAGTTAACTCAAGGGAGCAGCAGGAACAGGAAAAATATGGGGCAGGGTATGTGGCGATGGAGACAGGAACCGTCTTCAGCATGTGGGGAGATCGGTGGAAAGAACTGCGGACTGGTGGGTTGCTGTGCTACGGTGAAACGGCAGCACCGGAACTTACCTCGTCAGGAACTATGACGGAAGACTTTAGACTGACTGTTAACCTGCACGAGATGCTACAGTAAGAGATGCCCACCAATAGGCGTTGCTTTCAAACATTTCCCAGGACTTAAAATCAACAGAAAAAAGAAAAAATCTTGTTGCTGTGGACACTTCATTAATGCGTTTTGTGAACACTATATTTACCTTGTGGACACTAAGTAATTATCTTGTGGACAATAATTAATTATCTCCTAGACACAATGGTTGATTCATTACGGGCACTTCATTTTTCAGTTACATGTGTTTTACTTTTGTAATGGAATGTGTCTATGGTTCACATTGGTTACCATCATTTTTGCATTAAAATTGTATTTTCTCATGGACACAGAGTGAGTACTCTGTCAAAATTTCAATAAAATTGTGCTACGCTAAGGTTACGGGTGAATGCAAAGTTTCAATGATGATCTGTTATGAAGTTATGCCTTATCCCTGTAACAACAGTCAATTTTACCTCTCTGCTTCAGATACGTTCTCCAGTATAGCAGGATAAATTGAACTAGTTTTGTCATCTGACAGTGAGAGTTATCAAATCTACCATTACTGGCAATTCTGGATGTAAATAACTGACCTTTGTCCTCTCTAGGAGGAGATAGAAAACTTTCCCTACCATGTTTGGTTTTAAAAGAACAGCCCCTTGTAAGGACCCAAGTCTGACAGCTAGAACAGCTGCAGTGGATCAAGGAATTGTGTATAATTTTTTAAATTAGCGCAGAGTAGCCTATCCATCAAGGGCAGGCAGTTTGGCAGCAGGAAATGCTGACTTAGATAATTATTCATTAAGAAATACAAGCATGCAAATGGTTTAAACTTTTCAGCCAATGAAGAGTATCCCTAGGTTGTTTGGTGTATTTTATTGGTCTTTTGAACAAGTGACCCTCAGTTGAGGCAATGATATTATGGGATGGATCTGGACTTACTAGGGATGATTCTGGGGTGGTTCCGGCAGTTGATTCTTGACCATGACAGCTATGGGAGGAATAAGCCTCAGTGTCCATGTGCCGTGCCAGAGAGGTGGTGTGTGAATACTGTGACAAAGCTTTTGAAATGACCAACAATTTGTCTGACCATGTCACAAGCCGGGACCATTGAGCCTGTTTGAAGACAGCCTAGGCCCAGAAACGAAAAGTGAAATGATGGCAGGAGATGCCCCTGCGATTACTTCACCCGTCACTGTTGGACGTTAACAGAAGCAATTTCTGCCCAAGTCATCTCCAGTGGGCATGCTGATGGTACCCACTTAAAAGTACACTTGGATTTATTCGATACTCAGTATGTAGATGTGTGGTGGTAAAAGCAAGAATTTTTTTGTTTTTGGTGGAATTCAAAAATCAAATGTGGGCAAGTAAGTTGCACTAATTTCATACTCAGTCTGCAGATTTCTCAAGATCTTTTTACTAAGGTTTCCAGAGGTCCGACAGCTACATTTTCAAATATGTTGCAAAATTGATACACAAACTGTATCTTTCCAACATTTTGGGAAAACAGTACACTACTGTCTTGAGAAAAAAAGGGACAACATGCAATGTTGTATTCTGGTTGTATTTTACTTTAGATTTGGAATTGTCATTTTTCTCTCTCTTCACAGGTTTTCTATACTCCCGATTTCTCCAAATGTTGTGAAAGGTCAGTGACTTAAGACTTTGGTAGGATTTATCTGGAGGCAACAGATTGGAAAATGTTTTCTTTGTGCTGACAAATTTCTTAGTAACCAACATATCATTTGAGGAGTGACTGTTTGTGCACAATTTTCAAGGTAGGTGTCAATTTGATGATTTTGTATTTACTGTATTACCACATGTATCACTGAGTCATTACTTCATAGATATTTTACCATAAAAGATAGTTGTACAATCCTCTAAGCAATCTATTATGTTTGAATGATAGCTAAGTATTCCGCACTATAGACAGCGCAAGTCATGATAAAATTACACATCTTGAATGAACATTGTAGAGTGACATAGATTTCAAGGCAAAACTATTTTTGTCTTCCTCATAAAAATCACAGGGGATCTGTTGCTGTAAACAATAACATCCAATTTTTGATTGTGTTTTGTACAAGCAGTTCTAATACTTGTTTGGAATAAGTGTATGCAATTGTGCAGTACACATATTTTTAGACGATATCGCGATTATCGTTTGGCAATTTACGGAAAAGTGCTGTCGATATCGATATGCAAAAAATTCATATCGCAACAACACTACCCATCGCACCGGGGCCTGTGTAACAGGTGAACCAACAACTCCCTTGCTCGACGAGCAGCCTTTGAGTGACGCTTTCAGCTCAATTCTAGAAGTGGCATCTCAACTTTCCTCAGAGGAAATTGCATCAGCGAGCGTGGACTCTGGTCTAGGTGAAGTCCCGCCCCCACCGAAGAAACCTCGGACTGGCAGCCCATGGGAGGCCATTTCCACCCACACAGTTACTGACCAAACTAAGCTAATTGCAGACGCCGAACAGAGTCGTTGGCTCTCACATCTAAACCAAGCAGTGGCTCACTTAATGGCCACTCTGACTCAGTTGACTGATGAGGTGAAGTGCCTGGCTGCTGATAGCATGCAAGGTTTTCAGAAAACACGATGCAATATTCGTGAACTGAATAAAACCTTGTATGAGGAACTCGAGGCCCTTAGTAAAAGCAACGCATTTACTTCTAACAAAGAGACAATCGCCAACTTTGAATGGGACAAGGCTCTTGTAAACCTGATTGGTTCGAAGCATGCCGAGCATGGAGAAAGTTTTCTCGGGCACGCTTCACCAATAGAGGAATGGACCCCATTGGAAAGTATTTTACATGAATTGAACTGAACAGCAGTTGCCATACCGTGATAATGTAGCATTTTACCTGTGGACTGTGTTTCATCTTCATCACCTATCTTTTCGTTTTTGTGCATGGAACTTAAATGCCAACTTACTGTTATTTTCAAAGTTTTACTTGACTTTTGCATGTATTTGGACACTGCATATATTCTCTGACTTTGTTTAATAACTTACAATGAAATATCGAATAATTCACTGTATAGCTTGCTAGAGATAAACTGACCTACCTCCGGTCATTGACGCCCAGGGCAGGCAACTGTTTTTTCTTATTTTCTCCTAGATTTGGGGTTAAGGTCAAATGTGTGTGTGTGTGTGCCCTGGTGCATGTGGGACATTCATCATTGGGGAGGAATTTCAACTACTTACATTTTCACAATTTGACAGGTTTTACTTGTTTTATGTTTTCACTGGCTTGGGGGTCACCTGTTCTGTGTAATTTGTTAAGTGTTTTCGACATTTTCTCAAAATTATTGAGTCATCCCAGTGTTAACTGTTCTCTATATTTTCACAGAATCCATAAATCATGCAGAGGTCAACTGTACTGATGAGATTATTATGTATTTTTACAACAGTGCAAATCTGCTTATATTTCTTATTGAACTGTCACTTTGATCTAGCGTGTACAAAATTCCATACATACAAATGAAATGTATTGTTTTCACACTTTGATGCAACCAGGCATTGGCAAATTATGCTAAGACTATATTTTCACAACTTTTTGCTTTATTTTCAAATGGGAAGTTAAATAGTTTGTGGAGGTTCATTTTGTATTAACGGGTGGAATCCCCAGATTAGATCAGATAAGAAGAGGGCTTCTTCTGAGCTCCGAAAAGCAGCCTCCGCAGCAAAATCGCCAAAACCAGCTGACTCCATTGAAACCTTGTCAGACTGGTACTGTAGCAGTAGGAAATATATTGAATCTCCTGTATTTTCTTTATCTCATCTCCTTCCCTGTGAATGTGACAATATTATGGAGTGGATGTGGAGTTACTAGGGATGATTCTAGCCTGGTTCCGGTAGTTGATTCTTGACCATGACGAGGCGTGGGAGGAATAAGCCTCAGCTAGGCTCAAGTAACTGAGTTTTCACAATGTTTTTTTAAGAAAACTTTTGTTTGTCAACTTCACCTGAATATTTGAGAGAATTTTTCGTGCTTGATGAAAGAGACTGGAAGAAAACTTGGATGGAACTATGTGTTTAAATCTTCAGTGTCCATATTTGTCTGTGTCTTTTAACTGTGCCTTTATTTGGAAATCTTCCGACATTATGACATGGTGGCAGCGGGTGAGATACTGTTAAGCGGAAGTAGCACCAAACGAACATCTGAAAGTGACGGGTGAACTCAAAAGAATTTTCGTAACCTTATTTACTTAAACTGAAGGTCACCTAGGAATTTACCTAGGACTTTGAAAAATTTTGACAGCTTCTTTACTTTAATGTGCTAAAGCTCTGGTTATCTGAAAATTTGTTATTCAAATCCGGAGACTTTTGATAGCAGGGATCAACTACGTATAAACATTTTATTTGTTGTTCACAACCTGTCTTTTGACACTTCACTCTACTCTCTGGTGGATCAACCCTACCTTTAACTCTCTTGTGTAACAACTCTTGCGTTTTGTGCCCTGGCTCCCTTGTACCAAGCTAAGTTCTGGAAGTGAGACAAATGAAGTTCATGGTGATCTCATTTTCTACAGAGGGGTCTACAGCGCTAACACGGGTTACATCCCATGAGAAAGTCTGGAGAAAATCACAATCAGTTGACAATAATGTTAAGTTCCCAGTACCCACTTGACTTTGCTGCTGAACAACCTCCCATGTGTCCTTTATATCAGTAATACCAGCCGCTCCAAATCTCCACACACATTGTGTTAACTGAGATGAATATCAGCTACATTACTTTCATTTCGGACTGAGAAAATAAATGGCATATCACCCACATACTTTGTGTTAGCTCCGTGGGAGGAGGGAAATATATCGAGCCTCCAGTCCTGGACATTACATCGCATCATATTCATTTTTTGACACAAAGTAGGGGGTACATAGGACTAGGGACCCAGGACTTTAGTTTTACTACACTACTCTCACAATTGGCGTAAGGGCCTGAGATTATACGACAGAAATGATAATTTCATTTCGGACTTAGAAAATAAATCGCATATCGCCCATATACTTTGTGTTATCTCCTTGGGAGGAGGTAAATGTATCAAGCCACCAGTCCCAGCCAGTCATCATATTCATTTCTTTAGACACAAAGTAGGGTGAACATAGGACTAGGACTGAGTTTTACAACACTACTCTCACAACTGGCGTAAGGGGCCGGAGATTAATGACAGAAATGATAATTTCATTTGCTTGCAATGTTTGCGGCACCGTCATGACAATTAAAAGGATCTTTGAATCAGGAAAATTTGAAAAGAAGATGCCTTGGCTTTAAGAAAAAAAAGAGTGTTCCAGATTCTACCAGGCATGTTCATCCAGTGACTGGCTCCAACTAGCATTAGTGCCTCTTTGACAGGATGCACGAAGACAATGCGAGTGGCCAATATCAATTCTTGCATAGAATACAGTTCATACCAGAGCTGTTTGGAATATTAAATACTCAGGCTCAGGAGCAATTGCATAGTCAGATAAACAAGAGCAATTATTTTAGAAATCAAATATCACCAGCAAAGTACATTTTTTTGTTATGGAGAATTTTAGATCATAGAAATCAGGAATTAAACAAACTGCAATTACTTAAATTGCACAAGAATATGGGAAATCCATTGACTTTCAATTCAATAGGTAGGGTTGAAATTGAGTTGGAAGGTCAAGTAATGACGACAAATGTTATTCTACTAAACCTGGACAAGATGATGCAGGCGATACTCACAGACATACACAAACGCCTTCGAATGGCACTAACAGAAAGCAGCAGACGACAACCGATGCAGAATCAACACACACAAACCATGCTGATGACACCCCGTGGCAACCACACACACCATTCAAAAACACAAGCACAAAATGTAAGAGGAAAGCTGCTAGGCCTATATCCAAAGAATGGAGATCTAAACATACAAAACGAAACACTACTACAATGTGGTGTTACCACAATATGGATTGGGAGAAGAGGACAGACTGATACTCGTTGGGAAGAAATGGCTAAGAGGTTTAAATATCAATGCAGGGCAAAACATATTTAAAAACCACCACCGGGGTTGGGGGGTTACAAAATACATTGCTTATGCAATGTTCTGGATTTGTGGCTGAACCCACTGAATTTGTACAGATAGTTAATGTAACAAACTCTCACTGGGTAGTTATAAGCAACATTGGGCTGACTAATCCCAACATAGGTCTTTATGACAGCAAGGTTCCAAGTAGGATATCACATCCATTGGACGTGGTCAAAGCTGCTGCCTGTCTACTACAGACAAAGGAAGATCAGGTATTTACTCACGTAATGAAAGTGACTCAACAGACATCAACTTCTTCGTGCGGTGTTTTCGCGCTTGCTTTTGCTTCTTCGCTCTGTGAAGGTCAGGATCCAACTGAAATACATCTAGTACGATGAAGATTTAATGTGGCAGGGTCTGTATGATAATCTTTCCAACGGGCATATGACACCGTATGGTATAAAGTCTACTACCCTCAAAATGCCAATTGGTAAAAAAAAGACTAAGAGTTATAACAGAAAAATACATTGTACATGTAGGGGACCAGATGATGGAGGGAAGATGGTACAGTGTACGGACGGTATGCACTGACTGGTTCCATGAAATGTGTGTAGGAAGAATTCCCAGAGGAGACTTCCATTGTCATCACTGTAGGAGAAGACTTTGTAAGCAAAAAGTAAAGGCAGGAGGCCACAAAAATATATTCACCCACACTCAATATTCAACCTATCTTGTTTTCTAGTTCGGCACGCAAAGTTAATATGGTGACCGATACTAATGCTAAAATTACAAAGATATTTGCGGGGCCACCAGAGGAGGATGCACCCCACTCGCATATCAAAACCAGACTTGGCACAAGGAACCACTGATTCAAAAGAGCCGGAGATAACCTGGGAAACAAGGAAGGCTCCCCCTTCCCCCAACTGCTCTGACAACAAAGAGACCGAGTTGAGTTCCACAGAAACAGTTAACTCAAGGGAGCAGCAGGAACAGGAAAAATATGGAGCTGGGTATAGGGCGATGGAGACAGGAACTGTCTTCAGCATGTGGGGAGATCAGTGGAAAGTACTGCGGACTGATGGGTTGCTGTGCTTCTGTGTAACGGCAGCACCGGAACTTACCTCGACAGGAACTATGACGGAAGACTCAAGACTGACTGTTAACCTGCACGAGATGCTAAGAGATGCCCACCAATAGGCATTGCTTTTAAACATTTCCCAGGACTTAAAATCAACAGATGAAAAGAAAAATCTGTTGTTGTGGACATTTCATTTATGTGTTTTGTGAACACTATTTATCTTGTGGACACTAAGTAATTATCTTGTGGACAATAATTACCTCCCAGACACGATCGTTAATTCATTATGGACACTTCATTTTTCAGTTACATGTGTTTTAATTTTGTAATGGAATGTGTCTATGATTCACATTGTTTACCATTATTTTTGCATTAAAATTGTATTTCCTCATGGACAGAGAGCGAGTACTCAGTCAAAATTTCAATGAACTTGTGCTATGCTAAGGTTACCGGTGAATGCAAAGTTTCAATGATGATCTGTCATGAAGTTAAGCCTTACCCCTGTAACAACAGTCAATTTTACTTCTCTGCCTCAGATAGTTCTCTAGTATACCAAGATAAATTGCACTAGGTTTGTCATCTGACAGTGAGAGTTATCAAATCTACCATTACTGGCAATTCGGGGTGTAAATAACTGACCTTTGTCCTCTCTAGGAGGAGATAGAAAACTTTCCCACCATGTTTGTGTAGCAGGCTACTAAATTTGGCCCATCTCCCAGTTTTCAGTGACTCTAGTCAGGAGTCAATGAACTGCCAACAACCTGTTTCCTGTCCATTATCACCCCCTGTCCATTCTTCTGAGAAAATCACTGATAGTTTTGGTAAACATCGTGAGTGATATTTTGGATGTCTTTGTCCCACTCCCATGAAACATCACTGATAGTTTGGGCAAACATCTTAAGTGATATTTTATGTTTCTTTGTCCCATTAACACTTGTTGCTTCCAAGATCTGTTGGAAGAGGCATAACAACTTCTTTAACTTGTTCTTTATACTGGTTGGCTAACCAATGTAGTGCTGTGGTTGAGGGGCTCCTGCTCAGACCTCCCTGCAGAGACAAACTGGCTCCTGAGAGCTATGTAAGTTCTTGTTTAGGGTGGGGGAAGTGGATAGAAATAGGAACTGTCAATCTTCTGAACACCAACATGGGAATGTTGTGAGAGAGAATTTCTTTGTTCTGGGGTAACGACCTCACACCCTCTCTAAGACTCGAGTAAAGAAATTGGGAAATTAAAAAGCCTGACTCTCAACTGGACTTCACCACTCATCTGCTGACTGCTCCAGCTGCAGTGCCTGCTACTTTGAGTGTGCATTTGTCCTTGAGAGACACCATTTCTTGAAACTGTGTGATCTCCCAATCACCCATGTAAGAGTCACAACTTTTATTTCTAAGTTGCTTCCTACGCTAGACCCTGTAGCTATGAGCTCATTGAGACATAGCAGTACTGCAATCATGTCGATGGGGTTATTTTAGACCTCGTAATTAAAGTGTAGCTGTATTTAATTCTTAACTGTTCTGTAACTGCAATAGAATGGTGATATACATGTCGTCTGATCAGGTTAAAGTTTATTGCACACACTTAAGTCTAACAAATGCGGTGCTGTGTGTCCTCCACTGTACTTGATTTTATGTAAATTATTGTCTGGCCAGACTAGTTATTGTATGACTTTAAAGGGGTCATGTTCGCCCGCTTTATTTGTAATGTGGCAAGAAGGGACTAACTTCTGTGATGGCTAGCTTTACAAACAAGATTGTTACCAGTTTAGAATCGATGCGAGTACTGCATTCTAATGTTGTATTTTGTATTCATGTTATCCCCGCTGGGCTATGTTACATAATACTCTTATTTATGTTGTTAAGGCAAGTAACTATCTTGTTAATTATTTAGCCCCATGCTAGGTGTAAGCGTATGCTCCTTTGTAAATATTTTATGTTGCCTTATTGCACAGGTGGGAAGAGTTGTTGATCACTGGTACCCCATGCCCCTTATCTGCAATACATTGTCTGTTATTAAGTACGACATGCATATGCCCCCTAGGCATTAAGTCCCTGAGGGGCAAGGGATTGCTCTAGTCCTTATGCGGTACTAGCCGTCATTTGCGTTTATTCATCGTTTATGTTTATTCGATTTGTTACTACTTCTGTAAATACTTAACTGTTGCGTATTGGGTATGTTGCATGCTCAGAACTCCAGTCAGTTGGGGGCTGAGCCGTACTGATATTTTAGTCCGTCTCCATTGGATATGGCTGGGGGTATAGGCACTCGGGTCTGTTACTAGATTGTCTCTGTGAAACCTGTGGGCCCTAAACATAGTCATGTATATCATCCAATTAAGTTGTAAAGTGACACTTAAAGTATATTCCCCCTTGCTTTTGAGATTGAGGCAATTGGTCCCTAGGGAGTTAGTGGGTGCAAGGGTAAACCTCTCCCTGTGTGTGATCATACAAATTCATGTTGCATCAATCATATTGTATTGGCAATGCGTTATTTATTGCCCCTGTCACTCTTTTTATTCATTCCTTATTATTCACTATTATTTCAAGTAGCATTAGTAATTCCTTATAAAATGAGGTTGTACATTGTATGTTAGACCACTCATCTGCTGACTGCTCCAGCTGCAGTGCCTGCTACTTTGAGTGTGCATTTGTCCTTGAGAGACACCATTTCTTGAAACTGTGTGATCTCCCAATCACCCAGGTTTGGTGGCTATTGGCCACGTCGCCGCCCTTGGGTAGTGAAACGGGTAACTGAGGACTGGGGGTCGTGAGACTGGTACCCAGGAGTTAGATGCTGGCACTGTAGGGTCCCTCGAGGCTGGACGGGCTAGGGCGCCTCCACAATTGACTGACGCTGGAAGGTCAGAGGTAGTCGCCTTGGGGTCTGACAGACCACTGTGGGGTACCGCGCCACATCGAGGAGGGGTCCACCTAAGTCAACGCTACTGGAGGGTAGTTACCATATAGTTGCTGGAAATGAGCTGGTTGACACTTATTATGTTATGATTGTATTATTGTTGCCCATGTTGCCAATGTTTTTTCTAATTTAATTGTGATATTGTATTCACGTACAATACCTGTATTGCTCTCAGTAATAGACGCCACTGAGGAATAAGGGCCAAGGATCAGGGCCAAATTGTATAATATATGCTGATGATACATGTTCAACCTCTAGAATGGTTTTTTTGTCTTTATTACTGCACCATTGGTTTCGGTAGTGCTTAACTCATGTACTCCGCTTATAGCATTCGATTGTCAGGATAGAACCGACAACCCGCATCCTGCTCACTGGTAGAATGAGTGCCCCGTACCCAGCTGCTACCAGGTTGTAGGTGCCTGTCTAGCAGCGTTATATTTGGTTTTAATAGAATAGTCCCTTGTAAGGACCAAAGTTTGACAGCTAGAACAGCTGAAGTGGGTCAAGGAATTTTCTATATTTTTTTCAATTAATGAAGAGCAGCCTATCCATCAAGGCCAGGCAGTTAAGAAGCAGGAAAGGCTGACATAGATAATTAATTATTCATTAGTAAGTACAAGCATGCAAATGGTTTTAACTTTTCAGCCAATGAAGAGTATCCCTAGGTTGTTTGGTGTATTTTATTGGTCTTTTGAACAAGTGACCCTCATTTGAGGCAATGATATTATGGGATAGAGTTACTAGGGAAGATTCTAGGGTGGTTCCGGCAGTTGATTCTTGACCTTTCTTTGGAAATCTCCCGACATTATGACTGATCTCATATGGTAGAATGTTGGAAAGGCACATTTTTTTTTGTCTTAAGTAGTGCAGTATTGGTTGATTAAATTTCCTAGTGTAGACTGCAGTTACTGCCAAAGGTCCGATAAATCATTCTGATTGTAAAAGACCAAAACTTGCAGTAATTACTGTGATTTCACTTGACTTGATTTTCAAATTGTTTGACTAGTATAATTATGCATATATCATGATGAAGTTATGTTATTCTCTGCATGTTAGAGTACTAAAGTCTACCATCACTGATGCTTTAACACATTCAGCCCCACTAAAAAATGAAGCACCAGTCTAATCAAAGTAAACTAGGAGTTATAAAACAATGCAGCAACGGACCAAAACAGTCTGCTGCTAGATGGTTTGAACGCAGTAATAGATTGGGACAAGATGTGCAAACACTGAGGACGAAACTTGACCAAAAGTTGCATTTTGTCCGAAAGTGCAAGAAGCAAGGTGCGAGACTAGGCAAGCAAAAAGAAGACTTGTCCCATCTCAGAAAAGTAAACCAGCAACTCAAGCTTAAGCGTGGTCATGCAGCCCTTTTGGCTGAAAAGGAAAAGAGGGCTGCACATGTGACTGAGGTTGAGTTGCTGAGTAAGCAAAAGATCAAAAATCGAGGAGCGGCTTCAGGCCTTCCTCAGGTCCCAAGAGGTAGTGACCTTCCAGGGGGGCATACATGTGGATGTTGTGAGAGCATTGTATATGGATTTAATGGGTATGAATGTTGGTTCAAGGAATTGTGAGAGTGTGGTGAGGTGTGTGATGAGTAAATTAGCCAGAAATATTAAGCTTAGGAGGCTGCCAAAGGCTACATTTGCTCAAACCATGATTATTGAGGGCCGAGCCCTAGCACAACAACAAATTGTGGACAAAATGCTGTCCCCTGTGGGTGAATCTATTACATTTGTACAGATGGTGCCACCAAGTGGGGATACAAGTATGGCACTTTTGATGTTGTGCTTGAGGATGGTACAAGCCTCACTATTGGACTAAGGGATATGGTGGGTGGAGGGGCAGAAGAAACCTTGCGACCCTTGAGAATATCCTTAAGGATGCTGTCAATGTTAAGGGTTCTGGGCAAGACTGTTTCAACAGCTTAATTGCCCGGAATCCTTACAAACACATTTTTTTTTAAACCCTTTGTAAAAGTGGTAGGTCTCGTAAGCATATATTTGGGAATATGAAGTAAACAAAACAACAAAATCTCTGGACATTTAAAAATGGCGGCGCCCATTATAGAATTATTTCTTCAAGTAGACCACAAAATTAGGGCTAGGGGCATTCATTTTAGGTGTTTATTAGTTGTATGAGCTGCCTATACCCTTTCAAAAGAACACTATGGCCCATACAGGGCAAATATCAAGAAACATTAAGTCAGAATGTGCCCATACAACAACTGCTTCCAAGGCTTAAGCCAGCGACCCATCCAGCTGTCGTTTGGACGGCATGTCCCACCAAAAAAAAAAAAAAATCGAAGAAATCAAATAATATGACAATATTTTGTGGACAAAAAAGTTATCGTAAAAGTAACCACTAAATAAATTTTACTTTTCTATCCCAACGAACACAAATGGTTGTGTGAATTACGGTTGTCAAGAAATACTGGTATAGTGGGAAATTTTCGTGAGGCTGATTTTTCGCGATTCCGCCCACGCCGCTACCAGTACACCACAACAAGGGAGCTTCATCAGCCCTGTGCTCTACATTCTTTATGAAGGGGACATCCTGCAACCACCCAACTACTACCTCAAAATTTTGCAGTATGCAGACGACATCGCCATTTGCAGCAGCCACAACACAGCCATAGATGCAGAAAAAAGCCTACAACTGTACATCAACAGACTTTAGCAATGGCGCAATGACTGAAGGACGGAATTCAACCCAGTCAAATCAAAGATACTTTATATTGCCAAATGTAATAGACCGGGAAGACCCCCTCACCTCATCCTTAACAAAACAGTCACTCCGGTTGTTCCCCGTGTATACTTTCTTGGACTCCAAATCGACCAATGCCTCACTCTTAAACACCACCACCAACAAATCCACAAAAAAGTCAAACAACGAGTTAACTTTCTCTACATGATCACAAGAACCAAAGACAAAGTGGGGGCTTCGTCAGCAACCACCATGAAAATCTACAAACCAATGGTCAGACCACTGTTCCTGCTATCGCTTACATCACAAACGACGATGCCGAAAAACTAGAGGCCACTCAACGACCGTGTTTACAGTATTGCGTATCACCTCCCGAGAGAAGCCAGATCCCATGTTGTCCAAACCGCAGCCAACATCCTGTCGGTCCACGAAAGATTACACACACTGCCAGATGAATTCCTCGACAAGGTCCAGCAACCCACCCATTATTTGCACCAGTTAACAATCAACCAACTACAACAACCTCGATTCTTCATCGACAACTCACCCCTCACCTGCCAAGACCTGGGCACCTTCCTCACCATATAAGGTCTTCTTACGAGAAAACGGCTATCTTTCTCGTATATTCAGATTCCTCCACTTGAACAGCTTATCTTAACTAATTGTATACTTTAACGTGCAGGCAATGTGGTATTTCAAGGAAAAACCGTATTTTGAGATTTGTGCTCGTAAGTGTAGCGGGGTGGTGATTCAGGGCTGAGTGCCAGAGTTTGCAGGCTTCCGGTTCACAAGGTCGGCTTTGTTCCCCCGAGTGGGGAGTTGCGAGGTTCGTCCAGACAGTGAGGTGGCGGGGTTAGTTTGCTTACATAATACGGGACAGAATACTTGACCATCTTGTGATTAGACCTTTGTGTATGTCAATCTAGCTTGAGGTGCCGTAATTGGTCAGTTTGCTTGCATAGGACTTTACACAGTAATTTGTTTTGTGTGGGATTTTACACAATAACAGTATGCTTTATAATGCCATGTACGGCGTGATTTTATTCAGCAGTTTAGGGTGTACTTGTACACTGTTACTAGGCAGAATCTATGCTGAATTTTTATCCATCTGGTGATGGGCGATTTTTAGGGACTTATTTTTGACTTATTAGTAGAGCGGTTTGCGCTGCGTAGTATTTACGCTGCTGACTCTCAGCTGCGTTGCGTATGTTCAGCTGCTGAGCTGCGTCGAATTTATCTTCCAC
The DNA here is from genome assembly GCA_021234535.1 of Stichopus chloronotus. Classification (NCBI taxonomy): domain Eukaryota; kingdom Metazoa; phylum Echinodermata; class Holothuroidea; order Aspidochirotida; family Stichopodidae; genus Stichopus; species Stichopus chloronotus. The sequence continues at coordinate 6,613,113 of CM037836.1, forward strand.
GCTGCTGAGTTTCAGCTGCGCTGGGTGTAGCTGCTGAGTCCCAGCCGCGCTGCACTTTAGCTGCTAAGCTTTGGCTTCTCGCTTTCAGCTGCACTGCGTTTCAGTCGCTGAGGTTTAGTGGCAATGCCTGACACTACATTGTACTGTTCACGCCGCGTAGTTTGGTTAGCTGCGATAGCATATTATGAGTGTTAGCTTACTGCACTTGCTGTTTATCAATTTGTTGAATTATTTTATCACCTCATTTGCTTGGTATTGCAACAGTGGTGATGTCTTCAATTATATTTTCTAAACCTAACATGCGCTGTTAGTGTACTCATTTATTTTCATCGTGTCATCCAGCCCCTACCTCTCCAGGCTCTCGCCCTTCCCCCTACACTTACACTACCAGACATTTGTACCTCTGTGAAGTAAAGTTAGACTCTATCACAGAGCTCTACAAGCAGTGTCATTTAATTCTTACTCAGTTATGATTACTCAGACAACATGTCACCCAATTTTGTTTGTCAAACATGTGGCAAAGCTCTTAGTTGCCAGAACTAAGTCTTTGGATTGGCACCATCTCACTATCCATATGCGTAGTATTCCAATGAACACATATTACTATTGTATCTTACCAACCCCTTTAAACCCTTGTGACACTGAGGTGAGAGAGGTCACCATTGGTATGTCCATTCACGAGCTGAGCCTCCTGCTGAGAGATTCCTTATTTTACACTGTGATTAACCATACTTGTATCATATAGACAGTTGATATTCAGTGCTGGTCCTGTACATATTATATTCAATGAATGATAGAAACACCCAGGGCAAACATACTGGAAATTGTGATATTTCATACTTCAACAATTACTGTCAGATCGTAGCATATTACATTTAGACAAGTACCCCCTCCTTCAGCGGATAACCTGTATCTGACCTGTCCTATATATGTATCACTTTGTATTGTATTATTTTGCTGTATAAAAGTGACCTGTTTTTTTAAATGAAGGAGAGGTGGTGGCAGGACTTCAGATAATACACACTGACCACGGTACACCTTGCGTTCTCTTTTATTTGAGTCTCTTGTACTACTACCACTACTTCTTAACGGGACATTACAGAAATATGTTGTGAGTCTTTATTGGAAGTGTTCAAGTCTGTTCATAAGGTGGTGTGTGAATGCTGTGAGACAGCTTTTGAAACGAGCAACAATTTGTCCGACCATGTCACAAGCCAGGACCATTGAGCCTGTTTGAAGACAGCCCAGGCCCAGAGAAGAAAAGTGAAACGATGGCAGGAGATGCCCCGCGATTACTTCACCCATCACTGTTGGATGTTGACAGAAGCAATTTCTGCCCAAGTCATTTCCAAGGGGTATGCTGATGGTACCCAGGGCACTGGGGCCTATGTAACAGGTGAACAAATGGACGAGAATGCCTTCGAGTGACGATTTCAGTTCAATACTAGAGGTGGCAATACTAGAGGGGATTGCATCAGTGAGTGTGGACTCTGGTCTAAATGACGTACTGCCCCCCTCCCCCAAGAAACTTTGGACTGGCAGCCTAAAGGAGGCCATTTCCTTACCAAACAAAATAAGCTGATTGCAGCAGCCATAGGTCACATCTAAACCACATCTAAACCAAGCAGTGGCTCAGTTAACAGCCACTCTGACTCAGTTGACAGATGAGGTAAAGCGCCTGGCTGCTGATAGCATGCAAGGTTTTCAGAAAACCAATCTAATATTCCTGAACTGAATAACACTTTGTATGAGGGACTTAAGACTTTTAGTAAAAGCAATGCAAGAACTTCTAACGAAGAGATGACGTCGACAAGGACAAGGCTCTTGAAAATCTGCTTGGTCCAAAGCGTGCCGAGCACGGAGGAAGTTTTCTAGGGTGTGCGCTTTGCCGAGAGGAATGGCGAGTATTTTACATGAATTGAACTGAAGACAGTTGCCACACCATGATAGTGTAGTATTTTACCTGTGGACTGTATTTCATCTCCATCATTTACCTTTTCGTTTCATGCATGGAACTAGAAATACCGAACTAACAGAACAAGTTTTACTTGACTTTTGCATGTATTTGGACACTGCATATATTATTGGCTGACCCTATTTAATCACCTACAATGGAATATCCATGATTGTGTTTTTATAATGTCTTCACAAGGACATGAAGCTCAAATGGGGGATATTGTTGGGTTGTCAATAAGGATAAATGTGACATTTTTGGGGTTTAGGTCTCCATGTTCATGTTAGGACCTCCATGTTCTTTTATTGGTACTAATTAATGTACTCCTAGAGATGAATGTTAATTGTTTTGTACTCTACTTTTATCCTTCACTGTATAGCCTGCTTGGGATGAACTGACCCACTGTACTGTAAAAGAAACATACTTGTAAAGGAAAGGAAGACCGATGGATGACTCACTGCATTAAGGCGACAGAATGGATGGAGGGTCGGCTGGTGGAAAGACGGACGAGCCTACTTCTGTCAGGGCCCCACAAATGGACAGATCTGGAGCTGTGTACCTGCTCCCAAAGAAGAAAAAGTTGAAGCAGTTTTCCGGACTCCCTGACACACATGTGGCCAACTTTATCGAAGATGTGATGGCTGCACTAAAAAACTACGGAAACTTGAGGGTGAGGATGCAGTGAACTTCATTCTGGCCCATTTGGAAGGGTCCAACCATCAGGAAATCCGTCACAGACCTACCAGTCTGCTGAAGGAACCAGAGAAAATCCTTGCACTGCTCCAGGAGACATTTGGCGAGAGGAAGAGCTTAGGTGGACTCATGAGGGAGATCTGCAATAGAGGACAGAAAGATGAGTCTGTCGCTCAGTATGTCTTTGTGCTTATGAGCCTTGCTGATAAGTTAGCAAAAGTGGAAAATGCCCCGAATCTTGAGGTGACTCTTAAGGAACAGTTCAGGGAAGGATTGTCAGATGCAGTTCTTCGTTGGGAAGTAAAGAGGCTGATGAAGGAGGAGCAAGACGTGACCTTTATTTCCCTTCCAGACTGGGCCCTGGACGTGGCGGAGGAGGTCAATCCTCTTCATCAGCGGCGATCTTACCAGAAGGTTACAGTACACAGGACAGAGACCAATGACCTTACTGCCACACTGCAAACCCTGTCTACAGTTGTACAAGGCCAGACAGAAATTCCGCAGAAAAAGCAGAAAGGACAAGCAGATCTAGTTGAACGTGTTGAGAAGTTGGAACGGAGTCAGACTCATGCAGAGGGTAGCTACCAAAGTAGGCCCAGGAGGGAGGTTGAGTGCTACCAATGCCACCAGAAGGGAAACTACTCCAGGGAGAGTACAAGCCCGGCACAAGTTCCAGCACCTGCCATGTCAACCGTCAATGACAACCCGTCAAACTAGGCCAGCCCCGGCCCGAGAGCCAGGCCCTGGGCACTACACAACCAGTGAATGGATACAGAGGCTCGAGTTTGATTAACTCACTCCTTGGGAAGAGTCCCACCACAGTCGTAAAGATAGGAGGAACGTCTCTCCCAGCCATTGTTGACAGCAGATCCCTGGTAACGCTGATGACGGAAGAATCTTTCATTAAGTTATTCCCCCGTCGAGTCTACAGAAGATAAACTGATTGAGAGTGAGTGCTGCAAATCACAGAGTTTTTCCTTATCTGGGCTATTTTGAGTCAGATGTCGAGGTCTGTGGCCAGGACGTACCACCAACGTGGTATCCTTGTCAGCAATGCCCGGAAGGCAGTGCCCATCCTCGTAGGGATGAACGTAATCAAAGAGCTGCAAGAGGAGATATTAGTTAAACAACTTTTGTTAAATAAGAATGATGACCAACCAACCCTTCTAGGGTCAGTAGAAAATAAAAGAATAGGTTCTCTCCAATATTTATAGGACTGAGGTCAAAGTGCACTCATTACCAGGGATAGGGAGATCCATCTTCTCATGTAGGTAGGGTGATACCAGAATGCCATCCAAGCATGTCTGGGCTTGTGCAATCATTCAAAATTTCCACTGGGACCAGGTTATATAACTGTTGTTTGCTCAGATGCCAAGTAACAAGAGAAAACAGTAGGAAGGATGGAGAGTAACTGAGGCAGAAGAAATTTACACTGCGTCAGGAGAGGAGTACAATAATATAAGGTGTGGCAAAATATTACTTCTTATGTTAGAAAAGCGAATAGTAAATCCCATTATTTCTGTTGGAATTACGTGTCATATGTCTTTGGTATTGTCTTGTAAATATTTATATTGTATCTGTGGAGGAAACTATATCCTGGGATCAAACCATCCAACAATGTCCTCGTGAAATTTATTATGACCTTGCTTGAGACAATTCTTGGTGTTGCCAAGTGTAACTAGCTACACACCAGGTGGTTCAAGGCTTTGTTCGAGTTGCTGGAAGAAATAAGGTCCAGTTTCTGGCATTGTCGGCAAGGGCTGTGGATGTGACTGGTCCTGTCTGCCACGGGGGGACAAGAAGTGATTTTAGAGCTGATTGACACCGCTCCTGGAGGGCTTACTATCTGTGCGACCCCTACCTTTGCTCCCAGGGGGAAATTGAGCATCCAGGTGATGAATCTGAAGAAACAGGAAGTGTGGCTAAACCCCAGAACCCCATTAGGTAAACTGCAGATGGTCAATGCTGTGGAGGATGGGAGTGTCATCTTTGGCCAGATTGCTTCCACCGACCAAACTTCATGTGAAGATCCCTGAACGACCAACCTTCTGCAAACACGGAACCTGTTTGGATCTGATGTCACTGATGAACAGTTACAGCAGGTAAAACGGTTAATTACTGATAATGCAGATGTCTTTGGTTCATCAGATTCAGACCTGGGGTTCACCAACAATAAACTTATTGAATCATCCCAGTGTTAACTGTTCTCTACATTTTCACCGAATCCATAGATCATAGCAGTGTTGACTGTTCCCTATATTTTCTCAGAATCAGTATATCACTACTGTCAACAAGTTGCTAGTGTTTTTGTAAAGGTCAGATGTACCGATGAGATTGTTATGTATTTTAACGAAAGTACAAATCTGCTTATGTTTCTTATTGAATCATCAGTAGGATTTAGTGTGTGTACAAAAATGTCCATAACATTCTAATGTAATGTGTGTTGTTTTCATACTTTGATGTAACCAAGCACTGGCAAGTTAAGACTATATTTGCACAACTTTTTTATGTTTTGCATTATTTTCCAATGGGAAGTTAAATAACTTATGGAGGCTCCTTTTTTTTTTTTTTTAATAAAGGTGCATGGATGCAACCCCAACATTAGATTTGATTGGACTGGATTGGACTGGATTGGATTAGATGAGATGAAATGAGATTAGAAGATGGTTTCCTCTCCAAACTAAGACAAATAGCCTAGGCAGTAAAATGGCCAAACCGACTGACTCCACTGAAACCAATTGTTAGACTGGTACTGAAGTAGTGGGGAAATATATCATTTATACTGCTGGATGGATCTCCTGTATTTTTTTGTATCTCATCATCTTCTTAGTGAATGTGACAGTATTAACAATGAACACTCAAGTTCAAGAGACATTAAGCAGTGGTTGGACAGGGACCCACTATTTACCCACTATTAACCCACTATTAACTCATGTGGCAGAGCTCTGAATCTTTGGACCACCTATGTATTTAATATCAATATTGGCATTTGGTTGCCATGTGTGCTCCCCCTGTAATAAGGAGGATGAAACTTTGGCCAGGGGTCAGAGGTGGCCACTAATGGTCCTATGGAGGGGACTCTGAATTCCTCTCCTTCATAGGGCATGAGTCCTATCCCTGGCTAATGGGTGGTAACCATGGCAATTCATACACATATTTGTTACCCTCAATGTTGGGAAAATTACAAAAGAAAACAGGTGCTGACAATTCCTAAAGTATTTCGGTGTCGGGCGTGCAGTGGACAGGATTCGAGTAATGAAATTGGCAGAGACCAAATAAATAGCAATATACGTATCACCATTGGAATATGAATTATCTTTACAGTGTTTGTCCGATATGCGGGATTAAACAGTTGGTGAGTTGATGTTAATCATTCATTCATAAGATGTCTTAGAGACATGTTAATTTTGCATATAGTCCTAAGGCCACCGAAATTTATTGCTTGATTCTAGGTTAAGGTAGTGGGAGTGAGGTGTCTGTTTAGAAGGGAAACAAGTTGATGAAAAATAACAAAGCACCTCCAACTTTAAAAGTTTTAAATCCACGTAGAATCTTTGTAAATGACGCCAAGGTCAGAGTTCATTTACTCTCCCGGGCGGCGCAGTGAGTCTATTAATTAGATAAGGCCATACCAAAATGTCATGCCATACAGCTGTTTATTGTCTAATGGGGAAATCCATCAAACAAGGACAAACTAGGAGTGACCACACCAGGAAGGAGAGGAGAGAAAGTAGACCAGAAGAAAAACACAGCATGGTGTAAAGAAGCCACCTAGCCAGCAAGGCAAAAAATTTGGTCTAAGAGTAAGACAACTAATAAGAACATTTTTTAAGAAGAAATCTGTTTTTGAGGAAGATCTTAGTATTTTTAATTTTAAGGAGTTTGTTAAAAGTTATTACTCCAAGGAGCCTTATACCTGTGTGTAGTTTTGGAGGATATTTAGTAATGTGATACTCACATTACGCTGCTCAAAATAAAATAACCAGAAAGAACAAAAAATTCACTTGCGTCTTCTAATTATTTACTACCTCTGGGATAAAAGGTTTTGATGGCGAACAGGCCCGCAGTTTGGCCTATCGATCAGTGTCATCATGCAGTTTGACATCTTTGAACGTTCTTATCGACACTCGGAGAATAAGAATTAGGCAATGTGTTTATCAGTTTGTTACTGTGATGTGTATTTAACTGTTCTATATCTTTGCTGGTAAACATGATGTTTGGCACATGGTTTATATCCTGTGATGATTTCAAGTTGCACGATTATGGGATCGTGGGTTATTACATGTAGTACTATGTTGGTGTTATGTCTGTGAGTGCTAGGTTGTCATGTGGACATATTGTTGTGTACTGTATACTGAGTATATTCAGGATTTTAAAGGAGGTCTGTTCACCCTGATATCGTATTCATTGTACAGTTCCTGAGTCACTGCTGGGCAGCATGATACATGGGGTAGCATAGGACAGATTTACTTTCATCACAACATGAGTTTGGATATTGACTAGTGACTGTTATCATAATGTTGCTTGAAAGAAACTGCTTAATTGTGTGGTACAACAAACCTGAAACTGCAACTCATGTCATAATTTTTGGTAGGACAACTTGATTTTGAAAAGGAAAACCTCATTGTGCAAATTAGTTGTCCCTTGAACAACCAGATGAAAATGCTCAAACTTCAACACTGTGGCTACACATAGAGAGCTACTGGCTGTAGTAGTTTTCATCATTTTCATCACTTTCTACTTGGACCAAAATTAATAGTACAGACTGATCACAGTATGCTGTGCTGGCTTATGTCATTTAAGGAGACCACAGACCAAACAGCCAGGTGGCTAAAACTTTTGTTGCATTTTAACTGTGAGATAGAACACAGAGCTGGTAAAAAAAGCAGGCAAATGCTGACACCTCATCAAGACTTCCTTGTAATCCAGATGTATGTGATTGTTGCAGCTGTGATACTGTATTAATGGAACTTCCCTTTGGTGGATAGGTTGAGTAAAGTGACGGAGGAAACGTCAGTCTTGCAGAAAGTGGCCCTTACTTAAAATCAAACTGGATTAATGAAGAAGGGGCCTGTGTCAGGACATTTTTTTTTATTTCTTATAGAAGAAACAGCCCTTGTGATACAATTACTAAACACATTCCCTTCAGATGATCACATAAGACACATTAACACTTTAACACTGAACAGGTTAAAGTCAGATCGTTAAGCAGAAGAGCCTGTCCCTGAAATGGCAGAAAATGATCAATATTTCCAAACTCTCTCGAGAAAGCCTCCCTAAAAGAGCAAGATTTGTTGCCATGCCTGTAAGGATCCTCCACTTCAGGAAAGTCTAACACAATTTGAGACGAAGGAAACCTTTTGGAGGGAGCAAGATTTTCGTTCCATACTACAGTACCATATAAGCTTCACCCACCTTTGTGGGTTGACGTACAGTAAAAACTGACACCCTACATTTAAAATTCAACTCAGAATATTTTTACCATAACTAAGACTGCAACTTAAATTTGTTAATGTCTACGGAGTTGCCAGTGCTCTTGGCAAAGTAGGTTGGAGTGCAGTTGTTGTGTCCACACAGGTAAGTGAGAAGTGGGATACCTATTGTTTACTTTAGCCGAATCGGACTGGTCAATGAAGGAATGTTTAATACAAGTATGAATACTTGTCGAATTGTGGAAGTAACAGCAAGAAACAATATGATGCAAATGTATGCACAAAATGTCAATATGAGCAAACCAACCACATTATCACTCACCATACACAAACATACACTATTACAGACGCCATGCATAGAATGCAGAAACACACACATACTATAAACTACAGAACATAAACTACAGAACAGCATTCACATGTTGCCCTTAGCATTTAGTAAATGACAACAGATTTGAAAAGACACAGGAAAGACAGATGGTTTGTGAAGCAAGGAATTTGTTACAAGACTGTGTGTGCAGACTATCACACCCTTATAATTGACAATTCAAAGTATCCCTACCACCATTTACGATAAAATCAGAGATGGCAGCCACTTAACGGAACCTCAAGGAGGTCTAATTGCACTCAATTGACCAATTGACATGTTCTGGCAGTCATGAGGGTAGTTAAACATATAACGAAGACCACTGGTCTCACTCTGCTATGGAGGTATTAAAACAGACAGCCCCCAATCTCTACAGTTGCCAAACTATTCAAAAGTGGTACTATTAAGCATGCAGTATTTCTGTAAAAACCTGACTGAAAAGAGAGACAAGACTTTTGACTGCAAAACTACAAGCAAGCATCTACTGTGGTACCCTGCAATGTAAGTCATCTCATTGTCTCTCTCGTTGTCAAAAGCGAGACATTTTCCTAACCACTTGAAAGAAATGACTAAGGCTCCTTCAAAGACGATAATTACTTGACAATCTAATACTGAAACTCAAAGTAGACATTTCACAATTGATGCAACCATACATGGATTCACCACCAAAAGTTGTGTACGGTCAGTACTACTTGATGGAGATGGATGCAAATTCAGACTTTGATTTAAGCTTACTGTAAAGTACTAACAAGCTCTGGTACATCCCAATATCTGCAAACACAACACTCTGTGTGACATGAACTGCAAATTGGATCACTAAACTGTATCTGAAAAGCAGTTTGTATGCATTTTTACCAAGGAGCAAATGCAATTGTGCATACAGTAATGTACAGTGTTGAATAACTGAACCCTGTTCTAGAATAAGGTGAAACTGAAAATTAACTGTACATTTTCACTTAGAGAAATTTTTTTTTTTGAAAATCATAACACATGAACCTTGGAAAAATCAAACAATTTCCCAATCTTTCCCAAGCCTGACCCCCCTCTCTCCTGCATATCTACATCAGCTAGAGGAATAAGGCATCCAAGTAAATTGCATCAATATTGCACAGTTATGCTAGTATTGCACAAAGTGTTAAGATGAAAGATTTCGTTGAAGATTTCCAACATCTTGCCTGTGTTATCTCGCATCCACCTCGGTGACGTTCTCTGCCATGATGGCCAATATTTCCAGCTGCCTCTCAACTTCCTGTTGATTGCCATTGTTATGGATCACTACGTCCCACGGTGAATACTCATCGAGACCACATTCCGAAGGAGCGTCATCAATGCCTGAGAAGAGACAGAACGTGCAAGAAATTCGGGGTTCAAAGGACAACCTCGTCACAACCTGTCATCTCGATGCAGATTTGGGGCAATCACATCAGCATGTAATCCATTAGCATACATTTAACTTCAGATATTGCAACTACAATTATGATTGTAATAGATAAAATACAGGTAACTGATTACAGTTACAATTACATTGCAATGTACTCATGATTTTTCTTACATCCTCTTTGCATATCTGTAAGTACATAGATCTAGATGATGAACTTCACAAAGAAGACATGCAGCAGACAATTCTAGAAGTAAAGTGCTGTATTAATCTATCATACTAATACCCAATACACCTTATACGTATTTAGCAAACATATATCGCTGCAGTTTTCCCCTAGTGGTGTTTTTTTTTTTTCTTTTTGGAGGGGAAGCTTGCCAACCAAGTGAAAATTACTGCTCCCCCTGAAAAATATTGTCTCCCCCATAAAAACTTGGCATAGTTAAAAAAAAAGGGGTTGACAACAGGTTACTGCTTCTTCACAAAGGGTAAATGCAGTAGTTGTTTCTAAGTGGTACCACTTTGTATCCCAATTGTCAATCATTTCTGGAGGTGAGCTTGAATCCCTCCCCCGAGACCCCATGGGGGGGGGATGATCCCTTAGGGATCGGTGTGTATGCGTGGCTGCATTCCTCTCTTGAAGTTGAAAATCTGTGGAGAACTCTGTAAAGACTCACTATTCATAAGCCTGGCAAAAGCAACATACAAGTAACATAAATACATCATGTATACAATAAAGCACCAAATGTAAAGTACCAATAACTGCTACTAGGAGTAATATGTCTAGGCTCAATGCTAGTAAAAGCTTTTATCAGTGATGCTATTGATTTAATTTATTTTACATTATATGTGGCATTTGATCAGGTTGAATACTATTAGTTGTAGTAAACTTGTGTTTAATATTAAGGTCAACCCCTTGTGTTACAAAAATGTGTTCAGGTTGAGAGTAGCTGAGTGACATGCGCAAGTAATAACAAATAATTCAGTAATAAAGAAATAAGTAAGAAAGAGTAAGTTAAAGAGGGAAAAAAAAGCAAACATTAAAGATGGCATTTCCACAGTACCATACATCAAATTTGGGTAGAGGGATTCTACTAGTGTATTGTATGGATCTGCTTACAACTACTCATTAATATGATTTTCCCAAGAAAAAGTGAAAATTCCTGTTTAAACTATTTGCTGGGTACAGTAGGCAAAATTTGGCAAAACATTTGCCCACCCTAAAGAAAATATGGAATTTCTTTTTACAGGAATTGTCTAAGTGCAAATAAAATTGTAGCACCTTTTAAACAAATCAGTCAACACAACTGGCTGAATTTTTGTCATTGAGCATAGCATTGTCAAGATTGGTAGACCTACAGGAATTCCTTGAATTATTGTGTTCAATAAACAAGTTTCAATGGTTTATGTGACTCTTTGCAGAAGTTGAATTTTTTTAAATGAGGGTTTCTCAGAGGTCTGGGCAGGTTTAAGTCACAATGTGCACGAGGCCCCCCCCAGTACTTGCTTGACAGTTTCATGTTGATGATCTAAAGATTTTCATACTTGATGGTAGTATGCAAGATGGAGTGTTTGGATCTGTATAACGTGCGCAGGGCTCCCAGCACATGCTTGGGGGGTTTCCCTGCTGATATTAAGCAAGGTCTGAATATTCAGAATATGACATGGGTAGCTATACTTTGTGTTTGAACTTTGACAGAGGATGGGAGCTTGGAAAATTTAAGTACGACAGTTCTGTCTCTCACCTTTGGTTGGAACCAGCCCTCTCATTATTCTCACTTCTAAATCAGCTTCCACTCTGACAGTGACAGTCTGCTTCGGGTATTCCTTCTTAAAGTACTGGATGTCCGAAATTCTTCTTGCATCACTAATGATCCAAACATCCTGGTGTCTCTCTGCCTCTCTGGTGGCTAACCGGCAGAAATAACCTTTGTCTTTCTTGCGAATGTCTTCCCCCCATTTTATCATGGCTGCCCTATGCTGTTCCTTGTACTCTGTGGGGTCCAGCAGGCGACTGAAGTCCAAGTTGTTGTCCTTAAACAAAAATAATACAATAACTGCAAGAAAAGAAATCCAGCACTAGAAGACAGGGAACTGGGTGAACTGAGTGGGTACCTACATGGACTGGGGTAGGCCTGCAATCACAACAGACAGTGTAGCAGACTCTTCAAGTTCCATAAAACAACAATCACTGAACCAGTCACACAGATGACAAGGAGACATCTTGAGACCAGCAGTTTGTATTCCCTTCTCTTTCATGATGAAGGATCATGATTAACGTGACACATCAAGATCAACTGCTTTATGGGAAAATCCCTGTTTTATTTTGTTGACTGCTATATTTGTAAATATAGTATGCCATACCAAATTGAACAACTTCAATTGGGTGGTGTCTCCACTTAATACCAGTATTTGATAATGATACTAATCAAATAACTAGGATACTCCAAGGTGTGTCTCTCAAACAACATGGACATAAACTATCCAGGATCAGCCTGATATCAAGCAATTTGATTGGCTGCACTTTCTTCTAAGCTCAGGAACGGTAACTCCATGTTTAGCTGCTGTGGGGATCAGCCACAGCCAAAGACTATCCATCTTTAACCTAGATAAGCAATCCTAATAGGAAGTCATGAAGTGAAGAACCCTAAGATTTATGTGTTATTGGCAAAATTGATAGGCAGTGGCCCTTGGATCCTGTGAGCAAGCATTTCCCCTGCATGCAAGTTTTGGGGTTGTCCAATAGAGGCATAAATTGGAGAACGTCCAGAAATGAATGTAATAAACCTCTCATTTTTTCTCGAGGCTGTCAAACAGAATTGCCTGGATGGTATCAGTCTACAGCAACATTGACCACCCCAGTAATGGACACTATCTAAACAAACTCTTAAAGGGGATCATTCAGCTGATATCTACAAGTCTGAGACGATTTTCAAGGGTACAAACACGTCATGCTTAAGCAATTATTATAATTAGTAAACTTTCACATTAAAAAGTTAATGAAAACTGCCAACTTATTTTTGACCCTGACTACCCTCTGTGTGCATACAAATAAGTGCCTGATCATGAATATTCATAAACTAAATCAAACCATTCATTACTTGCTAATGTCTCTTTGCTAGCGATCCTCTTAGTTTGGAAATTTGACAAGCATGGGAAAATTCAGTGAAGGTCATGAAACAGCCAACGTGCTGCTTCAATATGGGAAACTGAGATAGCTAGATTACAATCACCTTCAAAGTCATAAAACACAGCAAAGATCCCACTTTGGCATCGGCACACACGTGGCTCCACGGCCAAAATTCTCTCAAAACAGTCCTTTCGTACAGTTATTTTTCTTTAAATCTTTGCTCAAGTCTCTCATATATCCGATCTGCCATTCTTGGAAGCATTCTGTGTAAACCTAATTCTTCACTGAAATAAATACATACAGTATGTTCACCTTTCTAGTGTCCTTCTTATACTGTGCGGTATGTACAGTTACGTTGTCATCTAGACGTCAAACAAAGGAAACTTCAATTGTTGCAGCCGAATGTGATGGATATTTTACTGATTACAGAACACCAGTTGAAAGTCTTGCCAAAATACCAACTGAAAGTCTGCTGCACTGGTTAAGACAGAAGTGGCAGTGAAGGTGTACCGCGTAGACTGTTATGGTAATGCCCAATATTTAATTTCATAGTACAGTAAGTCACCATCTTGGCATTCCATGGCACTGGACCTCCAAAAACAAAACCAACTATGAGAAGTTTTGAGATCTTACTACCAGCTTCTCTGTGCAGAAATAGCTGAGTGACATGTAAATTTTGAAAGGTAACAATTTTCAAAATTTAGCATCATGTCATGGAACAGGGGCTTTTCTATGAGATACTCAAATGGAATGTTATAGCAAATGAAAGTCCTACATGGGGTCCTACAGACTACCAGCAGCCTGGAAAGGTTTTGACAGATCCCATGCTACAGTATTTACATGAACATTTCAAATTAGGATTTCAACATAACTAAATAATTAATTAACTGTCTGGATTGGTCGAAACTAAAATATTACAGTGAATGCGTGTGTACGCAAAAGGTTAAGCCTTACAGAGTTATTGAAAAGTTACAGATGTCTTTTAGTTGCACCATTCCAGTAACTTTGGGGGAATAAATTACAGCAGGTTTGTAGGGATCAAGTCTACAATATGATTTAAAATTCTTATAGTGCCTATCTTATAGCATCACATTCAATAATAAAGTATGCTCACATACTGTTTGATAGTTTTCATTCAACTTACATGCCAACAAGCGAATGGAATGGAAAATGAATATTCAGTGGCTTGAAACTGACACTGAAATAAAGTGATCAGGCTAATTATGGAAATTCCCAACAGATATTGACTCCCCCCACCCTGGACAGATATTGATCGAGGAGCTTCAACTTGAGTAATATCTTTCTACTACACCAGTAAGACATGTACAGTTGCATAAATTACGAAGGCAAGGTCAACTTCTAGAAGTGACAACTAAGAACTGTTAATTTTCGAATTTGATATTTACTGTTTTTATGACATTTCCAAACTCATCTAATTAATCGAAGCCCATAGCTTCGATTCTTGGATTTACTCAACCTGTTGTGTTTTCTTTTTTACCATTTTCATCTGCGTTGCTGCCTACAAATAGTTCTGTTATACGTTCTTGCGCACACACGTGAAATGCAGATTCACCGTGAATGTGAACAGTGACGCAGATATTTCTGTTGCTTTATTAAGTGCTAATCGCCATTTTAGCCTGCTTGCAAGACCCTTTGAATTTTATCAGTGTGTAACACCGAGTACCTTTAGACATTTTACCGACTTTCACTCAGGGAAAGTAGGGGATTTGATTGGATTGTTTCAAGTCGTTTCCACCTACCTAGAATCACTCTGTCCATGCTAGCTTCAAACTGGTACTGACAGTCAGCACAATTAGCCTGGTAGTCGTAGGTACTGTTGTAATATCGCATATTATGTATAAAGTACCACCACACCACAACAAGTGTTATCGTGGTCTTCCCTCTGTTCCCTTCACTACTTGAAGAAATAGTCCTATCTTTACGGACAGAATCGTTGCTGGCGGAGTATATTAGGCTTAGGTATTACTTCCTCTACAGTTTTAAACGAATTTGTAGGTTAATTTAAATGCAGGCATTACTTGGCATGTGTGAGTTTTCTTCCATGGTAGTGGTGTTTCGTGAGAGTTGTGGAGCCATGTATACATGGCTGTACGTGCATGCTGTTGTACCATCTAGTTCAGGCGTACTTGTGTTAGAGTTTATCGATCTCACTGCAGCTCGTAGCCTAAGCCATACGTGTTACAGGGCTGATCTGCAATCAGAGGTGCAGCCTTCATCTCCACAGTCCCAATGGGCTTTGATGTACTTGCCTGCAAGTTCAATTCTTCTAGTGTTATCCTTCTGGTTTTTCTATACACAGTCAATCCCTTTAACTACTGCAGAGCAGAAGGGGAGGTTTGTGATTTGGGGTCTGCTTTGGGAGGCAGCTACCAATAGTGGTTTCTACTAGCCAGACAACAGTCTCCACTGAAAATAAAGGAAACTATTGAAGGACCTGAAATGTGGTTCTTCTAAGCTCACATGAACAAAGAGACAAGGTCACACATTGGTGGGTAAATCAAACAGACGGTCACAATTATCCATACTGTCACTGGCAAGAAAAATCTAGTTCCACGTAGGGAATGGTAGTCCCCCATTGCTCCTTTAAAGGGAAATAGGGCGTTTAGAATATATCAACATGGCATACGAAGAAAATAGCTTTAATCATTATTAAACCATTCAGTCACCCCAATAAACACCTGCGAGACCTTCATCTCCTCAAAACATTATGCATGTGGTGAGTAACGGAAGATGCATCATTTGAATTTTGAAAAATTTGGGTGAACAAATTATTGTTGATCAACAAATAACTGAATTTCTATCTGTGAGAAACTTATCTCTTGAAAGGACGGCTACGGTCCTTCCTTATTTTGAATAATCTGTCATTCTACCTTTACAAACACTGGTTTCAAATCTATGGTTGTTTTCTGTCAAACAAACGCCTTATTTCCCTTTAAGGCAAAAAGACAGGGGATAGGATGACATGGATCAATGAATCAAATGACTATCCTAGAAAATACAATTATGTGGAAGGAACAAAGGAAAGTTCTGTTTAGATGAAAGGTGCTTTCAATAATGTAACATTCCAGGCAGGTGTTGGTAATGTGTGGTCAACTTGTATACCATACCATCTTGTGAACCATTTTACAGATTTGTCTGGTCCAAGATTCAAGGCTTTTGCCTTTGTATTTTCAAGCACATCAACTCTTTCTAGGGCTTACTTCATAGTTGATGATTGACTCAAGGAAACAGGAGTAGTTGTATCTTGAGAAAAAGAAATATGGAGGTGTTACTGATAACGTTGTCATGAATTTTAATAGTCTAGAATCTGTAGACAGATTGAGGTGGAAATTGGAATCCAAGGGATAGTTCATGGATCATGGATGTTGGCAAGACTAATGCAGTCTGTTATGTGGGCTATACCAATTAATCATGGGGGTACATGTCAGTGTTGAAGTTTCAGCAATTTCATCTGGTAGTCAAATGGAAAAAATATTGTGTAACATGAAGTTGTTCTTGTCTCAAAATTAAGTTGTCCTGCCAAAAATCCTGTCATGACTTTCAGTATACATTCCATGGTTGGTGTACCACTAACACCCTTGCATTACAGTGAGCTGTTCACAATTCGTCACTCTTCATCTCATGATGTTTCAGATATTGCAAGTACAATCTTAAAGGGAAATAGGGCGTTTAGAATACATCAACATGACATACAAAGAAAATAGCTTTAATCAGTGTTAAACCATTCAGTCTCACCAATAAAACATCATCAAAAGCTTCATCTCCTCAAAACATTATGCATGTGACGAGTAACGGAAGGTGCATCGTTCGAATTTTGAAAGTTTGGGTGAACAAATTATTGTTGAGCAACCACTAACTGAATTTCTAGCCGTGAGAAACTTTTTTCTTGAAAAGAAGGCTACTGTCATTCCTTATTTTGAATAATCTTTGATTCTAGGTCCACAAACATTGGTTTTAAAAATATGGTTGTTTCCTGTAAAACAAATGCACTATTTCCCTTTAATGTGACTTTGAGCACTGTAACCAAATTTGGTTGTCCCAAGGACAACCTTGTAATAAATTTGGTTGTCTCCTGTAGAGAATATGGGGAGGGGGAGGTCTCAGATGCCAGGACTACTACTAAACTTTATCGCTGCAAATACTGTACAGTAGTTCAACAAAGGTACAGTAACACCTTTTGATACAAGAACCATTACAATGACTGTATACAAAGTACTGTAGAGTACTAGAGAAAACTTACTTTGGCATACTGCTGTTTCAAAGGTCCTGAAAGCCGTAAAATTGTGCTTCTACTCCCTAACCTGTGGTGGAGAAGAGGAAACTTTGGGTTACGAGATGGCAAGAACAAGAAAGCCAAAAGTTTTTGTGATTCCTTGCCATAGATATACAGTAGTATTGTTACAATGAGAAATTTTCAAAAGTGATACCGGGAGGACTTTCCTAAAGTTGCAAAATGATATCACAACATCATAGGGGTTTAGCTTGCACAATCACACTCCAAAATAAATATGTGTAAAACTATGTATTGTGTACAGAAGTCACATTGTATGGCCTGAGTCTAAACTTAATCCTGACATGACACTAAATAGTTCATTTCAGTTTAAAACCACTTCAAGGTCTGATTTCTTGTTTCGATATGTGTAAATTTAGAGTGTGATTCAAATCTGTTCTAAGGAACATTTGTGTTTTCCCTCAAGTGTAGACAAAATCGTTTCAGTAGGACATCTAACCTCAGATTTATTACAGTAATATTGCTCACGGACAGTGTGACCTCCACCGGAAGTGCACTTTTAGCCGAATTGTGAGAACTTTTTCGGTGAACGTTGAAATCTATCCTCCGAGTTCCTCAGGCTGCTGAATATTTATATGCACTTATTCCTTCAGACTGTAATCATTTATTGAAAGGGCATGCACTAAAGATTGGAGTCCACAAGTTGCGCGAAAAATTGTCTTCTGGACAGGAAAAACATGGATTGTAGTACCCCTTATCCATCATAAAGGATTTTGAACGATAATTTTCTCTCTAATCCAAGAAATTTGATTGAAAATGGCAATGATGAGTTCATTATAAATATCTACACAATATATATTCAGGTGATAAACCTATTGCCGTTTTGGTACCACTTTTACCTCACTGAAATTCAGTTGATGAAAGATGAGAACTGTGTATCCTAACACAGTAAAGCAAGTGCGTATATAACTATAATACTATACTGTACAGTGCTTTCGTATTGGCTAGGCTGAAACTAATGTTAAGAACAGTAGCCAAGTTGGCAACATAGTGTTACACTTTTAAGTGAATGTAGGAACCGTAGGCCAGGCTATACTCAGTGTTAGCCTAATGAAACCTGTTTTATGCATGATCTGCACACCAGTTCCATCTGTATGCTGGGAAAAATTGTTATAAGTTTAGCTTCCTACCTCAAGCGATTAGGGATTGGAACAGTCAGTCTGTCAGTTTTGTAAGTTATGCTTTTATCAAAGCAGTTATGGCTTTGTCAGCCTCTCGACCCATGCATGTCGGGTTAATGTCCTTGTGTTTGTGTCACCGTAACAAAGAAGGTTTCATTTTGTCATAGCTCTTCCGACTGTGGTATAGGGCTTCATTGTCTAGGATAGGTCCACATGGAAGAGATCAGTGTCATAAGGAGAAACCAACGACAGTCAGGCCCGTATCCAGGGGGTTCAGACTAACCCCCCCCCACAAGATCTGGAGTTCCGCTCAGCCTATGATAGCAGGCCTACGTTAGCAAAAGAGTTTTAATTAGTTGGTCATGATTGTTGGGTAAAATGTTCCACTTGTAGTAAAATCGAACCCCCTCCCTGAAAAAGCTGCATACTGGCCTGCTGGATAACCTCATGGACATGCACGTGCCAACTTACTGTAGTCTTTTTTTTTTTAACATGCTAAGAAAATTCCAAGCAACAGTTGCTAAATTATAACAGTTTCAACCAGAATGCAGAAATGCATTGTGGTTTCGATGATCTATTTAAGAGAAATTTTTTCTGAATCTGATATAATAGCATAAGTATGTGTCACATTTGTCACATTTTCACAATTTGACCCCTGTTGACCCCAATGACCTTTGACCTTCACAAGAAACAACAGAGATGTACAGATATAGTGTTTTCAAGGTTTTCACAACTTGACCCCTGATGACCCCAAATGACCTTTGACCCCTACCCTAAACAATATGATTCTTCTTCTCAATATGGTACACCTACATACTAAATATGAGATCACTACAAGCTTCCTTTCTTGAGATATCGTGTTTTCAAGGTTTTCACAATTTGACATCTGTTGACTCCAAATGACCTTTGACCTTCACCAAAAACAATAGGATTCTTCTTGACAATATGGTACACCTACATACTAAATATGAGATCTGTCCAAGCTTCCCTTCTTGAGATGTCGTGTTTACAAGGTTTTCACATTTTGACCCCTGATGACCCCAAATGACCTTTGACC
The DNA here is from genome assembly GCA_021234535.1 of Stichopus chloronotus. Classification (NCBI taxonomy): domain Eukaryota; kingdom Metazoa; phylum Echinodermata; class Holothuroidea; order Aspidochirotida; family Stichopodidae; genus Stichopus; species Stichopus chloronotus. Next base: position 6,632,557 of record CM037836.1, read on the forward strand.
TCCACCAAAAACAATAGGGTTCTTCTTCTCAATATGGCACACCTACATACTAAATATGAGATCTGTCCAAGCTTCCCTTCTTGAGATATCGTGTTTACAAGGTTTTCACATTTTGACGCCTGTTGACCCCAAATGACCTTTGACCTCCACCAAAAACAATAGGGTTCTTCTTCTCAATATGGTACACCTACATTCCAAATATGAGATCTGTCCAAGCTTCCCTTCTTGAGATAATGTGTTTACAAGGTAGGGCGTCACGGACATACATACACACACACACATACTCACACACGCACGCACGCACATACACACATACATACACACACATATGCATGATTACAAAGGTTACGATTATCATCAAAACCAAAAAAGGTTCAACTAAATATGACCACGTAACTATGACCACAGACAAAAAATACTAGCAGGTACAGGTGTTTGAATTGGCAAAAAGAAATGTTCAGGCTTCAGATCCACCAATTTTGTGAAAACGAAAACAGAATGCACACGGCGTTGTGGTTTATTTTGAATCAGACATATTGCCTACATGGAGGATACATTGACCCTAAATGATCTTTGACCTCTACCAAAATGAATAGGTCTATTGCACTCAATAATGTGCATCTAACACTCAAATATCAGATCTGTCCACTCCAAGATTCTCTTCTTCAGATATTGTGTTTACAAGATTTCCGCATTTTGACCCTGTTGACTCCAAATGACCTTTGACCCTCACTAAAAACAATACTGACCTTACACTCAACATGGTGCACCAACATAACAAACAAGCCTACCAAGACATATCTCCAATGGTTCTCCTCTTAATATGGTGTTTACAATTAGTAAGGCATCACAACAACACAGACAAACACAGACGAACATACACATAAATGCAATCTTGATTAACAAAGGTTACGATTTTATAACAAAATTGGAGACTGTCTTCACTAGATTCTTCTGAATTCTAAAATACAGCAATACCTGTGCAGTTGCAATGGAAAATGGGCTTAAGTTTCATGAAATGTGTTTGTGTGAAACTGGGACCACTTGGTTTTTAAAGGTTAATAAACCTTTATACATATACCAAAGGTATCATTCCATCACATTCATAACTAATAAGTTTCAGGATCAGTAAGTCTTTTGGTCAGAGCAGGTTCTGTGTAATGCTGATGCTAAAGTAACTTCAAAGTTTCAGTTTATATGCCAACAAAAAACAGGTGTTATATGTAGGCTACCTGGCAATGTAATATACCTACAGCATATTGATCATTCATATGAAGCATAAAGCTTCAAATATTCTTTCCTATTTGGCAGGAAATAACAACATTTTGTGTGGGACTCGATTAGAATTATGTGGAAAAATGTCCCACCAGAAAATGGTACAGTATTTCCATGGTTTTGAGTTGCCACAGCTAACTTGCAGTGAAAACAGTACATTAATAAGTTGTAAGCCAGGGCGAATGACATATGTATGTCAGCATGCCAAGATAAACGTCTCACCTTCGCTACACCATAAGGAGTTGGCGCTTATGCAGAAGATCTTTGCATTGTAATGAAAACTGAAATCCTTTGAGCAGACTGGATCTTGATATGCCTACTAGTAGTACCATGAATAATACATCGTCATTTATTCTTAGAGCACTTGGCAATTATGGGAGGTGAATATAGCTCAACCCCCCACCTGACATTTTGGTTCCTCAGTCAGGATTGACATGCATACATCACTTATTACATTACACTGACACAGTCAGTAGGCTAGTACATGGTTGTTACAACTTACAGTCAAGTGGTTACATATTTTGCAATACTAACAGTTACTAATGACTGAACTGTTACTGTACTGTTAGCCTAGGCTATATGTAGGCCTGGCCCAATTAAGACAAAATCTCATTGGCCTACACTACTGATACCTAGGCCTACGTTAGCTAAGTTAGATCTAGCTAGCCTAGGCTAACTTAGGCCTAGGCCTAAATATGACATGACTGCAGGCTAAGTATCAACACACACTGACACAGTCAATTTTAGGCTAGCTTGAAGAAAATATTCAAAGCTCACCGTTTTTGAAGAACCATTGTGACAAAATCTTTTCCTGATTTTCTTTTTCCACTAAAGACGTATACAATTCGGGGTGTAATGCCGTCAGACTCGGCCATGTTGATACCAAATTCCAGGTGGGTAAAAATAGACGCCACAAGTCCACAACACTGAGTGACTGGCTAACTTTGTTTGGGCATCTGTACTGTTCATGTGTCAGTGTGTTGTCAGGGTTGTAGCTTGTACTTACTCAACCTAGCGTAGGCTTACAACACTCACTGAGCAAAACCAAGAACGTCCTGAATAAAAAACTTGCTCCAAACGAGCAAGCAGTGAGCCAACAAAGTGACAACAAAGTCTCCAAAGTAGGATTAATATCCTTACGCTTAAGTTCTACTCGGTGCTCCTAACGAGGTCCTATTTTGTGTGCAACATCAGATCTAGTAATTAGAGCCTGAGGAAGAGTTGCACTTGCAGACGCCGCAAGAAGGCAATTCCCTGGAGCAGGTCAGTGGGTATTAGTGTCTAAACAGTACAGCTGCAGACACACTGCACTTTTCAATTTCTTATTCACACGTCTTACTCTTAGCGGTAAAGTTGTCAAATTGAGGGAGCTCGACCTAATTTTTAAGTTCACGCGCTCACAGTCACAGACCATATGTTTATGGCATGCACAGATATATCTACGTACGTTGCGCGGCCTTGGTAACCATTCCTTGACCATTACCAACCTACTTTGGTCGTGGTGGGTCTTACAAAAAAACCTTGTGAACTAATCGTCAAAATGCTCTAATTCTCATAGATGGGTACGGTATCGTATTAATTTTGATTAAATATGCTAGACACACCCACTAGGCCTAGTTACTTCTTACCCATTCCGTCTTTATCACAGGCAAACATTTTCGGAGGCATCGTATCACGCTCACGTATTACGGCTAACGACGGTACACATAAGTGTATGCACTATACTAGTTTCGCGATATATGCAGTTAACCGACTCTATCATACCGGCGCTTCTTGTTATTGACCCGGACGTAACTTTGGTACTAATTGAGAATTAAAAACTCTATAATTAGTGTAACGATAGCCTATACTATGGATACGGCACAATTGCAGAATACCCCGCCAGAATGAAGCCCTCCTTTGTAACGGGCTACGGGGCTACACAGTCAAACACTTGCAGAATACCCCGCAAGCCTGAGTGAAGCTTTCTTTATTACGGGGCTACACTATTACTCTACTCACTTGTAAAGACTGTAGGCTATCATCGCAGTCATAGATAGAAGTGGACAACAATGAGTCGTTCTCAAATTAAAAAAAGCTTCTTAAAACTATATCTTGATTTCGACTGCGTATCTCCGTATCCTTTAATAATTGTATTCCGAAATTCCTACCGCGTATCCCCGTAGTCTCTTAAAACTGTATCCTGAATGCGACTGCGTATCCCCGAAGACTTTTAAAACTGTATCCTGAATCAGACTGTATATCCCCATAGCCTTCAAAAAGACACTCGCCTATTTTGGTTTCATTTTGGACTTAGAATTATTTGAGAACCAGTCATCTTAATTCTTATTCTCGTCTTACTGCGTATCCCCGTAGCCTCTTAAAACTATCCTGAATCAGACTGGGTATCCCTGTAGCCTTCAAAAGAATACTCACCTATTTTGGTTTCATTTTAGACTAACAATTATTTGAGAACGAGTCATCTAAATTTATTCTTATTCTCGTCTTACTGCATATCCCCGTAGCCTCTTAAAACTATCCTGAATCAGACTGCGTATCCCTGCAGCCTTCGAAAGGACACTTAATTGCCTGTTTTAGTTTCTTTTTCATTAAAGGCAATACTAAACCGAAAGCAAATTTCCATTGAATTTCCTACAGGACTTAGTATTTTTTTCGATCCAGCCTATCCTCTCTAATACTTAAACATATCTCCTTTTATAAAACCAAAAATGGTTATGCGCAATATGCATAGCGCCACTATGTAGCCTGCTGTTTTTCACGGCTTAGCTAGGATATGCGGGGTATTCTGCAATTACTCCATGGATACTACACTAATGGGAAGCAAGTTGAAGTTGGAAAACTTTTTCAGATGGTACATTTTCTAGAAAACTGTAAATGTAATTGTGCCGTAACTTTTTCTAGTCCGGTTCGATAGCTGGAGATTTGAGACAATTGCCCCGATGCTGACTCTATTGTCAAACTTCTCTTGTTATTGGCCAGGATGCAACTTTTGTGTTCAGCTTGCTTTGTAAGTAGTGAGACTTCAGCCAATTGACTCAGAATTCGAAGCCATCTTTAATGTAGGCTACACCACTTGTCTCTACATTAATGTACAGAGCTATCGGTAGGCTAAATTTGCCTCATCTATCTCGTGCCGATGTCCCCAGTTATACTATGTATAAATCAGTTTATTTCCTAGATGTTGGACTCTACGCCATCTTTTCAAATGCACCTGAGGGAGACAGCAGTACCTTTGAATTTTGCTTTAGTATGTGGTTGGGTGTGAGAGGCTGAAATGACCTGCAATCTTTCAAATTGTCAGTTGTTAAAAGGTGACTGTTCACAGTTGCAGCGGCTTCATACAGTGCATGAAAGTCCAAAGGCTGACGTCATCTAACTGACTATCTTAATGGTACATTAAAAAGACTGCCCACAGTACAATCTGATGTTCGCACACTCCTCCCATATGACTATCGTTTGTTGGGTTGAGCTTAAACTTAAATAGGTCACAATTTTGCTGCAGTAGGGACTCCTTGACCTCACTTTGATCACTTTCCACAAGAGCCTCTCTGAGTTTATTTTGAGCTCCAACAAAATTCGTACCCTGTTATCTGTTGAAAGTGCAGTGTGCGATGCATTTTAGTTATAACAATCCTCAGGTAGGACTTTTCATGTCATCGCCAGTAGGGGATGATCAGCTGGCTTGTATATTGATAATGAATACCAAGAATAAATGGGTTAAAAATTGCTTTGGACAGTTTCAGCCACAGGCTGTGATAGCATTAGCTTTAATGTACACAGTAAACATAACCCAAGTACATATAATGGAAGTATAATGAGTCGATCACTTCACGAACATAATGAACGTAAAATATTCAAACATTCACTAAAATCATAGTTGGTGTGAAATTGTTAAGACTTTGGAGGATACCCTAGTGTTGAGTTTAAGTAGTATACAAGCAAAAGTATACCTGACTTGTTCGCATAAGATATCACATTTTCAGGAAAGCTCATGGTGAGTTTATGGAGCTGAGGATTTGTTTGCTCATGTTTTGGATATTTCTATAACCAATTTTTTCCCTGTTTTATCTCCTTTGCAGAGCTTGACACAGGGACTGTTTCTAAGCAACTTCTGAAGACTTTAAGTGGGGAGTTTGATGTTGAAAGTATCAGGTTCCTCAATCTCTCTGAGCTGAGTAAGTATCCATGCTCCAATTTTGTGTTCCATTTGCTCTGTCTGAACGTTTGTGCAGTATTTATTTTCTGACTTAGTATGGTTCATATCATTACTCTTTTAAATTTGTGCAAGTCAGAGTACTTTCAAAAAGCTACATGCCAGCATGCTGGTATCTGTCTATCTGTCTGTCCATAATTGTTGAAATGCTTTTCCTCGGTAATGCTTTCATAGATTTGTATGAAACTTAGACATAATGTTCCTCAGGTGGTGTGTCATTAGAGGGATTCAACAATGTTCCTCGGATGGTAGTCCATGTGGTATGTACTTTCACTCCAAGGTCCCTTGTGGAACCTGTGATCCATTTTATGAAATTCTACAAAGTGCTTCTCCTACAGATTCTCTTGCTCATTGTTGATGGTTTTTCCTAATGATACAATGTTATTGGGTATTCATGAATTTTAACTTATGGTTCTACTTGGACCCCATGGCCCCATTTTGTGAAATTCTGCAAAATGCTCCTTTTACTTTTAAAGTACCCGTTTAGAAGTTCATATTACAACTCATATCTCTATTGTGCATGATTGATAATTGAGTAATGGGGCATTCGTCACTTGGTGTACTAACTGAAACTCTATATTGCCTTCAGGATCTTGCGGTATATTAAAGGGTCACTTTGAGTTGTTTCATGAAATTCAGTTTGTCTTCCCAAACTTTACAATTTTGTGTCAAGTTTCCTTCACATGAGGCTTCTTGTGACAGATCAACAGTCAAACTAAGAGAATCCCCTTATGCCACATGCAAATGATTCCTCGAGTGAGCAGTTTAATTTGGTTTTGGAAAACTTGTGACTCTTCACTTTTTCCCCTTAGCACTAATTCCTTGTCCAAAACCAGTATAAACCATGGAGAAAAATTTGAAAAAATCAACAGTTTACATAATTATTGGATGAAAATAGTGATGTTAATTATAAGCCTTAGTATTTGGTAGTATCCATCAAACTTTTCACAAATTTATTGATAAAGGTCAAACTTCTGCACTTGTGGTGCTCTAGTTGATGATTTGGAATGATGATACTCTGTTAGTAGTTCCTATGATGTGACATAATGGTACAAAAATGGCACCTTCAGGGTGTTGAGGTATGAGCTACTGCACCATTGGTGCTCTTGCTCTTTGTTTATTTTTCATTTATCATACAAACCGAATGGGACATGTTTTTACATTTTGATTTAGAGATATTTTGTTAGCGTTGAGGTATTAAAACTTTAAGTTGTGGTGGAAAAGTGGTAACAGACCTGACTTCTTAATTAACTCTTTTCACTGATGCTGATATAGTATTCAATGCATATTGCATGTAACTTATTTATGAATCAAACATGTTTTGAACTTTAATTCTTTTTCAATTTTCTACTTAAAATAATGACTTTGTTTTGTTTTGTGTTTTCCAGAGATAGGAAAACTTGGCAAAGTATCTGAATGTCTCTCTTTGGAGAAGCTGGATGCAAGCACAAACTTTATTGATGATGTGAAGCCTCTAGCCCAGTTGAAGCAACTGAGGGACCTCAATCTCTCCAGTAACTCTATCTCCTGCATAGGTTAGAGGCACTTCAAACTTTGCACAATATGTACTAAATAAGATGAAAAAAGTCAATTTTTTCAGCCGTCACCTCTTTTTAGCCAAATATGCATTGAAATGAGTGACATATTTGGTGTAGCAAAAGTGCTACACAATAGGGATTCTGTTTAGTATTTTTCATTTTTTGGTGTAGCAGTGTTGCTTGGTAATTGAACTTATTATTTTTTTTATGTTAGTGTATGAAGTATGCACTAGTAACTAGAAGCAACTGACAGTTTTGTAAATTGTGTCACTTTTGCTTGTCATGCATTACTATGCTTTTAGTTAAGTACATCGTAAGTGCCAGATGTGAGGTACTTTGCAATGAGATACCAGCTATTTTGAATGCTGGCACATATATTGACACCTGGGATTGCTGGTAATTCATGGGACACGCTGTGATTTTCAGATAAGCAGCCGATTACCATAAACTGTGCATGTCACAGGATTTTGTTTCAAAATGTTTGACTGTATCACAGTGACAGTTAGTTCGTATTAACTTCAGTAAGTAATAGACTAATATAGTCTCCATTTTCTGCTGTACTATTTCTGCAATTTAATCACTTAGAATGTAGAACTCGAGCATGTACTTACATACAAACATACACAGCTGCCATACTGACATAAAGAACTAACCTTGTAACACATCAATCATACTCTTGGCAGTAACTTATATACTATCAGCCAACCCATGGCCTTAGTTTTTACAAACCTTCCTGTGAGCCTAGTCTATTCTCCATTTCATAAGTGAAGTTGAATGGCTAAATAGCAGTATGTCACAAAATTTTTGAGAACTTTGTTTTGCATAAAAGGATTTGACTTTATCGTTACAAACTGCATAATACTTGTTGTAAGATCTGTTAGTATTTGTGCTGTACTTGCATCCTTAGTAAAGATGCAGGTTGCCATAATTATGAGACATTTATCCGATGCTGACTTTCATGAGTGGTCTGCAGTGTGTGCTTGATATCGAGATATCTCCCTGGTTTTGTGATTTAATAACCTTGAGATATCTCCATGGTTTGTGATCATGATCTGAAGAGGATCTTTTAAATGACTGTATTCACACAGATCATCAGATCATAGTAACACCAATCTGATAGTACGTGATGTGAATGCAGAGCGGCCTGTTATCCCAGGTTACAAGGTGTGTTCATTCGATCAATGAATCTGAAATCATTGCCTAGAAGTTACAAATATCAGTTTGAGATCTTCATTTGCAGAATCTCATTCTTCAAAACGGATTGCTGTAGACACATTAACAGAGGTAATCAGTTTGGGTGTACTGTATTCAAAATATGACACTTTAGTGTACTGTATATTTCATCTTTTATTTATTCATATTTGGCAGTTTCCCTGTAACTTCTTGGTTTGGGAATTGACTAGCAATGTACTCACCTCATGTAATCTCATATAACCTATGCATTACCATATTGACTATGGTCTAGCATCTGGCAGTTGTGTGTGTGTGCAGTATCTCGCCACCGCCCTTCCATAATTGCCAGCCTAGCAGCGAAGTTTCCAAACTGTGAATGCGGCAGTGTTGGTTTAGAACAAAGGAAACAGAGGTGGGAGGGGGGCTAGGATTTTATGTTGCTTTAAATATTTCAGTTGCTTTTCTCTTTTCTTCAGATGACCTTGCTCAGGTGGAGGGTCTGAAAGTGCTCAATCTGGCAGGAAATCTGCTCACAAGGTGCAGTAACTTCTCATGTTTTATTTTGAAGACCTGATAAAGTTTGGGTGATATCTACCCATTTTGTCACCTCTTTTAATCCTCTGTTTTGTCTCACTTCACAAGCTAAAGAGTAATTACCTGAGAAAATTCCTTAAAACATGCAGGGAGAGTTACCAGTTGTTCAAACTGTGCAGATTATACCAGCAGATTTATGGGAGATTCAGGTTAAAATTGATTGCTCAAACTACAGTTTGTCCTCATTTACCTACCCCTGTTGGTCCTTCCATTCATATTCTCCCTTCTTACAGATCACCTATAAGGGTACTTTGGTCCTGACTTACTTTTTGAAAACTACTCCTGTGAACCTGAATAAGACTTAATTCTGTCCTTCTTTTGATGTGGATAATCCTAATTTCTACTATTCTTGATAGTTCTTTTGTCCCACATTAATCCTTCTTTTTGCCTGGGTTCATCTGACAGTCTGTCTTTTCTAAGTTGAGGCATTTGCTGCTGGTTGGGTTGTTTGCACATTTGTGCAGAAGGGTCGGGGAGTGCATGACAGGTACTTTTCAGAATACGTGACCTTCTTTGCGTTTCAGATGATGATTGCTGGTTGGATGGTTTCAGTTGCAGTTTGTTTGCCAACATCTGTAAAAATAAGTTGAACTCTCAAAAATGATTTTTTTTAATCCTTAAATTATGGCTTGATCCCACCTTACCCAGAGTTTTTAAGGTATTCCTACCCATATGCCCCAAGAGACAATAATGCACTACACCATCTCAACCACTTGACAGGCATAATCTAGTTTATGACTTCATTCATGTTCAGTCATTGCATTAAAATCAATTCCATATTTTCTCAGTTTTGACAGTCTGCAGTCCCTTACCAAGCTGCAATTCCTCGAGAATCTCAGATTTCAAGATCCAATCAAGGAACTCAGCAATCCAATCTGTCAAAATGCTTCGTACAAAACAACCATCGTAGCGATGTTTCCCAACCTGAAAAGTCTGGACGGAGAGAGGCTCACGGGGAGGGGTAGTGACGTCTTCAGGCTCTTGAATGAGTTGGAAAAAGACTTCAATGGTGAGATTCTCTGCAAAGGTGATGTATGAACAATCTTGTCAGTGAGTAGAGATTGTGCATAAGCTTTCACAGTATTTCAAAAAAGACAACTCGTACAAGCAGATGACTGTACCATTACAACGTCCTCCTCCGTGGCAGAAACCACCTGACTCCTGTTTTGGGCACCAAAAATCAGAGAAGTTGAATGAGTTGATAATGGTATCCCGACTGTATGGTTCCATCAGGGAGGTTGGATGATTTGGTAATGGTATCCCCACTGTATGGTATCATACAAAGGTTCCCTTTCAAGATCATTACATTCAGTCTCTGCAGTTTTTGAACAAAATGTGGGTCTGTTGCTTTTTGATTCCTTGCCGTAGGCAGGGGAATCTATGCAGTCCTGATGTTGTGTGTGGGTATGTATGTGTGTGTGTATGTGTGTGTGAGTGACGGTTGCTCGTAAACACTCTATCTCAAGAAGGGTAACTCTGAGTATTTTCATTTTTGGCATGTAGGTTGCCCATATTGAGTAGATGATCCCTATTGTTTTTGGTGTCCAAATCTTGCATATTAATGAGGTTATGGGGTAAAACATAAAAATTTTTTAAAACTGCCATAGTTCCTTATCCGTAGGTCAGATTTGTTTTAAACTTGGTAAGGTTGTCTGTTATTAACAGGTTCATGACCCTGTGAAATTTAATGCTTATCAATAGAGAGGAAGGGATAATTTTTCACTATAAAACAATAATAATAGCCTATACACCATTATTGTGGCTATTATAAACTACCATACAAATATATATTGATCTACATTGTGCAATAGCAAGTGTTTATTCTCTTGCACACAGTTAACTCAATGGGATTGCTCCCTACAGTACTGCATTTGTAACTTAGTGAGTAACTTCTAGTGTGGGGGGCTAATAAGTTGTCCAGAGAGAGAGTCTTGGTATGGGAGGTCATGGGGTCAGATAGAAAAGCATGCAATGGAATGTTAATGGGTTTATGAAAAAATGAAGAAAATAAAAAAACCATCTGTTCTGTCATTTATTCGGATAATATCAATATCCAGAGGAACAGCTGGTAGCAAAACAAGGTTTCTTAACAATCAAATTGGAGTGCTTTCAATCATATTTCACAATGTCGGAAAAGATGGAGGAAGCAAAAATATTGCGGAGGAATCATAACTTAGGGTCAACTTACCAGGACTTTGAGTGTGTTAAAAGCTACTTGTAACAAGGAAGAAATTATCCTGGTGGTTTACGAAGAATTTTGAGGTAAATATGGCAGACAAGCTGAGTTCAGATGAGGTAAGGTTGAGTTATTTGATTCAACTAACAACAGGCAAGACTAGAAGCAGCATTGATTACTTGTGTGTTTCTTGGAGCTCAGAGATAATGTTGACTGATTTCATACCGTACTCATACTGTACTTGATGTGTGGGTTGTATGGCCTGGGTAGGTGATCCCTATTGCTTTTGGTGGACATCAAATGTCGCAGTCATTTTAGGTCACCAAAATAAAGGTCATTTTGGGTTAAAGGCTTGTGGTGTATCAAGAAAAATAACTGCAGTTGATCTTATACTTGTCATTTGAATAATTCAGTGTTTGTTGTAATATAACCATGTAGCAAGGAATCACAATGCCTTTTGGCTTTCTGGTTCAAGTTGCTATTGAGGGGAACGATCTGAGTGCTTTCTTCAAATCAGAAAGACCTTAAACTGTAAGTGCTGCTTACATTGCTAAATAGAAAATAATAGGACATTTGCAAATAGGTCAACAGGAAATTGGTTGCCCTAAAAAGAAAAAAATTTTGAGGTTTAACTTGAATATCCAATACCAGCACTTGGTACCAACAACTAATCAAGGCTTTCAAATAGAGAATGGTCAAATGCAAACCTACATGAGGGAAAAGTGGCAAAGGATGGCATTTCTCTTACATTCACAGATATACAAACCAGAAGTGATCCACATACATACTTTTGTTTACAATCCACACATTCATCCAGTGGAGTGTTTTTAAAGTAAGCTGCAGCAGCAACAATACTAAATCTGCTCTGCATTGTTAGTCATTTATCCTTGCCACTCATGTGAAATCTCTTCCACTTCACTTTGACCTGTATTATCTGACAGATTTGGTATTTACATCAATCTTCAATGCGACAACACTGAACATTGTGGTTTAACTGAGATTTATTATGTCGAATGTGCTGTTTTACACTAGTGAGGATGTAGTTGTAACATACATAGTACATAACTTTTTGCACTTTCATTCTCCAAATATGGTATAATGGCATCTGCAAACTCTGTCAAAGTCAGTGTCTCCTTCAGTAGAGACAATAAAGCTGATGATTTTTTAAGCGTTTCTTTTGTTGACGTCCTATAGATAATATTTATTAGTATGTGTTTGATGTCTTTCCCTAGCTTTGCAGAAGGAAAGTTCTTGGTTGAAGGTTACCTGCACAGTTTAATTAAACATGGATGACCATTTCTAAACAACATTCCTTATTCAAGCTAGCGAAAGGCATGAAATACATGCTTGTGAATATTACCTGTGGGAAGTCAATGTAAGAAAAAAATTAACAGCTTTTTACTCCGTGCTGGGGTACTTTCTGACAAAGTTTTTCATTGGCAGATCATTTTTAACCACTCGTCAGTTAAGGAGATATGTTTCTACCCGATTTGGAGAATAAAGTTCAAAAAGTTATGTAAAATATGCATGAGACAACTACCTATACATCTTTAAGGTTATCCCAAGGATACCAGCTGTGATACATACATGGCAATCTATGAAGGATCACCCCATTCGTGATGATCAGCAAATACAAAACAACGGCAATGTGAAAACAAAGAATTGTGCCTCTAAAACAAAAATCGGTGTGGGGGTAGGGGTATTGTCCCATGCACCAAAACTATGCAATAAATTTCTATCTGCAGTAGCATTTCTTCAAAATTGTATTTATATGTGATTGCCTTGAAATTACTGGTCTTATCTTAAGTTCAATTGCTGCTCACCTCCTCTCTCTCAACCCTGCTTATCCCTATTTCCATTTTACCTAACTTGTGCATTCATCAAATTTCCCTTGTCCTCACCTTCCTCATCAGGTGAGAAAATGTGTGAAGATAGTCCTGTATTACCCTCCAGTTCATGGACATCTGACGGTTTTTGGAACAATCATGTTTCATCAAACGAAGGCACTGATGATGCAGAAGTTCACCTTAGAGGTAATTTGGCATCTTACCTTAGAAACAGCAATCCCTTTTTCAAGAATACTTTGAGACCTTTCGGTAAAAATTATCTATATGAGTAATTTGTGTAACTATGATTCCCCTCTCCACTGTATTATTTGGTTATAGTTTTGGGTCAAATGTTGGCAGTTGATATGTGACATGATGAGGCTTTTGATCACTTTTTTTTACATAAATGAAATTTCTTGAAAATTCTCTGCATAATCTTGTTGTACATTGCATAGTACCTGGTCACAAAAACCATATTTTGTTATGAAGCTGGGAAAAATTATGCAGCTTCTAAGAGTGCCAATCAAGTCATCAGTTCACAGTAAACCCTTTTCTTGTTGACTATTATTTCAATAATGTTAGAAATATGACTCTTAAGTCCTACTATTATTGTATCTATAACGAATTCATCAAATTCATAGTTCATCTAATGTCATCTTTTCAGATCTCATAAAAGAGTGCAATAAATTGGCTGATTCTGCTAGCAGAAAGCTGGAGAACTCTTCACAGAATTCATGAGCAGAGATTAAGAAGGTGGTTGCTTGATGTATCTCTGGAAGAGCAAAACTGATTGGAAGATGTACAGAGATGAATCCTTATCACCCCTTTTCTCTTGTTCCCCTCCTGGGGAAAAAATGACCAAAAATTGCACCAAAGAGGGAGGAAAATATTTGTGTGAATAAGTTTCAACTTCATTGTTGATAAATTGAATGGTCAGTGAGATGCAAGTAAGCTAATTGTTTGTCAACGTCTCTGAGATGACTGTCGTCTTTGTTTCGTTTACTCCGAATTATTCTTCAAGAATGTCCTTCATCTCTTTTAGGCAATCTAAGCCAAACCTCAGAGAATTGCTAGGGTGGGTTCTAGCTAAGTGATGAGCTGTCAAATTATTTGGTTGCATTCCATGAGTATTAGTCTGAATTGGCTTTCTTTATGGGAAGACTCATATTGTGAAAGAGGTGGCAGTATTCACTATTACTTACTTTTTACCAAAATTTCATATTTGATTTTTTTCTCAAGTGTTTCTCCTTCCAACATTCCTTCCAACTTTGCCACTGCATATTGCTCAAAAAATGTCCAATATATTGCAAAAAGGTGTGGGGTGTGAAAACATGCATTGATTGTATGTGTATTTTAATAATGCATGGTGAAATATTATTTGAACCAGCAATACATGTAACCTGTTGAAAACAGGATTGTCTTCAAACCAACATATTATGCCTGTTTAACTAAAATATTATAGCATACTGCTTTTATAGATTGAGTGCAGTATATTTTTTAGTGTACTATGTTTGTATTCAGTCTCAAGGTTTCGACATTTTAACCAGATGTTGCAACCTATATGTTTTTCTATCCTTGTATTCCAAGGGACATTCCAAAAGTGTATTTTAATGTGATCCAGTCAACAGATTGCCTTAAATTTTATTTTTGATCATTTTTGTATGTTTTATCTCCAAGATATTAGTTGCTTACATTTTAGGTAATTCTATGAATGTATTGAGCAACATGAAGGGGTGACTGAAATCATCCTGACTGCAGTCAAACTGTGTATTGTCTTCTATTGTTGTCTATTGTCTACAAAACAATTAAGAGACATATGGAATGATTTCAACCATCAATTCAGATTACATTGGGCACCAAAAGTCCTACCATTAAAGGAACATTTCAAAATATTAACATTAAGACAATAAAGGATACAGTGTGAGCGAAGGTAAATGATGTATGCCATAATGAACATCCCAAACCAACCATAATTATCCATTGTTATGAATTTGTGGGTGATAAATATAAAATATCCGCCAATTGTCATTAAAGCTACTGTTAAGACCTGCTGGATGGGGTTTTATCTTGGTGCATACGTACGCATCTAACTGTTTTCGTTGCTTTAATTCTGATTTCTCTGTCCATGTAAACCGTAACCCACAATACAGGCAAACTGATTTGCTGCAAATTTTATGATAAGAGATAGAATATGCTTAGAAAGAACAGTTCCCATTTGAAAATTTCATATTACCAGTAAATGCAGGAAGTAGACCAACTGAGGAATGAATCTAGTGTCATTTGTTTTCCCATCTTTTGCTTCAATGTCATACCAGTAGTCAGACACTTTGTAAGTCACGATCAGTTTTTAACTAACATAACTTGGAAACAACATCTGGGAGTGCAGTACACACTACACTGACATACTAGCTGTCACTGTGTTAAAATGATCTCGCCATACTACAAATGGTTTTTCACATATGAGCCTGCAGTCGCAGGTCATGGTTCAACAGAGATGGCAACTGACACACTAAACATATGTGAACATTGTCACTTTATTTTGACTCTACCATCCTAAGTCTACCATTACCAGAGCTGCCAATCTCAGCAAATCAAAAAAAGTATTCCAAACAGCAGAAAAAGTATTTTAACTGGAAAAAAGTATTCTTACAAAATAAGGCATGCTGCTTGTAATTCTGGCGATTAGACGCTTTTCAGACAAATTTTTAAACTAGTACAAACTGGGGGGATTACAAATAAATTGATTGCAAAATGATGTTATTTCATCAAAAAAATGTTGGTAAATAAAGTTTTAATGTTTCCAAACATATTATGTAAACATTCTAAAAAAACGGAACAATAAAGGGGGAAAAACGTATTGCCGTATTTTGGCAGCTCCGCATTACACACAGCAGTGCACACTTCCAAGTCATGAGTGAACACTTCATTATATATGTACACTTCCACTGCGGTATGTCAGTTCTCATCCAAACTGGCAAACTATGCTAATGATGAAGTGCAGCTGGTCGTGCAACATGACAATGAAACAACCGTCAAAATCAATGTTGGAAATGTGGCTGTCACAGAATGGCAACAGAAAAGAATGAAAATAAATGTGTACCAAAGTAGACAATAAATGGAATGGGAGCATAGCCTCAAGATTCAAATAGATATAATTTGGCTTTTAGACTTTACAGATCTGTCAAATTACAATTGATGTACAAACTATTTCCACAGATAAAATTATGAGATTCAATTAAATTAGGTCTAACAGTAAGATTTGATGAACTACATGGGAGGTAACTGGTGACAGCTCTGGAGAGGACTTCGAGCTGGAGCTTGGAGGTAACAGTGCTGTAGAAGACCAGTAGCTAGGCAAGGCCATGATGCCCGCAGAGAACTGGAGGTAGAAGCCAGACTTTTGTGCATTAGTCCTGACACTGATTAGAACATGAGTCGCGTATTAACAATATTACTGAATGTCAAATGAATGAATGTCCAAAACATTTTGCTCAGTTTGATGATCATAATATATTTGAACCGTTCATTATTACAATAGCAGGTTACTTAAATCATCAAGGTACAACAGAAATGGCTTTAATAATACTATTCTGCGAATTAAAGCAAAAACAGAAAGCTGATTGGGAAATCATATACACTTAGTAAAGAACACAATTCAGTTGTCAATGAAATCAGATCTACATTCCCTTTTCTGCTCCATAGGTAATAAGGTCTGTAGCATTGGCCACAATTACAACTCTGTGAATGTGTTAACATGTTGTGTAGCTTTTGTACTGTGTACATCAAGCAATGAATGACTCTGTGTTTCCATTAGCAATAACAGATAGTGCCAGATACTATTACTGTTTAACTCCAGGCCACAGTACCAGTGAAAGACTCACCTCTATTATATAGTTTGTAATAATTCACAATCTCAGAGGTGATGGGTTACATTATCACCACTACTATAATACTACTATAATCACCTGAAAACTCTTTAAGCATGCAAATATTTAAATAAAATACCCTGACCTTAAAAGAGTAAAATGCAGAGGTCAGTGTCCTTGCATGTAAGGCACTGAAACTTTGATTATAAAGATGTAACTCCTTGCTCTTTACCATAGACAATGGTCTCTGAAAATTACTCCTGCATCTATAGTCAATGGACAGCCATACTATCCACACTTTTGAAAAGAATGCTCAAAGTTGAAAAAGAAGTTTTCTTCCAACTGTGGGTCACAATCATTAAAAAAAGATCTTGATACCGTTACCTCATGATGATGCAGTGATTTTATGATTTCACCCTCTTACTGCTATTTTCTAATCATTTACCTTTGCAGGATTGATGTTTTTCTCTCACTCAGAGGAAGACTGCAATGGCCTCAAAATGGTCTAAAACTCCTTGAGTAAAGTAGAACAAAGCAAGGTGCGATCATATCATAAGTCAGTGATTTCATTTTAATCTGTTGTCACCAGGATTCTATTTAGAGGATGCGGAGCAGCAGCTGCAGTGCTTTGCCATTTTCTCTCTTTTAGAATTTTTTTTTACAGATAGAATATATTGAGATGGGAAATGGTGCAATCATGTTTCCTATTTTTGAGCTTAATTTTGTAATAACATGCATGTTCAGACATTTTCAATGGACTGTTTGTTCAATTTTGTCCAAAAGTCTGATGATTTTTTCTTCATACTGGTTGGCAAGTTTCAGTGCCAGCTACAACCCTGGTTGTCACTTAAGATTTACTCTGAGTGGACAATCCCTCATGATGTAGATCTCATCCCTAATGCTCTCCATCATCAATCGGTCTCTTTTTCAAGTTCTTACTGCCTATCATCCTCATCGGTACAAGCTTCGCACATGGTAAAGGAATGTCAAGTACACCATGAAGCTGTCTTACCATTGTCACAGTTTCATTTCTTCAAGTTGTTCATAAATGCGAAAGGAAATAGGCCCTCATCCTTATCAATAGCATAGTGTACAATTTTCTCTTCAAGTGAATAATGTCGTTGCCAATTTGGTTACTACCATGTGTATTACTATGGTGTCTAATTGCGTTAGTCACAATGTAGTAATAATAACACTAAATGCAATTGTTATTAAACAGGGCATGGATGGTTCTGTGGTACTTGGGTTTCTGAAGAGAAATATTTGAGCAGACTTGTGTGGAACAGTCTCTTATTTGATGAAGTTTGAGTGTTGTTGAGGCTAAGGGGTACTCAAGGAAAAAAGTAGGCGTTCACAAATACTCAAGGGTTATTTTCTATATTTTTTTTTTTCAATAAATTGATTGTTTGAGACAATCAAAGAGAAATAAGTTAACTCTAAGAAGAGAGTCAGACCTCAGAAGAAATTCTGACCTCATGTGTACTCTGAGACACCAAAATAAACCTTATTTTAAGCCATCTGTCTTGTCATCTCTCGCATTTCCGAGCCAAATGTTGTCACATTTCTGGTAACGAGGAATGGAACATGTAGTTTTTCTGGGCACTAAAATTTTCATTAAAGACTTAGAGAAAGTCCAAGTAAAAATGGCAGCAACCATCAGCTAAATTGGTAAATTTGGGCAAAGAAAGAGGAGGTTCAATCCTACCTCAAGAGACAGGACCAGTTCTTCACAGCCAACAGTATAGCAGAGGGCAAGGCAGTAATTGTTTACTTTACTGTGGCAGGCCCTACAGCAGTGGTTCCCAGCAGGAGCAATACCACACCAGGGCATTTGAAGGAGCCAAGGTGACCGTAAATAGGGCCTAACCAATGCGTTTTTTTACTGCCGATCTGATGTCCGATGTTTTTTCCACAACATTGGCTGATATCCGATCCTGTGTTTCCGCTATCAACGCGTAACAATAATGGATCAGTCCAGCATGCAAACAGATGGTGCAGAGTCCTTGATAACAATGGCATAACTCTTGAAATGATTTTATAACTGCTCTAAGAAATGTGCAGATTTTTTTCTTAATAACTGTTGAAAAAAGAAAGCCAATTAATCTTTTCTTTTTCGCTTTGGTCTTATCCATGACAATAATGGAGCATTCCAACACGGAGAAGGCAGAGCACAATTCTCAACAACAACCAAACAACTTTTGGAATAAATTTATAAATGCAGTTTGGAATATGGGCATATTTTCTTCATTTGAGAATAAGAGATCCATAATACTCTCTACAAGCAACCATGGAACAAAACTGAAAAGGAAATGTAATCAAAGTAAGTAAAATATGACACTCACTAATAACTTTTCCGTCTCAAAATTACGAACCTTTGTGATCAACCCTTACATAGTTATTGGCACTTAACTTCAGCCTATTATTAGGTTTTGTGTTTGGGGTTCACGGAATAATACGTCCCCCGGTGCAGTGTAACCACCAACAAATTTTGAGTGTTCGACATCAGCAAACATCGGAAGGCGAGCTTGGGCAAAATTTACCGATCCGATATTTTACCGATATAGTCGGATATCGGCCTGATCCGATGTCCAATCATCGTTTAAGCCCTAGCGGTAAGCGCTGAAGGTGCGATAGGGGAGCACTAGCAGGAAGTGAGACAACAAGTTATTCGGTCAAAATATTAAAAAAAACATTTTGCCTTCAACTAATTTGTTTTTTTTTACTTTATGCTGCATGCTTTTAAGTCTGAATATTTGATCAATATTATGAGTATCCCTCATACTTAATTGGTTGAAGTTGTTGCCACGGTTACAGGGTGGGCTGTGCACACTACATGATGTCTCCATGCAGAGCTCTGTAGTGTTGGTCTGAGGTTGTTTTTGTTTATATTATTCTTTCCAGTTGGTGTTGGTGAGGTGTGCCAAGTGCTATATTAAAACCGACAGAGGAAATAGCAAACATCTGCTGTCTTGTTGTCATCTGCGTGACGTGGCCCACTGCATCATGGTTCCTTTCAGTTGTGTCAGAAGTGGGATTCAAGGAGACTGGGTCACTCCCAAGAGCAACATGCTGTGGTGTATTGAAAATCTATGCATATTCAAAAGTGACACATTTCTCACCTTTGGTTTTTGTAGACATGCCAGGGCATGTGGGAGTAGTAGAATTGAGCAATTACGTTCTGCAGCACGTAGATCGGCGAGGTTACGACCCTATGACCTGTTTGCCTATTGTGTTGTACAGAGAGGGTGTTATTTTAAATTAATATACTTCTGCTGGTGAGCGGACCCGAGTCGCAACTCGTGTTTCGGCACTCACTGTCTGAAAGTTGGTGAGAGAGGAGTCCCGTGTAGTGGTGGCCGAGATTTAGCATGGTTTTCAGTATTTGGCATGTAGGCCAAGTAAGAGAAGTGCTACTAGGCTGAAGTACTGCAGTGCTGGAACTAAAGAGGCTGGTAACCTGACTGAGTATTTCTGCCTTGGTCTTGGCCTGACAAATGGGTTGAGGCTATTTTTCTAGCCATTCTTTTGGGGCTGTTTTACTCTGCTTACTAGATTTGGGTAATCCGTATGCTGTGACGTACTGGTGTATCAATGAAACAGAGAACTGGCCAAACTGATGTCGAGTGCTTTATGTTAGTCTTGTCATTGCCTCCATGGGTAGTGGTCTCCATGTGAGCCGTATCACGCGCATCCCAGATTCCCTACAATACCAACAGCAGTGATGACAGGTTAGCACAGTGGAACCAGAATGCAGAAATGCATTGTGGTTTTGATGACCCAATTAAGAGAATTTTTTTCAGAATCGTAAATAATAGCATTAATATGTGTCACATTGAGCTACGTATGCTTTATATCAAATGTTAGATTTGTCTGAGCTTCTTTTTTTTTGCAATATAGTGTTTACAAGTCAGCTGTGTCGATAGGGGCAAACACATACATCAGTATAGATGGCTGCTCCATACCTGGTAAACCGGACATTATCGTGGAATCACTGTTTACTGTGTTACTTGTACGTACAGTACCACAGTGTTGTCATGAAGGAATGTACAGAGCATGCATATGTGTGTGTAAACAGTGTCAATTTCTCCAAGATCTT
Organism: Stichopus chloronotus; assembly: GCA_021234535.1. Classification (NCBI taxonomy): domain Eukaryota; kingdom Metazoa; phylum Echinodermata; class Holothuroidea; order Aspidochirotida; family Stichopodidae; genus Stichopus; species Stichopus chloronotus. The sequence goes on from CM037836.1 coordinate 6,653,314, forward strand.
CTTTAAATGAGAATAAGTTTTGAAAAAAAATGTGTTCAGTTTCATATGTGTACTCTGCCTTTGCGTAAGCGTTACATTAACGTTCATCCTGGTAACCACATACAGCCCTCTCGAGTAAGAAAAATTGCTGCAGCAATAGAAATACTGAAGTTAAATGGCTTTACCTCGGCTAAAGTAAGTTTTACCACACCATTTTTAATAAGGATTATTCTTACATGTCACCATCATCAAATGGCAGGAAAATATCCTCTTTAAAACTCTGCTATCAAGACCTGAAACTTTCTGTAACAACCCTGAAAAAGTATGCATTTGGTTTCTTTTAACAAAAGTAACCAAATGCATAGATACAAGTGACAATACGCAACCATTAACTTGAAGAAATTAAGTGCCAAACACATTTGGGAGTGGGGGATGAGGATGGAAGATATAAGGACGTTTTAAGTTTAACATTTAGGAGTGCCGGTGAATTCTTTTCCCCATTCTTTGACAATAGCAACTCCCTGTTCCGGCCGTACTGCTTTGCATACGCAATGTATTGTATGTGTGTCGGCTAGTAACATGGGCAGTATGTACTTGAGATGAATCTATCATTCTACGCAAAGTTAACGAAACAGACTAGACAGACAGGTGTGCAACTGACTCATTAGAGGGAGATGGTATATGGAGGAGAGCTCCAAACTGTAGGTGAAAACATTATTTAGCTATTTTTTTTCCCCCACTTATAAGACTGAGGTTTCCTTTTGGCGGGAATTACGGGGAAATGTTGCTGGCCCCCGTCACGGCCCCTAAGTCACAATTTAGACATATATTTCAGATATTAAACTAGTCTTACTCTGTCCAACACCATGTTATGTAGCTTAGAATTAGCTCAGTAGACCATGAAATTCATTATCTTCTATTTCAAAGTGAAAACAAAATGATGCAATTCGTTTTTTAGCTGTTACAGCGCCCTAACCATGTGTCACATAGGTTACTGAGAGATTTCAAAATTTTACTTTTCTTTGAGGAAACTCAAAAATCCTGTGAAGTGCTGAGGCAAACTGAGCCAATTATTGTCAAGGTCAATACCAAAGACATAAATGTGTAGTGTATTCTTACATGTGCATATAACACAATGTCTTTTATCAAATGCCCTCTATTTTTACTACCTTATCCTATAGCTCATTATGCACGAAACTTCTGGGTAACTTTCTCCTGGACATTCTACGTTGTATTATATGCATAGCCATATCCTGTACCACTGTGTGAAAATAGAGATTTTGCAAGCTTAGGGTCAAAAGGCCAACCGATTAAAATACCAATTGGTCAGTATTTGTTTCAGTGAAACAATTTCGAAAAAATCTCACAGGGTGTGGTTTTTCGACTACTTCGGAGTTTCGATCGCACTCTCGGTCTTTGCATCGCCGTGTAATACGACTGACACAGAACTGCTTATAATCAACTCTTCGTTTTGGATACAAAGTTTCGCTTCTTTGTTCCTGAACTTTCGTCCAAAATCGTAGTTTCATCGGACTTTATTTTCATAATCTGGGTTGACCATCTGATGAACATCTAGATTATCTTGCCTTCCGTCGAAAGTTCTTCAATTTTGACTAATTCATAGTACGAAATTTTGATACCTTAACTTTCTTCATTTGGATTTGTGGTTTTATTACTTCTTTGGAGTGGAAATTCTACCCAGTTAATGGACTGCTAAAACATTGCGGTTGTTTTGTACAGTTTGAGCTTTTATCATCGGATGTGTAGACTGCAGACGTTTAACTTGGACACAAGGTTAGTACTATTTATTGTTACTTTTCCGGCTGGTGGCCTAACCACCAAATTGGTGACCCCGAAGTGATCCAGAAGTAACTGTTCGCTTTCCTTGGTTCATCAAAAGTTCCACTCTACTCGAGCGTTAATAACCTAAGCTATCGCAACGTTTTGATCTTTTTGCGCTGAAAACGTTTGATACAGTTGATGTACACTTGCAATAACAATGCCAGGTTCCGACAGTGAAACAACTTCGTGAACAGATAGTTCCGTAGGCTCTGTCAGTATTAACCTACCCTCTTACTGGCCCAATGATCCTTTCATATGGCTCACGCAGGTAGAAGCACAATTTTCAACCCGGGGAATAACCAGCGACAAGACAAAATACGCTTATGTCGTCTACTAGCTTTCCCCAGAAGTAGCTCAGGAAGTGCGCGATTTGCTCATAACCCCGCCTTCATGAGAGCCTTACAAAACGCTCAAAGAGGAGCTGATAAAAAGAACCACAGCTTCGGAGCAAAAGAGACTCCATCAATTACTGACGTCAGAGGAGTTAGGCGACAGAAAACCATCCCAGCTGCTCTGTCGCAAGAGACAACTCTTGGGTGAAAATAAACTGGAAGATTCTATCTTAAAGCAGCTGTTTGTACAGCACCTACAAACGTGCAATTAATCTTAGCGTCCACAAGTCAAGCCTCCACATTAGAGGAACTGATGGGATTGGCCAACAAAATTATGGAAGTTGCTGTGCCTCTACCCATTGCGACTACGCAACAACCCGAGCATGCAGCGCCATCTGTATCTCCTACTGAAATAGCTCAATTGCGAGAGCAAATCAAGGAATTCACAGCGCAGATTGCTTCCTTTTTTTGCGGACTCAGAAATCTGCTCAAACGGAAGGCAGAACCTCCTGTGAAATTGCATGTGTGGGCTGGTATTTCAAAGAGGGGAAAGACAAACATTTGCATTTTCGATGGGATCATGAAAGCTGACTTCTATACAATTATTGACAGAGCACTTGTGCCATTTATTAAAAAGCATTTAAGGGAGGAGAAACATGCAGATTCCAGAAAGACAATAATCCCAAGCACACTAGTAATTTAGTTAAGAAACACTTTCAAGGACAATTCAATCAACTGGTGGTGAACACCAGCTGAGTCCCCAGACCTCAACCCCATTGAAAATGTCTGGCATGAGCTGAAACATCATCTTTGAAAGGTTTGTAGAACTTTTTATTTCAACTGCAGAGCATTAAATGATATGACCCATCTCCAGTGACATACTGTACAGTTTCTTGAAATGAGTTTCATTTGTGACCAACTGATTATAATCTATTCAAATTTGACTAGAATTTTTTAGATTGATATATGAAACACCATGGTTATGTAATTTTAACTGAAATGAATTAAAGTTTTCTAAACTCTCACAGTATAAGGGAGTGGGGATGAATCCCCTAACCCCCCCAAATGTTTGTCTTGCACCCTGTCAGTGGGGTGTCCCCTTTTGAGCAGGAGTTGCAGTTTCAATTTGGTTAGGGTTCCCTGCCTGTCGTAAGAGGCGACTAAAGGGGGCAGACCGTACAGTATTTGAACTTGAACTATATTTGAACTTTACAACTTTATCTAGCTGACACTTTACAACACATTTGTGTTGTTGTGTTGTTAAACCCTTAGTTAAGTAAGCTAAAATACTTTCCCTGAACAATATCCCCACACTCCCCACTTGTTTTGCTATAGGCCTTAGTATCGTACTGTTAAATGGTTAATTCTCAAAATGCATGCTGCATACATGGCCAACAAGTAATTTCTATCACAATTCTTCAAAACTTACTACTACGAAACTACTTCCAAGTTCCATGGAAACTTGGGAGGGTGTTTAGTATGAATACTTAGGGTAGATAAGTAGGTGGCCTATCCGAAATGAGTCAGCACCAGTGTGGCAGTAGAAGCATTAAATTTGGTGGGGGGAGGGGGCAAGCTAACCAAAATCCAGTCAAATATTTCTGTGGTAAATTACATGGTAGTAATCCGAGGAGGGGTGAGAGGAAGTCTTGTATGTGCAAATATAATGTGACGGGCATTTTAAGAGGTTTTTGTGCATGCCTCTAGAATTGCCTAAAATTTGCACCACATGAGGGGGGGAGGACAGGGATAAACTGTCACGTAGGAGCAGTCTTACCCCCCGTAACGCATCCACATTTGAGGCACCCGGTTATCCACTACTACCCACTTGGAAAAGAAAAAAAACATAGGAGGGAGTGGGCAGATCAGTAATGGGTAGCATGTATTTATAGTCAATACAAGCTCGGGTTACCGTCCTGTTAAAGTATATATTTACAGCAGTTACAGTAACAGGTAGGCCTATTTAAACTTGAATATTTTTTTCCTTCTAGGAAGTGCAGCCAAGAACAAAAGATGAGTTGAAGCAGGGCATTTTGGACTTCTGGAGTACAAAAATGACCGCCGAGAAGTGCCAAAGATACATTAATCATCTTACTTAAGTTGTCCCTATGGTGATTAAGAGGGAAGGCTGGGCAACTGGATATTGACTTCCTGGCAGGTCTGGCCTTTTGCTACATCGCACATCTTGCAACCATTTGCAAAACATCAAAGGTTTCTTACCCACAATAAGTGACATTCATAGATACACATCTAGGGAAGTTTGTTTGAACATTAAAGGTTAACGATTTCTAAAGCTTCGCTGTGGAGAACCCACGCCATCCCCCAAAATAAGAATGCATTTCTTTTTTCTGACCAGTTTCTTTTGTGGAGAATTGTGCAAGTTGGGGGGGTTAACAGTATTAGTGAGCCTGTAAGAGATCAGCCCGATCAATATCTCTGGGCCGTGCCCTTTGTCGGAAAAAGTATGGAAGAGATAAAAGAGCACCAGCCTGCTACGTGAGAGACACTAATTGGATTATTGACAAAACGTTGGCTGTAAATGTGGTAAAGGAGTGCCCATTTTTGAACGGTACAGGAAACACAGCTACAGTCTCCAACACCTTTTTGGGCAAACAAGTTTGTTTTACTTTTGCAACCTCTGGAACTTATTTTAACATAAGACCTACAGTATAATGAATCGGAAAGTGCAGGCCATGGATCCGTCCAGCGGTGTCTGGCTATCAGGAAAAGTGTGTCGCGAAAGCAATGGAACTGTTCTGGTAAAATGCACGGATTATAAGGACAAATCTGCTGTGCCCCTGTTCAAGACAAGAGACCCCGCGCCTAAGAGGAAGCTATCCATTGAGGACCGTTATTGGTCTCATTTTAAGCACCCCTCCAAACTACAAAGGGGAGACATTGTTGAAAAAAACGGGCACCAAAACTCCTCTTGAACATTCCCTAAACGTGGAAGAAAATGACTCTTTCCGTGGCGAGGTGTTTCAAATGATAGTCAAATTATTAAACAAATTTCATCATAGTAAAAAGCACAAAAAAGTTGTGAAGGTTAGTAGGCTAGGCCTAACGTTAGTAGTAGTACCGTATGAGACTAACATTAGGCCCTAGCCTAGTCCGCAGTCTGCAGACCTAGTATTTGGGTCGCTGGGGGCTTCCCGTACTAGGCCTAGGTCTGCAACCTTGCCATTTACGCAAATTGGGTTACCGCACCATCAAAAACTTTTGAATGGTCTCAATCTTTCTCAAATTCAGGTAGGCCTATACTCATAGGTAATCGACCTCTAGGCCTATGGGTCATTTATATGTTTAAAACCCTTTATTCTTAGAATATTTGCACATAGTGTCCAAAAAGAGACCAAACGTTTTAATTTACACAAACGATCCTGTTTGATACGCATATGTAGCAACAATCAAGGCAACAAAGCACACACAAGATGTTACTCTCACAGAAACATCTGGGAAAACAATTGTACGTGAATGGCCTACGCCTAGTTCAGGGAAGTGAGAACTAGGCGTAGGTGTACCCTAACATTAGCCTATTAAAGGGCAAGTAAGCTGAAAACCCAGCTAGCTATCTATCGTGTTTACAAGGTTTTCACAAAATGACCCCTGTTGACCCCAAATGACCTCTGACCTCCACCAAAAACAATAGGCTTCTTCTCAATATGGTACACCTACATAACAAATATGAGATCTGTCCAAGCTTCCCCTCTTGAGATATTGTGTTTACAAGGTAGGGCGTCACGGACAAACATACACACAAACACACATACACACATGCACCCACACACATACATACACACATACACGCACACGTATGCATGATTACAAAGGTTACAATTATCATCGAAACCAAAAATCAGTTTCAGACCCTACCAGTATTCAGTCAGGTGGTGTAAAATTTTACTTTTGTAACTTCTTATACTGTATTGTTTCTTATACAGTATTGTTTGTAATTACTAACACTGTTTGGTGGAACAAGGTGGAACAAGTAGTAGACATACCTCATCTGAAATGGCTGGTCAAACAGGTTCTTAATGTTCAGTGAGTTTTTAGAAGGCCAGGGTCTTTCATTGGATCAATCAAGGGAGAATGGCCAAATTTAGAGGAGCGCCTACCCGATCTGGAGAACTGAGCTTGGCAGAGTGGAATAGATGAATTCAACCGAGTGATGGCGCCATACCAGCTGACAGATCATGAGAAGGTGCAGGCTCTTGTGGACCACTTTTGTGGTGACGCAAAGGAAGAAGTAATATGTTTGCCCGAGGCCAGTTGTATCAAGTATAAAGAGGTGGTTAAGTGGCTACAAGTGTGTTTCACAAAAACAGACACCTTTACACAGACACTTAACGGTGCCTTCCACACAAAGATCCAAGACAAGGGGAAATCCCTCACTGATTTCAGCCTGGGGCTCATGAGGCTATATGGGAATATGGAGGCTGCTGTGCCAAGTCAGGGTCAGCTGGAGGCACTAGAGTCTTCAAGGGACCCCACTCTGAAGGGCCAGTTATCTCAGGGTGCCAAAGAGGTTTGTGTGGGTAGGGAATTGTAATTTTTCAGGGTCACAGGGACCCGAAACTTAGTAAACATTTTCAACATTCTATAATGTCACACAACTTCAACCTACAGACTTAGCTGAAATGCTTGAAGGGCTTGCTCTTTGTTAAGCCTACCCATGCGAACACAAAAGCACAGTACACACTACATGAACGCAACCAGGAAGCCCTCAAACGTGAAAACTCTTTACCGGCAACATGCTCCATATCTACTTGGATATTCCTAAAATCATCCGAAAACAAGCTATTTGTAGTGTCAGAGTTCATTTCTTTGTGTGGAAGGAAGAATTTTGGAGGCAAAAATCTATGTGGTAAGTGTAGATTTGCATGTTCGCAGAACTGCTACGAACTGCTATGTGCTGCGTGACAAGGGTGTGGCGGCAACAACAAAGGCTAACCAGCAAGCACTAAAAAATCATAATATTTCTGTCATTTCTCCACCATGTTTGGCGTTGGTGGGCTCAAATAAAAGGAAATTCTTTAGGAAATATGATTCTATTAATAATTAGTACTAAAAAACAATTACTTGTCTGATTAGCAAATAAACTAATTTGCATAATTTGTATACATATTGTGCTCCAAATTAGTGACACTCATTTTCAGCCTTTCCACACTTTATTCTTTCCATTGGTATATCGGTTTCTGATAAAACATTTTGGTAAAATTCTTAAAAAAAATGATAACAGAAAACTACACTAAGGCCTGCACAATAAAAAGTTAAGGCTTGTCCATCTAGATGCAAACTTCCCAAAGAGATGAGAAGGATCCCTATTGTTGTTTCAGGATGCAAAGCCCCAGGATCAGGTGCGAGTCAGGGAGTTGAAGGCTGAAATGGCATGTTCTTATACTGGGGATCAAGCAACACCACAGCCACCACTGATCCAACTTCTGGAGAAACAAAAAGCCCTAATGAAAGAAGTAGTCCAGCTAAGAGAAGAGGTTGGGAGCCTCAACCATGTTTCCTTGGAGATGAAAGAACTAGGGAAGAAGTTGCACAGTTCTTAACGACCAAGGAGACTGGCTTCAGAGGTAGAATGGTTCGATCATAAGGAGATGGGTCACTATAATTACAAATATCCCTGATAAACAGAAGAGGAAGCAGCAAGAAAACTTATTTCCTCTGGCATTGGGGAGCAAAGTGGCAGTGCAGACAGGAAATGATTTGCCTGATCACGAGAACAAAGAAATGAAAGAAGACACAACTGTTGAGGTGCGCGTAGAGACTTTGGAAGGTGGAGTAGATGGAGGAAGACTGTTCCATGATGTTTCTAATTTTGTGACCCCAAGTCCGTTGTTAACTACAGATGTGGAAGACGTGGAGTTGGGTTGTGTGGTAGACACAGGTGGAAGGTCTTCCCTTATCCCTTCAGAAATCATTCACTCACAATAGAAACCAGTGCCAGGACCATTGGGAAAGCTAAATTGGCCTTGGACATTAAACGTGTGTGGCCTTGAGGTTTCTGTAGGAGGATCCATGGAGGCACATGTGAATATCTGAGGTATGTCAGCCATGTTTGGGTTATTGGTGATGTCACTAAATGTTCCTTTATCCGAACAACAGAAGAAGAATCCTGCCTGTTTAGATGTGGTATTTCATACTACAACAATTATTATCATATCCAATTTTTTAGATATGTACCGTTATATAAGCTCTGTATTCCACAACTGTATTGCTGTACAGAAGTGACCTGTTGTTTACATGGGAAGAGAGTTGGTAGCTGGACTTCAGAGAATAAACACTGGCATCCTTAACACTTTAATGTTATTCATTATTTGTGTACCTAACAGGAAAATTACATTAGGGGGCAATGCACTTCACAAACTGGCTGATTGAGAGGTTAAAGATGATGATGAGTTCAGAATATGGCTGGATGGTGTTGCCTTGCCAGTAAAGTTGAAGATGGCAGGAAAACTTTTGCCGAGAGTGGATCTGGTCACTGAATCGAAGACTGAGGTTATCTATATCACACCATATTCTGTTAGTCTCATCAAAACTGTTCTTCTTGATGTATCGTCACAACTGGGAAAGGTGTGGTACATATATGACAATGGCAATGTAGATTGGCATGTGTGCGAAGGGTGCATTGACATTTACACTGAGCCAATGGTAATGATTCATAACTTGTGTGATCAAGGTGTTTGCAGTACTCTGGGTAGTCAGATAGCAGCAGCTATACAGGTGGAGCCTTAGGATGAAATATTCACTTCAAAGAATGAAGATAGGGACTCTCCATGTGACGGTCGAAGAGGTCATCACCGATCCACCAGGAGAGAAAACAGCATTTGTCGCATAGGGTGAGGAGGCGGATGAGTTATAGAGAAACAGTCACCTTTGAAGATGGCACTCGGTACCAGCTACCGAGAGGAATCACCTTGAATGTGTTACCAACATAACAAGTTGCTAAGGTAGGTGCTGTTTTGAAAGCCAATGAGCAAATGATTTTAAACAATGATTTAGACCTTGGTTACGGCTACTTGATCCCTTACAAGATTCGGATCAACGAAGGCAGTTCTACTGTTTCTCTCCATTCCATTTAATTCAAGTAACGTTCTTTAAAAAACACCAACACAGTTAACAAGGTCAGTAACTATGTGCATTGCAAAAGACATTTTGCCAATAAATTCAGTTGAAAAGAGTGGGTATCGACCAATGCTTAAAGGTCTGCAGACACATAGAAACAAAAATTCAGCAATAATTTTGTCATCCAAGGAAAACACCTTCCTAATCAGTCTCATTTTTGGCTGTAAACCCAATCAATTCGAAATTTTGCCATATTTGAAGATGATTTTGTAGTTGGTAAGTGCATTGTCCTTTCATATGCGAATTTATGACGTACAGAGTTGCAGCGCAGATCAGTCAAATGTCATTCACTTCTGCGCAATACTGAAACACATACGAGAACTACATCAGCCATGGCAGTGCCCTATTTTCCTCTCGATTGAAACAGACGACTCAAAATCCGATGTAACTACATAATCTGAAGGAGAAAACATCAAAGATTTCGAATTTCAACATCAGGGAGAGATCCAACCATACGTGCTTGAGCCAGAGGTCGATGAATCTGAAGACGATGATGGCCAGGCTGATTAACAATGCGATGACGTCATGCAGGTGAATCGGCTAGAGAATCGGGACTGGTACAAAACACCAACATTTAACACAATTTACGGTCATTTAATTGCAAAGTCAACTGTTGGTAACAAATGTGGCAACTTCAACTGCTCATATCTCCGGAACCACACGTGGAAATTGAATGAAAGTTTCACTGTAATGGTCAGACTAACTTACTCTTCAACATATCTAAGCTAAATTTGTGGCTAGACCATCCTTTTAATAATGAGAAAACCATGAAATAACATAACATGTTTTACATGGAAAAGGAGGGCTAAGGCCACATAAGATGCCCCAAATGACATAATCCTGCTACTGTAGGGCCGAGGTATGTGGGACACTTCAACAGATCTTACTTGCTTTCTATTTCATAAAGGTGTCAATGCGGACATTGCATTATAATGCCTACTGGTCGTGAGTGCAAGTGTTGTCGCGAAATCCCAGAGGTGACAGTCGTTATGGAGGAAGAAAATGTGCATTGCATTACAACCCATCCCAGATTTCATGGTGTCTGTCAAGATGTGTGTGCCTTAAGGACAGTCTATTTGGGGTACCGTCAGCAGTATGGTGCACATGCCCAGGAAAGAACCCTACCAGAGTAGGTATTCAGTGTAAGAAATGCTGCCATTGCACCCTGCAGTTCTTTTAGTTCTCATAAAGATTCTAAAAAAACATTCAGTCATGATCATTCACAGTTCAGAATGCCGCATACTGTAACTTGTAGTCTCTTATATTGAGCTTATAAGCAGCTCCATCAAGCATGCATGGTGTGATTTTAATGCATCTCATTTTTCCATCTGTGACACTGATGTTTGTGATGAAAAAGCAAAAAGGGGATTCCACTTTGTTCCCCAAGTTGAGGTGTGCACATAAGTTCCCAAAACTGAATTTATAGTGAGTTGCATTGCCTGTATCGTGTTGAACCAATAACCGATAATCTCTTAGAGGAAACCCTGCATACAACAATCCCAAGCTTGCTACAAAGGTATGGGATCGCCTCTTTTCCTCTCTTGCAAATAGATGAAAATGGAATGTGGGGTATGTGGTAAACCTTTTGTCACATTGTTGTCACATGCAGTTTCCACTTTGTTTTGCAAAAAATACAGACACACTGCATATATCGGCAGTTGGTGAGGTTTTGCTGGCATTACCTCGGGAAAGACATCAGAGTGGTTTTACCGGCCTGTGCTGTTGCCAAGATGAGAGAGACATTTCCATCAGAAGCATATGAAGGATTTAAATTACCACATCTGTAATTTATACATATTTTATTTTATACTGGACATCAGTGTTGATAGCCAGCATGAACTGCCAGGGTGAAATTATTTCACCAAGACTGCCCTTCCTACACAGTTTAATGAGGTGAAGGAAAAAGTAGTGGACTCGCTTTCAGGTTGTGACTTTTTTGCACTGACTACTGATACCTGGTCAAGTAGGACAACAGAACCCTTCCTGGGAAGGACAATACACTACATTAGTAACGACTGGGAACTTAAAACCCACTGACTTCAGACTCTTTATTTTCCGGAATCGCATACAGCAGAAAATGTAGTTGAGAGCCTGGAAAACACTCTCTCCGAATGGAATCTATCTGCGACAAAACTGGTTGCTATCACAAACAACAATGGCGTAAATATAGCTAAGGCATGCAGGGATCCTATGTGGTCGCCACTCTCGTTTTGGCCATAACCTTCAACTGGCCATCAGAAATTCTATGAAGAGAGACTTGACCGAGCCATCAGGGTCGCAAAAGGAATTGTTGCTGCTTTTGGGAATAGTTTTAAAAGAAGGGGCCGACTGGCTGCATATCAATAGCAAGAAAACGTACCGCAGCATGGACTTGTATCAGTAAATAACTTACTAGATTCACTTTACCTTTTTATGTGCTCTGCCCTTAAATATTTAACATAACATGATCATAGAACTGCCACTAAATTGTACTAGTAATTTATATAATTTATAAGAAAAGGCAATATCCCTTTGCTCAACATAGTCTTCTATTTTGCTTCACATAGGGATGTGAAACTCGTTGGGGTTCCCGCCAAAAAATGATCAAAAGAATCATTGAGCAAGAACAGCCAATTCGTTTGACTCTTGCCGAGGATCGGAAAACCGTCCATCTTTTTCCAACCTGGCAAGATATGATGGTTCTAAAGGATTTGAATGAAGCACTAGAACCACTTGCCCAATTCACTGACAGTTTATTGGGAGATAAGTACCTGACTGTCTCTACAGTTGCCCACACACGTGCCTTGTTCACCACGCCAGACTTTATGAGGGATAACGATGGTGATTTGGCCCTGACACCTACCATCAAGACAAAAATTTTACAGTATTTGGATGGGAAATACAGTGATCCACTTGTGGGGAAGATAATCAAATGAAGCAAGCTGCTGGACTCCCACCACAAAGCAGACTTTGTGGAGGAGGAAGAACTTCAAGTCATCAAGCGAGATGTGATTGAAGAGTTAGTGGGATTGGGTGCAATTGGTGAAACAACTGCCAGAGCAGCTGTTCCACAAAAGGGTAACGACCCCCAAAACCCATTAGGGCCACCGAGAAAGAAGATAGCTCTGAGCGAACTGCCTGCGAAGGACAAAAGAGCAACTGGGACATGAGGAGCCAGGACAACTCCCGAGGATAAAGCCAAAAGAGAGCTGGAAAACCATCTCAGCATTCTGGTTGTGGAGTTCGAAGAAAATCCACTATCTTGGTGGAGGGAATTCGCCAAGATCTCCCCAATATTATCAAAACTTGCACATAAATGATTATGCATTCAAAGCTACAAGCATTCCTTGTTAGAGAGTATTTAGTAAGGCTGGAGGTGTAGTGACACCTAAAAGAGCTCTCCTCAAACCAGAAAAAGTTTAACATGTTAACCTCTTTAGCCACAAATCTTGATTGAGATGTACAGTGTAGTATTGTGAGGGTGTTGTATCTGAGGATTCATTCATATACTGTACTATCATATACTATCACACGGGTTAGTTTGGCTTCGTGGTCAAGTACAATTCGTGCCTGTACTTTCACCAGCCAGCTAATTTCTCATGCAGTAGCCTACCTTACTGCACTAAAGCATCAGTTACCTAAAACTGCTTAATTCAGTCTATACTCTACAATCAATGTTGCAAAAGACTCCTAAGTTGAGGAGTTTACAATTAATATACAGTATTTGTTTCCTTCCGAACCTGCTTGACCCTTCGTAGTCTCGTATAATTTTCTTAACTGTGGTAATGGTGTGAATGTGTGCTTTGTTACTACTCTCCAAGTCGCCATTTATTTCGCCTCATTTACGTTGCTCTAAAATTTTAAACTATTTACGATATCGAACATACAGTAAATAGACACTGTGCGTAGTGCCATGGAAAATCGTACATCTCAGCTCTCGTCATCGCTGGGAAAATCCCTAATTCACGGTCACACGTGTGTGCAATGCCTGTCGTATAACAGAGAAAACTGTCCGTCCTTTCACTAGTTATTCAGTAAGTTTTTAATTGACGCTCCTTGGCTCATTCAGAATTGAGAGCCAACAAGAGCAAGAGTTGATTGGTGTATCCAGCCAAGGTGGCTTGTAGTTATACGTTCCTTCACAAATAACAGTTAAGTGACATACGTGCGATCATCGTTATCAATGTAAATACCGATGCCGTCGCTTGTAACTTTTGTGCTCGTTTTGTTATCAATTTAAATCATTTCAAATTATCTTGAGCAGGTAGTTTTCCTTCAAAAATATGGGTGGAATATAGTCACACTGTTTTTCAAGCATTTTCTTTGTAACTTTTAAAGGGCAAGTTTTGATACTTTGTGGAGTGATGACTTCCTCGTTACTGTGACCTACTGTAGCTTGCGTGGTATCTTGCATAGTAAACTTAAGTAAAGCCTGTGTGAAAACGTGAACTTGTTGTATTATTTTTCACATGTTGTCATTAATTATCTTTCACAACCGCTACCAAATTAAAACCACATTTCTCTCCCAACCAGAAATAACTTTCTATTCTCTTTCTTTGTGTTAATAAAGAGTGTATTTTGACGAAGTTTACATGTCGTGAATTTAGAGCTTTCGTACATCTTAGACTCATAGGCACATTGTTGAAGCACTGTCAGTTGTGTGTGCAAGAAAAAAACCAGTTATAATCGTACTGCTATTATTATGGGTCCGATTATACCGGTTATCATTTTTTGACAAACCTGGCCCACCAGTTCCTCCTATTTTAATGAAAATGAGACTCAATCTGTCTATTCATACATATGTATGTTTCATCTAAATATGCATGCCCAAAATATTTTTTCTCCTTAACAAAATATCCTGAGGTAAATAAATGTTTTTTAAGTGATATTTACGTCAACTCGAAAGTTTTATGTGTGATAGTCAGTACTATTTGTACTTATTACTAGCGGATTAACTTTGACTGGAGTCGTTGTTGCCGAGTGGTCTGCAACTTTTCCTATCTTCACTCTTCTGCAAAGCTTGTACCAAGGAGGATGCACTTCTGTGGCAGCTCAAACACAAACCCTATGGCATCTAAGCTGGTGTAAAAGTGCTCCCTAATAAGGCCCACTGATCCACCAAGTTTTAGGTTGAATACCACAAGAGAAATGAGATTGGCTACAGTTTTAAGTGTCATTTCTGGCAAAATCCCTGGAATACAATACCTCCTCCCTGTACATACAAAGGTATTCTGATGACATAATACAGGTAAATATGTTCAAAACCCCGTAGAGGTCCATTTCTGTTTTCACCAGAAATATTCATTTTTATATATCTACTATTTTGAGACCTTACAATACAGTCCCTGCAATCGTAATATCACAGATGACAAATTTCTTTGCTCAGAATATTTTACCACAATTTCAGTGACAGTAAAAGATCCCAGTATACATCAAATAAATGTAATACCAGTCTTATTTCCTTTGCCAACAAACATACTCTGTAGCAAAGAGAGAAGTTTGTACTTGGGTCGTACCCAAATGTAACAACTTGATCTAAAACTGATTAAAACTGCACTACAGCTTTTACGTCACTCCATAAGGTGACTGTTTCCTGGATACATCCACTACTTTCAAATAGCTTGCATTTACCATACCAGCTGCAATCTTCTACAGATAAAACTGAGACAGGATCCTTCGTCCAGTTTTCTGGCGGATGATCTGACCGCCTCTCGTCTTCTTCATGGGCATGCCTCCATTCGTCACTTAGACAATAATTACTGAATAATCTCACTTTGAAGGTAATAATCTGAAGAGATGAACAAGTGCAGAGAAGAACGAATAAGCTGCTTTTGTTGAATATGGGTAACATTTAAGGGCAAGAGGTACGAGATTAAGACCATGGAGATACTCTGGCTGAGAGAAAGAGAGACTTTTAAAACCAGAATGCACAGATGCTGGTTGCAATTATTACATTATGAGGAATTTTTTCATGAATCTGACATATTGCATAAGGCAAGTAAGTTTAATATACTTGGTTATTGTAATATAACAAAATTTATCATATCACCAATTGAAATGTACAATGACATCTGCTGACCTAAGTTGGTGACTGATACTGTAGGTATCCATCTGAAAATGCACAAATGTATACAACAGAGATACATCCAAGAGCTTCCCTATGTACCAAATATCAAATCTGTGCAAGCTTCCATCAAAACCAAAAGGCTATTTGTACTCAAAGAGGTTAATTTACAAACCGAAAATGTGATCTGTACACACTTCCCCTCTTGAAATATTGTGTTTTCAAGGTTTTTACTATGTGATCCCTGTTGACCCCAAGTAAGCTTTGACCGCCATAAAAAATGATAGGGTTTTTGCATTCAATATGGGACACTTAAACACATGACATATATGTTTTCTTTCTTGAGATATTGCTTACACAGTTTTCACCTGTTGAACCCTACTGACCCCAAATGATCTTTAATCTCCACCAAAAATGATAGACTTCTTATACTAAATAAGACACACCCACATACTACATAAGAGCTGCACTAGCTTCCCCTCTTGAGATTGTGCTAACAAGGTTTTTACTATTCAACAACTCTTCACTCCAAGGACCTTTGACCTCCAATGAAAACATTAGGCCTCTTGTGCTTCCTAAGGTACACCTACTTACCAAATATGATATATCTGCAGTTTCCCCTCTTGAGATACTGTGTTCACATAGTTTTGACTATTTGAACCCTTCTGACCCCAAATGACCTTTGATCACCACCAAAAACTATAGGTTTCTTATACTCACATACCAAATATGAGACCTGCACAAGTTTCCTATTTTGAGATATCATGTTTAAAAGGTTTTCACTACCTGACTCCTGTTGACCATAAATGACCTTTGACCAAAAATGATAGGCCTCTTGTGCTTAATGAGGTACACACACACACACACACATACCAAATATCAGATCTGTGAAAGCTTCCCTTCTTAAGACATCCTGTTTACAAGGTAGGTGTCACAACCATACATACACATGCCCACATATGACCGTATGATTGCAAAGGGTTACAATTTCCTCAAAACCAATCACACAGGGAGGATAATTACAACTAATGCCTCTGATGCACAAACACTTGACAATGATGAAATGTGAGTGTTGCAAGATGGAGTAAGGTACCATGTCAAAATTTGGCTGGTAGGATCACTGCAGCCACCGGCAAGGCCGCTGGGTGTTGCCAGGGGTAGGTGGCTGCACTGGCTACAGCCACTTTCCAACACAAAAAGAAGGGTCAAGATATAGTAGCTGCAGCAGCCTCCCAGCCGTATTTTCACAGTTTACAATAGGACATGATGATATTGAGTGGCACAGCTGGCTGCACAGGTTGGCAAGGCCTTGTTGCTAGCGTGCTTTTTTGTTCCTAAACTCAACAACAGCAACTGCAGCCGTGGTGCCAGCGACTGGAGGCCAACTTTTGACAAGGTGCCTAAATATATTTGGTTGATTTGACAAATGATTCAAGATATTAAAAACCTAGAGTAGTCTCATGATGTTTGTTATTCACTGGTCTTAAACCTGATGGCACTGGAATCTTATTCATAAAATGAACATATGCCAACAATATCATCATAGCTTGGAATCACAGCTCACTTCTATGATAACAGGAAAAATTCCCTGTACTCTAATCAAAACCATCAGAAACATTAAATTGGTGTAATGTAAGAAAATCTGATAAATTGTGTTACTTCTATTGTGTAATTTTGTTGTTGACTATCAAGTAATTAAATGGACTATCAAACAATTGGAGGAAAGTACATCACTGTATAGGTTTTGAGATGTGGAATAACCATCAACACAAAAACAGATGCCTTGATGTTAATTAATATTTATATCTTCAAACACTTTAAGCAACTTTAACTAATGCTTTACCTTGCAATAGCACCCTCTCCTAAACTGTAGAACTTGTTGAAATCCAGCCTGAGAAGAAGTTGCGACAAATGAGGGTTGGATTGAGTTCCCTTCGAGGCTGATAGAAGAATCTTGAACAGGAAAGATGAATAGTGGTTGAAACTCTGTCAAAAAGAAAAAATCAGTATTGATTACCAAATGATTGGTTATTGATTACCAAATAACTAGCTGATTACCAAATAATCAGTTATTGATTACAAGTTAATTGCCTGTTTCAATAATAAACAAAGAATGAATTCAAAGAATACATCAAGTGGAATAACTGAATGCTACAATCACAACTTTGATGATGAGGATATTCCCAGTTCTCCTCGTCTCCTGTGTGCTGATAAAAGATGCAAAAAAATAAAAATCAGTGTTTGCAATCCTGTTTTGACATGCTCACTAGTTGACATCCTAACTAGTTTATATGATTGAGGTAGTAATCTACAGACATTTGTGAGAATTCCGCACTCAAATGTGGTGCCTGTGGAGCAATTTAATGTCATGAAAATGTATTCTGATAACACGAACTACATGGCAAGCACCTCAATGTGTCCCACATGATTAAAATAAAGATATGAACAGAATTGCATAAAATAAAAAAAAATTAATAGAGTAAACATAATGATAAAACAATGATAAGAAACTGAGAGGAAGGAAGAAAATAAGAAGAAAATTTTCTCTGAAAAAGAGAATTTTGACGTTAGACTTAGCACAAGTAAAATTTCGAACATCTGAATCGGACTGCGCAGAATACTGGAAAAAGTTGTAGAAGTACAATTACGATAAAACAGGAATAAGATATTGATAAAGAGAAGAGAAAGCTAAAGAGGAAAAACAGAAATATTCACTGAAAAAGTAAGTTTTTAAGTTTAACTTGCAATTAAAATTTTGATATGATGGGAATTTAATGTGACAGACTGTTCCACACACTGGGGCCACAGACCATGAAAGCGAGGCCGCCATAAATTACAAAGGGTGGCCTGTGAGAGACAGATATCTCCAAGGGAGTTATTACCTAGCAACAACTTAGCAACTCGAGAGATAGCAAAGATGATAAGGTGCAACCTCATCTCGTTTTACTATTACCAAACGACCGAGACATAGAAGAAGTAAAACGAATAATAGCAGTCACTGTGAGTCTTCATAATAAACAGGAATATCAAATGTTGAAATGGTACTTGCAAACCCAACAAGATTGGGTCTTTCGTCATTCAACATTACGGCAGATTTACAAACCTGAGCTTGGGAGTCCACCTGGGCTCGCTGACGTTCTTCAAAAGACTTCGTTTGGAGCAGTAACATCGCAAATGAGTGACAGAGATCCAGAAGCTTTACCAAGCAGTGATGTACCTGATTGAAAAAAAATCAAGGAATGATAGCTGGCAAAGGAAGTGAAACATGCTCAATATCATTGAACATAATGCAGGGAACAGTGCATCATACGTGACATAGGCATTAAAGTAGAGCGAAGAATAAACTGTCGTGACGTTTTGTACCATAAAGTGTATGCAGCAGAGTCGAGTCTTTGGTATTGTTCATAGATTTTTACCCTAAATTTTACCCCTTCCTGGTGTTATGAATAACTTATTCAGATGTTCCTCACATGACTTAACTTTTGCCAAGTATTCTACAATACAAACAAAGTGGTATACAGATGAAAGCATGAAGCACAAATGTGTCACTCATCTGTAAGGACTCAAAGTACTTCAACTGCAATTTCCTGAGAAGGGCAAAACACTAATGCTGTGAAACAATATGCATGTTACCAGAGTCATTGATGTTATTGTCACCTATTTAACTGTCCCATAATTACAAGTGTTCAGTGTTAGCTAAACAATGTCATGTGGTTGGTGAGTGCTAAACTGCTGAAGACAGTTACATCTGGTAACAGGTGGATCTAACTTGATACCAGTAAGATAACTCTCTCTCAGCAAAATTTAAAAGCGAGCAATGTTTCTTCACAGTCATTGCTCATTTGATCATACTGAACACTGAATCAAAAGATCACTTGTTAATTGTGTTTCAAAATTCTTCGAGGGTCATTCATTTCAGAGGCTATATACATGGCTGATCTCTTACTAACTACATTTTAATTCTTCTCATCCAAAACTTATCATTATAAAGCAAACTTGACATCTAGAAAAAGAAAATGCTCAAAGTGGTCACTTGAAAAGAATTCAAGACTTGTTACCGGTTCAGTGAGAAGGGAACACTGAACCAACAAAGACGTCAGAAAGTGATCGTGGGCCACCCTCACAGCCTCGAAGTCCCTGGTGGACTGGATTTTACTCAGAAGGAGAGAAAACTGGGTGTCCAGAACATCAACCTACAGAGAGTAAAATGCAGATGTACAGTCATGAAAGCTGAACTGATGTAATAAGAAAACAATCTCTATAAACATCAAAGACAAAAAATAACTCAAAACAAGTGGACAGTTGACTTGGATTGCTAAAAACAAACTTTTTAGGGCTAAACCTGAGAAGGTTAAGTAATGAGGAAGAACCTGTACGGTCAAATGAAAATGCCAATGGGGCGACCATCAAGTAAGAGCAATTCTGATGCTTCATCAAAAGCTATGGACAACAGTCTATATACATGTCACAGTGAATTCTGCCATCCATTTTGCCATTCACCCAGAGGAATATTGAAAGGTATTGTTCCTGAACAACTATCACTCATTACATGGTATGCATGTGACTTGAAAACCCCAGTCTTAGTTTGCAACATGTAATGTGATGCTGGTGATACTGGTATACACACACAATAAAGAGAATGAGACTATGGACATTTGAGAAGCCTCGTAATAATGTTACTGACTTTATGAGGCCCCCCTTCTTGGGAAGAAAATGTGAAAAACACATCCTCCTCTCTCTGTTCTCCACAACCAAATATATTTCAAATATCTGCTAACTACTTCTAGCTTTCCTTGACAGATTTTGCGGACACTGTTGCAGGGTTTCAGTCAAAGAGAATATTAAAGCCAAGTTAACAAGTGCGTCTAAGGAAGAAATATTAAAATGATAAAATGGCCACTGAAAATTTTGGAGTAGTTTTAATCCCAGCAGGTAGCACATCTTGTCATGAACATCTGCTGTCCGTTGATTTTCAGAAACAAGGTAGAAGAAATTTGATAATTTTGTCTTGATTTCAGGTAATGATAATCCATTGGCCCATAAAAAGGCAGATGAACAGTCCGTCATTACCACTGGCTTACAGGAATGGAATCTAATGTAAAACTTGTTTGAATGTGACTCGCCATGTAAAATACCATCATAGATATTACCATTGCTGATTTACCTGCAGGTAATACTGGATGCTGTCGACGAGGAACGCCATACTTGACCTTAGCTGCCAGATGGTTGTCTCATCGGCAGAGGGGTGTTTCTTCTTGTCCATGTGGTGAAGCCAGCACTGCTGTAGTTCTAACTGTACTCGTTTGACAGTCAGCAGAAATTTGAAGAGTTTGTTGTATCTTTGGACAGAAGTGAATGCAAACGCATTTAATTCATACTTCTGGTAACAAGGAATTGGGTTGACTTCCTCTTTCCTCTGTATCAAGTTGAGGTTCCTGCTTTCAAGAGAATTTTTCTATTAATAGTAAAAATGTACAAGCTTTGAAGATTCTGGAAGATTTTGAGACAAATCACAGAATTTCAAGTTATTTTATTGGTGCTTTAATTACATTACAAATTAAAAAAAAATAGCAAAATCATACTTTTGTAACAATCTTTACTGTCACTACTAACTTCTTTGGCAGAGGTCATGCAACTATCAAAATATGAAATTGTCTAAATTTATCCATGCAGATTATTTTTTGATATTTTAATTAAAACTGACATTGTGAAGGTTTAAAATTGGGAGTGACATTCAGAAAATCCACTTTTGAGAAGGCAAAGCAATATTCATGCATGTTGGAAAATTGAAAACATTGTTCAAGTTGTTATGGCAAGCAAAAGGTAACAGCCAGCAGATTAAATATGCATCCCATTTAAAGATTTCATAATTTTTCAGAAAACTACAAAATTTATGATAATATCCTAACTATTGGGCAATACAGTCCTCTTTACCTAATGACCACCATAACTGCTGCAAAATTGCCTACATTAAAAATTAATACATGGAAATTTTTTTGAAATTTTCTTGTTCAGCAGGAAATGTTCACAGTGGTATTGACCAATCAGCTGAAGTATCCTGCTAAATGCCCTACAACATACTGTCTGTATGAAATTTGAACACAAATTCCTCAGAGACAGCAAAGTCAATGTCTCCATTGAAGGAAAATGGCAAAAACTTTCTTCAAGCAGCTGAAAAATTCTCATCATGCAACCAGTAACAAAGAAAATCCTTTTTCAAACCCTGGTTCAGTGTTAATTATGAAATGTTGAACTTGATTATCACATATGCTTATTTCACGTGTTCCAAGTGATGAGGTCGATTTTGAGGAGCGAGATGGCCTACCATCCTGTCTAACTTTACTAACTACTGTCACTATTTCCTTGGTTACTTCAATCGGAACACAAGAGCACTGAGTTCATACCCTGTCAAAGTCTCTGTGTGTAATACACTACTGAAACAATGAGCAACTGACCTTATACTTTGTTTGTCTTATCAAAGATAAAGTCATCTCAAAATTCTTAAGGAAAAGCATCAACAGTGCTCATAATATAAATTCTTTAAGCATATGAAATGGGTGATTTGTACATCTTGTTGGTAAAAATTTGAAAAATCCAGCACGAGACAGTAACATTACAGTAATTCCAGACTAAGCCTCGTCAACAAGATCATACGTTTGCTCAAAACATCATCATACATCTGTATGACATTACGTTTATGGAGACAGGCTTCCCAACAAAGCTGAACAATGTCCGCCATGCATGACGGTGTTCAAGTATTTAGCTGCACGTTTCAGCTTTCCGACAATGTTCAATACATTTCTATCTAGTCTAATCATTTTGTTCAGTATATATGGTCCTGGGAAGAGAAATCATCGCCAAAACTTGCGTGTTACTCGATTTCTGGGATATTCAGCAAAAATCACTATTTTAGGACACTTCTAGTCTGAGAAGCTTGGGACTTGTTTGTGTGGCACATGAACACTGTACACACAGGTACACGGTGCTGCATGCACCAATGCAGAAACAATGAACTGTGCCATACATTTGCATGAAGACGGACAAATGTATGATCATGTAGGAGGGGCCTTAAATTACATCTATGTAGTAACTAACCTTTCAGCAACGCTTGGAGTGAAGATAATATGAACAGGCCAATGGAAGGTACAGTTCATACCCATCAGGTGCCATCCAGTCTCTACTTTACCCTCAAGAGCACCCTCTAAATAAAAAGGACAAACACCAAAATATCATAAAAAGCATTCATGATGTGAAAAAGTAGAAAAACTTGGTTATCAAATGCAAAGTATCTTTTTGGCAAAACTGGTGTTTGTTTTTGAATGGTGAAATAGGAGAATCATATATTTTTCAATTTTAATGTATCTTTTGCCACATTTTACAGAAAGACTATACCACATTTAATACTGAAACTGTTCTCAAAAAAATCAATATTTGCAAACTAATTTTCTGTTAGTCATGCCTTCTCATTATTGTCTGATGTTTTATTTAAAAGACCGATGATATTACTGAAACCAATTTTGATCCATGACACAACATTGAGAAAATGAATTTCAATGTGTTTGAAGCAGGGACTGACTTTGTCCAGGACCGCTATCTGTAATGGGAACAGTGATGCGAAACCTCGAGAGGATGTCATCATCTTCAAAAAGTACTTTGTGAGCAGCTTGTTTGAAAGCCATGTTGGCATCTGTTTGTTGGAGAAAAAAAAAAAAACTTCACATGATGCTACTGATAGCAAAAGAACACATAAGTCTATTTGAAGAGAGAAAGGGGAGGGGGCTGGACTAGTAGGTGCCCCTGGCCACCCTCATAGAACACAAAGTGAAAATGTTAGTGTTACTGAATAAGGTTGGACTTAAACAAAGCACAACTTTAAATTATTCTAAAACTGAACAAAGTCAAAGATCATATGTTGTTATCTTTGAGTTTGCAGTAGTGTTTACAGATTTCTAATTTCACTCCAGGCTTGTGTCTTAATCAGATCGATTTCATGGGAGTTTTCAGCTTTCAAGACCTGCTTTTTCTGTCACTGGTGCACCACAAACTTAAGACCAGTATCATTTGTCTTCCCAAAAGAATATACAAACCTTTTCAGAGATAATCAAAGGGAAACCAGTAATATATTAAATGTTATTACCTGGTGCAATTGCTAGAGGCCAATGAGTGTAGTCTAGAATTATGCACCATAAAAGGTCAAATTACAAGGCATTGTTGCAAATTGTTTTGATGATTTCTTTTCCAGTTCTTATATTAACCTTGTAAGATGATTCCTCTAAGTCTTTTTTTTTTCCCTTTAAGATCCGATCCTAAATTAAAATGCTAGCCATTATTTTTCATTGTAGAATACAATTATCTCATCACGAACTATGGCTATTGCTTTGTGGTTTGCTTTGTGTATGTTATTGAACTTAGTGCTTGTTACTTTTCTTTCTTCTTCTTCTTTACATTTAATTGTCGCACTTTTGTGGAGGGAGAGTACCTATAAGAGGTTATAGCATCCCCATCCTTCCCAGCTCTCTCACCTGTTTGATCTTATTATCTATATTTAACATGAAAGTGAAGATACACTCAGTTCCTGATAACGTCCTTAATGTTAAATGTGACTCAAAATTAAATATACCTTACAAGAATACAGCCAGGTAAAGAAAGAAACATTGCTTACAATGTTCAGTAGACTGGTTGGGGGGAGTTTGAAGCAAAGACTGAGCCTGGTCGATGAATGCTAAGAAGAGCTCTCCTCTCCCAAGCAGGTAAAAGTCCTTCAGAATGATCAGTTCAGAGACGAGCTTGTGTTCCTCCACGACCAATGTCCACAGGTGCTGCGATATGAAAAGCGACCAGATATAAAATAATGAGGGCCAACATGGGTGACACTGGTGTAGGAATATTAAAAGTAACCAGATATGACATAATGAGGGCCAACATGGGTGACTCTGGAATAGAAATATTCCAAATAATTTCAGCAGGACAAGATGAATCATTTCACAAAACTATCAAAGTCATTCTATTCAGTATCTTATCTTCAGTATCTACAATTCTGCCCTAGGTGGGTTTTCAGGAGAGCGCAAACAAGAAGTGCGCCCCTCCCACTCCCCCCAACCCTCTCTGATAACCCAGGATCTCTGCCAATATACCCCTTTTAAATAAATAAGCATGAAATTCACAAAAATTCCACATCTACTAAACTATAATAGATACATGTATAATTAAGTGAAATTCAAAATATATTTGCATTAGACTTGATAAAAGGTTTTTTAAAAGTCTTTCAATCACATTTAAGAGCCTTAATTTTGTCTCTCTCTCTCTCTCTCTCTTGTTAACATGTATTCTTTGATTACAAGGTGTTCCATGAAATACAATGACAACTCATTAAGACCCTACCTCAGCAATGCAAGACCTGATCTCATTGACAACAATTTCAAACTGATGTATCGAGAACACGGGCTCTTCCTTCAGTTCCATCAACTTCCTGGCAAATTTAGCTTCGTTAGTTCCTAAAACTGGATCTATCAAGAGAATGAAACAAAAAAAAAAAAGTCAGAAAAAACACCATGAGACAACACAAGAACAATGCACTGATTATTTTATTGGCATTTGCTTCATAGATATTTACAGCTCTGTGCAAAGTTTTTAGTCCCAGCTGTAGGTATTTTTATTTTGTGAGGTCTTACCCTTGAGGTATAAGCTTTTGGATATTTATTTTCAGTAAAATTCTAATTGATGGTCTCTGTTTTATTTGGTGTTCCATGGTTACATTATTGTCATCGTTTTCTGACTGTGTCTGACTGAAACTGATGTGGTATTTCACTTAGTCTTAACCTAACACCTTAGCTTATAAGAATCAAGGATATGGAGCCATACAACCACATAATGGGAGATTATGTGATGGTTTGTGACCATTCAGAATTTATTATTTATACATCCAAGAAAGGTCACAACGTTTTTTTTTTTGTGTCATTCTTTGTCCAGGTATCTTGATTAAGAGAATTCATAGTTTTGTCTAATTTAGTTTGCTTACATTAGTCTTGGAAAGAAACCCTGAATTTATGTTAACTTCCTAATTGAATACAATGCGTGGCTGTATGCAACTATCATCCTGTGTTATGTAAAATTTGGAGGGATGTCAAATGTATTCCACAACATTACTTTTTCAATATTTTCATTAATATCAGTTGTTTAGAAGAGGTAATTCTACAATGTAATTGGATCACACATAATAGAGATTGAAAACCCACAACTAAACCTCTTGTAATCTGGTGGTTTGCTTAAAAAAATATTGATATAACAAAACAAAGTTTACAATCTGCTTAGGTGGAGATAAAACAATAGTTTGAATTGTCAGGTTATGCATCCTCTGTCCATCTTTTTCAAATTCCTTGGCTCTGGGACCAGAGTAAACAATATGCTAAAGAACTGACAACAGTTTAACATGGTCAAGCAATAGCAAGTTGAAATGATGACTAATTGCTCATGGGCATAGCCTGTGTTTGCATTTGTCCAATCAAATGTTTGTAATTATTGTTTTGATAAATATGAATGCAAAAAATGAATTGCAAGACCCCTTCACAATTTTTGCTAGACAGTTTTGTGGATCACTTCTGTTTGAAGGAAGACTATCAACTATCCCCAGTGAGGAGAGCTGGTCCTCTGCAGATGAAGATTCCAATCTTCCAGACATAATTACTGGAAACTGCATGAATACCACATGGATATTACATGAACTGATCGCTACAATTTCGACTACATTAACTTTGTCAATGTTGCGTTAAGTCAACTCTTTCCTCTGCACTTGATCTGTGGCCTATTTGGCAAATTCCAATACACTCAAGATGCTATTGCAATTAATACAAAATGCCAGATTACAGAAGTATCCATTTCTTAAGAAGACACTGGCAGCTTCCTTGGATCATTTTGGTTCTACAGCATATTTTTTTTTTATGTCTAAGCAAGTACCAGCAAGTGTCCTTGGAAAAGATTTCTCATATTGTGCAGGAGAATTGAATAAGCAGAGAGAAAAACAAGCATTGTCACTTATTGTTACGTAAACAGCACACCTACAAAGGACAACTTTTTACCTGGAAGTAACCAACTTTTACAGAGTTTTTCCATTCATACAACTTTTAAAAATGTTCAATGATTGCATAACATTCTGGACAAATTACTGTAAATCTATTGAGCTGACACCTACCTGTATGTTTAGCTGCAGACTTCTGTATTTTGCTCTCGAACATCTGCACGGATTCTCCTGCAAACAGTATCTTCTCTGCCACTCTGAGAGGCAGGAAGCCTGGCAGCATAGAAGCATTGATTGCAAAGTGGGCGTGCTCCACCTCTGCACCATCGATTACTTTCTGCGATGAGAACGACAAGTAACTCTCTCATGATTGGTGATTTAGAAGAACTGAAACATTTCTGATATTACGACAAAAATCGTGTTCAAGAACAACACTGGTGTAACTAACAAAAGCTGGTGAAACTGCAACTGAAAAAATTGGACTGAACTAAAATCTCCCACCACAGAGAATATCAAAGCTGAGAAAGGCATGCAGCGTGTTCACACATGCACTGATAAAATCTCACAGACTGTCATTCATGCTGTTCTAAAGTGAATTTGATGAGACTGCTTTACTGAGTGTAAAGGGAAAAGATAAAAGCAAAATTGAATTGTTCAAATTCCCCAAAATTCCATAACTTTGTCATCCTCCTCGAAAAACTTACAATCACGCATTTTGATCAATACTGAACTCATTGAGCCTTGATGCACATACACAGTAAAAATGTACAGTACTAGTAAGCGTTGACCAAACATATGATTGCTGCATAATTTGAAAATAGCAAAGATTCTTTGCAAGTGTCCACAAAAACTCTCATAGCTCAAATTGTTTTGGTAACAATCTGTCAATCACAAAGTACTGGAAAAATTCCAGGAGATAAAGATGGAGACTTTCTGATGAAGCCATCTTGCCCAACATCAGACACGAAAACCATATGTTCTATGAAGCCATCGCTAATGTTGTTGTGATATTGTGATATCAGGAAATAGTATCGTTTTTTGACATTTTAATCCTGACATCATTTGTGAAATGACCCAAACAACATAGTTTGTACCTTTGAGGAGAAGAAAATATACGTAACAGAACAGATTTTCATCACATATTACAGTAAATAATGTTAGGAAACAAGAAATCAAACTTACAGGTTGTATAAAACTTGACAGAACTAAATTGATTTAAATGAAAATAAAGTGTCACATCAGAATTAAGGTTATAATTACTGTAGATGTACAATGTGACTTTTGCACAAAACCCATGGTTTTACACATGTTTATTCAGGTGTGCTTTGGTTCCAACATATCTCTATGATATCATTTGGCAATTGAAAGAAAAGTGCTCCTGATACTGTTTTTGACAATTTCATTTTGCAACAACACTAGCCACCACTATTGACATACAAATAGTACAACATCATATGATACATAAGGAGGATGGGAGGGGGGATGGAGGGGAACCTGAAGAGGTATCCAGGCATTGAAGTTTGAGGCGTGCCAGTGCGATTGCACTTCACCACTCACCTCAAATCTCTGTGAGGAGTGCGATTTTTTGCAAACCTAGATAAAGAATGGTAACTCAGATTTGTATTAACATCAAATGAAACACCACACCTACCGCACTCCTTAATTTCCTGAGGAGTGTGATTTGTAGCACACCGGGGAAATCTGAGACTCAAGGCCTGGGTATCACAGTTTGACTCACCATGGCTCTCTTCATTTGTCTTCCAGTAATTCCACCAATTCCTAGGTCATCTTCATCACCCTCATCTACATGCTCCGGTTGAGCTTCCTTTGTTTTGTGGATGAAGAATTCACCAAACTTATCGAGCAGCAACCCGTAGAGTAGCCAGGTGGTCAGCTGGTCAAACATTACTCGGTTACAGGTAAAAAGAATCCTTGCGATGAAAAATAAAAAAAGATTCCAACCAAAATGAAAGATTCCAACCAAAATGAAAGATTCCAACCACAATGTTTTGCACAGGCAGTGGAGTATGTACCAAAAAGTTCATCCAGAGGTTGTCCTAATCTCAGGCTGTTGAATTTTTTTTTATTCAGGAACTGAGTCTGCATGAGATCCGTATCTGAGACAGGAAGTTTTTTTGAGATCCAGAAGATGTGTACATAATGTATTGAACAACATACAACCAATAATGCTGGACAGTGACAATGTGTGCACACATTGTCACAGCAGGATTCATGCACTGAACACAGGATAGCCAGAAGAGGCTTATACGGTTTACTGTAATCACCTACATTCCGAAACTTTGCAAGTTTTTTGTTCAACCATTAACCAGGCTTGATGCACTTTCTAAAGAATCAATTTTCACGACTTTCCAGGACCAAATAATTTCCAAGACCTTGCTCATGACATTTTACATACAGTTTACAACTATGACAGCAAACTTCAAAACAATGTGGGATGAAGAGAACAATCAATTTTGATATTTCGGTCGGGAATACATTTTTACATTATTTTCGAGAAAGGAGCAATGTCACTTTGTGGACATTTCCATGACTTTTGAAAGATTTTACACACAGTTTCCCCTGAATTTCAATTTTTTTCTGGAACTGGTTTATGACTTTTCCAGGTTTTCCACGGCCATGGGAACCCTGATTAACAACAAGTTATGATGTGTGCTTTGTTCTGAAGTACACTATGACGATCCACACTGACACTGCCTCTGATACTGATGCTGAGGAGCAACGAAAATATTGCCATACCTCTGCACAGTCTTCTTCACCTCTGGTTGACCGTACATCCAATCCCCAGCGTGAAGCAGCTCCAAGATCTGGCAGCCGTGGTAGCGGCCCGTCTCCAATTTGTCCAAGATGGCACTCAGGGCTGCGAACAGACCCTGGTAAGGCTCAGTCAAGCAGATTATGTGGCCCATCGTCAGTGTTGGGTCATTCAAAATCTGCGATAAGGGAGATAAATTATGCCGAACTTGATAGACTGAAGGAGTCACTAGTTGGCAAGAAATGCTGTTTCAAGAGTACACACAGGCAAAATCTAGACACTAAACTAAGAAAGTACTTTGACTAGTGTTATAGTCAAAGAATAATTTGCAAGATTTATCAGTGTTCACTTTTCCACAGAAATTCAAAAGCTGAGGTCGAAGCACTATATAGCAAAATAACTTACACACCATTTGGAGTACTAAGAACACACCATTCCATTTTAATGTCATTTATTAATTTTTATTTGCATGCTTCAAATGGATGAATTTTCTTGATTTCTAATACCAGATGAGACAATCAATAAACATTAACTTTTGTTCAAGCCCTACAACACCCAAATTTAGTTCTATACCTTAGCAAGGTGTTCTCTGTACCAAGAGATGCTACAAGCATGTTATTTTGTAGACCCCAGGGTCATCAGTTTCATGACAGGTATGTTATTATGGTATTGGCTGAATATGGAGGAACCTTAACTACAGTGTTGTTCATGGAATGAGAGAGAATTGTGTGAGAAATATTTACGCTGCTGACATTTTTGCGGCAGTCCAAGTGCCAATAATTGAAAAAAATGTGTGTTTAAACTTTATAAAGAGAGTATAAACTAAAATCACATGTTCCTACTGGTCCAAACAACAAATCTGTGATGATTCTTCAGATCAAGGACTGCAGTGTTCCATAAAACATTAATTTATAGAGTGAAAGCAGATGAAAAGTTTGAAGACATAAAAAAGACAAATCTGAAAGGATCAGAATCTAAGCATGCTTACATCTTCTTCGAGAACCAGCAACGTTTTCCTGTACCCAGATAATGCATCATCCAGACCAGAACAAAATGATCTAAGATAAAGTCCATCCTTCAACTTCCCATCTTCACCACCTGAAGAAAAAACAAGCATCAACATGAGCACAAAGAAACATGTACTAGAAGGGAAGTTTATGATTCTTACTTCTGCTCATTAATTTTATCGATTTTGTAATTTCTTTGTTCCAGGTTTATCACACAAATTAAAGATGTAATGCAGTCATTCCTGAAGAAAACAGAGCTTCTATAGACACTGCAGCTAGACCATAATAGGGTATCTTGTAATAATAGGTAATTGCCTGCACTGAACTGAACTGCTGTGATAATGACAATTGAGAAGTTACAATGTTATTTTGTATTGGGGTGGGCATAATTACCAAGGAATTCAAGTCTTACACCAACTGAGGTATCCAGCCCTGTGATTGGTAGCGAGTGCTACAATAATTAGCCAGTTCTTTGAAAGGGATGCTGGTCAAAGCCATGAGGTCAGGCCCGCCTTTTTTTTTTCCTTTTTGAGCTGGGATCACATCCATATTTCATTTGATACGACCAAGCAAAAGAAATGTGGGATCAAGAAAGAGATAAAGCTCTTTGATAAACTGGATAAAATTATCAGCAGGAAATTGATTGGAAATTATGATTATGATGAAATATTTGAAATGTGCAAGAAACTGTAAGCTAGAACAAGACTCAAACCCACCAGTTTAGAACTTAGGAGTACTTTTTACTGTAATGTAATTTATTAATTTCATTGCATACATTTAAAGATTGAATGTAAGAAAGTGTCCACATGGTAAACAAAATGAATTTATATAAACTTTTCCCATACCTTTCAGCACACATTGCCCTCCATGTCTTCTGATGAACGTTTGAAATCTCTTCACCTGTGACGAGAGGATGCAGAGCCTATTCAAACGGGCCTCTTCACTGGAACTGAGATGTGGCAAGCCACCGACCACCTGCAGGATACATTGTGTTAGAAACTTGAAAAGATTAAGTCAGAAAAGAGTGGCCCTCACAAGAATTATGTCACACATGTTCATGTTTTGTAACAAGAACCAGTTGGGCAAGATTTGTGAGTTTACTTGTCAACTGGTGAATACTACTGAAAGTCTCCTGTAAGTAACACTTAACTTATAATTGAAGGAACTTCCGCACTGCAGAAAACTGTACCCTCTCCACCATGTACCATCCCTGTAAAATAACTTTTCAAGCACTGAGTCTCTCATGACTACTGCTACAGGCCAATTTTGCACTCCTTTTAGATGACAGTAGTACTCAATTAAACACTGAAGATTATGAATAGTGATTCTCTTGTTTTTATATATGTACAGTACCCCGAAATTGGCGCACTTAAGGAATCCATCGCCGATATTTTAAATGTCACAAATGAGCCCTTATTTAGAGGAAACGTACCTGAAATGGGTTCATAATCGTGAAATTCGTAATTGTGGTTAGATTCAAGAAGGTTAGGCTCACTTCAGGAATGTTGCCACAATGATAGCGAGTAATTTTTGAAGGAAGCGCCAATTTTGGGGGCTCGCCAACTGTATATATACTTTCCATCCATATGTGATGTGATGCAGTGTGTATACATGCCTGCATAAACTTACCTTTCTTCAAAGAGAGGTAGGAGAGTACAACTTCCAACAATACCAAATATTAGCTTTGCCCCCTTTTGCTCACAAGGGTACGGTTGACAACACTCCCAGTTGATATACTTTGAGGTATTCACTCAGGTCCATTACGAATTAAAACTGAATAGAGCACAACAAGGTTGTACATAGTTAGCTGGATCAGCTACGATGCTGAACAGCTGTTCGAATGCGTCATTCGTAATGCTTAGCCAATCACAGTCTATGTTACTGACACACACTCCCATCTTCATCTGAAGCATGTATTTTATATTTTCGCTCATCATTCTCGGATCTTCCGAAGAAACATAACATTTTCGGAATAAACTGGGTAGTTTTCAGTAAATAGTTCAAATCTGTAGCATTTTTGAAAGGAACAACCTTGTTCCGTTTGAATGAAGAGATGTGGTTTCTCCATTGTTACAAAATTTACAAAGATTTTGGTTAGTTAAGTGCACCTGAAGCCGGTGGTCACGCTCTACGGCATTTTCTTACCGTGTTTTTACAGTGACAATCATGTAGCTGTGTTAAACTCATCACCAAAAACTAAATTTTGGAAAGGAAGACCTACAAATGGACAAATTGTGCATGACATATGTTTTCGTGTGTTTATTCAGTGTATCTGAGCTTCATTTAGAAGCCTGAGCGAAAGGGTAGATTTCTGTGTCCAAAATTGTCTGTGGAAGTTTGTTGTGACTCTGATGTTATTGTATGTGTGGACAAGCTACCTAGGATACGGTAGATGGCATAGGCTGTTGTTGCTGTTACATTAGATCTAACGTTAGCCTCTACGCCTACCAAACAAATCGTTAGACCCTATTCATTAACGTCATGCAAGAAGTTATGCCCACAGACTGCAGAAGGCAACCCTTCCAAGTAGCTGTTGGCATGTATTCTCCGTTGTACCATATAGTCAGCCAGTGTATGACTACACGTCCGTTGTGACAAGGCCTAGGCAGTACTACTACTACTAGGCAGGATCTGACTTATGACATACTGTAGCCTGTAGGCTAGGCTCCCTAGGCCTAGGTCATACTCAGACGTGTTGTTACTGACTGTGTGTTTTTCAAAGTTAGCCTAACTTACACTACAGTACAGTAGACTAACGGTTGGCCTTACTGTACTGTAGCTAGTGTGGCTTACAGCATATTTACCCGTATTTTGTATTCCCCATCACTCTCTGAGAAAATACTGCCTGGTATACCACTCAGTGCGATAAGGAGTTCGTGGAGCATGTCGAACAATGCACTGAAGTTTTTTCTCTCTATGAAATCCCAAAATGAAAGTAATGAACTTCTGCCGGTGTCGCTACCGCGGCGATAGAATAAGACTAAGACTATATTACAATGTAAGAGTACAGGATATATCTACACAATTACGTACTTACGTACGTCTAACTTCAGTCATATTCAGCGCCAGTATACCATCACTAAAGTTACACAGAATGTTGGTATTGAACGCCAAAAGAGTCAGGCATGTTGTCCGAATATTTTTCGTTCATTTTCAAGATGTTGTTCATTTGTCTTTTCTATTTTTTATTTTGATAATCTATGTTTCTTTTCCTTTAATTTTCATTAACATATTCCTCCTCTCAATTTCGTTTTCCACCACTATTTCCTTGTCAACCTCTCTCCTTTAGAGAAAGAGTTGGAGGTGGAGTGTTAGCTTGGTGGTGTCCGTCTTGCAATCAAAGGGTCCCCGGATCAAATCCCGATGGATCACCTGGAAAATTTCTGGGGATTCAAATTTGACTTGTTCAGTAAAGCTGTTTACATTGGTGCTGAGAGTGGGGTTATTTGGGTTCCCGTTGTCCAGTTTAGGTCTTGTCCTCTTCAGGTTGCTTAGCAAAGCTGATGGGCAGCTGGGCAGGTTCTCCATCCCTCCCAGCTTTTGGGAAAGTGGCTAAAGCCTTTGGGAAAGTGGCTAAAGACTGCCAGTGTTTAGTGGGGGATACACTCTCGTCGGATAGGGACGTTAAATGGCGGTCCCGGGAGCAGGTTTGGGTTTTTATGGTGTGCATTGGCGATTGTCTGGTTTCACCCCTGCCTCGATATCCTCTGGACACTTATCGAAAAAAGTAGGCGAATCTCGCCGGTGTTCATCCACGATCAACATGGTATAGGGTCCTTCCTGATCCTCAACTTTCAAATTTGTATTTACATTGTTGGTAGTTTTCTGCAATAAAAGTCTGATAAAATTTGTACATTTCATGATGAAGACTGTAATACTGGCTTGCTTAAATTCTGAAGACTGAATACCTCTGTTACCTCTTTCTTATTCTCTGTCTTTTATATCTTTTTCTTTATTTTTTTTCACCTGTCTACGTCATTTTCACCCATGATCCATGTAGTGAGTGGCGGCTCACTACTTGCCCCTCCCCCTTTGCTTTGCCACTGGGACATTTGAGTAAGAAGCGTAGGCTACAATGATGTAGTGTTCTGAAATATCTCAGAACAATAAAGATACATCTTCAAATAGAGATATGGCAAAAATCGGTGCGTAATATTTGTAGTAACCGATAGTCGTTTTCTCAGGCACACTGAATCTCCATATCTGCAGGAGTGTTATCTTCATCACTTACAGTTATACAGACTTTACTCTCCTGTACACCCATACCTTCAATAGCCTTGTTTGCCACGTGACCAGACAATCTCCCACCAGGGAAATGAAAAAAAAACTCGGGCAGTGTACATCACCCTATCCCCTAGAGCAAAACAAACAGTTTTGATGTTACTAAATGTTCGGCGTTTTTCCACCAAGAACTAAAATGCCATTTGAACGAAAGTAAAAAAAAAAATACATGAACAATTGTATTCTATCGTATGAAAGTGTACATTAAAAAATCTAGAAATCTTTGTCTTTGGCCAAGCATAGTATACACTAAACACCACCTAGGCAAGCAAGGTGTAACCAAGAAAATATAGGCCTATTTTAGGCCTATGTGTGGGGGCGGGCTGAGTGCCCAGTCGGCAGAACTGTGTAAGCAGAGAGCCAATATCAATTTGCGAGAGGCGCTCAAGAAAATATTTGGCTTAACAAGCCTGTAGATGGCTGGAAACGGCACTTTCTGGGTTGGTCTAACCTGCACGTAGCCAGCCTTGAAATAAGGATCTCATGTCTGCAATTTCTCTATCAATAAGGTAAAAAAAAAATCAACCTACAAAATTTTGAGATTAGTTGAGTTGTTACAAGAGTTACAGTAAATTATACCTCCTCTTTCATTTGATTGACCAACATTTAGGGTTGTCCCCCTCGTCCATTTTTCAAAGGTAAGTTCATTAGGAGATTGACACCCTGAAGGATGTAAGCTGAATGACCAGGATGGTCGATTCAATAGAATATGTCTCCTTCTATGTCGTCAAACATTCTTTACAGAAAGCTTTGGGCTCCCGTTGAAATAATCACAGCATACACCTTTTGCATAAACAGTAATAATGTTATAAGTATGATCTTGTCAGGTTAGAGGTGTTGACGGAAACACTTAACATAATTTTCTCTGATATTTCATGATTCAAAAAGATTTATTCAATCTTGCAATAGTATTTCTGTCTGGAAGACAGTTAGGTTGCTGGGCTTAACAATTAGAAAACTCTGGGTCTGTCGGAATCAAGTTACCAAGTTAAGAAGAATTTTATGATCACAAGGACTAGGAAAGGCCTCGATAATACAGAATCTAATGTTACAATCTCTAAGACGGATCATTGGTCATCATATAGTTCTTGCTACAATTTGCCACATGAAGGAAAAAAAGGGGTGCAAGAAGTTCCAGAAAAGTTCTTTGTGGTACACCTTAAGTTTTATATTTAAAAGGAGACAATGCAATTTTGTGCTTAAGATACTCTTATTTACATGCCCAATAGTTATGATCCAGCATCATGTCGTAGGTACTGGTAATCAGCAGCAATAATTTTGTCCAACATATGTTGCCATGACAACGTGCCAAAGTGTATTGCAAAATAGTCCTTCAAATCATTTGAGTTGATGTTGTTTTTCTCTGTCTTTCCATTTTTGTCAACTGACGTCACAGTGATAGCCTCATTTGAACCTGTAACAGTGACAAGTTTCTCGCCAAGAAACGCATTACAGAAAAAGTTGCTGAGATCCTTTGAGACAGGTTGTTCTCCTTTTGCTAGTTTCTGGAAAAATTTGTTGTAACGAACTCTAGCATTTTCCTGCTCCAGACGGTACACCAACACGATTTGCCACTTGTTGTCCTCTCCGTCCGTCATGATTTCAAAGTCCTCCAGTGACGAAAGCACCTTATGTGGCGCTTTCGTGCCCCAAAACAAAAGACCATCTTTCTTGAAGAATCTACTGTACATGTGATGAAATTTGTAAATGGGAGATTCTCCCTCAAAGTCTAATGGGATAGCCTGAAGAAGAGGGCGTTTTGCTCCCGGTTCGACGAGATGTCTGCTCCCGGGAAAGTTGACATCGCATACCACCGTCGAGATGTGGTAAACGAGGTCACCGCCTATTTGAGGATTGAATCCTATTATTTCCTTGGTCTTGTAACCGATGTTCCTTAAGATGGCATTTGTGAATGGATTCACGGAGCTGCATCCACCCCGTGACCACTCATGATGTGGTACTTTCCGATGACGTCATTTATCTGGTCTAATGGAAATGAAAAAAGGTAACCAGTAGAGAATGGTACTGTCTCCCTCATCCGTTTAGAAATTTTGTTCAAAAGGCCCTCTGGGTCCCCTTTGTACTGTTCCACTGCATTGTCTATGCCAAGGTTGAACTGAAGAAATGCCAAAGCCTCTGTTTTCGTCAAGGGGTATGGTCGCCGTTCGGTCCCTTCGTACGTCTGAAAAAAAAGTATAAAAATAAAGCAACTTACAGGAAGTGACACCATGGTGAGACTCGCACCCACTGTTTAGGATATGTTATCATATATTTTTCAACATTTTCTATCATTTATTTATTTAGTTCATGAAGATCACCAATATATCCAGGTTGTCTCCTGTTGAACAAGTGGTTACGAGCTGTGTGTCAAACCACATCACAGTCTGTTTCCTTTTTGAGTTGGTTCATGAACATGGACGCTCTTCTTACCCTCGGAATGATGACTTATGATAATGATGATGACGATAATGATGAACTTGAGAACCAACCTCTGTTATTAGTTTCTTCCCAAAAGTCAAAACATTCATCAGGGTTAGAGACCACTGAATACCTGTTCTTCCACGTCATTTGCCCCTTTCAATCTTTTGAAACATTATCAGTTACTTTTGTTAAAAATCATGAGTCTGTCACAGAATGTCAGTTTAGAAATTGCTTTAAAAGGAGGGGTTCCCTTGACAAAACGTTGCAAAGAAACAATAAATGATTTCCACCAATTCCGGGAGCATCGTGATCTTATCCCTTCCCTCACATTTCTCTGAGGTCTACAGGTTGAATTACAAAGCCTGTCTACGTCATCGCCTGCAGCCCAAAATATTTGGGAACTTGTGTTTTGATTTCGGTAAGTCCAATTTATGGACACACTTTACTGTTAGTACTTCCGTCATGCATCCTTACCATATACTCATTCAATGTTATTATAAGACAAAAATCAGTCACACTTTATTTACCCAATAGAAGTGTGAAGTTTCTTTAGTTATTGAGAGTCCGGGGTTTCGGAGGAAACCTGTTGACAGTTGTGACCGATGTGACAGGTCACGTTTGATCAGACCTCCTCTGTAGTTTGCTCTTGCCAGTCTCATCCATGACAGCGTTAGACTGTTCCTTACAGCCATGGCTAGAGAATCTAGGATTTCAGTAGAAACAAATACTTTAGATATATGTAAGGAAGAGTAGGCTATACATTTGGGTGTGTGGTCATTATGCTGTTAGCATTGCAAAGATTATAAGTGGAAAACTAGTTAACTTAACTGGTCCAACTTCTGACCATAAAGTTCCCACGTATAAATCTAAAGTCATATACTGTTACATGAATGACTTTGTGAAACCCGGGCGTGGCTGTTAAAGCCAGCTTCTACTTGTAATGTTTGCTCGATACATGTCTTACAGCTCATCTGGAATTACTAGTTCAAGGCCGTTGCTCCGAAGAAGGGATGTTGTCTCTCCCTCTACAAAAACTGGCCGGGGATCAATATTTAACGCAATGTACAGGCAGGAAGATTGAAAATTGAAATATATATAAATACACTGTAATAAGTAATTCTGATGCACCCCCCAAAAATGGGCTTCGTGCCGGGTGTATCACCATTAGGCCACCTACCGATCCTTCGAAATGAAATGCCAATTGTTTGGCCTCATTAAACATATCTAGACATTCTTTATTTTTTAAATCTTGTGTTTCACAATTTTCAAGTGTTTGACTTCCAGTGGAAAAAATAACTATAAGTGAATGTTTGGGAAGATTTGTTTTTGTCAAATACAATTTGCTTTATGTTTCATAGCGTTATTTTCCGGGTTATATTCTCCTTTTAAGCACTAAGTTTATCAATGGACAAGTGTCTTTATTTTTTCCATCATCGGTGCAGGGGACAAGGTCATTGGAATACTATTTTCTTGATATAACACATTCGACATAGTGGCTACTCCCTTTAAAGGAAAGACATGAGGCATATAGTCAAAAATATGTTTTAAAGAATCGTATTTCTTGTTTAACTCGAAGGTCTTGCCGGTATCGAATTAATGTGTACATAAAATCCAGCACAGCCTGCTATATTGACTGTCAATATTCTCTAACACACTTTGATCAGAAAATGCATTTCTTGGCAAAAAATTACATTATGTACGCCTACAACAAATAACAACACTTACCGTGCGGTGATACAAAACTACCCCTCTCCCCCCTCCGATATCTACCACTTGTTTATCTCTCCAGCTTGAAATCCCTGATACCGCGCTCAGACTTGAAGTGGGAAGTTATGCTACAATACGTTCACTGAATGCGTCCACTCAGACGTAACTCACACACACGGCGATGCAAAGTGGTAGAATAGTAGCACATAAAAAGTACCTTCCACTGGGCGAATCACAGGTGCAGCCAAAAAGAACTTCACACCAATCTGGCAATACTGTTGTCTTGTATGTTTTTTCTTAGTACAGATTCAGCAGTTAAGCAGGTAACCTGAATCATTTATTGAGAATTATCCAAAATTTTCGAACGTCAGCAGCGAACCTACTTCAAGTTGCCTGTCAGGTAGTGGTATCGTCATATCTGAAAAGATCTCTCATGGCGTCTCCTCTGTTGTGAGGTATTGCGATATTAAAATAAAGTGAACTTTGCACCAGAATACGCTGGATCTGTAAACATTATTACAGAGTAATAAAATATGGTTTGCATGAAACATTTCAGCAGTAAATTTAGTGGAAACGGCGATGAAGTTCAGCTAAGGTCTAGACTCTTCAGAGTTTGTTTAAGCTGGAAAGTTTCTGCTCCTAAATCTTCGTTCCGTCACCTGGCAAGCAACATCTATATATTTACTGTACCGCTCTCACGGAAGAGTGTTTACTCCCCTCATTGATCGCTGCCCTCGGCGATCACAGGGAAACGTGACTACTAGATGACTACATATCCTCAGCTGGATATAAGTAGGCTGCAGCTCAAATTGTGAGGAATGTATCAAAGGAGAAGAATTCATTCGCCGAGAGAGACATTGCAAAGTCTAGCTAAGGTCCAGCTTGATGCCTTGCCAGATAATATCAGTGTATATGCCCAGAAAACTAAAACATGTAATTTATGACTAACATTGGAGACTTTTTATATATTGTTTGACAAGAAACTTCTTTACTTGTGGTTGCTCATAGGCCTTGTCTCTCGAAGACTAACTACGTGCCTGGCCATATTTAAAATAATTCAATAAGTTGAAAAGGGTGACACTTGTGTTCGCTCTCGCAAATTTGTAGGCCTACTTCAGGTCAATGCATGGGCCGCCCGGATTAAAACAATAATCCAATCAACCTTTATGTAGGGACAACATTGTAGGAAACTGAGATACAGAAGCATATATCTACATTGTAAACATAACTTAAATTTTATGGGCCCCTCCCTCATCAAAGATAGGATGAGAATCCCCGCCACCTTCATCCGGTGTGACAGGCTATAGTGTCCGGATGTTTGACGGACAGT
Source organism: Stichopus chloronotus (assembly GCA_021234535.1). Classification (NCBI taxonomy): domain Eukaryota; kingdom Metazoa; phylum Echinodermata; class Holothuroidea; order Aspidochirotida; family Stichopodidae; genus Stichopus; species Stichopus chloronotus. The sequence goes on from CM037836.1 coordinate 6,693,177, forward strand.
GCTTCAACTGATTGTCCTAGCAATGCTAACAACTTTGCTGGGACAACCAGTTTACTCTCATTATCATGAAGTTCATATAAATGTCGTTATCCACTGAAAATTGAGCTTCTGTCATACTTCAACTATTCAAAATGTCTGATTATTACATCGTATAAAGATTTAACTGCTTTCACAATGGAAACAGGATGCTCCTTTAATATGTTTCTGAACAGTTCAAATTTGACACGAATATGTGTTATATACCTTTCATCGCTATCCATAAATATACTCAGGTTCGGATACAAATGTCTGTTGGAAATTATAAGCATTGATTTACTGCTGCAGGACTAACGGTTCAGAAAATGTTATTCATGATAATTTTCGGTCATATTGTTTCTGTTATCGTAGGAGTAAAAACATTTGATTGTGGGTTACAAAAGCCTCTCTCGAACAAAATTCAGAGGAAAAAATAAGGAAAAAAAAAACAAAAATGGTATGGACCAAGGCTGCATTGACACTAATCTTACAAATACAGTGTAATGTCGATGGCTCACCCGGGAGTAAAACGAAGCTACTATACCTCCATCTCAATGTGTCATCACTGCAACATTTACTTGAACATAAAGTAAAATCAATCATCTCCAATGAGAGCGTTTCTCGCTCAGTTTGGCAAGACGTAAAGGTTCCGTTTCGTCTGTCATAATTCGCCTGTACTTTGCCAGTTGCAGTTGATGTGAGTGGTTCAACCAACAAAATAGGGGGGGGGGGGGGGGAGACACGCACTTTGCACCAATTTATGTTGCTGTACTGAAATATTTGATGAAATCGATGTATGCGGCAAGTATATATGGCGGTTGTATCACCGTGTTCAAATACAAGGCGATATAACGTTTACGGCAGTATGCATTGATACCATCACATATATATGTCAGTGCACTAACATAAGTCTGTAAGTATATTTATTTCCGCTGTTGGGTGAATAGTTCTGAAAAAGAAAAACCTTCCATGGTTATGTACACAAATTGAGTCATGCGGTACTTTACCGTTGAATCAAGTTTTTCTCATAAGGTCAGATTATGACTCTAATCAACATGCGATAGGTACTGAAAATTAGCAGCAACGATTTTGTCCAACAGATGTTGCCATGACAACGTGCCAAAGTTTATTGCAAAATAGTCCTTCAAATCATTTGCTTTGATGTTGTTTTTCTCTTTCATTCCATTTTTGTCAACTGACCTCACAGTGATAGCATCACTTGTACCTATAACAGTGACAAGTTTCTCGCCAAGAAACGTATCAAACAAAAATGTGCTGACATCCTTTGGAGCAGGTTGTTCTCCGTTTGACAGTTTCTGGAAAAATTTGTTGTAACGAACTCTAGCATTTTCCTGCTCCAGACGGTACACCAACACGATTTGCCACTTGTTGTCCTCTCCGTCCGTCATGATTTCAAAGTCCTCCAGTGACGAAAGCACCTTATGTGGAGCTTTCGTGCCCCAAAACAAAAGACCATCTTTCTTGAAGAATTTGTGGTGCTTGTGATGAAATTTGTAAATGGGAGATTCTCCCTCAAAGTCTAATGAGATAGCTTGAAGCACAGGGGGCTTTGATCCCGATTCGACGAGATGTCTGCTTCCGGGAAAGTTGACATCGCACGCCACCGTCGAGATGTGGAATTCGACGTCACCGCCTAGTTGAGGATTGAATCCGTTTATTTCCCTGGTCTTGTAACCGATGTTCCTTAAGATGGCATTTGTGAATGGATTCACGGCGCCGCATCCACCCCCGTGACCACTCATGATGTGGTACTTTCCGATGACGTCACTCATCTGATCTAATGGAAATGAAAACAAATATCCAGTAGAGTATGGTACCGTCTCTCTCATCCGTTTAGAAATTTTGTTCAAAAGACTCTCTGGGTCATCTCTGTAGTGTTCCAGGGCATTGTCTATGCCAAGGTTGTACTGAAGAAATGCCAAAGCCTCTGCTCTTGTCAAAGGGTATGGTTGCCGTTCGGTCCCTTCGTACGTCTGAAACAGAATATAAAATAAATCAAATTGCAGCAAGTGCATGTGTGGTGAAATTCGCACCCACTGTTTTAAGATATGAAACCGCATTTAAGAGTAGAACATGTATTTAATCATACAGATTATCTGTAAATTAATAGCCAGCTTGCGACCTACATATACAGGTGATGATGAATAGATGATGATGAAGATGATGGTAACGATGGTAACCATAAAGACAAGAATGATGAAAACGATGATGATTATGATAACGATAATGATAGCGATGATGATGATAACTAAGTTGGGCATCTATATTTTGTGATGATGATTGTAACGATAATGATAACGATAAGGATGACGATAACGTTGATGACAACGATGATAATAAAGATGATAATAACGATGATGATAACGAAGATTACAACCATAAAGATGATGGTGATAACTAAGTTGGCCATCTATACTTTGTGAGAAGAGGTCAAAACAAAAGGAGTTAAATGTAATTACTTCATATGGTACATAGTCCCCTGTCTTCATAGTGAGAGATATTGAATATATTTATTTTCTTTATAATCTCATATGATCTTTAATTTTCACAGTTAACGATAGGTTTCATGTATTCAATGTGATCCATGAGCATACTGTATATGAGATCAAACTTTCATTCATGAGATATTGCGCTCACGATGTTTTAAATTTGTGACCCGTCTTCTGACCTTGGATTATCTTTGGCGTTCAGATACACCACTGATATTATAATGGTTCTGGTTTATTAGCTTAAATGAGTGCGAATAAAACATTATTGGCACGAACGATTTCAGCGATCGTTACTAGGATTAAGTTCACGGCAGTTGTTAACTTTGTGCGAACAACATAGGTTATTCGCCCTTTCGTCGTGCGAATGACCTCAACAAATTGTAGTAAGAAGTTAGGCCACATAACTGGATAACAATTGCTCTTTGGTCAATAAACCTTTCTCAGATCCAGCTATGTATGTACATCTAAGCAATTTTCATATGTTCAGCGAAAATCTTTCTTTCTGTCCCTTTTAAATAATCTTTCTTTGTGTCCCTTTTAAATAATCTTTCTTTCTGTCCCTTTTAAATAATCTTTTGGAGGATTATGACTTTTTGTCACAGAATGTGGGATTAAATATTTGTTTGGGATGAGGAATTCTCCTGAAAAAAAGAAGTTGCAAACAAAAACTGATTTCCTAAATTTCCGGATACATCGTGATCATAATTCCTTATTCACATTTCTTCTCTGATGTCAACGGATTGCACTACAAAGTCTGTCTATCACATCACCGGAAGCTCCAAAAATATTTCGGAACTTGTAGGCTATATGATTGAGGTGAATTCAATCTGTGGACACACTCTTATGATCAATTTTTCTGCTATGCATCCTTACCTTAGACAAAACTCATACAACATTATGATGTGACAATAATCAATTACAGTTTACCCCATAGAACTGTGTGGTTGTATGTGCGGTTATTGACGATCCAGGATTGGCGAGGAAACCTTGTGACAGTTGTGATCGATGTGACAGGTTGATCAGAGCGTCTCTGTAGTTCACTCTCCCAAGTCTCATCGGTGACAGCTTTAGGCTCTTGAATACAGCCATCTGTAGAAATTCAATTAAAGCAAATCGCAGTTTACAGATCTATGAAAGAATAAAAATTGTCCTAGATCAAACAATTTTATTTCATAGAAACAATATTAGTCTGAATAATATCTACACTCAAACTACACTAAATTGTATGAAAAAAATACAACATGCATATGCATATTGCAGCGCAATGACCGATGTCTAACCATCAGTGGTTTGCTTCGATTTTGGTCGTTATCGGTGATATTATTCTATTATTTTGAAATAATTGCTACCTGTAATGATTTTCAACAAATGCTTGTATCTAGCGTAACATAATAAATGCAAATCCACACAAACTTGGCGTTATTTTACATACTGTCGTAGTAATACTAGTGCTCTATGGGTGTAAAGAGAAAATCCACGATTTCTTATGTATTTCATTGTTTCATGACGTCACAGGTGTTCAAAAGGGGACTAAGCCAGCATAAGCTCACAAACTATTGTAAGCTAAAAACGGTATAATTTTTGTGTGTGGGTGTGTGTGTGTGTGATCCAGCTATCTCTCCGAACCAACAGTCTTTATGCTTCTAGCATAACAAACATTATAAGTCGAACCTAATTGATTTGACTGGCCCAAATAAGTCCCTCAAAACACAGAAAGCAGTATTTAAATTTGACTGTTTTATTGCTTTTATCTGTATAGCACTGGGGCACATATGAATCTAGGCAGATCTAATGTCCCTTAAAAGACTGTTTGCTTAAAACGCGTGGCTGTTTTAGCAAGCTTCTACTTGAAATGCTTGCATGATACATGTATGCTCATCTGGAATTAAATGCATGTGTAGCCCAAGACACTAAATCCAGATGAGTGTGTGTGTGTGGGGGGGGGGGGGACACGGGAGGGCATGTCTCCCCACCCTCAAAAGTATGGATCCGTGTTTAATGCAATATATAGGCAGAAAAATGTCCCACCACTTTCGTTATAGACAACCCCCTAATCTTAAAAATATCCTAAAAAACATTTTCAGTCAAATTCTCAGGCCAACTTCACCTACAGGGGAATCACCATGCCACAAACCCAGTTACTAAATTTGCAGACATACCTTTGCTTAGTTTCGAATAACCCCTCCTGGCACCAAATTTCAGATTTAACTGTGATTTAAGATTTAAATGTTATTTATTTACTCATTAATGTTATCTGTTTACTCTTTTGTAGATGATGCACAGAAGGGCATTGTATCACTGGAGTACAAAAAAGGGAGGAACTTCGCGGCTAGTTTGTTGAAAATGGTCGGTGGGGGGAGGGAGGATTCGGGGAATAGAAGTGGACGATGTAAATAAACTTGTTTACCGGAGACTGCTAGTGAAAGAAAAATGAACAAAACGAAAAGTGATCTAATTGACGGCCGTGAAATTCTTTCTTCAAGTAGTTCAACTTGAACTGAACTTCTGTGTAAACGTTTGGAAAACATGGAATAATGTTAAGGAGAAGGGTTTTCTCGTCTAAAATACTTAATCTGACAGTACCATTTCAGGAGCTTATTTGGGGAACCTGTGCGTTGGTCAAAATCCTGCCGATCTAAAGGGGCATTTTTATCCCAAAATTTTTCTTGTAATCTCCCAGTCAACTTATGGTGCCGGTCCGGTTAGTAGATGTAGGTAACTTTAAGATTTTTTCTCCGGTCGACCTTAAGATTTTTTAAAACATCTACACCCGGCCGCCGAACAGGCGAAAGCAATTGTCTGGGCGGGAATATTCTAAATAAAACAATCCAACTACCAATTACATTTTTCATAGATAGATTTCCTCATTAATTATATAAATATATAAATTAATAAATTACAGACAAGAAATCTATATTTGAAGGCTGAGTGTATGCAGCTTCAGACACTCTCGAAGTGAGGGTCCACGGCCATCTGGAATGTTTGTTAAGTCGAAAATTTCCTTTTACGCTCCACGAAAACTGATGGTGGCCCTCCGCTTACACAGTCCTTATCGTTTCTAGATAGGAATAATAACATGCAGTCGGGGGAATGTCACCTGGCCAGAAACGTTCTTTCAAAGACGTAGTATGGCAATAGGTGCCCCAACAGCTCCTTGCGGCGCCCCTTTCTATAAATCACGTGTATTACGGTGTAAAAGACGTACCTCTGATCATTACCTCACAACTTTTTGTAGATATTTGTCAGTTGGTCTACTTACTGAGGTCAATATTCAATATGTAACAAAAAAAAAGGCCTAATCTATTAAATGCGTCAGTTTTCAAAACGTTACATTTGTGAAACGGGAATATATCTTGCCATACCACTTCATTAAAGGCAAGTTACAGATTGCACGATTTTCCATCTTACAATTATGTGAATCTAAAAATTTTCCCAAAGAGGAGGGGGGAATCCTCCTCTCACATTCCTTCCGCATGCCAGTCGGGGGATTGGATACTCTGGGCCCTAAGAGCATCGAACCTTGTGCAAGCTACTGAAGTACATTAGAGAAACCAGAACTAAATTCTGTCTTCCCTTCAACATATCACTACTCTTCACCTGGTCAGACAATGCAAGATTTAAACAGTTGCATTTTAAAAACCAACTTTAGGAACGACGACCATGGAAAAGCCGAGGAGATAAAGAATTTCATGGCCATGGGGGCTCTTAGAAATATTTAGGCCTTCTGAGCGAGTTTTACCAGGTCAGTGCTTGGACGACAACACTCTTGCCCCTTTGTCCCATAGCTTAAACAAAGTTTTTCAAGCCGGAGGGACAATTCCTCCCATTATGCCCTACCCCAATTACTATGATCAGTACCTTTGATGCCACGCCCTCTCCCCCCCCCCCCCCCCCCATTACAGCAACAAGAAACCGGAAAAACTAGGGCTGCAGGCCGGACCTATTGTGGCCTACAGAAAGTATGGCTAAGGTATCGCCATCGTCATTAAGAACACTATCTATCCTCCCCCTTTCGGTATAATTTAAAAGAGAGAACTGTTTGAGTAATCAATGCCAGATTTGGGGCAGTTTTGCTTGGACTGATTAATATTTGTAGTTTGCAGAGTTGTGCTTTTTTGTAAACCACTGAGTGCTTCTTGCATATTGACTGACATGGGCGTCAAGCCATTGTCAGAGGGACAGAATTTGCTTTGAAATTAGAACATTGTAGTAGCAGTGGCATAGGATTATTCAACAAGAACGGTGAAGAGGGGGGGGGGGGGAGTGAACGATTGATTAAATGAATGAGTATGCAGACCAAGGGGGGGGGGGGCACAGTTATGATGGTTCCGGAATTTTGACACCCTCATTCACGCAGTGATTAACAAACTGGTGAAGACTGAAAATTTCAGTTATCCCCCCCCCCCCCCATACTATCTAAGCGGAGCACAACATCAGTTGGTGCTTATAGCGTATGAGGATATTTTGGACAAAAATACTGCAGATCGCAGGAAATGGCACTTCGAAGGTCCTTTTTTAGCCTTACAGATTTCAGTCGAGCAGAGGAGACGCCACTGAAGGGGATGGGGAGGGGGAACATACTGTTATACATCTTTTATAGCCCTAAACATGTCATGCGCTTGTTGAGGACTTTTATTAGGGGTTTTGCCTGAGAGCGAAACCATTTTGTGCGCGGGTAGAGGGTAAGACTATGGGAGAGGAGCGTCACCACCGAAAAATGAAAATTTGGGGTAGACGGTTGTAGACAGGCTAACAAAAGGACGCAGAACCCGATTGGAAATTTTTTAGGGGAAACGCCTGGGTAGAACATGAGCTTGCTGAATGCACCAGTGGTGAAACATTTTCAACATTTTTAAAATTACTTTTAAGTAGTAGATTTGACGTAGTTTTAAATAGTAAGATGACGCGTTTCTTATGACCAACTGTATATATATATGGTCACGGAGATTGACAACGCCGAAATGACAAATATAGTAAGACTACCTTTTTAGGTAATGTATATTTGTATCCAACTTTATGAATATCCTAGAGGTACCAATTTTTACAAATCAAAGTTTACTAGGCATTATCTACCAAATTACGTCTGTTTTTGTCCAGGGTTCTGACTGACAGACCGTGCATAGAAGGCAACTGCACAGACACCCTGGTGAACCGAGAAACGTTTGGTATGCTTGCTATAAGTCGTTAACAGTGCCTGTATATTGTGTGAAGTTAAAGGTGATGCAACGCCAAAGATAAGTGACTGTAAGTTTGGACTTCGGATTCACGAGTCATCCATCAGATGAAGCAATGGTGTGTTTGATGTCACGTGACGTCTGTGACTCCTTTCAATTCCGATTGTTACGTTGGCTCTTTTTTATTTTTTGTTGGAATTGCATGCAAACGTCCGAAGCGTGATATCTCAAAATAAAGAATAACCGCATGTCTCGTATAATGTCTTGGAAGTGCCGTTTCTTGCAACATGAGAGGAATTGCTTAGTTACGGTGACGACTTCCAACCAATGGTCCACTTAGATGATGGCATCACTACGATTCCTTGTGGGAAATGCCTCCTTCCCCCCCCCCCCCCCCCGCCAAAAGTCATCCCGGCAGTCACCTTCCAGACGATCGTACTGAAATCCTTACTCACTTTTAATTCGTTAAAAACTTACTTCAAAATGGTTCAAAAGTTGTTCTTACTAGAGTTTTTACCTCACGGTTACAACCCCCCTCTTCTTCACCTACTTCTACTGATCTGACCAATCCTTCAGTTTCCTTGGGTTGCATCTCGAACCAGATCTTCGACCTCATCAACCACTCCCGAAATTTGTTTGACGTAAATAATTTCCATTTGCTCCCTCAAATTTCCTTCATTGTTATGTTAGCAATATGTGTATGTTCTAGAATATACATGCATTTTATTATTTTCATTAACATATTTCAAAATTTGTGAAATGCAATTTTCGAAAATTAGTAATTAGTATTTGTCTTTGCACAATTAGTTCAATAGGCTTTTGTAACAATAGCTTCAGTTCTACAAAAACAGAGCTAAAGGTTGCGCAAACAGTTTAAAAAATATTAAAATCTGTACTACAAATGCGCTTATCGTAAATGGACTAATAATGGAATTTATCAAACATTTCATCAACTTCTGCCATCTTCCTCTTATTGCCTCTATAAAACACTTCCAGTTTTTCCTTGGACTTCGTTACAAGTTTGTGCATCCCCGTTTTGACGTCATCAATTGCGTCGTTGTCCGAGTCTCCCAGAATCGCAGAAGCGGTTGCCATGGCTCCCTTATACAGCTCTGCTGCATATGGTGTGACTCTATTGCGATTCATCGATGTCAGAAACTCGGCATAAGCGAACTGAATCTTGAAGAAATTGTTCGGCATATCTTTAAACTTTTTCATTGCTTCCTTAAACCCGGCTTCGGCTTCATTGTTTCGTCTCATGTAGCCGAGCGCTTGTGCTCTTCTGAGCATTGCGACGTGATGAAGAGGTTCGAGCGACAGACATTTGTCCGCGTACTGGACCTGTAACTCCAAATATTTGTTCTTTTGCGTCCAGTTCTTTTTCAACCCAGCTTCATATGCAAGTGCCGAGTAAATCAGACTCATCTGACAGAACATTTCTCCTCTAGGTGTGTCGAAATCTGACTCTGCTTTTCTTAAAATTTCCAGGGCTTTGGAGTAATCTTTCTGAGATCGGTAAAACCTACCTTTCTTTATGGCCGTCGGGCAATTTACCACCTTCACTCTTTCGATTTGCTCCAATGCTTCAGGTTCTCGGCCCTGGACCTTTACGAGAGCTTGGGCCAGGTCGCAACGAGCTAAATCAAACTCTGGGTTTAGTTGTAGAGCTCTCTCGTAGCATTTTATTTCATCCTCAATATGATTGTATCCTTCGTTGGAACCCAGCAGGTTGTACCTAATCAGACGCCCTATGAAACATCCAAGACGGTGGTGCCATTCTGGGTTATCAGGAACTACCTTAAGGGCCTTTCTAGTACGTTCCTCTCCTTCTTTGTACTTTTTCGGGCCGAGGAGTTCTAGGACAAACGAAGCTATTCCTTCGATGTAGGCTTCAACTTTTTCGTCTTTCTTGTTCCAAAGCTTTTGTAGCCGATTCAAATCTTCACCAACCTCACCAGACGTCTCATCCGAATGAGTATCTTTTTCTTCGTTCCGAGGATGTGATTTGCGAACGACTTCCTTGCTCCACAGTTGATTGGCTAACGCTACGATTTGGAAAGCCTGCTTCTCTTCTTCAAACGCCATTTTGTCAGCTTCTTTTCCGACTTTCTTGAATAATTTGATCGCTTCAATCGGATTCTGAGTCGGAGACTCTTTGAAGTTCGAAACATTTAAGAAACCAAGAAGTAAAAGAGGTTGACATGGAGGGGATGAGAAGTCATCGGCCCAATCTAGCAACTTGCTCTCCACGTTCGTCTTGAGGGATTTATGATCGACGTTTGCACTTTCAAGGTCCCACGTGAAGTGGCAAGATACCTCCCGCCACCACTCCAGTTCACTGGTAGCCATTGTGTCTGTGGAAAGGGAACGATAGCGTTAATAAGATGGCATTGCCCTCCACGTGCGAGGGGTGGGGGGGTGAAGGAGACAGCCTCTGAAATAGCTACCTCCTCCTATAAACGAGCCCCCCCCCCCTTGCAAAAACGCAGCTCAACCAAAAAACGTTGACAACAGCAGGGAGCTGTTACTCGGACAAAGTAACAACTCCCTGACAAAAGGCTATACTCGTCTCATTTCAAACCAGGGAATTGTCTTTTTAGAAGGAGATGCAACTGAAAGTCTGATTTATCGTAATCTTTTTAGATTTCCTCTTAGGTGATAAGAGTTAAGCTGTTATACATATAGGGATGAGTAGCATGGCTGAGACACATCTTCCTTTTGAGGATGCATCGGATGTTAGTAAATATCCAAGTAACCTTTATTGACACTTGATTATACCCCATGAAAAAGATTACAAGAACAGTGGTTATCCAAGACTGGGGAAACGCCAGGGGAATTTAAGTATAACTCAGAGGGTGGTTTATTCTAGGGGGATTCAAGGGGGTATTTAAAAAAAAGGAGATCTCAATACTAAATTCACGTAGAAGTTTTAAAAGAAATAACTAGTTTTGACTATAATTCCGTTTCAGCAATTTTTTTCATTTGCTTTTTCAATTATAAGGAGGGAGGGATTATCACAAGAACCAAGCAAATCCCCTTCATTACACACATTATTATCCTAGTCGTACGATCTTCTCTCATTGATACTTTTCAACATAGAGGTCATTCTACGTAATTATGATGTGATACTGTATAAAATAAAGGGAACAAATAGGAACATAAATGGAAATTATCAGAATAAGTAGACAATAATAAATTGATTCGTGGGGGCAAGGCAGTGTCCCAATGCCGCTTTGTGGAAGCTACGGGCGTTGAGCTAAAAAGGCTTAATAAGAACCATTTGAGGAGATCGATGCTTGGAATCCACGTTTGCTGCCGATGTTTAACTCAAGACCACTGGGACCGGATATCAGAACATTGGCGCCGGCTGTGATTGGATGGAGACATGAACACAGCTGAAGAGGCAGATGTATTTTTCTTTTTGACAATTAAATGAGACGTTTATGGAGAGCTCCTGAAATAGTCATGTGTAGAATCTGTTTCATGTATTGACACACAACTTAAATGTTATAATTTCATACGCGACACTGTGCGAAGGAAGTGTAGGCCTACTTCACAGCGTTTCATCTCCTTCCAAATAACAGCTCCTTGTTCAAACAGAGCAAGAAACTATACCTATAACTGGTGACATCATTTTGTAATGATTCAAATAGCATCTGAATTATCACAAAAAAATTGAAGGTGAGGTTACCTCGAACCTCTACCTACGTTATTGGCCCTACGTTCTTCACTCGTAGTGAAGGCCCCCTGAATATATGTGGAGAACTCGAGGCGGGGGGGGGAACAAACATAGATTCCACAAACTGACTATTGTCTCCTCCTAATTAATTAGAGATCTTGTAACGTCACACTGAGAAAATCTCACATGAAGTTCGGTAGTAGGCCTTAATCTAAGATTCATAAATACTAACGAATTCTCTATCACAACCTAGGCTGTATATGACCTACTGTAACCACACTGTGTCAGAGTATTGAAAAGATATCACATTGCACGGCAACCAAAATGATCGGCAGGCCTAAGAATAAAGTAATTGGACATGAATGTCGACGACAATAAATTTAAACAATTGAAAATATATTATATGTATATCTCTTCCGAATAGGCTATCTCCTCGGGTTTGCTTCCCGTCTAACTTACCTCCAACCCATCGGTTAAACCCAAATCCTACCCTCTGCCTTAGAATTGATTAGATTTTACAACGTCTTAACCGTATCGCTCATTCAAGAGCAATAACGTAATGACTAAACTTTGTTATCGGCTAGTTACTCAATTGCATGTAGACTAATAAGTAATATGTACAGATACTCAAGTGTCAAAATACCTTAAAGACAGCAAAATACACTGCCGTTTAAAAAATTCAGGGATATTGTTCCTTTTCTCACCTTTTAATTAGCCGCTACGGTCGATGTGGGTACTGTAATGTCCTTCACATTCACCACGCGTGAAACAATCGACTTTTCAGCCAGACTTACTCAGATTGGTGTTACAATAGACAATTGACTGCAGAAAACCGTCCATCGAATCAAACAGCTCTCTCAACATGAATACCTCCAAAGTCCAACATATACCAGTCTATAACATTCGTCTATTTTCGTCAATCAAATTAACATACTGTGTTCATTTCGCAATAGGGGAATTTTCATAATTCATTTCCATCAGCATGCCATATCAGGGTTTCCCCTGGTACTTAATTCCGGAGGCGGCCGCCTCGTAACTTTTTAAGACCGCCTCGCCAAAAAATACCGTAATTACCGCCTCACGTGTTTATATGACAGGGCTGTAAAAAGTCGGGAAGCGGGAGGTTCCTTCCCGGGAAATTTTGTGTCTCACGGGAAATCCGCTTCTGTACTTCTGGCCGTGTTTATCTTGTACATATCACGCATAACTTGTTTTGAACATTCGATCACAGAATGGTTTGGTAGAGATAACACGTGTGATTTCCTAAATAGTTACGTCCGAAAATAACTGGTGAATAAATCCATTCAAATGTGTATCCGAAATGCCCCATCCACGTTCAATCTTCAACAAAAATTGAAGTAAATTACTATTCCTGTAATAGAATGCCCTTATTTTTTACTCATGATCAATATTTTTCAAGTTATATATGTGAAAAAACAACGTTGACAAATGTTTCGAGAGGATTCTACGTATACCTCCTTTACTACATTCAATGTCAATTAAAAAGCATAAGCTTAGGCCTGCCTTAGGCCTGCCTGCATACGCAAATTATCTGCAGAATGACAGCTAGTGGACATATCGCAACCCATAGAAATACAAAAATGAACGTATATTTCTATGTTCAAAACCCTTCACGAAACCAATAGTCTGCTTCTTCAAACATTTAGTCTAAACATTTTAAAGTGACTTTGATCAATGAACAAAACAATAAAACTCTGAGACCTGCAACTTACAAAATGTTGGTTGTTCCCTGTTATACGGAAATATGAATTGCCAGGGTGGTTAGGCTATTCAGTATACACCCACTGTGTTAGGATATGATTACTTAAAATTTTCGGAAGGCTGCACACGATCTTACGTGATTCTTTTCACGAAACTTTTAGGGACATTTCAACTTCAAAAATGTATGTAATACAGTTTACATGATATGTGCAACATTTCACAGAACGTTTTGATTTTGAAGCAATATCAATGATTTTTTCCTGATAGGACTATCGTGTTTTCACCCGTGACAACTTAAAGAGTTGAAATTGAGCAAGTATTTCAAATGATTCGTACACGTCTAAAAACGCTAAAATCGCTGAGTTTCCGGGTGCTGTGCACCCTGAACCCCTACCGGAATCATCCGTGGACCCCTCAAGGGACCCTATGGCAGGCCCATTGACCCCACGCTGGTATGACAATCGTTTCGATATCAAATGACGCCTACGGCGCCATGTAAGTGGCACAAAATCTGACTATATTGTGACTACCCTCCCGGAGATTGACACTCTTTCTAGCGCTGTTTATATCGTGGTCAAAATCCTAGAATCACCCATTCTTCGAGAACCTACTAAGTACAGATCTGAACCCAAAATTCATGGCGGCGTCAAGTAATTCGCCCTCACCGCCTCATACTCTGAAAAACCCAGGGGAAACCCTGCTATCTACCAGCAAGGACAAGTTTTCAATAGGAAAGAAATATGCATTCGTTTCTCAATATCAGTGACAATTACCTCTTCACATGTTCACATTCAGAACATGTATCACAAGCATCACAGACTGGGCTTTTAAACCCAGGAAAGATCTTTGGAATGATAGAACTTACTATGTTCATTTCATGTCACATTACAGCCATGACAAGTCTCCCATGGGGGAATTCAAATAACAGTCATCAGCTGCTCATCAAGTGCTAACAATTTTGACACTTTGAAGTCCTAGCTGAATTCAGTTTCTGAGAGATCTTCCTTAACAAGTTTTCATACTTTAGGTTCTGAAGGCCTTAAATGACCTTTGACCTCCATGAAAAACAATAGGAATCATGTACTCACACTTGACTACCAACACGCCAACTTTGAAGTTAAGTACCTTTCCCTTCTCGAGATACCGTGTTTACAAGGTTTTCACACTATGTCTTCTTTTGACTTCACATGACCTTTGACCTCCATAAAAATGACAGACACTATCTACTCACTAGGTGCTACCAATCATAAGAGTTTGAACATCCAGCAACATTTAGTTACTGAGATATCTCCCTTAAAAGGTTTTCTTACTTTAAGCGCAGGTGACCTCAAATGACCTTTGGCCTCCATGAAAAACGATACGGATCATTTACTTACAGTTGACTACCAACACATCAAGTGTGAAGTTAAAGCACGTTTACCTTCTTGAGATACCGTGTTAACAAGCCAAGGCGTCACATAGACAAACACATGACACACGGCATCACCATCGCATAGATTCCTTGCCTGTCTTCGGCAAGGAATAAAAAACCTCTTCCTTTGTCAGTGAAATATTAATTTAATCTGTTTTACCTGGAGGGTGAGTGATAGCTCTCAATCTATGCAACAGTTCGTTACGTTTTACTCCATATTTGTGTGGTACCTTAAGTCTAGAATTACAAGGAAACTCATTTTAGAGGTTGTGAAATAAACCATCCAACTCCAATATTCATATTTCGTTCCATTGCTGAGAAATAAAATGTTGAAAGAAATTAATTTATTCCGAAAAAGCTAATTCTGCAACAGTTTGTGATGTCCTTCTTCTTGCACAACTCACTTTACTTACTTTTGTTTCCGTTTGAAATGAAAATATTTTTTACAATCTTGGAATGTTAACCGTTTTCTTGCATCGTTGTTTGTATGGAGAAGGTTTGTATAGTCAAGTCCCCCCCCCCCCCCCCCCATAGACGGTGATCACATTTTGTGAAAATTACGTTACAGTGGCTTTCGAAAAACAAACAAAGGAAAACAAAGGAAAATTTGATCAGAACAACAGTGACATCACAATTCATTGCGCAACTTACCGCTTTAAGTTGAACTTGAATATTTCACAACTTAACTCATGAATGTCCAGCGAAAATGGGTTTGGACCATTTACATTTCTTTTTTATGCTTTGTTACATATATTTTTTATTTTGTTTTACAGGTACGGGTATATGATTTTTTATACCGTTGTTATGGTTGTATCATGGTTTGGTAAAATGTGTAATTAAGTCACTTTGCAAGAGGCCGAATAATATTCATTACCTACAATACCGCTTTATTGTTAATGTCACTTAGTTGTACAGTAAGTGGAGTAAGTGGAATACAATTCTACTTAAGTAGAATTGTATTTTACTTGAGTGGAATTGTATTTCACTTAAGTAGAATACAATTTCACTTAAGCAGAATAGCTTGCCTTCATTGGAAATGCATTCCACTTAAGTAGAATTGTATTTTACTTAAGTGGAATACATTTCCACTTAAGTAAAATACCGCATCTGCATTCTACTTAAGTGTAATACAATTCCACTTAAGTGGAATACAATTTCACTTAAGTGGAATTGAATTCCACTTAAGTGGAATGTATTACACTTAAGTGGAAATAGAGGGTAAATGTTAAAATGGCTTGCCATACGTGCTTCAAAAGTATTCCCAGAAAGCTAGTGCCAAGCGCTAGATTATTATTCATATCCGGACGTCTCGTCACTTTGGATCCTTTGAGTGCCGAGAAAAGCGTATTATGCGCGGCCCAATGTTTACTTCACAGTACTTAAACATCTCGAGTTCTTGCACAATTGTGCAGTGGATCTGTATACGTTGTAAACATATACTGAGTGAAGGTATTATCAACGCACGGGAAATAACAATGCTACCAGACGTGATCATTCAGACCAGAACGAGTTGTGTAAGTTGGAATAACTTGTCACATTTATAGAAAGGCAAACGTGTAAAGTCATGTTGACACCATGTACTATCAGCACCTAGCACTGTATAATGCGTTACAGTAATCATGATCTTGGCCCTTGACCTGTGACGTCATCAATCGGGCAGACACTACATCTCACACCCAGGAGCCCACCCACCAAGTCTGAAGTTTATCTGACTTACCGTCTAGGAGGAGATCGTGACACACTTGTTCAGAGCATTTTTGCTTTTGTGACCTTTAACCACGTGACCTTTGACCTCGTGATGTCATCAATATTTACCCAAAAAATCTTATATCCTTCACTGTCTATATATGGTAGTTTTGCAACCCTTAGGATATTTACACATAGGGAAAATGCTGAACAAAAAAATTCAATGACCTGTAAACCTTGACGTCACATCAGTCTGGCAGACACCTGACAACATACCCGGGCACCTACCCACCAAGGTTACAGCTTACCAGATTTACCGTCTAGGAGGGGATTGTGACACACCTTTAGCGCTTTTTTTGCATATTTGATCTTTCATCACGTGACCTGGTGAGTGGTGACGTCATCATTACTTTAAAAAAATATTTCTCGTTTTGTCTACTTCCTTTGTATGGTAGTTTTATCACTCTAGGATATTGACACATTGAAATAAAGCTAAAAATGTATTTTTTTTTTGCATGACATGTGACCTTTGACGTCATCGGTCGGGCGGACACTATATGACATACCCCGTCACCTACCTACCAAGTTCGAGGTTCATCCAACTTACCGCCTAGGAGGACATCGTGACACAAGTTCGGTTGTACACACAAACACATACAGACACATTTGGACCCCTTCCCACCCCCAGACCCCAGTGGGTAATCCCGATTAATGTCACTTGTATACCATGAGGTACCCCCACAGCAGGACCACTGGCCCACCAGGTTTCGGTTGAATACTACAAGAGGTGTAAGGTGGGCTACCATTAAGAGTCATTTTTGGTGACTTTAACCGCTCAAGTAAGTACAATATCTCATCCTGTAGCCTATACCACGTATAGGGATGAGATAATACATAAAACCTGACACTTGGTGAATGAAGAGTTACTGCCACAGGTCGTCCTAGCGTAAGTATACACTACATACCTATATACGGGTACGTAATACTAATAGTGTATACTTAACACTAGGACAACCTGTGGGTATAGCTTCGTAAAATACCTCACCCTAATCCGGCAATACTGTTTTCCGTACGTTTCCTTTAGTACAGATCCAGTAATGAAGCGGGAAAATTGAAGTCAATCCAGGATTTTCGAACCTCTGCAGTAAACCTACGTCACAACACGTATGTAAACGACAATGGTATTGCGGTATCGGAAAATAATGTACAGCGGCAGGATGTCAACCCTACCTTGGTATGCTGTGGAATGTACATATTTTCGTTGTAGACGCGGTAAGTTAGTGCAGTGGTTACCTACTGGGCGAGGAATTCGAACTTTGCGCGATATGAAGGATATTGATTTATGATATGAACATACAGGATCGGACACGCAGTAATAAAATATGTTTTTGTACGGAAGCCTATTAGAGCAATAGAAGTAAAGATGATTAATTTGTAATAACAAATTATAAATTAAAGATTGTCACTGGAATGGCACTAGCAGGCTGTCGCAGGTTTGAATGAAATATTTCAGCTGTAAGGTTAGTCATAGGTTTAATTTTAGTAGTGTACGTTTTATTTTTGTTATATTATGTCTACGGAAGGGATTCACACTTAAGTTACCTTTAGCTTCTTCTCTCTCCTTTGTCTTTTTTTGTGTTTTTGTCTTGTATAATCATTTCTTTTTCTCTTTCTTTCTTTCTTTCTTTCTCCACTTCTTTCTTTCTCACTTCTTTCTTTCTTTCTCCACTTCTTTCTTTTTTCTTTCTTCCTTTTGTTTTTTCTTCTGTATTTTTTTTTCTTTTTTCCTATTTACCCTTATTTTCATAACTTTCTTAGTTTCTTAGGGGTGGCAAAGTAAATCAGCTCTTTGTGAGCTTCTTGTGACTCCTCAATCTCCATTAATTCTGTACAAACTCCATGTATGCTGTATTACACTGTCAATTTGACATTGAAATAAAGTTATAGAAAACAAATAACGGCCCTTAAGGTATGTATATTTTTCTAGTCAATAAGGATGACGATATCTTTCGTACGTTCGACCGCCAGTCTTTTCGTTAAGAACGCCTTCAAACATCTTAAAAATACGTTTCTTGTTAAATTAGAAACAATTTTAAACTCTGGATCATATTTCATCGATTGAGGATCTCGATTTTCTCTACATTCTATTCTCCTGTAATGACGAAAATTCATCAATTTGGCTTTATTTTTTTATTTTATTAATTCACAAGTCTAAACCCTTATCAAAACATGTCCTATTTAAAATTATGTTTCCTTTGAAATTAGAGACAATTTCGGACACTGCATCATTTCTTATCGATTTAGGGTCTCTATTTATGCGATATTTAAGACGATAGAAAAATTCATCAATTTTCGTCCACTTTTTTATAATCGATAGGGCTATACTCTCACCAAAATGTAAGAGTTATTACAGAAGAGCTTGTAAAATGCCTAGAATGATTTTGATGACGTATGCCCAACAACCATTGAAATGTCATTATAACCCCAACATCGTTGACATGTAGAAATTGTGACCTATCTTACTTTTAGCTAGAGCACATAGCACTCATCTGGAAATGAGCAACATGTAAGCAACCAGATTTTCGAACCTGTTTGAACTTCGATGACGATTTGTTTCCAATTTTGATATAGCAGCGTCCCTTGTGTGTGAAGAACTTAGTTGACAATGTCAACATCAGAATTAAAATGTTAAAATATCCCGACATTGTTTACACTTAAAAGAATGTACCGCGTCCTAGATTAACAATCTCCTTAGGGTAAGAAAAGTTTCAATAGATTACCTCGCAGAAAACGTCAAGAGCAGTTGCATTTTGAGATAAAACCACATGTGGCTTCTTAATATATATTGTTTATTTTATATTGCATAAGTATGCCGGCCACCTAAACCAGCAAAAATATTTAAAATCACGTTGATAACTTCAAAGATTAGGAAAACTCCGTCAACAGCAGATACTCACATGATTATCATACATGTTTACCTCTTCTCGAGAGGACACATTATGATATGTCTGGATATCATCACATCATGTTCTATCATGCAGAAAAGTTCTTCCCGAGACATGGTTTTAGTACGCTACAAAACTTTTGTTAGGACTAGGTGCAGTCAGTCACTGAATCATGTGTTCCTGAAGATGAAGATGGCCATGATGCAGGAGAAAGAAGAGGGGAAGTAAGCACTATAGCTTTCCAGCTAGATATTTTGGCATGCATAAAACAAAAGTGCAAAATGTATTTTGACTTACATGGCACAATAAGTCGTACTTTTGACTTCATCCTGCACACCAGCAATAAAGCTAACATTTCAAACCACTCTGAACAATAAATACAATGATTTTTTGTTTTGTTTTGCATATTTTACAAATCAGCGTATGCAAATAATATGAAACGTCATTCGTCTCTTTAATTCCAGTGTGTACCCACTTATACTAATTCAGGTTAAGAACATTATTTGATCTAGTAAGTTTGGATAGTTAAACCAGCTGGGAGGTGCAATTAAGCTTTTGTTGTCAAGTTTCAGTACTTGAGTTATGTTTGGTGCGTCTTGGTGTGTAAGAAGTATTCGACTATGTCTGTCACGTTTTGATATGCAAATGAGTAATTTGAGTTCCTTTACCACACGTGTTTTGTATTGGTCTCTATTAGTCCTCCTCAATGAGTCGAGCGACCGGAATGTACAATAATACCTACCAGAAGGTTCCATCAACGAGTCCTGTTTACTTTTCTTCTATCTTTCCGAGCCTACTTATCCACGGCCTTACATTCTGGAAACCAAGCTGTATCCCAACCAGATAAGTACGAAAAGTTATTCGTCTTTTGAATGTAGCAGTAACCGTAGTAAATTCTCAGTTATCATTGCAGTTTTATCACGTTTTAATTAGACAAGAAATGCAGGAAGCGAGAATTGATTTTTTTTTTTTTCGTGCGTGTGATTACGTACTCAAGAATTTATGGATTGAGCCTTGCCACAGTAGTGCTAATCTTACATCTTTATCCTAAATTCTAGTGTGTGGTGTGATCGCCCAGTGGTTGAGGCTGTCGTCCCATGACCTCAAGATCCTTAGTTCGAGCCCTGCTCAATATCACTTCTTTTGGTAAGTAAATTCTGTCATGTTATCATTAAGTATTAATTCAAACTTAAAATTCAGTAGTTGACGTGTTGGCTATGCGCTATAAGGGGCGGACGAAAGACTCCTGCTCTGCTGGTCATAGAAATCGTGCTAGGGTTCAAGGCACATCCGGGCTATAATGGTCTGGTGGTGGTATGGTGCTTTTTTGTGGCCTAGGATCCCGTGCCATGTCTCCCTTGATGTCGTAAAAGAACCCGGAAGGATACGAGGAGGGTCGGTCAGAGGTCGACCAGAAGCGTACTAGGTGGCGTGAGGTGAATCCATGCAACTCGGCCAGAGGGTTGAAAGGCTCTTTGCGACCGGCATGTGTGCTGCCCATAGTCCACTGAACACGTGGCCCAATGAGGCGTGTTCTTCTTGATATTGACCTACGGAAGCTTGTAAAGACCATTATAGCTTTTAGTTTTCTTTGTTATTACGTATTCGACTGGCGCCATCAACTTCTTCCATCGTAGCTATCTGGCGGGTTACAGGATTTGTTGGAATGAATTATGTGGCAAAACTGAGTATTTGAGCAAACTTTGTATTACTTATCTTTCTCTTCGTGAAGGAAAAGGTATAATTCTTCCACTCACATCTGCAAATTGGCATTTGGATAATGTTGCTGAAATTTGAATTAACAATTGCTTTCCCCAAGAGCATCACAATTTTTTATAATCGGAAAGATTTCGGAAAGATTCTTTGATGAATGCAGTCGCATTGTGTATATTCCATAGCGTGTTTCATTTAGTTCTAAATATGTCACATGATGTTAACACTTGTATTTATGACAATAAAACATAACTCTGCTTTATCAACAAAAAAAAAAAATTAGTCTATTCGCATAATTCACCCGTGTGTTAGCACAGTTATAGTAACCTAATAACGTGCTTCATATACGCCCACGTGACCCATTTCATGTAATAGTACTTTTTAAGTCCGTAGAAACGGCGGTGATAGCAAATGCGAACTATTTACACACTACTAAATGAAAAGCATTAAATTAATGAAAAATGAAAATGATGTTTTTATGTAATAGTATTGGTCTCAACCATAGAGAAGGATCCTACGGTCTCTTTGGTTACAGCACATTGCTGCAGTATCGTTACGCGCTACAAGTAGTAACTACACCGACCGCTCTGTTTTAGATTTAGCTCATCTTTCAGCGGATGAGTCTGAATACGGTCTGTCATGAAAACAAGAAGAGGAAAGAAAACAACAATCACCCCTTTCAGGATTTATCTCTTAGTGCTTTGAACAACCATCAGGCTTACTGTGTTTGGAAATTCCAATAACCTTCACTGAACATTTCGTAATAGATATGTGATTGAAGAATTTCAAGTTGTTTAACCTCCCAAAAGGTATACGCAGAAATAAGAGGGATTACTTTCTTTAGTGTGACGCAGTCATTCACTGTAAGGGGTCCCATTATTTGGTTGACTTTCTGCCTTCATTCACTGAAACCCCGAAGTACTGTGAACAATGATTGAAAACAATTGATTGTCTTAAACATATTCATTAGTCGTAACTGGCTAAATAGTTCTGTGGAAAGTAATTTCTATGCATGATGTGTCTATGTGTGTATTGGTACGTGTTATAACACAGGCATACACAGTATTGCAATTTTTCATGTAGGCTCAGCACTGACGAAACGCATTGGTTCATACTGTGGAAGAAACATTTGCTTGATTGCAAGGTTCTCTTTTCTTTCGACTTATACAAGAGAAGAGAAACTCTTATCCTAGAGTAGTGATCGATTTACCTTTGGGAAGATCCCGTGCAAAACTAACACCGGGAGGTCAGGGGGTGACCGTAATTCTCTGTAAAACTACACTGGTGCAAATCACGAAGGGACTTGGATGAACTCCATAGACTTCCTTTCTGACTACCCCCTATAAATACAGTAATGCAATTTTGTTGGGCCCAATTTCCGTGTACGTCCTGACCACATTCCTCTCTGGTCCGTGTCTGAGTCCGGCCTAACTTACCTACTTCTACATCACATGCAATGTTTTCAAAGTCGCCACATCTTGGAGTATATCAAAATTAGATACATTGATTTTGAGCGACAATGTCAGCGACGGTTTTTATTATACAACACAATAAAACAAATAAAAAACAAAGACATGAATTTTGTTTGCATTCAATAAAATAGGCCTATTCTCAATTAGTGTTTTTCAAAGTGATAAAAATAGCTGACCAAATGCTGAAGTTTCACTCTGAAAAGGAGAAGGAGATGAATTTTCTGCAGCATCTTTCAGTTTCTTCATTTGTCGATAAGAAGTACCTGCTCTAAGTCCTCGGTGACTCCTTTCAAGACTTTCATCTCACTGGGCCAGAAGCAGTTGCAGTAGAAGTCATAATAATTTAACATTCATCAATATAGAATATTTCAGGAAAAGCTACTATAATAGTACAATGTGTCTCTGAATTATGTATATCAATCATGAATCATAAATTGCAGGTTTCCAAATAACTATGTTTATGCACATTGATGAATTGATGAATTTTCGATCATTACAGAAGTCCTGATTATAAAGTAAATCGAGATCTTCAATCGATGTGAAAGTTTAAAATTGTCTCTAATTTAACAAGAAACATATTTTTAAAGAGGATTTTTAAAAGGCATTCTTAACGAAGATGCAGGAGGTCGAACATACGAAAGATATCGGCATCCTCATTGAATAGCAAAATATACACACCTCAAGAGACCTTTAATTTCATCTCATATTAAATATTTGTGACGTTTTCTTCAAGATGAAGGTATATTTAAACATTGCTCATGTCAAAGAGGTTCTACCGTGATATTTTATGCAGAAAAAGGTGTGTGCTAAGTTCACTACTTTTTGTGTTAAGTACACACCATGTTGGGCTTTCAGTAATATTTTAATGAGATTAATGACGTCATCAACAACGCTTGATGCATTTTGTAAGTCTTTCACACTGATGGGACGGTTATACCTTAACGTCGGAAATAGAATTTGAAAGTTAAGCAGTAAAAGAATCTAGTTATTTTCACCTTATTCTGATGTTTTGGTAAGGGTATAGCCTTGCGAATTAATTTGAATAAAGGTAAATTGATGATTTTGTCGATCATTATGAAAGTGTTAAATATCGCGAAAATCGAGATTTTAAAATCGACATGAAATGACGCAGAGTTCAAAATTCTCTATAATTCAACAAGAAACACATTTTAAAGGAAGATGTTTGTAGGCAGTCTTCACGAAGAGCCTGGAAGGGGAACGTATGGAGGATATCGGAATTATTATTAAATATGAAAAGATACATACTTCTAGAGGCCTCTGATTTCATCTCAAAATAAATGTTTTTGACGTTTTCTAAAAAGTAGAAGTGTATTTAAACGTTACTCATTGTTTGGAATAGATTGTTCTGTGACAGGACTACCAGCAAAAAGTAATATGTGGTACAGTTTCTTAAGTGTATAACATGTTGGACTTTTAGTAATACTTTAACGAAAAATTATGTTATTTACCACGTTTTATGCATTTTGGGGGTCTTTCACATTGATTTGACGGTTATATTTCAACGTTGGAAATAGAATTTTGACTCCTCGAACAATAGAAAAAAACTATGTAAAGTCGATTTTCATCAAATTCGGATGTTTTGGTAAAAGCATAGCCTTGTAGATTAATAAAAATGAAGAAAAATTGATAAATTTTTCGAACATTACTAAAGTCTTAAATATCTTCAACCGATATGAAATGATGCAGAGTTCAAAATTGTGTCTTATTTAACATATTTATTACGTGACAGTAGTTTTAGCTTCAGAGAAAGATATAGAAATTCGGATATTTCAACACTTTTAATGACGTCAGCTACGTTTTAGGGGTTTTGGGGTTTATTCACAGTAATAGAACGGTTATATCTCAACATTAGGAATACATATTTCAAGTTTTAACACATTCGGAACGATTTTGACATAAACTACACACTTTGGTAAGGCTATAGTTATATATATGTAAAGATAAATAAAGAGAAAAATCGTCCATACACGGATTCTTTGGTTACATGTAAAATAATTATTTTGCACGTATTGGATAAAGCTCGGCCTCCTTCAATGAGATTGGTAGGTGACAAAAGTTTAAAATTAAATAAAGCTATATGACATTTAAAAAATATGTGCGGGATAATCAGATATTTTAACACATTTAATGGCGTCATCAGCTACGTTGAAACGGTGATATCTCAACGTTAGGAATACATATTTCAAGTTCGAACACATTCGAAAAGATTGGACATTTTGGTAAGGCTTCAGCCTTATGAATTTATCAAAAAATAGCCAAAATTTATAAACTTTTCGATCTGTACAAAATTCGTGTATATTCCTTTCATCGAGACCCTTAATCGATATGCAATCAAACATAGCTCGAATTTAATTTGAATCAGAGGGAAAAACCTTTAAAAATTGACAATTTGATGATTTTCTAAACGAAGAGAACGACGAACGTATGGACAATATCGGCATCCTTATTCAAAAGAAAACGCAAACATAAGCGATTCTTTTGTTTTCATATCAAAATATAGATCTATTTTGTTGTATTCTGGAAGATAGCGATGAATTGAAACTCTGTTTAAGTAAGGCAGATTGTTAAATAATAGTAATTGAAGCTAGAAGAAACTTATAGTACATTCCTCTAAAGAAAAAGTGTGTTCTGACATTGGTGATATTTTAACACATTTAATGACGTCATCGGCTACGTTTTACTCTCGAATTTGTTTTAAATGAGAGGAGAAAACCTTTAAAAATTGAAATTTCGATGATTTTCTCAAAGAAGAGAACGACGAACGTATGGACAATATCGGCATAGTTATTCAACAGAAAACGCCAACTTTAGCAATCCTTTTGTTTTCATATCAAAATATCTATTTTCTTGTATTCTAGAAGATAGCGATGAATTGAAACTCTCTTTAAGTAAGAAAGATTGTTAAATAATAGTAATTGAATCTAGAAGAAAGATATAGGCCTAGTACATTGCTCTAATGGAAAAGTGTGTTCTGACAATGGTGATATTTTAGCAAATTAAAAGACGTCATCGGCTCCGTTTCACGGATTTTCTGGTGTATTCACTTAAAGAAACGGTTATATATCAACGTTAGGGATACATATATCAAGTTCGAACACATTCGAAAAGATAGTTGATTTTGCCTAAAATTGGACATATTGGTAAGGCTATAGCCTTATGAATTTATCAAAAAATAGCCAAATTCATGAATTTTACGATCTGTACAAAATTCGTGTATATTCCTTTCATCGAGACCCTTAATCGATATGAAATATAGTTCGAATTTGGTTTGAATCAGAGGAGGAAACCTTTAAAAATTGAAATTTCGATGATTTTCTAAACGAAGAGAAGGACGAACGTATGGACAAGATCGGCATCCTTATTCAACAGAAAACGCAAACTTTAGGGATCCTTTTGTTTTCATATCCAAATATCTATTTTGTTGTATTCTGGAAGATAGCGATGAATTGAAACTCTGTTTAAGTAAGGAAGATTGTTCAATAAATTCATGAATTTTACGATCTGTACAAAATTCGTGTATATTGCTTTCGTCGAGACCCTTAATCGATATAAAATGAAATATAGCTCGAATTTGTCTTTTATCAGAGGAGGAAACATTTAGAAATTGACATTTGGATGATTTTCTAAACGAAGAGAACGACGAACGTATGGACAATATCGGTATCCTTATTCAACAGAAAACGCAAACTTTAGGGATCCTTTTGTTTTCATATCAAAATATCTATTTTCTTGTATTCTAGAAGATAGCGATGAATTGAAACTCTCTTTAAGTAAGAAAGATTGTTAAATAATAGTAATTGAATCTAGAAGAAAGATATAGGCCTAGTACATTGCTCTAATGGAAAAGTGTGTTCTGACAATGGTGATATTTTAGCAACTTAAAAGACGTTATCGGCTTCGTTTTACGGATTTTCTGGTGTATTCACTCAAAGAAACGGTAATATATCAACGTTAGGAATACATATATTAAGTTCGAACACTTTGGAAAAGATAGTCGATTTTGCCTAACATTGGACATTTTGGTAAGGCTATAGCCTTATGAATTTATCAAAAAATAGCCAAATTCATGAATTTTACGATCTCGTTTATATTCCTTTCATGGAAAGAAAGAAATAGAGAAAGAAAAAAAATAAAGAATGAAAGAAAGAACTGGAGAAAGAAAAGAAAGAAAGCAAAACTGGAGAAATAAAGAAGTGCAGAAAGAAGCAAAGAAAGTATAACACTTAATGGTATTTCATTGTGAGGTATACTGTGACATGTTTGTCATAGGAATTTAGGGTTTTACAGGATAAAACGTGTTTTTTTTTAAAGGAATTTGACAAGTTTTTTGAAGAAAGTTTGGAAAATTCATGAACGATCCTCGGCCGGTCTCCTGGCGGTACTAACATTCGATCGACTGACTCTCTCCCGACGCCCCTACTGTGTTCATCAGGGCGCCATTAGTTTCTTGAAGACCAGACGGTGTCCGGACAGGTATAGGTGAGACGCCTGACGATTACCGGGCGAACAACGACCGCACCCTGGTCGGCATGGGTCAGTTTGTGCAAGTTAGATATCATCACATGTAGGAACTTTGCACACTCTTTGTTTGAACTTTGCACACTTCTTTGCCTACCAGAGAATTCCATTTGAAGAAACGAGAGGAAAGAAGCCCCCATTCCTCTTAACGCCCTGAGAATTTCGTTGAAAACTATTTGTTCTTGCTTGTATCGATTATGAGGTATCGTTTCTGTTTTGGTGACAGCAAAAGAGAGACAGGCGGGAAGAAAGACCCACACCCAGAAGGTGACGAGTACGTAGCTGGTTGATGAGGAGACCCTTGAGAAGTGCTGGGGGGGGGGGGGAGGCACTACCCTAAATGAAAGAAATGTCGCACATACTACAACAAATCAAATCCAACACTAATGATGACAATGTTCAACCATGGTAGTTGTATATGTTATCAAATGAGAGGATAGTCGTTGGCAATGTGACGATGCTCTTGTTAAGTACTCGAAAAAGAAATTTAATAAAAACACCTAAAACATTTTCTCTTTTCTAATGCGAATAGTTTTGTAATGAAGCTCAATGTTAAGTAAGTGCCTTTTGTATGCATGTGATGTTCTTTCCATTTTTTTTTCTATTATTTTAAATTGTTTTCTACTATTTAACATTGGTTATTTTGTTTTCAGCACGACCGTGCATGCCTGGTAGTCAAGGTAGAGGCTGTGCATAAACCATTCATTCATTCACGTTTGAAGTAACTAAAATCAGAAGTCCCTTTATCGAAGAAAAGCAAAAAATGACCTAGATTACATGTTATCTCTATAGCAAAACAAATTACTGGCAAAATAATTTCTACGATTACCATGTCGGTATCTCCGTCTACACAAAGCAAGATTTTGTCGATTTCAAAGATTTTTTTAAAAAAATTAACGAAGTTCGGCATCAAGGCAAAAAACAAAATTTTGTAGTGATGACAAGTTATTCGTAAAACGGTGTCTGGACACTTCGTCATATTTGTACGAGATGTCAAGCAAGCTTAGGACGGTATCAAGGCAAAAAAAAAATTTCGAGATAACAAGTTAGTCTAAATTAACGTGATAACTCTGCATCTCGCGTGTTCTTAAGATCCATCGCCATATGTCCACAGTAGGCCATCAAATCGCCATATAAAGACCTTTTCTCAGAACCAATGGTCTATCACTGTTAATAGGGAAGTTGATTAACTGTACCGTATACTCTGGATGGAGATATATATATAGAGCCAGTGTCATACAAGTACTCCTAAAACTGGGAGCTGTTAATAGGAGAATTAGCGTAAAAGTTAATTACTGTTAATGCCTTAAGACCTAACAAATCGAGTAAAGATAATTAAACTGCTCAAGTAGCTCATAAATATATTTCAATTCCTTTACAAAGCGATTCCAGTTCAATACAATTCAACATCATGTAAGTCATCTAATCCTCAAACAATTAGCTCGCTCTGAAAATTGCTTTGGTTGGTGTTTAGCAGCCAGCATTTTCAAAGAAGGTAGCACAAAGCTCTAAGCGACTCTTTAATTGAATACATTCATCTTTGTTGTTAACTTGGGATCGCACGCGAATGAATAAAAAAGGCTTAAGTCAAATATTTTTTAAACTAGATGAGAAGTTTCCTGAAATAGCCAGGTAAGATTCTTTTTGGTGTTTTGACAGACAACCTAAATTTTGCGCGCCTGTTGTCATACGCGACAGAGAGCGTCACCTAGGCAAAATAATTTTTTTTTTCTTGACGACTGGCAATGTTGTTGCAGTGCAGAAAACCGTAACTGTAGCAGACGGCACCTATCATATTGTGTTTACTTTCTAATCTAGTTAAAGGCCTATAGAAATGTCACGAACAGTACAAAAGACAGATTACTATTTGATCTTGGCGGCTGAACACGTGACTTCAAAGCATTACCTCTCCTTCTAATAACAGCTCCCTGCTAGTACCACGAGCTGGACAACGTAAAGCTCAAAATCGGCGAGTTGCACCTCATAATAAACAGATACAAAATGTGATGATCTAGGACATAAGTTACATGGTAATGATTCCCGGATGGAGGGGGCAGGAAGGGGTGGTCCACGGACGTTTATTCAATGGTGCAGTTTACGGCAAGATATCTTTTGCTTATGACAGTTGGACTATGCTTAGCTTAGATTTTAATTGGATTGACAAGAGTGCCATGATCAGATCGCAATCGTACAGTTCATGGTTACTCATTCCATTTCACTGAATTCGATTCCATAAGCGGGGGCACAAAATAATGTAATGTTATTTAAAAAACTGTATGTTTAACGGTACTGCAGAGTTCACATTATTTCTAAAAAATTATCTCTCGGATCACCATCTGATGCCTAAAAAGGCTGACAGAAATGCTTGGCTGGCCTAAATTCTTATTCCAGTTTCAAACAGAGAGCAAGCAGTTTTAGGAGGAACCAACTTCTACGTTAGCTATTGTGGGTTCAGTATTTCCAAGTTTCTATACCCACAGAGGGTTGAAACATTCAATGACATATCATTGAAAAACATCTATGTATGAAATGCAACGAATTCATACGCTGGCGTCCAGTTATTCTCTCAAGGCAGAAACAAGTACGTCTGTTTGATTCATAGACCATATCCACAAACTCAACCAAAAACAATTCTATTACAAAATGAACACAAAATGCTCAGTTTAAGTGAATGTTTACAAGTGATGTATTTTTATCCTCACTAGTACAGAAAATTGTGATTCAATTTCAAACCACTTTGTCTGACATTTATAATCGGAACCCCTTTGGCAGAAAGTGTCATTTAACCTGAACTGTTCACTGTACCTCCGTGTACAAAACTATAAACGCTGAAAGGCATTTGGTAAAACTAAAAGGGAACTTTGTGGCATGTGCCTACAATTGATAAATGAGACAACTTTTAACCTTCTGTTGTGTTTTTCAGTATAAAACTATCAAATTAAGAAACATATAAACTGTTTGATACAAAATCAAAAGTGATACAAACATTATGAAATGCTGATGAGTAAAAATTGCGATGTACCAAGACTTGTAATGACAAAAGCTGAAAATAATTACATAGTAGACGAAGAAATGAAAAAAAAACCATTAAAGAAATGCCATAAGGCATGAAACAAGGTAAAACGTAGAAAGAATGTTTAACAATGCTTCCTTTTTTGTAGATTGTGAAAACATGTTGCAAACCCCCTCATATCACCACTGATGCCATTAACTCCTTGACAGCACCACTGTTCCGTGTGTTAATGACATTAGGCTGTTAGTATGTTAACATAGTACTCCCGTTTCATAGTGTGCCAATTGTGCAACTCTGACATAATGTAACACACATTGTTTACTTTTGACAAATCTCATCACACATTGTCAATTGTGTTGGGGTGTATTTCAACCCCCAAGTGTCTTCGGTCTTAACATTTTGGTAAAGTTTGCTGCATAATGATCTGCATAGAGCACCTATGTACATGACATTTGATTTTACACCGGCTAGTAATAGCAAAAAGTAGCCCAACAGACAATATACATTGCATTTAGGCTTCATGAGTGAGCAACAGGGAATCAATTAGTTATTAACAGAGCTTCACTTCACTCTAATTGCCTAAATTGCTTGGTGGTAAGAAGAAAAGGTTGTCATAATTGCTAATTCTAATTGCTAATTCTAACACTTTTGGGTATTGGGTAATACATGGAATTGACAGAATTACCTCAAACCTGGGGAGGGCGACAAAATAATTTTTTTTTGTCATCACATGTGGATCATCAAACATATGACCTAAATCAGCAGTCTTACACCAAATGAACTTAACTGTTTAAATTTGGAGCATACCAGACTATTTACCATTTTGTGCCACACATTTGTCCTGATCAACATGTCTCTCATGTGAGGAGAGGAGTTAAAACAGTTAACCCTTGACATATGATGTGATCAAGTACAGGGGTACTGCACCTCACCCCTATCACATGAAGACACCAGTTTTTAACTGTATCAAAGTATCTTGGGGACTGTGTCACACTCTGCCACTTTGCCAAGTTGATCCTCAGACCTTAAACTTATGATTTAATTATAGTTTGGCATTAAACTATTTTTATGTTAAATTTTTCTTTTTCTGTTTTTAAAGCAATTTCTACCAATTTTATTTCAGAAAGATGATACTTTTTAGAGAATTTTGACAATCTGAAATGTAAGTAATATATTTACATTTAGAATTTTGACTTCATTTAAACTTAATTTCTTTTATACAAAAGTACTGAAACATTGTTACTGAAAGACTATTGTAAATAAAAAACTTTTAAATTTATGATCATTAGCTTGTGCACTTATCAAGTGCAGAAATCAATTTACTTGCTAACCATGATTGTACAAAACAAATTCAATACACCATAAATTAATACCTGTATTTAGTATTTGCAACTTCTCATTGGAAAGACATAATGAATACATTGCAGGACCTCCACTAAAACACTACCAAATATTTTTCTTTTAGAAAAAAAGTAGTACTGATATTTTTCAGTTTGGTATTGGAATGCTTTCTTTCAACTACCCTCTTAGAATCAAACAACACTGGAAGCACATGAAATTAATGAGACTCATTTGGACATGCTACATTAACAAGTGAATACTAATTAATAATTATCTAACAAAACCATCACTCATTCTCATAAATTTAACCATACATATTTCATTTAACGTATCAAATGGCAACATACAATGTAAAGATTTCTTCTAGGGTAAGAAATGTGGGCATGTATATTTCATAATGTAATCAAGGTTGCAAATTCAGGAAAAACATAGTGGAAGTATTTACCAAAGATAAAAAAAAAACTTGAGCAGTTACCGTGGAATTGTTTAGCATTTCTTGAATACATACAATGATGAATACATCCTTATTCAACTAGTCTCACTTTACAATGAAATCTGACAGTAACGATGAGTTTGTTCCAAGTGAGTTTTTCAGTTTCACATTTAATAGAATAATCGAGGCCATCTGGTACTTCTTGAGGAGTACATCTGACTGTGCAGACTGACTTACCTCGTAGTCTCAGTCAATTTGAGCGGCTTTTGCGGAAAGAGTATGAGCCAAGCTGACAACGCTTATTGTGTTTGCATTATTTAATGCCACAAGCTAAAAATTTAAATGCATTGCAGTCTTATGCTTACGTTGGCGGAAGTCCCCAAAGGATGCTCAAATGAGATAATCATTTTGATCTGATTTAACCAAATCCAAAAATGCGCTTTTTTTAATTATGGCAACAAGTAAATGTTACACGCATGAAATACTTCACTGAATTACATTTACATCATTTCTTGTTTTATTTCATGTACAGGGTTTCTTCACTTTCTAGGAATCAATTTGTCATGACTTTTCCATAACATTACCAGGGCCAATAACAAAATTCCGTAATCTCCTGACATCTTACATAAACTTTTCAACTATGATAGTGAAAGCCAAACAATCTGAGATGAAGACAATAATAATTTTTGATATAACAAGTGAAAAAAGGATACAATTCACGTTGTAAAATTTCCCATGACCTTTCCAGCACATCACACAACTTCCTTGAATTTTAAGATTCTTCCAAACCTTTAAAACACTTTTCCAAATTTTCACTCTTCCAGGTTGTCCATACCATTTCATAGACGTAAGATATGAAACCTTTAAGCTCTTATTATAGTCAGTCACACCAAACAACATTACCCTGTGTCCTTTGTTTCATTTACAATGAAATCAGATTTGTGCAAAGGACCCTCATATCACCTGACGTTTAACCAGATGGTTAAGCCAGCAACTTTTCAGAGCTTACATTTGTCACTCCTTTCACTGAAAGTTGGATCAGAGCTAGGGTTATGGAATTGGCTTTGGTCCATGTTTGATACACTGACAGCGACTTTGGCCACGTATTCATACATTCAAAATGTCCTCTCTTAGAACTGTAGGTGGTTGACACCATCATTGCTCTTGGTTTTACTGTGGTGGGTCTGATTTCCCACTCCATCTATCCCACAATGAAACCGGAAACAAACAGGGCATTAACTGCTCCATCATTTTGATGTAGCAGTCGAATAAAGGACGTGGTTATCAAGGTGGTAAATGTCAGTCACTTTATGACCTTCATTACAGTTAAACTGATCAGCCTAGCAGAAAGTGCATTTCCTTCATCAAAAGCTGGATAATTCAGGACTGAAAAGCTGGTTTTCAAATTCTTCATCCGTGACTCCTTCGTCGTCAGAATGTTCGGCATCTGAATGTGGAAAA
Organism: Stichopus chloronotus; assembly: GCA_021234535.1. NCBI lineage: Eukaryota > Metazoa > Echinodermata > Holothuroidea > Aspidochirotida > Stichopodidae > Stichopus > Stichopus chloronotus. The sequence goes on from CM037836.1 coordinate 6,726,291, forward strand.
GATTCGGCAAAGTAAGACATCCCTATCATATCGACCTCTCCCAGAAGAGGAAATGTTACATTATAGAATTCCAAAAGTTTGGGCTCTGTTACTGCAATTTGTAAATAAATAACTTATCTGCTTGGTTACAGATGCTGTGTATTGCTGGCAGTCTTAGCTTTGCCAATACACATATCAAGATGAAGGGAGGCTAATCATGGAAACAGTCCTTTTCAACATGCAATGTGTGATTCACAGGGACACAAAAGTGCAATGTGTTTCATTTGGGAATTGGGCAACACATTTATGCTTTTAAGTGATACGGGTTAAGATTTAAAGTAAGATAACTACAAGTTTGACCTGTTACTCATATCACCCACCCACTGATACCCAAAAGGGCCAACATGACATATTGCAAGCCTAAGTATAAATCATATCATTTTTACAAAGAATTAAGAGTTTCTATGACTTTCTTTAATAATCATTGACTTTATATAGTTGAAGACTGAGCAAGTTGAAGCAAACAACACTCCAGAAACTCCAGTTTGGAACAAGATGAACAGTATGACCAAAGAACAATATGACCAGCCTGGAGCAAAATGAACACTAAGATGAAAGAACACTATGACCAGCCTGGAGCAAGATGAACACTAAGATGAAAGAACACTATGATCAGCTTGGAGCAAAATGAACATTATGACCAAAGAACACTATGACCAGCCTGGAGCAAAATGAACACTAAGATGAAAGAACACTATGACCAGTCTGGAGCAAAATGAACACTAAGATGAAAGAACACTATGACCAGCCTGGAGCAAAATGAACGCTAAGATGAAAGAACACTATGACCAGCATGGAGCAAGATGAACACTACCATCTAAGAACACTATGACCTCTTGAATCATCATTTACTTACTCGACTTGAAGATACTCTCTGATTTACAAACAAGGGCAACAAATGTTAATGAAGTTCAAAATCTTTGCAAATACCCAAAAAAGCCAAAACAATCACATTTTTGCACTTATTCTGGCACACCTATGGAAATGAAATCTGTGATAGCTGACACAATGTATTTACAAACAAGAGTCACAAAATACACATACACGCATGCACAAGCAAAGTATCACAATTGTGAGGAGTACCTGTACAATTATTATCACCACCAGATATTAGCATAAGGGTACAATGTCATGATTAAAAGAGTAATATTACTCAACAAACGATAGAAAATAATAACAGGAATAATCAACTTACAAGCAACCAATTCTTCTGGACTTTCTATGGCCCTGGTACTGAAATATAGAGAAAATAAAACAATTCATGTAAAATTATTGACAATGAAGTCTCAAACCAATTGTAATAATATAAGTCTTATTAATGAACTATATTTATTTCAATTGTTACAACAGATGCATTTCACAATGTGATTATAAAGACATGTCAACTAAGCAGGTCATGCACAGTTTTCTACCAAACTTTTCTACACTTCAACCAAGTATCAGTTAAATGTATGTCGGGCTGAAAATTGTTAATGCAGATGTGTTATGTGCGACATACACTGTAAGGCAAATTATTTGATGATTTATTGACCTAATAATCAAATGTCATCATACTATAAGTAAACCTCAATGCAAACAGTGAAATTTTGTTAAATACCGTCCATTGTTATAATGGACATAGGACAATTAGCCAATTTCAGGGAATCGGGGAGGAAAAAAAAATAAACATAACCAAATCACAGGCATTGCTGGGGTGAAGAAGTGAGGGTATTTTATGATGTGGAAAGTGTTGTTTGCCATGGTGAGCGAAATCAAGCATGGGGTCCAGGAGGTACCTCTTAAGGGCCCTGTTGGGGGTCGAGGGGTAAAAGGTTGTATAACTCTTACATAATCTTTTCTCACAGAGTGTCATCAAAATATTAGGGGATGGTCATATGATCACAACTTCAACTGAGAATCAAAGTATCGAGGAAGGTTTGTACGATCCTAACTTTAACACAGTATCAAAATATTCAAGAATGCTTTCATTGGTATGAAGGAATGCTTACATATTTCACCCCTAAGCTCTTTAAGTATTAAGGAATGTTTACACACTTCACACTTCAACTTAATGTCAATGTAAGGAATTATTACCTAGGCCCATGTGGCTGAGATCCCATGCTGCTTGAAGTTGATTGACTTTCTCCCTCATTTTCTGACCTGGGGGGTGGCACATTTTTGAGAGACTCATTAAATAATGGCTCTTATTCAAAAATTTTTCTCCAAAGTGGTGAAGTTTTTTCTGGAAAATTGCTATCACTTACTCATCATTATTGCTAGTGTCATCAAAGACAACAAACAGTTTTCTCATTAAATAAGATTGAAAGGCTGAAAATAAAGTTAGCTGGCTAGTCAGAGGTAGCATTACATTGCATCTTAATAAGGCTACAGAAATACATAAATTATGATATACATACACAGTAAAAATGTTGAACATCTATGACAGGGAGTTGTGTTTTAGTGATTCAAACAACAATTGGGCCAATGTTGAGCTCAGAATATTTCATACTTTTAAGATTTAGAGGTTTACAAAGCAACTGCACTTTGCTTTGGCTGACCAAATGTAGCACTGTGACATTTCCATTTAAAAACATCAAGCAATGTTTCTGTGTTTTTGTGTGTGTAAGATTCAGTAATTGAATCTCAGGACAACAAGGTAAGATTCTCAATTTAATGGCTTAAATCTCATTAGGACTTACAAGATTACCCATGCAAGCACATAAAATCTCATAAGAATCTCATGAAGGCAATCAAAAACAATTAGTCGTCTAATAAATATCCCATGGGACATCTCTTTCCTTGACAACTCTCTGGTAGCGTTACTAGTTTACGATCACTCCCTGCTGGTAGCAATGAGACATCAATAGTGTGTGTGTGTGTGTGTGGGTGTGTGTGTATGAAACCGATTTGCTATTATAATGGTATCATTCACTGTACATGAGTATGTGCAAATAGCAACCATAAACCACATAGTGACATTTGCAGGGAGTTATCCAGAAGATAATGATGTCACATCAGATATAATAACATGAATCAATCGCCTTTAAGTCTGTCACGTGATAAACATGATTCAAATCATTTGATGTCTAATGCCTCTTCCAGACCCTTTCAACGTGGAAAGTTCCTCACGAGACCATTTCTCATGTTGATACATCTCATACGAATTATCAAGTGCTAGAATTGGCTCTTGAGGAACCTCTCTTGAGAATCTCAAAAGAAATTCTCATGAGGCCATGGTTATTCAATACTCTATCTGAGGTGACCTAACATTCATTACCATTTATGTGGACTCTGTGGAAAATTTAAAGAATGCTGAGGATTTTCCACTTAAATCAAAGGGGTTCACAATGTGCTCTATGAACATATGTCCTCTGCATGTTGTGATGGTTGGCAAGGTGTGCAATGACTAATTTTCTTTATATCTACTCAGTATTCAAATTAAACACTGTACAAGTTATGAATATTCATTCACACAGCAGATCAAGCTCTACTGCCTTTATAGAGATATGAACTAAATCCCTGAAGTGATATTGAATAATGGCAAAAGGGATAGCAATGCTTATATGATCCTAACTCAGAGTATGTATCAAAGTATTACAAAATGCTTACATAATCCTGACTTAAACTGAGTGTGAAAAATATAAAGGAATGTTTACATGCTTACTTACACCGTTGAGGAATGTTTTAAAAAATCGTAACTCAAAATAAGGAATGCTGTCAAATTGAAATGACGGTATCAAAGTGAGGAATGCTTACCTAGAACCACCTTGTGATGTCCATGTATTGTTTGAATCTGTTTCCCTTCTTTCATCACTTCCTGGCCTTGAGCTAACACCTCTATGAAAGTTACAACACAAAATTTCAAAATGGTTCTTTCAACATCTGTGAACTACATTACTGAAAAATCTCCAGAACATTTCCAAAAAAGCAATGTAATCTCCTAACACTTTAAATGCAAATTGACAATAGACTAATGCAATAATGATTCTTAAGCAGAAATTCTCCAAAGTGATGAAGCGTTTCTGGCAGATTGCTATCACTTACCCATCTTTATTGTTAACATCAAAGACAACTAACAGCTTTCTCATTTAATATAACTGAAGCTCTAAAGAGAAAATGATATCGTTAGTAAGAAGCACTATCACAAAAGGTAACCCAATAGCTTACATGACTTCCTCAAGGTGATCTACATCTTCTGGAGGAGCTGGGTTCTCTTCCAGTAGACAACCTCTGACATCCTCAGGGGGACCTACATCTTCTGGAGGAGCTGGGTTACCTACCAGTTGATGACCTCTGACATTCTCTGGGTGACCTACATCTTCTGGAGGAGCTGGGTTATCTACCAGTAGATGACCTCTGACATTCTCTGGGGGACCTTCATCTTCTTGAGGAGCTTGGTTATCTACCAGTAGATAATCTCCTTCCCCGATGTTGACTTCCATTTCTTGTTGCTGACCAGGAGCACTGTTGTAAACAGAGAGTATCAATCATCTCCAAAGAGGGGACTCTCCCTGAGGGAGAAAGGACTGGATCCCTCAGACATAACGATATTGTGAAGGAGCTATGGAAGCACAACTTGAAAACCGAAGACCAATAGCTAACGAGGAATTATGAGTAAGCTGAACTAAACATCCAACTGTTAGGAAACATTATTTGCAAATCGAAAACAACAGCAATAACTGTTATAGCAAAAACTTTGAACATTCCCTCCTACCAATCTAGACAAAATAATTATGCATTTTATCAGTATTGTCAAAATGAACTGAAAAGAAAAATTCAATGTATGTTCTCACTGCAGATAATGCATCAGTTTGATCATTTTTCTTAACTCTTTTACTTGACTCCCTGCAATTCATTAAAATCAAGTTACTTAATACTGTTAAAAGACTGTTAAATTTCCGATGTTGTCAACGATGGAACAATACGAAACTTTCATCATTTTTTCAAAGGAATTCTCACAAATATCAGTTGTATAGGGAATGATCACGCTGGAAAGCTTATGTGGAAATCCTGTGAGCCTATACTAAAAATGCACTGCACCTTGTTGGACTGAATGTATGAACAAAGCTAGGCATACAGGTAAAACATGCACATAACTTTTAACCATCATACTATTACAAAAACTTTGATTTGATGTTAGTTTAATCAATTATTATGTTACTTTAAAAGTAATAACAAATCATTCATTTCACCTTTTATTCTGCTGAGTTTGATCAGGGCCCTTGGGAGGACAGCCTGCAACACAAAAGAAGGAATAAGTTGACTTAAACACAACTGCACATGAATTTCAGTCAAATGCATCTTACTATGTGAACAACAAAGTATGACCACGAAAATAAACTAACATCATTCCATATGTAAAGACAAGAATTTGCTGTATCGTGGAAAAAAATAACATTCATGTCATAGTACGATACAGAAAACACCACGCAAAATTGAGAAAAGAAATTATTTGAAAAGTTGAAAGTGTCTAAATGCAGAGCAAATCAAGAATTTTCAAATCATTTTCCAACCAGTATAAAGTCATTTTAGAGTAAACATTTTAATGTGAACAGTTGGTGTGATATTCTCGTTCCATCGGAATCTAATTCTACAATCTTGGACAAAATTTGTGGGACACTTTGTCGTACGTTGCAAATATAATACTGAATTTTAGGTGACAGGATAACATGAAGCCCTGCGCCCCTTTCCAACGTTGCGCTATAGAAGTGAATGTACCCTTTGAACAGTCATCTTACCGCCAACATTGAACGGGGGCGCGGGGTGTCCCAAGGTATTTTATCCAAGATTGTCTGAGTTTTTTGGGAGCAATTTTGGAGCGAAATTTTGAAAGAAAATTGAACTTTTTGGACAAGGTGCATCATAAAAATTAGTTTTTGGGGCCTATGGGTCTGGGGATTTTCAAATGGAAGTCCTCTGAATTTCAACTATGAACATAACAAGTTTAATTTTAATTTGGGGGTTTATTTGTATATGTTTTGTTGAAAAGGAGTGATCATGAATGAACAGATTGTTTCATGGTTTTGTATGTGGACAGAAATAGTTGCGTTTAGAAATAACATTGATGGGTAGCTGTTGCATTGCGTTGTAACAGGAGTGTTACTGCAACTGTAGAATGCTGGTAGGAATCCCAGTTATAATATATTCTGAAGTAGCTCCACGTTCTACCAAAATGGGTTAAAGTCAGAATGGTAGATTCAGCTTAATATTAAAATAATGGTAGAACGTTAGTTAAGGCTGGTTTTTTACATTTTTGGCCGCTAAATCAAGATTTGTGACTGCAATTTTTACATTGCATGCAGCTGGTAACATACGTAACCTTCGGTCTTGTAATCTACGCGATTTTCCCACGGGTTGCTTAAATTTTCAAGTGAAAACATTTGGTAGAACGTGGGTTTCATTAACCTATACTGCCAGACGGTGTTGTTAGGTCTAAGTCAGCTTGGAAAGGGAGGCTGGGGTTTGATTCACGGCATGACCAGTGTTTTTCACTGCTCAATTATCCATTTATAAACTCAAATGTCTGTCAACTTCTCATTTTTCATTCATTCATATATAACATAAGGTAATATATATATGAATATTAATATAATGATAAAGCTCTAACAACAAATATGTACTCTGCAGTCCGTTGAAACTGCTTAAAATGACTAACATATTACAGAGCACCATGTACTGTACAATAGAATGGGTGCCACAATGTCACTGTTATATGAATACGAGCAAACGTCACATTTATTGAATTTGCATTTTAGGGGTTTATTTTGTATAATGATAGTACACTTTTTACTCAGATTGATCTGCAAGTCAGTCATAGTAGTCATTAAGCGTAGTTACTTTAATACCAGACACCACGTCATCACTGTGAACAATTTTAATAAATAACAAATATACATCGATCTTCTTCAACGGACCACTGACATGTTAGTTTTTTGGGGGGATTGATTTTTTTTTTTTTCTTTGGTACCTGTCTCAATATCAGAGTTTGAGCTGAAAGTACGTCATTTGTCTCATACAAAATGTTTTAAAGTAGTTTCCTGGTTGACAAGATGCATTGGAGTTATGATGTTACCTCTCTAATGACTGCATTTTATTTAGCATATTTAGTGCAAATGCATGGATTTGACTGACTTATTCCTCCCTTTACTCCATAATAACATTGACGACATTCACACAATAATATTATCACAGTAAACCAACTTCAACATAGGCCCCAAACATGCCGAACATGCACTGCTGAAGTTTCTTGTTGCAAGGAATATCACACCCCATTTTGCCGTTTAACTTATTTCAGATTGACGATTTTTCCTGTGCCACACGCATGCTTCTGACCCGTCGAAATTCTCAGACAATCTTGGACAAAATTGTTGGGACACTTTGTTGTACGTTGCAAATATAATACTGAATTTTAGGTGACAGGATAACATGAAACCTGTGCCCCTTTCCAATGTTGCACTATAGAAGTGAATGTACCCTTTGAACGTCAATCCTATAGCCAACATTGAACGGGGGCGCGGAGTGTCCCAAGGTATTTTGTCCAAGATTGTAGCTTTGCAAAATGGAGAATTTCTTTGACAAATTCGAAATCAATTCAAATTACAAAAACGAAAGAGAAAATGGAATTAGCAATTACAAAAAAGTAAAAGCTGGTCTTTACTTATATCACTTATTACAAACTTAATTCCACATGAACATTATATATATATACAAATCACAGTATGGTACGAGACTTTATGCAATGTAATGAGATATGGAAAAGGGACAGGTCTTGATTGACAATGGGAACACGGGTATCTGTTTACATTAAATTTCACATAAACAATAAACCAGAATGTTATGTGCTTTGAGGAAGTTACTGAAAGAGTTCTCTCATTGAGATACACACACTGTGGTTTTATAAGCAATGATGTCAAATTAACATACTTCACTGTCAAGTGTAACACTTACAGCAGCACAAACAACATAATATTCCGACGACGGCGGATAGTACGATTGCAAACATCAGAGAGATGTAGACAACTGGATAAGTTGCATTATGGGCGAAAACGTCAACGTTTTTATCCAGACTTTGACCAGACTTGGATGGACTCAAATCTGCAAAGAAAATGTGAGATAGTAGTAACACATGTTTGGCACTTTTCTGCTTAGAGGTAGAAACGAAATGGAATGGTATAATGTTATAACATTCCATTATACTGGGATATCCAGAGGTCATCTAGCCTACCATTTGCAATGAACTCATTTTTCATGAACTTCTGGTGTAAACAAAGATACTTCTGGCAAGAATTATGACCTCACAACAAACTCATAGCCTTACAAAAATTATCTCCTTAGGTACCCTGGCACCCAGAATGAGGGGTACCTGGGGATAAAGTGTGAATCCGACGCAAACACAAAATAAGAGTAATACTTTATTCTAATGTTACTAGCACATAACAATCTACACAAAATATCTCAACATGCTTCACAAAAATATGTAAATGCAAGAAACATATAAAACAAAAAATGAAAGACAGGAAATCTGCAGGACTATAAAAAAATAAATCCCAGCAGATAAATTAACCTTTCAATATAAATGTCTGCAGTTCTGATTTGAAAAGATCATGATTCTACATTGATCTCATTCCAGAAGGAAGCTTTTCCATGTCTTATGGACTTTGTGCATGAATGCTCTGTGACCAAAAGTTCTGCTAGTCTTGAGTGTTAATTGGTACTCCCAACCTGATTGCTTCAGATGATCTCATGGTGAGCTTTGGAATGCAAAAGTAATTTCTCTCCAGCATGCAGGAAATGATGGTTTGAGAATCAGTTTGAATATAACAAAGAGAAATCTTAGCATGGCAATGACATGTAGATAATTGGGTGTGCAGTGTGATTCCATAAACAGTTGGTGTGACTTCATTACCTGTACGAGGGCTCAGAACTCTCTGCAAAAGTTCTGCACCTATCCCAAGAATCAGTCTTCTTCCATTTAGATGAAAACCAGACAACCTCAGCCTTCCCATCATTCAAAGCTAACTTGTTTGCAAGCATCTAATGTCAAATATCAACACCACACATCTCAACAGAACTTAAACAATGTGATCTAGCCATGCCTCACTGCAGATGTACAACTGTGTACAGTATCATCCACAAACGCCATGTAGTTGAAACTCGCACTAATGTCCCAAAGTGGTGTAAAAAACAGTGAAAATAAGAAATAGTTCAGGACTTAAAAACCGAGTGATGGAGGCACCCCATACTCCGACCAGTACCCTCATTCGACAAAATCGAACCAATGGCAACCATCCTTTCAAAGAATTCAGTCAGGTAGAGACTGCTGCCCATATTCTGAAATGATTCCAGAGACATTCAAACAGTTCATCATGACCCATTGTGTTGAACCGAACTGATGAATCTTAGAGAACGAGAATAGCTTCCCATTGGCTGTTAAGAGCCATCATGAAGTTATTTTGCACTAACAACGGAGCTGTTTTTACACTACACCCATCCCAATCTGCAGACTAATATTTACCAGGCAAAGCAATACTCTGGGCTGAAAAATATTTGGGCCGATGCTGCTTTCTTTGATACTTTTTTTTTTTTTTTTGAGAATGAGTAGAACTCACTATGGGTCAACAGTTCTATTGGACATTCTTTTAGACTTCTGAAGAAATGGAGGACCACTGTAGTCTCGCACACTCGAGAAAGCCCCATTATTGAAATATGAGATACAATCATTCACTAACCATGTGGGCCAGGGTCAACAGGGACTAAAGAGGCATGACTTAGAATTCACTTTGTTCACCACAGTAGTTTTGCTTCTTCGATGCCTTTTAATTTAAAGTTCACAAACTGGGAGGAGCATGTCAATGGCTTTGAGGAAGAGTAGATTATTAAGAATTCTATGTATCTTTCAAGTTTTTAGCAAGGTTGATGGATCAAAACTGGAAGAACTTTGGCTCTTGAACTAAATGAACCTGACATATAGTTGACAAATGAAGACCAGTCTTCTTAACTAAGAATTCTAAATTTGATCCCTAAAATATTTCTTCCTTGGTAACAGCAATGTGCGTGTGGTACTTACAGCAAGTCAAGACAAATACCGGACGCTGAATTTCCAAACCTGAAGTGAGCGATTATCTTTCAAGCCAAATCAGTTGCATCTGCTAATCTAGTTCCAGTGAGTGTCTTTCAGCTCAAAACTTGTTGACTATCGATTTGTTTTGAATAAGTGCTAGACCAACAAGAGCATTCTCGAGGACAGAATAGCAATCTAAAGCTAGTTCCTCAACTGTTTGATCGACATCAACTCCTGTAAGAAACTCTGTCAGCTTTAATTTTGATTGGTTCAATTAAAGAGGCTCATTGAGTTGTTTTGTGAAATTCACTCAATTTTTCTAAACCGGTCAAGTTTCCTCCACATACTAATGACAAACAGTCAAACTAAAAGGATGCCAAAGTTTTACATACGTTGGAACATTAATGAGTGAGTAACCTACGATTAAATTTAGTTTTTGAAACTCTGTGACCAGACATTTTCACATAAGTACATTCACATGCACTTAATCAGAGCAAGTAACGGTCAAAAATTCGAAAAATTTGACAGTTCTCATACAACTATTGGATGTGAAACTTGATTAATTATGCTAATTGTGAGTATTGTCATGTGTTTATAACCCTTCAAAATCACTGCAATCTTTACTGATATCAACTCAATGAGCCCCTTTAAAATCATGTCTTTGATAAATGTTCATTAAAAGCACCCTACCTGCTACTTCATACTTATAGCACCTATAGCTAAATATGAAGTAGAATTATTGAAAAGAAGACACCTACAATCCAATAAGATGATGTTAGAAGCAGGGAGCTGTTACTTTAAATGGAGAGAGTACCCTCTGAAGTGAGATTTGTGCTGCCAAGGTCACACCATAATCTGTTCTTTGTATCATTCTCGACATTTCTCAGGACTTATACTGGATCTGGAAATGAACACAATAACCATTTTTCGTCTGCTACAGGAACAGAACTTCACTTTGGCTTTCCCTACTGCTACAGCAGTTCCAGTCGTCACCTTTCAACAGTCGGCGATGCATATGACAATGCTATATGTGATTGTATATCAAACCATGAAAAAGAATCTACATGTCGCCATTTCTGAAAACTTAAGAAAACTTCTCACCTATTTGTCAAAAAATCAGACTTTTGCCTCTGTAGTTCATTTGCATATGCAAACTTCTAAAGGAATGGAATAATGATAATCATTCATTTCAATTAAACAGTCGTTGCAAGCTGTAAGCCATCTGTTCTTTAAGTGTTGGTGGTACAAACCTACACATCAAAGGATTTTTCTGGGAGAGCTTCTTGTTAAAGGGTTGCTGACTTAAATGATGTTGCTAGGTGAAGTACATTGAACTGGAAATGCCTAATAAAGGAAAGAAATACCTTTGAGCTGATTGCACAGCTTATCCTCACTCAATTTGGGGGTCTAAACATATTACCATTAACTGAATTTTCCATAGTTTCTCCATTTAAATAACAGCTCCCTGGTAACAGTAACCACAATCAGCATAGTGTGCCTACAAAATAAACTGAACAATCACCTTTCATTCGTTCTGTCGCATCATGAGAAGAAGCACAATCTTGTGAGTCTTCAGGATTAAGATGGTGACTGCAGCTTATACATCTTCCATTTTCTTCAAAGTAGCTACAGAGAAATATTGAAAGGTCATAATTACCCATATTATATCATAATTACCCATATCATAATTGTCCATATCATATTACCCACATCATAATTACCCATATTATATTACCCATATTATAATTACCCATATTAAAAGTAAATACTGAACAATAGCATCAAATCCTCAATAAGATACATGTAAGCATAGTACTGTAGTGCAGTCTGAAACCTTACAAGCTTGCAACTGACTTGAGGCACAGCTGTTGCCTAATACCCTGAAACAATAAGCTTAACTCCTGACTCACTGTTTGGGGAATGTGCTACACACTTTACTTGCATTGTAACCTTGTAGTCCTTTACACAGTGATTGCTTGCCTATACAATACAACATGTTCAAATCGACTCAACCACAAGGTCACATTAACCACTCAAAATATGGTGTTTACAAGATTTTCCTATGTTCAGTCTATATGGAAACAGTAAGTATTATGAAACAAGACTACTTCACAGAAAGCTCCTAATATTATTTACATATAAAAGTTGGAAACAGAGTTCTCCTTTCAGTATTTAAGATTTTGTTAAGGTATTCTCAAAGTTCGAACACAGGGATTGTTTCTTTTGCCATGCTTACCCTGCTCTGCATCTTCCACATACAGTGTCATTAACACCATTGCAACTGATAGCGGCCTCCCTCCTGGTGCAAATGCTGCAACCGATACATTTTGCCCCGGTAGCAGAAAAATGGGCTGAGTCGCATTTAACGCATCCGTCTCCATATAGGGGACGGCCATTTCCGCAAAGTTGCTTCAACTGGAGAAAAAGAAGAAAGATATCCAGTTTTGTACTAAAAATCTAATGACTAATATTGATACCAATATTCTTGTATGCAAAAAAAATTCTGAGCACTTCCCACTGCAATGCATGATGCATCTCAAGTCTGGATATTAATCAATGCGATCAATAAATGACCATACTCAAATAATCAATATGCTGACCAGATAAACGTGGTGACTTATAGAATCTTTCCTCTACATGAAACTGTTGTCTATTAAAACAACAAAACAAAACTAAAGACACACTTTGGTCCGAGCTACTGCTACATGTTGGTGGCACACGATGCATGTTACTTAACATAAAACCTCTGAAACGTGAAATACATACTTCTCTAGTCCTTGATCGATATCAGGAATTGTGGTATTTGTTGATAGAAAATGCTATATTTACAAATAACCAACAGATTGATGACCTCATTATGATGTCAGTGATTAGCTGTATGGACCATCTGAATATTTTACTATTTCACTAATACTACTAGTGCACTTCCCACTGTCTTGTTCAAAGAAGAGCGCTGATAAGTTGATTAAAACCCGTCAACAACATTTTCATATTCTACAATTTTTGTTGTTGTGTTATAAGACTTTGAAATCAATATGGCAGAATTTACTACCTGTAACCTATTCATCATCCCAAACTGTATGAACGATGCAATTTTAAGGCATAACTTAACTTTTGGACATGGATTTTTAATGCTTTAACTTGTGGCATACACACTCAATCACTTTAACCTTATTTACTGTTATCCATACCTATTTTCTCATTAACTGCACTACAAAATGAATGAAAAGTAAAATTCTGAGTGTTCTGCAATACAAAGATAACCAAATCATACAACTTCTGGAAATGGAGAATTTAACTGAGTTTGATTTATATATTCACCACCACTTACTATAATCATAGTTTGGTATTACTATATAAAACATATTCAGTATTCCATGCACAATACTTTACCACATATATACCATATACTGTACACAACATGTTACCATACATATTTATATAAAATAATTAATTTAAACAAGTTAATACAAATATTGATATTGATTAATTATCAAATTCCCTGTTTTCCAACAGACATTGTACGCAATTGGTTTTCAATTAGTTTAAAAATGACACACTGACCATTCAATCACCCTGTGATGTTTATCAATGGTATAAGAAGTTAAAATTTTAATTGAGCTATCTTTATCTCTCACCTGACTTGGCTCATACCCTGGCAAACAAACCACAGACTGGCATGACAGGCAGGAACCATTAGAATGACGAAACTGAAGACTGCTGCAAATGACCTGAGGAGATGCCAAATAAGTAACAACGGGACTCGTTGAAGAGCAACAGAGAAACTTATCAAAACCTCAGCCCAATTTAATTAGTTACCAGTAACATTCATCTTTTGAGGATCTTCTAACTTACACTATTTGCTACCTGTTGAGCAAATTCTTTGCTTCCCTGGTGTCTTACATTTGAGATTCAATTTGAATTCACTTAGGATCAGAAAAACGAACGTATTTACTAAATATACCACTCCGCCACAGTAACACAGGAACATTTTCTGCAAAACAAACAACACAGAACTTAAGTTACCTAACAAGATTTGGTCCACAGGAATATGAAAGGTTTACAATTCTGAGATTCTGTTTTGAATGATGTACAGTAAGAATCTTTTCATCAGTTGAAACAAAAAACAATGTAATCATGAAGAACCAATAGGCTATCTTATTCTACATGAGAGGTCGTCCTACTGTATTTCCCCCATGACCAGCCTGAAATTGCCTCCCTTTAACACTTACTTAGTCCTCACATAAGCACCAGACGAAACTCTGCTAGGACAGACTTTTACCAGGTAAAATTGCAAGGACTACTGCAGATACAGGAGTTTAATGTGCCCTCAGAAGGACTCAGCGATAACTTATTGAAAAAATTTCCACATCTTTTAATGCTGTACATGCTCTAAAAGCATCCCTCTGACTACAAAAAATGGTCTCTGCTTGTTCTGAGTCTCTTTTTTTTTTCTATGCACTATTTCTGCTAGATTACATGAAATTAAGGCAATTGGATGCGGCAAATACCAATAAGATATTTAAGAATATGTCTCTGCATGTAATTACAACATAATTATGGGTATAATTACACAAGACTTTTTTTACAATGTATAACTGTACCTTGCTCTGCAATCATAAAGTTCTAAAATCTTTGAGGAATACACCGTCAACATTTTAACAACAGCAGAAGTCATTATCTGTGCTCAGTAAACATTACAGTAACTATACCACTCACTGCACATTTATCTAATTGTTTGGTTTGATCAGGTGGAACTATTTCCTTGACAATGATACAAAGTGAAGACAACATTAATTAGAGAAGCAACCCTGACCATTGACTAACATGCAAACATAATCACAGCTATGACCAGTTTCAGGGTTTATGTTAGGGGGTGTACAAAAATCATGCATTGTGGGGGAATGTCTTCCATGCATCTGAAGGCTTTACCCAATAAAAGTGCTCTCAATATGGTGTATGAGTGTCTATACCATAACCGTGATGAGAAGAGCAACAATTAGCTGGTCTGTGATACAGGCACAATTAACAATTTTTGGAAAATTTAAGGGGTACAAAAGCATCCATGGTACTAACCGCTGGTTCTATCACTGAATAATATTGTAACAACAATAACTTATCTTTCAAGAGTGTATCAATAAGAAATATGTACTCTTTTCACTGAGGCCAGCATTAATGACATGTCCTTCTTGTTCATACCTGTGCTACCTCAGGGACAGCATACAAGAGCAAAGATGCAATTAGACAAATCACTCCAGCAGTTGTGGACATCAGGCTGGTAACTCTGAAAAAAATCAGAAGACATGGAGACAAATTCTAGCGATATACAAGACAGGAGAATACTTTGGAGTGAACTATGTTTGTGCTAAGGCTCATGGTGTGTGACTCCCCCAAAAAGACAATCTTATGCGGGAAAATCCTGCACACTTTCCCCATACTTGAGGTCTTAGCCACAATTATAAATATACACAATAATTTGCAATGGAATCTTACCAAATGACAACTCCCTCCTTGATTCTGAAAATCCCTCCCCCAGAAATTTTTACAGCTCGATTTCCCTGTCAGGTTAAATTCCTTAGTGCGAACAACTGGGAGTAAACTGAAAGATATTTAGTGTCATTAATTCTAAAGTGTCATTTTTCTATCCTGCAGACAATTGTAATGAAAGTCTCTTTCATGACCTGCATACAATTTTTATTAACTTCACCTTCTAGTTTCAGGTCACATAAACCTGCCAGAGCATGTCAGTATTAATTGTATTACAACACTATCTCTGCCATAGCACCATGGTTGCATAGTACTATTGCACTGCACTGAACGTAACCAATGCGCATACAAGAGAACGTTCAAGAGGCCGGAGAGAGGGAGGTATTTCTGTCACTCACAAGTCATGAATGCCTAACGCTGCTGTGGCACAGATAAAATCTGGTGAAATATGCTGCATTGAGATGCAAAAAATGTCTCACAATTTCTCATTCAGAGGAAAATGTTCTGAAATGGTAATAGAACATATATTTCTCAAATTTCCCCCTCCCCCATGTCCCAATGTTTTTTTTTTTTTTTCCAGGGACACCTTTCTCCCTGCTCTAACCAAGTAACCATGGCACTGACCGAGTGACAATC
This sequence comes from Stichopus chloronotus, assembly GCA_021234535.1. Lineage (NCBI taxonomy): Eukaryota > Metazoa > Echinodermata > Holothuroidea > Aspidochirotida > Stichopodidae > Stichopus > Stichopus chloronotus. Next base: position 6,742,492 of record CM037836.1, read on the forward strand.
AACATAAATTTGGTAGACGGGTACTGGAAAATGATTGTCAATGTGTATACTATTCAGTATGCAAAGCAACACAGTCAACGAATACAGCCAGTTCACCAATTCTGATTGGTGGCAGATATTTGCATGAAACATAGCACTATGTCTTCAGTCACTCTCACCAAGTTAAAAACTAACACTAAACATAATGTAAGCCATTATTACAATCACTGATTGGATCAAATCTTGTTCATACCAATAATTATGTTCAATTTGCACAAATTGTTTGGACAAATAGACCAATCTAGCAACACTGGTTATTACAGATGCATCAAATTAGGGAACATTTCTTTTCATTTTGCACATGTACATATTTTGGTCTTACCATATATATGGCTTACACTAATAATAATAATACACATTTATATACTGCCAAACTTCAGAAAGGGCTACCTGCTCAAGGAGCGGAGCAACCTAGGGTAAATGAAAGACAGAAATGCAATTATATATAGTTATAACTGCACATACATGCAAAACATGCACCATGTACACGCTAACACACACAATGTGCATAACATCTACGAATAATACCTACAGAGAGATGCAAATGTAAACAAACAAACAAACACAAACATATATACACAAATGTACAAAACATAAGGAGATAACAAAGCTTTACTTTGCAACATGAAACTTGAAGAGGTGAGGCTTTAATTGTTGTTGAAAATTATAGGTAGCAAATTGTACTTATCACTTTAATGTGTTGTGGTACAGTACTGTGAAGAATTGCAAAGTTTTGGAGATGCTGAAAAGAAAGGGTCGCCACAGTGGGTTCTTGCCGAAGGTTGGTTGAGATTAAAGGATGATAACGAATATAAACTTCTGGATGGGCAGCAGCGTGTGACGAGGTTTGAAAGATAAGCTGGTGCGAAACCACAAATGCAACGAAAGGTGGGAAGAATTTTGAAAACAATTTGATACTTTATGGGAAGTGATTCAAGAACAGGTGATATGTGGTCATCTTTCGTCCTAGTTCCAGTTATTATTCTAGTAGTAGCATTCTGAACAAGCCGTCAAGTGCACTACAGTAAATGCCTTCCAGGATTTTCTTACAGCGAACAGATTTACATATTGGGGGTAGAAAGCGCAAATGTGGGGTGGCACAGTACTCAGTGTAATAGGCGCGCTTGGATAATGCAGCAGCATTAAGTATGTCTCGTTCAAGCCTAGTGAAGTACAGACACAGATCGCCTCTTCTAGATATGTCACATCTATTTCACAGTATAAGACAACTACAGCAGCAAAGCCTCTGAACCTCAATACTTCTGATAGTTTTATGTTCCTTTGTAAGAATGTCCGAGAATATGTTAGAAACATTTCAATTGTGATTGAAGCGATTGACAATGAAAAACAGAGGAGTTTGAATCTCATCGACGTATCTGGTGTTGACAAAATATTAGATTTCTGTCACTTCTAAGTTCATTATTCCATTCATTGTTAACAATGAAACAAAGTAAATGTATTCATTTATGTCATTTAAACAGTTGCTTCTAGTTTTGGTTCACCTTGTCTGAAAATGTGAGCAACTAAACACCTGGAACCAAAGTATTGTTCTGAGCTAGCTAATTGTGTAAGGACTAGTTGACTTAAATAATGTTGATAGGTGAATGCTATTGAAAGGGAATCCAGTCTAATACAATTAGGGGGCTGTAGGGATCTCTTATCATAAATATGAGTCTTGTTTGACTCCTTTCCCTGTCTAGGATAAGATTTGGCTTTGAAGGTTTCAAGAAATGGACTGCCAATTTTTAAACAAACGTTTTAAATGTGTCACTTGTCTACGAGAAGTAGGCCTATATTTACAATCTATTTATGCCATGATAAGCTTAAACTCCTGACGTTTAGTAGGCTAAATAACACACTTGCTGGGCATATCATTCTTTTACAATATACAACTCTGTGAACAAAATTGAGGGTGATTATTTCATTCACTTTTTTCTTATGATAGTTTTCTTCAAAGACTAACCTTAAGCTGTATGGCAATATGTCCATGTAACAATTTCTACCATTCAGCCAATTCCATTAAAATTTACAAGTCAGCTCCACATCTCCTTTTGTATTCAGTATGTGGTACCCTACAGAAGGCTATTGGTGTGCTATTCACAAACAGCACATACTGAAGTTTTCAATGTAATGACCATCCTTCATGCCCACCAGTGACCCCAAACCATCAAGTGTCATCTTAGTGCACTACTGACCAGTATAACTTGAGCCACTGTCAGTTGCTACAGTACCACCCTGGACATACATGCTAGGAAAAAAAATGAACACTTCATTAAAGTCTGTGATCATTGAACCTGTCTTTTGTCACAAATAACCTTACATAGGGCACAAAAACACTTCTCCTCTCTTCCTGTAACGTAATTGTCCACAGGCATATACACTTAAAGTGGTAAGTCACAAAGTTAGGGCTAAGTTTACAAAAACAAAAAAAGCCAAGGTCTAAGTAAGGCTAGCTAGTTTTTGTGTAGTGTACAGTTGCCTGAAACATAGTGACAAAGATGTATGTAAACTTGCACATTTATCTTTTCTTTGCATGTAATCACCATTGCTTCTTTGCTGAAAAATATTTGCTGCACGCAATTATTTAGTTTATTTAGGATTTAAAGTTCATCTTGTCTCTTTTTACCAAAATCACCACAATTTTTCTTTCAATTTTAATGTTGAACATAAGAATCTTGTAGCATGAGGATATTATGAGTTGATCACCTAACAAACATTTTAATCCTAAAAATGTGAAAACATTATTATGTAACTTGACTGAAGTATTATCATTCTAATACCTTTTGCTTGTGTTCAAAATGAGCAACTACTTGGGGATAGGTCTTGAATTTAAGGTAGACATATAAAACACTATAAGATTATGATGAAACCTTGAGTCGATCACGTCAGAATAAGATCTATCATAATACTGTTTCATATCAAATAAATACATAATAATGTCAAAAACGATAAAAACATCGTCTCTTCTATTCAAATTTTGAATGAGAGTTTTACCAAAGACATTCTCATCAATAGTTTGGTACTATTTGAGACGTGATAGTCAGCAACATTGCTGAAACTTAAAAATTTGACTGTGAGTAACATGTTTCCATGGAAATGAAAAATAACACCACAAACACTTGTTTCTGATGTTTTTGGAAGTATATGTGATGCAGGCGGTGCTTACTTTGGAATTCCTTGGCCTCCACACAGCCTCATTGGAGTTTAGAATGCACTGATCGACTCAAAGTACTGATCAACTCAAGGTACACCTGGTATATATCCGCATACATGAAGTACCCTGCTGTGCAAGACTATGTCCAGTGATATCACACGGTTGACCCAAGCCACATCAGCATTTTCACACAGTTAGTCAAAATACGATTTTGCTGTGAAGTTGTACTTCCAAAATATATTTTCTCAGCAATACCAAGGACTATTTCATAAATTCAAAGTGTGTGTTAGAAAGGACAAACAGGAGTTTCAGCTCACTCTGAATGCCTTTGCCTCAGAATAAGACCTTTGAAAAGTATATCTACATAGCTCCCAAGTTTCTGAAAGACAAGATGCGAGTCCACCTTTGACTTGTACGTCGGTGAACTGCCAACGTGGGGGTGGGGTATAAGGGGAGGGGGTGTCCCCCTCTACTTTTCGAAAATTTTTGAATTTTAGAAGTGTCTAAACGCAATTTGGTGGCACTTTTTTGGTAATCAGTCAACACAATTTCTTTGGGTCGCAGCCAACAATTTCTGTAGAGAATCTCACAAACTCGCAAAATTTAAACTTCTCCAACTGATAATTATCATACGTTATTGTAAGTTGTAATTTCTGGTTGGTACTGCAGCACTATCAGTGAATTTAGGCCTACTATATGAAATAGTTGAGTTTGTGTGTAGGGTTGGAAGTATCCTGTAATTTAACAAAATTACAGTGCTTGATATTTGTGCATGGCACTCCCAAGACTGGGAAGATTTGAAATGCAGATTTTTCAGAGGGCTGGGTGGGTCGATCAGCGGGTTTTGGGTGTTCAAATGTGGGTCAAACCCGCGAAATGCGGGTCACTTGGGAGGTACAGATATGTATCTACAAATGTTGACCTTCAATACCCTTTAGGCTTTAGCTACGATGCTATGGGCAATACAGGCCTACGACTCCCACCGTTGAGGTACACATGATATTTAATTCTTGAGAAATCAAAGAGGCATGAAGAAAGCAACACATGCTGCTAAGTTCAGTGAGTGAGACACACTAAGAAAGTTTTGCTTCGGCAGTCAAACCATACACCATAGGTCTAACCCCATTATTAAATTTATGAGGCTAAAAGAAAACAGTTAATATTATGGCAGGCAAATCTTACTACATTAACTGGGATACTAGCCCACAGTATTAACTTACAGTAACATAAATGTGGTTTGAATTTTTCTATGTTGAACCAATTGTTGTGAGAATTGTGAACGAGCACGATCGATGGCGGTACTACAGTAAAAGTACACTAGTCACGCTCATATATAACAATACTCGTTAGCGCTAATTGGCTTAGGCTAGGTCCACATGGCCAAAGGATTTCAAAGCGTTTCATCGTCCAGATACTCACTTCATCGGTACCCTTTGTCAGTCCTGCTATATAACGGTAAGTTCCAGTTGAATGTAGTAAAATTTCTGCTGATTCAAGGTTGTGGTCATCTTAGTCTTAGATCTTACTGGGTCTCAGACTCATCGTGCTAAAACTGGTTACATTTGTTGGCCGAATTCCCTGCTCACGTTATGCATAGTGTGCTTGTAATGTACAGTACAGTCATGTGTGTGAAAGCGAACCAAGTACGCAAAACTAAACACAGCATTGCAGTGGAACTGAAGGTTGCGTTGCGTTTCGGGAATTTCCCCAAACGTCGTAAGTTACGTCATTCGTTTCATAAAACAAATTGCTATCCTTGAACATCGGATAAGCACAGAAGCGTAGACGGGGCATGCAGGGAGAAAAAAGACAACCATTTCGGAAAAAATCATAATTTTCGCAAAATAGACACTTCTAAGACCAGTCGTGATACATGCCAAAATAACAAAAATCTGAAAAGTTGACATGTCAGAAGTTATTTTGCATCTTTTCAATATGGACAGCCTTGAACTTAGCTCAGGATGATTTTGCAAACTAAACAACTTATCAGAATGGCAAAAGTTAAGAAAATTGACATTTTACTGAAATAAAACTTCATTTGGACAAGTCAGTTTCCAATCAGTCAGCTTCCAATAGTGCCACAATCATTGACAATATTTTTGTTAGACTTCCCAATGACCTTATCGACAATGAACTCTCTTCTGGTAACTTTATTACCGATGTTAGTGACCATCTACCCAACTTTTGCATTATTCACGGCAATAAGCCTCCCCCCAAGGAGAGACCATTAGTTAGACTTTACAGTGCAAAAAATTTCAATTACTTCGTTTCTGCTCTAGAAGCTACAGACTTCTCACCAGTGTATGACAGTAACGATGTAAATGTTTGTTATACTTTACTTGGCAACATATTGCAGTCTCTTCATGATTCTTCCTTCCCTCTTGTTAGATTGTCCAGAAAAAAGATGAATGATAAACCTTGGATAACTCCTGGTATTAAGAAATCGATTTCTTATAAGAATGGGCTCTACCGTAAATATATTAATAACCCTACTTCTGTATTAAAAGAAAAGCTGGTTGCATATCGCCGTACTCTTAATCGTATTATTAGATCCACAAGGTCATCTTACTATCACTCTATCTTAACAAATAGACATAATTCATCTAAAAAGCAGTGGACTGTAATTAATGACCTAATCAAAGGTAAAACGAATCGTGAACCAAAAGTTGTTCAGAATATCTTACACAATGGGTCCAACTTTTCTAATAATCTTGATATTGCTAACGCATTTAATGATTACTTCTCCACAGTTGGTGAAAAACTTAGCGATAACATCCATTCTACCATCAATCCCCTTTATTATCTTCGTAATCCGATTTCTCAGAGTATTTTCCTTACCCCTGTTACTCTTCAGTAGTGAAGTCCTTAATTGTATCAATGCTCTTTCTCTAGGTAAAGCACCTGGCTTGGATGGTATTTCCGCCAATCTTGTAAAGTCAGCCAAGCATATAATAGCCCCGGCCCTAGTTCATATTTTCAATTGCGTCGTTCACAGTGGTATTTATCCTGATGATTTAAAAATTGCAAAAGTTATTCCTATATTTAAGAAGGGAGATGATGGAACACCTGAAAACTATAGACCAATTAGCTTATTACCCTGTATAAATAAACTCTTGGAAAGGGTAATTGAAAAACGCCTCAGGCACTTTCTTAACAGTAATATGTGTTTCTATGACTATCAATTTGGTTTTAGGGAGGGTCATTCTACTAATTTTGCTTTACTAGAAACAGTTAACTCTATTCGATCCCAACTTGATAATGGTAAAAATGTACTGGGTTTATATTTGGATCTTAAGAAGGCTTTTGATACTGCCGACCATTCTATTTTATTAGACAAATTACTTCATTATGGTATCCGTGGAAAAGCCCATAGCATTATTTCATCCTACTTAAAACACCGTAAACAATGTGTTTATGTCAATAATACCTTCTCTAGTTATTCAGAAGTCTCCACTGGAGTTCCCCAAGGTTCCGTTCTTGGACCTTTACTGTTTCTCATTTACATTAATGACATATGCAATGCTGTTCCTGATACTTCTACCCGTCTCTTTGCCGATGATACAAATATTTTCCTATCCGATAGAAATTGTACTAATTTAATCCAAAAAGGTGTTCATACATTAAGTAAACTTCATGATTGGTTTGACTCAAATAAACTCACTTTGCATTTGGGTAAAACCACTTACTCCATATTTCATTCTAGTAGTAAAGCCCACTCATGTTGTAACAGTTTTGTTTTTAAGGATAGTACCATTAATAAGTCCTCTAGCACCAAGTATCTAGGTTTAATTATTGGCGATAAGCTCTCTTGGGAAGAACACACAAAAGATCTCTGTAATTCACTTGTTAAGTACACTGGTATTTTCTATCAGCTAAAGGATTTGCTCCCCAAGAAAACTGCTTTACATATATACTATGCCTTTGTTTTTTCCAAACTTCGTTACGCTATTGAAATTTATGGTACCGCAAAAGCATCAATTCTTAAGCCCGTTCAAGTTCTTCAAAATAAGCTACTCAAGTTATTAACAGGTAAACCAAGACGCCACCCCACCAAGCAGCTGTATCACGAGTATAATTTATTTATGTTAAGTGACATCCATTCTTACTGTATGTGTCAAATAATCTATAGATACTGTAATAATATGTTACCTAATTCAATTTCCTCTGCCATTTTTCCTCTACGTAACTCAGTTCACAATAGGCCAACATCTGTAAGCACCCGCAACAAAAATCTTTTTACAGTGTCTCATCATAATACACCACATGGTAGATTGTTATTGAATAATTATTGTTAATGTTTATGGCAAGACATACCGCCCGACGTAAAATCATCGAAATCCTTAAACATTTTCCAAAATAGATTAAAACATTATATACTTAATAAGTAATCTATTTATTGTACAGTGAAACTGTATTTACATACCTTTCTTTCCTTTAGATGTGGTTAACTATTCCATTCCTTAACATGTATTCCTTCCTATATGTTTCTTTTTTTTCTTTTTTTTTTGTCATTAAGGTCACTAGCCTAGTTAACCGGTTTCTGTTTTTCTAGTGTCCTTCAAATGATTTATTGCTACTTTGTTATCTATATCAATGTTGTTTATGTACTGTTTATGAAATCATTTGTGAAATAAATTTGAATTTGAAAAAAGTTTATGTGATCAAACTGTCAATTTTACCCAAATTGTTATTTTGCCCAAATGGTGCTTTTTCATTCACATGTCCCTGGCTTCTGCGTTTCCGCAACATTTAGTCCGACTAGTTCCACTACACTGTCCACCTCCAATTAACTTGAGCAGTGGCGGCACTACGGGGGGGGGGGGGGGGGGAGGGCGGGCATGAGGGAAAATTCCCCCGATTGTTTCCTTGCCCCCCCAGTTGCCCCCCAGTTGCTCTCACCCTTCCCAATCAGATCTTGTACTCATCCAAAATTTAATCACAAACCTATGTATTGGCATTGGACTGAATAAGAACAGCTTCCAGGGAACCATGATTGATGCCTAATTTATGTTACACAGGCTGCCACTTTTCACATCATGCCCGTAGCACTTCAACAGTAGGTCAGCCTGGACAGACCAATTTTCTCTGGAATGTTTACCATCCAGCATAAGGGAAGGGCTGGTAGGTGGTTGTTTTCCTAAATATAGGAATGCCGTTGTTTTCCTAAATATAGCAATGTAATGGAAGTGTATGTAGCCTATGTGTGCGTGTGTGTGGGTGTATGTGTGTGTGTACTCGGTGGCACCACGTAAATGTGAAATAGTACCCCCAAAGAAAAAAGTTGGGAACCTTGGAGTACGGTCAACCGAAAAAATGAGTAATATAAAAATAAATAATATACCTCTCTTGGGACTTAATTTTCCACCCAGAGATATGTTAAAACCTCAGAGCCTCCGGGGGCTTCGCCCCTGGACCCCACCAGGGGCCCTAAGGCGGGCCCCTGGACCCCACCCGTAAGGCCTCACGCTCGGTTTCGCGCGCAGCGCGAAAATCCTTGCCCCCCCTGACATTTTCCTCTGCCCTCAGTTTGCTCCCCCAAGTCTGACATTCTGGCGCCGCCACTGGACTTGAGGCATATCCCTTCAGTTTAACAATGGTCCTAACTCCTTCGCTAGTCATACCATTCACAGCTGACGCTCATCAGTATTTGTTGTTGTTTTTCTCTGTTAATTTTTCAGTTCTATTCACAAAAGCAACAAATGTCTGCAGATGTAAGGCATACTGTCAAATAAAGCCCAAATGTATCATATTGCAGTCACTGCAATGTGGTGGGTCAGTGAGCTTGGATAACGCAGTGAGATTACCAATGTCAGGTTCCACCATAGATCTATAGTGAGGAATAGACATGAATCACCTCTTCTAGATATTTCAGGCAGTTGGCAGCTAGCCTCAGAGACCTAATTAAATTGCAGCAGTGATGCCTCTTTCAAGTAATGTATGTGATCATTCTTCAAAAGCATGTGCAAAGTTTGTAATTACAACCCAATGGGTACACACTTCATGTAACAAAAAAAAAAAAACTGATACAGAATAAGTATATTTGCAATCACTCAAACTGATTTATTTCCTCTATGGTCAAAATCAACTTGGAAAACTTGACAATGACAATGTCATTTACACTCTTCTAAAGAATGTTGTTTCATGACCTAGTTAAATCATTATCAAAGTAGGTTTGGAACTATTAATAATAACCACGGTAATTGTTTCAGTCCAAGGCACTCAAGATATTTCCTATTATTAATTAATCTACACGACTACTCCTCTATGAAACACTATATAAACTTAAATTAATGGCAATATGCTGGTTATTCATGGGACAGGAAGAAACACAAGAAGTCTCAGACATAGGGAGGCAAACAACTAATCAAAACTAATTTGATCCTTGTTATTTCAGAATGCAAGCATGAATTCCGATCGGTAACGGCCTGGCTTGGCCAACAGAGTCAGTCATCATCCTCTGATTATTCAGGTATCATATCCTTGCACCTCTGTACAATCTTCAATTGCATGTGATAAATCCAATTCTTGCGCTATCTCCGCCGCTATGGTATTTTGACCTTTGATGACCTCAAACAACCTTTTTGACCTCCCAAAAAACACAATAGGCTTGTAGGACTCAATGTGTTTGATTCAGATACCATCGTTCTCTCCTCTGATCTATTCTCAAATCCTCCCGGTGTTTGTATGATTTGAATTTGAAAGTTTGAGAATCAGAAAGTCCAAATGGGCTTATCAAAGACTCTATACCCTGTTGATCATGGATGAACACAGGCAAGATTCGCCCACTCTTTTCAATAAATGTCCGCAGGATAACGAGACAGGTGTGAAACCAGACAACCGCCAATGCAAACCCAACCTTGCTCCGGTGACCCCCATTTTATGTCCCAATATCCGACAGACGAGAGCTTGTACGCCCGTCTTTAGTCACTTTCCTAAAGGCTGGGAGGGGCAGAGAACCTGCCCAGCTCAGCAGTCCATCAGCTGTACCAAGCAACCTAAAGCAGACAAGACCTAAATCGGACAACAGGAACCCAAATAACCCCTTTAGCACCACTGCGAACAGCTTTACTGAACAAGCCAAATTTGAATTCCCGCAAATTTTCCGAGTGGTTCTGCCAGGATTTAATCCAGGGACTCAAAGATTGCAAGACAGACACTCTAACCATTCAGCTACTGTAACTCTCCACCCCCCCACCCACTCACCCACCCACTCACTCACCCACCCACCCACTCATCCAACCACCCACCCACCAAACCACCCACCCAACCACCCACTCACCCACCCAACTCCCCACCCATCATGCTATCATAATTCAACAAGCTTGGGTGACCCACATGATTTTGTGTCTTACTGTGTGTCTTTATAATATGCTTCTTTGTACTCAAATATCATGGATGACCAATTTATTCTGTATGATGATCAGTCCAAACTTCAATTCTGGAGATATCATTGTGTCCACCATGTCTCTGTAACTTGAACCCTCTGCTACCTCAAATGAACTTTGAACTCAACCAAAAACAATGGGCTTTTTTATCCTACATAAAATAAAATAAAAGAAAAAAAAAAGCCCCATCAGTCCAAGCTTCCATGATTGAGTTTATCAGTTTTTTGAGAACATCACAACTCTACGCAAGCAAGAAAGCAAGCAATACAGTGGCACATCAACTGACTACAATGGTTAGAATTTCATTAAAGCCAAATTAAAGAGTCGTTTTAATTTCTTCTGTATTGCTATAATATTATTTCAATATTTTCTTCGCATATGTGATGAAAAAAAGTCTTTGGAGTAGTAATTACTTGCCAGGAACTTCCACCATGGATGTATGACTCCTTAACATTCAATAGTGACTGAATGACAAAATGTGCAACTGTCTTGCAACATTGATGGAACACCTACAAGTCTGACACCAAATTCCTTTTCCTGAGGGAGTGCTACTCACAATGAGTGACAAGGAAGCACCAATATCCTTTACAAGCATCTTCAGGAACGTAAACAAAAACTTCTACACCAAATTGCTACAGTGATAAAAGTTATATTCTAATTTTGTCATAATTTGAATAATTTACTACATCCAAGACATGTGTTTTAAGTTACAAGGGCTTTGAATTTACAACATTACCCGGGCCAAATCTGAAAATTAAGATTGTATTTTAGCAAAAACAACACACATATCATAAATCATACAGTGTACTGCCTTTTAAGGACACTGATTTTTACCTACTATATCAACTAAAACAACCAGCAATGATAGTCAGAAATGTCTTAATTAGAAACTGTAACTGTAATGCTGATGTGGTTTCCTTTTAATATGAAGCATGAGAAGTCAAATTAATCAATCTTCAAAAAAAAAAAAAATAGGCAACAATCAAAGGATCTCAAGATAAAATAAATGTTGATCAGACATAATTGTGACACTGTTAAAGCATAGAAGCACCATTGAATTAAGTATCGACATTAATAGCAAACAACAAAATACTTTTGTTACGATTTTTATACATCAAGAAAATTAGAATAGCTTCTACAAAGGAAAAAAAACAACAAAAAAATGAAGTATGAAATCTTTGCTATTGTAGACAAGGTGCAAATGTTTTGAAAGCTAACTTGGACCATCTAAGTATTAACTTGGCAAGGAAGACTGGAATTAAAAATAAAATGCCTCAATTTTGATACATAAACGTCACTAAACAATAATGCTTATCAATTCATAACTCATTAGCAATCTACAATAAGTATTCATTGGTATTAACAACATAACACTAGATTCGATGAGAGAGAGGTCAGCAAAGTACAGTTTTCAAAGAATGCTATGAATCTCGGAAGATGTAGAATGAGGACATGCCAGTTACTATGATCAAGACAATAATCCTGCATGGGAAATATGGAATATTACCGGATAACCAAACACAAAATGACGTATAAAGGTCATGTGACAGGAAAATGACATTTTGTACTATTGGGTCTCCTAAACATTGCAAATGATAAAATAGTCACAAATTCAATCAAAATCCATGGGATACTGACAATTTTACGGGCAAATTAATGTCTCATCGCTGCATCATGAATAAGCATTGGCTAAGTATGCAAATTTGTGATGTCAAGAGATGAACACTGACGATATGTCTGATGTTATCCTTGGTTTACTTAGCCTTCATATCAAGGATAATTGAGAATTTTGTATCATAGGAGGGTTTTACTTTGGGAGCACATGCTCCCATCGAAAATCAATATCACCCCCATGTGAAACCCAGTAATTAAGAAATTAACAGAGACTACATAAAAAGTAAACAAAAGAAATACTGTCCATGTGCAACACTCAACGTCATCTGTTTCGCATTTTCATCTAACTTTGAGGAGCCAAATGTCAGAAATATGAACAAAAATTCCAGGCATTCTGGGTTTCACTTTGCAACTTTTGAATGAAACTAGTCCTTTGTTAGGTGAATGTCACATGACCTTTAACAAAAGACCACGTAACAAGGGCCAAAGCAAAACAACAACATGCTCTTTGCTGTGAGGACCACCTGAATCTTAACTCAGTTCTGACAAAATATAATAAGATGATAACAGTAAGCAAAAAAAAAAAAATTGGAACCCCTCTGCCATTCCTTCATTTTCTTCCCCCTGACAAACTGGTAGTTGACCAGTGGCTTGAGGGGTGCTTTATTCTAGCAGGTTTCTGTGATTCACATACATCCACCAGTCTAGCCCAGCATCACACAAAATATGCAATCCTCTGGTATTTAGCTCATCGAGAAAGAGTGTTATGACGATGTTCATTGTAAAACAACATTAAATTTCTCTGTCTTCAGTTGCAGGTAAGTGTATTGTTGACAGAAATATCCATTTATTGGATGTCATTGTTGTAAAGAACAATATACTCTTAAATTTATATGATCCATAAATATATATCCAAAGGGTGTGCATAACTTACCTGTCTCAACACAATATCTGCACTTCCCTCTACCATGCCAAGGGTGGACTAAACTGGACAAGTGCCTTTATCCCATTTGGTCTTCCCTATGTACCTTGGGAGCAGAATTTCATTAAAGTTAGTACATTCTGGACTTTAGGACTCAATCTGGTAATTTCTCTCTCTCCCATCTGTTTTTGGAACGTTTTCAGAACGTTTTGCGATGCTCCACTATGCATCCTTTACTTTTGTCATGTTGAGACAGCTCAGTGGAAAGTGGAGTAATTAGCAAATTTCTTTCAGGGTTATAAGATGAAAAACTTTTGGATAATTTGCTACATTGTTTACAAAGATAGTTTGGATATCGGTCTGATTTCACTTGACATGTAATTGTTAATTTCAAACGACTGTCTGGCAAAGGGATACCAGATCAGCTGAATAATCAAGGACGTTTTGCTGAACCAACTATAAATAAAATAATATTAAAATACTTGACCAATTTGATGATCAATTCATAATTCAAGATGAGTTATAATTAACTATGAATTATCAATTGAATGCAGAACAATTAAATAGCGGAAATCTCACACATTACTTTAACAACATGGACTCATTTGCTACACACCAAGCTCTTTAAAAGTAATGTTGGAAGACCTACGTCTTAAAAATATGTCCCTGATTAGTTGGTAAAATCAGCTAAAACAAGAATGTCCCTCCATAAAATGGAAAAAAATTACTGTTGTTTAAACTTAAATGTACAAAAGAGGGTTTCTTTCCATTGTATTTCTGCCTTCAAAATAAAAAGAAATATAATAATGGAAGATGAAAACATGTTAGTTTAACTACCTTTGATGTATCAACGAGAATACCATCTACAATTGCCAGAAACAAAAGTGAGATCAGTAAAAGTAAAAAGGATGACGGTTGGTGCTAGATTGTATTGAGGATGTATGATCTATAAATATCATGTGATAAATACGTTCACTGTTAGTACAGATAGTTTGAGAATCCAAAGTGAAAAGGGTAAGTGCTAAGTAAGGCTTTGGCTTAAAGCAATTCGAGAGGAAATTCAACTTTTCAGGTAGGACCATAAGACCAGATCACCATCAGAAGCTACTGCAAAGTTGAAATGAAATTCGCAACTAAGGTATTTATGGGTCATGAATTGTGATATGTACATAATCATTTAGTCCCTTGGGAATGGTGAGTTCTCCTCGACAACGATGATGTGGGGAACATTCAAACAGAATGAGTGAAATTTGAATGTGGCAAAGCAATGATAGAGTCAGACAATATTTTTGTTTTAAGAGATCACAAAGCTAGAGGGCAAAAGCTAGAATTGGAAAAAAAAAGAAAGAAAAAGAAAGCAACAAACACTGGAATACTTCAGAGAGATCAGACACATCATCAAGAACGTATCCTCCAGGATGTTTTTTACAGCAAGTTAGGTTAAGGTGTAACCATTGCTAAGTCCTTTAAGGTGACAATTAAATTTTGGCATGAGCTGTTAGCTTCATAAACAAAAGACATTATTTGCTTTGCTTTAACCAACAAAGTTTAAAGAAGCGACTCTTTGTGAGGGTATTGTGACCTTGAAATTGAAGGTTGATTCTTCTTCCTTTGTAAAGGAAATGGTTAGCAAAGTTTGAATGGCATATGCAAATGCGATGTAAATACGGCTGGATGGTGGGATGTTAGCCAGCGTCACATGATCTGTGGAAGGTGCATGCTGTTAGAATCAAACAGGCTCAATTTAGCCAAGCTTCGGTGGGAAAACACAAAATTTTCTGTTGAAATCTATCACATGGATGCGCAATGTGGTAATAATAATCTACTGCATCCATTGCATGTTAAACCACAGAGCCACTCTTGCATGTAGAAGAGTATAACGTACGGTGTTTTACATGGCTTGTGTACACCTCGTCGTTACTATACTGCATGTGTTATGATAGATCCCCTGTACCACATGAATGCCCCATTGGAAAACTATCGCTCAATTGTGCTATTCAATTCTAGCTCCTGGTGGGATTCTAGTAGCTGTCACATGACAACTGGAAGGTGGGTTACTAATGCCATGAAATAGCTCCTCGAACCGCAGACGATAAGTGAGAATATTTAGGCACAGTACTCGGGAAATATGCATTACATGCACGGCTGCACAATTTCGGAAGCAATCTTTAAAGGGGGAATTTCTTGACATGTAATAGCAGTCACATGACTAGCTGTCCACAGTAGCAGCAGCAGTTGAAACGGATCTAAGGCTTGAAGAAAGTGGTGGTGGTGGTGGTGGGGGGGGGTTATCACCCACTGCCTCCATTACTGGACCTCAGCTTCACAATTTGCATCAGTGCCGCTTTAATCGTTGGATCCATGTTACCCTGAGAGAAAGATGTAAAAGAATGAAACATAGAATTTTGTAAGAATACAGATATACTACTGTACTGCTATGCTCAAGCAGTGAATGGTAAGTAGTTCATTTATAGTACCTTTTTCATAAACTTTCCATATTTATTGTTCACATTTTAACCATATACATTTTTCACATCTCTCTTAAAAAGACTTAAAAGAAAGAAAACACAAAAACGCTCAAGATTTACAATCCTGAGGCTTTCACTAGATGTGAGAATCTGAGACGCATTTGAACTACCTTGTTACAGCCTGAGTGAAAAACCAAAAGGAAAAGCCTAGACTTGGGGAGAGGGCACAGTTTCAGAATTGATTTTGAATGCGCTTTCAACCATGTCAAACTGAATGTCTTAGTGAAGAAAGGGGTAAGTGTACATACATAATCCGATCCGATATCGTTGTAGTGTGAACGCGCCTTTACAATGTGAACTCTTGGTTCAGCACGATATATCCTCAGGTTTCACTCTGCTCGTGGAGAATTTGTTCTTCAGCAGGCAGTTTGTTTTCAGCAAAATGTATTTTTTGTCATCTGTGTCATTCTTACAACGTTTTAACTTTACATATGACATTGTTTGTATCTGCAAACTAGGAACCAAACATTCATGAGTTCTTTCACAGTTCATTTTTCACTCAATGTGTACTTCATTATGCTTGAGTTCTTTTGTTCAATTCCTTGCAGGAACAAAGTAATTAGTCTCCTATCGTTTATGCAGAATATCAAAATAAATGGGGTGGGGGGATAAAGCAGCATTTCCATTAAGACTTCAATTGACAAACAACTAGCATAAAGTGATTAAAAGTCTTGAATATTCCACTTCTTAATTTTGTATTGACTAGATTGATTGTAACAACACAGTAGATACTACATATTTAATACTCCATTTCCTGTTAGATCTATCCAAGCTTTCATTGTCATACTGCAGCTGGTGATTTTAATCTCTGAATTGACGAGCTTGTCTTGTCAACTTGAAATAAATAAAATAGAGAACGGCGGCTGATGACTTACAAACCTCTACTAAGTTGAAACAGAAATTTCTGTTTCATACAACATACAAATACCAAATTTAACATTAAAACACCAACCTGCACAGCGCTAAGTAGATGCTGTCTGTAAACGGAGACTGTTTCCTCTAACTTTCTCTCTGTTCTCATCAACTTTTCTCTGAGTCTTTCTATTTCAATTTTATCAACCTCTCCATTTTTCAGTTTATGTTTAACTTCACCATTTGGTAAGGACTCTTCTCCTCTTATTGATTCCTTCAAGCGTCTGTTTTCTAGCAACACTTCCGTGTATTTCCTCTTGCTGAAGTTCGTTTCAGCATCCCTCAATAGCGATAATTCCTCGTTCAACGATTGCACTTGTACCTCTAAAGCTTTCTTTGTCACTGCCAGGTGAGCAAACTCTTTTTCATTTTCAGTATAAGTCTTCAACAGTCCCTCTTGCCTATCAAGTTGGGACTTGAGTTTGGCATTTTCAACTTTCACCTCCTCGATTTCGGCGCTCAGTTGCTCCGTCATGAGGAGGGTATCTTGTAGATTTTCATGCCTGTGGTTCACTTCTTGATTCTGAAGTTGTTTATTTAGTTTCATATTCTCACTTTTAATCTTCTCAAATTGTTCTCTTTCTGTCTCATGAGTTGCAAGTTTACCTTCTTGAGCTTTAATCAATTCTTTCAATTCTCTACATTCCTTGACCAGTGAGTCATGGTTCTCTGATCCTTGCCCTGCAGGCAACTGCCTCTCCAAGGTTTCCTTCTCTTTAAGTAAATCCGAATATTTCTGCTTGTCCTTCCGCCTCTGCTCGGTTTGCTGTGCGATGGCTTTAGACTGTTTTCCTACCATGGTCTGCAACCTCTCGTTCTCTTTGGATAATTCGTCCACTTTATCTTTGGTGCTGTCTTCATCGCCAGTTTTGGTCTCTTGATGGTTAGGGATCATCAGGCTTTCATGAAGTTTATCTATCTGTTGTTTCTGTTCATCTGAGAGGGTTTGGTACTTTTTCAGCTGTTTCTCAAGGTTTGCTTTCTCTCGGAGTAACTGATGAAATCTCGGAGATGTGGAACTTGGCTGGAAGGTGGGTATTCTCTCTTGTTTTTTCAGCTCCTCATTTTCTGATGTCACCTCAGCAAGCTAAAAATAAAGCAGTATAATTTAATTTACCTGTTTCTTGCACTGAAATTTCATACACATTATGTCCTCCAAAACAATAGCAATAAAACTAAAGTGTCAATAATATAAAATAAAGGTTTTTGAAACAGGTTTGTGAATTCCAGCTGTAAACAGTAAGCATCCTCACCAAATGAAGGAGATAAATTTCTGTTTAAAGAATGTCTTCAAATGTTATAGTCTGTCTGTGGGCAATCACTGACTTTTTATACACCATAGGGGACAGGTCTATGAACTATAGTGCAGTAGTTGTATTTCCATGGTGAAGTCTCAAGATTACCATAATTTACAGACTGCAACTGTGACACTAACTATTGCAGTCATTCATTCATTTACAATAGTTACAAACTGTGACACTATCGCAGTCATTCAGTTATTTACAATAGTTGCAACTGTGGCACTATCGCGGTCATTCATTTACAATAGTTACAAACTGTGGCACTATCGCGGTCATTCAATTATTTACAACAGCAGCATGAGAAAATCTTAGTCAGGTAGTTTTATCTCTTAAACTATTTAATTTTCACTTCATCAACATATTGACACTGTCATTGCATGCAAATCACAGTTTTGGTAAAAGCTAAAGTAACAACAAAATAAATTGCATTTTGTCACAACCAATCCGACACTTTTCAAATGAAAGATGTATTGCACTGCTTGATTCAACATGAGATGCTCTGCTGATGTTTCCACTAAAATTTTTAAGAGATGTGCTTTTTTTTATCACATTTTTCAAATGATTTACTTCTCATCACCGATAAACATGGCATCATACCCTACAGCAAAGGCAGATCTGTGCTGATTGTGTAGGAGGTACGTTATGCGCAGGACTGTCAGGAATCAATAAATATGTAAACCTGAAAAATTTTGAGATAAATTTCTGATAAATGCTTCAATTTGAGTTTTGACACACATCATATTGCATCATGCTGACTGGTGTAGATTTGCATGCCAGACAATGACCCCAGCTGACATGACAAGACTGATTACCTCCAAAATATACAAAATGTTGCTTCTACCCAATTTCATATGCCTCTATACTAGTAATTAGATCTGTTCAAACCTCTGTTTTACAGATACTGTGCCTATAGCTTTTTTCCAAGTTTACCTTTGTTGACTTCAAATGACCTTCAACCACCATCAGAAGTTCTTTTATTCAAAAGCCAGTTCAGCCAACACCAAATATGAGATCAGTCGGTACCTCTCTCCTGTTGTCTTTTTGAGATGTAGTGATGACTGAACTTACTTCACTCTGCAAACCCACATCCCTGACAGCTATTGCAAAGGTCACAATTATCATTGAATTATTACTGTACTCATTTTGACCTCATCTGACTTAATTCCTTGGTTTGTAATGAAGATTTGATGCTCGCAAAAAAACAGTCTGGATTTTCTAGATAATTCATTTCAAAGGTTTCCTGGAAGCTAATTGGTTTCTAATTACCGCCCCTCCATTTCATTTACTTGCTTCTTCGTAACCTGAATTAATAACAACATTTACGGTCTATGGGTGTGCTAGTGTAGTGTTACGACAGTAAGTAATCTAAAAATGTTTGTAGGCTTGTGAGGCAGATCACCTCTACAATATCCATCAATCCTCTAAGCTATTAAACTTTCTCTGCACAAACAGTCAGAGATTTCTGAGATGTAATCCAGTTATTATTAAAAACACTTACTTTACTGCTGAGAGAAGACACTTTATCTCTGAGTAGACCAGTGACTTTCTGAAGGGATGCAACTTCATTCTCTCTCTCCTCTTTAGATTTCTTATCATCCTCTGATGTCTGATCATCCCCCTGACTCTCTAACCTCAACTTCATCTTTTCAAGTTGATCCTCTAGTTCACTGATCTTTAAACCATCCGACGTCTGTGAGGTGAAAGAAATTACAGAAGATTGAAATGTATCGTAAGTAGCAAACCTTTAATAGGTTAGCGAGTTTCCCTGTCAGCTTATTATACCAACAGTGTATCAATCACTACCTGATGAATGTGATTTCAGATAAACATTCTTTGGCACACTAACACAGAGATCAGACATGTGTGATATATTTATTCATCGTCATGGCAATGTATCTACTGTAAATTCAGGTATTTCCTTGCACAATCTTAGCAGTCATTGACAAGAATTATTTAAATGATAACTTAACAATTGCATCTTTATACAACCATTCAAGAATCAACATGAAGGTATGTCTTCTAATCCACCGTTAATTTTCGAAAAGCAAAGTGTAGCATGGATCTAGTCTGGATCCAGAGAAACAAAGTATGACCTCCGTTCAGAAATGAATTTGACCTTACCATAAGTTTGGCCTGCAATTCCTTGTTCTCTTTCTTAAGTCTTGAAATCACCTCCGCATCTTGGTCCCTACCCTTTGAGACGGAATCATTCTTTCCCAATTTTGAGGTAGAGTTGGAGGCTCCTGTGCCTTTGTCAAAGAGGGAGTAAACAATTCAGGATGACTCATATCTCCTTTGAAGTGATTGTGACATCATAATGAATGAACAATGAAAGATACAATCATTGGAGGAAGCTAAATAACAGACGAAATATATGTACGAGCATACTCAGAGATATAGACGCACCTGGAGGACACTCAATGACATTGATGTACCTGGATAACCATCTGTCTATTTAAATGCTCTCCTTGAAATATTACCATAAATTACACATAATTATTCACTTTAAAGGGGAAATTAGGGTTTGACTGAGAAAATTCACCTTTAGTTGATTTTTCTTTCTGAACTGATTGTTCACCGAAATATAGAGATGTTGTGGAGGTGTTTGAAGGTAGAAGAAACGGTAATTATTGCGTTTATTACTGTTAAATGAGAACTCTTAATATTTGTCGGGTACAAAAAATAAACATTCACGTATAAGACAAGACAGTCTCCTCTATACGATGACCAATCACAGTGTAAGACTGAGATGACGTTATATGAATAAACGTAACCAAATGTTTACGGTTCTAATATTGTTTGTGCATTGTGCAATGCTAAGTAAACAAGAGTTTAGTGATAGTTGATGATACATAACGCACACATAGGCTACGTATGAAACTGTTCAGCCACACCTCCTCATACCTTGAAAAGGGGATAGTATTGAATATTCATATTTGATTCAAAGAATATGGATGTTACAGACTTTCAGAATTCTTCACAGATTTTTCGTGAATTTGACTCGTTTCTTGAAATCGTCCACATGTTTTGAGATAATCTTGATCATATTTGTTAGTTATAACTCATTGTACGATACCGGTGGGGAATTCTAGTCATATAAATTGTGAAAATAAACCCTGATTTCCCCTTTAAGTTTTTTATTTTCTGTTGTATTGCTATTCATTATAGATAATTCTCAGTGATGAAACAAAGTTCCTAATTGTAGCAAACTGTAATATTATGTAAATCATAAGTTGGATCTTTTATGAACCTATCTGAACAGCTGGATGGGTTAATTGAGCAGAAATCATATTTCTGAAGTCACTGGTGCAAATCCCAATCTAGCATTTGATTTCTCTGCACATTTCAACACATTTTGTTATAATTTCCCACTAAGTTTCTGCTCATGATTTCATTCTTTTATGAATCTTGTTATACTTTCCACTTCCAAGTAAAGGGTTTGCTTTTAAGATACCTCTTCTTACCATTATATTTTAGTGCACGAATACAAACATATTTAAACACACAGCACCTGACCTGGTTTGGATATTTCAGCAACATTTTCCACCATTTTCTGCTCTGTCCCTTGTCAGTATTCTATCCTTAAAAACCTTCACAATTTTCAAATCAGTGAATTTTTTCCACTTTTTGACCTAAAAAGTTGGCACCCCTCAATTTTCTGATTAACTGTTTTCTTACATGCCAAGGGTGTGACAAAATGTTTTGCTATCTACAAATTCTCAAGGAGTCTGCTCATCAGTAACATCTTGCATCTTGCATTTACCTGGAAGATCAAACAAATCATCTTCATCATCTGTATCTCCCCAGCTGTCTCCGACGGCAACGCTCTGTTCTTCTTCTTCCTCTTCATCTGTCTCAAGCACCTTTGGTATCTTCGTTGTCATCATCTTCGCCTTCATCATCTCTATCTCCTGAGTTGCTTTTCTCACTTTTTCTTTCTCTTCTTCCAACTGAACCTTCAAATTGGTTGCCTGAAACCAGAGAAAAAGCTCAATGGCATGAAAAACTAGAAAAATCTGTCCTTTAGTCATTAATGATGTAAAAATGGCAGGGTAACAATTAACAGTGACTGAAAATCAAAAGTGAAATCCTGCAGCATTACTTATTAGTGTGACAGTCATTTTCTTCCTTCAAAACTTTTAAAGGGATTGCCCACTGCAGAAGATTAATATTTCATAAGCACTGGGGAAACTCTCTCTTCATTGGTCAAATCATATTTCAACAGCATGTTCTCGTTTCAAAGTTATGGAATTCTAAACAAATATCTATTTAAAATGGTACATTGCATATGGAAAATCTTTAATGTCACACAGTCACAATTACTTGAATATAATTTGTATTTCTTTATAATCTAAACTGCTTTAAAAGAAACACTAGCGAGGTTGAAGAGATGTGAACTCAATTTTCACAACATATTAAGTTAAATCTACAGTAACCTGAACATAAATTTTTCACCAGTGTCAAATTTCAGGGTTTAAATAAGTACTTCAATGCCATAGAACAGCAAAGAGTTATTGCAGTAATTTGCTGGTGTGACAAGGCATTTTGCAACCTTAAAAGAATAAATGCAATCCAAAACTACACGTCACAAACAGAGAATATTCAGTAATGACCATACAAGCCCACAGTAACATTCACTTGGTCCACGAAGATATCGAAATATTAACACATTTTACGACAAATAACGTTTAAAACAGCCTCATGAATAATTCATAATCACTGCATGATGAGGCTAAAATGGCACAATAGTTTTGTTGTTACTTGTTTCTGCACAACTTCTACGTCAAAGGCTTTGTCGGTCTACAAAAAAAATTTAGCAGTTCAAACGATCCATAGCTATAAACAAAGGCCTTGAAGCAGTCTGAAAGATGTTGAAATGTAGTTTCATATCATTATGGACTTTACGAGACTTGAATACTTGAAATCTTGAATACTGTAAGGTCTATTCTTATAAAGCAATTAAAAATTGCCCAGAAAAAGTCTTTCTCCAAACAGCAAGCAACTTGAAATAAAGACAAGACATTAGTGCTGAGTTTGAAGAACCTGAAGAGATAAATTATTCTCTTTTAGAAATGCCTGCAGTGAAAACTTTTCCTCTTTCAATTAAGAACCCTGTAACTTGTCAGTGGAATATTCCTTTGACTTCACACATTGCGTGAGGAAAATGAGAACTTGCATTTATAATTTGGTATGATACAGAACAGAGAGTTGAATACTTCAAAACTAGAGATAATGTACCGCAGACAAATTACCAATATTTAGTTAATAGTAGCAGAAACGTGGACAACATGAAGACAGCAGCAATCACCAAGGACCTGGTGCATAGCAAGTGGACATTGTCTCAACTTTCATGACGTACATTGTTTACCTAGATCCAGGTTTTGCTGTGTTTATAATTACATGGACAGGAAACTTACATCACAGGCCTCTAGCTGCGTCTCCAGTTCTCTGATTTTTTCCGATTGCCTTCCTGTTGGTGACTTGAAGTTGTTGAACCTCGTCATTGAGCATTTCATTCTCTTCCTCTAGTTCCTGTCGGGAAGAAAAACAGTCGACACAGAGCCTCACGCCACCGTCAAATGTGCCCCGTGAAATCGTTACAGAGACTCTACGTGACAAGTAAATTAATGTGAAACAAAAACTAGGGGCCGACTTCTTTATTGTCTCACTTGACCTCCAAACTCAATGCCAAATTGAAAGTTTCCCTGGAACATTAGGCGCAGCGATGACTTACGATCGACGAAATGTAATTAAAGCAAAAGAGTTGATACACTAAAGCAATATTCTACTTGATCGTGCAGCTATCTGCTTCTTTTGTTTGTGAAATGGTTAAGTCTGCAGAAGGTGCTTCTACAGCTTTAAAGACCATAACTACTTTCAACTGCTTGAGAGAGGGACTTAACCTGAAAACCTTCAATTTCCCTGAAACCACATGCAACATGCTGTCACTAATTACTTCAGGAGTGCATGTTAAAGGACGAATAAGTAGTCATAAAAATACTTCACAAATATACTGTTCCAAAGCTCCGATAAAGTTGACAGCAGAGTTTTAACTCATGTGAGATGACTCAAGTAACCTTGGCTCTGATTACATGTTTCAAGTTTATGAATAATTATGCCATTAACATCATCGCTGGTTTAATCCCCATAGGAGAATAAAAGGGTGTGAAATATTACCACCCAAGGTGTCAACCAACTGTGGGACTACAGTCATGTAATTGTGTCATGCTTTCCAGCATGGAGAGTGTTCACCGATACTTTCAGGTGACTCTGCCGATAGGCGGGCTTGATGATGCCGGCCAGCTCAACAATGAAAAGGAATCGGATTTAAGTTGTGAATGACCACAAAATACCTATCCATGGTACAACTAAGCATTTTAACACAATGGTCATGTATGTAATGAGCTGTAAGAACTTCTGAAGAAGTGGTTCACTACGTAAATTTTCTGAAATGCCTTCCTATAAACCAGTGGCTGGTGACTAGAAAGGGGGGTTTGAGATTTTTTTGGGGGGTTGGGAATCTTCCTATCTTTTTTCTTTGGGTGGCCGGGCTACATACAGGCTGTGTTATTTGCCTGGTCTCTGCCGCTTGCTTTTCACTATTTATCTATATGGTTACATCTTTTGTTTCATGAATGTACATTTTTTTTGCGTGTTTACTTAGCATATATTTTGTGTTAAATATTTTCATGGAAATAAACTTATTGATTCTAACTTTCAAATCAACTTTCTTCTCATGTTCTTTGTGATCTGTATTTGATTCATTGTGGAAAGAGATCACACAGACAAATATCTAAAGTCTTTCCTAAGACTACCAATCCTCCTTTCATGAACAGTGTCAGGAAAAACTTTAATGAATGATCTGAAATTTCTCTTTTGTATCAAAAGGTGACAAAAAAGCTGACATTATGACTCTAACAGATATCATTGACAAAAAAGGCAAATTTCTTTTATATGCATGTAACCAGAGCTTCTTAGTTCTATATGTCAAATGAGAATATGAGGTAACACTTCCTCCTCACCCACCCCACCCCTTGACCCCCTTTCCCCTCCCCCCCCAGAAGAAAAAGAAAGTGAGGCAGGTACAGAACCACTGAATGATGTATGCTTAATCTTTCAATTTAATCTTTCATCGGAGAAACAGAAGTACAAAATAGTGAGCTCTGAAGTTTATGTCATATTTAGTATTCTGTACTCTGTGGACCTTAGGTGTTTTGATGCAAGTTGATACATATAAATGAACATTGAAACAGAGTATTGAGGAAACATTTAAAATGAAATCAAACAATGAAAGTAGGGCAGATAACTCAACCATGACATAGTAATTCAAGGCAAGCTGCTGTGGGATATATCCAGGTATAGTAAAACAGGGACTGGGTAAAATTGTGCTTGAAGACCATTTTAATAAAAACAAAAGGGATATAATGACAGAGAGCAAAGGGCTCAGGACATGTTAGACATTAAATAGAATGCGGGAAGGGAGGACACAGACCCTAACATCCCATTCACTACCAGCAGCGATGCAAGCAATGGTAATGGAAGGACAAGGTAAAGGAGAAGAATCGATCGACCTCTACCAGAATAACAGCAGCTGAGAGGTAGCAGGCACATGCAGTATCAGCATTACATTGTGTTAGTCACTGTATATAGTAAGACTGACATTTGATGCATGCTATATTAATGAGAAATGCAGAGAAAATATTGACATTAGTACGTAAGACAGAGCAACGACAAAATCAGCTCTGTCAATTTAGTTCATTGATTAGTTAGCTAGCTAGCTACCAGTGTTTGCATCAAGTACAAAATTCAGACCCAAGTACCTGCAGCTCACAGTCGGTCAGGTACCTAGAAATACAACTCGTTAGGCTGCAAGTTTGTTAGAAAGTTACCTTTTGCTTTTGACGATGAAAGTGTTTTTAGCTGACTTTGGTCAAATGCACAATGTAAATGAATGAAATTTTGGATGTGGGTTGCAACTTCAGTGCTGGGTCCTGAGATCGTCGGTCGGGTACTCGGAGCAAACACTACCAACTTCTCAGTTTTTCGGTTAATTATGAATGAGCTATAACTAAATTAAAGTTAGTATTTATATGATTCTAACAACAGTTTGTGAATTGCTCGACAGCAACTGTTAGATAGCATTCATTCTTTAGTGAGAAATAAAATTGCAAAAAGAAATGTCTACTTTTAATTAAAAGAAAATGAAAAAAAAAGGCAACTAAACCCCTTACGTGCAAAAATGTTTCATTGTCATTATCGATGTTAGCAGCAGTAAGAGTGGGCATGCTGATAGCTCGGCTAGGAGCACCTTTTTCTTCCTTTAGAAAACAAATAAAAAACAAAGAACTACGCATTATCAGTAAACATAAAAGATTGGTTCAATTTCTCTTTAGCAGTTTCATGCAAACCATTAACCTCTAAAATTAAAACCAATTTGACCTGACTGCCTAGGATACATGAACATTGAAATTTCAAACATGGAAAAAATGACAAAAGTGTAACACAAGCATGATTGCGGTCAACTAACAATAGCTACCGATCACAAGTAACAAGTTCCACAGACCTTTTATAAAAGAGCAACTGACTTTGTGATAGTAATGCGATAGCATAATGAATTCATTTTAGTTGTTTATATTTTATATTAGCAAGCACTGTCGATTAAAGGACTACTTTGCTTGATATTGGTGCCTTCCTGGTATGAAAGTGAGATGAGCTTAAAGATATCTACCATTCTAATATCTTCACCAGTGTACCACCAGAGATGATAAGCATCCTCTTTACATTCATTGACGGCAAGACTTTGTACCAAGTTTCAATTCACAAAAGTGTGGACACATCCACAAACACAAGAACATGGTGAACCCTCAAATAGAGGAATGGTGGGAACCAAATTTCAGGAACAATTCTTTCATGGAATGAGATTAAACTGAAAGTACTTAAACACCCTGTAATGTTCTCATGATGACCTATGCCATTCTCTTTCCCAGTGGTTGAAAAAGAACATAATTGTATAGAGAGCACCCATGGTTCATAAATATGATTGGCAAATGGACATAGGAGACACTCTTTAGGGGTTGCACATGACAGTGACCTGTAAAGACCTAAATATGACCTTTGACCATCACTGCCTGCTAGGCAAAAAGAGCTCGAGAGCAAATGACTATTACACAGTTTCATCCCCAACATACTGTTTTCATGTGAGATAGGAGCTCACAAAGTCGGTTTTTACCTTTACTGGCCATGTAGATGACCTATGACAAGACTCTGCACATACACAAACATATGCACATAAACACACACACACACACACAGATAATAACAGCACTTATGACTGACTAGGAGATAGATAAGAGAAAGAACAAGCTCCCCAATGTTAGATGGATGGTGGTGAATAACAAGCTTACCCTGGGAGATGAAGAACCTACATTACCAGCTTCATCCTCTCCACTACTAAATGCATCTACATAGTCTACAGCATCTGGTTTTATCTCATTGGCATTCTCTTCTTCTTTACTTTCTGATAAAAAAGAAAGAACAACAGGATGAGATGATTTAATTCTCCTCCTGTGATATCTATGACGAAAGACCATTACTGTCAACATCTAACGAAGAAAATCACCATTTCCACAAAAGCTGCACAATAATCATTGAAAGAAAGAGATAAACTCCTTTGTTTTTCATACATACCGTGATTACAATGGAAGAATTAGGCACATCTAATGCAATTCAAGAAATTTGGGGAATTTTAACAAAGAGGAGAATGTTTCCGATGTTTATTTTTGTGCTTTGTATTACAAAGTTAGATTTCTAGCGTTCATTTAACAAAATGTGTTTCTTCTTCACAAGAATAAAGTTTTGAAGCAGTGACAGCTCCAGTCGACTGCTGTTAGTGGCACGCTGGTGAGTTGGCTGAATTCTTCAATGAACATGTTCGATGTTCACTGTAAGGCGACAATCTCATTGACCCAGAGAAGGAAAGGATGATGGATCTTAGCTATCACAAAGTGTACCATCCTAGCATCAGGTCACTGACCCATAAGCTGCACATTAGCTGCAACAGTCGTGTGCACCAAGGTTTTTACATAATGATTTATTAGTGAGTGTGTGTTGGGACTGAGGAGTGAAGAAGATGAGCTATTTTGTTTGTCTGATTCTCATAGTTGGCAGATACGATGCAGATACTAGCAATAAATTCTACGATGGTTATTTTGTATGAAATGTTCTGGTGGCACAAATTACAGCACATTTCACTCTTGAGTATCATATCTCAATCCTCCAAAGTCAGTAGAAATACATTATATAGTTGCAGACCCTTCCACTGATGTAACCTCAAGTATCTGGAGTAAGATGTATGCAGAGTAAGAGGGTTAATGCTTGGTATTTCACAAGTCCTGACTAATCTTTTCAAAACATACAATTCCAACATCACACCAGGATGAAACAGAAGCTGAGGGACATTACAAACCCTTAAGTTAAAATACCACAGTAATAATTGTTAATTAATTGTTAATCTGTTCTGGTGGATAAAGCAATAAGTTACTGTTACTGGTTCTTACCCACCTTAATAGCATGTAACGAATAACCAAAGTAACAGCAAATCTGGAAAAACTATTTTATTTAAGGAGTAGCAACATACTGTACATACAGTAATGAAGTATAATGGTAGCCATGGCGATCAAGACGTGAATTTTCTAAAGGATAAAAAGAGTTTTTTTCAAGGTTGTTCTTCTGACAAACAAAATTAGCCAGTGCTAAAACCAAATTCAGTTTGTCCTTCAGAATAAATGAAACAATAAAATGAAGTTGGCAATGAAATCGTACTGTAAAACAGCCCTTACAAGTCTGGTCGTGGTAGAGCAACCTAGAAATTAATAAATTACATTAATGACAAACCCTGGCGTGACAAGTAACTCAGTAGGACAATCTCAGTTTGATAAGGACAACCACATTTTGCAGGTTAGTTATCCTTTGAAACAACCAGATAAAATTGCTTAACTTTCAACTTGGCTATGATTAACCATCATTTTTTTTTTTTAGCAATTCCTCTTGAAAACATCATTTCTTCTCAATGACTCACTAATATCCCAAGTAGCAACGGGAGGAGCTGACTCCAAAGATGAGATGATGGAATGGTCATCGAGTCTCTGGGCGTAGAACGAGGCGCTGCATCCCTTTGCATCCTCTGCATCAATCTTAGCTCCTCGCTTCACCAGAAGCTCAACCACTTCTTTGTGACCATTCTTACAGGCAAGGATTAAGGGAGAGCTAAACAAAATGAAAATGTCTTGATTAGAAAAGAGCTTAGGAAGACTGTTAAATGGAAAAAACAGTGATAACATTTTATTACATTTTTTACGAAATTACGCGTAAAATGTACTAATTATGTGATGGATGAATATATGCCATTTTCCAAATTTGACATTTTTATTTGCTAGAGTGAATTTGTAATTTCTCCATTTAAGATCCTTCCAAAATAATCTCTACACAAATCAGTTAACAAATTAATATTGTGAAGATCATGTCTAGCTTTAATGCAAATGTTGAGACAAAAACAAAACTTTCTGCCAGTCACAAGTGGCCTATAATCCTACAAGTGTCACAGAGAAATTACAGCTGATTACTTTCAAAACAAAGAGAGAACTTTTCATGGTGAGACTACGGCTGAATATAACATTTTGTGATGCAACAAGTTCCTTCAGCACTAAATGACTTCTTGAAGAATTTTGACATGGACATGTGAGTATAGTAAACAACAAACTCATCTGATTTTTTGCACGTCCATAATCTTGTATATTCTTGACTTCATGTGGAAGTTACAAATATTTGGAACTTGCATGACTCATGTGGCTTTAATACTAACCTTTGTTGGTCATCTAAGGCATTAACAGCTGCTCCTCTGTCTATGAGTTCCTTACAAACCTCTGCATGACCTTCCTCAGCAGCACACAAGAGGGGCGTTTTCTGATTCTGATGAAAAAATAGTAATACAAAAATTCAGTCTCACTCCTGGCTGGTAGCAACCTTGTTAAATTACATAATGTAGTCAAATTATCTGACATCAATATTAACATCACATACCCAACAATAATTCGTTTGCAGATAAACAAGTTTGTTACTAAAACAATGCAGAGTGAGTTGATTGCTCACTGTCATTGTTTACAGAGAAGGTAATATTAAGACTGCACTACCAATGCAGAGTGGAATTAAACAGATGATAGCTGAGTTAAGCATAAAATGACGGTGTCCTTTAAATAAATTTGAGAGAATTTCAGCCTACATTTGCACTACCTAACGATCTTCACCATGGACCATGGTTAAGTCCATGTCATGCAAGCACTGTCGTGGGAGTTGGCCTGCAGGGACGCCGATGTTTCCAAGTGTTTCTGACTGTGGGTCATGTCTCTTAGTCCAACAGTGGCACTGGCTTTGGTGAACATCTCCTCCTTCTACAGCCTCTCTCTATAATTATTGCGGCTTTTACTCTGCCACATCAATATTAAACTGGTACACAATATCTGACAAACACAAACACTAACCCAACTGCAGTCACTTGTGACGAATTTTTCAACTTCTAGCTCAGATAAAAAGACGGGGCCATAGACGTGGTGGGTTAGAGAACAACTGACAAATAGGATAATGGCTACTGCCAACAACTTGTCAAATTACCTTACTAACACAAGCAGTTGTCATTTTTGCATATAAACCATCATAAGGTATCCTTTCAATGAGTGACTTCTCTTTAATCAATCCAGTAAAGTTAAACAGTAATTCTGGAAGACTTCATACTCTCTGCTGAGACTTAAGAGGGTAGAATGATTCCAAATAATTTGTCAACATTGTTTCCTTCATGACTGCAAACTATTGGGCATTAGAAAAATCATGTCAGATTGTACAAAATCAGATAACAAATGGGTCCCTTTTTCTTTGACAACTTGGAGGTCTCTTGTAAATACCCTTGGAAACCATCGGACTCCTCATTACACTGAACACAGTCCAATCAATAGCCTTGTAAACTTCCGTCTTCTTGTAGTGCGGAATGCAGTCCAAACAATACCCTTGGAAACTATTACCTTCTCATATCTCTGAGAGCGGTCTCAGCCTACATAAAAAACTGTCACTAAGCAGGAGTGATATTTAAACCAGCAATACTAACAACTACATACTGCCTGCTGTCATGGGATGCAAAGTGGAAGGTATCAATTATAGTACCGACAAAACTAACAGTTAAGTGGTCAGTGAAGTCATTGTAAATTTCCAATGCAGGACAAAGATCCAACATCTTGTTACTCATTTCGAATCTAAATAAAGCATTACACATACAAACAACAGCACAGTAAAGCAAAGCAAGATTCCCAGTCCAGTAGTCCAGTAGCAAGGTTTGCAGTCCAGGTTTGCAGTCCAGACTTTATGATGCGTGTGTGAAAGCACAATGTGTAATGACTATTGACCATATACGTTATTACAAAACAGGTACAGTAACACACAGAATGTGCGGGACTTCTAATAATAATGACTGCACTTAATGTCCATAACACTATGGTCCATTCTGTGGGAGATAAACAGTAACTCCTTTCCATTCGGCTGGGTACTGCTGTCTTTACGTCATGTTACATGTTGCTGTGGAACTTGCATGTCCAAATAGTTAAATTACACTGACATGCAAAAAATATCACTAAACAGAAGAAGTCCCAAAACTCTACCATCTGTCGTTTTCTCAAAGATTTTTGACGTTGCTTTATAGTTTGGAAGGATTACACAATCCTTGCGCAACTCACCTCGTCATATATGAAAAATTCACTAAGAACACCTACTACTTCAGTTTATGATGACTCTGTCAGATGAATGGGCTCACATTGATGACTACTACCTTTAGTGTTATAAAGTGAAAAACAGCAGCTACAATTAAACAGAACGACATGGAAAACGAACGAACGATAAACAAGATACAAAATACTCACCTCATCAGGGATATCCTTGGATGCTTTGGCATGCAATAATAGGACCGTACAGTCGACAGCACCGCCGACGGCTGAAAACCAATGAAAAATCAGAGAATGTACAGAATAATTCAAATTGTCAACGGTGTTTTGCAAAATTAACAATCTTACACTTTTAGATGAAAAAAAGAGCCCACTTGAAAGTCATTCAAATCTTTTATGAACTAAAAATTAAAAATGATAATATTTATACCACTCTGTGATGCTAGAGTCATGATATATTGCAATGAAAAATATTATTAAATGTAAATCAATGTTTATTTCTAATGTATTGGTCTGCAGACTACATCATCATAATGTTTAAGTTGGTAGTACATATTCAAAAATGTGAAAAATTACAAAATGAACTTGTCTGTTGCATAAAATAAATCCTTCTGGGATAAGGTTCAATGATCATGTGCAATACTGGCACATTGAGTATGGTCTACACTCTCCTTCACCAAGAGTGGGATGAATTTAAATGGATATATTTAATTTTGGGAAGACAAATGAATGCAAAAAAGCTAATTTTAATGACAATAAAGTAATTATGAGTTCCAAACACTGATTTCTACATTTATTTCTGGAGATTCTGAGGGACTGTGTCTCCTTTTCACATCATATTTTATGACTTATTTGTGTTAGTACTTCAAGAGTTCAAATATATGAGAGTTTATTATAACACTCTGTCTGTCTGTCTGTCTGTCTGTCTGTCTGTCTGTCTGTTTGTCTGTCAGTCTGTCTGTCTGTCTGTCTGTCTGTCACAAGGACAGTGATTTTACCACTCAGCAGTATTTATTTCTTCACACAAACGTTTGCAGATCTTTTCGAAACATGGCAACTAAATGATCATTAACCATGAGTGAGCTAGGAAGAATAAGAGAGACATTAACCTCAGAGTCATACTAGGTAACTTGTTATTCCTTGGATCATAAAATGGTCTTTGGTCTATAATGATGAACTCTTTCATGAAAGGTAACATTTATCAGTGGATAGGCCATCATATAGGGTCAGTGGATAGAGCACCATACAGAAATCATGGCTCTAGGGACATTTTTACTTTTTTTTTTTGAGGGGGACTAATGCACAAATTAGCACCTAAGCATTATTTGGTTCTCAATTCATGAACAATGCATGTTAAAATTCATATGTCAAAAACTTAGTATGTATGTACAGTACAAAGAGAAAGGAAGTGCCCTAACATACGTTACTTTTAGATTTTGTGTTTCAAAAGCTTACTCTTCCAAAATGTAAGGGTGAATGATAGTTTACACAAATCCTTTGTCCACTTTTTTGGGGGCTGGCAAAATTTTGTGGGCTAAGGCCCCCTGTAGAGCCCCACTGCCATACCCTGCTTTATGGGATCACCTGACATATTATTAAATGCTGTACAAAAACTAAAATAACATTTGACAAGTCACTATGGAAAGATGTGCTTGAGGTACTGAGCAAGACGTTCCTTTGTCTTTATTCTAATCAGAAGAACATTTCTAGTATGAGTTAACATGCAACATTGTGGACCCTCAGTAAGCTGTTACAACTTTTTACTTTTCATTGAAATATTTCAGGATTTACTATGGACAGTGAACTGGCAATTTATTCTGATAGTTCATGGAAGATAATTGTTGCCAACATGGTTCTTTAAGGGGAAAACTAGTAACTTGCATCTTGCTTTAAATTAGAAAATTCAAATTAATTGATAGGATGCTGACAAAGCACAACTATTACTTCACTTAATTTGATTCCCCATGTATCTAAATAAATAGGGCAAATTCTCTAGAGAGAGGTGTGAAGGTAATACTTATAAAAAACAGAAATTAGTGCCCAAATCATGTGAAAACATGAGCTGATATGTTCTTTGTTAATAGGTATAGGTACCATATTAACGTCAACTACTCAGAACAGTCTTGATTCTCATCAATAAACTAAATTTGGTCTATTAAACACATTCTTTGTTATAACTAATAATACATTGAAAGGCAATATGAAGTAAAAAATAAAAACAGCATTGTAAAGAATAAACCAATGTCGTAGAAAGTCTTGTTCTCTGCAAGCTATGAAAATGTTTACCACTCTCTCCAAAACACAAACCTGCTCTTAAAAAATATATATGCTGTACAATGCAATCACTTTTTCTTTTGACAGTCCTATGTCAAACTGTTGATATAAGCTCTGTGCAGGGTACTTGAAATAAATTACTCTGTTCCATCATAATGTGATGTGGGCAATGATACCCTTGAAAGTCACAACTAAACTGAATAGTCACAACAGCACCCAAGTATTAAAGTACTCTACTGCTGATGGTCATCTTAAGTGCCCAAAACAATTATTACACAACAGGAACACAGTTTATGGCATGAGGGTGGTGATACAAACCCATGGCATGTCCATTTCTCCATCTCCCATAATGCAATTCAATCAAGTTATCTTGAAGAATACTTTTACGTAAAGATCTATCACCTGACAAACGAAATGCTGATCAAAAACACGGATATGATTAAGACGTTACCTGTGTAATGTAAAGCTGTCCTTCCGCAATTATCCTTCACGTCTAGCGTCGTTCCTGCCTGTACCAACCGGGTGGCGGAACCTATGTGGCCAACTTTACAGGCATGGTGAAGAGCAGTCATACCTGAAAGGCACAAAGAACAGAAAGAGAAAGCTATACACAATGAAGTCAATGATACAACATCTATGGCAGTGTCCATGCTTCTGTTCTAATTACACAAGGAACGAGGCATGATTTAAATTTACCTTTTGATAAGTTCTTCCTTTGGGTAAAAATCTCCCTGAGCATTCTCAGGCACAAAGGAAACTACTGTTATCTTATCCTGTGGGATTCCTGTAAGAAGGTAACGTATACAGTAAGGCATGTGGGGAACTATGTGCCAGCATCTCAATCAAAATTAGGGTATGACATATACTACTGACAAACAAACCTATCTTCCGACATACTACTATTAAAGCCCGATGATGAGTTTGAAAAAAGAAAACTTAATCAAAACAATGAAGATAGAAAAAAAAAAGGGTATGTGCATGTGACAATAGTTTAGAAGGTTCTGACCTACTCAGATATGCCTTGTCAGGTTCTCATTAGATAAATTTCTCTCCAAAATAATAAATGTATAATAAATAAAAAAATCAATATATAAATAAATATTGAATTTTGTATGCCGAACAAAACTGCAATTGTCATCCTTGTATTGAATACAGCAGTTACATTTACCTTCATGGCATTAAATTGCTTTTCAACCACTTTTTATGTGTTTTTGTCCCAAAATCATTTTCATGGATATGTTCTTGATTAAGGAACATGGGACAACCTATTTTGGCCATTCAGATTAGCTGACAAAGAAACCATATCAAAAGTGAATTGTAGATTCAATAATGTCACAGGTGTACTGAAATGTTTCTTGCAATCTGATGTGGTGCAAAGTGATGTGATGTAACTATTAAATCTTGGATAAAATAATATAATGGCAAAGAGCATCACAACAATTGATATAAAATGATCACTGACAGGAATCTTGAGTTCAGTGTGACAAAATGAACAAACTGGACAAGATGATGTAAAAAATTGTCACATAGCAACATCGTGCCATCATTACATTATGTGATTACATGCTACGACAACCTTTATGACTATTTAACCTACGCTAAACCTAAATGACCTTTGACCTTCCACCAAACAAAATATAATAGTGAGGCATATTGTTCAAAGGATTTTTCATCTAAACATCCACACGCAACATTTGAGCCGTCCGAGGTTTCTACGTGAAATAAAGTGTGAACACAACAATGGGACAACTTTGACATTCTGTTAGGTAGTTTGATATTATGTCCTTTGAACTCCACCAGTTTAAGTTTCTCATATTTAGCTACAATAGCTACAATTAGCTACAATTGCATCAAGTTGAGAATGAAAGGACTTCAAGCATCACTCCCGAGGTTTAGTAATTCAAGAAAAATTGTTGTGACATACTGACATAGATATGTATGATTCCAGGGATGGACAATTTAAATATTTCGATCTGGATTTCCAAGAGACAAGCTAACAAGCAATACATGGTTGCCTTTTTCAAAATTACGTCGTCCTAGCAAGAAATATGTATCAATGAAAGTAAGAACTAAGTTGCTACATGATGAATACACTTGTATCCCTTTCAGGAATATCAGGAATCTGAATAATGTGTTATTCTACTGTACTGCTAAAATACATGACAACACTTTTAATGAGTGTTATTAGTCAATTTTCACATCCAGTAGTAATGCCCCGGTCACACTATAGCAAATCGCGTACTGCGACTGCTTGCAACTGGGTCATTTTGAAAATGTTTGCTACATCTCCGCACAGACTGCGTCGAGTTGCATTGAGTTTGGGACTAGTTGCATGGGTTGCAGACGAGTTGCTAGTTTCTTCATGTGCTCCGGTGCGCACCGGAGCACATGAAGCAACTGCTTGCAATTAGAAATACCTTGCAACTGGTTGCAGTCTGTTCGCAGATATGCTGCAACAATGCTGCAATCTACTACGCTTATCGCCGAACATTCCCAACACGATCTGCGTCTAAACTAGCAACTATACAACAGACTGCAACAGTCTCATACTGTACGGCGGCATGCTGCGTCGTACAGCGATGTACTGCGAACATTCGCCAACAAGTGCAGTACAGAGAACATCTTTTACCTCCCTAAAAACTGGTCCAAACGCCGTCCGCATGACAACGTGCTGCGAACGTGCTGCGAACATGCGCAACACGACGCAGCAGCTACTGCAAACTAGTATTCGGCCGTCCCCCCAACGTATTCTCTACCGCACTTGATTGAAACCGGCTGCAAACAAGTCTCAACACGTTTGCAGCACGGCACAGCATGGCCACTGCACACACGGATTTCAACTATTCATACAACAGCCGCTACACGTCTATGGCAAGCCCAATGCCCAATAATTTGAGAAACCTGGCTTTTCGGTTGATAAACCTAGTTTTTCTACTGATAAACCTGATTTTTCGACTGATAAACCTGGTTTTCGATTTGATAAACCAGGTTTATCACTGAAACCTTGTTTATCAACTCCACATGTCTAGTAATTCGATAAACCGGGTTTATTGGTCGAAAAACCAGGTTTATCACATGATAAGCCAGGTTTATCAAATATATTGAGCATTCGGCGTCGAAAAATCAGGATTATCAGTCAAAGAACTAGCTTTATAGGTCGAAAAATCAGGTTTATCAACTGATAATCCAGTTTTGTCAACTGATAATCTAGGTTTCTCGAATTATTGGGCATTTGGCTTGCCATAAACGTCACATTTTTATACACTTGTGGGTATGTCTGACTGCAAACATGCGCCGATAGTAGCAGTACATCGCAAAACGTTCACAGTAGATTGCCAAACAGTCTGCATACGTTGCATGCCCCATCGCAGCTCAGGCTCCGACCGTGTTGCGTGCATTCACCATCGTTCCCCGATCGATGCAACACAGTTCAGCCTGTTTTGCAAATAGTTGCACGTTCTGGTTTGCAGACCATTCGCAGTACATCGCAGTACAACACAGCCAAGTTGCAGTACTGCCTGCGTCACACTCCCACCCCGATTGTAGACGGCACTAGTTGCAAGCAGTTGCATGCCATTTGCAATTCCATGAGTTGCAGTACAGTCGCAGACACCTTTTTTTGTAGTGTGACCGAAGCATAACGAAAACTGTCAAAATTTTTGACCCTTACTTGAAATGGTTGTGTGCATGTGAATTAGTACTAATATAAACATTGTCTAGTTATAAATTTTCAAAAACCACACTAAATCACTAATTTCTCACTCATTAATGTTCCATTGTAAGTGAAACATTGGGACTGTCTTACTTTGACCATTTAGTATTAGTGTGTTGAGAAAACTTGTCAAGTTTAGGAAAAATTTAGTGAATTTCACAGAATAACTCAATGAGCCTCTTTAAGAGTAAGTATACTCCGAGGAAGCTGTCAATTGATCTTATCAATCGGACTATCATTTATGGACTACTTCCCATAACTGACATTAATAATGACCCAACTGAATCACACAGGGTGACTTGACGCTACAGATAACCATGAAAATGTAACCAGCTTTCACCTTGATTAATAGATTTCAATACATGAAGAGGATAGGGGCTAGTGGTCCCTTCACAAGAATTAAGATGAACTGACACCTTCAAAGCAATGTCTTTTTTTTTTTTTTAAGCTGTGCTTAATGCTGCGGTATGAAAGCAAGTACCACACTAGCATCGGTATTCAACATGTAAGCGTGCTTAATCCACGCCTGCCGACGATGGCCGACTGTAGATGGCACCGACGTTTGCTAGTGTAAAACTTTAACTTGGAAGAGTATGTGAAAATATATACAATTTATACCACTCCCATTAGACCTCTCCCCTTTGACTACTCCCATTAGACCCCTCCCATTTGACCTCTCCCCTTAGACCTCTCCCCCAGGCTGGCATTCACACTACACTGACAGAGTACTACTGCTCCAATCAGAATCTTCCAGCTGGTTGCAAATCTCTACGTAACTAATAACTGAAATCGTATGGTTTCATCTTCTGTAGATCACCAATCAAGATCAGTGTTAGATTCACCAATCATGGTCTGAAAATCAAAAATTTTGAAATTAGGCTTTTTCATGGTTTTTACTTCGACTAGATGGAATAGTTGAAATGATGCTATCATAACAGCTGGCAATGAGCTGCTGTCAAGCATTTTCGCTTCCACGGTCTCAGTTATGAAATATGGTGAGGACATTTTGCAGATTTCATTGTAAAATGTCTTGCTGAGCCATGGTTGTTCTAGGTCGATTATATATATTTTTCATCTGACCCTTCTTTAATACAGATCATGTTATATTTACCCTTGAAGCTTTGTGAAGTCCTTCCACAGGTTACTTGTTCACAAACAAATGATCGTTAGGAAATAATCAGGGGGTATCATATCATGCAATGAATATTAAGTGATTTTAAATTGACTCTGGTAGCAAGGAATTGCTTTTCATATAAACAAAAAATTCAATAAAAATAATTTGCTTTGTATTTTAAAGTAAGTTGCTTTATATTCTTGTTTCGATCATTTTCTGAAGATTTTGATCATAGTTCTGTAAAGGGGCTACAAAATTAAATGAACGAATTGCCAATGTCTTTACAACGATGTGATGCAATGTCTGATTTGGTGATTTTTGTAAGCGTAGTATTTTCAACGAGAAGAAAGTATGCACACTGTGTGTAAACATGCAATCGATACGCATGCAGATGCCACATAGCAAAGGTAGTAGTGATGAACTTCTAAAGGTGACAATGTATCACGTTTATTTCTGCATTGCTGAGAACAATGAGATGAAATAGGCCCTCTCTGCTGAGTGCAAACTTTCTTGAACCAGGCAGATGAGAATGGTAACTGCAAAAGTAGCTTTTGTGAGAGAGCACCTAATTTGAGGAAGTTGCCAATTTGTTTTTTATTTTAGTATTCCACACATAACTACTTAAATGACACTACATCAATACAACTGCACTATGGCAGCACTGTTTTCACTTAATTGTCATGTAAATAAAAAACAGGGAGCCCTCCCCTCCAAAGAAACATACACACACACTCACACACACAAGATTATGTAACATCTGAAATCCAACCATATTCAACCATATTCTGTCACCCCAGCAACTCATCAAAAAGCTGACGGTTTTGTAAACTCTTTTCGCAGAAGTGGGCAAAAGCTTCATCCATAACTCCTAAAAACTGCAGCGCAAATACACACCTATGAATGATCCCACACCATCTGTTTGAAATGTAAATAACAAATTACTTAATTGCAGGAAACAGCCATTTATTATCAATAGAAACTTCAAGAAGAGACACCATGTATTTGCAAAGTAAACATGTTTTGCGAGTCTATAAATCACAGGTTGTGACAGCTGTTCACCTTTCACTCAGTGTGCATAGATGTTGCTGTAGTGTGCAAGTACTGTCATGGCAGAACATCAGTTAAAACTTGTGATTTCCTCTTACTTGAAAAGACGAAGACTGACAGATGCTTGTGTTTTCTCATAATAAAGACTCGTATGAGTAAAATTACTCTTCTCCAAAGTTAGACACAACTATTTGAACAGTTTACTTAACAAGTTGACTGAATGGTAGTCAGACGTCAGAAAACAGAAACAATAATTTTAACCATGACTACAATAGAGTTAAGAGGAAAATATCATTAGTAGTCACAGTAATTTGTTTCTTTGAAGTCAAGCTTTATTATAACAATAACACAATGTTTCTGTTGGCATGTTTCTGTGATTCCATCTGGGGGGGGGGGAATGCATGGGGGGACCTCCTACTACAATTTTTTGTATTTGCCACAAAACCGTTCTTAAGTTAATCTTACATACCAATATTGGTAAATTAAGTTATCTACTGTGTAACTCCTTTCAAAATGTGGCAATGCTATATCTGGAAATAAAGATTATCATCAAAACCAAGACCAGATAACAGAGTACAAAATATACTCCTTAAAAAGCTTAAATGGTTACCAGTACTCTTGGCACAGCAAATGGGAGTGCATTTGTTATGCTGAGACAGGTAAGTGAGAATTGAAGTAAATACCAAAAACAGATAAAGGAGTTCAATATATACTCCATGAATACTTACATTCTTGTTGACTTTGACAGCAACCGGAAACCAAACTGTATCTACAGTAACTTGTTTGCTATATATACATCTACTTCGTTCACAGTTTGTCGGTACAAACCCCATTTGCCCCACTCCCTTCCCCCCCCCCCTTTATTGTTATTGTCAACAGCCGACACTATACTCTTCAGATACAGTTCATTGCTAGCATACAAACTAATGACCCTACACAGAAAATTTTCCCAGTAACACATTGCATTAGTCAGAGTGCCAGTAAGGTTCTAAGTTGAAAAGGACCTTCCAATGCAGCCAACCCATCCTGTGTAGAATGGACATGAATATTTACTT
The DNA here is from genome assembly GCA_021234535.1 of Stichopus chloronotus. Classification (NCBI taxonomy): domain Eukaryota; kingdom Metazoa; phylum Echinodermata; class Holothuroidea; order Aspidochirotida; family Stichopodidae; genus Stichopus; species Stichopus chloronotus. The sequence continues at coordinate 6,783,309 of CM037836.1, forward strand.
TATCATTTGCAGTACTGAAAATGTTTAAAACCAAAGGTGACAGGGAAGACGTGGGCCCTGTACAGTGCAAACCCTGTCATTCCATTTCAGACAAAAGAAGCGTGATGTATGGTTGAACGGTACAGGTAGAATCAACATTTCCTTGTTGAATATTGCCACATTACAGGATTTGAGTCAGGTGGCCGGTTCACTCGGTCATTCTAAGAATTTATAATCCCTCGAATGATTCCAAATGACTTAGTCAATATTCCTGATTGTATTTGATGTTGTTTGTAAACAATACATGTCATTTAAGTCACCCTGAACAAGCCATATATTTGCAATTTGGGGTAAGTTGCAAAAGAAAGCATTTCCACATAAGCAAAAGTGACTGGCAACAAAAAAGGTTTTGTAATGCTCAATTTCACAAGCTTTAAGCATTTACAGCCTCTTTAAGCAACATTCATCTTAAACTTTCCTTGCACTTAATGATAAGTGATATGGCTTAATTATTAGTGTCTACATAATGAACTTTTGTCCGTTTACGATTTCCTACCCCATTCTCTCCGTCCATTCCTGGGATGTATGTTTTATAAGAAAGTGCCACTTATTTCTTTCAGTTATAAAATTATTTTGAAAGAGATTGATAGAAACCTCTGTATTATTTTGGTTAACAATCACTTAATTCAACAGTACACAGTTTGGCTACGCTGTGCTTAATGATGTCAGTGGGCAGTGAGTCTCAAAACCAGTTAAAAAACAGAAAATCACACAGCCACAAAGCCAAGCAAGATTATCTGCTAGGAATTCATGTAACCTGAGAATGATTGTATTCAATCAGCTTAAAAGCTTAAGTATACCACACACAATTAGAAACAACAAGGACATCTCAACATTGACAGCGTTGCACAAGGCACTGTCACTGTGTCCATGGCTAACTAGACCAAGGCTTGCCGTCTTGTAAGTTGTAGCACGATGAGTCCTTCATTTACAAGTTTTATCACCGTCTATGCAATTCGGTAGCCCATACTGAAGGGTGCATGGCCAATGAAGACGCAGGATGAAAGTCAGAAATGTGGGCCAGCTTAGTATTTACCGATACAGCACGGTCGATGAAGCCTTGTCAATTTGAATATGTGATTTGATGATAGTTTCATAAAATGTCTAGAAATTCATGCATATCACCACAAACACAAACAGCAATCCTGGACCAGCGGTGCATTGCAGTAGGGCCTACGGGGTTTCAGCTGCTTCTTTAGCATGCAGCACTCATATTGCCCTATATTGGCAGTTACATTTCTTTTGTCTGATAATGAGTAAAAACTATTACTGAATGGTTTCATGAAAAGTTTTGAGAGGATAAACCCTGTAATGATTGCTCCAGTTTTCAGTCTTTGCCACCATCAATCAAACATCTAGACAAGTATCACTGAAACTTTCCTCAGCTTCCACACAGATATAATATCCCTCCCCACAAGCCCCTACCCTCTCCCCTCCCCAAACAACCACTTCCATAGAGTCTCGACTTCTCTGGTTGTACTGGCAACTACAATACAAAGGTTAACACAGCATGTTCATCAATGCTAATTCATCAAACAAAATATCATTCAATATTTCATTTACTTACTCTATGAAATGGGAAACTTTATTAACGAGTACGGTTCTTTGCTCTTTGTCGTGTTTCTTTCCGACCGCTTAAAAACCCAACGAGCTGATGAATAAGAATTTTGGGGCATCAAATCACACACAATGATTGTTCGTCTTTAATGACCACGATAGGCTTTTTGTTATTCTTTTGTGGTTGTTTTTGTAACCACAAATGACTTCACTCAACAACTTGTAATATTCGAAGAGGAAATTCCCTGACCAGGGGAAATTTCAAGTAGTCAGAGGTGCATTCTGAACAATTTGTCAGCCATTTGGGATCTGTGCTTCCCAACCAACAACAGTAACTTTACCTGGATTACCAGCTATGAGCATATTTCGGTAAAATGTTTTGTCATATGAGCAAAGCGTATGCTTGCTATATGAGCAAAGAGTAGTTGCTATTGTACTGTGTTGAAGAAACTTTGGTGTTAGGTGTAACAGTGCATGTCTACATCTTGGTGGATGGCAGGCTAAATACATTAATCTGAAGGGAAAGTGCACATTGGTAGGGTTGGAGATGGAGTAGAAATAGGCAGCATTAAGAAACTTATACAACTGTCCCTGGATTTGACACTTTATTTGAGGAGGGTTATTATGAATTAAATCCTTTTGGTTGTAGATGTAATCAATCAAATTTTGTCATCTTTGTTTGATGTTGGGCAGCATGATGGCCAAGTCAATACAACACTAGGATACCACACAGGGCTGTCAGGTGAATAAGGATATCTTGAGTAAACCTGACGAAAGTTGAGATTAAGAATGTCTGACGACATCGGAATAGGACAAACACATACACACTCATTCTTGTTTCTGATTCCAAACGCCCATTTCTATTTTGATGAAATCTTGGCTTCCTTTGCTTTATGTAAGATGACTAGGTCTGCTTGGTTGTGCTTACACAGTTGCACTTTCCCAAGACACATTGTTTTACTTATACCTGTGGAACTAATGCATTAGGCTTTGAATTTAAAAGCATTCATATATTTTAAGGGTGACCGTTAAGTTCCACCGCTGAAATTGCATTCACAACGTCATTTTTAGATTTCTGATGCCTGCAACACTACACTTTCTTTCATGTCTTGTTATACTAACAGCTTGTTACACTTCATCCAAAAAAGAAAACTATGGTTAAAATATGATTAAATCCTGTAGTTTTAATTACCCTTCTTAAAGGGAGCTCATTCCCATTTTAATCCATTAATGCACATTGCGTAGACACTATGCACCAAAGGAAAACTTCCCATAATCCCACTGTTTGGACCATTCCATTTTCAGGCCTATTCTCACTCATCTTCGACTTGTCCACTTTATTCTTTGAAGGACACTAACTCTGCGTCTGGCGTCAATATTGACGGGACACTGCTGTACACCAGTACTGGGGTGAGATAAACTTGCAGGAAATTGGTCAGGAAGTGTACAAGCATTAAAATAGGCACCTGAATGTGATACAATGTAAGGATCAAATGAAAGGAAAGATAAAACTATAGCTGCCTTCAAAATGAGAGATCACTTTATGTGTACAGAGAAAGGCTTTCAGCTTCAAACAGAAAGAGGATGAGTGTGAAAAAGGTTTTAGAGGACATTCAATCTGGAATCAATTTGGATTGTCTCAGCCATGGTTACGTCATAAATCAAATAACGTTGGTCTAGCTGACTTTCTACGCAGCATGGCCCTATATCATCCTATTCTTGACCAGGTTGACTTGAATCTTGAAATTCTTCTTCATGATGTAGCTCCTTACCTTCCTTGTCTCTCAGTTGAATATTTGCCCCCAGTGCCAACATGATCTCTAAACTTTGCAACTGACCAAACTCTGCAGCAACATGAAGTCTGGAAAGAGAAACAATATGAAAATAATCCATATCTGATTTGACAAACAGTTTACAGAACATATATAAAGTATGACAAATTCTGTTCCAACTTTTGCTGTCCACTACTGTATGTTTAAAATTTCTGATAAATCTAGAAGTGTTGGTTCTTAACTTGAATTCTTCATTTGCTTCACTTTAACTGTGGATAAAACAACAGCTGGCTCAGTACAATGACAAATAATCCAGCAACCCTGTATCTGTATTTCTTCCACGACATTTATCCCAGAGCAAACATGGCGTTGGCATATTTATAGTTTGTCTCTACCAAATGGAAATGACAAAGCCATTCCCTTCAGCTCACATCATTCACACATTGCTGCATAAGTGACATGAACAGACACTCCTTTAAAGTAGACTAAATTCAAGGTAATGCATGATGCTATCATACTTCAAACTCTTGCACTGGATTATGGTTCTCCAAAAAAATCCTTAAGAGATAGAATACTGTGCAATGGAGAGTGATCATAAGATACATCACCCTATTAACTGAAAGTGAGATGAGGAACATTTACTGATCCTCAAGAAAGCTCCTGGAGAACTATGGACGAATTCCTCAAGCTCATTCACTGTATCTAAAAAATCAGAGCAGCCAGGACGTTTAAGTTTGACGACAGGAGACTGATACCTACAGGACAGCTACAGACCTGATTCTACTTTAATACTCTAGAGTCTTTTTTTATGAATGCCAGATTCTTTCATCAGAGCTTGGTTCAACTCTGTAATAATATGTCCATAAGACCACAACTCACTGGTGTGATGCACGAGTGACTACACTTTACCCATTGCTACTACTACTGCATTCATTTGATCCAGTTTAAAATGCACCCAAAATCAATTTTAGCACTGTGCCCTCTGAGTCTAGGTTTGCCCTTGTAGGATTGAGCAAGGAGAAAGAATGCTTTAATACCGGATTTTAACAAATACCAGATTCTTTTGACGTAGCTTGATTCACCTCCAGGAAACTGTATTGACAGATTGAATAAACTAGCAACTGTCCTTGTGATAACAATGTCAACTCACTGTAAAACAAACAAGCGATTTATTGAAAACTAAATAAACCTACACAAAATATCCAGCACAAAATTCAATTCATTTTTGAGGAACCCATTTAAAACCATTAGCTTTTGATAGCCCTGTGATACTAACGCTGTTTGTCCCTCTTTGTTGGCCTTCGAGGGTGAGGTCCCCTTCTTGGTAAGGGCATGCTGCAGCTTCTCGGTGTCCCCATCCCTGACAGCCTGCAGTACTTTGTCATCGTACTTGGTCCACTCAAGCTGGGAATGAGGAGAAAGCAAGAAAACTATTTAAAACAGCCAGTAGGACAGAGGAATAGTTCAACGGCCAGTCACCCACGAACTCACGACACTAGCAATAGTGAAACTAGCACTAGGAAACTTCTACAGCTAATAACTTTAAACACTTCCACTTTTAAGATGTGCTGTAGAAATGTTCACAGCTTTGGGTCACCTGGCTGTTGAAAGATAAACGTTCAGAGATAATTAACAACATCCCTACCTCCTACCTCCTACCATGCAACCTGACAGAGCTGTGACAGTGTTAAATGACTAGATTCAATTGTAACATCAGGTGGTATTGTCATGATTCACAACATCAAATTAACTAATATGTTGCGATACAGTTGGTAAAAGGTCATGAAAAAGATGTATGTTACCTACTTTTCCTACTTAAGATTTATCCCTGCGTACTGTAAACGTCTAAAACGTTTTTCAGCTAATTCTTTCAATGCCTCAAGACAATAAATCACCATACATACAATGTAGGCTATTAAATATTAGCATGCACTTACCATATATTCTCCATGACAAGGTAAATTTGAAAGACGTATACACAGAGATATTGAGTAGCACAAAATTTAATGCAAAGTGATAATATTTATTACTGAATTATATGATGGAATAAAGTATGCACTTAATACTAAGTGAATGGAAAATATCTCACCACTACAGCAAAGTCTACCTGAGCTAGTCTAAGAAATTTGTTTGACTGTTTTAAATCTTGCAAATCCTTTGCTACACATTCTTCAATTTAATACTGTTAACAGACAAGACTGAGTACTATGTGTTCCAGTCTCTGTCAAGCTATGTTCGGTTTTGAACTAAATATCAACAGGTTTTGTGTTTGCATTTTATCACAATGCACAGTAATCAAGCCTGACTGTGGTGCCAGTTACAGCATCAGCAGCAAGTGTTGCTTACTACAAAAGTGTAATGCTGATGCAAATTTTTGACCTAAAGAGTTTGGGTTACTCCTTTGATCATGTGTTAGTACCTGTGTCACTTCAAGCAATACCCCACCTAATAACAAGCAACATCCTGTGCAACAGTCAATTTATCACAAGTCCATGATTGAAGCCAACAATTCAGTCACTATGGAAATACTATACTACTGTTGTATAGCAGATGACACTGCACTACACTATCCCAAATGATTCATCTTAGGAGTACATACAAGCGTGTCACAGTACTAGCTGGTTGCCCTTCACCTTAAAGAAATGTAATCTTAGCTTACATGTGTACCTGATCTACACGTTATTAATTTGTTAAGTCTTGTTGGGTTCAACTGTAACAATTACCTAGTTCTCTTTCACTATTCATTGCTGTTGTTTGTCATACATTGGTGACAATCAAAGTTAACACAGACCCAGTTACACTGGCCGACATCGATACACTCACAACAAACCTCACAAACAGGACATTTATTGTCACTTAACTCTCTTGACAGGGAAGCATTAATCACAGCTGTAGCAACACAGAAACAACTTCTGGACAATAGCGTGTCTCTTATACTGATCGATCTGCTTTATCAATAACAACAGCGTGAAACCAAGTTTGTCAAAAAGACAAACGTACAGGTATGTAGCTCTGTGATTAAATTCTTGACTTCAATACAGGTGGTAATACACAGAGCTACTTCATAGGAAAAAAAAAATCTTGATCACTTTCTAGCAAAATTTTATTCTGTAAAATGTAATAGCGTTTGCACATTTCTGATGTTACAGACGATACACGATATCTCCTACAGCGGATGCTGAACTGACTGATGTGTGCTAATTACCATCTGGCTGTAATTACTATGGTAGGATTAGAGAGTCAGGGTCACAACAATCAAATGACAATTAAAGTTAATTCAGGAACTTGCATGATGCAACAGAGCCTCTTAATTATTTAACACTGGTGAACATGCATGATAAGTGTTCAGAACTACACTCAAAGATACATCTAGATGCAACTAAGGATGGTATTCACAGTTTTTGCTATTACAGGATAGTATAATGACCCACCTTAACAAGAAATATAGTCTATATAGCATCAAAGTTTATCTTTGCCAACTATTCTTGATGTGCTGTATTAACATATTTTACAGGAACGTCAAAAATGACCTTGAATCTCACGTGCAAGTCATTTTTCAATCTCCTGAGTTTTTGTCCCCTATTATTTTCTTGGGTGATGAAATTGTTCCACAGACTGTACTGTACAGTGCATAGATCTCCCCACACCGTGAATGCCTAGTACACTTTAATAATAATACATTTGAAAACTATTACTCATGGTATTTGTCATGACCCATTCCAAGTTTTGTCCATGGTCTGAAAGTCAGTTCAGTTTGGAGATACCCACTGCATTTCTAAGGATCATGGGTAAAATTGTATTCATGATAATATACTGCACAGTACATCCAGTAACTGTCGTCACTGACTTACTTATGATTTTAAATCTAGAATTGTTCACTGAACGGAAAGGTTTACTAGCACTATGCTATAGAATGCAGGCCTACGTTTTATTAGCATATCATATTTCTCATTCAGTTTCTGTGAAAAAACGCCCACTCAAACACTATAGTTTTGCCATCAGGGGCAAAGCCTGGTCAAAGTCATCTCAGTCCAACAGAGGATGTGGTGCACATACTGTAGAGTAGTCCTTACTATACATTGCTAGAATATATACCATATGATACTCATTAACATACAAGACCATATTTTGCCACGTCAGTGCATAGCATTCTTCCTTATGCTTTCCTTCTCATCTTGTTTTGTAAAGCGCCATGAGCACTTTGAAGGATTTGGTATAAGTCATATGTTATGATATACCATACAGTATATAGAATACTTTCCATGCGGGTCTTGTTCACTGTTGACATTACCTCTCAGTGTAACACAGTTTCATCCTCACATGTGTAATCCATCATACAATTCTAAAAGCAATTAACCAATCAGTTTTGTCAGCAGTAATATTTGCTCACGTGGCTTCAATTAAAACAGACCCGAGCAGGTGTCAAATCATAAAACTTTGTTGTTTTTTTTTTCTTTCCAGACACAAAACTTTTATTCACAACTTTTGATGCACAGTTGTGCCTGTCTAGTATTGGACAGGAAAGTGTTTATGTACTAGTCTATATTCACCAACACATGTAAGTGCGAATAGAACGCAATTACAGTACTGGCAGTCTGGCATGAACAAAATGCTACAGGAGCAAGGATTACGCTTAGGGTTAGGCATCGGGTTAAAGCAAATACCAGATTTTTTTATCTATTGTTCTTGTGAATAGATTCAACTATTTGCCAAAACTGAATTAATGGTTTGTTCCAGGTTTAATATCCATTTCAACACTAATCTATTGTGAGCATTTGTACCAGTTCACAATGCTTGAAACTGGGATGTGATGTGCAACATCTACCAAGGGAGTAACAAACCATACTGTATGTTGGGAGGGGGGAGGGTTGTAGTTCATTTCATACAGTAGCCCGGTCTTCATACAATTTCAACAGAGCGTCAGCCACACTGAATACAGTCTATCACTACCATTAAATATGAGAAAAGTTTGCTTTGAGGAAAGGGAAAGAGGGGGAGAAGGGGATGGGTAAGGATAGTTTGACATGAGCCTAAGAGATTGGTTTGTTTTTGACATTCTCAAGTGCTATTGTTTGATTATGTCAGGTGCTCAAGTGAACAAATTAAATTACAGAACAGATGATGTTCAAATTCTGACTAATTTTAAGGAAATTGATGGCTTTTTTAGAATATTGAAGGGGAATGATGACATTTTACTTGGAGAGCCTCTGTCAGGGATGTACAGTAGTATCAATACTAGACATTTCTCTGCCATTTCAAGCAAAAAGCCCACATAGCCACAACATGGAAATGTTGTAGCTCTCACATGACAGGTAGGAAACAATAAACTAGAAAAATAGGGAAGCAAGTAAGTATTTATAAACTAGAAAATGTGGAAGCAATGGATTGAAAAGCTAGTGTTCCATACATATCTGTCATTTCTATCCGTCCATCCATTAGCTGGCTAGTGACTAGCCCATGAACACTACACCTGTGTGCTCTGTGACATGGTGTGAGTGCTTTACATTCTACTTGGAGTGGAGTGTAAGGAGCGTAGACCATTTAACAGAATTCACAGCCCGTTCAAGTGCTAAGCCTGGCCTTCTTTCTCTCAGCCTATGAAGGCATACTACGATTTACATGACTCGCCCAGCGGAAACCACAACGTCATGGGCACTTGAAACGACACTAAACGAAAGGAACTAAACAAAACGTCCCACTCACAAACGACAGCTGAGCACAATACCACGATCAGCAGGCACCTACAATGTTTTGCAGTGTTGCACTCTACCTGACCGTATCAAGGAGTTCATACAGGCAACGATTATGTGTTCGATTACACAAGTGTATGTAAATTTTCAGCATTCTGTCATCCACGTTAAAGCGCATGCATCCTAAACTAGAATACCGATATTGATGTCTTATTTATCCTTTGTAATAAGTGAACAAATCACATTATTGTGAACAAACACATTATTGTGAACAAAAATCACATTATTGTGAACAAATCACATTTATTGCTAATCGCAAGGAATCTCTGTATGGTCACACAAAATTTCAGGATCTCTAATCTTGTGCACGATGATTGACCTACAATATCCAGACGTTTCCAGAAAGAAATACCTACGAGTTCACATTGCTTGGTGAATGACTAGTCATTTCGACTATGTCTGCTTCATTATGATCTACAAGTGTTCTATGAAAACAACATGTGTGGTGATGATCTACTTTTCTAGATAAATTGGGACAAAAGAATATGATATGTGCTCCTCAGATAACAACAGGTTCATGGATTGATATCACTTCCATACACATAATGATATAATACTCAAAGACATCTCCAGTTTAGTGTGAAAATCGATGCAAAAGAACGTTGTGCATGGCATTTTAAATGTGTGCTACCCACATACTATAGGAACTAATGGATTAATGGAAATTACATTGATTAAAATCATTACTATGTACAGTAGGTGCAACACACAGAGGGCAAGCTGAAAGTGACAGCTGCAATTGTTATGATTTGCAAAAGCAAGCGGACGGACATGAATCAACATGGTTTGTAACTCAACAGTTCACAGTGATATGCTAACTGATTATCTTTGAGTGTGAACAATTATCCAAACTAGAACAGTTTATTCACTGCCATTCATACAACTAACAAACAGTTATGAAAGGCACCACTCACAATTGGCTTGGTTCAACACAACTCAGGGTGGTATAGGGGAATTGCATAGGAACTACGTAGGGTTAACCCTATGAGTACCGTTAAGTATACATACAATACACTTGATCAAAGAAACACTCCCCCCCATGTTACTACTGGCCTCTTTAGCACATCTGCCTCAACAGATATCAGTAGTGCTAGGATTCTGTGTATCTGCCTTTTCATCTGCCTACTCATCTACTACAGAGCGACAGAAAGCTTATCCGGATAGAGACTAGCCCTGGAATCTACCAACACACATGCACATGTGCAGTACAGTAGTTCCTACAGTAGTCTTCAAAATGAAAATATCTACTGATGCATGGAAGTCTAGGACATCCTGGTCCAGTGAATGAACTAATTGCTATCAGTAAACCAAGGTTTCCTCTTTATACACTAGAGGATGATAACAAGAGAGATAAAATAACAGAGTAGCAATGCTACAGTCGCTCAACCCATTTTGTGGGTGTACGTAGTTACAACAGTAAGTGAGGGTTTGCCATGAATCTGATGTTGACATGGAAGGAACACTATGCTGCGATGATTGCATGTGTTACTTTTGTGTTCTCACTAGAGAGTTAACATTGAAAACAGTAGTTGGAAAAAGCGTTGCCACAATGCTGTATCTCTTGATAGATAAAAGATGGAAACTGTTGATTGTGAGCACGTGAGTGAGTGTAAGCATTAAGTGAAAGTAGCTTATTTTAGGGGTCAAAGGTTACTTGATGTCACCAGATGTTAAACTTTTGTGAACACAGCATTGCAATGATTTAGGAAACAACTACTCTGAGAACTTCAAGAATGCTACTGTATAGTTGTTTTTTTTTTTCATTTGACAATTCTGTGACATATTGCACAAAAGAATCTAATACCTGCATTCCCATAAAGTTTTTACTTGCGCTAATTTGATAGTTATTTATGCCAAGTGGTTTTTGATTTGCTAAACTTATATAAAATCCCTTCCATGCAAAGACATGAGCTAACTAGTAAAGGACCCTTGAACTCAGTGGAGAAGAAAATAAGGCAAAAACAAATGTAGTGTAACAATGCTGCTGTAGTTCACACAACTGAACTTAGTAGCAGTAGTATTTGTTTGTGGCATCAGAAAATTAAATCTCTTGGAAGGCGACAAAATTAAAATTACATGCAAACAGTATTTAGTTGATGCACTATCAGGCCAATTACATTACCACACGCCAGTGTAGTATTCAGAAAATATATTAATTTGGACATGTGATCTTGGAAGAAGGCATTAGGCGTACCAGCCATGGTCTGCAGAGAAGGTTAACTCTCCCTTAGGCTAAGTGATATGACTTAGTTTGTCCATGAACTTTAACCTCCATGGTATGTACCCAACTTTGCAATGAAAGCGCAGACAGAACATGTGAAACAGACGGGTGGAGGAGGAGGAACCTGTGAATTTGGCTAGATGTGGATGCCTAAAATCTGAAAAGATGGAGCGACAGCAACAACTATAAGTTTAGGAGTGATGTGAATCCATTCATCCCCCTGCGTAGACAAGCCCAGATCAAACTGGATTGAGAAAATAGGGAAATAGCGAGACTTATTAAAAGGGGAACAAAACATTCGGTATGTCTATCAAACAAGACGCAGAGGTAATTGACAAACATCTCCCCCCAAAATTCATTAAAAAAACATTGCTTTCTGCTTAAGTTATACTTTTTGAAGTTCAGAGAAGGGTGCTCACCCGGTGCTGCCATTTTTGCTCCGGTTGAATTTCAACAGACCTTCAATTAAATTTTGATGTCATGACCCCCTGGTAGTAGAAATTGAATTTCTTTCTTTGTTTTCACTGTACACCATAATGTGGTACCTTCCACTGTGGTAATACCTCACACACTTAGAGTGTGTGAGCTAAGGAAAAAAATTCTTCCTGTGGGCCTACAGCAAGTTCCTACAAATCCCCAAAGGATCTATTATCCAAGAAAAGTCTGCTTGGAAGTTGGAGTGTGTCATTGTCACCACAAACATACTTGCTATGTGATTTTGGTTCTCTTATTGGAGAGACTGCCCTGAGAACCATTAATAAACACACTCCCTCCAGATGATCACATCAGACACAGGCATGGTACACTGTTAATGCTGAGCAGATCAAAGTGAGATCTCTGAATGGAAGAGCACAACTCTAAAATGACAGAAAATTATCAATATTTCTAAACTCTCCCAACCAATCCTCTGCAAAATCTTCTAAAAGATCTGTTGCCATGCTTGCATGAATTCTCCACCTCAGTTTTTAGACAAATCTGATGAACTCTGAAAGCAAGGAAACCTTTTGAAGAGAGAGACAGACATTTTTGCTCCATACTTCCACATAAGCTCTACCCACACTTTGTGGGTTGAACTAATAACTGGGCTTGAATGAAGTGGGTGATTTGTAAACAGTGGGTAATTGAAGACAGAGTTTGAAGGAAACACAATGCTCACCATTGTCTCAACTAAAAGCATAAAGGTTTATGCAAACTCCAGCAAAATTTAACTAGCTAGGTGATTTGCAATATAAAAAGCAAAACTATTATAACCGTTTAATGTTTATAATAAAGAATGAATGCATATCATCATAACTAGAGAGTCATTTCATTGTTCTAGTTTTGTTTCCAATCAAGCTCTCATGTCTGTTTGTTGAGGGTACCTCCAACAGAAACTAAAACTTGTTGAATTCTATCCTGATTTAATATTCATCAGAAACTAAAACATTTATGCCTCTCTATATCTCTCTTGTCTGTAATCTGCAAGTATGTATGAAACAGTACTTTATCTACTTTATCTACTGTAGGTAGCATGAATGCGGTTAATCAGCTGTACATGCAGCAACACCATCTCTGTAATAGCTCCACGACAACAAACGCAACTGAAATGTTACATACTGTTACACACTGTAACAAACACCGATCAATATATGATAGCCAGAAAGAACTCAAGGTAAGTTGCGTCATGGAAAAAAGTTTTGCTACAGAAACTGGACATATTGCCATGCAAATGGGAACGTGTACCGTACCAGATGTTAAATTAACTAGGAATTAGGGCCATTAAAAAGCATGGACATGTCATACAAAGAAAATAGCTACAGGTAACTATTGTTTAACGATTTTGGCTCATAAATAAATATCTACAACAGTTTTATCTATATTTCCCTTTAAGTAAGATTTTTAGACAGAACACTTCCTAAAAGTTGAAAGGCTTTTAAACTGTTTGATACAAAAAGTGAAAGCTAAAATACTTCCCTTACATTTCTCTGAAGGGTTTTCACAAACTTGCATTTACAGATCATACCCAGGTGTGAATTCCTATGTAAGCGACCTCATTTGTATGCAAGGGTTGTAAACTTATGATGCACTACTGACCATATGCACCTTTATGACTGCTACAAATGTGGGACTTGAAGGAAGGGGTTGCTTTACAGTAAATTCAGTGCTTCAAAATTCAGTGGTCGTACCACAGACAAAGACTTCTGCTGAATCCTGGAGTAGCTCTGACAAGCAGCTACAATCATGCACTTCACATTTTTAGTTGAAAAAAAAAAAAATCTTTGCACTAGGCATTCATTGCTGTATTCACTGACACTCCATTTGACCACATTCACATCAAAGTTACAATCTAGAGGAAAAACAAACAAACAATTTTATAGCAACATCCACATAGACAGTGTGGAACTCAGTAACTGTACTATAGCAGTTTTATTTAAGTAATGTTAACTAGACTTTGACATCCTGTTGACTTCAAAATAACCTCTGGAATCCATGAAAACAATAGAACCACATATTTAATTATCAAGGGCTATCAATATTTATCTATTGTTCTGTCATATTGTCCTTCATTCCGCTTTATTGTCATTCACAGTACCCTTCAAGACCTGTGTAACCCACAGTTTAACCAACCACTTCTTTAAGATACCGTGTATAGGTACATATTTTACCTACCAGAGATGCTATATCACACAGTACCACACTCACCATCATATTGTTACATCCCTTTAACCTAGTTATCCGTTCACATATGTTACTGATTTTTGCTTCTAAACCGAAAGTCATTTAAGGACACAACACCCAAGCTAATCAGCAAAATATCTGAACTTTCATCTATTAAAGTGTGTACAGAGAGAAAACGAGAGAAAGCAGTAGATTTCTAACAAAACGACTTCCTTGTATAAGTTTAATGGTAAATAAACTGATGTAACACCTGCACATGTTACAAATGCATGCTGCAGTACTGCAGTGCTAAAATTGCTTACAGTGATGTCACATGACAAGGCATACAATGGACGTGCGCCAATTGGTCCCAAAGTTTAGCAGACCACAGCAAAGTAGTGGCAACATTCATCTGACATGGTTATGAATCATCCTTTAATATAAAATAAGACTACACTGCTGGCATTTCTGGTGTATGCAGATTCAACAACAGTACCGTTTATATGTAGGCCTACACAATATGTTAGCTTCACTACAGTACTTCAATAGAGAGACACACCTCGTCACTATTAGTGTACCGACTAGAACAATTCAACAAATGTTTGAATGCAATCAGGAATTGTCAACAAACTCTGTCGGGCTGTTTCAAGCGGACCGAAGCAAAACACTTAGGATAACAGTTAGGGCTGATAATTCTCAATAAAGATAAACTACGATTATGCAGATTAGCAGTAACTCTTGTTCTGGGTTTTATTCATGATGTGTTACGCAGCATGACACTTTTCAATGTTTCCATAATCAAAAATTTGATCACAGACCACCACCCCCCTCTCATGACTGGAAATTGAATTACTTAAAATACAATTGTTCTTTTTAATAGGGCAAGTAAAAAACGTAGGATTTGGATAACATACAGATTTTCAAGGAAAAAAATTAGAATTGCTATGGGAGGAAGGCCCAAAAAGTATGAGAAAGAAGTATAAGCAGGAGTCACTAGAAAGCCTGATATTTACCTCCTATTTTTTTTTTTTGTGTACTTTCAGTATGCAATGAATCACTTATCCAAACCACAGTGTCACGGATGCTACAGTATATCTCTCCTGTGCATGTTACTAAAATGATCAGATTGATGTCAAAGTCATATTAATTGCACAAATGAAAAACAGTCAGGCAATTCTTGACAGAGTTGTGGGCTAATGAACAGATAGACAGGGTGTGCTACTGTAGGTAGAAAAGTACACAGAGAAAGGCACAGTATGCTGAAAGTGGTACATAGACAGACATGGACAGATTTAAAGTAGACAGACAGTCAGGTAGACAGGGAGAGAGTGGGACGATATCAAAAACCATGATCATGTCCTGTGCATTAAAAAGTCAATAGTTAATTTAATGTGGTGAACAAATTTCAACAGGAGATCTAACAGTGGACAAGCTTTGTACCATAAAATATGAGACAACTGAACTAGGGCTACGAGAGTAATGTAAATTATAGATAACAAACAAACAGCCTGGTTTGTACTGCATATCCAGGTAGCTACAATCATCTACTGTACAAGACACTAGAATGTTTCCAAACTTGTGAAAATCACTTGCAGTCTGTTTGCGGCTGTCGAATTGCACATCAATTTGTGTAATTTTGATTTCCTCCTGTACAGTATGAGAGCTATCTTTCTTGTGGTGTGCTCAAATTTTTCACAATACAAATACTGCTCAGAAGTACATTTCTCAGGTCCTGTTTATTCACATCAATCTTTCAGTTCTGCTATTTGCCCATGATACATCATCACAATCAATAGCTTTGAACGATAACCGGGCATTTTAACTCCATGTGAAGGATCGCTGCTTCAGAACTACTGTACCTGACCTAACCATAACATTGCAATCATTGTACAGTACACATTAGGTACATACCAAATCTGCCAAGGTTCGTCAAGTGTAAAGGTTGACTCTTCATAAAGGAGAAGAAATAACAAGTCTAATAATTTATATACACAGGCATAATGATTGCAATCCCTGCTACCTGCTACATCCCTGTGTGGTGTCTCCATACGTTGACAACACATTCTTTGTCTGCCTCTGCTCTGGGGTTCTACCACTGAATGTGAACAACTTCGATACATTTACACAGTGAGTTGAAACATGAGACCTCACTATTGGCTAAGTTTCTGTGAGTACCGAGTGTCTCATCATCAAGGGCTAATTTAGTTAATGTTTCTAAAACAACTGCACTGTCACTGTATTTCACTACTGTGGATACAGTGTCCATACAGCATCAATATATCACTTTGTGCAATTTCAAATTTGCAAGATTATTCACAACGAGAAGGTACTTGTACTAGTCATCAGGGTTGTACGTAGCTGAGGTGAGTGAACTCTGCAGGTAAACACTGAAGACTTTTGACCAAGCAATATTCCATGTTCAAGCTAGTTAGAGGACATGAAACACATGCTCATGAATATTGTCTGTGGGATTTCAACATATATAAGGGCAAATAAAAAATTAACATTTCTTATCCTCTCTTTGCTACTGTGGGGCACTTTCTGACTTATGTTACCACTTGTAAATCATTTTTCACCACAAACCTGTTTTTAGAAGATTTCGATTCCGATTTAGAAGAAAATGCTACAAAGTGATGCAAGATGTATATACAAATACATTCACTCATCACCCTAAGCTAATTTTTTGGTAAGGGGTAAGCAAAAATTCTCATTTGGTTGCTCTTGGATTGACAACAAATATTGATTAAAAGTAGCCTATATGACACAGCAAACACACTAGGGGGCTAAGTGTTACATTGTGGTCCTTGCATGCCCACCATGATATGAGGCACTTAAAGACAAACACTCATCACCCCAGACAGTTTCAATTCTCCCAACCACCTACCTCTAGTCCCTCCCTAAGCCTGTCTTAAATTCCTCCACATGTGTAATCAAAACAATGGATCCCTGTGTACGCTGTGCTATATGAGCTGCTCTGCATCTTTCGAATTTGCTGTCAATCTAAGAGTTCTGTAACTTAGAACCAGTTGAGAATTTTGCTTTCCGGGAGGTAAAAATATAGCTTAGGGTGATGCAATGCAGCCTTTAAAGCAATGATTAAGTGTGCACAAAGATGAGTTTTACGTAGATTTCAATTCACATTTCAATCTACAGTACATTCTACATCACAGCTGAAGAACACAAATGATGACTCTATGCACAGGAGAAATAATGGTCATCTTTCCATAATTGACCTAAAATTCTAGTTTTGACTATAGCCTTAAACTTCAGAGTACAGTACACTACATGCAGTACTGAGGTATTCTATCTGCAGTGCTACAGTACAGTAGCATACAGTACCTGTGCCATACAGTAGCTACTGTAGCACTTACAACTATACTGTATGAAATGTTGTTTACCCTTCAGATTGAAAGAGAATGTTGAAGAGGAAATGCAATGCAACAATCAAAAGAGGTTAAAAGAAAAACATAAAACTACTGTATAACAGTATTGCAAAACGGATGACATTTCAAGCATACATGTAATTGCCTGAAAATCGCCTAAAAATAATTAGGACTACCGTAAATATGAACAAAATATACCCAAGTTAAATCAAATATTTCGCATAACAGTACAGTGCGACCTGTCCCTGACCATTACCAGGATGAAGCCACTGGCATCAAATGCATTAATTATTAACAACATGGCAAAAGGAAGAAGAAAAACCCATGACAAAGACACAAAACAGAAAACACTAGTTTCAGGAGTACTTGTACATACACTACTGTAGAATATACTTACAGTAACTGAAACATGAACTTCCTGTCAGAAACTTGATGACTGCAATATATATCAAAAGCAATTGAAACTTTCAGATAAAGCCCCAAACGTGTGGCCAACATCTACAGTGAGAAAGCTCATCAAGTATGTATCTTCAATACACAGTATTTAACTGCATTAATAGTAACTTAGTAAGTACCTTGTTTACCTGCGATCCACGAGGCCAGCCTCCGCAAAACATGATGGCCTAAGTGAAAAGCCTCAAACCTGTCATTATCATTTATGTGAGAATTTTGATGTCGTAAAAATACAACCTACGCTTCAACATTCACTTTTGAACTACTACTGTACTGCACATTACGAGCACCCGCGCTGCTGTACCGAAAGCTGTTACAATCAAGGAACTTGCAAAACAAAAACTAAAATGAGCAGCAGGGAAGAATCTTCACTAGCTACAGTTGAGTACTTAATGACTACTAAATCCACTAATGGCTGTAAACAAATTGTGATGAGGTTGCACTTGCCTCTGTTATGCTTTCATCATGTACTTCCATGCTTTCATCAAGCAATTCAGAAAGCATGTATTTAAAGGTAAAACACTCGTGACTGTAAAAAAATTGTGATGAGGTTGCACTTGCCTTTGTCATGCTTTCATCATAGAAGCACTACCTCGTACTTCCATGCTCTAATGAAGCAATTTTGAAAGCATGGATTTAAAAGTAATACACTAGTAACTGCAAACAAATTGTGATGAGGTTGCACTTGCCTATGTCAAGATTTCATCATAGAAGTACGACTGTACCTTATACTTCCATGCTTTCATCACACAATTTAGAAAGCATGGATTTAAGCGTAATACACTAGTGACTGCAAACAAGTTGTGATGAGGTTGCACTTGTCTGTGTCATGCGTTCATCATGGAAGTACTACCTCATTCTTCCATGCTTTCATCAAGTAACTTGGAAGCAAGCATTTAACAATAGAAATGACACTGAAAATGATGCATTTTGTGTTGACATTTTCAGTACTATGCTTGGCAGGCCCATAGCCAGAGATGCTGTTTTTATTCTCTCTGGGGGCATGCCATCAAAGTTACTGATCACTGCCCTGCAAGAAGAGTTTAATGTGCTGTCCACTTAAATTTTGAAAATTTTTGCTTTTGCAAAGCGGCTCAGAAGTAAAATGGGGCTATCAATTACCATTTCAAGTCTGAAATTTTTGGGGCAGTACAACCCATCTCCCTCCCATCAATAACTATGGTCTTAGTGCATACAGTAGTTGTACATTTAAGTATCAAACGTGCAAGAACAGGACACGAGGAGGCTAAACTTCAAACTGTATTATCTACAGTACACTAGTTGACACCTCAATGTAAAGGATCCACATAACAGCAGCAGCGCATGGCTGAACTAAGTAAACTTTCATTTCATACGATAGCACGGATACCTACGTAGATTGTGAACAGTGAAGTCACTGAGAACTTTGGAATTAATTTTAGCCAAAATCCAGTTAGGAGAACAAGTGATGCAGCCAGAAGTACAACTTCATATTGTTTTAAAATGTAACCGGTTGTTTAATATTCATTGTACACTTAGCACAAAAGTAATGATTGATGAAAAGTCACAGATAAGCAATTCGAGCTCTATTATTGAACTCTTATTTGTACAATCTTCCAAACCCTACAGTGATCGTAAGATTATAAGAAAGAGCAACTTCAGGTTCCATTTGAACATGCACACAACTAAATGTGTACATGATTCACATGACTGAATTAAGAACAGCAGGTTGCGATTATAGTGAACTACTGTACGTTGCAAAATCCAGTTTCGGCAAGAGCTGTTTGAAGAACCCTGATTGGATATCCTGTAAGGCTTTATGGGAGACAGATGGGGGGGGGGGGGCCAAGCTGTTGTCTCAGCTTATCCTTCTTCTAAGGGTCAGTTACATGATGAATGAAGCCATACTGTACATCTACAGTATACAGGATTGACAAGTTACGTATCATTGATACACTACAGAAGCATCTGTCAATACCGTTTACTGTCATGGTGCTTGCGTAGTTCCACAAGTACCAAAGGGGGGTTCCTTTAATTTGTCTTTTTACTGGTGAGTAAAGAAAGGATCAGCAGTCTTAAAGACATTTTGTTTCTAATGGAAGATTTAATTGAAACACACAAAATGAATCAATAGTCAACACAACTGACTTCTAATGTGATTGAGTTAAAGATCTACTTAAATTGAAAGCAGAGTCCTCCAGAACTTCAAAGGAAATCCAGAATCACTCTGAAGTTAGAAATGGTGTGATAAAAATATTGACACAGCTCCAGAAATCAATATTACATGAAGAACAGGGGAGGTAGGAACATCAACCAAACTTACACAGCCAAAGTAATCGTTGATTTGTACAATCAGTAAAGGTTTATTGATCCTCAGACAATGTCATTTAAAGCATTGCCTCTTAACAGGAGAAATGAACCTTGCCTACACCTCTCACATCAAGGGAAGAACTTCTTAAAAAATAGAAAAAAAAAAACAGTCTTTTACAGTGAGATTTATATTCAAGTTTAATGTTGTAAGTATAAGGCATTTATGATAAAACAACATCAGAGAATTTGCTGACAAAAGGAAAAGATCCTTCAATATGGAGAAGAAACACATCTTCTGCATTACATTTAACCACTGGGCATATAAACACGTTAGAGCAGACAATTTTTCACCACTACAGTAAGAGTACAAAAGCCCGTCAATAAAGTAAACAAGTCATGTTTTTAATGGGTAAATGCAATCAATATTGCAATCAATGACATTTCCTGAGGTCAGTGTACAGGAGTACCATCTTTACGGTACCTGAGTTGTACTTAGAAAATTAACTGAGAATAGTGAAAACCATCTGGTAAATCGTGAGGATAATGAAAGCAATGTTAGTGGACTTCATGTGACGTTAAACTACAGTATTGACAGTGCCACATATATACAGACGTACAGTACTGTAACACTACCCTCAAACATCTTGAAAAACACAAATAATCTATAGAAACTCTTCATATCATGAGTAAAATATTTCAAATACACCCTGGGCAAAACAAAACTTTCATCCATCATAAATATTGGACACTCTTTACCTTAAAGGCAGTCTCCTCATCACCCCAAGCAACAAGTAACATCGATCATACAAATACTATCGACAGTGCATACAAACCCTGTTTTACAAACAAAACGGTACACAAATGACAGCAGCAGATACAAGTGGAAACAACAGGCACAAACCAAATCATGAGACACAAACTAAACATAAGACACAAAACCACATCATTACACACAAACAAAACATTAAACACAACCAAATCATTTGACACAAACCAAAACAATAGACACCAGCAAATCATTACAAGCAAACGACGACATTAGACACAAACAGCAAAGAGACGCAGAATACAGTAGCTCATGTTACAAAGCACACACAGGGGGCCAATGTATTGCTTCACAAATGTGGCAAAGTTTTAGACAGGCTACAAGAAGTATTGAATGTGGTCAGGAGAATAGCAACAGAATGAGGTGATGGCTGATGAGTGGCTGCCTTTAATTTCCAAAGTTGTAAAAATGGGATTGAGCAGATGCGAAATGATGACTTTGTTGAAAAGAAACTCATATTTTAAAACAAAGAAGCCTGTTTTGAGTCAACTTTCAGGTAACTTTGGAATGAAAGAAACCTTGCAATTGGTTTAGCAGGAAAGGATAATGGTGGGCTAATTGATTGAAAATTGATATATTTTGCTTTCAGTAGTAACAAATTCCAGAATGCTATGAAATGTGAGTAAGAAAAAATTACGCAGTACTGTATGTATTACATGTATGACAGTGAAAATAATAAAACCAGTGAATGAGGTGTATGCAATGAACTTGTCAAGAGCAAATCCCAATGACTCAGTCTGACTGAGAAAAGTTCCCTGAATCAGACACAATGCATTAACAAAAATAACAGACCACACATCAAACCATTTACACAATTTTGAAAGCAACTTAGACCAGAAGGAAAACTGTTTGTCTCTACTAGTTTTTGTCACTGTGATTAATAACTGAGCTGCTCCCTGGTTTAATTTATACACACAGGCTTTCGGTGACACCGACAGAGGTGGTTGAAAAAGATTTAGTTTATCCCTGGAGAGTCTTCCACAAGCTGGGGAAGCCAAATTGGATTTCCTGAGCATGGAAGTACTCTCTGATTAACCAGACAAGGGGTTACCTTGCTCTCTAATTAGTTGCAGGTGACAAGGGTAGAAAGTTGATGACTTCAGTGTCAGTCAATGTGTATTATAAAAGCATATGGATGGGAAGAAATAGTCTCATATGTCTGAAACTTGAATAGACAGAAAGTTCTGATTATGTTTGTTATGACTGAATGTAAATGGCAATTCATACTAATTGTTACAGTACTTCTACAAATTCATGGATGGAAAATAATGCATGCAATACTGCAGCTCACTATTTCATACAATATACTCACAAGACAATTTTTTTTTTATTGTGCATATTGAAAACTTATAGTCATCAAAGACTTTTTGCAAAGTGGCAATAAATGTGCCAAATGTAAAATGATCTTGATTTAAATCTCAAAAAGTATCATCAAAAAAGAAGAGAAAACTGAGTGTTAAATGTGACCGACCACTGAAACCTATTGCTCAAACTGTGGTCAGAAATTTGACAATCTGTAAATTACAATAAATTTGATGGACCAGCAGGCTCTCTTCCATTCATCTAACAAATGAACCAATCATTAAGTCATCGTAAAATGGATTGAACTCTCTGATAAAAGTTGCAAAACTTTTCTCTTTTACCGTGACAACCACACATCACTACCACGTTCTCTTTCAAAGTTATGGATTTTTGTTACAATTTCCCACTCTAGACGTTGCATGATGGGAAATATGTGATGTCATATCAGAACTACAAACTAGATAATTCTTTGCCTTTATTGACACTTTAATCTCAACTGGCTTAAAAAAGAAACAGCGTGATAATTGAAGAGTTGTGGCCTTTGATTTCAAATTTTCAAGTCAATCTGCAATACACCCAATCAAATTTTTTTAAGTACAGCAGCTGCCAAATTTCAAGTTCAAATATCTGCAATTTCAAAAAACAACAAAGACATGTTGCGGTAAATTTGTTAGCATTACATAACAATTGGTAAACTAGAGAAAACTTCAAATTTTCCTTCAACAACACAGCGTCTTTTCAAATATCAATAGACATCTTGAATTATGTAAAAGATATTGGTGGAGCTTGAAGTGGCAGTTCAGTGAAAAAAAAAGAGTTCTTTCATTCACAAACTTCTTAATTTGTCACTGAAATACTTGTATACCTTTTGTGGACTGCTGAGGGCATATATGTCTACAGTAATTTAAAAAAATGTAGACACATCCAAGCTCATTCATTTAACTTCTGCAGTTAAAATGGCTGCATGTGCACAGAAAAACCAGAAGGATAAGATTATGTTTGATGGTAAGTTTTTCTTTATTTGTAAATGTATGCAAAAGGTTACAAGTCCATGAAGAGAATATATCATTCAATGAATGAAAATGACATTAACCACTATTTAAAAGCAATGGAAAAGGCATAAAAACAGTGAAAAAAGAGAACTCACAATTGAAATTTAGCAGTTCTTCTTATAAACAACTACATAATGAATATGAAACAATATTGGTCTCACTGGTGTATCAAAAGCATACCACTCAAGTCATCAAACGATTTTACTTCTTGGATATGCACATAATCACTTTAAGGCAGTGAAGACCATGGAAATTGAGAGGATTACTCCTTCTCCCTGAGCACACCCTCAGGACTCTAAAATGAGTCCTCAAAATTGCCCAGAAATATCAAAGATTTCTCACCTTCTTGTCTTTACTCCTGCGAAGTCGTTTGAACATGGTGGTCTCAGGATGCCATAACGTAGAATGCACACGGCAGCTTACCTGGCATGGAATCAAAAACAGAAGCTGTGAAAGTTAATAAGTAATCTCCTCATGAAACAGGAGCAATTATACATTTCATTTGAATGTTTATTCATAAGAATAGAACGGAGAGTCTCTGATTCATTGTTATCTTTTTTTTTTTCTTTCGTTTGAGTCGCTGTATCTGTCATGAATAATGACCAAAGAAGAAAAGTCTGCAAAGCATGATTCAGAACATCTCCAATTTCAAAATGTCTTTGAGGACAGTGACAATTCCTTTAAAGGTCCTGTGACATGAAAATGACATTTTGGTCTATTGGGAGAATTAATTATTGAAAATGTTACAAATAGCGACAAATTCCATAAAAATCCATCAAAACTTGTCATTTTACAAACAAATTTATGTCTCACAGTTGCATTATGAATAAACACTGTCTAAGTATGGGAATTTGTGATGGCAAGAGATATACTCCTATGTCTTTTGTTAACCCTTTGTTAACTTAAAGGGGAAATCAGGGTTTGACTAAGAAAATTCACCTTTAGTTGATTTTTCTTTCTAAACTGATTGTTCACCCAAATATAGAGATGTTGGGGAGGTGTTTGAAGGTAGAAAAAACGTCAATCATTGCATTAATTACTGTAGAATGAGAACTCTTAATATTTGTCGGGTACAAAAAATAAACCTTCACATACAAGACAAGATAGCCTCCTCTATACTATGACCAATCACAGTGTAAGACTGAGATGACGTTATTTGAATAAACATAACCGAATGTTTACGGTTCCCATGCTGCTCGCGCATTGTGCAATGCTAAGTAAACAAGAGTTTAATGATAGTTGATGATACATACAGCACACGCAGGCTACGTATGAAACTGTTCAGCCACACCTCCTCATACCTAGAAAAGGCGACAGTATTGAATATTCATATTTGATGCCATGAATATGGATGTTACAGACTTTCAGAGTTCTTCACCGAGATAATCTTCATCATATTTGTTAGTTGTAACTCATTGTACGATATCGGTGGGGAACTGTTGTGGAATAAATTGTGAAAATAAACCCTGATTTTCCCTTTAACCTTTACTTCAAGGACATTTGAGGATTGTTTTTACGCCTAGAGGGATTTTTGTTTTTTGACGCATATAATTTCTTCTTTAAAAATATTGATGTCACTTATCAATGTGAAACTCAGTAATTAAGTACTTCAGAGGCAATACACACGGGCTTAACAAAAGAAATACTGACACTGCACAACACTTCACCTCATCTGTTTTGCAATTTTATCACACTTTGAAAAGTCATATCTCGAATACTGTAATAGATATAAACAAAAGTCCAACAGATTATCACTCAGAACTTTACTCTGCAACTTCTGAATGAAGCGAGCTCTTTTCTAGATCACATGTCACATGACCTTTAAGAGACAATTTAAACTTATGAGAGAGAAATGCACGGAAGGATCCTTCAGTACAGAAAGCTTTCATCTCCTTTTCAGAGGTGCAGTTAAGAGAAAATGTACACTGAGTTATGACATCCTGCTCCTACTCTAAGTAGCTACTGTACTAAGATAATTTACAACATATCTCACTGTGAAAATGTACCCAGTCTGAAGCTCATTTAGAGCTACAGTAACCAGTGTAAATACTATTGATGTAAAAGCTGGTACATACGAGTTGAAAAGTTGTCATATTATGCCACTGAAAGTCAAATATGTTACAGCCATTCTAAAAAAAGATTGTTTAAGTAACACTTTTGCAAACATGAATATTCATACATTCATTCCCATTGGTCTGATTGATTTCAAGTAATAGTGATTGATGGCTGGGCTTTCTTGGAAAGTCTAAATTTTGAAAGGTCAACAAAAATGTCGCAGCAATTTTCATATTGAAATATTTGGAAGATGACATGCATACTATAGATCTCTTTCCAATTTTGTGACAGGTGATCTTTTCCCCTACTTCCTTGTCCTCAAAACAGTGACACAGAACAACGCAGGTGGACGGGTGATTGCCCGTACAACTCATGTGACAGTTTTCCACACAAAAAAGGCATCAGTAGATTTGCACAAAATATATACTAGACTCCATTGCACATTTATACTTACAGACACAGATTTGTGGTAAAAAATTATTTCCCAATGGCAAATTCAGTCAGAAAGTGCCCCAGTAGAGAGAATTTTGTTAATATTTGTTAACATGTGAATTTCTACTTCTTTTTCTCCTTATCATCAAAAGTAGAATAGTTTACCAACAAGAGCCAAGGAGGACACTATGGTTCCTTGTGCAGATGAACAGTAGTGTAAATTAAGAAGGAAAAGGTGCATCTGCATTATTTTGTAAAATAGCTCACATGGCCAATTTCTGACCATGAACCCGCATATCCTGAACATCCCACTGTTTATACAGAACCCTAGTGCTAATGTGACAAATCTTCCACTTTTGTAACATGAAATCTATTGAAACAGAATCAAATTTCATGATTTTATAAAATGGCCCATATAGCGCATTTCAGACACTGGATGCCAAACATAACAAACACCCAGATGAAACCACTTCCATGGTACTATTAACGTAACCAACCATCAATTACCAGTCAGTACCCTATAGGCCTATATGCAGATCTCTAAACAAAGTAAAAAGTAGAAAATCCTGTAACTTAAGAAGATGGACCATACAAGCCCAACTTCTTCTAAATCAATTTATGGCATTCGTACATTTGGGAATATTGAGCTGGGTTCTGCACTTCTGCTGCAAGTTCAACTCCACTTGGCCAAAGGAAGGAGAGTGTGGGGTAATGTGATTAGGCCTAGGCTAGCCCTTGAACAGGGCTGAACATTACATTACACTCCACATCACAGCCCTTGCTCTGATAACACAAATTTCTAACATAATTAAGCTTTGATACAAAATACACCCAAAATTGGCAAAAACATTCATACAGCAGCCCACATTCATTACAACTAAATGATGTGTGAGTACATCTTAACTAGGCTACAAGATTACCCATAAAACTGTTTATGGTGACCATTTGAAGTACAAAACAGCAAAATTCAGCAACATCTACTGACTTGTACGCTTGCAAATATGGTGTACAGCCGTGTACTCACTTGGTGTTACATTCAGGTTTTCGAGTCAAAATTCATCCATTTCCTCATATAATTTTTGTAGGCCTAAAAACCTTATGCAGAAAGGTGGATACAGTGCCAGAGATCGTTTGTGTAAAGTTTGGTAAGGAATCATAACTATTGGTGAACATGACAGACAACAACCTGGAGAGGGCGGCTAGTAATGGGTTAATAATTTGTTAATAATTTGCGACCGAAAGGCTGTGTTGTGGAGTGTAATGAGCTTAGGCGACGTAATGTAACACAAAGCCCTGTTCAAGGGCTAAGGGTAGGCCTGCTTGAGCCTAGGCTAGCCCTGGCCTACTCAGTCGTTCTTTTCCCAGGTTGAAGTGTAGGCTTCTGTGCCTAGGCTAAGGCTAATAAGAGTTAAGACAGCTTGCAACTACTTACTAACTCTACCTGGGTTTATTTGTAACTGTAACTTAAAGGTCAGCAGGGATGGCGCTACGGTGGGCGGTGGCGGCGGGCGGCAGCACCCAGCACTCAAAATCATCGCCCACCACTTAGCGCTAATACAGTCTCTTCCACCCACCACTGATTTTCAAAACAAAGGCAAAAAATGACAGAATTAGTCTTTTAACAACCCCTGAATTTTCTCTCCAACTTGGCATGAGCGTGACACCTAGGCTATCTCCAATAGATGCCTAACTTTATAATCTAAGAATTAGTTGCACAGTACTAGCACTATTTATAAAACCGGAAAATCATGAACAATCAAATGGCTATGCGTGACGATGTTAAGTCACTCATATACAGCTTCCCACTCATCGCAGCAAGAGGCTTTTTACTTGGCATGCGCAGGCACTGAGGGTTCTCAAATGTTAATGCAATCTCTGTACATGGTGAAGGCAGGCAGAGTTTCATTTACATCCTGACTATAGCACGCCTTGCATCGAATTATGAAAGTAAGGTCTGTCTGCCACTCGCATACATTATAAACTTTACAAAAATCGCAGGGAAAAGGTAAATGAATCTTATGGGCTTCCAGTCACTCCACGCCTGTCAGTCATTCTACATTGGTATCATGGGGGCGGGGCATAGACAGCTTGTTCACTTCCAACCCGGCGAACAACAGCTGAAAATTCTCCATTTAAACAGCACAGAGACTTGCTAGCTTCGAGTGACTGAATTACCGTAGGATGCACAATACAGTAGTTGTTCTTAATGGTCCCCATACAGGGCTCCCGATTTTCCGCATTTCAACGTGGAAATTTCTGTGTTTTTCCGTTTTCAACTTTTTCTGTTTCAAACATAATGGCAATGGCAATTCCAAGTTACTCGATCTTGTGAAAATTGCTCCGCATTTGTACAAAAGCGCACGGAGATATAGAATCCATATACACAGTGTAACGTCAGGATGAAAACTACATTGGCGTAACAAAAGTTCGATCAAAAAAAATCATTCCTCCATATTACTTCAAAATTTGAATAATTCACAAAATGTTGCATATTTCATATAAACCAACTTTATTCCATGCATTTTTGAAGTTACAATGTACAGAAAGGTCTAATTTGAAAAAACACAAACGATTGCCTAACGCCTTCCGAAACTTACAGTAATTATATCCTAACGTAGTTAGATGTACAGGGAATAGCCTAACCACCTCATAGATTACGTGCACGTTTCATCGCCCATGAAAGAACAGCCGACTATTTGTAAGTTAGAGAAGTCATGTTATTTAATAAACAATCAAATGTATTCTACTGTTTTTCAGTCCCAGAGGCTGAAAATATTGAGATTCAAGATTGAATTTGTAGAAAGACAGCTTTGTTGAGGCAACGGTAGCATTAATATTAGTAACATACCCTCCTCAAGTTTTCGAGGGGAGGCATACCGTAGTCAGTGCTAAAGCGCATGGGCAATGTGCGGTTGATTCAATCGGGTGTTTTACCCAGCTGCAGCTGATCTGCTTGGGTCGCCTTTCGTTTTATGCTTGCAAAGTGTTGCGATAGTTTCTTTGATATATCAATTGTAAAGTTTATGAGAGAAACTTAAAACTGTAAACCATGTATATTTCATTTATTTCAGCTTTTTTTCTGCCAAAATAAGTTATTGTAGAAAGTTTCTCTAAAATTGATAAATTCCATGAATTTCCGACGTCCAGTTCAATTTCCGTTTTTTTTACTGCGGAAAATCGATGGCCCTACCTATGGCCCTCGTAAGGTGCGTGTTACATTGTTTGCGTGTACAATCGGCAGTGGCGGTGGATTTGCTTTTATTTCTGGAGGAAGCCTTCAGACAACAAAACAGTTTTCAAGGATTATATGTAATTAAAGAAGCTGTATGTAATGCACAGTAACCAGAACATGAGCCTAGAATTTATAACTAAGTGGCGACTAGTCAGTGACTTTCTATGTGGACACTTGACATATGATCGCATTTGGGTTGGATTTGTGACTGATTTAGTCACTGAACTTGTACAGCACTGATGTTTATGGCCCATATGTCCTCCTTATTGTGTATGTACCATTTCCCGAAATTTCTTTATTTTAAAATCCATATATCGATATCAAATTTTTTAAATACCAAAGGACCTTATTTAACCTACGTGTCGAAATTATTTGCAAAACAGCATGAATTTGAAGCAGTCTACAGCTCCCAAAAAACGTAAAATCGCAGAGCCTCAGAAGGCTTTGCCCCCTGGACCCCCACCAGGGGCTTTGCACCCTGACCCCACAAGGGGCCCTAAGGCGGGCCCCTTGACCCCACGCCGAATGAGCGATCGTTTCGCGATCGCGTCTCTTCTGAGGCGGTGATCCAAAAATGCCCAGCACTAATTTTGCTCTGCCTACATCCCTGTAGGTTAGTAACAGTTAGTGGTTACTGAGTTACACCTAGTTTCGTCACTTATTACTGTATTGTATATCTAGGCTATTACTATTACAGAAGTATTGCTTTGTACTATACTAGGTGTATCTTGAGTCAATCAGTACTTTGAGTTGATCAATGTATTCTTCACTTCAGTGAGGTCGTGTGGACACAAAGGAACTCCAAAGTCAGCACCACCTGCATCATATTTACTTCAAACAACATCAAAAACAAGTATTTGCCATGTTATTCTTAATTTCAATGGAAACATTTTACTCACAGTCAAATTTTTAAGTTTCAGCAATATTGCTGACGATTATGTTTCAAATGGTATCGAAATATTGATCAGAAAGTCTTTGGTAAAACTCTCATTCAAAATTGGGACAGAAGAAACAATATTTCTATTGTTTTTTGACATTGTTATGTATTTATTTGATAATAAACAGTATTCTGACATGTCTACCGTGATTGACTCATCATACGGCTGGTGTTGTGTATGGATATGTTAAATTCAAAACCTACAGTATTTCCAAGTAATTACTTACTATTTTTAACACAACCAAAAGGTGTTAAAATGATAAGGGCACATGTACGAATATTTCTGTCAAGTTACATACATTGTAATAATGTTTTCATATTTTTAGGATTAAAATGTTTGTTAGGTGATCGACTCATGGTACCCCCATGCTACTAGTAATAATAGTGTAAAACTTTGCACACTGCCAAACTTCCTGCACCCTAACAAAATAAGCCCTAATATGCAATGACAAAATAGCTAGACAAATTTTTGACTACAATGCCTTGAAAGGACTGAAAAGAAAGATGATACAATGCTTATTTAATCGCCCTTGCCTGGTCAGTCAACTTTACGGAACTGCATTTGTATACAAGAGCATCCTATTCGCAGTTTCCGCCAAATGTTTCAAATCATGATTTTGACTCTTCAATGGATTTTTTCCTGTCCATTTTGTTGCTAGCTTGTTCACAACTTTGTGCTGTAGGTAAAGGCACAGGATTCGTTGAAAAGGGCACTCTTCATGTAATGATTGCCATGCTAACTTTAGTGAGGTACGCGAAGTTTGGCAGGTTTACATCAAGTAGGCATGAATGTTGGTTAAAATAACGGATTTCGAGGTACAATCCATAGCATATTGGATCAAATTACTTGTAAAATTCAATTTAAGACTTAAGAAAACAAGATAATTACATTTGTAGGGATTCTGAATTTCCAGCAGCTAGAAATTCAAAGGTATTTACGTTAGATGCACGAAGTTTTATGCATCCATGCTACTAGTAATAGTAATAACGTTACTGCACATTGTACTGTGGCCTAGGTAAGGCCTAACGTTAACTTAAATATCCCATATCACTGGTTCCACTACACTTCCTTATTAAAGATATTACTATATTTACTTTCTATCTTTTTCCTTCTTTTACCGTAGGAAATAGAATATTACTTTGGTCAAAACTTTCGGCCAAGTTCTTCCGTGGGTTATTCCTGTGAATTACAGAAATAAAATCGAATTTGATGGACGACTGATATCGGCGTTACTGCTGCAGAGCGTTGTGAAGTTTGTTGTTTGTTTACCCTTACACTACGGCCGGTACGGTATTGATATCACAGCTGCTATACTTGTCTAGCTAGCGGCGCTACGTTGAGATACTTGTATGTTAATCGCAATTGTAATATATTGGTTGAAGGTAGCTGACGATACCGAGCAGTGTGTAGCAGGCAATAAGAGACGAGAAATTTCAAAGAAGGCAAATCAAAGTGCGCCATCTATTCAACGCAAGACGACAATAGCCCTTCAAGTTCAACTTTCTATCGCTCTGTTTGTTGATGTTGATATACCCAGTGGCGGCGCCAGAATGTCAGACTTGGGGGGGGGGGGGTGGCAAACTGAAGGCAGAGGAAAATGTTGGGGGCAAAGATTTTCGAACGCATCGCGAAACCGAGCGCGAAGCGCAAGGCCTTGTGGGTGGGGTCCAGGGCACCGCCTTAGGGCCCATGGTGGGGTCCAGGGGCTAATCCCCGGTGGGGTTCCAATGGGCGAAGCCCCCGAAGCTCTGAGTGGCAAATTAAGTCCCAAGGGAGGTATATGATTTATTTTATATTATTTATTTTTTCGGTTGACCGTACTCCAAGGTTCCCAACTGTTTTCTTTGGGAGTGCCATTTCACATTTACGCGATACTACCGAGTACACACACAGGCTACATACACTTCCATTCCATTCCTCGATTTAGGAAAACAACCACCTACCCGCCCTTCCCTTATGCTGGACAGTAAGCATTCCAGAGAAAATTGGTCTGACCAGGCTGACCTACTGTTGAAGTGGCTACGGACGTGATATGAAAACTGTCAGCTTGTGTAACATAAATTAAGCATTTATCAATCATGGTTCCCCGGAAGCTGTTCTTATTCAGTCCAATGCCAATACATAGTTTTGTGATTAAATTAATTCTGGATGAGTACAAGATCTGATTGGGAAGGGTGAGAGCAACTGTGGGGGGGGGGCACTGGGGGCAAGGAAACAATCTGGAGGGGAAATGCCCCCTCATGCCCCCCCCCCCCCCCGTAGCGCCGCCACTGGATATACCTAACTTTTAATTGAAAATGTTAAAAAATGTGAGCTTTATTTCACTGTAATCGGTATGCCTCACTTAGCTGAAGTGACCTGACAAACACATTCATACGTGACTTATCAATATAAACAAGGAATAGACGTATACATTATAGTTTAGTTTAGTTTATAGTTTAGTTTAGTTGAAAAAGGATTCTGAGGGACATAGTACATCCCTATAGCAAGGATCCTGAGGCAAAAAAAGCAAAGACAAAACCTTAAACCCTGCTACTAAACTTAAGGAATTTATCTACCGTATTCTTAAACCCATTCACACTACTAGAGAGAACTACATACACAGGTAAATTGTTCCACTCATTAATCAGTCTTTGAGAGATGAAATTATGAGAAACATTGATATTACTGTGCACCTTTTGGATTTGAGGCAATATCCTCTCGTACAACCATTATTGGCAAAACTAAAAAAACTTACCAAAAGATAATCTACCATACTTATGAACAATCTCAAAAAAAAAAAACCTGAATCAGATCAACCCACAGCCTCCTCAGATCAAGTGAAGTGAGGTTTACCTATGTATTCCCTGTTTGTTCTTAATTTTGCATGTATCTTTCTGTGTTAGGAACTTAGAAAGTCCATGAGACAAGTTGTCTAACAGACATATGGTAAAATCTCAGATCTTTCGGTTGAGGGTTGGGGCATTCGCCCCTGAACCCCCAACAGGGTTTGTGCTGGACCTCACCAGGGGTCGTAACTTTTCTTGTTTGAAGTATCCCTTTATATCATGAGACTTATTTTTTTATCACCCATAGGTATACTAAAACCTCAGAGCTTCCGAGGGACTTGGCCACGTGGACCTCCACCAGGGCTTTACTTCGACACCATTAGGTTTCTTAGCATCTTGTCAACTTACAGGAACAGGTAATTAAAAAAGAGGTGTGGGGGCGTCTGTCATGAATAGTCTTGCTTACATTGTTATGCTGGCGCACTTTACTTTTTCTTATTGTAGGTTACAGCTCTCCTGCCATCAAACAACTGGCCAAGCCACTTTCAACGAATTCCAGCATTCCACATGGGCTTAACTTGTTTATATTTTCAGAGATCTGTAAATTATTATTATTATTATTGTATCTTCTTTTTTTCAATGTCTCGTCATTAACATAAGTTTGCTTATCACCAATGTTTTCTTTAAATTTTCCCTTCTTTTCGTATCAGCTTATACTTATTCTTGATGTCACCCATCAGTCCCACCAAGTTGTACATTGAATATAATTTTATACAGGCCTACTCTTATATGCTGGTGCTGAAGTGAAAATGCAGATAAAATTCATAACACTTATTCAATACTTAAACAGAGAATAAATTTGTCAAAAAACTTTAAAATTGCTCTTAATGCTGTTCAAACTGTTTATAAAGATTTTTCTGTCAGCATCAGTACTTACACATTTGTTTTTGGTGTTTCCGTGTAATCAGACTTTATTTCCGGTTCAACTGCTACGCTTGCGCGATCCATACTATCATCCATACTCTGTCAAATGATCCACATCATGCAGTGGTGGCGAATAGATGGGAGGGAGGGGGGGGGGGGGGGAACTTATGATCATCTTTGCCTCCCCAATGAAAAAATGAGGGCTGGATAAAGGTATATGTTTAGTCCCTCCCCACAATATTTGCCATTGGCACGTGCTCCAAGAATAAATAAAAAAGGATGCATAATCCAAATTGGAAGCATGAAAAAAAAATGCCGTTTCTGGTCATCTGGGGGACTTGCAAAAGCCAAAATACAGTGGTTAACATCATGGGTGGCGTCTTACTAGTAGACAGTCCTGGCGGCAATCTGCAAACCCTTTAGTTTATTTGTTCCACTGGAAATGAGCGTGTCGTTCAACGCCTTACTTCCCTTTTTGCCGTGCTTCAAGAGTCCATTAAGTTATCTAAGTTACCTTAACGCCCACAGGCCTATAGGCCTATGGGTAATTTCATCCCATGTCGGAAAGCCTAGTAGCTGCATGCTGTTCTCTCATGTGTTGGTTATGCCGTATGTCTATAGTGACTGGCCGGAGTAGAAAAGTGCAGCATAGGTAGGCTAGTATGCCTCAGTAGGACCCAACTGCCAGGACAATTTTTGACCTATATGAGCTCTGAATTGATACCAATATTCTGAAATATTACAGTCGGATAACTGAAAAAATCGACCCGCGCTTAGCGCGCTTTCCAGTTTTACACTTCTAGAGTTCGAAAATAAATCAGCCATAAAACTATGTTCATGTGGTATATACACATTTTACGAAAGTGGCATGAAGCAAGTGCTATTAACTTTCGCGATCATCTCAAGCAGCCTTCTTGACCAAATGACTGGCCTCATTATGTTAAATTTACAGTCATGCCCAGAAACACTGCAGTCTACCACACATTGAGGATAACCTGAACTCTATGTCACTGATATCGAATTTCTCAAAATCTGAAGAAACCTGATCAACAAGGCCTCTAAAACAAATTTAAGGCATTCTTATTAATTGCTGAAGGTTGCATGGGCTTTGCGACATGGACTCCGTCGGGGGCTCTGACGCTGGCCCTGGATCCCACGCTTGCACACTTAGCGCTCGTGATGCACCGAAGCTGCACTAGTGAACTCCTATACATGTCAATCGGGGAAATCACTAGACTCTGCAGAGTCTGCTTGGGCTGGAAAGTTTCTGCAAATCTTGGTTCCGCCACCTCTGAACACCAACACTGTACTGCTCTTCGGGAAGAGTGTTTACTCCCCCACTGATAGCTGCCCTCGCAGACTCTGGACACTCGTTTTAATTATGCACACAACTTTTAACTAAAACCATTGTATTTCGCTACCGAATTCGGTAGAAGCCAATCACGGCCATCGTGAGAAATGATGGGAGTGATGATGGGGAAAGGATATACGACTGATTAGTTACGTAACTATCATGGCAATATCCTACTCTCCTTCAACTGTTTTAGGCCTCTCTTAGCGATATCCTATTTCTGCCGTAGGCAAATCTGGTGATACGAAGAAAGTTAGCCTAGGTACCGTTATTTTCTCTCATTGTTCGATCGCTGCTATTGGCTCATTTCATGAGACCAACGCGTAGTATTTTAATATGTATTAACCGTAACGTCAAACGTGACTATTCATTTGTATATAATTATATCGAGTGTCCAAAGTCTTTCCGGCGGAAGGCGATCAGATGGAAAAGCGATTACTAGATGAGAAAATATCCTCGGTTGGGTATAAGTAGGCTGCAGCTCAAATTGTGAGGGGTGTATCAAAGGAGGAGAATTCATTCGCCGAGAAAGACTTTGCAAAGTCTAGGAAATCACTAGACTCTGTAGAGTCTGCTTGGGCTGGAAAGTTTCTGTTCCAATCTTGGTTCCGCCACCTCTGAAAGGACATCCATATATTTACAGTACTGCTCTCCCGGAAGAGTGTTTACTCCCCTCATTGATCGCCGACGGCTATCATAGGGAAACGCGATTACTAGATGAGTACGTATCCTCGGTTAGGTGTAAGTAGGCTGCAACTCAAATTGTGAGGAATGTATCAAAGGAGGAGAATTCATTTGCCGAGAAAGACCTTGCAAAGTCTAGGGAATCACAGGTTGTGCCCCACCCCCCCCCCCCCCCACACACACATCTGAAATCCTGCCCACTCCTGATTTGTAGGTTAAATTAATTCCATGTATATTTGTTTCATTTTCAAGGTGAACACGAGCGGCTCATTTATTTCTACTGAATGGTCAATAATTTCCGTTTAGGTTGGAACTATTCATAAGAACAACTACAGGTGGATAATATCCGTTCTTCGCATGAACCTTACGTTAACCCATAACCAAAAAGTTACCCGTTATAATTAAGTTTTCCGCGTTCCATACTTGCACAAAACAAAGTCTTTCTACGAAACTATGGATACTTGTCAAGTCCATTTCATGTGACGTTTGAACTAGAATTTACACAAATTGTTAATCAAGAATAACTCATTACTTCACATTGTAAATTGTTATGAGAACAATTCAAGTAAATAACTGAGAGAAAAACAAGAAAGAAGCGTTTATCTAGTTCTTTGGTAACTCGTTATAATTTATGACGTAACATGATCGTGCGGTCTGTTACGCAAACTGCATACATAATACCTGGGTCGCCTATCGGCTGAATGTGTACGTGTGTTACAAGTATATGGACTATCGCGCATAATGAGTACTTACAGTATAGCATGCATCGCTGTCTCATCTTCTGCTTGTCTAGCTAGTCGTACCGTGTTCTAACCATATTGCTAATTACCAGACCATGACCAAACTTTAGACGTAGTCCCTTCATTAAGCGCAATATAAACTTGCCAAAGTGACCGACACTCAATCGGGGATAGTGGTAAGGGTGCTCCACATTTTGATGTCAGAATCAGGCCATAAAAAGGAAGAAATCCATTTCACCGGTACGTGGAAATCGAAGTATCAAAAATTCCGTTTACTTTTCCTATCACGAATAGCCTAGGCCTACGACCCATATAGTGGGTATACTTTTATACTGTTAATGGCACTAGTGTTGGTGTTACTATTGTGTTAGGACCTATAATCTGGTGATATTTTTTTAAAAACTAGTATGAATGACTGACATGAAAACAGGATAAGCAGTCTTGTCTGTCTACATACATAGCATGATTTTTAACTGAGGGCTGTGATGTGGAATGTAATGTAACACAAAGCCCTGGTTAAGAGCTAGGTCTGGCTGTTGACGCAGGGATAGAAAAGAAGCATTGTATAGAATTAAACTAAAACAGAAAAAGACTACTTAGCAGTACATCTGGAGAATACAACGTTTCTCTTACACATACCAGTGAGACCCTGGAGGAGCAGTTGCAATTGAGTGCTTCCAGACCTGCAACTCATTGGACGGCCACTGCAACTTTGACTTGCCTCCAGACTTGCCTCCAGATTGGTGGCCCAGTGACCTAATAAAGTTTTCAGGAAAAGAATACACTGGACGCTCCGTTGTTTTCAAAGTGACTGCACCTTTAATCTATTGATGGCCACTGCGACTGCACCTCCACTGCATATTGGAGGGTCAGTGGACTTACAAATTTTCCAGGAAAAGAATACATAGGATACATGCTTAGTCATTTTCAAAGTGGCTGCACCGCTGTAGATGGCAACTGTGACTTTTTTTAGGAAAAGTGGGACATTGTATTCTGCTGGTACTCCAGCCAAGGTTAGCAATAGTAATATTATGCTGAGGAGTAACTGCAGAATACCTTGGTTAGTTTCGAAGAAGATCTTGCATGCATATGGAGTCACCGTTCAAATGCTTACTATAATAAAAGAGAAACTATTTTGAGAAAAGACCTGGGTATACTACAGTTCTACTGGAGGCATATGATGTGTAACATTAGGTTTCAATTTCATGTTATTGTGAGATCAAAACATACTAATCACTAAGTCTTAATCCAGTAACATGCAAATCATTAAGTATTAAGTGACTTTGTTCTTTTTTCAGAAAAGGCTTTGTCACCCATAGACTCTGATAGGTGTCAAAAACTGTTTGGAGTCTGGCTTACCTCTCTTATCATATTTTAATGGGAGGTTTAGCTTGGTGGTTAGAGTGTTGGTCTTGCAATCACTAGGTCCCCAGATTAAATCCATTCCTGGTGGAACCTCTTGGAAATTTTCCTGTGGACTTAAAAGTTCTTGTTCAGTATAGCTGTTTACAGTGATGCTGAGGGGGTTATTTAGTGATTTCAATTTGGTTACCTGCTGTCCACTTCAGGTATTGCCTACTTTAGGTTGCTTGTTACAGCTATTGAACTTCTGAAATGGGCAGGGCCACCACCTCTACTCGTCCGTAGGGAAAGTGGCTAAATACTGGGGAATACAATCTTGTCCATCGGATGGGGACATAGAATGGTAGTCCGGAAAGCAGGTTTGGGTTTGTATGGGATCTTTGGTCCACCCCTGCCTTGTTGCCCTCTGAAACCCTCATTGAAAAGAGAAGGAGAATTTTGCCAGTGTTCATCCACAATGAACGTGGTATAAGTTGCTTGATAAATCTTCAGACTTCATGATCCTTAAAATTTCAATTAATTTTACTTTCGTCAGAGCAAAATGCCTGTGTCAGTCAAGTTGGCAGCGAGACCTCTACGGACAGTCATTGGAAGAGTCTACCATGTTCCATGTGTGCATAATTCAGGTAAGATGAATATTCATATAAATCTGATATGGGCATGCCAAGGTATGACTTCAATGTCATCAGTGACCATATGGGGGCTAACAGATATATAATAACTTATGGCATGAGACATCTTTGCAAAATTACGCACCAGAGATCATTGAGTTAGTTTCTTATTTACCAACATCTTAATAGGAATATGTTCAGCTATATAACAGGATGTTTTGTGATGTAGCATTGATGGAATGCAGTTTGTATTATATGTCAGTCTTCAGTGCAGCTAACAGGCACTTAGTACGGTAGTAGGTTGCAGAGATGCAGTTTGTCTGAATCTTTGGGTGGCATCTTGTTATGCTGCAACTTAGTAGAAGCAGGCCTTGACAGTGTTCTGTCAGGTGCCGTTGTTGCTCTTGGGTGACGATCAGAGAGTCCAGATGTTCACTGGTTTGATATACCAGACAACATAGTTCAGTGAATCGGCAATGACAGATGAACAGGTAGATTAATGGATTACAGTACCATATGTGGTTGATGGTTGAAGTCTTTTGGATTGACAGATCACACTGCACATATTGTGACTTGTTGAATACTTATAAGTGGTATGAATCCAGTAAGTGCTCTACAGAGGAAGGAGTATTTTGTTTTAACAGGGTTGCCACAGGTCCTTGAAAGTCCTTGAAAAATATTGTAGTCTTTGAAAGTGTGGGAACCCTGTTTAAATTTAAAAGAAAATGTCAACTGCGCTATATGGCTAATTCGTGAAAAAGTATCGCTTGTAAGGCTGTTTTTTCTTTCTCTCTGCAGCAGGATCGTCAGTGGTGTACCAAACTCAGCAAAATGTGAGGCAATTAATGTCACAAAGCTGTAGGCAAGTTATCGTACCTGGAAGGCATTTTACCTCCTCTGGGATATGCAGTGCCAGCACTTCAGGTGATGGTGGCAGTAGAGATATTCCACCAGGTCGAAAATCCAGAGGCAGCAGCAGCTCAGTTGGTGGCAGTAGTGGAGGAAGTGCTACCTCTGGTGGCAGCGGTGGCAGAGGAGGAAAATCTGGGCATCTAAGTTGTCCTAAATGTGGCGATCCTTGTACCCATGTAGAAACTTTTGTATGTAAGTCTAAAAATGTCTACATGGTTTTGCTTGCATAGAATGCTCACATATACTTCACTTTTAGGCAAATGTGGTTTATAAAATGGCTTATTAATTTATGAAACAACTGATTTTGGATTCTTCTATGGTGGTAAGTGGGTTTGTGCTAGTTGTGGCATATTAGTGAAATTATATTGTATAAAAGACAAAATGAAGATAAGGTAAGTTTTTACAATGTCAGAGTTCATTCACACTTGATTTTTAGAGTTTTTAGAATACATCCATTGTTCTACTTTCTGTTGACAGCCTCCACTAGGTTTGTGAAATGTGAGAAATGCCATCACTTCTTCGTAGTTTTATCAGAGACGGATAGTAGAAAGACACTGAAAGATGCATCTCCACCCAAACCTGAACGTGCTCCACCGCCACCTCCCAAAAAGGTACTGTTTTTGTTTTCTCTATCACAGTCTGGTATCTCACTATGACAGTAGCTTCAGGAGTCCTTTGATTCTTAGTTTGCAGACAGTTATAGTGACTGTGAATCCTTGAACTCCAAACATGTAATGAAACTTAATGTTCATGAAACTTGAACATAAAAATATGTATAAAGTTAGATACAAATGGTGTGAAGTCTTTTTATTGAAGTGACTCTGTAGAGCTGCTAATTGTGTTTCATTTTAAGAAACTCTCCACCTCAGTTCCTTGTCTCTCTTTCAGATTTATGAATATCTAAATAGATTTGTTGTTGGTCAGGAACTTGCAAAGAAAATACTTTCAGTTGCTGTTTACAACCACTACAAGAGAATAAGCAACAACATTCCACCTCAGCCATCCAAACAAGAACCTGCAGATAACAAAGCTACCAACACTTACACCCCTAGAGGTAAGAAACTGTTTCTTTTTGAATTAGTGAATTTGTAATGATGATGGTGGTGATTGTGATGTTGATGGTGATAATAACGAGATGATGTGTTTTCCAGAAAATAAGATCAGATTGGCTTTAGGTCTACGTCATAGTCATAGGAAGTTTACTTAGGGCCACTATGACCACCAGTGAGGGCAGATCATGTACACCTTCTACACATCTCACACAGTGCACAATCAGCAATGAGTAGTGATGATACTCATACACACGCAGTAATGCTGTGGTGCTGGTGACAATACTTTCTTGTTCTATATTTTGGGCTATGGTAGAC
Source organism: Stichopus chloronotus (assembly GCA_021234535.1). Lineage (NCBI taxonomy): Eukaryota > Metazoa > Echinodermata > Holothuroidea > Aspidochirotida > Stichopodidae > Stichopus > Stichopus chloronotus. The sequence continues at coordinate 6,823,966 of CM037836.1, forward strand.
TTACATGTGTATTTAACTAATAAAATTTGCGATAATAAAAGTGTGTGTGAGTTTGAAAAAGTAGTTCAGAGTGGTCTCTTCACTATTTTTAAGGAAGTAGTTACATTTGCATCTCTCATCTCAACAGATTTCTGCAGAATTGTGCAACCATGCATGAAGCGTTTATTTCATGATATTTCTCTGACCAACTGTTCTTCTTTCCTGGCTGCAGTTCAAAGACCTGATCAAAGGCCTGTGTATTGGGTACTTGTAAATGTGCATTCCTGTAAGATCTCATGCACTTTACAAAGCACTTCAGACAAATTCATTGCATTTGGAATTTGGCTACTGACTGTAGAGACCATATGTACTGACACCTGAGTGTGTATGGATCATGTCACTGCCAATGTGCTGCCCATATATGTAGTATACTCTTCTTGTTTCAGTGGGTTCGCTCACTTTGCTTGGTGACATTGTACAAAGGTTAAACAAATAATTAAAGTTGTGACACAAAATAGTTTCCATTGTGTTTTTTTTCTCCGTAAAGCCACATTCGCATCTTGGGTCCAGAAAATTTGATCAAATGTACAAAAATGTAATCAGCTGGACTTGTTTCAAGTGTTTGGGATGGTACAGAAGGTTCATGTTATATCTTTCATCATGTCTCGTCACCTGCATGTACCCTGTTTGTTTGTCTCCAGAATTATTGCAACTGGCGGGTATAACCAGCCAAGGCAATGCACTCGGTGCTGTATCCCCTCAGCAACCACAGGATCAAGCCAAAGCTGAACCTCCGCAGCAGGTCAGAGGACGGACATTACTGGAAAACGGATCGTATGACATGAAACTGGAGAAAAGTAATATTCTGATGCTGGGTCCCACTGGATCAGGTAAAATGTTTGATTTCATGCACAAAATAAAAAAGTAGAAGGAAATAAAAGGAACGAAATGCAGCAAGAAAGCTGTATAATGTTTTTTTTTCCCATAATTTTTTCCCTTAATTTTTCCCATAATAGTTAATGTCCAGGCAAACATGTCATTTGTTGAAACTGTTTGTCTGATAATGAAATCACACATCAGTGACTGAAAAATTTCAGCTACGTTGTAAAATTTGAAACATGATATAAACTTAAATTGCATAAGTTTGTTTTTAAGATAAGTTAGCCTCACTCCGTACACCGGTTCGGTACTTGTGGGTTGTCTGAATGTTTGTAAAGGTTAAGGATGTATCAAGTCTGCATTACAGCATTGCTTTCAAAAGCAGTTAAAGCATTGTAAAATTTGTTGGAATGTGATTATTGATCATATAGTGTATTATCTGTGAAGAAATTGTAACATTCCTCTCTGTCTTTGTTGTAGATTTTTGAATGATAATTGGTTTCATAAAAGATTAGCACAGGTATTGATTTTACCTCCAGAGTTGCATACTGTAGCTTTGAATACATCGCCATCATAATTTAGGTATGGGGGGAAGGGGTATTAGCTTTGAATGATTCCTGCAATATGCACTGACAATAGCCCTGTAGTAGTTTTTGTGTGTACTGTGGTTACTGGTAGACCAGTAATATCTTATTGTTCTCTGTGGTTGCTTGTAGGACTTGCCTGCCAGACAAAACCTTAACCATATCACCTGATAGGTCAGGTAATGGTGGTGATGGAAGACTGCCAGACTGATAATTATACTTTTATGTTTTCATTATTTGTAGGTCTAGTCACTAGCTCTAATTGTGTTGTATTGACATTGTGGATCCAAATGTAGAAAATATAATCTATTGTAATCAAGATACATGTTTGGTTGCTTGGATTCTCAACGTAGTAAGATTCAAAGGTCATCCATTAAACCAATTTTAGTGCACTATTGTTCTTTATAATCAAAGGTTGTTGTTATATTTAGTATTGTTATACAAGGTTGGTTACTATATTGGTATTGTTATACCAAGGCTCGTTGCTATATGATTGTTGCAGACTTGTAATGACTGACAGGTTCATTGGATAATTGACTGGTAAACTGCACAAACTTACCCTATACTGTACATAGTTAAACTGACAAGTTAGGTAATAATTGTGCAACTTTTTGTGCAAAGTAATGCATGTTAAATCAATTTGTTGTACACCTTGTGTATCACACTAAGTGAAGATTTTGCCAATGGCACAACACAAAGTGTATCATGACAAAGCATTGAAACCTATCGCAAGCATGCTTCTGCAATTTGCCAAACCACTAGTGACAAGTTGAGTGAAATACAATAAAACTAGGCAGGCCTGTAATGTTAAAAAAACTACTGTACCTTTGGAAAAACGTCATGTTTAGGCTGTAACCTTTCTGGTAAAAGAAGCCAATTAAATACTGTAGTTGATGAATATCGTAGGTCAACAGGGACTAAGTAGTCAACATTGATGAATAAAATGTATAGCAAGGATATTAGTTGCCATTCTAAGTCTGCAGTCATTCTTTGAAGATAAACATTAATGTTGCAGGTTGTTATCACAATGCATTTACATTGAGGTGCAAGACTGATTTTTTTGTCTGATAATATTATAAAATCAAATGCAAAGATAAATGCTAGTCATATACAAAGTATAAAGAAATACATCAGCTGCAGTTTTTGAAATTTTTATTTACTTTAAGATCTTTGATTTAGTTTTCATGAGCTGTTTTTGTTTCCTGCATGTGTGTGTATGTGCGTGTGTGTACTTGTGTGTGTTACTTTTTCACTTTTACTCATGTACAGGTAAGACACTCTTGGCCCAAACAATTGCAGCCTGTTTGGATGTACCATTTGCCATCTGCGACTGTACCACTCTAACTCAAGCTGGATATGTCGGTGAAGACATTGAGTCTGTGATTGGCAAACTACTGATTGATGCCAACTTCAATGTAGACAAAGCTCAGCAAGGTACTGTATGAATAAATACACGGGGAACATCGCATTTTTCAAATGGGGGATGTTTATGAAGGGTCATTTTGTTAACACATATTTCTAGGGTTGCAGATATATGTTAGGATTAAGTTTTGGTCCCTCAAATTGTTAGTTTACAGGGGACCTCCAATCCTCCAGGAACTACCAATGTTGATAAAATCATTTTGTTTGTTGTTGATGAGCAAATTTGCCAAATTTTCCTTTCAAAAGAACTTTAATTAGGAGTGTTAGGATGGAGGTATGGCCTGGACTAGATTGATTGGAAGTTATTATTAATGATGGTTGGGAGAGTGAAGAAGAGGGGGAGAGCATTTATTGAAAGGGGCATTAATTAGGGTAAATGTGGTATGCAGATAAAACCATTACAAGTTCTTTGACTACAAATACACGGTTAGATATACATTACATGTTATGAGCTGTACATTTTAGAACCATGACGCTCTATGGTCTTCCAGTCGTACTTTATCGCTAATCATGTAGAGTTTAGATCAAAGTAAAGACGTTGCCTTCTCCTCATGTTTCAGGTATTGTGTTCTTAGATGAGGTTGACAAGATAGGTTGTGTGCCAGGGATTCATCAGCTGAGGGATGTAGGTGGTGAAGGGGTCCAACAAGGACTGCTCAAGCTGCTAGAAGGGACCATCGTCAATGTACCTGAGAGAAGCTCACGGAAATTGAGAGGAGAGAGTGTTCCGGTTGATACAACCAACATCCTCTTCGTAGCCAGCGGAGCTTTTAATGGACTCGATAGGATTACTAAGAGAAGAAAACAAGAAAAGGTAACCATTATAAAAGAACTTCATTTCCATAACAATTGATTTGAGATCTCATTTATGACTGAATATTGCTGATTGTGGCAGCTTATCTGTGAAATGCGTGGCACATGTTACAAAGAAGAAAAACACAACTTTGATATTTTTCACCAATTTCATATTTGTGTATTGGACTGAGTGTATGTGTCCATTGGTTCTCTGACTTGTGGTTGCTATTGGTAGGCTGTATTGTCAAGCATCCCTGTGCTCCTTGGCACCACTGCATGGTCATTGAATGCTTATTTTCAATAATTTCAGCAAAGCTGGGTCCTTTGGTAAATACATGTGACTTCTGTGCAAGTAATCGCAACTTTGTTAAACAATTAAATTTCATAGTTTACAAAGTTTTTTTTCTTGACGAGTATTTGTCAGAAGTTCAAATTTCCCGTGTGTGTTGTCATTGTGGAAAATCATGGGCTGATTCTTTTTATCAAGAGCTGCGATGGACAACTTAACGTGACTTTTATTGTGTCTTGTTAGTATCTCGGATTTGGTGCACCAGCCAGCCACCAGAGCCAGGGAAGGAGAGCTGCCACTAACGATGACCTGACTCACCATTCTGAGGGATCGAGCGTCAAGGAAGACAACGAAGAGAGAGATGCTCTCCTGAGGCAGGCAGAAGCTCGCGACCTCATAGAGTTCGGCATGATCCCAGAATTTGTGGGACGATTTCCTATAAATGTCAGCCTTGGTTCGTTGGATGAAGACATGCTTGTGAGAATTCTTACTGAGCCAAAGAATGCCCTCATTCCCCAATATGAGGCATTATTTAAAATGGACAATGTAAGTTCAAATTATCAAGCTGTTCAAATGGTACTTTTGAATTTCCTGGTAATAAGCATGCTGAGACAGATAAGCAAGCAGGTAGGTCTCATGCTCCTTCATGAAATGTGAAATCATGGTTGTGCATGTGTAAGCTAAAATACAAGTGGCAATCGAAAGTGAAAAAATTAAAAAAAGCCTTTGAACGATTGAACCAAAGGGAAATAAAACAGAAAGGAAAAGATTCGTGAAGAACCTCTTTTAACGTCTTTTAAATTGTATTTTGGGTCACAATGGTTAGTCAAGTTCACAAGTTCACTTTACAAATGCAACTGACCTCATAAACTATTTTTAGAATTCATTTTTCTGAAATTGGTGTTATTTGTGCTGAGGTATTTTGTGTACAGCAATGTATCACTCCATTCACAGATTACAGGTTCCACCCTTTTCATGTTAAATTAAGATTAAAACCAGTGAATGAGATTTTTTCTGTGTGTGCTTCTGTCTTCCTCAGTCTGAGTGTGCACCTGAAGAGGTTATTGTGCTGTATTCTAATGTGATAAGTTACTTGAAACAGTGATAACAGTAATATTTAGATTCGTGTGTTAAACCTGGTAGTCCCTTTCATTGCTCACATGGTATTATTTGTTTGATATTCATTGTAGTGCCAACTGACAGTCACTGATGATGCAATCAGCAGTATTGCTAGACAAGCCTTGGAGAGGAAGACAGGTGCCAGAGGTCTTAGATCAATTATGGTGAGTTTCATGCAAGCAAGTTTGAGTTTGCATGGCGATTGTCTGGTTTCACCCCTTTCTAACTCTCCTCTAGAAGCTTGTCAAAAAAAGTAGGTGGCTGGTGTTCATCCATGATCAACATGGTATAGCCTCGCCGATGAGCCCATATGGGCTTCCTGTTCCTCAAACTTGTTGTGTGATAAGACCTTGGCTTTGGTAAAAACTGTGCACAACTTGTACCCTAGGATGCTTTCACTTTGTTCAAACAAGCTCAATTACAATGTATCAAAATTGTTTTAAGGAAAGGTGAAAAAAAGTGCTTAAGACACAGGAAAAGTCATTATTTAAGCTAGTGACCAAGTGGCCAGAATTGCCAGACATGCACACAGTTTGATATCGTAAGGAACGAGATAGATATATGAGAAGAAAGTAGGTAGAGAATAAGAGATAAGGACACTGAAAAAAGAAATAATCAAGGCAAAACATAGTAAGAATGTAGAGTGGTTGTCTAGGAACAGAATTAAGTCAACTTTCTTGCAGGTTAATCATTCAGTCTTGTTTCCTTCAATGAAGGCAAAGGGAAGGTTTGTAACTGAGCCCTGTGTGTGAGTGCAGGAGAGAGAGAAAGAGATAGACATTGCTTGTAAATTTGATATATCCAAGAAGGGAAGGTTGCTTGAACTTGGAAACTTCATTGTATGTAACCCTCTAATGAGAAGATTATACTGATTGTGTTTGACAGAGGTCAGTGGTGATTTGAAGTCAGCAGAGGTCACATTTTAAAAGCTCTAAAAATGTATTATCTCAAATGGAAAACTAGCTGGAACTTCTAACCTGGTGCATTATCTCCTTAGTTGGGCTATCTGATTTTTTTTCCCATAGAGATTAACAGTATATACTCAGTAACAGAGAATGCTAATAAATCCTGTATTTCAAGTCACAGCTGTAATTTCATATTCGTTTATTTTTCGTGTCTTGAAGTTTACTTGCAAACCTAACAGACACCAAAATGGTCTGCAGTAGATCTGAAACTGGATCCTTTGAAACCTCTCATAAGTGACTTTCATCAAGTGACTTTTATTTTACTCTTTCTTATTCAGGAAAACATTCTTTTGGAGTCTATGTTCGAAGTCCCGGAATCTGACATCGTCGAAGTCGTCATCAACGAAGGAGCCGTCAACAAGAAAAGTCCCCCAGAATATATCCGCAGGTCGCCACCCATCATCGAAGGAGATGAGAGGGCAGTAATGCAATAAAGCGGAGTAGAGCTGTGCAGCTCACGATGAAAAGACATAAAGCATCCTATGCATGACATGTTACATCAATACTCTACTGCTGTGAGGAAGGAAGATGCATTAGTCAGTGTTGTAAAATAATACATCACTAGCCTGCATCCATCATTAACATAATCTCCTCAGTTAATCATTTGTCTGTTGAATTATGGAAGAGTTAATTAAATATAGGCAGTAAATGATATCCACATGCTTGGAAGTGATCGTTAAGGTTTACCCGAAACTCCCCTTGACTGCATGCTGGCCCGTCATTTTGGGGTTATGGATGCATTTGGCAAGACACATGTTTTTCAGTACAGTATGAAGCGGTTTATCCAGTAGTCTGCGACAACCCCTACGGATTCATAGTGGACCTCTTGATCCAATTCTTCAATTTACCATCTGTTTCGTACCTGTCCATGATTAAGTGGTATTGTCTGGTACCAATTTCCTGGAACCAGGGCGCTTGACTATATAACACCTGCTTGCATTTTTGCGAGTGTTACTTTACCTCTTCAATTATTTGATCTCTCTCTTACTGATCCGAGCATTTCTCAGTGGCATCAGAATCTGTGATGCCACTGATCTAAGGGGACCTTTTGTATTCTCGTTGATCAGTGTCAGATGTATATCATAAACTTTTAAGTCACCAATGCTGTGGGCTGATTTTGCACAAGAGATCATTCTAAACTGTTGTGCTGCTCAGTGTGATAAGGTCTAACTGCTTAAAATAGGATATGAAACCAGCTTATACAAGTTATTATTGTATTGCCACTGCAATTTTGACTTAATGTGCCAAACTGTTAAGTTTTACATGGCCATTTATCAAAAGTAAATCCTTGTATCCACTGTGAAAATGGTGAAGATAGCATTCGCAGTGTACAAACTTAATCATAGCCTATCCGTTAAGTAACTGTTTTGTGCTGTTACTGGTGAGCAATGCTGATGGTTTCCCCCCCCCCCCCAAAAACATTTTTGATATCTTTGAGTAACGGGCATGAACAAGGTTACTGGGTCACTCAGTGGTAGTTCCAGAATTAGGCATGTAAGAATTCAGGCTCAAAGAAATTGACTGTTTATCTCTTTGCTACTCTGTGATTCAACCTGTAGTTACTGTGACAATACCAGTGAGCAGTGCTATGTAACTTAAGTAGCATGTACAAACACTGACAAGTTGCAACACCACCCTGGAAATCTATATACAGTATGATATACCCTCCCATAACTTAACATTGCATTGAAAAATTCAGATTTGTGAATATTTGTACATATTTGAAGAATGACATGGGTGATGAATACGCTAAAAGTGCTGGTCAATCCCTACCTTTTGAGATTCTTTTGGATAAAGTTTGTAAAATTATGAGACTTGGCTGTGATATGCCAGCTACAATCTGATAGGGTTGCCAATTCAGACAGTAGGTCAGTGGAGACATTTCATTGTTTTAACTGTATGTGAGAATTTGTGTATACAGATCTCTCATAGACAACGGCTTTAGGATGTTTTGCTGGTAGTGTGAGTTGATTAGTCAAAACATGTTTACGACACCCCAGTGTACAGTTTAGGCAAAAGGTGAAATATTTCAGTCCATGTTGATTGAATGCATTCGATATTTTCCTCAATTTTGCTATGTAACATTGTCAGTGGGGAGCAGGCTAGGCTGTTCTGTAGGTTGAATAATAATTGCTTTCCTCATTCTCTGGACATACGTTTAAGGAAGTTGTTTGTAAAACCTGCCAGCTGTCATTTGGTGTGTACAAAAGTTTTTTGTGACTATTGTCATTGCGCACTACAAGCACTACAATGAACTGCCAATGTGCATTACAATGAACTGTCAGTTTGCACTACAATGCTGTCTAATGTACAGTAAAATGCTTTCTAGTGTGCACTGCAATGACTTGTTCAATGTATCACTGCAATGAACTGTCAGTTTGCGTAAGAGTGAAGTGTCTAGTGTGTACGTCAAGGAACTGTCCAATGTGCACTACAATGCTTTTAAGTGTGCACTTCAATGATATGTTTCACTACAATGAACTGTGAATGTGCACTGCAATGAACTCTCTGATGTGCACTACAATGCTCTCTGATGTTCACTACAATGCATTCTAGTATGCACTACAATGACTTGTTTAGTGTTTCACTACAGTAAATTGTCAATGTGCACTACAATGCTATCTGATGTGCATTACAATGCTTTTTAGTGTGTGCTTCAATGACTTATTTAGTGTTTCACTACAATGACTTATTTAGTGTTTTCACTACAGTGACTTGTTTAGTGTTTCACTACAATGAAATGTCAGTGTGCATTACAGTAAAGTGTCTAGTGTGCACTATAATGAACTATCCAATGTGCACTACAGTGCTGCCTCATGTGCACACAATGAACTTTCTAATGTGCACTACTATGACTTGTTTAATGTTTCACTACAATGAACTGTCAACGTGCATTAGAGTGAAATGTCTTGTGCACACTACAATGAACTGTCCAATGTGCACTATGTGTCTAGTGTACAATTCCATGACCCGTCCAAGTGCACTACCTTGACCTGTGTAATACACAGCACAATAAAAATGAAGTGTCCAGTGTGCACTACAATGAAGTGCCCAATATTCACTACAATGAACTGTGTCTATTGTGCACAAAAATGAACCGTCTAATATGGATAATAATGAAGTGGGCAAAGTGCACCACAATTTACATGAATGCAAACAATGCAGTTCTATTTAGTTAATTACTGATGTCATTTTTGGGGGCATTATTTGATGTTTTGGTTGTTTTTTTAACCCTTCTTTGCATTTGCTGTGAAACTTGCATCAAGTTTTGGAGTCAACAACGTATATGCCTCACCTTAGAATTAACTGTCTTAAGTCATTCTTGTATTGGTCATTGGACTACACTCCACTCATTTCTTATTTTGTGTGATGCTACTGTCATCAGAGGTTACTATAGTCTATGTTAAAGAAATTTCTTATATTCTTCTGGGTTATGTGATGTTGAACGGTTACCTGAAAGGGCTCGGGTAAGGTGACCTCATTGTGAGAAAACAATTTGTATTAAATGGGAAAATGTAAAACATTGAAAGCTTGTAGAATGAGGACTATTGTTTAAGTTATGGTCATGTTTGTATGTCATAATTGTATCCTTTGGTATGTATATTAAGAGAGCAATATAAGTGTAAGAATTAAGTATAAGAATTATAACTGAGGAAGGGGATTTTCAGACTGAATGTGAAACAGCTGATTATCGTTGACACTAGAAAAAATGTTCTCCATCGTAACATGAAACAGTCACTTCGAGATAACATGAACAAGGTTCTAGATTCACAACAAACTGTCAAAGAAGTTCAATACTCAAGTCTGGTGCTAAGTTAAATGCAAAGCAATTTAGATGAGTGTGACAAAGTACATAAATTTAGTGAAGAGTGGTTTCAGTGGGTGTTGTGTAATATCTACATGGTACCAAGGATTGACTATGTGCATTTGGTGCCTGTCCGATGAAACCCTCTCCCGACTGCAGTGGACAATTGCATTTTGTTGGATCAGAGTTTGTTTGTTCGTTCTTCAGATATTTCTACTAATTATCACCATATTGGTTTTCGTAGTACGTTTGAATAGTCGATATTAATCACATCATGATACATATAAACAGATATTTAGAAAGGAGATAGTACGTGGATAAAGAGATAGTACATGAATATAGCTGGTTAATTGTACATGAATAAAGAGATAGTACATGAATATAGCTGGTTAATTCTTGGACAATTGTGTCATCCTTTCAAAATTGCATCGTTAACTATTAGGCACAGGGGAAATCCATTCAAAATGACTTACATGTATATAAAACACATCGTTGATCCAGCAATGTCAAGGTGACCCTCCAGCAGGTCAGAAAGGCTTTGAGTATGTTCAGGTTTTGATGCCTTTCTAAATGTAGTTATACTATTGACAAGTCCCTTTTGTAACATAACTTTGAGTTGAGCTTAAAAATAATATGTTGTATTTCAATTAACAATAGTCTTTGTACTTCAAATGTTTATTTTATTAACAGCTTCTGGATCACATTTTCTCTGGACCTAAATTTACAGCTGTGTTTTTTTAAACCAAGTGTTCCATGACCCCTCATTGGGACCAAAGCATGTGAATATGCCTTCTATTATTGCTTCAAGAAATAGAGTCTTCTGGTATTTGCACTGACTGGCAAAGGAGAACATCTACGGTGATCTGTCTCAACAAATTGTTTGCAGTTCTCTCTGTATGCTCAGCCTGCCAGCTAAAACAGATCAAAGTTAGTTTGCTGAAATGAACCATATTCCTGAAAGTTTATTTAACGACCTCTGAGATGCCGTTAATCAACTGTGGATATCTCTGCGAAAATTGTCAGGAAAAAGTAACGTGATTTAAAAAAAGGACCACGTGGTATGTTCTTTTGTTGTTATTGTTTTATTCATTTTCCTTGGCACTAAATTAGTGTATGGTGCTTTCACATGGCAACTGGTAACTACATGCCAGCAAGTGCAATCAAAGTAAGGAAAAGAACAACATATGCATTTACCTTGATATTAAGAAACAGAAAAGTATCTCTCATTGCCTCAATTTTACCAGCACTTGATTTTCAGTTTTCTGTTCCAGTTCAAATATTCTCTTGACATTGATGACTGGCCTGTTTCTGTTTTTTTTGTGAATTTAATTAAAATTATATAGGTAAGACATAACTACAGTTGACGACAATTGGCAGTCATAAAGGAACATTTCAGTTTGAAAACAAGCATACTTCTCTTCCTTTGTTTTAACTGCAATTTGCTAGTTCCTACAGCCTGTAAATCCATAACTCTGAACTCTATTTAACAATAAGTCTGCTTTGTGAGATTGTACTAGAGTTATAGCTTAGTTGTATTTAGTATTTTCTGCCAAACTTCGTCATCAAATTCAAATCTGACTCTTTTTTTTTTCCATATTTGATAAAATGTTGTAGTATCAGCATTAGCAATGGCACATTTGTTTTGGCCTGCACATTATGTTCATGTTTTTCAGTAACCAACAGTTAAAACATTTTTTTTTCTTTCTTTTACTTTTCCTTTTCAAGGTTTGTGTAGCATCTGACATAAATCACATGTAAATTAAGTACACTGTGGCAAAGTTGCTGTATAGCAGGACATATTTTGAGTAATAAATTTTCTTTATTAGTTTCATTTGAGTGTATGAATCATGTGTTGGTTTGTCCATATGTATGTGATTGTGACTCCTGCTTGTAAACACAATACATCAAGAAAGGAATGTGGAGCACAAGAAGCCAGTTGTTGGCTAAAGAAGTTACAGGTCATTTGATGTCAAAATGGACCAAATTGCTAAAGCCTTCGTAACAAAACATCCTGAGAGTGGAAGCTTTGATCTCAGTTGGTAGGTAGATGTACCTACACTGAGTACCAGAAACAAGTTGGTAGAGGTTAAAGGTAATTTAATTCAGCAGGATCAAATTACAAGAAATTCTGAAGCACAATATCTCTAGAAGGTAAAAGTTGGACCGAGAGCATAATTAGTAGGTTGGTGCATTGTATTGAGTAAAACATGCCTGTCTTCCTTGTATGGAATTCAAAAGGCATTTTGGGACCATATGTGGTAACTTTGGTAAAGCTACGCTCAATTCTCCAATATGGTGTCACAGATTGGCAGCAGAAGACATTGCAAATGAATATGTACTCAAGCAGATGAAAGATATAACGAGAATGTTGCTTTAAGTTTCCATTAGATCTATAATTACTTGCTCAGACTTAAGTTCAGACGGATTCAGATTACAATGCACAAATTATTTCTTGATAAGGCTAAAATGGTTAAGACATTCAATTAACTAAAGCTTTATCAGTAAGATTCAATAATGTAATGGTCATATCTGGTTAGCTGGTACCTGGTGGCAGCTCAGGATGTCAGGCTTGGTATTTATTCAGTGGTTAGGCTGGCTGGACAGGTTGACCACAACGCTGAAAATTACACGAGGAACACAGACAGTCATTCACCCCAAATCTGATTTAGGTGTCGGATATAGTCGAATAACAGTCTCCCAAAATATAGGAATGTCAAATGATGACACAGTTAAGGAGCCTCATTGAAGTACTGTATTGTAGGGTAGGCTGACATTAGGCGTTAATAATGACAGCTGACTAAGCAAATATTACACGGACAGGATAATGTTGGGTTGGCCATAACAATTGGGAATACACAGGCAGGGCACAGTGAGACGGAGTCTTCAGATCAGTGGATTGAAAATCATTCCATCACGACAGCCAGATGTACATATAGTGTACAGAGATCTAGAATATTCTTTAAACACCAGTAGTATACAGTATCATAACCTCATTTGAGAGATTCTAATCCATATGACATCACTAGAATCAATCGAGACTCTTGAAGAGCCCTCCCTGTCAAAGAAGGAAGTCCACCATGAAACACCAAGAAAATATCTTTATACAAAATTGCATATTGGACATTACCGCAACAATGAAGTATGGATAGACCTCATTGTTATAATGTTTGTTATAACCCAATTGATGATTTTCCTCTAGGTCCAGAAAAGGATAAATGTGCCGAAGACTATTGCTGCCATGCACAAAAAATAAATAAGAAAAAAACGGATAAAAACAGTTAAAACCGAAAAATTAAAATTTGTTATTTGCTTTTCAAAAAATTACAAAAATACTCAAAAGTTTTACAACGAAGAACGATCATTTTTGTTTCATAAAATGTAAAAACATTTAAAAAAGTAAGATAAAAATCTTCTTTTTTGTTTTAAGAAACGTAGCAAACATTTTGAAACAAAAAACAAAAATTTGTCTTTTTAAAAGTTTGTCTGAAAAATTTAAATTTAAAAACAAATTAAAATGATGTTTTTGTTTTAAAAATCAAAACAACAAAACTGCTGTAGAAGCATATGCCGTGATCATCGAAAGGGTTTCAGTTTGACCCTTCCCTACCACCAAACAATGACTCCAATGGCCCTTAAACTTCCCACACCTCAAGAAAAATATGATTTGAAATCTTTCGAGGGAATTTTAGCGCTAAATCCCTCTCCATGGGGGAGCTACGGCTCTTAGGAAGGAAGTCAACTTTACCATCTCCATCCCCTTTTGCGAAGGGAAGGGGCAAGAGAAACTTATACTTTTTAAACAAATTTGGTAAACATACAACAATTTTTTTTAAAGTTTTGTAAAAATTGTTAACTGAATAAAACAGAAAAAAAGCCTTGAAGTTTTGCTTTCGTTATTAAGATTTTAAAAACAAAATCAAAACAAAAAATTAGAAAACCTATTAGAAATCTGCAACTTTCTTTTTAAATTTTAATTACACAAATGAAATTTAATTAAAAGTTGATCAATAAGACTTAGCAAGTTAACCAAGTTAATAATTTGATTAATCAAAATATACATTCTCTCCATCCATTTATTGGATACTCTTCCGTTTACAATGATTCAAGTTTACATTGTATTCATTAACATACATCATATGTGCATAAAGATGAGAGCGCTATAATACTGTTTTTCAATAATTTGGTAACGCAATAAGGAAACTAACATTTTTTTTTATAATTTGATGACACAGTAAGGAAAACAAAATTCTGTCCACAAATATGATCATTTGAATGAATAAGTGCATATAAGGCATAGCAGAACTTAACACATCTTCCTTAAGAGTTCAGGGCAAACGTTGAAGGCATCATGAAGATCGTGAAAAGTTGCATTTTCCTTTTTGTTGTTCGCAAATTCAGATTTATAAAAAGCCATCAAATGTGGGTTTGTGATCGTTTCTCTTACAATCTTAAGCAAAATACTTCATGTGCAAAATTAAAAAATGTAGCAATGACAGAAATCATCCCCATGGCCAAACAATATATTTTGCTTTAAGAAGTAAATTGTTTTTCTCTAAGATCCGACTCATTACATCAAGAATAAAGCTGCTTACAATACTTCCCCCACCCTCCTCCAAAAAAAAAAAATTGTCTAATCTAGTACATAGTTATGTTGCAGATGGAACATAAATTTTTATTACATTTTCTTATAATAGTTAATAATCTATTGGTAGGTATAATTCCTACAGACTTCTTTTTAAATTTGAAAATACTGCACCTTATAAGGTTTGGACACCATGTATCGTGGAATGAGAAGGAAAATCAAGTCCATTGCTGATGATGGTCAAATGTATTGAAGTGACTCTGCCATTTCTGTTTTGAACTTGGAACATTTCAATGGATGCATAATTGTTCCTCTAAATGAACTTCGAGACTGACTGGGCAGGAAGCATCGTATTGTAAAAGTCAATAGTACTTCAAGATGTTGCTTTATTAAAGAGTCTGAGGTTTTCCAGCCTGAGGTTTTATCAAATCAACTCAAAATAAAACTAAATGATTTGATTATTCAAAGAAATATTTTAAGTAAACAATTTGATGCCCTGATTAATCAAATTAATGACTTGATTAATCATTTAATTGGCAATTTGATTAGTCAAATTAAAAAAAAGTCAAGGTGACTCTAATAGACTTTTGTAAATTTTTGTTTTCGGGTGAGATGCAAGCAGTTGTATGAGCTGGTAGTTGTATGCATAATGTATACTATGGGTTAAGGAGTACAGAACAACTCAGCTCGAAACAGGCCTACTGTTGATTAATTCTCTGATTTTTTACTGTTTCTTTGATTTTTTTTTTGTTATCTACTTTAAGGAAAATAAGTAACGTACAGAAAAAAGTTAATTTGCTACACTTAAAGCCAATGAGGCTATCTAAGTTCCAACCACGTGATTCGCAGTGACGACCATCTAGGCTAAAATGTTTTTATCAGAGAAATCCCAAGGTTTGACTTGAGATTTTCCTGCTTTTCACCCAGCTTACTCATTTCGCGATCCATAGGTTACGCGAACATTTCGTCGTACTGTGTTGGCTGCGCTTCAGAGCTGAGCTGCATAATAAAGTAGTGCTCCCGTCCCCACACGATCTGCACGAATCTGCGAATTCTTCTGTCTGCACCAATCTGACTTTATCAGCTCGACGTTTGCACGGTGAAGTGAAATGTTATCGTATGTAAATGACCAATCATCTGGGATCAAGATCCATCATCTGTGTGAACTGAAGATCTGCTTGACGCTAAAAATATCGCTTTCAGCCGTTCAACCCTTGACGCATCGTTAGCCTAACTTAGTTTGAACTAGCCTAAATACATGCAGCCTAATGTTGTTATGTCATATGTCATGTCAAACACAGGCTGATAGCATTTACTCGGGTTGCTAAATTAATCCTTCCCAATGTACAGTAGTACTCCCTTAATCTCGCTGTTTGATAAGTTTTAGTTTATCATGTTAGGGATATTAGCAATACTCAACGCAAACTAACGACACATTAGCCCAGTACTGGCTATAGCCTACAGGCTACGGTAGGCCTAGTTACTGCACAGTGAGTCAGGCATGCAATTGCCCGGCTTGAACAGTGACACAATGTCGTTTCCTAGTGGAAGTTTCAGTCATAGCCATACACCTCTGGACTGTTCATGGAACAGGCAGAAAAACCAAGGAGCACAAACTGGTACATGTTCAGGACCAGCACATCTTCAATACAACAATCAGATACCAATTTCCAATTTGCAGCATATGCCACAAGGTCAACAGATCTTTCCACATGCAATTAATTTGAATGTGATGTCTCATAATAGAGAGTCTTTGAGCAACTTGAATAGCGGCACCAGCTGGAAGACTGCACCCAATGAGTCACAGGTAATTTTTATGGGCCTACAGTATGTACACTACAGGCTAAAATATGTACGATATATGTACGGTAAGTGTAACATGGCCTGCTTTGGAACTACTGTAGACTAATGATGTGACATATTGTACATCACTGGTGGATCCACATTCTTTGTTTGGGAGAGCCTACACTGATTGTACACCGTACAGTGTAATGTGGAAACGAGGTGGGTAAGGGGTAAAGGGCTGACCATGGGGTGTGTTCACCTCACCTGGAAATGTTTTTATATTACTGCCCTTAGATCTGATTGGTGCGAGAAAACTGCACAATTTTTTATGTTAATTTTCCTTCTTTCCAAGGTCCAAGTTTGGGTGGGGTCACCCAGTGATGTCACATTATGTATAGGGAGTTCCCCCAACTAAGGCCACTTCTGTAGTCTCATAGATACTGTGGATATCCCGTAGGTCACTTGTTACTGTAGTGAGATACAGTATATGTAAATACCTTTGTAGTCATATACATTATCATTTGTTCATCTTTTGTTTTGGAAGAAACAAATCCTACCGTCCTTTGTATAAAAAAGGTCCTAAGAAGCAACCTAGTAGTTATAGACCGGTCAGTTTGACTTCCCAGGTCTGTAAAGTGATGGAATCAATTATGAAGGAAAGTATTGTTAGCCATCTGGAGGGTAATGACATGATAGTTGATTCTCAGCATGGTTTTAGGTCACAGAGGTCTTGTCTTACCAACCTTCTCTGCTTTCTAGAAGTTGTTACTCGAAAGGTTGATGAAGGTCATCCTGTAGATGTTGTCTATTTAGATTTCAGTAAAGCCTTCGACAAAGTTCCTCACAAGCGGCTTATTTTAAAGGTTAAAGCTCATGGTATTGGTTCAGTAGTGGCTGACTGGATTGAAAACTGGCTGGATAATAGGTGGCAAAGAGTTGTATTAAATGGTCATTTTTCCGATTGGCTTCCAGTGACTAGTGGCGTACCGCAGGGATCTGTGTTAGGTCCTATTCTTTTCATATTGTATATTAATGATCTGGATGCCAGTTTGAATAATTCAGTACTGAAGTTTGCAGATGATACTAAGGTCTTTTCTGATGTTCTTTCCATGGGTAAAGTGACTGAGTTGCAACAGGACTTGGATACATTGTATAAATGGTCATGCGATTGGCAAATGCTATTTAATGCACAGAAGTGCAAGTGTCTTCACCTCGGTCATTCAAATGCCCAAGCTAGTTACTTTATTGGTGGTGTTCAAGTTGAAACCACTGAGTATGAGAAGGATTTAGGTGTTATTATTGATAAGTCATTGAGCCCTAGTAGACAGTGTGCTAAGGCTGTGAGCTCTGCCAACAAGGTCCTTGGTATTATTAATAGAACGTATGATTGTAAAAGTAGTAGTAATATACTGAAATTGTATAAATCTCTTGTTAGACCACATCTGGAATACTGTTGTCAGGCATGGCGCCCTTATTTACAGAAAGATATTGATAACATTGAAAAGGTACAACGTCGTGCTACAAAATTGATTCCAGACTTGTCTACTCTCAGTTATGAGGAAAGGCTTGAAAGAACTGGTTTGATTTCTCTTGAAATGCGTAGACTAAGAGCCGACTTGATTGAAGTTTTTAAAATCGTTAAGGGTCTGGAAAATGTTAATCAGGCTACTTTTTTTAAATTGTCAGATGTTAGTAAAACAAGAGGTCATCAGCTTAAGTTCCAGAAGCACTACTGTAGACTAGACATTAGGAAGTATTTTTTCAGTCAGCGGGTTATTAGTGAATGGAACAATCTGCCACGGGAGGCTGTCACTGCCACAACAGTCAATGGATTTAAAAACATCATCGATCCTATTTTTCAGAATAGAAGGGGGCTCTACATAAGCCAGAGATGGCTGTCTGCCCCAGTTCTCACGACCCCATCGACATTTGATGCCGGTGGGCTCCGGTAAATCGGTATTACATGCTGCACGTCATCACTTTGGCCAATACTCTATGTGCATGGGTCCTAGTCTTTGCAATTGCATGTTCCTAACATCATGATATGTAGTGGTTATGTCCACTCTATTTAGCACTAGTTGATGAACTAAAAGCAACACACATTTAATGGGGATTAATGAAGAAATCTATTTTGGCATTTGATGAGATGAGGAGGTATTTCAGTAGAATGTACCAGTCTTGCCATTTCTCACTCTCACCTTTTGCCATGAGTTTCATGGTTTTTGGCATCGTGTTTCTGTGAAAATGCCAGATGTCTCACTGAAAATCACTTTGATGCAATGCGAGACGTTCCTTATTTACAGTATGGCCAAGATCAAAACTTTCCATCGCTGATTTAAGTTATTGTTGAATCTCTGATGTATCGATGTCAGGAAAGTATCATATTTAAGAAAAGATTTAAGGAGGTAAAGAGGGTGAAGAAAAGAGCTAAATCTTCCTACTTTAGGTATACTCTTTTTGTAAGAATGTATCAGCTTTTCCAAAATTTCTACTGTAGGTTTGAAACTGGTATTCTTGTTATTTTTGAGCTTGACAAGCCTGCTATGCTGTGCTGTGCTTTCCAATTGATAGATCCATGTGGTGTGTAATCGATAAGTTGGAAAATATGAAATAATCTTAATTTATCTGAATCTCACAGTATTAACTCATGGAACAGTGCAGTTGAGGTAATGTTTTTTAACTCTCTGTGAACACTAGTGAAGAATGGAAGAATATTAACACAGCTACTTTTTTTAGATTTGAATTGTATGTAGTACTGTCTCGCATGTGAAAAACCATTGACCCGTCCTCTTCAAAGGAGAGTAAAAATTTTTCTTCAGTAGTTTAGTGATGCATCTCTGATCTCATAACTTTGGCTTTCTAGATTCCTGTTTCTCGAAAACTGCTTAAACATCTTCATTTCCTTCTGAGACAACTGCACAGGGAGAAAAATGAGCTTCAAAACAAACTTGACGCTACTGAATCTGAGTGGCAGCAGAAATTTGAAAAAACACAGTCTACAAAGGTAGGTAGAGAATTCCATTCAGTATTCATTGTGTTATCACAGAAATAGATCTATTGCTATTCTGGTTTAAAGGTTATTTGGTGATGAACTCATTTGGACATCATTGAATGAATATATAATATCGTTGAAAGAATATTTATTTCCCAAGTCTCCTGTCCAGCGAATTCTCACATGATATTAAACATGATAAGGTTGCATCAATAGAATAAACCCTAACCATGATGGTACAGTATGATTCGATATCACCTCATGTTCTATCATGCAGAAAAGTGTTTCCTCGAGACATGATTTCAGAACATTGTGGAAATTCTGTGTGGACTAGGTGCCCTGTCCAGTTGTTCTCATTTCCTACCTGCAGTTCCAAAACCCAATCAAAGACCCATATATCAGGTATTTAGAAGTGTGCTTTTCTGTAATGGGCCATTTCATGGCATTGACATGCATAAGGTACAGTGTTGTCAGTGGAATCTTGAGAAGTTTCAACTTAGCTCCCCTCAGTTGATTATGTACACACTGTAATGTCATTGTGTATTGCCAATTTTAGTGAGCAGCATTTGCTATATACCACGAAAAGACTGAAATCTCAAGGCCACTACTGTCGGATTGTGTGCATTATAAGAGATACCTGAACTGTTGTTCTGTATGGCAAGATGCTGTCACGTGTCCCATTCCATTACTCTGAAAGTTATTAAATCCCCCAAAGTGTTTTTTCCTGGTTTTTCTCCGCTATTGCTGAAATTCAGCTCAATTTAGCTTTGAAAGTGAAAGTTAATCTAAGATGCATTTCTTTTACAGATAGAAGTTACAGGCATTTTAGATAAATTTTCAAACGACTACATCAATGCCACATGCAAGAGGCTTGACAGACTACGAAAAACACGAGTAAGTCAGACACCGAACCTGAGGTTGTTTATATGAAATGGCTTCTGCAGAAGGTGGTATGAGAGTTACAGTATGCCTCTATAGAAATATGCTTTTATTTGATCTTGATAACATATTGTATACAGAGCCTAATCGGCTTATGCCACAGAACACACTGTGCATAACATCCTATGTTTCACAATCTTAGAAGTACGTGCGGAAAGACTCAATTTCCTCTTCACAATTCAAGTTTCTTAGTTTTGAAAATGATGATCTACTGGTATAAGCAGTTACCATTTAGGTTGAAGTCAGTTATTTATGATATTAATATGTAATTTAGACTTGAAAGTGGATCAAGGCCAGCACATTAGCATGATATCTGAAGTCAGTGACTGCCCTATAACTGTCATATTGCTTCATTTCCCATGATATTTGTAAGATGGTTAAAACTGCAGATGTTTTGCTTCAAGTGTTTCAATTGGATCCATGTGATCAACAAAATTTGAAATAGTATGAAGACTTTGCAAGCACTGCAAAATTCTAATACTGTGCAAGAAGATGATTGGACTGTTACTCTGTACATACCATACGGCCTCTGTTGAGTAGATGATTTATTTCATGTTACTGTACATGGACGTCACGAGTGATTCAAGGTGAAAGGAGACAAACTTTTACAAAAAGGTAGATTAGGGTGTGAACATTGTTTGAACTAATTAACTTAATCAGGTACAGCTGATGATTCCCACTGTTTCAAAGGTAGGGTCAAAGGTCATTCAAAAGGGTTAAACCTTGTGAATACAAACATCAAGTAGTATGTTAAGATAGGACCAATGAACAAGTGATGGCTATAGCTGATATGTTTGGCTTTGTACTTAATATGACTGTAGGTGGTACATGGCTTTTTGTCTTATGGATTTTCACTGATGTGTAAGGTTTTGCATCTAATGGCTCTGAACTGGTGTGTTTAGTCTTGTGTCTTACTGTGTGGTTTAATAGTAAGTGATGTGTTTGCTCTTGTATCTTAACTGATGTTTGTGGTCTTTTATCTTATGGCTATTGACTGTTTTGTTTGTTCTTGTATCTTTAACATGGATATTTACCAATGTATTTGGCCTTCTATCTTGTGGCTATGAGATGATGTGTTAGGTCTCGTATCTGATGTATTTGTTCCTGTATCTTATGGCTATAGTTGCGAAAAAGGAATCAGCTGAAAAGAAAACATGAAGAGGAGAGGATAACAAAGAATGAGAGAAGAAAGCTGAACAAAGAGATTAATGATGTCATAGCAAAGAGGATCGAGGACAAGGAAAAAAAGAAAAAGGTGAGTGCTTTCTCTTGATGATGATAACAACTTCTTTACTCCTTGATCAATATTGATGATTGATATAAAATATCACTCTCAGAGATTGGAACAAAGTGATGCATATTTAGCTGCAGTGAGAGTTTCTTTACCTGCCTACTGTAAGTCTGCCAACAACAAAATGTGACATCACAGCACCTACCAGCAATAAATGCTAGCAGAAGACATTGGAAAATCTACAAATGCAAGAGAAGTGTGTTGTTCAGAAGCAGAAGCGGT
Organism: Stichopus chloronotus; assembly: GCA_021234535.1. Taxonomy (NCBI): domain Eukaryota; kingdom Metazoa; phylum Echinodermata; class Holothuroidea; order Aspidochirotida; family Stichopodidae; genus Stichopus; species Stichopus chloronotus. The sequence goes on from CM037836.1 coordinate 6,845,614, forward strand.
AGTGGGAGGGGAGGGTAGGTTGATAAGTTCACATGTGAAGAGTATAGTATCAGATATTATATCCTCACATTTATTTTGGAAGGCTGAAGAACTGCAGAAAGAGATTGACAGTACATTGTCTGAGGTAAGACGAAAGAAACGAGAAATGTCCCAACAACAAAACCTTCATCGAGCACTCCGAAAGCTTCGTTCTATACGTCAGGGCACCATGCCTCATTCTGGTAAGTGGCAGTCTCCCCAATCTAGGTCTGTTTTCTCTTCCTATCTTTTGCGTTGTTGGCTTTTCTGTCAGAATTTCTAGTTTAAAGTACAGCCACCAGCGCTATCAATAAAGAGTCTACACTTTGCCCTTGATTTGGTGTCACCTAACTTCTTGTATTGTCTGTGTCATTTTCTGAATTGACCAAAATTCTTCTTTGAGGCAGGGATCAGTGCCCTCTTACTGAAATATTTAAGATGCTACTTGACAGGTTCTTTGTTTGCAACACAGTCACTGAGGATCATCTGAGCAACAAAACTTGGAAGTTTTATGCTGAAGGTGTTAAATGCTTTTGTATGTATGTGCTCATTCTGTAACCAGTTTGACAGTAAAATGAAATGCCAGCCCAGTTTTGTTCATTAAAAGGATGGTATAGCCACAGATTTAGCTTGGATATGTTGAATATTAAGATTATCCAACCATTCTGGTAAAACTTCGATTGAGTTCTCATGTGTAGTTCTCAAGATATTACCAGTTGAAGTTACCCCCTTTCTACCTGCTGTGAACTTGATGCAAGCAGAAGCCAAAGAGTGACATAATCTCCTCACATGGCTGAATAGTCTTTTGTTGTCTTTATTATTGAATTTATTATTTTGACCTTGAAACCAATAGGTGGTCAGCATATCTGGTTTGTGAAGTACTGTTTATGCGAAGGTGACAAAACTCTCACACCCCTCATACATTCACATTATGATAGCACCAGATATTGAAGTATTAAATTTGGTGTAAAGTTTAAAGAAAAACATAAAATGCTTTATCAATGTGAGGAGATAACATCACTCCTGCTTGCTTCAAGTCAACTGTTAGTACCAAATGTGGCAACTTCAACTGCTCATATCTCCGGAACCAAACATGGCAATGTAATGGTCAGATTAACTTTCTCTTCAACATATTAAAGCTATATTTGTGGCTAGACCTTTAATGGTAATAATTTGGATTGCTATATTTTCGTGTATTATATTTATTTAATGGGCCACATGTTAACCCTGTAAAAGGGTCTTAAGATCACCGCAAGCAAAAAATTTTGAGGTCGCCAGCATACACTATTTAAGTGGAGTGCCATCATCAGTGGGTGCAGAGGTTGAGGGCAAACTTTTGGCCCAAAACACCTTCCAGATCACAAGAAATGGCATTATTGTTATATTACATCTCACCCCACCCCTTGCAAATAAATATAGTTTAACATGTAAATTTATTTTGGGGTCAAAATGTGATGGGGAGCATGCTCCTCCTATTCCCCCCCCTCCCCTCCCCTAAACCGTGTTGATTTATGGTGTGAAAGATTTCTGGAGGTATTTAGTCACCTGAAAGGACAACTGATTGACAAATTCTAATTTTGGTGGAAAGATAGTAATACAGAGGTTTAAACTCTGATACCTGATTCAATTGAATACTGTATGAACAGGTTCAAATAGCCAACAAATCATTTTGGTTAAACCTACTAGCATTAATTCATTGTACATTCATGATTTATGGTAATTCCATAAAAGTTAAGAATTATTGTAGATTATGTTTGGTTCATTACAGGCTCATATGTCTTCATTGTATTCTACTGTTAACAATCAACTAATGCTTGTAATAATTTATGCATGCTTTTTCATTATTCTTTCTCGGTGACTTTGGCTTTAAGGTTATGAGTTCTAACTAGAGGCTTGGAAGGCTATTGAATCACAGATGCTTTAATAATACTCTGACATTTCTTATGTGTACCAGAGTCTATGTGGAGATACAGATTTTGTTTTTTAGTTTCACCTTTAGTTCATTAAGTGGAAGGTGAAGCAGTGAAGTCTTTGCAATCAGTACACACACAGTGGTGCGTAGTTTGGTATCCTAACATTGACAAGTGTTGCTTGTGGAAAAGCCCTACAGTATGTTATTTCAAAACTTTTGGGAAGTGCAGCCGGCATGATTTAAATCACATTTAAAGAAAATTCAGAGCACATGATCAGATATACCCTGCTTTGTCAGGGTCTCATTTCTGTATTGGTGTGTGTATGAATTGTAGACATTTTCAGTGTCTACGGATCACTCTAATAATATTTCCCTACATCACCCTAGCATCAACTGAAGATGGTGAGAAATTTGACAGAGCAATGAACCAACTGGAAGAATTTGTCCGAAGAAGGTCCATTATGTACAGGGAGGAAGAAAAGACAATGCAGGTAACTCTAGAAATATAAATGTTTGAGAAAAACAGTTTTAAAGTAAACATTAAGTGTTGCAAAGCATTATCACAAAGTTATTTTTGACATTACATTATTTTTTTGCTGCATCGAATGAAGCATTTATAGGTATTTGAAAAAGGCACCAAAGGCCACTTTTTTCCTTTGTAAACTTAAATGGTATTTACTGATATCTGTTTTTCATTATGAGACAGATGCTATGTAGCTAAATTGATAAAATGGGTATTCATAGTTACAGTGTGCCTGTGCACTTCAAAGGTACACAAATTTATGTGAATTTTTCCTGTGCTAACAGAAGATTTCTTATGCCTTGTTTTGTGTAAGCAATTGTAAAATCACTCCCCAAATAAGCCTGTAATGTTACATTGTAGTGGTTGGTTTTAGTTTTCTTTAAATGATTAATTTCTTTTTCTTCAATGGCTGACTAATGTTATTTTTTTTTTACATCTCAGTGAAAATCTTGCAGAGAATGCTCCTTTGCTTTGCACATACTTTTAACAAGGTTTTATTGTCCCTTGAATTATTCTTCTGTTGGTATGGCATGGTTTTATTCTTTTGTTCTATAATTGTTTTGTGAAGCATGATTTTGATTTATTCCTACAGCTCTGTATTTATGTTTGAATTATTCTCTCAATGGCCATTTATTATAACAACTTCTCAATATAATTATTCTCTTGCTCTCATCATCATCATCAGGTGATGCTTGAAGGAGAGATAACTGAGATGAAAGCTCAAGAGAACGAAAGGATGTTGAGGAAAGACGCTGAAGCGGAGGCGGCAAAGTTAAAACTGCATAAGGAAATCTTATTTGGAGAAGGTATGAAAGACTCATTCTGAGATATACCTATGATTACAGAAACAACAGAAAGTATGAAAGCCTTGTTTGGAGACATACCTACGATTACAGTAACATCAGAAGGTATGAAAGACTTGTTTGTAGACATACCTACGATTACTGTCACAACAGAAGGTATGAAAGACTCATTCTGAGATATACCTATGAATACAGTAACAATGTAAGGTATGAAAGACTTGTTTGGAGACATACCTACAATTACAGTAACATCAGAAGGTGTGAAAGACTTGTTTGTAGACATACCTACGATTACTGTCACAACAGAAGGTATGAAAGACTTGTTTGGAAATATACCTATGATTACAGTAACAGCAGAAGGTATGAAAGACTTGTTTGCAGATATACCTATGATTACAGTAACAACAGATAAGGTACGTCTGGACAATTTATCACAATGTGTTCGACTTAGTTTTAGTCTTCCTTGCTGTTACCTTCAGAGTAAATGCTTGTTGACCTGGGTTTCATGTGACTTGAGTTTTGTGTAAAATATAACAATCACAGGAGAACAAGCCTGTGGGGCAAATCTTTATTTACATGACACCTGCTGGGTAATGTGCATTTATCTTTGAGGAAACTGTCAGGAAAGCAAACAGAGTCACACATGTAAGGATATAATGATAGAGAACAAGGATATTTAAATATGAGGCTATTTGATCAAATTTGTTTTTAATTTTCGATATTTTGTCAGCTTCTTTTCAAGAGGTTTAATCGCCAATCCCCCTTCAACTTATATTTTGTACTTCAACAATCATAGTAAGTGCTAATAGACTATGGGACATGCAGTTGAAAAGGCCCATGACTTTTGTAACCCAACGCAGGAGAGGACCTTACTTTGTCAGAGAACTGTGTCTTAATTGTTAATATTGACAACCTGGACCACCTGTGTGAAGAAGTGGCACACATCGAGAGAAAATTGAGAAAATGAGCCAATGTTTGAACTAAAATATAAGGCATTTAGATCATTCAAATTCACTGTCTGTGAGTGGTTTAGTAAGTTGCACATTTTTCAGCCAACCAGAGAGCATGTACTATATTCATTTTCAAACATTGTCAACTTCACCAAATTCTTTCACAAAATTTCTTGTGATTTCTGCCTATCTCTTGACTTCCTATATCTTCCTACACATTAACTGATTGAAGATATTTCAACCATGTATCCTGTTTGGCAAAAGAATTTTCTTCAGAATCTCTTCTTTTATCATTGACAAAGCAGAGCTAACATCAGGTATTACTGCAGGCGCTCTCTGATTTTCGTTAAAATGTTCATTGTCTTCCGTTGGGATTTGCCAGATTTGTTCAATCAATACTAGTGATGAAGTGACTGTTGTACGTTACACTGAGGTAATCCCCTGAGGTGGGTCATGAAACTAATAAAAAAAAAAAACCATGCCCCATAGTTCAGGCCCCTGTGCCCATGCCCCTATCAATTAATTCTGAAAGGTTTTGACAAATTTTCTGAACAAATTTTCATATGATGATTACTCTTTGAAAGCAGCTGTTCTTTTTACAGAAATGTTAGATGGGCCCTTGTGGAAATCTGTGATTCATATGTTTGTAAGATATTTTGGAATAACAGATAGGACTACATTTTGTGATAAATATGCTGAACTCTGCCTGATGGTTTATGAAAGCAGTTCTATCTATTCAGCAGTAAATTAATGGTGATATTGAAGAAGGGAGGAAAAAGATGAAAGTGTGCAGTGTAGTCAACTCTTTAACAAAAGATGTTCACCATGCCTTTAATCAAAATGCACAGCAAATTGTTTGTATCGTAAACATGTTTTCATGAGTAACTTGTGTACCCTGGTACCTGAATGGTATTTTGCTATCCGGATCCAAAATTACTACCCGGATTCATAAGGGGAAAAGCAACACAGTCGCTGTGTGAACATACTGTGCCAGGTTGCCGAATTTTTCCCACTGTACAGATATATAAAATCGGGTGGAGGGCTAGTTAGGAGTGTCCGTCTTGCAATCACTAGGTCTCCGGATCAAATCCTGGTGGAACCACTTTGCAACTTTTTGGGGAATCAAAGTTACCTTCAGTACAGCTGTTAACTGTGGTGCTGAGGTGGTTATTTCGTGATTTTCAGTGAGGTTCCTGTTATCCAGTTCAGGTATCTTCGCTACAGGTTACTGGGTGCAGCTAGTGGACTGCTGAGCTGGGCACATCCTCCACCCCTCCCAGCCTTTGGGAAAGTGGCTAAAGCCTTTGGGATACACTTTCGTCTGTCGGATGGGGACGTTAAATGGCAGTCCCAGGAGCAGGTTTGGGTTTGTATGGGATTGTTGGTTCACACCTGCCTCGTTACCTGCTGAACACTGATCGAAAAGAGTAGATGAATTTTGCCGGTGTTCATCCACGATCAACTTGGTAGAGGATCCCGAATGAGTCTTTAGACTTTCTGATCCTCAAATTTAAACTCAACTGAACTAGCAGATATTTCAAAGCAGAATTTTCTGGAATTTCCTTTTTATTCCTCAGGAAAAATCAGTGGTCGTATTAATAAGTACGTGCTGGGGGGTGTATGTAGTACACTAGTAAGATCCCTCCACACAAATGTGGTGTATGGTACTCTGGAAATGCCAACATTAATGATTCACCCAACGTTTTGGTCGGTACGGATATGAGAAAATATTTTCATTTTGATGTTAAGGAATCAGTGAAAACACTGCTATGCATAAGGTCTAAAAGTCTTGTACTAGAACTTGAAAAATATAAACACAAGCATCACACATTTTTATGCTGAAAAGTAGAACTATTTTACTGCATAATACTGTAATTGTATTCCTACATACAACAGTTCCTTCAAATTTTGTGCAATTAGTAAAATGATGTTGAATATATATAGTACCTGCAATCCTCAAATTCCATTGTCTTTGTAAGATGATCTAGATATCATTCAGATTAATTTAACCTTTGAAGCTTTAACCTTTGATCCCTGTCCTTTTTTATCCTTGCAGATATATCAGCAAAGATGTCAGAAGAACAGAGTCATATTTCAAGATTCTATGACCAGGCCGATGAAAACATTCAGTGTTTACTAGACATCAGGTGGGGAAAGAAAAATGCAGCTTGAAAATTTGATCAATAGTCTTAAACATGTAAAGTTGTATCTTACTGTCACATACTGTAACTCTAGCGTCAGTGGAGGCTTGGTCACATTTGTTGGATTGAACCCATCATTGAGCTTGCAACAAAAATTACACAATTTTCCAATTCAACTCGGCAATCAAATTTCCAGTCACATGTGCCTAACCTTTTGAACTACCTTCTCATCTGATGAAGAAATTATTGCAAAATGGTAGCTTTTAGAAGGCTCTGCTAACTGGAGGACTAGAAGCTTGAATTTTGCAGTATTGCAGCTTTTGCTGATAGTATGTGCAAGAAACAACGTAAATATGTTGGAAACAATTACGGATACAATAAAGGAAACATCTTGGTAACCAGTTTGCTAATATTGTTAAAAGTTTAGAGGGAGTGCAATGCCTGCAGTAATGGGTGGTGTATGCTGATGGCCCATGTCCTACAATCCTGCCTCTTCTTCGCCTGATATCTCCGGAGGTCCAGAGAGAGAACAACTATTTGTTGTTCCTTCATGCGCAGACAAAAAATTGGCAGTATGAGAAAGATTATTAGTTTAAATTCAAATCTTTTGAAAATATATTGAGATAAATTTATACCAAATATTAGATCATCTTGAAGACTTGTCCAAATTCGGATGTGATGGAGACATTACTTTTATTAGTTTCATGCTACAGTCCCATATATTTTGTACATTCCTTAATTTAGCGCACTCTGCCATTTGTCCTTTGTGCACCTCGTTCACGATGGCAAGGCCTACTGTATACTCACTGACTTTGATCTGCAGTTCTTTCCTTTGACATCACTCCTAATGATCAATCAATCAGAGTCAGTCAATCCAATCCATTAATCAGTTACATTTTGCCACGCTTTGAATTACATCTACGAGTACAGCAAGAAAAAGGAACCGAGTAATTTAGTCATTTGGTCTGTAATATACAGCCTGTCGTTTGCAAAGCTCTTTGAATCTTTGATATGTTATATATTTATGCATTGGTTTAATATTGTGAATTGTGATGCAAGTTGTGCATAATGAATTGCCTTCCCCATTTATAAATTTCATTAAAGGCAATGCTGGAAACTCTCTCTTTGGACACAGCTGAATAGTAAGACCAGCTACTAGCCAAAACACAGACATCAAATGACCAAACACTGATAGTTCATTAAGGGTTACAATTTTCTGTTCATGTTTTTTTTTTTTGTTGGTTTCGATGAAAAGAGAAACCTGTAGATGCAGTCATGATGGCATGTGCTTATACTGTGTGTGTCTTTGTGATGCTTGGCTTGCACACCCCACAGTTTTATACATAGTATGTGGGTTGAACATGTTGAGGGGAAAAATCCTAACGTTTTGGGGGAAGTTCAAAGGTCATCTGGGGTCATCATAGGTCAGACACTGAAAACCTTTCAACCACTGTAACTCAAGATCAGTAACAGTGATACTTCTTATACTTAGCATGTAGGTGCATAGTGAGTAGATTAACCTTGTCATTTGTGGTGGTCTTCTGACATCACTAGAGGTCAAAGTGTCATAACCAGCTTCAACTCGAGAATGGGAGCAGTGAAGACTCTTATACTTGGCATGTGGTAATCCATATTGAGTTGATGAACCCCATTTATGTAATGAATTCATCAATACCTCAATGCATTTTTGCATTCTGATTTCATCCAAGTTTGTTTGGAGAAAAAGTGACCAAGGATTGAAGGAACGGTGCCCAAAGTGAACACAGAGTTGTAGCCATGAGGACAATACATTCTTAACCTCAATATTGTTGTAACCTTATAACTGAAAACGATCATTCTTTGTCACTCTTCTTTACAGAAAACAATGGGATGCATTCATCGCTGAAGACCATCCAGAAGCCTCGGGCATACCTCTCAGCTGGGTACACCCTGTGCCCCCTTCCAGTGATATGTGGGCAAATACCCTAACTGAATAGCACATGTACTGGTGACTATGCTGTGATGATGTGTATGTTACCAGGCAGCTTTGAGCATTTTAGTCGCTGAGGGATTGCATAAACTACAAGAATGAGAAGTCTACCAACACACCGCTGCTAGTCCGTACATAGGGTATTGGGATGTCGGGGCATTAGAGTTGCAATTTAAAATCATTTGATTGTAATACTGAAATTATCCTAAAGGTCAGCCAGAATTTTTTTGCTAGATTTTGGAAGCATTTGTAATCCTACAGATTGGTTCAACCATGAGTAAGGCTGCATTCGCAGATGTTTGATTGACACATTCATTCCTTGTGCCATGTTTTGCTATGGGTGGTAAGGTGCTGTAGCAAAGTTTACTTGTTGAAGTATATGCAAAAAAGTGTAAAGGATTAAAGTCCGTCATTCAAGCATTGGATAGAGCTTGAAACCAATATAACCAGTGTATTGTCCAACATACTAGGGCTAATTAACTCTCTGGTGTATCTTTACGTAAGAAGTTGTATATATGCAGCAGACACTCAAATGGGAATAAAAAGATACACATGTAAGTGCCCCAGCTCTTAAATGTATCACATTTTCATATTTTGCAAAAGTTTAAATATTGTGTTAGCCATTGTGTGCATGCTATTTGAAGATTTCGCCCGTTTAAAAGTTTGGACAGGTGCCAAACGTAGAAAAAACATGGCCAGATACGAAAGTGGTTATTTCTGCAGCCTAGAAAATTCATAACATTATGCAACCTTACTGGACCACTTCCAGTATCTAACAACTGAAACCAATTGGAAGTAGATAATTTTATGATTTCATTATGCAGCATTATTCAGGAAAAATGTTACCAAAAGTGTGATGAAGACAATAACACTCATGATAAATTCTCCAATGGTTCCATCTCACTCGTAAAAATGAACCTCTGTAATTAAAGAAAAAATACTGAAAACTACATTCTCTTTGCTTTATTTGCCATTTGTGTACATCAATGCATTTGATAAATATAAATACTAACATCTGTTTGTTGCATAATGACACATTAGAAGTTGACAGAGCAACTATCCTTACACATTAGCAATCTTACAATGTGGCTGGATTGAGTTTCCCACTGCCTTTCATTGACAGTGGCAAAAAAACTTGGGTTGTTGCTGAATGAAAAAAACATGTTATTTTGTGAAAACATTGCTCTACTTAGAAATATTCACAACTGAAATCACTGAAATAGTAAAAAAAAGAGGGGAGACAACAGTGAACACACTTACATACTGTACCCCTAGTAGTTGGAATTCCACTGCAGTGTTCTTGCATAGAGTTCAGTTCATCACATAATGTGTCAGGTCAATCAAACTTCTTAAAATGTTGATATTTTTTTTCACACCTTTAAGTGGAATGACAATGATTTCAAAGGGACTGCTGATAGTACATAACTAAAGCAATTCATAGATTGGCCATATACACGTGGGGTGAATAGTCTGGTAACCATGTGATCCATAGCTTGTATGAAACTTTGAAAAACTTACAAAAATGCCATATTAATAGGTTGTAAATTCAACTCAGGATACAGTTACATGTTTTTGACTATCACATTTGTCCTCTGACAAATTTCACCTCTGAATGTTTTCTTATGCATTTATGTCATGAAAGGCACTGGGCTGTCATGCTGTTCAACGGGGTGTGAGGTGATGGCATAGGTGGAACTCACTGAAACTTTTTAACTCTGTTGTGATGCCAATATGCTGCAAATTTAAGCACTACCAATTCACACAATTGTTAATAGTATTCTAATGCAAGCTTCCTTCAGTTTAATTCTTAGTCAAGAAAATTAAGTTTTACCCTCAGCCCTGTTTGGAGCAAGAAGGCAAGCATTAGTTCAATTGTGGACTAGACTGGCAATTAGAAAGTGCAAACCTAAGTGTGATCTGCAGATGGTGGCAAAGCAGGATTTTCCTTTATGGCCTATGAAAGAGGGCATATGCAAGATGAGCCAAAACATCAGGTAAATGTATTGAAACTGTAGCTTTAGGATCAGACATTCAGCTTGAAAATTCATGAAAGATCAAAGAGTATATCAATATCAAGAGTATATCAAAGATCAAAGTGTATATCAATAGCTGGTGTTTTCCCTGGGTCATGGTTAGTTTTAATGTTTATTTCACAGGTGGATACTTGAGTGCAATTCACATTACTATTTGAGAGAAAGAAAACCCTCTCTCTTTTAAAATATGGGAGGCAGGACTGCTCACGAAATTCTGATCACATGTGTGTATTTATATTGTGAGAAAAAAAAAAATGATTACTACTGTCAACAGTTCATAGATTTACAGGACTTAGCAAAGGACTTTCACTTTGTGTTTGCTTCCATGACAATTTTTTTCCGCCTGGCTATCTACCTTCATTTCTATCTACCTTCATTTCATGTCAAGCCAGAAGACAAGCAAATGAGTTATTGAAAAGTGGCCAAAATGTGTCTTAAGCATTCTGCCCAAACAGAGCCTGCCAAAACATGATGTAGCTGGAAATTCAACAAGTGAAGGGTGAAGGACACATAAATCTATTCTTACAGAGTACAATACAAAATGATGACAAAGAATAGTATCGGATTACTTGTGAAAAGCAGAGATCACAAAATGGGCACACTTCAACTCCTGTTTACAGCATGTTCCGACAGTGCAGGAGAAAATGTTGTTAATGCGTATTGGAGGATCTGTTCTACCACTTTAATTCAGATGGTGACTTTGAGTAACTTTCACTGACATTTCTCGCAAACAACGTGAGATGCAAGTTGAGAAGATGGGCCTTGTCATTCATTGGGGGAGGGGGAAAAGAAAATTTATGGTCTGCAGAGTTTAAATCTGTGAACATGGTGATAAAAACAGGGTAAGGTTTAATTTATTATTGCACTGGTAAGATTTGTTGCTTTAGTAAGTGGTGGTCACAAGAAGGCTTCAGCAGTTTGTGAAACCTTACAACCTTAGCAAACCTTGCAACCTTGACACTTTCTGACCGAGTTTGTTATCACTAAAGGAAATCTGGATTTAAGGTACAAATTGTTTACATACAAGCAACAAACCACTTAACTTGACTGAAAAAGTTCAAAGTTCATTCAAACTTCAGAGTTCATTCAAAAAGAAAAAATATTGAAGCCTTGTTGGCTAGCACACATTAACCCAGCAAGTTGTATACAATTCTGTATCAAAATTATGATGAAATGAAGCCAGATCTCCATTTCAGTATTTTTGTATCATGCTGGCATTTCTAAATAATCAGTAAACATTTCCACTGGGATTTACATGCTCCAAAGAAGTAAAACTATCACATATGAAAGAAAATTTTCAAAGGGAAAATAAAGAGAAGCTACCAATTTTCTTTTATGGAAAAAGTAATTACTCCAGTCACAGGACCGGCACAAAGTATCGTTTTTCTGTTTCCTGATGAGACATTTTAATAGTCACAAGTTAGAACACTTCTCTCAAAATGTTACAATGATGACTTATGTCACGCATAAGTGCTATCATATCTATATGACGATATGAATTGAAAAAGAAAGAAATACATCCCAAGCTGGTCAATGTTTATGACAAACACAGCTGTATCTATAGATGCAGACAGAATCAAGAGTGGGCATATTTTATTTTTGATGACGGGTGGAGCAGTGGACATTTTCAGTGTAGTCCATCACCCACCCCTCTCTTCAAGAAACCTACCACTGGTGACATTAGCAATGGCAGAGTGCATACCACCTAAACAGTATGTGAACTTCAATTCAGTGAAGTCCTTTAGTTTTACCCATGTCCCACCCCAACCATTCATGGTGTTTTCCCAATGCTACCTTTGTATTGCCAGCAAATGCAAACTGGCTCTGCAGTGGACTATGAATTGGCAATTCAGAAGCAGTTCCTTAGACCTGGGAAATTCACCATTTGTGATGTGTTTTGATAAATCAACATTTACAGCTCTATATCATAACTTAGAAACCAAAATGAGCAAGTTTTCCAATTAAACATATTATCAGAATTACCTGATATACAGTGGCTTTGAGCCACTGAACTAAGAATCCATGTCCTTCTGTGGATTTGGGTGGATTTTCTTTTACCCATCATTAATAATAACTTGGCAGTCCCCTGTATGTAAATGGAGTATCACTTGATAAAATAGAGACTTGTTTGCTAAGTTTGTAACGCTTTTAAGACATAAAGTTCATACAATTTAGTGTAATGTTATTCAACAGAGAGGCACTGCCAATACTCCAAAAATATCTTTGATTTTTTTTTTGTTACAGTGATTTCACACCCATTCAAACTTTGTATGAAATATGATTCTTACTTCCTTGTCCTTTCTGCTTCCAAAGACCAGAACATAGAGTGCCATAACAGGTGCCAAGCATTTCGTTTGATACTTCTCTGCATATTGTCCTCCTCGCATATATTTGTGAAAGGAAAACAGTGATTTATAACAGATATGTAGCAATGACAACTCAGGAAGTTAATGACCACAAAGCCATCTGGAATATCAAGGTGACAATGTTTAACTCAAAACAAAACTGTCAGTAAATTACCTTTTCCCAATGTATTTGTTTTGATAGCTGCCAATATCAGAGCAATTACCTTCTATAACAAAGGGTGATTTGCTCTTGTAACGCAATCTACTTCAGGAGGTTTCTTCATCTCTCACAAGTGTGCGGCATAGCTACAGGCACGACAAAAGACATCTCTCCTCGTAAGCTGCGGCCTTCCGCGTGGAAGGAAGGATTCCTGTCATTACAGGCCCTGCACAAGTACATCGATTCTTGTGTACTGATTCATGTTTCTCTATTGATCAGTGGAACAACCCAGCGTAATTCCCCGTAAGACCCGAAGGTAACGGTCCCCCTGCTGCAAACAGTCTCATGCCGGAGAAGTCATAGGAATGTGTATAGATAGCGTTACGGTAATGGGTGTCACTGAAGTAGTTGAAGTAAATGTCATCCCGGCTCTGTGGAAAAAGAAAAGAAGTATGTGAAAACATAGCCTGTAGCCAATGTCATATGGGATGATTTGCAGAAGAGAACATTCTATGCCTATTTCAGGTTTCTCAGCAAAACAGACACAGGTACATCAGTGAACACCGTATGTGCCATTTTTCACCTTTGATTGTCATTCAGTCATTCTAGCATGCAAAGTTATGGCTGATACATTACCAAAAAATAGTGTTTGCACCCAGAACCCAACTGACTATGGGTACTGAGATAACGAACAAACAAGCTGGGACCTAACAGTCAGGCACATAGCTACAAACACATGTATGGTACTACTCATTATGCAGCTGACACTTGACTATGGTGACTACTTACTTGCCTGCCTATAGCAAGGAACCATATGACCAGGGAGTTGTTATATGATGGAGTGACAACAAATTGTAAACCTTACACCTGGCTGTCCTTTGCAGGTTACTTCCATTGTTATCCCTTTGTTTCTTTCGTTAAACGTTACATCTGGTCAGGCGTGTGGCAGTTCCCTCTGTCCGTGTGAGACTTTCGCCTAGGTGTTGTGATTAACATTCATGAGCAAGATTTTCTGGCAATTACTAGCGTTTTGCTCTGCAAGGTCAAATTTCGCATTGTGCAAAATGTTACCTAGACTGAAATGTGAAAGTCATTTGTGTATTCAGTAAACTATTCTAGGAAACAATCTACACTCTCGGGACACTTGAGACGTTCCACCTAGCATTCCGGGTCAGAATTTCGGCAATAATTTACTAAGTTGTGTCTTGTTCATTTGCATCTTCCTATGGTAAATCACCACATTTTTCTGACATAGGATATAAAAACAGGCATGTTTTCATCACTGTTTCGTAAATAATTGTATCGTCGTGTAAAGTGTCATCTCCTACCTATATCAGAAAAGCTCATTCCTGGGTTGAAGAAATTTGAAGTTTTGCAATTACCTGAGTTAGTGGTGCATGCGCAGATACTTTGGCACGAGTTGGAGTAAGGAGATTGGGGAGTTTAAGTCTGAGCCAGGTTAGACCCATTGCAGGTCGGATTTTACAACAAAGGAGGGGTGGATAAGAGATTGGGGGTTTGAGATTGCAAAGCTTCCTTGGGGAAAAGTCCTTGCATAGGGCAAAAATTAGTTTCCCATGATAATATGGCTTCAGGAACGGCCAAGACTGACTCTACAGTCTGCAGACCAAAGCCATACTCAGTTGCACAGTGGGTATATGCTGTGAGTCTTTACAGAATCCCTGGTATATACATATATATATTGCTCAGCTCTGTGCATACTGTACCTATTATAAATGTAATTGCGGTGAACATTGGCAATTAAGTTTCCGTTTGCGTGCCCATGCTTACTACGGCATGCGCGAGGCAAGCGTGTGGACAAACCAAGCAATGCCGATGTCACTCAATCTTATAGCAACTCCCTGAAGTGACAAAGTTGAAAGAAAACAAAAACCAAACATTGGTGATAGCTGTCATACATATAAATTGTACATGTAAACATATTCTGTACATCAAAAACCCTTCAGCTGGGTGGTATAATTTTGTCAAAAATAATAGTTGCTTAGCAACATTCATACAAGAAAGTTAACCCAAAATATTCATGCAACATAATTATAAGTCAATATAGGCCTGTTGGACTGCTCTCAACAAGACTTCAGAAAACAATTCATGCCATAGGAAAACCTGAATCTGTTGATTACATTAAACTGGTCTGATGCTCAACATACTACAGATATCAACTTACCAGCCATCCCTTTCCAACTTTTATAGTCAAGTCTGGCCTGCTGTCACCATGGAGATATTTCATTTGCCGGATGTCGATGAACTTTATTGCACCCATACCAGTTCCTGCAGACAGGATGTCTCCTTGAAACTTTAATGACCTCACACCTTGAAAAACAAAGTAAATGTTTTGGTTCAGTTATGAAGTTAAACAAACCATCCATCAATTTTCTTTTAACCACTTCAATCTCAAGAAACTGAAAGTCGTGTATACATTGAATATCAGTGTGTCCACTTAGCCACTATCGCACAGTTTTGATGCACTCACTTGTCAAATTGAGGCAATGATGTTTGTGGGTAAAAAAATGGAAAAGAGAGGGTTTCAGTTTGATCCCTAAAGTTGATGTAGTATGAGCAACAATGAATGTACAGTTATATCATACTGACAACTCTTAGTGAGTCAAACTTTCTTTTGCTGAGTGTATAGACCCAATGGACAATTTCCTAGAGGAAACACTGCTGTAGATACTGTATTGCTGGATTCATTAAAGTGACAATGTATCAAGTAGCGATATCTTTAAAACTTAATGCCTCGAAATCCTGTCACCAAACTTTCATCTCCTAAGTTCTTAGACTTTACACTTCAGATGAAACTGTTATCAGTTATGGTCAGATGTTTAAAGTGATTGTATACATTGCCAAAAAGTAAAAGAATTGAAATGGCACGACCAAGAACTTAGTGTGTTTTTCAACTGCACCATTCTGACTATTTGGGATGATAAAGAGGTTTCAGCTGGTAAATTTTGCCATGACTTCAAAGTCTTCTGAAAGAATGAATCAAATGGCAAAATATGATAATGTAATGGTTGACAGTTTTTATTCAACTTAATTGTGAGCTGCTTTGAACAAGCCAGTAGGTAGTATACTGGTATTAAATACTCAGTTTGCCAAAACAGCTAATCACTGATGCTGCAGTGAGGTAATCAGTGTGCAAGTTATTTGTAAATTCAGTGTTTCACTTCACTAAATACTACAATTCCTGACACCTATCGAGAAGCAACAACTTGAGTAGTATGTTTTTGATACACCAGTGAGACCTGCACTGTGCCATATTCAATAGGTGCTTATACTAATAGTCGTTTATTTTCAAACGTGATTTGTCTTTTACTGTTTTTATGCCATTTCCGTTGCTTTTCGAAACGGTAAATGTCATTCTCATTCATTGAATGACAGATTCCATCCATGAACAACTTGGCATGTACATTTAAAATACAGAAAAGCTTCAGATCAAACATACTCTTTATCTTTTTCCATACACACATAATCACTGTAACACTGTGCACACCAAATGAGTGTTTTTCAACATTTAAAACTTGAATACAATGCACAGCCTGCACCATTTGGGTAACCAGAAGAGGCACTTACAAAGTAAACACCATCAGATGATTGGTTGACGTATCAAACTCAATATGACGAAACATAGCCACATTATTGACATTAGAGACAAGAAAAGCTATTGCCCCAGCAAGAGGGTTTGGTTTCATACGATGCAGAGTGCAACCAGCGACCATCTACTCACCACTGCATGATTCTTTGGTTGAAAATGCTGTCACCATCCTTCCTTTCCTTGTGTCTAGGATTGTGACGTGACTTTGTGAACCTACGGCATAGAGTGAGTAGCTATCAGAGAATGCCATACACACGCTCTCTCTGCCATAATGAAGCTTACGACAAGAAAATTCTCTCAGCTGTCGGACGTCCCAAAATGAAATGCAGCCGGTGGGAACGACTACAGATGCAAGTTCCTGTGAATGAGAAAGAAGGTAATTAGGACATCTTCCAAAATTAATACCTGTCAATATTCCTTGAACCATTTTTATTGTTTCACATCCTCAGTGATGGCAGCAGCTTTTACTTCCAAGACATCTCAGATATTTATTGATATGGCCGATATATTCGTCTAAAAGGAAACAACAGCAACATTCCAAAAATAATGGCATTATCAGCTTCCGTGACATGGTTTTTGAAAAGTCATGATAAGCATGAAGAACATCCACAAGCACAGGACAACAGCAAGAAACTCAACATTAAACTCTTTCCAGAAGATTCTACATTCAAAATGGTAACTTCTGGACAAAGGAGACATCCCCAAAGAAGAGTTTTTTATTCAATTTAACATGAACAAAGGAAGTATTTATTTATCAAAGTTTCCAGCTAACCTCCAATGACATTTAATTCTTAGCAAACCCATATTCAGTACTGAACTATCTATTGAAGAATGGTGTGATGTAAATTTGTGGTTCCAATTTCAAAGCTCAAAATGTTGTCTGCTTCAAGCTTTACCTTTCTATTATTATTAAACTCTAAGGCACGGACTTTGTGTGTGAAAAGGTCGTCTTCATGCATGAAACCGTCCGAGGACTGAAGCCGACGTTTACATCTTGGTTTGATAGTTTTAACACTGCCACCACTGGATTCACCAATCAGATCGCTGTTGAAGGCATCTATAACTGACCACAGAGCTAAAGTACCATCTCTGGATCCTGATGAAGAAAATGAAGGAAAAAAATGTGTTCAAGGAAAGTACAGGACAAATAAATGCTGTAAATATCCTTCATTGTGACCAAAAGATGACGGTGAATACAGACAGTCAATTTAGTGATTCCTTGAGATTTAAAGAACTTTATAAAACTGTGCCAAAACTTTCAAATTGTTGACCAGAAAATAACTACTGGATTCTTGCTTTATTGATTGATCTATATGAATACAAAATGAGAAAACACTGAATTTCAAATCAACTCTTCTTCAGTAATCAAACTGATTCAGATACTTACCGTTTAGGAAACATAGGCCAAACTATGGAGCTTCATTGAAACTACTTTTATCTGTTGTATGTGATCATTGGTGCATGTCATGCTACAGAGAAGTCCGGGGAGGGGGGTAGGTAATTTCAGCAAACTGTTTGAAATGTTACTTGTCGCACATGCTTCATCCCCCCATAGTGGTTGATTTTCTGTGCGAGAGACTACATCTTTCATACAACATGACTTTACATGGTAACCTAAAAAGTTCCCCTCATAATTTCAATTGCATTGAACACTTCAGTATGATCTGTGAATCTATTCATGATTATTCAAAAAGGCATCACAAATTTGTTTAAATCTGAGAGTAATGTAATAGTATTTCAATGGACTCCTGTCAGTAACTTCTCATGTATGGCACTGATCAAAATCATGACAGATATTTAGCATAAATTCTAAGATTTCACACACAGATTAGATTCAAAACTACCAAAAGCCTTACTAGCTAGTTCATTTACTCCTCTTGCATGGTAGATAAACAGTAGACAGTTAATGCTCTTACTACAGTTTGTTACACACTTACATTGTATGCTTTGTAATACATAGATCTACAATTCACATAAGAGATGGAGTGTCCTTACCTGTAACTAAAATTTCATCATCCAACCACTTTATATCAAATATCCAGTCATCATGACATTCCTGCAGTATGAAATAATGACAACAGTTAGTAGAGGAAATAGCAGCCACACACTTATGATCCTAGCTTAATAAAATGTGAGAGTAGTGCAGCATGTAGGTACAGTAGGTAGGGCACTAGCTTGATAAACTTGTGATTTTTCTAGTGTCCTGTCTATACGTTTCTTTCTGTTATATGTTTGTATGGACGAAAAAATAAAGGAAAATGAAAGGTAAGATTGATGGAAATATTCTCTCAATCTTTAGTCAACCAAGAAGTGAAATTAGTCTGATTACTATTATTGTTTCTGTGTTACTGAACACTTCAAAATAGCTTCATGATGAAGCAATCTGTATGTTCCAAACTGAGTGAGTTATCAACCACCACCAACAGAGACTGAAGTTGATACCCATATATCCAAATTTTCACTAACATTCTTGTATGCACGACCCCCCAAAAAACTTAGAATATTATCTTTTCTAATACGTTTGATATTTTTCAGGTCCCATATACGAAGAAATATATTACGAAGTAGAAACATTACACTGCTATGTCAGTACAGTGTGTAAGATACATGGTATTAAAGTGTATATATATTAATGTCCAAAGTTAAATGTCATATGATTTGTATGACTTCATAATGAAGGATGAACTTCTAACCTTAAACTGAAGTTATATTCTCTGGTACCCAACCAACTAAGAACTGCAGCAGTGGTTAGGAACCAGTGGTGGAGAAGCTGGGGGGAGAGGGGGAGTGGGATGGTTAGGTGGTGGTGGGCTGGGGCTCAGTTCCTCAATGAAAAAAGTGAGGGGTTTAAGGTATTGATAGTCCCCAATATTTGTCAAGTGCTCCAAAAATAAATGAAAGAGGATAAATCGTTCAAACTGAAGACATGATACCTCCATGTTAATGCTGGGTACATGCAACTTAGAACACAATTTCTTCCCTGTTGACCTCAGATTGCCTTTGACTGCCACTAAAAACAATACTTTTACACATACTGTACTTATGCCAGAAGGCATGAAAATATAAGCACATTACATACCAATTTTGAAGTTCAAACACAGCTACCTTCTTGAAATGCTGTCCCAAAGTTTCAAACTATGACCTCTACTGACCTCACATGAAGATAAACTGCCATGAAAATGACAAAGGTCATCTACTCATAAAGCACTACCAAAGTTAACAGTTTGCAGTTCCAGCAACGTTCAGTGTCTGAGATATAATAATACTTTTTTACACTTGAACCTCAGGTGACCTCCATGGAAAACGACAGTGATCATGTATGCACAATGAACAATCAACATAACAACTTTGAAATTAAAGCACCTTTCCAGTCTTGAGATACTGCATTTGCAAGGTTTTCAACCTTTGTCCTATACTGACCTCACATGACCTTTAACATCCCTAAAAAAAATGGCAGAAGTCATCTGTTCACCAAGTGCTTCAAAAGATAAGTGTTTGAAGTTCCAGCAACATTAGGTTGTTGAGATACCTCACTTAATAGGTTTTCATACTTTAAGGTCTGATGATGTCAAATGACCTTTGACCTCCATGTAAAACATTGGGGATCATCAAGACTACCAACAGACCATCTTTGAAGTTTGGGCACCATTCCCTCCTTGAGCTACTGTGTTTACAAGCCAAGGCATCTCACACACACATACACACAAGTCATCACCATCATATAAATTCTTCACCTTCAACAAGGAATAAACACAATAGGGGGTCTCGTACTCAATAAGATACACATACATACTAAATATGAGATCTGTCCAAGCTCTCCTTCTTGAGATATCATGTTCACAGTGTGACCTATTGACTGCAAGTGACATTTGACATCCAACAAATCGATTGGGATCTTGTACTCAATGTGGTACACCTACATACTACACATGAGATTTGTCCAAGTTTCCGTTCTTGAGATATTGTGTTTACGTTTTCACAGTCTGACCCACCGACTTCAAATGACATTTGACCTCTAGGCTCCAACAAAATCGATAGGGATCTTGTACTTAATGTGGAACACTTACATACTACATATGAGATTTGTTCAAGCTTCACTTCTTGAGATATCTTCACAAGGTGTTCACATTTTGAATTCTGTTGACCACAAATGACCTCTGACTTCCACCAAAACCAATAGGGTTCTTGTACTCAATGTGGCACACCTACTGTATGTAATATCACATCTGTGACAGCTTTCTTTCTCGAGATATCATTTTTACATGGTAGGTGTCACAAACATACGCACACACACACACATTTCCAGAAATTGTAAGCAAATTGTCACCACAGTATGGTCTGGCGATGATCTTTAACTAATCAGCAATTTCTTTTGAATGATATTTATCAAATCCCAGCAAAGCATTAAATTCCCTCCAAATATTGCGGGGTAAACCCAGCTGTAATAACACCAGTAACATGGCACGTTCATGCAAGTTTTAAGACAAAGATTGCTCCTTTGGTCCATTTGTAACAAAACATGGCACCGCTGCATGTACAGTACAGGCACAGACAGGCAGTACACATTGTAAGCTGTATGCTCTTGATGAGGATGAGATCTTTATATTATCAACATTTAGGTTGCTTACCTCACCAACACAGACTGGTTCAAAGTCAGGCATCTCATACACAGCTAAATTATTAGGATTATCCGCTCCTGTTGCTAGGTAGCTACCACCAGGATTGATAGATATAGAATGAATACCACTTCCTTCATCTTCCACATGCCTGGGTGGATACGACGTAGGTCCTTTAATCATTGGTATATGCCTCATTCTTCCAGTCAATACATCAAGGACCACCAGCTGAAAGGTATTTAAATCAAACAGAACCGGACAGTCAAATGGCTTTTAGATTCCTTACCAATATCTCATTTCTTCATACACGCACAATCACTTCAAACAAAGCAACCAGTGGACAAGGGAACTGGGAAGGGATTCACTCCGCCTTGATGAAAACTGTGGTCATGAAGGATGGCATGTATCTCGTAACCAAGGTATTTCACAAGTGGATAGAAAGTTCCTGACACCTTCCAATTTGTCCAGATGCCAAATTGTGGTTAATATCTGACACTGTGCAAGACAACAAAGGCAACCTGTCATATATTTTCCAAAAGTGAACAGTCACAAGGGAGTGTTTATGGTTACACTAGAGTACTTTGTTAATCTTGGCAGGGAGTTCTTGGCAAATGGGATAGTCACTGACTGTTTAGAAAAGGAGGTGAATCTAAAGAGCTAGTACGAGGTACTGCACCCACAGTTTACAAACATTAGCAACACTTAAACATTTTAAGGTAAATATAATCACATCAATTTTCTTCTTTGACTATTAAAATTGACCCCCCCTCCTTATCACACCACCTTCTTTGCCCTCAGTGGCAGACAACCTGACATCAAATTAAAAAGTATATACTGCACTTTAAATTTTCCATCTGGAAATATTGCAACTATTACTTAGAAAATCCTCCTAGTTGCACTCCTACATAGATCTGTCTGTCTGGTCAACTGTATAGCACTATTCATCAAAATAGCATTATGGCAACAAGGGACATTAACTACAGGCTATCATCAAATAAACCACCAGTCAACTGGTAAATCTGTGGAGTGTGACTTTTAGCACACCTAGATAAAGAATGGAAACTCAGATAAATGTTCTTAAAGTCTAGTGAAAAACCACACCTACTACACTTCCTAATTTTATGAGGAGTGTGATTTGTAGCACTCCTGGAAAATCTTGAACTCAAGGCCTGCAAATAACCACACCAAACTTTTAATGTCACACACCCTCTCACTACTCAACATGATTCCTGCTAGGGACTTCGTCCCTGAAGCTCCTTTAAACTTGCACCCCTTTGGCAAATCTCTTACTTGTAAGGACTTGCATAATGTTACTTTTGCACTTTTTTACACAAATCATCCTGTAATTACACTGATATTAACCAACAAATTTATAGAAATTCACATGCCTACATGACACAATCTTTTTGATATATAATGCAGTAATCATGTTTTGCATCTTGCAAATGACTGATATGTGATGCTATGTTACAGTGAATAGAAATTCAATGGTCAGCAGGACTATATAAAAAGTTAGAGATCACATGTAGGAAGTGCTGTATCACTGTCACAGGACTATGCCTGTTTATAATCACAAGTCTCCTGTCAGGGCGGGGGAGATGACCAGAGTACTTAAAGGCAGTCCTGTAAGCATGATGCTTGAAAATAAAATATCCACACAAAATACATTTTAGAATATACAGTAGTTATTTTATTTACACAATTTAGTCATCCACTTGCAACATTAACAGCAAGGTGAACAGGTCAAATGATTGGTACATGACTCATTGGAACTACTGTATCTACATGAGGCACAGTGTTTGTGAACCTCCAGGTTTCATAGCACAAAGATAACTCAAATGAAGGTACTCGAAGAATCATGTCCAATTGAAACCAACTTGGTTGTAAAATTATTTTCAAGAGTGAGATCCGCATCAATGAAGAGAGAAAAATATCAAAGCCTGATATATGGTAAGAAGCAGCACTTGGCCCATTACCTTATTACACTTTGTTCCCATGACGACAGAATCATGAGCAATCCACTGTGAGGCAAACACCTTGTTCAGTTCTCCCAGATCAAATTCTTTCTCTTTCCATAAAAATGGTACTCTTCTGTTTGAAAAACAAGTCATCAAATGCTCACACACATGATGGTTAAGTCCATTACAGCTTCTTTTGTGCAGAGAAGATGTAACCGAGTTTGGTTGGGATGGCCACTTCGAATACAACCTGGCAAGTCGTTTCACACTTTTTTTGTCCATGGCTTGAATTATTTAATTTCTGAAATGTAAGAAGAAGGAGTAAGATCAATGAATAATGGCTATTCACAACTATCTGAAAAAAAAAAGTCCTTTGACATCATGGCAGTATGGTGGTTAAGTGGTAACATGAAACCACAGCAGACTGCAGAACACTGCCAATACTGGCAATGTATTCAAATTCCCAGCAAAGTTTCTTACAGAAATTACCACTATTTGCATCAAGAATGGCTCATCCCATTTAAAAAAATTGTTCAAACACATTAAAACAACAAAAAGGAAATATCAACATTCTTCAGTTAATGTGACATCATTATAAAAATCATGAAAAAAGAAAACCCTTTATTCATACCTACTGTAAGAAGCCTCATCTGCAACCTCTGCTACTGGCAGTAGTATAAGATGTCATTTATTTGCTATTTGATAGATACACACATTTTCAAAATTGTGACTGTACTGGGCAGAAACCAACTTTCATGAGCTCTGTTCTTTCATTTCTAACCAGCCTGGGTGAGAAAAGTGTTAGTCAAACACGAAAACCCAATTAGCACAGCTTTAGAGAGTATTTTGTACTAGGCTAGGCCAACTGGAGGTACAGTATCATGAGTCAGTCACCTAACAAACAGTGTTATCATAAAATATGAAACTATGAATAAAAAACAATGAAACTTTTTTCAGCACTATGGGTTATCATACTGCTACATTTTGGTGCTATTCAGAAGAAGTATTATCCATTGGAAATAGGCTTTGAACAGAGGGTGACAGGCTAGCAGCCTAGCAGGCTGCAGCACACCCCAACAAAGTATCTAGGCCTATGAATGATGGAACCTTTCAAGCTTCAATCACCGTAGAAAAGGATAAATCAAAATACTGCTTAAATTACCATATGAAATTAATGAACACTGATGGATGATGAAAATATTGCTTTTGCTATCAAAATCATGAATGAGAATTTCATCCAATATATTCTGGTTTTTGTAACTTGAAACATGCTAGTTATAAATCTCATGCTGAAGCTTGAAAACTTACTTAGGCTTTGAGTTTAATTTGCCCTAAAAAACATACCTACTTTTGATGTTTAGCATTATGCGTACATCTGTTTTACTTTTAGGCTAGCCTAACTAGACTGCACGAAAAGACGACAACCCCCCCTCCCCCGTCCTACTAATGTCAGTATTGGCTATTGCACTTGCAGTGTTGGTGTATTACTAGGCCCTATATAACATTAGGCCTGACTTAAACCCTACGTAGGCTGGGTTTAAGAACTTAAGTTCAAAATGTCTAAAATAGGTCGCTTGATCGTAACTAAAAACACAATGCCTGCTAACCTTATAATCCTGGAAGGAAGACTGGCAGTTTAGTGATGCAAAGTTGCTTCAGTGTCTCGATAACCGGAAAGCTGTGTATTCCTAAGGCATAACGTCCTTCCACAGTATAGCCTAATGTAATTGTGCAGTTGACATGACAGTTGATGTAGTAAATACTAAAATAGCATTCTTCGTAGAACTCTAGCCGGAGGAGCGCGCGAGGTAGCATAGCAGTATATTCCCAGGTCTTAGGGTGACATTTTTTCTTATCTATGATGCTAACATTCGGGGTCGGGTGGTGCCAGTGGAATTTCGGAGTAAGTTCGAAAGGTCTACGGAGCTGCTAGCGCAGACGGACGATAGTAGGAAAATCTGAAATACCGGTGCCAGTTGGAATTTTTCATATCCCAGTCTAGAACATTTTATGACATAAAACTAAGCCAAACATTGCAGCAGATTGTGTCCAAAGTCCCAAATGGAGGACGCTTTGCTAATATATGCCAGACATTATCATTCCTACTTCTGGTATCAACTGGAGAAACTACTGATAGAACTGAATGTTCATAAAGCTACTGGCCAAGACAACATCCCAGCAAGGATCTTGAAAAACTGTTCGTCGGCCATTGCACCAATTCACAGAAGATATTTCAGAAGTCAATCTCAACTGGTACTATTCCACAACAAACGTGTCACCTGTCTATAAAAAAATAGGAAATCGATGCATATACCTTCAAATTACCGTGGCCCTGTTTCTCTTATCAGCATTGTCTGTAAGCACTTGAACACATCATTATAAGTAACATCTTAGCCCATTATTCGATTCTTAGCGATAAGCAGCATGGATTCAGACGTGGTAGATCATGCAAAGCCCAATTAGATGATCTTGGGCAAATCTTAAACAATCGTGGCCAAGCCAACTTATGTATTATGGACTTCTGTAAAGCTTTCGATGTGGTTCCTCATTAACATTTGCTCTTAAAATTGAACCACTCAGAGGTTGAGAAAAAAGATTACAAAAAAAAGTAAAAACTGTCGGAACTAACTTTTCTGGAAGTTGAGGAAGTTTCTAAAGTAGAGTTATCCAAATTGTTACCATTTTCCAAATAATTATGTTTTTCTCATTCATCGATTAATTGCAGAGACATGAGGTGCCTTTTCCATGACTGCCAGTGGGTACATATACAGCCTAGGACAGCCTGAACTTAAGTGCCGACGTTTCCGGCCATCTGGGTCCCGCTTGTAGCCCTAGACTCACTGGGCGGTACGATCCGCACTAACTTATGTTGGGGCTCCGCTTAAAGAGTCCTGCTGGGGCGGTGTGGGCGTTGCTACGCCCTCAGACAAGACCCCACTCCTGCTCAAAACCCTGGATGTGCGCCGCATATGTCAGTGATATCAGTGATGTATGGGCAATACGTGTCCACAATCATTAGACGCTAGAGGAGCCCTAGGCTGGTAATGTCGACACCGCTTACACTCTCGAAATTTGAGCCACTTTTCGTGTGAGGCTTCGCTTGAAATGCCCTTTATATGTTTTACTGTTTTTTTGCCTGTTGCTTTTTTCATATTGCAGACATGAGCTCCCCACATTAAGGCTGGGTATACATAAAACCTAAAACACTCAGGAAATGACGTTTCTGGCTACCTGGGGTGTTTGTAAAACCCAAAATTTAGTTCGGTACCCTTGTTACCCTTGGCGGTAGTTAACCCACTAGTTAGTAGCAAACAAAAACAAAAAATGAAAGAGGATGCGTAATTTGTATATGCATTACAATTTTTCATACACTGATTTCAGTTTCTTTCACAAGCCGAAAATGCAGACATATCATATTTCAAGTCTTGAGTACATGCAAGTGTACACGCGAAGTGCCGTACGTTAGTTTCCTGCCAAATGCCAACATTTTCAAACCACTGGTGGCGTTCCCCGGATATTCCTGCTATTAGTCCCCCTCCTCCCCATATACTTTTTCTCTTTCCGTTGAGCTTCATAGTTCCGTTTTTGTGAAGCCCTACTCCTCAATGAAATTACGCATTCAAGCCTGGTAAGGTATTTTATTTAGTGTCCGACACTGTCGCAGTGGTGTGGACTAGCTCTCACATGGGAAAAACATGATCCAGCCAGCTGGAATTTTGGACTTTCACATCCCCCTAAAGAAATGACCCTAACTTCGGCCCTGTTAACAACCATGTCAAAGTTCACGTAAAGGCATCGGCGTCAATTCTGAGAAGGGGAGGGGGGACGAGAGGACACGTCCCCCACATTTCAAAAGGTGCATGGGCGACATAATATTAAATGTCCCCCACATTTCGCAAAAGAGAAACGTTTTGGTTCAGTTTTTGAATGGTAGCTGGATCGACATTGTAGCAAATATCGCTCCACAAGTTTTGGTGAGTGACTGATGTAATCGCTAGGCTGATAGGCCTAGGTGATTATAAGGGAACTCTGCATGGCGAATTTAGGTCTTCGTGTACAAAAAACTTTCTGGCACTCATCTACACATCCCAAATGTGCCAAACTTTTCCAGGCGCAGTGATATCTCCTTTGGCTGGTTATGTTAATGGACAAAAGAAGCAATGGGTTGACTGATTTACCATACATGGAAGTCAAGACTAAGTTACGAGGGATACATTTCCATGTTAGCAGCTCGAACTTAATAAAGAACATTACCCCAGTCGCCCTACCCCCACCCATTCTGTACTTAGCATGGATTATATGTAACGTTTCGATCAATCAAGTCGTAACTGATTTAATAATTGCTTTCTTTAAAGTTTACAATTCCCTAAAAAGTTAAATCCTAAAACATTATAGTTCGGAATAAAGAATTCCCTGCAGAGGCGAAATCCCCCCCCCCCAAAAAAAATGGGGGTGTCCGTCGCATAGTGAAAAAAAAGTATTGTTGCACTTTCCCGCCTATCGATACATCAACAAAATTTTACAACCCAAAAAGGGAGAAGTTTGATCAAAATTCGGTTGGTGTCTTGGTGATCACGTATTTGGTTGAATTGTCGATATGATACACTCATGGCCGTCGCGACCGGGTGAGGATCCCCCCAACACACACACAAAAAAAGGAAACTCAGAGAGAAGTGTGACGATGGTCTGAAATCTGAACTACCAGTTAGAATTTTCATATCTCAGTCTAGCACATTTGATGACGTAAAAAGATACTAATTATTGCAGCAGATTGTGAAGTCACCTAGTAATTGAAAAAAAAAAATGCTTGATAAATCTGAAATTCATGAAAATCATGAAGTTCTCACGTTTCAGTCTAGGAGTACTATAGTCAGCAAATCTGACATAACAGTTGCATAACAAACATCGGGCTATTATAGAGTTGTAACTCCAGGGTGAATGAATTACCTACCGTACACATACGTGCATACAGCGGGTATGCTGTTCAGATACAGCTTTAACTGATCCCTGATCGATCTATTTGATGATACCGAAAATTGCATTCCTCCGAATATGGCTCTCTACAAAAAGTTTACCGGCGAACGTACGTAATAGCAAATACCGATCAACCGATTTTGAGTCTCAGTCTGGTCTCAATACCAAGTCGTTGCGACTTGAAACAACGAAGAAACCAAACCGTACGAAAGGTATCTGCGAAAGTTGATATACTTGAAGGTTGGTGTCGAACATTTCGCCTTCTTCATGAGTGAACCCGCAAGATTTTTTATTCGAATAACGTAGGATAAAGACAATCAGGCCAGTTAGATAAATCATGATTGCGTTTTCACCCATTCTGTAGCCGAGGCCTTTTTGTGCAGAAGACCTAATGCGCGACGTACAGCAGTGTTGCAGACAAGTACAGACTACACAAGTTATGCTGTGTACAGCCACAGATTGACAGAAGTGCAAATATGTTTCTGCGTGTACACAAGTAGGCTAAACCTTTGAGTATGACTAGTGCAGATTAGTATGGCTAGGTCTATGCCTGTTCTCTTCTAGTATGACATGATGAGTAAGATGTAGGCATAGTTTATCTGCAGGTATTTCTTTGAGTGTAGTCGAGGCCTACAGAGCAGCTCAGTGAGTGCAGAGTCAGGATTAGGCAGAGAGGCAATGACCCTGGCTACTATACATGAGGAGACATCCTCAAACCCCTGCCCCAGCAGCCTCACAACCATCCTATGCCAATAAAATTAACAATCAGAATCAATTATTTTTTAATATACATAAGTTTTAAAAGCTTTTCTTATTAAGAGTGAAAAATGAAGGCAAAACCACATTACATTAAAGCAGGTGAAAGTAACACTTTTCTTTATTTTTTTTAATTCATTTTTTATGGAGGAGGAGTTAATTTTAGCCATGCAAAAAAGACAACCTGAAATTGCCCAAATGACAACTCAGTTTGCAGGCTGAGCCATCATGTGAAGTAGACACACCCCTATAGCTAACCCCCAGATCTGAGGGAGGGGTTTCTTTTGTCTCTGAGAAAGTGTTACTCTCAGAAGATTACCAGATGCAAAATGGTGGCTTTTTTCTTCAACCAATTTTTCATCACATTCCCTTCCCCCATTTGTTCATCTTTTAAATTTTTCTTAGGGGCCAATACAGTAGATACTGTAGGGTACACACCTGTTGTGCCCCTCTTCTAAATCTGCAACTGGATTAAGCATTTTTAATCTGTGACCATAGCCAACACCTCTCATGGAATTATCCAGCCTAGTACTGTAACTCTTTTCTAAACTTTTTCCAAAATGTGTTGTCTTCTGAAAAAAAGTTATAATCTAAGCCTGCAGCACAGCATACTCCAGATGAGGCCTAACCATGTGCAGTGCTTTTTGTCCCTCTCAACAATATCCCTATGAAGAAATGTGAAATTCTGTCAAGCATACCTAGAATTCGTTTCCCCTTTCATAGCTGCTTCGGTATGTACTGCCTAGGAGGTTTAACAAAAGAATCATCTACTGTACAAAAATGAGAAGATCTTTTTCATTTTCAACTTTGTGGATATAAGTAACATCCAGAGTATAGCCTAGATACTATAACTACCACATCCTGGCTATCCATCACAGTGGCCCTGATGTACTGTAGGCTACGCATCTTGTCCTAATCGTCACTGGCTTCAACAAAGTAACCAAAATACGCTTGAAGAATCAGTATTTCTCTGAAATTGTGATCCACCATTGAGTTTACATGGTACAATGCATATACCTGAGGACCTATATGCTCTTCTGTTTCCTGAGTTGCCATAAATGCCTTCAGCAAAGTAAGTGTATGGTGTGTCTATTTAAGAGTTTCTTTGCTCACTGTTGTTGTAAGTCCTTTATTCTATTTACTTTGCTGCACAGGGCGAGAAAGACTGAATTCGAGATGGCAGATTTTCCTCCTCAGTCTGGTAGAACGACTGTCAGTGATTCTGGCAGCACACCGGTGACTCCAGTTCTCTCTCAGTTGGAACCATCATCCGAATTCACTGAGTACAAAGTGATATCTGTCCCGTCAAAGTTAGACATTTCAGAAATGCTGACAACTCTGTCACCGATCGATCATGATCAGGGTATTTCAGATTTAGAGGTCCAATCAGTCATGTGTCAAGGTATGAAGAAAAGTCACTCTTGCTACCATTTGAAGGAATTATCAGAAAGTGAGAATTTCTTTGTGAGATGATACTGATCAGAAATATCACCTGGCAAGAGAAATTGAGGCAGTCTTGATGTGGTTGCTTGATGTTACTGTGTGCTGATTGTGTGTTAAGTAACTTAGTTTCATAAACATCACAATAGACAACTGTCATGGTTAGCAATATGTTTAGCACTGCAAAAGGTACAGCCTATTGTCCACATTCTATCAGTGATGGCATTGCCAGAGGTGTAGAGATACTGGAGTGAAAATGACAGAACAAATGCCCAATTTTTCTTTTCTTGTTCCCTCACAGAGTCTCCCATCCCCCCATGCCACTTTCACATACATCTGTTTCTTTTTCTTTCTGTTTTGAAGTTTTGAAAAAGGGATTGATCTTACATATCAGAAGTAACTGATGATGTTCACTTTCTCCCATGGATACCTGATTACCTAATACATGGTACTGTCACACCAGAGTGTCCAGTAACATGGGCAAGGATTGTTGTATATACATGATAAATATTTAGTTACGATATGTTTTGTGTGTGACATGAAACACCCTGAATTGAACTGAAGTTACTTAATTCTAGAGTTACTGCAGATCTGCAATGTGTTTTTGCACCTAACTAAAGCAGGACTTCTTTCTCATTTCCTCTTAATTCTCAGAGAATGATACCTTGCTTCCAACTGTGAAGAGGATCTGTTCAAGCAGATCTTCATCATCAGGAAAGTCAAGTTCCTTTGGATATTCACCTATGAAAGTGAGTACAATGTGTATGCTTGCTGTTAGGTTTACATTAATCATCTGTCAAGTTAAGAAGTGCAACCTGTTTGTGGGCAGACTGAAAAATATGTGGAACTTTTGCCACTAAGTAGCAACTAAGTTACTTCTCACTTTCCTGCTTTTATACTTTCTGTTGTTTAATTTGTTATACCCGCTCTTTTGCTGAATTTTAAAAGAAGACTGATCACAGAGGCATTTCTTTTTGCTTGCTGTTTTTTCTTTTCACTTTTGGAGTGAATCTGCTAGTTAGAGCTGTTAAGGTTTGTTAGAACACTTCCTTCCTCTTGGCATATACTCTGCGTATTGCCATATATACCATAAAATACTCAGTTTCAAAGTTCACTGTAGATGCGTGGAGAAGAATTAAAGTTAGTTAAATGAAATTGCTCCCTTTCCCTCCCACCACCTTGTTTGCTAGTTATGTAACTCATTATTAGTAAAGTGGGAATAAAAAACAAATGCATGTTACAATGGACTTGATTGATGATGGCCTTGACTGTCAGTTGCAAACAACATTCTTAGTCATAGTATTGATTTTAGTACACTAGAACAGATTTTTCACAGAACTGGTACTGTGTTTGAGCAATTGGTACATGATGCAGCCTGAAGGTACATTTTATTAATTTTTCTTAGCGTGAGAAGATTCTGAGAACCTCTTCTTGTGCAGCATTGTAAAGCTGGACTGCTTTATTGTCTGTTGCATCAACATACAACCCATCATTAGTCCTTTTCTCATCACTTTTACTTAACGTTACCATTTGCTGGTTTCTTTCATATTTCATCAGCCCAACACAGCTTTGACCAACACAAAACGAGGTAACACAACAACAGTGACACCAACATTTCCACTTGGTATGTATCCCTTCAAGGATTTGTAATTGTATAGATAAAAAAAATGAAAATTTGTAGGCTTTTATCTCCTCCTTAAATCTATCTGGTCGCAAACTGTTGAACTTTTAATAGCTGAAATCTGTGTTCTTTCATTTGCCAGATTTACCCATCCATCAACTTGCTGCTCAAGGAGAGCTAGCCAAGTTGACCGAAAAACTGGATAACGGTTATGAACCAGATGAACTGGACCCTGAGGGTCTGACACCTGTTCACTGGGCCTGTGCTCATGGTCAAAAAGATGCAGTCCTCTTGTTGGTAGAGAGAGGTGGAGACATAAATAAGAAAGGCAGGGATGAAGAAAGTGCATTGTCTTTTGCATGCTGTAACGGAAACAAGGAGCTTGTGAAATATTTGTTGGATGAACGTGTTGAGTTTGATACCTACGACTGGGTAAGTTAAAATTTAATGTAATTTTAATTTGCAGTGAAATTTGTTGATGTATGAATATGTCTATGAACTTGTAATTTGCTAGACATGTTTCATGGTATTACTGTTTCCCTAGGTAATCTGTATGGTTGGGTCACAGAACCACATCATATGGTTGTATGACTTGTATTTACAATTGAGAACATTGGTATTGAAACTCCTATCACAGCATCGTATCAGGACTGTAAACTGTTTTACCAGGTTATGGAAAACCTGGGAAAGTGATGAAACTTTGGGCAGTTATTTCAAGGCCTGAAAAAATGTTGAATTTCAGAGGAAGCGTGTGAAGTCCTAGAAATGTGTTAATGGAAATTATCATGTGACATTGTTTCTTCCTCACTTTTGATATCAAAATTTATAATTCACTTCACTTCATATTGCTTTGACTTTAGCTGTGAAAGCTTAAAACTTCATAAAAAAAAAGGAGGGACATGGAACCTCTTTATTTCATCCTGGAAGAGTCATGAACCCTGATTTATTTGCTTTGCTTGCTCTGTGCACAGAATGGAGGAACACCGTTGTTGTATGCCGTAGCAAGTAACCATCCTCAGTGCGTAGAGCTGCTACTGCAAGCAGGAGCTGACATCACAGCAGAATCTGAGTCTGGTCACAATGCCCTTTCCCTTGCAATCGCTATGGGCCACGTTAAAGGTATCAACAAGTTTAAGTAATGTTTTTTCAGCTATGTATTTATTCATCAAGTATTAAATTCTTTCATGTCCCAATGTCCCAACCCTTGGAATAATTAAGCTCATTGTAGGTATATAGCATGTATGTTGAGTTTGATACATTTGGGTGTTTCTGGCGTAAGTGTGTCCTTGTGTAGAGTTTTGCATCAATTTTGCATGAGTTTTCAGTAATTTGAGTATGACATGTCATTTGGTATTTATAGTGCTCTTTCCATGAGAATACTGAAGTGATGTCAATTTGAATCTAAAAATTAGGATACTTTCATATCGACCTATGTCAAAACAGCCACCTCTCTTTATGAACTTCAGATTGACCAATTCTCACAAGATGTTATACAATTCTCAAGAGAATTGTATGAGAAATTTCTATAATGGTCGTTGTGAAAAGAACAGTCGTAAAATGCTGGTTCATGGTATAATTTCATGGACAGGGTTTTTTTTTTTTATTTTTTTTTTAACTTTTGGTATGGCTTCAGAGGAAGTAGTGAGGACAAAAATCATTTTAAGAATAATAAGTTAACTTCCCTCTCTCCTATTGTTTCGTACCCCTACTTCTGTGAAGGTGAGTTCTGCCAACATTTCAATCTGCAGACGAATCCATATCAAGTTAAAAGTATATAGTGGTTTGAAGCAACATATCTTATCATAGCTATGATAGCTATGTATCACAACTATTTCTGTAGATGATGTTTTCTTCTTCCACCAGCTGTATGAGAGCACCCTCTGATTTATGTATTTCAAATACTTTTGCTTGATTCTGTTTTTACTGACCAGTCTCATCTTTCTTTCTTCATTCTTAGTGCAAAAGAAAATTGAAAGGCATATGCTTGGTCTATTAGCCCAATGAAAACAGCTCAGCTTTTAAGGTAAGTTCTTTTCTTCATGTTATGTTAAAGAAAGGTTTGCTCTTTTTATGTTTCTGGGAGGTACTTGGTTTAGTCTGCCACACTGCC
Source organism: Stichopus chloronotus (assembly GCA_021234535.1). Classification (NCBI taxonomy): domain Eukaryota; kingdom Metazoa; phylum Echinodermata; class Holothuroidea; order Aspidochirotida; family Stichopodidae; genus Stichopus; species Stichopus chloronotus. Next base: position 6,879,553 of record CM037836.1, read on the forward strand.
ACCATCCCAAGTTTAGGTTTTCATTTTACTCAAGTTCATGCCATGAAATGGCCTCTTGCACATGTCTGACTCCAACCTATGTGTTCCTTTGATCCTGTTTTGAATTGAAAGACAGGAAGTGAAAATTAACTACTCCAAGGACATAATAAATAAATGTTGCATGTGCAGCTGCTGATTTTCTGTAGAGATTCATTTCTCGACTTGTCGTAAGTCATTACAGTTAACTAGTACGGTCAGTTGATGAACAAGATTGTAGCTTCTTATCAAGTATTTTTCTTTGGTTTCAGTGACTCTTATTTTCTGACTTGCAAGTGATTCCACTTATTTTTTTCCCCAGCAGTTCTGAGTTTCTAAAGGCACAAACTCTCCCAGGTGGGTAGTGAATAGTACCTACTTTCAGCTATCATCAATTCCATGCAGGAGTGGTAGAAGTTCTGTTACAGCCAGAGAAACTGTTACTGCAAGTTCAAGCACAGTCAACCTCTTTTTGAGTTTACTACGTTTACAGCAGCTGCCAAGCCGACACCATCGTAACATCAGTGTCATTTGAATTTTGGTATATGTCAGCGGTGGCTGGCACAAGCTTATGTGAGGGTCCCCATTCAACTTCAGTTAGCAGTTGTTTAGGTTTATGCTGTGGTAACCAGAAATAGTATGTAAATTTTGGCTAAATTAGTTCCAGAGCAGACAAAAATCATTCTTTTTGAAAACTTAAAATTATGTGCTGCAGCCAGTATGGTATGGTAATCGACAATGTGGGATTTCCTGTTTTGTATTCAGGCTTCATCTGTACTTAGTCTGGAATACTCTAACCAAGAGGTACAATAATGCAATTTTTTTTGGTGGAGACCCTTGAGCAAGTGACCCACTGGTACATGTTTAAATCTGACTCTGATAGTGCTAGAAAGGCAAGTAACTTACAGTCAGCAATTAAGTCGCAAAGTGAGGGTATAGATCCCACACAGTAACTTTTGAGAGAAATTTCACAAATTAGAGTGCCCAACGGTTTTCACATTTGACGTGCGTCGTTCTGACTACATGCTGTTACTACATGAACTCCTGAAGCAGTTCTATCTCCAAAACTTCAACAGTAAAGGACCTGACTTGTCCAAGCATGGAAGGTGTTGGCATTTTTACCAACATTTTCGTACATGTTAAAAATATTTACAGGTCACCTAGTGTGGAACTGTAGACCCTATGATTACAATAACTCTAGAAATGCAACTTCAAATCCATTCTTCTCATGTGGCTTCTTCCATCAATGAGACAATGAGCCATATCATTGTTAAAGGTGGTCAAATTTCATTTGGAGGTAATAAAGGACAAATTAAACAAAGGACAAATTATGAAGTATTCATAAATGAAATATGCTTGGAACTAAACATCAAAAGAGCTAATTTTTGCATGATGTGATGTCCTTGCATTTACAGTACATGTCAAAACTTCAAAACACAATATCCGCAATAGGTACTACTTTTGAAACTCATGAAGTTCAGAGGTGGCTTCCTGAGGGTACAAGAACCGTAACTTAGTTGGTGTGAGGTCAAAACTCAGCCCAGTTATGTGGTTGAGTAGTTTGTCAATAAATAAATAAAAAGTGGAAAGATTCCACATAAATTTGATTATTGTTGTACTAAGTCTCATCTGTCTTATAAATTGAGACAACAATACACAGGAAATTGCAAAGTATCCTACGTAACACTCTGTGTGTAATGATGAAGACTCCATCTTTCTTTTAAGCCGTTTACTGCTGCCTTTGCAAGCATCGTTTCCTTTTTTTTCTTGGAAGTTTTCACTTCTAACTTGTTCCTTACATTTTGATAGATGACTTTACTACTGCCTTAACATTGTATGAAACGACTTGTTGTTTGAAGTCACTTACTACTACCTCCACCTCTGTTTTTTCAACTTGCCAATGTTTTTATTTTTTCTCCTCAACTGCTCGTCCTGTCTGACCATATAACCTTATATCGTTGAAATTTTCATTTTAGGGTGTTATTGGGATGCTAACAGATTGCAGCTTGTAGAGATATGAATTTTTTTAGGCAGAGGCAAGCAATGTTTAGATAAATTTTTTCAATGTTGAGAGATGCTAAAACTAACAAAAAGGGCCATTGTTGATGGCTTAGGGGCATATCAGTAACTGCTTCCTGTGTGTTTTCACTCAGGTTATGCATTTTACATATGAAATTCATATTTTAAGCATGAAATTCATACTGAGTTATGGAACATACCGTACATAAATGTGTAAAGTTTCCAAAATATGTTTGTTACACCCTTGTATAAACAAATTCCACAGTTTGTTCTTTTCAGAGTCAGACCATTTGGGTATTTTATGTGAAATGTAATATATCAAGTGTAGCTGTGAAGAACCCAGTTTGGGTTTCGTCAAACTCAGGGATATATTTTACCTTTTGTAAATTTTGTAAATAAAATTTGTCAGCTCAATGTATTAGTTCTTGTTAGATGCTTAATACACATCTTAAAGATACACCACCCATGTCCTTCTCAAACTTTTTCTTTTTATTAAGTGAATAGCATATTACTTGCTGACTATTAGCAATCAAGCAGACTTTATTGTCGAGAAACAGGTGTGTATGTAGTTGTCTATTTGTGACTGAGATACCCTTAGTTTACACAGATTTCAATATTGCTTGTATCGGTAAATTTAATATGCGGGAAGCACACTTCTTCACTGATATGAAAACTGGAATTCTTTTGTTTTGATGCAGGTCAACATATGCCAAGATGTGAAAATCTCATCTAAGATCTTTAAGGCAGCAAATCCTTTTATATTTAATTATTGTAGACTTATATTAAGATCTAACAGGGCAGATCTCCAGTGGTGGTTAATTCATTTAGTTGTTGGTGGTATCCTTCCACCATCCTATGCAGAAAATGTTCCCCAAGTGAGCCCATGGCAGGTTGTAACATTTGGTTCAACAGTGACTAACACCAATGCCAGTTACGCTTCATAGCTATCCCACTTTCTGCCATAAGCATTTCGAACAATGTTCACGAACTTGGCATCAAGCTTCAGAAAAACCAGAAAGCCAAAAGGCTTTGTGATTCCTTGCTACATGGTTATATTACAACAAACATGAATTATTCACGTGACAAGTACAAGATCAACTGCAGTTATTTTTCTTGATACACCACAAGCCTTTAACCCCAAATGACCTTTATTTTGGTGACCTAAAATGACCGCGACATTAGACGTCCACCAAAAGCAATAGGGATCACCTACCCAGGGCATACAACCCACACATCAAGTACAGTATGAGTATGACATCAGTCAACATTATCTCTGAGCTCCAAGAAACACACAGTAATCAATGCTGCTTCTAGTCTTGCCTGTTGTTAGTTGAATCAAATAACTCAACCTTACCTCATCTGAACTCAGCTTGTCTGCCATATTTACCTCAAAATTCTTCGTAAATGACCAGAATGTTCTTGGGTCTCCATCGTATGGTGGAATTTCTGCCTTAGGTAATTCCAATGCTAGTTTGAAACTCAATTTCCTCCTTTAACTTTTTCAATGCTTCCTCCCTCTCCTCAGTATGATGCTTTTGGCATTCCAACATCCAGCTTTCTGCTTGCTCAAATGCTTCATCAGACAACAACCCAGCCAGATCAGCATGAACCTCTTCCATTGCCTCAAACTGGCGCTCTGCCTTTTGCAAATTTTCCTTTATGAACTTTGCGATAATTTCTTCCTTGTTACAAGTAGCTTTTAACATACTCAAAGTCCTCGTAAGTTGACCCTAAGTTATGATTCCTCCTCAATATTTTTGCTTCCTCCATCTTTTCCGACATTGTGAAATATGATTGAAAGCACTCCAATTTGATTGTTAAGAAACCTTGTTCTGCTCCCAGCTGTTCCTCTAGATACTGATATTATCCAAATAAATGACAGAACAGATGGTTTTTTTTATTTTCTTCATTTTTTTCATAAACCCATTAACATTCCATTGCGTGCTTGTCTATCTGACCCCATGACCTCCCATACCAAGACTATCTCTCTGGACAACTTATTGGAGCCCCTCACACTAGAAGTTACTAAGTTACAAATGCAGTACTGTAGCCTTAAATCCCATTGAGTTAACTGTGTGTGACGGAATCAACAACTGCCAATAGTAATTTTGCACAATTTACCCCATATGTATTTGTACGGTAGTTTATAATAACCACAATAATGGTGTTTAGGCTATTATTATTGTTTTATAGTGAAAAATTATCCCTTCCTCTCTATTGATAAGCATTAAATTTCACATGGTCATGAACCTGTTAATAACAGACAACCTTATCAAGTTTAAAACAAATCTGACCCATGGATAAGGAACTATGGCAGTTTTAACATTTTTTATGTTTTACCCCATAACCTCATTAATATGCAAGATTTGGACACCAAAAACAATAGGGATCATCTACTCAATATGGGCAACCTACATGCCAAAAATGAAATTACTCAGAGTTACCCTTCTTGAGATAGAGTGTTTACGAGCAACCGTCACACACACACGCACACAAACATACACACACACATACATACACACACATGACATCAGGACTGCATAGATTCCCCTGCCTACAGCAAGGAATCAAAAGTCTTGCCAATATGTAACAAGGAACGTTACATTTGACGACTAATTGGCTGAGATTCCAAAAAATGTTTAAAGCATTCTCCTGTTTTTAAGATATGTTCAGTCATTGAGCGATGTCATTTGCACCCATTGTGAAGGTCATTCCCAGGAACATAATGATCAAGACCAATGCTATCATCACATGGTTAATATAGCTAGAGTTACAGATTCACCTCAAAACATAACAGAGCTGTCCACAATGGTAGAACCAATCTGGGACGAGGACTAGCTGTGTTATATCAAATCGACCTACTCTTTCGTACTGTACAGTATTGTGTTTCAATTGACAAGATTTCCTGTTCCACCTTCCTGATGGCCATTCTTTACATGTTTTTGCGTCTCAGCAGGAAGTTGACTGCTTTGACGTTTCTTCTGCATTCCTTTACATTTTGAGAAATAACATTGAGGGATGGCATAGGGCTTCTTTCAATATGGGGGTCTTCCCTTTGTTGTAGGAAGTGATTGGTGTCATACTTCATACATGAAGGTATCAGCTATCATTCCACTATGCAGTGACTTCACCTTACAGGAATCACATTGTTGTTCAATGTTGTATTCTGTAAGTGTATCTTTTCGATGTTGAGCCTTAGTGTTCATGTGCAAGAAAGTCCTGTCTTCTAAGCTCCTTCAGAGAAAATCCATTACATGCCTTGATCACACTTTTGTAGTTTGAGAGGAACAATACGAACAGATGCTAAGCCCTCAAATTCATTACAGTGATTTTGTTGTAATATGGATATTACCACATCCACTATTGGAAGATGCCCTTGTTGATATCATTTCTAGTGTTTCTGAATTTCAATGGATATCTTACCCTGGCAGTCAGGCATAATTTAAACCTATCTTGATTGTTCATGTTACACAAGTGGAGGATATGTGACATCTCTCTACCCGTGGTGGATGTTGAAGCCCCACAAAGAGATTAATTACATTCACTATCAGTCACAAGCAAGATAGCAATGTCACAACATAAAATGCAACAGGAAACATCAAATTATGTGGCAAGACCTGTTGACCCTCCCAAATTTGTTTGGTCAATTACAATACGTTATGTTGTAAATGATTCTGTCACTCCAATCCTGCGCTTTGAATTGCAATAATTCTTACATGGGGTATTTCCTTCCCTTGTTGAACTAATACTTCTGAAAAACAAAAAAAACATTTGCATCTGTATTATGGACAAGTAAAGCAAGCTTATTTCTCTTGGACTGATGACTGGCACACGCTGAGGACCTAATGCTTTTCCTACAATGATACTGGCCCATCAGAGGAGTCAACCTATGTTTATTCCATGATCATAATGACCCGTCACTGAAGTCCTGGTTATACTTAATCCACGATGACATTGGCCAAAAGCTGACATCCTTATACTTTACTGTGCCACTGGCCCACCACTGAAGTCACTTGTACCTAATCCATGGTAGCACTGATATTTCATATGAAGTAGTGATCCATAACAATATTAATTACTGTAACTTGATTGAATTATTCTTGGAAGTTTCTCCAGAGAAACTGGTGACTTGGCAGACCGAAACAACTTAAACATACCATCAGTAGACTGTTTGGACACAATGAAATTTTCAAACAAGGTTATTCTTTTCCATCATTTTATTTTTGTTAGCTCATTGTTTTGAGTATTTGTAAATTACATATCACACTCCACTGACCTACTGCCGGACGCTCACGAATCACGTCCCTACTTTGTGCTGGAAGCACGAGATTCTCTCAAGGAGGCACTGGACCTCTTTCGCCTGAGAGCAGCTTCACGTTTCTCCTTCATGCGCTTGGCCAACAGTTTGGCATAATCAGCAGCTTCCTCTCGCCTCTTCTCTGCCCTCTTTTTCTTCATGGCCTTCAGATGACGCTTTCGCTGAAGCCTGACAGGAGTGACAAGTCGCTGGATTTTGGGTGACTTGTACTTTTGCTTGTAACCTGGGGAAAGAAGTATTTTCTTTGTCACCAAGGTCTGTTAAATATTTTTTCTTTCACAGATGACCCTCTCTACAATCAGGTCAGGTTACGATGATTGATGAATCTAATTAGAGCAGTTCATCTATGATTATCTTCCAAAAGCAAATCAAGAGACAAAACAACTCCACTATTGTTGATAATAAGTCTATGTTGTATCTTAATCTTCACTAATATTGTATGCATAATGCACAAGTCAAGGTCCAAATCACCTATGAGACTAGTATCTTTTGAGGGACACATTCCCATTTATGGTTTTTGCAACAAAATCTACATTTTTTGAAGTTTATTGCCTTTTGTTTTCAAATGCAACAAAACTGTTGATATTTTCATGCATAATTTGTAGAAAATTTCAGTAAAGTGAAACTGTGAGTCGACTGGATTTCTCCATTGATTTAACTCTATGCTCAATTACATAGTTCCATTGATTTACAGTACATGTACACAGTAACGTCAATGCCAGCGTTCAGTGCATGCCCTGAAGAGGAAAGTTACTTAATTACTTGTGAGTTGTGACATCGTTCCAGAAATAAATTCAAACGACTGTGCAATTTTACCAGCATTGCAACTATACATGAACATTCACAGCTCTGTTACTTAAGCATATGACAGGTTTGGCAGCCACCCTGAATAACTGAGCTTTTTGCGATTACAATCACACTGTTTCACGTTTTCTCCTAAGTGGTACGTTTTTTAGTCCGCAGAATCACGTGTTTGTCCAACACCTAGCCATTAACTTGGAATGAAATGAAGCTGTCACGACAATCATCTACAGCAGGGGTGGGCAACCTACGGCTGCATCTCGTGGGCCGCAAAAAAATCACTGCCAGGCCCAAGATGCCTCAATGAAAAGAAAAGTGCCAGACATCTTATTTAACGCTGTCAGTTGAGTCAACATTTCCCAATTACTTATTAACAATGACTGAGGTTATGGTTTTGTGAATTAAGATTTATACTGCTTGAAAGTCCTCAGAATTTAAGGTTTGAAATCAGCAGCAGGTCGTTGGTCAAGTGCGGCCCGGATAACATTTCATTCCTCATATCTGGCCCTTTCAGTCAAAAAATATGCCCACCCTTGATCTACAGCAAACTCGCTCTTTTACGCTTCACTGAAGTCTTTACCTTCTTTCAAAGGCAGTGGTCTTCTGACTACATACTGCCTTACATCATCCTCCTTGGAGAGGTTGAACAGTTTTCGGATCTTGCCTGCTCGTTTGGGACCCAAACGACGTGGGATGGTGGTGTCAGTGAGTCCAGGGATTTCATTCTCACCTGAGAAGTAAAACATCATATGTATTAAGGTACTGTAATGTAGTATGCCAGAATAATATACCCGTAATGATAGGTACCACACGTGAGCCCTCATACTTTAACTATCAGAACTGGACAATAAATAAACTGCAGTCACACAGTGCAGTAGGTCATGTGATCAACTGAATCAAGTGAGATGGGGTTACATTTACAAGCAAAAGTCATCATTTTGTGTGACAAGAACCTCCTCCAATGTTGAATCTCTGGTGCTATGCTGTTTTAATTTCTGACATTGGTCCACAATTTTGGGAAGGAACCACAGTTTTGTGACAGTTATTGTCTCAACATCACCAAAGAAAATACCATAAGCCTGCTCTTTGCAAGCAAAGAAATGTTGCACCCTTTCATTTTCCATCATTCTGTGATATTTTCATATAATATACAAAAAGACATGCATTGGAGCAGAGAAAGGTCATAAACATTTAAAGCTAAAAATTGCCATAAAAATGAGAGGAATTCATGCAATAACTCCCAATAAAGAAGTGTTATAAAAGTTCTTTTTCTAAAGACTTAAATGAGGAGAACAATAGCAAGCAAAGTTGAAAAAAAAATCAATTATTCATACATGGGTATTCTATGCAAATATTAGAGTTTGGATATTTCACTTTCACAGCAAAAATTGTTTACATAACCAACTGACAGTCACATTCTAGTGACTGGAGGCTATAAATAGTTTACTATGTAGTTAACTATTTTCTTTACTCAGTAGAAGCATTGGTAGCCTTACAGTTTTACGGTAATGAAAGATGGAAGCTTGGACAAAGTAACTGGTTTCCTACAAGCACACTTGGAGCTTAGGGGTTGCATACACCAGGCAGTGGCACTGCAGAACAACTTGACTATCTCGATGATATCAACAATACTATTACTTATCTTGCCAAGTTTATACGATCATCAAACTGCACTGGAAGAAGACAAACTGTACTACCCCAGATGCTCATCTCTTTGATGAACCATTCTTTCATGTAACAAACACTTAACAAGCTGAGAATGAGACTCCTGCTTTTTTTACCTTTCTTGACAATCACAAGACTGAGCACTGAGAGGTTGCTGTCGACCACGCACCCACGAACGGACTTCCTCTTGCGTTCTCCCTTTCTGCGTGGGCGGTAGCAGGAATGGCCTTTGGACATGAGCAGCCTTACTCGAGTGTGGACCAAAACACCCTGCTTCATTGGAAACCCTTGCTTGTCATTTCCTCCACTGATGCGAACAACATATCCCTAGAAAGAGTAAACAACAGAAATGAGATGAGACGTGGTGGTTTACAAGAAGAATACTACATCTTAAATTATTTCTCATATGAAGTGGTGGGTACCATTCTTATCAATTGCTGGTGTCATGAGCTTTTTCATTGATGTTAAATATAAAGTCTGTAATATAATGTCTGTAATGATTAGTATTATCAATAAAGCAATGATCAAAGGTACAAATACAAAACAGAAGGTAGGAGCATTAAAGAACTACAAACCATGAAAATTTAAAGAAACAATGCTTCTAGTTAATTCACAACTTTGGGTGTTGTCAGCAACGAAATGTCATTTCAGGACCATTTTTATTAATGAGTAAACCATGAGGACAAATCAACATTTGAACGACATATTGAATAATGGGATGACACGTCACTTTGTGTGAAATGTCTATAGATATTGAGGAATTAATTAACTCAATGAAATGCAGAAATTACAAGTCTGTTGAGTTTACCTTCCATTCATCTCCCAATGACTCAGCGCTGACCTCTTGGGCCATCCGCTTGTCAAAGAAAGCTCTCAACTTGTGTTCATCATCTACCTCGATAAGCTTTTGGCAGCCAGTGGCTGGATAGCTGATATTCAGCTGATAAGAAAGATAAAAAAAAGAAAAGATCAATCTAAAAATGCATACAGGACTGGAACTTAGCTAGTGACCCTTAACCTTTTAACATCTCAACGTTCAGTCCAAAGACAAATTGTGTTAAGTATGAAGAAATGATTTATTCATTACAAGCTATGCATAAACAAACCAAACTGGCTTTAATATCTCAAAAATCCCATTTGGGGATGTTGAGGATGCACCGGATTTTACTTTCAGGATCTGCCCAGTCTGGATTTGGCAGGATCTAACTTGAAATCCAGCCAGACTGGATTTTTTCAATGCTTTTGAAATTAGAATTGTACACAGTTTCTGTGTATCAAAATGAAACATCTTTGTGATGCACAGGACAAATGGACTAGGTAAAAAAGTCAAACTTATTAAAATACAACTAATTATTTCACCATTAATTTTTACAGGTTCAACTAGCCACTCCTGTTGTGACAATCATAATATCACCAACGGGTAGAATGTTGTGGAAAAGTTGCAGTGCAAATTTTGCAGCCATTCTATACATGATATTACATATTGTAACAGGTCACATTGGAATTGTCATTGTTCATAGAAGCGATTTACAGAAATCCTTCAAAAGCTTGAAATTAAAGTGGTGTACTAAATTAAACATGGTTTACTTGCGTCCCTTGATCCAAACTTAAGGCATTCTCTACTCTATGCAACCACACCTGTCTCTTAGATCACTGCCCTGTGTTCCTATCAAAATGAGACTTTTGAGCTCACCCTACTCTCCTCATCAAAAGTTGTAACCCTACCTCTACTGGCAGCTTTATCCCCCCCCCCCCTGCCCAGTGCTCCCATCTCTCTCTAGAAAAAAAAAACCTAGCTGCAGTCCGTGTCCAGGCCAGCGGCAAGTCCCTTCAAATAGTGGACTTAGTTTTGACATCAGGTCAGAATGTTAAATTGTGTTCTGCACTGTTGTTGTTCATTTGAGTTCATACTGTTTTTTAATTCTTTGAGAGATCTATGCTCTGACATTTCATAACAATATTTGAAAACTGAAGCAAAATGCAGGAAAAAATTCAGCCGGACTTTGACAAAAATCTGGCAGGACAGGTTATCCGATGCAGCCCTAATCTCATTATCACCTTATTCTGTGCATCACCTCATTTCATGTACCCAATTGTTTTCCTTATGATCACCTAATGATGAAGGCCTTCACAGCAACCAAAAGGATTTTTCCCCCATGTACAGTGATTTTCATTTTGAAGATGTTGTGCAAATACTTTCTCATTTTAAGCAAATGCTACTGAACATGGGATCTACTGCAGTCTAGTCCCAGGCCCTAACTTTGTGAAAAATGAGAAAGGGGAACACTTTGTTGCTGCTTCACTGTTCTGCAATTATGCAGCCTTCGATATCTGCAAATCTATGAAATATTGACGATGGTAAGGTCTATGCACTTGTTTACATTTTAAATTGAGTTTTTAGTATTAAAAGATACACAGGGTACATGCACAAAATCTGGTAACCTTTCTGCTGACAAAGTACACCATCTACAGGACTTGATTAAAACTTCCTTGTGGACTATTTTGTTCAAAACTTCATCAGGATATCCACAACAAACCATAGTAATGGATGATGACATTTTCCTAGTTACACTTTTCTAATGGCATAGTATGGCTACATGCCAAGTGAAGTGATGAAAATATTGCTTGAAATATAAAAGTGTTTGTAACACATACAGTACTGACATCACATATCACAAATCACCTTACCTGTAATTATAAGAAGATTGATGTCATCAAAGTACTGTACTGTGCACGTGTATGCGTTCGATTCAGAGATGCACACTGACTGTACAACATTAGCTGACTACACACATAGTATGCAAGACTGTGTAATGCAACGATTGCAATCAAATAGAAAGGAAAAAATCACACTTGGCACAACTGCAGAATACCCTGTGAGATTAAGCTATTTTATGATGGGCTAAGGGGCTACGCAGTCACTCACTTTGACTGGGTATCCTTGTAGTCTCCTAAAAATATATCGGATGATATGACTGCATATCCTTGTAGTCTTTTCACAACTACATATGGACTAATGATGAGTTGTTCTGAAATCAGAGATTGCCTATAAATGGCATCTTGATAGCCTATCCTCACAGCCCCTTAACTCTACACTTGGGACTTAAAAAGCCTTTCACAAATATGCAGTGTACAATATGTGTCACAGATACAGTCATTCCAATTTTGACTACGTATCCTATCAAAAACATATCTAAACATGACATAATGACTGAATATCCTTGTAGTCTCTTGAAAAGTTATCAAACAATATGACTGCATTTTGACTACATCTCCTCAAAGCCTCTTAAAAACACATCAGAACATGACATAATGACTGCATATCCTTGTAGTCTCCTGAAAAAATATTAAATGATATGACTGTGCATCATTGTAACCTTTTAAATGTTGAGTGTATTCTGATTTGAACTGCTTATCCTCCTAACCTTTTCATGGGTGGTTAAAAAGCCTAGTTTTATTAAATTGGCTATGTATCCTTGTAGCCTTATTTTATTAAAAAGGTAACAGAGTAACATATACTTCTTCTTTTGACTTACAACTAACCTCGCTAAAATTCAAAACAATGTACATACCTACTAAACATTATGGGACTTTCCACTGATTTTCACTTGGGGCTTTTAGATTATTTCCAACAAGGCAACAGATTAGGTGCAGTAAGTCGATAGTGCCACTGCGTACCTTTGACCCTGTTGGGCCGTATCACTGTACATCGCATGTACACACAAGGCGTCTCATATATTCTCATTCACCCACCGCAGTTTCCCCTACCCTGGAAGAAGTGGTAATATATTCACACTATAAGTGCAACATTGGATTTTGTTACAGTATTAGTAGCAAGAATGACAACCAATGACAATGAGCCTCTCAGTTCAAGATCTGTGAAAGCGACGAAAGTAGGATGGCTGCATCGTTAGAGATTTCTGTTAGGCAAATTTAAAACAGTCAACTAACGTTAGACATATGACAACCAAGAAAAAATACGTTACTATTATTAACACTAAGCTCGGGGATAACACTAATAGTTACTACATGGCAAAATATTAACAATGACATGGGGACCGCTAACGAACTTGATTACTACATTAGACGTGAAACGTAACGATCGTGTAGACCAAAGCGTGTACATTCACACCAGCATCCTAAAGTTCTCAACAGATTGCGTACAACAAACCAAACTTTTGTAGTGCAACCTAGTTGTAATCAAGTAGGCAAGTGATTAGCCTGACTGAGATGTTCCCCATGTTTTAATACATGTAAGTATACCAGGACTACTTTGAATCCACGACAATCTCCTTGAAACATGAAATTTACGTCACTTGGAACATCGAAATACATGAGAATAATGTTGCTTTTTCAAGCAAGAAGTTTCTTACACGTAATCTGTGTTTAAGCGTGAAAATTGATTGTCAATTCTTTACCTTCATTGTGGTCTTTGCTTGAACAGCGAAGACATACGTGAAAAAGGCTTAGGTTAGATGTAGGCAATCAGTCGTTTCATAAAAGTGCTGGTGGGTGCACATGCATAAGATTGCAACCCATATATGTCAAGATGTCATAGGACAAAATGAAATAAGCCTACTCCAAGTTCAATAATAAATACAGATTAAATAAGTTTTTTTCGTGCTTTGTAGTGGATTTTTTTGTGAGGTTTTTTGAGCTTTCGGTAACTCAAGGATGTATCCAATAAGTGTAATAACCTTTAGTTCAGGACTTGCACCGCCAGTACCCCGAGAGGGATGGAGGGGAATGGGTGGGGAGGATTCAGTCCACAACGAAAAATGTAAGCATGTTTAATCCCCCACCTCCAAGAATTGCAAGTGCTCCCAAGAGTAAATGAAAAAGGAAGAATTATGATTCTTGTATAAACTCAACCCATCTGATATGTATAAACAATTTTCATGGATTGGTTGTTGTCTCATGATTGAGAAGTTGCAGATGGTGAGATACCAAGGTTGGGTACAAACGGCTTACTAGACTGCCAGTGACTTATTAACGGGGGAGTCACTGGGCCAAAGCACTTCATCCCCAATCTCATAGATACCGAAATCCCTTTTTTATGAATTAATTGTTAACTTGCCACGAAAAAAGGTTTACCGTTGGCACGGTACTGGCGGACTTCGTTTAACAGTGACCCTGGCAAGTATGTCATCATACAGTCACACCCGTTATCTAAATAATAGTTCCCTGATCACAATAACAAGTAAGTAATAGTCGAACGTATATGACGTATATGGTGCGCCTAGCGTGCCATAAGTCTACAAATTGACGTATGTCGAATTAAATCCTCATATGTCAGTTTCTCGCAATCTCATTGGTTGAAATCGTCATATCTACAAGAAATCGACATATGTCAATTTAAATCGGCATCTGTCAGTTTCTCGTAATTCTATTGGACAATAGAGTGCACATGACAATTTCTAGGGTTCTGATTGGAAGAAACTGTCATATGTAAAATTAAATCGACATATGACAATTTAACTTTAGTGGTGTCTCTTCATAGGTTCCACTTTTTTATCATTTAATTAGACATTGATATGAGATATCTATTTTAAGGCTGGGTACACATACGTAGAACGCAGCGGAAGTACCGTTCCCGGTCATCTAAGGCGTTTGAAAAGACAAAAAAAAAAAATCCGCCCCTCTGCTAGTTAGATAGCCTTGTAGGCACCAGGTTCTCCCACCCCTTATTTCACCCCCGAGTTCATTCGAGCCTACTTAAATGAAAATTGTATAAATTGTTATTCAGTTGTGTGATTTTTGTCTAGTATCGAAAACTAAGTTGAGTTATTTCCTATTATTCAATTTTATAGGTTCCCTTAAGCTTAACTCTGGGCCAGATGGAATCCTTCCAGGTCATTTTTTGGGGTGGTAGGCCTAGCACTCAATCAGAACCGAACTAACTGTGCGGGGAGCCAGGGGGAGCAGTTGTGTGGCTGCCCTATAGTACACTGCTTATGATCACATGGCACAGTACAAAAACCCATATTATTCCCAGACAGACAGTTCTTTTTCTATAAACACATTTTGATTCACTGTACTAGCTTGATTGGATGTTTGTCTTCCGGAGAGGAATGAATATTGTAGTCTTGCCCTCATAAAGCGACAAGTGGTAGACGTCACAAGAAACAACTTTAATTTGATAAAAAAAAATCTGTATATATTGCCCTTCCTCTCTAAGCCAGTCTTAAACATATAAATCAAATCATCAGTGCATCCTTCATTGATTGCGTCCGCAAAAAAAAAAAAAAAAACACTATAGTTTGGTTAAATTAGTCGTAACGGCTAGTGATTATCGAAGTTTTCGTATTGCCGAGTTCAATCCTGTGTCCAGAAGTCCCTATGGTACTCAGCGAAACAGCGTGAGAAACGCATAACTTTGACGTTACATGAGAATTTAAAAATGGAGGTTGTGGGTCACAATTACGACAATTTTGTAAATATTAGGACATTCACTCAAAATGTGGCGGCCCCCGAATGTAGTAGGGGGCGGACACGTACCCTGTTTTCTGCCCTTAATCTGCTACTGCCACGTACTCAATACTCAGCTGAAAAAAAGTTAACACTAGGTCAATGCGTCCAGGATCGTAGCCAGGATTCTTGTGAGGGGACAATATCGATACATCGTCCATATTTTTGACCGTCGTCATGTTGGAGGGGTATAAGGGAAACGCTTGTCCCCCCCCCCTCCCAGGGCTTAAGCAAGGATTTCAAATCAGTCAGTCCACCAAATAGGCCTACGTGGCATGAGGCGAGCTCTAAAAGGATGGGCATCTCCCTTGTTTGCCATTGTCCGCATGTTTGCCCTTGTTAGTTGACCAATAATGGAGCAAAGGTGATTTTCTTCGACATCTGCACCCATGAACCTACGATAAAGGTATTGCAGCTGGGCGCGGAGCGTACAAGGAAAATCTCCGGCTTTTCAAACCCTCCAGATGGTAGGAAACGGCATTTCCGGGGTGTTTCACGCTGCATTGTATTACCCTACCTTGGACTAGGAATCTCATGTTTGCAAGTTTTCAGTTAATGCGATAAAAATCAATGTTAGAAAAGTGATAATGCATATATCACAGATGGGTTGAGATGATTCAAGAATAATAATGAATTATGAGTCATGTTTCATTTATTCTTGGAACAGTTAGCAGTGGCGGCGCCAGAATGTCAGACTTGGGGGGCAAGCTGAGAGCAGAGGAAAATGTTGGGGGGCAAAGATTTTATGGCCCCTGGTGGGGTCCAGGGGCAAAGCCCCCTGAAGCTCTGAGGTTTTAGCATATCTCTGGGTGGAAAATTAAGTCCCAAGAGAGGTATATTATTCATTTTTATATTATTAATTTTTTCGGTTGATCGTACTCCAAGGTTCCCAACTTTTTTCTTTGGGAGTACCATTTCACATTTACGGGGTGCCACCGAGTACACACACACACACGCATAGGCTACATACACTTCCATTCCAGTCACATTATTCTATAAAAATGTGCAGTACTTACCAAAATTTTTGACAGTTCAATTCTCCCCAGAAATAGTCATATCTCTTTCATTTTAGTCCTAAACTAATGAAGGCCTGTTGGACTGAGGAATGTGGACTCCTCTATTTTTGGATGGGATTTAACTTTAGTGAAAATAACTGTGGTGATTGTACAGGTAATTAAATAGGCCTACAGTTTATTTCACTATATGATTTACTTTCTACTAATAATAAAAAGTGAGGCCTACTATTAACACATTTATTATGATGCAGCCAACGACATTCCTATGTTTAGGAAAACAATGACATTCCTATATTTTGGAAAACAACCACCCCTTCCCTTATGCTGGACGGTAAACATTCCAGAGAAGTTCCCCGGAAGCTGTTCTTATTCAATCCAATGCCAATACATAGCTTTGTGATTAAATTAATTTTGGATTGGGAAGGGTGAGAGCAACTGGGGGAACTGGGGGGCAAGGAAACAATCTGGAGGGGCAAATGCCCCCTCATGCCCCCCGTATCGCCGCCACTGACGGTTAGCAAAGTGTAGATGGCGGGGTGCTGAACATACCTCTCGCGCCTGATCAAAGGAGCCTCTACAGAGGGTATAGATCAGTCAAGGCCAATCGGATTTGACGAAAGTGGAGATCTGGCCGTGGACTGGTGGAAAAAATTCCCAGTAGGCCCTAAGGATGTTATCGCACATTCTCGGCAACATAGTTGAGGTGAATACCCACACAGTTTGATCGATGTTCTTGCATGTTAGGTTGCACAATGCACTACAGTAAAGTGCTTACTTTATGAAGGAGTTAACCTGTTCCAGACTGTTTTAATCCTTTCGTACATTTTAATTTCTAATTTACTGAAGTTGATTTCAATTAAGCTAAAGTGAAATTGAAAAATCACTACACAAGTTATTGCACCTCAAATTGCTCTTCAGTTAATTTTCTTTTACTTGAGCAGAATCATATTTTACAAGGGCAGAATTGTATGTTACCTAAACAGATTTGAATTGTAGCATACTTGAGCTGAATTAAATGTGAGAGAAACAGAACAAACCATTGTAAAACAAGCTGAATTGCATTCCAGTTCAGAAAAGGAATAGAAGCAAGCTTATAAGCTTTATGTATTCTACTTCAGTTTCATTAACTCTGCTAATATAAGACAGAAATACATAAAATAAATTTTGAGCGGCTTGCTTTATGGGCTCTGAGCAAGTTTAATGGCATGTCCACTGTAAGCCGGAGGAAACTTATCAAATCCACTCAACGCAATCAGTAGTATAGGATGTGGAAATAACACCCTTTTTGAGGTGGGTAAATGAGGTGGGTAAATGAGGTGGGTAAATGAGGTGGGTAAATGAGGTGGGTAAATGAGGTGGTGAAATGGAAAGAAAGGAGCGCTGAATGGGGCTGAATGATGCGATGCGAATGAATGGATTGAGTAAATCCACGAAACTATGTTTTTAAGACAGAGGTAGAAGATCTGGAAACCGATACCGAGAGTGTATATTTTTATATTTATATGTATATATATTTTTTGGGGGGGGGGGTGGGGAGTTGAGTGGAAGAAAAAATGAACATGACCCCAACTCTGTTAAGATAGGATAGCCATATAAGTCGCTATCTCATGTGTTTCATACCGGCCTTTTGAACTTACCGTATGTCTGGCAATCAAGTTGTTTTGATATTCTGCATGTCATACGACTAAGGTAACCGAAAACTGACCATTTACCCGATGAAGTTCCTCTTATATAATCATACTCAATGGTAAGTCCACACACACACCGTCTACAAATGTTTCAATCCCACTTCAGTATTAACCGCATAAATAGTAACCTAATAGCCATAAACTAGGGACGTATGCAGAGAGTCATCACGGAAGGGACGGACGTCGTCGTATTTGTGTTCTCATTTTCTCATTTTTTTTTTTCTCATTCTACTCATTTTGTTCTCAGATTGCTCATTTTCACGTTTACTTACATTCGGTTCCCATTTTTCAGCTTTTTCGCATATTTGCTACGTAGCACTCATTTAGCACTCACCCCTCTCTCCACCTCTCTCTTTCTCTCTCTCTCTCATCCTCCTCTACCTGTATCCTCCTCAACACGTTTAGTCCCTCCTCTTTCCGTTCTTTAACCCTCCCTCTTCTTGCATAATCATTTACGTAACACGTCATTAACTGTATACTATTGCAAGATGGATAATGGGAAAGGGATGTTACACTGATTAGCTGATAGCTGGAATGGCTAAATGAAAACAATAAGCAACAAAACAGAAGGGCGAGAGTTTACTAAAATTTATTCAAACGACCGCATATTCAGCAAACATTAGAACAGATATATGGGAATATGAGAGATACAAATATGCGTGCAACCCTTTAAACCGGGTCTTAAGGAAATAGGCTCAGATAATTTCAGAAAGCGCAGTCGTTTCCTAAACTATAACAGATTTTTTTTCCAATGCCATAATATATTGCGAAAGCAACCGTCACGTCCAAACTCGTTGTATACTAGTGACGTCACGCGTATTGAATATTTTGTTTTGCCGGGTTGACGACAACGCACAGATTAAACTAACATGCAAATTTTGATTGAGATACAGCCTAATGGCGTACTGTATTGAGGACACAGTCTTTTATTTGGTCTTTATCCAGTATCTCAGACTCCTTTATAGATCCGCGACCTCTGCGTTCTCTTTTTTTTTTTAGCTCGCGTGTTACTCTTCAGCATCTCACTTGTGTTCATCTTCCCCCGTTATTGCTCTCGGTGCCGTCGTCACTCTCTCCTTCATCATTCTCGTCTTGTTCGTCTTTTTCGTTGACCTTTAATCCGTGACGTAAAATGATTGACATTGCTTCATTGAGTTCAATCATAGCCTTCCAAGTCTCCAAAGCATCGTACAGAGGCTTGTCATCCTCTCCATCTTTTCATCGTCACCGTCGTCACCCTCTTCTTTACGCTTTAGTCCTTTGCGTAACATCTTTGACATTGCATTATTAAATTTGGTTAGACGCATCCAAGTCTCTACCGGGTCATACACGTTTTCGTCTTCATCGTCATTACTGTCATCATCAAGATCACTATCACTGACGCTAGTGGAATCACCGCTGTCACTCAACTCATCGTCGTCATCACCGTCATGGCTTCTTTCACTGTCCCGTGAGTCATCGCCATCTCCACCGCTCTCTGAGGGCGAATCATTTTCACTCTCACTCTCCATACCTCCTTCTTCGCTGTCAGTGACAAGCCTATCCGAGCTATGTATCGTGGATTCGTGTCGGCGACGGTTGAAATTAGTGGAAAAAGCCTTTATACAAACCCTACAACGAAATGACATGATAGGAATATGGTCCTTTCTCTCTCAGACAAAGAGCAGAATGAGATTCGTAAAGTAAAACATCTTGTTATATACAAATGGAAGACGCGTTAGGCGAATGATGACACGAGGAGAGGGGGAGGTCAAGTAGAAAAAGTGAATGTGAAGAGGAGGATGAGGAAAGAACGTTTATAGTGGAGAATGAGAGAAATGTTTTAAATATGAATAAATGCTCGAAAATGAGAACCGAATGAAAGCAAACGAGAAAAATAAGGGACATGAGAATAAAATAATAGCAAATGAAGGGAAACGTAACAAAAAAAACAAAAAAACAAAAGTGATAAAATGAGTACAAAATGCGAGCAAATGAGAGGGAAAGTTTAACAAAAATGATAAAATGAGAACACAGTGAGGGTAAATGAGAGGAAAAGGTAGCAAATGAGAAAATGAGAACAAAAATACCCATACACTCATTGTTCGAGTTTGTTATCGGACGTTTCACAATGCACCATATATAGTCTGCCCACCCTTGTTTTGGTCACACGACGTTTGTTGACACTCATGTGTACAAAGTAAGAAGAGAGCGGGACTAGAGTTATGCTCAAGTGTTAGGTTGCACAAGAGGGGGAGCCATGGGTAGAGCAGGTACTTGAAAGGAGAGGAGGAGTTCCTAAAAGATAGGTCAGTCTGTGTCCATTCACGGTCCTCAAATCTGTAAATAAACAAATATGCCAGAGTAGCAGAAAATAGCGTCCGCATCCTGTGGGCCACTCTTTCCTCCAACGTATAAAATTCGTCGTCGTAAAAAAAAAAATCTCATCCCTTTTCAGTGGCAGCGCCAGAACGTCAGACTTGGGGGGGCAAACTGAGGGCTGAGGAAAACGTTGGGGGGGGGGCAAAGATTTTCGCGCGCAGCTCGAAACCGAGCGCGAAGCGCGAGACTTTTCGGGTGGGGTCCAGGGCCCCGCCATAGGGCCCCTTGTGGGGTCCAGGGGCAAAGCCCCGGTTGGAGTTCAGGGGGCGAAGCCCCCGGAAGCTCTGAGGTTTTAGCATATCTCTGGGTGGAAAATTAAGTCCCAAGAGAGGTATATTATTTATTTTTATATTATTCATTTTTTCGGTTGACCGTATTCCAAGGTTCCCAACTTTTGTCTTTGGGGTACTATTTCACATTTACGCGGTGCCACCGAGTACACACATACATACACACACCCACACACACATAGGCTACATACACTTCCATTCCATTCCTTTATTTAGGAAAACAACGACATTCCTATATTTAGGAAAACAACCACCTACCCGTCCTTCCCTTATGCTGGACGGTAAACATTATAGAGAAAATTGGTCTGGCCAGGCTGACCTATTGTTGAAGTGCCTACGGGCATGATATGAAAACTGGCAGCCTGTGTAACATAAATTAGGCATTTATCAATCATGGTTCCCCGGAAGCTGTTCTTATTCAGTCCAATGCCAATACATAGTTTTGTGATAAAATTAATTTTGGATGAGTACAAGATCTGATTAAGAAGGGTGAGAGCAACTGGAGGGGCAACTGGGGGGAGGGCGAAAACAATCTGGGGGGCAAATGCCCCCTCATGCCCCCCCCCCCCCCGTAGCGCCGCCATTGTCCCTTTTTGAAAAACACTTAAGCCGGGTTTAAAGGGTTGCACGCATATTTGTATCTCTCATATTCCCATATATCTGTTCTAATGTTTGCTGAATATGCGGTCGTTTGAATAAATTTTAGTAAACTCTCGCCCTTCTGTTTTGTTGCTTATTGTTTTCATTTAGCCATTCCAGCTATCAGCTAATCAGTGTAACATCCCTTTCCCATTATCCATCTTGCAATAGTATACAGTTAATGACGTGTTACGTAAATGATTATGCAAGAAGAGGGAGGGTTAAAGAACGGAAAGAGGAGGGACTAAACGTGTTGAGGAGGATACAGGTAGAGGAGGATGAGAGAGAGAGAGAAAGAGAGAGGTGGAGAGAGGGGTGAGTGCTAAATGAGTGCTACGTAGCAAATATGCGAAAAAGCTGAAAAATGGGAACCGAATGTAAGTAAACGTGAAAATGAGCAATCTGAGAACAAAATGAGTAGAATGAGAAAAAAAAAAATGAGAAAATGAGAACACAAATACGACGACGTCCGTCCCTTCCGTGATGACTCTCTGCATACGTCCCTAGTTTATGGCTATTAGGTTACTATTTATGCGGTTAATACTGAAGTGGGATTGAAACATTTGTAGACGGTGTGTGTGTGGACTTACCATTGAGTATGATTATATAAGAGGAACTTCATCGGGTAAATGGTCAGTTTTCGGTTACCTTAGTCGTATGACATGCAGAATATCAAAACAACTTGATTGCCAGACATACGGTAAGTTCAAAAGGCCGGTATGAAACACATGAGATAGCGACTTATATGGCTATCCTATCTTAACAGAGTTGGGGTCATGTTCATTTTTTCTTCCACTCAACTCCCCATCCCCCAATATATATATATATATATATATATATATATATATATATATATATATATATATATATATATATATATATATATATATGTATATATTAAAATATACACTCTCGGTATCGTTTTCCAGATCTTCTACCTCTGTCTTAAAAACATAGTTTCGTGGATTTACCCAATCCATTCATTCGCATCGCATCATTCAGCCCCATAAATTATACGTCAATGTCATCTCCATGAGTATAAAAACATGTTTACAATATCAGAGACAACAAGGTCCTTCAGACTGCAAGGGGGGCGCTCCTTTCTTCCCATTTCACCACCTCATTTACCCACCTCATTTACCCACCTTATTTTCCCACCTCAAAAAGGGTGTTATTTCCACATCCTATACTACTGTAATCTACGTATAATTGATTAAAGTTTACATTCCAGCTGTAACATCATATGTATTAGTTGCGGCCAAGATGCCTTCAGTGTGTTTTGTGTTGTTGTTCAATTATTCAATCACAAGAACTATGTGAAAGGTTAATGTGGTGAAGGTGAAATTGTTTACAAAAATAAAACTGTAAGAATTGTTTATGCAATAATTGTTAAGGAAAGTACCGATCGGTTTATTTTATAGCTATACAGTATCCGTGATTTCTGATGTAAATCGACGAACCTGTTGAAACCCACATAATGTGCATACTTATGTGTGAAGTTCATATGAAATGTTAAGCAAAAATGTATTGTGATTGTTACAACCACATTTCAAATTAAACATCTTGATCTAACCCAACAACTTTTCGATGGTTTAGACATGACCACAGACTTTTTTCGTGGCTAGTGCAATATATCATTATGATGGGCTGTTAGCCAGGAGTCCATACAAAGTATGGGCAGGTACTTTCTATGTTTACGTACAATACGTTCATGTGTTACACAACCAAAGTGATATCTGTGTCACTGATAGCACAGTAATATAAAGCTCCCAGTCATTTGAGCTCCTCTAGTTTGCGGATGACTCAAGCCATATTATCGGAATTAACTTGGTCAACCCAAGTCGTGTTCATAACGCACACTGGTGTTTTCATTTTGGGTCTTGAGGTAATACGATGCTTGTAGAACCTCCCTGCTTACTTTGACCTCTGACCTATACCGGAGACGGCATTAGCTGTCTCTGTACTTGTGATATGTGTAAATTCTATATAGCACGATATCCTGCAATGTGCGTTGTGCTGATCCTTCCTGTACAATTAGGACTGACAGGAGTGTCGCCACTATCGCCTTTTACTATGATAAGTGAATATTAGTACAATATCCATAATTTAAAGAGTCCTATCGCGTTGTTGGGAAATTATGGAGAACCAGATCGAAGTTGTTGTTCGTTGTTTCCTGTTGACTCTTTGTTTCTGGAGGACATATTTGCTGACGTTTGACTCACTTAATAATGGTGTTCATAATGTTACGGAAGGCGAGGACATAGACCTTGAATGTGACGTTCGGAACGAATATCCTGTTTCGATATTTTTGGATAAGTCACAATCGGATGTGATAATCGCTCAAAATTGGAGTTTAATGGACAAAACACGGCTCTATACCTACCAGCATCGAAAGGAAGGGGATGTGGTCCATCACACGTTACTCTTATATAATATAAGTAGATCAGCGTCTGGCCGTTACGTGTGTCTTCAGTTGGACCCAAGAATCGACCAACAGTCGATTACATTGAATGTATTGTACAATGCATCAAATCCCGTATGTTCTAGTTCAAGTGAAACTGTTTTCCTTACTGATGAAGAACAGCATCAAGAAGTGAATTTTATGTGCACCGTTGAAGATGTAGGTGACCCTATGTGCAGTCCATCATCTTTTACAGGTTCCCCGAGAGACTCGAAAATGACGTCAGTGTTTGTAGAAGATAATCATAAACGTATCGATACATTGTCCTTTATCCCTTCAGTGGATATGAATAACTCAATAATCCATTGCGTTAGTGCGCAAGACTCCCCTGTTTCAACAACTAGCCCACTAGTTCCTCTGAGAAGGACCTGTCGCTTTCCGAAAATCACGTTTTGGAGCGATTTGATTCTTCACATCCTACCGAGTAACCGTTTGGTCGTGTCAGACGTTGGTACACACATCCTGCACTGCCTGAGCAATGTTCGGAACTTGACAAGGATAGCATGGAACATTGTGGGACCTCATCATGATGGCATTACATTTATGGTAAACAACGACGTCGTTATCTTTAATATCGACCGTAGCCTCGCTAAAGACAAAATTAATCACACAATTGAACTGGAATGCATTGGTACATTTAAAGACCAACGAAGAGTACAGCGAGGAACTCTACAAGTCCAGATGAACGCTGCCACTTCAACCGCTGCTTCTTCAACCACCCCGACATCATTTCTTATCCTTTTCACGATTTATGCCTTTCTTTACTTAATCATGACGTAATCACGTATGGTGCTGTATGATACCAAGGTTTACAAACACAATTACAATGCTTTACTTTAGTTCTATAAGAATAATTATTTCAAGTATGCTACTATTGAATTTATTCTGTTATTCCTCCCCCTTCTCTTCTCACTTCTTACATAACTGTTCATTGATTTTCCTCCTTTCTTTGATTTTCCATGGAGTCCCATTGTAATGTGATCTATTATGGGATCCCATTCATTTTTAATGGGAACAAACAAGGAATTTGGGCAATTTCAATGGGAAATTATATTCCATTTTCATTTCTATGGGAACCCCTAATGAGATTGAGTATTGGGTACCAAAGGGAATGTAAAGGACCTGTTGAGTTTTATGGGCCTGTCACAAATTCATGTCGCCTTCCAAGCCTTCCATTGAAAATAAAGAGGATCTGCTGTGATCCTATTAGATCCATTTAAAATGGGACTCTAGGGATTTTTGTCTAATTTACCTTGTTTTGCATTGTGTATTAATCACGTGTACTTATTTGTTTATGTATGCAGTTTCAAGTTTTTCTTTGCCAAAAAAGAGATATTAACTAAAACTCAAAATTATTAGCTATATATATATATATATAAATATATATATATCGTCATCGATACTACATGTTTTATTGCAAGGGGGAACTACAAGCAAGGAACTTGTTTTCTGCCTTCTGATAGCTATGTATAGTCTGAGCCTTTTTTATAAGAATGCGTGGATAGGCCTCTGCGTCACAACTTGCAACTTGAAAATAGATATTTCAACGTTTAGTACTTCATGTAGTTCTCAAATTCAACACTTGACAGGGAGGACTTGATACTCGAAAGTAATAGTTTATATAAACGATAAGTGGTATACTTATGTAACTTGAATGAGTACCGTGAAAAATATGCAGGTTTCAGGTCTTCGGAAGATAACGTATAGTCTAAATATTATGAGCAAGATAAATGTTTAGATCATTCTCACCAAATCACAGACAACATCAACTTGGCAACATGGACTATGTTGACAACTGTTTATGCTGTGCACTCCTGCATGTCAATACGTGAAACATAGACATATAATCTTCCATGGAAGCTAGGTATAGCGTAGGTTAGACACAGTGCAGTCGCTGCCACTTTGGGAATGGCGTTTGGGAAATTGGGTTTCCTGATTTAATTTAAAAATTTGTCTTTCAAAAGAAGTATATTAATTTGTTAAATATTATAGCTTAAGTCCGTTAAGGAAATGAGTGAAACAACCGCATTTGAGTTTCTCTGGCTGATAAGTGGATTATGTGTACTATTAAAATGACAACAATACAGGCAACATATCCATTTTAAAGGTATTGGTAGTCACCGAAGACAATTGGTAATCCATAAAATTACAAAATTAGTAATATTTTTCTCTCTTTTTTTTTGGTGAATATCATATCTCAAAAGCATGTTCCGTTTGGATCTTCAAAGAAATTATGTAGTATTTTAAAATGGGTCATTGCACCTTTTGAAGATTTGTGATGTCACCCAGATTTGTGATGTCACCCAACCACAACCTCTTGAGTATACTTTATATTTCATTCTAATCTTGAGTGTCCAAAAAGAAATATTACCATAGTGTAAGAGATGTGACCTAAATTTGGATGACATTTATAGGTAAATCTACAATATACTTAATTTACATTTTCACAATGTCAAATTTCAAGGTTAAATTGGTTCTAAAATTTCATGGAAAACCAAAGACGTTTTGCAATAATTTGCCATTGTTACATGGCGTTTTGGTAACTTTGAGGCAATTGGAAATCTTTCTTGACCAAAGAAGTCTTGCTTTCAAACAGCAACATCCTGAGTTAGGTACAAGATACTGACATGACGTGTGAAATGTGAAACATTCTGTTTCTCTTACATTTAAGAAACCCTTCAAATTTCGGTAAAATATGCTTTTAAATGCCAACATCAGAATTAAGGTCTTTTGAAATTCTCAGAAAAGCAAAAGCACAAAGTATTCCTAGCAATATAGATATAAGTTAAAATATCATATATTACATAGTACTGTAGTCCAACATTCACCGCAGTTTCATCTTTTCCCTTTTTCCTCTCTTTTTTATGTTTAAAGTTTCTCATCAGCTTTTTTTTATGTAAGTGAAAGTTTATTATTTTGCTATAAGAGTCAATGGCGATGTTGATGGCGTGTGTGTACGCGTGTGTGTGCGTGCGTGCGTGTGTGTGTGGCGGCATGTAAACACGATACCTCAGATTAGGGGTTCACTGTACAAAACATATTTCAACATCGACCAGACTAGATGGCTTTCTCCTGGTTCCTCTACTTACATCTTGATATGCAATTTAGCACTAACTGTATTCTTCTACGGTAACTTGCTCAGCTGTATCTGATTTTCTTGCACTCTTCTAGTGTCTTTTAAAAATTTCATCAGACCAGTTTGTATGTTTGATCAAACTAGTTTACTTTTGTGTGTTCCTGTTCTTCTAGTAACTTAGTTTGATCTAACTTTTAGTTTGATCTAACTTTTAGTTTGATCTAACTTTTAGTTTGATCTAACTTTTAGTTTGATCTAACTTGGTTTGTGCTCTTTTAGTAACTTGTTTAGCTTTTATCTGATTTGTTTGTATTCCTATGTTTAGTTTTATCGGACTTGTTTTTGATTCCTTGCCGAAGACAGGCAAAGAATCTGCGCTATGGTGATGACGTGTGTGTGTGCGCGACCAATTGCAAACACGATGCCTAAAGAATTGAAAGTTACTGGAGCTTCAAGTTAAGTGTGTAATTGATCCATTGTGAGTAGATGATCAAATTGCGAAAACCTTGTCAACAGGATATCTCAATTAAGAGAAGAAGCTTCAACAGATCTCATATTTAGTGTATAGGTGTACCACATTAAATAAAAGTACCCTGTTATTTTCGGCGGAGGTCAAATGTCATTTTGGGTCAACGGGTCAAATTGTGAAAACTTGTAAACACGATATCTCAAGAAAAGGAAGATTCGATAGCTGTCTCATTTAGCATGTAGGTGTACCACATTGAGTATAGAAGAATCCAATGATTTTGATGGCGGCCAAAGGTCATTTTGGGTCAACATGGGTCAAAATGTGAAAACCTTGAAACACGTTATCTCAAGAAGGGAAGCTTGGACAGATCTCATATTTAGTATGTAGGTGTACCACATTGAGTAAAATACCCTATTGTCTTTGGTGGAGGTAAAAGGTCATTTAGGTCAACATGGGTTAAACTGTGAAATCCTTGTAAACAGGATATGTCAAAGAGGGAAGCTTTGACAGATCTTGTATGTATTGTGTAGGTGCATCACATTGACTAGATGGACCCTATTGTCTTTGACGGAGATGAAAGGTCATTTGGGGTCAACAGGGGTCAAATTGTGAAAAGTTGTAAACACGATATCTCAAGAAAGTACGCTTCGATAGCTCCCAAATTTGGTATGTACTTGTACCACGTTAAGCAGAAAACCCTATTGTTTTTGGTGGAGGTCAAATGTCATTTGTTGTCAAAGGGATCAAATTATAATAGCCTAATAAATATGATGTCTTCGATCGAGCTTCGATCTCATAAATAATGTGTAGGTATTGCATCACTGTAATTGTAATATGCAGGTGTGGATGTTGGGACATGATACATATCATTCATCGTACATCAGATTCATAAAAAAAATTATAATGGAATCATCGAAATCATAATGCATTTGTGCATTCTGGTTATTGGTTATCAAAGGTCACATGGGGTCCGCAAAATTTATTGTTTGAAAACCTTGTAGACACATTATCTCAAGAAGGGTAAGCTGACTGAACTTTAAAATTCTTGTGTTGATCGTTCTTCTTTTTTTTCATAACATTAGCAGAGAATTGCAAAGTACTTTGACTTTCTGGTTAGTGATTTCTGGCTGAAGGCATACAAGGAATCTATGCGATGATGATGGCCTGCGTATTTCAAGAAGACAAATGTTCTTGAACTTTAAAGTTGGTGTGGTGTAACCCATTTTAAGCAGACGATGTTTATCGTTTTCTTGGAGGCCAATAGTCACTTGAGTTCACCTGAAGTTTAAAATCGCATTAGGGAAGATCTCAGCAACTGAATGTTACTGGTACTTCAGAAAATGATCAGAAAATGATGTCATTTATTATGGAGGTCGAATATCGTATGAGGTCGATAGAGGTCATAGTTTGGAAATCTTGTACACACGGTACTTCACTGAGGGAAACCTGTTGGAAACTCGAAGTTGGTGTGTAGATTGAACATTGTGATTAGATGATCTCTATTGTTTTGCATGGAGGTCAAAGGTCACTTGATATCACAAAAGTTTACCGAATGAAAACATACCAAGGAAGATATTTCAGCAACTGCATTTTGCTGGAACTGTAAATTTTAACCATTGGTAGCTCTTGATGGGTTGATGATCCCTCTTCTTCAAAGGGCACGTGAGGTCAATAGCGGTCATTGTTTGGAAACATTGTAAATAAGGTATCTCAACATTACAAAAATGTCGGGAAGTTAAAAAATATGCAGGTTGTTCATTGTGAGTAGATGATCCCTATCAATTTTCAGTTAGGTCAATTAGGTCATTTTAGGTCATTAGAAGTATGAAAACCTATGAAGTAAGATACCTCATTTAACAGAACTTCTTAATATTATGTTACTGGAACATCAAACTGTTGAAATTGGTAGCTCTTTATGATGTTATGATCTCTGTCATTTTTATGGAGGTCAAAGATCACTTGAGGTCAGTAAAGGATTGTAGACATGATATCTCAGTATGGGAAAGTTGCTTAACCTTCAAACTTGATGTTTAGGTTGTTGGTTAGGAGTAGATGGTCCTAATTGTCTCGTCACGGAGGTCAAAAGTCACCGGAGGTCACCAGAGGTTTAAGTAAGAAACCTATTGAGATCTTCAAACTATTAAAACTGCAACTCTGGTAGCTCTTGATGAGTAGATGACCTCTTTCATTTTTTTATGGAGGTCAAGTTTCATGTCAGGTCAATAGAGGTCATAGTTTTTAAACCTTGTGGACATGTTCTCTGCAAAGGGTTAGGTGCTTGAGCTTCAAAATCGGTATGTATTGTTTTTCGTTTTTGACTAATATTGGCAAGGAATAATTCGACTTTTTGGTTCTTCCACTAACTTTATTAGTTTGATCTGACTTGCTTCTATTCTTGTAATAATTCGTTAAGTTGATCTGACTTTTTTACTTTTCTTACTTGATCAATGATAAAATGAAACGTAACAAATGAATAATATTTACCGTTAGATTAATTGACAGATTAAAGCATATCGTCTGTCCAGCAAAAGGTGTCTTTTTCTGACCCATTTTTTCATATTTTCTGTCAAAACTGAACAACTCGAACATTTCACAGGATGTAGGCCTAAAATTGCAAACTCTGCAAAGTGACTTTCAATCGCGTAGGTAACCTACATAGAATTACTGTAAATGTTCACTCATAAAAGCAGAGAAATCCTGAGAAATAAATGTTTGCACAATATTGATGTACAGAATGAATCAATCTGTTTTTGTGAAAAGGCTAAATATAGGGGGTTGATTAGGGCTTGATAGGCTTGATTAGTGATGTGAGTCGAAAGTTCATAGTTGTGATGTCTCCCCCTTGACAAGGCCCTCGGTCCGGACCGAAATGTCACTCCGACACCTTTGATTTTCTACAAAACAATCAAAATCTCTTTCGATCGTCCTCATTTTAACATTGTCTGAATTTTAATTGGTGCTCTTTACCATTTAACCAGTTTGATTCAATTGAAATTGATAAATTTGAATTGCATGTATGAAACTGCAGATTAGTAAAATAAGTTTTCTCATGCTCCCTCAGTGAGTAAATAGCGTTACCCTGGCAACATATTCAGCAAGTTTATGATAGGCCAATCGTTTCTTTTCTACAAAAGAATACGATAACATCCAAATAAATCGATGTCTCCCGAGACTCATATCCAGCCGTCACACAAACGGCAAGATTTTGATTCCCAGTGGTATTGATGGCAAGTGTTACAAAGCAGCTCTGACTTGAAGCCATCCCATCTTTGGTTTTTAGACCTGTGATAAGTCAACAGAAGTACCCTTAATATGATGATTTAAGCCAATCACAAATACCGCAAAACCCCACTGGGGTTCTCCCCTGTCCCCCATCAGGACCAAATCGGACCAGTGGATTCCACCTCTTTTATATAGCCCCCCCCCCCCCTCCTTAGTGCTCGGTGGACCTGGCAGCGCCATGAGTATATACTGAGCCTTTAGTATTGACGTGAATTCTATATCGACAGACCGTATATGATCTCATTTTCGGTGAAATTGGAGGTCCAACTCACAAACCTTTGGTAACTCATCATCTGAAGAATTAAAGCTGGAATATAAGTTGGAAATTTGTCAGTTAAAGTCAAATTCCAGTCAATATGTCATAGCCACTACAAAGTAACAGTGTTTAAGCCCTGTTTTTGCATAGATGAATATTCATGTCCATTACCGGATTGGTCTGTTTGATTCTCTAATAACGGTAATTGACTGCTATGGTTTCTTGGAGAGTCTGAAATTTGTATGGCCAGCAAAAATGTCGAGACAATTTCATATTCAAATATCTGAAAGATGAGTGTATAGCACTCCTTCAGATTTTGTGACATGTAATTTTCCTCTACTTTCTCTTCCCTGGAACACTGACAAAAAATAAAGGTAGCTGTGAGGGGGGCAAATGGAAGACAAAAGAAATTGCTGGGGGTAAAAAATATTCCCTTGTCTGATGCGGTCCAGGCGTGGATCTTAGAGCTCCTGGTGTGGTCCAGGGACAAACAACGGTGAGGGTCCATGGGGCGATGCCCCCCTGAAGACCTGCGGTTAAATAATTACTTTTTAATTATTAATTACAAAATTAATTGATTAATTAATTATTAATTAAATCTAAGAATGAGTATATTTCTATTCAAAGTGAATCATTAAACGTAAAGATTCTGACCGATTTAATTAGTTTTTGCAATTCCTCTCAGTTGAACAAGATGACAACTTAGGACACCTCATGGGGTCTAGGGCCAGCCCCGAGAGCTTCAAAGTTGTAGCATATCTCTGGGTAACAATTAAGTCTCAGGATATGTTAACTTCAAAAATGAAAATTTGCTACCCCCAATTGGGGTCCAGAGGCAAATCCTGTTGGGGGTCTAAGGGCAAAGCCCTCCAAACCTTTGAGGTTTAAGCATAGATGTGGGTGCAAACGGAGTCTTATCGACTAATTATGAATATAAACAGGGAATAAACATAAACATGTATGTATTTGTGAGGTCCCTCCAGTTGAGTTGGGAAGGGGAACTTGAAGGTCCTGATTGGGAAATCCCAGCATTCCCCCCCCCCCCCCCTCCTTGGTGCCACCACTTTGTATGCAGGATCTCACCTTTAGTTCATGTTCTTTATTGACTCGTGTGAATATCAACTTAGTCATCTGAGTTCCACTATACAGGGGTGACAGTCATTATAATTTCAAAAGCCGTCGAAGAAAAGTTGGTTTTAACCTTCTATGCACATATGCATCCACAGGACTCTTGCTTACTTAGTCAATTCATTCCGTAAAATAAAAATTGAAAGGTCTACTATCTTTAGAATTTTTTTTTTTTTATATCGGCAAGGAATCACTGAGTTGTTTGACTTTCTGGTACGATCCCACGTATAAGTATATGTTGCAGGCTCCTTTCACTTTAACTGAAGTAAATTTCATATATTTCATATATATTTCATAAATTTCATGGTAATGTTAAGTGGATGTATCAAGTTTGTTTAGTAAAGGAATAATGAACATTTACGTAATTAATGTAGGTAACTCTCAGACTTCTAGGTAAGCAGAAGCCAAGCACTATATATAAAGAAAGTAATTGTGCGATGCATTGTTAAACAGTGACTATTGTCTGGAAAGATATGCTTGTATGCTAAATTACCACAAAGATAACTTTCACCGGCTTTCGCCACACAGCTCGGTTTACCTTCTATTATGTTTGTTTGTTTGCACTAGTAGACACTCTCAAAGCCATATATCTCTATCTGGGTTTTGGACATTTTCAATGCAGATAAATCCAGTGTCATTACATCATACGATGACTTATTCAAAAGAATCAATCACATTTTTCTATTGTGAGCTAAACAGTGCTTTCAAACTTTCAAACTAATTCATCATTAGCCTAAATAAACGGACTGGGAAAAATCTGACAAAGTCTGATTCAAAATGGAAGGCGTTTTAAGAACCACAAAAAGGAGAGTAAAATTAAAATAGAGCTGCAATACCGAGTAATGTAAACACATATATTTGATCACTTAATACACCCCATATTGCTTTTATACCCGTTAAGTCTACATCAAGATACTCGAAACCAAAAAAAGAGAGTTTGTGCATTAACGTTTCTTTACATTGTTAATAATCTCGATAAGATAGGCTGGCCTGGATACATTAGGAGATCCTTTACATTTTGAATTGTTGATGTACGTTCATTGATAGTATGGGTACAGTTAAATTGACCAGTGTGAAGCGCCGGTCACACTACAGTGATTTCGGATCGGATATCGGTCCGATTTTTTTTAATTTTAGTGAAAATCATCTCCATCTCTGATCGAAGGAATAAAAAAATTGCCACCGTATGTAATATAATATCTGCATCAGAGGACTTTGTAGATGAAATGTAACCTGATTATTTCGTGACGTCACATCGACAGATAGCTTTCACTGGACACGCATAGTCCGATAAAAGCTGTCTGCCAGTGTGACGTCATGAAGTAATAAGCACATTTTTCTTTTTCATAGTCATGTGATACAAATCATATATTTACACACAGAGTGGCAAATTTTTGGTTCCTTCCGACCAGAGCTGGAGGAGATTTTAACTAAAAGTCAAAGATCGGACAGTGATACCGTCTGAAATCGCTGTAGTGTAGCAGACGCTTATCTGTTACTATGATGTACGCTCTCCGTCAGAAAGCGAATAAAATAATTTCAAAATTGTATTCTCATTAAAGACTACGTTTAATCTGATTTTACTTTAATGAAAGTTATTTGATGTCTATATTGCACGAAGACGTGAAATTTTCCACAAAAGTAACAAATGAAATAATTCAGGCATTGTAACGTTAACCACTCGAACAACTTAAACGTATTATATGTGACAAACGTTTTGACCAAATTTGGCCCTTTTTAGAGTTCAAGTTACAAGACGCAGTCCGACAGTATTGTTTAAATGGTATGGTGTCTCGATGACGCCCTGTGTCTAATACAAATTAAATGTATTCCGACTGATTTACCATGCTTTGACTGATCTACGGTGCCTGAACTGATCTATACGGTGCCTTAACTGATGCACTGGGTGCCTTAACTGATGTATACGTTGCCTTTATTGATCTATACGGTTCCTCAACTGATGTACACGTTCCCCTTACCTGACCTATACGGTGCCTCAACTGATCTATACGGTGCCTTGAATGAACTGTACGGTACCTTAACTGATCTATACGGTACCTTAACTGATCTATACGGTGCCTTTACTGATCTATACCGTGCCTTAAAGGTACTGGGTGCCTTAACTGGTCTATGCGGTTCCTCAACTAATCTATACGGTTCCTCAACTGATGTACAGCGTGCCTTAACTGATCTACGTTATTCCGATGGTGATCTATGGTGCTCCGAGACTAATCTACGGTTCCGAGATTGATTTACGTGGCTTCTAATTATGTGTCGTTTGATTGAGATTGTTCCCACTGGTGTACGTTTTTTTTTTTTTTTTACGGTGTTCGACTGTTTTTTACGGTTGTGATACGTTTGTCAGATACGCTTGCTCCCCAAAGGGTAACAAGAAAATTTCTGATGTACATTCTAGAACGTGTATACTGGTAGCCTAATTTACACACAAAACATTTTACACCGATTACTCGTTATAAAATGACTTTAATTGTTTGCGAATCAAACTTGAAATCTCTTTATCCCATTTAGTGTTGATCAGAGATGAATAT
Organism: Stichopus chloronotus; assembly: GCA_021234535.1. NCBI lineage: Eukaryota > Metazoa > Echinodermata > Holothuroidea > Aspidochirotida > Stichopodidae > Stichopus > Stichopus chloronotus. The sequence continues at coordinate 6,914,054 of CM037836.1, forward strand.
TTATGAGCTAGACCTACACAAGTGAAAAAAATATCACCTATGACGTAATAAGTCATAATCGAGACAAAAAACAAATTGAACCAAATGGAACATTGATATTGACAAATATACTAATGTGGTATAATGGATGCTTCTTTAGAGTGATTTTTTTTTTAATTTGTTTGAAAGTGTAATAAACTGAAACTCAGCAGACGTTTTCAGTAAAGAGTAGACAAATTGCAGTTATCTTACTTTAAACTTGGAGTAACAACTCCCAGTTGTATTCATTAATGTCTTGAATTTAGTCTCAAATTGATATTTTGTGTTTTTGAAGAAATCATTTTCACTAGAATTGTGTTTGTTTAATTCATTGTGTAACCGAACCACCTCTTTAGACACGTTTCGTCTGCACTGTTTGTTTTTTCTCCATTCTACTCATCTTTTCAATTGGCGACAGTGAAATGTATTACACGAATTGAAAAAATGCAATCTGTACTTTCGACTTTCTTACAGTACCAATGAAGTCAAGTTATGTTTTTAAATGAGGAGGGTGAGTGATGTGGTTATGGAATCCGGAATTGTCGAAGGATCTAAGGCAGACGAGGCAAATGAAAGGCTGTGTGAGTTCTGTAAAAAAAATATATGAAAAAGGTTAAACTTAAAAAATCTGTTCACATTTTCTGACAGGCTGTTACTTTCATTACACTAATTTTAGTTGTAGACTGCAGGCTGTGAGATGACGTCATCGGTGGGTTCAAATGCGAAAACTGGTGAGCGTTTAGGGTGATCGGTCACCTTGTGATCTTTCAGTGACATCTTCCTTTTAAAACAAACCTCCCAACATTTGTAAATCTGTATGACAAGAACATCATTTATCAGTTCTATAAACTCGAAGACGGTTAGAACAGATGCACCAATCCAGAGGCCGAACTGACCGCCAAGATCGCTGAGAAGATCATACCACTGTAAGGGAGGGGAACAAGAGGTAAAACGTCACGTTATTTCTCTGTTGACGCATTAGTTTCAAGGTTGAGCAATAAATTTACGGCTATATTAAAGGCGCGTTCACACTACAACGATATCGGATCGGATTGCGATCCGATTTTTTTTATTTTTAGTAAATATCTTCTCCATCTCTGATCGGAAAGAACCAAGAATTTGTCAACTTGTGTAAATAAATGATTTGTATCGCATGACTAAGAAAACCAAATTTATACTAATTATTTCGTGACGTCACACTGACAGACAGCTTTTATCGGACTACGAGTGTCCGATAAAAGCTGTCTGTCGGTGTGACGTCACGAAATAATAAGATAACATTTTATTTTCGTAGTCCTCTGGTACAAATCATATTTTTACACAAGTTGACAAATTTTTGGTTCTTTCCGATCAGAGATGGAGAAGATATTAATTAAAAATAAGAAAAATCGGATTGTAATCCGATCCAATATCGTTGTAGTGTGAACGCGCCTTAATTCTCATTATTAATGATAGATGTCGAGAACGAATACGTTACCTTAAATATTAAGAAACATATTTTCTCACCCTAAATATGTCTACGTTTTAAATTGAGCAGATAATGTTACTTGAATGACTATTTTGCAGCTGAAGACATTTGATTGAAATGTTGCCGACGATTCACCAACAGATTGTGGTGTCCAAGTGACACTTGGCGAGTCACTTTGGCATTGTTATTTGGTACATGCATAATGGAACAGGCGTGGACATGGACTACATATTGGTCCCTGAAAAGAATTGTGTGTGTTTTCAAGCGCATCTTCCTATATACGCGCTTGGTTCGACTTGTGCGTTAGCATATGCGGAGAGATCGCCGCATGGACGGCCACTGAAGGGCCCGGAGGATGCTCTTATCTCGTATCTTTTCAAACACAATCACTGTATGTTGCAATGTACTCAGACGTGAACTTCGAACTGTGCATTTATCTTTCAGAAAGTTTTAAGGTATGGTCGGCTGTGTTGTATGTGGGTATGAAAATGTGATGGGAGGCAAAAATGTGGCTTTTTTAAGTTATCGTAAGATGTCTCATTAAACTTAACTAGAAAGAATAGATGAACTCACCTTATACTTTTCAGTGTCGTAAATGTTTTCATAGTTCAGTTCGTTGAAGAATATTTGAACCTTTGCAAAATTTTTCCTGCAAAAGACGACATTTTACGAAGATAATGCTTTTATGTCCATCATCATATGCTCAATTAATTGCTTTGGTATGATGTGCGATAAGTGGCGAGATACATCCAGTACGATGCTGAGTGAAACTTTATATAAAGCTGTAGTATGATTTGTACTGGCAATCGTCTGGTCATGTATATTTGTCCTTCGTCAGAGTGTCAGGGAAAGTAGGGGGAAAGATCAACTGTCACAAAATCTGAACGAGAACTATGCATTCATCTTCCTGGTATTTAAAAATGAAAGTTGTCTCGATATTTTTGTCTGCCCTACAAAATTCAGACTCTCCAAGAAAGCCTAGCCGTCAATCACTGTTACTTCAAGTCAAACAGATCAATGGGAATGGATATGAATATTCATGTAGGCAAAAATAGGGCTAAAGCAATGCTTTTCGTAGTGGTCATAACATATTTGACTTTCGGTGGCAAAATGTGACAAATTTTCAACTCATATTCCAGCTTTAAAAGTAACAAGTCAAACCATAGATAAACTGTGTCGGGTTTTGTCAGTGGCACGTAGATAAATTTATCAAGAGAGATAAGCGAGTGCTATTTAATGTTCCGAGAATAAATTATAAACACTACCAGAGACAACATAAATGTATTTTCGAAAGGCTTTATAACATTTGCAGCAACTTAGCTTTTTCTTTTTTAAATTCTTGAATTATTACTATTGGGAGGTATTTTGCAACATGTTTTCTATACAGCGGCAGTCATCATAACCGAGTAAATTATTGCTTCATATTTAGGAATGATAATTTATTCACTTCATTATTTCAGATACTACATGTCTTAGGTTTCCAATAGAAAAAAAAACATACGAGGTCTACATTGTTCATTCTGAAGGATTTCTGTCTTATTTCGTTATTTGAAACAACGAAAACCTTAATAAATCATCAAAACTTTAAAGGCGTTGTGTATTCGTCTAAATTTTGGAATCTTTGTATTCTGTGTTTCTTCTTCTCCTTTATTAATATCACCAAATAGCTGAAATAACGCCCAGTGACGTCATAGATATGCCACAACTGACGTCATAGATATGTGAACTTACTGAATAAAGTCGTCATCGTTGTTATATAACTCCTTGAGGTGTTCAGATCTACTAATTTGTTCAACAACCTCATGCTATGATTCAAAAGAAAATAAAAAAGACTAAGAAAGCACACAAAAAAAGAAAGAGAAGCTTCAACTAAAGTTATGAAAATCGTCCTAAATTAATTTTGTAGAACTGCAAAATACAAAAGATCTGTTTGAAAGTATTAGCTTGTAGCTCTCAAAGAACATATATAAACTTTGGTGTTACTTATCAAACTACTATGTTGATCCAAATACAACTTGAACCTACCAGGTTGATGCGTGAGGCTAATGTTTACCAGTATTTTGAGATGTGAAACCAATTTTCGATATTTTTTTTAAAGAAAGCACCTGTTGAATTTTTGTCGGATACTCAGGAGTTACACTGATGTGATCCAAACGTTGTTGCTAATGCCGCGATCATATTTGTCACGGCGGCCGTAGGGTCTAAAGTATCTCTATTTTTTAGGGCCTTTCTAGGGTTCATACATATAGCAGCCACATATGTCAGGGTAGCCGTACAGGGTATTTTGAGTTTGTGCAAAATGAAAACCGGTAACTGCCTTGAGGATTTTGCAGTGACGACGTGGGGCGTCCCTGTGGAGGCCGTATACTTTTACAAAGGTGAAGGCAAATGCGAGATACATACAGACCCATGCAGTGTGGCTTGACTGACGCTGCCGTTACACACCTGCAGTTTATAGTGGTTTGCCAAACAGGGCAATTTTACGATCGCCATTTCATAACAAATTTCTAGAGAGTGTCACAAATTTTTCACACGTCTCCCGAAGAGAGAACAGAGAAGGTGAAAGGGGGACGGTTTGGTGGACAAAGAGAAGATCATCCGAATCCCCGATGAACCAAAGGGGGTACCATCCATGTGGAGCATCCGTAGAGTGGTTACACTGCGATAACCATTCTACTTGCGCACTGCAGTCTTGAGTTGTCGTGCGGCTGCCCTACTTTGATGGTTGCTACTCTGTCTCATCAGGATCCCGGTTGCTTTTCCCCTTGTCCCTCCACCTTTCCCTTCATATTTGCTGTTCCCTTCTCTAGAGACATATGCAAATCTGGGGATAATTTCACCCCCCCCCCCTCCATCTGTCAGAGCGACGATAGTCGACGAAAATCTAAAGTACCAGTTGGAATTTTTCATATCTCAGTCTAGCTCATTTTATGACATAGAAAGATGCCTGCTATTGCACCAGATTGTGTGTAAGGTTACCTGCAAAAATTTCTCAATAAATCTGAAATACCGGTTGGAATTTTTGAGATTAAAGTATAGAAGCGTTGATAGTCGGAAAGTCTGAAATACCAGTTGGATTTTTCACATTCCAGTCTAGCACATTTTGTGACATAGAAAGATGCCTAATATTGCACCAAATTGTGTCTAAGGTTACTCTCAATAAATTTGAAATACAAGCTGGAATTTCTCATATTAAAGTGTAGAAGCGTTTACAGTCGGAAAATGTAAAATACCAGTTGGAATTTTCCATATCTCAGTCAAGCACATTTTGTGACATAGAAAGATGCCTGCCACTGCACCAGATTGTGTCTAAAGTTATCTAGTTGGGCAACACACCCAGTCCGTCGGATTTTTTAACTTCACATCCCCCTCCTAAGGATGTGACCCCAGCTACAGCACCGAGTAGCGGTAACGTCAGACTGGTCACACGGTGGTTCTCCTGTGGGTTTTCGGTATTCGCAAATTCAAACTACCCCAGTGCGGCTACCCTCACATATGTTACTGCTACATGCATGTGTAATATAACCGTGGAAATGCAGCGGCTGCCCTGTAATTGTTATATTGACAGCTGTAGTCACTCCAGATGCCACAGTCATCGTGACAAATATGACTCATGCCAAAGCGTCCATACAACACATACATCGATATGTATAATATAAAATGTCATCAAAGTGAAGGTGACAAAATTTTCATCGGTTTAGCGTATTCGATTTTAGTCAGAAATATGTTATTTAAGCTATATGCTGACGAGTAAATACAAAAATTCAAGGGATTTGAGAAGATATTTATTTCAAACTTACCCAATACTGCTGGTTAGGCCATACAGTTGCACTAACTGTTGGTTCGTATGACGTTGCTCTTAATCGTCAGTGAAGAGCAAAAACAATAGAAAATGTTTGATAATATTTGAAGGGAGAAGGATATTAATGTGGCAGACTTTTACAATTTATTCAATCATCTAATATAAGTGTGGCATTCAAGAGTGAATGTGATTGGTCTTCTTATTCAACCTCATGTGACGTCAGTCTTTTCTTGGTAACCGTATGCAAACGTTAGCAGTTCCTCGTTACTTTTTGCATGTACTCGTTTACACAGTTAATGACACTATTATATGATAGCAAAAGGGTATATACAAACAGGCGCTACCGATGTTTCATTGCGTACTGCCAATAACCTGCATAAGCTTCTGACATCAGTAAAAAGTTATCAAGAAGAGATTGACGTAACATGAGATCCCAAATCACCTTTAAAGAATCTGCATGTGGCCTAAACTTCAGAAAAGCAGCTTTTACCGGAAAAACAAAAAGCAAAGACTCCGCAAAGAAGATTTGTTTTAACTGTGACCTGTTATTGATTGAGAAAGTTATAGCGTGTTGAAATTAAAGGTGTGAAATTTAGGCGAAAAATGACATGAGCCTGATAAGGAGTGCATTCGGCTGCTTTTGTTGCTCCTGAAAATACAAATTGCAGTAAAACGTGAAGCTTAATATTTGAATTTGCTGAAAGGTATTGAGACCAGCTGCCTCTTTGAGGTCCAACGTCCAATCTAGGGCGAGGAACAATTTGTCTGTCGGTATAGATCGTCATAAGGAATGTTTCTCGTCTGCTACAATAATGGGCTTTACAGATATTGACGTTCGCCATTTTTTTGACGTCATCATGACGTGCCTACCGGCATGTGTGTAGATTTAAAACTTACGAGCACGATGCGGTGCACGGGCATTTAACACTGAGGTCCTCGCCGTTGACGTAGGCTTGTTCTACTCCCTCGATGCATTTATCTGATCAAGTGAAAACAAAATGAAACAAAATATGGAGTAAAAAGGAAGATAATGACGTGAAAAATAACGAACAATAGGTTAAGAAGATTTAATCATGATCTTTGTGAGGTGCATCTTATTATTAAAATGTAGCTTTTGAACCTATAAAAAAAGAAAAAAATGAAAAAATGTATACTTGTTTGTAACGATACCACTGCGGTCTACTTACATATATGTCCAAAGTACACCATTATGCGTATGCATAATACACAGTAAGTCTAGGCCTACACCTACGCACTGAGCTGTCTTCCAGCTCCCTCGCCCAAGTAAACTGAACACAATATTAAAAGACTCATCTGTTAAATTGCATTTCACAGCATATATACATGCACTATTTTGCTCAACATTAGAAATGGGGAATGGGATTTCGTGTTATCAACGGAACCGAGATTCAAGTTAATGAGCAAAGCATACCAAAGTGTCTCAACAATTTTTTGCAAGACTGCAGGTTACGGTTGGCCTTTTCATTAAAATACCAGTTATCTTTAAGATAAACATTTTGATGAGGAAACTTCAAATTATTGTTACTTCTTGTATGTCACGTGACTGCGCGTTCGACCACCCCCCCCACAAAACTGCACCACAAAGAAGGGAAATATACTTGCTTTCAAAGTCGCTGTTTGACCAGCACACTTCACCATCTGAAATGTTGTATCTGTACCGGGGGTCGGAACAGTTACATTTTCTCAGTAACTCATAGTATAGACAACTTTTCTCGCAGGTCTGTCAAAAAATGGCAACCAAATAATTACATCCTTTTGATGCACCATCTGGTGCGCACGCGCACACACACAAATATCAGTGTGGTGGTGACGCAAAATGCAAGTATAGGCTATTGTTACCGTTTATACGGTATATTCAATAGAATATTTATGGTGTCAGATCAAAACAAAGATGACCTTTACTGACACATCGTTGTAATTGGCCAATCCCTGAACTTCTTTTATAAACGATGATTTGATTGGTCCTAACATTCTGTGCCAACATCGTAGTGATATTTTCGTCATATCTACTTCAATACCAACCAATGAAGATTAATCTTTCATAAACGACTGCTAAGAACGCTAAGATCCGATCTCGCATAATATCACATCTGAGAACTATTACAACAGTTACCATTTTAAGTGATCGAATATATCATTAAAGCGATATCTCTTGATGATGTAAGGTCAAAGGAAGTCTTTCAAACTCAGTGTTCATCTATCACAGAACGTTTGTAATGTTTTGTGCATGGATATTGCAATACATTCAAAGAAAATAGCTCCACTATATAAAACTGTGGATCCGCGCAATAATTGGTACAAATTGGTATACTTGCATCTCTGTTGTAAACGATGTAAGGAAACTGACGTATGAAGACATTATCTGGACGCATTCCCTCCGGAGTCGTGCAATTCGAATACGGATCTGGAATATGCGAGACCTTAATCTAGAGATGGAAAAAGGAACGATAGACACTTACGCAAGATAACGTCTCGTATGACGACCATCAACAAATTATAGATTAATGAATTACACATCGTTTCAGGATTGAAGGCATTCAATGTACACTAGTCCACTCAAACTGGTGTTCATCCAATATCTGCATACAGCTACGGGAGGCCGGGGGGGGGGGGGGAGGGGGTATCATGGAAGCATGCCTCCGAACCATATGTTGACCAAACAAAAATGAATTAATGTGTAAACCGTGACCTATTTACAACTATGGCATTTCCGATGATCTGGGCGGTGTTTTCCGTCAGACTACATTTTCCGGTACGTTCCTCGCCAACTAATAATGTCACTCCGCTTATAGACAGGTCATGTCCCAGCATAGACGTACGGTTACACGTGCCCCTATTCATTAGATCCTGGCGGCCCTCCTGTTTTCATATCATTATACATGTAGAAAAGGTTTCTTCATCCTTCATCGTTAATATGTGAAAATGTTTCTTTAAATAAGGAAGAGCGGTAGGATAGCAGTAAGAAGACTTTTGAGAAGAAAAAAAAGGGGGCATGCTTGAATATGTATTGGCTTGTATTATGGCTTGATTGCCATGCCGTTTTGAGCTACCGCACAATATATCCAGTAATAATAATAATAATAATGGCCACGTCATCTGTTTGCTACTCTATGCTACTCTATGCTAATCTATGCTACTCACTAGTTATGTAGTCCTATATATGTGGGCATACCAACCCACACGACTACATCCACGCATACAGACAACAACATTAATGTTACATAAAATAAATGACCGGAATACAAAAAAAAAGAAGAAAAGCGATGCGGATTATAGGGAACATAACGTAGAAAAATAAACTTTTCATTTATTGTCACATTTATCTCCACGTTTTAATGACGAACAAGGTCAAAATAATTTTCATCACCGTATCACATCAGGAACTATAGCAATGATTTTTCTTCGTCAATGTGTGTCTATCATGCAAGATATGCTTCAACGTAACAAGCGTGTACTTATGTACATAAAACCATTAGCTTTTCGTCACTGTTTGTAATGGTTAATGGTGCATGCATTTGTGCACACGATTTAAATTAGTACTTGCAATAATACGAAGAAGGTCGAAATATTTTGAAAATTAAGTCTTCTTTTAAGGAATTTAGCTTCTGGTCTGAACAACTACACAGACATTGAGAAAATAAAAATATATCTCGTATTCATGTGAATTATAACGGAACATACAAATCTTTAATTGTCTCAGAATCCATAGTAAATCTCTCAAAAATCTTTCAGATTCAAATAAATTTCCAAGTTCACTCTACTTATCTGGCTCAACATTTTAAAGGTGATTGGTCGTCTTTAAAGGTGATTGGTCGTGTATTTCACGTGACGTCAGTCTCTGTATGATTGCCTTCCGTGCAAACGTCACTAGTCACCCTAGTCACGCAGCAGTAAAACAACGGTAGTGTGTGTGTGTGTGTGTGTGTGTGTGTGTATGTGTGGACGTGCAGCTCTAGCATCATGATATTGCTACACTCTGTACACGAGCAGGTGAAAGTGTATACCATAACTTTTGCAGACCGTTTCCAATAAATCACGTGAGATTTAAGGAACCAATCAATCACCTTGAGTGTCAGCTCCCTAAAATCCAGGAAACTTGTTTATAAATATCCTTGTTTATTAAAACATATTTCAAAATTTGCATATAAACGAAATCATATTCGATTGATTGAAATATATCTACAGTTAATAAAATACAGGTATATCTTAGACGCTCATTTAAAACGGTGCACGTGTACATACCCGTTTTATACCGATTGACGTCTCTTGTCCTGGAGATACGGAGACGCCGCTATCTTCAGGGAAAGGCATTATGTCTTTAGGATGTACAATAATTCTGATACCAGCAGATGGTTGGATATCCGATACGTACTCATGTTGCTCAATAAATAGTTCTAATGATAGTCCTGTGGATATAAAAAAAAAAAAAACTTACCCCTGGCCTTGGTGCTATGTTGTTCCTAATATTGTACATGTACAGGGATGTAACGCACCAGCAATGATGCATTATGTCAACCTATTCTACTGGCCATCAGTGGAGAGGTGGCGAATGGGGGTGGGGGGGGGGGGTTCAGGTTGGCCTGAAAGTCCATACATTAATATTTAGTACATCACTACCATAGTAAGAGTCAATGACTATTCAATTTTTCCTGATAATAGCCATTTTGCTACCCTCATACGACGGTTTACAGGTTAATCTTTTTGTCTTTTTGGTTCTATACTATTCTTTTTTTCTATCTCTCTCTTATTACTTCCTCTACTATGTTGAAATGTATTTAACTGCAGTATGACAGATTGTATCGCTAGTGGAGATACAGATAAATGAAATGAACCAAAAAATGAAAAGGAATGGACAAGATTGATCGCTAGATCAAGTACAAATATTTAGAAAGAATTTGATACTTTGAAAAATATGCTGGACACACGAAAATGGTACGTTATTATTAGCAAATCTTGGAAGGCGTTGCTAGGAGATCAGAAGTGTATTCACGCCACCTCGAGGCTTTACTCAAGGGCTTTTTATACGCACACACACATATAAACAGAGGATCTTGTTCAGTGTACCGTTGACCATGTAAGTTCGAATTTGTAACCAAAAGATCTTCTTCGTGTACGCCCATCTATTGAGACAGTTTTGTTGTCTAGCTTACATAGTTATGTAAGGTAAGCTTACCGTAAAATTAATATAATAAAACGAACATCTCTCATTCTCTAGTACGGTAGCTAATAAGGAACTACAGTGGCATAGAGGTTAATGCCATACTGATCTGAATGTAAGGTATACTGTTCGACATTATTTGCAACCATAACTGAGGAGCATATTTCTCCAACAACGAGAGAATTAAGGTATGGAAAGTGCAGTTCACCTAAAAGTTAGCCAGTACACTAGTCTGTTACTAGTTTTAAATTCACGACAGCTTTTTTAGAACTCTAAGATATGCCAGGTCTCTACATTGACCATTGGCACTTTCACAAAACGGTTGTATGGTTTCCAGACTTGTCCCAACCAAATGAAGTCTGCTATTTTTTTTTTCAAAATTACAACAACAAAAAAATAACACGAGTCTTATTGTTTGTATATCATTTAAAATGATTTTTTTTTTTTGGCACCACACTCTAAGCCAAAAAGGGGGTCCTTGACTGGTGGATGATTTTTCCTGTTGGACAAGGAGTAATCAAGCATTTCCAACAGAATAATATTTCGGCAGGACAAATAAGGAACAAAGAAGAGTGCACATCCCATCCCCCCAAAATGAAACAAAATAACGAATGTTCTATTAAAGGTGATTGGTCGTCATATTTTATTTTCATATGACGTAAGTACGTATACTGGATAATTGTTCGTAAACGTCACTAGTTTACGGTCACTCTTGGCATGCGTATATACGGTACCGCTTTGTTATTTTATATGGTATTATTCACTCCACACAAGTACATCCAAAAAGTAACCGTTAATCAGTAAACTTTGCAGAGTGTTATCAAGGAGGGAATGACGTCACATGAGATTTTATTGGACATCAATCATCTTTAAACTGTTGATTAAACGATTACAATATTGCCACGAATACCCTCATAACGTAAACAAGTGGATATGTTTGGCAAACGCTTACCCTATGGTTGAGGAGGGTTTAGTGTGAAATTTTCATGATAATATGAGATTTTCTCTATTGAGCCAGTAATCAAATAGATGCATCGATTTGATAACGAACTCACCATATAATGGTCCGGGCTTAGTTACACTGAGCTGTTCGTAAGAAGAATTTCGACCAATAAACGAATAGCAGTTGCCGTATCGATAATTGTAAAATTGGGTAAAGTTTCTGCAAAATGGTGTCAGATAAAGAAACAGTTTAGGTAATATTTATCACATAGCCATGCTAGGGGTGTTGATCAGTGTATGACTGATGATGATGAGGATGATGGTGATGACAACAACGGTGATGATGATGTTCAAGATGAAGATGAAAATAACAATACTCACAATGAAGATGATGATGGTGATGATGATTATGATGATGACAACAATGGTGATGATGATGATGATTTTCAAGATGAAGAGGATGATAGTGATAATTACAATAATCATAATGAAGATGATGATTGTGATAATCATTATGATGATGATAGTTGCAATTAAAATAATCTTAATGACAGCGATGATGATAATGACATTGACACCAGTGGGGAGGGGGGGGGGGATGGGATTCCTTTTGAAAGCTCAGAATAGATTTTTTCCCTAAGAAACTATACCTAGCAGCATGCGGGGATCTGGAATTTTAACTACAATTCTTATTTTTCTACAGGTTTTTGTTTTTTCAATTCATCAAATAGGAGTGAGACAATGTATCCAAGCAGTCATACACCCTAAGACTCCCCTTCTCAGCTCCCCCCCCCCCTTCCCAGCCGCTGTGTTCTATCTTTTTAATGTTTTGTAAGAGATTCTTTCTCACTGAGGACAGAGAAAGAATTCAACAAATGGATTGCTTCATCTCATGTTAAACCTACACTTTTCCAGTGTACAGATAATAATCCCTATATATAGTTTCAAACCTCTGATGACTTAAAACTCTAAGGTGTATAAACATCTCTTTTGACATACTTTTGACATATCAGCATAGCTCCATGCATCGACCAAGTTTTATTGCTTTCTACATTTGCTAATTTTAATACGTTAGGTGTGTTTTCACTATGTTACGAATTATTTTGCTAGTAAGCTATCAGCCGGAATTGACCAAGCTTCACAAATCTCACTCATCAACAGTCAAATTGCAGCATGATTTCAATTAGACGGTATTTCGGGTTGGTAAAAACCTTCGGTCGCTCTCAATTTGGTTTCCGATTCATTTTGATACCAAATCCATAATGTGCCTTAATAAAAGAATCGGACAGTTTTATTGACAACCTTATTTGATCAAGTAAACGAGACGAATTTTAACGTCTCGACAATATCTAAAACAAAACAAAAACCAATTAGTTCTGAGGCTCAAAACTTCTTCACGTTAAGAGTTTCATAAATAGTTTGAAAAGTACTTGAGTTGGTAGCTTCAGCAATCATTGTTAATGGCACTAGAAGACATTTCAACTTGAGGCTAAATGGATCGGTGAAGATTTGTTCTTCATCACGGCAACTGACGATCCAACGACATAAAAAATATTAAAAATGATTTGGTAAAGTAAATTATGGTGGGCTTGTGTAAGATTTCATTTGCTTTACCTTGAGACAATTTTTCAATGGGCTTAAGTTCCTTGGATGGCCCACATATTGTTGTAGATAGTAACATTGGATTTCTTTCTTTCTTGTTTAATGTATAGTCATGTTTTTGTTTACTTTGACGATGATGTATATGCATATGATACTTTATTAGTATTAAATGTGGAACATTTTTGTAAAAAAGCTGCTCTGAATAGCTAATTTGGCAAAGTTAGATCTGTAGGTTAAATTTAGAGGTGACGGTATAGACTCCCAGGGTCATCATAGAAATGCTGAGAAAAACAAACAAATGCTAGCCTGTGTAGCTTCTCTGTGTTCTCGTCAATACACAGACACAAAGCTAGACAACAAAAAAAAAAACACTCGTCCGCCAACCGGGTAGACGATTGCAGGTGTCCTATTTTCTTATTGGATATTTTGGAATGCAAATTTATTGATCCCATGTCTCATTTTGGTGATATATTATGGTTTGTTTTTACATAACTGCCAATCACGGTTTGTAACAATGTAATACACTACCAAGTTGTCCTCCATCAAACCGCAGCGTTTGGACAATGACGCTTCATAATTATGTACTTTTTACAAAAAGTTTTTCAAAATTTCAAATTTATGTGGGCTTAGCTGGTCCACAAAAGTTAAATATTGTGCCAATACAAGCATGCATGAACATCTTAATGGCACCTTCTGTTAAGTCAAAACCTTCAGAGAATAAACACCCGAGCTGTTTTGAGATGGGTTCGGTAAATATAATTGCTAAAATGCGACTTATTTAAAACATGTTAAGTTTATTCAGGAATCGGTAGTATACCCGTTTTAACCCCCTCCCCCCCCAAAAAAACAACAAATAGTGCCAATCGGGTGCCTTAATTGTTTTGAATCCCTAATTCATAACCCCTGAACAGAAAATGCATGTTCTCAATCCCATTTGACTGTATTGTATAAGTGAATTAATAAACACATGATATACATCGTTTATGTGAAAAACATGAAAGAAGACCACACTGATGTTCTGAGAAGTTTGTTCTTAGAAAATCAGGAATTTTCTTCTTTCAAAGGTAAATCTTAAAAGCGAAAATGCAGTCATTCAGATTTGAATAAGTGTAGTGGTCAACCCCATTTCATGAATGAGTTCAATAATGCATGTGACAATATTGCTTTCACTAAATTGTGAAAAATATGAGACATCCATTACATTTCCTTGGATGCAATATTCTATCTTGAACTATAATGAAAAGTACTTGGAAGAGAAGGAAAAGGTGAAATTAGCTCTTCTTTTAAAAAGTTTAGGACGACTGATATTGCCCTTTAAGTTTTCTCCTAGTGAGCTCAAAACATTAAATAGTTGTCCAACATGTCCCTTCATTCACAACCCTCACACTTTTTGCATAGACTTTATAATGTCGGTGTGCTGTGGAGGGAACAAACAATAAAACAAAGCCCTACACTTTTATTAATTGACCTTTGTGAGTAGTGCCATATATACCACTTCTGTGGTATGAATCATCACACAGTAGAATATGGTTCAAAACAATGAGTAAAGTTCAGACAGCCTTTAAAAATCATTGAGAAAATCAAACTGTAATGAGATTGCGGTCACCTTCTCTTTTGAACAGTGTTAAGATGGTAACAAGGAAAATATTTACCAGTACATTCTCTTTACTCTTGGCGAACCACCGTTTTTGGTCCCCATCTAATGGGTGACGTGAGTAAAACACAGCTTTAAGCTATTACCATGAATGAGGCGTTAAAAAACTGTGTGCATCACAGCTGCATGTTAGCACTGTCAAAACTAACTACCAAGTTGCAAACAAATTTTTGAAACTTTGACTCCAGTCAAACGCTAAAAATTCTAGTCAGGTCGAGTCAATCTGGTCGCTTACTCGAGTCCAAGTCGAGTCATTTGTGCTAGTGACTCGAGTCCGAGCTAAGTCATTAAAAAAGGCGGTTCGAGTCCGAGTCAATGACTCGAGTCAGTTCGACTCTGGTATGCTCACCCAGGATAACAGGGATATCCACTGTAGGAACAAGATAATAGCATATCGGAGAGCTGGTGACCGGTGTATTGCCTTTCATTGTATGGCTTATATGCTATTTGATCCCTGGCCAGCAATATCTGATTGTAATCTTCAAACTCTTCTTCAAAATCGAGATCATCCCATTCTTGATATCCCTGCCGACAAAATGGAAAGAATAAATAAATGAAAAATAAGTAAACGAAACTAAAATAAATACAAATAAAGAAACCAAGAAACCAGAATCAACTTTTACAAGAAAAGAAATATCACTGTCGGAAGAAAGTCAGGTGGGGTAACCTTATAGACGTTATCTGCATTTTTTATACATTTTTTTTTCGGTTACAAGAAAAAAAGAGTAACGTCTGTTAATGGACAACAATAATATGAGGAAGTGCATGGATGGTAAGGCGGGTAGAATTTCCAATGCGTCGACTGCAAATGCTGAATTATTTTAAAGTATTCAAACAGTTTACATTGGACGAATCTAGGGTTGGTATAAGCAGGGCACTGAACGTCTGGAGTTAATAGCAACGTGCATTGTTTACAGTTGATGTATTTGTTCATAAACATTTTTAACTCCATATCAGGAAACTACGGTTTATATACATCGGCAAGTAGTTTCATGTGACGAGAGAAAATTATCTGTAGTGCTGCTCTGCAAGTCTTAAAATCAATGCGCTCAAAATTTGACGAACTACATGAAATTTCGGTTGAGTTGTTATTTTGTTGGCATATATAAGGTCAGCGATACCATGTTTACGCATCAAGTGCTGCTGTTGCTACTATTGACCGCACTACACGGTGATAAAAACAGTAACACACTGTGCCAAAATGAATAAACGTTCGATGTTTTAACCTACTGTCAATAATGGGGCTAATCGACCGTCTTTGTTTGTTAGCTCTTTAGATAATTGCTATGTCCTGCCACGGCACGTGACAGCTAATGTGTGAGATTTATATAAAATGATGGCAGAAAAATTAGCTTTTAAGGTTGAGACGTAACAATGGAAAGAGCAATCGGCAGACAAAGTAATACGATGAAATGTCCTTAACACAGTATTACGCTAAACAGTTAAGTTACGTACATACGTTTGCTTGGAATATTGTGTATAATATACAGTTATGATATAAGAAACAATTCTGAAGTGACGCCTGCTGAAACATATCATGGTATAGGTCTATTTAATGGTGGTAAATTTGCTTGATGTAACATATTTTTTATTTATTTCATTATTTTATGTAGATTTAAGACATGCCTGTTATTACAAGGACAGTAGCGATGTAGAAACATTAGAGACTGAGTTACAGAATCCTTGTGAAAGATTAAAGCTGGAATGTGAGTTGAACTTATTTGTCATATTTTGCCACTGAAAGTCAAATATATTACAGCCATTTCTAAAACAAAAAACATTGTTTAGTTCTGTTTTTCATAAGTGAATATTCATATTCATTTCCATCGGCCTACTTGATTTTAAGTGACAGTGATTGACGACTAGGTTTTCTTGTAGATTCTGAATTCTGTAGGGCCGACAAAAATGTCGAGACAATTTTCATATTCAAATACCTGGAAGATGAATGCGTCGTTATCTTTCAGATTTTGGGACAGGTGATCTTTCCCGCTACTTTCCCTGACACTTTGACGAAGGACAAATATACATGACCAGGCGAGTGCCAGTACAAATCATACTACAGCTTCAAGGGAACATGTCTAGAGAGTAATATTTTACTTACACCTCTACTGGTAACAGTTGTATTTGTTGAGGAGGTTACGACGGCAGATTCGTCTGTTGAGTTTTCGGGATAAAATATCTCCCACAAACTCTCGTCACTTGCTAAGTAAGATCTCTTTATCGGATTCATGTTACATATGGTGACAGCTGGAAAGTCAACCTTGCTTTCGTATGCTCTTTCATAGTTGACGTCAACTTCGCGAGCCACGAAGGCTGTGATGAGCTGCGAACTTTGCCAGGCAAACATCGCCAACCCAAAGACAAAGAGCGCGGCCCATACGATCCTCCGTAAGGGGGTACCGGCTCGTTTGATGTTGGGTATTCCATGGGCTCCTGTGTTTTCCATGAGACTGGAGAGAAGCAGCAGCGCCGATCCATCTTCTTCTAGGGTCTTAGTATTCACCATATTTGAAGACTTCAGCGATACATTGAAGGTGTTATATGTGCAATATCCTCCTAGGTAATTATATAGATCACACTTCACATGAATAACTTCGATGGTATTCACTGTTCTGAAGGGCTTTTGTATCCGTCCTCATTTCATTGATGTGAGTTCGTTGTGATGGTAACACTCATGACCATTCATGAGTTGTGCAAATTGATAAAGTGTGGCTCAATTCATCAAATGTTGCTGTTTAGTCATACCTGAAAAAAATGATAAAAATAAAAAGTTGGAAATTTCGACGAAATTACTCAGGGTGTGATCGTCATGTTGTTACAAAGTCCACACTGCTGCACTGCTTATCAGAGTGCAGACTGAAACATGGTTACTATGAGTTGTTGGAAATGTATCACACTGCAGCGGATATATATATATATATATATATGCAACTATACTGCCATTCGTTGGAGTGCACCAAAACTACTCAAGTTCAAAATGTTAATTTTATCCAAAGTCTCTAAATTTGAGTAAGAACATCGACCAAACGTGGGGACATCTAAAATGTGCTGCAGACAAAACTTATTCAGTCTCAAAACGAACCTTGTGTGGACAGGCCAATTCACTGCACGGCAGCTGATCACGGTTGTACGCTACAACGTGCACAAAAGGCACACATTGTGGTCGGTTATACCTACTCATAGTACTATATCATCGTGTAATGCCGTAACATGCATGGATGTAGGCCTACATTAAACGAAACTGCATAGTGACAACGTTACAGCTTTTCGTTGTTAGTTCACTTCTTCAACTATGAAAGCAAAAAGTTTTTATGCAGCAACAGACCCGATAACAATATTTAAGGCTATACTCAACGTTCTGCAGAGAAGAGAATGCAATAAATTATGGAGGATTTTCTCAGCGCAGAACACACAAGATACATAGATGTGAAAGAACGTATTGTAGGGGTTGCCTAACGTTCAACATAAGGACCGTTATTTTCAAAACAGGAAGTCATGTTTTCCCCGATTTATGCAGTTAAAGTAAGTTTTACAAACTTTAGGCATCATTTTGGTTATTGTCTGTTCAAAGTAACTATGCTCAGCACTGCTCAGCAGGGTATTGCGGAATATATAAGAAGAAACAAAATGTTTTTAAGTTCTTCAAACTCACACCATCACTTTAAGAGAAAAAAATCAAAATAATAATACTCAAACCCAATTCATGCAAATTATTCCAAGAGACATGTCGCCGGAAAGAATACGTCACATAGATAAAAAATTTCGACACACGTATTAAAGTCGCCGAGAAACATATTTTACTTTTCCCTTAAAAGGCAACAGTTTTCTTTGAATATTGCATAACTTAAATATGATAAATGAAGATTATAAAAACAATCTCACCTTTCATTATAATTTGTGTTCTTCCTGTTCGGGTGTAGTCCTTACTATGATGGCTCTCTCAGTCACCGATCCATAGAGTTGCTCAGCTATTTTGAATAACGATCGAACTTCAAAATGGGTTACCTTGGTAACATCCTGGATTTAGCAGAACCCAAGAAGACGTTACTCGACGGCCAATTAATTTCGTCCTTTGTATCGTAATTGTACAACTCTTTCACGACGACTTACCGAATAGTTCGAGCATGCATTAACAACCATCAAATCTTCCGTTTTTACCGCTGCTGATGCATCAAGAATTTATTATTTGAAGCAGAGATTAATTAAACCAACCTCAAGACTAAATCATCTTTGCTGGCTTATAACTGAGCGATGTTTACTATGGGCAAATATCGCGATGCTTGTTGCATAGGTAATATGAATGACTGAGGATGAAAGCTGTTATATAACCTGTTTAAAACTGATTGACTTGAGTAACTCAGTATATAAACTTGTCAGTTTGTTAACATAAGTTGGAAACCAGATGGAGCGTCCTTAGCTTTGATTTTGTGACATTTCATGAGCGGAAGTGACGTAGACTATGGACGCAAACAACGAGGGACGGTTGTTGTTAGATAGCGAGTCGTCAACTTACGGGTGTACATATTTAATTTTGTGACTATAAAGAGACGCATTGAGTTATTTCGTGAAATTCACCACAGGTTTTACTAAGCCTGTCAAGTTTACTTCATATACTCAGACAAACGGTCCAACTAAGAGTATCTCCATGTATTAGATACCGTACATAGGAACATTAATGAGTGAGATTGAAGTTGGTTTTTGAAACTTCGTGACCAGACACTTTAGATCTAGTTCATATGCACACCAGGGTAACAGAAAATGACAGTTTGCATCACTATTGGACAAGAAACTTGATAAGATGTGATAATTATGAGAATTGCCAAGTGTTACCACCCTTCAAAATCCTAACAGACTTATCGACATGAACTCAATGAGCCCCTTTAAGATATCTGACTATATTTACACTATACGAAAGTTTATTAAGCCGGTAATAAGTTATTACTTGTTTGTCAGTAGAATGCCTCGTCAAAATAAAATAAGTATGGCACTGTATACATGACAGATCCATAATATGATGCAAATTTGCTAATATTTTGAAACACGAAAAATTACTTGTTATACTTATGATTACATAACAGCTTGAGAAAAGTTCAGATTCAAACCTACCACATTTTAAGGCACAGGCCTACATTCTTCTTCGATATATGGTCTGAAAAACAGTTACGGAGTCATGATGTGATCATAATGATTCAACACAAGGTGAAATAATGGCAAGGAGTAATTTCCGTAATGGAAGAGCAAGTCAGAGATTTCAAACCTCGATTAAAGCTGAAATGCAAATGCTTGATTAAAGCTTAAAGGCTGTAATGCATCACCCCAGACAGTTTCAATTCTCCCAACTACCTACCTCTAGTCCCTCCCTCAGCCTGTCTTACATTCCTCCACATGTGTAATCAAAACAATGGATCCCTGTGTACGCTGTGTAATACGAGCTGCTCTGCATCTTTCGACTTTGCTGGCAATCTAAGAGTACTGTAACTTAGGACCAGTTGAGAATTTTCCTTTCAGAGAGGTAAAAATATAGCTTAGGGTGATGCAATACAGCCTTTAACCAAGTGGTGTCACGTAGAGAACTAAAAATTAATCTCAATTTATAATCGTTTCAATTCGAATTAAACTTTCGGTTCTTAGTACAGCAATGCAGATATTAACCTGCGTCTATCTTTCAAAGGTATAACGATCATTCAATGTAATTTACATAAAATGTTTTCACTTTCTAAGCGCCGATGGCTTCGTTGTTGCATCCTTGTGGATAGGGTTCTTACATATACTAACCCTACTTGTGGAGGCCGAGGCTTAAGTGGTGTCCACCATCACGTACATAACCAAAATTGTGGGAAGACTATTTGAGAAGAGCGCCACTGTCGTGACTCCGTATTATTTTATTTCCGTGGGCGAGGCTCTGTGCGAGTTTCGCTTTAGTGAAATCAAATTTTCAAACTTGAAATTAAATGTAAGCAATCGAATAAATTTCTTCTTTTTTTTTCCAGAATTTCTCACGAGGGGTGTTGCAGAAGTACACCGGATAATCTATAAGCAGTCACTCTGTTTGTCTTCTCCAAGAGGTTTGAATTCAATGTAGTTGCAAAGTCCTGATTAGACCAAACAGAGAGGCTTTACTTTCTTTACAATTCTTTAAAGATGTCTCAAATGTCTCAACATGTAGTATCATCCCCGCTACTCTCTTCTTTTACATATCCAAAGTGCGCTACCGCTCTTTATACGTTACGATATACTTTTCGTACTGGACAAGCGCACATAACAATGAGCAGTCAACTGAACGAGACTGAGGTATCTCCATGCAAGGCTGAGGAAAATTTGTATGCTCAAGTTCCTTTGTTAACTAAAGTAGATGCCATAAAGGAAGCCTAGTGTGTACAGGCAGTTTTACTAGTTTCTTCGTTGGGTGTAAGTCTACTGTAGCTTTTATTGTGAGAAAAAATCCCATCTTCAAATTATTACATCCTCTTGACCAAATTATAACAAAGTAAGGATGAAAATGATATTAAAATGATTTTATTTGATCTGCAATTGCATAAGTTTCATTGAAATCTCGACAATGATAAATGTAGAGTATAAATCAGAATAAAATATTAAACAATTTCAAATGAATGTAACATTTCAGACAGGAAAAAAATCACAATTACATCAACATGTAAAATGGCAAACAAAAAAGTAAAAATTACTTTAGATAAGTTGAAGTTTTGTTTGGCTAAACCAGCGCCCTTGCTATGCTGTAAGATGAAGAAACATTGATGAAACATGCATTTTTAAATATGTTTTAAGTTCTAAATAAAGTAGCTAAAGGATATAACTGTTGCAATGAAATCCCACTATTTTTAAGTATTTCGATTACAGTCTGTTTATTAATACTATACTGTTAAACTGGTAATAAACCACTGGCAATAATTCAACGTAGCCTACACGTGTTAAATTTAGCAGTGTGGGGGGGGGGGGGGAGGGCGTCACTGCAGGTTGTGATGTCACATGCAAGGTCTATTGCAAAGAACTATGGTCTATTGTCACACACAACAAAAAGGAAAATGACCGAAGATGTCATACATAATATATTGAGAGCAGGCAATTGAACATAGAGGAGGGGCGTATCTTCTTTATTAAATCTATCAAGATAAATTTGTAAGAAACACAACACAAAGCAATCACTTCTAATCTCAAATGCCATATTGTCACTTAATTCTGCTTGCTTCAAGGATATTCAGATGTCGTCTACAGAACCTGGAGGGTTGGTGCAGTAAGACAGTCATGTCCATTATTAGTACAAACACCCTAGCTATAGAAATCGCTCGATACTTCTAAACCTTGGCTACAAAAACTACGTCACATGTAATAAGCAATTTTAACGCGCAATTTTTATGAATTGACAGAATAAACAAACTCACGATGCTACTGTCCTTGCAAGTTTAAAAAATGAAAGCACACTTGAAGGAAACCCATATGTTTTTTGCTGTAGCGCCCTCATATTTTCATTGTTTCAGCGGGGTACCCACCGCAATCTTTCGTCAGATTCAATAGAGCCTAAGTTTTGGCTGCATTTCCATTCCAAATATGATTTTTTTAGTTGTAAACGTTCATAATCTGCTATGGGAATCGTCATAAAAGCAAGTCCATAGTAGCTGATGTTGTATCCAATCCAACACAATCCTCTCAATGTCATTTTAGTGTATTCCTAAGTAGACGGTTCGAGTAGGCAAACTGAACAGAGACACACACTAAACAATAAAAGCTATCACACAAGCATTCACTCTAATGAATACACTGTACGCCTGTTAGTCAACATCTCCAAGTTACATGAAACTAGCAAGGAGTTACACGACTACATTTTGGAATATGAAGAATATTTGATTGCAAATGTTATCACATGGAGGACGACAATAGTACTACAAAATTGGAGCAATTACTATGAGTGGAACTGACGTAGTCCCAGTTATGACATACTGTAACTCCACAAAAGAATCAACTATGTTAAGGTGACGTGGTAAATGGCAAGAAAAAAAGAACAAAAGTTTATTTCCAATCGCTAGGTAACTTGACTATCATTAAATTAGTATTAATGTTGTACAGGAATGTTTATAAGTAAACAGTGACAATGTTGCTATCTGCGTGTCTGTCGGTAACCACGGGTAAGCTCATCAAACCGATAGTGAGGGCTCCCTCCAAGGTATGGTTCATGTTAATTGTCTTCCTCAGTCACATGTGAACATCGCTTCTTCAAGATATCACGCAGTTTCCATTGTTCTGTTTAGCAAGTTTGTTGGCTCTCAGTCTCAATTTATCTGTGAAGCAAAACAAATTATGAAATGTTTATTTGTAATCATTGCGATCACTAAGGAATGTTTATTTGTCGGGTCATTAAGGTCACTGAAAATCCACCGTTCAGTTTACCTGCTAGTTTTTTCCTTCCTGCGGTCACAAGTGTCTCATAAAGTTCCTTCAGGGGATTCTCATCGCAACCATGTAACCATATCAGAAGCATCCTGTACGCATGCTCACGCCAACTTTTGTTTCCTAAATTTGGTGAGAAATGAAGGTCAAAGGTTGTTGATTTTTCCTATCATGATGAATTCATGGAACATGATGAAAATAACCTTAATAACTGATGTAACTATTTAGTAACCGTAAATGTTCCTTCTGTGAGATGTTCGAGTAATAGAAGATACATATGTGGTAACTTTGATTAAAATTAAACAGAAATGAGTTCATCTTTCACATTTATCATAATGTTTGAATACTGCATAGAAGGAATGTTACTATCATCTATATTGACTTCCAAGAAAAAAAGGAAGCCAGCTTACATGGTTTCCTTTTTTGCTTGGAAGTCCCCCCCCCCCCCTGTTTTTCACCTTTCGTGTACTTAAACCTTTTTCCATGTCCCATGCTGTTGTATATTTGGCCCTTTTTTGTTTTTCTTACGTTTCATTTAATTTTCCTTCTACAACCGGTTTGTATTTATATGTCATAATTATGAATTGTTTTATGTTTCTTTTATTTCTTTTCTAACTTTTAAAGTCTTGTACAGAGGGCCGCGAGGAAGATTAGCTTTGGCTAACCGAGTCTTACCCTCTTTTATAAAGTTTAAATAAATAAAAAATAAATAAAATAGGTTCACGTGACCTTTACCTATGTATTGTGTTTGGATGGCCTTCACGTGAAGTTCTTTAAACCTCCAATGAAAGAAGAGCCTTCTCAGGTCATCCTCTTCCAATTCTTTCATCGCCAGATCGTAACAGAATGGTTTCATCTGCTTCTGTTGGGCGTTCCTCTCGTTGCGGAAAGAAGTTACTTTCTTAGTGCCGTTGATACGCCCCTGCCGTACCTTGGGGATGAACATGACATATTTAATTTGCTGCTATGTCCGGTGCCAGCAGCAAGATCCATGTAGTTTCCTCCCCTCCTGCCTTACAATCGCCACAAACATTTTAGGGCAGTTTATATGTGGACATTGCGTCACAAATACTAAAACGGCTTTCATCAACCAGTATCTGGTGCAACGCGTTTTTCATAAGGGGTTTAACTCACTCCTCGTCCCCTTGCACTCCCATTCACCCTCATGTAAAGAAAGTGTTTGAATCAGCCAGTGATAAGTCCACTTAAAACAGCAATAGCAAATTATGGAATAATCGTCGACTAAAGAATATTAACACATAAAATAAAACACAGTTTTAGCATTTTAATTGTTAAAACAAATTGCTAGTTTCATTGTAAGCTACAGTGAATGATAAAATACCCTACATCCTTGGAGAAATAACAAGAAACTTACCCCTTCATAGTATCGTTCGGCTTTGATTATCATGTCTGTTATGGTGATATTCTCAGCTCGGATTGCCATTAACAATGCAGTCTTTCCATTCTTTAGAGAAAGGAAATTAAATCACGTGACAACCAAAATAATCGATAATCCTGAAATTAATCAATGCGAATTTACAACATCTGTAATAACTACCAGGTACTGCTGATCTCATGAGGTGATTCTTCTTCAGGGGATAGAAACGAGAATATTCAGAAGAGCACCTAGACCTCAAAGAACTTCCATAATGTGCAAAAATCATTTCTCGAGAAGACCTTTTCTACATGATAGAAAATGCGGCAATAGCCAGATATGTCATAATGGTTAAGGGAGGTACCTCTCGAGACGGGATAAACATGTATGATATCGTGTGAGGATTGGCTGAGACGAGAAATGTATTGTTGAATATTCATAAGGTGATTCATTACTTTGAATACTTAAAAAAAATGGATCAATTGTTTTAAGAAAAAGAAGGAATCTTTCAGTTTCCTTGTACGTCTAAAGTACTCTTCGTCAGTCATGAAGTATCGTATAAAGAATTTTGGATAATATTTCCATAATGTAAGTTCAACTCTTGTTTTTTTTTGCATGTTTAGGTTTACTTCAATGTTACTAGCTTTGATGAACAGCATTGTTTTTTCCAGTGTCCTTCATATGTAAATATAATGTAAATTTGTTGACACATTTGTTAGTCTTTACGTATGAAAAATGAATTGAAATATTGTTCATAAGTTCTACTTGTACTGCTTGTTGTAATGCTGAAAACAAGGTAGCATATGAGAGAAAAATACAGAGTTGTCCGGTCACAACTGGCTCATAAAAAGTAAGAACACGAGTACAGATAAATATTCATAAACCACCTAGTGCCCACAGAATTTTTGTAATGTGCTAAAATCATGCCTAGAGAAGACGTTTTCTGCAGGACAGAACATGACGTGATATCCAGACATAACATAATTATAGGGATGTGTTGACTCGAGAAGACATAAACATGCATGATATCATCTGAAGATTGGCTGAGTCACCATACTACATACCATTATTGACGTTGCTATGACACTTTACTCACTTTGTCAACAACATCGACAGAGGCACCCTCTACCAGGAGGAATTCAACTATGTCGGTAAAGCCATTCTCAGTCACCTCGTGAAGTGGGGTTCGGTTTTTCTATGGACATGGTAGAAAAGATATACATGGACCAATCGTGCTTACTTTTCTTAAGGACAAGGCGTTATCATTGATTAAAGAAAGGTGTTCAATTATATCCTTTTGAAATCCCTCACTTATTTCCGTCTTTCTCAGTTTACTACGTCACAGAGTTCAATGACCAGAGGAAGGAGGCCAACTCTCACCCCCATTAAAAATAATTCAATGTCAAACCAAGCCTTGAAAACGCTTAGATGAAACTACATGCTACTTCTGGAAATGAATAAAGATGAAGTTTTCACCTTTTTGGGGGTATATCATCCCCTACGGTAGCTATCATGCCATAAATATTCAGCTCACTACTAACTATCATCATAGAATACAATAATACGGGACTGGTAAAACAAAGCGCAGTAACCAATGCCAAAATTATGGTCTAGGGGGTAATTGTAATACCTAGGCTCACAAATTGCTGTAAGAAATACCTGGTTGGATAAATTTACAGAAAACAGTGATAAGCGATCTTCGTTGTTTATTACTAAGGTGATAATGGTAAAGTCGTATTGCGATATGGAATTACTCAACACATTGCATTTCGAGCAATATAAACTAGTAATTATGTGTTGTTTGTAGTTAAAGCAAGGAGGTAGGACTTAAAGCTTGTGTATACTTACACTATTGACACTGTTGATGTTGGCACCAGCAGAAACTAATGCTTCAACTGCTTCTAGATTACCCAAAGATGCTGCAAGATGAAGGGCAGTATTCCCTCCCTGTGAGGATAATCAAAATCTTGAAACTCTGGATAATTTCATAGGAGGAAATATTTATCTTTTTATGATGTGCTTTGCAATAAGCCCCTATTTGCTTAATTATCTAAATGTTTCATTGCAAGTCAAATTGGACGTTTGAAGTATCACTGGTGGACTTGCGATCTTAGTCCACGAGGAGGCCGACTTGAATTATAAACACAGTAAACGGTTTTAGTAATGTCCGTTCAAAGCAAAAGGGTTTCTTCAAATTAAACACTTTGCAGTGTAGTCGGGAAGTGCAATAACCCTTCCAGCAACGTGTTTAAATATAAATTTGCTTATATATTACTGATTTTGAAGAACATTATGCAAAATGTGCACTTGAATTACCGTAACATTATTGACACCATGACTTAACTGTGACGCTGTTTGCTCCATATCTGAGCAAAGTTGTATAGCCAACTGTCAGAACTTGCTAAGCTTCTTACGATTTGTTGTAGACTGTCATTAGTACTCTTGCTGTATACTTACCTCACATGGAACATCCAAATCGAGGTTGAATTTTGCGATAGCGTTAATCACCTCTGTATTATTCTTTCTAGCAGCTAAGTGTATTGCAGCCATTTCTTTCTGTAATTCAGATAATAGTTAACCACAGTCACAAAAAAGTTGTGACGTCACATAATGATATTAAAACATAGATGTCAGAACTTTCAACTTAAGTATACTACTGACAGTAGTCTGTGACTAGTCTTTGTATACACATTATGTATTTTTTTCAACTCCTAAATGGTCCAATATTATCATTTTAGAATGTAAATTAGTCCTGTTACATGAATACGGATGAATGTTTCGTCATAATCATATTTTATACTTCTTTATCTTGAACGTTCAGTTTTTGGAAACCATGTTGCTAGAACACCTCAGTCGTTAGTGTAAAATCGACTGTAATATGTAAATCCATAAAGAGAGAGAGCATTTCAGAATACATTACCCATATATTACCCATAAAACACAACCATGATTACTTATGGCGCACTGAAGCTTAAAAACCAGAAAAGTGTATCATATTAACAATCAGTGGTATATCTTTAGAATTTACAACAATTTATCATGAGGTATATATGAAATATTCACTTTTCTGTGGGAATTTGACGGCGCTTTTGGTACTTTCCATAGAAAGAGGTATCTACTGATATTGACTCGGGATTAGTTGAGATCATTTACTTCACAATTTACGTAATATGTATGTTGAGTAGCTTATTGAAGTGTATTTTACACAACAAATTCATTCGTCGCAAAGTGTCTGCTTGAGACATTATTCAAAAAGTAAAACTGAAATAATTTGCTGAATTTCATTGTAATCTAGGTGTTTGTCTGGTTTGGGCTGTAGCCATTCCGACTCTGGGTGAGTGGGAATGGCTACAGCCCAAACCAGACAAAAATCTATAGCAGAAAGGACTCTGTCTGAGGTCAACAGAATTCTTTGGAATTCCAGTGTTAGCATTGTAATCAAATTCTGCAGTTATCATAGGCGTAGGAACGACAGTTAACATTTTTTTTCCAGATGTCGACTTAGCATAAGTCGGTAACTCGACAATTTGCAAACTTTTGTCGAGATAGCAAGTTATTCTAACACGATAACTTTACATACCGTCACCTTATGTCCCCCGTAAGGAAAGGATATATTGAGCACACTAGCGTACACAGGGGGGGGGGGCTGGCCCCCCTCACATTCCCCATTTTTTTTAAATACTGCATATCTTGCTGGAAATATCAGAAATAAGCGGGAATTGACATGATTAGTATCAATATAGGCCTACTATATGTACATAGGTAAACTTGAGGGAATACAGGCCAGTAGCCAAGGGGGTCGGAGCTTTCGAACGACCCACCCCAAGTTGAGGGAGGTCCATTTTTTTCCAGCCATGTGTTTGAGAGGTCAGCTATGAAATATTTTTTTATCTTGACGTATCGTTCACTTTTAGCAGGAAGATAAAACCTCTCCACTTATGTCATAAAATGTACACAGGCCCAAACTGACCACAATATATCTTCACTAGATACATATACTATGTGGGGTGATGAGATAATAAGCTAAAAAACGCGCATGCATGGTTATGTCATTGTGGCTGTGGATATCATTGAACTAGATACAATAAAAAGCCTGGGACACACTGCCACGACAAGCTGCGACACGACGGCGACCACCCACCGCGTCTGCTGTGGTCGTGGCGGTGTGATCGGTTCCACGTCTAGAGTTCAGTTGTGTCGTAAGCCGTCGCCGGGCCCGATTAAATATGTTCAATTGTAGTCGGGTGCAGTCGGTGCATTTTAAGCCCTGTTCAAACCGCCACGACTACTAAAGTGTCTACTCAGGCGCGTAGCCAAGGAGGGGCGATGGAGGCGATCGCCCCCCCCCCCCGGCCATATTGTGGTATTTTTTTTTAAGGACTTCGCCAGAAATACCCAGGAGCATAGGCATAGCCAGGGAAAGTAGGGAGAACAGGGCGACCCTGCTTGATCTCATTTTCGCTTTTTTTCCCCCGCGATATCTCTAAATAGTAATTCCCTCAATTTATGTGGCAGGCCTACAAAGGCAGGAGTGGAATGCAGGGTTGGGAGCATGTATGTCTGCATGTTAAACACCCAGGAAGGGCAGTTTTCATTTATCTGAGTGGTTTGTAGAGCCAAACGTTTCTTTGAATGCTCATCTCGGGATTGCTTCATTTTTCACAGACTAATTATTTTCTCAGTAATTGAGAAATTGTAGACATGAGATTTATATTTCAAGGCTGGGTTCATGCAGCAGAAAAAACTTGGGAAGGGCTATTTCCGGCCATCTGGGGGGTTTGTAAAACCCAAAATTTTGTTGTACGCTCGGCGCCAACCGATGGTGGCGTTCCGCTTAGATAGTCGAGTTTGCACCCCCTCCCCTTGGAAGGTCTTTTAAGGTCTTCTTAAATGCTCCAGATTGCAGGAGATCTGCAGATTTCACAATTTTCCGGGGAAAGCATGCCCCCCCGACCCCCTAGCAAAAATTTTCTTGTACGCTCCGCGCCAACCGATCGTGGCGCTACGCTCGGATCTTTCAATTGCAGTAATTCCCGGCAGAGGCTACGGCCTCCCCCTCCACAAATTCCTGGGTACGCCACTGATTGCGCAACTTAATTGGCTATATTTCTACTTACAAGAAATAGGAAAGCTATTTCTTAGTATGAACTGTACTTGATTTGTGACGTCACAAAGTGGCACTGTGGAAACTAAAACGTCTCAAGCTTTCGTACTGTTGCAAAAAAAAATCTGATGAACCCGTGAAATGCACAAAACGTGAGCAAAGTGATAAGTCCATTTCCGCTGTAATTAGAACAGTTTTTTTTTTCAAACTATGTAGGAGGTTGATAAAAATTATATGTAGTCTTGCATGTAGTATCACGTATGTGTATAATGTAAGTGTTCATAGTAAAGGATTTGTCTCAGTCCTCTCCCTGTTTTTTTTGTTACAGAATACTTTCCGTGATCAATCACTGACAGTATGTCTGACATAGCATGATACATCTGGTCCATATAGTCTCACATACATTTTAATTTTTATTTCTTTACTTTAATGAGATTTTAGTAGCGTTGGTGCAATAACAAACCACTAATACCATATGACATTTAGATACTAAGTGCACGTGACTGTGTGAAATATAAAAAGAAGCACTTTGTAAAACAATTTTATCGATGTTGTTTATAGTCCAATAAACAGAATTAAAGAAGTGCAAATAATTTTAAGAATGCTACCTACATTGAAGTAGCCTCCCAGTTAACTCTTCAGGACTGTGAGTAATGCACACATTAGGTCGAAAACAAAAAGAAAAACGTTAACACGTGCAAGCACTCTTTAAAACCAGTTTTAATGATAAAAGCACATTGCACTTTACCAAGACACGGTTTTTTGTCCGACATTCGTCACCACAACGAAAGCGCCCTTAGATATTATACTTGACGTCATTTAACAAACACACAACAAGTCGAAATTACCCCTTTCTTCTAATTATATACTGTGCATGGCTCACAACTATTAAAAAATAACTTAATACGAAGACATAACTTGTGTTACTTCCAGTGACATAAATGACAATATGGTGTGCGAGGTTATCCTTATAATAACAAAAGCGAGTAGAACTTTACTAAAGCGAATACTAACTAAAGATGAAGAAATTCCCTAGAAATATGTGTTTTCGAAAAAGAAAAAACAATAAAAAGGTGAGAGCTGTCATGAGAGGAGCTATTTGAAGGAAATGGAAACAGGTAGAACATCACGTGACTACACTAGGCTACTTGAAATCTAAAGGGAAGGGAAAGAGTAAACTTTGTCACTAAAAAATATTTTCAGGTGAATAATAAACCTTCTCCCTTACATGATTAGTATTTTTGGCACTTGAATAAAAATGTATTTAAGATAAACAAATATTTATGCGTAGTGTGGTGGAGACATGGAATGAAGGATTGGGTGATCTATAAAACAAGGTGAATAAATATTTGAAGTGTACTTTTTATAACATTGACGAAAATAGACCAGTTCACACTGGTATTAGGAAAAAATTGGCAAACCAGTTTAAAGGGCCTGTAAGGGTGGAGTTTTTATCTTGGGAAAGAAAACTGAGGTTAGA
Organism: Stichopus chloronotus; assembly: GCA_021234535.1. Classification (NCBI taxonomy): domain Eukaryota; kingdom Metazoa; phylum Echinodermata; class Holothuroidea; order Aspidochirotida; family Stichopodidae; genus Stichopus; species Stichopus chloronotus. Next base: position 6,945,081 of record CM037836.1, read on the forward strand.
TAAGCAACAAGTACACTTACGAAACGTCACATTTGACGGAAGGGGTATAAGAACTTGGGAAAAAAAGAAGAGGGTTTCCACTCGTGCATGTGGATTTGACAAACATGTGATGGGATGTGAAGTCTATTGCGTGGCTTGGTGTAATTCTACAACACTGCAAACAAAGACTAGAAATCTGATGTGTACTTACGGCAGAAGGCTAAGTCATAAGGAAAAACAAATAACGTATGTTTGATGTAAACTTGAAATGAAATATTAGAGAGAGGTGGCTTCAAAAATGTTTAATGATATATATGACGGATATTTAGCAGTTCACATAATACTTGACAAAAAGCCGTAATATACGATCAAGGAATTAGCCAAAGTTATCACTGTAGGCTTGCAAAAACAGATGTGTTCAACAATTGTTGATGAACACAGATAGAACGAAAAGTGAACTAAAAGAAACTTTCATTACCCACAGCATAAACTCCATCCACTTTAATAGCTTACCGTGATCCTTCCTGGATTAGGGTTAGAGGATAGGGTTAGAGGCTTTTGGAACTTTCAATCAATATTTATCTATGAAATATGTATGGGGTTGCGTTTTCACAATAACATTAATGGTGTAACGTGTAACATCCAGGCCTTGAAGGGCAGTCATTTTACAGGGCTAAGTGATCACACAAATGTGGAAGAAACTTGTGGCTTATGTATTACAACTTCAATTGACTCCACTAGCATAACAATTTGGATCGAGTTTGCTATATTTTTGACAAAGTCAGTTCAGATGGGGAAACTTTGATTACTCTTGGACGACAACCCATCTTATATGTGACTCAGGCAGGAACCCAATACGGATTCCTCCTTGGTGCTACGCTTCATTTCTTCAAAGTCTACCAGCTTCATCCACTCGGATACAGCACAGGCAAATTGCTAATTATTGCTTACTAAAAAAATGTATTGGATAAGAGATGCCATCAGGTTCAGAGTTTGCATAATATTTTTCTGTTAAAGTTACATTAATAGATGGGGTCATAAGTGTACTTCCTTTTTACTTTGATGACACAAAAGAGTTGTTTCTCTTACCGCTGCTGTAACGTTTCCTTTTGCTTCGTTGACCAAAAGAAGTTCAACCATGGAAGCTTCACCGGCCTCAGCTGCTACATGAAGCGGCGTCTTCCCTTCCTGAAATGACATGGATGTACTTCAAATTTGTTCGTCTCATTCTCCCAAGTTATCTGCTGCCCTCTATTTATCTTAGGAGGACAGCAATATCTAAAGTACATGAATATTAACTGATTTTTTTAAATTACATGTACATCTGAGCTGCCTGTCGTAGCTTACATGGAGGATTTGTTTGATTAAATACGATCATAGCTATCAAGTTGTTAATCTTGCTATACGTCTCGAAATTGTTAAATATGCAAACATTAACGCGACCTGTTCTTAACTGTAAACAATTTCCAAAGTAATATTTGACACTGTGTGAATACTTCTCTTACTATTTGTATAATATTTCCCAATGAATTTATGAAGAGAATAAATTAACATTAGAGTGAATCATTTACAAAATTATCATACCATTAAGTGAAGAGCTAATTATTTTGACTTCACTTCAAAGTTTCTTTACAGTGTATTTTGACCGTGCTGCATGTAGACTGAAAATAAAGATTGTGTCAAGCGCCCTCTTCATAAATTTAATCACTATTTAAAACTTGAACTCAATGTTATCAGGATAAAGGAACCAATTTGTTACATTTTGCTACATTTTGTTTTGTTCTTTTTTTCTGACAAACTATCATAAACACTAAATGTGATTTCCTTTTCCGGTTACAACACAATGAATGTATTTACCAATATTAAAATTACTGCACGAGCCACATCGCTTATTGTTTAATTCTCTTTGGTTCTACATTGGGCTATTTCGTAATGGCTCCATCATGATTTCTATCTTCTTCTTTTTTTAGAACCTGGGCCAAAAAACTGAAGGAATGGTCTTTGGAAGGGCAACATTTCTCAAATCATCGATGCTCATGAGTTTGAAGAACAATGGATTATTTTGTGCTCTTACTGTTAAGACACGGCATTATTGGTTGCGCAGATTAGTCCATTGATAGTCAACTGCACATATGATATTTTTTAAGGGCCACCGGCCGAGGAAAGTGAGTACGATGTCTGCTTCAGTTTCCCGGAGGATCCGCTTTAAATACCTGGTACATCTTACACAAAATCTTCTATGGCATGTCATCAACATTCATATCCACATGTATTCGAAGCACAAGACCATATAGATATTCAAGATTAAGAGACTGCGGCTTATGAAAGGAAGTGCTCTGAGTAGCTAACGAACACCGCCCCTTACTTTACCGGCCTGTCATATATTACTTAGAACACAATGCATCTTTGGTACAGAAATTTAGAGCAGCGCACTTGTAGGCTGAAGTACATGATTTAATCTGAATCTAAAAAAAATAGTTAGTGCTAAACCAGTAAGTAATAACTCCAAACTGTCCTGTGAAGTTGACCATCAGCCGTATTAAGGAGCTTAGGCTTAGCTTATAAATGGTATGAGAGAAATTGTGCTGGGTGTGTTTATGATTGAAAAGAAAGTGGTTAAGGTAATTAAACTTTTAGCTTGGGATTGAAAACGCTTGCCCTTTTAAGACTAAAATAACCGTTTAATCGTCATGGTATGATCATCAGATTTTACATGCTAATTCCACCGACATGCCCAGCTGTGGACAAACCACTTGGGTAGAAACATGGTGCGCCCATGTAGAATTAACCTATACGATATGAATAGCAGTGGATACTTACTTTATTCTTTGCGTTGATGTCCATTTTCTTTTCTAATAGCTTCAGTATAATTTCCTTCCTGCCAGTGCTAGCAGCTAAATGCATCGCCGTTGAACCGTCCTATATTAAGGATAAATTTAGAAACATGTCTTTAAATAGACGATATAAATGTATACACTTAGTGTCGATAGAAAAGCCCCTACAAATATCGATGCATATATTGTTCAAATTGCCTCGAAAACTCTCAAATTATTGGAACGACTGCATGTGACCTGTTATTGTTTAAAGCTGGGAAGCGTAGTTGCACTTTAGTATCAGTATCACATTAGCAACTAGTATACTGGTAGATGAAATTAATGAAACCAGTCTGTTACTAGTCTCTTGTACAAAGTAAAGAATCTTTTAACGGAATGCAGTGACAAAATATTGAGTTTGTTCCACTTATTCCTCTTACCTTGTATGTCGCATTATTTTTATTCCAATTAAACTGATACTATACTTTATCGTGCATTAATTACAAATTAAGGGGGTAAATAAAAAAGAAAATGGCAATATCGCATGCATGCATCCTTCAATTTGAATTGCCTCGAAACTCTCGAATTACTGTAGTGACTGTAATCTGTTATTTTCTTACAACTGAGTAGCGTAGTTGCAATTTATAAGTGTCATATTAGTATTTTGGTGTCAACTAGTATTTTGGTAAATGCAATTAATGAAACCAATCTTTTGCTCGTCTATTGTACAAAATAATTGGTCTTTCTACGGAATGCAATGACAAAAGTCTTTGTCAGTATTGAGTCAAGTATTGAGTTTGTTTGACTTGTTATTCCAACTAAACTGATACTGTGTATCGTGTCTTAATTACAAATTAACGGGGATAAATTTTAAGAAATGACGTCAAACGTTCACGCCGTAAGAGGAAAATCTCCCGAATGATATAAACATATGTCTGAGAAGGAACCGGATAAGAGGAATTGCGTTCCGCACTACGTGCTTTAATTTTGTTTAGTTTTCGTTTTCGACCTTAAAACAAACACGAAGGCATTCACAACTGACATTATAGTATAACAAATGTATTTGAATTGATCTCATTGTACTCACTCCAGTGACCGCGTTTTTGTTGCACTTGGCCTTGATAAGATACTCTAACGACTCAAGATGACCCTGTTCCGCAGCAAGATGGAGAGCTGTCTTTTTACCCTATGTAAAATTAGCAACGAACCAAAAACAACAAAAGGAAAACAAATTAAAAAAGAGATGATCAAATGAACATTGCAAAAAAATATGGGTGAAAATGAGTGAAGATAAAATTAAGTATACGTAAAAATGATTAATATTTGTCATTAACATACATACTTATTTTAACTGAGTTTAATATTAAAGTATATATTGGCATGTCGCCCAAAAAAGATGTTATTGACAATTGCTTAACAAAAGATAAACAACGGATGTATGTCTTAACCCTTTTGTAAAATGGAACTTTTCTTTTCTTAGTCGTACTCGGATCACAGTATTTAAACACACTAGGGGCTATTATCATACATAGGAACGAGACACGCCATCATAAAATTATAAAAGGGGAGCATATCCTACGGACGTACAACCACCTGCATTATGTACCTAAACACACAACATGTCGATACGAATAACGAAACTGAGCTTGACCCCACAGTGGTTTCAAAGTATTCAAACAACTTCGTCAATTGAAATAAGTGTTTTCAGTCTTCAAGCTGTGAAAGTTTAATTTGTTTACAAGACCATACTTTATTTCATCTTTGTAAATGAAGACTTTGTACCGATTTTTTTTCTTTTTATTTTTGCTTAAGGCACTTTTGCATCTAATACTATACAGCTATAGGAGTGACTGAAATAAACAAGTGCGACGTCACCAGTGAAAATTATAAACTTTGTCTATTGTGACTGTGTATTTTCTTTATTCAGTCTTTTGTATTGATCTGAAAAAGAAAATGTTAATGTTTGAAAAACAAATGATGAAGAACAGGAAAGTTCACTGTCAGTCTTAAACAACATTGCACAGTAAAACAAAGTAAACATAATCTTCGAAGGATACCACACACGTCTGTTTCAAGTACGCGCTTCTGTAGATGAATTTTACTGTACCTATAATAACATTATTCTAAAAATAAAAGTACGATTTTGAAGTATTTTTCACACCAGAATCAAGCTACATGTGATGTGTTAAGATGGGTAGTAAAATTAAGGAAAGCTTTAAGTTAAAAATCCATGAATATTAACAGGTCATTTAGAAAAAAAAAACTTACCAAAACTTATCTACAATAAAATCGCACCACAAACAAAATATAACATTAATTTGCAGTTGGTAAGCAAACGAAATATGTGTGAAAAAAAGGGTTAGCACAAAATTCCTGCATAGCTGAAAAATCAAAGAAAAATTTCCTGTGTTGTAAGACTGTGCACTATTTTTTGGAAACGTTTTGGAAAATTTGACTTTATCTATCAAATGTTACAAACATCACAGGATTGACATCAACTTTGGTAACAGTTTTTGAGATTACTCTACTCGGTAATTTGTTCTAATTCTATCAGTCTGACCGTTTATTCTCTTGAAGCAGGCTGACAGTTCCTTTTTTTTTTTTTTTTGTTTACCATAAGCGAAAATATTGCCATGATATTTTGGGTGTTTGTTAAAGATGTTAAGTCTCATGAAGAAATTTTGTGATTCAGCTTTCAAGCACCAAACTTTAATTAAGCTACCATATTGCAAACCACCGCCACTGGTGTCAACATTATACTCATTTAGTAGATAAATGGTAGTTTTGTGCATTAGTAATGGTGCGAAGCAACATTGTGACATGCGAAGGGGTTAAATGTTTGACTTCTGAGTGCCAAGATATTGCTTGTACCATCATGATACTGAATAATGAGAACAAATATTGCAAACAGATATGTTATGACATTTAACGTAACAAACATATAGAAAACAACATGTATGGATATACACATATGGAAACACATATTATAAGACTAGTTACATAGACACATTTTTCTGTTTTTTGAATTAAGTATGCCATCCACCTAAATGAAAATTGTCGTAACAGTAGCTGCACATTGTTTTTATCAATCGAATACAAATGACGGAATATAGTAGAGTGAATCACACACAAGACATGTTAAACATTTATTTCAAAAATCTGTCAAAAACAGTTACATGTGGAGACTTTTTACATCAACAATATCTGACAGTTATGCATGATGAAACTGTCTATCCCACTTTTAGTGGCACTGACAGTTTTTTTTATACACATGTATAATTGTTTCATGTTCATATCTATCTCCCGCATGTAACCTACTGCTATTGAACAGTAGAGAAAGAAGTGCAAGGTCATTGGGCACTTGTTGCTTGCTGCTCATTGTTGATCTCATAATTATTGGCTATATCATGTATGAACCACATGACCACAGAAGCCACTCTGATATTTCAAGATAATGAAAATAGTATTTAAAAATAACAAACAAATGTTGATCCTTCAAATAATTTGCAATTTGATGAAACTTCAAATTTAATGGTTACAACTAACATAGAAAACTATTTCCAATATGTTACAGTTGAAAGGCAAAATATATGCGGATTGTTCCACACGTTAGCATTAACAAAATTTTACTGAATGACCAGTTATAGTTTAACGTCTGTGTAAAGAAGAGTCACACGAAGAAGCAAGGTTTACTCTATTCCAGTATTTCAACAAAAAGAAGCAAATAATATGCAACGAATATAAGTTACACAAATACACCAAGCCATGTTTGTTGTGTTTCCTGTTAATATGGAATTGATTTTCTAACAAACATAGTACAGGTAGAAGTATATTTACGTCATTGTAGATAAACCTTATAACTCCTCTCTCAGATTAAACTGTTCACACCAGTTCAACTTGCAGGGACATATGAAGTTGGTTCTATGGTGTTGACTCCTTGTTTGTTATAAAACTACAGGGGTGAGACATTTTTGTTTGTTTTTGGAAGAAAGTTAAACACTGAAACTCAACTTGAGAACTGAAAATAAATGGATTGTGAATTAATAATAATTAACGTAACATATTTAGTTTCTCATGAATGTTGATTGTCATTTTTTGCAGAGGTAAAGAAGAAAAACAAGTTCACTATAGTTTAGAGAACACCAAGACATTTCCATAAGTGATCAGTTGATAAGAGGACATGATGTCGATGATAATATTATGAGGGGATAGTCTGATCTAAACATATATTAGATTGCTGTTACCGTTTCATGTTAGAAAGTTATTTGTAGCTATGTTGATGGAAATTGCAGATGGACAGGTAACAAGGTGCACTACAAAAATAATTGTATCTGCATACACTGTAGCGTACAGCTGACTACGTTCCTGCTCCCGAAAATGGTTTTGCCGACTACAAGAAACAATAAATAGGAGAAACATTAATAGGGACACAACATACCGTGACAAGAATAATACAATGTACAATGTTACCACAGGATCTAACATACGTTATAGACAATGACCTCCTAATCGAAGTGGACAATACATACAATAAACTATAAAAGTAAACAAAAGCACGGTCAAACAAGCAGGCACTTAAACGTCAAAAAGGTTTGTAAAGCAATAATTGTTATACCTATTTGCAGATTTGAAAAAATATCATGATAAAAAGCTTTCTCCGATTTTTCGAACGCTGATGAAAATAGTCATCTAAGCAATGTGATTTTGTTATCATAACGAGAGTACGTATTGTAATGACATTGCTTTTACAGTGATCAATGAAGTACATTAGTGCAACCCTTTTCTGTTTGTAACACAAAACGTTGTTTGCAGAAACCCACAACGGCAATAAAACATAATACATAAAACAAGTAAGCCTATGCTCTGCATGATATTTGCTTGTGAGTGAAAGCTGCATAGTTCATTTCGAAACAGTGCCAAAGAAATGCTTGTGTGTTTCTTTTCTCTTTTAAGTTTGCATTTTTTTTTTTCAGAAAGTCCTCACTGGATGCAACTCCAATTCAGCCCAGTTTGAGAAATGTTTGAATTCATAAATATATCTGAAGACGGATTAGTAATAATAATGCAAATTGTACAAATGTTTTTTCAAGTATAAGTATGCTTTTGTGATAAAGATACTACTGCGAGGATAAATACGGTATATTGCAAAAATAGCGCTGGAATACGTGATATGCTAGAAATTTTGACGTCGTACCCTATCGAACAGACATACATCCTTCGAGTCTTGTTCCTCTGGATCCTGATCCAAGATACGACTACGTTGCTAATTTAACGAAACATTCAAGAGATCAGACGATTGATAACGGATTTTATATATGAAAAATATGCTACTTTAATTGTGCTTATATTTTCTTTGCAAATTTGAATGTTTCAAACATTTCTTCAAATGTTTCGTTACAGTTTTATAACCTTTCAAGTAACTATGAGGTACATTAATACAAAGGCGACTGTTTTAGATAAAACTAACTCAGCATGTCCTATCGGACTTACATTGATTATTAAATATTAAGCCTTCGTGCTCATTAATTTGGTCCCATGTTAAATCGTGAAATCTTTGGAAGCTGTAGGATGGCAGTTTTTCATGTGTCAGAATGTTTGCATCACCTGCAATCAAATGTTTTAAAATCTGAACAACGGCATGGTCGATAACTTCCTGCACGGTTAGTGTATGAAAACTACCATTGTACGACGATTTAAATGTAATTTTGACCTCACAGGAACCATTCGAAAAGTTTAATCAGTGAGTAGCTCTCTTTTTTAAAAATGTTAACTAGTTGTTAAACATTTGTGCAAACAATTAAGAAAATAACCAGCGTAATACGTTGTAATATTCCTCAAAGTATACCTATCTTGCTACGCGTACAATTGATTACAAAAGGAAAAATGACTTCTCTTTTCCTACGACAGTTCCACTCCTTTGGTCACCAATCACGACTCAGGTTAAACCACAGGATTATAATAATTTCCATCAAACATAAAACATGCAACTTATTAATCAATCGTGGGTATATTCCCAATGTGTGTTATGCATAAGTCAAAGTAATTTCCGCCATAATTAATATTCCCATGCTTTACTTATTCCAAGCTTCAGTTTCACTACAGAGACACAAATTATGTCGATTTACAACCGATCACACCATTATATTCACTTCAGATTTTATACCTCTGGATTTGTTCTGGTTTCAAAGAAGGAATGTTCAGGTCGAACTTTATCTGAACTTTGAGCCTTCTCTCTCTCCAAGACTTCATCCATCGTTAGTTCATCATCATCATCATCAAATAAACCAGAAAAAGCAGAAAGAACTGTTGTGGTTATCGTCTTCATCGCAAGGTCCATCGATATTGTACTTTCAGAGACTGGTGGCGACTTGTTACAAAATAGTAAGATTAACAATGAAGGAAGAGAAATAAGGAACAGACGAAATGGAAAAGTAACTAACAAGAAAAGCAAGTCCCGTGTATACCACATAGACGTCCAGAGATGTGACCAACGGAAGATAACAGACGAAAGCAAAACGACATACAGAAAAAAAAAAAAAACATCAAGTGGAGAAGAGAATGGACGTAACAAAAAAGATGAGAAGAAAAAACAACATACAGATGAAGTTTACAGTGCATGAGAAAAAAGCGAACATAAAACTGACGATATAAACATGGAGGTTTGTCGTCACCCGGATTAAAAAAATGAGAAATAGTAAGGATGACAGTCAACAATGTAATCAGATATGTAGACTACAACACACGAGAAGAGTTGGTGGAATAAACAACATGTTATCGTAAAATACTATCACGCCATTGACCTGAATGTAAAAGAAGACTGTGGAGCAGGAATGTTAACTAATAACGGTACAGATTAGTGACCAATCATTAACCACTAGTTATACGTGCAACTCATTTCAGGGACCAGTGAAGTACAGCCTACAAGTTGACATGTAACTAAGTTTCCTAATGTGAATACTGAAGGGGAAGAATGGCGAGGGAAGTACGAAGCACCAGAAGGGATTGGCATTCAGTGTCTGGCTGAAAACATATCTCTAAATCATCCCTGTGGAAATATCTAAGCAGATCGTTACATTTAACTACGACGATCATGCCGCCCTTCGTTGGAAAAAATGATTCAGTGTCAGTGGGTTTGCTACTATAGAGGAGAACCGTCTGTGATGCTACACGTAATCAGATTTATGTTGTATGAAATACTGTCTAAACCTGGAAATACATTGCATTTCTATGGTACACTGTAATTGTTTATCACACATACACATGGATGTGGTTCATATCTATATACCGAGCCATTAGGCGTTTTGGTTAAATGAGCATTAGGCCTACATCGACATGGATTCATCTATGAAAGATCAAATACACATGCAGTCTAATGTAGTAACTTGTTTTCACTTTCATTCCATGTACAAAGTACGCACTCACAATAAAAATTATATTAAATTTCATGTCACAAACTGTTAATAAGCAAGGTAACTCACCTTTCCTGCTTTTATTTCTAACTTTGATGAATCAGGTCTTACTTTATCCTTGAAAAATGAGCTTTGGTTACTGCTGAATTTCTTTCCTAAATTCATGAGCATGCCTGCTCCTCCAAGAATGTCAGATACCTGAGTTAACGATTTTAGTAAAAGTATCGGTGAAAGGGAAGGAAATATTAGTAAAGAGTTAGTGGGAAAATGAAAACTTGATGAAGATCACTGCAAATCATAAGTTCACTGCAAATCAGATCACACTAATGAAAATTTCAGTGTAGTGCGAAAACTTTGTCTCCTCGTAATAAAATGCGACAAAAATGTACATAAAAAGAAAATTATTACCATTTTATGAATATTAACTTCGACTTTACGTTTCTGCCCTATTAATTGTATCACATTGAAGGTAATCCACTTACGTATAATTGCTTTGAATGGAATTTCATATTAAGAGAGACAGATATTCGTGCACAAATTGTCACACCTACTTCATCAAGTGCAATCTACAAAGGTGAAGCAAATAGATTGAAAGACATTTCCTTCAGCAGAAACATCATTACGACAAACAAAAGCTGTTTCAACTTACAATACATGCTTGTTTCTCTACCTGCTCACATCACAATTTACAACTTTTCACGATACAGTTTCCCATTTGCCATTGCGTCCTGTTTTTTGATTGGTTCTATGCTACCGACCCATAGATCTACTAAACATACCTTTCCTCCGACAGAGTCGAGAAATGTGTCTTCGTCGTCAAATCCTTCCTCTTTAAAAACTTCTCTCACAAGGTACTGAAGGACATCCATGTGGCCACGAGTAGCTGCACAGTGGACGATGGTTAGGCCTTGCTGTTAAGCAATAATAGAATTGTTCTGAATGTTAGTCAGAGATAATGATGTAGGCGCTATGCCTTGCCGATAAACAGTTATAAAATATTCGGCAAGTTACGCGGTTACATCAAGCGCTTTTCGAAAAGGAAGGCAGGTATAAAAAAATGAAGAAAGCCAAGTTTTCTCCTCAGAATGTGGTTTACACCAAGATGGTTCTGCTATCACTGAAGTAAGCAAAATGCATGCGGTCATTGAGCGAGCTTATAAAATTACGAACGTGTTTATATTTGTAGGAAGCAAGCAAAACGATAGTTTGTTACGCTTAAACACTATAAAGAGTCTTCATTCATTCTGTTCATTGCTTGCATTACGATAACTTGAATAATATAATAATAAACTATTGAAGAGTTTGTTCAAAGCACCACGGCTACGAAATATTTGTGTCTTCAACTATAGTTGAATCTAGATGTTGAATTGGTATTATAATAAAAAATAAACGGGAATACATATATGCCTGAATCAAACGTTCTGTCTAGCATGGCGTCTCTAAGAGGTTGTATAAAACGAAGTTGAGAAGGAAATAATTTACATTCTTTTCCTTTTCTCTCAATACGTACAACAGAAATTAAATGTATACAACATCTTTTTCATAATTACAAAGAAGTATAAACTAAATTGACAAAATACACTAGATTATTTTACATGCCGTACTTTTTTTCCTCAAAACATTTGGCCCATATAGTGAAGCGGTGTGAAGATAGCAAACCTTATTGACGGCGGATGAATCTGCACCTGCTTGTAATAGTGTTTTCATGACATCAACCTTTCCGAACCAAGCAGCCCAAAGAAGTGCATTCATTCCATACTGTGAACATTAAAGAATAAATTATTCACAATGTAATTGCAAAGTTTCTTTTCATACAAATGTGAAATGTGAGTTGGTTAAGTCTTTAATCGACTCTTTATTGTTATAATATACCGTTTTTTTTGCCAAGTCGTAAGAGTTTTGTCTTTGCCAAGTCGTAACAGTTAAGTCTTGTCTTTGCGATACGCAACGACAAGACTTTTTATATAGAAACAATTAAACATACCAAACACGGAGAACGTCTAATGAGTCACTCACTTAATTATCGTTCGTAGTACAGCATAGATTCCGTAAAAGTAGAAGATATGAAACAGAGATGGATGAATATTAAAACATCACCAAATAGTAGTACAGTAATTTTGCATCCATGTACTACAGACTTAGACTTAGACAGTGCAACATTTTCACATTTTCAACACCTTTTAATGACCTTGTGAAAAAGAACTTTTGTCAGTTAAACGCGATTTTCAGTACAGTGCACATTTAAATGGTCTATTGGACGATTAACCGGTTAAACAATCTCAGCAACACTTAAATGGTATGTTGGTCGGTTAACCGGTTAAACAATCTCAGCAACGATTCTCGACTTTCAATACTCTATATATGCACTGCACCAAAACTTCAATTTTAAGACACATTTATACTGAGGCACATCTTTTCTTACTGTAATGGAGATGGTGAGTGAGAAACAAAGTAAATTCTAGTGAAAGTTGGGACAAACAGGAAACTCGAGTTTGTTTAAATTATTTCATGAAAAGTATAGTGAACTGGTCACGATAGATCACTTACAATATCTCCAAGTTCAATTTTTGCACCAGCTGAGAGCAATTCTTGTATGACGTCAACATGACCTTGGCCAGCTGCTAAATGTAATGGTGAACGTTCTTTCTGTGTAGAAGTAGACGAAGGAAAACCTTATTCTTAAAAAAAAATGCAAGTATGTTTTTAAGTGTATGACTGCTGTTTACTCATGAATAAAGATTCAACCCATCGTGTTCTCACGCGTGATATAATGAATTCTTTCAGCTAATGTAGTTCAAATGATTAAAGCAATATTATTCATAACCCTGTGAAAAAAAATGTAGATTTAAGGGTACATAATTAAAAAATTCCACAATCATTCGTAAGGTAAGTGACAATTTTGCCATAAACATCGTTTACATAGGGTACAGTATTACTACTTCTGTAGGTAAGATGTGGGTATTTCTCATCTTATCCGATACCGCGGCGCTCCAGATTTGAAAATTCTTGTTTAAATTGTTTGAATCATTGTTTACTCAAAATGTGTATCTTTAGAAAATACAAGATTACAATGGAAAATGTGACATCAAAATCATAATTTGCATCATAAGTTACTGATAATCTCCTAAATATGAAACCTGAGAAAACGAAGTTTCCTGCCGTGTCATAAGCGATCACGCATAAGTACTAGTTACGCGAAAAAGTTCTGGCACTTCGTTTAGTACTAACAGTTTTGTTCTTATTCTCATTCGACAGAGCTACTTATAATGTTGCAGGCTTATGGAAATCCTCAGTCATATCTAACTAGACAAGCAAATGTTACTAGCCATTCAAGTGGTAAACTTTTTGAAACAGGAGTAATTTAGAGGCTGGAAACCCTCATGACTTCCACTTTTAGAAGAAAAAGAAAAGAAAAAAAAATGGTGTCGTGTGCCAGAGGTTGTCAATAGCCCATTGGTCACCATCGAGGATCAATAGTTTTGAATTAAAGCCTCAAATATAAGATACTGTGACCATGGAGAGCAAAAGAGAAAGAAAAGAAACCCATGATACATTGACTCAAGAAGAAGAAAAGAAAAAGGAAAAAAAAAAAACAATCAAATTTTTAAATGTATGATTTACTGTAAATACATTACAGAGATGACTTAATAACTTTACCGGCTGAGTTAGGATTTATACTGACTTCCAGTAGGTCCTCTGTTGGGATTATATAACATTCAGTATTGCATATCTTGTCACTAGTCAATTTGCACACCAGCTGGTCTGCAGACTAAGCACATGATAATAGTATTCGCTCTTGTGAAGCTATTCCAATATTTTGCTTTGATTTCACACAAAAAAGTGATTTCAACATTCAAGTTGAAATAAAGAGGTATATGATAACATTTTAAAAAGATATTACCATACACAGCATACCGTCATATTTTACTCTAAGCTATTTCACACTTAAGTGCTTGCAACACTTAATTTGAAATTTAGTTGCAATTAGATTCTCGATCATTTCGATCACCATGTACATCAACTACATGAACTTGTTAATTGTAGCCAGTTATAGACACACAGGCAGGATATATAACAAATATATCTCGGGTTCGATTGTAGAGTTGGCTCGGGTTAAAGCACAGTAAGATACGGGTTGATCAGTACCGTGAACGTCTTATCATATTAATGTAATTAAAAGGGTCATGGAGTGTACAATATTATGTTGTAAAACTTAACTTTCATGAGTCTATTTGACTCATCGTTTTTAACAGTGTTCACTCAGTTACAGTATACTTACCTCATCGAGTGCGTTGACGTTAATTCTATTTCGTATCAATTCTTTCACCATGTTCAGGTCTCCATTCCGGGCGGTTTCGTGTAGTTCCTTCTCCTCTTCATTAACTGTACAAATTGTACATGTGTTACATTGTTATTACATTAATTATAATTAACACGGTACTCAAGCGCAAGTGATGTAAACACATTCAAATAGACTTAGGCCTAACACAAAAGCACAAAGCAAAATCAAAATTTAAAACAGGCTTAAAGAGAAAGAATTAAGAAATAGCTGAGTTTTAAGTCTACCTTGGACAACTGACGTCATGGGTTTCTTATGAACAGATATTAACGAAAACATCAACTTTTAGTAAATGCTCTATTATTTTTCGGTACAATTTCACTGAGACTTTTTGATGTAGGCTAAGGTATATTTTTCCATGCATCCTCTTTGCAGATATAATATCCTCCTTAATATAATTATCAGTGATATCAGAATCGTTGTCTGTGAAATAAGATATTTTGATGTAAGGTAAACATGAATAGTAGTTGCGTTAGATTAATTTATATTTTCGGTATTGCAAGTTATGATACATTAGTGTCACAGAAATTTGTTTCAGGGCTGATTTAGGGTCAAATAGTTTTAGATTTACTAAACTTGACTATAAGACCGAACAGGGCCATACACGGCTCTGCATAAGAGGATTTTGCAGAGGGCAGTGATCAGTTTGACGAAAGTCACAAGGTAGTATTATACATCTGGCAATTATCATTAACAGCGTATTGCAAAATATCTAAACAACCTAATAGAGTTGACTGTGATCATTGTACAAAGTCCTCAGGGTTTCTTTGAAGAATACGATACAATGGAGGTGCACTGAGTCATTGTTTTGCTACTTTCTTAACATTAAAATCTATTAAGTAGTATTACATAACAAATCAATCATACAATGCATTTACAAACTGCCAGAGTTCCTAATACCTGCACTGTTACCATCTTTTATGTTACTTCCAGGCTGCTTTAAAGGTTTTCATTTTTAAGGGTTGGTTTGGGGAGAGGATGTTTTAAACACTGGTATGTCTTTACAGAAACTTGTAGTAAAAAAGTCTCATCATTGAAACGTATTAAGGACGTTCTGCGGCTAGTATGGAGCATAATACTGGTTCGGTTCAAAATTTGTGATAAACGTCCTTCAATACTTCATGGATCGCTAGACAATTAATTTCCCGTCATGGAGTCTGACTTTTTACAAATGATCAAGAACAGTATGATACATTTGATTAAAAACGTGACCTCGACTTTAAAAAAAAAAGCTTCAAGTATTCACTATTTCCCCCATTTTGTTACAACATTAGTTCCGAATAGCTTATCATGAACACGTTACACTATGAATACAGTTAGTTTCCGAAATGAAAGCTTGATCTAATTCAGTGTATGGGCCTTGAAGAAAATAAGTGCTACTCATATACGCCTCTGGTGAACATATCCACATACCCTACTAAGACATCATTTTAATCATGTCATTAAGAACTTATGTCTCTTGAAGTTTTGCCATGTCTGGACCGATACTTCAAGACATACTGTTACGAATTGCCTGAATTTTGCTCTTACATTAAAATAAAAAAAGATTTCTGACCAATATGATGTTTGCTTGCTTTATTTTCCTTTTGCATAGTCTGTCAGAAGGACTGATTTAATTGCATCGTCGGCACTCTTCATTAAAAGATAGCAAATTTGCTCACAATATATAATAATACTCTCTAAATCCCAAAAGAGCTGAAGGGTGAGGTTAGGGATGGCTCCAGAATTTAGACTGAGTATTCACTCCAAGGGAGTGGGAATCATTCTTACTTCTTTAGCGTGAATATGGGACCATCCTTAATTTATGTGTGTGCTGGTGTGTGTGTGTGGTCTATTGCGACGCTTCGTACATGCAGTTACAACCATTATAGTGTCAGCCTATTGGTTATTTGTAGAGGAATCAGCTCCTCGGAATACTTACGGACTTCCTTGTCATCTTCGTATACGTCGTCATATAGCATGTTGTGATAGCACTAGGCCACAGGTCTCAGATCAACTGCCAAAGAAATCCTTTACCGTTTGGGTATGACAGTACACTCTCATGTATAGTAATCGTATGGTCCAGATCGATGTTCGTCGGTTTTTAGAAATGGCCTCAAATTTTTATATTTCTGTATTTCTCATGGATATTCCATCAACAGAGAACCGTCCTTCTCATCATGCTCTGTTGTACGCAAAAGACGTCATGGATCCAATGTTACTGATAACAAAATTCGTCTTCTTTCATGATTTCGCATAAACATGTTCCGAACAGGTTGTATCACCTACACTGCAGTCGGGGCACTGCTGAGTAAGATAAATCAATGTTGTTTGCTGGGACTATTGTAAGTTACTGACAGTATTGATTAACATGACAAAAGAGCTTAACAATAACTGTGTGTCGCCGCTGTAACTCGCCACAGAGCACAAACACGGCTCACTAGGGTGTGAAAAATTACTCGAGTCGGCAAGTGTGGACCTCTACACGGTTGAGTACATGTCGGCGTTTTGTACATGCATATTGCAACCATTGCAAAATAAGGTAGTAAACCAGTGCGAATATATCTGACAAATATACCTGCATAATTCCAAAGAGACAGGCGTTTATCTCACAAAGATTTTTTTGCAGTGTACTGAAATAAAACAGTAAAAAATACGTGCACTGCTATATGCACAATAGAGAAAGATAGGATATACGCATGCTTGTATTATCTGCTTAACAGGGATGTTTCGATACAAGTCTTAATTCACTGAAATCTAGCGTTAACTCAATAGAAAGGAAAACAAAACTGACTGAGCAACAGCGCAAGGACCAGAATGTATTACTTAGTGGACGGTACACTTCCGCGAAACATGTGAACTACGATATGAGACGGTGGCGGGGGGGGGGGGGGGGGGTGAATGATACCAGCACCACTGAAACATGGAATACTTTCAGAAACAAGTAGCTAATCTATAGTTTAGTATATTTTATTGTGTAGTTAAGGAAGTGCGAAGACCACATAGGGTTATGCAAAGAATTAAGTACTAGACTATATATGCTTCACAAATTAATTCAAAAATGAATAATAACTTTGTTGAATTTGTTTACGTTCATCTTACAAATTGCGTTGATGCAGTTTCGATATCGCTTTTTCCCTTTTACAAGTCCTGATATTAAGAACGTAGACCCTGCTTAAATGATCTAGCTATTAAATGCCCTCGGTGTCTACTTCGTAGCTTCACTCCAGTCTCTCCTACATATTGTAAGTTGTTACAGTCAATACAGTTTATCAAGTAAACAACTCCAACCGTATTAGAACTGATATCATCACTGATTCTAAGCTTCTCATCAGTAGAATGACTTTTAAAACAATTGGTTTCTCTCAATAGGCTTACATTACAGGTAACGTAGTGCTTAGAACGTATTTTGTAGCACCCCTTTCCTTACCTGTTGTTTTTGGAGACTTTACCCCTTACCAAAAGAGATTTTAAATAAGGGGGCTTTCTAAATAAAACAGCTGGAGAAGAATCAAAATTATCTTTAAGGTTTTGAGACATTTGTAAACTTTTAGAACAATGCTTAGATAGGGATTATGAGAAAGAGGCGGAAGGCGTGGGTTTCGTGTACAGTGATTAAGGGGGCCAAAAGGCTTTGTTCTGCCTTTGTTCTTACTAGGGGGAAAAGACTACTTCGCAAAACCTTGCTTAATTGACCCACTAGTTTTTCTCTTACTTCACAGCTGTGGTAGCCGCTTTCACTGAGATTATGTTCTAGAGTCTCTAAATTTCTTCGAAAATCCTTTTTCTGTGAGCAAATAGATTTAATACGTAAAGCATGATCACCGGCTGCATTACCCAATACATATCTGCTATAATAGGAATCATAATGCAGATAAAAATTTGTGAAGGATGGTTTTACGAGCAGATCAGTCTCTGGGTATCCTCGTCCTGTTTGTTTGATACTGACATCTAGAAAAGTAATAGTATTATAATCAAAATCCTAAGTGAATTCCAATTCATTGGGAAGTGCTCGCATAAAAAGATGATTCTTTACCGTGAGGCAAAAGACCCCAAATACAACTGCACTACTCAATTGGTTTGTCTGTACTTTCCTCCCATACGGTTCTCCTCAACCAAACCAATGTCCAAACAAGCATATGCTGGTACCATTTTAGGCGCCCTGAACGTTCCGTGGATTTGAGTGCAAAATTCGTTGTCAAATTTGAAATGATTTTCCTCAAGACAAATTCTGATACATGAGTAAATTTTCGTTTGAAGGAATTTTAGTTAACCTTGTTTCAAGCTCTCCTAGCACCCTGTATACCTAAATGCTGAGGAATACTGGGAAACATGGATTTTACATCAGTCGTAAACATGGCCGCCTTAGAATCTAATGGACCTTTTTGATTAATAGAACTGACTACTATCAAAAAATCCCTATAGCGTCCTTTATGAAAGAGTCTAATTTTTGCATCTCTGGGTTTTAAAAAATCAACAAATTCAGACAGTCTTTCTATGGGAGAGCCATTTCCGGATATTACTGGTCTTATCTTTAGGTGTCCATCATCGTCTTTAGCTTTATGAGTCTTGGATAGTGCGTAGAAACGTGAAGTCCTCACATCGTAGTTTACCGGGTACTCTGCCGGTTTCTTTTTTCTGGATGTCTCCCTCACGAAAACATTTTCCTAACAACATTATTGACTCTTCCTACGGGTTCAGGCTTTTTATCGTTAGCATTTTCCTGTATAGAATTTAACATTACTTAAATCAGTCTTAGCTGTGTGTATATAGTCTGATTTGTTTTGGATAACAAAAGCCGGGCCTTTATCCTCCGGTTTGATTACAACATGTTGTACGATTAGTAAGTGCTGCCCTCTCCTCTGAAGTGAAATTGTCTTTAATGTATTTTGGAGGTTGAAACGCATCTACTTCTCGTTGTACTGCTTCGAGAAAGCTATCCCGGAAACTGTCTGTACCAGCTGGTTGTGTTCATGTACTTTTATTTCTGAAACGTATATGGGACATCTGAGTCGGTGGTCCTTTTTATGCTACCCTGATCTCAGTTAAAGTATTAAAAAAGACTCAGTCTTCTTTTAAAATCATCTACCCTTCAATAGACAGCTTATCTAGTCGCAGAGAGGTTGGGCAGAATTTTAAACCTTTGCTAAGAATTTTGATTCTGCGTCAGACAGTTTTTCCGAGACGTTACATCACTCAAACTTACACACCTGACATACTATGTTACACAATAACTTCGTCCAAATGTATTTTTTTTTTAAGGAGGGGGGGGGGGGGTTAAACTTTGTTTTCAGACGGAAAACAGAGATTTTTTGACAAACTCAGTTTATCGCTCGAGAAAATGAATTCGTCAAAAACCCTTTTTTTCATTCGTCCACAAACGCTTTGTTCTTCGTTTAACAAGCAGAGTTTATCGGAAAGGTATACGTTTAGTAAATAGTGCTATTTTGCTATCGATAAACTGTTTATCTAAAAAACACTGTTTTTCGGGATAAATCTTTTTTTTTTTTGTCGAAAAACTGAGTTTATGTGTAATAAATTCTTTCTTTTTTTAATTACTGCACATCAGGCTTACCATAGCCGTCAAATTAAAGCAGTGAATGGCACAATTGAGTATTAGTGACTCCTGTTTAACCTATAAATGAAATAAATGCTAAAAAATATTACTTTTATGGTGAGTTTACGTTTAGGATTGTTATTACATTAATGGGTTGTACATGCAGACTGCCGTTATGCAGCCTATTAGAGCGGGACCAATGGAAATTCTTCAATCTTTGCTTTATCTCTATTTCCATGGTTACATTCATTTAATTGAGGTTCTGAAGACAACATAGGACTGAGCCTATTAATAACGTATTTCATTCACTGTGACATCCCTTGTAAGAAAAGTTTGGGTGAACAAATTATCGTTGAGCAACTGAATTTTTGATGTGAGAAACTTTATTTCTTTAAAAGAAGGTCACTTTCCTTTCTTATTTTGTATGATCTATCATTCTATATCCACAAACATTGGTTTTTAAAAATATGATTGCTTTCTGCAAAACAGAAACATTATTTCCCTTTAAGTTTTATGTATTCATATGTAAAACGTTTGCTGTAATTCTATGTAGGCAAGTTGCGAACAATCTGTTAATCTCAAGTCAACTTAAATCTTTAGGCCAAGCAGACGGTCTCCGCATTTAATTTCTAGTGGCATTGAATGACTATAGTTTGATTCTGCTTTTTTAATATATGTTACATTGTTGTTCTTGTACAAGCTCACTCAGTGCAGCTTTCTGAAATATGATAAGCAGGAAGCTTCCGAGGAACCCCACATCGGGACTACGAGCCTTGACAACACCAGAAGTTAGGGTGGGGCCACTGAACTACACATATTATGGGTTTCGGCTGGCTATAGATGCTTCTCGCCCACAGTTTCAGTCAGGGTTCCTGAGAGTTCATTCCACATGTGGTGACAGTCATTGAAAGAAATCTATTTCCCTGTCTGTAAGCTGTTGACTAGTAAAAGAAATATTTGGTTATTTTCCTTCATTAAATCAAAACGACATGGTGTCGTCACCAGGAGTGTTGGTTTTGTCGACAGTTCACCTCACAACTGACACAACTCTCCATGCAAGTCATTCCCCCCAAAAGTGTGGTTAGATATCGAACGATCAAATTCTCGGACAGTACGCCGTGCATTATACATTTCAAATGTTGAAGGCAGAGATGTTTTGCTGTGCAGGCAAGGACGCCGCCTTCTATTGTTCGACTTCGTTTGTTCAGTATGTGACTATGTATGTGACTATATTTCTATGTTCGAAACATAGAAATATGGTATCTCGAAAAAGAAACATCGAGACGTAAAGGCGAAACAAAGAAATATGGACACCTCAGGCCCACGATAATGTACGGTGATGGTATCAGACGTTGATACAATCTGACCATTTGTGATCAGGCTTTATCTTAACGTAAAAATCGTTTTTTGTTTTTTTTTTTCACGGAGGTGTGAACGGCACATGTTACTGACGTCATGGAAAAAAATTACAATTCAATGTTATGTTTTTAATTAGGAAAGTAACACACACGCCAGGCTTACCCGAGAGACATACTCTGCAAATGTTACAATTCACATAAGAAAGTGCAATAGCGCCCCTTAAGAACCTCCCACGAGGACAACGACCCCTATCTTGCTTGTAATCTTTTCTTAACCGTAACGATGCCCACACGTCAATTTATAAAATGCTCAGAATAAACATTTTCACCAACTTTAAGCCACAAACGATGCTCAGCGTTGAGCAGCATATGTCTGACAAATCGTGATGTGTTATAAAGGGCAACTAACACACTCCATATAATTTACGATAATGTGGTCACTAGACTGGGATACAACCACAAAATAAAAGTTAGTATTCACCTTGATTAAACAATGTACTTGTTTCTTAATGTTAATTCATATTTACACAGCCCCTTCTTGTTAATTAAAAACAATTACCACCATCGTTGGATGTAAAACTTCATTCTTTATTTTGCAATCTGCAAGACAAGTGAAGATATACTCATAAATTGTTTAGCCATGCCATTAATAACTTACGATTAATTGACAAACCATTCGGCATACTGATACATTTATTAAGCAAAGTGTTTCGTAAACAGAAAATTAATTCACTCAGTGTCAACTTGCCATTCACGTACCTTACTTTTTTTCAAAGAACTAGAAGGGGGGGGGGGGGTGAGGATTCTGCATTCACCGGCCGGTGTCGCTAAAAGTGAACTCCATGAGTTTAACTCTTTGTTACGTTTAAAGCAACGTACGGTTATTTCAGGTAGCCATGTATACTTCCACCTAAATGTATTGACTATAGTAATATTCCAGAGGGCAATGAATTTGTTCCAATAGCTCTGTGTTCTCACTTCTCATGCATGCTATATATGAGGTGTTCCAGTACGCAATGTTTTTAATGAAAGGTTAGTCAAAGCTGGACCGTGGATTAACTGAAGAGCATTAACTGTAGGTTCATGCACGGGGTTACTGCGTGAGATGCACAAGGACACAGCCGCGGGTGCATTACAAAAGTGCATTATCTCACTTAATACACATGTGCAAAGTTATTTAACCATAAATACAGAGCGAGACTTTGATAAAAAGGACGAAAACTAAAGAAAATTTGGGTTTGTAAATAACCGCATTTGCTATCGAAAGAGAATAAGGAGAAAAGGTAAACAAGATTCACAATACGTAAACAATGCGCGCGGTAGACAAAGTACCGCTATCGTTTTGCTTAAAATAGCATACCACATAACACTATCGATTTACGTTTCATTGTATCCATCCGCCAGTGATTTTATCTCTTATGCACGGTCAGCTGACTGTAATGAGCCAATAGGAGTTGTCGATTGTTACCAAGTCTTAATGAGCATGCACTACAGCAGGAATTGTCAAAAGTTTGAGAAAGCACGGATAGTATTTTCTATTTTTAACTTTGTTCCAAGAAAAACTTAGTCTTAATTCAGAATGCCTCATGACAATGCAATGTATAATGTGTCACGTATGATAGACTCATAATTTACAGTAACATAGCAATGCTGATAATATTCTAGAAGGTAAACAAAATGATTGCGTAAGTACCAGTTCTGCTATTGAAAGTTGCTGCGTCGTGTGCGATTGTTCTAACATCGATACCATTTTTGTGAAACTTTCGACGATCGTATTCAACCCAAGCACAGTTATGGTCTAAATTCTTCTAAAGTATGAAGATTTTGTGTGTCAATTAGCTTTTATGAAATACTGAATGATGTCTGACAAGATTAGCAGAAGATGTGATATCGATGAGAGAAAACAAACTCAGAGGGTTAAACCCTGATTACTCTTTAACCTTCGACGTAAAGGTGGTGTGAATTAGGAAATGGTATTTTGGAGTATTGGCTGTATTAATAATTGTAAATGTTGACAATAACCACATATTTTATCAAAATCCATCGAATATAAGCAAATTCTAATTCAAATTGGCTAAAACCTGCATCATGAATAAACATCGGCTCAGCATGCAAATTTGTGGCGTTAAGTGATGGACTAGTGAGATTTCTCTTATGATACCATTTGTTTACTTAACCTTTATTTCAGGGACAATTAAGAATTTTATATGCCCGGAGGGTTTTATTTTGGAGGCATATAGTTTCTTCAGTTTCAAAATATTGATGTTACTTACTAATGTGTATGCCAGATGAGAGGAAGTTAAGAGGCAATTAATATGCGTACCTAACAAACAATTACTAATACTGTGCAACACTCCACACTATGATTTGCATTTTCATCAAACTTTGAAATGCCATATCTCAAAAACCGTGACACATAGGAACACAATTCCAACGTATTGTGGTATGTCCAACGTTTCACACTTCAACTTCAGCCACTTGATGAAGCCAGCTCTTTTCTAGATGTATGTCAAATAACCTGTAATCATCTGTGCCACATGAATGACAGAAGTGTGTCAAAATGCACAAGGAAATAATAAATAAAAAAAAAAACTTGGAGGATATCACGCTTATAGGTTATGCTTTCACACCAGGCCTTTATGTGAAATAAGCAAAAACAAAATTTGATCACGCAGTAAACATGCTTGTATACGTCATATCCGTAGTTTTACAGTGACAGACAACGAATTGCACTTGCATTCGCCGAGTGATCACCCTAAAGTTTTACATTATAACCTTTTCATTTCACTTTGAAATGTAATATTAACTCTCCTGGCATTTGGCTTTTAAAAACTAAAAGTATAATTCCGTACATTTATTCAGTAACTTCAACAAATTCGATTTCATAACAAAAACATTCTTAAAACTTTTGACTTAACACTTCGTCGTGAATTAAAAGAATTCCTGCAGGGCCATGCTTTATGAAAATTTCATTTTCCACCAGTATTGGAGAAACCAACGTACATACAAACGCATTGTACATAATATTTCCGATTTCAAATCCATGCAGGCCCGTGATTGGTTGCTCACTACTTTAATGACGCGGGGTTGCATCTATATTCCCAATCACTGGTTGAATATAGTACATGTTTACATTCCCCTCAGATTGGTAAAGGATATAGGCTACCTCCTAATTACCTCCGTGCCATTGGCTGTATTGCTTTATTTTCAAAGGGAAACAGAAATAGTTAGTTGTTGTCACATGTGTAAGTAATATTTACTGCTAGTGGAGAACATCCGCTCGTAACGGCAAGTCTAAGGGTATTAAGTAGTGTTACTTATAGGATACTTAACCATCAACGGGAAGTCATAGAAATAAATCTGATGGGACCTCTGCTCCCAAATGAACCAGAAAATTGTGGATAATATATCAGTCAGCTTTCGTTCAAACAAAAGGAAAAAAAAAATACAAAAAAGAGAAAAAACAACAAAAGTAGAATCTTACCAAAAGGAGGTGATTAGTATA
Organism: Stichopus chloronotus; assembly: GCA_021234535.1. NCBI lineage: Eukaryota > Metazoa > Echinodermata > Holothuroidea > Aspidochirotida > Stichopodidae > Stichopus > Stichopus chloronotus. The sequence continues at coordinate 6,970,020 of CM037836.1, forward strand.
CTTACAATCGATCGATTTTGACACTGACAGTAACGAGGGAGGTCACAAAATCATTTCGAGCGCACCGCACCGTGAAGAACGAAGTACACTTTTGTTTCATTTTGTAAACCGCTTTTATTCTAAACAGGTGGAAACTGGAAGAGCGATTTCAGTAACGTTTGTGGTTACCAAAACTGTAGATGTTTTTAGTACTAATCCCAAGACATCTCCTCTCGAACCAGCTGATAATATTAGTACATCAATAAATTGATCGGTCAATCTATCAATTAATCGATTAATCTATCAGTCATTTGAATGACAGTACCTCTTCATTTCACGGGTCTTTTTCTAAACTTTGATATCAATAGGATGGTCCGATGAGCGATGTGGAATGTTTGTGACTCCTATGTTGCATAGGAATAATTTTTCTAAACTCTAAAAGAGAAACAAAATGCAATTGAACACTGGAAACATAATGACCTATGCCTCAACAAAAGCTTTTTATCTTTTTTTTTTTCACTGCACATCACCTACCATATGATAACCATTTTTTATGTACAATGCCATTCGGATTTTGATAATGTAGTTCAATATGGTTTAATACATCCACGATGAAAGTAAGGGGGGAGGTAACCTCGAGATCTAGATACAGGTTTGTAGTCGGGGGAGGGGGAGAAGCGGTGTTCAACACACTCCTTAAAAATACCCCTTTTAAATCATTTTGGGGAAAAATTATCAATATTATGCCACATGTGAGAGTGGAGACCGTTCACTTTTATTATTTTCAGGACCCTGACGTGGCTACTATCCAGTTTAGACAATACGGTACATAACTTCAAAACTAAAAAAAAGGGCCTACAATCATTCCTTTATAAGTAAATGTAAGAAATAGGCAGTATGCTTTAAATTTATACGGTAACCCATTAAAACCTTACACGAAAGTCGACAAAGGTATACCAAGTGTTGATTCAGGGATTATATCATATCTTTAACGTGATTACTATCACATACCTTACCTAATTGATTTCCAAAGTACTTGTCCAAAATACAGTAATATATTTTTTTTATTTTTATTCATTTCTGTTTTTCTTTAATTTCTTAAATTATTTGAACAATTCAGGGATTCTGAAATGCATTATTTCAATAAGTTGCTTTAAATGAAACGCTAAAATGAGCCTCAATGACCTACATCGCCAAGAAACACTGCTTCTGTGCAGTTACATGAAAGTCATTTTCACAAGTGCAAAAGACGAAGCAATGCGTTGACAACAAACCAACCAATCAGATAAGTTTACTTGATGATGTCACAAAACTCATTCCAAGGTAACTACGGCTTAATCGAATAGCCACCTGAGGCTATGTTTTACTGTTAGGAAAAAATAACTGACTGACTGGCGTGAGTTAATCGTCTTGACACGTTCAATCAACCCGAGGCAACCATACGCTTTAACCTTTTTGTCCTTTTTTTTGTAAAGTTTTGAAACTTTTTTGCAAACTGTTTAATGTTGTGTCTTTCTTCTTAAAATTAGTAAGATACTAACCAAGTAGTTACAGAAGCGAGGGAATCACCAAACGCTTGTGCGCCATTCGACACCACTGTCAGGCATAACGGATTAGTCTAATATTTCACACAAGCCCTGAAGCATAATTTGCAAAATATACGTAGGAATTAAGGCTGTAAAAACGCATATACCTGAGTTGTATTTTTACCATCGAATTGAAATACTGAACTGAAATGCAACACACTTTCAGCAATAGGCAACTGTATCTTTTCCTGTAGGAACAGAGCCGGATCTTTACCCATCCCTTCAGATATATCTAGATGGATACTACGTACTGCGTGGCTAAGCTGGAGCAGTGTGAGGACATGAGGTTTTAATGCACGAGGGCAATACAGAGAAATAGAAGTAACCTCTTAAAGAAGAACAAAATTCTAGGAATATCTCTGTGAAAACTTTCCAAAATTTATTCAACATAAGGTTTCCTTCAAAGTTATACGTACACTTTTCAAAAGAAGGGCGCTGCTACTTTTGCCTCAGTTGAATGCACACAGACTTAAGTAAGTCTAATTATGATGTCACATGACTCATGATTACAAGATATTTTATGTATCTCTCTGTTTTCCTTACCTTTATACATTCCAAGGTATTGCTATTTCGGGGAGAATCGATAAAGACGCCGTGTTTTTTTTTTTTTTTTTTGAGATTTGCCTGACCAATTGTTACTGAAAAGTTTTTGTTTTCTATATAATTTACTGTCAAATATTTTAACACTTTAACATATACAGACTGAAATCAAAGTATTGATAATTTGATCGTTAAATGATGTACATCAGCAATTCAACGCAAAACATTTCCAAAAAATGTACATTGATGGAAATTGGAGGAAGATTTGTAGATGGCTGTAACCATATTTAAAGCTGGTCTCTCTTTGTCAAATGATCTGAAGTTAGTTCTCCTGTAAATCTCATAAATAAATAACATCGCTGATTGCGGTAAACGCCTGCAACTGCACAACAATGAAATTGGTTATGGTGATGCTGACTTTACTTATGCAATTGTAATGCCATGGAATACGCAGTTGCCCGGATTTAAAGGTTTAACGTTTTCATTCGTAAAACGTAAAAGAGAATTCCGTGCGCCATGACGACAAGGCTTCACATGTTGGAAAATTCCACCTCAAACCACAGGCGGACATCATGTTTTTTCTTTCCGTATCTTTTTCTTTCAAACAATAAACGGTTGATCATTTCCTTGGAAATTAACCAAGTTCACTTTCACCATTATGTCGTGCTTTGCTCATTCAGTGCACGTACCATAGCAAGCACAAATGCACGTAAGCCAGTGAAAGAGTTTGAAGGTACGCTACCGAGTGACACAGGGCAACGAAGAAGTACTCAGAATGAAATTATGCATGATGGATGTGTTTCGCTTGATTGTAGTACATGAATTCTCTGCTCATTGGGGTCTTCCGCGATCAGTCATGAAAATCGCCGAGCCTTCGTCTTCCTACATACATGCAAGTCACCAATAATTACAATGGTTTACGGTATCCATTGTTGCTTCAATTATATACAAAAGTTGGGAGTTTGAAACGAACAATTTAAATATAGAAGCATGACCCACTGATAAGTGGGTCTTTTTTTTTGGCATTTCTTTTAAATTTACTCGCTTTCTCTTTGGCTCCGTTGCCTCTTTTATATCTCAGTAGTGACGAATTTCGAAACAATATTTCATCATATCCTCAACAACTAGATGCGTCTTTAACGGCAAATATTGCCTTTATTTTAAAGAAAAGAAATTATATTTTTAAACCAATATTTATGGATTCAAAGTGATAGATTATTCAAAATAAGGCAGGACTGAGGGCTTTTTTTCTTTCAAGGAATAAGTTATCCACAGTTGCAAATTCATTCATTTGTCGTTCAAGAATAATTTGTTCACAAAAATTTTCAAGATTTCAAACGATGCCTCTTCCTTAATTCTCTATTATGATGAGATTAGGTTATTGCTAATATATTTTGGTGAGAATTAAGGGGGTTAAACGTGCTTAAAGCTCTTTTCTTTCTTATGCCATGTTGGTGCATTTTAAAACAATATTTCCGTCTAAGACATCCATCTTAATCATCGTCTCACGTGTCTCCATTCGTCATTACGAGAACTACTCCGTTAGCTTTCCTGTTAGCTCTCTCCCACTATAACGGCCTTTTCTTGGGTGTGTGACGTCACTAACTCTTTCTTCTTGTGCGCTTTATCCCTTTCTTCAAGATCGATACTGTTTACGCTTCACGCAGTAACCAAGTATCTTTCGACACATGTAGGCCTGGAAAATTAGTCACGTGATATGAGAAAGAATTACGGGGGGGGGGGATTGCCAGAAAAACAAGCGGATTTGTTATCATGTGGTTTTTATTGTAAAATAAAATATACAATTATGTAATTTAATTTCGCTTTCTTTAAACTTGATACTGGATTTAATCCAGAACTAGAAAATAAAATTGATACATTCATGGAGTCTATACTGTCATACCTCATCAAGGAAAAAGTGTAAATATTAATGCAATGAGAGTGGAACACAGAAAAAAATAAAGGGAATGAAATAAAAAAAAACTTTAAAACTAGCCTGGTAATCACTCTAACATATAGAAATTTCATATTTAACTTAACTAATAATAATAAGTGGTATATTCAACTAATCAAACTTTCTAATCATATGTCTCAGATCGAATACTGTACTAGTTAATTTTTTAATTTAAAAAATGTCATTGTTTAATCATGTTCAGTCATTTTCAGCACATAGTTTGTTTTTCTTTTCATTTCAGTATTTTATGGTAATCATTCATCTTGCTTATAAGCCAAATTTTTGGCACCTCTGAGCAAACAGCCTCTTTTCAACACGATGGTCTGCCCTCGTGGTTTTTGTGAAGGTGTTTTTGTGGAAGCGGAACCGTTGTCCATGAAAATGGCTTCAACAGATGCATTTATTGTGTTAGCGCCACGCTAAGAATCTCCTTGACAACAAATAAAAGACAAGCGGTGAGTACAGAAAGGAACAATTTCAAATCAACCTCAACATTTTGAAAGACTTCAGTGACCAAACACGGATCATTTCTTAGTTTTCTTTACAAGTTGGAGGCTCTTGATTGAAGAGGTGGTGGAAAAATGCTTTTGGTATTCAGATTAACATATGTGGCTACGGTAAGTGCATTCCTGCTTTAACTGATATTAGTAATTTAAGAACCGCGCGATCTCTGCACAGCTGTCCTAGGGGGACAGTGTGTTTGAGTGTGTTTGATGTGATTAATTAGTGTTAAAAAGCTAGGGTGGGGATTGAACAAAGTGTCTACATTCCTTGACAATGCAAACATTCATGTGACTCCATAAACTACCCAACCATATCTTTCTTTCTTATAAACTTGTTAATCTCGTACAACCTTGAAAATGAGTTGTAAAATACATTTTATATAGCCTATCTTTTTTCACTTTCTCAAAATCGAGTAGAAGTATACCTATTTAACAGATGTGTGGTAAAAATTATCTGCCAATGACAAATTTTGTCCCAGTATGGAAAAAGCGCTAATACTTGAATTTTCCTTATGTTGTGGCCATGCAAGATAATATTCATGAGTATGTCTTTTATGTCTCCCCCTAACATGGGATGTTGTTTGGTCGAAGGTTATCAATGTTTACCTGGACTCTGCATGTAGACATTAATGGCCTTTAACCTACAAACGTTCCTGCTGCAAAGTTTTTACCTCAAATCTGTTAAACAGATGTGCTTTTACTCGATTTGGAGAAAGAAAGAGGAAAAATTTATGTAAGATCTATTTCACAACTTCCAGTCTTCCTTTAACTGAAGCCCTTTATATTCCAATGATGCAAGAGGGAAAAAAAAAGAGACCCGCAAAGTGATACATACAACATACTTAAAGCTGAAATATGAGTTGAAAATTTGTCCTATTTTCCCAATGAAAGTCAAATATGTTACAGCCTGACCACAAAAAAATTGTTTAAATCCCATTTTTTCATACATGAATATTCACATCCATTCGCATCGTTGTGTTTGATTTCGAGTAACAGTGATTGAGGCTTTCTTCGAGAGTATGAATTTTGTAGGGCCAACAAAAATGTCCAGACAATTTTCATATTTAAATATCCAAGACGAATGTATAGAGCTCTTTCAGATTTTGTGACGGGTAATCTTTCCCCATACTTTCTCTTCTCTGAAATACTGGTGAAGCACAAAGACAGATGACCACGCGATTGCCCGTACAACTCATATTCAATCTTTAACCTGGACATGTTTTCTGACCATTCTGTGCTCTTGGTCATAAAGTTGTCCTCTTTAAAATCACTTGTATAACCGTTGATGCAATGTGAGGATCTTTTAGTGTTTTGTAATGTTTACTATGAAAAACATGTTCAGACGATTGTCAATTAGAGAACAAAAAGTAAAAAAATATAAAGAAGTGCACGCAGTTATTTTTTGGAAACAAATTGACAGCACTTTTCCGTTTTCTTTGTGTTTTTCATTATCTTTGTTCATTTAATAAATACAGAAATCTTTTACAGTGTACCCTTGTGTCTATTGTTGCAAAGAATAATTACAACAATTGCTACCGGAAAAATTAATATTTTTGCATACCACATTCAGTGATCCACTATGTTTTTTTCACATTGTATTACTAATTTGACTCCAGTTGTTACAACTATGCTTAAGAGGCAAGTTCCCCTTCTTACAGAAAAAAAGAACACGGAATTTTGAAGGAAGACAAAAGGAAATTCTCGGAAGAAAGTTTTACCTTGACAAAGATAAGAATGAAGGAGAATCAAATGTGGGAAAAAGACAAATAAAGGAATTGTCTTCAAATATATCGACCAATTCAAACAAAGCAACTTCTATTATATGCAAGTAGTGAACACCGCGGCTTTAGCGGTAATCACCGAATGTGAATACGGAAAATAAAATACCAACACGGCGGACCATGGAATTTTTTTTCAACCACCCGTGGAAAACCACGGATTTTGGCTTTTTAACAGAGGATAGATTGTTTTAATATACACCCACACAACATTTTGCCTTTTGCATACATAACATTTTCTTCTTTCAAATTAGGTATAAGCATACCGCCATAAAGGTTTGTGACAAAAAATATCTGCCTGTGACAAAGGCTATCATTAATGTCCTAGTAGGGAGAATTTTTTTTAACTTTTTCTTATGTCAACATACATAATATTCACGAGCATGTGTTTTATACCTCTCCCTAGCCATCAATGTACACCTACAGAAAGATAAACATTGATGGCATTGAACCAATCAACATTGCATATTTAAGCTATGAGAGAGAGACTTAATTCACATGCTCATGAATATTTATCGACCGTACGTCAATGAATTAGAAAATTAAAAATGATACGGTTTTGTTTCTCTCTACTACAGAGCACTCTGTGACAGAATGTGCCACCGGCACTTTATTATTTTTTGCCACAAATACCTTAAAGACAAAAAGTCATTACCCCAGACAGTTTCAATTCTCCCAACCACCTACCTCTAGTCCCTCCCTAAGCCTGTCTTACATTCCTCCACATGAGTAATCAAAACAATGGATCCCTGTGTGCACTGTGTAATACGAGCTGCTCTGCATCTTTCGAATTTACTGTAAATCTAAGAGTACTGTAACTTAGAACCAGTTGAGAATTTTACTTTCCTGGAGGTAAAAATATAACCTAGGGTGATGCAATACAGCCTTTAAGGAGATATTCCTACAGCTGATTTGGAAGAGCAAAATGCAAAAAGTTGTGTAAGATGTTCTCACAACTCCCTATACTCCTGTAAAACACGAAACTTATTTTAAACTATGCTCATTGAACAATGATCTCAGAACAGAGGGTAATCTGATGCTAACATGTTAAATGAAACTGACATAGGGCTATAAATACCATATAATTTTACGTACCAGTGGAACTCCAATCAGTTTATCACTCAAAAACGTAGCATATGCCCTGACCGAATGCACATTGCATAAATGCTATTCCGGTTTCCCATAACCAAGTGGGTGTAAATCGATGAGTTCACTTGTACTTTAAGCGCAGTTGTTAAAGAACAAGGTTTCGAAGTCTGACCTAAACTGTCACATTTACTTTAATTTAATTTGACCTAAACTGACAAATTGTAATTTTTGTAACATCAGTAATGTTGGGTTATGAACGATTGCTCCTGTCCTTTGAACAGTTTGGAAGGAATTTAACAAGACTAAAGTCAGATTTATGTTTCTAAAATTTAGAACAAGTCACTTACTCTCGAAATAGGGAAAGGACAACTTGAAGGCTATAGCAAATCATGTGTTGTAATCAAACATTAAGTAATCAAACATTACTACGCAATTAAAGAATGACCAGCAAATTACTACTAGTTAGTTGTCAGTATAGACCACGGAAACATCGTCTAGATAAATTGTATGAAGGCAATTCACTGAGACTTGCAATTACTTGACCTTCTTGGAGTTCAATTTGGAGTAACCATTCAGTTATAAACATATACAACCTAACCAATGCGTTCTCCTTGTATAGATCTTTAAAGCGAACTTGTGATAAGCGCATCAATGTTTTGTCAGTGGGAGGGATCCCTTGGTTTAACCCCAAATGCCTTCCACCACAGAATGATAAGTACATGTAAAGAAACGGCGCTGGGAATGATTTAGTATCACTGGTAAAGTGAAAAATAGGCTCTGAATCCATGGAATTAAAATATTGAACATTTTCATTTTGAAAATATTTTGTCGGAATAATAAAAATAGAGAAACATTTTGTAGGTTTAAATTACGGAACTCTTACTATAGCATGGAATTCCACAATAAATCTTTCTTTTGCCTCGAACAATGCATAGTCTATGAATTACCTTCAGACATAACCAACATTTTTAAATAGTTTTACAGCAATGCGTTTTGTATTTGATTTAACTTCATTTAAGGGATTTGAGATCAATAGTTTGCTTTAATGTGCTACCACGGTCTCAACAAGTTTAGGAAAAGAGAGACGCTTTCCTTGAATTGGTACTTCCCCGAAACCATCTAATCCTATTACAAGGCTGGCGGGGAATACTGCACGCAGACACCGTTCGCTCCCTGGATCCCATTCACAAGTTTAAAGCTGGCAGTGTTCACCTAGGTCGACCACCCTTTCTGAGTAATTTGTTTGACATATCTGGTGATGGATTGTTCTTCAGAGATTTGTAATATGACTGGCGTCGATGTCGTTAAATTTTAATGACTTTAAAAGACCGGTAAAAGAGAAAAGTGCATTACATGACGGTGAGAAAACTTCAGGATGATTTTCCTTTGGCATTTCTTTACAGAATCAACGCGTGAATTCAAAAGTTTTTAGGACTTTAAATAACATTAAATAAAAACAAAATCTCACAGGTACTTTCTGAAATGTATTTTTCTTTCAAGGGTTGGTAAGATCCTCCGCAGGAGTTAAAAAAAAAACCCACTAGGATCGAAAATCTATCTTCTAACCAAAGTTGATAGAAGGTGGAGTGACATCTTGAAAGGTGGGATGTATAATTCGTAACGGTTTTTTTCTCACGTTCACGTATAATTCACAACAATTATATGATTTTGATTGAAAGAATACTTTACTTAAGCTTTCCTAAATTGCCCCCAAATTCGTAGTTACATTTATTCTTACTAACACCATGAAGCTAATGATGCATGCAGGTATTGTGGTGAATACAGAAATCGGGTAATACAGTTACACCTATGTCAATTAGGCTAAATAAGTCAATAGTTCCACGGAGCCTAACTTTTTACAAAGCTATGCCCCATCATGCCTAAGTAGTAATGAATTGCTCTGAAATAACTAATTTCTCTGTGTGTTGCATCCGTATCTCACACCCAGGTATCTTTGATGGCTGTGGCACACGAGTAATTGATGTAACTGGTGATCAGTAGTTTAGCGATAACATTGTAATGAAATGATTATAAAGCTAAATGATAAATATGAAATTGACATAGGCTCGGTGCCTTTGATATTTTTTATTGCTCCCTCTCTGTCGGAATAATACAAAAAGAGCAACATTTTGTAGATTTAAATTATGAAATTCGTACTATAGATTTTTTATGCGTTTATGTAAATAGCTATAAATAAAACTGTACTATTAATCGGAAGACTTCACAGGACATGTGGGCTTTTCTTATAATTATATCTAACCTCTTTTTATAGACTTAATATCATGACAATCCATTAAGTGGTTTCATCTTTAGCTGTATAAATATGAGTATGTGAAGGGCATTCAACGTGATTGATTGATGTTATCAATTGCTACCTTACTGTCTCAACGGAATATTTCACTGGCAAGTGAAGGGGTTCTTAAATTGAAGAGAACCATTGCAGGCATTGTCAATATCTTGTTTCTAACCCAAAATATTGCTGTTTAAAGAAAGACTTTTCTAGTCAAGAAATATTTCCAGGTACCTCAAGTTTACAAAAAATTCCATATGAGAAATTATCTTTTTTTCTCTTCGTTGAAATTCAAGCCCTTATTCAATCATGAAATCTGACACTCGTGAAAATTTTGATTGGTTATATTATAGATTTACATTAAAATATTTCAAAAATTAAGGTCACACTTCTTAAATTATTGCTATGTTTCCTTTAAAATAGTGAAGATAACGAAGAAACACCAAGGATATGAACGAAGTTGTGCCTGTGTGACATTACAGATGTCCCATGAAGCAATGTACCAATTTGAAATTGATGTTATTGTGAAATATTAATTTTCATCGATGGCTAATCCCTTTAAGTTTTATTTCACTAAACACAATATATTTAACTACCATGATAATTTACGTCGAAATGTGATTAAAGGCTCTTTGGGGGTAGAAATCATGACCATAATTGCTACAAATCATAGCTGAAATTGAAATTTTAGAGAGAGTGGGACATATACTTAATCGAGCGAAACTTTTCCCTCCATTATCTCTTTATCAACTATCTCAGTTTGATTCAGCAACCCTTATTTGTGGCGAACTTAGCCTGTTTCCAGACAGGATTTATTTCTGCCTTCAGTGTCCAGTGTTCATGATCTGTAAAGGAATGGTGGATAAGTGGGACGGTTACAGAAAAGACACAAAAGTTTTCTTTTCATTGAAAAATATTTCTGGTTAACACAGTTTTTTTTATTAATAGATATTTCGATAATAGAATCAAAAGGGGTAAGACGTCATATTATTCTGATCATCTACTTTGGATGGCTAGATCTGATTATAAACAACAATCAAACAATTAAGACTGTTGTTTAAATTTTCCAACTATATGGCAAACGACACATTAAATCAGATACAGATTATCAATATGAGATCAAAAATTATTCAGTTTCCTACTTCTATCGTTTGAATAGGTGTTTATAATTTTCGTAAAACATATTATCTTTTCTAATATCCTTTACATCATAATAATTTACTCATTCTGTTATTTTTGTTTGCATTTACGAAGCATACAAAGCAAAACAAATAGTAGCATTGGTGGTGTGATCGAGGCAGGTGTGGTTTTCGTGGGGACACCACAAGAGTGAAAGGGCGCCGAATATGGTCAATGGGTGGCAGCTACCGACAGAAAGTGTAATAATTATGAAAAAAAAAAATGATGAATTCATCATCACTTGCATGTCAGCTCTAATGTAAGTGATAATGGGAGCAACTTAAGCCTAGTTCTTTCTCCTGAAAGAAGCAACCACGTCGCCACTGAATTACAGGCTATGACGTCAAACAGCAAGGTACATATAACTTCCATATGACCTTTGTACTGCTCTGGTGAAATTCATTGCAACAAATTGATGCCTTAGAACCTTGGCAACAATAGAAGAAAAGAACGTTTGTGCAGTTGCTTTAATGAAGAGAGACATATTGTGGGCATTAACGGACATGAAGCGAACAAAAAATACGTCAGTTCTGATTATCATGTATACTAAATTATCCTATCATAATGAAGTTTTCTAAGCTTGAACAAGTCATTTTTATCATCCGCAATTGGTTAATCTCAGTAATTACAATCAGTCATCCTAGTTCTGAATCAATGATGAAGAAAATGTTTATCTTCAACAAAGTTAATTGAGTAAATGATCTCCGGTACCTGACTTATATAATTGTAGTGAACATTCTCAAATTAACCGACAAACGCCCAGTTTAATCATTATTGAAATAAACGTGAACATTAATGAAAGTCCTCGTTAATGTGATATTGCCGCTTTCTTGTTCTCATTGAAATAGCTGACTTATAACTCCAATGGCTTGAAAGTTTGTTCGATAAACCTTTGTTCATCAGAGAGCTATCTGAACCCTGTCGAACTGTTAACTACTTTATTTACAGGAAATAAATTCAGACATGTGAAGATAAGAAACGGATTACATTTTAAATCTCATATGGGGTATAAAGTAGGTCATAACAGTTTGAAACTGTTTTGCTTCAAACTGCAAAGATGGCATGAATATATGGATCAGGATGGATAACCTTATAAGGATATTAACATACCACATCTTCAAGAGTTTAACATAAGTAAAACTTACTACCTAATTTTTCAGATTAATGAATAAACATCTGATATATTGAAAGTCATCTGAAAGTCAAACCTTTATAAAAGGTCGAATTGTAACCATGCAAGTGACCTTATTCTAAAGACATCAGCACTTGAGATGACCATTTCAACCTTTCATTTATATATATTTATATGACATTTATTCATATCAGTTTCTGACAATTCGGGAAATAATTAGGTGTAATTTTTCCATCAAAAGTACCCTTTTTTATTTTGTGACATTTTCGCTTGATAACCGTGACCTACTATTTAGTTAAAAATAGTAAATTTTTGGCCCCGTCAGATAATATATATGACGGCTATAAAAATGAGTTTGTGCACCATTTTCATCGGATCAGTACATAAAGGACTCATTTTGACAAACTAATGCAGATTGAGATGCGATTAATTAGCTGTAACGTTTCACAACAGGAGAAGAAATCAGATCATCTCCCTGCAATATGCATCCTTTACAGAATCGCAGACACGATTTGCAGCTTTATCGCAATTTATTGCGAAAGCTGTGCATCATATGTGTTTGCAATACATATGTGCAGAGTAAAAATGAAAATAATATTCCTAAGATATTTTTGTATGAAGAAATTTTATTTCAGGATCGATGTTAAGTAATTGAATGAACGTTGCGTAATTCCTATTTAGAAACCGTCCTTTCCCCTCACTCATCCCTTCCCCGACCTCCCCCCTCCCCATTTGTTATTCTGCTCTGTGGAAGTTAAGGCTTAAGCTATTCATTTGGTATGTTAGGAATCCACTGGAGAGAGAGGCAACTTTCCTTAACGGCTAACAGCTGTATGTAACTTTCATTGTTTATTTTTTCTTCATCTAAAGTGCAAACCCGATTAGAGGAAGTATGGGATTTTGCACAGGTAAGTGCTTCTCATTTGTCAACGCACTTTTCATTGCCACCGTGAATTTCGTTTCCCTGGACACAGTAACATCTGGTTAAATTGGCACAAGTCAGATCTTTGAACGAGAGAAGGATTTCCTATGAACGCGCAGGTATCGCAATCAAGGAAAATACCGACAACGAGGGTATCCGCATAACACCCTTGGGCTCTATCAACTTTGCTTCCGTGGTGTAGGTCAATACTCACTAAAACACCCTATGATGAAAAGGAGAAAAACGAATGAACGGTAGGACGGATGAATGAATGGCTGAATGATTGGATGGATGGAGGTATGGATGGATGGATGAATAGATGTAAGGATGAATGACTGACTGAATGAATGGACGACTGACTGAATGAATGAATGAATGGATGGCTTCAAGGATTAATGGATGAATCGAATGAATTGGTTGCCGTAAAGATGAACTGAATTAATTAAAATGCCTGAATGGATGAGTGGATGAAAGGCTCATTGAATGACTGAATAGATAAAAGAAGAGAAGGTCGCAAAAATGAATGAACGAATGAATGAATGAATTAAAATGACTCAAAGCATGGACACATGGATGGATGGGTGAACAGATGAACGAATGGCTCAGTGGATGAATAGCTGATGAGGTTAACAAATGGATGAATGAAAACAGCTGAATGGATGGATGGATGGATAAATGCATTAATGATTAAACGAATAAATGCAATGATGAATGGACGGACGGATTGCAAGTCATCTATTTCTAATTTACTTGCAATTTATTACCCTTCCTTAATTTTGTTTTCCGATTATCATCATCTCAATATGGCTAATTTTGAAAAGAATGCCACCTTTTGAAAAGATTTTTATCAAGTAAAATCTCACATAAGAAACGTGGAGAACAATATATACCGCGGGATGAAACGGTTTCTTTTGTTTTATTTGGACACAGCTACTCTGCCTATGTCGCAGAGAGGTATAGTCGCAGCTGACATGATAAAGAGCACAATTGTACCAATGATATACCAGAGGGCTGCGAGTGAGGAGAAGCTTTGAACTTTGGTTTTCGCCAACAAGGTTACATAGCAATCTGTCTTTTGTGTAGTTTTTTTTTTACATTTTTAAGGCTTATATGGGAGTAGAAGGTAAACACAATGTGACAGTTGTCGTCTGCTACAGTCACAGTTAGACTTGAAAGTGTTCTTCACTTGCACCAACATTGCCAGTCGTCGGGGAAATATAAAATTATTCAGTCTTTCTGTGACCCGTATAACAATATAACATTTTGTTGTACATCAAAACATGAAAAAGTTACTTGGCTAATTCCTCAAACCTCCGAAATCTTCTTAACTAGTGTGCAAGAAAAAATGGACTCATGCCCCTTCCGCTCATTTGCATGCTTTTCGCTTCTGACGAAAAGCTAAAATGTCTTCATTTACATCACTTATACAGTCGTCTCCAGTTTCATGCTACCTGCTCTGAAAACGCCGAATATTTTTATTCGGCGTGAATGAAATACCTATGCCCCAATGACACAGCTTTTCTTCACTTGATTTGGTGGGTCTTAAAGGGAAATAGGGCGCGCTTAGAGTACGCCAAGACGGCATACAAAGAACATAAATGTAATCATTTTTGAACCATTTGTTTATGGAATGCTGTTCATTTCGAAAACTGGATTGTAAAAAAGTTCCCTGAACTTGAAATAAATGAAGATACTAGAAAACAAGATAACTGAGATCTGTGAACCAGTAGTGCGAACTAGAAAACGTTATTTTCTTTGTAACTGAATCAATCACAGTGAAATGTACGCAGTTAGGCAACTATTTTGCTGTCCTCTTCACTTGAGTTTGCTCTTCATGAGCGTCATTTTACAGTAATTATCAATGACGTTATCTGACGTTATCCTACGTTATCGCGAGATTAAGAATCATCATTGACGATTCCGGATGTTAATTTCAGATAAACAAAGAAACGTATCAAAATACAGTATCACAGTAAACGTGGACTTTATTTACTCAGACTATGACGTAATAATGTTACTTTACAGCACCAAACAAATTAATATCTGACGTGAGCATCAATCCATAACCGCTTTCGTCAAATCAGAAGATTACAATAAAAGATATAACACACACGCCCACATAGCAGAATAGGGGTTTGTTTTTCATAGTAAGTTATTAAACCTATCATATCCGTTGTGTTATATTTGTCAGGATTTAATTGAATTCATCATGGCAAAATGTTTACATTCGTTGCCATGGCATTTCAGAAAATTTTGATGAAAACTGAAATTCAGTTTCACTTATGGACTAATCGTGGAAGTAACCATAAGATTTGTGTCTTTCAGAAAGGTTAGTGTGTCAAAAAGGTAATTCTTCCATCTCTACATAGCTGTTGTCCGGAAGAACACTTTACGCTCTAATAAAATAACTTTGTAGCAACTTTTGTAGCAAACTGAACTGTATGAGCATTCTGAATATCCAAGTATGTACGGCTGTATCTTTGATGATTGCGTATCGATGACAGGGTCGTTATCGCTATATTGAAGGGAGTCGAATCTGATGATGCTACCCCTTACTGTTATGTCATGCCGAAATTCCTACACTAAACAGCCACTCGAGCCAACCTCACCTTCTTATTGTTTTACTGAGGTTCAACTTGTTGCAAACTCTCATCACCTTGTGTCACTTTTCTCACCTCATGCTGTGATGAACGGCGTGGTCAATTAAACATTGTTCTCCTATAAGTGTTTAGTTGTGTCAGTCTAATGTCCTAAGGTCTAATCTTTATTGAACTTCCTGGCAAGGGATATCAGGTGTCATGTCCATAGGCAAAACATGTGTAATCGAGCACGCAAGAGGGTCTGTTGAACATTTTAACACCCTCATAACGTCATGTCCTCTGTTAATGCAATCCTTCATACAGCTGTACTAAATGTGGAACCATTTACTTTATATTCGCATGTGAAATCCTCCTAAATTATTACAACATACCTCCTCTGTTGTGAGTGATATTTGCATTACAAAGACACAATGATTTATTTCGTTTGACAGGGGCCATCATTCGAGGCTACTTTTGATTGATTTTAATAACTATCACGTGACATGTTCTCTCATGTCTATAGTGTGAGTGACGTGAATACATACAACTGTCCAATAATAAACCATGAAGCCTGACACTACACCTAACATCGACTGGCACAATGTTTGTCAAAGTGACGACATTTAGCTCAATCCTGCAGTCAATACGTTGAGACGTGAGGTTTTTTCAATGTTGTGGATGTTTGTTATTTACCAGTAGTCACTGATAATGGTGCGGCATGATAAACTTTATCAAACTCGCAGTACTAGCTCTGAAATACTGCATTTCTTTGGTTGAAACATTTCACGTGTCAATGAGGAAGACGGGAAAACAACAACATGTCTTCAAAAAGACTTCAATAACCTATATGTAAGTTGATATGTATTAACCGATGGTGGTTAAGGACCAATCAAGTACCTTATTAACCCTTCCATAGCTAGTTGATACGTCACGGGAGAGGAAACAATCACAACGTTTGATTTATGTAAACAAATATCAAGCCTATATTTCGACCCTCAAAAACTTGACTGTTTACTTTGCACGACACTAAAAATTACCTCTCATGTGCTCGTGCTAGAACAGGGGTGGTCGACCTACGGCCAAGGGCTGAAATGCGACATCATGCGATACTTAAAGCCCATTTTTAGCAGAAACAAAAATTGAAAAGAATTAAAAAAATAAACATAAGGTGGTAAATAATAAAGATATTATGAATATAAAAAATCAGGATAACTTATATTTTGTTTTCAAATCTAATAATCATTACGGTACATATTACGATAGTATCAATTGCTCACTTTTCTTTTCTCTCATTCACTTTGCTACAAACATTTCTGCATGAATACTGCTACTTCATTCGTCAGATTATCTTGTCTTTCACGATTTTGGAGGACAAGTGGTTTTTATACAGACAGATTAAAGAAATTGTCAACAGAGGGCTTACTTACAATCTGTGCTGCAAGCCACAAAGTCCAAAGGTTGAGATGTGGCCCCTTGATGCCAAAAAAATGACCACCACTTGTTAGGGCCATAGGGTGATTTTGGTCCCTGTAATGGTGGGGCAGAATTTTTGTGTGGAGAACCCGACCTATGTATGGGAATTTCCGGGTCTGGATTCTTTTACCACTTACACAGAGATTGACTGCCTCAGGCAGAAATTACACGCTTGGGCTGGCCCAGTAACTTTGGTCAATTGCCACTGCAATCTTAGCTGGGATATTGTTTACTCCATCAACACACAAGTAGGTCTCTTTCGGGATATTTATAGTCTACATCCTATTTTGTGTTCTGCATGCTTTTCAATTAATCATGGTAAACTCTCTTAAAATTTCCTTACTTTCTGTGCAAAAATAAGACAACAAACTGATAAGCAAAGCAGAACAAGGAATTTAAGTAAGAGCTTAGAAGATAAAGTTTCACGCCATTTCACCCCTGTGGGGAGAAGGCTAGGGATGATGTTTATTGCCTAATTGTCCGTGAACTGGAAAGATGTTATCACAGTGAAGGTTGTTGGAGTGAAAAAAAAAAATCGTGGCCCATGACTACTGGGGACAGAATCACACTATGGCCTCGTGATTTGTTCAATTCTGTACACGACTAGGTTACTCCCAGTGGGACCATCAGATAAAGGGGTCATTCACGCGTTACCCATGGTTTCAAGGATAGTGCTTCAAGGTTTTCTACATTGCACCCAATGCTAATTGCAACACCACCAAAATCACACATAACTAAACTACACTTTAAATAATTCCTTAATATCGTTATTTTCACTTATTGCAAATCAGCTAAAGTTTCGACAAGACTTTGGAGAAGGAAAAAGTTGTGTTTGCTCACCATTTTTTTTTCAAACCCCTCTTCGAAGTTATTGACCATTTCAACAGGATAGTTTTATCACTTCGTACTGTGATGATCCACATGGTCAATTAACCATTATTCTCGTGAAGAAGTTCATTGGTGTTAATCCAGTATTTAGGCTTTCTTGAGCTGTATGACAGAGGTGTAAGGTGTCATCTCCATAGACAAAACACGCCTACTCGAGCATGAAAAGGGTCTATTGAATATTTCAGTACAGTCTGAACATCATGGTAGTATCAGCAACATTTTGTTGAAAGTTATGAATCCTTCATGCAGTCCTACATAATACATTGTATTGTGATGATATCCTGAAGAAAAAACTTGTAATGAAACGATCATTCAGTTTCGGTTTAAGAATGCAAAGTTATAAAGCGGCAAGATAAAATAAAGCAATTTGTGTGTGTGTGTGTGTGGGTGGGGGGGGGGGGGAATTTTCCAATTCATGGGAATAAAATCACAATGTTAGTCCGTAGCCTCTGATGGGTCTTGCAGCTTATTACAAATACGCGCAAACTCTTATATTAACTTCTGGAGATTTGAAAGTCCAATTTGGGTCTGTTACTTCGAACTCTTGTTACAGTTTTGTAATGTTTGATAAGTACGTAACGTAATGAAAGAAAAACAATACTTCAACAAAAGGGTAGCTACATAGCTCAGTCAAGGTCGATCCACAATCTAATCGTTAAACGAAGGTTACCATGGCAACTGGAACCTAAAGCAACATGTTCTGGCACAGTCACAAAAATCGCACTTATATTCGCAATAAGTATTTTCCGATGTAAAACGTTTATTAAATCTGGAATATTGCCAAATGAAAAGTACAGATTATTAGTCAAGATTAATGGAGGGACCCAGGGTTTCGTCGACATAACAAACGAATTAGTGTTTGCAATTCAAATAATTGCGCAATCGCCTGCCTATACAGTTCAATTGTATAAACACTCATAAAAGTGCAGTTTATTCCAGGGTCGGAGTGGAACTTAAACCATTTATGCTCATATATTTTCAAATTTATACTGATTTACTTTTAGAGTGGCACCATTGCCAGTTTCGTTAAGCACGATTGTACATTACGTAAGTTTAAGGCAGGAATGACCAACATTTTTTATTTTTTTAGAAAAAGGGCAGCATTGCCATCCTTGGAATTAGGGATGGGTGTAGGGTTGCAAGTCCGCCCTCTGTAATCCTTCTCTTTATACTAGTCCTCTCGCTGGTGCCGTGGTATACCAAAATATTATTTATCACATACTTTTATATGGATAATGTCTTTTTTACTTTTCCCCCTCGAGTTCATTCATTTTTTCTCTGTACTTTTTGCTCATGTTGTCCAAAAAGGGATAGAACCCCGCGTGATGCCTCTCCGCTGGAGAGTACATTGTGTCAAGTACTGTGCTTAGCTCATAAGTGGCATTATGTTTACGGCTAGCCTACTAGCAAATTATATTCCCGTACTCCGGTACTGTTTCACTATTGCCCATGTTTACACTGAGAAGGATGAATGTGCTCGATGAACGTACCTGGAGGAATATGATGCAGATAGGTGATGCAGATATGTGATGCAGAGTCATGACGAAATTGGGATATACGACTAGAAAGGGACACGTTGGTGCACGATGGTGTAATTACAGTAGGAATGCTGGTCCTGTTTTTCTGGTAGGATAACTTATACCACGATGAGATTTTTTTTTATTGGAGTTGAAATAAAGTGCCACATACCTTCCGTATGTACATGTTTACATCCGTATAAATGTGAGCAACATGCGGTGACAGTGTACTGGTTTTGTATAAATAAATGGGGATAATGACATATTAACCCATATTATCCGAGGACCGGCAGATCCTGTTTGTCATCAACTTTTCGCAATTGCCGGATAAAGCAAAAGAAGAAAGTCATAACCGATAAACGAATGTCAGTGAATGTGTATATACTTGCGGGGTGCCAAGATATTAAACCTTGTAACCTTGGTTACAATGAGAGGAAAGTGAGTTTTACGTTTTTTAAAATTTTTTGTTTAAAAAGTACTTGAAATACGGTCAGAAAATACTGACCGTTAGCCCTCAGTATGTAATTGTCTCTGTCGATAAGTACTTTTCCATATTTTCGTCTTTCAACTTGCAGTTAAGAGGTAGAAAGTGTAGTCCCGGTGTCATGGTTTTATAACGACCGGAGAAAGATTAGACAGGTTTTTTCTCTTTTTTCTTATTTTGTAGAGCAGTCTGAGACACATGAAGACTTGAGATAAGAAATGGAATTCTAACGTAGACCTAAACTTAAAGGACTGAACAATTGCATCATTAGATTCAAGGATGGAATAATCTAGGACACAAGCACGGTTACATACAAAAACATCGGCATATACCTAACTGTGTGAATTTATTCCTTTTCGTGCAGGATGAGCCGTAAGACTATAGTTAATGTGTATAACCGGAAAGCTGTTACTTTAAGGCAACGATTTGATCCAAACCATCACGATGGTCACACATTACGACAATAGAAACCACATGGCAGCAAAGTCACGAGACAAAGTGGTTTCTGTTCAATATAGTTCCAGAAATGTTTAATGGTGGTTTTGTGACACCTACAGGAACTCCTTTTAAACTTTCCATGAACCAAAGCTGCAACAAATAGACGCAAATCCGCAGACTCACTACCACTTATAGGCCTATACACTGAATTCGTAAGTTGTTTCATGGAAATATTACAGTTGGTTGTACACATTTATTTGCATTATATCTCTGTAAGAAAAAGTTTGATGAACAATATACTTCATTTACAGTGCGCAGGTCTATCTCTGCATGGTCATCTCTAGCCTATCACAAGTGATATTATGCTATACTGATGAAAAAAAAAAAAAAAAAAATAGTGTCGACTACAAATTTTAGTCAAGCTTTGGAAGGCATATAAATGTCAACGGAAAAAAAGGTAATAAATCTCAATTCAATCAGAATATCAAATAAAAAGAAACCACAAGGTATATGTATATGTATACATTTGTGTAAGATGGAAGTTAACCACCAAAAAGATTACGCAGTATATGTTACTGTATGTCCCTCATCGCGCGGGCGCAAGGGTCCTCGTCTGCGTGTGTTTATTGTTTTTGTTACAATAGGCTTCTCCGGAGATATAATCGACTGTACAGAGAAAGCTTATACGATATGTTTATTTGGTATCCCACGTATTAAAATATTGTTTATATATCCTGACAGTGTAATCTCCTCGGTTTTAGCTGTACTTGAAACTGGCTGTGTTATGGTGAGGTTTAAAGGTTTTTAAAGGGGTTGACCATGGGAGATTGAGATGTCATAGAAATCAAAGAGAAATTGTTCTCTCTTTATAGGGGAAAAACCAAATTTCAATAGTGTGTTCAATTTTGAAAGTTATGAATTTTTTTAAGGAATGTTTCTTTCACATGGAATAGTGCATTAAATATGTGATGTCACACAGATAAAAAGTACTCATGCAACCTTCGTATTTATTAGTAATACTGTGTACCTTGAAAGAGTCATTGCGAAATGGAATTGAACTTTTCCATTTGAAATAATTCAAGCAACGTTGTCTCAAGCCAGTGATGCCAGTGCGAAACATTTAACGGAAGCAATTTATACTGACAAGGTACATCCGGGGAATTTACCGTCCGCACCGATGATCTCCGGTTCATAGGAAACGCGGGATTAATTAAGGTCACTGATGTAATGCAAATTACACCAACGACTTTCATAAATTTGTTTATTCGTCAGTTTCGTGAGTTTATTCGTCAGTTACTCATTTAGTGCGACGGTCTATGAATGGAATTAAAATACACTTAACCTTGTTAAATAATTTTGAAGCACAACGAAGATAACATCATATTTGATTATATTTGAAAAACAAATCTTTTTCGATGCATGCGGACAAAGTTATTGCATAAACAAACTAGTTGTTGTAAACTGCCATCTCTTACTTCGTTAAAACAAATGACCAATATCACTAAACTCTCCCCATAAATATCTGTGTACAAACGAGATGTATAGATTAATGAGCATTTTGTGACACCTTGTTTTTTCACTTTCATTTACGTAAAAGTTGGCCGACCTGGGTATGTTATTCATCATCCCGATGCGTATTTTGTCTCTTTATTGCCCTTCTGTGGAAATATACATCCTTAGTCTAGTCCACTTTTTTCACATCACCTTGTATCGTCTATTATAGTTAAAATTATGAAAGTTAAGTATTTGTGTGCATTAGTTTTCCACGAAATAATCGACCAGAAAAGGCGAAATTAAAATTCATGAAAATGAAATTGTCCTGGCAGTTTTGAAGTGTTCATTCTCTCCCCAAGACTTTATGGGGGAGGGGTGGATGGGGGTGCGAAAC
Organism: Stichopus chloronotus; assembly: GCA_021234535.1. NCBI lineage: Eukaryota > Metazoa > Echinodermata > Holothuroidea > Aspidochirotida > Stichopodidae > Stichopus > Stichopus chloronotus. The sequence goes on from CM037836.1 coordinate 6,992,239, forward strand.
ACCCCACTCCCACGAAATGTGGAGTCTAGGGGCTCTCACAATATGTGACAATTTTAATGCAGAAAATAAGTTAAAAGTGCATGCGCCATGATTCGATTAATTGAGACCTGATTTTATTTATTTCCTTTTTCATTACATTCTATATCTTTTTTGGTTGTCCCTAAGGACTGAATGGGCAGTTGTCTCTACCGGGGATGCGTAGAAGACCATATGACACAAGGAAGTCACTGTCATAATTTCGTGTTGGGTTTTTGTCAAAGAATAGCAACGCCCTCCGGTTGTTTTGTTGTCTTGATACGTGTATAGTTTAAAGGAATGTTTGGGTTTTTAATACTTATATGGTGTTTATACAGCCTAATTCATAATATAAATAAACAAATTGTTAGGGGAGGTTGATAAACCAACTTTGCTGCCGTGTTTCAGAGCACTCGGGCCAGTAGTCTCTTATCAGAAGTTATAGCCTAAGTTCGATGCAGTGCAATACTCTGATTACAAAGTTTAGCGTAAATCATAGCCCGCCCTCATTTTTTGCTCACCAAAAGATAAAAAGTGATCCCACGGAGCCTATCATATCGGCGAACAGGCAGTGGATTTTGCTTGCCGGTAACCAGTATAAAGGCCTACAACTATATTCTGAAATCCCCCCACAATTCATTTTTCCTCTTCCACATAGGCCTGCATGATGCAAATAGCCCAAATAGGCTACATCACTCTCGCGTTACCCTTGACAGACAAAAAATGATTTTTTAATATCGCTGTTGGAAAAACGGAAGTATCATCTAGGTTTAATTCATTTTCGTCCTTCACTCTCATCTCAGTTGACAACTAATCATCTAGCAAATAATGCAAACTCTTAATATTTTAGTGGGCTAGTTAAAGTTACAGTAAAGATCACGCAGTTAATTGTTGATAGGATCTTCCAAACAATTTTCAGTTTTGTTTCTCAGGCTACCCCCTCCGTTGAAGCCATCAGTAATCTCCACCTAAACACAATCAACCTACATCCCTTCTCCAAGCAATGCGGCTTTATTTCCCATAAGAGTCAAGGACAAAAAACATTGCAAGTTTTGGGTAGAAGGCCCGAAGTTTTTCGACAAAAGTTTGTTCACTTTCAGTGATTTCTTTATTTTAGGATTTACCCGGACGTGTCAATCAGTACCAATAATTCCCATATGTCATCTTTTTTGTTCGTTGACGGGTTGTTTTCACAAAAGATGCCCGATAATATTGTTATGCGTTCAATGTTGTGCAAAATATTAAAGAGCGCCATGTGGGAAGTTACATGATTCCTAGTATGGTCAGGCATGCATTAGCTACAATATACAGAACTACTGAGGTTCGATATGTCTAGTAAAAAACACAGGTACGTTTGACACGGACTTCAGTAGGTTTACAACAGGGTACACAGACATGCAGAGACTATACGTCTGAGTAAATTTATATCATAAATTGCTTTTTAGAAACATGTAAATTGAAATGAAACGAGTCTGCATGTTATATACGGTAAACGATTAGATATTACATCTGGGTAATATGACAAGCTCAGTGACCTGCACATGTCACAACTACAAATTTATTTACGTCGATACGACGACATCCAGGCCAGTAGACATTTCAGATTCACAGGGTATAGGGAGAAAAATAGAAATAGGGCTAGACTACACAATGTTGATAATTTCTGTCAGGACAAAAACTTCGGAAGGGGGAGGGGTGTGGAAATAGTTTAAAGGAAAAGCGCCTCTGGAAAAAATGGAAGCTGTGTTAGGTTTTGTTTCATTGTATTTTTTATTGTGTTCTTATTCTAAGCACCTTAAATCTGACAAGAATTGGCATATTTACAAACACATCAACAAATACTACCCAAATCGTACTAGCAAAAGCCATCAAAACTCCTTCACTTATCCATCACAAAACTACAATCTAATCTAAAGGAAAGTTTGTACATTAGATGAGAGAAAACAAATCTAAACAAACAGCTTAATGCCCATTGTTCGATTAATCTAACTCTTTCTCTATCTCTTTTTGCAACTTGTCACAATATTTCCAGTATATTACGCCTGTAGAGTTCATTTCAGTTTGTTCCTAACGCTGAATGAAGAGTCTTACATTTCGAGGCGCGCTGTATTTTCTGTATTATTTTTTTGAACTTGTTCGATTTCTCCTTTAGAATCTGTTGGACTCCATTTTGTTCTAAAAGTATATCGTCATACCAAATGTTGTTGTACTTGTGTTGTAATTGTCCTTGAGGCAGACGTGCGCTATTTCGTGCTGTAAAAGCTCTGTGAACCTCATGTAAGCACCCAACGGTGGATCGATTTAGGAAAAACTTTACAGCGCCACTACGACGAGCCGGTTGTCGTCTGCTGTGACTTTTCGCGTACCTACTGTATGTGTATCACTGCACTGGGCTGACGTGACTGGAATAGTTGTAGGCATTACCGGAGCTCATCCTGTCAATCATCAATATCAAAGTTGTGATGGTGTTTGTGGGTTGTACAACGAGGACCTGTTCGGGGTAGAACTAACGTTAGAAGGTATTAATATTTCCAAGGTCTGTCACTAACGTAAACATGCTCATTGCTTTCGCAATATCTTGCCAATCTCAGACCTAGGCTAAACGTTCGTTAGGCCATGGCTTCCTACGTGAACTCTTTGTGACTGGTTTCAATTGGAAATCAAGTTCCGTAATCATATGGTAATAATTGGTCGTGGTAATAGAGCCTTACTTGTGCAAACAAAGGATGGCTGATTTGTTTTTTACAAGCAAAAACCACAACTAGCGGGGAAACTTTGAATGAGCCTTGTCCGTTTGGGCACGTTGCAAGACCTTGTACGTTGTATGGTGTATGTTACTGTGGTGTATGTTACTGGCCTAGCCTAGGCCTATAGCTGGTTTACGGAAAACTCTGCCCCTGATTACTCGGTCTGGACGACTCGGCCCGGACACATCTCTGCCATAGGACATCTCGGCCCCAATTGAAATACTGTAATTCAAGGTAGAAGTGCTGCTTGTAACCGTTAGTAGACAAATAACAGTAGGTCTGTACAACCTTCATTTCAAGAGTCTGTTCTGGGTTAATCAAAAATGAAATAAACTCTGTATACGGTATAGTTGGATGTAAACTAATGTACCCAATTTGAAAGTGCAACCTGTATGCATGGCAGGGTTCAGATCGTTCCACAGATACCTGAAGTGACAGTGAGAAACTTACAGTATTTTGTGATTGAAATTTCACGCAAAGGTGATTGGAGGGAGTGGGGGGTTAGTGGTGAAATACATTTACGGTATTATTTTGTCACATGTTGCTTATTGACCTCCAAATAAGGAAGCAAAGATACAAAAAGTTTTGAGATAATGATCTACCGTTGTTCAAGTGAGATGCAGGATATACACACAGATACAGACCATCTACAAAGTGGCATATGTAGAATTATATTAGAACTTTGTATGGGGCACCCGGCATGAAGATGAGAAGCTGAGTAAAAAATCACAACGGATCACTTTCTGTACATGCCGTATTTCATACCTGAAGGGGGGGGGGACTGAAAATCTAATGAGAACAACTATCTACATGGACCGCCACCATATGGCAGTATAGACATGGAGTGTACAAGAAAATTTTTGGAGATAGAAGGTCCTCCTAGATGGACTCAGATCGTCCTGGAGTAGTAGGCTCCGTAAATATAGGAGATATTTTCTCGGTATGGAGAACCCTTCTCCTTATAGTATCATTGGAAGATTTTTGCCGTAATATAAGTTCAATTCAACTAAAATTGAAGAACGAATTTCACCACAATCATTGCGTTGTCAGTCGGTTTAGCGTTTTCCTTTTCACAAGCAATATCGGTACAGCTCCATGTACAGTACACCAGTTGAATTGATCATTCAAGCTCGATAACTCAAGTTTCCCAAATAAACTGGACATTTTCCCCAAACTATAAGTGGAGGCATGCAGCCCCCTGACCGTACATGCACGTGCACTTCACTGCGAGGTACTGTAGCCACCAGCGGCCAAGTTGGTTCAGATAAAAAATAAAAAAAAAGACGTACTGTTATGCTATATCAATTAAGGTGCAGTTATTTTTCAAGAGTGTTACATCCTCAATGTTAACCATCGATTGGACTGTCATATATAGTTATTAGAAAAATAACATTGCCATGAAAAAGCAATATAAGACGGTTATTCTTTTACATTTTCCTTCAATTTCAACATCAATGATTGTGTAATCAATTTGTGTGATTAACAAGAAGTACATCGTCGATACCTTGCTAGCCTTAAGCTCATTATACACCTCTTTCATTTCATTTTATTACGTTGTTTTTGCAATTGGAGCCGAGATGACTTGAGGCCAGATGTCCAAGGGCTGAGACATCTTGGGGCCGAGATGTCCCTTGGCTGAGATTCACCTGGGCCGAGTTGCGAGGACACCCTATAGCAATGGCCTATAGGCCAACACTATGTAGGTCTAAGCAAGTTTTGGGCAAAGCTAGGCAATTGATGGCTTGGCAGTGTTAAACTTATATTGAAGCACAGATTACATATGTTGTTCCTAAAATTGCATTCGCAACAAGGTAGTTATTGTTGGTCCTACAGAAGCTCTTTCTTGCTTAGGCCCACTGTATATCGTCCAGATCAATTGGAAAGTTTGCTGTGCGTGGGGGTTTATGCCCTGTGCAAATATTTCAGCATTATTCCCTGTAGCCACACAAAAACTTGAAGGATAAATATCCCTCATGCATTTTGCAAGCTCTCAAATCTATTCTGGTATATTGTCAGCTATCCTAAATTTTTGTCTGTTCTAAATTTTGTGCACCTGTTTCAATTATTTCTTTAGTATTGACACATAAAAATATGCAAAGTTCTTTTCAAAGACCTCTTGAATGGTATGTCAGCATCTTTAAGATAAAATTAGCTACACCGTCTGACACCTATTCACTGGTGGCTGTACCTGTGTCAAAGGTACAAGGCAAACAAGGACTACACTCAATTGTAATATTTAAGAATGTTTCCACAATGTGGAAACAGGGAAAGCAGAGAAAAAATTTACCGACTGCCAGTGGTCATATTCCATGTATGGGTCCCCTAGTGTTGTACACTGTCTACAGGTCTGTTTAATCATTCATTCATAAAGCATTATGAAACCAAAATCAGATTAGAATTAAGTTCGAAACAATTAAAGTAAGTAAACAACAGTAATGAGCTCCATCAGGATTTTCCCTGTAGTAATTCCTACTATAAATGAAAACATGATGCGTCGTTTCTTTAGACATGGGATATCTGACGTAGCTGCATGTCTGCTAGAGGTCTGAATTGAATACACATGTGTGTTACTGTACACCACATGCACATTACTGTACACCTGAACACCCAGATGGTCACACACAGAAATTCATTTAATACCCTGCAATTGCTGTGCACTCATGAGAAGACGTATAGCATGGGTGTACAGTATAGAACAGCCCATCTACAATAAATATCTTGGAATCTCTATAGCTAGAAATTCAAAATCCCTATGAATCTAACATTCTTGTTTTAGCAAGTTTTAACTTCCTTTTGATTATCCTTTGCCCTAATCTAGTAGGATTGTTACCTTGAAATCTGTTTATTTTAACCAATGTTTCCTTGAGTTAAGGATACAATGTAATCCTGCCAAACTTCGCACACCTCATAATGAAAGCATACTGTATATGGCAATCATTGCATGAAGAATGACCTTTTAAACAAATCCTGTGCGTAAACCTACAGCAATTACCTGTGAACAAGCTACAGTAGCAACAGAATGGTCATACACAAGTCCATTGAATGGTCAAAGTCATGATTTGAAAAGTTTTAGCATTGGTGGCTCCTTGCATACCCCATGTGACCAAACTTGTGTGATGAACTACAAATCTCTACAGTGTCACATGACCCTGAAAAATAATGTAACATAAGAGTCATGTACGTCAAAGAAGGAGTTGCTGCTTTTGTAAAAATTGATAGGCTTCATGTCAATGAAGTCAGACCTATGATCACAGGTTTGCGTGCCATAACACAGCAAAAACTGTTTTTCAGATTTGACTGCTGTGTTGTGAAAGCGCTTAAATTCATTCATAAAAATTATCAAAATTTTTTCACGTTGCACTTAGCCTCCCTTTCACACTTGGCTGTTAACTGAGGTCAAAAGTTGGGCATACATTCTTGATTCACAGTGTGGTGAATTAGCCCATGCATGAGCGCCCTACAGTGTGTGTCACATGATCCACAAAGAGGTTTTTGTACAAAATCTGTTGTCATGACAACTAACGAATGCTTGCAATGAGCAGACATTAAATATAGCTCAGGGGTCAGGATGATATTAAAGGTCACCTTGATTCACCAAGCTTTCTCACAAAACATTTTTGATCAACTACATGCATCTGATTTGCCCCATGCGATTGGTGGGTCAGTAGTAATTTTGACATTTGATGATGATCCAGGGAACTTTCACACCCAGAATTAGTTGATTTAGAGCAGTATGTCATACCTTGAATCACATTTACCTCCTAAGTCCAAGTGTGAAAGTACCAATTCAGTCCCTCTTTGGACAAAACCATTCTTGATAGCTCAAGTCAAAGGGCCCCCTGAACTTTTGTTGTTATAAAGCCCCTGTTCAATTTTTCCTGCACTGTACCTTTTCTGGTAGTTGACAATGATGCATTATGTATGGCAACTGCAAATGATGACCTATTTCAAAATGTTCAACAGTATTCTAGATTAAAATAGAAGCAGCCGGTGTAACGTTGATCATGTGTTTACTAGTGATGAGTATAAAGCAAATAATCGCTGAAATTGACTGCAAGAATATTGTATCAAATATCATAACTGTATTGTTTCAATTCCTCATTTTTATACCATTTCAAGACTATTTGCTCTAGGGGTTAAAAATTAATTGTCATTTTTTATGTCATTCAGCTTGTTCAGAGAAATGGCCTGATGACAGTAATTTGTTATTGCCACAGGTATGATTAAGTCAGACTGAAAGAAATGCATGCATTTGTTTAGTTAAAATGAAATAATAGTAAACAGACTTTATGACTAACTGTGATCAACATTCTTTTCTTCTTGGTTTTAGTCTTAAATTGTGCTTTTTTGTTAACATATTTACTTATCATGAAACAGTCAGTGATGTTCTTGTCATCTCAATATTGGTTACAGCAGTGTGATGGAAGCTGCAGCTGTTATGTTTAAAAATGAAAATGTCTTTAAAATGCAAACTCTTTGAAATACTTGTTATATCTCCCAGTGTGACTGTTTCTATTTCTATATTAATCTCCACAGGAACTTTTGCATGTTCTTGGAATGTGTTCATGAACATATTTTAATCTCTGTAACCTTTTGGAACTTTCCAAAACCTCCAGAACAATTGCAAGAACTCTTGCTGAGCTTCAAAGGATAAACGATGCCACACCACAGGATGATATTGTTTTTGGAGTGTCTCCGTTTAAATGACCAATCAAGTGTCCACTTTCGTCACTGTATTATCAATTGTTTCTTTTACTACAACTGATCTTTGTCACTGATACGAAAAATAAAAAAACCTTTCAGAATTCATCCCTGTTGGGCTCAAACTGTGAGAGTTTCATGGACTTAAGAGTTAAATCTTGAAGGCTGCCTCCAAATTTGTCAGTTTTTGTTCACCCATATAAGAAAAAGGATACAAGCCTTCAAGAATACATTTTTTTTTTAGGTTTTTTAAGTTTATCAAAGAGGCAGTGAGAAAAGTGAATGTCAAAAGAACATTGCAGTGCTTGATTAAATGTAGGTCTGCAAATTTAATTATCACAGTGTAATAGTATTGGAAATGAAGTGGTTGTTTTTTATTTACAGTACATACTTCTGATATCTTTATTTATTCTCTTTGTTTTTGAAACAGTTTTGGTTTCTTCCATTGGCTGCAAGAGATTACTTTGAGACAGGACCAGACCTCAGTTATGTGTCATTGTACCAGGTTAGTGGTTACTTTATGGGCCTTGCCAAAAACAGATACTACTTTTTGGAGTATAGTAAAAGTGTTGCTTGTGTAAAACCCACAATTTCAGATGTATGATCAATGCATTTGAATGATAAAATGGCTCCTGTTCATGACTTTCTAGGCCTTGACATGCTCCCAAGTAAATACTTTGAGTTCTCACTTCACTTTGTGATCTGTCCCTGGTATATACTGGGTAGGCTACTTGATATTCTATGGCTAGTGGCTACCCTGAATCCACAATAGTTCCCCATTATGTTTCTATGTGAGAATTTTTTCCCAAGTTGCTGCAGTATTTGTTTTGTACGTACTCACAAAGCTGTTCCATCTTTCTTGAGCACATCTGGCTGGGATCATCTAATCTCCTTCCCAGGGCTGACCATAGTATTCGGTTTTTCTTCAAGTTTTTGAATTTACAGTTTTTCAACAATGCATAAATTCACATGTAAGAAATTGTCCCTTATTTTTACCTCATAAAATAATGTCTGAAATGTTGTTTACCAACAGAAACTATGAACATTGTTGCTATTCAGTAAGTAGCACCCTAAAGAAAGGACTCCCCAAGAATGGTCCTTGTTACTTTTCAGCATCAAGTCCTTGAGTGTACCCACCTCAGATAACAGGCCTTAACCTTTTTTATTTCTTGAGTTTCTCCACCCACTCTGTACACTTTCCTCCAGGCCCCACCCAAGAGGGAGCTGTCAAGTGGGTTGGTTTCACTGCTGTTTCTTGGCAGGAGGGAAGTTTCTGTCAACAGCAGCAATTTCCTTTAGGTATCCATGGTATGTCATCTTCTTAACTGTCAAGTACTTGCCCCTGAGGGATACCCTGTCATATACCACTTACTCTTTGGTGACCTTTTATGAAAACTCTGAGTTATTGAAGTGGCTTACCTTTTATTGGAATTAGAGAATACGTTTCCAAATGTAGGACAATAGATTTATTGGGTATTGTGGTTTTGCAGTATCTGTCATAGTGAGCATGCTGGACTGTAGCTAACAGGCTTCAGAGTTGTGATCATAGTTTTTTTTTCCATTTCTTGAAGGATTTAGTCAGTGTTTGGGTGTCTCAGTATACTGCGTGAAAATAGGCAACTGGATAATTTGCACAACTTATTGCACAGTTCATAGAGATATACACTTTTACATGTACACTCATTTCCCATTTCATTTTGAAACTCTTTGTAACTTTCATCGCTTTTTTTTCTCCTCCATGATCAGGGACAATCACATTCTAATTATTGAATTAATGTTCACTAATGACATTTTGAATGTTTTGACTGTTGTTATACTATACTGGCTATTTCAACCAAACCAAATATTAAAAAAGTAATGTAACATGTGAGAGGAATGGTGCTACGTTGAAAACAATTCTGGAAGGTTTAAAGGATGAAATGAATTTCCCCAAAACCTATTGAATTCTGTCATTCACACTTATTTAATTTTATGTACAGCAACATTGCTGATTTGATAGGATGTTTGTAGCAGTGTGTGATCTATGCCCTCCCCCTATCTCTGTGAAGATAGGTCTTATGCCTAGGCAATTAGCAACTCCCTGATTGTACTGCAGGTGATTAGGTTAAATTTTAGTCTTTGGAACAATTACTCTGAAGAAGTTTAAAAACAAGCAGAGCACATAATTAGCACTAATGAAAAGACACTGCTCACCTCTCTTAATTACACTACATACAAATTAATTGACGAGATTATCGTGACCTTGTGACCTTTGACTTGCATACTGCGCGTTATTTGAGTGTAAATGACATGTTATTTGGCAAGTAACTTTGTATTTATGGACACACATTGACCATGTTCTAGCTTAAATATAATGCATTAATTGCAGTAAATAACAAACCAGTGTCACTGCAAAAGAGTGTATACCGGTATCGAAACTTTTTGAGGGTAGGTCTGAAATTTTTATTGCAAGTCAGACTCCAAGGAGACAAAATGGACTGATATTCTGTTGACAGATAAGAAGTTCTAAGCAAACTTGTTTGGAATGCTGTGAGTGTCTAATGTTTACTCAATTAAAGGCTTAAAGAAACAGATTAAAAGATCATGGTATCTGTTGACAGTTGTAAAGTAAACTGGAGAAGAAGCCGAGGAAATATGTACGGCCTCTCTGATTAGTAACGGTGGTATTGTGCTGGAGGTGTGTGTGGTGTTTCTGTAATATTTGAATATTTCTGTTGCATTTATTCTTTATCATGATACAGAGGATGATCAATAAATACAACTAGAAAATTTGATCACTTCATTTTTTAAAATCATGTTGCATTCAATGAGTCTGCCCTGTCGGTATGCAGTGACATCATGGCACAAATTGCAAAATAAAATGGTGCACCAGATTAATTGATGACGGCATTGTCTTCTTTAGTTTGTGGGACAGTAATCTATTCTTTGATCTGTTCATAGCATATCTGAATGCATGCATTATTTGTATGGATTTTTCACCAAAATGGTTCTTTTTTTTTTAACACGTTACTGGCATTTGTAATCCAAATAAAGTCAATGGTCTATGATAGTAGGCTGCTGTACATCCCTCTCTTTGGTACTTATGCGGACAGATTTGGAAATTTGAATGAACTTTGACAAGATCATGACATACCTGTACCTGGCATACCATTGGTAAACACTTACTATTTTCTTTAATTCTTAAATTTGTGCTTGAAAAAATGGAAACTAACAACCAAAATTTGTGTTCTGGCATAAGAAAAACTTGTAATTGTCATATACCAAGGTTTTCATTAATTAATATGTGAACTCTGATCTGTACTCCAGTGCACATAATGGTTGTTGCAAGTCATTACTAGTTTTACACAGACTTTACTTCCATTTTCACTGGGTACCAGGGCACCAGACGGAAATTGTCAGGGGTGAGGACCAAGCTGTAGCTGTTTGAAAGTGTTTCCCTGATCCAGTGTTTCACTGCTAAAGGTACATTCTACATGTGTGACAAAAGAAAACTTAGGAAAATTGTTACTCTTTCTAATAGGTTAGTTTCCTTCAGGCTCAGCTAGGTTTCATGAATTTCCTACTGTAGTTAAAGCCCTTCATTTTCATGTTTGTATATAAGGTATGCAAATGGTGGTAGAAACTATTTCCCTTGGACATTCCCCCCCACCCGGATGATTTCCAATGCACAGCTCCTACCTGGACAAATTTGCCTAGACAAATTTCCACCTGAACAATGCCTGATTTGATGGAAAATTCCCACTTGCCCTAAAATTTACCCTTACCCTTTCCCTAAAGCAATTCATCAGGGGAAATTATCCGAGGGGGAATTCTCTAGGTTGGGTATTGTCTGAGCGGGAATTGTTTGGGGGGAAAACAGTTGTCTGGTCATGTCCATGTTACCCATGAAAACAACTGCATACATTAATTGCATCTAGTTTAGATGTTTGACTGTTACATTTTTTTGTAAATTAGAATCTCTGACATTTACGTTTTACTATTTTTTAATTTTTGCAGTTTTAATACATGTTATGTTTATATATTTTAATTCTTGGAAGTTAGGGTACATTGCATATTTTCATGTCTTCATCAGCAATGGTATGCACTGTCTGTTTATCAATTAAACAAAAAGATCTCTGTAAGCACTACTAGGGGTGAAGGACCTACCTTTTGTTTTCTTTCTTGCAAATACTGTTTGCATAAGCCACTCTCTGTCAGCTGATGGAAAATACTTTGTTGATCATTGGTAGCTTGTTTGCCACTAACAACAAGCTGGTCTTGGTTATAGCGCTTTGGATACAGGAGAAAGACCTGTTATTGTCACCACCTCGTGCTGCAAAATCATGACCATGAAGAAATATCAGCTGTTTGTGAAGGATGTTGCTTGTCTGCCAGCAATTTTGCTCCCAACTAGTCCTTTTGTTTTGAGCTGTCAAAAGCATGATCCTTTGCCTTTCAATGGATGTTTCTCTGACAGCTCTGGTATGTTCTTTGGTATTTGGAGGAGACATTAATCGCTTCCTACAGAAGATCAACTGCATCCATTTGGAGGATGGACTCTTGGATTGTAATTTCAGAGTTCAGACATCATTCAGTCATTACCATTTCAGCTGGAATTTGGGAGGAGTGAAAGTATTCTCTTACTCTACATACATGTATGTTCCTCATTTAGCTTGGAGTATTTCATCGCAGTACTTACGACAAAAGTTTCAGCTAGAGTTGTACTTTCCGAGTTGCTGCACATCGTAGACCAAATTTGTTGTTCTGTAGGTGTGGGATCACAGGTTCTCTGGTTCACTTAAGGCAGAACAAAGACCTGTTTTTGATTCGTTGCTGAATTCAGCAAGGAATCTATGCATTAGTAATGATGTGTGTGTGTACGTATGTGTGTGTATGTGATACCTTGGCTTGTAGACACGATATCTCAAGAAGGGTAAGGTGCTTGAACTTCAAAATTGGTGTGGTTGTAATCCATTGTGAATGTGTGATCCTTTTTGTTTTTCATCAAGGTCAAAGTTCATTTGTAGTCACCAGAGCTTAAGAGTGTTAAACCTATTAAGGAAGATATCTGAGCAACTGAATGTTGCTGAAACTTCAGACTGTTAGCAGTGGTAACACTTTAGCAAGTAGACGATCTGTCATTTGTTATGGAGGTCAAAGGTTACATGAGGTCAATAGAGGACATAGTTTGAAAATCTTGTAGAACATGGTATCTCAATCAGCAAAAGTTGTTGAAACTTCAAAATTGGTGTGTAAGTCCTTTATTTTTTATGCTCATTGGCACCAGAACCTCAAAGTCATTCAACTTTAAAGAGCTGTTTTCTGAGTTTAGGGTCCATTCCTCTTCCGTAAAACTTGATAGATGTTGCAACTTAGTGTTTGTCTTGTTGGACATGAGTTACATCTTCAGTAGCCTTTCGCACCAGATTAAAATTGTCCTTCACTAGTTAAGGAATAATAGTGTAGAGGAAAAGAAATTTAGACCAGAACTATGTTAAGTGTCGAAATTGAACGCGGTTGACCTCATTTCTGTAGAAATGCTATGCACTGTATGAGGAATCATTTGTAGCCTGATAAATGTCTTCACTTTTTATCATTTTTCAAAATTTCATTCATCAGGCTTGAACATTTTGACAACTCGACAACAGCCAACATTATGTAAATTGTGCTTGTTATGGTGGCAACAACAAAATGGTACCAGACTTTATAAAGTGAACTTGTACCAGTAACATTCTATGTTGTAAGCATGAAACTAAGCTGGTGTACCCTACTTGTTCTCAGGTTCTTATCCCTGAATAGTGTGGGCCTACTGTGTAACATGATGCAGAAGGCCAAAAGTTGTCAAAGTGATTCATAGAGTTCATAGGTAAATAATTTTTTTGGCAGAGAGTAACTCCCATGAAATTGAAAATTTCTAATGTCCAAATGGTTTTGGTATTTTAAAATAATGCTAAAACAGAGCTGCAAAATAGATGTGAATTATTACAAAGATGAAATACCTAATTATTCTCTAATAACTGAGATTCCATAATTTGGAGATGTTCTTATTGTTTCCATGAATTTACTAGACATTGAGTGGAATGAATGTACAAGTGAGGTGAAAACTAATGTACTCTGGAAGAATGACAACTTGAAAAGATATGTCAAATATGTAGTTAAAAGAATGTAGAAAACAAACAACAGTTCTCAACAACAAGGAAAATACTTCAGAATAATTATTTAAATATGACTTTGTCCCTCCTAAATTATTATGATAACATCTCAATCACTCAGGAAACAAAAAATTCAAACCCAAAATAGTATTGCAGAAAAAAAAAACTTCCTGTTTTCTGTGTTGAAATTTCTGACAATTTAGAGGCGGTCCTGCATTTTTGAACATTCCTCTGGAGAATTTGGCCTGCCATTATATTACCCAATCATCTCTCTTGGCTTTCTGATATATCCTCCTCACTGAGTCCAATCCAAAGGTTCCACAATTACAATTTCTCCAAAAATTATATTGCATTCTTGCTTGGAGCAGATTGGTTGGTTCCCCAGTGTTGACCTACAAACAATTTCTTTTTGAAGAAGGAAGGAACGCAAGGGCAAGTTGAAGAGTAAGTGACAGGCAGTCGTCTCTCAACTGGGATTAGGAGCTGGTCAGAACCAAGATTCTTTCTGAGAGAGGGACAATGGCATACTAGGTATTGCAGTTGCCTTGACATTGTTGGAATATATCTCAGTGCTGTGTCTCGCAAGTTGCAAAGAGAGATTTTTTTGAACAAGGACATTTCGGCGAGAATGTTGTGAATAATTGAACTTAAAAGTAAGAGCTATGGTGCTTAGGACATTCCTTTTGCTGTTTGGGATACTTTTTATCCTATTTTTGGACTCAAGTTCACTCGAAAGTGATTTGGTAAGTTTGAAACTTTCAGATTATTTAACTGCAAACTGGATGGTTTGTAAAGATAAGCAGAAAGTAAACTTCAAAATAAGTCTTGCTGTACTCAGTAGTCGCTTAAGTTTTAACTGAGACTGATGCTATTCTCCATATTTTTCCCTCATTTTTGTATTTCTCTTTTACAGTAGATGTCAAAAAATGGTTATTTTCTGAGGTTTATTTTCATTGTTACTTGTAATGTATTGTACATATGACAAACTTTTAAGAGTTTCAAAGTCTCTAAGACAATGATATATACTTAACAGTCTAGAGTCCCTGTGTGGTGTACAGTGTTGCTTAGTACCAGAATTCACGGCAGGGTGTCATTGTCAATTAAGACGGTATCACTTTAAGTCATACTGAACATGCTTCCCAGGGAGTTGTGAGTATATGTAATCCTACAAACTTGAAAAGTCACATATCTATTTCTGCGATCAGTTCCATGGAGTTGATTGTTTCTCAAGTTTGCAATAGTTTATGAAGAGTGGCAACAATTGACAGATCATTAAATATACATTTATATTTTTTTCCTTTACAAAGTAAAACAGTAAATCTGGTAGAGCAGGCTATTCTGATGTTGTTTGGATAGTAATTCAATGAAACTTTTAAGGTTTTCCTTTTGCCAGTTTGATAACTGAACAGGATGGTTACCTGCAGTTCCTCTGACCACATAATGCTACAATATGTAGTAATCATGGCATGGTCTCCAGCTGTTTATACTCGGACATGTCCTTCTGTTTGTGTTCATGAAATCATCATTGGGCTTAAATTTGGTGGTGGGTCATGGTTCGGGAGGTTTTTTGTTTTTTCTTTTCTGTTTTTTGTTTCCTTCTTTGCTTTCGGGGAGTGGTTTTCTCTTTAAGCCCAAGTGGGTGTTTTTTGGTTTTTTGAGAGCACTTCCTTCTGCAGCAATCGTTTGCTTGTTCTCTCACACCTATTCTGTTATCATTCTTCTTTCTACAATTACTGTCGTGGAAGACCAATAAATGACAAAATAATCAGAACTGGTGGGTGGTTGTGGGTGCTGCATAGCACATACCGATGTTTATCAGTGACTCAAATATGTTCATGTTTGTAAATAATGCAATAAGTGTAGAAGTTACAATGTTTGACAAAACTTGCAGAAATGCTTTTTTGAGTGTTCTGGGACAAACATAAACTCTGTTCCCCACTGATTCCAAATGCTAGGCAAAACTGATGAATGACGAAAACTATCGTAAGTAGAAAATCTCATAGCTAATACTGGAATGGGAAGCTGGGTGTTCTAATGAGTTTTGTTCAAGATTGTACTTCGAGCAGCAACATATTGATTCAGGTGAAGTGGGAAATATTTCTTATAATTTAAAAGAAAAAAAGGAATACAGAAACTATATATGTTTATTTATGTCAAATTTGATATGATTAGTAACACTGTACCAATCATTATTAGAGTCACAGTGGCCGACATTTTCAGGACCAATTCGGTGCACTGTGAAAACCTGCGTCTGAGTTTAAAATCTTTAAAAGAAGAAGGAAAAAGAAGAAAGAATTGAGTGATAGTAATACAATGGAAAATGTTTGACATGGATTTAGGGCTCTCCACAGATTTCAAAGAGATGGGAGACGACCTATGAAGCATATATGTGATCACAAAGGGATCATCGGGGGAGGGGTTTGAGGGGAGAAGACAGACGTTTTTGATAATTGAGATGCTTACTGATGCGAAATAGTGCCACTTGGAGATAATTTATTGGCAGTAGCCTATCAATCTATCGTCAATCCTGAGCACCCCCTAAACTCCCGGAGAAAATTCTATTCAGACGAATAATTGAAAGCAGAATCTGCTTGAGGACCTGAGACTGTTAAACTCTGGTAATGTTGTGTTATTTCATGGTGACTACAGTGCAAACTCAATATTGTTAAACTCTGGTAATGTTGTGTTGTATCATGGTGACTACAGTACAAACTCACTAAGTAACTGTTAAACTCTGGTATTGAGTTATTTCATGGGAACTAGTACAGTACAAACCCATTTCTCTATATAATGCTCTTTCCATTTCTACAAATAAGGACTCACTAAGGAGCTCAATTGAAAATCATGTAAAGTCTGATCCACAATTACAGTACTTTCTAGGTCTTGCAGAGTGTTTGAAAGTTATGACAAACACTATGCTATAAATGGTAATTCAAAAGTACAAGCGAAAAGTGTGGTGTATGAAGTACTGTACTATTCAAGTTATGGATACTTGCTGTAATTAAAGGTCATAGAAAGTCACTAAAATATTATACGTCTCCATCATGTTTTTGGATCTGTCTCGGAAACTGATTGATCCCCAGTAACCTTGTTGGGTCCGTGGAAATTCCTGGGCACTCATTTTAAAAGTTTGATGCACTGATGTAGAGTATGCGCCTTTAATTACGCACCTGCATTTATCATTAACTGCTGTACTATTAAGATGAATTGGTGTAATGAGATGACCAGGGTACTATGATCACAGCTTATGTTGATGTAATCTCACCCACCGATTGTTGAACTACGACTTCCTCCTACCATCAAAGTGTAGAATGTAAAGTATAAATTCTGTTTAAGACTTAATCAATAGGATCACTCCTTTGTTTACAAATTGTAATTGTTTTCCGATTCAAGGTTAGTTTTTTCCTTGGAATGGGGTTGGCATCTTGTAAACTATTCCTTGCCACTGGGCCTTGAACTGACTGAAGGATCACCAAATTTAAACATATGTTGTTCATGTTTGCTTTACAGTTCTACTGCAGCTTGAATGTAAACAAACAATTCACATTATACTGAAGAATGAGTTTCAAAGGAACTGTCATATGCCTATATGAGTATATCTCGTACAAATGTAAATTTGCAATAACATGTTATCAGAGATTGAAGCCTTAGACCCGGTGGCCTCGTATATATTTGAGAATACAATTAATGATTACGGATATTTAGTCAGCGAGGAGGCAGTGTGTATTAAATGAAGAACAGGTCATGTTCAGATTTAAAGTGATCGCGTGCGTAGGCAAAAAGTAAAAACATTGAAATTTCATCTCCAAAAGTTTGGTAAGGCTTCTCATTACACCATTCAGAAATTCTGGGAAAATAAATAGGTTTCCGTTGGTTAATTTTGCCATATGATCTCAAATTCGTCTAACACAACAACAAAGAGTGTAGAATACAATAATATAGTGGTTGACAGTTTTCATTCAAATCAACTGTGTGCTTCTTTGAGCAAGCCAATGAGAAGTACACTAGTATTGAATATTCAGTTAACAACTCGGGATCACTGACGCCAAAGGCAAGGTTGTGTTCAGTTCGTAGGTTATTTGTAAATACAGTGTTTCCTTTCACCAAATGCTACAATTCCCGATACCTACCAAGGAGCGACGACTTGAGTAGTATGTTTTTGATACACTAGTGAGACCTTTTCTGTTGCATATTCATTATGTAGTTGTTAATAGTAAGAACTGTGAATTTTCAAATATGATTTCTGTTTTTTACTTTTTTTGTGCCAATCCCATTGCTTTTCGAAGTAGTTACTGTCATTTTCCTTCATTGAAAGACATAGTCCATTCATGTACAACCTTGCATGTACTTTTAAAAATTAAGAAAATGTTAAGATCAAACATAATCTCATCTTTTTGGTTTTTCAGTACACACACAATCACTTTACGAATGAATGAGTCTTGTGATGACTCTGGAGGGATTCAAGTGATTAATGTGTGTGTACTGAAAAAAAAAAAACAGAAGGAAAAGACTATGTTTGATCTTAACTTTTTCTTTATTTTTAAATGTATATGTGAGGTTGTAAATGGATGGACTACATCTTTCAGTGAACTGAAATGACACTTAAACTACTTTGAAGAGCAACCAGACCTGCATAAAAAGAAAGCTGTGAAAAACAGAAATCATATTTTAAAATTAATGGTTCCTACTATGAGTGCCTACATAAATTTGCAACAGTGCAGCTATAGGGGCTCATATGAAAAACATACTACGCAAGTCCTTGCTCCTTGGTTGGTAGGTTATCGAGAATTGTAGTATTTGGTGAAAGGAAGCACTATATTTCAAATAACCTATAAACTGATCTCATCATTGTGGCAGAAGGTGCTCCTTAGTCCGTCCCGTTTTGAGTAACTGAATACTCAACAGTAGTATGTTTCCCATTGGCTTGTTTAAAGAAGCACACAGTTGATTTGAATGAAAACTGTCAACCACTACATTATTGTATATTACACCTTTTGCCGTTATGTTAAAAGAATTTGAAATCATGTGGCAAATTTAACCACCTGAAATCCACTTACTTTCTCAAATTGTCTGAATGGTGCTATTAAAAGCCTTACGAAACTTTTGGACCCAAAATTTTAATGTTTTTACTTTGAGCCTACAATATGCATACAATCACTTTAAGACACTGCTTAGGCATGAAAAGGTCCAATCAGCTGTTTTACATAATTTAGATAAGCCAGTCTTTCACAGGTCACAGTTAAGTGGGTGGGCATCCACGTTTATACCGTAATTGTGAAGAAAGCAAGAGGAATGGAAAGAACCCAGAACAGGTGCATGATTATTATTACAAATGCACCTTGCATTCTTGAATTATAGGAGCACTTGAGCATTCATACTTCAAGATTTAATCACCTAGCTTTGCCAACTTTAAGTGCCGGTCCATTCTTAATTTTAATCAAGTCAAGTATTTCATTTTTCCTGGGCAATTTCTGAAGTCTATTCCTTTTTAATCTGTCTGTTAAGATTCACAAAGATTCACTCATTGGCGATTCATGACCCAAAGAAAAATAATGGGAAGGATTTTGTCTTAGGTTAGTTTCTTCTCATGTAAATTTCGACCAAGTAGCAGTTACATTGTTCATTTTTCTTGAGCATTTAATACACATCTGAGCCATTGTTGACCTTTTCAGTGTTTAATTCGCTCTTTGGTTGATAAAACCTTTCTTATCAAAAACTCTCGCATTTTGATCAAAAAGCAGGATTTTGAAAAAGTATGGTTATTAGTAAAAAAGAAGTTGTTTTACCAAATGTTGAGGTTTTTGCTCAACACACTCACTGTACTTTCTCTCATTAACTGAACATATTGATTGAAAAACTCAACTTCTTTATATTAAAGCTCTGTGCATGTAATGATACATAAACCCTTGCTTCTTGATAATAAAAAGGAAGTGTTTAGTGAAGTGCAATCTATTAAGATGATTGCGTTTTATGGTTACTAGCTGAGACTGACCACACCATGAAGTTTAAAGGTAACACTGCACTGCACTCTGTTTGTGGAATGTGCAGCCACAGAAAATACCAAGTACATACACTGTAATGACTGTAAGGTAACGTTGATAGATGTATGACATGAACACCACACCCAAAGCCAAACAGCTTCATACAGTGTATTCACAGCAATTCAGGACAAGAAAGCTTAGAACAACTTGTGAGAAAATTTGATGTTCAAAGACTGAGAAATCTGAGAATCCATATTGTCAGGTGGCAATTGTTACAGATCATTATGAAAGGATTTAGTTCCAACTAATGCACAGGCTGTAGTACCTTTCCTTGTGATACTAGGTGCTCACATATGTGGTGAAATTACTGACCACCAACAAGAAATAGTGGCAGATCTGAGGGAGGTGGGCCAATGTCGGCCATGGCTTCCCCCAAAGGTGAGCTGAAAAATATTTGAATAAAAAAAATCACAGAAGTAATGGATAAAACTGCATTACCCCAAACCTCCTGCAAGAGCTAGGAGTCTAGGAATGCAATTTCTGGCATTTTATCCTAGTGTTTTCTGGTGCCCTCCATTCCAATTAATGGTGGCACTCCGCTTAGTCATCCCACGATTCTATGTACCCTTTAAGCGATGGTGGATGTCACTTGAGACTCACCACCTTCCCCCTCCCAGAAAGATCCAAATCTCTAGAGGCATTCTGTTTATAGAACAAATTTTCCATAGCTGTGATGATGTTGCTCGTGACAAACCCCTCCCCCGTATCACTGTATTTACCAGTTTGTCTCCTCCCAACCGAAGATCCTGGATCTGCCAGTGCCAGATCCTGCATCTCAATGACATCATCATCATCATAGTTAGGATTGAGGAAAATCATCCATCTCCATGATCAGCTTAGTGGCCTTTACAGTAGTAGACTTTTGATGCTGCTAAGCAGGAATGAAATGTTACGAACCGGCTGAGACGCTGACCTTAGTGATGAATATTCATTGTTGTACCAGACTGTGGAGGCGTGTGGAGCCTGTCTATATGTTGGTTTGAAAAAAGATACAGTATGTCATTGTCCATACTATTTTTTTCAAATGCATGTATAAGTATACATCTCATCAAGAAAAAACACAGTCATTACCTCAGGACAACCCTCTTTGTGAAATTAAATGTTTTAACATTATATAATCTTAACCGATATATCATTGCAATTTTCATCTATGATTGGTTACATACAGTATTACTTGTCTGTCAGTTTTCAAACACTATCTTAAAGTTCATGTTGATGTACTGTAACTTCCTGCAAAACTTGCTGATCACACGATATGTGTACTCTTTTTTTTTTTCCTAAAATTAGTCTCCCAAAATAGTATTAGATACCTTGTTGTAAATATTTGGAATTCCCTACTTGATTATGTGCAACACAGCAAGTACTTGGACACTCTTAAAAGAAAGCTTAAAAGGAACCCCATTTAATTTGTAACTGGGATTTAGTCACTTGTAATTCTTCCGTTTCTCCTTGATGTTCTGTTTTTGTAGATGTTGTTCCCTTTTCTTTTTGTTTTTTTCTATTTTGATTTAGCTTTGTTTCTTTTTTGTTTCTTTTGTTAGGGTTGATTACTGTGATAAGCTTGTAGAAACTTCTGGTACTGTATTAAGCACTCCTCAGTTTTTTAAACAAAACAAATTATCGTAAATTTTCCAACTGTTCACTTGATAACGAAAGACTGAAGTAAAGTTCATCAAGAATGAATGAGAATAATATCCAGGTATCAACGGTTTATTTGGATGTTATTTTGAAGGGCTGATGTATGCAGTGTGTGACGATATCACAGTGGATTTTGTAGAGTCTAATAAATCAGTCTGTCCGAGACAGATATCATGCTTGCCTAATCTACTGTACCTTAGTTTGAGCACATTCATGGATTTTGTTTTTGATTTGGTTTGTTTTTCATGTCAGGTGTGATACAATGCTGGTATTCTGGTAAATTGTTGTTAACCTGATCCAAAGGCCTTGATATTCAAACTCCTTTCCTGAAACAACTGTTGAGCATTGCTTTGTATTTATATTGGGCAATGTTTTCTTCTCCAAAAGATGCTGTGTTACCCTAGGACTTTTAAGTAGCTTAAAGTTACTGATAATAATGTGATGATTTCCTTATTCCCCAGAGGTATACATTTACTTAATTAGAAGCATTGATAACGTTTAAGGCTTCAGTGTTTTCAAGCCTGCTTTCTCTGCAGGCAATGAAGTTTTTGTTAAGCTGCTGTCCTTGAGTCTGCAAAATCAAAACTTTAGTGCTTGAGAGTTAAATAAAATTTCAGATTTTGCTTGGAATGTCTCAAATTTGACATTGAATTTCCATTGTCATTTAAATGTGCAGATGGTGTAGTAACCTTGGCAACTAAGTTCATTTATTGCATTACGACACTAGTTTTGACAGGACAACTTGAAAGGTTGAGAATATTCTCAGTATGCACATTAGTTGTCCTTAGGCCAATCAGATGCAATTTGGCTAAATTTCAGGACTGAATAATAATCAGACTGGTTGTGATGAGGGCCTTACAGTAGGAAGTGGAGACATTCTGTAAGAGGAAGTCTGTCGTTCATTTTAGCTCCGATTCTGAGGGATGTTCGGCATTTTCGTTGTATGTTGACTGAACATTACGTTATGTCTGTTATGTCTATAGTGTTTGCATCGATTCCTAAATACTCAGAATTGTGTTATTTTTCTCATACCCACTGGGTACCCGGGTACCTGACCAAAATGGCGGCTTTTTGGTTAATGTCGGTATTCTCACATTTCTGTACATCGCACTTGTGTGGAGGGATCATACCCTAGTACAGTACACTATATCCATTTGCCTACACCACCTCCTGAATAGGATTACCTTTTTTTCTGGAGAAAAATGAGAAATTTCCTGTTGAGCTATTTGCTGTGTATGGTAGGTGAAATTTAGCAATCTGGCACAGTGTGTTCAGACAGAGGTTGTGTTGTTTTTCACTTTATGAAGAAATTGCATAGTAATCTTGGATTTGGGTAATAAAATGCAATTTAGGTACCTGAGTTACCTGTGGAAACACTATTTTCGACTACCAGTACATTATTGCATATGACTGACGTATTCATAAATCATAATCCTGTCATTTTGAAGAATAATGTATTTGCATTCTTCTTTGGGAGGATCTTGCATGGGATTAGAGTTTGGTGGTTGTAAAGATTATGTAAGGTCAGTGTGGTCAATTGATGAGGTGCTGTAACCATTGTAAACCCAGTATGTATCTCAAACTCACCAGAACTTTATAACTTGGTAGTTAGTAATTTGATTTAGCACTAAGCAGGGAGATGCAAGAGAAGGAGATACAACATGATGGTTAATTATGCTAATCCTGTTAGATTTTCTCTGGTGTGATAACTTTCAATTCACAAAGGGATGAGAACAGTTTAGAGTGCTGTTTTACGTTGTGTGATGTATCTTACTTCTAGGGACATCCAAGTAATCTTCATTCAAACCTGCTTATAATAGTTTAAAAGGATTGTGTAGCAAAAGCTTTGATGCGAGGTTCATTGCTGACAATCAACTCAAAACCACTGTCTCAAAAATTGAAACGACTGGCTATGTATTTGGAATCAAGACAGACTGGCCTTTTACTTTCTGAAATTTTTAAGTTGGACTTGATCTCCTTCCTGTCATCTGACCTATTACGTTACTATGATGGGTCTTTGGCATAAATGCATATTATTTATTTCTGACAATGTCATGAAATTAACAGTGTATAGTCAAGTGATCAACAGGTACAGGTAGCTGTATACATCCTTTTGGATTATCTCTTACAAATGTACCTGTTGCTGCATCAGTTTTGTTTTAATTACAGCATACAAATGTGTAACACATGACGTGGTTGTATGCTGAAATTTGTTTATGGTAAACAGCATATCATAATGATGCCATCCACCTTAATTTGGTTCTTCTCACAGGAAAGTTCGGATGATGTCTTTACGTGGTCAGAGTGGAGTGACTGGAGCGATTGCACCGGTAACTGCAGCGGTGGTATTTCAAGGAGACACAGAGAATGCCTCTTTGGCTATTGTCCAGGTCCCTCAGTGCAGTACAACA
Source organism: Stichopus chloronotus (assembly GCA_021234535.1). Taxonomy (NCBI): domain Eukaryota; kingdom Metazoa; phylum Echinodermata; class Holothuroidea; order Aspidochirotida; family Stichopodidae; genus Stichopus; species Stichopus chloronotus. Next base: position 7,015,923 of record CM037836.1, read on the forward strand.
CATGTAATATAGAGGTATGTATGTATATGCATACTGTTACTTTAACTGTATGTCAGACCTGTGAAAAAAACTTTGTGTTAAACACAGTGTCAAAGTTCTTTTTCTGCTGGTTACTGGACAATTTTACTATCCAGGTATAATTGTCGTGCCTCTAGTTGGAATGTAAATTTGTCCAATGTAATGCAAATTTGTGCACCAATTCACAGGCAGTTTCGAGATTTTTTTGTTTTTGTGGAGGTAAGATTCTTAATGACACATACAGTAGTGTCAGGGTTAATGACAGTACTGTACAGGTACACACTACTGTACTGTTTACAATGAATCATGGATGACAGATGGCTTTGGCATGTGTTTGCCATTTCCACAGTTTACTTAAATGTTCCCTGTGATCACACTGGAAAGGAATTTTATGATTTCTTCACTCCTTATATCTTTGTGGTTTTTGCACTCTTCAGAGTGTACATCATTTGATAAACTCCAAATTAAACTCACGGTAATTAATTATTTTATCCAGTTCTGTCAAGGGTGCTTATCTGACTCATCTGCATTTAACAAGTCATACACACTGCAGACATGTGAATTTACCCACATTGGGAGGGTGTCCCCTGCACTTTTGAGTCATCTCCCTCTGTCTGCTTATCTGTCCGAAACTCCCACATCTTTAAATATCTCCCACATTGCACAGAGTTTGCCTTGAGAGAAAGTAAAGTATTGCTTCTTAGCATAAAATTTATTTCACTGAACCAAAATGCAGAAAAAATTTGATCGTACAATCAAAATCAAGATCAGAAATTACTGTATGCTCAGCTAGAAGCAACATTACATACGCAAAGTTTTAGCATTTTCATCTGGCAGTCTTAAGGACAACTAATGTGTGAATGAGGTTACACAGTAGTTTTCAAAATTTAATCTTGCCAAAACCCATGATGTGACTTAGCAACTTAACACCACTTTTCATCTCATAACATTTCAGATTTTGCAAGTAAACTCGTAATTTGTTTTGAACACTAAAGGAATGTGGTTGTTCAGAGGACAAACTTGTACCAAAATTTGGTTGTCCTGCAGAGATTTTGGACATCTAGGATGCCAGAACTACCACTATAAACTTCATCTCTGATACTTACACTGTGAAAGTGCCCTTCTGTCACACATGATTACATAAAAGAAGCCTCATCAATCTAAACTAGTTAAGAGCAAGCTTTGCTACCCATTTTAACAAGGACTAGCAACCAAATCATAGTGTGGAGATGTAGCTTGGTGATTGCAATCTTTGGATCTCCTGATCAAAGCCCGGCGCACCCGCTTGGAAAAATTTCTGGGGATTCAAACGAGACCCCTCACTGGAAATCACGCCAGAGTGGGCTTGAAGTATGCCTCAATCTTTATGCTGATGGCTGAACTCCTGATGCGTCATCACCAGCAACTCCTCGAAGATGAGCACCAGGTCCCAAGGAATGCTGTCAGTCAGGTTCTCCTCCTCTTTTAGTCCCTAGAAAGACTCACCCTTGACCAGTTCACCAGAGTAGCATTAAGTCCATTGCCTCAAGGAAAGGAAACGTTACATCGGACAAGTGTCCCTCTCTGGAATCCAAAAACAAGATGCTTTTGCCCCCATTTAGAGTCCCGACCTTTTGGCTGGCCAATTTCAGTCCCAACTACAGGAAGAGGTCTGACAGCTTGAAACAATAACCAAGTTAGACTTCCAACCGCAGAACCCCAACCGAGCCTGTGGAAGAGCTAAAGGAAGCAGAGCTTCTTAATCCGGCAGAGGAGGCCAGAGAAGCCAGTTGAGATCAAGAAACAGGCAGAGCACAAGACTCCCGCTCATGGCACGGCTCATCCAATAGAGGCTGTGTCTCCTCAACTATGACTAGGACTACGACAGCAGCAAACCCACCAACTGATCAATGCCCAACGCCCAGCCCTAGGGGTGCCCGCCTCATCTCGGACCAGGCTGAGGTGGGGGGGGGGGGGGAGAATGACCTACAGTATGCCCATCAATGGGCAACTATTGGGGTGAACCCCTGGGTAGTCCGGACCAGGGCTGGAAAGCCTTGCTGAATTTCCCGCCAACATGATAGAAAATCCACTGATTTCCCCCTGACATTTGTGTAGGGGTGGAACCCCTTTTGGGGGTTCAGGAGGGAAAGCCCCCGGAAGATTGGGGTTCCTAGCACATCAAAGGGGTAAAATTGTGCAGCTGAGCACAAAAAAGAGAACTGAATACTCGTACAACATTGGAAAAATCAATCACAAAAGCTTAACGTTAGGCTATTCGCGTTGTTGCAATATTGGGTACCTTTTTAAATGTGAAGAAGTGTCAGTTACAAAATGCCAGAAATGAGTGAAACTTGAGCCCGATATTACGCTATATAGATATTCAATAGGCCTAGAATAAATGTCTTGATCATAGACCACCATGCACTGTCAACTACAGTACTACAAGCTGTGCTACTTACAAACAGCTCTGCTTTTGCTGTAAAAAATCCTGGCATGTTTCCAAGAAAAGTTTTTAACTGCAAAAATGTCAACACCTGTCCCAAAATGGACATTTATTGCATTCATAATACTCAAATTCAGCCACCTGTTGCAGCTACGACATTTGTACCAAACTTTTTTATCCCTCATACATGTGACCAACAGGTAGTAGAAATTTGCAGCAAAAAAAAGTTAAAAATAAAAGTCGTCCCCCCATATTTCAAAGTGTTTTAATCGAGTCATTTGTTTTACTCAGGTGTAACGTTATGTTTTCCAGAAAGGTGTTTGGCACTACCATTGCATCTGGGTGTAAGACTGTAAACGTAAAGAAGGTGTACAAAGGTCAAGCCATGCCGCGTGGGTCTGTTTGCGCCGCTACTGTATGTACTGTATGCTGAAAGCACTCAGTATCTCATTCATTGCACACAGAATCTTGTGCTGAGTTTAGAAAAAGTAAAAAACACTAAAACCAACAGAGATGAAATTGCGCACAAGCTCTGCGCGAATCATCTTTAGGCACTGGGATTCATAGAGTATGTAGGGCGGCTGAAGTGTGCCTAATTGCAAACTGGCAATAATTTCTGGTTACCTGCATGGTCGTTGGGGATATACTGGACATCGTGGTTTATAGGCATAGAGGTAACATGCGCTATTTGCCTATGTGAGTATCGTAAGCAATAACGATCAACATAGCTTCTTTTAAATATTTGTTTAAGAGCATTTTTCCCTGTTCTCATTTATTTTGTTTCTCTGAAGATTCCCGGTTTTTTCCCTGTTTTTTTAATGAAAAAAAATGCGTCCCGACATGCAGGATTTCCTGCGAGCGTTGCAGATTTCCCGCGAACCGGGTTCGGAAGGTTCGCAAGGTTTTCCAACCCTGATAGTAGGAGAGGACAATGTCCTCGTGCAGGCACTATCAAGTGGGGTATCGAACCTGAACGAGTGGTTTGTTGTCCTGGGATACCTGCAATGCCCTATTCCGGATGTAGGGTCGTCTGCACCTAGACATTTTCATAAGGAAGGAAAATGCGAAGCTGAGCTCCTTCTGCATAAGAACCTTCCATCCAGAAGCAGCAGCAACAGACGCCCTATCCTTCTCGTGGGACGGGATAGACTTGTATGCATTTCCCCTGTGTGCCTAATACACAAGACTCTAAGGAAGATTGGCCAGTCAAATTACATAATCACCCTAATAGCCCCATTCTGGCCAAGACTGTAGTTTCAGGACCTGCTCTTGCCCCTAGTAGAAAGTCCACATGGATTGGAGTGGGTGCAACATCCCAAACAAATCAAAGGGCTCCCAACTTTTTGCCTGGAGAGTATCAGGGAGTCACTCAAGGAGGCAGGCTTTCGGAAGATAGTGGCAGTCCTGACCGCAAAGTCCAGGAGAGGCTCTACATTACGATTTCAGACTGCAGAGGTTCCAAGACTGGGCCCAGGAGGGAGGGAACCTCTTCTACCAAAGCCCTTGTAACTGAAGTTTGCACTTTCCTCCAAACGCTGTTTGACGAAGGCAAACAAGTCTCCACGATACTCAAATTTTACAGGTCTGCCCTGGCAGTAGTACACAAAGGCTTTGACGGTGGGTTGACAGTGGGCAACAATAGAGTGATCACTCAGCTCTTGAACGGATGGCCAACATTCGCCGAACAATGAGATGCTTGGCCCCATGTTGGGGCTTGTCGGAGGTCTTAAGGTTCCTGGCTCAATCCCCCTTTGAGCCAATTCACAAGGTTACACCTCCGCTTCTCACCAAAATCGTAGCGACAGCTTCGGTTGTAATTGTCTCCAGGTGCTCACCATCAACCCGAACCATTGCTGGTTTGAAAACCACGGAGTAAGGTTGATTCTGGACCCCTTTTTCCCCAAGAACCAGACTCCTGACTTCGTACCAGAGGACATCAGTCCCAAATTGAAGAAGAGCTCATCTATCTCAGAGGAAAAAAATAATATGTGTTCTGTGCAAGCCTTAAAGTTACTCCTATCATAGGAGGAACTTTAAAATACTAATGTTATAAATTTAGTAAATTTATAGCTTTGCTGTTACTTTAACTTTAAGACAGGAAATCTTTATGTCAACCATAATTGACATTTCTCCATCTTTTTCTCCAGCCGTGTCCAGAGGGCACCAAAGATTTTAGAGAGCGACAGTGTGAGATCTTTAATGATGTGCAATATAGCTGGGTGCCGGTCAGCCCTCTGCCACCGGAAGATGAATGCGCCCTGATTTGTCACACCAAAGGTGATAATGTGACCAGCCGTCTGAGTCCCACGGTGTTAGATGGGACGCCATGCAGAGCTGGATCCAGGGATATGTGCCTCAATGGAAAATGCATCGTGAGTACTCTTACATTCATTCCTGTTTCCTTTGTACTGCAGTTTTAATTTTGTGCGAATTACCCACAGGGACGTTTGTCACCTCTTTTCCTAGACAATAGTCCTGAAAGCATATTGCACATAATGCACAGATATGTACCTGTGTCTTGCATTTCACATTCAACCATTTTGAACAGTTTTAATACTCTAAGTGTACAGCAGAACTCATATGTCATACAACACGAAACATTTAATGACATTCTATTGGTTTATGGCTAGGCCTACGTCAAGGATATACATATACATTCGCTTGTGTTTTTGCGACATGAATATGACAGTCAGAGTATTTGACTATATTAATCATTTAACATGTAGCAACAAAATTCCATTTAAGTCCATTAAATATTGACCATTTCACAAACAAATTTCTTTTGAGACTTGCATCGTTTAAATGAACATTGGTTAAGTTTAGGAATTTGTGATGTCAATGGAGGGAAATCCTTTGTTTTTGTAATGTTCAATTCAAAATTTCATACGCCATGAAGAATTTATTTTGAAAGTGAAAGAACGTCTTCGATAAAGCATCTCTTGCCAATTGTGTAAACCAGAGGGCAAATCATTAAAAAAAAAACAAAATTGAAGTTGGTCTAACAAAAGAATTAATGACACTTTGCATCACACCACATCATATTTCATGGGCAGTTATGCCTTGCCAATGCTCTTCAAACTTTGAAAAGGCTTATCTAGAATGGTAGTAGATGTAAAGACAATTTCAACAGATACCCCATTGGAGGTTCACATTACTTCTGCCTAAAACCAGCATTTTTATAGTATATGTTTCAGTCACACAACCTTCAAAAACATTCATCCATATAGGCTACACTGAAAAAAAAAAAATACAGTACTGTAGATGCAGCTCGAAAGAAGTACAAAGCAAAATCTTCTTCCTCCTCCCATTACTCCTGCCTCCCATCACTCCATCCTCACATCACATCCATTCTCACTATACATATTTTACACTTTGCCTATCACTACCATAGTTTGTCAGATCTTAAAGCAGAAACAATCCTGCAAGGTTAACTGGAATTCCCTCCTTACTAGCTGACTTCTGTTCCAATAAAAATTCTCTTCCAACAGAAATTGTTAGCTAAGATTTAAACAAGTCCTACACCTGGCATGTTGTGTTTCGTTTTTGTTTCCCTGTAGCACTGTTATCTCATTTTTTTTTCAGCCCTAAAATAGATCGAAAGATATCCCACAGGGATCCCGCCGGAATTGGCTCCTTATTTTTACCGGCAGCCTCGTCTTTGACCCTACAGGCTGTATGTGGTTAATTTATGGGAGAAATTTGATGAAGCCATACATTGCCACATTTTTGTTGAAGAGTGTTGAAAATGAATTAAAAGCAATTTATGACTCAATCTTCAGGTTTATTTGGGTTCCCTGTTTATGGTTTTATAAATCATAAATCTCGGTGGACTGTTTTTCCTGTGTCAGTGGATTTGAGTCATATTCAGATAATATTCTCCAAAGGTTTAAAATCAGACATTCATTTGAAGTTCTTAGAACAATTTCATAGTCAATGATTCTTTGTTTATAATGATGCCTCCAAGCTGGCCAAGTCTGATTTTTGTGTTATTGTAGATATCATTGTTTAGTTCGCTTTGGGACAACAATGTCCTCTAAATTGTTCAGGTTTATTTCTTTTTTGCAATGAAGTTTCAATGTGAAGTGGGTTTTTGGATGTAATAATGTCTAGAATCAGTAGTGGGGGGGATAGGGTGAGAAGACAGAAGGATGGGATGACATGCTCAGGTGGACAGTATTCCATGTTGCACGCCAAGCATTGAACAGTAAAATAAAACATAAAATTGAATTTATAACAAGCAAAAAAAAAAGATTCAAGTATATTGTGGGCCTATAATATTTTCATTTTGTTTATATCTAACTAAACATCTTTACTCATAGTAGCTACTGAACCCAACAACAACAGGGTTCTTGTACTTGATGTGACGCATTCACTTGCTAAGTATCACAGTTTTTCATGCTCTTGTTTTTATGAGCATGGGGGGCAATTTGAGTGAGTTTGAGCAATCAGTTTAGATGTCTATTTCCTGCCATAAAGGTGGACCCTGGAAATTTTTGGGAGTTTTGTGAGAAGAAGAGTATACATTATTATCATTATACACATTTACTTGATCCATTTTCAGTATTTTGGCATACTGTGGGCTTTATTTCAGGTTAAGGAGCCATAAAATGTAAAGTACATATAGTAGTACACTTACTGTAGGTAGTCTTCAGCTGAAAAGTGAAACATTGTATTTTTGTAGCAAAGTGGAATACATATGGAGCAATCAACTCACTAGCAACATAAACTGAGACACAAATCAACCAATCAACTGCAAACTGGTCACGGTGGCTAATTTTGAAATAATCTTGATGCTGATGTAAAATTGTTTTTACCAACCCTGTCAAAATTTGTTAGACAGTTGAAAGGTTTTTTCTGCTTTATACCTTTTACGCATTTTAGGTATTAAGTAACATCTTATTCTGAGAAGTTTTTGATTCCTTGCCAAAGGCAGGCAAGGAATCTTTGCGATGGTGATTCGGTGTATGTGCGTGCATATGCGTGTGTGTGTGTATGTATGTGTGTGAGCAAAATCTTGTGAACACTCTAGCTTTTGAAGGGAAAGTGCATGGTGGGTCAAAGTTGGTGTGTTGATAGAACATATGAAGATCTCGGCTGGGATTGTTTTCGGTGAAGGTCAAAGGTCATCTGCGGTCAACATCAGGCAGAACTGTTCAAACTATGTTTGCAGTATCTCAGAAACGACAACTTGCATCATTTTCAAACGTGGGTGGTATGTACTGCCCTGTAAGTAAGTGAGATTGTGAGGGTATTCTTGTAGGTCAAAGGTCATCTGGGGTCATCAGAAGTCATAATGTGAAAAGCTTGTGAACACTCTATCTTTTGAAGGGAAGGTGCAAGAGAGTCCAAAGTCAGTGTGTGGGGAGGACATTTAAAGATCTTGACTGGGATTGATTTTGGTGGATGCCAAAGGTCACCAGAGGTCATCTGCACACAGACTATAGACAAAACATGTTTGCAGTACCTCATGAACTGCACATTGCACAAACTTTGACCTTCGAGGGTATGTATAGGACTTTCTAAGTTAATAAGGTGAGGGTGTGTCTTGTGATCAGAGGTCATGTGGGGTCATTAGAGGTAGAGTTAATGATTGTAATAATGATATGATGTCAAAGATGAAAGCGGTAGAAACACAGATGTACACTTGATACCAACAGTAGCTGTACCAGTTTTTGTCACTCCCTGTACCAGTTTAATATCGAAGCTCACTCCGAGAGAGTCAGAATGTCCTGCAAATATAAAACTCCACGGTATTATCACCGCGTATAATCTCATCAAAGTATGAAGCAAATTGGTTCAATTTTTCAATGCATTCTGCACAGTGGGTAAACAGTTCATCAGCCAGGGGGAGCAAAGTGAAAGCCCAGAAAGAAGAAGGAAAAAAATAGAAAAGAAAAAGGTAATGGAAAATGCAAGCTTGTGTTGTTTTACCACTCTCTGCTTCTGGCAAATGATGATAGTGCTTTCTATATTCTGCCTTCAGAATTCAAGGAAGTATTTCAGTGTAATCAGAAAATGTACAAATTTTATCAGACTTGCAGGGAAAACAAAACAAAGGAAAAGGGTTTGCATATGAAAAAATTGTGGGGGAGGCTAGTTCTCTGTTGGGGCTTTAGTCCCCAAAATTTGGCTAGCCCCCTCCTTCCTTCCAAATTGGGCAAACAATGTATACAAACTATCATTCACCTTTATTTTTATTTTTTGGAAGAGTAAGCTTTTGAAACGTAAGAAAAATATTTGGTATGCTACGTGTCAACCAAAGGTGACGCTCCGCTTAGATGGTTAAATGTGAATTAATCCTCCCAAAAGAATGTTTCTAGGATCATGGGGGGGGGGGGGATGTCGCCCTCTCACATTAAGTTCAGTAAGGGTTTAGCCAAACAATTCACTCATCGTGTTTAGTCACAAATTTGTTGACTTAGTATCAGAAATACTGTTTTACATTTGGAATGCTGACCTTGAGATGATTTTAGTTTGTGTGCATTTTATTGTTTGCAAATTCCTTTTAGAGTTCAACAGTATTTCTCGGGGTCTTATTGGGGTAATAACTCTCTAGAAATAAAAGAGAAAGGAATGTGAACCACCTGTCAGTATTTCAAGGTGGTGGGATGACTATTAAATTTCATTTTACACACCGTTATTCACATCCGTCTTGTAGCTGAAGTAAAATCTGATTTTGAGAAAGGTCTTTTAAGTGATTGAGTAGCGATGAGTTTGAACAGCTGTTTCTGTAAGTACCTGTATGTTAAACTCCCTGAGATTAAGCAATAATGATTTCATATTTTATATTTCTTTAGGTTGTCTCTCAGCAGTTGCATGTAATTTTATTTTTTTGTGGTATGTTTCCATAGATACCACTGGCAAATAGTATAACTGGGTATTGGAAGATTTTCAAATCAAGAGGATGTTTTCAACATGGTTGTTTTCTCAAGTAAAAACAAAGTAATAATAAAACCAATAAAACCAAGGAAGGAAACATACGTTCCTTGACTCAATTATAAAATTGTGCTTCTTAGCACTCAAGTGACATATTGGAGTCATATGAGGTGATCAGGCAAATTTGGAGAACAAACTACAGTAATGATTTTATGTTTCTCCATTTAAGTGAACTTGTTCAATGATTTGAGTGGTCACGATGCTGTGTTGCAGCCAGAACTGGCTTGTAGCCAATGTTAATATCCATGTGGAGGACAATTATTAGCAATTTAAAAGTCAAGGATTTTATGTTTTTTCACATTCAGTACATTCAAATAGACGGTGCAGGAGGTTCATAGTGTGCAGCATGGTGCCATGATGTGCCATCTCTCTTTAGGTTTGTCAGTCAGCATTGACATTTTCAGCTACTAAAAGACAGTGGATCAAAATGTTGTGCTCATGCCAAACTTCACCTTAAAGGTTGTTTGACATTACTAGGACATCTCAGAATATTGGCTATGTTAATCATGAAAACAGTCAAAAATAGTGACAAATTGCATTAAAGTCCATCAAATATTGACCATTTTACAGGCAGATTCCTGCCCTGTACCTGCATGGTAAATAATCATTGCCTTAAAGCAGGATGTGCTGTTTGAAGGAGCAAAAATAGCCTTCATTGTCTATTCTCCATCATTCTCTTCCATTCGATACCAATCTGGAAAATACCATCTACGATATCTTTCTTTCAGGAGAAATTTCATTCATTAGATTGTTAATTACAGCAGAAAGAAGAGTGATTCATTTTTTTTTCGGGTAAAAAGTTAGTAGAACCAGGCCCTGTAATAAATGTGCGGCTTTTCCGTGTGAAGACCCCACAACAAAAACACGTTGCTGCAGGAAATTAGCTTTCTTTTGGACAAATAGGCCATGCTACGGTAGTTTGTACAGCTTTTTACAACTATATGAAATATATCCAGTCTTGTGGTGCGCTTTTGGCATTGCAGGAAAAACAGCACATCCTGCTTTAATAGGCAAATTTATGATTTCAAGGGTGGGACTCACATGGCATGTCTAATTTTACCCTCTGTCTAGTTAACCTTGTCTACAGTATTTCAAGGGCAATTGAGAATTTTATATTCCCCAAGGGGTTTTGTTTTGAATGCATGACATGTATTTTCTTCTTTACAAATACTGATATCACTTACCAACGTCAACCCATTAAGTATATTAAGGGAGTACAGTATATAGTCCTTAGAAAAGAAATACAGACACTGCGCAACACTCCAGGTTATCATATTTGGATCAAACTTTGAAAAGCCGTAATCTCAAAAACCGTAATAGATATAAACAAAATTCAAATGGATTTTCATTCAGGGTTTCACTCTGTAACATCTGAATAGAGTTGGCTCTTTTCTAGATGGATGTCACACATCGCCTTTAAGGTTGCTAAATTGAACTGAATACAGTAGGAATACATCCTTAGCAATAATTAGACATGGTCATTTTCAGCACAGAAACTCAGTATTGTATAGATTTAACAAAAGTGGAATAACATTTAAGAAAGGAGATTATAATTCTTTTAAGTGGTAAATGAGACAAAAGCAACTTAATCCCTCTGTTTGTTAGAGATGTGTCTTTTCTAGTTACTGTAACTTTAAGGTTTTTGTAGTAAGTGTCAATATGGGGTGATCACTAAGTACTGTAGGTCACAATGTATTCTGTGGGAGAATAAGGTGGGGGGATGTGTATCTTATGGCTAAATTTCTCTTGCCAATGATCACCTTTTATGTTGTTGTGATTTATAAGGCTTGCTGGTCAATCGAGCAAATTTCAGCTGACAAAGCTAATGGAATTTTCCATATGATCTCTTTCTACATGCGAACCAAATTTGTTTGTTACAAAAATTCGTCAAACTCGCTTCATGGGGTTTCATTCAGGAGTTGCCTTTATAGTCATCACTAGCTTTCCATGTCAAATTTGAACATAAAAACCATTTAATCATCCCTTTGGGCTAAGATCTCCATGTGTAATATTTGTATGTTGTACTAAGCCAACCCATCAACAGACATATTTGCTTCTTTTGAAAAGGTTTCCCCGTCAAGTACCCTGGAGTGAACTTCACCTTACAGGCATTGACATCTAATGTATTAAAGTCAGTTAGCCATTTGCCCTACAGTAACTGCTCAACAATTATATTATGATTGACACTAAAAGAATGTCACTTCCTACAACAACAACATCATGCTTTAGGACAAAATACCGGTTCCTTACATGTTGGTAGTCATTTTGATTCGAAAGTTTTCCCAAAATGTGGTGCTTTGTTTTTTAAGTATGTTGGTTTCATGTTATTTGATGTTTAGTGCGGTTCTTTTTCTTTGAAAATGTTAGCAAAAACATTGCTTACAAGCTTTTACTTCCAAATATGATTTAGCTTTAGAGGATTTAATGCCATAGGGCAAGATAAAGGATTTGTCGCCAATTGAGAATTTCGGAATTGTTAATGTACCGAGGTTGTGCCAGTAAATCGTACTGTAGTCATGTGACGTGTAGAAATACATGAGGTCAAAACCGATTAATCGTATGTCCATCATGTTATGCATGTCATAGACAGAAGCGTCATCCAGATCGCAGCATAGAGGTATACTCTATACGGTATTACTAATCACTTAAAAGTTTTAAAATGCAAAGTATGTTTCTTCCAAGGTTCAATTATAACTTACAGGCCACAGTTGGCAAATACCAATAGTGTGGATTCATTGCAAATTGGTTTGTATTAAAGCTACTGCAGCTATGTTACTCGTTGGTTTTGCAATTTCAATGCAGGCACCGGGAGGCAAATACCTGTGACTGCTCGTTAAGTTATTTGTGGAACACACCAGATAATACGCCTTTGGTTTATGTCATCGAATGACTAACTTGAACATGGATCATGTTAGCATTTTCCTTCTCAAGTGACTGTGGAGTTACCTGTATGTTTCATCTGGCATAGTTTCTAGGTCACCTTAAACCTTCTATGATAGTATGAGTACATCACTAACATCGCTAACCCAGTAAAAGAATCCTTCTACGTCTGTTTTTTATTTCCAGTTGTTATTTTAAATGGTTGGAGTCTATTCATCATTTCAAGTCAATCATTTTGTGGCCATTCATTCTCTGACTCTTACAATTCTAATGTATCCTCTTTAGCTGTGTCCAAAAGTAAATAGAAAAGAAAAAGTGAAAAATAAAAAGATATAGAATTGGCTCTGGTTTTATCGCTTGAGGTTATGAGCAGTACTATTGAAGCCAACCTCTTTGAAAACCACCTTTCAGTTTCCAACAAATAATGGAAGTTGACAGCAGTTGGTCTCTGTGGAATGTCCATCAGGAAAATGATGAACAAAGTTAAAAAGAAAGAAACAAAATTGATCGTAGGACTGTAGTTGGGAAGGGAAAAACATGCAATTTTACTTAACGTCAGAGATTCAGAGATTGTTGATTTGATGTTCAACAAGTTTTTGTAGCTGCGACATTTGCAGTATTCCTCAAAGGCCTGATGGATGTCTGAGGAAATTTTTGATATGTACAGGAAGTGACCATGTTGTAGTTACATGAATGTCCATAGGCAGGGATGAAACTTCATTTATGTTTTTGTTCTCAGATACTGAACCTCATATCAACGACAATTCACACTCACCTGTCTCAACACAACAAGTGCACTTCCCTCTGTCATGCCAAGAGTTTTGGTAACCCTTTAACACCACCTCGGGTGCCATATCTGGCACCAGAGTAGCACCACCATCCTGTTTTGCCATCTTCTTGGGCTATGAATGTAGAGGGTGAGGAATACTCACTATCTGTGTTCTTCACTGTTTCCAATCTCCATCTGGTCGACCTTAGCTTGCAGTATGGAACATGTTTTCAGCAAGCTTAATGCATCGTTGGATTACGAATGGAGCAAGAAAGTGTCTCTTTGTGGCACTATTTTATTTCATGATCTTGAAAATATGATGAGAACAGTGCTACTTCAGCTGATGTACATGCCATCTGTCATGCAAGTTTATTTAAGTTTCATTTGTGTAACTATTCCATACTTTCTCTTTTCTAATTTGTCTGAGATATGTTTTGTCTTCCCTCGTGCATTTTAATAGCCTATAGGGTGTAACTACGAATTTAACTCAACTGCAACATTAGATCGCTGCATGGTGTGCGGTGGAGATAACACCACGTGCAAAATACAGAAAGGAAGACAAACATCACATTTAGTTGACACAGGTGAGTTCAACCTCTGGACTAGAGTAGTTGAGCGTAGAGAGCATTTGAAAGAGGAAATTCCTCAGAATGTTGTTGAGTCACAGTTTTTGGTCTCCCAAATAATTGCTTTTCTCTGTTTGTTTGATCAATAAGTTTTGTTTCATGCATAATTGCCTTGTGTAATTTTTTATTCCTTGCCAAAAGTAGGCAAGGAATCTATGAGATGGTGATGGCATGTGTGCGTGTGTGCCTGTGTGTGTGTATGTGATGCCCTGGCTTGTAAACACGATATCTCAAGAAGGGAAAGGTGCTCCGACTTCAAAGTTGGTGTATTGGTAGTCCATTGTGAGTAGATTGTCCCTGTTGTTTTTCATGTAGGTCAAAGGTCATTTGAGGTCACAAGAGCATAAAATATGAAAACCTATCAAGGGAGATATCTCAGCAATGGAATGTTGTTGGAACTTCAACCTCTTATCATTGGTAGCACTTGATGAGTAGATGATATCAGGCATTTTGGGCGTCAATGGTCATACGCGGTCAAAAGAGGACATAGTTTGAAAACCTTGAAAACACAGTATCTCAAGAAGGAAAAGGTTTTTGAACTTCAAAGTTGGTGTGTTGATAGTCCATTGTGAGTAGATGATCCCTATTGTTTTTCATGGGGTTCAAAGGTCATTCGAGGTTACAAGAGCTTAAATTATGAAAATCAGTCAAAGGGAGATATCCCAGCAATGGAACGTTGCTGGAACTTTAAAGTATTATCATTGGTAGCACTTAATAAGTAGATAGTGTCTGTTACTTTTGTGGAGGTCAAAGGTATTGTAAGGTCAATAGAAGACATAGTTTTAAAACCATGTAAACACAGTGTCTCAAGAAGAGACAGGTGCTTGAACGTCATGCATGTAGTGTTGGTACAGTCCACCGTAGGTAGATGTCCTCTATCGATTTTATGGAGGTTAAAGCAAATTTGTAGCAGATGATGATGGATAATCTCTGTTATTTGAATTGTCCCATCGGAGACTGAGAAGATCACGTTTTCGTACATTGCAGAGTTAACGATTTTAGAGATTTGTATTTATAGGAAAAGCCAACATTTGTGGACTTACTTGTAGATAACAATTGTGTAATATTTTGGGGAAGTTCAAGTGTCACATTTTGTCACCAATGAAGTGTAATAGGATTGATCATTCTTATCCCCCCTCCCTTGCAAACAGTAGATGTTTAATGGCAGATAAATTTTGCTGAATAGAATTTGGTCTCATTTTCTTCAGATTTTATCTGAAGATTTTATCTTGTTAGAAATATCAGCAAGTTCTTTGCCAGCAACTCCCTGTCAAGAGTAACAGAGTACTTTGTTTTAGTCACCTTTTCTGAAGGGAACTACAGTGTATTTTTAGGTTGCCTTTGCAGAAGTTTAACCATTCTTTGGTGTCAGGAACTTTCTATCCACTTATGAGATGTATGTCATCCTTTGTTACCACATTTTTCATTTGTGGTTTACATTCTCGTGTTCTGTTTTGATATGGTCCCTTTCCTTCTCCCTTGGTCCCTTCTGTTCAGACTGATTGTGTGTGTTTGGAAAAAAAGAGGAGATATTGACAAGGAATCACAAAGTCCTTTGACCTTTTTTTGTATTTTAGTTTGTTTTTTCCAATTTGAATCATTCAGAACACATCATTGAAGATGACATCAATTTGTTTGCACCCTACACAAAAATGACTGTAACTACCAAGTTTGGAGCTACAGTAGCATGGAAACTAAAAGTTTCAGAGAGTCGTACCTTTTGCATTCATAGTTTTGACGTTGTCATCCATTTTCAATGTGAAGATAAAACAAACGATCATGGTAACATTTGTACAAAATGTTGGTTATAAGCAAATGGTTGTATTGTATAAAGTTGAATAAAACTTATTTCCAAAGTTTGTTGCACCCACAGTGTGACTTAATTGTCAAATGGTTAGTTTAGGTTGAAGTTCATAGCCCTGAAGTAATTACCCTAGAGATTTAATTCAGTTGAAAACAGTATGTGTTTTTAGTCTTTTTGCACAGATCTGTGAAGGTAAGTGATAACTTGCCTCTTATTTATCACTGTTAGAAGAAGTTTATAAAAGATAAATAAAAAATAACAACAACAACAACAAAAATCCTATAATAACTTTTGTAAAAACTTCTTGTTAGGCCTATAGTCATCTCTCTTTGCCAAATATCAAGTATGAATTTGACTCTGGAGTGATTTTCTCAATTTGGTTTCCTAGGCTTAGAAGAATTGTTGTTATTACCAGAAGGAACCTTCGCTATTAAGTTGGTGTTAAAAGGAACTACAAGCCTCCCTGGGGTAAAGACTGAAGATGGCCTGGAAGGCATAAACCAGAATGGAAGGGCTGATCCTGGACGGTACACAATCGGAGGAGTGGAGGTGCACTATGGTAGAACCAAAAGCGGAAGATATTCAATAGCAATTCCAGATAAACTCCCACAAAACTTTTGGGTCACAGTGAGTATACAGCTTGTAGCTGATGTTCAATGAGTACATTCACCTTCTTGATTGTTGTTATGAAATAGGTTTCCTCATTGAAATCTAGAGAGGTGCTTGAAATGCCATAACCAGCACTGCTGGATTGTTCAAAGGGTATCCGGAGAATTGTCGGAAACAGAAGCGATGAATGTTAGGACTGTTGGAGTGATCTTCCAATGATAACCTTTCAAGTGGGGGTGAGTGGTTTGTCCCTCAGTAGAGATACAGGTGAGGAAGGGTCCTATTAGCAGGTAGCTGGTAATTTAGCACTTGGAAAGCATTAAATTGTAAATCACTCAAAATTTTTGCCTGTATTTGCTGGAAGATGATATTTGTTGAAGAAGTTGGCATCGACATGTGTATACCTACTACGTCCAGTGTTAACATGGTATTAAAAGATCAATATTGAAGACAACAAAAGAATGCTTGATAGAAGTGTTGTTCAGTTAAAGATGTTGAAGAATGTAGTGATGTAACTAGGTTCTCATTTTGTTATTTGATATCAAGTTATGACTGCTCTTTTTCAGCAGATCTGCTTCATTTCTTTCATTCCATTTACTTGATTGATAAACAACATTTTAATTCTTCCAATATCCAAAGTGACTTTTGGAGTCGATGAAAGAAATACAACCTATATGATGATGATATAATACTGTGGTACCAAAGCACAAACACCAGTTTGGTATATTAATAAATTATAAAAAAGCTCTCGACCCTTGTCGATGGGGAAACTTCTGAAGCCCAAAATCATTTGATGCCAGTCTAGAATTTCTTGTAGGCGCACCAGTCATTGAAAATATGGCCAGAAGAATTCCACAGTATAGCAAAAACAGGTCAACACGTGAACTTCGTTTCAAAGTCCGTGAATGTACATCGATTCAGTCGATCCTATCTCATAAATCAATCATGACAAGTGACTTGAATCATGACAGACTATTCCTTAAGGGCGTGATTCTAGGAGTACAACACAGGGCCCTTCGATGATACTCTCTTTATTTAAAACTCCAGAACTTGACCTTTGTTGCTTCTGGCTTCTAGGTTATTGTAACAGCAAACATGGATATTTTATGGGAATATTCTTGGAGAAAGCTTGAAGTCAGCAATTTATTAAAAAGGAGTAGGCATTTTTATGACAGAAATCATGTTATTCAGGTTCTTTTAGACTTTGCAAGTACGACACAGTACTTCGCGAATTGAGCAACACTGTATTGACATCATGATATGAATGTAGCCTATTGAGTTGTAAACAGTAAGTAGCTGTGGTATAGCTTTTGGAGATAATCTTTTACATGATTTTCATTTTCTTTCTGTTAGACATAGAGCTGAAATATTTAGATGCTGGTCTTTAAATCAAACTTAGACTTTTTGATACAAGCAAGGTTTCGAGAAGAGAAGTATCAATTCACCAGAACATATTTGTGCAAATGGAACAATTATAAGCACGAACAAGATTTTAGCCAATCAGTGATCATAATTAGGGTTATGTTTTGGGGGAGAGGTTTAGGCTTTTGAAAATAGGCCATTTGCCTGTTTTTTGTCGGAATAGATTAAACCTTCAGGAGATACTTTGATCAGGAGAAGAGGAGGGGGTAGTTTTATGCTTTTCTTCCATCACATATTAAACTTTTTCAGTTCCTAGCTGGTGGTGATATTAATTAGCATAACTTGTGCAAAGGTTGGGTTGAAACCTTTGGCTCAATTATCATCCTTCTGTGAGCATTTTGCTACCTTATTTATCCAAACCTTGTGACTGGTATGAGAAATGTGTGTTTGGTTCTCTGATATTGCATGTAGTGCAGCTAAGTACAAATCAAACAGTATTTTAATATGGCGTGATAACCAGGCACCATTTGATAGCAAGTCTGAATATGAGTTGCATATTCAGACTTTGAAGTCACATTTTCATTTTGTCTTCCAGATGCTGAGGATAAAATCATTTAATGATGGTGATACTCCTGACAAGATATTGTACCATTACATAGCCCCTGTACACTATATCTGGCAACGGTCTGAATGGTCCGAATGCTCAAAATCCTGCGCTGCTGGTAAGACCAAAATTTTTAACTTGTAATTTGGAGACTGTAAATCGAAATCCAAAATCTAACACACATTTTGTTATTGGCAGGTGTTCAACTTTTCTGATAGTGGCAAGTCCCGGGTACTGTGGATAGACTACAAACCAGTATTGCAAAAAAGAACTTAACTGATGTTAATATGTAATTATATGAGCCAAAAGGGACAAAGCCCTAGTAGTCATTGGTTGGAGTTAAAATAAAACAATAAACAAAGATTATACCAGCAAATATATCCAGAAAAAGATGTAAAAAATCTACCCACAGGTAAACCTAATTAAACAATATACAATTTATTGGATTCCTCGTGAACATTTGTTTTATTTAATCAATACTGTAATTAAAGTTCTATGTACAGTCAAAGGAACCAAGTCTACTTTTTACTGCCTAAACATGGCTTATCAATGGACTCATTTATTTCTTGTTTCTATTCTGGATTCTGTGGTCAATGTAGCATATTTTCCATCAAATGTGTCTTGAGTTTCCCATAAATGTATCATGACATGCTATGTTAATCCTACCAGATATGCCTCCACACACTCTTGTATTGTGAAATGTTCATTTACTTTTGGTGAAAGATTATAAGTCTTTGTCATGTTGTTTGAAGTATGTAGTTACGGTGCTGTAATTTATGTCTGTAAAGGATTCTGAAGACAGTATATTTCAGTTACTATTGCTTGAATTTAGAGTGACCAATACCGCAGCCCGGGTTGTAGCCAGACAGGTTCAAGTAATGGCTGTTTTGAGAAAGTTTTTACTTATTTGTGGACAGTGCCAATCCAAATGAGCCCATGAGTGATATTTTTGTATTGGACTCTCACAACAGTAGTAGTCGTTGCAATGTTCTAGTTGTGGCAGGTATTTGTGTTTTTGTCTCTTTGTGGTGGTCAGCTCAGGTAAGTAATGACTGATGCCAACCACTGCCAACCACCTCAGCTAAACTCTGACCACAGCTACGGTTTTAGAAATTGCTCTTGCATGGCTATGATAAACCAATGAACAGCCTTTTTATTATTTTGGGAATGGAACAAACTGTGTTCGGATTTTTACATTGTTTGAATGCAATTGAACTGACAGATTGCACTCAAAATAGTTTTGTTTTTCTTTCGAGCGAACATGAAACTATGTAGTACTATTCGAAACTGACCCCATCGTGGGTGTTCGTGAACCGGAGACTCGATACCTGCAGGTCTTTCTACAATTTTAAAGTCTCGATAACAGCACTTAGTATTTTAGTGATATATCTGCAATTTTGAAGCGCTCGAATTATTGGCACGTAATCTATTTGTTACCGTGCACCCCTTGCTAGATGCAGCTTTTTTTCTTCTTTTTTTTGACTCAGCCAGATATGGGAATACTTCAATTCTAAATTGTCTGTGATTTGTTTCACAGCAGGAGTATGCTGTGTCTCCTCCAGAGCTCTTAATGATGGACACTTAGCAAGCTATGAAGCCTTATTTGCTGTGGTTACCTCACACTTATTTTAAAGCAGCTGTCCCCAAATTCCTCTTACCAGGATTGACAGGATTTTACTCAGTGTGTTGTTTTACATGAAAAGTAATTTTGATGCATGCCTCCCTCCCTGCCGCTTGTTACTGAAGTCTTTGTAAGAGTTTTCAGGCCGGGCGATACTTTTATCAAATACTTACATGTAGCTCACTTTGGAGTGACGGTTAAGGTCAGGGCATGATATAGACAGAGCCCAACAAACATGTTGGAAATGTTCAATGACCTCACCTGCAGGACAGTTAAAATGATACTCATGTGACTTAAAAGTAAATTCACTTAAAAATGAACGTGTAGTACAGTTTGTAACTGTCACTATGTGTCACATAAATTATTGCTGTAATGTATAATGGATTGTAACTGGTTTCTTCACAGCAATGTGACCTCTAAAAGTGTGACAACTCACTGAACTACAGTATGTGGAGGACAAAATAACCATGCAAAAATCTTGTCACATGGCACCTTAGTAAAGGTGAATCTTGTCGCAAAGAAAGCTCACACATAGTGTGGTTCACAGTCAAAGTAGTCACAAGCCATGAAATGCCCCCCCCCCCTCTCCCTGCCCCACAGAAACGCTTACTCTAAATTTTTAATATATGGGCCTTTGATTTGGTGTCTGATCTGCAGACAGGAATGGGAACAATTGTTGAGCTGCAGGATGCAAACATTGCACGATTGGCTGCACAATTTTTGAAGAAAAGAAAAGGAATTTCTTGACATGTATGCTATTATTATATAAACTTGAAAATACATTATTGGATGAAAATAAATTAAAATTGTGAAGTAAACAATATGAAGGCTTGGTAGCGTTGCTCTTTTAATTACACGGTATTGCAAATGAGCTTTTATGATCTTCAGCGTGGTGTAGCATATTATTGATATGAAAGTGAATTACTGTATACTAAGGGAGGATGTGCTGTTTATCCTACATTTTCAAAAGTACTACACCAAAGGACTGGAGATACTTCTGACAGTTGTAAAGAGATATATAAAACTACTGTACCATGGTGTATTTGTCCGAACATAGCCTAATTTCAGACAGAAATGCGTTTCCATAGGAGTTTCCTTGCGATAGTATTCACAAATTAACGCACAGTTAGAACAAGGCTCGATTCCGTTGATGTTTTAAATGGAAAAAATAAATTCTTCTGCCATAATTTTCCACTCTTACTAATGAAATTTCTCGTACAAGAAACGTGGCACATATAGATGTTTTTTCCAGATTGTTATTAAATGGAAGGGAATGATGGAAGAGTGACAACAAAGGCTACTTAATATTTTTCTTCTTGGTTTAATGATGCACGTGTAAAAAATAAAGCAGCACCAACAACCCTTTAACAGCTCAAGCTGTCAGTTGATATCAGATGTTAAAATTTTTGTTACATCCTGTTAGAAGCTTGTAATGATGCTATAACTGTGACATTATTCTGCTGACAATTCAGTACATCAGTACAGCAAGAGTTTTGGAAGAAACTACTGCAATATAAACCAACTCAAGTGTAATACCGTGTAATATTCCACTTCAACATACCACTTTAATCTCAGTCAAACTGTGTGCGGAATCTCGAGCACAAAGCAAACTGTTTTGATATCCTATGGAACCTTCAGATTTCATCCCTCACAACCAGTCAAATTTGAACAGTTATGATGTTGTGTTGTGCAATTGTCTGACCTGCTCTGGTCATTATTTAGAACATGTCCTCCTTTGAGGTCACCAGTGAGGGGTCTGAAATACAAGCTCTGAAGATGGAAGTAAACCAACAGTTCCATATCATCATAGTTAAACTACGTTTAGACCGGTGGTGGTTCGATTATCATGATCTTTTCTTGTGCAGTTAGCACCCAACTGATGTACTGTACAATGTTACCTTTCTTTGAGATCTGACTTTTCAGAGTTTGCTGAAAATGCTTATATGATGATGTGGAGTGTTGTACAGTGTCAGTATTCCTTTTGGAATATAATATATATATATCTTAATTACTTAGTTACTGTGTTTCACATTGGCAAGTGATATCATTATTTGTAAAGAAGAAAGTAAACACCTTCCAACAAACCTTTGGGGCTTGTAACATTTTCAATGGTCCTTGAAATAAAAGTTAAGTAAACAAAGGGTAACATAAGATATTTCATGCAAGTCCCTCTCTTGATGTCATAAATTTGCATATTTAGCCAATGTTTATGCATGATGCAGGTATAAGACAGGAATTTTCTGCACTGTCGACAATATTCTGTAGATGTTGATGGAATTTGTGGCTCTTTTCAACATTTTTAATGAGTAATAGAGCCAATATTCCAAAATGTCATTTTTATGTCACACAACCTTTAATGATGAGTTAGAGAATGTACAAAAAACTTGCCTCAGTGTAGACTTTCCTCCGACCATGAGTGATGCACATTAAAAGACAAAGGGGAGGTGAAGGGGGGGGGGGGAGGGGCAAGTTGTCACTAATTCAAAGTCAAATCTTTTGAGTGGGATGTTATTTTGACTCATAATTTGCTCAGAAGCAGTTAGTCTGTTAAATATTACTCACACTATTTGAATGTTATTGTTTACCCCCAGTGTTTTAAATTCCTTGGTGATGTCTTAATGTGCCTGGCATGCACAGAAGGTTGCATGACTGACCATGAATTTCTTGATGTGATTTCTGTATCGTTGCAATCTGCTAAACGAGAGCAGATAATGTTATTGAATAACATCCTGTGTGAAGCCTATTGGCTATGCTTGTAATCAACGAATGTTATTGTGCCAAAGGAGCTAGACTAATGATAATGATGTGATGTAGCAGAGAACTTAGTGTGTGCCTCAACCTCATAAAGCAAGAGTTCAATGTTACTTTGTTTCTTGGAGAAGGGGTGGGGGGGGGGGTGAGTGGCATCAAAGCTATAGGTTATCCAGGGTACCCATTACAGGGAAGTGCCTTTGCAAAGACACTCAAATTCAAAATGGGAGTATCATAACCATATCTTTTACGTTGTACATGTACACTGAAATTTTCCATTTGTCGTGTGACTTTTTATTGCATCGAAAAACAGATCCTTAACTCTGATCTTTTTCTTTGGTGATCATTGCCTTCAATGATGACTCCACCACCCCTCTCACACCTCCTTGGCCACCACCTTTACGTCCCTGTGTACTAACCATGCACTGCACTGTCAAGAGGATGGCAGATCTTCCCTTTAACAACAGAAAGCGGAATGTGCTGTTTTCGAACTCTCACTCCAACGTAAATCTTTACATTCGTCAAATCATCACCAGGAATATTTATCACATTGTCACAGAACATCCTATTGCGCCATCTCGCTGTCTGCGTTGGTAGTAAAAATTGATTGGTTAATTTTTTTGAAGTCATGTATTACTCAGATGTTGAAAACATGGTAGACTGGTGTCATAGCCAGCCAGGTCTTCATTTTCCATTGCTATTTTCACAGCTGTCTCATTAGTTTGGTTGAGTTCAGCCATCTCTTGTAGTGTTATGATGACATGTATATTTTCATCTGTCAGTTAATTGTAATATATGCCTCCTGTGTTTGGGAATGGAAGAGTCAGTGGTATTTTATAGTCTCTCTCTCTGACTCCAGCTCAGCATTTTCTATTTGTGTGTCTCTTGTATGTGGAATCTGACTGTTTCAGAAGTTGTATGAAGGTGGTTAACATCTGATATAGCAAAAAATGAAGACAATTAGACAGACACACCAGATTTTGAAAAAAAAAAGAAAATTGTTGTTGATAAAGTTCTTTCTGCTGATAACTATAATGTTTAGTGTTCATCATGTTGTAGACACAAGTCATTTAACTAAAATTTTGCAGTTTCATGGTATCCTAGGGCAGCCATGTACAGTATGGCACAACATATGTTTAATTGTGTCTTTTGTAGTGTTGTAATGTGTCGATCTTGTGTAAAATTTGTAATGTCCGTAGATAAATGACTGCTAAACGCTCAAAGCGTCTACTTGGATTTCATGTTCAGTTCTATTCACAATGGTAAAGAGAGATGTGCGTACTTTACTCAGCAACTCGACTCTCATATGTAACTACATGTATGTGCCAAGAGTGCTGGTCACCATCACCATATTATACAGCTGTGTCTGGCACAAAGCAGAGCGGTGGTGTCAGTTACCAGCACTATTGGTGCTGCAGATGAGAGTGTAGGCCTTGATCTGTGATCTGTTATTCACAGCTGACCAAACAAGGTAGGCTTGGAATAATCATAATGTTTTGGCCTTTCTGTATATAATAGTCATGCATTACCATTCTGTGAAGACAACCATCGACTTAGTGTTGCATGAAATCATAGAATAAAGGCTAACTGAAGAGAGGTCTTGTAGAGTACTGACAGAATCAGTAGAGCATATATTATATGCTGAATGGAGTACTTGCAATGCTGACTGACTGACTTTTGGCCTTTCTGTATATGATAGTCATGCATGCATGATTGAATCGTCATGACTGGAGCATACTCGTTGAATGCTGAATGGAATACTTGCAGTCTTGAATGATTGGAGCATACAAAAATCCTGAATGGAGCACTTGTAATGTTAAGTGCATGGAGCACTTGTTGAATGTTGAATCATGTAGCACTTGTAATGTTGACCGATCGAAGCATATATCAGGTCCAGAATGGAGTTTGTAAATGTTAACTGATTGGAGCACATCATGAATGCTGAATGGAGTATTTGCAATGCTAATGGATTAGAGGTACAAGCATGAATATCTGATTGGTGTGCCTGTACACCACTGACTTAGTTTGGCAATATTGTAGATGAAGTGTATTGAGAACTTGAAGAATATCGATTACTAATTGATGTACTGGAAGAACACTATAACTGATTCGAGTAACTGGTGGGAGACAACTGAACACTGACTGACAGGTGCACTTATTGACAACCAACATAAAAAAGGATGATTCTTAACTGTGACTGATCAAAACACTTGCAGAACACTGATTTGAGTCGTTTTAAAACAGTAACTAAGTGAAACACTTCTTCATCACTGGCAGTTTGCAATGTTTACAGGATAACTGACTGAATAGAATTTGAGAATATTGCCTCCGTCTTTGAAACTCTAGTGGAACACAAATTAAATGGAGCATGCTAACTATATGAAGCCTTTTAACTCAATTTTAAGCCCTTGTGGAACACAAACTGAATGGAGCAACTATGAGTAGTTGAAGCCAAACCACATCTGCTAATCCTTACCAGATTGTAAGTGCCAGTCAGAGGGCTTTTCCACATCTCAAAACCAGCCATTCATATCTCTTCCACGGAAACCCAAGGAAACAATCATAAAAAGTAACAATACATCTTTTTCTCCATTGTTTACGTGAAGCCCCACCGGATGTGGCAGTATTTTTACCGCCCGAAACTTTGTTGAGCCCTTCAGTATCTGTCTCTAACAGAGGGAGGGATGTTCAGTTGATTTAATACAAATACTGTACATCAGACCAATTAGAAGCAAATTAGTGTCAATAAAGAAAAAAATATGTTTATAAACAGGAGGAGAAGAAGAATGTTCACCTTTCACCTCTGACCTTTCACTGTGAGAGGAAGTCAAAATATCCTAAATTGAGAGTACTAGGATTCAAAAAGAAAGGTGCTGAATTAAGCATACAAATTCTAAATAAATTACATTTGATATATTAGCAGACTTTGAAACATTGATTGGTGGTTCAATCCTAAATCTTCTTGTGAATCACAAAAAAGCAAGTCCCAGGGAGAAGACTTGATTGCATATTAACACAGGAACACAGAATTGAATACTGTAAGTAGTTTGGGCTCAGTCTTTAGAGACTTCTTCGGTACTCCCTGTTGTCGGATTTTCATTTTTTCTTCGGCCTCCTTAGATTTTACATGACATAGGAACAGGTGACTGTGTCTTTTGAAGCTCCGATGCAAGACCTCTGTCTACATGTTATTGTCAATGGGTTGGTTGGTCGTCTTCTGGAATAATGATGCTAGTAGCCAGATCAAACATGATCCAGTACAACTTTGACTGATGTGTCGGGTAATTGAAAAAGTGATGAGGCAGAATCTGGTCTCTTCTTTTGGTCATTTGATACTCTCTCAGATTGTCATATGTGGCGCCATATTCAGTAAATATGATTCTAGTTATGTATGAGTAGCTATCCCCCCTACAGCACGTAGCTCGGTTTGTTGTGTAGCATTCAGTTCGGTGTGACCATGTATCTGTGCATGGGAGAGAGAAATTTAAGAAATACTCTCCCATGCCACCAGCTCATCAGCTCATGCAATACAGGAAGTATGGATGAGTTAATGCTTATGATAAATTGTGACTGTGCATGATCAATATCAAAACACCATTTTGGCATATTAATGTGAAATAATCTGCTGTTTGTATGATATTAATATCTCAAGTATCAAACTAAATGACTATTTTTAGTTTCTTCAGATAATAGACAGGTCTTTTCATGACATAGTCATGATAAAAATAATTATAGGTTAGGCTTCATGTGTTAATTCAATTACAGTTGACTTGCTCCTTAAGTATTAAGTTCTTCTTGCCTGATTAGCTTCTTTGTAAGTGGCCCTAATGGTGGTAGTTATGACAGAAAAGATGACAGACTAGATGAGGCCCGTCATTGTAAATAGGAGGGGAATTGGTTGCCAGTGATGGTTTGTTTGGAGGATCAGGAGTCGACAGATACCGTTTTAATGTTATAAAATTTTGTTACAGTGAGATTTATAGTGTACTATATATCACCACAGTGTAGCGTATACCTCCGGCAACATGCACGTGATCATTGGGTTGCTTGTATGACATATAGTAACCAGTGGTGTACCCACTGGGGGGAGGTATTGTTTGGAGCTCAAATCTTCCCATGACCCAAGTGACAAAAAATATCTCACAGGAAATTGAGTAAGAAAAATATCCAGGAATTGCAGTTAAGAAGTTGCCTGGGTAGGGCAAGTGTTGCTAAATTTGCTCATTACCAACACACACCAGAACATGACACATGCACCCACACACATGTTTTATATTGCTCTACAAGAACAAAATTTGCATTAAAGTAGTGAAACATTTGTTATCCTGCCAAGGGCAGACCCAATAATTTGACACAGAGTTTGGAGTTGACGAATGTTTGTAAAGAAATGAGCCTATTGATGAAATTTTGTAGAAATAATTATTTTTGTACAGAAATTCATTTGTACTCACATTTGTACATCTAGTCCTTAAATATTAAACTGAAGGACTTCAAATGCATACAATGTTAGCAAATTTAGAATTGGTTTAGGGTTTTTTTTTTTTCAAAAGGATGGGTTTTTAAGGGGTTAGAAAACAGCCTAACAAAAGCCATTTTGTAAGACTAAAATCGCTGGTGTACCCAGTGCTTACCTGGACCCCACCAGGGTTTCTGGACCCTGCAAGGAGCCTTTAGGCATGTCCCTTCACCCCATGTGGGTGTCATGATTGCTTCGCAATTGCAGGTGTTACCTTTTGGTCACAGTCTGTTCCCCTTATTAGACCCCAAGGACAAATCTCTCAGTATGCTCCTGGACATGTGAGCCCATGAAAATGCTGGTGTTATTTATGGGTAATTGTAAAGAAAACTTCTACTTAAAGTTAAGATATATCAAGTCACATGTGTTACAACATACTGTCAGAGGTTTCTAAGGACTTGTCCTTCATTGTCAATATTAAAATTGAATTTGTCATATCTTGAAAAAAAAAGAGCAGGAAGGGCAGAGGGGGGGGGGGGGGGATTGAGTTGTTTGGTGAAAAGGTTAAATTGGCTCTTAAACCAAAGATTGAGATTTTGGAAGGATCGATATTTATCATTTGACAATTTATCTCTGCTAAAACTTAAAAGTGAACAATCTGCCATTTCAACTTTGTGCATACATTCCTTACATGTTGTGAATGTCTTTGGAATGCAATGATTCACATATTAATGGATGGAAGCTCTCAAATGCCACATGTGTACTGTACCTGTGGCATGTAGCAACTCTTAGCACTTGTTTCAGTTTGTATGTGGCACCAGAACAACACCATACTTTACCACTCTGTCCTGACTCACACTTTGCTGTTGTTTTCTAGACAATGTTGAGAGGTTTCCCGTCTGAATCAACAGAGTTGAAACATGAACTTTGTCATCAGAGAATAGTAGTGCATGGCTCAGCTCATATTAAAATTCAACTTATTTTGTTCTCAAGTTCACTTTCAGGTGATGGTAGTCACACAGGTGACATCCTTCAAGTTCATTTCCGATTGTTTGAGACTTTTCGCAAAGTGAAAAAGAGCTCCAGGATAGCAAATATTTAAAGATACTGGCATGTCGAAAGTTATTGAAGATATTCAAACCACTGAGGAGATACAGTGACTCACACTTGAGTCATGTTTTGAAGAAATGTTTTTGAATTATTACCTTGAAAATTGTAACATAAAGCTTTATCCTGCAGGTATGGATTATACCCTCATTAAATTTTAGTGTCTGCAGTATTTCAGGGTATCTGGTGTGTCATAGTTGGAAAGAAGGAAGGACAAGCTTTAGACAGCTGCCAGATACATTTGATGTCAGTCAATCACAGTAGTGAGTTAGGGTTCATAACTGTCTGGCAGGTGAAATTTCTGAATTTCCTGGGAAGGGAGTCTAAATTTTCTGCAATTTCTTAAAATATTTCTGTACAAGAAGAAGGTAAATTTTCTTCAGAGTGCACAAATTTTTGAATACATTTATTTCCCAGGAGAGGGCCTTCCAGCCCTCAACTTTTTCCACCCATGTTCATCATTTGTGTTCCTCATCCAAACTCAACCTTTTAAATTGGTGAATTATTCATTCAGATTATTGAAAATGATGTTTAGTTTGCTTGGCTTTCAAATGGTCCACTGTTAGTATTTAAACAAGTGCATGTGACCATGACATATGGGATTTAATACAAAATTATTTCCATTTTTGTTTACAACATTCTATCAAAATCAATCTGAAACTGTTATTTTCTGTATCCTGGCTGAGTTACTATAATAATAATAATAATATGTTTTCCATTCTTAGCTAGTGATGAAACAACTAAGCTAAGTGTTGATAAAGCAACTGCTAACACTCATACAAAACTAGAAGTCCAACAACTGTCTTGAGATGTAACATTGCAGACAAGGGTCAAGGGTGAGGGCTTCTGTAGAAAAACCTCCAATTAATACCACTGTTGAATCTCTAACTTTCTGGTGTAATTTCTTAAATAGGCATTCAGGAAAGCGTTTGGAGATGCCAGGATCGTAACACAGGAGAAACGGTGGACGAGAGTAACTGTAAAGGAAGACAACCAGAGACCGTTGTCCAGGAATGTAACATTTATGAGTGTCCTCCAGAGTAAGATACATCGTTAAAATTCCAATATATTTCCTGAAGCATTTATGTAATATTCCTTAAAGTGACACACTTAGTTGATATCACTAAATTTGCAAGAATTTTAAGGGTATTTACTGCTCGAAAATGCTAAATTAGTTTAGTCCCACATTCAATTGTTACTATGTACAAACAGCATCAATCAATTGAATTTCCAGACCATGACATGTCATCATCATGTGCACATATGGGTTAATACTAACATGAAAAGTATCTGATCACGAACTTTGAATACTGAATTAAATCTTAAATTACTCATTTATGTTTCTTTTGGGTATGGGATATGATTATCGTCTGAGATTTGCCATTTTGTGATTTGTGTTGGTATGTGAAGAAATTGTAACAAGACATACAGTAGTATGTGAGATCAATACAAACTTAGCATTTATCTGTGTCTGCAGAAAGAGGATATGCTCACATTTGTACTGGATCCAAGCTTACCTATGGTCAATGCATGATTAAAAACCACCCTCATCCCTACCCCCAACCTCCCCCTGCTTAAATGTACTTGTTCGCGTGGACCATAATAGTGAATGACACTGCATTCACTTTGGTTCAATTTATACTCTTAAAGGAGGAAAGGCAGTTGTGATGTGCATCTTACATAACTTTTTGTACTCGTTTCTTCTAAACCGGGTATGAGCATATGTTTATAACAGATTTATGGTAAAAAACAATGTGTCAATGACAAACTCTCCCATAGAGTGCCCTAGTCGAGAGAAACTATATTAATTGTTAATGTTTTTGTATGTTGATGTCTCACAAATAATGTTTTTTAATTGTGACTGTGTGTTTAATGCCTCTCCTTAGCTTTAAAGACAGAACGTTGATTGGTCAAGAGTCATTACTCATGACTGCTATGTGTGGGACGTCAGCATAAGAAAACGTCAAAAGATACCTTTTATTTTGGCCGTCTACCAGGGCACATTCTGAATGAATTTGCTATTGCCAGATCATTTTATGCTGATCTGTTAAGGAGATATGCTGTCATCTGATTTGGGAGAAGAAAGTGAAAAAAGTTATATAAGATGTTTGTCACAACTACCTATTCTTCTGTAAAGTGAATTCTTTTCATCGACTGGCCTTTTTCTCTGCAATAATTTGAATTTCCATGTATCATTTGTAGATGGAGAGTTAGTCCTTGGAGTGATTGCAGTTCATCGTGTGGAGGAGGCGTAGAAAGTAGAACAGTCAGCTGTGTCAGACCCTACTCTGAGGGTGTCCAGTACGTGAATCAAGATTATTGCTCAGCAGCTAAACCATCTGTCCACAGAAGATGTAATACCCAGCAGTGTCCAAGATGGCAGATAATTACTGACTGGGGTGAGGTATGTGGATTATGTTGATACAATTAGACTAGATGAAGATCACTGCACCATCTCATAACACCACTCAGAGCAACACCAGCTACCTCAATAACACCACTCTGAGCAATGTCAGCCACCTCAATAACACCACTCTGAGCAACACCAGCTACCTCAATAACACCACTCTGAGCAACACCAGCCACCTCAATAACACCACTCAGAGCAACACCAGCCACCTCAATATCACCACTCTGAGCAACACCAGCCACCTCAGTAACACCACTTTGAGTAACACCAGCCACCTCAAAAACACCACTCAGAGCAACACCCGCCCCCTCAATAATACCACTCTGAGCAACACCAGCTACCTCAATAACACCACTCTGAGCAACACCAGCCACCTCAGTAACACCACTCAGAGCAACACCAGCCACCTCAATAACACCACTCTGAGCAACACCAGCTACCTCAATAACACCACTCTGAGCAGCACCAGCCACCTCAGTAACACCACCAGAGCAACACCAACCACCTCAATAACACCACTCTGAGCAACACCAGCCACCTCATAACACCACCCTGAGCAACACCAGCCACCTCATTAACACCACTCTGAGCAACACCAGCCACCTCAAATAACAGCACTCTGAGCAACATTGAGAGGGAATTCCCATGAGCTAGTCTTCTCTGACCTGCCAGCAGGTCAGGACGAAAGATTTTCTGCGCCAGTGCACTTGATAATTAGTTTGTTGACTCTCTCTGGTAATGATCATTCCCTGTGCATTCAATTTTCACCATTGCTAAAGATGCCACTTTCTTGATGTGTTTCAGTTCCATATTTATTGTTCAAATTTATCTTTCCCAGACAGATTCCTCCCAACTCCATTCACTTTTACTGATCGTAATGTGTCAAGCTGATTGTTGTAATATAAGATGGACATTTATCATAGGCCTGCATAAGATGGATATGGATTTTGAGTGTGTCATCAGTTAAAGTCCCAGTCAAGTGTGAAATAAGAGATGTTTAAACCTGGAAAAAGTCCAAATAGTAGCTAGTGCTTCAAGTTGGGAGGAAACTAAGAAAAGTAGACAATATTGAATGTTTAATCTGAGTCTGGTTCTTTTTAATGTAGTGTGAGTGTTTGAATCTTACAGTATGGTTTGCATTTCTCCTTCTCTCTGCAGTGTTCAGCTACCTGTGCAACCGGAGAGACAGTTCGGACTGTCAGGTGTCTCGACTATAACGGTTACGAGGTCCCCGGCTGTCCACTCTACGCCAAGCCTATAGAGAGGAAGCAGTGTCATACAAGACTTCCCTGCCTGGAAAGCCCAATTGAAGGTATTTATCACCTTTCATGCTCTAGGAATACTAAGTTAATAGAGTCTCTTATGCAAATGTCATGAAATTAGTATATTACATCATCGGCCATCATGAGTAGTTGGGTGTATATCTTCTGATTTGCGTCAGAGTTTTAATATGAAAAGAAATGATGTAATCTAGAAGATGTCTTATGTAGATTACTCCTATGGATAGTGGAGGACTTAGATGAACTCCTCATTAATTTCAGTTTCTTCTCCAGTTGTAATGACTTTTTTTTACATGATTACTGTAAAAAGTGAGATCATTTAAGGTCACTCAATGTGGAAACACTGAAATCTTTTAGTAATCGCTTCATCAAGTTAGAATGCCATTCTTCATTGGAGTTACTGGAAACTGGATACAGCATTTGCTGAATGGTGGCTTCATATGCTCAACTACCAAGAAGTGAAAGTCAGAGCTCATACATGTCAATGTCTTTAGAAACAATTATTTAAAAATATGCACGCTGTTTTTTTCCGTCTCCTGCAGAGCACCTGTTACCCTTGTAAATTACCCTTAATCATTTGGTACCTTCTGAAGTTTCAGATCCAAGGTCATCTGAGGTCAGGGGTGAAAAAGCTGTGAAAGTGGGGCACGGCTGTTAGGACTCATTGGATACTGTGAAATACTTACAGAATGCATTTCTCATGATTCCGTGCCATTCGTGTTCATGAAACAGAGATATGATTTGTTGGATGTATGGTTACTTTGGACTCATAGCGGTGTAGGGTCATGTAAAGTCATGTATGTGTCATTACAGGCTTCTGTGCAATGAAAAAAAAACTACAAAATGTATATCCTCTCCCTAAGAATATCAGCTATGTTCGCAAAAAGTTGTGTATACTGTGTGGTGGGTAATTCAGGGTTATTTCTAAAAGGTTGCTTGAATAGAAGTTTGTTCATTGTCGTACATCTAACGTATTTTCTGGTTAACGTTGCAGCCTCAAATAATGAACTTTGTATTTTTATTTTCCTGAAATCACATCTCAGTTTATGTGATGTAATTTTTAAAACTTTCTATTACTTACTAAATCTCTTGAGTTTATGTGTAAACAACCTCAAGGTGAAGTGATTGTTTCAGATGTTTCAACTTAGTTGCAAACATTTGATTTTTTTTGTAAATGCACTCAAGGTAAAGATAATCATGCAAACAAGATCCTCTTTCATGTATTGTAATATTGCAAATTGTAATTCTTGAATAATCTTTCAATGTCAACAGATCCGTACATAAACTATTTAATAACACCAAAGTTGAGAGAATATCTGGAAAGGCCACCGAGGTATGTTCACCACCCTCTTTAAATTCATTTCTATTGCAATTTATATAACGTTTATTAAAAATTAGCAATCTATATTATCATATGCCCTTATTAAACATGATAGTGTTATATCTTATGAATATTCTGTATTTAGCCTTTTTGCTTTTGATCACCCATGCCCTACTCTTGATGAAAGTGTCAGTGTTGTAACCCATAAACTTGTAACCATAAATTTAGTCCTCGAACTTTGTTAACAAAGAATCTCTGTGCTTATACATTAGTAGATCTGATGCAATTGTTTTAATCACTTCTAGCGGAATCTGAAATGTTGCTAACTTATTACTTATCGAGTGCCTCTGTGTAGTGAAGCAATTTGGATACATCAATGTTCCTGATTGTCCTGCCGTTAATGTTTGTTTAATGGTCCAAATATCAGAGCAGTGGCTCATTTCAGAGCACAATGATACTTTACCTGGAAGACAACGCTGCATATGTTTATTCAAAGTCATATATGAGACAACATTTCAGTAAAATATTATGAATTATGGTTATTAGATGCAGATTGTTGAAATATTATATGTAAAAGAAGTTTTGTGATTTTCCTATAATTGTTTCGGTGTTTTTGGTAAGAGAGCGGGGATTCTTAATTTTTGAATTCTGGACCAGAAGGACCCTCCCGTGATTATGTGACTGGGTAAGGGGGGATAGTATGTATTTTGTGCAAATTCTTGAACTGAAGTGACTATTTTTGAAACGTGCAGTACCTCCATGATTGTATGTAATATATATGGTCATTATTTTGCAGTAGTGTGACATTGATCTACCGATAGTCAAGCCGGTGGTACGTGCTATGGTAAATAGCACTAGCATGTTGTTTCAAAGAGAATCTGTTTTGTGCAGCATTTTTCATAAATGTAGGTGCTGCGTAGGCATATGTTGACTCTGTTTTAACGATATCACCTATTTCTCCTGCAATATGAGACAAGTGAGTAAGTGAGTTTATTGTCAGTATATTGAACATGAAAATGGACAAGTTATTGATGATTGTGGATAGAGGTTAATGCTGTTTCTTAATTATACATGATACTGTTGTCATTCATGTAGAGATATGAAGGTGTGTAATAGTGAACCCGAGGGCTTAGGTACACATAAAAATAATAATATTCAATTTATTCCATAGTCATATTCGTATAATATGCACTCAAATGCTACACATGAAAATGACAGGGAAGCACCACAAAGTTAATGTCTGAAATATGAAACAGCCATCATATTCAAACCAAGCAATATATGTAAAAATGCAAAAAAGGAACAGTACAAATAATTAAAAAAAAACCTTAAAAAAGCATTTCTAAAATGATGAGTCTTTAAATTTGTCATAAAAATACCCAAATTGGTATAACATATTTTTGAGGTCACTAGATTGGAAAGGTTGCTAACAGATTTTGGTAGTTTACCGATATCTTGGTTGCATATTTTTTCCATTTTTATTTCTTTATGTTTGTGCTTCTCTTGTCTCTGCCAGTTATTCTATTTCTGCCTGGGGCCCTTGCAGCGTCACCTGTGGGACCGGCATACGGAACCGTAACGTCACGTGCATGATATTCGTGTCTCACACGGAGACGTTAGAAGAGAGGCCTGAATCAGAGTGTGAACCCTTGCAGGAAATAAAGCCTAATGTTACAGAAGTATGCACACTTTCTCCATGCCCAATATTGAAAGAAGCTTTGGGTCCGAAGACCACCGCAGATCCCGACGGTTTCGCCACAAAGTTGAGCCGTCGAGTCTCCTCCAGTGATCCTTTCAATGACTACAGTTCATTTTCACATGAACTCAGTTTTCCGTCTGAGAGCCCTTACTCTGTGGACAGTGATACCGTAGAGCAATCGGTCAAGTTTTCCAGTTACGATGTCAGCAACAGCCTGTATAATGAGAGATTCGTATGGCAAGAGATAGGTTATACTGAGTGCAGTCGATCTTGTGCTGGAGGTAATAGTCTTAAAAAATTAAATAGAAAGCATAATACCGGAAAACAGATGATACCTTTGATTTTCTGTAATATTTGCTAGTTACGAAAACTCAGTGCATTGACATATCATTGGGATGATTTTTGTTTCCATAGCTACAACTGTTGATTTTGTATGAAGCATTTCAAAGGTGAAGTGCAAAGCGTGCAATAGATAGGACACATATAGCAGTAACTCTCTCAGAGGGGTTATGTTATTAATTCTCTTGCAGTGATAGCCACTTTTAAGTACAAACATTATCAACACTTTAGCCACTTCTGTACTCATGCAGACCCTGAGACACTTGCCAAGGACTAATCGGAAATGTGCAAAACACTGATACAAAGCCTTAGCAGAGTTGTTGAGAACACAGGGATCCATTGTTTTGATAACACATGTGGAGGAATTTTAGATGACTGAGGAACTAGATGTGAAACTGTCTGAGGTGATGACTTTTCGTCTTTAGTCATTCACTGAAGTAGATCTGAAAATGGTCACTTTGACGATGATATTTACCTTACAAATATGAGTAAATACATACATTTTACATTATTCGATTTGTTTTGCCTCATTAACAATAAAGAAAGTTTTTTCGGTCCAGTCTATCTTTTGCTTTTTTGTGGATGTTCTAATGCACAGAGCTAGGAGAGCGGGAAAGAGTCGGCAGGGTTAGGTTGCCTGAAGTATGCTGATGCATTTTCGGAGGCTAACTTTCATAGAGAATAAACATACTCATTCTAAATGCTCTCTGAAAAGTTGAGTTTAATGTGACAGGTGAGAACAGAACTCTGTTCACGTTTTTCCCTGCGGCTGTGACGATTGATTTATCATGGATCATCCCGACCACCCACTTTAGTAGTGTATTGTGTATTCATAGATCAGTGGTTTAACTTCTGGATGTGTTGCTAATACCTGCACAGCTGTTGTATAACAAAATAAATGGATTTGATGACATGCATAGTGCTCTGTATTAGATTTGAGTCACTTTAAAGTCCTGTCGTATCAGCCAGGAAAAGATTCACTAAACAATTTCACTCATAATGTGATCATTGTTCTCTTCAAGTGACTCTGTGTTTCAAAAATATGAAAGGGTTAATTATTCCTTCTTGAATATCTTTCAAATCATTCAGGATGTGTTTTCAGCTAGAGTTCTGATCATCATGGGCAGACTCAATGCTTGAATGGTAGTGCACTGATAAGTTTCACTTACTTGGACTAGCAGACTTCGAGTCTAGTATTATCAAAGAGGAAATTCAAACTTCAAGAGAAAATTTTTGGAAACAATGATCTCATGTTGGATGTAGACATGCAGTATAAAAGGAAATGCTGTCTCAGATTTCATTTTAAGTCAGTATCTCACTATTTCTGAATTGAACATTGTCAAGTTGTAAGTAGATTATACTGCACACAGCACTTAAAGAACGTCATATTAGGTTGTGAGCTCACGTCCCTCAATCTCGAGTAAACTCCCAAACTTCAAAGTAAACCTCTTTGCTTAATTTACCCATACAATATTTCAGTAGCTGATGTACTTTTAACACTTCCTGGATTGGTCCTGCATTCGAAAATTGTATCCTGTGATAGTGCATAGACACTATATACCATTAATGGTAGAATAAGAGTGTGCAGCGAAAACAGGCCCCCTCATTACACCTTGCTGTTGCTGCGTTCCAATGGTTCAGTGGACTAAATTGTTTGTTTTTTATTTTATTTAATACGTCTTTTTGGCATGTAGATATTTGTTGGTAAGGTTATTGTGTTACATCAAATTTGAAGCTTCTTGTACTGCCTGATTTATGCCTTTTCTGTTAATAAGCATTGTTGTTGAGGGAGAGTAACGAGAGGCAGAGAATTGCTCGACCTTCATCTGCTCATGTCAGCAATAGCCACTGCTTGCCTTCGATAGTGATAAGAGAATCTTCCTGAATTCCTTCTTAAGTTTTTCTTGAAATGCTAATTAAATATTCGTAAATTAATATTGATTTCAGAGTTACCTCATAAACGCAGTCATTTTAGGGCATATGCATGGAAGATGTACACCTGTGGCAAGGCTTTTTACTTCTGTTGTTACTTACCGTGCATTGAAATTAAGAGGGATGTATAAATTGACTGATTGGGTTTTGTTCTTTCAGGTATAAAAGAGGCTGTTAAAGTGTGCTTTGATGTTGTTGATAGTATTGTGGTGTCAGACGCAAGGTGTGCGAACATCGATTCTCATTCCTATCCGATAAGATGCAACGAAGAACCGTGCCCAGCAGAGTGAGTGAATCACCTCATGTTCATGGAATGTCAACTTTATGATGAGCCAATAAAGTAAAGCTATTTTTGAGTCCTTGCCGAAGGCAGGCAAGGAATCTACACAGTGGTGATGTCTTGTGTGCGTGTGTATGTGACGCTTTGCTTGTAAATACAGTATCTCAAGAATTGATGCTGTGACTAATGTCATACTTGATATGTTGGTTGGTCATATTAGGAAGATGATCCCTATTGTTTTTGACAGAGGTCAAAGGTCATTTGAGGTCACCAGAAGTCAACCTGTGATAACATTGTGAACACAATATCTCAAGACTGGTAATCTTGACTCATCTTTTACTTGGTGTGTAGGTTGGTCATATTGAGCAGATGATCACCATCGTTTTTGGTGAAGGTCAAAGGTTATTTGAGGTAAACATTTTAAACACAATATCCCAAGAAGGTTAATCTTGACTATTCTCCTATTTTTGTGTGTGAGTTGGTCACATTCAGTAGATGGTCAATATGTTTTTGATGAAGGTGAAAAGTCATTTGAGGTCACTAGAGGTCAAACTGTGAAAAGATTTCAAAGTGCTTAGTACACACAGAGTTGAAATGTGTAGTCATGGTATCTCAAGAAGGATGAATGTGTTTGAATTTCAAAATTGGTATGTACACATTGTCCTTTGTTCTTGATGAATATTGGCGAGCAATCCCAAAGTCCTTTGACTCTCTAGTATTTTGTCACGTGTACATGTGTATAGTTGTTTCATAATGAATTAATGCAATCACATTGCTATTATTGATTGCACAAAGCAGCATATTTGTAATATTGTGAATACATTTTAAGCTGCATTTTAAAGTGCAACACAATCATATTCTTCCCCTTTGTTAGTGTCTATTAATCTTTCACTGAATCACATCACTCAGCCTATCAAAAGGTGAGACAACCACAGCATGGGTACATTGTGTGGTACATTGACGTGTACAACTTTCACACATCTGAACTGTCACAGGTGTAACTCTACAGCTATCACCTTACAGATGTACAGTATGACTCATCCAAACTGTGTATTTGTCATATTTTATCCTTTTATTCTAAGAAATATTAGTACTTGCTGTCTTGCAACTATGTAATATGTGTTGCCAGAGTATCTATTTGTGTACAAAATTGCTTAGAATAACCCGTGATGTGTGATCACGTATATTGTAAATATGCTTTTCATAATGATTCACCTCATATGGAGCAATATTGTTCAATTTTTCTGAAATGAATCTTGCCCATATTACTAAGGTGTATTATATTGATTGTACCTAGAAATCAAATTTTTCACTCAATCGAACAATTAATTGTCATCATTTAGCACTTTCACACATTAGCTAGTTACATCATAATTGTCACAAAAAGAAAAAGTAAACAAAGACACTTTGATTTACGTTAATTAACTGTACATAAACAGATATCCCATGTACTGCTCTTGATATTTTTATGGTGTTTTCTCTAATATTTTATCTATATTTTCTCTATATTTTCATGAACATGCAAATTTAATATGAGAAAATGCATCATTTTGTTAGGTCTGACTGTGAGCTGAATAGTTATTTTTGTCAGTTCTTTTTTTGCTGTTTTAGGTGGAGAGTGCTTCTGTACAGTGATTGTAGTGTGACATGTGGCAGAGGCCATAAGAACCCTCTTAAGGTACTCTGCATTCAAGTGGTGGATGCAAGCACCGATGATGTGATATCCCTCGCTGACAGCCAGTGCCAGGATCTTGCCTACCCTGATATGGTGTCTTGCTCAAATATTGACTGTCGCCCTCACTGGGTGATGGAGAGCTGGTCTGCTGTGAGTATCTGTATTGATCAGTGTTGGGGTTTAGCAGATAAATATGGAATGCCACAACATATGATGATGATGATATCATTTGTTAGGTTGTTGTACCGAAAATATATATGTCTTTATGCCCCAAAATATACCTCTATATACCCAAAATACATGTCTATATACCATATACCATGTATATACGACTATCTGTCGAAAGTGTACGTCATTATATTGAAATGTTATGTCATTGTATGAAAAATATACGTCATTACATCAAAATGTTATCTTAATAACATAACATTTTGATATAATGAAGTATATTTTTTGTACAATGACATAACATTTTGATACAATATACTTTTGATATATAGTTACACAGTTATATAGAGTTATATAATTACATATTTGGTATATAGACATATATTTTGGGTATATAGACCTATATTTTGGGTGTATAGACGTATATTTTCGGTACAACAACGTAACAAATGATATCATCATTGTATGTTGTGGCTCTTTTGGCATTCCATAGATAAATACTTGTTGGCTGAGTACAGGAAAACTCAAGTTAGTGTGCTTGAATTGTAAATGTATCGATGCAATGTGGTATTTCAATGGTATAATTGCAGTGCTGTTATTATAATTGTTTATTTGTTGGCTGGTATCTTAATGGTATAGTTTCAGTGTTTTCATTTTAATGGTATAGTTGCAGTGCTGGTATTGTACTGGTATAGATGCAGTGCTGGTATTTTAATGGTATATTTGTAGTACTGGTATTTTAATGGTATAGGGGCATTGCTGGTATTAAATGATATAGTTTCAATGCTTTTATTTTAATGGTTTAGTGGCATTGCTGGTATTTTAATGGTTTAGTTGTCAT
This sequence comes from Stichopus chloronotus, assembly GCA_021234535.1. Classification (NCBI taxonomy): domain Eukaryota; kingdom Metazoa; phylum Echinodermata; class Holothuroidea; order Aspidochirotida; family Stichopodidae; genus Stichopus; species Stichopus chloronotus. The sequence continues at coordinate 7,055,836 of CM037836.1, forward strand.
GCTTTTTTTTTAATGTGCAGTATGTTTTATGACATTTACATTTACATTTTTCTACATTATGAGAGCAATATGTGACAAACTTCAGAAAACTCTTCACCAGTACTTAGAGAAGGAAGCATTGACAGACATCATTTTTGGCACATGTAGTGTCACTTGCAATGTTATTATGTTTGTCATACATGTATATGTAACTGTGTCTAGCTATTCATTGCTTCATTGTACACAGTACAAATTACACAGTATATTACATTAAATCACTAGCTTAGAGCATCAAAACTGCTTTAATCAATAGAAACACCACTCAAAGTTCAATTTTTTTCAATTTTGACGTTTACTTTATTTTTGAATGTAAGATTGTCTTCTTAATAAACTGAGAGAAATTTCTACAAAGTGTCTGCTGTAAAATCTGTTACTATATGTGCAATAATTTGTAGCATCTTGATTATTTGGATAATATTATTAATTTGTCTTCAGTGTACCGAGGTATGTGGGAGTGGAACAAAGTCCAGGCTGGTGAGCTGCAAGCAAGTGCTACGTAATGGTGTCGAGGTGGAGAGAAACTCCATGTATTGTGAAGGCTTCCCCCCTCCCGAAGTGGAAAGTTGTAATGAGATTGACTGCCCACCCAGCTGGCTGACTGGAGATTTTTCAGAGGTTTGTCTTTGCTGCCCTCAGAAGTAATCCGTATCACTTTAGATGGAATCTTACTTTGACTGGATCAGAAATCTCATTGAAAGAATCTTTTCTTCTACATTCATTAATTGTTAATTATTTGTTGAAAGAACTGGACACTGGAGAATGGTTATGCGATCATGCAGTTAGTTTTCCCTTCCTATGACCAGTGACACAACGATATCATGTATGCCTGAATATCTGAAATGTTATTTGATCAAAGGTTTGTCTTGTATTACTGAGACTGGTAGCGATACACTGTGGTATATTACCTGTGCAAGACCAACATGCACCAACACACATTTACATTGATCTGCTTACTACCAGAACATCAGTGATAATGGATAACAATGTAATGTAATGAACAAGTACCTGCCAACCATCAGTTTTCTCCAGTATTTTCCACCACTGACTACCCCACATTCCCCACCATCACTGCCTCTTTCCCATTCAGTTACATCTCTGTAAAAGAAACTTCCAGTCTCCAAGGGCCCTTCCATCTTCAGACGTATCTCTACTAGACTGACTTTAGAATTGACGTTATTCTTCTTCTTCATCATCAGTGCTCCGTCACATGTGGACAGGGTCAGATGGTCAGACCTGTAAAATGCATACAGTTACGTGCTAATGGTGAGACTGAGATCCTGGAGAACAGTGCCTGTCCTCAAGATGATGCGCCTGCTATTGTACAACCATGCAACGCAGGGGTTTGCTTTGGTGAGTTCAACATTAATCTGACAGAAATAAAAACAAGTCAAAGGGTGTACAAAATTCAGTTATGTCCCCACTGCTAGCTGTAAGGACTGATGACTTTTAAAGAGGAAAGTCCTGTCATTTAAGGCCGACCCATGGAAGCTGTAGACATGGCCAATTTATAAGTGGGCAAGTCTAGGATGAAGAAGTAATAGTCTGACTTAAGTTGACAAGAAATGCTACAAATCTGTGAAGAGTTCAGTACCACTGTACATGTATGGTTGATATGTGAAAGAAAAAGAAAATATTGTCGATAGTAAGATGCTTTTCGAAGGAAGTGTGATTTTGAAAACTGAATGCTGAATTGGTAGGATTAAAAGAGAGTTTTATCAGTGGTTTAGAAAGTAAATTAGCAATAAATAATCTTATGTATAAATATTTGATCTTTTAACTAACCATCTTATTTGTTGAATGTAAACATTTAAAGGTATAACTATAGCCAGTATATTTTAGAATTCCTCAGAATTCTGTTCATGGTAGACAGTGATCACTCCAGTGATAATCATTTTAGAACAGTCATCCTGACTCTAATGATCAGGAAAAAGGAAAGGAAAGGAAAAAGGAAAGATCAGGAAAGGAATGTTAATATATTAAACAGTAGAAAAGACATAATACTGCAGTCCCACCTGTAGTTGGTCATGTCTTCTCTAAATGCACAAGATTTGTAGTCATGGTGTGATCCTACCTCAGACTATGTTAGCCCTGATACGACTTCAAGAAAGGCTTTTTTAGTCCTTACAATAGACACCCCAACTCCCCATCCCCCCCCCCAGCCCTTATGCAATCAGGTCGGAAAATGAGATATTCATATTCATCAAGAGTTTGTTTCGAAGACAACACTCCCAATCATCCAAGGACCAAAAAATCTTAATCCCCCGTGTAACTCAGGCCTATGTTCAGCTACAGTATATTAGAAAAGCTGTCGGCAACACAGAACAAAATTTCTGACGTCATGTTCGAAATCCCTTGCTTTGGAGTGGCCAACTTGTAGATATACCTAAAGTTGCACATCAAATACGAAGAAAATTGTTTGCCTGCACAGTCTTTGGTCGATTTTAATGACTCGTTGGTGACAGTAATCACCAAATGAAAAGATATTTAGACCGTAATATCCATCCATCCATTTTTGATAAGTCAAGCTGTGCATTCAGGTCAATGTCACCTTCTGGTCATTTTTGGTCAGCATTAACAACGCTACACACACAGAGTAAATCGATATAACTTGAAAATTTGGAAAATTTTTAATATGCAAAATGGAATTCTGGAGCATGCCAAAGTATTGCTTAAACATTTATTTATTGCTTATTAAGGAACAAAACCAACGCATATGTGCCTCTGTTCTCTTCAGGGAAGGAACTTTGTGAAGACTTTCGCTCAGGTGTATTTTTTTCCTCTCTTCCCCCTGATTTTTCTCACAGAGCCTCGGATTTTAAGTAATCATAGCATATTCCAGCAAGAGGAAGCGAGGGGTAGAATTTACCTTACTGTGGGTCAGAGAGCTACCATGTTTACCAAAACTACCCTCATCGTCAGATGCCCCACTGAGGGTATCGATAAACCTAACATTCAGTGGTTGAAGGGCTCTGCCGTGATCCCACAGAATAGAAATATGAGGGTTAGAAAGATCAGTGGAGGTTCCCTCAAATTTGCCCAGTTAGCAGTCGAAGATTCAGGGGTGTATACCTGCCAGGCAGGTGCTCTCTCAGAGAACTTTCATTTGAGAGTGGGTAAGTGTTTAAAACCTTGATTACCCTTAGTTAAAGGCTTTAGGAATCTACATGGAGCAGGCATGTTCTGAAGAACATAGTAAATGCAATGTGTTTACAAGCGAAGATGATTAAATTTCAGACTAGTAAAATAGGTAGCCGGCCCATAGGTAAGTAATGATGAGTAGATCTAGTGACTCTTTCGTCTCCATTTAAGATCATGTAAAGACCAAGGTGATCAAACACCTGAGACCAAACACAACTGATCATTCATAGATCAGAGTGATCAAACTGTTGAGATCATGCAGAGATCAAGGAGTGATCAAACTGTTGAGATCATGCAGAGATCAAGGAGTGATCAAACTGTTGAGATCATGCAGAGATCAAGGAGTGATCAAACTGTTGAGATCATGCAGAGATCAAGGAGTGATCAAATTATCTGCATGAACTTTGGTGGAATGAACTTATTTCTCCCAAAAGTCATTGAAGCATATTACTCTACTGTTCTTTCTTCCTGATTATGCATAGCTTGTCTCCATATTAAAATCAGCTGCTCCTTTAAAAATGTACCAAGTGTGCAATGGAAGCTTAGATCTTAATTCTATTGAAATTTGGAATAAAACTTGTCCAACATGTGTTACGTCTTTGACAACTGCCGATGGGTGAGAGCAAATGTAAAAAATATAGTGAAGGTAGTTCCATTTGCTTGATGCGTTGATTCTCTGCATTATTTCTGATGAATTGGACAAAACTCTCAGCTAAATTAAACACTTTTGCAAGTGTCTGATAATATTTTCTCTACAAAAATTCAGAGATGAATTGTCACCTTAGGTAGTATAAGCAACCATCTAACAATACATTAGATCTTCCCTTTGTTTGAATAGTGAAAGTTGATTTACATTCAGTACAAGGTGCCTTATCTTTGGAAATCATTTTTGAAGTCATTCGATTTTCTAGTGAATCTCCTCGCTGTCGTAGTCACTGTGAAAGTTTATGATTTGAAACATGACATGCTTTGTCGCTCTTTACGTCCACAGTTTTGGATGCATTAGAAGAATCGGAGGATAATGACTACAGGTAAGTTTACTAAAATGAAGAAGCACAAGAGTCGGGGTCAAATGAATTTTATGTGGTGTACTGTTTTGAACTTTTTTCTAGTGATAACATCATGTAAACATCTCTGATATGGTCACCAGACCAGCCTGACCTGGATACCTAATTGGTCACTGTGCAATGTTGTCTAAGCACATACAGTATACATGTGATGCACTTTGTCGATAAAGGAGTTGGACAATATATGGAAGTGATGTAATCATAGAGGTGTTATTGTAAAAGAAAACTTGATAAGCACAATGTGTAATTTAGCTCATTTTTCACTGAACAGTAATATTTTCTATTTTTTTTGGCCTGGTTTAATTATTTTAAATCATCTGATCAACATAAAAAACAATCAAGATTCATTGTAAATTATAAATGATAATGATAGTATTAATAAACCCCAGCAGCCCAGCAGCCCAGTTGCAGCTTGAACATTTTGCTTTGCTGAATGGTGAAGATTCTTTTCCAGAAAAAGTTTCATATCCTAACTTGTTTTGCTGCCTACAGTCTCTAGTTCAAGTTAGTCAGTCACTAAAATAATTTCAAAATCCATTGAAAGTTTAAGATGGGAAAATCTCACTATCTCCAGCAAACATCATCATCACTGCATTTTGAATAAGCAAGCAAATGATTGCTCACCCTCAACATTTGCTATTCATAGTAAATTTCATGCATGCACACAGAGAGAGAGCTACATCACATCACTTGAATTAAGAAACCGTCTCCTTTGCGCTGTCTCACACTTGAATCATAGATACTATTTTAGCAATCAAGATTGACAGCCAGCCTTGAAAGTTTTTGATTTGAATGTTCTTCGAACAATGCAGCTTCAGTACAGATTGGTGTAATAATAAAAGTCACTTCACTTACTTATCTCCTCACAATGAATGCACTCCCATCTACCGTGCCAAGAGTACTGGTAACCTTTACCACTGCCCTTGGCACTATCCGGCCTAATACTGTACTAGCGCCTCCGTCCCATGAGGCCATGGTTAGTCTTGATGTGTTAAGAGTTTTGAATGTTCTTTGACCAACATAGCTTTAATACAGGTTGTTGTAATGATAAAACATGCAACTGTTGAGATGGTTTGGCTAATTATTGCACTATGGTAGGATATGTGGCCATTCTATCTGAAAAGTTCTGGGAGTTACTTGGGAGGTTCACTTTGTTGTAGAAATGGACTTACCAAGGGTGCTGTTTACCATACATTTGATTCACACACCAGTTTTGAGAGAACTATTGGAAGAAGTTTTTTTGAGACAGTTCTTGATTCACTTTTAGTGCTGAACTTATCACATAGTAAAGCAAAATATCTTGCATTGTATTGCATTGAATCATGAGCACACATGATTTGATAAAATATCTTTCTTGTTGACATTTTTGTTGAGAATCTGTGCAAGATTGCATAAGTTCTGGGATTTTGTATTGGGAACTCTCAACATTTTGAAGAGATTGACACTTAAGATTAGATGCGAGAATTGGACTGTGCAGAGCAGTGAAAGGAAGAAATGGCAAGGTAATATTTAACTAGGGTGTTAAGAATAGCAGTAGGGTACCGGACTCCCAGTGTACTAATAATAGCAGTAGGATACCCAATGCCAAGAGTGTTGTGAATAGCAGCAGGGCACCCAACCCCCCCGGGTATTAAGAATAGCAGTAGGATACCAAATGCCAATAGTGTTAGGAAAAGTAGTGGGGTTCCCAACCCCCCCCCCCCGGGTATCAAGAATAGCAGTAGGACACTCAAATAGCAGGGTATTAAGAACTTCAGTATGGTACCCAACTCCCAGGGTATTGTGAATTGCAGTAGGATAACCAACTACCCAGGATATTAAGAATAGCTGTAGGGTAGCCACCTCCCAGGGTATTATGAATAGCAGTAGGATAACCAGCTACCCAGGATATTAAGAATAGGGGACACACCTCCTTGGGTATCAAGAATAGCAACAGGGTTCCCAACTGTCTTGAACAAGCTTGAGTTGATTTTGTTCACTGTTGGTACTAACCACAGAATAAAAGCTCAACCTCCCACACTTTTTAACGCCTTTTGGTCAGGGAAGCTGAGGCCAGTGATGCTGGATGTTACATTATCAGAGCTGAGGTGACTTAGGTCAGCTGACTTGGAAGAAAAGCATGCTGTATATATTACTGGAGCTTTGCAACACTATGTTGATGTCAAAAGTGGTAACTTTATGACACAGAGTTTGGTCAGATCGATTCAAACAGGATCTAGCATAAAATTCACCTGCGAGGAAGAACAGTATGCATATTTCTTTCTGGTTTGTTACATTCACAGATGGACTACTGGGGCATGGAGCCCATGCACAGTATCCTGTGGTGGCGGTATACAACAGCGGGATGTCCTCTGCCAGCATGCCAATAGACGGGGAGCATCTGACCTAATTAATCCATCTTGGTGTTCAAAGAGTGGAGTCCAAAAGCCTGACGTTGCTAGAATTTGCAACAGACAGCCATGCACTCCCCATTGGGTGGGAGGGGAGTGGTCAGTGGTAAGGTTACAGTGGCTTCATGTGTCTTACAGTTAAGTTAATTAGAATTGATTAGAGGTTAAGAATCAATTGCTATTTTGCTGGGCACAACTTCATAACTGATACAAGAGCAAGCCAAGCTCTGTGAGTTGCTGAAGGCTTTATCCTGAAAATAAAAGTTTGCAGCTAGATACAGTAGTACACAGGTGGATGTGATAGGAACATGTTGAAGGTAGGGTCTAACTGTGTCTGAAAATCGCTGATACTTTATATAATATGCTACCCTGTGTTCAACACCATATGTTGTCATATGGGACTATACCATACCATATGGTATGTTTTACCATATCATGTCGTATGATACTCCATAGCATGATGTGATATGTCACACTGTGTAATGTCACATGACATGTGATATCACATATCATATATCATATCATTCCATATTATACGCCATCATGTCATGGTATCATGTCATATAAGATTAAAATGGCCAAGTTTTCTAAGTCTTAGCTTTTGGATCTTATTTTCACTCAAAACCTTACGTAGAATCATTATGTTTTGGGGGGAAATGAACAATTGATGACCATGTACTGTTTGTATAGCTTACATATTGATTGCTATGGTGTTCTGTAATTAATCAATCCAAGTTATTGTCTCACTGTTGTTTTTTTTAACAATCAAACACCACAAGTTGATGACTACGCTGTTGTTGCATAGCTTATCAAAAGATCGCCATGTTGTTTGTGTAGCTACTATAAACATTTCATTGTCATAATTTTGTGTCTCTTACTCTTTCTAATTAAGTGCCATAAATTTATTCCCCTGCTGTTGTGTATTTCACTGAGTGATTGTCATGTCTTTGTATAGCTCAGGAATTGATCGTCATGCACTTGTTCGTACCTTGTCAATTAATGTCCATGCTAGAGAATATATATATATATACATGTGCATTTTTCCTTCATGGGTCCATATATGAAGTGGTTTCATGGAGGAGTAATAATAGACCACAATGAGCATGCACTCTAGTGCACGTGTGTGCTCTCTTTCAGTTTTGTCTATTTTGGTATACACACACCGCCATGGGTTTTCATTTTTCTTAACTTTTCATGATCAGTATGAGTTTTCGTAGTGTCATCATGGATACGTTCTTGATTTTATCTGCTTCCCCAGTGCTCTAGCAACTGTATAGGCTTTGGCAGGGGCATTAAGACACGTAATGTTCAATGTATGAACAGTACAGGGAACTACATAACAGATGATGAATGCGAAGGTGTGGAAGGATTAGTCAAGCCTGCCAATGTAACTCACTGCCAGACAGACGAATGCATACCGATGTGGCATGTCTCTAGATGGTCCAGGGTGAGTGTTGGGGTAGTAAACCCTTTACAATTAGTATTTGAAGTCAACTGTTTTATTTTTATCACCAAATAATCCTTCTCTTCATTTGTGACAGTTTTTGAGTATTATTTTTCCTTCGTGTCTGTGTATTCATCCCTTTGACATTGACTGTCAATCTTCAGAGATCATCCCCAGAATTTGGAGATTAAAGTGAAAGTAATCCTCAGATTAGATTTGGAGTTGCATGAACAACACTGTAATTAAAGTAGTATTGTATTGTAAATTACTGTTGTAACAAACATTTGTACATTTAAAGAATCTAAGAAATTTACTCTCTGCCTCTTAGAATCACTGAAGAAGATCTGGATTGCAGATGGAAATTTTGTATAAACTTAAGAATACAGTGTAAGATGAAATTTGCAACTCTGAAATTTTTGTTTTTAATCTTGAGAGTCCGAATGACTGCAATCAAAATTAATGAATGTGTATACCTTTGAATACGCTCACATAATGTACTTTGACTCATTTTTCTCTTGTGCACATAGTTTTTGTCATGTTTCATATGCATAAGTGTATTATATATACAAAGAAAATTCAAATAAATTAATAAATAAATAAAATAATAAAAATGATGGCTCAAATGAAAAAGTCATCTCTGTCAGAATTAATATCATTTATTAATTTTGTATTCTGGTAGTGAAGTGTTCTTCGAATCATCTTGATTTCAATGACAGTGTTCAGCTACATGTGGCGATGGTATGAGGAAACGCGAGACTAAGTGTATGTACAGGCACACTCGCAAGATTGCCCAACGGATGAATTGCGAGATGGTCAGTGCCGCACCACCTGTCATCGGACGTTGCAACGTCCAGGATTGTCCGGCCACGTATCGTATGTACATGGGTTTATCCTTGCATTTAGTTTAAGAGTAAATATTAAACCCCACATAGTTGAAAACTTTCTCCAATCCTAGTCAACAAACTTCCAATATAAAGCTGCACTTGCTTGTTTTTGTATCTTTCTTAACTTTGAAATCATTTAAAAGTTTTGCTTGCAAGCCTTAAGTAGTTGTATATGGCTTGCATTTTCACTCCTTCCATCAAGTTTTCTGTTCATATGCTTTTTGGCCAGTAACAGAGCTTCCTTTACACTATGCTCTTTTCTTTGCCGTTTGTTTTGGCTGTGATATTGTTAATATTGATGATATGTTGATATCAAAGTTCTGTGTATATAGTGACTTTTTCCATGGTAATATTCATCACAAAGGCAACAATGAATAGTCAACCTGATAATGTAGAACATCCCTCCAATATTACTATTATTATAGCTGGCTGTATGCGTTTGTCTTCCAATGAAAATTTTTATTTTGTGCTGACTCCATTATAAGTATTGAGTATTAATGGCCTTACATATTGACTAGGTTATTAATTAGAACTGGCCATGAGTATATCATTCAAAGGAAATGTACAATGCAATTGATTAGATGCATACATTATGGTATAAATTCAACCAAACAGATGTTAGCAGTCTTGTCTTCATAATGTTGAACAGAGATATATTCAATCAAATATTTACAAATTCAGAAGAGGCAGAAGTTTTCAGGGAGTGGGGAGTAGCTGATGTCATGTGATACATTTGACCTAATTCTTTCTACAGGAAACTACAAGTAATATTGTGGTTTGATCATGTAAATTTAAACACGCAACATTCCTTTTTGGTTCCAGACCGCTTTCAGTCGGACACAGTTTAAATGGTATGGTACCGTGGTAGTTAATCTTGGTGGGAATGAATGGGTTTGGGGCTGCTTGGGTATTGGTGATCTAACAATTTATTTTTGGAGCATATAATCACTTTCATTTTCAGAGGGTCTGGAACTGAGAGTTTCATTATAGTTGGGGAGTGCTTTGAATGTAGAGATGATGTCTTATTGCATTCAGTTGCATGTAAATTACACTCTTTGGGGTTATTTGCTGTAGGCAGGTCATGAAAGTAACCCTTGCTAGCTGTCAGGATTTATTTTTCTGTTACTGGTTGTATTTTACTGGTGTATTAGCTCATAAAGCAGGTAACCTCCACAGTATTAATGCTTTTGCTCTCAGCATCCCTGTAATGAGAGCAAAGAGCAGTAGTTGATGCAGAATGTGAGAGACAATGGGTGCAACTGTGAAAGCAGGATTAATATAGACAAGTACGATACTTGTCAGTGCCAAATGTGCAATGTTTACAAATGTGACAGGATGGCACAGTGTACAAATATGTTCATGATTAGTCACAATCTAGCAAATAATGTCTACAAATGTGACAGGATGTGTATATTGTACAAATATGCACATGGTCAGTTACAGTCTAATGAATTATGTCTGCCAGTGTGAGGGAGACATGGTTTACTAATAGGCAAATTCCTGCATGGTCACAGCCTGAAGAATAACAGAATAAGATTACAAAAAGATGAAAAAAAAAAAACATGTTGTACCAAAGGAAATAATAATGTAAACAAATTGATTGGCAGTTTTTGCTAGTCAATGTTTGGATTTGTTAGTAGTCAACCCTTTTTGATGAGAAGATGTTCAACAAACATTGCAATGTGAGTGATATGACTCAGATATGTGACATAAGCAAAGTTGTAGGTCCTACGCACTTCCAAAAATTTGAGAGAATATTACACTTTTCAGGTATACAGAACATAGAAACATCTACTCACAATTATCACAAAACATGCGTGAAGTTGAGTTGCATTTGGACTTTTTGGACCTTGTGTCCTGACAGGCCTGCAGGTGGTCAGAGCCTAATTAATAATATTAAAAACATGTGAATAGACATGTTTGTGCCTGATAGTCGTATAGTTAGTCAGAGCCTGATAAATTATGTCTACAAACTTGATGTGGAATGAATCTATTTAGTTCTTTGCACTTGATTTATCTGCTTGGAATTTCTTAGACTATTTAATGATGTCAGGTAAATTTAATGTCTCCTCTTGACAAGACTTTTGGAGAAGGAAACTGTCTGGTGCTGTACCTATCGAAGCTAAGTGCAAGGATATGTAACACTATCTGACACAGCCCAGTATTTATACACCACTGTTGTTTGTGACAATGAAACAGTTTGACATTCCAATCGTCTGTAACCTCACTTCAAACAACTGATCTTTACATGACCTGATCACTTTGTGAGCAGATTTTAGTCAGAGGCAGATATTATCCAAGTAAGCCATACATATGATATTCACATCATGGCTTAAACCATGAATAATGGGTAGAGAACATACTTTTCAAATGTAAACCATACGTGTGATATATATACACATCATGTCTAAGCTGTTAATCGGGAGTAGAGAACATACTGTACAAATATACACCATATGTGTCATATTCACATCATGGCTTAGACTATTAATCATTAAGAGAGAAAATATTCACAATACTGTTTATTTCACTGATCTAAGAGTAGGTAACATAGTTTAAAATACTCGGCTGCTATGTATTTGTTCATGTTTTGAAAATCTGTGTAGGCATATAACCTGGCTTGATAATTATTGGTCATGTGTAGTTTAGGTTTCACTGATCGGCCAAGAAAGTAGCAGTAGTAATAGTGCCTTCATTCCAATTATGACATAACTTTGTAGACATTAAAACTGCATGCATTGGACTGTGAATAATCTTTCTGGGCAAAAAATTTTTAATAACAATTTTTTTTTTTAAGGAAGACTTCAGTTTTCATCCCTTTTGCACCATTCATACACTTTCTAACCTGCATACTAACATAAAAATTTTTCATGTGGTAGACAAAGCAGTTCAACTTGTTGTAATTTATAACCTTGGTCAAAAATCTTTGATCACTTCCATAAAGAGAATCTGTTCTATTATGCTGAATCAGGAAAAGGTGCAAAATGATTAAGTCTTAAAGTAGGATGTCCTGTTATTCCTGCGTTTTCACCAAAAGGACTGGCTCTGCTTGATGGAGTTGTAGAAAGCTATAAAAAGTTCCACACCATGGTCTATTTGCCAGAAAATAAAGCATTGCCAAACTTAGATCAAACAGTAATCATTACAAATTGAGACCACTTAAAGTCTTGTTTTTCATACCACACTAAAATAATGTGTGGTACATCTTGGTTCCAACCTCATCGCCTTAGGTAACTTTTATCACCTAACAGTGAGTCTGTCTCCCTCTGGTAGCAAACAGTATCACTTGGTTGTGTCACGGTCTTGGTAATGTCACGGTCTTGGTAATGTCACGGTCTCTTTGTAATGTCACGTCCACCTGGTAATGTCACGGTCATGTTATCAAATTGCGTAGATTTTCTTGAGTGTTAGTACAAATAATAAGGGGGTCTTAGTTGTATGCTCAGAAGCAAATATGTGTAACTGAGAAGTAAAGATTTTCTGACTAGTTTGGCAAGAAAATGAGATTTTTGTCAGCTTCAGTTCATTTATGATTCTAGCACCATGTAGTCTTGGGATACATTTATGGAACTTCTGTGCTTATACCACATTTTGCAACCACATATGCATTTATCTGAAAAAGCTAAATCAATCTTCTTTCTACCTTAAATAAAACTCTAGTCAGTGGAATTTCACCTGAAAGAAATGTGGCATAGATGTCGCTTTCCAGGTTGGTATCAAATGGAAGAGAAATATGGAAGATTGACAATAAAGGCTAATTATTATTTTTATCAAACTGCACATAATGCTGTAATGCTGTTTTGGTCCTGTTAGCTATCAAAGAGGATAGTTACTTTCTTTGCATGATTTGTTGGTTTATGACTAATAATTAACAAATGGTGATACCAATCACAAAAAAGATTCTATTAAACATTTGCCATGTTTTAATTGTTATTTTATCTTCATATCTTCACTAATGATTTCAGGGTTATAGTATATAGTATTGTTTCTATTTTCCAGACATTTTCATGATATTTCCACAATTATGGGACACAACTTTTACTTTCAGGGCATGATGAAGTATTTAGTTTTATTGGTCGTATTCATGATATGGTCTGATATATTGCATTGTTCTGATTTCATCTAATAAGGATACAACTTCATTGGTATTGTCGTGTTAAAAACGTCTTTCTTTATTGTTTTTTTTTCCTCAGATGAATGTACAGATGAGGTGACATACTGTGGATTGGTAGTAGTAACAGACCTCTGCAATGACAATGCTTACATACAGAAATGTTGTGCTACTTGTGCCTTGGCTAGCCGGTAACAAACTAACAACATCGCAGAGATTTGGTCGCCACGTTAGCAGCCTAACGTTTTCATCCACTACAGGGTTTCTCGGTACAGCTTGCATTAATTAAATGGTGTACAACTTTACTTCTTTGAAATAATGTTGCCTTAACTTGCCACAAAATTAGGTCTTTATATTTCATATATAAATATGTATACATATATTCGTAGTACATATTCAGATGTGTACTTTAAAAAGATACATATGGAGATATACGTATATGTATGTGTGTTTTAATATGTATAGATCTAGTTTTGTTTTGCTTTCATAGCTGCAAAGGCGTCTTGTATTGCTTTTGCTTTTTTCTTTGTTAACATAAGTTGTGTGAAATAGTCCGTTGTGTTTTGAGATTTGAAAAATTTACTTGTCTCAAAAAGCAGGTGAGAGATTGTGCTCTAGGTCTACGACATTAACATGAGGAAGTAACATACTTGCTTAGTCATTTTCTGTGTTTCTTATGCAACCTGTGTATGGTATATCAGTCTACCAGGGTTGTCGTTTGAACAAATTTTAAACTTTTAAACAGATTTAAAACTAATAAAATCAGTTGAAATCATGAGGTTTCAATTAAAATCATGATTTCACTCATGATTTTAATGGACTTGACTTAAATCAAACAACCCTGCAAGCTACATATAAAAACTAGAGAAATAGTTGCTTGAGAAGTGAAGGCTCAACTTGAGATAATCTGAGGATTTAATTATAAATTAACTCACATGAAGGATCATCAACAAAGTAGTGGATGCCATTGAATATGAAGTGTTCTTTATCAACTGGCTCTACTGATGGTTAAAATATTATTACTTAAGTAGCTGCGGCTGTAGAAGATGAAAGACTGTACATCAAGTGGCTCCATTGATAATCAAATATCATCAATTAAATTTCTTGTGCTGTTGAAGATGAACAATTGTACATCAACTGGCTCTTAGTGATGATCAGACATCATCAATTAAATTTTTAATGCTTTTGAAAATGAAAAGTTGTACATCAGATCCTTGTACTGATGATAGATTATCATGAATCGACTGTCTGTGCTGATGAAGATGAAAGACTGTAGAACAACTGACTCTACTTTGGCATTAAATTTAATGTAAATCATGGAGATCATAGAAAATGTATACTTAATACCATCAGGATAAATATTCCAAAACTCTACATGATGTGTTCCCAAAATATCACCTCAAAATGCCAAGTGCAAAGTACAAAACATGCTTACTGATTCAGCAAAATTAAGAGACTTTTAGTTTCTGAAGTAGATGTTGAATCGAGGATTGCCAGGCTGGGTTGTGATCCTGCTTCCTTCGCTTGGTACGTTTTATATCTGTGAAATTTAACATTTTTTGCTGTCTTTTTATATGCTCCTCGAAACTGTAAATCTGTGTGAATTTTTCATAAATCTTTGCCCACTTTTTTTCTTCAAAGCAAGTCTTAACCTCAGTAAAAATTCCAACTGGTAATAGTGTGTTAATTTATTTTTTTTTGCCAAGATGGGTACAGTATCAGTAGTAAGATGTATCAGGAAAGTAGCATTACCTTGGGGAAACTATGTCCTGACATTTAAGAGTAGTTCACCAACGCGAAATTTGTAGGAAAGAACCCTGATGATGGTTTTAGAGTCAATTTTACCCTGAAATATTTCAAATTCCTTTTATTTTTGGTCATGATATTGCAGCTGATTTATGGAGCAATTTTTAGAGCTCTCCTTTTCACCAATTGATCTTACCAAATGAGTTATATATTAAGATGGAATAACAATCTACCTTTTTACATGTCATGGATGATGGCATTTTAGTTGCGGTCACAATTATCAACCTATTTATTGGTTACCTTGTGAGATGGTGGTTGTACGGAATATATACTATATGTGCATCTTACCATGGGATGTGAAATGTCTCAGCCTTGTGGATGTAGTTACCATTTGCTATGCAATCATTCTGTTATTAGTGTTTAACTTTTCTCCTCTGATTGTTAACTACACTGTTCCATTCCTGAACATTCAGTCCCCCTGCTCTCTCAAGTCCCTTTACCTCCATAATTTCCTGTATGAAGTGCATGTCAGGTTGTTTTGCCGTATGTTTGACATGGTGTTAAAATTTCAGTGATTCCTTGGTCATCTTTTATAGAAATGCACATATGCTGCTGGTGTAAGCCTTTTACAGATTGTACAAATGATGAAATCATTTGCAGTTGAAAGCAAATGAATGTAACTTTGCTCTGATTGTTGGAATCAGTTTGATACTAGTATTGCATCATGTAATCTGCTTTTCTTAAGGCAATGGTTAGTCAGTAAATCCAAGAAGATGGCATTCCGATGACAGGTGGGGGACGGTGAGGGGATGAGTAAGGGGAAGGGCATTCATCTAAATGCCAGAGACAAAAGAATATACATAACATGATGAATTGATGTTGTTAAAATAGTCAGCAAACCTTTCCTTCTCAATCACTCATTTTTGCCTGTTGGCATGACAACTTTCTACCAAGAAGAAAAACGTTGTTAACGGACTACGTATCAAGACCGCTGTGGCTTGCTCTATGAGAATGATCCATTGTCTTGTTAACAACCCGGGTTGTACAGGATCATTTTGAGATGGTAAAATGACCTAAGGTCAGATGGCTTTTGGTGACAAGATGTACCATACTCAGACAATAGAAAGATGAGTTTTGGAGAAGAGGATTTTTAGTCAGTTCAATTCATCGTGGAATGTAGCTTTTTTGTAGCTCATTTACATGTCAACAATAATGAGCCAAGGAACCAGAGCAATGGTTTCTTGCTTTGCAGGACGTTGTGTATGCAGTCAGGGTGAAGTGTTTGTCATGTGATGTGGCTCATTCCTTGTCAACATGATATCCCAGGAGATGTGATGTGTCCCCTGTTGGTTCTCAGTTTGAGCAAGTTGTTCCTCCACTTTGAGGACAAGAAGCACAATTATTTTCTGACTGTGACTGACTTGAAAGGTCAACCAGTAGAGGCTAAAATTAGGGAGGAAATCTTATTAAAGCTTTTTTTTCTGCAGAACCTAAAACATCAAAAGAGTTCGTAGATTGCAGCATAGATTTGTGAAGTTTCTACACAATTTGGAGTAGGCCATATGAGGTCACATGGTCAAAGTCTAAATGTGACCTTTTGTGAACATATCTTCACAAGATACATAGCATTCTCACTTCTCAAATTTGACAATGAAATCTTCAATCATTGAGGACAAATGACCATATTGTTCTCTGTTGCACACTAAGCTCATTTCATGTCAGAAGATGGTAAACTTGTGGAAATTGTTTTTATGTACCAGTACCAGCTTGAAGAGGACAGTATTACTGAAGACTGTTCTTCATGTTATCATGTTTGTGGGAACGTTGGTGTAATTTATTTTGATTATACAGAATATTCTCAGGATGAAAAGATTTTTGAAATGCATTCTTTTTTTTTTTGGCAAATTTAGTGTATATGCTTATGACTGTATATGGTATAAGAAATTTAGGAACAGTCACAAAAATGAAATAATTCATGATAGATTTCACCATCACTTCATCGCTTCTGATACACATATACAAATACACCACCATACCACCCCATACTATTTTACATGCGACAGTATACATGTTATGTAAAGGTTGAAATGCACATAAACACATGCACCCATGTTCCACCCCCTACACACAACAGTAAGCCACATGTTACATTGACAAAGGTTCGATGCACGGTTACACATGCACTCACACCCCACCTCATTCACACAATAACGTACACGTTACATAAACAAGGTTTGATGCACATGTACACACAGTACATTCCACCCACACATACAGTATGCACATTACATAACAGTTTGGTGCACATGTACACATGCACCAATATCCCACCCCACAAACATTAGCATACAAGTTTTGTCAAAGTCTGGTGCACAGGTAGACATTAGCAGACACTCTACAGTACCCCATCCACAACTTTGATGCACATGTTATGTAAAGGTTTAGTGAGCACATGTGTATGCACCCACATCCATACTACAATAATACTCACCGGACATAAAAAAAAAAAGAGATTCTTTCATCTTGCATGTATCCTTTAAGTGTTTCTAACAGATCGTGAAGTCCTGTACGTCTAGGTTCAAGATATTTTTCATCTTTAGCTTTTATAGTGTCTGCACACTGTACTCTGTGAGTTTACTAGTCCTAGTAATCAGGCTACTAAATGATCCCTATACATGCTTACATCAAGCATAAACTTTCTATCCTCAGTAAAGATTAAGCGTTTACAAGTTTTATTAATGTTTCTGTATTTTTTTGTTTACATAAAGTTGATCAATCCATCTTGCTTTTTGATGCGCTATTGTGTGTCTGTGTCTAATCTGAAATAGCGTGTTCTAATTGTATATAGCTTGCAGCGTGTATGCAGCATGCATTGTATCTTTTATTGTTTGAATTTTTTGTGGTATATCAATAAAGGTGAAGACACTAAAAGCTAACAGAATGGACAATTTGTATCAGCTTTCATTGATGTTTCTCTGGAAGTAACGTCGAGTCACTGGTGAGGTTGATGTGACCTGATTTATATGCCAAGGGACCTCTGACATAGTATGCGGCAAACACAATGTACACGAAGGACCACATCACCAAACTACGAAAATTACAACTACAGTAGTATTTTTTTGTGCCGAAAAGGTAACTGTTTTAGGACGGAAACTGCTGTCGGGAATTCTGTGGCTTGGTTAATGAGCTACAGTTGAAATACAAACAAATTTTTTTAAGTTTGCATCAATTTAAAATGACAATTGTAATCTATGAAGATTTTTCTTTACCTTTTCTACTAGGAGATCAGTTAATGTAAATTTAAATTAAAGATTCCTTTTGTCCAAAGCAGAATTAACTTTGTGCGATGTCAGTTTTTTACTGATATCGTGTGTTGAATTAATGATTTTAATATCTTAATTGTTAATATACTGCGAGGATGCTTCATTTACAGGTAGCAATCTAATTTGATTTGTTGAGATCAGCAAATTCATGATATCAAAATAACCTGGGTGAATTGCAGATATTTTAAATAAAGAAAAGATATCTTCAAACATACAGATATCTTTAAATTTCATAATATCACTAATGATTTGATGAAATCACTTAAGTTTGAACGAGAAGAGTAGCGCAGCTTTGCCATACGAACAACTTTGTGAAAAGGAAAGACCTATAACATTGCACCCTGAGTGAATGATGGCTCTCGAAATGTCTTCATTGTTAATTCTATTTCCCCTTTGAACAAGTTACGATCGCACAGAATTGGCGCTTCAGTCGCTTGTTATTTCTTGTCGAAGGCAGGCTAGGAATCTATGTGATGGTGATGGCGTGTGTGTTTTTGTATGACGCCTTGGCTTGTAAACACAGTATCTCAAGAAGGGAATGGTGCTCGAACTTCAAAGTTGGTGTGTAGGTAGTCCATTGTCAGTAGATGAGGACTATCGTTTTTTCATGGAAGTCAAAGGTCATTTGAGGTCATCATAAATGTAACAACCTATTAAGGGAGATATTTCAGCGACCAAATGTTGCTGAACTTCAAACTCTTAGCATTGATAGCACTTGATGAGGTGATGTCTGCCATTTTTATGGAGGTCAAAGGTCATGTGAGGTCAATAGAGGACATATTATGAAAACATGGAAACACAGTATCCCAAGAAGGGAAAGCTACTTCGAACTTTAAACTTTGTATGTTGGTAGTCCTCTGTGAGTAGATGATCCCTATCGTTTTTCATGGAGGTCAAAGGTCATTTGAGGTCAACAGAGTTTAAGTATGAAAACCCTATTAGGGCGATATATCAACAGCTAAATGTTACCAAAACTTCAAACTCTTATCATTGGCAGCTCAATTTCAGATCTTTCACAACCCTTTGGTGTCAGGAACTTCCTATCCACTTGTGAATTCTTCCATCCTTCATGACCACAATTGTCATCGATGCTGAGTGAATGCCATTACTCATTCATATCAGCTTTTGGTAGCATCAAACCCATTAGTGATACAGAATGTGGTTGTCGTTCTTTCACTTTTTCATCTTGATATGGTCCCTTTCCTTCTCCACTGGTTGCTTTTGTAAGTGATTGTGTGTGCATGAAAAAAGGAGATATTAGCAAGGAATCACAACGTCCTCAAAAGTCAAAGTTCGGTCACGTAACATCCGAAAGGTGCACACAGGTTGTAATAAAGAAGACGCAAATCGTAATAACGAAGCAATAGCCATACCACTAATGGGAGACATCGTTTTTGTTGATTCCTTGCCGTAGGCAGGGGAATCTATGCAGTCCTGATGTCGTATGTGTGTGTGTGTGACGGTTGCTCGTAAACACTCTATCTCAAGAAGGGTAACTCTGAGTAATTTCATTTTTGGCATGTAGGTTGCCCATATTGAGTAGATGATCCCTATTGTTTTTGGTGTCCAAATCTTGCATATTAATGAGGTTATGGGGTAAAACATAAATGTTAAAACTGCCATAGTTCCTTATCCGTGGGTCAGATTTGTTTTATACTTGATAAGGTTGTCTGTTATTAACAGGTTCACGACCCTGTGAAATTTAATGCTTATCAATAGAGAGGAAGGGATAATTTTTCACTGTAAAACAATAATAATAGCCTAAACACCATTATTGTGGTTATTATAAACTACCGTACAAATGCATATGGGGCTACATTGTGCGATTTCAGTTTTTGATTCTGTCGCACACAGTTAACTCAATGGGATTGCTCCCTACAGTACTGCATTTGTAACTTAGTGAGTAACTTCTAGTGTGAGGGGCCTCGATAAGTTGTCCAGAGAGATAGTCTTGGTCTGGGGGGTTATGGGGTCAGATAGACAAGGTGGCATGCATTGGAATGTTGATTTGTTTATAAAAAAAATGAGGAAAATAAAATACCATCTGTTCTGTCATTTATTTGGATAATATCAATATCCAGAGGAACAGCTGGTAGCAGAACAAGGTTTCTTAACAATCAAATTGGAGTGCTTTCAATCATATTTCACAATGTCGGAAAGGATGGGGGAAGCAAAGATATTCAGGAGGAATCATAACTTAGGGTCAACTTACGAGGACTCTGAGTGTGTTAAAAGCTACTTGTAACAAGGAAGAAATTATCGCAGAGTCGATAAAGGAAAATTTGCAAAAGGCAGAGCGCCAATTTGAGGCAATGGAAGAGGTTCATGCTGATCTGGCTGGGTTGTTGTCTGATGAAGCATTTGAGCAAGCAGAAAGCTGGATGTTGGAATGCCAAAAGCATTATACTGAGGAGAGGGAGGAAGCATTGAAAAAGTTGAAGGAGGAAATTGAGTTTCAAATTAGTGTTGGAATTACCTAAGGCAGAAATTCCACCATACGATGGAGACCCAAGAACATTCTGGTCCTTTATGAAGAATTTTGAGGTAAATATGGCAGACAAGCTGAGTTCAGATGAGGTAAGGTTGAGTTATTTGATTTAACTAACAGCAGGCAAGACTAGAAGCGGCATTGATTACTGTGTGTTTCTTGGAGCTCAGAGATAATGTTGACTGATGTCATACTCGTACTGTACTTGATGTGTGGGTTGTATGGCCTGGGTAGGTGATCCCTATTGCTTTTGGTGGACGTCAAATGTCGCGGTAATTTTAGGTCACCAAAATAAAGGTCAGTTTGGGTTAAAGGCTTGTGGTGTATCAAGAAAAATAACTGCAGTTGGTCTTATACTTGTCATGTGAATAATTCATGTTTGTTGTAATATAACCATGTAGCAAGGAATTACAAAAGCCTTTTGGCTTTCTGGTTTTAAATTTTATTATAATTCTCCCAAATTGGTACAATGAAACTTCTGTACATGCCGCTAATACACTAAAGATATTCTACATTAATTGATCAATAATTA
Source organism: Stichopus chloronotus (assembly GCA_021234535.1). Taxonomy (NCBI): domain Eukaryota; kingdom Metazoa; phylum Echinodermata; class Holothuroidea; order Aspidochirotida; family Stichopodidae; genus Stichopus; species Stichopus chloronotus. Next base: position 7,076,998 of record CM037836.1, read on the forward strand.
CCGTTGAACAAGCAATTTATGTGCAGAGAATACCTGTATCTGAAGGACCCTCATGCGCTTAAATTGTGTAAGCCAGAAGAAGAAAAAGAGACAAGCTGGAAGAATCCATTCATTGCAAACTAGGTCGTAGCGATTAGATCCGATGGCAACTACACGATCACGTAACTTTCATATACATTTGGCATGTTGTTATAAAAAGGAGATTTTAAATAGATTTCAGACTACCGGCAACTTTGGCATCATTGATCTGCATATACAACAACTTAGATTAAATCGCATAATTTCATAACAAACACATTACTTGATGAACGACGGATGACACCAAATCCATCATCTTTGGATGAACTAGGCATATTTCAGCTGAGGTGGATTCGCAATTTGCAAAATTCGTACAATGACATTGGTGGTACTACATGTATTCACTGTAAACTTACAAGTTTAGAGATGAAGAGTTGATAAATTTAATTTTTAAGCTGCTGCATATGTAGTAGACCTAAAGACTTTATTTACATTTACAAGGTAAGTTTTGAAAAACTGACTTTTAGTACTACTCCCTACGGTTAAGCAAATGGTATAATCTACTACAATAAACAGGTATTAACTTTTTCAAATTAAGTAACTACATTAATTGTCTAGTACAGAAAATGATTTCCTTTATATATCAATCACACAATGATATAGTGAAACTTTTATCTTTGTACTAAACAAAAACTTGAAAGACATTGTGGTCCTTAAAACTGTATCACAGTCGTATAAAGTGATATTTTCTCTCAGAATGAAGACACTTTAGTGACAAAAATAAACATCAAGGCCATAAACTGTGCTAAATGTAACGTGATCATTGGAAAATTATCAAATGATGGATACTAGTTGATGAATTTAAGAGTACAAAGTTATAGTAAAGACTTCATTTACTGAAGAAAGACTCGGTGGTATAGATCTTTGCTTTGGACATCATACGTTTGTTTTTCAAACACCGAATGATACCAGGGAAAAAAAGACTAGACAGACCTGAGTTAATGATGTATGCTGATCATAAACTTTCAACTGAGGACAAAAATGTAACCCCCGGAGATTTGAACTTGCCCATGGTGCCATGGATGAAAAAAGAAAACTCGCCTGGATTTCTACCCCCCCCCCCTCGCAATAATTTAAAAGGGGTGTGAATTTGACATGAATCACTTCTTATTCTTCAAATTTTCATTTTAAAACATACTACGTATAAGCCGAAATCAGTCAAAATATCATACACACGCAGAAAAGGATATTCATGGCGCCTTATGTAGCAACTGGTTGCCCCGGTCGGCCGCAAGGTTGCTAAAAGGACAGCAAATTATGGTCAGCAAAGAACAGCATAGGCAAAGTTGGATTTGTAGAAATTCCTGTCTCGTATTGACCGAGAAAGATTCTTTGTGGCTGGGGAGGTTTTTACCCCAGTCTGTCACATATTTTCATTATGTTGCAGTAGTATATTCCTGTTTGTTGACTAATGTGACACATATTTAACGTAGACTCATTTCTGGGTATAATTCCATTGCGGTAACAAAGTGACGTAGACTGCTAAGTATTTAGTTTTCTTAGAGATTTTCGTGCATTGCCTATCAAAATTAAGGCTACGTAAGATCAGATGTAGGCATAACTTTTGATCTATCATGCTATTGTTGTTAACGAGGTTAACTAGTTATTGTTAAGTCATTGGGTATAATTGTCAGTAAAAAAAGACACACCGCTGAATAAATTAAAGGAAGCCTCTTCCGTTTGAACCGTTTGTTTATTCCTCATAACGGTATATATATAAGCCTCAAACAGTCTCGTATATATTGATTTATACTACAAATGCCGAAGTGAAGATATATATATATATATCTGCTTAGGTGGCTTCTCGTAACATCTGTAATGTGTAATCCTTGCTCTTTCTTAGAATCCTCTCTTTCCCCAACCCCCCCCCCCCCCTCCTACATTTTCTGATTCCTTATTCGCTATTTTAACTGTTACTTTTGAATAGTTCTGTGTGTATTCTACAGACGGTTTAGCCACTTCGTGTTAATGCTGTCTCATTGTTCTGACACTATGTCGGTAAATATATGACTTTTCATTTATAGAATTACATTTCCTATACTACTGACAAAACGCCCCGAGACAGAGAGACCAGGGCGCAATATGGCTACAAAAATCAGCAAGTCATGATACATACAGAAAAAAAAAATCGCAATTGAACAAAAAATATGTGTCTATAACGGTCTACAAAACGAACCGTTTCCCATCACTTAAGTTCTCGTCCCTGTGATTTACTGAGCTCATCAAATGCGAGGTTTACAATCTGTTTTCCCAGAAATTTAAAATGTTTGTGCTAGAGGTCTTCGTGACAATATTAACTACATGACCTCTTCGGTACGATAAAATGATATCATTTTCGTCAGCCTTCCGTTCAAATTGTTTCTTCTTCCATTGCCAGCATTAAATCAAGTGAGTAGTCTGCAAACATGTTGAAATATCCTGTTAAAGAAGGAAGAAAAAACTATATAACAACATTATTACACAGTCTTTCAACTTGAAAAAGCTTTCCATATACTTGATAAAGAATGACACCTTCCAATCATTTTAACATTAATTTTGTTCTATTGTGATGCTTTCATTTTGATACCAGGTTATTTATGCCAAAGAAAAAAACCAGTACACTGTGCAAAAAGGTTAAACACTTTTTTGTAACAGATCTAGAACGCGTCAAGGTGTTTACGCTGAAGTAAAGACAACAAAATACACAAAGGCAATAACCCATCAGGTAGTGAAATAAATACATTGACGCTAATACGATGAGGCGTTTTAAACATCAAACGTTTAATTTTTAACTCTTACAGAATAGTGTTTCTAGTGAATAGTATTTTTCTTACAGTGTATAAAAGTTAAAAAAAAAATCGTATTTTTTTAGTTATCACTGAAGTAGGACCAACCATCGATGTTGTCATGGGTGTGCTTGGGCATTCGGACTCGCCCATCTGATGGTTTTATAGGGTTTGTGTGTATGTGTGTGTGTGTTCCTGTGGGTGGATTGTGGGGGGACTGGACAGATTCTCTGTAGTGTGGGGGTGGTGGCATTTTTGTGGTCACAGTTTTCCTGTCGCATTTAAATGCTCTTATTCTTATATGGTAGTGTCAAGAGAATGATGAATATAGCACAGCTTGGTAGACAGGCATGACCACAAATCATAAAGAAATGATCAAACGGTTGTCAGCAATATAGTTATTTGAATACTTTAAACCAGAGAGCTGCCCGGTTTCGAAGGAAATACATCAGAAGGTTTAATACATATGCGTATGCTAGTAGCTTTATTCCAGTGTGAGAAGAGTCTGAATTTATATGGGGTGCCCACGGCTTGGGTCACCCTTTATACTTTTGTGTGATACATCGAGTTTCTAGTTGGTATCCGAATAACCCCAAATCACACATGCCTTTACCCAACGAAAATGGCAATGCCTCGACCTAAAGGTTGTTGCCGACAGTCATGTAAAGACCGCTGTCCCAGTAGTAGTATTTTATCACTTTTGTAAACTTTTGCAAGTTGCGGAAGGTGTTCGCATGTTCAACAATTTACACAACATCAAAGTGGTCGACTGTGATGTACGTTGCAACGCGTTGAAGTTGAAAAATAGAATATTTTCAAGAACAGTGACTGACAATTTTATATGGTCAAGTTTTCGATGCGATTGGCGACATAGCAGAAACCGTGAACCTTTAATGTTAAGTAACCAATACCCTTCCAATTGAATCTGTAACGGTGAAAGAAATAGAAGTGTTTGGCGGTAACTAGTCGAGTACTGTGAAAGAAAGCACTTTCCGAGGTAATTCATCGCAAATTACATCTCCCGTGACACATAGTTCAAAATATGGATAATGGAAACTGCAAGCTCAAAACAGAAAAAAATAACTGATCGATGCATGAAAATATAGAAGCTAATCAACTCGAGGCATCGTCCCTTTCTTCCCTATTGATCCTTACATTATCACAAATACATGGTCAGTATTTGAACGGTACTTCAATACCTGAAAACGCATTGACGTGACTTCACACTGTAAAATCATCACCATGGCAACGTGCTCTTTCTTCCTCTCCCGTCTTATCGATTAATGACAGTAGATAATACGTGTAGTTCTCTAACTTCTGTTTATACTGTCTTGTATCTGCGTATTCTGCAACATTTTTGGAAATATTAGTAATAATATTATTTATTTCCAAACCCAGCTGGTATGCATCCAAGCCAAGTCCGAGTTCACTAAGCTATGCATCCTGAGTCGACCTGCCTGATTCAATTATTTGTATGACTAGCATTTGCCTGATTCAGAATCAAACGCGAGAGAGGGTAGACGAGGAACGGGGTGTCTTGTTCGCACATTCGGCCCGCATCGTTTTGTTTTTAAATGACATCATTCAGATGGAAAATTTAAGCATGCACTTGCTAAATGAAATAAAAACTGTGAAACTATATTTGCCTTTAAATATCAGTGATTTCTATCATTACACTATAATAACTTTCTTTGCCGATCCCAGAAAGGGTGGGGGAATTTCCACTATGCACTCTGCACGTTAGGATTGGCCACTAATTAACTAATCTCAATAACAAAAAAAAACAAAAAACAAATACACATGATAGATATGTCTAATTCTGGTAGTATAGAGGAAAATGTTGACCGGAGGGAAACATGCAGGAGATGCGGGAAGGACAACCATTTTGTGATATTAATGACACATGATACATAGACGGATGAGCGGTGCAGCCTAACCATAGAAAAGTGTTTTTCTACGAGTCTACCACATGCACTTTATTAATTAATAAAATAGTATAGGCCTATACTTCTTGTCAATTTGGATGATTCAGAGGTTTCTGAGTTTCAATCTACGTCTACAATAATGCTAGCCGGGGGAGGGGAGGGAGGAGAGAGGTGGGGATGTAATGTCCGATTATCGACAAGACCTATGTGTTCAAACTACGACAGTGGTGTGTGGACGGAAACCTCTGGTTTCCAGGATAAGCTTTATATATTAATATATTTTGGAGACTAATAGTTTCATTCCCTCCGCCCCCATTCCGTCTCTTCCCCTGTTCTTCCCCTTAGAGCCCATTCTTAAAATCTTCATCTCCTTCACCTTCATTTTCCCATCCCCTTGATCATGCCTGGCCTTCCTACACCATCCTCCTCCCCCGTATAAGACGTTAATTGCGTGGCGAATGACCACAGTTTACTGGTATCATTTTGGATAGTAACCTGCTACATCAATGATTCAACACCGTGACATTCTGCTGTTGTTACCTTTGATTTACTGTAACACGTTTGAAGTCAACGTGTGGTACAATTGGAAATAATATTTTTATGCAATAGATTCAGTTTCCGAAAGATCTACATACCGTATTTGCGTTTTCAGTATTTTTTTTCTTTTGTATTTCTTTAGGGATATCAATTAGTATATCAGGAATCTAGGCAGTTTCTTTTTTTATTAGAATGAAGAATGGAATGTTAATGGAATGTTGCTATTACGTCAGAAACAACATGGTATTCAGCCTCTTGGTTAGCACATACATGTTACTACTTACTGGAACTAATCGAACGTCAGAATCGCTGATAACAACGAAATGATGGTCAACAGTAGACTGATTTGATTTCTTGGTAAACCTAAAAAAGAAAGACAAAAAAAAAAAAAAAACAACAGAAAAGGTTAAAACACTCAAATGAAAGTCAGGGAGGGTGCCATGATACGTTGAATATATAATGATTGTTTTCAACTATGCTATTGGGCCAATTATTGTAGAAACTAATATATTGACGATATTCGTCTTATCAGTGAAATATTGATTTGTCGAAAATCTGAAACATTATTTTCGTTACTGATATAACTCTATAGAGAAATACACCTACTACGTGTCAGGTCCGTATATCAATGAAAACCAAACAGGTAAATTTAGTACCACGAGTCATTCCATTCAACTTTGAAAATACCCCTTTGTATCAATGAAATAAAAGTAAAACACGGAGCAGCCTTTCCTAGTCTTTGAAATATTTGAAAAATTTTCGTGATCATGTACAGCACCATTAGGGTTTGCAACAAAAAAAAGGGGGGGGGGGAGGAGAACAGACAAGAAAATGTAAAAATGTAGAATGGTTTAAATAATGAATTAAATGAGCTAGCAGTGTACATATTCAGGTTCAACAGAAAGTTATACACAGATTGAATGATTGTTGGCAGCTTTGTAAGGAAAGCTGTTGACTAGAAGGCCTAATAATGTTTGGCTGATTGTGTTGGCTTTCATTCTCTGGAGAGATAAAACCATGCAGAACGTAAATAATAAATTTTCACCCTATTTCAAGCTTGATAAACTTGAGAAATGTGCGATTTAGTTTACCTAGTGTAAGTAGTCTGTACAGGCCATAAACAGGGACAAGCACGTGTCGGAGAAGCTTAGGACAATATTAATCATAAGCATTTGCCCCACAATTCAAAAATCAGTTGCTTTATTCGTGTAAATGAGACAGCTAAGAGAATAACTTTTTACGCCATTGTAGGTATTTTATTAAAGGTTTCCTAGTATGCTTTGTTCAAAGTCCGCTTAGACTTCCACAAGTCTTATCCCCTTAGTCAATAACCATTGGTGCTCCACTGTGTCAGAGGGATACTGTATTTCCGCCTCGCAAAAGGACTTGAGTCCCCTCAGGAAAGAACCCTTGTAACTGCCATTGGAGGTAGATAAAATCTGGGCCACAACATTCGGGCAACTTGACGAAAACTTCTAAATTTGACCCACTTGACGGACACGTGAAAGGCGACGGTCACTCCATTTTACTGTTGAAAAGTGTTACTTACCATGTGATGGGAATGTGGCGGCCACTACGTCACATACTTCTGCCGTTGTGTTGTATCCGGTGACCATGTACAGAATGTATTCGCTGGTAATTTCCGTGTTATCTGACTCCATTTCCGACGAAGCAAAGTTTAACAGTGCATCAGCTACCTCGGTGCAGCGTTCACTGTTTTCCAACACGAATAATATCTTTGCTGTCACGTCTGCAACGACGTCATCAGTTGCACGTCCACTGAGGGTTTCGATTCCATCTTCGATATCATCGCAAAGTGCGAATCTACTATCATAACCGAGGGCCAAGAGAATCAACTCTTCAATCTTCTCTACTAAATCCAGGTAATTTTGTTGCTTTTCCCTCCCAGAGTTGGAGAGGTCATCGCAATGGCGACCCAGAAAACAAATGATATCATTCCAATCTTGACAGATGCCATTAGCAGAAGGAAGGCCTTCCTTCAAGTAAGCACTGATAGCAAACGATACAATTGACCGGAGGTTATGACTGGAATGAATGACGAAATTGTCAATAGTTGAGCAAAGTTCCTCCTGGCCGAACCTGTGTAATTGGATCAACCTCCTCAACATTTCCCCTCCTACCATCAATGGGTCCATTGTACGTAGCGACAATGGATACTCCTCGTGGTATTCCAGTATTGACAAAGCGGTCACCACGCAAGAAGTTTCAATGTTTCCTAAATCATCTTCTCTGACAAAAGAGCACAATTTTCGGACATCTATGCCATAGAATATTTCATTGGAGACTAGGAAGTCCTCGAAGACATCACAATAAACCTCAACAGCGTCAGTGGCTGTTTCCGACGCCGATATTGCTCCAACAAACTTCAGTAGGTCGGCGAACCTAAACTTTGGTAATAACTCTCCGGGTACAGAAAGAAACTTGTACTCGTTTATGTCCACGTCATTCGGTAAGGTGTAACTCTTCAGGGAATCAGCTGAACTGGTTGCTAAGGCTGATGTTATATCGTTGCATAGAGTCCTTCGACCTGCGACATCGTTCAAATTATCACGCCCTGTCACTGCCTCCAAGGAAGTTATAGCATCATCGGAAGTCGCGATTTCCGCCAAGACCTGTTGACAGACAGTTGTATCCGTGAATACGGACATCATACCGTCTACGATAGTTTCTGCTTCCTCCATGTACGTCTGTCTTGTGTTTTCTGTCGAAAAGAATTCACACAATGATGTCGGTGTTTCTCCGGAAAATGTAAGAAGCAAGTCAAAAATCAAATTGAACCCCTCACCATGATGGACGTTTTCGCCGAGCTTGCTGCAGATTTGAAGGTACTGGAAATACTCGAGAGCATCTGCAATAGGATATGACATCAGAGTGGTTATGTGGTTGAGTATGTCGTTCAAGTCCATACTGAGCGCGTAACGGAGAAGAGAACATGCACCGAAAGATATTTTCAGAGGATCATCAAAGGGAGCAACGTAAAGAAGAGGAGGACCCAACCAATTCAGTGCCCCAAACGCGAGAGCTGAAATCCTATCCGTTCCTAGCCCGTATCCTGAGCAGGAGGAATAAACCCCTGCCATTATATCCATAGCGTATTGGAACTTGTCACCGTCAAAAGAGTTGGCCTGATAGCATTCTTCCAGAGTAAATAAAGTGTTGTTTTCATCTATTACCAAGTCCAGTTGATTCAGTAGATTCCATGCAGTGATGCAGCTCCCCTTAATATCAGAAATTGTGCCCCACTTAAGGGATGTTACAACATCATCGCACGTTTCTTTTAGTGACTCGATCATCGATGATAAAGTAAAGAATGAATCGTAGTCGAAATACTGGTCTTCAGCATTTGCGAATCCGTAAATTGTGGGTCCGTACTTGACACACAGAAGGCCAATGACTTCTTGTGGTGAACTGGCCTGCCATGTCATTTCCATGAGCTTCATAGTATCGTCAAATGTATAACCATCGACAATCACACCAGGAGACGAAAAGGGTTCAAATGTCTCGAGGTCAAACTCATCATAATTGTTCCAATCGATTTCCCAGACCATATCGTCAAGAGCCCCCCACGCAACTTGAGAAATCACCAGCAGTAACGACACTACTGATAGGACTGTGAAGCCCATTTTCGATCAACTTTTATCAAGCTTTGCTGAAATGAAACAATTCATGTTAGAAGACTTACTATATCTGTGACTTGAGACTTATTATACTTATGACTTGTGATTTAATATATTTATGACTTATGATTTGATATACTTATGACTTGGGACTTAATATATTAGTGACTTGAGACTTAATATATCTATGACTGGAGACTTGATATATTTATGACTCTTAACTTAATATATTTATGATTCGATGGCAAAGTTTTCAAACAAAACATTACAAAGTCTACGACAGTGGGGACATGAAAGGCGTTATTCATCATGTTGAAAATTTTGCAGAGGACCAAACATGATACATAATTTCTTTTCTGGTTACACACACTTTATCTTTTAGATTGGTAGACCGTTGTAACATTTGTGTTCTAGTTGTACACTTTTTCTGTGGCAGAGAAAAACGTAGAGGTTCTTGAGACTTTTTTTTGTATCCATTCATTATTCCACGTGATGTTGAAGTAATATAGAAATAATAGTAATATGAAATTATTTACAAAATGATAAACATAATAATATGATGCCCATATTAATAGCTTAGTATCAGAAAGTAAAGAACAATGCTAGAATGAGACACTTTTTAAAAAAAAAAAAAAAACTTAATCGATAAATAAATTTGGACAAGAGCCAAATGCCTGTCTAATATCATCAATATATCATCAATATTTACATTCTTGTTCCTTTGAATTTTTTTTTATTTTGCTCTACTTTAATAATGAATTGGAACTTTATTATGAATAAAATTCATTAGCATTAGGCTTATTTTTAATCATTTTGCAGTTAAAAATAATTGTTTCAATATAGAGCGCAAGGAAATTAAAATGATGTCTGGCCTTTTCGTAACTAAAAAAGAAACTTTGCTTGGGAGGTTCTTAAAACTTACAATGTCACAACATGACATATGTGTAAATGACCAGCATTGCGAGTAGGCAAAAGTAAATTATGTAAGCGAAACAGTGAGAATTGAATGAAGTATAGTCCAAGAGGTCTTGTTAATGACATCATTGACTGACAACAGGGACCATAATTAGAGGTAATAAACCGCCCTAATGAGAAGAAGACAAAATGCCTTCTTTTACCTTATAGCCGATACGTGTGCATTAATAGGAGGCGGAGGAAATAAGCTATGGCAAGTGTTTTCTACATTGGGAAATTTTCCTGCACATTTTTCAGAATACATTATGCGCTGTGGGATGTCTTGTGCTGAAGCAGTAAATTTTTTTACGACAATACGACTGTAATGAAACATCTTGCGTTGCTTCAAAATGATTTTCACAGTGACATCTAGCATAGGCAGAAGATGCCGATAACCACATAAAAGCGAAGGTGAACCTAGAAAGTTGTCAGCTCTGCTCTAGTAACGTTACAGAGTTCTGATCATTTAAAATATACAAGTACGATTTGGAATGTTTCACATTGGCCTACCTAGCTTTATTTCAAACTTTCATCTTAGGAATGAACAGCAGGACCATTTAACAACAATTCAGTTGGATAAACGGACTCATGGGGATACAATAAGCTTTGAAACCCTTTAGGGGGTAATCACAAAAATGAAATAAAGGTCAAGCAAATTAGCAATTATGAAAAATAAAAGAGATAGCTGATCTGGGAATGGGTACAGACAAAAGTCCCTCACACTGAAGTCATGGCTTCTCATACATACTCAGGGGGAGGGAAGGCTTAGTGTCGACACAAGTATTAGGATTCCTATATATGAACCCTAAATCAATTGACACGGGGCGTGCGAGTAAGTTTTTTTACTCTACAAGCCCATAGATGTTCGGAAATGAATCCTGGCGTGTGCTCTAAGCTGCACCCCGGTAGCCTTGAGATGAAGTCTGCAATTTTGAATTAAAGCGAAAAAAAAAATCAAGCTAAGAAAAGTGGTTCGTCTTAGACTGGTTAAGATGATGCAAGAATCATGATCTCTGAGCACTTAGCAAATATGAAGTGGGGGTGGTGTCGAAAGCTACATATACCATTTAGTCGTCCATTTTTTCTTTAATATTTCATAGTGGTTTGAGTCCCCACCCAGCTCCGCTGTACACACTTATATAACAATATCCAAGATAAGACACATAGCATGTTATATCAGTTTATGTTCGGGGTGGGTTAACATCCATGGACGCGGATTCACCACTCAGAAGTTCCATCTCTCTTTTTTTCTACATGTGGTCGTTAGTTAAAAATTCACGAGTTCATAAATGTGCACAAGGGTTTTCATATTGCGAGGTGTGTGTGTGTGGGGGGGGGGGGGGGGGTGGAGTGCAGTGTTTACCGTTCTTCTTGTGGTTGGGTTTGGATTTGGGGTCTTGGGGTTGGGTTTCGGGTTTTTAGTGGCATATTCAATTTGGCAATAAATGCAGATGGCCCATAATTGAAAACACTCCACAGGGTTACTGCACATGACGGCACCATTAAATTACATACGTAAAAGTTCAGTGAACAAAAAATGATACAAAAAATTGTTAAATTTGTACAACAATGTTTCATGGCTTGAGAAAGTCCACAGGTGTGGATGAATGCCTGCCCACAAACTCAATAGAAGTGGAAACAAAACTACAAATTTGCATGATACTAATATTGTCATTCCCATCTAACAATGTTTGAATAAAGTAATATATATGATTATTCCTTACATGTAATCTGAAAGAGTGCAGTGAATTGGTCCTCTCAAATAGTACACCTGACAACTTGCATTGAATTTGATATGTATTGTGAGATATTGTCTTTCTGTTAAAAACAACAAATACTGTAAAGATGGTGAAAAAATGGCAGATGTCAAGAACACCCTTTCTGTGTGTTGGCAAAATTTAGTTTTGGGGCAAGGGTATACGTATCTTCATAGACCTGTATATATATATATTTTTTATTTTGAAAGAACAACAGGTATGAGAAAGGCCACTGTTTGCAATGTTAAGTTGGATGTTTGTGTGCTGTACAGTGGAAACTCAAAATAAAGAGATTTGATATATTATTTCTGGTCAGATATAACAAGTTGAAACCTGGCCCTAACTCAAATAGTTACATCTTATTTTCATTTTTCAAAATTAATCATAATAATACGACGATTACAAAGAACTTGATGTGGTCTAAGTGTCCATTGATGTGATATTTTGTATTCATTTGTCGGTGTGTCACGAAATACCGGTGTTGATGGTGTCATACTAAAGCATGTGGCTTTACCACTTTAAAAGTAGATTTGTTAGGTCTGTTAATCCAACATAAAGTTCAGCATACACTAGAAGTAATTAATGCAAAAATTGTGAGAAAATTACAAAACACTTCCAAAGACAATTCATGCTTTGTTTAAGCTACTTTGATAAGCTAATAAAGGGGCTTATTGAGTTGATGCCGATAAATTTGTGAGAATTTTGAAAGGAACAAACAGATGACAATGCTTTTAATTTGCATAATTGGTGCAGCTTTAGAGCCAACATTTATGGAAACTCAAAATTGAATTTTTTACCCTGATTTGCACTTGCTGTGTAGATATGAATTGTGTGTGAAAGGTGTCTGGTCTATGTTCCCTCGGAAGGGGGTGGGGGCACTCCTCAGTTTCTGGGGTGTGTCAGCTGGTATTTTTCAACCAGGTATGGTGTCAGCTTTTATATTTTTGTAATGTACACCCATACTGCTATATTGTGTCAAATGTTGGTTTATGGACTCAAGTGGGGTGACTTTTTTTCCGTCGAACGAGAGATGCCAGTCGCCCTTCAAGTTCCACCCACCTAGAATGTAAACTTTAAAATTTTTGTAATCAATCTCTTGGCTACTTCCACTTCGACTAAGTTTCATTTATCTGCTCATTTGGGTGAATTTTCTAACCGGAAAGAGCGTAGGGGCCACCCTCAGTATGGTATCAGCTGACACACATGTCCTGACTCACAGCCATATAGTCTAAGTATATTTCAGGGCTCAGTTCGGTAAGCCAAGATGTCGTAGATTCCTGGTTTTGTAGGAATTATAGTGATTGCGTGATGTAGGGTGAAAATATAAATATATACCGTGGATCAAGTTTTGATGGACAGACGGTGTAAAATTGAAAATATGAATTTTTTATATCTCAAAATGCTGACTGATAACTTCATGGAGCTGCATAAAGAACCAATCTACGACACATCTATATATTTGAATACTCCCTGAATACTATTTTGCTATGATCAATCAAACGACTGCAAGGCTTGTCTATCCAAGGTCTTTCTATTCAAGTACTGTCCAACATTTTCTCTAAACCTTTTTCTTTTTGGCTGTTAAAGCGGGAGTAATTGTTCATTTTCGATTCTGTCAGTATAAAATATTTCACTTTTCTGCAAAATATAATGTGGCTTTGTGTGACAGACTCAGTCACAATTTCAAACAGGTGATAATATTATAAGGGAAAGTTGCAACACACTCAGTTACCCCTCCCGGGAAAATTTATACAACGTTTTATTTACCATCAAATTGACCTCATTACAGGTAATAAGATTTGTTCAAAGTGTCCTTATAGACATTACCTGGAGCCAATATTTCAGGGTGCCCTGGTAGACATTGAGCCCCCTCTTCACTCTACGAGGAGACTGCTCGGCCCTGCAAATGAGCATTTCTGTTATGTCACAAACAATTGTTATTGCGGTATCAGTTAAGTTCAGCGATCGTAGTCAGTACTATGTTATCGTTCCACTTTAGTATCTATGTGAAGAGTACTCGGCTGACCTCAAGCCAAGTTGATTACCTCTTTAAGCCCATAAATATTTGAAGACCTTCCTTCGAAGTTTTGTGCTTGCCACTGGGCAATACTTAAGGGCCTATAACTACAACGCTTAAAACTAATCAATAAAACCATACTATCATTGGATCTTCTTTTTACAAATTATATGTATGCTGTTGCCACCGTTTCCTTGGTTTCATATATGTTGAGAGGAGACACAGACCGTTGGACTCGGCAGTCATCACCACGGTTGATTTCAGTGTCAGGGAGTGTTTGTTTAATACTACAGCCAGTTGACAGTCGTTCAATAAAGTGACCGATGGAGAAGACAAACATGGCGCATGGTATTCACCGGCGTCGATGAATCTGTTTGTTAGCTCTTAGCAACAACAAAACCTATTGCGATGTTAATAGTAAACAAAACTCATAAAAAGAGAGATTGACTGAATTTTCTCGTCGATATTACTGGCAATTTTGCAAGATAAGTTTTATGGGTCAAATTATCTTGAGAAGATTTAAGGAAGAAAACAATTTTGAATTAAACATGTGATTCAACACACTGCAGGACTTACATTGTCCGTGTGATTAGTACTGCAATAACTAGACTCGGTGTTGCGGTTACCTACAGTGGCAGTCTATAACATATATAACACCAATCTCATTGAAATTCTAGTAATCACGTACGCAAATTTAACTCCGGAAAAAATTCATGCAGCTGTCCATCTAACGTACAAGAACAGATTTTGACAAAGTTTACTGTTACATTCACACCTATTGTTAGGACGCAATACAACAACCGAACTATCGAGTATGAATATATCGGAAGAAAAAAGGTTACCTGAAATTTTTACTACTTTGAGAAAAATGTGACACGTGTAACACTAAAAAAATGCAGAGAATGCAAAGATGGATGAGGTTTTGGGGGGGGGGGTCATGCTGCATGAGGGTGAAATTATTGGTGGATCATCACTTAGAAGGATTTAGCTCCAATAAATTTACAAAGTGGAGTAAGTGATTGTTGGAAAAGGCGAAAGTAAAAAAAGAGTTTGGCATTCGAACAAATGTAAATTGTTTTAAACGATCACGTTGAATATAATTGCCTTTCAATGTTGTATATTTCATTGCTCAGTGTCATTGTAAAAAACCTTAACGGAAAATGTGGGATTTAAAGGTTATTTTTAGATTTTCTATTTTTCGTGGAGAAGTAGTCGCCTAGTTACGCCAGAGGTTGAGCTTACATCAAGAACCGTGACAAAACTTTTCCTCTGTAAGAATAATAATTATCTCCTGTTTCTGGTAACGTTAAAATATGATTTGCCGTTCTTTGTAAAAAGGAGCATTACAAATCATGCCTCCCCAAAGCGACACTAAGCAGCTCAATTTTTAGTTCACCCTTAACAAATAGTCCTATCAGATATCACCAAAGAAAGGGAACACTTGACCAATGGATGGAAAATAACCCAAAAAATTTTGGCTACTGGAATGTTTCCCTGTGGCCACGATCCTACCGAAAGTTCTAATTGACTCATTTTAAACGTTCAAAGGAGCCTAAGTCAATGTAGGCCTAGTCTATTTACATTCTAGTTTATTTTTGTTTTTTGCATGACATTAAAAAAATCTCCTCAAACCTTAATTTTATTTCGTTCACTCCTTCCTGGATCAACATTTATTACCCTAAATTCAACCAGGAATTTTAGTTTAAATTAGTGGCATGTATAGCAACTTCATATTCCTACATTTTTTCTGGAAGAAAAAATTCCATAAGTTTAAAAACTAATATTTTTCTCACAATGCCTGTCTCCAATGCCACAGCCTACCATAAATTCGAAACCTGTATTCCTAAAGTGACAGAGATTTAGATAAGTATGAAACGAAAAAGTCTTACCTATGGGATAACCAAATTATTTTCTGCCAATTAAGAACTTTTCCTGATTGCGTCAGTCACCGCATTGAACACTGAAAAGATAGTGCGCTGACAATGACAGAAGTAGCTTGCTTTTGCTTCTTACAATTGCGTGATTTTAGGTTATCGCCGATGACCAATTTGTTGTCTTGCATCCATGACAACTTATTTATTTCAATATTTGATCACACTTGTAAGAAGCCTCGTAGGGAACTTGATATCAAAATGATAGTGCTCAGGGATAAAAGAGAATGTCAATAGCGTCAGGTGACTAAAGAGACATAATAAGACCTGGAGAAGAAAAAACAGAGAGAAAAAGGGGTCGGGCAGGCCTTGGTTGTTTGTTTCTATTGTTTAATGCGTATTTTCATGTACACCTGGCATTGTACTTCACTGAATGGTGCATATAGTTGCATTTTATGATGTCGGTATACAGCCTAATGAAAACAGTGTTTGAATATTAATTTATGAGGTTATATGTAGTCAAACTTTTAATACCTCATCATCAATCATGGACATTGTTAGTTCAAAGATTAAATTTTGACAATCGCGGATCTGTATCGATGGAAATGACTGAGACCCGGAATGTTATAGAGGTTTTACTTTATATGAAGCGCCGATAAGACCATTCAGCTTGACTTGTAACCCTAATATTGTCCTTGAAAAGGATATGTGATGGTTCATGGAAGTAGAATGTGTGTAAAAGCATTAACCAGAGTTTGGGGGACCTCTGAAGTTTATTTTCCGTCCAGGTAAATTACATCTTGCAATCTGCGTTTGTAATTTATAATCAAACATCTGCATGAATTTTCTACACAGATTAAATCTTCCTATCTAAAGAGAAGTTATCCGTTGTTGGTATTGAATGCTATCGCTTTCCAAACCCGACCACCCCCCCCCCCCACACCCGACTCGCTGGTTACAACTCTCTAAATGTAAAAGAGTGAAATTTCTACATTTCTACATTTCTACGTGACTACAGTGATCACTCTTGCTTTCGATAACATTCCACTCTTCGTTGAGTGACATTAGCAGTGCGAAATCTCAATCGAATTCCACTGGTTAAAAGAGTGATCACTGTAGTCATACTACATGTAGAGAGTGGTTACTCTCGAAATAAGACTGAGAAAACACCTAAGGAAGTTTTAAAACACTGAAAGAGCACCGTGGTCCACGCATACGTGTTAGCCTCATTCCCACAGCCAGGAAAATCATGAAGATAAGAGCAAGCGACATGGAAATTGGCAAATATTATCTTATCTTATCTTATATATCTAACTGAAGCTTAAAGCAACACTGTCTTTCCATCTGTTGTCTGGGTACGTATTTATTAGCATTCTTTCTGTCGCCATTCTCTGAACACTATTAAAACAAAAATGTGACGAAGCAGGAAGTAGAGTACCAGCAAAATGCATCATTATTTTTAGCTTTTGTTGTTTGAGTTATGCTTCATCTCTATACCCCTAAAATTGCATCGTTTCCGCACAGTGGAACTTCCGCATACAGACTGCCCTCATACAGAAAGCGGGAATCGAACACTGCAATGTCTAACACTCTAAGAATGAACCTTCCTACAAAAAAAATGTTAGACGACGATGATGATGGTGGTTATGATGGCAGTGGTGATACCGATGATGGTGAAAATGATGATGATGATGTTACTGATGATGATGATGATGATGAGAGATGAAAATGGTGACAATGATAATGGTGGTGATAACGATGGTGGTGGTAATGATGATTGTGATGATGATGCTGGTGGTGATGATGATGATGATGATGATGATGAGAGATGAAAATGGTGACAATGATAATGGTGGTGATAACGATGGTGGTGGTAATGATGATTGTGATGATGATGCTGGTGGTGATGATGATGATGGTGATTATGATGGTGATGGTGGTGATTGTAATGGTGGTGATGACGGTGGTGGTGGTGCTGATAATTATGATTGTGATGATGATGATGATGATGTAAGCTCTGAATGAAAATATTGACTGAAAAATCTACCGTCTCCAGTCATTTAAATTGCACGTAATTTCAATCAAAGCAATTTGATCAGCGCAACTCCCACTCAACCGGAGGTCGATCAGCAAACAAAGAAATGCATCAGCTCCCATCTTCAATTAACTTGAGGAGATGATGGACTGCATTTCATTAACAGCTGCTTCCGTGATTCAGTACAGCATACCATTAATTACATACCTTTACCTTTAATACCTTTGATACCTTTAATTACATAAGATGAAGAATTATAATCCGATCTAGTCCGGGATTTCTGAAGAAACTACTCAACAGTGAAACCTCCCTCTTGTTAGAAGCTTACCCAGAGGCCTCTCAGTCGAGGCTGGATAAAATGCTCTTTTAAGTTGGTTTCATTGTAAATTTCTTTGACCGATTTTGAGCCTCGAAATTTGCAGTAAAAATTTCTCTTTTCTTACTTTCTGTCATTAACTTTATCCATTTACAAATTATGCATCGACATAGGTAAGAAAGTTTTTCCCATAATCTTACTAGTAGACCGCATATGGACTCACATATGACATTTAAAGGGAAAACTCCGCGTTTAAAATGCCCAAATTGGCCTACAAAGAAAATAGCTTTAATCTTTGGTTGACCACGTTTCATAGATGAACATCTACAAGAGCACATTAGATGAGTCAAGGAAGGCATCATTTGAAGTTTTGAATGTGTCTTTAAAATAATTATTCTTGAGCAACAAATAACTGAATTTCCTTCTGTGAGAAAATTATTTCTTGGAAATAAAACCATCGTCCTGAATTATTTTGAACAATCTATCATTTTGTGTCCACAAATGAATGTTTTTAAAAGTTTGATTTTTTTTCTGTAAAATAAACGTCTCATTTCAGTTTCAGGTTATATCGCGCGTTAAATTCGAGAATTTATGGTACCACTTATCTAAAAATAAGCTAAAATAAGATCCTTTATACTGTGTCATTAACGAATTTATGGTAAAATTAATTTTTGTGAATGTACAAATAGGCTGATGGAGTCTATATTTGTTGACGACCTAGAGTAGAGTAAACAGATGAATTTAACTTTTATGTTGCTGTGAATTTTCGATTTTGTCCAACGTTTCCAACCATAAAGAACTAACTTCATGTGTTCTTTGGCTAAAATTACGACTTCGCCGTCGGTGGAGTGGAGAGTTTGGATTTGTCCTTCCTCACCTCATAAAAAAACCCAAGATTTTCCTAAGATGGTCTAGTGTTACATTTTCGTCATTTATCAGACCACCTGTTAATAATTTTCACATTATCAAATTTCCTGTCGATTTTGTTCTATTTGGGGTAAAGTTACGTCGTTATATATCCACACTGGCTGTTATGTGATACCCAGAAACACGTAAGGAATATCTATTTCATGCCTTCATCATTGGCTTAGGATTACGTATAGTCGGGTATAGTTTCGAAGATCATTTGGGCGTTCGACGTCGGGAGAATTTATTCTTAGAGAGCTGTATGCGAAACTAAGAACAATGGTATACGTAATCATTGCAACAATAACATAAACTAGGGTAATGAGGGATGGAGAGAAGGGTATTTCATCAGATTCATAATTATTTCTGGAGGGAGAGTGACCCTTTACATCTGGAAGACAACCTTAAAATAAAACAACGAGATCCACTTATTGTTTAAATGTGAGGTTACGTTAGTGGTCACAAGAAAAAAGGGGGATCTAAACAGCAGATTTTGTTGTTTTGAACAGCTTAAAAAATCACAATATTTGATAAAGTTTGTTGAAACAGTACCCTGGATGCTTAAGAGAAGAATTATGATCTGTAGTACAAGCGTTTTTTTTTTTTCCGGTCATACTTCATACGGTGCTACATGACTAATGTATATAGTGAAGTTATAATTAAACCCCCAACCCTATATTAATGAGATATTTGTTGAACTCGTTCCCCTGTCTCACCGGCTTTGTTCGACATGATAGCTCACTATAACTTGGTATCATCGAAGAGATCGATATATCATGATTATTATAAACCCTGACTCTGATGTTATGCTCACCAGTGAGTATCTTTTGATATAATAACTTATTTATTGTTTCTGAACCGATTCTTTTAGTGCTTCGTTTGTCTATTTCTCGTTGATGTTACGATTATCCTGTTTGTTATCACTGATGACCATGTGAGACAATAAAGTAGAAACCGTAGCCAATCTGTTTGAATGAAGGGGGGACGTTGCCACCTTTGAACTTCATGGTGGGCCACGCACGCCCTATGTTATCCATCTCCTAAAAATAGCTCTTTAGTGGTATCGATAGAAGCAAGCGTTTGTCAACGGTGGCTGAACAAAATCGATCATGTATGTAAACTGGATAGTAGAGTTGGTAGACAAGCAGGTAGACGAGTGGGTAGACGAGTTGTTAAACGTGTGGGTAAGAATTTGAATTTGAAAGTTGAGGATCAGGAAGCCCTATATGGGCTCATCAAGGACCCTATTATGTTGATCGTGGATGAACACCGGCGAGATTCACCTCAGTACTCTTTTCGATAATTGTCCAGAGGATGTCGAGGTAGGTGGGAAACCAGTCAATCGCCAATGCAAACCAATGCAAACCCAAACCTGCTCCCGGGACCGCCATTTAACGTCCCCACCGGACGGACGAGAGTGTGTCCTTCAGTCTTTAGCTACTTTCCCAAAGGCTGGGAGGGGTGGAGAACCTGCCCAGCTCAGCAACCCATCAGCTGTACCAAGCAACCTGAAGCGGAAAAAACCTAAATCGGACAACAGGAACCCAGATAACCCCCTCAGTATTAATGTAATTAGCTTTACAGAACAAGTCAAATTTGAATCCCCAGAAATTTTCCAAGTGGTTCCACCTGGATTTGATCCGGGGACCCTTTGATTGCAAGACGGACACTCTAACCACCAAAAGCTAACTCTCCACCCTTAGGGCGGTATCTGATCGCCTTCGATCCTCCGACTTTCGTTCTTGATCAATGAAGACATTCTTGGCAAATGCTTTCGCTGTCGGGCGTCTTGCGACGATCCAAGAATTTCACCTCTCACGCCGCAATACGAATGCCCCCGGCAGTCCCTCTTGATCATTACCTCAGGATCTCAAGACCAACGAAATAGAACCGAGGTCCTTTTCCACTATTCCATGCTGAGCTGTTCGGGCACTTTGGCCTGCTTTGAACACTTCAACACTTCAATTTTTAGGAGATTGGGTAGGTCAAAGTATTGGCAGACTGAGGGTTCGAGCAACCGGCACAGGTTCTGCGACTTTACTGAATTTTTTGCCAAGACCTATGGCTATTGAAAATGGAAGAGTCAAAGGTTGGGGGGGGGTGGGGGATGGGGGAACATTGAGAGACTGGCTTCGCAACACTTTAGTGTTTTTTTTTTTTATTTTATCACAATATTCTCATTTTACATTAATTGCTGCACTTTTTCAATACGTGCTTACACGTAATATGCCACAGGTAAGGGATCAATTGCAATCGTACGGATGCGGATTAAGGGTGGGCCCCCCTTTTACAAAAATGGTGATTTTTTCCGACTTCATAAAACAGTGCAGAGCCTTATACAATTAGCTCAATAGCCTATGTAATGTGTCAGTGAAACTTTGTTAGGCCTAATTATTTTCGACCTCACAATACTAGCACTCTCCTGAAGACTTACTCAACTCTTCCTACGCAGAATGTTGGCACCCTGATAATATTATGACTCATATGGACCCACAGTACGGTATAATTTAGACCAAATCCAGGCATTACCAGGAGTATTACCAGGCCCACAGAAAACTGCTTTCCACTTTCAAGAGGCTTCCATTGTCATTTTCTACAGTCTCACGCTTTTTTGTTATACCTCTCTGCACCGTCAGTGTCTTACTCGATGTCGTGCAATTGATTTGGATGGAAATTCTGGGTGATCTGAAGAAAACAGTAACACACAAGAAATTATCATCCTACTATGTGGAACCATCAATATGAAACCCTATTCTACGGAGAACTTCAACATTACATGGCTGCAGTTGATACACATAAGGCGAGGGAGAAAAAAGCATATCATATACTTATACCTTTGTTATAAAATAAAACTGTCACAGAGTTTCCAACCTCTCTAGATTGCTTTACTTGCCACAAACTCAGTGACAGAGACAGTGACACACGGTTTAAAGAATAGTCAATACTAAAACACTGGTATCATTTCAACTGTTTTCATTTAATATTGAACGTCTACCGTTTAAAGCTGTTTAAAGCTCAATAATACACTCATGGCATGCATTATCAACCTCTCTATACCCTCAGATGGTAACATACCCAGAAATAAATGTAACGACAAAACTGAGACAATTTGCTATTTTTATCAGTCATCCATCTGAAAAAGCAAAAACAATTACAGTATTTTGTATAAAGTGAGACCTGTTTGTTAAAGGAAACTCTAATTGGAACGGGAAAGCCCTCAACTTAGAAACCTCCCCAAGATTAGTTTTTTTTTTTCAAATCTCTATAACCTGAGCAGGGGTGTAGGCTGGGATGCCGAGGATGTGCCAGGTGAAATAAAAAAAATACCTGGAAGGGTCTTAGAATGCCACAATCTCCAAGGAAGATGAAAAAAGTGAAACCGTTACTGAAATGAGGGAATTCTTGAAGGAATGCTTAATTTAAATATAGCATCAAATGTAATACCATTTTGCATCCAGCCCACCCTATGTTAGCAACAACTTTCCAAAGGGGACACCCCCTTTGACCCCTCCCCAGGATGGCGATCAGCCATCATTCTGCACCCCCCCCCCCCCTTCTGTCAAATCCCGGATCCGAAAGTGATATGAATGGAAGAGATATATGAAATATATTGGTATTTTGCAATTATGCGTAGCAAACTGAGTTAAGGTGATTATGGTAACACAATCTTCGAGAGTGGGAAGTGTCGACTGCTGATACGTTAGTGAAAAGTTTAAACGGGGGGAGGTAATATTTACTCTACCACCATTGAAGTATGATAGAAAGTGGTAATGAAATGTTAAACAAGTAAAAACAATAACTGGTATGACAAAGAAACTAAAGACTGGTATCATATCAAAAACCAAAAAAAAAAAAAAAAAAACCCCGTACAAACCATCACCTGCTTCGAAGGGTAGGCATAGTCAGGTACAGAGTTGAATGCCCAAGAGAAAATTGTTTTTAGACCTATCTTAGTGACAGCAGGCATAAATTCAGATAGTTGTGAAAAGATAGACACAAAACAAGGCATGATTTGCGCATGCAGGGAATGGGTAGTAATCATAAAGACTTACATACTTTTGCATAACTTTACGTCTAACTTATACCCACGTACGTACACTCGCTGATTGTAAGGAACATAAAATCACTATTACGTAAATGTATGGGAAAGCTCTCGTGGCTTCGTATATATTGACCGGACTAGATACAAATTATATATACCGAGTCACGGTATGCCAGCCGTGTGTGTGTGACTCATCCGAGCTGGTATTGTCTTCTGCGCTGGACAACCGAGTCACATAAATATATTACAGATTGAAATTAGTGAGTGTAACTTGTTGAAAGTGCCAGTTACAGAAATCCTTTTAATATGAAAAAACAACCAACCTATAATGTTGGAATAATGAGTTGTGCAAACAAAGCAAATACACATATTTCGGCAGCTGTAGCTGGTGACACAACCCAAATACCTACAGAGCATCATTGTTGTGCAAGCCTGTTCATTAAATTTGTATAGTTGCTGGAAATTTTAAAGATAAATTGAACGAAAAAAAAAAAAAAAACAGTCACATGATATGATTTTTGACGAAAATGTCACCCAGTATAAAAAAAACCTGGTGTCATCAATCTCCTGCTCTTCTGCAGGTGAAATGAAAGTCTCTGACGGTGAATCGTAATCTGTAGGCTGCATGCCGCGTATTTCTGACATGTAAACAAGGTGGAATATTGAATTCGTCGCGTTGAGTTTATTATGATGGGTGTGGCTATTCTGCTCAGTCTTGCTGAGAATGTATAAACCTAAGCAAAGGAAAACATAAACTGTATTGAATAAAGCAGAAGAAATGATAACGTGAAGTCATTAACAGCAAGGCACATGAAGCATGTAAACAAGATACCGGTAACTGGAAAAATTTTTTGACCCTATAGTACACTGAGTTTAACAGCCGAGAATTAATTAAAACATCTTTTTCTTTTACGAAGGAGACAGTTTAAAGGTTGTGTGGCTTGACCTGGTCTTGGTTAAGGATGTGGGACGTTAAGGTCACAGTAGACCCCGTGGTGGTTGGGACAATAGGAGCCATCACAAACAAGCTAGAGGCACACGTGGGACGGATACCAGGCAACCATGAAGTTCGACCGCTGATAAAGATAACCTTACTAGGTAGTGCCCACATTCTAAGATTGGTGTTCGACCTCCCAGGGTCCGGGTAGGATCCCGAGGTCTGAAAGACAAGAGAAAAGACCCGGAAAAATTAAATACAATCAAGGGATTGTGAAGAAAGCAGCATAACAATAATAATAAGATAAATTTAAGAACAAAAAAAAATTAAGTTAAGTAAAAGAAAATTACTAATAGCCTAATACTTAAGCAAGTATTGCTCACAGAAATGTTTAAACTAATACTCTCCTGACAGGTGTGCTTTTCAATAGAACCACCTCACACACAATCAATCGTCATAAAATTGCTTTCAACTATGCTGGAATAGTTTTCAACATACAACCAACACCAGAGTAACCCTCAAAGACAAATAGTTGGAGATTTGAATAACCCCTTTCGCAATATCCGTAGATGGGACTATATCTAGGAACAAAACTGGGAAAGGAAACTTGTAATTTGGAAAGAACGGTGGGAATTAATGATTGCGACTAATCTCAAAATTGTCTAGGCAGTTCCAAGGCACCGATATGATATTTTCTCTTTGTACTAGTATACACTTGGACGGATCCACTCAGGGGAGACGTGATAAAGCCACGCCTTCACAGCATGTCTTGTAAAATGATTACCTTTAACGGGTTGAAACCTCACCTGCCCTTTCACTTGTTAGGAGACTCTTTTCGCTGCAAGCTGTTGTCACGTTAACTCCATCAAGCAATTACTGTCTGCGAGAAAGAACCATTCGTAAGTTTCCTACAGTTTTGTTTATGTATTTATTTTATTTTTGAAGTATTCTTAAGCAATTAGCATCAGAAAATACTTTCCGTATTTTTAGAAGATGCGAATTATACTTCTGAGTGAAGACAAATTAATTTAGAATAAGTCGTCATCAGAGTTTCATACACAGTTTCATTAACATAACATCAACACAGAGAACATTTAATTGTCTCTATGATGAACATGGTGTAGGTAACATAACTCTTAATTTAAAATGGCTCTTCTCATATGGGTGTTACTGGTTTGCTATTTTCGAGATGGAATAGAAAACACGTCATTGTTTTTTTTTTTTTTAAGGTGAATATTGTTGAAAAAAAAAGAGTTCACCCTACCCTTTACTAATGACTGTGATGAGAGTACAAAATACTTACCAAGACAATTTATGCTTTATTTAAGCAGGTAGCTGCCACTAATTGGTACAAGAGGCAGCGCCCTAGTTTAAGCTACCTCGATAAGCTACTAAATGGGCTCACTGAGATGATGTCGATAAAGTTGTGAGGATTTTGAACGAAACAAGCACATGACGACGATGATGCTTTTAATTAGCATAATCGGTACAGTTTCACATCCAATAGTTATGAAAACTGTCAGAATTTTTCATTTTCGACTGAGACTTGTATTGTGCATATGAAATAGTATTAATATGAAGTGCCTGGCCAAAACTTAAAAAAAAAGAAGAAACAATCAAATCGTTAACTACTCACTCGTTAATGTCCCTTTGTATGTGACACATTTTGATCCTCTTACTTTGGCCATTTTTTATTAGCACGTGAAGAAAAGATGTCACGTTTAGCAAATTTAGAGAACTTCACGAGACATCTCACGATTGCAGTTGCATGCAAGGTTAGGGGGGTCAACTCGAGAGGGGTGGGGGAGGGGGTAGAGCTAGTCACTTTACACAGGAAACCGAAATCAGCCGTATGTTCCTAAATGATGACTGATGTATCATTAAAGGTTTCTGTGCACAAGTGAACAGTTGCACGACGGAAAAATTGATAAGGTCATGTATAACAAAATAAAAATAAAATCAACAAAAGAAGCAGGAAAAAGTAAAGTTATAATTGGTTACAAAGAATAGTAACTGTCACAAATAAGATAGAAACTGTATTTGAGTAAGTGGTTTAGGCCTATGTAAATTGTAATATTTGAATGTGATCGAGGACCTCTGTGGTCGGGTGGGGACCGATATGACATTTGGGGACCGTTGGGGTTGGTTGGGGACCAATATGGTCGATTGGGAACGGTTATGGTCAGTCGTTGACCGTTATGTTCGGTTGGGAACTGTTATGTGGGGGGGGGGGGGGTTAAAAGGTGTATTGCGGGGTTTGAAACGGCAGCTTTTACACAAGTAGACTAGAAAGGACAAGCACAAGAAAACATGAGCTGTATTGACAAGCTTTAAGCTGGAGTATGAGTTGAAAATTTGTCATATTTTGCCACTGAAAGTCAAATATATTACAGCCACTATAAAACCATTATTTAAGTCCCATATATGAATATTCATATCCATTCCCATTGGTCTGTTTGATTTTAAGTAACATGGATTGATGGCTGGACTTTCTTGGAGAATCTGAATTTTGTAGGGCCAACAAGACAATTTTCATATTCAAATATCTGGGAGATGAATACGCAGCCCTCTTTCAGATTCTTTGACCTGTGATATTTTTCCTACTTTCTCTGTCCTGAAACACTGAGACGAAGAACAAAAATAGATGACCAGGGGATTGCCAGTACAACTCATATTCCAGTTTTAGCTTGACGAAATTTTATAAAGACGATTTTGTGAGCTGCATTTTTACTGATATCTTTGCTGTCTCTCGAGGTGGCAATAACTGAAGAAAGTTGTTACACTTATTGAAATTTTAGGGCTTTTGCTCTTTAAGGCTTAATGTCCATTAGATATCAGCTGGTAAATTTGCCGATAGTGCTGAAAATAGTACCCACTGAATAAGATTGAAAATTTGGTGCCATGGCCTGTTTGGAAGGAACGGATTTTCCAAGCAATATCTATTTTACATTGCATTATGGGAAGTTTGTAATGTGACCAACTAATATCACAACAGACCAAGTAATATCACAACAGACCAAGTAATATCACAACAGACCAACTAATATCACAACAGACCAACTAATATCACAACAGACCAACTAATATCCTTTTGTAGTTGGTTACAATTCTGACTGACTTACAGGCATCATGATTGACCCTCTTTCATGATTCGTTAACCTCCTAACAAATTGTCACTTGGAGATTACTTTGTGTAAATGTGTACTGTACCTTCGTTTTTTAATTGTACCTGCTTTTCTTTTTAGTCATGATATGAAAATGAATTAATTCTCTAATTAATCTCACATCTTACCTAAGGAAGATGCTTTGTATGCCATTGATGCCATTGACAGTCCCCTAGGTGTAAGTGTTACTAAAGAGGTTAACCTCTTATTTCAGAGAAAGGTTTACATCCTCAGATATCCTCTCCTAAATTCTACACCAACTTTCTGTTCAAGCAGAGCCCAAAGTCGAATGAGAGACATCGTAGTGATATGTTAAGAATTCACAAACTGTTCAATGATCCGGCTTACTGTGTATCCTCCTTGGATAATATCAGCATGATACAAAAAAGCAAAAAAAAAAAAAAAAAGACAGAAGAATAATAAGTTAAACAGTAATAAAAAAAAATAAAACAGATATTGCAGATCTCCAGCACCACGTTATGGTGTTCATTGGTTTCATAATATCCTCAGGTCTTCCTTATTCACAAATTTCTTCCGTTGAAAGGAAACACAGGCTGCGTCGTATCCCTCCGTACAAATTACATAATTTGAAATACGTTGAATAGATTGTGTTTATACGTTGGTTAAGTGCGTCCAGATCAGTTTTTTTTTCATGCTTAATATCTGGCCCTTCCAATCAAAAAAATTGCCCACTCTTGACTTTTTGGTTCAATTAAAACGTTTGCTTTGAAGATACGTCAATCGAGAGATACTGTTGTCCCTATATCTGTGATCACCTATGGCGTGGACTTTGTGTACTTAAAGAACAGGGAGCTCCATGTTCAAAGAGATAAAGCTCGTCTCCAAAGGAGACTACTTATAACCAAAAACTTTTTGGTTAATGAAATACTGACTTAGGTTCCATCTCGGTTTTAATACTATCTGTAGTACCTGTCATATAATACCATCTGACCATCTTGTAAGCAACCCCAACAGTCAGCTGTTATTATAGAAACCATGCTCAACAAGTGTGACGTCACTGCAACGGGGGTTTGGACATGTCCAACGTACTCCCAGTATGTATATAGCTGTAAAGAAGTTGCAATCTCACGGGTTGACGACTACACACAGCACAACCCTTCACGAACTTTGATTGAGATGTAATAACATATCGATGGCAATTAATATTGTACAGTGTTTGTTGAAAAGAGATGCAAAATTTTACATTTAATAGCAGTAATAAAATGATACACAAAACGGCAAATTTAATTACTCCACAGAACGTATCACTTTGTTCCCCTTTTGGCTGTATTTTCCTCTCATTCAAGTATGCTCTCACTTTATTTTCATTTTGCCCATTTTTGATTCCTTGCCGCAGGCAAAGGAATCTATGCAGTCCTGATGTCGTGTGTGTATGTGTATACGTGTGTGTGACGCTTCTTGTAAACACTCTATCTCAAGAAGGGTACCCATAACTGATCTCATACTTGCTGTGTGGGTTTGTCTTAGTAAGTAGAAGATCCCTATTGTTTTTGGTGGAGGTCAAAGGTCATTTGAGGTCACCAGAGGTCACAATGTGAAAACTTTGTAAACATGATGTCTCAAGAACGGTATCTGTGACTGATGTCATACTTGGTGTGTGGGTTGGTCATATTGAGTACATGACTCCTATTGTTTTTGGTCGAGGTCAAAGGTCATTTGAGGTCACCAGAGGTCAAAATGTGAAAACCTTGTAAACACATTATCTCCAGAAGGGTAACTGTGAATGATGTCATACTTGGTGTGTGGGTTGGTCATAGTAAGTAGATGATCTCTATTCTTTTTGATCGAGGTCAAAACGTCATTTGAGGTCACCAGAGGTCACACTGTGAAAATCTTGTAAACACAATATCTCCAGAAGGGTAACTGTGACTTATGTCAAACTACGCGTATGGATTGTTCATATTAAACAGATGATACCTATTGTTTTTGGTGGAGGTCAAATGTCGTTTGAGGTCACCAGAGGTCAAATTGTAAAAACATTTTAAACACAATATCTCCAGAGCAGTAACTGTAACTGATGTCATACTTGGTGTGTGGGTTGATCATATTGAGTTGATGATCAACATTGTTTTTTGTGGAGATCAAAGGTCATTTGAGGTCACCAGAGGTCAAACTGTAAAACTTGTGAACACAATATCTCCAGAAGAGTAACTTGACTGATGTCGTAATTAGTTTGTGGGGTGTTCATATTACGTAGATGATTCCTTTTGTTTTTGGTCGAGTTCAAAGGGCATTTAAGGTCATCAGAGGTCAAACTGTGAAAAGCTTTTAAACATAGTATCTTTAGAAGGGTAACTGGGACTGATGTCATACTTAGTGTGTGAATTGTATATAATCAGTAGAATACTCCTTTTGATTTTGGTGGAAGTCAAAGGTCATGTGAGGTCAACAAAGGTCAAACTGTGAAAACCTTGTAAACACATTACCTCCAAGAGGGCAAGTGTGACTGATGTCATACTTAGTGTGTTGCTTGGTAATACTTACTAGATGATCCCTATAATCTTTGGTGAGGGACAAAGGTCATTTGAGGTCACCCGAGGTCAAACTGTAAAAACTTGAAAACACAATATCTCCAGAAGAGTAACCATGACCGATGTAATACTTGGTGTGTGGGCTGGTAATAATGAGCAGAAGATCTCTATTGTTTTGATTGAGGTCAAGGGTCATTTGAGGTCACCAGAGGTCAAACTGTAAAAATGTGTAAACACAATATCTCCAGGAGTCTAACCTTGACTGCTGTCTTACTTGATGTGTAGATTGTATATACTAAGTAGAAGACTTGTTTGTGGTGGACGTCAAAGGTCGTTTGAGGTCACCCGAGGTCAAACCTTGCTAACACATTAACTCCAGAAGGGTAATATTGACTGATGTCATACTTGATGTGTAGGTTGGCCATACTGGGTAGGTGATCCCTATCGCTTTTGGTGGACTTCAAATGTCATTTCAGATCATCAAAATAAAGGTCATTTTGGGTTAATGGCTTGTGGTGTATCAAGAAAAATAACTGCAGTTGATCTTATACCTGTCATGTGGATAATTCTACTTTGTTATAATATAACCATGACGAAAGGGATCACAAAGCCTTTTGGCTTTCTTGTCTCTTTTACTCTCATTTTTTTTTTCAATTTTCTCATTTTTGTTATACTTCCATTTCATTTGCTCTAATTTTATTCTTACTTTGCGCTTTCTCATTGGCTCTCATTTTGTTCTCATATTTCTCATGTTTTCTGTATTTCCTTCCCATTTTTTTTATAATTCAATCTCATTTGTTGTCATGTTATTCTCATTTGCGCATTTTCTCATTTGCCCACGTTTCGCTCTCATTTTCCCATTTTGATACACTTTACCTCTCATTGGTTTTCTTTTGTATCCATTTGTGCCTATTTACTTTACTTCTCATTTTGCGTATTCTTCTCTCTTTCTAAACATCTGCTCGTATTGTGCCCTCCAGATGAACAATTTTGTTTCGAACAAATGCTGTCCTCGATCTTCAGCTATTCCACCTTTCCTCAATGACCACACCATGTAGGCCTATGTTCTTCATTGTGAGTTCTACACAGACGTGACATAAACTTCGACGATGGCTTGCCAAAACGACATCACATACTGTGTAAGTTTACTTTGCAACTAGTGTATCGTCCAACATTATTATGTTGTTCATGATTATATATATATATACATATATATATGTATGTATATATATATATATCCCTTAAAACTTAAAGTACACACATTATTTCCTGACAAGACTACATATATCACATATCATAGCTTAAAATTTTATTAGATGTTATTGATCTCTCTATCTGTTTGAACAATTCAGATAATCGAAACATGGATTTGCTCCAAGTCGTTTTTGTCCTGACGCTGGTCAGAGGCTCTGTCATTCAATCAGCATCTCTAAAAACAACGACCGTTTCACATGTCATAGACTACTACGATACGTACCCAAGCTACCGTTACGGACCAAGAATTCCTCCACCTTTTAGCACTCCAGGTGAGCTCGTCCTGGGAATATCCGTGGAGGAAGCACTACAGGCAGTCGGCAACGCATGGAACGCTGACACTATTCGTCAGAGCGCGAACGCAGTCTGCGAAACCGTGGGATCTGAATTAGGTGAAATCTTTGCCCGACTTGGTCAAGAAGGCATTGTGGATGAGGTCTGTGATGTTTTTCAGACAGGTGAAATAGAGGAAGAATGCGATAACCTGTGGGACCTAGTAATTGATGGCAAGGATACCTCATATAGTTTAATTCCTGATTTCAGATGTCGAGAGGTAGATTACGATTACGGTGGAGGGCCCTTTGGAGCGCCCTCATCTTATCATTTTAACTTTACCCTGGATTACAACTACCCAAACTTGGTTGACACTGAAAAAGAAGTCATGAACCAGATGAACAAGTTTGACTTGTACAACCCATGCTCTGAAAGTGGTATAGAGAAAGTCAATAATATCATATTTCAGGTGCTTGATATTCTAGGTCCATCTGTCCTCGACAGTGTTTATGATAGACAAGTGGAACCGCACAGTGTGTGTGGTATCATGCGTTTCTTGTTGGCTATGGACGTGAGTGATTACGTCACTGGAGTCATTGCGATACTGCGATATCCCGCTGCGGACATTCTCGAGACTTTACAGAAGTTTCAGATTTGTGAGTTGAGTCAATCGGACTCCAAAGACGCACTCGCTTTGGGCATCGCCAGGGATCTCCTGGTGATATACTCAGGTCTAAAAGAGTTTGAATTTTGCGAATTTATATCAAAAACGCAAACAAGAGAAGCTTATCTGGAGGTAGGTGAAACCATTGTAACCAACTTGTTCTACACACTAGCTGACGAAGAAATTTGCAACAGCGTACTAGACGTTGTTGCACCTCTTGATGAGTCTGGTGTAATTAAGGAAGTAACTGGTTTTAACGTCACTATCCCGTCAGAGAGAATCACATTTTGTCGAAAAGCTGCTGAAGCATTTTCAGCAGATTCTGAATACGAACCTGAACCGTATATTCTTCCAGGGGATGTGGACCTTAATGAATTAAAACCATTCAAGACTCCAGGGGAATTTCTACCTGGTTTGACTTTCATTAACCTACTAGAGATCGAGGGTGCCACATATCGTGCCGAGAAGATAATCGATGGTGTAGCAATTTACTGTATCGTGTTTGAAGACATTCTCACTGAAGAAATTGATGAAGACCAGTTTGACGTTAGAGGGTTATGCCAGTCAATTAAGAGTCGCGACACTGCCAGGATCGAGGAGCTGTGCCTAACCGCTCTTGTACCTGCATTGTACGGTAGTGATCACCCAATAGGACTACGCAGATTTCAACCAGTTTCTGTTCTCGTCTACGCAGCCAGAGTGATTCTTGGTATCTCAGACATCAGTAAAAGTGAGATATGTTCAGCATTAGACGACGCATTTCAACAACTTTCTGTCAGAGATGTTGTGGAGACGATAATGGACCTGTTTCTGGTAGAAGCAGTTCCGGCTATTAAAGGTTTCTGTGACAACGTAGATGAAGCTCTGTGCAAATTGAAGCCTTACTGCCCTGTACCAGAACAACCGGCCTACAATAGCCCTGACCAGTATGAGGATGTCACAACTGTGTACCCTACGTACATTTTTCGTCCATACATACCATCGCCCGAAAAAGTTGCAGAAGCTCATGCTAGGTTCCATGACGTCTTCTCCAAAGTCCTGTCACTTATCCTGACCTTCACGGGGTTTGATACCAAAGAGGAGGCTTGTGAATTTGTCGCTCAGAGCATTGATCCTCTGACAGGACGGTCTAACAGAGATCTCGTTGAGGGCGTAAGATCTAATATCGTAGGGATCTTAACCGACGTAGACCGGTGTGCCGAGGTTATAGACATTGCCGTGAGCCTTATCCCCGAGGACAGTTACCGGTTCTACCTTACGAATGGCAATACAAATCTCGTCTTTCAATTTACAGGCTACCAAACTTCGGCTGAGTTTTGCCAGGCTGCCGCTGATGCGTTTGAAGGCGAGATGGCAACATCAACTGAAGCAAATGGTAGGTATACATGTCTCTCTTTGTTGATGTCGCCTATGATTGTGGCAGGCAGTATCAACAATAATTGAAAGCGAGTATTATAAAAGTGCAAGTATGTCATCCACAGACACACATGAAAATTTTCATATAGCTGTCATAAACTCTGCATAGCCTCAATGGTCTGCCAAAGACACGTTAACAAAAGAAAACAGAATACCATCAGAATTTAAAGCTGGAATATGAATTGTACTGGCAATCGCCGTCATCTGTCTTTGTTCTTCGTATGTGTTTCAGGGAAGAGGGAGTAGGGGAAAACATCACCTGTCAGAAAATCTGAAAGAGAATCATGCATTCATCTTCCAGATGTTTTAATATGAACATTGACTCAACATTTTCGTTGCCCCCAACAAACTTCAGACCCTCCATGAAAGCTTAGCCGTCAATCACACTTAATGAAATAACCAATGGGAATGTATATGAATGTTCACATATGAAAAATTGGGTTTAAACAATGTTTTTGTCGTGGCTAAAACATCTTTGACTTTCAGAGGCAAATTAGACAAATTTTCAAGTCATATTCCAGCTTTAAAACAGGGATTTTTGTGAGAAAAAAAGTTTTGTCTTAAACTCATTATCTTGTCTTAATTGTCCTAAGGATAAAGAATATATTTGTTGCTATGGGATATACTCGATTCCCAAATTCTCCTATATGTAATCGTATAAAAAGAAGTAAAAAAAGCAGCAATGGACTGCAAGTTCTTTTCTTTCATATTAACATAGAAATGTGTAAAACGGTAATATTGTTTTATTCTCTTGCAAAAATAGCCTTTTATACTATAAACCTGAAGTATACGTTCTTTCCTTTCCAGTTGTATTTAAAGGGACTTACAACATCTTTGCCAAAATTGCAATTTACGTACATCGAGTGGCCCGCTCTGTGTAGAGAGTCATCTGTTGGGTAGGTAGCGAGTCTAAACAAAGAATATATCTTTTTCATTTAATTTATTTTGCCCTTTTACAATATCTGATGGTAATTGGAAAATTTATTGTGTATAAAAGAGTTTAAATAGATAAATATAGTTTACATAGACAATATAAAGATATCATGAAAGGAATCACTCTGAAAAACCCAAGAGGACTTGTCCCCAGGAAGTGCCAATAGGGAAGTAAAAGAAAAAAAAAACATTCAAAAGAGCTCAAAGACAAAGAGTTTTAAAACCGATGTCCTTTTGAGCACATCATGCTATGTTCCCTTGGACGATACTTTCACTGCATTATCACGTGTAGTTAGTAAAACTGGTAATAGTTATTTCAACGACTTCGAACATAGTTCCAGCGCTGTGTTGGAAATAAGCGCCACGGTGAAAAATAATTAAACTATATACATACATCGATGAGAGCGAATCCCCCTAAAAAATGTTTTATTTGGGTCTCTCAAAACCTGTGCTGAATATGCTTATAGTAATGATCTCTGCTGGACGCCAATTCTGCCTTGGGATGATGATTCAGGTAATTCCAGAGAGTCAAAATTAATATCCCTACGTCCTCCTATCACCAAGCTTTGTATCAGTTTCGAACATTTACCATTGCGTGGACTATATAAAGCAACTTACAGTATACAGTACAAAAATATTACAACTGATTTATATGCCTCTTTCAATCCTTTCACTACATAGGAAGTTCTACAAATATAGAGAGAATCAAAACATACTACCAAATAGGTGAAATAAAATTGTGTTTCTCGAATTTTAAGTCCGCATTTGTTCTGAGTTCTTTTCTGCTTTCCTTTTGCAGGGTTAAGGTGTTGCTGTATGAGCTGCTAAGTAAATCCGGTGACCAGAGTCATGACGTCATTTATGTGTTTCAGTAACAAAAAATTTCTTCTGTTTCTATTGCGATTCGTTTAATTTGATCTTCTTTTGGGATGTTAAATATGTGGTTAAGATTGTTAAACTAAAAATGACATTGAATATCATCACCACCTCCTACACTACTTGTTTGATTGTACTTTACGCTTTAAAAGAACTCCTATTAATATTATTATCAGTTATTAAACATAAACGTCATTCGTTTTGAATGTCGTGTATATTTTTTCCCGATTAACTTGGAGGAGTCATGTTGCAGTGTTCTGCTGTATTGTCCCGCCTCAGAAATCTGTAATGAATTACAAACAAGTTCCATACAGCAAGAGCGGCCTGAAACATTTACAGCAAACCATGTAGTGTACAGTAATTTTCTAGCTAACGATGCTATTAATAGTGAATTTGAAACATCGCTAATGTAGTTCAGAGAACGCATTTTGAAAGGGGAACGTTACCACATAAACTTTCCCCCTAAAATATATATGCATGTGTTCAACATTTTGTGAAGTTGATATCAAGACAAGACCCTGTTAATTGAAAACACCTTTGAAATTAAAGTGAAAGCTGTTTCTTCGTTATATGAAGAACAATATAAGGCATGCTAATTCATTTTGCTGATTATGAAAATGTATGTTATCTCAGTTATGAAATTTAAGTACTCCCTTTACTTCCCACCATTCATTGTCATGGTTACTGGTGAATTTTGATAAGTAATGGTAGCATGGTATACATGTTGTTGATGTCGATTTAATATATTAAACGGGGAAGGCGTTCTGGCCTAAAACTTTCATAAAAGTGAAGTAACTAATCTTTTTCATGGCTGGACATTGGAGTGAAGAGTTGAAGTGTTGGGAAACAGTAATAACTCCATCAGGACAGTATGGCAGTTTGCATGTAGTAAAACGTGAAAATTTCTTAAAATGCCTATTACATTGCAGGAAATGACACTCCCAATCTAAGGTAATTTTTTGTTGCAGTGTAGTTAGAGCACAAGTTTGGAAATTTTCACTCATATCAGACGGACGAGGATGCATCTTTATCCAATTTCCCAAGGCTCGAGGGACGGAGAACCTGCCAAGCTTAGCAGTCCGTTAGCTTTATCCAGCAACATGAAGCGGCCGAGAGTGGAATGGTACAACAGAACCCAAACTGACATGACCAAATAATCCCTCAGCACCACTGTGCTGAACAAGTAATATTGAGTCCCAAGAAAAGTTCCAATTGCTTCCACGTGGATTGGATCTAAGGACCTAGTTATTGCAACAAGGACACTAAAACCCCAAACTAACCCTCCACCTTCAAACCAATGTTGAACCAAATTAGCTGGAGACAATACATGGCAACAACGTTGGCCCAATGGTTGCTTTCTGTTGGCACAGCGTTGGATTGACATTCCTCAGACAATCAACCATCGTTTGAGCTGACGTTAGAGACTGAACATGGTGTCAACGTAGACCCCAATAATTGTCTTCCTGTTGGCATGATGTTCTCCATGTTACAACAGCACTAGACTGACGGCTTTTATTGGCTACCGTGCCTTTTGGATGTAAGATTGGTAGATTGAAGGGAAAAAATCTGCACAAAATCAATCAAATATGAATGTGCATTATGTGTAGGCCAATAGATCTACGAGTTTAAGAACGTGAAAAAAAATCACGCTGGTGTAAATGCAATATGATCACAATATACAAAGTTTGATCACAAATTCTGTGGACGTTTACCAAAACAACAAATTCTATGGACGTTTACCCAAACAACAATGATAATTACACAAAACCTGTTTTTGCATGTCGAGTGTGTAAAAACACGTATCCCATTATTTTCGTTTTTCTAAACTCTTAGATATAGTTTTTAATTGACCTTTAGTCATGGATTAATTACATTTAGCCCCCTAAGCTTAGATCCGATTGTAATTACGACTATTCGTGAGTTCTACTAGTTTGCATCATGAGCTGCGTTACGTTAATCCAACATTGACCCATCCTTGGTACAGTGTAAACTGCTGAACTTGTTATGTTCTACGTCAATGAGCCCAAACGTTGCATAGTGGGGATCTAATTGTTGGTTGTTTTAACTCATGCTAAATAACGCACAAATACGTGCACTGTATAAACATCACAGTTACAACAAGGAAACGGTTAAAAAACGCGAGGTCAAAACGGTGACATCCCACCAAATGTTGGGTATCATTCGTACCTGGGTCCAATGTTGTCCCAATAAACAGGGCAATGCCCTGCTCTAATTGACCCAACATAAGTTGTGTTACATCTGTGTAGCTGGACACCAAACACATTGGCCTCTTGGTTTCGCCCAAATGTTACTCTAAAGGTTTCGCCCAAGTTGCTGGGTGTGCCTTATCATTGTGGTCGTTTGTGGGAGACAGTCTTCGATGGTGATGGTGACGAACGCAAAGGCATCAAGAGATGGCACGAAGCCAACAAAAATCGCATATCATATCGCATTTATTCTTCGTATGACCTCTGTATAACCTCCGTATAACTTCTGTGAAACTGTTAAATATCAAATACAAAAATAGATTATCAAAAACGGTACAAACTTTCGAAATATTCGATAATATACTCTTGAATACGACAATATACTCTCAAATAAATACAGATAATAAAAAAATACTTAGTCCGTAGATAGAGTACATACGTCCCCGAAAATTACCACCTTGTATCGCTTGAGTGGAAACTCGAAGATATTGACGTTATTACATTGCACACTTATTTCTGACAGTACATCTCAAATATGAATACAAATATATAGCAAAGATGGCAACGTACTTCTTTGGTGTCACTAAGTAACATTCACACTCGCCGGCCACACCATCTGCACTGCGGCTTGATTCCATACGATTAATACATGGCGATAAACTTACGGATACACTGTGGGAGCTGATGAGGCTAAGGGTGGGTCTAGAGAAAGCAATAATATGAAGAGGCTTTCTGTTATACCCTAAAAAACACACGTAAGGGAATAGCTGAGAATGTTTAAGAATGAACATGCAAATCAGAGGATCTTGGATCGACCACTGAAGACAAAGGCTATCTCAGGTACTCAACTTTAAAAATATGAGGGCAGCAAAGCATGAAACATTCGTGTATTTCTTTACATTCAGGGTAGCGGATAGTTCACCCTCATCAAACTTTATAAGAAGTCTATACGTGCCTGATGAACTCGACACTGGTAGGTTGTGCGGGTTGAAAGCAAAAGTACGGATGGTCTATTTATTGCACATTACGCTTGCCATAAGTGGTGCATTGTCTTGCACAATCCTTTTTTTCTCTAAGCTGGATGCGTTGATTCTTCAAAGAACCAAGAGTTAATACTACTATCGATGCCATGGCTGCTCTGCAAAGTATCAATCTCAGTCGGGTATTTTATGCTTTTCATCACTTCATTATGATATGAGAAAGGCGCTCTGAATCAAATTCACCCATTTGGACTAAATCGCTCAGTCAATGCTTATTTCGCAAAACTAGGCCTAACATGACACTGCGCTTGGCCCTCCTATACCCGAGGCTAATTTGACTAGGAAGTGGGCTATATTACAGTTAAGGACTTGTCTTTAGCTACTTTAAAAATTGAGTCCGATATAATCTGGTGACAATGAATAACGTTAGTTGAACGAAATGACGCGGATGTCCTTTATGTGGTACCTTAAAGTTTAGCCCATCTTTACTCCTGTGCACTAAGTTAGTACTAGTACAATACACTACAGTAGTACTACTGTACTAGTGTACCGTGTTATACATAGCATGGATGTATAATCATTAATTTTTATAATTTTTATAATTATCTAATTACCTTCATTGTTCGCCCAACATGTTCTTGTCAATAGGTAGTGTCTATTCGCTAACATACAGAGTATGTGGGAATAAGCTTGATTATTGCCCTGAACTTGTCGGTGTGATTACACA
Organism: Stichopus chloronotus; assembly: GCA_021234535.1. Taxonomy (NCBI): domain Eukaryota; kingdom Metazoa; phylum Echinodermata; class Holothuroidea; order Aspidochirotida; family Stichopodidae; genus Stichopus; species Stichopus chloronotus. The sequence goes on from CM037836.1 coordinate 7,115,762, forward strand.
GTCAGTATACAGTATGACCATTCGACTGGGTTGGTGCAAATAATAAGTCATATTTGCATGAATTTTTTGTGCAGATAGTCAACGTCTGTTTGCTTGACAACGTGCAAGTATACATCCAGGGTTTCCCCAGGTACTTAATTCCGGAGGCAGCCGCCTCGCAACTTTTTAAGACCGCCTCGCCAAAAAATACGATAATTACCGCCTCACGTGTTTTTATGACAGGGCTGTAAAAAGTTGGGAAGCAGGAGGCTCCTTCCCGGGAAATTTTGCGTCTCGTGGGAAATCCGCTTCTGGACTTCTAGCCGTGTTTATCTTGTACATATCATGCATAACTTGTTTTGAACATTCGATCACAAAATGGTAGAGATCACACATGTGGTTTCCTAAATAGTTACGTCCGAAAATAACTGGTAAATAAATCCATTCAAATGTGTATCCGAAATGCCCCATCCACGTTCAGTCTTCAACAAAAATTGAAGTAAATTACTATTCCTGTAATATAATGCCCTTATTTTTTACTCGTGGTCAATATTTTTCAAGTTATATATGTGAAAAAACAACGTTGGCAAATGTTTCCAGAGGATTCTACGTATACCTCCTTTACTACATTCAATGTCAATTAAAAAGCATAAGCTTAGGCATGCCTTAGGCATGCCTGCATATGCAAATTATCTGCAGAATGACAGCTAGCGGACATATCGCAACCCATAGAAATACAAAAATGAACGTATATTTCTATGTCCAAAACCCTTCGCGAAACCAATAGTCTGCTTCTTCAACCTTTAGTCTGAACATTTTAAAGTGACTATGATCAATGAACAAAACAATAAAACTCTGAGACCTGCAGCTTACAAAATCTCAGTTGTTCCCTGTTATACGGAAATATGAATTGCCAGGGTGGTTAGGCTATTCAGTATACACCCACTGTGTTAGGATATGATTACTTGAAAATTTCAGAAGGCTGCACACGATCTTACGTGATTCTTTTCACGAAACTTTTAGGGACATTTCAACTTCTAAAATGTATGTAATACAGTTTACTCTACATGACATGTGCAACTCTTTCTAGCGCTGTTTATATCATGGTCAAAATCCTATAATCACCCATTCTTCGAGAACCTACTAAGTACGGATTTGAACCCAAAAATCATGGCGGCGTCAAGTAATTCGCCCTCACCGCCTCATACTCTGAAAAACCCAGGGGAAACCCTGACATCTATTACATGAGTGGCTATTCGTCCATGCACGTGCCAATATTTGCACCAAGCATGAGTTAGTCATGGCGAATAGACACAAATACTGTAATTATGGCTTGAACATGATGCTAGTATTTTGAAATCATGGATAGGCCTTTTTCTGTGAAGCTGCCAATTTTTACCATCATGTTCAAAGGACCATACTGAAGTGTGACATGTACTTTCGTGAGGTAGTGAAACTGATTCCTACCTACTTTTACACACTAGACCTGGATAAATAGGCATTTATGCATCCCCTTGCCGGAATAGTGGCATTAGGGAACAGGGTTGTGTGGTATTCTGGTACTCAAGTTGGTATAACCAGAACCAGTTCTACGGGGCACCAATTTGAATTTTTCAATTACTGATACTACCTGGTAGGTTTACAAATCCGTCTAGTATCGATTTAATTTATTGGAACAGGTACCATTTTAAAAAAAGTGAACAAAAAGTGTCCTTCAAATGTGCTGTTAATTTAAGCATTTCTTATCTCAAAATTGTCTAATATGATGCTGCCAACAAGTGCTAAATATCCTAAAAGACATCGTTGTTTTGTATTTTATTTGTTGCAGCTGCTTACAACCATTCTCAGTGCGTAACACAAATAACTTTAGATAAAAAATTGTAACGTTATGTTTAAGGATAAAACATTTACTTCAGGCTGTCTAAAATTTAAAACACAGGTCTGTTCCTGGTAATACTACTTGTATCAGAAAGATCCCTGGTATGCATCAAATGTTTTTTGGCCCGATCAGTCTAGAATTAATTTGGTTAGGCGCACAATATAAAAAACATGTAGTAGCATCCTTGCAAATTATAGTACTTCAACATCACATAGAAATTGGTAAACTAAAAGCTAGCTATTCACACACTTATGAAGTTGAACACAATTGGCAGCATCCTTGTGCTGTATTAAAGGCAAAGCAGTCCTGCTCATTCCGATGCATACTGTACAGTATGTACTTAAGGTTCCCTCCACTTGTTCCTCCCGGCCCCGATGTCATGGTGTATTTATTTCTATGGCTCTAAGCTACTGTAGGGCAATTCCATGGCAGTGAGAACACTTCCCAAAATTTTAAGCATTTGATGAAAATGAATTTGATGTGAAATAAAAGCTGAAAGTGTACATTTTCATGAACTGCGTTTGTAAGAATATTTTTCCTACATTTTGATGTACAAAAACATGATTAATTATTAACATTTTCTTTGAGAAAATATAGCAAAGGGGTTAAAAACTAGTAAATAAGTCAAACTTGATAAACAAGTATGCCAATGATATCAGTCATTGTCAGGTAAAAGTGTAGATCACAAAAAATTGATTGTATCATGTTTTTGCTGTTTTGCGTCATTTCTGTTGATCTAATAACTTTTTGTTTACTAAAAATGTCCTGCCATTACTAAAAATACATGTTTTTTTCTTATTTCTAAGAAAAATAGCAGGATGACATCACTTCAGTGAAAATTATGACCTAAAGCAAGTTTTGGCAGACCTATAAATTGATATAATTACTTTCAACCACACTTCTTTTGTTTAGTAATTATAATTGATTAAAACATGTCCTTCCGATACCATACTGGTAATGGAAGGACGGTAACGGAAGGACAATTGTCAACCCTACTCCACAGTCACAATTACTTTGTGAAAAAATAAATGCGCTTTATGTGTATTACCGCTAAATTCCATTGTGTTACACACCCTTACTATATAGCGTGTCAGTGTCTCGACAAAGAGGACTTAAATTGCATTAATAAACCTGTAACATTTTTTTTCATTGTCTTCATTTTTTAAGCAAATGCTTGCCACTTGCATGAGAAGATCTGCTGTTTGGATGCCTGTAAGGACTGTAACAAACCGACCAATGAATACAGTTATTTTATTTGTTCCCCAACAAGAAGCTTGGGTTGTCGAACGAATGGGAAAATTCTACAAGGTTCTAAATCCAGTAAGTACAAAAGTTTTATCACAAACTTAAAAGGATAGTCCAGCCACAAATTTAGCTTGGAGTAAGAGTAAGTTAATCCAACCATTCTTGTGAAACTCCCATTCAGTTCCCATATGTGGTTCTTGAGATATTAAAAGTTGAAGTTACGCCTTTGTCACCACAACTGTCATGTGAACTTGAAGCAAGCAGGAGTGACATCCCGTACATAGCTGAATAGTCCTTTGTTTTCTTTACTATTGAATTTATTATTTTGACCTTGAAATCAATATGGGGTCAGCTTACGGTACTGGTTATGTGAAGGTCGCAAAACTCTCATACCCTTCCTACTGTTACATTCACAATATGATAGCACTAGATATTGAAGTATTAAATTTGGTGTAAAGTTGAAAGGAAAAACATAAAATGTGGGGAGATGACATCACTCCTGCTTGCTTCAAGTTAACTGTCGGTAACAAATGTGGCAACTTCAATCGCTCATACTGTATCTTGAAAGCCACACATGATAATTGAATGGAAGTTTCCACTATTATGGTCAGGTTAAATTACTTTGCAATGTATATCAAAGCTATAGTTGTGGGCTAGACCAGCCTTTCAACATTTTGATGTTGTGTGGGGGTCTGGGGGAAGGAGTAAGGGAAGAGAGAGACCATTAGGAGGGTTGGGTTGGATGAGGTTGGAAACACAGTGAGGAATGGATGGAGTGAGGGAGAGGATGTTTTAAGTCGTGAGTAGTCAGCTAATTTCAGGGTCATGGCCAGATGGGAGCTGAAAATATATTGGCCTTGCTTAAGTTTTAACTTTAATAAAGAGTAATTATGAAACAGTCACTGGATGGTACAACCACATGTATTGTGACTAGCTTCCACTCAGGCCTATACTGTGTTGTACTGTATCTCTCCACTCCCACCCCCTCCCCCCCCACCATGCCTGCCTCTTTTATGTTCCTCTCTCACGCCCTGTGACATCATTGATACATTGGTGATGGAATGCACTTAAGAATTCACAGAGAAAGCTTATTTCAGTGTAGATCAGCATACTGCAAACCTTCTGGGAAGTGTTTTCATAAACATCCTGGTTACTAAGAGGTGTCCCTGTTGTCAATTAGGTTCAACTGTCAAAGGAAATGTTCATCTTTGAAAACTCAGGTGTTCCACCCAATTTTTCTGGCATGTTTAACAGGTCTATTGTATCTGAAAACAAGATACACTATAGGAGTACAATACCACCCACTACACATCATTTTGAAATTCCCTCAGTAGTTTTGGGTTCATTGTGAGGTTGCCCCTTGCACTGTAATAGCTTTCATCTAATCCTGAAGACATCCTGTATCACTTTTTCAAGTCCAATAGCACTTAGGGTCAAAGTAAAACCACCCTGGAAGCTATCAAATGGGGCTGACCCTCCCTCTATGCCATTAGTCCTTTCATATAAATAAAGGAATGTACATCCACAAGAACATCACATTTATCATATATTATTTCATGTTCAGTTGTCATATATGTCTCCTTGATGTATTTGTTTGCTTGTGATTGTTGCTTTGCACAGGGATTAAACTTCCTCATTCCAGTTTTGGATTCCATCCGATACTGTTCAGAGCTTGAAGGAGATTGCTATAGACATTCCTGAACAAAGCGCCATCACAAATGGTAAGTTGGCATTTCTAGTTAAATCCTACTAATGTGTGTCGCAGCATTCCTTCATATCCGAAAAGAAGACCTAGACATCAGTTGCCCCCAAGAAAAGGTAGAAATGTCCCAAGGTTCCATTGGAGGCATTGCTTAACCAGTTACCTGCGTAAGACATATATATCCGTCTTGCGTTAACTACATGCTACTGCGTAAACGGATATATACGTCCTGTAACATATGCACAAAACTACGTCACATAACCTCTAGCTTGTCAACATTACCCCTCTGAACGATCGTTTGCCTGTGCTCGGTGAATGTTCTGGCCCCATTATCTGCTTCACTATTTGCCACAGGACGTGGTATATTCCTCCTTCAAATTGTACATTGATCATTTAAAAAGAACCCTGTAAGTGTTCTTGAGCTTTCTGCATTGCTTGTTCTTCTCTCTGCAAAGGACCAATGGGGGGTATTTTCTTCTCAATTTCAATATTGCAATGGCCCCTCTATTTAAGAAAAGCAGGATTTTTGATATAAGAAGCTTTGCAGGGCTAATTTGACTATACAATTTTAAGTCCAATAATGACTGCAGAAAATGAGGAAGAGCAGAATTTTGAGTGGGACTTGTGATTTAGGAAAAGCCCTTAAGACACAGTTTTTAGCATGCGTGTGCTTTAAAAAAGTAGAAAAATAAGGTGATGATACAGTAAGGTTTTCGTGTTAAATATTTACAGTGTAGTATTTTTCTTGTCTTAACTGGAAATTTGCCAGAAAAGACATTTTTGGGAAATTTATTCCACAGGCAGATGAAAGCTATGATATTTTAATATGGCAGTTAACTGGTTAAGGTTACCAGTAATAGTTGTACTGGAGACAGATTATTAACTATCAGATTCATAATTAATTACACCAGATCATGAAAGTTGTAAAGAAATTTACAGCAGATAAAAATACAGCAAAACCTACAATGAAGTAGCTAGGAATTTCTTGTGACTGTTTGTAAACTTGTATTGAAGTAAGTTACGTGTAACATGCAAGATTGCTTCACATGGAATAAGATAAAGTATACTGTATATGCTCAGAAGTGAAAAATGTATTCCTGACAGTTGCATGCTTTGGGTGTAACACAAAAAAGTCAAAATACAAAAGTATCTTCATTCTTAATACATCAAGATAGCTTCGAGGAGTAAATGATTCCTGATGGTTTTCATTGAGTCTCAAGGTCTGTATGGTTGGCAAGGTCATGGTCAGGAGCATTGTAGGTTTTATATTTTAAGGAATGAAAGTTGCTTCATCTGTGTCCTTGGTGTGTAGGTAACCTTTGTTGTGTAAATCCACTTGGTTTAGGTCAAAATTGAATCTGCTTTTAGGAACATCTCAAGACCTGTAAAATGCTTGAACTATAAAGGTACTACAGTGCACAGATCAAGTAATCCTTTGATAAACGGTGAGATTCTGTGTCTGAGTATTTCGAAAAGCCTTCTTGGCATATGGTGAAATGTACAATGGAAAGTTTTTCCAGTAAAAATTCCTGAAATGTTCATGACCTGTGCAAAGTGAATTACACAATTACTGTAGCAAGGGACTCAGCAACTGACAATGTTAGTCTAAGGAGTGTTTCAACCAAGGAACCACTGGTAAATCCGAAGAGCTTTTCAAACCAATAGGATAATATTAACCCTTTCACAACAGAGTGCTCCCTAAATCTGATGCCACCATTAGTTTAATGACATGAGCCGGCAGTGACCTCACAGACTTGAACAAAAATTGCTGCCTACAACCAGTGTAATTGACACTTTTATGTGAAAACTGATTAGCTTGTAGTATGGTTGTGATAATAGTTGTTAAAAAGATTGTTTTTCTCCTTTTGAGCATTTTAACCTTATCAATAAGCATGTTACCATGGTAACGGTCATTATTTTGGGAGACACAAGCCTTTTTGAAAATACCGTTTTCTATGTTCATCCTTCAGAACAATCATTTTCGCTCTGTTCACGTGCATGAACTGAATGAATGTATTTTCCAAAATATAGGTTGAGTAGAAGAATTGAAAACACTTTGCTCTTGATGAGTATTTTGGATTGAATTGTGATAGTTTTGGAAAGATTAAGTAAGTCATACTAGGAGCTTTTGAAATGTGTACTTTTTTTGGGTCGAGTTTCTGATTTTAACATACACTGAACATCGTAAAGGAGATTACTGAAAGATGAGGATAAATTCTTTTCTATTTCTGCTCAGATAATGTGACCCTGAGGATTGATGGAGTACTTTACTTAAGAGTTGTGGATGCCTATAAGGTATTTATTTCCTTTTATGTGAGTTGTCAGTAGGAATGTTGCATAGCAGCTTCTCAGCTATGAATACTGGGAAACCATGGTCCCCTTAAAAAGGAGTCTACAGTATCTGTGTGTTTGTTTATGTATCTGTCCTGCTGTGTATCTGTCTGTCTATCTGTCTCTCTGTCTATTTCTCTCTGTTTTTGGTTCCTTGCATTAATAAAGGAACCTACTGTATGCAGTCAAGTTGGTGTGTGTTTATGTGACACAATTGGAATGCAAGGAATGTGGCACGATAACTCAAGCAGTACTGCCATGATTTACTGGACTGGAACTGATGGAAGATACAAGCATCCATAGCATAAAAATGTAGCAAAGGAATTTCAGTCACAAAAAGTCAATTGCCCACAGCATGCACCAAAATTCTAAATTTTCTGTACACTCTCTCACAAACTGAAGCCAAAAATGCCACAAACACTGAGGTAGTAGTTTCATGATCAAATGAAGAAGCAGCAGTGCTGTGGGAAGTACTTCAGGTGGTCACACCAGACAAGGTTGGCTGGATCAGTTTAAGGTCCTCATGCTTTAGTGATGATTCGTGCATTGATGTAAATGGCTTTTAATAAGTAAGGTGCGCAAGACACAATGAAAGAAAATAAAGAGGTTGGTTTTCTTACCAGTGGAAACTAGACTCTAGCAGTCCTCTCTGGGGCATACTGTCAGTATTGAGTGGACTTTAAAGGGGCATAGATGTGATAAGCAAAATTGCAATTTGCAGAAACCATTCTTTAGGGCTTTAAATGAAAGATTCACTGCAGTATGTGCTATGTAGAATGAATGAGATATTCCTGTATATTGTAGGAATCAGCATCTTCAGTTCTTAGCATTAATTGAAATGGCTTTCTTGAAAAAAAGGACTCAAGCATATCATTTTTGAGTGTGTTTATTCCAAGAACAAGGGACCATAGTGCCCGTGGGCTGTTGTGAAATCATGCAACATACTTCTTCGGTAACAGATTGTACCGTATGAACCACTGTTGATGGTTGGTCACATTAGTGTATGGAAGTGGTTCCATCTGGGTGTTTGTCATGCTAGGGGTCCAATGTACGAAATGGGCCATAAGGGCCATCTTATAAAATCATGAAATATGTTTCTTTCTCTACAGATTTTATGTTACAAATGTGAGGGCCATGGTCAGAAATTGGGCTATATGGGTCATTGTACAAAATAATACAAAATGCTCCTTTGACTTTATAAATTACATTACATTTTGAACTAGTGGTTAGAAATCCCATGTCTAACAAAAACGGACTTGTGATCAAAAATCCTATAAACAGATGAATGATTTAACTTGAGCAATAGATCAGAGTATCATTGAAGTGTTGCATGTATTGAGAAAACGCTGCCTACATCTTGACGGATTATTCACCTCTCCCCTTGTCCCCACTGCCTCTTTCATACATTATCCTCTTGTTCAAGGCTGCAAACTTGTACTTGATCTACAGTGACATCTCATTTCATCTGTGAATTGAGCTGCAATGTCATAAATATTCTAGATGTGACCTTTGACATATGGTATCAGTCCATGGAGAGACAATACATTTCACTACTTATCAATGTTGAAGACTATTGTACTTTATACCAGTTAGGATATGATTATGACACACTCTCTTTTGGGGTACACACAGAGACGTCGATTTTCATCTGCAACTACTGTACCTTAACTGGTACACTCAACCCATTATGTGAATAAATATCATCCAACAATTTCAGTTGAAAGGTCAAAAGTGGGCAACAGTTTGGAATTTTTTGGCAGAAAGGACCAAAGGGGTATAATATGTGTCCTCTCTTTAACAGACACAAGATGTGTTTAAATATCATTGGCTGATTGAAAGTTTGTGGACATTGTCTTAATCTGTCAGGGAGGGGGGGGGGGGTTGACTTCCATCAGGCAAAGTGAATGAGTTCCACGACTGACGAACCTCTAAAAGTGTGCAGAAAATGAAGAGCCATGTGCTCAACCTCTTGTTACCCTTCTACTGTCATCTCCCATCAGTGCTGAATTTAGCCAAGGTTGATTCATATCCCTACGTAAAGGAGAATAGGTAGTTGTGAGTTATGATAACGTATCTTACCAAATGTTTTGCACTTTCTTCTTCCAAATTGGGTGCAAACATGTACCTCCGGAACAGATTTGTGGTAAAAACATAATCTACAAATGGCAAATTTAATCAGTGAGTGCCCCTGCAGAGATCAAATAAACATTGATGACCTTTGAATAAGCAAAGGTCTGTGTTCAAAGCTAGGGAGAGGCGTGCACACACACACACACATACTGTGCTCATGAATATTATGTGTGGGACATCATCGTAAGGGAATTCAAAATTAATAGATTTTTCTGTCTACTGGGGCACTTACTGACTGAATTTGTCATTTGCAGATCATTTTTTACTCAATCTCCTAAGGAGATATGTTTACACCTGATTTGGAAGATGAAAGTGCAAAACATTATGTAAGATATGTGTCACAACTTTTGTATGCTCCTTTAAAGCCTGTCTCAGTCTGTTTCATTGTTTTAAGTTGTGAGACATTGAAATCAAAGGTTATGTTTTGTTGCCTTTTTTTTCAGGCCAGTTACGGTGTGGAAGACCCAGAATACGCAGTCACGCAGCTTGCTCAGACAACTATGAGGTCTGAAATTGGCAAAATCAGCCTCGATCATGTTTTCAAGGAACGAGAGTCTCTCAATGTGCAAATAGTCGGTGAGTCGTAAATACCTCAACGATCTCTTTTTCTTTCAATTCAAATGGCAGGTAGTCTGTGACTGTAGCAATGTGTAGCCTCACTGTTCAAGCATCTGTTCAAGCATCATAGCAAGAAAGTGATTGCCTGTCTACACAGTGTGTGCCATCTAATAACAATACTGTTTCATGAAATAATGGCTGATTTGGCTTAGATTCAAGGAAGTCTGAGGAGTGATAAGATGAGTCATAAATTATAAACCATCAGAGGGGTTTGGCCTTTTGGCTCAATTTGCAATATATAACTTTAGTAAAGTTGGTCGATTTTTACTCTCTGATAGCTAAACTGGTTATCATGCGGAAACTAAGGCATTGCATGACATACACAGCCAGTCTGATCCACGTAGCATCAACGACACAATATTTCAAGGTTGAAAGTGATGTACATACAGTTTTCATTTCACTTTTGTCCTTGGTGGATGCAAAAAGCAGTGCAGAAATGAGTATTCGCAATCCACATAATCTGTTTGAGAACACCAATTATGGAAAAAAGTTGGCACTTGTAGTTTGTCAGTGTTAAGGGATGTTAACTGAAATGTTTTTGGAGTACTTCAAGTGAAAACTAGGTAAAGCACCTGCTCTATAAGTCTGAATAGTTTTGAAAGGATTTAACTTAACTTTAAATCAGTACGGCAGAAAACAGATTAGTTACTGTAGATTTAGTGAGGTCATCATTGTTTTATTTGGCTTTCTAGCTCAGCCCTTTAACCTGGATTTATTCTACATTTATGCAGTTTGAATTCTTATACAAAAAAAGGTCAGTTTATCACTTGTGAAACTGAGGTATTTGTTACCCTCTCCTTTTAGAGGTCATCAACCAAGCTGCCGAACAACCGTGGGGTATCAAGTGTCTCAGGTACGAAATCAAGGACATCGAACTTCCGACAAAAGTGAGAGAGGCTATGCAAATGCAAGTTGAGGCCGAGAGGAAGAAACGAGCAGTTGTTCTCGAGTCAGAAGGTACCTTAAAATCAACGTTTATTATCATTGGCTGACATCATCACCAGAAATTTGTGAGCTGTTAGTTTGGATAGTGATTGTGGCTGTAATTTGTTTTATCAGCATGAATGTGTTTGATTGAATATTCCCCCAAACAGATTTGTGAGAATAAACCAATTATTGGCACAAACAAGATTTTGGTGAATCAAGGCCTTTTTATTAAACTTGCATTCATATTTAGGGGTTGGAATTTTGTGAGTAAGGCAGCTGTAATTTGCTCATTGTTTATACGAATACTTTCAACCTTTAATATATCAGAGTGCTCTGTTACCACAAAGAATGTAATCATGAAAAAGTTTCTATTAATGTTGCTGAGCAGTGGGTGATTATCTGGATGTATATTAGTTTTCTGGTGGACGGTCAAATATCTGTTAGTTTTGGCCAATAGTTTATCATTGTACTGCCCTCTTTATTGCTACAGTAGTCACTGGTTCAGTCCTTCACTGTGTGGTTTTGAATGTTTACAAACTTTTGGTCACTCTTTGAATTTCAATGTGTTCATTGCCTTGCAGTCTGAGTTTTGTTAATTCAAAAATATCTGGAAAATTACTTTCAAGATTGCAGATGAGTTTTTTTTTCTTTTCACTTGGTATTTTTGCATACCTTTAACTTTCTCTTTTGATTTTCTTTGAAGGACCATTCAGGAATCTGTTTAGTCAGTCCTCAATGTGTGTTCATAGAGTTAATAGTAAACATCGTTGTATTAAGAAGGGGGCATTACTGTCAAGGTAAAAAAGAAATGACTACAGATATCTACCTGTTAAAAAATTATACAAAATTGTAAATCCCATGTTGCGTGGACTACTTTATAGTGGTGATACTGGATGGTGGTGATCTCCCTCAACTACTCTCTTTGACAAAAGTTGTTCATATCAAGGAAAGCATTTTTTTTCAATCAAACCTGGTAGTAAATCAAGGAGTGACTGAAATTTTGTTAAAATTTACATATATGTAAATTATAAATTCATCCCATACAGCTAATTGAACCTCGAGAAACATTTAAGACCTCATTTCCTTTCACTGTGCAGGGATTTGTACGTTGGTGCAACAAAGACATGCAATTTTCTGATTCATTCTTTCATCTTATATCTGTAGGTCTGAGGGAGTCTGCCATCAATGTTGCCGAGGGCAAGAAGAGAGCCCAGATTTTAGAATCGGAAGCTGTTAAAATGGAACAGATCAACAAAGCTAGGGGTGAGGCCAGTGCAATTCTAGCTAAAGCTACTGCAAATTCAGATGGCCTTAAAATGCTGTCAAATGCACTGAGTAAGCAGGTAGGTTTCAATATTTATACGTACTGGTCTGCTGATAACAGACCTGCTTTGCAGCTGAAACTGGTGCGTATTTTAAGTGTCATTAGCACACCAAAGACATAAACCTTTAGGGGTAAAGTCTGTACAATGGTACTATGGTACTCTAAAGGTCTGTACCTTTAGAGTACCATATCATGTAATTTTAAGCTTTAACATCAATGTTTTGCACAGTAGGTTATATACACACAATGTCAAGACTTTGTACATCGTGCAAAAGTGAGCTTTTATAGAGTAACATGAGCATAAAGTAACAGCAATATTCACTTCCACAGTAATTGCATGATAGACACTGATAGTAATTGTAACTAGAGTATGAAGGGCCTTGTGGGGATTCTTTGTCATGACAGATGAAGATGGAGGCCAACTGTCGAGTTTCTTTGTTGCTGGCCAGATATCCAGTGATCTTGAGAGATTTGGTTGTCATGCTCCTGTAAAGACAAGACCCAACTTCAACCAAGTTGAATTCTTCAGAAATGAAGATTATGTAAACTAATACCGTTGCTAATCACAAGTCTACTTTGATCCCTTATCACAGACTCACTAAAAAGCTCTCCACACACTAAGTTAAAATTTAAGTTGCAAGGTCTAGATACTTCCCTCTATCAATTTCAGTTGATCTTGACCTATATCAAAACCATAGACTGTCTTCTCACTGCATATATACTACATTTGAAGCTCATGAAAGTTTTTAGATATTGAAATATTCTGAAACTTTTATTTTTCAACTTTTTACCTATGACCTTCTTGGTAAATAAAATGTATCTTCTAGTTACTAAGGCTACATACACACCAAGTTTGTAATCCAGGCATCTTCGTCTAGTGGAGATGTACTGTATGCAGTGTTTTCAAACTTGACCGCTCTTGATCCTGAATGACCTTTGACCTGAATGGAAGCCTCCTGCGATCATATAATTACTAGTCAGTAAGACTGCTTTTGTGCATCTTACTAAAACTGAAGCTAGGCACTAATAACCTGAGACCAATGTAAAGTTTGACACTCAGTAAACTTCAAGTGTCATAGAGATACAAGTATGCACCAAAAATCCCAGCCAATATACTTATACAAATGTATGTGCCCCTTATATTCAAGAATTATTAAACATTTTTGATAAACCTCATCATCATTTGATGGCTTTTGTTCTCTTGACAGCACGGAGGTAATGCTGCATCCTACAATATCGCAGAACAGTACGTAGCTGCTTTTAAAAATTTGGCCAGAACTAATAATACAGTTCTTTTGCCTTCCAACACCGGAGATGTGACGAGCATGGTTGCTTCGGTAAGTCTTAACCTCAATTTTTAGACAGTTATTTGATAAAACTTTTAAATTTGTATAATATGTATGTGTATTATGACTATTCTGTTACACCTCTTTTGTATGTCATGAGTTTACTTTCCATTTTATTGCAACTGTTGCACTGTCTTGTGATTAAATTTCTTGACTAATTGTTTAAATTTACAGCTCTCTGTCTCTTTGACCTGTTCACAATACATGCAGTAGGCAGATCTCTCCAAAGGAGGTGGGGGGGGGGGGGGGGGCAGTGTGCATATACTTGTGTATACATTCACATAATTTGCCCATCATCATCTATGGCTCCTACATCTTATCTCATCCAATAATGTAATTTAATATTTCAACTTAGATATCTCAGAGTATTATGTTAATGTGCCATCCACAGTGGAAAAGCAAATTTAGTAACATAGTAAAAAGATCAGTGTGCGGACAAAAACAGATAAAATTTCGTTATTCAGTAAATTTTGAAGACCATGTATGTGGTATTGCCCAGTGCACGTACTCTTTTTTTTGCGTTCTAAGTATATTTTTTCCTCTTGACCTTTGTACTCTTGATCTTTGCCATCATTCATGGAAGGAGGGAGCCTCAAACTTCCACTTTCATCCCACTTGTGCTTTCCTTTACCTTTGATAGAGTCACCTTTAAGAGCTGACTTCACTTCTATTTCATATTTTAATTTTCTTTCCCCACCCCCCCGACAGTCATAGAGATAAAATATTAAGAAATGGATATTACATATCCTGTTGCATATAGGTTTGGCCACATTGGGTACCACCTGGCAGTTTATGAATGATTATTCTGGACGTTTTTCTCCTTCAATATTTGTGTCATGGAGAGGGTTTAACTCCTTTCATTTACGTGCTGGAGGTGCATTTTTTTGTATTGAACTTTCATTAGTTGAAACTTGGTATTAATGGTCTCATGCAAACACTCTCAGTGGAAACTTTTTATCAACGTTGCTCCCATACACTATGTGGGACCACCTGCGACATCTGTTATTTGTGTGAAGTGCATGTAGGCCATATTTCAAATTTACCTTCAATTTAATCTTGTAGCTCAGTTTATAGGCACATTGTTCATTGTCCTTTCCTGCATTCTTATTTGAGTTTTTAAGAATATCCATTCAGATGTAGTTGGTTGTGATGTGCATATTTGGCTAACTGAAGGAGGTGAATTTTAAAAGTAGCTGAAACCATAAAATGTTGAACAAACTTTCAAAATCACCATCAAAATTCATGCAACACTTTAAGAGTCTTTCATCATGTAATAGAATGTGCTCTGATTTCCCTCAAGAAATAGCATTTAATGTAATGGTTGACTGTTAGCTTTCTTCCATTTTCAGGCGATGGCAGTCTACAAAAATTTAAGCAAGACACCAGAGGATGGGGAAATTCCTGTCTCTGATAGTGAGAGTAGACAGATCGCAGAAGCGGTGCAAAAGGCCGCTGCTGGCGAGAACTCGTCTCAGAATTTAGCAGAACAGCTCAGCGACAATGTAAACACTCAGTTGGAGAAAAGGGACAAAATGACATTTGGAAAACAAGAAAAAACACTACTATAGAAATATATAAAATTACATTCTGAGATGGTGAGAGAATGTAGGGGAGGACTGCGGGAGGAGGGTTGTCTGTTCCTCCTTAATGTATTAAATAATGTGAGTTATAATGAAGTACACATGATCATACAGTGACTACACAAGTATGCTCCTGGTGCAACTCGCTTCTTTCAATCATCGATGTGTATTACGTCATTGTTTTGTAGACTACATCACAGCTTCATTCGGTGTTGTTGATCAAAGCCAAACTTTGGGGAGTAGTTGCATGCCTGCAAACAGTTGTGGAAGATTTTTCTGCCTTTCATGTTTGGCTTTTCTCTATGTGGTACTGATAAATACAACTGAATTTAAGCAGTAACACAGTGTGGTTTGACTATTTACAGGATGCTCGAACCAATTCAATTTGTGAAGTAGTATTAAAAGTGTGCAATCAAGTCATTGGACTGTACTGCACAACATGATACTCACCTTAATTTTAAGAAGACTGAGACACTTGGTACAATTTTAACAGACTGTAGCATTGTAATCTCAAGCTACTGTAGTCTTTGTCAGGTTATAGTTTCATGGTTCCATCGGTGTTAATCATCCTCCACATATGTGGTAGCATCGTAGTAGTACAAGTAAGAGTTTCACAAACATTGTGTTCTGCAGCACGGGCTTTCGTTACAGTTCTTTTTGGTTACTTTTTCCAATTCTAAAGCTTTCAGCTTTTCCTTCCTGTGCTTAAATCATAGAATCTATTTCAGATTTCAACAAGCTGAAAATTCTCTCAATATTTAAGGCACTGAGTTTTGTCGTGTTGGTAAACTGCTGACTGTTTGTAGACCAGGTAAAGGTCCAGTAGAAACATTATTTTGCACTTGTTGCTGTGTGCACATGTTTGTTCTCTTCACATGTGTACTTAATATAAGGATTTTCTGGTGCCATGTATTCACAGTCAAATTAACCAATTGGCTGCTCAGGATTTTTTCACTAACATGTTCCAACAATTTAGAAATAATACCATAAAGTCTAAGTTATGTATTTCTTGGTTCACCCCTTAAATTTTAAAAATTGATGAATTATGACCTTAATGGTACATTGAAGATGTCTCACTTTAGCTCTTCTTGTCCCGGTTTTTTAACAGAAACCCATGTGCCATACTAAGAGCACTATTTTTTATGTAAATCTTTCAGGTGGAAAGTATGAATAATGTAAATGTAGGGCACCCCAGAAAAAATTCTGAATCTGGTACTGTTCCATGTATTCAGATTTATGGTGCCGTAAAATTGGATGAATGGTATGGTATGTTGGGTTTTGTCCACTTTGGCAAACCGTACTACTCAACCACTGATGAAACTTTAATGATCACCAAGGACAAGGAAACATGAGTATTAACTATAAGGTTACTTTAAGTATCACTGTGAAGAATGTTTGTGAAGGTCAAAGGTCATCAGGAGGGAGAGACTTTTGGAGAATCATGTGGCATGCTTAAAACTTTCTCTCCTCGCCCACCCTTGTCATTAGCTGCAGCTTTTTTTGGGAGAACTCTTGAACTGTCTCTTAAAGATTAATATGATTTATTAGTCATTATACGAGAGTGATTGGGTATTATGTCGGAGGTCATCTCAGGGGGGGGGGGGGAAGAATCATTATTCACTTTTTCTGACCTTTGGTGTGGACAGAGTTGTTATGATTGAGAGAATTGGAAGTTCTGGTCTTGGAAGATCTGAGTGAGACATGATAATATTCCAACAATCGAAAGTCATGCAGTATTGGATTCAGGATCGAATACTGTTTCAGGTCACTCTGAAGAGATCACAGGTTTTGCTAAAATTACATAAATTGTCTCTTGCATGCCGTTGCGCAGTCTGTGATTGATAATGTTAAGGCTGAACCGTACTAAAGGTAAGCATTAATTGAATTCAGCTCATCTTCAGGAACCATGGACCTTCTTGTGAAAATTCGTTTAGAATCATTACCTCATAAATGCTGAAGAAAGTCTCATTTTCACCAGCTATTTTTTTTTTTGCAATATTAGACCTTGTTTCAAACAGTTGCTGTTAGAAAACACTACAATGATGGGAAAATATGTGTATCGTCTTTTATGTGCTCAAGTTTGCAATTTTCGTAGAATAAAAATTCAATGACCATGTACCTGTGTCTTTTCGTATCCTTATTGTTTATTTATATTTCTTGTTCGTTGAAGTTATTTTGTAGGATCAATTAAACACTTTCATTTTTTCAGAGCCTTCTCTTCCAATCTTGGTCAAATTTAGCCCCTGTCTTACTACCGTCATTGTTGAATAATTATGAAACGTAATTGGAATAGTCATCAATGAATCTGAGGGGGATGTAAAATGTTCAGAAAGTTACGGTTATGTAGACCTTTTTGAAAGATAAAAAACTATTTTTTTTTTCCTGCAGTTGACATCATGTGAATGTAGGTCAAATTTATTATTAGGTCATGTAGTACATCTACATTGGCTCTCTTTTTCGAAAAACTCTACATTATCTAGAAAGAAACTGTATAACTCCATTAATTTCATTCATATTTTTTCTCCATGAAAAATCCTTTATATATATATATATATATATATATATATATATATATATATATATATATATATATATATATATATATATATATATATATATATATATATATTATAACATAAAGATTACTGTCCAGTAGGGATGCTCGATGCAAAGCAGAGCTATAATACATACATAATTGAGATGCCCGACTCCACAACGCCGGTTTTACAGGAATACACACACAGCTTAAAAATTCAACGGTGTCCTTTAGTGACCATATCGGTAAGATTTATTTATTCTACCCTATGTCTTTTTATTACACACATGTCAAAATACAATAAATAGTAAACAATTCCAAACATGGAATGTAAAGAAGATGCACCAAGAGGAAGTAGGAAGAGAGTCCTGTCTAATTTTCTTGGATTATGTAGAAAGGAAAGAAATGACTGAGAGTTCTAATGTCTTTTTCTAAATAAACCTACTAATAATGACGACGCCTATGGAAGAGGATTTTGTGAGATACTTTGTGATAGTAAACATATGATATTAGTGGTCATTTTATCATGTTTGAAGGACACCTAATTTTATTAACAAAGCATTTTATTACGATGATCGTTTTTCTTCCAACCATTTTGTAAATTACGTTTTAAAGATGTTTGGAATCAATTTGAATATGAAATTACTGATGTTAACTGCAAGCCTTTGGTGTTCCTTACAACCAACATCTTCTGGTAGACTATCACTGATTACAAAATTCATTGAATTTGACCTTTTTCTTTTTCTATATTATTTTATATGTAGCCTCTCAAGGAAAGTAGTGATTAATGTAGTGATTTAACTCTAGATTTTTGGTTTTGGGGTTCAATTCCATTGTTTCATCTTCAGATGAAACTCAAATTGATTGAAATCCGTGTGAAAGTAAGTTTGCTGTTATGTTTGTAGAAAGCATCCGTACAAGGGTAATTTTTCCACGTTTCATTCACGTCTTTGGCGAAGTCGTAAATGAGTAATCTCTACATATCCTTGTAGAACTGTTATTTCCTAAGTAATGTATCAAATTGTATTGCGTTTGAAGTTGCAAGTTGTAAAAAATATGAAGTTATATTTCGAACTTATTTAACGTGTTAGGATACATTTCCTGCGGTACGATCAAATGTAACATTAGGTCTTTTTATTGAAAAATTGAGTCTCCACAACGCCGGTTTTACACAGACACACACAGCTGAAAATTCATCGGTGTCCTGTAGTGGCCATATCGATATAATTCATTTATTTATTATTCTACACCATGTCGTTTTATTACACACATGTCAAAAGTAATCAGGCCAATTAAAAAGTACTGTTAAGTACCAAAAGAATTTAATAAATAGTAAACAATACCAAACATGAAATAAAATGAAGAGGCACCAAGAGGAAATAGGAAGAGAATCCTGTCTACTTTTCATGGATTTTAAAGAAAGGAAAGAAATAATGACTGAGAGTTCTAATCTGTCTTTTCATATATAAGCCACTTAATGACGACGACGCCTATGAAAGAGGAATTTGTGAGATCCTTTGTGATAGTGAACAAAATTATATTAATAGTCATTTTATCATGTTTGAAGGACACCTAATTTTATTAACAAAGCATTTTATTACGATGATCGTTTTTCTTCCAACGATTGTGCTAATCACGTTTTAAAGTTGTTTGGAATCAATTTGAATATGAAATTACTGATGTTAACTGCAAGCCTTTGGTGTTCCTTACAACCAACATCTTGTGGTATCACTGATTACAAAATTCATTGAATTTGACCTTCTTTTTCTATATTATTAACCTCTCAAGGAAAGTAGTGATTAATGTAGTGATTTAACTCTAGATTTTTGGTTTTGGGGTTCAGTTCCTTTGTTTCATCTTCAGATGAAACTCAAATTGATTTAAATCCGTGTGAAAGTAAGTTTGCTGTTATGTTTGTAAAAAGCATCCGTACAAGAGTAATTTTTCCACGTTTCATTCACGTCTTTGGCGAAGTCGTAAATGAGTAATCTCTACATATCCTTGTAGAACTGTTATTTCCTAAGTAATGTATCAAATTGTATTGCGTTTGAAGTTGCAAGTTGTAAAAAATATGAAGTTATATTTCGAACTTATTTAACGTGTTAGGATACATTTCCTGCGGTACGATCAAATGTAACATTAGGTCTTTTTATTGAAAATTGAGTCTCCACAACGCCGGTTTTACACAGACACACACAGCTGAAAATTCAACGGCGTCCTGTAGTGGCCATATCGATATAAATCATTTATTTATTATTCTACACCATGTCGTTTTATTACACACATGTCAAAAGTAATCAGGCCAATAAAAAAGTACTGTTAAGTACCAAAAGAATTTAATAAGTAGTAAACAATACCAAACATGAAATAAAATGAAGAGGCACCAAGAGGAAGTAGGAAGAGAATCCTGTCTACTTTCCATGGATTTTAAAGAAAGGAAAGAAATAATGACTGAGAGTTCTAATCTGTCTTTTCATATATGAGCCATTTAATAACGACGACGCCTATGAAAGAGGAATTTGTGAGATCCTTTGTGATAGTGAACAAAATTATGTTAATAGTCATTTTATCATGTTTGAAGGACACCTAATTTTATTAACAAAGCATTTTATTACGATGATCGTTTTTCTTCCAACCATTTTGCTAATCACGTTTTAAAGTTGTTTGGAATCAATTTGAATATGAAATTACTGATGTTAACTGCAAGCCTTTGGTGTTCCTAACAACGAACAACTCATGGTATCACTGATTACAAAATTCATTGAATTTGACCTTTTTCTTTTTCTATATTATTTTATATGTAGCCTCTCAAGGAAAGTAGTGATTAATGTAGTGATCTAACTCTAGATTTTTGCTTTTTGGGTTCAATTCCATTTTTCATCTTCAGATGAAACTCAAATTGATTTAAATCCGTGTGAAAGTAAGTTTGCTGTTATGTTTGTAGAAAGCATCCGTACAAGGGTAATTTTTCCACGTTTCATTCACGTCTTTGGCGAAGTCGTAAATGAGTAATCTCTACATATCCTTGTAGAACTGTTATTTCCTAAGTAATGTATCAAATTGTATTGCGTTTGAAGTTGCAAGTTGTAAAAAATATGAAGTTATATTTCGAACTTATTTAACGTGTTAGGATACATTTCCTGCAGTACGATCAAATGTAACATTAGGTCTTTTTATTGAAAATTGAGTCTCCCCGACGCCGGTTTTACACAGACACACACACACAGCTGAAAATTCAACGGTGTCCTGTAGTGACCATATCGGTATAATTCATTCATTAATTATTCTACACCATGTCGTTTTATTACACACATGTCAAAAGTAATCAGGCCAATTACAAAGTACTGTTAAGTACCGAAAGAATTTTATAAATAGTGAACAATACCAAAGATGAAATGTGAAAAAGAGGCACCAAGAAGAAGAAAGAAGAGAATCCTGTCTACTTTTCGTGGATTTTAAAAAAGGGAAGGAATTAATGACTGAGAGTTCTAATCTGTCTTTTCATATATAAGCCACTTAATGACGACGACGCCTATGAAAGAAGAATTTGTGAGATCCTTTGTGATAGTGAACAAAATTATGTTAATAGTTATTTTATCATGTTTGAAGGACACCTAATTTTATTAACAAAGCATTTTGTTACGATGATCGTGTTAATTCCAACGATTTTGTTAATCACGTTTTAAAGTTGTTTGGAATCAATTTGAATATGAAATTACTGATGTTAACTGCAAGCCTTTGGTGTTCCTTACAACCAACATCTTATGGTATCACTGATTACAAAATTCATTGAATTTGACCTTTTTCTTTTTCTATATTATTTTATATGTAGCCTCTCAAGGAAAGTAGTGATTAATGTAGTGATTTAACTCTAGATTTTGGTTTTTGGGTTCAATTCCATTTTTCATCTTCAGATGAAACTCAAATTGATTTAAATCCGTGTGAAAGTAAGTTTGCTGTTATGTTTGTAGAAAGCATCCGTACAAGGGTAATTTTTCCACGTTTCATTCACGTCTTTCGCGAAGTCGTATATGAGCAATCTCTACATATCCTTGTAGAACTGTTATTTCCTAAGTAATGTATCAAATTGTATTGCGTTTGAAGTTGCAAGTTGTAAAAAATATGAAGTTATATTTCGAACTTATTTAACGTGTTAGGATACATTTCCTGCGGCACGATCAAATGTAACATTAGGTCTTTTTATTGAAAATTGAGTCTCCCCGACGCCGGTTTACACAGACACACACACACACAGCTGAAAATTCAACGGTGTCCTGTAGTGACCATATCGGTATAATTCGTTTATTAATTATTCTACACCATGTCGTTTTATTACACACATGTCAAAAGTAATCAGACCAATTACAAAGTACTGTTAAGTACCGAAAGAATTTTATAAATAGTGAACAATACCAAAAATGAAATGTAAAAAAGAGGCACCAAGAGGAAGAAGGAAGAGAATCCTGTCTACTTTTCATGGATTTTAAAAAAGGGAAGGAATTAATGACTGAGAGTTCTAATCTGTCTTTTCATATATAAGCCACTTAATGACGACGACGCCTATGAAGGAAGAATTTGTGAGATACTTTGTGATAGTGAACAAAATTATGTTAATAGTTATTTTATCATGTTTGAAGGACACCTAATTTTATTAACAAAGCATTTTGTTACGATGATCGTGTTAATTCCAACGATTTTGTTAATCACGTTTTAAAGTTGTTTGGAATCAATGCAACTTGTAAAAAATGTGTAATTATATTTCGAACTTATTTAACGTGTTAGGATACATTTCCTGCGGCACGATCAAATGTAACATTAGGTCTTTTTATTGAATATTGAGTCTCCCCGACGCCGGTTTTACACAGACACACACAGCTGAAAATTCAACGGTGTCCTGTAGTGACCATATCGGTATAATTCATTTATTAATTATTCTACACCATGTCGTTTTATTACACACATGTCAAAAGTAATCAGGCCAATTACAAAGTACTGTTAAGTACCGAAAGAATTTTATAAATAGTGAACAATACCAAAGATGAAATGTAAAAAAGAGGCACCAAGAGGAAGAAGGAAGAGAATCCTGTCTACTTTTCATGGATTTTAAAGAAAGGAAAGAAGTAATGACTGAGAGTTCTAATCTGTCTTTTCATATATAAGGCACTTAATGACGACGACGCCTATGAAAGAGGAATTTGTGAGATCCTTTGTGATAGTGAACAAAATTATGTTAATAGTCATTTGATCATGTTTCAAGGACACCTAATTTTATTAACAAAGCATTTTATTACGATGATCGTTTTTCTTCCAACCATTTTGCTAATCACGTTTTAAAGTTGTTTGGAATCAATTTGAATATGAAATTACTGATGTTAACTGCAAGCCTTTGGTGTTCCTAACAACGAACAACTCATGGTATCACTAATTACAAATTCATTGAATTTGACCTTTTTCTTTTTCTATATTATTTTATATGTAGCCTCTCAAGGAAAGTAGTGATTAATGTAGTGATTTAACTCTAGATTTTTGGTTTTTGGGTTCAATTCCATTGTTTCATCTTCAGATAAAACTCAAATTGATTTAAATCCGTGTGAAAGTAAGTTTGCTGTTATGTTTGTAGAAAGCATCCGTACAAGGGTAATTTTTCCACGTTTCATGCACGTCTTTCGCGAAGTCGTAAATGAGTAATCTCTACATATCCTTGTAGAACTGTTATTTCCTAAGTAATGTATCAAATTGTATTGCGTTTGAAGTTGCAAGTTGTAAAAAATATGTAGTTATATTTCGAACTTATTTAACGTGTTAGGATACATTTCCTGCAGTACGATCAAATGTTACATTAGGTCTTTTTATTGAAAATTGAGTCTCCCCGACGCCGGTTTTACACAGACACACACAGCTGAAAATTCAACGGTGTCCTGTAGTGGCCATATCGATATAATTCATTTATTTATTATTCTACACCATGTCGTTTTATTACACACATGTCAAAAGTAATCAGGCCAATTGAAAAGTACTGTTAAGTACCAAAAGAATTTAATAAGTAGTAAACAATACCAAACATGAAATAAAATGAAGATGCACCAAGAGGAAGTAGGAAGAGAATCCTGTCTACTTTCCATGGATTTTAAAGAAAGGAAAGAAGTAATGACTGAGAGTTCTAATCTGTCTTTTCATATATAAGGCACTTAATGACGACGACGCCTATGAAAGAGGGATTTGTGAGATACTTTGTGATAGTGAACAAAATTATGTTAATAGTTATTTGATCATGTTTGAAGGACACCTAATTTTATTAACAAAGCATTTTGTTACGATGATCGTGTTAATTCCAACGATTTTGTTCATCACGTTTTAAAGTTGTTTGGAATCAATTTGAATATGAAATTACTGATGTTAACTGCAAGCCTTTGGTGTTCCTTACAACCAACATCTTATGGCATCACTGATTACAAAATTGATTGAATTTGACCTTTTTCTTTTTCTATATTATTTTATATGTAGCTTCTCAAGGAAAGTAGTGATTAATGTAGTGATTTAACTCTAGATTTTTGCTTTTTGGGTTCAATTCCATTTTTCATCTTCAGATAAAACTCAAATTGATTTAAATCCGTGTGAAAGTAAGTTTGCTGTTATGTTTGTAGAAAGTATCCTTACAAGGGTAATTTTTCCACGTTTCATTCACGTCTTTGGCGAAGTCGTATATGAGCAATCTCTACATATCCTTGTAGAACTGTTATTTCCTAAGTAATGTATCAAATTGTATTGCGTTTGAAGTTGCAACTTGTAAAAAATGTGTAATTATATTTCGAACTTATTTAACGTGTTAGGATACATTTCCTGCGGTACGATCAAATGTAACATTAGGTCTTTTTATTGAATATTGAGTCTCCCCGACGCCGGTTTTACACAGACACACACAGCTGAAAATTCAACGGTGTCCTGTAGTGACCATATCGGTATAATTCATTTATTAATTATTCTACACCATGTCGTTTTATTACACACATGTCAAAAGTAATCAGGCCAATTACAAAGTACTGTTAAGTACCGAAAGAATTTTATAAATAGTGAACAATACCAAAGATGAAATGTAAAAAAGAGGCACCAAGAGGAAGAAGGAAGAGAATCCTGTCTACTTTTCATGGATTTTAAAGAAAGGAAAGAAGTAATGACTGAGAGTTCTAATCTGTCTTTTCATATATAAGGCACTTAATGACGACGACGCCTATGAAAGAGGAATTTGTGAGATCCTTTGTGATAGTGAACAAAATTATGTTAATAGTCATTTGATCATGTTTCAAGGACACCTAATTTTATTAACAAAGCATTTTATTACGATGATCGTTTTTCTTCCAACCATTTTGCTAATCACGTTTTAAAGTTGTTTGGAATCAATTTGAATATGAAATTACTGATGTTAACTGGAAGCCTTTGGTGTTCCTAACAACCAACAACTCATGGTATCACTAATTACAAATTCATTCAATTTGACCTTTTTCTTTTTCTATATTATTTTATATGTAGCCTCTCAAGGAAAGTAGTGATTAATGTAGTGATTTAACTCTAGATTTTTGGTTTTGGGGTTCAATTCCATTGTTTCATCTTCAGATAAAACTCAAATTGATTTAAATCCGTGTGAAAGTAAGTTTGCTGTTATGTTTGTAGAAAGCATCCGTACAAGGGTAATTTTTCCACGTTTCATGCACGTCTTTGGCGAAGTCGTAAATGAGTAATCTCTACATATCCTTGTAGAACTGTTATTTCCTAAGTAATGTATCAAATTGTATTGCGTTTGAAGTTGCAAGTTGTAAAAAATATGAAGTTATATTTCGAACTTATTTAACGTGTTAGGATACATTTCCTGCGGTACGATCAAATGTAACATTAGGTCTTTTTATTGACAATTGAATCTCCACAACGCCGGTTTTACACAGACACACACAGCTGAAAATTCAACGGTGTCCTGTAGTGGCCATATCGATATAATTCATTTATTTATCATTCTACACCATATCGTTTTATTACACACATGTCAAAAGTAATCAGGCCAATTAAAAAGTACTGTTAAGTACCAAAAGAATTTAATAAGTAGTAAACAATACCAAACATGAAATAAAATGAAGAGGCACCAAGAGGAAATAGGAAGAGAATCCTGTCTACTTTCCATGGATTTTAAAGAAAGGAAAGAAATAATGACTGAGAGTTCTAATCTGTCTTTTCATATATAAGCCACTCAATGACGACGACGCCTATGAAAGAAGAATTTGTGAGATCCTTTGTGATAGTGAACAAAATTATGTTAATAGTTATTTGATCATGTTTGAAGGACACCTAATTTTATTAACAAAGCATTTTGTTACGATGATCGTGTTAATTCCAACGGTTTTGTTCATCACGTTTTAAAGTTGTTTAAAATCAACTTTAATATAAAATTACTGATGTTAACTGCAAGCCTTTGGTGTTCCTAACAACGAACATCTCATGGTATCATCGACTACAAAATTCATTGAATTTGACCTTTTTCTTTTTCTATATTATTTTATATGTAGCCTCTCAAGGAAAGTAGTGATTAATGTAGTGATTTAACTCTAGATTTTTGGTTTTGGGGTTTAATTCCATTGTTTCATCTTCAGATAAAACTCAAATTGATTTAAATCCGTGTGAAAGTAAGTTTGCTGTTATGTTTGTAGAAAGCATCCGTACAAGGGTAATTTTTCCACGTTTCATGCACGTCTTTGGCGAAGTCGTAAATGAGTAATCTCTACATATCCTTGTAGAACTGTTATTTCCTAAGTAATGTATCAAATTGTATTGCGTTTGAAGTTGCAACTTGTAAAAAATATGTAGTTATATTTCGAACTTATTTAACGTGTTAGGATACATTTCCTGCGGTACGATCAAATGTAACATTAGGTCTTTTTATTGACAATTGAGTCTCCACAACGCCGGTTTTACACAGACACACACAGCTGAAAATTCAACGGTGTCCTGTAGTGGCCATATCGATATAATTCATTTATTTATCATTCTACACCATATCGTTTTATTACACACATGTCAAAAGTAATCAGGCCAATTAAAAAGTACTGTTAAGTACCAAAAGAATTTAACAAGTAGTAGTAAACAATACCAAACATGAAATAAAATGAAGAGGCACCAAGAGGAAATAGGAAGAGAATCCTGTCTACTTTCCATGGATTTTAAAGAAAGGAAAGAAATAATGACTGAGAGTTCTAATCTGTCTTTTCATATATAAGCCACTTAATGACGACGACGCCTATGAAAGAGGAATTTGTGAGATCCTTTGTGATAGTGAACAAAATTATGTTAATAGTCATTTGATCATGTTTGAAGGACACCTAATTTTATTAACAAAGCATTTTGTTACGATGATCGTGTTAATTCCAACGGTTTTGTTCATCACGTTTTAAAGTTGTTTAAAATCAACTTTAATATAAAATTACTGATGTTAACTGCAAGCCTTTGGTGTTCCTTACAACGAACATCTCATGGTATCACTGATTACAAAATTCATTGAATTTGACCTTTTTCTTTTTCTATATTATTTTATATGTAGCTTCTCAAGGAAAGTAGTGATTAATGTAGTGATTTAACTCTAGATTTTTGGTTTTGGGGTTCAATTCCATTGTTTCATCTTCAGATAAAACTCAAATTGATTTAAATCCGTGTGAAAGTAAGTTTGCTGTTATGTTTGTAGAAAGCATCCGTACAAGGGTAATTTTTCCACGTTTCATTCACGTCTTTGGCGAAGTCGTAAATGAGTAATCTCTACATATCCTTGTAGAACTGTTATTTCCTAAGTAATGTATCAAATTGTATTGCGTTTGAAGTTGCAACTTGTAAAAAATATGAAGTTATATTTTGAACTTATTTAACGTGTTAGGATACATTTCCTGCGGTACGATCAAATGTAACATTAGGTCTTTTTATTGAAAATTGAGTCTCCACAACGCCGGTTTTACACAGACACACACACACACAGCTGAAAATTCAACGGTGTCCTGTAGTGACCATATCGGTATAATTCATTTATTAATTATTCTACACCATGTCGTTTTATTACACACATGTCAAAAGTAATCAGGCCAACTAAAAAGTACTGTTAAGTACCAAAAGAATTTAATAAATAGTAAACAATACCAAACATGAAATAAAATGAAGAGGCACCAAGAGGAAGTAGGAAGAGAATCCTGTCTACTTTCCATGGATTTTAAAGAAAGGAAAGAAATAATGACTGAGAGTTCTAATCTGTCTTTTCATATATAAGTCACTTAATGACGACGACGCCTATGAAAGAGGAATTTGTGAGATCCTTTGTGATAGTGAACAAAATTATGTTAATAGTCATTTTATCATGTTTGAAGGACACCTAATTTTATTAACAAAGCATTTTATTACGATGATCGTTTTTCTTCCAACGGTTTTGTTCATCACGTTTTAAAGTTGTTTAAAATCAACTTTAATATAAAATTACTGATGTTAACTGCAAGCCTTTGGTGTTCCTTACAACGAACATCTCATGGTATCACTGATTACAAAATTCATTGAATTTGACCTTTTTCTTTTTCTATATTATTTTATATGTAGCTTCTCAAGGAAAGTAGTGATTAATGTAGTGATTTAACTCTAGATTTTTGGTTTTGGGGTTCAATTCCATTGTTTCATCTTCAGATAAAACTCAAATTGATTTAAATCCGTGTGAAAGTAAGTTTGCTGTTATGTTTGTAGAAAGCATCCGTACAAGGGTAATTTTTCCACGTTTCATTCACGTGTTTGGCGAAGTCGTATATGAGTGATCTCTACATATCCTTGTAGAACTGTTATTTCCTAAGTAATGTATCAAATTGTTTTGCATTTAAAGTTGGAACTTGTAAAAAATATGAAGTTATATTTTGAACTTATTTAACGTGTTAGGATACATTTCCTGCGGTACGATCAAATGTAACATTAGGTCTTTTTATTGAAAATTGACTTCTCACGACGCCGGTTTTACACAGACACACACACACAGCTGAAAATTCAACGGTATCCTGTAGTGGCCATATCGATATAATTCATTTATTTATTACTCTACACCATGTCGTTTGATTACACACATGTCAAAAGTAATCAGACCAATTACAAAGTACTGTTAAGTACCAAAAGAATTTAATAAATAGTAAACAATACCAAACATGAAATAAAATGAAGAGGCACCAAGAGGAAGTAGGAAGAGAATCCTGTCTACTTTCCATGGATTTTAAAGAAAGGAAAGAAATAATGACTGAGAGTTCTAATCTGTCTTTTCATATATAAGCCACTCAATGACGACGACGCCTATGAAAGAAGAATTTGTGAGATCCTTTGTGATAGTGAACAAAATTATGTTAATAGTCATTTTATCATGTTTGAAGGACACCTAATTTTTTTAACAAAGCATTTTATTACGATGATCGTTTTTCTTCCAACGATTTTGTTCATCACGTTTTAAAGTTGTTGAAAATCAACTTTAATATAAAATTACTGATGTTAACTGCAAGCCTTTGGTGTTCCTTACAACGAACATCTCATGGTATCACTGATTACAAAATTCATTGAATTTGACCTTTTTCCTTTTTCTATATTATTTTATATGTAGCTTCTCAAGGAAAGTAGTGATTAATGTAGTGATTTAACTCTAGATTTTTGGTTTTGGGGTTCAATTCCATTGTTTCATCTTCAGATCCGTGTGAAAGTAAGTTTGCTGTTATGTTTGTAGAAAGCATCCGTACAAGGGTAATTTTTCCACGTTTCATTCACGTCTTTGGCGAAGTCGTAAATGAGTAATCTCTACATATCCTTGTAGAACTGTTATTTCCTAAGTAATGTATCAAATTGTATTGCGTTTGAAGTTGCAACTTGTAAAAAATATGAAGTTATATTTCGAACCTATTTAACGTGTTAGGATACATTTCCTGCGGTACGATCAAATGTAACATTAGGTCTTTTTATTGAAAATTGAGTCTCCACAACGCCGGTTTTACACAGACACACACAGCTGAAAATTCAACGGTGTCCTGTAGTGACCATATCGGTATAATTCATTTATTTATTATTCTACACCATGTCGTTTTATTACACACATGTCAAAAGTAATCAGGCCAACTAAAAAGTACTGTTAAGTACCAAAAGAATTTAATAAATAGTAAACAATACCAAACATGAAATAAAATGAAGAGGCACCAAGAGGAAGTAGGAAGAGAATCCTGACTACTTTCCATGGATTTTAAAGAAAGGAAAGAAATAATGACTGAGAGTTCTAATCTGTCTTTTCATATATAAGCCACTCAAAGACGACGACGCCTATGAAAGAAGAATTTGTGAGATCCTTTGTGATAGTGAACAAAATTATGTTAATAGTCATTTTATCAGGTTTGGAGGACACCTAATTTTATTAACAAAGCATTTTATTAAGATGATCGTGTTAATTTCAACGATTTTGTTAATCACGTTTTAAAGTTGTTTGGAATCAACTTCAATATGAAATTACTGATGTTAACTGCAAGCCTTTGGTGTTCCTTACAACAAACATCTTATGGTATCACTGATTACAAAATTCATTGAATCTGACCTTTTTCTTTTTCTATATTATTTTATATGTAGCCTCTCAAGGAATGTAGTGATTAATGTAGTGATCTAACTCTAGATTTTTGGTTTTTGGGTTCAATTCCATTGTTTCATCTTCAGATGAAACTCAAATTGATTTAAATCCGTGTGAAAGTAAGTTTGCTGTTATGTTTGTAGAAAGCATCCGTACAAGGGTAATTTTTCCACGTTTCATTCACGTGTTTGGCGAAGTCGTATATGAGTGATCTCTACATATCCTTGTAGAACTGTTATTTCCTAAGTAATGTATCAAATTGTATTGCGTTTAAAGTTGCAACTTGTAAAAAATATGAAGTTATATTTCGAACTTATTTAACGTGTTAGGATACATTTCCCTCGGTACGATCAAATGTAACATTAGGTCTTTTTATTGAAAATTGACTTTTCACGACGCCGGTTTTACACAGACACACACACACACAGCTGAAAATTCAACGGTATCCTGTAGTGGCCATATCGATATAATTCATTTATTTATTACTCTACACCATGTCGTTTGATTACACACATGTCAAAAGTAATCAGACCAATTACAAAGTACTGTTAAGTACCAAAAGAATTTAATAAATAGTAAACAATACCAAACATGAAATAAAATGAAGAGGCACCAAGAGGAAGTAGGAAGAGAATCCTGTCTACTTTCCATGGATTTTAAAGAAAGGAAAGAAATAATGACTGAGAGTTCTAATCTGTCTTTTCATATATAAGCCACTCAATGACGACGACGCCTATGAAAGAAGAATTTGTGAGATCCTTTGTGATAGTGAACAAAATTATGTTAATAGTCATTTTATCATGTTTGGAGGACACCTAATTTTATTAACAAAGCATTTTATTACGATGATCGTGTTAATTCCAACGGTTTTGTTCATCACGTTTTAAAGTTGTTTGGAATCAATTTTAATATGAAATTACTGATGTTAACTGCAAGCCTTTGGTGTTCCTTGCAACAAACATCTCATGGTATCACTGATTACAAAATTCATTGAATTTGACCTTTTTCTTTTTCTATATTATTTTATAGGTAGCCTCTCAAGGAAAGTAGTGATTAATGTAGTGATCTAACTCTAGATTTTTGGTTTTTGGGTTCAATTCCATTGTTTCATCTTGAGATGAAACTCAAATTGATTTAAATCCGTGTGAAAGTAAGTTTGCTGTTATGTTTGTAGAAAGCATCCGTACAAGGGTAATTTTTCCACGTTTCATTCACGTCTTTGGCGAAGTCGTAAATGAGTAATCTCTACATATCCTTGTAGAACTGTTATTTCCTAAGTAATGTATCAAATTGTATTGCGTTTGAAGTTGCAACTTGTAAAAAATATGAAGTTATATTTCGAACTTATTTAACGTGTTAGGATACATTTCCTGCGGTACGATCAAATGTAACATTAGGTCTTTTTATTGAAAATTGAGTCTCCACAACGCCGGTTTTACACAGACACACACAGCTGAAAATTCAACGGTGTCCTGTAGTGACCATATCGGTATAATTCATTTATTTATTATTCTACACCATATCGTTTTATTACACACATGTCAAAAGTAATCAGGCCAATTAAAAAGTACTGTTAAGTATCAAAAGAATTTAATAAATAGTAAACAATACCAAACATGAAATAAAATGAAGAGGCACCAAGAGGAAGTAGGAAGAGAATCCTGACTACTTTCCATGGATTTTAAAGAAAGGAAAGAAATAAGGACTGAGAGTTCTAATCTGTCTTTTCATATATAAGCCACTCAATGACGACGACGCCTATGAAAGAAGAATTTGTGAGATCCTTTGTGATAGTGAACAAAATTATGTTAACAGTCATTTTATCATGTTTGGAGGACACCTAATTTTATTAACAAAGCATTTTATTAAGATGATCGTGTTAATTTCAACGATTTTGTTAATCACGTTTTAAAGTTGTTTGGAATCAATTTGAATATGAAATTACTGATGTTAACTGCAAGCCTTTGGTGTTCCTTACAACAAACATCTTATGGTATCACTGATTACAAAATTCATTGAATCTGACCTTTTTCTTTTTCTATATTATTTTATATGTAGCCTCTCAAGGAATGTAGTGATTAATGTAGTGATCTAACTCTAGATTTTTGGTTTTTGGGTTCAATTCCATTGTTTCATCTTGAGATGAAACTCAAATTGATTTAAATCCGTGTGAAAGTAAGTTTGCTGTTATGTTTGTAGAAAGCATCCGTACAAGGGTAATTTTTCCACGTTTCATTCACGTCTTTGGCGAAGTCGTAAATGAGTAATTCTTGTAGAACTGTTATTTCCTAAGTAATGTATCAAATTATATTGCGTTTGAAGTTGCAACTTGTAAAAAATATGAAGTTATATTTTGAACTTATTTAACGTGTTAGGATACATTTCCTGCGGTACGATCAAATGTAACATTAGGTCTTTTTATTGAAAATTGAGTCTCCACAACGTCAGTTTTACACACACACACACACACACACAGCTGAAAATTCAACGGTGTCCTGTAGTGACCATATCGGTATAATTTATTTCCTTATTCTACACGATGTCTTGTTATTACACACATGTCAAAAGTAATTAGGCGAATTAAAAAGTACTGTGAAGTACCGAAAGAATTTTATAAATAGTGAACAATACCAAACATGAAATGTAAAGAAGAGGCACCAAGAGGAAGTAGGAAGAGAGTCCTGTCTACTTTTCATGGATTTTAAAAAAATTAAGGAAATAATGACTGAGAGTTCTAATCTGTCTTTTCATATATAAGCCACTCAATTACGACGACGCCTATGAAAGAGGAATTTGTGAGATCCTTTGTGATAGTGAACAAAATTATGTTAATAGTCATTTTATCATGTTTGAAGGACACCTAATTTTATTAATAAAGCATTTTGTTACGATGATCGTTTTTCTTCCAACGATTTTGTTAATCACGTTTTAAAGTTGTTTGGAATCAATTTGAATATGAAATTACTGATGTTAACTGCAAGCCTTTGGTGTTCGTTACAACTAACATCTTATGGTATCACTGATTACAAAATTCATTGGATTTGACCTTTTTCTTTTTCTATATTATTTTATAGGTAGCCTCTCAAGGAAAGTAGTGATTAATGTAGTACGGTAATTTAACTCTCGATCTTTGGTTTTGGGGTTCAATTCCATTGCTTCATTTACTGGTAAATCTCGAATTGATTTAAAACCTTGTAAAAGTAATTTTTCTGTTATGTTTGTAAAAAGCATCCATACATCTGTAGTTTTTATTTACGTCTTTTTCGAAGTCGTAAATGGGTAATCTCTACATATCATTGTAGAACTGTTACTTCCAATGTAATGTATCAAGTTGTAATGCGTTTGAAGTTGCACCTTGTAAAACACAACAAGTTAGATTTTAACCTACTCAACGTGTTACTGTATCTTTCCCTCGGTACAATCAAATGTAACATCAGGTCTTTTCATGAAAAATTGTGTCTCCACAACGCCGGTTAAATACGAATACACACGTCCCAATATTCAACGGTGTCCTGTAGTGACTATTTCGGTAAGATTTCTTTTATTTATCTTATACCATGTCTTTTCATCTCACACATGTCCAAACTGATCAGGTCAATTGAAAACTACTGTTAAGTAAGAAAAGAATATAATAAATAGTAGACAATACCAAACATGGAACGCAAAGTAAGTCCAGAAAGTAAATTTGGAAATCAAAGTTTATGGAATAATTCTCATATTCATTATAACGATCAAACGTGTTCTACCCTTTTTATGTAGAGTAAAAATGTAATCCATGTCGGTGATTTCTTTCACAGTGATGATATTCATCTCTCCTTTGTGCAGCTCGAAGATAAATTTCACCTCGTGAATTTAGCATTTAGTTTTAATAGAATCATTCACAGCATTCTCATTGTTTTGGAGACAACGAGGGCTGTCAGAACTAAGAAATTGTTCATGAAAATACGCTTCTCTTCGTAAAAGTGGAGCAGATATCCGCTGTCACCCCATTTGGTCCCAAAATGGTCTTTGTTGGATAAATTAGTAGGAGAGACTAGAAAGCCAAAAGGCTTAGTGATTCCTTGCCTCATGATATATATTGTAACAAACATGAATCGCCCACATGACAAGCATGAGATCCCACACAGTTATCCTACTTGAGATACCATCTCAGAGGGCTAAACAGAGACACTGTTTATACAGTAAATGGTTAAGTCCATTGAGCACCTGGCTCAACAGACTGTATGATTTATTCTGGACATTGTGGTTTCTACTGGCACTCAACTGTGATAAATTATGTCAGATAACAGTGACCAATTTGAACAGAGGTGGGTCAGTTACAATTTGGTTCATTCAATTAAGCAATCACAGTTCATGCACGCTCACGTGTATTTCATCCAAATGATCGGTAATTTAGTTCTTTTATAAAAACTAATAACCCGTGGTATATTTACTTAATCAATTCCAATTTACAATTCATGCATGCTCACATGTCCTTATGAGGACAGTGGCATAAGGTTTGCCAAATAATAATCTTTGATACCAAATTTAATGTTGTCTTCATGTTTTTTTTTAAAGGTTATCGAAGAGACAATGTTGGTATGCGGCCAACTTCAAGTGCTGCAAGCCGAATGATAATATGCTACTGCCAAAACTATGTGGCCCTCTATTAAAAACTGTAGGCCAACCGATAAGAACTGTAGGCCAAGCGATCCTTAATTATGCCAATATTACCTACTTTCATTTTTTACAAGTTGATGTCAAATAACACCAAACTAACTTTCATCTCTACAAAAATGCGTAGGAACCATGAAATCAACAAGAGGATTCTACATTACAAGTATAAAATTCACTAAAAGGACTTTTCTTTAAATATTGCATATTCCAGTTTTTCACATTTTGACCTCCATGACCCCAGATGACCTTTCACCTCTGCCAAAAAAAATAGGGATCATCTACTCGATATGGGCAATCCACATGCTAACTCTGAGATCTCTCACATTTATAGTTCTGGAGATATCGTGTTTACAAGCAATTTTCAAGGTATTTACCTTTTAACCTCTGGTGACCCCAAATGACCTTTGACCTCCACCAAAAACAATAGGGATTATCTACTCAATAACAGCAATCTACATGCCAAGTATGAGATCACTAGAGTTACGCTTCTGGAGATATCGTGTTTACAAGCAATTTTCAAGGTATTTACCTTTTGACCTCTGGTGACCCCAAATGACCTTTGACCTCCACCAAAAACAATAGGGATCATCTACTCAATATGGGCAATCTACATGCCAAGTATGAGATCACTCAGAGTTACGCTTCTTGAGATATCGTGTTTACAAGCAGACGTCACATACGCACATACACACACACGACATCACCATCACATAGATTCCTTCTGCCTTCGGCAAGGAATCAAAAGTTGAGCTTTCATCTTTCATCGAAAAAAGCCAGACACAGGCTTAATAACCCCAACAAGGTCACAATGTCAGGTCACAAAGACTGCCAAGTTTGTTACGGAATTGTTGAAAAGTCATACCGTATAATTTGTTAATGCCAGTTGCCAAACAGTCCTCCACCAGGCAAAGGGGTTTGTAATTCAGCCTTGTTGGGCAGTTCTTTACGATGCTAAGCGACCACAGTTGGAGGACGCCAGTGACTTATAAATTACAATTTAACAATTTGATTACTCTTTAACGACTAACCAATCTTTCCAAGTTGACTCAGCCGGGGGAGAGCCTTCCGGTTCTTAAACTTCATTGCGTCAAAGCTGGCTGCAATAGATTCTCTGCTGGTCAGGCCTAACGATATATGAAATCCCCTGCAAAATGTCATTCTATTAACTTTTGAAAACCGCAGTGTAGTTGAATGGTGCCACTTCATGATCTGGTGTCCCTATTGCAGATGGCAAATATTCAAAGTTTTCTTTTTCTTTTTGAACCATTGGTTAGTCCCCTCCCCACGGCACTGTTCTTACCGTAGTAGCCACAGAAAACCATAAAGTTGAAAAGGCTGCATGTGCACAGGTTAACTAGGAAAAGTACACAGATAACATAAAAACACATTTATTTTGGAGCACGAGAATATTCTGGACTTTCTTCCCAGTAGCACGCCACGGCCTCAGTTAGAAACAGGTATCTTGACGAACTACAGTTCTCGTTTGAATTACTGCATTTCCCGGAATCTCTGATAACTTAACGACACTTAAATACATTTAAAATTAATTACATAAAGACTATTTGAGCCTGTCGTCCCCTTATCAACATATCGAGATGTTTGCTTGGCTGATATATAGATGCGGAAACTCTCCAAGCATCCATCAGTCCAGCGACCAACTCACCAGTATCCATTACTGACAAATATCACCTTTGCATGGCGTACAACGCACATGTCATAATTATCACATGCGACTGTGTAAATCCATGAAGGTTTCGTTTTAACAAATTAAACCAGAAGATTGAAAATAGGTTAAGTGTTTCTGTTACATTACATGAACACCCTAGACTCAGATTTAGACTTCGAAAGTTTTTTTTTTTTTCTAAAGATGCATATTTTAGAGAAAGAGTTGTGCTTTGCTGTGCGGACTTTTCGGTACATGTCATTTTAATTCCTGTGAGAGCTTCAGGTTATTTTAAAATAAATAATAAGGAATTGAATGTAATGTTAAATTGAAACACACAAACAAATAAAAGAAAAATGACACAGATTCGAGTAAGCCAAGCTGCCCATAAAATTTGATTTGTCGTGTTCTAAAAAACAAATCATCGCAAGTTCACTTGAATCCATAAAAAGGTCTCTGTATATTTAACTCTAAACAATAGTGTTCATGCCGTGTTAGCTAAAAACACTTTCTCACTGTTCAAAAGAGACTTGTAACAGTAGAGTGGATAGATTTCTAGAGGCTTTCTCAATGCAAGTCCCTAAAGACCAACAAATAACAATGGTGGTTTCCATCCATTTGCGAGGTCTTTCAACAGAAGGATTTCATGGAAGTTTTTAAATTTATTTTATTTCTTATATTTTTACTTAATTCCGTAATTATTACTATGGAAGGGAGTGTGCAGACACTTTCTGTGACGTGAACAGATCAAGTAATTGTTAAAATCCTTTCACTTTATACACGTATATTTCAATAACTACCTGCAACTTGTCACGAAACAACGATGAGTAAATTTAATATATTCAGTGAGAATATTTAAATACTTTGTTTCTATGAAGCTGGCATAGCTTGGACTGTATACGTTTGCTATTGTGAATCAATTATATGAATATTGAAGTTCTGGTAAATTAAATTTGTTGGCGGAGATCATTGAGTATTGTCTTAACCGAATACAAACAACTTCCCTTAAACATATTTTAACATGATACGCATATAGCAGCATGGAAAATTAAACTAGATACTGCCTTCAATTGCCTTTATTCAGATAACAATGTCTTCGTCAGGAGAAATGAGAACTTACATTTACTTAGTACCCTTTTGCTTTGAAATCCATCGTTTTATACGATTGCCTATTTCAACTAAAACTGAGACTGCATGCTTTCAATCGTTTCAGTTGCGTTAATGGTTGAATGGTCATGGTCTCTCTTTTGAGCAATTAATAAAAGGTCACATTCTCTGATCTATTGTGAGCCCATCTCTGGACTTCCTTACTTTACTTCAAAGTCAAGTGGTAGTAACACTTATTTCTTAGTTGAATATTCCTAATATCAAATGGTCAAGCAAATACCGGTCATCTTTTCTCAACCTTTAGTTTTAACCGTCTCCCACGGACATGAAGAAATATAGTAATATTAATACCATATTTCCAGTTTCCTAATTATGTCTACTATATGCCTACGGCTTTGATTATAGCTAAACACTGATATGTAAACAAAATAAAGAGGTGACTTTACTTTTTTAATCAGTCCGCATTGTTATTTCATAATTACATTTCTCAATCAATAAAAAATTGATCCAAGATGTCACCACAAAGAGTACTCTCACGAGGATAAGAAACTATTATTGACGAAGCTGTTACCTTAAGTTAGTTTTTTTTTTTTTTTTTAAACTTAGCATAGCTTCTTGATTAAAGTGAACAATTTAGTTTTGAACATAGCTCTACTGCCATTTTTGGTTTATTTTTACCTAAGAACTGCATAGATGATATTGATTATTGTGTTCAATAATGAAATTACTTCTATATAATATCGACATACAATTAAAAGATGGATATACATCTATGAAGTCTATCTTATCATATCTTACCACGTTCTGTAATAATGACGTCTCACCTGAGGAACCAATCAAATCTGCCGTAATGTCACAAACGATGCAGTTTACAAATAGTGAGCGTGTTCAATCTATAGGTAATGATGTACGTAGCGAACCGACAGCAGTCAATACAGATGGTCTTAGCACCGTGAGATATTTTTAGTGCATGTTACACATGTATGCGCCGCAATTTAATATCATCACATCGAGATTTCTCTCTCTTACAAAAAGCAGTCCAAACTCTCCGCGCGTTTCCATTTCTACTTTTACACCTGAAACATTTGTACTTGTCGAAATATAGTAGTCTTTTGAGCTCCTTATATTTTAAAAAGTTGAACTTCTTAAAATGAATGTCACACTTTCTGATCACACCGTGCCTG
Organism: Stichopus chloronotus; assembly: GCA_021234535.1. Taxonomy (NCBI): domain Eukaryota; kingdom Metazoa; phylum Echinodermata; class Holothuroidea; order Aspidochirotida; family Stichopodidae; genus Stichopus; species Stichopus chloronotus. Next base: position 7,154,612 of record CM037836.1, read on the forward strand.
AATTCAAGTGGAAGCAGGTGGAATGGCCATGGTGGATTATTTGGCAACTACTTTTGGCCATCGTTGGTTTTTTTGGGAACTCAGTCGTGATTATCATATATGCTACAAAGAATCGATTGGACAGGGCTACCAGCTGTTTCATAAAAGCTTTAGCCGTGGCTGATCTGATTACATCAATTAGTTATCTTCCTCATCGTACAGCGTTAAGTACTCCAAATACTACCATGGGTCACCTTTATTGCAAGATCGTGGCCTCCAACGTACTCCTTTGGATTTCGATAGTCTCCGGCATTTTTACTTTGACTACAATTTCTGTGGAACGGTATGTTGCTGTGGTTTTTCCAGTGAAATATCGGATTTACTTTTCAAATTCTCGACCAAGGTACGTCGTCATCTGCATTTGGCTTACTTCATTTGCGATTAATTCCCATAGTTTCTTTGTTACCTATCGCGATCCAGTGACCGGGGCCTGCTTTGTTGGATACCAACCGAGGTCTTTGCAACAAGTCTTTGGAATCTTATTTTTCCTTTTCGAATTCTTTCTTCCTGTGGTGATCATGATCAGCACCCAGACAATTACGATCAACAGATTACTATATCAAGCCAAAGTTACCAAACGTGAAACGGAGTTGAAACAAAACAGAGGAGAACTAGAAAATTCAACGATGATGAAAACTCGCAAGAAGGTGATGAGGATGCTTTTTGTGGTGATAGTAACCTTCATCATATGTTGGACTCCGGATCAAGTCGCTTTTCTTTTATTTAACTTTAACTATTTTGAAGACAATTTCCTTGCTAGTGACCTTTACCACGTGCTTGTGTCTATTGCGTTCATTAACTCATGTGCCAACCCATTCATATACGCTGCGAGTAATTCCCAGTTCAGAGCGTCTTTTCGGAGGGTATTCCAGTCGAAGAAAAGGACATCCCCTCTCATGGATACTTCATCGACCATGCCAGGTGCTAACGCTACATCAATAAGTGTAGCTCCGTAATCGAACAAAAAAGAAAAAAAAATGCACAGTTTCCATCTTACTTCTTGTGAGTATATATATATATATATAACAAATTTTGATCAAGAAGTAATTGATATTAAAGTCGATGATGCGACAATTGCTAGTGTGCCAAAGGAATGTTACTTCACGATTGACATATATAGCTGTTCAGCTATAACTTAGGTCTGCAAATATTGACATTTGCATGCTTTCATATTCTTGAAATCGATTTCTTGTACATGCATACTTTGAAATCTCAAATCTAATGGAAAGTATGATTTGTCGCACACGTCGTCACGTTTTGATGTGAAAAACAAAATAGTATTACCACATGTTAGAACACGTGTTCGGGTGATAGTGGGAAAAGAATAATAATGTAGATGAGATCTTGGCTTTATATATTTAGCAGAGGTAACACAAATGAATAAGTCTTCGTGTGCCACTTAATTGAAATTAAATGTTGCATTGCTTAATATCGTTGACTCATCAAATTCACTATTTCAAACGACAGACGTGGATAACCAAACAAAAACTATAAAAAATAACTACACTTACAATAGAGGAAATACAATGGTGCTAAATTTACACCGACTGGCTAGAAGCATTGGCAGATCAGTAATTTAACTTTCATAAAGTCAAACTGATTTGTAAACAATACAATATTGTATTAATACGAAGCCTAGACCTTTTCTTGTTGGTATTGATGGTTTGTTCTGGAAATTTAAGGTAATTAACCTAAAAATACTGAGATTTGAAGGGTAGTCAAAAAGATCGAGAAGCGTCATTACAAGTTTTATTACGATGTAACTTTTTGAAAAACGGTTAATCAAGGACGAATCAAGCTGAAAGATGCCCAAGTGCGTGTATCATCATCTATGTAAATACACAAGTGACGGCTGTTTCAGATTATAACTAAAAGACGTAATGAAAGTATAATTTGATACGCTAATTTGTAATCATAATTCAAATATATGGCATAACCGTTTTCAATAATCTTCATAAACAATAACAAGAGAAAACAGCTGATATAGATATGACGTAGATAACAGTATTACAACGATTTTATTTACAAATCATTGTTTAGATATGGTTGCACGTGCATGCACTGGCGTTACTTGTATCTTTTATTACATTACTCATTTTTCTTAAGCGAGTGACTATTGTTTTCTCCTTGCAAGCAGATCGTAACATGTTACGCAATGTATATAACTTAATTGACGTAGATGTAAATAAGCAGTTAGTTATACAACAATGAATATACATATGCGGCAGTTCAATGTGTAGCGGAGTGAGGGTTACATCAAGAGGCCAGTTGTAGCATTCAGAAGTCATTAACGGATAATCCAAGAGCGCAAGAGGATAATCCAAGCTTAATTCTCGATAACAAAGAATCGACTTTTGTTTATCAACTGCTAGTATGAAGTAAGATGATCATACGTCATAATATAATCCAAGATTATTGAAGAACAATGGAAAATAGTTCATTGCCTACTAGCGATAAAAGACCTGTTTAGAATGATATACATATCAAGTTACATGCATGTGTCAATGTACTTCGCCAAGGTATTCGGTAGTTTATCTCGAAAACAGACAGTATTGGTTCTGGAGTTGCCGCTACACAGACAATTATCAAATTTTGGAAATTAAATTGAATCATATCAGCTACAATGAAAAGACAGATAAGTCTGATACACAAGCATGAGTGTATCTTTTCACTGCAAAATGAGCGACCAAACATTTCCTCTGATGTTGGCAAATCTTTGTTGATGAAGTTTTGGTTGATACTGCACCAGAATTCTTTGACCTCCTGGCCTGCATAATTGTAAACAGGGTCGTCGCGGCGGGTGGGGGGGGGGTGAGGGGGGCTTGTAGATGGTGTCCGCTCCAAAAAAATTGTCAGAGTGACGATAGTCGGAAAATCTGAAGTACCAGTTAGAATTTTTCCATGTCTCAGTCTAGCATAAGTTACGGCATAAAAATATTGCACCAGTTCGTGTCTAAAGTTACCTAGTAATTGAAAAATTTCTCAATAAATTTGAAATATATAGATATATTTCAGTCTGACAGCGACGATGGTCGGAAAATCTGAACAGTTGGACTTTTTCATATATCTCAGTCTCAATCAAATTTTATGACATAGGAATATGCCAAAATTGCATTAGATTGTATTTAAGGATACTTGGTAATCGAAGAATTTCTCAGTTAATCTGAAATACCTGTTGAAATTTCTCATATTTTAGTCTAGGTGCGACGATAATCGCGGAATGTGAAATACCAGTTGGAATGTTTCATATCTCAGTCTAGCACTTCTTATGACTTCAAAAGACGGCAAATATTGCACTTGATTGCATCTGAAGTTACATGGTAGCTGAGAAATTTCTCAAAATGAAGATGGGGGGCACCTCCTTCCTTACAATTCCAGGACAATAACTCTCATCTCATGTTTTCCCCAACCTATCAAAACACTACACTGCATGAAAAAAATTTTCTCATCACGCTGGCTATCACTTATAAAGTTATCGGCACAAGAACTTACTTCAAAGTTTATCATATAATCATTGTAGAAAACTATTAAAAATAAAAAAAGATAGTTTCAAGGATTACAATATGTTTCATCATACTCATGAGATTCTCGCACAGCTGATGAAGGCAAATTAATCGAAGGCTGCAGCTTTAATTGTTGGAATTACAAGGCTTGTGATTTGCTCGCTATCACAATTTTCAGTTTTACTACGTCTATTAGACGAACGTCAAACAGTAGGCTACCTGATGATACTGTGGCTCAAGTTTGTCAAACTGTTTAACCTCTCAATGAAAGAAACCCTCAAATAATACCTCTTCTTAAAACACACCTCTACTTGTGCTTCTCGAACAGACCCGGGCCCATTCATTCGGTCTTAAGTATAACTTACCCTAACGTTACGTTAGATAGCCAACCAGTGACTAAGTTTATCCTATAAATGCTAACCTATCAGATATCGCAAAATAAGCAAATGGCAATGTCGTGAACAGCATGAAGCCTAATGAAAATAATTACCGACCGTCGCCTAGGTCTGTAGTAACTTTTTACCTAAATTTTATTTTTCTGTAACCACATTTTGGAATTATGTAATCCTTCAAGAGTACTGCTCAAGATATAACCAAATTACTGAAGACCTTACGCAACACGATAATTTGTAGGATTACTACCCGTGTGTACGTAAAATTTAGGCGTATCTTCCTCGATGCACAGAGTCTGTGTTACGTATGCGTACTCTACTGCATGTACTTGGTATGATCGACAAGGCGTTGTCGATTGTCTTTCAGACTTAGGATCACCTAACGTAAGTAGCTGTATGCATCCATCGCACTCGTACAAAAAGTTCAAAATCGAACACCAGCTTTTACTGATTTGTCAATATTTGTAATCCCTATATTGAACTTAATTTGGGAATTAAATTTCACGAGTTCATCAGAAATGATAAGTAACATCAGTTGAGAAATAAATGGTCTATGTTTTCACGGCGTATGAGGCAAGGGAGTGATTAAAACTTTGTGCACTCAAAACAAACGCGTAAAAAAAAAAACATAAAAAATATAAAAAATCGCAAAAGGAGAGTATTGCTGCATTAGATTACGATATGTTATCGTAATCCAAACAACTGATCGTTTTTCTCGTACGTTCCGTTCCAACCAATGTTGGCGCTCCGCTTAGATATTAGATAGTAGTCCCGCTAGTTAGTAACAAACATGATTGTTTCAGACAATCTGTGTCTCCCCCCCCCCCCCCCCATTTCTAAACGCCTGAGTGCCAATGTTTTCAATCAAAAAATATTTAAGAAAAAAAAAAGAGCTCATTATAATCCTTGTATCACCTCACAACACTGATTTGCGTTGCCATTTGTAATTTTCAATTCTGAGTACACGTTCAAGTACAGCCAGAAAGTACCGTTTCCTGATATCTGGGGGTTTTGAAAAGCCAAAATTTTCTTGTACGGCCCGCGGGAAGGCGAAGCAATGGTGTCGTTCCGCTGAGATATTCTTGCCGTTACTCAGTTCCCCCCCCCCCCCCTCCCGTCTCCCGTTTGATAAATGGAACCTGCAACCCGTGCAGAGTTAGATTAAACTTACACCTTTCAACTTAAGTTTACGTCAATATTCGATCTCCTTAGTAAAATTTGTAATAGTTAAGATTTCTTTTAACCGAATTAAATCTGCTAATACTTTTAGAACACTCTACCTAGTCATCATTTAAATGAAGCAATACAATCCAGCAGTATGTATACGCCATCAAATTATCTGTTTTTTACAGTTTGGAAATACGGGTAGGAGACAAAAGTATTTGCATAGCTTCCTTAGACGGCAATATGCATTAATTGTGATGAAAGTCTCTTCATTGCGAAGAAAGTTCTACAATATGGTTGGGTATGTAGTGAAATTACATGGAATACTAGTCGGAAAAATGAGGTGTGTTATTTTTCAAGATTTTCGTCACACGCAGTAATTATTGTGTCATACCATAGTCATTAAATCTGAATTACTAATGATAGCATAATATAGGCTACTGTTTTCATATACAAGGAGAGTAGAAAATGATCTTGAACTTAAAGAATTAAAGAATTTGCACCCACTTCATTGATCACAAGGTGATTTTTCTTTCAGACTATGACGTCAGCATATACTCTCTTGATGAAAGGCAGAAAAGGTTTTTTTGCACTTTTGCACTACTTTCGAAAAGAGTTGGAACGGTCCGTGCTCTTTGGATTGGTACACCAAGCCTTGACATGTAAAATAGTGCTGTCAGTTTACTGTAATTGAATGGAAAATAAAGAGGGGGTGGTTAGTGGTTAAATGGTAGTAATGGTTAATTCCCGAGCGAACACTTTGTTTTTTCAAGTGATTACTCTCAATAGTTCGTCTTGCACAAGACTAAGACAGTGAGAGCCTTGGTTGCATCTTCAGAGTAAACCCACTAGTCTCAGAGATCTGGTGCCCCGCAGACTGGTAAAATTTATCTTGATATCCAGTCGGTACAAAACTGCTGCAGGTTTCAAGCGTTTCAAGGTTTCTTGCTGAGACTAGCGTGACAAAATAAGAAATTAGCAAAAAAAAAAAACTTTTTGATGGTTATATGGGAACAAATTTGACGCTACACGTGAAGCTGCAATACCAATAGTTACATTACAACTAAGTCTTCAATTAGGCTAGTAGCGCGCATATTGACACTTTAACACTGCTCTTGACACATGTGCACTCACTTTGCGCACTCCCCTTGCACATATGTGCACCTCTCTTATGCGTCCTTCTTGTGCACTTTCTCAATACATACATCTGGTGTAAGTTTAAGTGTACAAGCTTAAGTTTATCATTGGTATACATATACATTAAAAAGATAAGTGTTGGGACATCACATTTAATTAACTTGTCAAATGGTTTCTACCAGTGATTTGATCACCTGCCAAAGAACAAAAGCAGTAACCTAACAACAAAACACATTAATAGGTTATCGAGTTTGTGACCTATATAAATCTCTGATTTTGAATTATCCAAAGAACAACTCTTATATTTATACTGTTATGTTATGATGTTACAGTAGGATGCAGTGTCTTCAAAAACCTATAGTGAAAGCAATTTAATAAGCTAATTGGAAGAGCTTGACGTCACTTTACGACCATTTAATTTTCCTAATTGAGGCAAGATACATTTATTTAATTGATGATTAGGCCCGTGGGCAGTACCTTGTCATCGAATGTGTGTATTGGTTGGGGAGACGCAAACGTTACCTTAAAAACGAACACAAGGGCAACAATAGGGGGTTGATGTTAGTTTCAGAGTCACGGGACATACAATATATAGCAACTAACCTCAATCTAATCAAATCAGATTATAAGTTTTAAAGGATGTAGAATATAATGAAATAGCTAATATAGCGAATTACATGTGGTGGGGGCGATTTTGGCGGCCATATTGGATAACATTTTTCCCCATTCCGACTTTTGATATGTTGTTCTATGGCATATTTTGTCACTCTGCTGCAAATTTCAGTTTACTACCATTTTTCCCGGAAAAAATGCTCAACGCTTTCACTATACTTATTTATTTGTAAGGTTTACTATCGTTAGAGACAACAGATAGTTTATTATTCTTTCAGGAAGTATTTTACAAGCATATTATTTAAGATATACATAAAGGAAATAAAGGAATATACAAAATGGTCACATGGTGTTTGTTTACCAAATCAATGACCCGCTCCTTTAGAATTATCAAGTTGTTTTGGTTTTTCATTCTACATGTATGCATTTCATTAGATGTTTCAAATGATCTAACACGTGAGTCTTACGTTAAATGGCTGATCATTTGCACATTTCGGCTAATAAAACAGCAAGCAATTCCAATTGATCCCATCAAAAAGAGGTCTAATTGAAGAGGGAGCTTTAACACTTCACTGTTTACTTCTACCGTGCCCAAGATTGTTTATTCGGTGTCTTGTACTTATCCAGTGAAGCCAATACAAAAAATTAAGAGTGATGTCGTTGCACAACAAAAAGACCGGATGTCTAAAAAAAAAAAAAAACAAGAGCCCAAGGGCACTCTGGTTTCTTGCACAGATGGAGAGCATATAATGTTAATTATGAAGTATATTGCATTATTTTGTACGATAGCCTACATGGTCCATTTCTGACCATGAACTCTCACTTTTGTAACATAAAATCTGTAGAGAGAGAAACACATTTCATGCTTCTATAAAATGGCCCGTTTCAGACATTGAACCCCAAACATGACAAGCATGCACCCACATGGAACCACTTCCATAGCACTAATGTGACCAACCATCAACAGTGTTACATACAATCTGTAAGAGAAGAAGTATTTTGCATGATTTCACAACAGGGGCACTGTGGTTCCTTGTACTTGGAATATACATACTGTAAAATGATATGCCTGAGTTCATAAATATCAAAGAAGCCATTTCAATTAATGCAATGAATTGAAGATGTTGATTTCTGCAATATACAGCAATATCCCATTCATTTTACAAAACACAAACAGCTGTGCATCTCTCATTTCAAGAAGAGGCTCTGCAAATTGCAATATGGCTTATCCCATTTATGCCCCTTGTAAGTCCGATAAACTGATAGCATGCCCTGGAGGGAACTTACTGGGTCTAGTTTAAACTGGTAAGAACACCAACTGACTTATTTTCTTTCATTGTTACCTGCCCACCTCACTAATTGAAGAGACACTTACATGAATGCACACATTAGCACTCAGGCACGAGGAGGTAAACTGATCCAGCCAAAACTTATCTGGTGTGACCACCTACAGTAGTGCAAACAACACTGCTTCTTTTCCATTTGATCAAGAAACTGCTAACTCAAGCAGTACTTCCATGATGCACTGGAGGGGGACTGATGGTACATATGAGCATCCATAGCATAACAAGGTTTTCAGACTTTTGCCTCCAGTTCCCCCAGATGACCTTTGACCTCCACCAAAAACGATAGGGCACACCTTCTCAATATGGCAAACCTAAATACTAAGTTTGACTTTCATCTGACTTTCCCCTATTGAGTTAGAGAGTACCTAAGCAAAACAAACTTTTGCCCCCACTTCCCCCAGATGACCTTTGATCTCCACCAAAAACGATAGGGTACACCTTCTCAATATGGCAAACCTACATACCAAGTTTGACTTTCATCGGACACTTCCCTATTGAGTTAGAGCGTACCTAAGCAAGTGTCACAGATGCCGGCACACACACACATACACACCCACACACGCCAACCTGACTGCATAGGTTCCTTTGCTGACGCAAGGAACCAAAAACTTTGAATTTTAATTGCCACGTTGTTTATTCTATCAATCCTTAAAAAAAAAACGCGTGATATCGCAGTGTATATTTGTTACAACTTAATTGTGACAGCCGATTCGGTACGCAGTAACATCACTGTGATCTAGTTTACACTGTCCTTCGCTCCCCTGTCATAAGATACGAACTGTTAGATGTGTGGCCTCAGTGTACGTCATGTGACGTCATTCTTGTCAGGGAGCTGCTTTGGCAGAGTAAAAGCTTAGCTTCCTATTCTTATCATACTTATACTTTTTCAATGATACAGTTTACCTTACAGTATTGTATACACTGTCTTTCATATTGGTTTTTATTCCAGAACACAAACATTTTTATACGCCCTATTGGAACGTGACGTTTTCGTGTAGGAGGAATGAGCAGAGAATGGGATGCCTTCCACACATCTTATCATATCAAGCATGTCTGACATTTTTTGTATTACGTTATGTAATAAGAGCAAAACATAGTTACTTGAAGCATTGGAAGGTCTGGAAATATACCCATAGTGTGATAATAAATTTGACTTAACAATAACTGATCGCAAGATCAGATGTGAAGCTAATCAAAGCCCTTAATTAATTTGAGGCAGGCTGCAGAAATATTTTACAAGGTTTTGATGCTTTTTGAATAGTCTTTCTGTATAATTGTTTGTGTTGCAATTTAGACCAGCATATAGATTGTACTCTTCACCCCACATAAACCTTGAGTATCGGATAAGTATGAAGTTGGAAACCTTCACCGTTATCTCTTATATCGTGTCAAATCCTGCAGACTGATCACTGTATTCAAGCATGATTCACTTAGACCTATCCTTAAAGTGATTGTGTGTGTCCGGAAGAAAAGCAGAACAACAAGATTATGTTTGATGTTTAGTTCTCCTTTACTTTTGCGTGAACACTGGAGGTTGTTCATGGATGGAAAACGTCATTCAATGAACGAAGATGACAGCAACCACTTTGAAAAGCAAAGAAACGGCATAAAACAGAAATCATTGTTGAAAATTAACAGTTCTTATTATAAGCACATACATGATGAGTATGCAACAGTTCATGTCTCACTAGTGTATCAAAACATACCACTCGTGGCTCCTTGATCGGCATTAAGAATTGTAGTATTTAGAAATGCGAAGAACTGTTTTGACAAATAACATACAAACTAATATCTCATCAGTTGCGGCGTTACGTGATCATGTTTTGACCAATTGAATATTCATTACCATGTATACTTCTAATCGGCTTGTACAAAGAAGCGCACTGTTAAGTTTTTGAAACCTGTCAACTAATACATAATCGTACTTTACAATTTTTTGTCGTTCTGCTGAGAGACTTTGAAATCATCTTGCAGAATTTATCACCTTAATCCTATTTTTTATGCTAAATTGTCTGACTGTGCAATTAAAAGACGTACGAAACTGCTGGACATGAAGCTTTTTTTAATGTTTTTACTTTTTAGCCTACACACACACTGCCTTTGAATACAAAGGCCGTCAGAGCTGACGCACGAAAAGTGCGGAGTAACCTATCCTTGACACCAAAGTGCGTGTGTGTGTGTGTGTGTGTATGTGTGTGTGTGTGTAGTGTCTTCTCTTCTCTAAGATTCCAGGGATCCTTCTCATCTTTCATGCCACGCTATTGATTTCATGTGTGTCATGGTAGAGAGAATTATCTGTGAAACGTGACTATGAGAGAGGACGATATCACAATAATTAGCTTGCAAGGTGAAATCAAGGCTGAACAGACTTGATTGAACTGACATTGTGGGTATGCATGTAAGGATATTGGAGTTTTGCAACCTTTTACTGGTCTTCACATGTATTGTTTTCTAAGAGGGACCAACGTTATCTTAAATGGTATATTAGGAGAATGTGTTGACATAAATTAGTTTAAGTTATCGATTCATGTGTCAAAAATTGAGGATAACTTAAATTGAGAGCAGTCTTCAACTGGGAACATTAAAACATTAGAGGATCACTTTCAGACCCACAACAAATGCGTTGGTGCATACAGAAGGGGTTAAAATACCTTGCAAAAGGTATGGTATGGCCAAAGCTACAAGATATCTGATATCTCTACTCTGCAGCCCGTGTGACAGTCTTGGAATTATGAGAGAAGTTTCATTAAACATGAACTCATTCATGACTTCATAAATACGGAGCTTGTTAAGAGATCAATCATTCTGACAAATCGAACTTGAGTACATTTAGGAACCAAAAAAAATAGTCCATGTTATCTTCAAATTACAAAGGCATCCTTTCATTAATCCACAAATTACAAAGGCATCCCTTCATTAATCCACAAATTACAAAGGCATCCCTTCATTAATCTACTTTCCTTTCACCCGAAATTTCCATACATTTAACGATGTAGGCTTTATACAAAAGAATTATTATGTTGAAAGAAAGATTTACTATGTTGAGTCCAAGAATACCGCAACTAAGAAAATGAAATTATGATAAGAACAACGAAATATACTGTTATGAAATTATATCCAGTTTAACATAGATAAGAGGAAATAAGTCGATGTTATTTCTATACGATTTCGTTGGCAGAGAGAGGCAAGTGTATAGATCCGCCGACGTATATTTGGGCTAATATAGCTAACTGGATTTTTATTAACACACACCGCTCCTTTATGCGCAATAATTGAAACATTATTCTTAAAATCATTGAACTTACGATATAAAAACGACAACGGTTACCGTGATACAGTTATCATTTAACACACTAAATAGACATATAATTTGATGTATGAATTTGTATTTCATGCTAGGAGACTCATTACGGAAGAATGTTCTTTTCATTGCAAGTGAATCACGTTTACTATGGAGAAGGATCAGGGATCTTTAAATACTTAATTTGTAGATCATTAAAAAGTGTCATCGAGCTGATATCGTTCCTTTGATAACGAGCTTGAAGCAAGCCACTGCATGCTTATTCGTCTAATTAGCCTCGTTAATCATGGATTTCTACAGTTACCGAAAATGCGAGAATGAGATTTAGTTTTCAATAAAAGACAGGTTGCCTATTGTTAACACTTAATGGTAAAAAGTGATTTTGATACTTAATTGTCCTATCATTATTGCTTTCAGTTGTGTGTCATAAGTTGAAAATATCTTAGTTTAACCATGTATCATCAACATACGAGTAATACTCAACAAGGATGACAAAATATCATGACTTATGTGGAACAACTCAACGAGCCCATTTAAAAAGCTTCTCAACTAATGCTTATGATATACAATGTGGAGAAGTCGTTAAATGTGACTAAGTATATTTTAGATTTGAGAGACAGATGGGAGTGGATAGGTGGACAGATGGACGGACAGACAGACAGATAGGCGGATAGACTGATACTGACGGATATACGAACAGAGAGGCAGTTCATAGGTTATAGAATCATCTGACTTCTGCGAGTTTTTACGAGCGAATGCGAAGTATAGTAGTCGCTTTTTACGAGCGAATGGACTTGTCACAGTGTTTTTATTCTGTGTCTTGTTGGTTTTCTTAATCTATAAGTGTTTGTAGATTAATAGATGTTAGTAATAAATGGAGTAAATGTATTTAAGGCGTCACTAGCTTTAGTGCACTTTGAGGCGTTTTCCTTGACAGATTTTTTTAATTGTACGGTTCATGGAACGACTGTATCACGTTCTTAAGCGGCCTTCTATGGTTTTTGTCGATAGCTGTTACTTTAGAAAAAGCTTACACCCTCATCTGCTCATGTTTTGAAACGTTTGAACGATTTATGTAATTTTTTGTTGTGTTATTATGTTCAACAAATTGTACGGGTAAACTCTCTTTAAAATAGATCAAATATACTTAAGAAAAGAACGACAAACTACAGAGTTACGTTTTATTTTCTTCGTAATTGAAGACTTCCAGTAGGTTGAGGTAAAGTGAACGGATAAGATAACGAAGTCGCCCGGATGAAACTGCGCAATACTAACTGCGTAGTTATCTTCGGGCCCAGGAGTTTCAACTGAGACTTGAATTTCCCTTGCAAACGGGCGCTTGCTTTGCCGGTTCCCATGTGACCCGACATATGATACAGTTGTGGATTTGGAGTAATAATAGTCAGGCTATTAGCCAAGGTTGTGGACACTGAATGCTACCGTGGCTCGGAAAGGACATTTCGAGATTTTGATGTGTAATGGTAGTTATGCTGATTTGAGTTTTCAGCACGTGCGCGCGGTTGTACTGAACTGCATGTAATAACTAGTGATTTTTGTAGTGTATTTTGTTGATATGTTTCATATAAGTTTTTTTTTTCGTAAACGGTTGTTCTTTATAGAGAGGTCCTTATCCTTCCGCCACACATAGGCCTACCAGCAATGTTATAAGACAATATACGGTTCCTTTGAGCAACCGTATCGTAAATGAATATCAGCTCAGCGTAGTCCTACCAAACTGCCAAAGCAGGAGGAGTGAGAGACTTGAGAGTGTTTATTTTCTTGCAAATTAGACTGAGACAGGTTGGAATGTAAAGACTGGTCTCGGATGAGAGAGTTGCACAATGAAAGACTGCTAGTTGTCCTCGTTACCCTCAGAGCTCAATAGCAATACGTCACTCCCCGGTACACGGATCAAGTCAATTTTAACATCACCAAGGCTTATCACTGACATACTTTTCGAAACACTCCAGTTTGTAGCAAATAAGGCCCCGGTCCCTCACCTCTCATCAATGGGTTGCCAGTATTCTTTTCTGAAATTGAAGTGACAAACCTTACAAGCAAATTCACCATCTGCAAAACCACCTGTCTTTACTCCCATATCAGAATTGTTAAATGGGTGCACCGAAGCACCGCCTTCATTCACCAGTATGAATGCCTTGCATTCTGGTTATTAGTACCTGGTTCACGGCATAATCACATGAACATTTTAAATTTAAAGTTACAAAATTATTGAGCTAACTGATGCTTATTCTAGACCTGATCAAGTAGTCCACTCATATGTTTAAAGAAGGCCCACTTGTTTGAGATCGATGGGCATGGTACAGATAGGTTACTTCGGTTAGAAAACAAAGAAAGATCCACTAAATTGGAAACAGAAAATAACACATAATAAATCGATAAAGCGATGCGGAAGTATTCTTTCTCTTGAGTTCAATTATTAAAACAATGACGAAACGATACCCATATGTCGGATATGTCTCAAATCAGTAGTGGGCCACCTACGGGAACATGGACGGCATAATTCACGCCAGTATTTCTTCTTGTGGTCAGCGAGATATCTACAGCAGTTACAAACGTCAGTGCTAAATATCTCTTTGAGTGCTGTCAGGTAGGCTAACTTTTCCTGTTTTGTTCTCTTCTTTTTTTTTGTGCATTTAATCAAGATATTTTTTTCTTGAAATTGATTGAAATTAAAAGTTTTCAATCAACAGCAGGTCTTTGGTTTAGTGCAAACAGGTCAATTTTTATTTAGTCATATCTGGCTCGTTTCGCTGAGTCAAATGGTTTGCCCAGCCCTGTCTTAAACATAAATTATTAAGACTGGATAGTCGCTTGAGAGTTGCATAGTAGTATATACCGGTATTACAAATGTGTACTTCACCTTGTCATAACGTTTTCCTGCGATCCATAAACATTAAGAAAGTAGAACTGAAGTTTCATTTATAAATGACTACACCTTTTTTTTTAATTTGATTGATATAAAAATATGGCTTTCTTAACAACTGCTATTCTTTATAACAGACACTATATTGTGACACTATCACAGACATTGATCTTATCTAATATATATAAAGATCAGGGTACGATCTATTCCGATATAAACATTGTCGAGTCAGCCTCAATAAATTCATTAATACTTTGATCTCAAAGTGCCCGCTTCTATTTATTCTCCACCAGAAAATAACTGCTTTTTCTTTTGTTATCGACTAATTTTTAAAGTTTCATCGGTATAATGAAATTAATTATTTTAATTTCGTTATTTGCCCAGCTGTCAACCGCCAGGTACACTGCTTCTGAGAGAAAAGAAATGTTAGACGCTCACAACCACCACAGAAGAAGTGTTAAACCAGAGGCAGGAAACATGGCTGAGATGGTGAGTAAAGTCATCGTACGGGGAGTGGAATACATGTGCAGGGTCGTGAGATCGGTAAATTATTAAAGGATTCGCTACTTTTTTGTGATTTTATCTTCAGTTTTGACGATGGGAATATACGGATTTTGCTGTATAATTGTAGGTTTTGTTAACCTGTAATAACTTCTTGTCTAACATCTTTAACCTATTTCACTATGTCACATATGTATTTCCTGACAGTTGTTTAAGTAATTACAGTAATTTTTGTGGTTTGGGCTTAAATCTTAAAATATGATTCAGTGCGTTGCATTTGTATAGGTTGTAGAATAAAGTCTCTCAACTTTTGCAACATTTACACAAAACATATTTTACTCTTTCTGGGTTTGTGTTGGAAATTGGCACTTTAAACTTCATGTCATTCAAAAAGAAACAAGCAAAGCATTTGTCATTGATTTATGACGAAATTCATCATTTTCAAGGAACATTCCACAGACGAATTGAACGATCTGTAAATGAAGAAGAATAATTTTTAGTATTTCACACCTGACACCAATATTTTGTTGATACCTTACGATATTGCTGTTTGAAGAACGACGGTTACGGATTCTCCGTTGGCTTCGTTTCCAAATGCCATGCAAACAATGAAAATTGATGCAATTAATCTTTGTTGCTTCAAAATTGACAATGCAGTATTTCAGCTTGAATTTGACACCAGTGAATAAATGACATCGGCTGTACTGTACATATACATCAAAATGTTGTCGTAGTTAAAGGTCACGTCTCTTAAATTATCTCAACTTATCGTTTAAGGAAGTCAAGATTATATATCACGAAATACAAAAAAAAAAGATAAATAAAATACAGTTGTGTCTAACGTCACGGGATTCCCACAAGGCAATGCACCAACAGATTCCGGTCACAACTCCATACCTAATAACAGACACACGCTATTGGGATATAGTATTCACCAGTACAGAAAGAAACAATTTCATAAGATTTGCTATGAAAAAGTTTCTTCAATTGCTAATGTCTTTATTGAAGCAACTGGCAATAAATTATACAGAACAACAACAAAATAAAGAACAAGCCTAAATTTCAGTCCCCGCTTAGTGGAGAACACGTGCGGGAGTTATTTACATTTTTGGATACCATATGCTTAAATCTATCTGGCATAATTTGATAGTGTATTTCGTTCTTGGAATATTATACAGCGATGTAGGGGAAAAGCATGAAAACAAGTTGAATACGCAATAGCTGGTAAAAGGCAGGTTCACGATAAACACACAAAACGGAAAGACAAAGAAACCTTACTCTTATTTTCGTTTTTATTCATAATATTGTTTTATTGATGTTTGTGCAAAATGATATGGGTGGAGCTATGGGTGATGATGATGATGATGATGATGATGATGATGATGATGATGATGATGATGATGATTTTGAAAATGAATTTCACCACAGGTATGGGATGATCACCTTGAAGACTTGGCTCAGACGTGGGCTGACCGATGCGTATTTGAACATCCAAAGAAAGATCCTGATTACAGCAGAGTTGGACAGAATTTTTTTCTTACAACTGAGAACAAACTTCCTACTGATAACGTAGTACGATCGTGGGACAACGAAAAGATTAATTTCAATTTCAAACAGCTTTCATGTGACCAAGGGAAAGTCTGCGGTCATTACACTCAGGTAAGTAGACATTATAAGTTGAATGACTCGAAATACTCGTGTTAATAATTGTGACATACTCAAGTTAACTTTAAACTGGAAGGTTGAATTCTTTAAGCAGTAATACATACCATTAGTCATCAATGCGGACATATAGTATAACTTTTATGTGAGTGTTGTAAACCAGGCTTGGCAGAGTAAGGAAGCTTTGACACCCTTTCGTGTGTGATGGTTGAAATATTATTTTTATTCGTTATTTTCCTCTGCACCCCCTTTCCATACCATATCATATTTGTGAGTCATCTTTTCTACAATGATCTCATTGTATAACATATTTATTCCTGCTTGGATTCACACTGGTAATGTCACCTCTTATATACTTGTCACATTTGTTAGTTATCTCTTCTACAGTTGTCACATTTGTTAGTCATCTCTTCTATAGTTGTCACATTTGTTAGTCATCTCTTACATAGTTGTCACATTTGTTAGTCATCTCTTATATAGTTGTCACATTTGTTAGTCATCTCTTATATAGTTGTCACATTTCTTAGTCATCTCTTACATAGTTGTCACATTTGTTAGTCATTTCTTCTATAGTTGTCACATTTGTTAGTCATCTCATATATAGTTGTCACATCTGTCCGTCATTTCTTCTATAGTTGTCACATTTGTTAGTCATCTCTTATATAGTTGTCACATTTGTTAGTCATCTCTTCTACAGGTGTCACATCGTTAGTCATTTCTTCTGCAGTTGTCACATTACTACAAGGAGTCCCCTTAATACCCTCTCTTCTCGATACAATTGCCACCTCGTTAGTCATATCTGT
The DNA here is from genome assembly GCA_021234535.1 of Stichopus chloronotus. NCBI lineage: Eukaryota > Metazoa > Echinodermata > Holothuroidea > Aspidochirotida > Stichopodidae > Stichopus > Stichopus chloronotus. Next base: position 7,171,956 of record CM037836.1, read on the forward strand.
CTGTCTTTTAGGTTGTCTGGGCTGCAACGACAAGGGTAGGATGTGGAGTGAAACGGTGTCCTTCCGTGTCGATCGGAGATTACCGCGGAATTGAAAACGCCTGGTTTGTTGTATGCAACTATAGTCCAAGGTAACAATGAAACCATGAAAGTAATGCAGTAGACAGTATAACACTGAGACTGGCCACATAAGAAAGGTTGAAAGTTCATACAAATGAGTCAAATGATACCTTCCTTTATTGATGTAAAACATATCTCAATAGTGTGTTCTGTTTAGAAGATATGAGTTTTTAAGGAAATATCTCTTTCAAGATGCCTCATTGCACTATGGGAAATCTGTGACGTCACACACACACCCACACACACAACAATTTAGATATCCTTTGTGTTTCACGGATAGGACCAACCTCCTAAAAAATGTTCTTTTCTGCAACTTTCTGCCTTCTCTGCGACATGTTTTTGGTTTCGATGAAAAGAGAAACCTATGCGGTCCGTCATGATTACGTGTGTGTGTGTTTGTAACGCCCGGGTCGTTTTCACGATATCTGAAGAAGAGGAACACAAAACCTGGTACATAGATGCCACATATTAAGAAAAGAACATATTGTTTTGGTGGAGGTCAAAGGTCACTGAAGTTTCTAGAGGACGAACACTGAAATCTTGTTGACATAGTATCTCAAGGTAGGAATTATGTATACTTCTCATACTTAGTGTGGGGTGGTCATATTGAGAGGAAGAACACTATCGTTTTGGTGGAGATCAAACGTTATCTGAGGTCACCAGAGTTCAAACACTAAAAATCTTGTTAACACAATATCTAAATGTAGAAATCATGAAAAACGTATAATACTTAGCGTGACAATGCATTACATAAAAAGTCTGTGTCGTTATTGGTAGAGGTCAAAGGTCATATGAGGTCACCAGAGGAGGTCAGACATTGAAAATAATTCTAACACAATACCTCAAGATAGGGATCAAGGATACGTAGCATCATAATGCATTTACATCAAGCAGGAAAACCCTATTGGTTTTGATGGTGATCAAAGGTCACTTTGGGTCACTAGGGTTAATTAGTGTAAACACAATATCTCAGGAATGTAAGCTTGGACAGATATTCTATTTGACATATAGGTGTACCCTATTGAGCACAAACAGCCTGTTGTTTGGGATACAGGTCAAAGGTCACTCTGGGTCAAAGGGGTTAAATTGTCAATATATTGCAAACATGACATCTCAAGGTTGGAAGCATGGGCAGATCTGATATGGAATTTGAATATGTGCCTTATTGAGCAAAAGTAGCCCACTGCTTTCTGCTGAGGTTAACGGTCATTTGAGATCAACTGCTGTCAAGTTGTGAAAACCTTGTAAACATTAAAAGAAGCTTGGAAAAATCTCATATTTGATTTTCAGATGCACCGTATTGGTACAAGAGACCCACTGATTTTGTTTAAGGTCTAAAATCATTTGGGGTCAACATATCCTCACCATATGCAATATGCCAGATTATAATCTCTCACAACTAAATCATCGAAACCACAGTGCGTTTGGGCTTTCTGACTTTCTTTGTTTTGGTCGTGTGGAATTACACAAATACGTTCAATTGTGTGCATGGTAATTGCTGAACTGCTACCGATCCCAATTTCGGTTCGTATCAACTGCGTTGATAATTACTGTTTGATGTAAGTTTTAACTTTACGATTATATTTTACTGACAAAGTTCTTTTCAGACGGAAGTATGTCAAGCATAACCTAATGATATGGAGATATTATAAAGGTTACTCACCGGGATCAGACAGTTAAAACTACTATACGAAAGTTAGCAGTTCATCAACAGATCGAGCATGTGCCCACATCATACAGACACCATACATTTATGAAGAGCAAACGACTTCAGCAAACTTTTTTTTTAATATAACCACAAAAAAAAATCGCAGAACGGAAAAAAGAAATGATAGAAACAAAATATAAAACCAAAGTCGCAGAAACATAAAGCAAAAGTATTTGTAGAAAAGAAAAAAATTAAGCCGTTGCCTTTAACTGTCTTCCTCCGTATTTCTTCAAACTTTCGACTGTTTTCTAAGATACGATATGATAGTGGAAAGAGATGTAACTTGAACTACAAAAAAATCAGGTCAATCAATAATAAATACAATCTAAGTTTTAGTTGATGTCATATTTCAAGGTTATTTGCGCTTGAGTTTCGACAAACAGCAAACTTTACCTGAGCTGCTTTGAGATGACTGGAAATCTTTAACCTTTAAACAGCAATATCTTGAGCTAGGAACAAGACATTGGTGTGAGGTTTGGAGTCTCTGCAGTGGAACAAAATAGGCTCTTTTATTCCATAACCTCTTAAATTTAATTGTCAGTTGAATATTTTTTTTTTAATTATCATTTATTTTGATGTTGAATGATTTAATCAGCGTACCTCCATTAAACTTTTTCTTCTTGCTTTTACAACATTTGTGCTTATTTTACAAATTTTGGTACTTCACTCCTTATACCTCGACAATAACATGAAAGATTACTATACTTGAGGCTGCATATCAATTCCAAGTCTTCAGTACGCATGTTCTGAGTACCTTTATTTTTTCTTGCACATACAGAGGCAACTATCGCGGTGTACGACCTTACAAAGCGGGACAGACATGCTCCCTGTGCAATCCCGGAGAGAATTGCAGAAATGGACTTTGCTGTGAGTACAAGGCAAATAAAGGCAGGAGGGAGGGGGGGGGTAGGGGGTAGGGACTGGTGGATCAAAAGGCCTCCTACACAGTCCACAATATATAGCAGGCATTGCTGCTATGTCAATTGTTATTCTTTTACTTTCTGTTTCGGGCACGAATATCGTTGACATTTTGTAAATTTGTTTACGTTTTCTCGGGGTTACTTTTCAATGAAAATGCGGTTATTTAAGAACCAACTTTTTTTCCTTTTTTTAATCAAAATCTCGTTTGCATGTATGAACAAGGTTGATCAACTGTGGACCCGTGTATTAACTGTGAGTATGATGCACTCTCGGGGGTCAATGGCAGTGCATCGCTTGCATTAACCTCCGATCGTGCATTATCCTACAGCTGATACACGGTCCAGCGTTGATTAACCTTTAATTCGTCACTTTGAGGTTAGTTATTAGTTACTTTGAGACTGATCAGTGATTCTATAATAATTATTTTCTCTATTGACAGCTACCTGTGATTTGTCTGAAAGTGATTGTGGTAAGTTGCAATCTTAGTTATACAAATCCAGAAAATGCAAACATGCAATGTGGTGTCTATGATGTAACCTATACCTCGGCTTCTCCATTAGTTAATGCATAAGCAACAGGACTTGGGCTATCTATCACAAAGAGGTCATGAACATAGCGCATAGTTATAGTCCCTTCAAGACGTATTGTTGAAATAAAGCAAAAATCAGATTTATGCTTTTCCAGCAGAATACCTTAAACATTCTTACAATGAATTAATCAAGACAGAATTAAGTTAACCAAGCATTAGTCATATGATGTCTCATAAAGCTAACTAACGCTGCTTTGAACAATTATTTTTAGGGTGACCCTTAAAAGGTATTAGATCTCTCACTCACCACTGTTTTAATGCAATTCAAAATACCTAAAAATGCTGTTTAATTTAATGTCCAAAATTTTCAACGAAACCGTCAACAACCGATCGATGGCCTTTCGCTTCTAAAGTGTCATAGAAAATGCAATAAATGTGAAAATGTTCAGTTTTCAACGTTTCTTTAGTAAAGATTTTGTAAACCATCTTTGAGAGTTATATACCATTTGATGCATGGTTTTCATGTTCTAGCAGATGCACCAACATGAATTCACTCACAAACATGACTTTGATGAAAAACTCAGTCATGACAATCAGGCAGGCAACACAAATTTAAATCAATGACGTCCTTTTGGTGTGATTGATATGTGCTTACTTTAACATAGCATTGAATCCTTTACTTATCCCTCAATCGGTTTCGATCTCCAGCAGTCTTTTCCCGGCATTAACAATGCTGATTCACAAACTATGTGCAGGTGTATCGGTTATCATGTAGAACAATGGGACATTTCACAACCTCTCATATTCGTCAAAGAGAGATTGAAAACAACAACGGCGCGTAGTTCTGGTAAGTTTTAGATATGATTATTTTCCATTGAAGCGTTTCATTATTGCATATACTTTGTATTTCCTATTCATAATTACCTTTCGCAGAGGAACCCCCGCGAGGTTCTACCAGCTAGAACTTAAATTGGCGGAGGACATACTTCTTGTTCGTGGTATGCTGGGCTGGTTATGAAGTACCCTTGGTTTTCAGCTTTCTCTGTGTTGGTAACTGGACGAGAGAAAAAGATTTAACGTAATCAGCGCAGTGCAAATTCGCATGCATTCTCTGCCTCTGTACTCTGTAGTGGACAATATATTTCTGAGACAAGTAAACACAAATAAACTCTGTGTCACTTTCTGGTGATTCTTTTTTTCGTATTCCTCAATTTATTGTCAAAACGTGGTGTGTTCTAAAGCTCGAACTTCTCTCCTTTAGACATGCAAATTTGTGACCATTTAGATGATATTGTTATACGAGGAAAAAACAGATGACATATACAGATGTATACATATACAGAGGCATCCACTGTGGAATCAGGGAGTAAATGCGTTATAAACCTACAGATCATAGGCCGTGTTTGCTGGTACTTATTTGGTAGCACATTGTACTAACAGCTACTATCTGAGAATTTCAGAATTTACAGACTGCATGTGTACCATTGCTAGTCCCAGCAGCTCTGGTAAATTCAATCCCGTGATTCTAACAGCTACATTTCATACATTAACTTTCACACAATGTGTTTAGCACTAATAGGTCAGCATCATATTCAAACTGAAAACTAACACTGTACTCCAATCGGTTTTACGGTGCATATCACTGCCAGCTTTGCTGAGACCTAACTTAGGACTAACGCTAAGCCAGTATGTTGTACTACAATCGAGTCTCCATTACACTGTGTAGTGCTAAACAACAATCATTAGAGAACTCAATCGTATACGATCTGCTCTTCAACAATAACTTTTTGAGCAAAGTTTGCTGACGTAAGCCCCCCCCCCCCCCCCCTTGGTCGCTCAATCACATGTACTTGTACAAAACTTACATGGGACATTTTCATGGAGCTAACATTGCGTAGGGGTTTTAGCGTCAGTAACCAAGACCCTGATCGACCTACGGTAGCCTATAAGAGCAGGTATTCTCGCGATATCCTCCGCTACCATGTAAAGTGATGAGTGACACTGCTGCAAGTAGCATAAGCAGAGTGAAAACTGCCAGTGAGCATTTGTCTATTTACACCTGAAAATTCATTTTCTTTTTATGAAGACACAATTTTTGGTCAAAACTTCACTCAAGCATGAAATCATGGCCCGTTTCAAATGGGACGTCACAACATTACATTAGTTTGACCATTTCAGCCCAAATCGGATATATTTTGTCCAAAATTTACGAAATTCACATTTGCTACTGAAGGCCCATATAATCATTAAACCCCGAGATTGCATTACCTTCAGTTAATGCACATGTCCAAAGTTCAATGCCAGATTTAGATTAAAAATACGAAAACGAAAAGAAAATTTTGGTTGGTAAATAACCGCATTTTCATTGAAAACGAACCCCGAAGAGGGAGAAAAAAATATGTTAATAAATTTGATTCATAAATAAATTAGTTTGACTAGTCCAACAGGCCAAGCTCGGCAGAGCTTCCTGGACTTCGCCCCTGGACCATACCAGAGGCCCTTTACGTTTTCATGGTGTCAACTTTTCATCCAGAAATATGCTCTAAACCTCAGAGCCTGGAGGGACTTTGTCCCTGAGCCCACCGGTAGCCCCCCCCCCCTCCCCCACACACTCGGAACTCATTGCACCTTCCACGTGATCACGGGCCTGGTGTAGTACTGTGGTTACAAATTACGTACAATACATTCGGTTACTCATCAAAAGTCGTGTCGCATCTGTAGGATATTTTTTGCCAAACCGGTATGTTATTTCGTCGCAAACGGCAGGCCATAGAAGAGATGAGGAGGGCGGCTTGCTCAGTTTGAATAGCTTCAATCGATGTGAGTCTTGCATGGTTTGTGAGGTCACCCTGCTCCACTGATAGTTTATCAAGAAGGTTATCCTTGATTGCGTCACCGTATAGATATAGTGCACGTATAATTAATCTTGTGTAGTATAACAAATACTATTCATTCCCGGGCGTAATATGATTCAAGTCTTGGTGAACACATAGTATGACCATGTATGCGAGTGGATATCATAATAATAAGCATGAGACGAAATGAAGACTTAACAGAGCTCGGTTCACGGACAATGTGGAAGTGCATGTAGCTCACAATAACACTGCAATATTTTAGCGATAAGTCTGACCATGAGATAAGTCTCCCTGGATACAAAACAATCCACAGAAACCGGGGTGATAGAGAAGGAGGGGGGTATTCCAATTTATATTCCTTTGAACACAATACAGCTGTCCTTTCACGTAGAAAGGAATGTGAAGTTGAAGACGTGGAGGTAATCCGACTGAAACTTGAGCCCTTCTCTTCTAAGAGCATACTATTGTGATTAACTTACCGTCCAGTCGGAATGTGGATCAGCAGCAGATTGGATAAGCTCCTTTCTCATAATGTACTTAATTTGCCTCACAGCTCTTGCTATGCTATTGTAATTACAGGTGATTTTAATTTTAACATGTTGGTTGGGGTAACAAATGCATGGAACAATAAAGTATGCCTTTTTAATTTAAAGCAAGTAGTGAATCAACCATCCAGAGTCACTGAAACTACTAGTTCCATATTAGATCACATCTATACAACTGAAGAGAGGTTACCGTTCCTCAGGGCAGAATCAGTGATCACTTTCCTGTTTATTTCAGTTTAAAGTACGGAAAAGAACAAAGGTGTAGGGCTGATCATACGCCAATAATTTGCAGAGGTGTTACTAAGATAAACGAATAAACTTACGTCAGAAAATAAAGAAGATGTTGTTCTCAGCCAGTGGGAACTAATGTTGCTACATACTCTAAATCGACATGACCCACAAAAAAGAGAGCTGTGAAAAGAAAATTTTGAGAAGAAAATAACCAGAATGGTTCAATGAAGATCTAAGACCAGCAATAAGAAAGAAAAGATAAGCCAAAGGACAGAACACAACATTACCTACAGGTTTTGGAAAAACAAAGTTACATCCCTTATTCGACAGTCTAAGACAGATTATATTAAAAATGCTATTTCAAAGAAAAAAGTGATAGAAAGGAAATCTGGCGAATTCTAAGAAGCATACAGTCAAGTTATAATACAGCACGATCCTCCCACCATCAATTTTCTAAATGTTGACAGGAAAGATATACAAAGGTGATGAAAACGACACTGAGAGCAGATGTTTTTACTTTTTTCACTTCTGCTTCCCGTAAGTACTTAACAATGGTTGTTTCTTCGAAATCGTCATCGGATCTAAAAAAATCTGTTTTTAAGTATTTAAACGATACTGAAAAACAAGGATGAAAACACCAAGAAAGCGACAGGTATTGATGGATTAAGTGCATACAGTCCAAACTTGTGTGTGCCTTGTAGAGTCCTGAGTCTTATCCATTTAATCAATTTAAATGTCAGGCAAAATGTTTTCCCAACTGGATGGAAGCTGGCAAAAGTAGGCCTACCTAACTGTTAGCAAAAGCGGTTCAAGTCTAGATGTAAGCAACTTATAGACCAATGTCTGTACTATGGTACCGATTGTTTCAAAAATCCTCAAAAGCACATTCACATAGCTTTCTACGATTTTATAGAAAGATTTCAACTTCTCAGAGTCGAATAGTCTGGATTCCGAGCAAAGCACTCATATAAAACCGCTTTACAAAAGATGATAGACGAATGGTTAAAAGTCGTTGATGATGGTAAAATGATAGGATCTTTCCTTCTAGACTTACGAAAGGCATTTGATCTTGTAACCCATGATCATATTTGAGTTCGCAAATTATTAAAATTTACTGATTGCTTTTATACTTATCCAACAGGAAACAATGTGTCCACTTACATGGTATGTGTTCTACCACTTGCCAGTTGTAAGAGATATACCTCAGGGGTCAATAATGGGCCCATGCACTTCTGTTCCTCACCTACATCAATGATTTTGACTTAATATGTCTTTCACATTGTTCAGTTGATATGAATGGTAATGACACAACTTTACATGTTTCTGGTAAGAGTACTGAGGAACTATCTATAAAGTTAAGTGAGGATCTAAAAAAATTGTAAATGGTGCAATGATAACAAAATGGTAGTAAATGTAGAAAAAACAAAACATCATGTTGATATGCTCTAAACAGAGGGAGCAAATGTGCACACTCTCAGAAGCAGACCCCCATAACGTTTATTTTGATGACAACAGACTAAAGAATACAGGAGAAGTTAATGGGAGTTAGGATAGATTCAAATTTGACGTGGAAAGAACAAATTGATTATGTGTCTAAAATAGTAAGCACTTGTTTAGCATTAATAAGGATTAAGCAGTTAATTGACGTACCTACGAGGACATTATTTCTTTAAGTAAATTTTACCAATTTAAACTATAACCTTGTATTGAGTTCATGTAGACGACGTGCAGTAATACTGAGAATAAAGAAAAGCTTCTAAAGAGTGATGCCCGTTAGAAAAGTTTCATTTACACAACTCTTGCATAATGTGCGTTATCTGCACATCCATGGCTGAATACGCTGAGATCAGCCACGTGTACCTATGCACTATGTATGCGTATAATGCAAACGCTGGGTGTTAAATCAAACTCTCGATCTACTATAATACAAACGTGTAAAAGAGCGAATGATTACAGATAACGATAGTGATGAGATGTAACTCCGTAAATTGCTCTCTTGTTTTCTTTTTTAACTGAAATTAGGCATTACACATTACAAAGTAACTGTAAACAGACATTTAAATGACTTCACTCATGACGTAATCAGAAGGAGGTCGAACATTGCGATTATTCAAAAATGCATGAATTTAGGAACAAAAGACAGTAATTGTTATCTTCGAATTACAAGGGCGTAATTTCATTGATCTACTTTCTTTTTACCCTAGACTCCCGTACATTAAACGATGTAGGTTATATACAAAAGAGCACAGTGCATAGGAATAATGTCGCCTCCACTACTTAATTATGATAAGAGGGCTGAAGATACTGTTATGTGAGAGTATAGATCCGTCGACGTATATTTGGGCTAATACCGGTTAATTGGATGTTATTATTAACACACACCTCTCCATTACGCGCAATCATTAAATCATGATTCTTAAAATCATTGAACTTTCACTGCACGTAATACGGCAACGATTACTGTATAATACAATTATCATTTAACAATTTAAATAGAGATGTAACTGACATGTATTGATATGTATTTCATACCAGCAGACTCATTACCGAGGAATGGGGGGTGGGGTGTCTCCCCCTAAAATCTGTCGGAGCGGCGATAGTTGGAAAATCTGAAATACCAGTTGGAATTTTTCATATCTCAGTCTACTATTAGCTCATCTTACGGCAGAAAAAGATGTCAAATATTGCACCAAATTGAGTCTAAAGTTAAATCGTAATTGAAAAATTTCTCAATAATTCTGAAATACCAGTTGGAATTTTTCATATTAACGTGTAGAAGGGATGATAGTCGGAAAATCTGAAATGTCAGTTCGAATTTTTCATGTCTCAATCTAGCTCATTTTATGGCATAGAAAGATGCATGCCTACTATTGCAGCACATTGTATTTAAGGTTATCTGATAATCGAGAAAATTCTCAATAACTCTGAAATACAGGTTTGAATTTTTCATATTTCAGCCTAGGTGTGACGATAGCCGGAAAATGTAAATCAACAGTTGGAAGTTTTCATGTCTCAGGCTAGCACATTTTATGACTGCAAAAGAAGCGAAACATTGTATCAGACTGCATCTAAGGTAACCCAGTAGGTGAAAAAATTACAACCCTCTCCCAGGCTAACCATCACTCATCTCATGCTTTCCCCACATATCAAAATACTTTATTGTATGACATTTTTGCTCATCAAGCTGGTTTTCATTTTAAAAAGTTATCGGTACAAGAACTGGCTTCATACTTTGTTATGCAATCATCGAAGGTTGTAGCAAAGTAATAAAAAACTAATCACCAGAGAGTACAAATTGTTGGAACTTTATTAGGACTATAATTTCTCGGGAAAAACTGATTGCAAAATATTGCACCAGATTACCTGCCATCTGGTGGTTTTGAAAAGCCAAAGTTTTCTTGTACGCTCCGCGCCAACCAATGGTGGCGCTCCGCTTAGATAGTAATCCTGCTAGATAGTAACAAATAAAATTAGTTCAAACAATCTCCCCCTCACCCCACTTTGTAGGCGCCGGTGGGCAAATGTGTTCATCAAAAACTATTGTCCAAGAAACTCCCCCAAAAATTGGAAGAGAATGCGTAGGGGATTAAGATTCTTGTAAACAAGAATCTTAATCCCCAAACAAAATTTCCTTGTACGCTCCGCGCAAACCAATAGTGGCGCTTCGCTTAGATATTCATATCGTTGATTAATCACAAACATAATAATTCAGGCAATCTCTGCCTCCTTTCCCCCTCCCCCCCCCCCAAAAAAAATCTAGGTGTCGGTGTTCCTATGAGTTCAGCCACAAAGGATTTGCCAAGTTCTTAAAGAAAGACCAAATGGAAGAGGTTGTTCATTACGATTCTTGTAGCGCATCACCCACCTGGTATGTATAACCATTTTTCATGGACTGATTTTCCTTTTTACATGAATTAAGGAACTGCAGGCATGATGTCCATATTTCAAGGCTGGGTACATGCAGCTCAATTATACCCGGAAAGTGCCATTTCCTGCCATATGGGGGTTTAATAAGCCAAACTTTTGTGGTTCGCTCCGCGCCAACCAATTTGTGGCGCTCTGCTTAGATATAGTCTTGTTATTACTCACCCTCCCGCTCCCAACTTCTTCAAGCTTTCTCTTTTGTTTGTTTTGCCTGATAATGTCCTTTTTCTGAAGACTGCACCTCTTTAACTCTTCAGCCCTACTGAGAAAGGCATTCCGAGTGTATGAAATCATGGGGGTGGGGTCGCCACATGGTTGAAAAAAAAACCCAGCCAGTCGGAATTTCTTCACCTTTACACCCCTCCCCTCTAAACATATGACCCTAGCTACGGCACTGTCTGGTGGGGCTGGAGCTGGGGGTATTAGAGATACATCTAAAATGATTTACGTCGATGTTTCTTTTGTTTCTTTCTGATTTATTCACCGTATGATTCCGAATCTAATATGAGTCTTTTACGTTCAAAATGACGAGATGCTTGACCTTTTCTAACTGAAGTTAATTCAAGACCTGATCAATCAGTTGTCGACACAAAATTAAAACAACGGACCACACCATTAGTGATTAAGTTTAATGGATAATGTAGATATAGCTGAGCTCGGTCAGAAAAAAAAGAAAGATCCCTTGTTTAATTTGAAAGCAGTAAGTAAGATCTAGTAAAACAGTGAACCGATGCCAACGTACTTTTTCTGTTGAGTGTAATTACTACAAACACTGGATTGAACGATAACACGGATGGTATGGTGTAATGAATCACAAGTTGGTAGACGGTGCCTTTGATTACGTAATCTCAGTCATGTCCGGATGGATCACACATATAAATGATTAGGACTGCAGAGTTGCTGGCATAGTACTGAATGTAATACTAATATTTGCATTACGCACATTTCCCTTCACACGAATAGGTCTATTTCCCGTTATCTTAATGCTTTTCCATGAGTCATAAATATATTCAGAAAAAGAAAAACTTTATGAATGACCGTTCACGAAACAATTACTTAACATGATAAATTTGACCAGCATAACTCTCGTCCATTACATTTTTTTGTACCAGATATTGTACTTTGAGACAAAGAGACTGTATTGTGAGACTATAAAAGACATTGATCTTATCAAATATTAATAAACATCAGGGTATCAGACACGGTATTGTCAGACTATAACAGATATTGATCTTATCTAATATTTATAAAGATCAGGGTACGATCTATTCCTATAAACATTGTCGTGTCAATCTTAATAAACTCTTAAAAGCTTTGATCTCAAAGTGCCTGTTTTCATTTCTTTCCCACCAGAAAATAGCTAATTTTTCCTTTGGTTATTGTGTAATTTTTGAAGTTTCATCGGTATAATGAAATTAATTATTTTAATTTCGTTATTTGCCCAGCTGTCAACCGCCAGGTACACTGCTTCTGAGAGAAAAGAAATGTTAGACGGTCACAACCACCACAGGAGAAGCGTCGAGCCAGAGGCAGGAAACATGGAGGAGATGGTGAGTAAAGTCATCACAAGGAGGAGGAGGAGGGTGGCATATGCGGTCAGGGTCGTATGGTAGGCAATGTTAATACTTTAAAATAATAATGTAGCTTTTTACTTACTATGTTCAGCTTGTGGAAAGACTCACCTAGTCAAGAAGATTTCCAATTTCCTCAAGATTATTATGGCAAGCAGTTTCTATTTGTCTTTGAAATTGACGCCCTCTTTTAACCTTGAAAATTGATACTAGCAAAAATTTAGATCTGGTACATTGTAGATTTACATTAAGTTGAGCTAAATATCTCTTTATGCTTTTATAATGTTGCTTGTAAGAAAGTCAAGATTAAAAAGTAATGTAAAGAATATTCAAGTACAGTTGTGGCATCTATCTGCCACATCACAAATTTCTCATAATGCAATGTAATAAAAAATTCCGAGCAGAACAAGATATTGAGATATTCTTGTTACCAATGCAGAGAGGAAAATATTCCCAGTATTTATGAAATCACAAATTTGTTCAGTGGCAAATCCCTTTTACGTCTTTGGGTTTATGTTGAGAATTTTCAGTTTAAACTGAAGGTCATTACAGAAGAAACAAACGAAACATTGTCAATGATTCACCACGAAATTTATCATTTCAAGAAATATTTCACCTACAAACTCAAGAAAATTTTCCACTGACAGACTAAGGGATCCACAAATGAAAGAGAAAGGATTTTCATTGTAGGCAATTCACCCCCCCCCCCACACCAATTTTTTATTCATAACTCAAGATATTGCTGTTTAAACAAAGACTCCTCTGGTCAAGAGAAATTTCCAGTCGCTTCAAAATTCCAAAATGATACAGCAAATTACTACAATTAATCTTTGCTGTTTTTAAAACTAAAATGCAGTATTTCAGCTTGAAATTTAACCGCAGTGAATAAATGACGTTGGCTTTATTGTAAATAAACCGTCAGTGTTGAGGATAGTTACAGGTCCCACATCTCTTAAATTATCTTAACTTGTCATTTAAGATAGTAAAAGATTATAAATAATTCAACAAAAAATAAGTAGTTGTGTCTGACGTCACAGGTTTGCAATGAATCTATGCACCATTTTGAAATACATATTTTTTTCAACAACAAAAAAAAAATCATAGCTTCCAATTGCAAGATGAACATGCTATTGAGATATCGGAATATGGTTTTCACCAACAATTTCATATGTTTTGTTACAGTGTCAAGTTTCTTAAATGGCCAATTCCTTTATTGGACCAAATTGCAATCAAGTATCAGTAATAAAAAAAGTTGCATTTTGGATTTCAAATTAAATGATTAAAATTGAAGAACATATGAAAACAACCTGAATAAGCAATAGTTTGCACGAGGCAGGCTCACAGTTAGGAAGTAGAAGAAAAAAAGAAATCTTACTTCAATTTTTTTTTCTTTTTTGTGAATGTTATTTTTTTTCAAAATTAATATGAACTTACTTATTACGTCACTGGCAGAGTGTGTTGGGTAACTGATGCTTGAAGATAATGATATGTGAATGAATTATATCTGTCCTAAATCTAATTGGGGCGTGAGGTAGATCGGGAAGGTGTTTTTTTTCCCTGGTTGGTCAAGCAGGGGCATAGATGCAATTTGAAACCAATGTTAGCTAGATATGAGAATGATAATTCTGATGATGATGATGGTGATGGTGATGGTGATGATGATGATGATGATGATGATGATCATGATCATGATGATGATCATGATGATGATGATGATGATGGTGATAATGATGGTGATGGTGATGATGATGATACTGATGATGATGATGGTGATAATGATGATGATGGTTATGATGATGACGAATATGGTGACTATGTTGACGAATTTGATAACAAATTTCACCACAGGTATGGGATGATCACCTTGAAGACTTGGCTCAGACGTGGGCTGAACGATGCGTATTTGAACATCCAAAAAAAGATCCTGATTACAAACGAATTGGACAAAATCTGTTTCTTACAACTGGAAAGAAACTTCCTACGGATAAAGCAGTGAGGGCGTGGGACAATGAAAAGAGATATTACAATATCGAACAGCCCACACCATGTGAAAATGGGAAAGTCTGCGGTCATTACACTCAGGTAACTGGACATTATAATAGTAGATGAAAGACTCGAATTTTTGTTTTAGTTTTGTGTCTCATTAATTGTGACACGCAGAAATTTATTCTGACTTTTCACTGTAAAGTTAAACTAGCTAAATATCACACCTGCAACTTTTGTGTGATAAGTAGGACGCGGGGTCAATTGAAGAATGGTATGTTTACTGGCTACGTTACACCATAGAAGTATAACAGATGAAGAAAGCTTTGAAAATGACCTTTCGTTTGCGACCGCTCAAATTATCACATTTGTTTGTCATCTTCCACTTCACCCCTTTCCATGCCATTTCACCTCTGTCGCCTTTTCAACATCAAGTCTCTTTCCAGTCATCTTTTCTACGATGACTTCATTGTAAGTTATCTCCTCCTGTCTGGATTCAGCTTGCTAAAGACATCTCTTCCAGACAGTTGTCACATTTCTCAGTCATCTCTTCTAAAGTCGTCATGATTTCTTCTACATTTGTCACTTTTGTCTGTCATCTCTTCTCCGCCAATTGTTATTTTAGTTACTAATCTCTTCTACATTTGTAACATTTATTAGTCATCCTCCAGTTGCCACATTTGTTAGTCGTCTTTTCCAAAAATTGTCACATTAGTAAGTCTTCTTTTCTACCCATGTCACATTTCTTAGTTATCTCTGCTATAGTTCTCACATTACTATAGTCCTGTTTTAACTGTTGCCACATATGTTAGTGGCAACTGTTACATTACAATGGCCCCCTTAACAGTCCATGGGCGTTGATTCGAGGGGACATGTCCCCTCCACCTTTTTGAAGGGAGGGGACAATAATACATTTGTTCCCTACCCCCCACCCCACTTTTTGTGACCTGAAAAATAAGTATAACAACAATATAAATTATCCTAGTGGAAATGTAAATATTCTATAACTTATGTTCAATAGGAAATAAACAAAATTTAGCAGAAATTAAAAAGGCCAGAGAGGCTCGGAAGTGCCATTTTCTGCAGAATTGGAGATCTTTTTACCAAAGTTTCTATCGGCACGGTATGCAAGTCTATGCGGAGAAAGTACACAATCTGAATGGAGTCATTCCTTCCACCATTTCAACCTTTGCTCAAAGTTTACGTACACTACAGGAGCAGAGAGGGAGCCTCAGGTCTACTGCTGTAGCATGCACAATCTGCTTTCTTTTTGATAAAACTAAAACTTAGCCTCAGTTACAGCTAATCAGTGAAAGTAGGAGAGGGGGTTTGCGGTTACGAGCTGTGGATATAACTAATATGCACAGCTGTAAAATATTTTCCATTTTTGAGAAATGGGGGATAAACGTTATAGTTAGTCTCATTGTACCTACGTAGCTGCACCTGTTTTAGCATTTTAATATGCAAGCAACCGCAAATCTTCCGGGGGCTTCTCCTCTGGGCCTCTAAAAGAGGTTCCACAGCTGGCCCCAGCCGGTGTCCTGAGGTAAACCCCGAAAACCACATAGATTTGCTCGCACGCTACGCGCGTTCGTTATAGGGTAGGCCTACGCAAACGTAGAAAACCAGAAAATTTTCAATCGTGTTCGTGGGAAATTGAGCAAGGTTTCCCAACACTGCTGGGAGGGAGAGGGGGGAGTATGTTCAGCTGCAACATTTGCGAAGTGATCAAAACATAAAAGAGGATGCATAATTAAATTACATGACTTTTAATGTGACGTATTTATCTCGAGCCATCAGATGAATTTTTTTCATAGCTGGAATTTCCTCATGACTGAAAAATTTCAGGCATAGGATTTCTATTTAAAGGCTGGATACATGCAGCTTACGACACAAGGAATGTACCATGTCCGGCCATCGGGGGGGGGGGGGGGGTTGCAAAGCCCAAAATTTTCCTGTCACTCCGCGCCAACTGATCGTGGCGCTCCGTTTAGATAGTAGTGCCAGCACTCACCCTCGCCCATATTGTTTTTCTTTCCACCGACTTACATCATGGCGAACACCACTTTTAGGAAAAATAAATTAGGCCATATGCCCCCCCCCCCCTCCCTCCCACACTTTCAATATCAAATCGACGCCCATGTAACAGCCAACCCTTTAACTACAATGATCACTTTGTTAGTCATACCCTCTGTATTTTAGGTTGTCTGGGCGAAAACGACAAGGGTAGGATGTGCGGCGAAACTGTGTTCACCCTTGTTGACCAAGAGGAAGGAGATAAAGAATGCCTGGGTTGTTGTCTGCAACTACAGTCCAAGGTAACAACCAAACCATGACAACAATAAATTAGACAATATCGTATTGAAAGGATTGGCCGTGCCCTGAAGAACACTTAAAAGTCCATAAAAATGAGTTAAATTCATCTTCCTTTATCGATGTAAAAACATATTTCAATAGCAAGTTCTGTTTAGAAGAGATAGATTATTAAAGAAATACCTCTTTCAAAATGTTTCATTTCATTATTGGACATCTGTGATGTCACACACCCAATTTAGATATACTTTGTATTTATAAAGTCTTGACTGTTCTCAAAAGAGAGTTATGATGGTTGAAAGAGATATGAACCTAATTTACACAACAATTCCAGATCAATCTACAAAAGAATCAACCTACATTGCTAGTATCGATTTTCAACGTGAAATTCCAATTTCAAACAACAGACATTTACTAGAGTAATTGATTTATGACAGTAATTTGAATTACATGACATTTTGTGACGCAAAGCAACTGCAATCGTTTTGCCAAAATGTCTTTTTCAGACAGAAATATCTTGAGTTAGGAAAAAGATCTAGGTGAAGGGTTTGAAGCTCCTTCTGTGGGTTAAAAAAACGATTTTTGATTTATGAATCTATAAATATATCACTGAAAAATTTCTTCAGTTATCAGACATTTCGATAGTGAATGTGCCAATCAGCCTACCTAAGTAAACTTTCCTCTCTTTTATCGCTTTTGCAATTTTTCCTTTAATTTTACAAATTTTGGTATTTCATTCTTTCTATCTCGAAATACATGGAAGAATATTCAACTCTACTTGACGCATGCATCCTGATTTCACGTCTTCTCAGTTTTTTCGTGTTTTATGTAAATTTTTTTGCACCTACAGCGGCAATTATCGCGGTGTACGCCCTTACAAACCTGGAAAGCCATGCTCCTTGTGCAAGCCCGGAGAGAATTGCAGGAATGGACTTTGCTGTGAGTACAACAAGGCAGAATACGATGGAAGGGGGGGGGGGGGGTTGGGAGGCGTTGGGGACTGGTGGATCCAGAAACTGCCCGCAGAGTCCGTAATTGGGTAAATTCATGACGGAATACTGTATAGGTCAGGACATGTTTGTTTGACTACACCAGTGGTACCCAACGTGATACTTGTCGAACCTTTCACACAGGAGGTGGGGGGTGGGGTGTATTGAAAAACCTCAAGTGGGCGTTCCAGAATTCACAGAGATAATATCAGAGACGAGTTGACACTGATTTTGGGGTTCCCTGGCGATATCTTTAGTACTTTTTATAATATGAATATCAATTTATAGTTCCATTGTACTTGACCTATGCTTTCTCCATCCACCCCAGCCTCCATCCAGGCCCCATCCCCTCCATCCCACTACACCTCCCCCCCCCCCCTCCGGAGTAAACTTCGCCACCCAAATTATCCAAAAATGGAAATAGAGAGTTAATAATTCCCCAATTAGGAATTCTTGTACATTACATTGTATTACACTTTAGGTTTTTTAATTGTTGAAGGTCTACGTTGGTCGAAGTTGATATCAGAAAATCGTCAACTGAGAAACAAACAAAAACAAACAAACATGTTTTAAGTCCGACTGTTAATTTTAGAACTAAGTGGGGGAGGGGTTGCTTCAGTTCAATATATGAAAGGAGCACAGTAGTCTAAAAAAGTTTTTAGAAACACTTAGCTACATGCGCAGCCACAGGTACTACTTTAATCGACTTTTTTCCCTACAAATAACATGACAAAGGTGAAAGCTTCATACAAATCAAATCCTGTTGTAAGCTGGTGAGGTAAAGTCTGTGCTGTATACACCAACACTATTAATTGTACAACATTTATTTCAGTCTCTTGAAAACATTTACAAAATGACAATTGAAATGGAAAATATATTCATTGTCAGGTGAGGTATCATCACTAAGTTATCATGCCGCATGGCGGTCATATTCACTCGACATTTAGTAACTAGGATAAAACATACATCGTTCTATACCTGATTTTAATTTGAAAGTTTACTAACTGAAAATGAAATAACAAATTTCAACTATGGCTTGTCGTTCTTTGATGTCACACATATTATGTCTCTTTAAAGTGATGATGATTGCGTCAATATTAATCGTTTTCATGATTGATCATTGACTCTAAATTGATACATTTTCCCACCGACCGTAATCACTGACTCTTTATTTACCACTTTGGGGGAGATCACTGATTATTTATTCATCATTTCAAAGATGATCATAAAACTTATTGTTAATCCTTTTCATAATGATCATTTACTCTATATTAATATTATTTTTTTGGATGGCGATTGAATCTACATTAATCTTTTCAGGATGATTATTGACTCTTTATTAATCTTATTCAAGATCACGATCTATAACTCTATATCAACATTCTTTAAGCAGAATCTTTGATTTTGTTTTCAACCCTTCTTCCCCAATTGACAGCTACCTGTGATTTGTCTGAAAGTGATTGTGGTAAGTTATAATCTTAGGTATACTACAAAACCAGAAAATGCAAAACTGCATAGTGGTTTCTATGATGTAACCTACAGGCACCTCAGCTGCTCATAGATATTAACGCTTATATGATAAGAGTTCATTGACATAACGCCCAAATGTAGTCTGCACTATCTGTTCCTTTCATGACTTATTGCATAACTAAAGTTTATTTATGTTTATCCTGCAGAGTTGTCACAATGCTAACTATATCATTTCTGATAATCTTTAAGCATATGCTAAATATGACGTAGGTCCAAGTTCCCACGTCATAGCTGCCACTTTGGAATATTGTTTACATGTTGACAGAACTTTTCCGAATCTGATATATAATGGCAGGAGAGGAGGAACGAGAGAAACATTTATACATTGGGTGCCATGGAAGAATGGGAGCACCGCTATCGCGGGCTGACATGGAGCATACAAAAAAAAAAGGCTTTACAAATTTGCATTCTTGAGATATTGCGTTTACAAGATTTTCACATATTAGCCAGTGACCAAGGGTGAGAATGTTCTGTTTTAAACTTTAAGAATGATATCCCATTTGATGCAAGGTTTTCATGCTCTAGCCGGATGCATCAACATGAGTTCATTCACAGAAATGACTTTTATGAAATTCTCGGTCATTACAAGCAGACAGGCAAGACAAATTTAAATCAATGAAGCTCTTCTTCTTAAAATACTCGCTAATATTATTCTGATCGAGATATAAACCTGTCTTATCCCTCTCTTCGACCATACCATCATGTCCCTGATAGACTAGAGCCCTACACCGAGTTCTCTAGTATTATTGATGCGCTTGTCAGTTTACCATAGGATTGGATCTATTGATTATTCCTAAGCTCAGTTGGTTTACATCCTTATCCACCCATCTTTTCCTTTTATCATCAATGCTGATTCACAAAGTGCGGGCTGATATATCGGATATGAAGAAGAATGAGTTTTAATTTTAAACTTAATGAACCTCTGATAGTCATCTATGAGAGATTGTTAAACAACAACGGCGGGTACCCCTGCTGAGGTTAAATACGATTATTTCACTGATGCGTTTCCTTATCGTACATATACTGTAGAAGAGTTTCTTATTCATATTTATCTAACACAGAGGGAATCCATCAAGATCCCACCAGCTAAAAACTTCGACTGAAGGCGGACACTCGGAGCTTATGTTTTCCTCCTGATATGCTGGGCTGGTTATGGATTACCCTTCGTTCTAGACACCTTTTTTGGTCGTATGTATGAATAAAAGGATTTAATTAAATGAAGTTCACTTCACATGTATTCTTCGCTACTATATTTCTGTTACATGTAAACTAATTTTAATCAGACATCTCTGCTCAACAGGCACACCTCTGGGACCAGTCAGGCGATATTAAAATACACTTTTCGTATGCGATTATTTGTCGAATAAAATGCCCAGATGTGGTTAATACGATTTGCCCAATTATGATTTAAAATAGGTCATTTCAATTCCACCACTAATGACTTGGATTAAAGGTCGTTATGTTACTATATTAAGGTTACCACATGATAAAATTAATTCTGTTTGTCGTGGCACTAAGTCGGGGAATACTGACTTGTTATTAATGTCCGAAATGGCGGTGGTTATATTAAGCAATACCTTAATTGCATCATAAAAAGTGATGCACTGGTTCTGATGTGGCATTGACAAGTTGTCGCACAACGACTTATATCTATTAATGCCTGGTGACAATCATTGTTCTGCCACATAATGAGTTATTGACACATTCGTTTAAGTGAGATTACGTTTTGGCGTTCCAAAGATGTCTAATGTACTCAGCTTTAATTAGCCATTATTGACGACTGATTAAAACAAAACAATGAAGCAACGGTCTTCAAGTGACCAATGTCAGGTAGAATATACAAGAAAACGTGTAATTACATGTGAACTGTATTTTATAGGTCTTAAATCAAGGGCTGCGTTATTGGCCAATAAAATAAAGTTTTTGCTACCGAGGCAATTTTGTGATTCTTATACACTGTTACAAAAGCAAGAGTGAATGTACCTTTTACCATGAATAAACATACCATAGAATATGGCCTAATGTCTGCTTCAGTGTGAAAGACAGAGTTGCTGTGATTGGTATTTTTGTGATCTGTAAGATGTTCTCTTTCAAATACAAAGATAATTTTCCGTGTTCCTTTTAGCTGAGTAAACACTTTCTGGGCCAGTTTGAAACTATTGTCTGGGCAAATGTACAGATTAAAGGTGCGGTAATTATCATTTTCGTGATGCCTAAGATGTACTCTTTCAAATGCAAAAACAATTACCCATGCACCTTTCTGGTTGAGTAAAGTCGTTATGGGACTTTGAAGCTACTGCCTGGGGCAATTATTGTACAGGATAAAAGTTGTTGTCATTGATACTATCATTGCTATTTTCGTGATGCCTAAGATTACTCTTACAAATAAAAAGGGATTGTCCATTTTCATGAAAATTTTAAGAGAAATTGCAATTACCCCCAAATACGCCATACTCATTCATGAATGGCTCTTTCTTTTATGTCTTCTCGATTTCTCAACCATAATCCAGTTGAAATTACTACTATGAAGCATGTATACACAAGACAACTAAGTTAACACACAGATGGAACTTCTGCTTTTCAGGAAATCTGTACAAGCTTCCTTTCTTGAGGTCATGTCTACAAGGTTTTCATCAGTTGACCCTTACTGATATCAAATGACCTTTGGCCTCCATGAAAGACCAACTGGTTCTTGTACTCATTGAGATGCAACTGCATACATGTCATCAAGAGTCAATCAATAATGATACAAAGTGTTCTTCATTTTGTTTTCATAAAACTTTGCAAAAGAATATCTTCAACAATTATGAAGAGAATGGCTAAGACAGTACCATCACACAGAGCAATTTTAAGTTACCTTCAAATTCACTGTGTTCGATGTTAGCTCCACTATTGGCTTTTTCTTCTAAAATCGGAAACTAAAACAAACTTTCCAAGCAGAAAAAATTGTCCTCCATTTAGGCGCATTTCGTAGAACTGCATAAAATGAGTCATAGAGACCGCATGAGATATCTAACCACAAATGCATTCTGGTTTCAGTGATCCGATTATGAGCTTTTCTCAGAATTTGAAATTACAGCATGTGTCAAAGGTAATATGCTTTATATGAAATATGAAATCTGTACAAGCTTCCTGTCTTGAGATTACATCTACAAGGTTTTCATAATTTGACTCTTGCTGACATCAAATGACCTTTGGCCTCCATGAAAGACCAACTGGTTTTTGTACTCACTGGGATGCAACTGCACCCTCATATCTGTCAAAGCTTCCCTTCTTGAGATATGACGTTAACAAGAATTTCATAATGTGACCCCATTGACCTCAAATAACCTTCACCAAAGACAATCGAATTCTTCTAAATTCAATGAGATACACCTACATTCTTAATGGGAGATCTACCCAAGTTTTCTTTCTTGACATATCGTGTTTACAATGTTTTCACAATTTGACCCCTGTTGACCTCAAACGACCCTTGGCCTCCACAAAAGTGATCTTGTAATCAATGTGGCTCACGTTACATACCACATATGGTATTTGTCCTAGCTTCCCTTCTTGAGATACAGTGTTTACAACGTTTTTCACAGTTTGACCCTTCTTGACATGAAATGACTTTTGACTTCCACAAAAATCAATAGGGATGTTGTATTATTGTGGAACACCAATGTACCACATAAGACATATGCCCAAGCTACCCTTCTTGAGATACCTTGTTAACAACGTTTTCACAATTTGACCAATGTTGACCTCAAATGACCTTTGAACTCCACCAAAAAGACAGTCTTTTGTTACTCAATAAGGTACACCTACATACCAAATGTATAAGCTGTCCAGCCTCCCCTTCTTGAGATATTGTGTGCAAAAGGTTTTCACTATTTGACTGCTTGTGACTCCCTCCACCAACAATGGACTTCTTGCATCAATAAGGTATATCTCCACACCAAAAAAGAGATCTGTTCAAACTTCCCTTATTGAGATATCGTGTTTACAAGGTTTTACAATCTGATCCCTGTTGAACACAAATGACCTTTGACCTCTACCAAAACAAAATGAGCTTCTTGTACTCATTAGGGTAAACCAACATACCAAATATGAGATCTGTCCAAGCTTTTCTCCTTGAGATATCGTGTTTACAAGGTAGGCGCCACAAACATACACAAAACATACACACATAGGCCTACACACACCTAAATACATGCATACACCAGCATGAATGCAAAGGTTACGATTATCATTGACATAAAAAAAAAAAACAAGTTGATAAAAAGCTGGAGTCGTTCCAAGTGCAAACTAACTGAACACATCGATAGGATTTTTTTTGGGGGGGGGGTAAATAAACAGTCGCCAACTTAGGCTGAGCTTATTGCAGCCTATGCATGATAGAAAAGGGCACTTTGGGATGTTCAAACATGCAAGTGCCACTCATGAAAAAGGGATCTCATATCTGCAATTTGCGAAAACATAAATGAATCTATGAAAATGCCACTGCATTCAGATGGATTGAGATGACACAGGAATCAATCAATTGTGAATTTCTTTCACCTCTCATTTATTCCTGGAAACAGGCGTTAACTACTGCCGGTTATGATGGCTCTTATGTTGGGTATTTACTTCAAAATAGTAGGCTTTTATCATAAAGTAGTTGATGTGTTGCAACAAAGGACACTACTAGCTAGAAGATGAAAACGATGTTATACTTAGGTAGAAAATCTGAAAAGGGAGCCAGTAATTCAAGTTGGTTAGTTGTGACCCCTACCACAACCGGATAGGAGATCCGCTATTGTGCACGCCCACTGCTCTTTCTGCAACTTTGAAGAAGTGCTTCGTTATGTATATGTCTTTGTACAAGCAAGACAGATTTCATCGAGAAAAGAATTAAAAAAAAAAAGCTACTGCTGCCAAACTAAGAGAAGTTACCACAGCCACTGTACGGGCATTTCTTTCGAAAACCATGAGCGCCATCCTACAACCACACCCGAAGAAAGGGAACCACTAGCTACCTCTAGCTTTCAAAATGAGTATACAAGTAGTAATATTAAAACACAGCACCTGAAAGAGGATACTGAAACACTGGGCACATCAATATTATCAAAGGAATTCTTGCCCGTGTAAGATTTTGCTCCCTTGTAGCTTAGTGTGCTTGATAACTCACCTATTATCATCCTGCCTGAGGTCTGTTTGTAACCTTTACATGTAGCAAACACTGTTTACTGAGATTATTTACAGTCTGCCGTTCTTTCCATTCTGTCTGCAACTCCTTTTTACTGTGTATAACTTATTTATATTTTGTATGCCACGTGTTTGCATTGTTTGTATCATATTTGTATTCTGTCTATAACTTATTTGTATACTGCCTGTAACCTATTTGTATTCTGTCTGTTACCTACTTGCACTGTTTATAACCTATTTGTATTGTTTGTAACCTATTTGTATTGTTTGTAACCTATTTGTAGTTTGCTTGCAGTCTATCTGCAACTTCTCTAAAGCTTGTTTGCAGTCTTATTTTCTAGCCAATCTATAATTAGCATTACCTTTGTTTTCCTAGCTTGTCTGCAGTACTTGCAACCAAGTCACACTTTGTCTGAAGCTGTTTGACAGACTGAGTAGTGTGGTTTGTTTGTAGTTTGTTTGCATCCGTTTCACTGCAAACTCCAGAATGACAAACAAACAAGACTGAAATGACGCATGACTCATTCTCTTTTGATGTGACTATTTTTACTTTGTGTTTTGCATACAGACCACGTTTTAAACATCAGGCAGTCAATGATTCGCACACAGACAAGGATAAGTACAGACAGTATTACAGATTAATGGATACATATATGAAAATTATGACACAGTGTCTTGTTTAATACTTTAAAAGAGGCAGAAGCAATACAAGGATTGCCTTCTTCATCAAAGCTGTGGGCTGGTAGTAAGGTCGCACTGAAGTTTAAAATGGGAAAAAAGAAATGAAAACAAAAACGAAAGTCCTACGCTATTGCATTAAATGCCAACTTTAGGTCAATAAACACTAAATTGAGATGCAAGATATTGGATCTTTGTTAAGACAACATGAGTTGAAAACTAGAGGGCGATTCTTTTCAAAGTGCAGAGTGCATTTTCAATACTCAAAATATAAAGTTATGATGAATTGGAATGCAGGTTTTTGTTTGATAATTTCAGCATGAAATTACTATGACAGCAAATAACTATTGGCAACTGCAACAACAGCATTCTTGCAGACATTGGGGGCATTGTAACACACCACATGAGGTTAATTGAAGTTACACATCTTTAACGTTGCATTCAGAAGTTTTGACTATTTGACCCCTGCTGGCATTAAATGACCTTTGCTGTCTTCCATATAATGATAGTGTTTACATTTGATTACACTTCATCTAATCAGTTTACTGCTTTAACTTCAAGTATAGTCTCATCATTGTCTGGTTGCGACTCAGCCACTTCCAGTTTAACGACAACTTCTTTGTCAAAATCTGTAATGAAAACGAAACCAGGGAGTAGTAGACACGAAGAGCTGTCACTTGACATAAAAGTTAAGAAAATGAGAAAAGTCAACAAGACTTGCTATCTCTGTTTGATAGAGATACATTACAACACTAACAACGTTGATTCATTCCAAGATGTAAAAGTTTATTTTATGCATAGCTAGATTAATCGTGTACCTTCTACTGTACCATATCACTAAATGACACTTGAAAGCATGGTGTAGTCCATCATTCTTTCTTATCGGTGCCTCTTCCTCTCATTATATACTTATTACCAGCAACCACCATCTTTTCTAAATACATTCAAATGGTAGTAGCGTAATTCACTGAAACTCTACTCATAAATATTAAAATTAATATTTTACTCCAGTAGTGTCACCCATAGCAAGTACCTGTTGTCTTAATAATCTGCTGGCACTGGGGTACCCCATTGTTGTAGTTGTAGAGGTGTGACCTATGGCAACCAATTAACCGCATTATATCATTTATATCCTACTTTTTAGCGGTGTCATCCACAACAAACACATCCTGATCTAAATTACCACCTTCATTCAGAGATGCCATCAATGGCAAATGCCACTGTTACCATAAATATCGTGCAGTAGGGTTACCCATGGCAAGCATGTATGTGGACGTGGCTAGTGATCAAACATTTCAAAAAGGTAAAGGGACATTACATAATACTGTAGTTAATACCATTCCCAGGCCAATGACCCACTGATGGATGGATAGGTCATATGTGGACCCGCACCCTACATCTCTTGACTTGGGAGCTACCATAAGCTACTGTTGATGATATAAGTTAGGAAACACAGCTACTTTGCATGGGCACATACAAACCACACATCATGATCATACACATTTCAATTGTATCAATCCCAATTACGTACCTTCACTTCTTATCGACGACGGTAATGGTTGGATATACCTCAGTGTTGATTCATTGTCATCGGACGGATATGATGGTAATGGTTGGATATATCTCAGTGAAGACGCATCACCAACTGACGGATATGATGGTAATGGTTGGATATATCTCAGTGAAGACGCACCATCATATCTCAGATCATGTAATCTACCTTCAACTGCAGTTCCTAGAAAATCTGACACTGCAGATCTTTCAGGAATGTCAGTTCCTCCGATCAAAGGTTTCATTTTTATTCGAATATCTTTATCTAAATTTCTGAGACAGTCCGAGTGCATCGTTGTTGTCATGGCTTCTGCTCCGACAGGATGTAGGATACCTCCAGTGAGGGGTTGTGCAGTTGAGATTGCCTTCGAATTATGTTCTCTGCTGTCAGAGTCAGACTGAATACAGGCAGCTGAGGTAAACCTTTCAGGTTGTTGCATGCAGTCAGCACTGCGCCGGAATTGCTCTTCTGTTAGACCAACCTCAATTCTCTGTTGCCAACAAACAATAATATTACAAAACCAACTATATCCCTGGTTCACTTAATACAGGTGTGTGCAATATTCCCTCTGTTCTCAACCACCACCCACCAGTGTTTGTCCAACATGCCCATCTACTGTAGTCATTGGCCTATGTGTCATTTGTTGCCAAAACATGTTTTTGTGTGATGATGCCACCATTTGTTGTTTCATCAAACATGAACCAGTAACCCAGTTCTAAGTTCAGGTTGTAAAATGTATTCTTTGGATAAATTCTTCAATAACTTAAAGACTTAATATTAATACGTCACTTTGCTGGAATGAGAGACCTGTAGCTGTTTCTGTTTTCAAACAGCAGCACGATGTTTATGTGGAATCCTTGTCCTATGAGTGATGTATCTGTGAGATTCTTAACGGCTGCAAGAACTGTAGGGCAGACTGAGAATTGTCAGGCAGGCCAAAGTTGAAGCGTAACAGGGGTTTGAAGGCAAGTTGGGGGAGGCAGGTTCCCTTCCCTAAATTTAATACCTACTACAGAAATGCTTTATTTTTCATTTAACTCTCCTTCTATACAGTCATGAGATTGGTCATCATTTAAGTTCATCTGTTAATCATAATGGCTTCATTTTATATTTCAAACATGATGCATTGTTCACTACAATTCAATTCAATTGGTCTGTTATACCGTAATTGTCTGTGCTTGATCAGGGATACAGAGATAATTAAATACTTCTGTTTTGCAAGCATTCGTGATAAATTCACATACATGCTGTAGGTGGCTACACTATCAACTGCCAAATGTATAGGGACACCTTGTTTAAACTAGACTGTATAATACTTAGGCATTGGCATTTCCATGGTTAGAAAGGCAAGTAGCTTCTTGTATGTATGACATGTACAGTATGCTGTACTAAGTGAGAGTGCCATGCATTTGTTATGTAAGGCATTCAAGGTGCAGATCTTCCAATATTCATTAACTTTCCCTGTTACTGTACAAGGTCAAGTTACATTAATGCATGTGGGAAAAATAATAAAATGACCTCACATGAGCAAATGCCACCAAAGTAATAAAATTTACCTGAGCAATTAACTTTAATTCTATGAAATACAGCATGGGTACAACCTTCCAAAGAAAACATGCTAACTTTCATGTTGCCCTTAGAAGAGCAGATTGAGTGTCGGTGGAACCTTCGGATGGTATCACCAACATCAGTTGCCCTGGAGGATACAAGAGTATTTCTGGTTCTATTTACGACCAAATTGCAGGAAATGGAATGCTCTAGGTCTTGTAAGATGCATGCAAATGTTGAGAAATGGCTTCAATATTTGAATTCTAGGACAGTATCTCTCTTGTGAGGATACTTTTACCACAGACGCTGTAGAGGCTATTTTATCCGAGTGTTTTTTTGAAAAGTGCTGTTAGGAAAAATTGTCCCCTCAGCTTGGGATGGTCAGCAGTTTTCCATTTTGTTTGGACCAGACCGTAACTACTGTACCATCAGTGGTAAGTTGCTGATTTTGTAATTGACAAACTAGCCTACATTACAGTTCAATTAGTATTTACGTAGACTTACTACTGTGCAGAACATGTACTGGTAATGCTTGTAAAGAAAGAAAATGGTTTGATATGTATTTTGGGTGAGGAGTGTACTGTACCTAGCAAAATAATACATCTGTTCACTTTCCACAGAAAAAAAATACTTTGTTGTAAAAATATGGCCATGAAGAAAAAGTTCCTTGTCACAATGTATTCATATTTTGGCCATTTTAACATCACAGGGTGATCACTGACATTTTATAACAGATCAAATAAGAAAGGATAATGACATCTTCAAGCAACACTGCAGTAAGCAGAGGTTTCTGGGACTGGTCCTCTCAATTATATGTCTTTCACAAAAATTGTTATATTTTGCCCTTTTTTTGTCTTGTAAAATACAAAGAGACAAAAATTTCAGACATAGCTGATCTAACTTTTGATTTTGGTCACCAAATTTTTGAAAAAGTGGGTATATTTGAGCAACGTAACTGGACAGCAGTGCAGAAAGGTATTTTATCTGACAGAAGATTGTTAGTAACCTCTGTAGCAAATTATCATATATTCATTACACATTGGTCCACACGTACGGTGTTATGCTGTCACTGACCAATGCTTTACATTTGGAAGTTTTGCATTTTACATACAGCACATGCCCCCTGATGAATATCAAATTCATTGGGAGTAAAGATCTTCTTGGGTTTAATGATATTCAGTGTACCATGCACTGTGCATTGTGAAAAGAGATATTTGGTACAACTCTAGAAGGGGAAAATTTTCTGCCAACAATGTGATTTATGATGTCTCCTTTTCATTTTGAATTCACATGCACTATCACTGCATCTACTCAGTAAAATCATTTACTTTTTTTTCTTAACTCACTCTGTATGCATCCTCCGGTTCAATTTTTCTTGGGAAGCAGTAGTTATGATCTTCCATCACATTGGTGATTGGAGTTTCTTTGAGGAGGTCTGGTAATTCGGTGACCTCTGTCCAACAACAGCTACAATCTTCTTGACAAGTTTCTAAGCTTAATAATCCAGGGCTGCAAGTTGTGGCCATTTGCTGGAAATGGAAAAAACATTAAAAACAAAAATATTTGTTGCATCCATTAAACTACCTGTACCTGTTGAAACAGAACCATTTGCAATATCATTATAGAATCATTTGTTAATATCTAGATTGCAGCAAAGCCGCTGAATCTCAGTACTTCTGATTACTTAATGTTCCTTTGCAAGAATGTCCTGAATATGTTAGACACAGCTGAAGTGTGACTGAAGAGACTGAAAACCAGAATCAGAGAAGTTTGAATCTGGTTGATGTATCTGGTGTTGGCAAAATATTAGACCTCTGTCACTTAGTTCATTTACATGCCTTCCATTGTTAACAATGTAACAAAGTATATGTACGGTACTCTTTTATGTCAATTGAACAGTTGTTTCAGAGTTTTGGTTCACCTTCTCTGAACACCTGAAATCAAAGCATTGCTCTGAGTGAGCTGTGTAAGAATCAGTTGCTATGTGAATGCTATTGAATGGAATCGCCTCATTCAATAAATGAAATGCCTTTGAGCTAATTGAACAGCAATTTAGTGGGTCTTACAGTATTAGCATTAAATTAAACAAACATTAAATTAAACACACACCTGGCATCCAACATTCTTCTTTTGTACTTCTCCTTGACAACATTCTTCTTTTGAAGTTTACAATACACACACTTGACTTCAAAACCTCAATACAACTGTCCTTTACTATTACACACATCAATCACAGCAAATCAAAGGAGGTCCTTTACTGTCCAGGGCCCACCAACCCAACAAAGGATCAAAATATCTACTGCATAATTTATGCAAATACCGGGTGCAAAGCTATGGGAAAAGATCTACCTTTTCCAGGTTTCAGGCCCTTTTTGGTCAATAATTTGCAAAAGAGACTTATTGCACATATTGTTTTCACACCTGAACTAGTAACACCTTTTGCTGACATTCATAGAAACATGATGGAAAAGTTTGATACACATTGACAATGGATTTAGGCCCTGACATTATTAAGCATATCAGAACATCCAGATAGCCTGACAATACTGTATCTCTATACATGTAATGTATTAAGATAATAAATTCTTTATTATTAGGTATATTAATGAATGCATAATAACACTTCAAACACAGTAAACTTTCACTGAAACAGAAGCAAACACTACTGTACATGCAGGACATTATGTGTTCATGCTTCAAAAATCTTTTCTTCTGCCTTCATGTAATACGTACATATTTCCACAAGATGTTAAATGCCAAGAACACATCCGATTTACATTCTCTAATTACATGCATACAGCAATGTTTACTGCACGGTTAAATGACCATCAACATATTGTATAACTTAAAATGATTCCGGTTGACACAACTTGGCCTAAAATACAATGAGTTACTAGCAGTGTGGACTGAGTTGTCTTACCTACAGGAAGTAACTATTTGAAAGTAAATTGCTGGTGATGCTTAACTACTGTTACAGCAGAGTTTTAATAGTTTTTATGAATTGATCATAAACTGCTTTTCTATTTCCTATATATTCCTCATTGATGATACACTACCTTACCTTTCCTTATGCTACTCACTGATGATAAATACATTGCGGTAACCAATACTAACATATGCCGTTTAAACTTGATGGACTTCTCACCTTTGCTTCCAATTCTTTCCTCCTCCTGTCCTTGGCATGCAACCTCTTAAGCCTAGATGCATGTGCTTTTTCACCAACTAAGGTTGGATACGCACCAGGTTTTAACAGTTTCCTGTTAGGAATGTAACCTAATATTTTGGCATATTTGTCTTCTTGAAAACAGTCTGGGGTAAAGTGTTCTTCACAGACAGTTCTGCATTTGTTTGCTCTGAATGTTTCAGCCTGATATTTTGTGGGTCCAAGGCTTTGAATCCAGATTCTGCACAACTGTGGATTTTTCTCACCATCTGGAATCATGAAGAAACTTCTCTTCTTTCCGTCTATTCTATTGCATGCTCCGGGCTGGTTTGGGCAACCATAAACTTGACACTTTGGCATTTTTCAGGGTAAATTTGACTTTCTAGCAAAGGTGTAATCAGTACAGCCCAGTACAGCACATCACTTTACAGTCCAGCTAGTAACAAATTAATCAATGAAGGATTTAATGCTGTCAAAATCTGATTGTCAGGATCAAAAGCCAAGATGTTCGTGGGATGTCCAGTCTGGAGGTAAAAAAGAAAAGTAAACTTGTCAGTGGTAATTTTATGAAAATGAAATGCCCAGCATCCTTTAAATTTCAACTCTGCTACATATACAGTAGTATACATCATTGTCATTAGTAGCTTACGATACAGTTCTGTATATTAGATTTAATGTTACACTAGACTGTATTACAGTAATTTGACAGTTACTTTGTGGATTCAGAGCTACTGCACTTGTCAGTGAATGTTAGCTGTAGGGCTGTACTTGAAAAAATGCCCCTTTGACCACTCAGCTCCCTCCCTTCTCCCATATTTTTTTCATTAATCTGTCATGCCTGCTATGATTGTTATTTTCCAACTGAACAAAATTTTAAAAACTGACTACTGTACCTATCTACAGTCAGCTTCCAATTTTAGGTAGCCCTTTGTGGGTTGCATGGGTAGTAGATAAAGGTGATCCTTAGTCATTATCTTTACGTAACTTAATTAAGGAGAAGGGTGGCTGCACCTTTATGATATACTGTACTATGATAAAAAATTATTTCACACTCAATTCATCTAATATGTTGTTAAATTAGAAAACATATCGATCCTTCTGCTCAAACTTGTAGATAAATTGCGTCATCATTTGGACGAATGTCATATTTTGGGGATAGATTCGATCTTGCTTGCCCATTCCTAATCAGAGCTGAGCCAATATGCCTACAGTAGTTGATTCAGTGAAGAAGGGATATGTGAGATTAATTCTTTTTCCAAGCTCTTCAAGCATGATGCCTGCAATCCTTTCTGCTGGTCTGGTGCTCCACCTTGGGTCATTGCTGTACTGAAGCATATTTCATGTCTGCACAAATCTTTTTATTCACCTGAAGTGCAGCACAGAATCTTTTCAGGGTAGAGGTTGAACAGTCACTGAAACTGCACAGTGTGCATTATACCACTGGATTTGGAAATTTAATTTCAAAATGATCTACTTTTGGCCTGACTGACATCTGGTAAAAATGCAAGGTGCTGAATGAAAGTGCAATTTCTTTGTTAAAGTTGCTGTAAAGACAATACTGTACATATCTAAATTAAATTGTTTCACACTCAAACTTTCTACTAATACAGTACTGGCAAGCTGAAACAATATTGTGTTGACATTGCGACAAATAATGATGCAATACAAAATTTAAAAAGAAAGAATTGACAGATATTCCAGTCAGAGGGAAGTTTACTCGCAAACAGATCAAACTACAATAATTTGAATCTGAAACTACAGGTAGAAAATTTTCATTGAACGACTTCTTACCACACCTTTTTTTGTGTGAGTGTTATTATCTGCTACAGAAAATTATTATGAGACTTCGATCTTAGCAAACTGTCACGCTCAGAATAATAGTCTATTTGCCACTTAACTCAGGTCTTGAAAGTCAGGAACAAAAATTTGGACAATTCATGGGTGATATATTGCTTTTCCCCGAATCACAGCAACTACAATGATACATTCAGCAGGAAAGAAATGCAAGAACTGAGATGTCAGTCCAATTAAACAGCATTTTTTTGTGCAATGACCAGGGTCCTTTGTTAGTTCATGGACCACACACTATTTCCTCAAGGGAAACATGTGCTTTCATTTATACTAACGTTAAGCAGACTTTTTCATGTAGGCAACTGTACACAAACATGCAGGAAATTGGCTGACTTTTTAAGGGCAGTAACTTGACACCCCAAGCTACAGTATATTTTTGGATTCCAGATAGCAGAATTCTTTTGACTGAGAGCAAATTCAAAAGATGCAGAGAAGCTGCAGTGTACACAGGGATCCATTTTTTTGATACACATCTGGAGGAATTTAAGACAGGCTGTGGGAGGAATTATTAGACGTAAGGTGGAGGGAATGAAAGTCATAGAATACCATCCACCGCCCGCATGAAATGTGCTGCCGAAAATTTTCATTATTTGAAAAATTTATCATTATTCCAAGAAAGGAGAAATCTGTCAAAACCTTCTATCGTGAATTTCATGAATTTTCATCAGAATTTGTTAAAAATGCTTTCTTCGGATAAAAACTTCACCTCGTCACAGTATAAAGCCTCACACAGCATAAATCCACAGCTCACACCAATTCTCAGCCATATCCACGCACAGTGTACTTTAGGTAGATCATTTCAGTTCGCGAATGTTTTGAACAGCATTTGTACCACATGACTGA
Organism: Stichopus chloronotus; assembly: GCA_021234535.1. Lineage (NCBI taxonomy): Eukaryota > Metazoa > Echinodermata > Holothuroidea > Aspidochirotida > Stichopodidae > Stichopus > Stichopus chloronotus. The sequence goes on from CM037836.1 coordinate 7,205,975, forward strand.
CTATACAAAGTAGCCATTATATACCTGTACATATTTCTTATTTACACATGGTAACTTGCCTGTAACTATCAGCATTTGCCGAATAATAGGAAAGCCTCATGTGTTTTCTTTAATCACCTGGACGGTATTCTATGACTTTCATTCCCTGGGGTGATGAGTTTTTGTCACTTTAAACTGGAGCAAAGCGTGATGCATTTAAGTGCAAATGCAGGGTTTCCACAGGGTTTTTCTGAGTATGAGGGGGTGAGGGCAAATTACTTAACGCCCCCATGAATTTTGGGTTCAAATCCGTACTTAGGGTCTTTAAGAATGGGTTATTCTAGGAAATTGACCATGATATAAACATGTGAGGCAGTAACTACAGCATTTTTGGCAAGGCGGTCTTAAAAAGTTGTGAGGTGGCCGCCTCCGCAAATAAGTGGCAGGGGAAACCGTGAAATGCATGTCCTGGTATGTATAAATCAGTTCATTCGACTCCACCTGCACAGAATGGTCCTAGCCTACAGTACGTCGTGGCAGGTGAGAGTACGCATACAGTACAGGTCTCAATTTAACAATAGGCCTAAACATTGATCCCCTCTCTGTAGTTCAATGATTAGACTAACCTTTCATGGATTCTTGCAGTGAAAGACCAACACCATAAAGAGATATTAATTCAAATTATTATCTTTTTATTAATTTTATAATATTATATACTAATACAACTGCGAACACTGATGTTAGGCTTTTAAAAAACAGTCAACACCAATGCTAGCTACAGTCGGTTTTAAAATTTACAAAATGACTGAATGACTGGTTGTCTTTTTCGCGCAACTGGGCTGTCAGGCCAATTGTGTTAGGAAAAATGCATAATTACCATAGCAATGAAAGGATTTATCTAGTTCTTTGATAATTACCAAACTGATTGTCTGGTTCCACATACGTTTTCATATCAATTCAAATACACTTAAACGCATAACCCACATCCGAATGAACTTTTCCTCGACAGCTTAGTTCTGCAAACGTTCACACGTCCTGTGGATGTCTCTAAAAAGCGATCAACAGTAATACTTTAGTATACTACTCTCTGCTGTACGCTATGGAACGCGGAAATGGTCAACGTGCGGCGCCCCCAGAAGTCGTCGTTGATTCAGAGGCCGTCCGTTCATTAATTGTCGTCCAAATTCAGCTGCAAAGACTTAACTTTGCGGATGGAAATTTTTTGTTTCAGATTTTGTATTTTGTTTTTAGTCTGTATGGACAATGTGCTATGGAAAAAGTGAAAGAACGAAGGGAACTGGATAAGTAATGACGAAATAAGCTCATGTTTTCTCCCTGACATTTAGGCCTGAAAATAGATCCGTTCACTGTATTTACACCCTCATCTAATATAATTCTGTTTAGAATTCTTTAATTGTGAGATACACGGAGTGTATATAACTGGAATAGTTATACTGTAAATCTGTCTAAAATCTCCTGGGTTTAATGATAGACGACAGGGTTACGTTTCTTCAAAATGTTACTCATTTCCAACTAAAGACCACCGCTTTTACACTTGTGGAACTCCCTATGCAAGTGACAGTATTGATATGCGCAGGCAGCCTTTAGTAGGCCTACCGACAGAAAGTTACATACATTTTGAAGTAGCCTGCGTGCTGCTCCCTACAGCACTGCATGGTACATGTTGTGTGTGTGTGTAGCACACCAAAACACTTCAATGAAGAAAAAGCTTCAGCCGCTGCTGCTGTGAGATTTGAATATAACTACTGTTTTTGTATGGTTAGCATACGCGTGCAATGTAGTTAATCACTCGATCGGTACCAAGTGTACTGTTGGCAATGACAAGGTAAAATACTCAACATATGTACTACCGCTATGTGTTATTGGAACCACTAATAAATTAACAGCGTAGGTTTCTCTCTCCACCCCTGCCACCCTCGCCACTCCCTCTCTTTCTTTCTCTGCCATCAGCTTTTTTTTTTTTTCAATTAAAATCGGCTCTAGGATCTGAGTACGCTTTACAAAAGGCACGGGACTTTCTTATCGTTGATCCTAGAAAATAAATATGATTTATATCTTCAGGCAAGGGTAGTAGGTAGCTCCATATTACAATTAAAAAAGTTTCCTAATTTTAACTGTAGATATCGATAACAGTTTTGCATACAGTGAAAGGAGTCTTGTTCTCGACACATTTCCTGTCGAGATGGCACGATGAGGATGGAGAAAACTTTCTGAACATCGCACTGTGTACAGGAATGAGACATTTTGTATCAAGTCGTATTCCTGTAACCGTTTACCTTCATAGTACTAGCGAAAACACCAAATGTGCTAAGCGCGATACTGACATTACTGTGAATGTAGTTCTTCAACGGGAATGGAACGCATGGTTCGTAAACGTGTGAGAGGCGACTAGGTGGTAAGTGAACAGAACAGCATGCGGCCTTGAATTGGACACTGATGGCTGTGTGAGCGTGAGCTAGTATTGGAATGTAGATCAGCGAGTTCTGTTAGACCGTCCTCTCATGTTCAATGGGCTGGATTTAATTTTGGCCACCCCTATTACTTAAATTACTTTACTTTGACCGAAGAGGTCAAAGCCCCGCCTATATGCCCAAATACAAACACTTTTGCTGTCACTCCAATGGACGGCTGCTGAATTTGAACGATTTCTAGACGGACGGCTGCTGAATCAACGGTCGCGATAGGTGGACGGCAGCTATTTTTGAACGGGGATTTCTAAAAGGCAGCGGCTGCGTTTGGCCGGGGATTTCTAAGTGGACGGTTGGTGTATTTGAACGGGGATTTATAAATGGCAGCAGGTAAATTTGAATGGCGCTGCTGAATTTGGACGGCAATTTATGAATGGACGGCTTCTGAATCAACGACGACTTCTGGGTGGACAGCGCCGCACATTGACCCTTTCCGCGTTCCATAGTGCGCTAATCTCTGAAGGGGGCACACCTCCATTAGCTGTTCCATTGACTTACACACTAAATTACTAATGTTTCCTACCCCCCACAGCCTTGTCAAAGTTCACAACCCCCATAAGCTATCCCTCACATGAAAGCCAATAAGTTGGCCTATTATGGCACAACAAATTTACCATAGCATGACCGTTTAGATTTTGAGATACAAGGGGAAGAAATTTAGAGGGTGTGCACCTGCTCATATCAATCCGCAAAGTGACGGAAATTAACCCTTTTTCACACGAATTATTGAAACAGCCTAAATCACCTCCGATCCATCTAAATTTGTCGTCACTCAGGCATTGACATCTCCCCTTTCATATCCATAAAAATCTGCCACAACTGATCATCTTAACATGAGTAGTTTACACCTAGAATGGACCTACAATTGACGGTGTACTCTCGCTACTACTTTTCTCAGGAGGGCCATACCTCTAATAGAGGTGTGCCCCCTGAATACCTTGCACGTTCGTTCGACAAGTCGTTTTCGTTTTTTTTCCGCTACTAGAATCTTACATGATCATGATAGGGCCTACACATTGAACAAGAGTGCACATGTGCGTTGTGGTTTCGATATGCAGTTATGCGCATTTTTTATTCTGAATCTGAATTCGAACTCCACCAAAATCATTAGGGATCTTGCACTTAATGCCTCACACCAACCTACTAGATATGAGGTTTATCCAAGATTATCTTCTTGAGATATGATGTTTACAATGATTAAACAATTTGACCCTTGTTGTAGCTCAGTGAAATGACATTTCAAGCACCACTAAAAGTGATAAGATTCTTGTACCGTACTTCATAAGATACACTTATACTTGAAATATGAGAACGACATATGAAGTATGTACAAGTTTCCCTCCTCAAGACATTGTGTCTACGAGGTTTTAACGTTTTGACTCCTATTGGCGCAAATGACCCTTGACCTCCAACATTAACGAGAGACTTCTTGCACTCAGTAAGATACACCCACATACGAAATATTAGATCTGTACAAGCTTTCCTTCTTGAAATATTGTTTACAATTAAGATTTTTACTAAAGGTGTACCCATGTACTAGATATGACGTCTGCACAAGTTCCACACCTTGAGATGTTTAGGTTTTCACTATATGATTCCTGTTGACCCCAAATAACCTTTGACCTCCAACAAAAACAGTGGGCTTCTTGTCCTTAATAAGATAGACCTACCTAATATGAGATCTTTGCAAGCTTTCCCTCTTGACATATTATGTTTTACAAGGTTTTCACCAATTAAAATTTGATGACCCCAAATGATCTTTGACTTCCACCAAAAAAGGATAGGCTTTTTGTACTTAATCAGCTTCACATACATATCAAATGTGAGGTCTGAACAAGCTTCTCTTTGTCAGACATTGTTTACAAGGATTTCACTATTTGATCAATGATCACCCCAAATGACCTTTGACCTCCACCAAAAACAATAGGCTTCTTGTACTCTATAAGGAACACCCACATGTACCAAATATGAGATCTGCATCAGCTTACATGGTTGAGATATAACATTTACAAGGCAGGAATCACAATTATACATGCACCTGCATCATTGCAAGGTACATTCAAACCAAAATATCTCTCAGCTTGAAGGATACAGCACTTTCCGGTCTCTCTAGAATGCTAAACGTCAGCTATCTTTTATTTTTTCAGAACACAGGTTTGGAAATCGACACTTCCAATAATTACTTTGGTTTGTTACTTCTTCAGTTTCAGGGGAGAAAAAAAAAATGGGAGAGGGTGCCATGTCCATGAAAATGCAAGCCCACGTTGATTACATCAGAATTTGTATGGGCTCCTTTTGTTTTAACCTTGAAAATGGACTCCTGTAGAGAAAAGTTTGAGTCAGGTACATGGCTGTGTTATGGTTTAAAGAAGAAGGGAAGTAAAGATTTTTGACGACGTTAAATAAGACTTAATTTGGTGAACACTATCACAAAATTTAATTTAAACATAAATACTTTCCAAGATACTGCAATTTGAATGTTCATAAAAAAATTAATCAGAAAGATGCCATTTTGAGATTGTGATGACATCACCCGACCAAATGTGATTGAAAAGCTTTTGTTTTTTCTTCATATTTCATTTGTCAATATATTTTTAACAATTATGTGTAGATTCAAATCAGAGTGATAATGATTTGACTATTGCATGATACAATTCAGTAATTCAACGCAGAATGTGTACAAGTGTGTGCAGATTTAGAGAGATTATAGGTAAAGACAAGAAAAAAATACATTCAAATTCTTGCTATCAGTGGTTACAGTATGTGACATCATTATTCCACCAACCCAAGTTGGTTTACATTCACCTTAGGTGGAAATGGCAGTACCCTTCTCTGAATTTCAAATATGTGTGTAACTTGAATAGGCAACAATATCTCTGAATGTTTGCTTCATTTTGAAAGATATATTCCCAGGGTTTCCTCCTCCTTTAAATCAGATGGCAGTAGCTTGTTGTTTAAATCTGGTGGCTGTTGTCTCTAAACAAAAGTGAGGCTGAAGTCATTTTGACTATTTTGAAATCCAAGAAAATTCAGATTTCAAAACCTGGAACTTGAAAATGAAATGTAAGCAGATGTACCTGAGCTTATGCATTCCCCTTTGTTTCTTTAATGATTGACTTCCGCATCTACAAATGTTTGCACCAGATTGGTTCTTTCATAAAAACGAAGATATTAAGGAAACTGAAGTGTAGATAAGTGCCAAGTTAAAAAAAAAATCATTCCATATACTGGATGCAATGGGATATGACTGCTCAAATTTACAAACAATTATCTGTCAGCTTGGAGAAAAAGAGGTAGAAATTATACAAAAGTATACATTGGCAGTTTTACAGATAAGGCTACGAACATCCTAACGATTTTGAAGAACGAAAAGACAATGAAAAGACGATGAAAATACTGCTTTGTGAAATGTTGTAATATTTCATCGTTTACAGTAATTTTCAGTGATTTGAGGACATGGATAGCCATTATGCCACAAAAATGTGGAAACCAAGGAACATAACAACCACTGATATACACAAGCTATCCATGTGCTCACTTAAATGCAGTTCATACTAAACATCCTGAAAATGAGATTAATTTTTCTCCAAGTATAAATTTTTTATTTAAATGGTACAAATATGTGATAAACTGATAGATATTCATAAGTATTGCTTGTGGTAATTTAATTTTTTGACAGTTCAAGGATTAGAAAGAATATGGAGGGATACCGATAAACAGACCTTTGGAGATGTAGTCTATGGGACCTTGTGTCAAAAGGACACCAAGGAGTCAACAGAAGTACTGACTTCATTGAAAATCCCCTACCCCCCTATCTTCCCTGTCCCAAAGCAAAAGAAACTAGGTCTATCAAAATACACGTTTAATGGTTGGAAGATTTTGAATTACAAAACAAAAGATGTGGTATTTCCTTTCTACTTGCTGTAACATCATCAGTGACCAAACAAAGTTTGAAGGTACTCCAGCTACAAAGAAACCTACAAAGTATTTCTTACTTCAAGAGATAATTCTACAATCTTGTATCTTTCACACGAGATGAAAATCTTTGCAGCGGAAACATGTTGACATCAGCTCCCAACATGGAAGTTACAGCTGGCTCCAAACACATAGCTAACAATGGTTTCAGTGACATATAATAACAGAAGCGACATCATACTATGGATAAAAGATTTGCAATCTTCAACTTGTGATCATGGAACATCTACCACCTGACCAATACAATCAAGCTGTTCATGCAACGTGTCTGAAAGTTTAACACATTGATCTCTCTGAATATCACGGTTTTGGCCTCAATAGATCCTCTACTTACATTACGATATTGGCTTAGAGGACCCAAATTAAACGACGACATTGTGTTTACGAGGTTTAGATGTTGCCCTTCGCACAACATCAGACCTTGACGAGAGGCATCGACTGACAAAGTTTGATGATGAACCAGATTCCGCCTCGATGTAAATATGCTTGACAAAATGTTTCACATATGAGCTGATTCTCAATTAATACTGACCATTAACCCACTCATATAGAGCGAACCACAAGCCGAAGATAAAATCTGATTACCTCATACCTGTCAAGAGATTGCACTGTAAGGCTTATAATCCCTGCACCTCTGTTAAGTCCACCAAGTGCAACACTAGTAAGTCAATTATTTTATCTTATGTAGATACAAGTTAACATTGATTCTGAAGACTGACTTCCAGTGTGTTGATATTCAAAGACATGTTCCTGAAGACTGACTTAGGTTGGTATTAAAAGACATTTCAACAAAATTTTGAACATATTGTGAGTAATGAAGATTACAGATGGCCAAGCTGATGTGAGACTCCATCAACTTTACTTTTGGAAAATATTTTGACCTTTAAATTGTGTGCAAATTGTAATTGAAAGGCTTTTGACTGACATAAACACCAAAGGGTATCCCTCCTCACACATGTGCAATGTTCACACAAAATTTCTATGTTTAAACTAACATTCCCTCCCAGCGGTTATCAAATGTACAAATGTTTTCATATTATGATCTATCTTGCCTTAACACTACCTGTGACTGCAGAATCAATCCCATCTGTTTCACTCACAGAGGGCAAAGTATAAAACTAAATGTTCCCCCCTTGAGATAAACATTTGACCTCTGCAGACTCAATATTAACTTGACCAAACCAGAACATTCTAGTAAAAGTTGTCTTTGAATCTTAAAGTTTTATAATGCTTATAGAGGATTGCAACACTAACACCCTTAGAGCATTAGACCGGGCAATGTGAGGACTATTTCATGAGATACACAACTTCATGAACTGAAAATGTGACAAACGAGATGACAGACATAACATTTGTTTAACAATGGAGTAATTTTGAATGATCCAGTTATATACTTGTTTTCTTGTTTTTACTAATTTACTAACTGTTAGAAGAAAAAATTCAGATAAATACACATGTTGAATGTTTTACAAACACACTACTTAAAGAGTCTCATTGAGTTGGTTCACAACTTTCATGATATTAATTGCCACACCTGTTGAGTATTACTCAGATTTCAATTGTGAATAGTCAAACCAAGAGATTCTGAATATCTGACACACAAGTGAAGAAATAACGATGAGGTAATTAACAATCAAAATCACTTAATGAAAATCTGTGACCAGACACTTTTTAGTATAATGTATTCGTAAAAATCTGTAGGAACAGATACATGAAAATTGAGGCAAATTGGAAGTATTGGCATGTAATGGTTTCTTTCAAACTTACCACAAAATCAATGATATCAACTGAAGCAGCCCCTTTAGAAAGGCTGACACAAATAAAATTTAACATAGTATGTTAATGACATTGCATGAATTAGCATATAGTTTCAACTGTTTCACCGATCATGACGCTAAATGATTATTACCTACAGTGAAGTAAATCCAGGATCCTTGTGCAGTGCACCACCTGCCAAATATGAGACCTTTCTAGGGTTCCTCCGTTATGTAACCACAAAACACACACACATACAATGAGCTTTTTGTACTGAATGAGATCGATAAGCCAAAGTGCGTGATTGGTAGACACCACATCTTTAAAAACATACATACTCAAATACACATGTATTCAAAGACAAACATATCAACAAAGACATATCCACCCACGCAAAGTCCATCATGACATATAACAATTGATATTCTAATTGATAAAGAGGAGTTATGGTGTAAAAATACAGCTTTTGGTACACAGAAAGTTTCAATGAGAATACAGCACATGATATCAAAACTATATTCACAGGAAACTTCAGAGAAAGTCTAGGATATATTTGACTAACCTACCTATCCACCATTCACATGGTGTGCTTAGTACCTCACATGACCTTAGGGAACCTGCATACTGCAAACACATGGTGTGGAGAGACACTTGAAGTGACTGCATATGACTATAACGAACCAACATAAAACAGTCAGAATGTGTTAATGAGCCCTCAGGTGATATAACTACAGGATTAATAAACTGAACATAATCAATTAGAAAAAAAAAACATTTATGACAGTATTGACTATTGAACCATTGCAAAATAAATATCATGGAATTATGTGAACTTTTGTACTCCGGAGGTAGTTACACAACAATATATGACACTCTACTAGAGTGTACAGGTGTGAACAAAATACTCGTCTGTGTTGTCTTTACACGGGATGTTACTCAGGTGTGGACTTGACTGTATCGTTGTAGAAATAACTGATTTAAATCACAAAAGAGGTTCACTAAATTACTGCCTAACATTAATGAGCAGCTGAGTTCAATTGATTTCACTCATCTGGCCTTTCAGTTCACTTTGCTGTTTGGCTTAGGGGTCAGTCCTCTCACAAAGTTTTCTACAAAATGAAAATTCTGGAAAAAAACAGAGGAAAAGGAAACAATTTTTTTCACATCATTTTCACAGTTTTTAATAAAGCATTAAATTCAAATGGATTGATTTGAATGTAGATCCTGCATACTGTAATATGAGGAATGATGGTGAATGTTTTCAAATCAATTCAACAACTTGCAAATATTAAGAAATAAGCTTTGGTTGTCATGTTAACTTTATGTCTTGTAATGTCAAAAGAAACCAGGACTGTTAATAAACCTATGAAACATCTTATTTGTCCATTATGGATTTAAATTATTATTTTTTAATCTGAACTAGAGCAACAAGTGAGGGCAGTGTTCCCTTGCACATTTGTCATTTCAACTGAGAGAAAGGTTTCTATCTTTCTGCATGCAATATCTTCACCACATGTATGTTTATTCATATATGATACCTATTATGGTTCTGCATAGATTACAATAGTAACATTGTATCCACAACTGGACCAAACCTTTGCTAAGAGTGTAAAACAAAGAGCAACATCATTGTTGCCAGGACCATGAAAGATTGGAGCCAAAATGGCCCCTTTTCATTGCACTTGTGGCAGTAAATATTGTCTGTGTGTGAACAGAAATGTTTTGAAACAAAGCTGGGCATAATTAGGGCTTAGGGTAGGTCTACTTGACAATGACTTTACCACTTCATTACAAGTTCTACAGTGTAGACTTTGTAGGCTAGTATAGGTGTAACAATGGTAAGTAATTGTAAGCATTGATAGGAAGTTTGTATTTAGTGAGCCACACATCATCCCCCCCCCCACTACTCATCAAAATGCAAAATTTAGTGTCATTTTTTCCTTTCATCTTTCTCTCTTGCATGATGCATTTGAATATTTTCATCAGCTCATTTCTGTGTAAATAAAAAGGTTCTTATGGTTCACACAAGATGGAGGTAAGAGGGGGGGAGGTAGGGTTTCAATAAGCAATCCCTATTTCTTTGTTTCCTATAAGTCCCAGTGACACAGATGAGAAATACTTACATTTCTGGTAGCTCTTAGGTATTTAATATTGGCTATAAGTAGACTGCTACTGGTAATTGACTGACTTATTTGCAATAAAAAATGGAATGCAGCAAAAAAAAGTGCAGTTTGCAAATTTTATTTAAATCACTTGGAATTGATACATCAGTAGGGCTAATATGACAGGGTTGCACTAGTCAGTAAATGTTGAATGTCAAATGTGTTAATTACCTGAAGAAACAGATATACAACACCAACATATGAGGCAATGGCTCCTGCCAGGAACAAATCAAATACTGCTGGCTTTACACTGTATGTAGAAAAGTAGAATAAAGAAAAGAAAGAACTTTAATTGCATTCATCGCAAAAAATGACCAAATTTGAAAGTCACAGAAAAATTGAAATGACAGACACTTTTGTCATATCTTGTATCATATAGAGTCAGACGTGAAATATTCAAAAACGTTCCTGTAATGATGCAAAGAGGTAGGCCTGACCTCAGCAGCCAACTCTTGCTGGATTGTATGATAAAGGTATGGTCCTAGTTTATGATGTAGGTCCATGTGTAAGCACCAATGGACAATGAACAGGTTAAAGGCCATGGTTCACTGGGAATGTGCCTACCTTGTGAGTATACATGAAAGTAATCAGCTGGTTAAAGGAGGATAGGGTTAATTGTTACATGCTACCTTACATAACTGTTAGTCCTCTCTTATTACAAATTGTGCTATAAGCATATGTCCATCACAGATTATGGTAGAATGCGATCTACCAATGGCAAATTCAGTCACGAAGTGTCTGCAGTGCCCCCATGTTTACCTTAACTCTGCAGGTAAACATTGGTGACCTTTGACCAAACAACATTCCACGTGCAAATCTAGGGAGACTCATACTAATGAATGTAATGTGTGGAATGTGAATATAAAAGAAATAAAATTAAAAAATTAACACTTCTTTCTGTCTACTGGAGCTCTTTCTGACTGAATTTGCCACTGGTGGATCATTTCTTAACACAAATTTGTTAAGGGCATATTTGGAAAAGGAAGTAGAAAGTGAAAAAAATTATGCAAGATGTAGATCTGAGCAACCTATTCTCCTTTAAAATGACAATTCTTTGGTAGAATACCAACACTGTATAAATATGAATGGTTGCTAAGCAGCATAGAACCGTGATTTACTAGTAGAGCACATACTTGTAAGCATGCATGGTGGATTTCAGTCCATCAAAGAACACAAATTCAGGCTCTCTGTAATGAAAATGAAGGGAAATTAATGTAAACTGTAAAAATTAATGGCTTAATTGTGATTACCAATTCACCATATGTAAAGCTGTCACCCTAAGTTTTCATCATAGAATCAGCTTTGTATAGTCTCTTCCTCTGTCACAATGTCTGCATTAGAGCATGCAACTGCAGGACTCCCACACGTCCGTCGAGTCCTCCCACACAACTGTGTTCATTTTGTGGGAAATTCTTGTCCCTAGAAAAATTCTAAATCAAATTATGGCCACTAAATTTCCACTTCAAAAACAACTTTTTATTTACTTCCAAGCAATCTGATAACCTCCGTAAAAATCCATAGCATGACTTTTGTCTTTTTCGTCCAATCAGTTGCTGTCTGGCTTGGTTCAGCAAAGGAGTATAGGGACAACAACCATCTCAGAGTGATGAAAGTCCGATCAGAAAAAAAATTCATTGGTATTGCTTCAAAACTTAAATTGTCACACAAAATATGAGACATGTCTTGTAAAAAAACTATATAACATACCTATTTTAAAGTTAAAACATGCAAAAGTACCTCATGAAAAGAAATAAAAAAGATTGAGTAAAACCTTTTGGAGTTTATCATGTTAATACGTTGGGAGGTGAATAGTGAATAGTCTAACCAACTTAACAATGGCGTCATTCATCATCCGTGAACAACTATGTGACTATTTGAATCCTGGTGGTTTAAACATATTTCAATTCAATGTTGGAATTTGTACAAGGATGGCTTCCTTGAGTCAAATTAGTAATGAAGATTTCTTTCATTTTATCGTATTTTTTGCATTACATCAGATCTACTTACGTAAGGATATACTTTTATGTTCATTTTAGACTTCTTCCATATTTTCTCAGGAGTCCCCGACAACAACATTTGCATATATCATACATACCTATTTTGTGGAATTCCCTCTGACTCCCCACCATCCCAAATTTCCATCATAGCACAAACAGTATTTCTTCTTGTTTCAATCATACCTTTTATCAGCCTTGAAAGAAAGTCTCTTCACATCTGTCAGGTATTTTGCCATTGCTTGCTCCAGAGTAAGAACTACAGGATTGTCCTTCGTCATTAATTGCGCAGGTCTCGGATTAGATGACAGATATTCGACCCATGCCTCTAAGTTTTCTTCGCTTACACTCTGTCGGAAGAATAGAAAGCCGAACATCACAGGGTCTGCCAAAAGTAAATTCATTCTGGTAATCGGGCGTGCCAATAAAATATCAAGTTCTTTCAGCCATTGTACCAGACACAGCCAAATAACCATGGTCAGTGTTTTTTAAATTTTGCAAATACCGTGTAAGTCATACTTGCAGTGAAACATCTGACAAATCAGAAAGTCAAGGGCTTTGTGACTCCTAGCCAATATTTATGAAAAAGAAAGGATAAAGAACATACCAACTTTGAAGTTAAATCACCCGTAAACCCTTCTTGAGATGCTATGTCTCCAAGGTTTTCATAGCTAGGACTTTTGCTGATCTCATGTGACCTTTGACCCCAAAACATGACAGAGATCATCTACTCATTCACAGCGACCCATGTTTAAAGTTTTAATTTCCATCAACATTCGAGGTTGTCAGACTCTAATCTCTGGTGGCCTCAGCCACCTTTGGCCTCCATGAAATCACTAGGGATCATCTACTCACAATGGACTACCTACAAACCAACTTTCCAAACCGAGTTCCCAAACCAACTTCCCATCTTAAGATACCATGTTTACAAGGCAAGGCATCACATACAGACACATACACACATGCACACACATGCCATCACCATTGCATAGAAACCTTGCCTGCCTTAGGCAAGAAATCACAAAGGTGAACCTTTAAAAACTCGGGAGTCTTACCAGCTTTAGCAGTCATCCTGTACTACTATAATATTACATGTTACTGTTTCAGCACATGTTTACTTACAAATTCATCATGAAATATTTCTGGGGCACCAGAGACTGGCCTATCTTGGAGGTTATATAATTGTCTGGCTAGACCCTCTGCTATGATCTTGACATTCCTGGTTAAAGAAGAACTATCTACTCTCCATCTGCGAAAAAAAAAAGACATTGCCAATTTTAAGTTATCAACCAGTGTGGAAGCACAATGTGAGAGCTAGTTTTAGTATAATCACTGCTGGATTAAATCTATTACAATTTTTGATTGAGTACCATTTTCAGAATCCCTTATCATCCACATCTTTTTTATACAGAATCACCAGCCAGATGAAGACCATCTGCTTGGATCTTTGCCTCAAAATTATAAAATGGATGTCAAAGAAGACATCATGCAACTTAATCCCTCACTTCCTCACTGAGGTACAGTGTGTATTTAAAATATTCCACCATGGTGGAGTTACTAAAAATATTGTAAAACTTTACATCTGTCACATGCACATTAGATGGTTGACACAGTTTACCTCTCACCAGCTTTAAAGGTGCAATAAACATTTGATATTGCTCAACTCCTAAAAAGTAATCAGAGTTTACTTACCTCTCATCTGCAACAGAGGTACGATAAGTATTCTCCGGTGTTGGAAGGTGCGAGATGGTACCGGCCGGTAGGCGCCGGATACTAAAACGTTCATGCTCCCATGCAAGCATTTCGTCTGCTAAGTTGATCTTTTTGTGAACTATACTGAAGTTAAAGGATGGATAGAGGTCCCGGGATGCAGCTTTTAAGTTCTGAATAATCAAGGAAGAGAGAGAGGATTAATGACTTCTATTCTGTAGTGAAACACTAACACAGCAGAGTCAGTTATGAAACTCAGAAAGGACTTATTATTATGAAATTGTCTAGTTCAACTGGTTTCCCAGTTCAAATTAATTACACCTTTTGAAGAGAAGATGTCCACACATTCACTAGGTAAGATGGTAGATTAATTAAGTTTCAAACATGAATTACAAAGTCAGTTCAAAATAGGTGGCAAAAGATATGAAACAATTTTTTTTTTATTCACCCAGATAACTTCAGAAATCTTTGTACAACAAGCAATAGATATCTTTGCTGTAGGCAACTGTGTTCACTACACTTACAGTATTTCAGGCGCACAGAACATATACATGACTGTCATGACTGTTCTGCAAGAATTCATTCGTTTCACAAGCACCTTCTTTTTCAACGTTGATCCAGTGTTCATACCATGGATACATACCATGGATACAACACTTGATTCAAGTCAACCTGTCGGCATACTGACATAATTTGTTGACATACTGCTACGATCTACTAGAAAGATCAGATGATCTACTGACATAAACTTATTGACAAGATCTACAGCCATGATCTACAGCCATGATCTACTGCTGCAATCTACTTCCATGATCTTGTGACACAATCTACTGACATGATCTACTGACATGGTCTACTGCCATCATCTTTTGCCACAGTCTGCTGCCGCCATCTATTGCCACAATGTACTCTCACAATCTCCTGACATGATCTACTGACACTGTCTACTAACATGGTTCACTCATATCATCTAATGAACCACTGACATACTTAATAAAGATGATTCACCCAGCTCCAAATCCAATAAACTTGGCTGTCTATGGCTTGGACATGATACTGGTGCTCATGACTGTACTGGTACTGAGATACCAGTGCTACTAATTACTGATGTATAACCTTTTCATGTTCAACTACCAGTGCCTTCACAACTGAAACTGCCAGAATTTATTAGTACTGATACAAGTCTTAAAAAAACTAACACTGAACAATCATCCTTCAAATGTAGCATTAGTACTCAAAACTGATCATAAAATGATTCACAACTCCAATTCAAATTATTTCATCTCAATAGCTCAAGACAATACTGAACTCTTCTGACAGACAATGGGTATATTGCAGTAAATGATCATGGTTTGTATGTGGAATCTGGTACCCAGTGAGCTAATAGCTTTTCGACACAACTACTTTCAATGAGGATAACACATGCAAGTCAATGCACATTTCTACCTACTTCTTCTTTGAAAAGTTACAAATGCAGCTGCCCAGACTTAGTAGTCTGGGTAATGAAACACCAGCAAACAGCTAAGTGACTGCAATGGTGTAAGTAATACATGTCATTACACAGCTCTGTTCAAAACATTTCATTTTATTGAAAATGTGTTTGGCTTGTTGACAGCACTTCAATATATCCTCTGTCACTCTGAAATGGAGTTAGCAAGGAATTAGCAAGGATTCTTCACAATTCCTTGCCAGTTTGTGATGTTTCATCAATGCACTGACTTGAAACATGAATTGGGAAAATAACTGCCTCACTGCCACAGCTAATAGAGCAGAGATCTCATTTAGTACATGCTGTTTGCTACCACTTTGAATAAGTACAGGTACTTTAATTAATACTGCAACTGAGGAAAATAATACTGCTGCCAAATATTTGTGGCACTGTCCAAGCCTAGCTGTCAACAAAGCATGTATTTCTTTGATGAGCTGCAATTCTTGACAGTTCTGTGTAAAGACGGAAATTCTAGATGAAAAGCACTCAAAAATGTCATACAAGCTTAAAAGCAGTAAGTATGGTTATGGTTACGCCACCACCCTGTGGGGAAATTATTATAATTATGCATCTTTTTAAAGTACCTTTGTATTAATAGGAAATTTAGAAACTCTTTTGGACAGTTGTCTTGCAAACATTTGAGAGTCTGTTCTCTGGCCTAGAAGATTCATTTCAGGGTACCTTTGGAGGCAACATAATTGAAAACAAGGGAGATGCTCACTTCCAGAATCTGATATGGTAACGTTCCTTCCTTGGGTGGTTTTGAGAGGTGAAGATGTAGGCTATCAGACCCTCCAACGGAATCCAAACATATCACATACTCTGCATCAGCTAAAAGGGATGAGTCTAAAAGCAAACAAATGTAAACCAATTTATCAAAATAAGAGGATATAGACTTAAAGTGGATGTCACAATGAAGGGATGTATGATAGATAATACATATTACTCATTAATTGTATAAAATTTCTTATTTTGCCTGTGCCATATGAACAAAATCTCTTTTGAACTATACACACTACTTTTCAGGTGAACATAATGTAGGACTAACCTAGTCTGTATTGAGTCTGTTATGGATAAACAAATTGACCTCTGGTTGGCAATTCTAACTTACAATTTCTTTGACCTTCCACTACTCAATGTTTTACCAATTCTGTCAATACAATGAAGACTTTCCACTTTAGCCATCTTACATCACTATATTCAACAAGAGCGGAAGGGCAATATGGTTCCTTGCATGAAGATTATTTTTAGCTCAACTTTAATCATTTAGTCTGAACCAAGATTAATCCACAATTTATAACAAAAGAAAAGTTTGGGCCCCATTTTGTCCATACAAATGCGGAATAGCGGAATGCGGTACACGACTACCACAGTACTTATCGAAAAACCCTTTAAACTGTAAGATATAATCTGTTGAAGAACTATCGCTTAACACAATGTAATAATTTATCTCCCATGTGGCCCAACCTGAAGTTGGCCCCACAAATGTTGAACACTGCAAACGGTCCCCTACCACAATGTGAATTTGACAATCCTTTCACATTGTTAAGCAAAATATATGCAGAAAAGAAACATTTTGCATTATTTCATGAAATGGTCCATATGGCGCATATGGGACCAATTATTCTGAACAACCAGAAGGAACCACTAACATAGTAATAACATGACGCAATTTCAACTTAATGCCATACAATCTGTCAGAGAAGAGACATTTTGCATGATTTCTTAAAATGGCCCATATGGCCCATTAGGATCTTGGACCCCCAAAATCTTGAACACCCTGAAGGTACTATTACCATAATGCATACATATACCGAATACAAACTTTGTCCACGCTTTCTAATTGGAGATATTGAGTTAAAAATTTTCAGAGTTTGCTCCTGTGCCCCCACATGACCTTTGATCTTCACCAAAAACTATAGGGCACACTTTCTCAATATGGCAAACCTACATGCCAAGTTTGATGTTCATCCAACTTTCCCCTATTGAGTTAGAGTGTACCCAAGCAAGTGTCACAGAAACCAGAGTTCTGTCCCAGTCTCCCCGGATGACCTTTGACCTGAACCAACAAGAATAGGGCACACCTTTACAATGTGGCAAATCTACATACCAAGTTTAACTTTCATCAGACTTTCCCTACTGAGTTACAGTGCACCCGAGCAAGTTTCATTGAAACACAGAGTATTGATGCCAGTATCCCGAGATGATCTTGACTCCACCAAAAACAAAAGTGCACACCTTTCCCAATATGGTAAACCTGCATACCAAGTTTGCCTTTCATAGACTTCCCCTATTGAGATAGAGCGTACACAAGCAAGTGTAACAGACATACACATACACACCTGACTGCAGAGGTTCCCTTGCTGAAGCAACGAACAAAAAAAAAACGTAAACAAATATCTCACAATTTCTTTCTTGACTGATATCTCCTACAGATAATAAAAGAATGTCTAATATCTCTACAGATAACAAAAGAATGTTATGCAAAATTTAATTTTACCAGGAATTTCTAAGTTGTCTTCGATCCATCTTTTCGTTCCCTGGTAATTAAACTTCCCTCCTCCAGATAGAAAGAACAACAAGTTGTATCTGATTCCAGTTAAGGTCAATTACTTAACATCAAACTTGATAAACTGCAAGTGGTTTAGTAACTTCTTTTTTCTAATACTCACTCTTCTACTCACTGATGGCTATGCATTCAATTTTAACACCACCGTCCGTCAGACATATTCAGACATTTACCTCCACTGACCTAAAGAGATCTTTGACCTCCAATCAATAAAGATCATGCATCACAGGATCAGATGGCTGAAGTCCAATCTAATGTTTGAAATCCTTTGACCTCAAATATCTTTAACATTAAAACACAATGTTGCGATCACGTACTCCAAAAGTGCCACATAAATACTTTGGTAGTCCACCAATTTTTTCATTTAATATTTGAAATTTCTATCATAAAGTGTCCTCCTTTGCAGATCTTTACTAACCTTTTACTTCTAAGTATAGCTACAGGTACAAAACCTTGCTGGCATTGTATGTACAAGGTGACCTCTAGTGATGATCTGATGACCTTTGGTCTCAACCAAATTAAACAGATTCTTGAAGTCAATATGGAACATTCTCATGACAAGTAGAGGGAAATTAAAGATTTCTTTCATTCTGAGGAACCAGTTCTAAAATATTTATTGGATTTTACATACACTGAACATCTCGGTTCTAAGGTAAAATCACTTTGTTAAAACGAGAGTTACCACAGAAGATGTAATCTTTAGAAGATGCTCTTTAATTCCATCATGCAACGTAAATTAAATTGATTATAAAATTTTAATCCCACTAACCTCGACTCACCTCTGACATAATAATCTAACTAAATATCTACTACTTACGACGCATCGATCGAGTAAAATGCTTGAGATAGAAAACTTGCTTTCTGAAGATAGAAATGTTTACATAGTCCTACATGGGTAAACGTTGCATATGGGCATCAATATGACAGCATGGATTGATTTTGAAGCCAAAAGGATACTTTGCTTGCGTTTTTGAGTTGGTGTACAATCTTGAAAAAAGTCGGATGAGCTCCATGAAGGCTGCTACTCCACTTCCATTGGAGTCCACTCCATACGACAGATACTGCCAAGAAAAGAAGAAAAACATCCCATGAAGCAGGGATAAAAAGGTCACAGGTGTCTCAGCTTCTCACACAATATTTTGAATGACAGTAATTGATTAATGTCAGTGTTGAAGCTTGATGGTAGTCCTGGCGTACGAAACGCCCAAATTCACCACAGGACCACCAAATTTTGGTTAAAAGTTGTCCTTGGGACGACCAAATCCAGTTACTGCTTGAATCAAATACTACTTGCAGTATCTAAACCATTATGGGATGAAATGTGATAATAAATTGCTAACAGCACAATGTAAACCTATATAACTGGTACTGTGGTACACCAAATCTGGAAATACACTGCAAGTTATGACATAATTTTTGGCATGACAAGTTAATTTTTGAAAAGAAGAACCTTGTCTACACATTAACTGTCCCTTTAAGTGCCGGATGAAAATACTAAGACTTCATCACTGAATGTAACAAACCAATGACGAGAATTCCAAAAGAACTGAGAACTACTTTGCTTCTTTCTTACAACAGATCGAGTAATAAACAGTAAGAATCAAGAATGCAAACTAAGAATTCAAATGCATGATTTCAAAAGCAGTGCAAGTCTCAAGTGAGCTATCAGAAAGTTCTTCGCCTGATAACAAAGTTCTATCACAGAATAAGTTTACACAGGGAATCGCTGCAATGACCATGGACTTCAATCAACTGCTTGCTGAAGCATGCTACATGGTTCCCTTAAAAGTAAGAATGTTGATTGACCAACTTTTATCACAGGAGATTATCTCGTCACAATACAAGATGTAATGTGGCAATGTATGGCATATTCGTAATTCAAGTCACTGAACACCTTCCTGAGGATCATAAAAGACCAATGAATCTTTCTTATGAGTCACGTAGCATTTCTGCACAAGGATGGTATCACAACTTCTCAACAAAAAACACACACACAATAACAGTATGGCCTAAATTTTTCTCACTTAGCACAGTATGGTGTGAAAAATCTGACGGCCGCTTCAACATTATGACAAAAAGATCATAACAAAGATTCCAGGAACAAAACAAGTAGCACACAAGTTGCTTCAGTCGCACACAATTTTAATACTTCAAGTTCTGTTTAATGATCTGCAACATGGCACTTACAGGAGCAATGCCGAAAGAATCATAATGAGTAACAACAGCTATGGTTGGTAGCTGATCTTCGATTCCTTTGCCAGCCAATTTACCCTGTCAAGCAGAGAAATACACATTAAGCAATTTAAAAGACCGTACCAAAAATTAAATTTGGTTTATATTTGAAACTAACTCAGCTAATTAGTCTGGAACATGTAATTTAACTTGTTTTGTATTTGATAGTTGCTCATCTTATTACTTCAAGGGAAGCCGCCATACACAATTTAAAGAAGTAATGATGTAACATCAGCATCATAGAAGTAACATGTAAGGGCAATAGTGAATGTTACATTAACATCCCAATTTCCAAAAGGAACATAACAAGTTATAGGAGTAAAGTAATAACATCAGCATCATAGCAGAGCAATTACAGGCTACATTAGGGTAACAAACATCCTAGAAGAACCATCACAAGCTATGGAGAGAATCCTGCACAAAGAACCGCAAGTTACAGCTACAATCTTGGACAAAATACCTTGGGACACCATGCACCCTGGTTCAGTGTTGGCTATAGGATTGCTGTTCAAAGGGTACATTCACTCCTATAGCGCATCATTGGAAAGAGACGGTGGGTTAAAACCTCACCTAAAATTCAGTATTATATTTGCAAGATACAGCAAATTGTTCGAACAATTTTGTCCAAGATTGTAGGTACAGTAATGATATACCAGTAGCATTCTTAAAAAAAAAAAAAACATTACGATTTACACATCTACTGTATAGGTAACAATGTAACATCAACATCACGTACGACAGCTCCAAAACCCCACCGGTTCTGGAGTTTGCTTTATTAGTATTTACAAAGAACCATTGATCAATTCACTTTTAAAGTATTGTGCATCATATCATGTTATTTTACCTCAACCTTATCATTAAAAATACATCTTTACGTATAGCGGCAATGACATAGAATAAATAAAACAGAAGAAACTTTACCATTAGGTGTAGAGTAATATACATCATCATCATCATCATCATCATCATCATCATCATCATCATCATCATCATCATCATCATCATCATCATCATCATCATCATCATCATCATCATCATCATCACAGAAGTAACATTACATGTCATAACTAGATGATAATCAACAATTGCATATTATAAGGTTAATGAAACACAGTAACAGCAACCTACAAGAAAAACTAGAACTTATAAGTAGGTAACGATGCAGCATTAGCAATGGCACACTACGAGACCAGTAAGCCATGTTTAACAGGTGTAAAAATCTGACCTGTATACTGAGGATTTGAGCATCCTTAACTTGCTTGGATTGAGGTCCAGTTGCTACCATTTGAAATCCATTAGCATAGACAGCACTCAATAAAGCTGAGAAAGTAAACAAATTCATAGACTAACATTGAATGATTGCTTCCCACAGCAAATATATTCCACAAAATACTGATCTACGGAAGCCTAAAAGTGCCATCCAAATAAGAATATCTTTTCCCCGTAACTTGACAATTTTCTGCAAAATGTCTAGATAACAAGAAAATATAGCAACAAAAAATGGAAAAATGATCAATTGTTTAGTTATGTTATTTGAACAACTAAACAATTTTCTGCAAATTGTTCAAATGACAACTTGCATATCTTGTCATTTCAACAATTTGCTGCAAAATGTCCACTTGTTTACTTTTTGACTAAGTGAGCAATTCAACAATTTTCAGCAAAATGTCCAAATGACAACTTATCGTATCTTTTCAACTCAACAATTTTCTGCAAAATGTTGACTTGTTCACTTCTTTTCTGAATGAGCAATTAAACATTTTTCTGCAAAATGTTTAAATGACAACTTATTACATCCTGTCATTTCAACAATTTTCTGCAAAATGTTGATTTGATCATTTCCTTCTATGTGAACAATTAAACAATTTTCTGCAGAATGTTATCTTGTTCATATCTTTCTAAGTGAACAATTAATCAATTTTCTGCCAAATGTTCAAATGACAACTTATCTCATGCTGTAATTTCTATTTCTGGTTTGGGAAGAGAACAAGTGGACATTTTTCAGAAAATTGTTGAAATGAAAAGATATGATAAGTTGTCATTCGAACATTTTGCAGAAAATTGTTCAATTGCTTACTTAGTAAGAAAGTAAACAAGTCAACATTTTTCAGAAAATTGTTCAATTGTTCACTTACATGATAAGTTGTCATTCAAACATTTTGCAGAAAATTGTTCAATTGTTAACTTAGTAAGAAAGTGAACATGTCAACATTTTGCAGCAAATTGTTCAATTGACAGGATGTGACAAGTTGTTATAAGAACATTCTTCAAAAAAATGTTGAATTCCTCGCTAAGAAGCAAGTAAACAAGTTAACATTTTGCAGAAAAATGTTGAGTTGTTTGGATAACACAACCGAACAAGTGATCATTTTTCTGATTTTTGATGAGGTATTACCTCGTTATGTAGACATTTTGCTGAAAATTGTCAACTTATGGGGCAAAGATATACTTATCTTGATGGCACCTTTAAGCTTCCGTACTGATCTGAAATACTGTTAAGTTCTGAAACCTATGTAACACTGAGCATTGCAACACTACACAATTTTGATGTGTGAAACCAAAGCAGTTGAAGAAAAGGGAATGCATTGCACTTTTTCTATGCTCATCATTTATCATACTTCTGACTTGACAAACAAACATACTTGATCTTCTACTTAGAATGGGTTGACTGCTTACCAATTCAAACACTGATTTTATTTTATTTTTTTTTTTGCAAAAACTGCTGAAAAATTTGTCCACACTACCTCATCACTTGAACTTTTGTCAGACCTGATCTCAACTCATATGATATTTTTAGAGCAGCATTGCTATCAGTCTACATGAGAGGATGGCAAACCATATTTTCAGAGCGGCGCTGTTATCGATCTTCATGAGTGGATGACATACCTTCAGCAGCTGAATCTGCTTGGTCTCCTGTGGCTGCTTGCTGAATGTCACTGTGTATCTGGAGCAGTTGTTCGTCCTCTCGAACAAAGTACACGGCCATGTTGGTCTCTAATTCCAACATCTTAGGCTCCACCTTCAACCATTGCTATGAAAAGCCAATGAAAGAATGAGTGTCAATATTGGCAGCACCATAAGTACTAGGATGCTAACATGTAAACAAATTTCCGAAAGTTTCTTCCCAATTGGTACAGAATGAAAGAGATTGCAAAAAGGTTTGACAGACTTCCATAAATTGTGTCAAACAAACAGTGCCAGCTTTCTCCTGTGACTGTCTTTAGTCAAATGCTGGCAAAATTTCCTATGGTATGCACGGTCTCTGGAAGTAAGTTTATTGTGAGTAATATCAAATTAAATACAAGTAACTTTTGATGGATTCATAAAAATTCTAACCCTAAAGATTGCTTCAGGGAAAAGAAAGCTTTTCGAATCCAGACCGGATTCCTCATCAGTCGTTTTAAGGCCTCAGCTCTGTCTCCTCTGGAAACACTGACTACTGCAGTTGTCAGTTTTTCAAGAGGAGACAGAGGGGAAGCCTTACAGCTAATGACAAATCCGGTCTGGATTCAAAGAGCTTTCTTTCCTGAGGTCCTCTTTAGCATTAGAATTGGTCTTGAATCCATCAAAATTATCACCTAAGATGCTGACCAGAATCAGGCAATTGACTAAGTCAATCACCTACAACAGTAATTCAATTCAAGTACCAAAATATGGCAAGTCTTTATCACCCAGGACTACTTGCCTTATGACTACTGTAGCTAAGTATCCAATTATATTGACCTCCCTTACCACAGCACAGGCTGACATGTGACACATACTGTAGCAGCTATTGTGTGTACAGTTCGTTAGGATAGCGAGCAAACTGAAAGTTACTTGTTTGGTACATATTTACCATAGGATAACTGATAACATACAGTACAGTGTAAACAAAACATTCTGTATTAAATGTACCTCCAAGACCTCTTGTGGCACAGCGCTGAAGTTCTGAGGTATTAAAACAACCAGAGCACCTGCTGATTCAGACACTAATTCCTTGTATCGTTCCACCGACAATTCTGAAAGTTTGGCGATAAGGCATCTTCTTGGAACCTTGCCAGCTGATAAAGGACGTGCTTCCATGTTTATCAAGGAACTTCGACTTCCTGCATCACAACATTAAAAAAGAAACCAACATTGTTACTATTTTTTCACCTCTGAAAAATTTTCCCATGCAAAAGTAACATTGAAGTATACATGGAGGTAATTTTCAATTTGCACTGACTGAATACTAAATTGGTCAACTTACATTGCAGTGCTGTATGCAAGGTTAGTGAACATTACAGTAATGGTCTATCATGGTACTGCAGAGATGGTGCAGATACTAACTACCTGTAACTTGATCAAACAGTACAGTATATCATAAATTAATTACGCTTCCAGTGCTTAAATTTTTACAGTCAAGGAAAGCTATATATCTGAGGCTGAGTTATTGCTGAATATGAGATCATGAGAACATCCTACGAAAATCAAGCACTTGATGAACATTAAGCACACACAAACCCTCGGCATACAGCACATTACTTGACAATAAATACTGTATGTGTGCCCAGTGCCTACTGTAAGGTAACAGCTTATAGTGACTGAGGAAACCTGATGGGCTACTGATATCAAGACTCTGCCATAAAAGCAAACCTTGCTTGGTGCTCATTACGAGTGTATCACAATGTCACTAGCAGAAAGAAAATCAAATTATGTAATTTTGTGCAAACCAGAATCGAAGTGAAAGAAATGAGAATTTGAGGGGGGGGGGGGGGGGGTTGAGGCAAGATTCCACAGAATAGCTGTTGCTTCGTTGCATCTTGCATAGTAAATAAAATCAAAATTTACTACGCTTGTTATAAAGTGATTTCATTGCAAGCCTAGATAGTGTTGGAACAGTAGTGACGAATATATTTTACTTTAAGTTATAAATAAAAGCAATAATGCAATGTCCCTAAGCAGTTTGACAGTGTTTTGACTATCATACAGTACCTTGATATGACTTACAAGTAAGCTGAGACACTGTTTGTTTAGTCACCCTTGTCTGATTAGTCAACTTTACGGTGCTGCATGTGCACAGGAGATGTAGGCTAGGGATGACACATCCTATTCCGCAGGTTCCCGCTTACTGATAAAACTTCCCAAATCATGATCTTGACCAATCGGTGGACTTGTTCATGACCATTTTTGTTGCTAGATTGCGAACAGTTAATTGCTGTAGGTTTACGCACGAGATTTGTTTACAAGGACACTTCATGTAATGATTGTCATGCAAACATTAGTAAGATGAGCAAAGTTTGGCAGGTTTGATCGTGTTGTTAACTGAAGCAAAGTTTGGATAAAATAACAGATTTCATTAAGGTACTATTCCTACCAGATTGGGTCAAATTATTGTAAAATAAGAATTTGGACCTACTATAAGAAGACTATTGGATTCATGGGGATTTGAAATTTCCAGCAGCTAGAAATTCAAAAGCTTTAACGTTAGATGCGTGAAGTTTTATACATCCATGCAACTACTAGTATAGTACACACACCAAACTTCATGCACTGTCAAACTTTGCGCACAAAAATAAGCCCAAAAATGCAATGGACTAAGCAGTTTGACGATATTTGCACTGACAAACGTTGAAAAAATATAAAAGTAGCTGAGACACTGTTTGTTTAATCGCCCTTGTCTGATTAGTCAACATCACGCTGCTGCATTGCACAGAAAAGTTTGGCTAGGCCTAAAGCATCCTATTCGCAGTTGCCGCCTAATGTTAAAAATTTCAAAATCAAAATTTTGACCACTCGGTGGAACAGTTCATGAACAGTTATGTTGCTAGGTTGTTCACAGGTTATTGCTGTAGGTTTACGCATAGGATTTGTTTAAAAAGACACTATTCATGGTATGATTTTCATGCTAATGTTAGTGAGGTGTACAAAGTTTGGCAGGTTCACATCGTATCATTAAGTTGACTCAAGTAAATGTTGGATAAAATAAAAGATTTTGAAGTAGCATGGATGTATAAAACTTTGCACATCTAACATTAAACCTTGGAATTACTAACTGCTGGAAATTCAAAATTCCTGTCAGTGTGCTTAGCTTGTTTAAGCACATCTGAAGTTCCTTTTTAATATAATTTGAGCATATCTGGTAGAAATTTTACCTCAAAATCTGTTATTTTATCCAACCTTTACTTGAGTTGACGATACGATGTAACCCTGCCAAACTATGCGCACCCCACTAACATTAGCATGAACATCATCCCATGAAAAGTGTCTTTTTATTTTAAACAAATCCTGTGCGTAAACTTACAGCAATTACCTGTGAACAAGTAAGCAACCAAAATGCTCATCAACTAACAAGTCCAGTGAATGGTCAAGGATACTTTTGCCTAGCCTACCTATCCTCTGCAAATGCAGCAACCACGGTACCAGATTAGCTCAAATTACAAGTGTGTAACAAACTTGGTAACCTTACAGGGATTCTGAATTTCCAGCACATAGTAATTCCAAGGGTAAACGTTGGAAACGTCAGATGCGCGAAGTTTTACACAGCTATGCTACTAGTACTACAGTTACTAATACTAGTAGTATTACATTACTGTACTAACATTTGCAACTGGTGAGCATACAAAGACTTAGCCTAGTGTTATATTTACCATACTGTCGTCCATTCAAATCGAAATGTTGCATGCGGTAGGCTTCGAACTCATGTGCTGCTTGCGATGGAGCGATGATGATCAAAATGGGGATCAGCATTAAGCACGTTAAAGGAAAATTTCCCTTGAACACCTCCGCTACTTCTTGCAACTCTTCAAAGAGCATTTTGACGACAAATCTCACAAGAAGTTGTGTGTGAGAATCTTGGAGAGAACTGTTTATTCGGCCTCATGCGACACTTCTCATACAAATTGCAAAGTAGAAATTGCCATGGTGAAGATAGCATCCACTAAGAGCAGGTTATCGCCACTTCCCCACGAGTAAAGGACACTATGACATGTAATAGGATACTGAAAATAGTGATAGTGCTCTTTTAGTGAAGATTTCACCCCCTCCCTTATTAAATTTCTGAGTCCGCCCTGATAATGCGGTTTTCGTACTGTCGGCAAATGCTGCAGTGGAGTCGCCACTCAGTAGAAAAAAAAGGCATCCAGCCAGGCAGAATTTTAGACAGTCCCCTTCAAACATCACTTTTTCAAATGTATGTAAATGACAGTTTCCTAAGTTAACTAGATGAGGTATGTACCATAGTGAAATAACAGCACAGTGTTAAAAAAAATGAGCTATTCAAGTTATTCATTTAATTGAAAGGTTTGATTATCACCACATTTAAAGGTTGTATTGCATCACAATAAGCTATATTTTTACCTCCCTGAAAGGAAAATTCTCAACTGGTTCTAAGTTACAGCACTCTTAGATTGACAGCAAATTCGAAAGATGCAGAGCAGCTCGTATTACACAGCATACACAGGGATCCATTGTTTTGATTACACATGTGGAGGAATGTATGACAGGCTGAGGGAGGGACTAGAGGTAGTTTGTTGGGAGAATTGAAACTGTCTTGGGTGATGCATTACAGCCTTTAAAGTCAACAGATTCTTTTTTTACATCACAGATTATCTCACCTGGGAAAATTCTATAGATATTGTTGATCAAATAAAAGAACATCAGTTTCTGTCCACTGTGCCTATTTGTTCTATTGCCTTATCAAAATTCAATATCTTAAGTGGTGTCTTTTCAAAAATGGAAGACATTATCTAATATGGTTGTCGGATCAGGCGATCCTTAATACCGTTACAGTGTCTGCAACATGTCACAATGCACAAAACCGCAACATGTGTTACAATGTACTGGCAAACAACTGGCAAATTGCAATTGAAGTGGCTGCTGCTCATCTACTGTTCATAATTGCTACCGTCTATCAGACTAGAATTTTATTTTTAATTTATCATTTGTGTTGACCAGAAATAAAAACAAACTTGCTAGATAAAAACTATGAAAGCCTATTAGTGCCATTTATATAAATATTTTCAATTTGTTATTACAGATTAATAATCTGTAATTACAGATTAATAATCTGTTATTACAGATTAAAAATATTTATATAGATGGCAATAATAGGCTTTCGTAAAACACGGCTACATTGTACTCCAAGTTATACCATGGAATGTCAGTTTTCACATAGCGTCCCCAAATGTCGGCAAATAGGACATAAGGTGGCTCTGATTTATATTGCACACTGCAGTTAAAATGACTGAAAAATTCTTCTTTGGCAAGCCTAAACTAAGCACAATAAACTTTTGGATTAGCTTTTGTATCAGTGAGTTACTGGTTTCAAATCTGACGATAAAATTTATGTTTTGTATCCTACATATTGTCTTTTCTCTTTTTCTTACTTATATGGAATGCTTATCATTTATGTGTTCCAAGGGGACCATACGTAAGCTTTTAGCTTCTTTGGACCCTCCTGATCATCGTATTTGGTATACCATATAGGCCTACTGTTTTCACAATATTGTTTGTAAATATCACAATGACATAAATAAAATTAAAACCAATCAATCAACATCCCTTGGCAATATGAATTTTACAGACAGCTTAATGCAGTCTTATATCTCATTATGCCCCATCTGATTATGATGATTCATTTTCAATTGTTCATCAATGTGTGTCCAAATGACAATCTGGAATATTTTAGATTTTAACAAGCCATGGTTAGGTGAATGTTTTGACATAAAAGATAGTGAAAGATAATTACATTTTTGGGTCATTTAGTGGTGCCCCTTTGGTCTCCTGTGCTCCTCTGACCCCTAGACCCTCCTTCAATTATTTTGGCCACAAGAGTGCATACATTCAAGCACTCACCACATGCAGCACTGTATATTTTGTGAAGACCAAACTCATTCGAGATGAATGACTAATTAATTATTGTCTGCAAACTACCAAAGACTAACAAAACTGCTAAAGAAGAAAAAAAAAAACATTATGTTCTTTACATCAGCTTGATGTGTTTATTACTATTTGGAACATTCCATAAATACCTGCTTTGATATTGTGTACTGTATCCAATATTGCAAACAATTTAATGTAGTCTTATCTCTTGTTCTAACTTCCTAGTGCAGTAACATAGTTCTTCATGTTCAAATGTCAGCCAATGTTTGTCCAAATCAGAACAATCTCGAGTACTTTTAAAAGTTTTAGTGATAATAACATGCTATGATTTGGTGAATGTGTTGATACAAAAGATAATTGCAAACACTTTTGATCACTCTGCTATAAACAACAAGAAAAAACCAAGACAGGCAAGAAGGTTGCTACATACCTGGCAACTTATAAGAATTGATACACGGATGGTGCTCTACTGCAGCCAGATATGTCAGAGTCAGGGACACATACACAGGAGTTGCACTACAGTCAGTCACTGACAACATACAGAATAAAACTTATGCATTCAGAAAATTTCTCCACAAACTTTTTTTTACATTTTACTAACACTTGAATTGATATTTGACATATCAATATGTGTTCGTATGAGGTTCTAATATTGGGATGATACAGACCATCTTTGAGAATCATGCTAACTTCTCCAAAGTTTTAAACAGCACTATGAATAGACGATGTTCCTCACGCACATGGGACCAAAAGGATTCATATCTCCTGTGAGAATGCATCTTGACTTTGTAAATGTATTATGTTTGGGAATGATATAGACACAAAATGGGTGGCTAGCCTAATTAGGACAAAAATATAGCCACCACTTTGCATAAGTAAAAACTTTATTGCAGATATGAATACCTCACCGCTAGATGGACCCACACAATAACGTCAAAAGAAGACAAATGGTGTCTGAATTTATTTAGTGTCGTAACCCCTTTGGTAAGTTTGTTACTAGAATTCTCGCCAATGCCAAATCTATGGCAGATTAAAAAAGATGACATACAGCACAACTGTTTACAATTTGCTTACACTGTTGGTTCACTCTAAATAACCTCACACATTGTGATGATACCTCATCTGAGTGAGACGGGTTCTAACACACATATATACAAGCTGCTTGGAAATCTAAAGATGCATTATATATAATGAGTAGTGACTACCAGAATTTTCAATTTTTATTTCACCTTTGATAGTGAGAACGTTATACATGTCAATATACTGTATGTAGTGTAGACACAGGAGGACCTAACAGTACAAGAGATTTTGAAACTAGTACAAAAAGAATGGTAGGATCATGGTGACGTATTTGACATCAACCAATCACAGTTTGAAGAACAACTAAATATTTGACTTGATTGAAATGAGTTTTTTTTTTAAATAGCAAATTACATCACACAATCTTACATGAACTGATGGATATAATTCATTAAACTCTGGGGTTACAAAGAGAATTAAAATTCATGTTTATGACTGTACAATGTCAAAATTTATCAGGTGTATGTAAAGCTCCTCCCTAACTTGTCTTCATCTTCTTTGGAGAGTCGAAAGATGCTAGTTTCTTCTTCCTGGAGGTCCACATGTATCGCATCAAGTTGAAACCAACTTTAAAAATAAAAAAAAAAACATACACATGAATGCCCTGAATGCTAAAACAAAGAACCCAACTTTTAAGTCAGTCACACACTTCACATTTTGAGATACAGCATATCACATTGTTTCAAATGTTTCAAGTTATTCAATATGTAATCATGGGGTTTAATGACAACCTTTACCCTTTGCCAATGTTGATGTGCTTAGTTACTCAATATGGTGTGCTTACACACCAAATATGACAGTAGCCTAAGATAATTAGACCATTAACAGAAACACTTAACAAGAAAAATGTTTTTGGTAGCTTACCGACGACAATGCTGGCCATATGGAAGTAGAGATAATATGGAAAGTAAAATGAAATATTCCAAGGATTTGGTAAGAACAGAGAATTATGATGATTCTGCTTGTAGTAGGGTATGGCCAGTAGTACAACAATACCTGTGTGAGTAAGAGAGAATGGAGAATTAAGAAAACAATGAACTACCAAACTACAGGAGTTCCTGATAATTAATAATACCATCATGGTTCTGATCATTACAATTCAATTACAAAAACTAAGTTAATATAAAAAAATAAATTGACAAGAATTGTTTTCCATCCTTGGCCTTCGTAAGACAGGAATCAGCATTGATTTACAATGTCACCAGAATACCTCACTGCAATACAATATTATCCATAGTAAGTCTATGCATAAAAGACTCATGATTTGTATCAAACGTTTAACTGATGATCTTGTAAGATATGAAATATGATAAGAAGAACTTTCCTGCAGCGTTACATGATTTTTCTACAAGTATTACTTCTGAAAAAAATATTGTGACTCAGTACCAGAAGAGCTTTGGTCCAAATTACACTCACTTAGGATAATTTTTTATTGAGTGAGTGATTTGTGACTGTCTGCTAGAAACTGACAAGACCAAGAGAAGTTTTGGGAAAGACGAGTAATTCGGAGTCACCAAAAGATGACTACCATGTCAATGAGACATTGCAATTCACATGACCATTACATTGGCCACAAGCGCACATGACAAAAAGAACTTTACATGCGTACAATAACACACTTTACAAGTCTTGTTCTCACATATATGAATAGAATATACACTCTATGAAATCTGCTAATGAAAATGAAAGTAAAGGCACAGGTAAGATGACTGGAGACAGACTTCTCAAAACGTAAGTCTACTCAACTGAAAAATAATAGTGTTTTATTATTAGAATAACTGACCTTCTGACAGAAAGCCTAGAGGGTACAGAGGAATCCAGATTGTATATCTCAACCATGTTAAGACCTCAAACTCCAAGTCAAGACAAGAAAATGCATAAAATGGATACCTGAGTTGGAGAAAAAAGGTAAATAACAGTCAAGATGACCTGACATTTTGATCCTAGCAGGATCTTTTATGAAGACAAACTGAGTACCGACAATAGAAAGGAAGAAAAAGTAAATTTGCGAATGAAATCCTATGGAAGACAACATCCAAAACTAAACTTTTACAAGAAAAACAGCTGGCTGTAATTATACTGTGAACTTGTGAAGTCTTGGTCGGGAGGACTATCAACTGTGTGTGAGCAGTCTTGGTCAGGAGGGGCTATCAACTGTGTGTAAGATTGGGTGAGAGTTGAAATCAATGTTTGCACCGTATCCAATGTTCGCACCAGGGTATCAGGAGTACACAGTCGCTTAGGTATCCCAAAGCCCAAAAATGTAACTTCTATTAGACTTTGAGTTCACTCTAAAGTCATAATACAACATTTTATTTTGCAAGTCAATATACCATGTATCAACATACAGACATGGCAATGAAGTACCTTGGGTGCGAATACATGCTAAATTTTGTCACATGTAAAATGTATGTTAGTGAGTCTTTGGATACGGGTAGCAATTTGAGAACCAGGTCCTCAGAGTCGAGTACACAGTTATCTGATGCAAACACTAGTGGAAATGTATTATCCATGTTTGTAAGACCATGATGTACAACAAACTCCAGCAATATCCAGGGATAGCTTGACTTTTTAACTCATCAAAAGACAATTACTTTGGTATTTTGTGCCAAATTCATTAAATATACTAGAGCAGCAAAGCTGCTGAATCTCAATACTTCTGACTATTTTATGTTCCTTTGTAAGAATGTCCTGAGTATGTTAGAAACAGTTGAAGTGTGACTAAAGAGATTGAAAACGAAAAACAGAGAAGTTTGAATCTGGTCTATGTATCTGGTGTTGACATTAGATTTCTGCCACTTAGTTCATTTGCATGTCATCCATTGTTATCAATGTAACAAAGTAAATATACAGTAGTCTTTTATGTCAATTTAACAGTGTTATGGGTAATGGCTCACCTTCTCTGAAAATGTGAGCGCTAAACACCTGGAATCAAAGCACTGTTTTGAGCAAGCTAATTGTGTAAGGATTGGCTGACTTAACTGATGTTGCTAGGGAATGCTATTGAACAGGAATCGCCTAAGAAAATTAATGAAATACCTTTATGCTAATTGAACAGCTTACTGTCACTCAATTTAGTGGGTCTTACAGTATCAGCATTAAATTAAACACACACCTGCCATCTGCCATCTCTGACACTCTTCTATTTTACTTCTTCATCATTCTTCTTATGAACTTGAGAATACACGCAATTGAGTAAAAAACCTCAAAACCACTCTGTCCTTTACTACACTTCAATCACACCAAATCAAAGGAGGAGCTCTACCACCTACAGCCCACCAACCCAAACAAAGGATCGAAACATCTATAATTTATGCAAGTACTGTGTGCACAACTATGGGTTTCAGGCCCTTTTTTGGTCAATAATTTGCCAAAGAGACTTATTGTGCATATTGTTTTCACACCATGACAAGTATCAGCTGTTGCTTACATTCATAGAAACATGGATGGAAAAGTTTGATACACATTGACAATGGATGAAGATTCTGACATCATCAAGAATATCAAAATGACCAGCTAGCCTGACAATATCTCTATATATGTAATGTATTGAGATAAAAAATACCCTGAAGGGTGAAATGGATGATGATCAAAAATCTGATGATTAGAAGTCTAACCTCATATCATAGCACCACAAAAGAAAATTAACATCATGACACAAAATTTACAGAATTAAATAATATTAGCCAAGTAGATATACTTGGTAATAGCTGATCAATTGCGCATCAATTACAATGTTTCACTGATGTAAGTAACTCACCTGATGATTTCCACAGCACTCCATACTAAAAACAAATAGCAGACCATCGGCTGGTCGTGGAGAGGTTCCGCTGGGGCAATAACTGCAAACAGCAGAAGGTTTCTTCCAAGGAGCTGATGGGTGCATCAAAATCAAATAATTAAATGAATGATAACAAATTAAATATTACTGACTTAAAGCATCCATACGAAAAAAATTCTGATCTTCTACCTGCCTTAAAAGTTAGGTAAAGGAAATCATAGAATTGAAGAAAAGAGAATCAATATTTTGAAGAATAACAGAAAAAGTGCAACGACAAATTAACCAAAAGAAAATCACTGAAAAGATTTATAACCTTTGAATAGAACTTCCTTGTGGAGCTATTGGGATTATACCAAATAAATTATGCGGCGCTAAGTTTGTCCCAAGTGACACATTCCAAGCAACTACCTCTGAAGAGGGTTCCATGTTATGCATCCAAAGTAAGCAAGTTTACAAAGCCATCATCTTTTGGAAATGTGAGATATGAAACACCTAACTTACAACCACAGTTTACTGAATGCAATTCTGTAAGCTGAGAATGAAGCAGGTGATAGGCCTGTTAAAACACGAACTTCTCAGTTGGTAATAGCAATTCAATACTCACTTCCAGAAGTCATGAACTTAAATTATGTTAAATTTGCTCCAGCAATGAAAAGGAAGATGAATGTGATATTTGGAAACATGATATCACAGTCAATGCATAGTTCTGGCTTGAACTTTCCTTCCTTTACTCCCTTACTTTGTTGAGGTGACATTTTCAGTGGGCTTGCTAACATTCATAACACAGAGTGAGGGTGTAAAAGCCTTAAAAAAGAAGCATAATTGTGCAAGCAGTTACCTGGGAATGGATCAATGTTCCTGGAATTAGATACACTGCTTACAATAATTTAACTTGGCTGCAGTAACATTCCTACAGTGATAGCTAGAGGAGACATATCACTTTAGAAGTGCTTGCCTGTAGGTTTATACCACAGGACATATAATCCTCAGATGGCTGGATAAATAACAAGACATGTTAAACTTTGGACCTGATCTAACTATGAATAATTACCTGCATTAACGCAGCTATGACGCCAGATTTCACCAGGCCCGTTGCAGCGTGCACAAGTTCTAAGGTAGCTAATAATTGGCAGATTCCAACTGAGATCACAGCCTTGTCAAACGCCTCTTTCATCTCATCTGTCAAGATACAAACAAAGTGACCTTTACAATTACATGGGATCAAAAAAAGAGCAAGTTACATTGTAAAACATCATGTATCTTTTAATTTATGATGCAAAATGATCAAATGATCAGTCATACTTCACTTACCTTTTCCATGAACAGTATACCTATGTAGGAGGAAAACTGAAAGTGTAGGCAAACCCGATGAACTGAACTGTGTTGTAGAAGAAAAGGTAACATCTCTTGATGTCTGTGTAAGCTGATGAAAAGAGAGAATAGAAAAACAACAATAAAAGAGAAAGAAAAAAAACAGCAAAGCGACAATCAAAAGAACAATGTCACTACTCAAAAGTACTATTGAACTTCAACCTGTTGTCTGAAACAGCTTAGTAAAGTACAAATAAAACAGATTAAGTAATGTATTTTTGAGGGCAGGAGAGGAGGAAATCCTCCTCCTTAGTAACCAGAGCATGAGCAGACTTCAACTTCCTGAACTTAAGACAAACCACTACTGGAACTCATAAAGATTGTGTGATAAAAACTTTACAATGTTTCTTTGAGTCATTAGGAGGAGTTGTCAAATTTTGTGGGTTTGCTTGGCATTGCGTTTTCTTGTCTGGTTTTTAATCTTGGTTTTCAATTTCTCTTTCTACTTACTGCCATTGTCTCTCATACTCCTTGTGTTGTATGAATGTACTTTCAAGTTTCATTTATAGTTCTGCTTTTGTCTGCATATTATTATCTGTTTATGTGTGAGAATTTCGATTTCATTTTATGGAGCAGAAGTATTACCTACCCACTTACCTACCTACTTACCTACCTACTTAGCTACCTCCTGGCTTACCTACCTACTTACCTACTTTCTTACTTACCTACTTACCTACTTAGGTCAACAGTGTATAAAAGTCCTTGTGGTTACACCTCATGATGACACCCTTGACATGTAAACTTCAAACAATGTCTTTTTTTTCTTTTTTACACTGCCTGCATAAACTCTTTGGCAAAATGTAATAGATATATGTTCAAATACATTTACAATCAAAATGACCTTCATTCGAAAATAATCCAAGGTAAAATAAATTGCTTGCAAACTAAATACAAAGGTCTCTTCTGTTTTCAGTGCATAGCATTTGACGTTTTGTTTGCATCTGGGAGAAAAGGGAATATCAGTTTGAACAGCATTACTTGAATATGACAAAATGGAATTGCTTGCACAGTTTGGCATGGTGCTCATTCAGCTATCCTGACTTAACTTGTACACACTTTTCTTTGGATCCATGAATTCTCTTAACATTGAAGAAGACAGTACTTACCTTTATCCTTGGCTTCAACAATATCCCGCCCAAGCTTATCAAAGTGCTCTTTCTGTGCTGGAGTCAGCTTCTACAGATAAAAGACAAAACTCATGAGTTTCAAATAACAAAATGGGAAATTCCAACAAAAGAGAACAAGTTGATTGAACTACCAAGCATAATGTCAAACATCACCATATTAGAGTTCTTGTCTCGCTGTCAAAAGAAGGGTTTGGATTCAGAAGATGTTATGAATTTATATACTGTTATGATAAACTAGAGAGAAGCAGAGAGGAAGGAACAGTGTGTTTTCATTTCAGCTTAGTCACACCCATTGGCCAACTGAGAAAGACTATGAAAATGACCTCAAAATATTTCATATGACATTATGTAACAAAACTGTAAATGCTTGAAAGCTCACTGTATCATCCATTCTGCAAAAGAATCACACACAAACTGGATCCAGTCGCTTCAAATATATATCTCAAAAAAAAATGCCAACTTCTTTACAGACCGGTTCAGTAAAAGGAGTCACTTGTCCAACAAAAACAGTTGCAGCACAAATTGCAAACCAACAGCACAGTAACTAACTGTTATATCATGTTACCTTGAAAATCAATGATACTGATGTTTGTTCACACAGTCGAGAAAAAAAACTCTTTGCTCTCCAATGGTATCATTTTAATACACAACCTTTGTCTGTTTGAAAATCTCAAGAGCAAACAAGAAACCCTCACCAAGACAAATGACTACTAGACTCTAGTGAATTTAATGACTACTGGATTTTTAGGTTTTTATGAGACCAAGAAACAAACCCCGTGAAAAGGCATGACAAGGATTCACTTGGATGCAAAACAGAGAAAAGAGATAAACTGGTAAATGTGCAGAAATAGTAGCACAGGTTAACAACTTGCTGTGATGATATTCCAAGTTCAAATCAAGAATGTTGTACTGAATGCAAACAAACTGCCTAATCCATACTGTTTGTTCTGAATGACATGTTAATGATTATGCTGACTGGATAATTAATTCAATATTTGATAACTGTCCATTGTGGCATCATAATTCAGCTTATTTGAAATTCTGACATATCATGAGTATAATGTAACTAAAAATATGTTACCTTTAGCCTATACTGACAGTCTGCTGCTGCTGTTGCTGTTGTCACAGACAGATCTGTTCAGTCTCCTGCACTGGTTGCATTTCTCAAAGGGCAGCAACTGGATATTGTTGAAAAGTTTGGTCCATGGGCCCTGATGCACCCCTTGTGCAACTCCCTCCAGGACAGTATGCTTTATTTTGTTCCTAGAAGCTTCTCTAACATGACGAAGGGATGCCACTATCACCACATTGAAATGAGTCCCCTGTGTGGCTCCATTTTGAAAATTGCACAACATTTTTTCAACAGTTTTGCCTATATCTCAGCTTCTTCAATGGCTACAGACAAGATCTTGGTCTTTACACCCATGTTTGTAAGGGTGAGCAAACCAATGGTAACACCCCTACACCTCTGTGACTCAGGACTCCAAAGTCTACTGATATTTGCAGTAGCCTTAGTGCTTTTGGCAGCAGTCTACCATGCTACCATAAACCATTTCTACAGTATGAGAAAATTGTTCCAGTAAATTTGTAAATTTTCATAAACAAAATTTGAATATCAGCTCTAGCCTAGGCATACAGTGCAGTACCTAAAGTCATGACTCAGGATGGTAAAAAAAAGTAGCTCAGTAGATTTGGAAACAATGAGTCACAGAGATGCAGGAGTGTTGTCATCGGTTTGCGATGGCTATTACTATTAAATTATTGACATCTTCTGTCATTTATGACATAAAATCAGTATTTTTGCTTACATCCATTGGATCCTCTTCATTAGATGATGAATCATATTCATTCCGCCATCGATCGAAATCGATTCTCAGCCACGAGAGTTTTATCTTGTTTTTGGTCAGTCGTTGCCACCACGTTCCCTCGTAGGCCTTAAACAGATGGAAATCTATCTGCCGGTCTGAAATCCGGTAGGCACTTTTCTGAAAAGCACAAATGAGGTTTAAGTTCAGATGAAAGGATCTGTTATAACTGCAACTGTGAGGCTTGTTGCAGACAAGTATAGAGATTACAACAACAAAATCATCGACCTATTTTTTCAGTTATGTCTGTAAAATATGATGTCTTATGCTGATTTCAAAGGAGTCTCAATAGTAGTAAAGTTCTGCAAGTATTGGTTTCTGATAGGGTTTTTGATTTTTTTTTTCGAAAAATCATGATTTAAATCAAAATCATTGATTTAAATCTAATAAATCACTTTAAATCAGGATTTTTTAACTAAAAATCATGATTTTAATCAGCTTGATTTAAATCACACAATCCTGGTTTCTGATTTCAAATGAGATACCCCTATAGAGTCTGCTTTCTGATCTCAAATGAGCACTATGTTTGCAACTAAAACCTCAGTTCTCTGAGTTCAATTGAGTATTTTACACATCTGCAATCCTGGCTTCTGAATTCAACAAGGTTTTATGGATACAATATAACCACAACCGGCTTCTGATTTCAGACAACCTCAATGGTTATAACTATAGACCTTGAGGTCTAACTTAGGAGTTTTACAGAGCCACAATATCAAAGCGTGACATTTTACTTTAGTGCTTAAATTCATATTTACAACTGCAAATGCATACATTCAACTTTAGGAAACTTTAATAATCGTAAGATGCACCCAGAAGCCATTGTAAGTATCAAAACAACTGCATGTCTGCCATCTGACAATTAAATTAAAAATTTTCCTGTTTTTTTTTTTTTCATTGTTTAAGAGGTACAACTGCAACCCCCTCTTGTTGAAGTTGTACCTCTTATACAAGAGGTAATTTAATTTATTATTTCATAGACACCTTGATCATAACTCTGGTAACTTTGTAAGGGTTTTATTTGTAGACTTTTCATCTGCATTTAACACTATCCTTCCTCATATCTTAATCAAGTGGGTATTAGACTTTCTTACTAACCGGGTACAACATGTGTTTGTTAATGGAGTATTTTCTAAAGATATTGTTACTAATGTAGGCGCTCCGCAAGGTTGTGTAATATCGCCAGTTCTCTTCACTCTCTACACATCCAACTGCCGTAGTACTCAACCAAATACACAAATTGTAAAATTTGCTGACGACACATGCGTCATAGGTCTCATTGGTAGGGATGATGGTGATGAAGTAAGGTACAGAAATGAGATATCTACCTTTGCAAATTGGTGTAATGATAACAATTTAATACTGAACGTTTCTAAAACAAAAGAACTCATCGTCGACTTTCGGCTCAGTACCAGAGGCAACCCCAGCCTAGCAGGCATTGTATTAAATGGTGAAACAGTTGAACAAGTCAATTCCTACAAGTACCTTGGGTTGACGATTACTAATAAGTTACAGTGGGATGCTCACATACACTCTATTCTTTCAAAGGCGAATCAGCGAATGTTTTTTTGTACGTAAGCTTAATGCCTTTAAGTTAGACCCCACCCTTATTTCCCTGTTCTATAGAGCAACTATTGAGACGTTACTTACCTTTTGTTTGTAGGTCCTGGGGTGGAATGCAACTGCCTATGACTTGAAAAAACTTAATAGAGTAATTATGAAAGCTAAGAAAGTGCACCAGTCAGAGGTTTTAGGTTCAATTGAAGAACTGCTTGAAAAAGAAACTGGTAGGAAAATTGAATCGTTAATGCTCTCTAATCATCATCCCCTGAGTAATAAAGTCGAATTTAGTAAACGTACAGGTAGGGCAATTGTTATCAAATGTAGGACGGAAAGATATAGAAGATCGTTTTTACCACGGGTTACATTAAGTCTTGCCACCAATATAATAGAAATAGAAATCAGAGATGACTGTAGAACAACTACGATAAACATGATTTTAAATCGGTGGATGTGACACCTTTGGATGATGTAAAGCAGTGTGAATCCTACATTTGTCTCCTGACTTAAGCACAAAGATGTATCTTAAAATCCTGCAGACTTATCCACAGCTGAGGTCGTAGCTACAATTATAAAAACACACAATAAATTGCAATAGAATCTTTACCAAGTGACAACTCCCTCCTTGATTCTTAAAATCCCTCCGTCCCTCATTTTTTTTTTTTTTAAGAGAAGGGTTTTCCCCTCCAAGTTCAATTACTTTGTGCGGACAGTGATGTAAAGTTGATGGTGGGGGGAAGATGCACTTTAATGGGATTTTCATTTATTCTGAAAGTCTACTTCTCTTTTAGAATCAGTTCCAAGGAATTTTTACAGAGAAACATTCTCAACTTCACACTAATTAAATACAACAAAAGAAATTTTCAACACCAGAGAGCCAAAAGACTTAGTGACCCCTTGCCGACCAAACATTGGTTTGAAATTTTGACATAACTATCCGGGCGGATTGTGCAAAGGTTTCATGTTAACTGTGGTAATTGTGATAACTCATGTGTTCCTTGATTGCAAAGAAGGTATAGCTTTTATGCAGTACTGATCATGGTCAATGAGATGGTTTGTTGGAAATTGTGATCTACTGTATACAATAGTTTATTTAGTTTAGTTTAAAAATAGTGTCCTACAGTAACAAACCCAGAATGCAAGGAATAAAAAATCTCTTAAAAATACTTTCTTTACATGACACTTCAACCTATTTGTGTCTATGGAGAAATTTAGTAAAATACCATCACTATTCATGAGCCTGTTTCAAAGGACGTTTTCAAGCCTTCAGGTGAACATTACCCACTTATCGAAACAACGTTGTTTCCTTGATCCTTTTACACATTCAGTCAATGGCACTATTTTGACATTGTTCTACAAGAAAACATCAAATCAGACTTGCGGCTAATCTTTCACAAATTCCCCCACAGAAGGGAACATTAATACATAAATCCCCATTGTAAAAGTAGTACCCTCCAAATGTGGACGAATAGAAACAAGCCGGTAAGTCTCTTGCAGAAAATGCAGAAAAGAAAATGCAGAAAAGTACAAAAAGGGGTTTTATAGTAGCATTATCTCGGCTTAAAAAAGTTTTCAGGAGGCAGGCACTATTTGGGATTGATGTTGTCGGACAAGTTTACCACACAAAGTAATAGACGCATTATACTACATTACAGCTGTCAGTCGGGAGACAACCAGGCTTTCCAGTGACAATTTGGAAGCTGAACACTGGAATTACAGTAGTCGCCCTGGGCACACAGCGCAGTATGGCCAACCAAACTAAAAGTATGCTATCAGTCAAGGTTACCTTTCTGGAGATATTGTTTTTACAAAGTTTTGCAGTTTGACATCTGTTGAGCTCAAAAGACCTTTGACCTCTTCTTGACGATCTTTGAACTCCACCAAAAACAATAGGGATCATCTATTCAGTATAGACAACCCACACACCAAGTATGGGGTCAGCCAGGCTTAGCTTCTTTATTGTGTTTACAAGGTTTTCACGGTCTGATGTCTGTTGACCTCAAATAACCTTCGACCTCTACCTAAACAATAGGGATCATCTACTTCACATTGCCAACCATTGCTCTAAGTATAAGATCAGGCAACTTTAGTTTCTGGTGATAATGTTTTCACAATGTTTTCACAGCTTTTTGGAGTTTTTTACTGTTTGTTCTGTTTGCATACCTCAATGTTGATTTCATCGTTCAGTTGAAGATCAAATTCATACTCATGAAGACCTTTTGCTCCCTCACCGTATCCTGTTCAAAAGAACAAAGTCAAAACTGGAAAATGAAAATGGGAGATGATGATGCTTTCACAACAAATGATATATTCCCATTTTTCAAATTTACTCCTGAATAGAATACGTACCTTTAATGAGAATGAGAAGATTAATTTTAGCCTCCCCCCCAAAAAAAGATAAACAATGTAACTGATACAGCCAGACCCCTGATACTCATTTTTTTATTGTAACTATATTTTTCCCTTAGACTGGACACATATGTAACCAGAAAGTAAAAGGACTTTGAGATTCCTTGGCAATATCTCCTTTTTCTATAAACACACATGATCACTTTAGGCCACCAAGGGAGAAGGAAAGGGACCTGATCCAAACGACAAAAA
Source organism: Stichopus chloronotus (assembly GCA_021234535.1). Taxonomy (NCBI): domain Eukaryota; kingdom Metazoa; phylum Echinodermata; class Holothuroidea; order Aspidochirotida; family Stichopodidae; genus Stichopus; species Stichopus chloronotus. The sequence goes on from CM037836.1 coordinate 7,248,552, forward strand.
AGAACACAAGAATGTAAACCCCATATGAAAATTGTGGTAATAAAGAATGACATGTAAATCTAAGTGGATAGAAAGTTCCTCACACCAAATTGTGGTTAAAAGTCTGCGATAGGCAACCTGAAAAATATTTCCCTGCCTAAGGAAAAGGTGACTAAAACGAAGTATTTTGTTAATTTGACAAGGAGCTGCTGGCAAAGAAGTTGCTGATAAATCTAGAAAGCTACTGTATGTTAAAGGATGTTAAATGATTGTTTGGAGAGGGTTACAAAAGAATGAGCTTTTAATAGCTTACTAAAGAAAATGAGACCAAATTCTATTTAGCAGCATTCATCTGCCATTAAACATCCACTTTTTGGCAAGGAGCAAGGGTGGCAATGGGGAAAGTGGTAATGATCCATCCTATTTCATTTCAGTGATGACAAGTTGTGACACTTGTCTTCCCTAAAATATTTACGCAATTGTTATCTACAGTACAAGTACAGTAGGTCCACAAATGTCGGCTTTTGCTCTAACTACAAATCTCAAAGATTGTTAACTCTGCCATTTTAAGATTTGACCAAGTATGAAAGCATGATTTTCTCAGAGGTTTTTCTCTGAAAATGTTTTCAAGATCCACAGCTCAGTCACATCCACAGAGTAGTGATCACAGGCATAGGTCATCACCCCCCCCCCCCAGGGCAGTGGGTCTTACAGTAGGCTTAATAATACTCAGCCACAATTAATTTATAACTAATATAATATTAATTACATAGCTCATTGTTTTCACAGGATTTTTATTATTTTATAACTATTCAGTTAGTCTCTTATTGTCTACATTAGATTGCTTCTACTGAAATTATCATAGTGAACCAAACAGATCACAACTGGCATCAACACTATATTAGCTTAATCTGAAAGCTTGGTTGTGTAATGTGCAAAATGCTCTGTACAACAAAAGGGTTAGCAAGCCATACATTTAAATACAAGACAAATGATGTATCAACATTGCACAACAGACTGTTTGGCTCCTCTTTCATTGTTCTGCTTTTTATTTTTGAGGCTTAAAGGTTAGAATTTAAGAGAATATTCCAGAGACTTTGTAAAATATTCTTCAATGAAGAGCACATTTTTCACTGTTGCCATTTCAAACCTCAAACCAATATCTTGCTCACACCTCAAGAGGATTTTTAAATCTTAAAGAAAGTCAGCTCCAAAAAAAAACAAGATCTCCATGTGCCTCAAGGTTACACTGGCAAATTACAACAACAAATCTCCAATTTTTTAAACTGAAGTGCTTAATCTTAAAATTTGACGGCAGTAAAAACTTGCAATGGTTTTTAATGCAGTTTGACCTGAAAATGGGGTGTTTTTAACATGCACAATTCTTAAACTATCAAAATGTTTCTTTCAAAACAGTCAAGATTTTAAAATAATACAAAGCACACCTGAGAAATAGCTTCTGTGCAACATCAGAGATTTCCTACATTCAAATACCAACATGTTATGTTGAAATTTGGTTTTTCACCGATAAATAGATGAAATATATCCAAGATTTTCCAACACTCCAGTCTTCTTCAGTGGCCAATCCCTTTTAATGTGATCAAATTGAACATTTTAAAGAAAGTATGCTATACGTTGCTGACATGTTTCTCTATGTTACAGTCAGTGTTTTCTTTCCTTAAATGCTATTGTACCTCACTATCCAATTCATTGTTATTACAGATTTTACATCAGAACTGCCAGTGGGGCATTTGTTCACTGTGATTAAATGAACATGCCCAAAAGGATATTCACTTTCTACAGACAAACAGATATTGAAACCACATTTATTAGTTTGTTACCTTACATAAATGATACAAAACAACCAGCTTAATTTGCAAAGTAATTAAAACAATTATTTCATCTGATTAATCTCGCACAGCAGGACAAAAAAATACAATATGGATGAAAAAGTATAACATACTGTGTAAAAATAGAAAAGATTTATTTACTTATGAAAAAAGAGAGAATCCAATTCATTAAAACATGAATCATGCACTGGCATACATAGGTTCAAGATTGTCACGGTGCCGGGCGGTGTCGGGCGGTGCCGGGCGGTGCTACCCAGCTCTCAAAATCTCCGCCCGGCACTCCCCGTCAATTTCAGCATCCCCGCCCAGCACAAATTTTGTAACTTAACTGAATAAAATTGTTAGATTTCTTTAGAATTCTATGTGATTATCCTTTTTTTACCACAAAACGGCCAAGTAAGCTAAAAAATTTCCCCACTGGTCGAAACCAAAGTACCGAATTCATAATTTATCATCTAGAGTGTGCCATTTTACATCCAAGCACTCTCCAACCTACATAAATTTTTCAAAGGGGAGGTCCCCTTAGACCCCCCCAGGACGGCAATCACAAATTACCCGGCTCTCAAAATGGTCTGATGACAACCCTGGATAGGTTCTAGTGTCAACAGCAGGAAAGATTCCCACCAACCTTGTCAGTGGTTGGGACATAATATACTATGTCCAAGCAGTAACAATTTGTCTTGAGACCAAACACGACATTTTGAATTCCTCTTCAGGTATTGAACTTTGGGGCAGTTAAGTTTGATACAGAATTATGCATATGCACTGTTCTATGAGACTTCTCCTTGGATTATCTTTCCTATACTTTTATACTTTCAGCAGTCACCCATGTAGTTCCCCGAGCAAAACTTTCAAGAGATGAGATCTAAAGATGTAAGGAGATGTTGGAGCATCATTGTATCTGGGAAGTGTTATTTGTGGTGATTTGGTACAATTTGCCAAAAAATCTTTTACACACCAAAGCCATCTCAAGGTCACAGTCTGTTTAGATAGTAGCAGGGAACATTATCCAAGACAGATCTGTACCCATGGAAGGATGATAAAGAACTTGGAAGTAAAAGAAACATGATAAAAGGTACTTGAAAAGACAAGAAACAAAAGCTGTTCTATAATCACCTTTGAAACTGAGTTCATTCTCCTTTATCTCAATCTTCGGGGACTGTAAATAAAAGAGAAGACAGTTTTCAATGACAAGTACACAATGATGGTAAACACTATAAAAAATAAAATATTTTCACACATAAAATTATGATATGTATAAATTTCTGCAAACAGGGAATCCTTTATGATGTACTGTAACAAGGTCATATACTGTAGAAGATGTCACTACCGTTCATTGAAAATCAGCAAGTATCACTTTCAGTAAGTAGATTTTGTCTCAAACTAACTTCTACAGAAGACCATACTCAGAAGGCCTACTGGAGGCTGAATGGCTCAGACTGTTCAGATTCTAAAGTTCCAGAATCTGTCAGTGTGATTTTGAAAGTCACCCTTACTGAACCTGAAACAAAACACCACAAATATTTACCAATCAAGTGACAATATTTGAGAAAGTCAGTGTTTCAATACTCACTTCACATTTTCTTTTTTTTTTTTTCTGACAGAACAATTCATACGGCACATTCAAGATTTTGTCATATTTCATAAATACAAATTCCTACCATATAGTGTACAATATTTTGTAAAATTGTGTTACTGTCCAAACTGATATGACCATATTGGTACATATGGAATGTATCAGTACATACAAACCAACAAACTCCATTGATTGTTTCTCGGGATTAGTATCAAAGGTAAAATTACTTTCTACAAACTACAGTAGTATACAATACTACCCTTCCTGATTCCACTGAGAAGTTCAACCATTCAACAACTGAATCATACATACAAAGTTTCAAGAAGATTAGGTTCGCTTTATTTTCAAATTTCTATGCTGTCTCAAAGAGTTTAGATGGAAATGGTGCTACATTTTGCTTCTTTTTGTACTAGCTACATGAGCTAGAAATGTCCTGATTTTCGAATGTGCATGAATAGGGCTACCATACAGTACTACTCTCGACTGAAAGTGGGTGATAACTTTTGGAAATTGATTTGAGAAGTTCCTTTGGCTAAATCCATAAAAATACGTTGGCCCACTATACTGTACAGGTACTTTATATTGCTGAACCTTAGGAAGTGCTCACTTTATGATACTGACACAGTGTTAAAGCATTTTTTTACTGCACCTGCAAAAATCAAGCATAACAGGGTGACAGTTGCACATAAATTCATTTTCGAGAAAATCTGCAAGATTTGTCTTACTGGCCAGGATGCTCGCTTTTCCTAAAAAAAAAAAAATGGGACAATCCTGTGAAACCAATGGTAACTCTATGCGCAAAGTGCAAGATTTTCAAATGTGTGCATACAGTATATGTATGCAGAGGGTTACCACACAGTAGTCTATTTCTCTCAGCTGAAGATGGGTCATAACTTTTAGAGACTGATCTGAGGGGGGTTTCCCTTTACCAATTCACTAAATTTGTTGGCCTATTACATGCTATGTTGCTGAAGGGAAGTGCTCAATGGTGATGCTTACACAGTAAACCAAATTAATTTTACTGCACATGCAAAAATCATGCAAAGTAGGCTTACAGATGCACATAATATTATTTTTGAGAAAATTGGGATCATAGATGCCTTACTGGTCAGGACACTCACTTTCCCTTTAAGAAATGGGACAATCCTAATTAATTGTGATATACCTATGTTACATTATGCACTAAGCATGCAAAAATTCTTGGTACCTTTCAGGGAACTTATTTTTGGTTGGAAGTTGGAACTAAATACATGTACAACAGTGCCCAAAGCAGTGTTCCCGCTTTAGGGCATTGGACTGCGTTAATCCCGCATTTGTCTCTTGCATCCCGCAAAATGATAAATCTTAGGCAGGAACATGCCGCAGATTTTTCCACAGCTGAAGTCACAGAGCTCTACAATACACAGAATTGCAAGAGAATCTTTACCAAGTGACAACTCCCTGCTTGATTTTGAAAATCCCTCCCAATTTTTTTTTTCTGAGGGAATTCCCCTCCCAGGTTCACAGACCCAAAGCAAGTACAAATTTTTAATTTTAACTCTCTAGCGAAAATATGGGATATATGCCGGGGAATACTGTACATAGCGCACAAATCACACAAACTATTTTCACTTTCTTTGTCAGGAACTTGTGCTACTTGTCACCCCACCATTGGTGAAGGACTTGAACTGAATACAAAAAGAAAGAAATGCAGGATGTGCTTCTGTTGATTTTGTGATCACTATCAAAATTCCCATTTTCTAGTAAGTGTGCACAGTACCTCACCACTCCCCTACAAAAGCCTACAGTATAGATGCAGTTTCACATTATTATGAAAAAATACCTCCCTGAAAGTGGAGTACGGTAGTAGCCCCCCCCCATCTCATCCCATTCCCCCATGGTGCCACTTCTTGCACTAAATGGAGTTTCATTTCAGTGCTTCATACACAGTAACCGACTTACTGTACAACAGATTATCAAGACACAATACTGTAAGTGTTTGAAAACAAAATTGTAGGAATTCATCAGAGAAAATGAAAAATATAAAAAGTGATTAACTTCAGTTTGCATAGGAGTTGAAAGTCTGTCTTGTCTTTTATAGTTTCAAGACCATTGCTTCATAATGCACTTATCAATTTTACTGTGTCACAGAACACCACACCAGGGAGTGTACTGTACAGTAGGTGTGTCAAGACTCAATGTTATTGGTTTTCACTTCCCTTGTAGCAGAACTGGTTCTATAAGCTTGTGTACAGTACACAACTAATTTCTTGATTGTCAAGAAACACTGGTCGGTCAAAAATGCCTTTCAATGAGAGTCAATGTCTTGAAGGGTACCTCCAATGCAAGCCACAGGTACAATACTGTAATGCGTTGGTGGACGTGAATGTGAAAAGCACATTGCGGACACTGATGCACCTTCCCAAGGGGTCATGAGGTGACTCTTGGAATTGATGAGTGCAAAAAAAAAAACAAGTCATAGCCTACAGTATATTAGTATGAAGGAATGCTTTCAAGAAGCTGAGTGTCTGCTCTGTTAATTTGTTTCATTTGAGTAACATGCACAGATCACAAGTAATTGTGAGACCAATAATTTAACAACTTCAATAGTCTACTCTGCCCCTACACCCCTTTACTCTGCCTCACCATCTTTCCACCCCGTATCTCTTCTCCTTTTTGTTTTCTTGCTCTTAGGCTAGAGTCTTCCATTTTTTCAACAAGACACATCGTAACTGTGTCCCCAAAATTTTAGACTTTACTAAGCACACTATGTACACCGTCACTATTCTGACATTTCATTTTCATTTCGTTTGAACATACCTATATATACACATACATGCATATTTTTGATGAAAAATGCAGTCGTACAATGTAGTGGAATAAACAGGACGCTAGAAAAACAGTGAAATGTTTATCACAGCTAGAAAAACAAAACATAAAGAACAAAACGAAACAAGAAGAAGCAGAGGAAAAGAAAAAACATACAATGACAACTCAAATTTATTAAACAGTTCAAAACCCGCAGGGGCTAGTTCTGCGAGAGGATGTTAATCTTAATCCTAGCTCATAACTAAGCATCATTTGCAAGGTAAATTTAGCAGAAACGTTATGCATATTTACCGAAACATCCCTCAGGTCTACTCTTAGGGTAATTTTCTCTTTGGTCTGAGCCCAGTAGACAAGCGGATGAAGAACTTCCATAGTAAACACGATGTAAAATTGCACAAAAGACGGAACGGTACAACAGTCAACACTCGACTAGCAAACTGCAGTGCAAAGTGTAAACTGTGCAACCGGGTCGGTCATGCCGTCACGTTTTCGTATGGTTGGCCGTACAGGACATAATTATCGATGTAATGCTGGGATTATATTGAATTAATGTTCACATTAAATCGCATTAATGTTGACATTAAACGATTTAATGTAGACTAGACATTAAAGGGATTTAATGTTTACATTGAATCGATTAAATATCGACATTACATCAACTTAATATCTACAATAGAAGCAGCTGCCAATATATGAATAGTGGACCATGACGTAAGGGGGAATCAGAGGTGGACGTCTGCCATGATTTCTTTGCCGTAAGGGGTCACCACGGGACTTTCAAGCGGGTCCCCCAAATGCCTCAGTTCGAGGTACTACCTAAAACTGAATTGATTTAGATAGCCACTTCATTTACCCTAGTTCAGCTTAGCCTCTGCCCGACAAAAGTTCTGCTGCAAAGGGCCTGACAAACTCCATAGCAAAGGCCCTGAAAAGGAGTCCAACAAAGGGCCTCAATTAAACATTAGAAGTGCCACTTGAAATGAGTGTCAAGTTTCGGAGTGTCCTTCACATACTACAGATTGGATAATACCAGCCAAAATTTATACTGCTAAGAGCCCATCAGACACCGGGACCCCCAAATGGGGCTAAAGAGTCCATGTCATATAGTAGTAAGTTTACATACATCAATTTAATGCTTACATAATATAGATTACATGTTAACGTTACATCAATTCAATGTCAGCATTTAAAACTGTTATAATTGACTTATCACGAAATCGGTTTAGTTATAACATTTATCGATTTAATGTTAACAGTAATTCAATTCAATGCCAGCTTTGAATCGGTAATTATGTCCGCTTCGGCCAATCACATGCGAAAGTAACCCCACATGTGTGTGTACATGCAGAGGAAGTTCTGCCATTAGTCGAATAGCATCTCATGGAACATGAGTGCCACAGGGTTACATTCACTGATGTATCCTCTAATGGCTACATTTCCACACAATTTACTCCCAGTTTCTTTTGCAGCAAATTGAAAGTCTGAAGCTGGCAGATCGGTTCCGGGACATTTTCCCAGGGGAGCAATTCCAACAGACACCCCCCGCCCAGAAAATTTCCTTCGAACAATTCCTACCCGGAAGATGCCTGCACGCCCCTCGAAGTTGTCCGATTGGGAAGTCTCCTGGTCGTGAATTGCCCGGGTGAGGAATGCCCGGGTGAGGTTTGACCGAGGTGGAATTGTCCGGGTGTGAATGTGGAAAAAGAAAAACGGACAAACAAATATCAGTGTTGCATTCCTGATCATCATATGAGAGCAGACATGGCGGAAGGAAAAAGGAAATATCGGGGCGAGGTGGTGGACTGAGTATCAGCAGGACTATTTATGAGAAGCGCCACCAGAAAACTTTGGGCTTTACAAGCCCCCTCACCCAGATGGTCGGAACGGCATTTCCAGAGTGTTCTTAGCTGCTTTTACCCAGCCTTGAAATAAGGATCTCATGTCTGCAATATGAATTATGCATTTATTCTCGAAGCACTTGGCAAATATTGATGGGGGGAGGGCCTAAACATACCTTTAGGCCCTTCGCTAGTTTCATTCCCAAGTCCCACCCCTCGCGGTTCCGTCGCCTTTGTATCCGAGACCAGAGTGTGTCAAGACCTGACTAGAAGCAGAACTTCTATACCGAGAATAACAAGGTCTGAGACCAAGACAGAATGTACATGTTGTATAGGAAATTGGAACATACTGTTCAACTTTGGGAAGACCATATTTTCCTGACTTTATGACTCAGGGGACGACTTAGGGTTACCTCATGCTCTGCAAACGATATAGCCACTAGAAGTAACTTGCGACATCATTGATGTAACTGTTACGTATCTGTTTTCTAAATCATATTGCAAACAAAGTAAATACAGTTGAAAACTTAACACTACAGATCACCAACGGTAACCTACATAACTCTCACTGCCCCCAAGTCTCGTTCAAACTAGCAAAAAAACTGTTAGTGATAGTTGATGAGTGGCAGATGAGTCTGTGATAAGAGGATACTGAGTGGATGAGTGGTAGATGAGTCACATGTGATGAATAGATGGAAAATGTGTGGTAGATGGGTCACATGAGATGAGAGGATCGAGTGGGTGGATGGTAGATGGGTCTGTAATGAGAAGATTTACAGTGGATGGACGGTAGATGGATCTTTGAGCGTAGTGGATCGATGGAGAATGTGTTTGAGTTGAGATGATTTGATAGGGCATTGGTGGCGAGTGTATTTCTGATAAGACAGAAGTGGATGTATAGATGTTAATGCATGACATCTTTTTCCCTCACAAAATGACATCATAATTCAAAGTCGGGTTCCAGCTTTAAGGGTGCAAAATCCCCCACCTTTGACATGGAAATTACTATGGTATTAAAAAAAACAAAACAAGTAGGAACATAACAAAGCCGTTGATAAAAAAATATATGTCATCGCTGGTTAATGCTATCGCTATCCTGCGTCGAAGCTGCATGAAACCACGATAGTGCATTGTCCTTCAGTTAATGCAAAGGTCCAAATTTGGTTAACCTTGTACATACATTCAAACCGAGATTTTCATAAACAAAAGACGAAAACGAAAGAAACTTTGGATTTTGCAAATAACCGAAAATTTATTGAAAACGAACTCAGAAAAATGGTAAACAAGATTCACAACATGTCAACAATGTTTGTGGTCAATAGACAAATTACCAACATTGGTGTAAGACAGTTAGTGGACGACAACAGACTGTAGATCTACGTTTGTATTGTATTCGTTCATTAGTTTTGATCGACTGCAAGATAATACACGGTCATGTGAATGGAATGGGCCAATAGGAGTTGAGGATTCCTCCAAAGTATGTATGACTATAAGATTAATTGATTGTTGATGAATGCAAAATTTCAAGCCCGTATTTTGAGTGAAGTTCACCATTTATCCCTTACCTAGTCAAGTCCAGGGCATTTCGCCATCAGTAAGCTTTGGAAACATGCATGCCATAAATAAACTGCCAGTGCACTACACAGGATATCGTCATAAAATATTAAAATCATGATGTGAGCACCTATTATACAGGCCCATGTGAGTAGGTCAATGAACGTATCAACATAGAGCGAACATACCTACATTATTTTACGAGTTCTACTAAATATAATTGCATCGGTTCAGAAAATTAAATTTTAAATAGCTTGAATAAAAATATTTAAAAAAATGAAATTCTTTTTAATCTCATTATTAGTAAAGTGATAGCAGAGTACTGAACTCTCTATTTTATACTTTCACACCTTTGGCAGAAATTATACATTAACCACGAGTTTCTATGTACGTCAGAATTGTATAATTACATTTACTGTCTCTTCGGAACTAATTAAGTTCACCAGGGGGTACACATGAATGTCAAAAGTTACTGGTAGAAAATATTTTGGAAATGGTACCAGGTGATATTTTAATCCATAGACATGAAGCTCAAAATAGGCACATTATGAATCTAACGTAATTAAGTACACAGCCAACTTTACCGTTTCAGACTGTAGAACGAATACGGTGCAAAGACGACTGACTCCAATTTCGGGCTCAATTTCAACAGTTTGTTGATGGTTTTGAGTTGACAGCGATGTTGCTAAATCTATTGAACATAAAGTATATCATACGTATATCTTAAGTTCTTAGATCGTGTTGCAGTTCATATGTGTATATGAATATCTGACAGCAATCAATTCCCTGTTTAATGTGTAAATATCAGTCACGTGACAAAAAGTATCGTAAAACGATCACATGACAACAACTGACATTAACCTACACAAATGAGCAACTTGACTTTGATCACAAGTCAATCACACCATGAAACATATGATGTTTATCAAACTTTTATTTCACGAAGCCACGAATTTGTGTAGACTCCCTTGCATTGGGGCGCCCTCTCTGAGGATATGGGTGGACTAGAGGGAGTGTAGATCGAATGGCACTTACGCAACGTGCAAGTGTTAGATTTAGTATCCTCGAGGGAGCCGCGTCACTGTATCACTGTGACGTCACATACAAGGGTCATTCGAAATTATCCTCGACAATTATAGAAGTATACAAGCACACATCAATAACACTAGCACAAGTCAAATTAAAAACACTTCAGGGGTTTGAATAATGAAAGCTTTCAATCATAAAAAATTGTGCTTAAATTTTATTGTACTCATGAAATATCTATCAATATTCATTAGAAGATTGTCTGTTAGTGCTATTAAGTGATTTGGTTTCAAAGTCATAATAAAAAGCTCTCTAGTATGATCTTCTAATTTTTGTCATGTTAAGTGGGTCTCTCTTCCATCAGCAATAACAAACGAATTCGTTTTCTATCCACATCATTATATACTATTCATATTATCACATGAAGAAAGAATGTTGTTGGTTTCCAACATACATTCAACACGCCTGTCTGTCCATGAGTTAGTCCACTTCTTCGAGAGAGACCTTGTGAAGGTCCTTTCTTTATTAATGTTGTTTAATTAATTAAGGAATGTTTACATTCAACGTCTACCCGGCTATCCTTCCGGCTCCAGTGTTAGAATATCAAGTGTTGGATACAACAAGGCAGTGAATAACCGTGAGTCCTTGCACACAGCTGCACGATGATTAAAAACTTATTAATACTATTCCTGAGAGCAAAGGATGAAATTCATATTAATTTGTCTGGTGCTCAATGCCATTTAAGACGCCCGAGGTGATGAGGGTATTCCAGCAATCGAATAAATTAAATTTACCAAATTCAAATTTCCAAGACACACTCCTAAGGGCAATCTTTTAAATGTATAAACCTTACTTGTTGAGACCATATGGATGCTCATACGTTAACGTTGTGAATAAATGAAGTTAAAAGTTTTATTGGGATTAATTGTAACAAATTCAAATTATAGTTTACAGTGATGTCTGTTTTGACATTCAGTCACGCAAATTATTCGCGTTGATATAAAAAGAGTTGGTATTATTCCTTGTCCGTGTTGACTATATCAATACAGATCTGGAAAGCAGAGTTACATTGCATATGATGTGTTCATAAGACAATGCTCGAACCCATATCACAGGAAACGTCGACATGCTACATATAATATGCGTTTAGACTTACAAAATAATTACCATATTGACGGCTTAAACTTTGAAATTATAAATTCTTTGTTGCATTGTAGTAAAATATACGTACGCCTAGATACACATCTGTAGAAATCATGTAAAATCACTTTTCTCCTTTTCGTATATTCTGAGAGATAAAGAGATAATTAAAGATTGTTACGTCTCAGGTTTATCTAATTAGCAAGTGCTTCGTTTAATTCTTCAGATAACTACTTCAAACTTAATGTAACCATATATTTTTCTTAACTTCTGTCTGTTTTGTATTTGTAGATACCATCTAACATCTATACAAAAGAGCACATGACCAGTTTTCAATATCATTGAAATTCCCTTTAAAATTGTCAATGATAAAATCAGTGACACATGATGACCTTGAACCGTTAAAAAGCTGGATCGACAGTTTCCCTTTTCTGAAAATGAAAACATTTTCCTCTTTGTGGAGCTCGTTTGTAAATTCTATTTGTTTTCGCTTTCTCTTAATTCTGTCTTCAAACCGTTGCCACCTTAGATAAGCATAATTTGTTCTTTTTTTTGTACTCTCTGTCCTGTTTGTCCTAACCTTTGTGAAAGGAAAAAACATGAATATACAAGGATTGTAGGTTTTATCTATTTAAGATAACATAAATCTACCGTGTACCCTCTTTTTTGGTTGGTCTTCCTTAGCTAGTCGGATTGTTAAACGTAATCTCAGTTACCAAGGCAACAGTTGCGAAGGTGCTGGTTGTAGTTCCCCGGAGCATACAATCATCTACTATACAATGCAAATTGCTATTGTGACTACTAAGTTCATGATCAAAGGACTAGCTAAAGAAATTTTCTGGTGAAAGAGAATTTCATAAAAGAAGAAGAATTTCTTCTACCTTTACTGGTGAAAACTCATATCTAAAAATTTAAAAAAAAAAACTATAGGCCTATATATCAAAGTGCTGCATTATGGTAAATCTGTGATTATTGAATACCGATGTCCTTTGTATTTCTTTATCATTTCACTTGACTTTAAAGTAACATTACGATATTTTAACAACCATTTAAATACTTTCCGGTACAAAGTACAAATAAGTTTTAAACACCACACATAGAGATTCTGGGTAAACACTGAACTGTTAAATGTTTGCAAAAACTCTTCTTTTGCTGCTGCAAGGGGTGGTAAGAGAGATTTAAGCTGTCGACCAACCGGGGCTCATATAATTACATTTGTCATGATTCTTTAAATTAAGCACAAGGGGTGTGTACGTTAATTCATCTAAATGCATGATGACAAGCTGAAATGTAATTGCAATATGCTCACTCCAACATTTTCGAAGAAGGCCGACATTTCAAAGACAAATTTGTTAGATCTCATCACAGCTGCTACTAAGACAGTTCTTGGTGCCAAAATAGACGATTTATTGGTTAAGATGTCAGATGAATATAAAAGCGATGAAATGTTCGCATGATCCCTGTTGCTGATGCACTATTTTCTCAGTCGATCGGCTGAAAACAATTTTCCAATTTCAGATTCCTCTTAAGTGTGTGTTTCTCTTTAAAGGTAGTCACTCATCACCTCAAGCTACATTCTTGGTTGGTGGTAAGCAATTCTCAATTGGTTCTGCTTTTTTTTTTATTGACAACATATTCAAAAGATACGTAGTAGCTATACACAACATACGTACACAAGGGCCCATTGTTTTGATTGCACATGTGCAGGAGTTTTAGACAAGCTGTGGTCGGGGAAGTATGATATTGGGATGCCTTAAACTTTCTGGGCCAATGAGTGCCTATCTTTAAAGACGATATTTTAATTTATGCTGTGTTTATGTAGAGCAAGGCCGTGCTTGCTGAAATATTGATTCGTTTTTCAATACTTTCTCATAAGGTCTACCAAGATAGGTCTATATCTTTCTTTGGACTACGTATGAAATTGAAATAAGAAATCTCATTTGTTTCGTTTCTAATACGTGAATATATACGTATGCTTTTCAAACATTAATATTTTTAAGTTTTTCAAGTTACAGTTACAACCTCAACCTTACTATGAAAGAAAAATGAGCAGCTTGTCTCAACAAAATAGGGCTATTTTGAGATAAATAGGAGCTGTAAAAGATAGACAAATAAATCACATCTTCCATACATAGTAACATGATGATACCAAACTGTATAGGACATCTTGACCTACATAAAAGTATTTACTTTTTCTGTTTTAATTTGTAACATCCAAAGAGCTAGCAGTATCGCATTGTATCTTAAAAGCAGTAAAAAGTATGCTAACGAAAATTGTATTCTCCACATCTGCCGTCTTTTCTTTCTTCCTTTTTTTTGATCACCCGATAAAGCAATGTGAGTGTATTCCGTCCTACATCATGATCACACATGATGGTTTACTGATATTTAACTCTCAAAATCGATTGAACGGTAGCATCTAAAAGAATATTGATTCTTGAAACTTGAAACAAACCTGCAGGAGATAAACCGCCTACTAGTGCACCAGGAGTCTCTATCGATTATAATGTAGCTCGTGTATACGTGTCATCACAAACCTGTTGCGAATTCATCTACTTGTGATGTAGCGCCTTCTTCAAGAATGTTCGTTACAATGTTACGAATAATCATCTACGAGACTACGACTGCGTTGCGTTTGCTCAGACAGAATGATGACGCATATGTTGGCGTGTCGGTGAATGGATATTAATGATGCATGTTGCCAATATACGGAAACCATTCAACTCAATCAAATTCAATCATTTATTTATTTAGATTTCGATCAATGAGGTATGAAAACATAACAACGATTTACGGAAACGATTAAAGAGCAGACCCAACGCTATGGTTCTAAAACTCTAATACATTTAAGTGACTCTTTTATGCTATTGTAAATTTCACGGACTCTCGTCAGGCCAACGTTGATGAACACAATATTATAATAAATACTGAAGTAGACTACCTTTCTAATTCTAAAGATATGAGCCTACTGGATGCAATAAAATACTGCTGGATACGAGGGTCGTTTGTTCAATTCCTTTTACTGTACGTGGAATATTCTGTGATACTTAAAGAATATATCTCTTACATTTTTATCCCTAGTAGCCTCTTTTTTGACATTAATCATGGTAATCATATACAGATGTGTACAAAGATTATCACTGCATCCAAGGTAAGAATGTCATCCGTGAAGACAGCTGTGCCGCCGCCATGTGCGTTGAAGTGTTTCAAGTTGAACATATACATGTCAAACGAAGACAGCTCCGTGCTGGCAGATTTCTGAACTTCAATTGATAATTGTCCAATCATAGGCTGAGAAATATGCTAAACGATAACGGTACAAGTAAACAATAACGTTTAAGTAAGTACGTCACGCAAGCACTGGAAATAAAGGATCTCGAGCAATGCAAATTATAACTTTGGTCAGGGGATGACTGAGTCATCTACAATGTCTTTTCAAATGCAAATAGAATTGTTTTTTGTTGACAAATTAAGTCATCTTAAATACTACTTTTTCATTTTGCTCTCTTCTTCATTCGAAAATTATAACTTACGGTATTTTGTTTGTTCTTCGAATGTAAAATATCATCAAACATCACTGTATGAATGTGACTAAAGTACCTGATTTCATGCATCTTAAGAAAAGGTAATCTTCAAGTTAATGCTACTACTCGAATAGATAATATGTTAATATGTTATGTTCATATCACTGCACTGAACAATTATAATTTCATTACGATGTTTGAAACAGTTTTGCCAATTTCAAGCCTAAACTAGCAGGCAAGAGATTGTGATGCTTACATAATTTCAGACCATCACTCTCACCATCATCAACAACGTCCTCAAGTTATCATTATTGTCATAATTGTCATCATAATCACTATCGTATTCGTCATCATCTTCATAATGGTCATCATCACTATATCAATAACCTCATTACGATCATCGACCCCACAATCATCATCACCACTTCCATAATCATCATTTTTATCATCAAAATAATCAACATTATCACCTTCATTATAATTTTATCATCATCAACGTCGTCATCGTTATCGCCATCATCATCATCATCATCATCGTCAACATCATCATAATCGTCGCCATCACTTTATTCATCATCATCCTAATCATCATCACCAACGTCACCTTCATACCAAAATCACCATTATGATCAGCATTATCATCATCGATGTGATTGTCGGTTTTATCATCAATATGTTTGTCGATCATTAACCGTAAGACGGTTTTAATAGTCCTAAAAACAAGTTACAAAATACTCGATCATATCTACCGGTCCCTTGACTACTCATGCATAATTCAAGTAATATCACGACCGGAACTCTAGAGTCAACAGGCGAGAAGAACCAGTCTTAACAAAATAAACATCAGATGTATTAGCAACCAAGCTTAATGAATGAAGCAATTTTACCCTTTCTCCTAACGACAAAGCAAAAGCAAAGACTCCAATATTTTTGTTTAAATTCTTCCATTTCTAATTTGCGGAATCTTCCACTGGATAAGAATCACCAGCATGGATGGCATGCACAACCAGTCATCTACGTTCTAGTCGAAACAAACTGCATCTAGCATTTTAATATGTAAGAATGGTCACGCATGTACAAGGAACGGGCAGCGGTTTCTTTACTCTATGCACACCAAGTACGTAGCTTCCCCTCCTGCATTAATTTGAGTGTTTATCTTGAAATTTGCTTACGTGCTACATGCTGACTTGGAGATATTAGCATCTCAACGAACAATTTCAAGCCACGCAGTGCAGCGACAGGATATTTTACGGGAGTATTGCACACTACATACAGAGACGCTGTGGATGACTGCAACATATTGAACAATATTCTTGGGATTTTTTCACAAATTCACGATATTTGCAAGATTAAGAAATTGGTGGGGTTTGAATTGTTATCAGTTCCAGATCAAAATTGGATGTATACTCATATTGTATTTAGGATTACTTGTAAATAGAATCAACATGGAAGTCAAAATGTAACAGGGAACAGAAAGGAGAGAAGAAGGTTACCACCCCCGAGAGAACAGAGAGAGATTGATAGAGGAAGTCATCTCAACGACACAGATTGGAGATCGTTAGAGAAGCGTTACAATAATCAACCATGCCGGAGAAAACTCAATCATCAGATTTTTACCATCCATTCCAAGGTGAGTTCAAGTGACTACAGTAAGTTGGAGAAGGAAATTTGATTTTACATAGCCTAGCTTCATGCAGTTTTATATTTTCTCCACCGAATATATGTAAAGTAGGAATACAAGCGCAAAGGATTTGACTCAAGGGATAGGCCTATCCAATGAAAAACGTCTACCGTACATAATAGAATAAACAATATATTAGCCTACAACAATTTAATTAAAA
Source organism: Stichopus chloronotus (assembly GCA_021234535.1). NCBI lineage: Eukaryota > Metazoa > Echinodermata > Holothuroidea > Aspidochirotida > Stichopodidae > Stichopus > Stichopus chloronotus. The sequence continues at coordinate 7,265,688 of CM037836.1, forward strand.
AAGAGAACGGAAGTGATGAAGAATTAAGGGTGAGTTTAGAAAATAAGTAGAAACTACAAATTTTTCCGATCGCCCATTCCTGACAGTTTTTATAATATACGTATAGGGCAACAAGACATCATTAATTACTGAACTGGTGCAAATAAAAAATTGAATTGAGTATTTCTGACCAATACTGAAGTACTTATGGAAATAAGGGACTTGTGTGGACGTGGAAATATTAATATATATCATAAGGATATTTTGTGCTGGATTATTGCTGGCACGTCATTTGGCCCCATAAATGACACTATGATAAACTGAAGCCGCCATCTTGTTAAAGCATTTGTATAGGCCTCTACGTGTTGATACACAATACTGAGAATAAAAAAAAACTATGTAGTACTCTTGGTTGTGACTTAGGAAGTATTATCTATAGGGCTTCACATTTCATTATAAACCACAAATGTCTGAGTACTTTTTTACATTAATGCAGTTTGGTCTGTTACGGACGGAGTAATTAGTTGTGAGGCGTAACATACACTAAACATAAATTGCATAAAACAAAGGATTAAACACTAAAACTTCAAACCATTTACCACATTATGAGACTACAATTGATGTTCTATGATGATGTAGGTCAGTGTTTTAACATTGTATACTCACCTCTTGTGCTACCAAATTTTGCTTACCCAACCCACAAAACGGGATCGTAAGAAATGTTTAAAATATGTATTTGGCCAATATATTTACAATTTGGTTATCATACTTTTTTCATGTTATGTATGGCAGTGTTTCCTCCACCACCGAACGGAAACTCTCTGCTCTCATCCATCTCGGCAAATTGAACATCAGTAAATATTAATGCAAGTATCAATTCTTACAAACAGCCAACTGCTCTCAGAGGATACACTGTCAATATACAGCAATGACGTTTTAATGACGATGTAGCTTTATCTGCACTGGGCATTATTTATTCAATAAGGGCGCTGACAGACTAACATATACATACAAACACAAACGCAGGTGCATTACATATCAGGGCACTGGGACAATACAGACATGTATATAAACATTAAATCGCTGCACATGAGCTTTTACAATAGTAAACAAACAACAAAGAAAAGGATTAGAACAATGAACAACAACTTTGTTCAGAAACATCTGAATTGCGTACCGACAGTAATATCAAAGACTAACATTTCTAGAATATTCGATAAAGAGAAACAAGTGAAATAAATGGTGGAATGTGAAAAGGTGAAATGTTTTGAAACCAACTTTTCCGAAATTTAACAGACAGGAGTGGTAAGCCATACATAAATTCCATCCCTAGTGAGAATTATCGCTTTGGCAATTAGAACAAAGGATTGAATTCTCTTTCAAAAGGGTACTTTTATTCCTTACATGAGACTACTTAAAAATCCAAGAATGTAAACAGCGATGAATGCTAAATATGATAATGGCCACTAAACTAATAGTGATGTGCATTTCTACTTATTCCGGGAAGTCCGTCCCGATCTTTACATTTACAGCAGCATTGAGTTGATATCCATAAATTTGTGAGGACAAGGACATGACAGAAGTTATAATGAGCATATAATTAGGGAAGTTTAAACATTCAATAGTTACAAAAATTGTATTCTTTTCAACCTATTTTTTACCCTGGCTTGTACTGGCTGTGTGCATATGAATTGGTATTAATGTGAAGTGTTTGGTCGCGAATTTTAATGACCAAATTGACTCCTTAACGACTAATCCCTTGAAATTTATTTGTATGTGACACATCCAGGGAGTCTTCTTAGGCTGAACATCTGTCATACGAATGTGAAGGAAACTTGACAGGTTTGGAAAATGTAAGGAATTCACAGCACAACTCAATGTACCTCTTTATTTTATTTTTTTCGTTCGGGGAAATACATTTTGTAAGATTCACTCTCTTTACGAACAAAGGTTCTTTAGTTGTCCCAAGGGAAGGGAGAACACATTGGTTCTTCGAGAATAATTTATCAGAAGTATTTAAGAAACAAAGGTTCTTGTTGCTATCCATTTGCAGGGAGGTCCTTCCCTTTGCTCTCCAAGAACTCCTTTTTCTTAGTGACATGAATAGGGATTTTAAATATAAACAACAGTAGGCTACTCATTTGGCTGCACGTTGTTTAGTTGAATTAGATCATTGCCGTTTACATTCGAATACTCATTAATGTATGTGGGTACCTACAATGATCAACATTTGGATATCCTCTAATGAAAAGGTCTGCCACAAGTACAGTAAACTTGAAAACTCAACATCAGGTATTACGGTATTCAGTACAATAAACTTTAAAGCTCAATATCAGGTATTACGAGCGTACTTTAACAGTAATAAAACATGTCATAAATGACAAAAACATTACTTTAAAATGCTGATGACGGAAGGTATTTCTCAAATGAAGAATTATTGCCTTTGTCAGTTTTGTTTCTCAGCGACAAAGAATAGAGATAATATAATATTCCGCATGGACGAATTTATAAAAAAAAAACTATAGTGTGCGCCTTTATATAATACTAATTCCTTTGACGAATACTGTGCTGGTATTGCATCACGACGTGCGAACTTTTCGCAAAACTGGCAAGGATGAGCAATCGTATGCCAGCTTTGCATGTAGGAGATAATTAGTAACTTCAGTTGCAAATCGTGAATTGTTAAATTATTTCTCTCATTGTGATGAGATATTCTTCTAACTAATGAAAGTTTATTAAGTAGTGATTGATTTCTCCTTTAAAGTGGTTCGTTTTGGCATTCATTACAATTTGTAACATGCATTCTTTTGTCGAACGGTTACCACATACATTCGCCTGTCAAAAGGAAGCTCCGGTAACAAGAGTTTCTCCTAGCCAATTTAAGGGACGTAATTGAATTTGCCTTCACATGCAAAAATCAAACTCGGCTTGTGGGGATGTCACGTGATTAATGGCAGGTCATTTCTTTTCAGTTTTACTCCAACAGTAAGAAGAAAGCAGTAAAACATGCCATCTCTGACTCATTCCAATATTCTTTGCAAGCATCGAATAAAATTGAATGGCATTTCAAAATAAACTTGATGACAAAATGCCAAGGTTTTCTGCCCTAATGGACGATCAACAACAATTTATTCCAATCAAAGGAAAAGTATATATGACGTCATCCTTGTGACTATACCAAAAGGGATTGATTGCTTGATTGTGTTGACAAGTTCTTGAGAGAAGCTATTGTGTTTAAGCTGCATTATTTATGTAAACAGTGGGCATGCTTGTTTTATGTACAGAATTCCGATGCTAACAAGCAGTAATACTATGCGAGACTGCAGTGGATAGGATTTATGCAGTAGCACAACTTCATGAAAAAAATCAGCCATGTACATTGATAACAAAGTCTTCATGGCATTTTTGGAAAAGTATTAACTTAGTAAAATCAGGAATAAAAAACAATGTGATTTGGTGGTAACGATAGTAAATATTGTAGAATGTAATAAGCATATGTGGAGGGATCTTTCAGACGTTTCACAGACACATAAATTCTCAAAAACTTAATTCAGTTTTATCTGGGAAATGTAAACTACAAATACATAATCATTGTGTTTGTTGTCTGCTGTTACCATAGAAACAGAATTTATGGTTTCATATTTTTAACTACGAAACAACACACTCATAACATGTCTTCTCAGCAAAACATGTCACATCAGTAGAGCAATAAATTCCGCAGAAATTGATGAAAACTTGCTTATGTCCGGAAGTATACTGCCATATCTTAAGGTCTGTTTGTCTTCAAATCTACTCTTCGTGTTACCTCACGAATTTTCTCCGATCTGTATTTGTTAATAAAAATATACAAAGTGGGTCTTTAAAAAATTTGGCTTTTTTTTGTGGGGGGGGGGGGGGGTGGTGTCGGTTGGAAAGGTTTAGAAAGATTGGGAGGATCAATGTAAGCCTACATTCCCAGTAAACTGGCATAGTCAATGGAAAATTTTAAAATCTTACTCAATGTCAGTTGATGTAAGTATGTAGAGTTCAAATGCTTGAATAGCTTTTCCTCCTACATCTAGAACAATTACTGATGACCAAAATTAGAAGGATAAGTGGGCCATATATAATTTGAAATAAAAAGGTAAGCGTATTGTGCCCTTTCCTTAAAAACACTTCCCACGGACGACAAGCGAGACCACTGTTGATATCACAAATGTTATAAGCTATATGCACTTATCTATCACTTCAGGTAATAATTTCATGCTCCGTTTGACAAAGCAATTACGACCTGTGATTATGTTTTTTACTTGTCCCGGTTTGAAGGAAGCATCATAAAAATGTCCCTCATGAGAACGGCATCGAGCATCATATTGCCTGCGGTGATTCATTACAATGGTTTAAGATATTCAAAAAACCTCAATTTGAACAAAGTAATGTTCTTCTCAGTTTAGTAATGTTCTTCTCAGTGTAGTAATGTTCTTCTCAGTGCAGTAATGTTCTTCTCAGTGTAGTAATGTTGTTCTCAGTGCAGTAATGTTTTTCTCAGTGTAGTAATGTTCTTCCCAGTGTTGTAATATTCTTCTCAGTGTAGTAATGTTCTTCTCAGTGCTATTCTCGGTGTAAGCAGTATTCTTCCTAGTGTAGTAAAACATCATTACATAATGATGTATGAATCACTGCATTACTTATGATATACAGTGTTACGCCAATAACATCGAGGGTCTTGTACATTCTCAGCACAATAGTGTTTTCCAATAGAGGCAACATTTGTGTTTTGGGGAAACATGGAAGTTTCAATATATCTCCGCACTCTTGTTATTTGAGGTAAAATCCTAACCTTATATTCCAACCTTCTTTTTTTTTTTCTTTTTTTTTTGCCGAGTTAAAACAGTAGTGACTAATGATAACGGGTGTCCTGCTTGTGAGGTAATTAGGTATTAACCAGGCCTGTGACCATAATCAAACGGAACCCCCTAATAGCCAAAGGCGGCTTTCATTACAATATATTGTAACTAAATATATGATAAGGTTTTCCATTTTTCTGGCTTATATATCGCAATAAAAAAAAAAAAAAAGAACAAGCGAATCCCTGCTCTCTTTTGGTTATTTTTTTCTAAGGAGGATAGACAATTTAAGTGTTAAATTGTTTATCAGTATTTTGAGTAAAGGATGGTGCTTCCTGGTGGTTCGTTACGAAACCCTTTGTTGCCATTAGTGCGAGAAATCAAGTTAGTGGTCCTCCGTGATACAGAATTATCGTCCACAGAGCCTCTTGCAGATCGTGCTACGAACGTCATTGTGTCTCACGGGAACCTTTCCCTTGCTTTAAGTATTCTGTGTGTCTATTTATAGACAAGAAGGCGCTTAAAGATAAACATTTTGTGAATCTCTGGAAAGATGGAAAGTCCTACAATATGTTCATTAGAAAATCTGTCCTTTAAAGCAACAGCTCTGACCTGTGGATACATAGGCGCGTTAGTAAAGAGATCACTAGTACGTAGGTTACTGTGATGCAAAGTTTGCATAAATGATTGTGATCCAAGCCTATGAACAAAATAAAGAGTGTGATTGAATTAAAGCAGACAAATAATATTGTGATTGTGTATGGTTGAGCCTATCATGCTTGAAAGGAAACACTTTTTTTCTAATAGTACCAGGGATAATTCATGTTGACATATCAAGGAACGTCAATAAAATATTAGTTGGTTATTAACCAGATTTTGGAAAAAATTCTTGACTATTTTATGTCCATTCATTAAAAGTGATAAATTGCAAATGACAATCACCGAGTTGATTATTTTTAAATAAGAAATCCTAGAAAAGAAAGAGGCATAGAAATAATCATTGAAATAAACTGGCTCATTGTTTCTGTAATGTATAGAGATTTTCGATATCATTTTTTTTAGTAATGCTATGGTAATCATTGCAATTCGACTAGTTATTCATAGTTCTTCATGACTAACTATCACTGGAAACATGGAAATTGGAGGTTTGAAAAAAGTGAAATTGGAAATTTATCAGTACAAAATGATGAGAATATCTCACGTTTATGATTATGAAATATCGCAGATGATAAAAGAAGATAAAGATATATCTGGCGTTACACCTTGTTGATCACCGGTGTAGTAGAAATACTGAAGTGGTGGTGTTACACCAGGTTTCTCGTACTTATGTGTTCTCTTAAACATGGCGGTCCGCAGATGAGATGAGAGGAGAGAAATTATTAAGGAGGGAACAGGTAACGCCAAGTGATGTGCAGGCAACAAATGGGTATAATTTAGACCACATTGCATGCAATAGGCCATACATGCATACATGACCAAATAGCTCTAACAAAGGGCTAATCTGGGGCTAAGCATGTCAGAGTTGCTACTGAATGAATTGTGAATGAAAGCATTACAAAACTAAGTCGTTTATTACATTTGGTATCTCAGAGATTTTTATTGTTGCAACACTAAAGGAGATACGTTTCAAAATGTTGTCCGAGAAAATGTTTGCAAGGATACCTAAATCAGTTTTATCTAAGACAACGTAAACTATCTGAGCAACCAAAGATTGATAATACGGAAACTGTCACAAGCAATCAATTCAGCCCTGCACAAAAAGGTTTCAGTTAACCGGGTGACCAAGTAACTCCTTGATTGGTTTCTAGTTCTTTGACATTCGACCAGTTGTCAGGTTAAGGACTCTAACGTGAGTGTTCTCAGTTCAAACCAGTGTTACCCATGGTTTGGATGATTTGAAAACTTGATGCCCCATATATGGCAATCAACACTAATTTAAACAATGTAAGATTTGAGAAAACTAGCTTAAAAAGGGGGGGGGGGGCATAAATAATCACTGCTGAAACAACTGTCGTGACATTCACAACTGGTTGATTATAGAAATGAATTGGCCTTATCATAAAACGTGTAGAGGTTGCACTGAAAGTCTTTTAGTGACTATAAAAGAAGCTCAACGCTCGCTGTTCACTGTTCATTGCTCACATAATATCGCAGACTCAGTACATCTTCTACAATATATGAAAACCAACCTGCAGGAACAAAATTAATTTAAACTGTTCTCCAAGCGTGGATGCAGGCCATATGTACCAAAACGATATTAATCTGCTTGAAATATCGGCACATAAGATACACGCTTTATTCATTACTTATTACCTAGGCATATACTATGCATCTTGCAAGAAAATACTTTTGCTGAGCTATAAAGAAGCGACCTAGAGAATACGATGAAACTTTTCTCGATAATGTCCATCGAAGCAAGCAATTAACGAGCAGTGAGGACATCTGTCAGTCAGATCTCATTCTTTACAACAAATAAAAAAGAAGAAGAAACCTGGAGTTTTATTACGTCATGGCTCAGCGGGTCGAATCATGTCGTTCTTTTTTAGAGACCAAAATCGTGATTTCTCGTCTTTTAATTTGATTACAGTAGTTTTTCGCCTTACGATCATTAACAAATGTCGTCATGGTAACGAGCAGGACTAGTACAAGACGGTTACTACGAGGATCTGATTGTGTAGGCTATGCACGAACAAAGCCACGCGTTCTTAATGAACGTAGGCATTAGCCGTAATTATAGGTCACATTGGGTCAGTTAAGAAACCATAAATAAAATCACCACCAAAAAAAGACAATAAAAAATGAAATCAAATGTTCGAAACTAATGCCCTGTATACTCGAATCCTTAATTTGATTGACGATCAATGCCCTGTATTATTTAATTGACGATAAATTGTCTTAACTTAAATTAATTTTTATTCACTTTGCATTCGAATTACATATCTGTAAATATAGTTGTTTGAAATTTAGTGAATGAACTATCCTGAATACGTCTTATATATTTTAGTTTATCTGCAGCTATGTCACAAGTGTTTGAATATTCCTAACTACTTGAGGACCTTCAGGCTACACTGTTTATTGTGAACTAAATAACGTGACACTGATGTACTAAGTACGAAAAAATGCCATGGATGGAAGTAGTGAAACGTTCTAATTTAAATCCTCCATATAAAGTTATAAAGATGAATGACATATTACACCGAGGACTTTATGTAATTAACTTAACGTATAGATAATATCAACCCGTTCACAGTTGTCACTTGCACGTACTTTTCGTGTTATCATCATCGTCATTATTATTAGCATTTGTATACATCCATACATACGTAAGAATTGTGCCGTACATGATGAAGTTGCTATAATACTACATCAGAGCTTGTAAATTGGTGGTATAGATAAAGGAATGACATGTTCACAGCAAACATGAATTGTGCGAACAATAATAATTCTTATTAGGTTAGGGTTTCTTTTGGCTCAGGACTTCGTACGTTTAAGTGTGAAAATACGGCAGTGTGAAATACATCAGGAAATTGATTCTGTAGTTCCCTGATTACAAGGCAGCATACATTTGGTGTATACTTGTAGCTTACTTTCAGATCATACTCTTTTTTTTTTAATTCTTTTTCGACATCGTGCTAAATAGAACGAAGCAAATATGCAACCACAACTTAAGTTTGAACAACCTTGATCTGTGTCGACCGCCTACGGGAAGAACAGTAACTAAAATAAAAAAAACAATAAATTTATATTGTATGTTAAGTGATTCTTGACGTCACCAGTTCGTCACTTTAATGAAAAGCTTAACCGTCAGAAAAAAGGGTCTAGCAATGTGTGATTTGTCACTGAAATATAGCGGTTGCTTATACGGCCGTATAGGTATGTCAAGACATTAATTACATAAAAGTCACATTCGGCGCACCATGGATAAATTGCAGATCAAGACATCAGCATGCTTTATGCTCAATTTGCCGTATTACAAAATCATTCGTTGGTCTGTTTGTCTGTTTTCGCAACGAGGCTACTTAAATAATCTCCTAATGTAATATTTTACAGAAATGGCAGTATGAAATATTAATTTAAACACATTGCTTTAAGGTTGCACTTTAGAGAAACCGTTCTGAATATTGATGTGCTTGCGATGATGTACACTTCCGACATTTCATCTGTTTGATATTTGAATTATTTTAATAAATATTTGACACATGTTCTTAGTTATTGCTTGTTACCTGGTACATGTTGTAAATACATACAAAAGCTGTCTCTCTATATGACATGAGAATCCCATACCCATACATACGTACAAAGTCATACTCGAAAACTGTCCGTGTGTAGGCTACCAGTGAAATCATTTTTTTTTTTTAAGGTTCAGAAGCCGCTGATTTATCTTTTTATGCAACCCACCCAACCCAATCTTTACGCAACAGTTTCTCCTGCCTCACACAGTTTGATCATTTCAGACCATCCTACGGCAATTAAACGAAGATGAATTAGTTCACAACGTGTAAATTCAAAAGCCAAAAAAAAAAAAACGAAAACAAAAAGAAAAGTTGTTTATGATAGATTTATGAATATCATTAATTTGCTAATATAGGAGTCCACACACGGGTGTAATGGAACTGAACTTGAAATTTGGCATAAATTAGTAAAAAATACCACTTCAGTGATTTACTGGTGAAAAAGACTAAAAATTCATTAAAAATTAGGACCCTCTCTCATTATTGATGACAAGTATATCTTACGTTATGTTATGGTTGAATGTTATTCCTTTTCCGCAGTGGTGCATTATGGGAAAGGTGTGTCATAACACACTGACGGATAGTATATAACTCTTTGTAATCCCTCCTGTCTTAAAAAACTGCAATGGTTGTGGTCTTTATTTCACTCCACATTAGGCTAAATTTAGAACAAAACCAATTTTATCAGGGGGGGGGGGGACAAGTCTCAAGGTTAAATACCCACTTTGATTTCAAGGAGTAATGAAAAGTTATTACAGAAATTTGCAAGTGTTGCATGACATTTTGTCACCTCAAGACAACTGGAATCTTTCTTTGAGCAGATTATTCATTCTTCAAACATTAATATCTTTAAACATGAACAAGACATAGGTGTTGAATTTGAAGTGCCTACAGTGTAAACATACATTACTATTTAAGAATCCTGAAATTGTCCTTTGGTTACTCTTATAATGACGAATACGCACACACTCACACAAGCAAAAACACCTGGATAAACTTTTCAAAATATGGTACGGAAAATTACTGTAAGAGAAAAAGAAAACAGCACGACTCTTTTTCAATTGTTGAAATTCTAGGCGTGATTAAAGCTTAATATTAGTTTGAAAATGAGTCCTGTAGAATCCTTACCAGCTCAATGTGAGTAATGAACTTCTCTCTTCAATGACGTAAATCCACTGACGTGCAAGATGTATGTATGCCACATCACGTACAAGGAGGTTCCATTTTCGGAGAAGCTCATGGAAATGAAATTTACGGTATCCGCCGATTTCCAATATGAGACATGCAATAGTTGCAATCGCAGTTTGGCTGTATACAAAGAGAGAATGTTACTATAAATAGTAACGAGAACAATTGGAATTTGTGGGGCAAGATGTAAACAACGAGTGCATATATGGGTCCATGCAATTTTAAACACAAATTAGTCAATTAAGAATTATTAATTAGTCACGTGATACATAATTACTAATTACTGAGTTCATAACGACGTCGCATGTTAATCATTAAATCTGCTTTGTCGCAGTCACTTATTTTGGAAAAATCGCTTTTTTTGTTTTACCTTATAGGTAATTTATATGCCTATTAAAATCTTTATTCGTACTTTTAAATGTCTTGCATATCAACAATAAAACAATTCAATTTGGTTTTTGCTTCTCATCATGAAGTTTGCATGTAATGTTCCATGAACACATGTTGTAATACACATTAACGTCGTACGAATATGACATGTAGCGGTAAATTAGCACGTTGCACAATGCTTTAATTATAACATGACGATACATGATACATGACTGTTTCTTTTCACATGTAATACTAATCCCTTTTATACTATCGAATGGATACCGTGCGATAACAAAATTTATAAATCTATAAATGAACATTGTTTGAAAATAACGGTGAAAGTACAATCTGATAAGACAGTGGCTTGAAATGACTGATGACAATTAGATCATGCGGCACTGCACACACGACCCCCCCCCCACCCCACCCCCACACCTTCCATTACAACATAGACGTTGCAGGATGACCCAAAATATGTTGTATTAAACTTAAATGTTCATCACATAAATTGTGTATATATCGTAAGAAGATGGCTCAATTCGTTAATAGTTCAAAATGTCAAGGAGGTATGCATAATTTTAACTTTTCCTGAGTGTAGAGGGGACGGTCTCTTCAACGTAAATACTTCGGTGTACAAACTAAGTATAGTTGTGCAATAAAGCGTCACTGGGGAATTCAGTGTCCCGGAACGGACTTTTACAGCAACGAATCCAGAGATATTGAGCTTTTTTGTCATATATGTAGTATCGCCATTAAAATTATCGTATCTAAGAGATAGAGATGAACGTATTCAAATTCGGTACAGAGAGTACACCCAGTAGACTTAAATGTATACGTGCTGCCTGTTTGAGCCTGTCAACACATTTAGTGTATGGTATGTAGGTCTATTGCCTGTTACAGTATTTACCAACTGAAAGAGGCTTACTTGAGTTGATGTCGGTTTATTTTGTTTGGATCAAACCATTTCATGTCAATACTACTAGTAGGTAGCCTCATTAGTCATGATCTATTCCCATATTTCCTAAAAAAGGTGAGAAATTTTATGAACAGGGGTTGCCCATGCTCAGTAAATTATGGTAAAAAATGTCTGGTCACAGATTTGCATTAAGTGATGATCGTTAACAATAGGCTATCATTGTCGCTTCCTTTGTGTGGTAGGTTTTCAGAATCTCTTGCATGCTATTCAAATGCCCATTAAGCCCTCTTCTCCGACCTGGTAGACAGAATCTTACAGTAGTTTGATCATTTACCATCGATTATGATTAGGCATAATACTCAACAACAAGTGTGACAAAATGCCATTTATTTCGTGAACCAACTCAATGAGTCCCTTTAAGGCTTGGCCTGATCAAACGAATGAAAAAAAAAAAAACATTCACTACGTGGTATACATGCGTGTTACACCATATGCCAACATAGGACGTGGCATCAATGGGAATCTAATGAAGGTTCTCTGTGTGCGGTATATAAGTTAAAAGACAACACAACCGTAAGTAGGACCTTATTGAGAAAAACTGTATTTTACAGTTTGACTCTTCGTTATAAGACAAAATACAGACAGTCAATTACCACTTCTTACAGTATAGGATAGACCAGAAAACAGTAAAGATTCCAAAAGTTCAGACTGTAAGTCTCGCAGATTCCCTTCCGTCCATAACTGTGCAATGGCATTTCTTACATGATCACAGACCAAAGTCCAGTATTCACATTGCTTATGTTTGTATTTTCATAAGTCGGAGACCGGAGTCTAATATTTCCATAACCATCTTTTGAAATAATTTCAAATAGGTCAGACTGTCATTGTCTTGCAGGGTCAGAATGGAAACGACCTATAATATTCAAGACAGCTGCAGGCGTGTCAATACCAATCTTAATTAAGAATTAATTTAAGTAGTAAAATAATTCCTACATTAAAGCCTGAAGATTAACAAAAGTTTGGAACCAGAGATTATACATGAGTAATAGATTAAATTTAGTATTGTTAGACATTTAAAAGTAATTTCTACTGTGAACATAGGCCGATTTTCCTTTTGATGGCTATCAGTACAAGGCGATTTTAGTCGTGTTAACTTACGACTTACCGCAACATGTCTTTCAATTGTTTTATTTATTTCAATTACATTTCTGTTTTAAACGTACTACACTTTCCTTGTTACGTTCCCTGCACAACATGATTCACCCGCTTGTGCCATCATAGCCTACACGTTGTGTTGTTAACTTTGACATTTGCATGAGTGAGGCCCACGCTGTGATCACGAAACAGTACGAATCACGGAAACATCGAACTTCGGATATGGCGCTAGCAGATCATTTGGTAACCCGACGAAATAACCTTTTACAAGGAGAGGCCTTTTTATGGTCGCTTGTCATCGCATTCGGTAAAAACGTTACGAAATAAATTAGTTTCGAAAGGCCAAGAGTATACCCTCGAAACGTCGAGAGTCAATTCTACCAGACTATCAATGTATGTCGCCTACTACAGCCGGTTGTACTAAACTACACACACTTGTCGAACTCTATACTTCTGGAGTAGATGTATATGGTTGCAGACCTTTTAAGTTATTATAAGGGTTTCTAAATATTCACAAGATGTACTTTTTTAGAGGACTTATCAGAAATCAAGGACAGGTATAGTCAAAGCTTACAAACCTGTTTACGTCTATTAAATCGATAACACAAACTTAAGTCTTTTGTCTCCTAAAAGGATCATGCTAATTTTTTTTTTCACTGATGCATATTTGCAATAGTTTGTATTTCCGTTGCCAGGTTACGGTCACTATGTGTAGCGACATTTGAATAAAATCTTTATCGCTCAAAGTGTTCTCCAAGGTGATACTAGGTATTTTTTATGTTAAATGTGCACTAGGCCATTTCGGGAGGTAGTTCTTTGTGAATTTGTGTTAACTTTGAAGAAAATGTTTGAATCTTTATGTGTACATGCTATCTCTGTTACATATATTTTTTTTTCTAAATCCAAGAGGTCTACATAATGGTTCTGCATGCACTGCAATGAAAACATCGCACAAACCTTTCGCATAGTATGTAAACGTTACTAATGTCTATTCGTAAGAAATTATTCGTGCGAATAGAACCTAACTACTGGTGCGAACGAGATTTTAGTCAATCAACAATCGTGATTATGGTTAGGGGTTAAGTTTGTGAGGCTAGCAGATGTTATTCGCCCGTTTTTCGTGCGAATTGCTCTAATCGAAACGTAAATGCTAACATGATTGCAGGTATTGTAATTCCATGGCAGTTTGGCAGAATTGTCCCTTTTGGTACTCTTGTGACACTAAACGTCACCCCTGTACTGAGCCATTCTATTCGGTACGTAACCTATAGCGAGGCCAAAAGTTGGCAATAACCGACCAGCCGGGTCACTGCATCTGTTCTACAACGTATAGGCCGTGTAGTCAATAACCTAGCTAGTAATATTACACCACTGCATGCATATAGGCCTACTGTATTTTTTTAAGGATGTGGTTGTGCTGGACTTGTGAATTGTAGATGATTAATATTGACATCACGTGACCTGACTGATTTTATGCACAGCAAGTAAAGTGTCTGTCACATGTTGTCTGCCAAGAACGCTTACCTACAATGTGTTTATTATCAAAATGTATGTTCGAGCTCAATTGATTTTGTTAACACTGGTCTACAAATGGCTACCTTCAATGTGCCTTGTTTTAATTACTTGCTTGTAACAGCATGGGGTACATTCATGTGGTACATTAATGTGTACCACCGGTGTGAAATGTTCTCAATTCCGTAGGAAATTAACAAGTTATAATCAAATTCTCTGTACTTATTGTAATTAGTTCATTATTACTTTAACGAGTTTCCCAAGTGATTTGATTTGTCAACTAAATGCATTACAATATGAAGTTGATGAAATATTTTTCGACTTTATCTCAGGTGATTTTTTTTTAAAATTCATTACACCAGGGTTATAGTTGTCTTTATCCCATTATATCGAACAAACTAGGTTTATTAATAGAAAACCTATTGTATCGAATTCTAAATCAATCAATTGATTCCATTTGCAAACACAAATTATCTTTGCAACCAACTGGCAATGTTTCAAAGATAAAAGAAAAACATATTATTATTGGGAATTGTGTTTCACATAACTCATTATTGACAATAAGATAAGACGGAATGTATGCTCTCAAACCCTATAATAGGAATTCTTCATGCGTCACGTGAAGTTCATGGGAATCGAACCAGATGGCAATACATTTTCAGTCAAAGTAGTATTATAACATTAATTTATTCTGTTTACAGTCACAAACATTTACAATTGAAGTCACGTTATGCTGCAAGCAAGCATCATCTCAGTTTTACCATGAAGCGTCAGGAATATTTTGTAACAGGAATGCTACTCTTTAAAGATTAACAATGCGGAGGCCCGGGGGTTAATAGCAGTGGGCGTATTTCTACTCATCTGGGGGGAGGAACGGCGGGTGAAATTTTTTTTATATAATCTTCTCTTCAAGTAAATTCATTGAACTAACCCGATTGCAAAACATATTGAATCCAGAGACGTGGAGATCCAACATAGACCTTTTAATTTCGCTGACAAATCTTGTTTGATAATCAAGTTCAGTAACCTTGACTTAATGGACATCTCTGTGGAAACAAAGTGCGTGCTCTTAACCGATCATGTAGCGAGGTTACAAAAATAAAACTCAGATCCGAAAAATTATTGATCAACGACATCAATCCCCTTAAGGCATGTTATTGTTTCTAGAAACTCATTAAGGTAAGTAAACATATTTCAGACTTATGGACTACATTTACTCTCCCATCAATTGTTACAAGAAAATGGAAGATTGACCACAGGCAACAATGGTAGATCAATGTTATGACTTCAGAAGAGAGGGGAGAATAGGAACTACGGGTAGTTGGTGCAAAAATATAGCACATAAACATATTCATAGCCAGTGTCTGGCCATTACATCAATATTATCCATTTGCAGCTATCATTGAGTATGCTACCGACACATTATATGAAAGATACGCAATAGTAGCCAACACATAACTTTAACATGGTCATTAAATGTATTTAAAGTTACAGTAACGAGTCATTACAGGAACGTTATACATTTACAACTAATACGTAGCACCAGGTCGTGCATTATGAATGTCGTGCCATAGCAACACCTCTTATTTTTACATGAGTACTATGCATTTGTGACCATCACGGAGTACTTAGTTTACATTCCAGGTCATTACATGAACTAGGTCATACCACAACATCCATCTTCACCATTTGTACCACACCATCCATCTGCATCATTGACCCACACCATCAACCTTCACCATTGGCCACACCATCAACGTACATCATTGACCACACCATCCAGCTTCATCATTGGAAACACCATCAATGTACATCATTGACCACACCATCAACCTCCACAATTGACCACACCATCCGCCTTCATCATTGACCACACCATCCATCTTCTTCATTGACCACACCATCCATCTTCTTCATTGACCACACCATCCACCTTCATCATTGACTACACCATCCATCTTCATCATTGACCACACCATCCACATTCATCGTTGACCACACCATCCATTTTCATCATTGAGCACACCATCTACCTGCACAATTGACCACACCATCTATCTTCTTCATTGACCACACCATCCATCTTCTTCATTGACCACACCATCCACCTTCATCATTGACTACACCATCCATCTTCATCATTGACCACACCATCCACATTCATCGTTGACCACACCATCCATTTTCATCATTGAGCACACCATCTACCTGCACCATTGACCACACCATCCATCTTCTTCATTGACCACACGATCCATCGTCTTCATTGACCACACCATCCACCTTCATCATTGACCACACCATCCGCCTTCATCATTGACCACACCATCCGCCTTCATCATTGACCACACCATCCATCGTCTTCATTGACCGCACCATCCACCGTCATCATTGACCACACCATCAACCTTCATCATTGACCACACCATCCGCCTTCATCATTGACCACACCATCCATCGTCTTCATTGACCACACCATCCACCTTCATCATTGAGCCGGTCCATCTATTCTCTATCAGTCATTACCATACAATACCACGTAATGCTTCAGTGCTGACCTTTCATTCCTCTCGTCCAGTTTATCCTTTACGCATCATCCGCGCTTTTGATATCAACCACCTACACAATTATTCCCTATTCCATTATTCTCTAACCGTTTCTAGTGACCTGCAATGCTTTGATTAATACCATAAAGTGAAGAATAACAGCAATTAGATATATTTTCTCTTATTCCACAATACAAAAGACAAAATCTGACCTTATTAATCCGAGTATAACCTTGACTTTCATATATTCGCACCACGACATTGACAGAGAATAGTATTGTTATGTTTGATTTTGGAACTGTTCAGGGATGAATTTGTTCATGCAAAAAGCCACCACCTTCGCAAACGACATAATATTTAAAAAGAGAAATTTGTAATAGAAGCACTCGAAGAGTGTACAGTTGCAAGGTAACCTATATCCCTGATCATATTCCGTTGGCCTTTAAAAGTAACTGAAACAGGTCTTTCTGTGTATAATATTATTATTTGCATAACCTGTTAATAATGTGAACATCAAGCCACCAGTAATAATACGTATCTTTGATATACATCCTTCCATACACATATACAATTGTAATAATATCTTCTTATGAAACCTGTAACATGAATAGAGTAATCTACTAACATTCAAGGTTAACCCTTTAACTTGATTCGCATTCTTCAATTCAAGAAGCCCCCCCCCCCTCCAAAAAAAAGGACACCTTTAATTTGTTGTTTCGGTTGAGTCATATATTATGACGTTTGCCTGTCGCTCATGACGTATACATATAGTCAGTCAATAATTGTTCGTGCGTACCATGCAGCAGACTTATGCATGAATAATGTCTCAGGTACAGCGCGAGCTGTTTTCAACCCTTTGGTTAATTGACAACTCGGCCTTAGAACTGAACTGATTCACACTAGCTCAGTTAGCTATGATTTAGCGGTACTCGTCGTATTGCGTGTTGTACTGCTGTATGTATACGTATATATATACATACATAATACGCGCGGATCGTGGAGCAAACCGCATATGGATGATTAACAATCAGACTTGACCATTCTTAACACAAAAAGGGACAAATATTTTAAAGTACAGATTTCTACCGAAGTGAAGCAATTTAAGTTAAACTTACATATAATTTCAATGTAAGACTATTTTAATGATCACACTGTAGTTCATCCAAGTGAACAATGTAGGAAGAAATTAGGCTTCCAGTGGCGGACTTAAGAGAGACATATTGGTATGACGTAGTCTCAGCTTGACGTATTCATTGTGGAGGATAATTGATACATGACTGTGCATTTAGCCAAATGACAAAGAAACGGTTGATTCATGTGCGAGTGACATGTGTTGAAACCTAACCTACACTAAACAATTGTAGATATATTCTTGTTGACTTGTATGCAGATATCTTCTTGTTGACTTGTATGTAGATGTCTTATCTTTGACTTGTTCCATCTTGCTGACTTGTACTTAGATGTCTTCTAGTCAGTCGACTTCGTAACATTAAAAGTTCTTAAAAGTGAAGTTATGGACACAGGAAAAGTTGTAATCACAAAAATACTGTTTTAGTCCTTCAGTAAATTTTATGTTACTGCCTCACTATAATTACGTTTCCTTAAATTTGTGTACACTATCTCTTTTGGTCATCTTCTTTGGATATATCATTTCAGCAGTTACGTATTTATGTGGTTTGTTCCCTGGCACATGATGTGGTTGATCAATGTCACGTGATGTAGAGTATCCAATGTCACATGATTTGTTTCATTACTGCCACATGTTGCGTTTTATCTGTCACGTGATGTGATTTTATCACTGTCACATGATGTGGTTTGTCACTTCACATGATGTGGCTTATCACTGTCACATGATAAGGATTATCACTATCACGTGATGGGAATTATAACGGTCACATGATATGTTTTATCATTGCCACAAGGTGTGATTTATCACTGTCACACGATGTGATTTTATCACTGTCACATGATGTGGTTTGTCACTGCCACATGATGTGGCTTATCGCTGTCACGTTATAAGGATTATCACTGTCACACAAAGGGGATTATAACTGTTACATGATGTCACACGATGTGATTTATCACTGTCACACAGTATACTTTATCACTGTCACATGGTATGCTTTATCACTGTCACACGATGTGGTTTATCACTGTCACATGACGTAATTTATCACTGTTACATAAGACGGTTTGTCACTGTTACACGATGTGGTTTATTACTGTTACATGGTATGTTTTGCCACAGTCATATGGTATGCTTTACGACTGGTACATCGTTGCACTCGTTGTGATTTATCACTGTGACGTGATGGGGTACCATCGTCATATGAAAAGTTGTCACTTTTTGAATTTAGTCCCTGTTCAAGCATTGTTGACCATAGTTCATCAAACATTTCTAACACATATTTCTTCTCTTACTTTGTCACTAATGAGTAATCTTATAAATTACTCAGGTTTACAAAAATTAAACAATTGTAAATATCGCCTTACTAAACCTAAAAGCTTCTAGTGTACCATTCTATCCACTTTGCATTTCATGTTCAGTTGGGCATAAAAACATTTTCAGTATATGAAGAGTCTTGAAAACTTTTATATGAATTATTAAAATATCCATTATTTTTACTTTCCCCTTCTCAAGTGCAAATACCTGTTGAGTTAAATCGTAGTCAAACATTCTAACACGAGAACACTTGATTTCACTTGCCAAGTGATTCACTCAAGAATACGCGGAGACAACTCATTTTCATCATTTCTGATTCCAGAAGGCTGAGGGTTCCATTTTGAGATTAAATAAAAGAGAAATTCGATATGAGCAATGTTTACAGTTCCCTCAACTGACATTTAAACAGGTCTGACTTACATCCGCAGGGAAGTTGGAGAAAATAATTGAAGAATCTTTTGCTTTTTAAACACGAAGGCGAAGTTAACGAAATTTGTTAAGAAGAAAATCAGCGTATTCGTCGACGCTGGATCACAGTAAAACAGATTAGTATTATTCTGAAGGGTAAAGAAATGTAATAGACAAGAAATGAAAGAATCTGTAATCGAAATGGCTGTCACATGGAGTGTTGTACTAGTTAAGAATACAAAACAACTCGAACACAACACCTACAAACACACTACATGAATAAGGCCGAGTTAGGCACCTAGGACATTTACACTTGATGCGTCAGGTAGGTGGTCAATATGCCAAGTCAGTGCACTTTTCGGTCTGTGTGTGAGTGTGGTGGGGGGTATGGATAGAGATAGGTTGTCATGACAACGACAGGGGTGGATTGTCGGAGGGACGGATGGGCGCACAAACGAACAAACGAACCATCCAACCAACCAACGAACAAACAAAAAAAAAAAACGAACAAAACAACCGCTCTAGCAGCAGATTTTACCATCATGAATCATTGAAATGTTCATAATCCCAAATTCTGTCGATAAGTCGAATATTACGTAATAAAGTTACAATTGAGAAAGCGATACGTCGAAAACTCCTTTCATTCACCTACGCTACTTTCCGCCAAGATCACCTCTTTTGTTCACCTCTTACAGATTCAATTGGCTTGAAAGGTATTAGGAACTTGACGTAAAAAGTCCATGTCGTCTGCTCCGTTGTAAATTACCAATCAGAATTTTTTTTCCATAGCTATATCATTGCCAGTCGTTATTCTTGAAAATTAGTTCTCACCTTTAGACGCCTTTAACCAGTCTATCTTGCATCGGAAGAGATAAGAAGTCATTTTGATTTTTGACACAGTGGTTCTGACTTGAGTGCCGGCAACGAACCTTGTATCAACGTTTGTTCTACGCAATCCTTTTCAAAGATTATAGCCGGGTGTGATTGAAGATTACTTGGAAATTCCTCGAAATAAGATACATCACACAAAAGTAAAACAGGTGAAAGTGGGGGTGGTTAGAAGATAGTTGGAAGATAGTTGTTCACTATCTAACACAACGATACGGCCAAGAACCTGATAAGATATTTTAGGGAATGCCCGAGGTATAAATGGACTTAGCTGTTCTCTAAGCTGTTCTCATCCCTTTACGAATTGAAACTTATCACAAGAAAATGTGATACGATTAGCATAAATTAAGGTTCTTTGTTGTATCTCCTCTCAATTGCACCTTCCTGATTATAGCAAGCAATAGTATAAAGACTCCCCAATGCTATAATAATTCGAGACAGGTGATACAATTTCTTATTTTAATTTGATAAGGAGGTTGATAATCACTTGATGATCTTGGATTAGCAATGACTGAACGTTTGCTGAAAAACCTGTATGACCGAAACTGTAATCTTGCAAGCTTTTAAAATTATTTTGCCATTTTTAATTTTTCACCGAACACCTTTAATAGGGTACCGATAATCGTCATTAACACTCATGAGTATGAAATCTTTGATTGATCAATAATTTTGGGGTGATCGAGAATAGTTTATGGGTTTTCTTTGACCAAAAAATTCTTGACTATCCACCACGATTCCAGATTCGTTGAATAGTGCTTACCTTAATCAGTAGATTAGCCAATATATACCAATAATACATCACGATCACTTTGACTAAGTGATACGGTAGACAGCTTTAGTCTTAGCTAATTTTAATAATCCTGGATTGTATATAGATAATATTCGGTTATCATATTATCATTTTCTTAACTTTAAATTATTAGTTGATATATAGTCTTTGATTCTATTTTAATTTTACATTCTCTTAGTCTTATCCAAGTCGGAAAATCGGCACAAACGGTCACTTCTGTCGTGAGATACCGTATTTAAAGGGACGTAAGGCGTTTGTTTCACAGAAAACAATCATATGTTTAAACCAATGTTTATGAACATAGAATGACAGATCATTAAAAAAAAGGAAGGACAGTGGGTTTCTTCTAAAAAATAACGTTCCCACTTATAGAAATTCAGTTACTTGTTGCTCAACAATATGTTCACCCAAACTTTTTTAAAATTCAAATGATGTATCTTCCGTTACTCCTCACATAGCCCACATGACGTTTTGAGAATACGAAGCTTTTGCAGATGTATATTGATGAGTCTGAATGGTTTCACAATTGTTAAAGCTATTTCATTTGTCAGTCATGTAGCGGTTTTCTAAACGCCTTATTTCCCTTTACCTAAGAAAACAGTCAGCTTCAATCCCTTTAAAGCTGGAATATGAGTTTACTGGCAATCGTCTGGTCATCTGTCTTCGTTCTTTGTCATTGTTTTAGGGAAGAGAAAGTAGGGGAAAAGATCACCTGTCACAAAATCTGAAAGTGAACTATGCACTTATCCTCCAGATATTTGAATATGAAAATTGTCTCGACAGTATTATTGGAACTACAGAATTCAGACTCCCCAATAAAGCATACCAGCCGAATATCGTTGTTTGAAATCAAACAAACCAACGGGAATGGATATGAATATTCATTTATGCAAAAAGGGGGATGAAACAATGTTTGGTAGTAGAAGCTATAACATATTTCACTTTCAGTGGCAAAATATGACAAATTTTCGACTCATATTCCAGCTTTAATCTCTTACAACGTTTACCCTCTATGAAAACGATACATAGCAAATATATACATATCCTCAATATGAAACCCATATACAAACTAATACATTAAAAGTGGTACGTTTTTGCTATGAATGATTCTTTAAAATCAGACTAATGCACTCATATTCGCCATATTGAGATAAACACAGAAAAGTTTGATTTGTAACTGTTATCAGGCCTTGGGGAGTGCAAAGGTCGTTAATAAAATTGAAGATGTATAAGCACGTGATTGGTATTACAGTATAAAAATCTCGTGTGGTGACGCAGCCAGCCTTCATTTACACTTTTTCAGGTGACTATTTCCTTGGTATAGTTTTGCCAATGAATGCGCACGACACATCCGTGCTTAATTTGCAAGGTTACATGCTAGTTTAAAAGTTTTAAAGATTCAGCATATCAGAATAAAATCAAAACACTAATTATTCTACAGACTGACTTTCATTTTCCTCAGAGGTATTGTTTCCAAGCTTGATTAAATCCGTTGTTGGTGTTGTTTAATTCGGATATTTACACATGCTGAACAGTATAGGAGACTGTTACGATTATTATTACACCAAACGAACACAATCGAAATATGTGGGATGTCAATCTCCACAACTCTTTATGAATATACATAAATTGATAATATTCTTCTCAGTGTGGGTTGTAATAAAGAATGTTTTAGAATTAAAAAAAAGCCTTTAAAAAGAAAGGAGACCAACTTGGTGCAATCTGACAATACGTAACGTAAAATATGAAGATAGGTAGCCTACATTAATAAATATAGAAATACAAATATAACACTGCCGTCGTTGAACTTACAACCTCAAGAGCCAATTCTCAAAGATGAACGAAAAGAACAGACTATGCCCAAAAAATACACATTATACTGATGATGGTGTTGAACACTGAACGAACAGAATAAAAACAAAACATCACTGGTGATGTTGTACATCATGCAACGCAATGAACCACGTTTATACTGGTACAAAGACAATACTGATGATGTTGACATCAGAATGCTAATACTGTCTCAGCACAGTCAATAACATTTTCAATTTTGAAAAATGAACCCTTTAAGGCCATCTCTGCTTTAGTGCTACACATGTACGAAATCAATTGTTGTATATGTTGGTAAACAAAACAATGGAAGCATACTGTATGATATTGTACCGTGATTATTCAGCACTCTGTTGTATAGATTAGACATTTACAATAATAGTAATATAATAATAATACATGGAGAAACGACAAGTACCGGAAGTGGCATCCACTGAAAACACATTCACTTGGCTGAACACAAAATCCCACAAGACAAAAGTACTCTACACGATGAATGATCCCCCAAGTGAAGAATGTGCAAGGATAAATATGAGATAGTTGCCCATATAATCACATCCTGCCCCAAGGTAGCCGAAAGCCTCAAGACCAGGCACAACGTAGCAGTAGCAATACATTACGAAGTATGTCAGCACTACGGAATCCCAACAACAACAAACACATACCCACACAAACCCAAACCAAAATCTTAAACAAAGAAAAACAAACAAATCGTAGACAAAGAAACGTAGCAAGGACTGATAATTGATGTGGCAAACTGGCAATACCCAACAACTCAAATACAGTCAAGAAGGAAAATGAAAAGGTAGACACAAGTAACAAGACTTGAAACTAGAAATATAGAGACTGTGGAAAGTCAAAGCAAGGGTAATCCCCGTAGTAATCGGTGCACTCGGAGCAAACACCAACAACCTAGAGAGACACCTACAACACATCCCTTTTAAAAACAAAATGCAACAACTCACAAAGACAGGACTACTAGGAACTGCCCACATCCTCAGAAGATAACTCGATCTCCCAGAATCCGTGTAGGACATCGAGATCAGAGTCAAACACATTCCAACATAGAAGCTAAGAAAGAACAAGAAATAATAATAATAGCAACAACAACAACGGCGACGACGCGGGCGACAATGATGACGATGATAATAATAATAATCATCATCATAATCATATTAATAATGATCATAATCATAATCATATAATTATCATAATAATAATTCAGGTCTTGAAGGGCAGTTGTTTTACTACAACAAGCGAACGCATAAGTGTAGAGGAATCATGTGTCTTATATATTACAAATTCAAATTGTAACTTACAACATTTTTGGACAACTGTTGTATTCCACGTTACATTGACAAATGACTTGAGTACATATAATGTTATGTTTATTTTAAAGCAAACAAGTTATACGAAACGAAAAGTGATAAAACCATGCAATGATGAATCTTTCTGTCATCCATATCTGTCACTTCATTTTCTTCTAATGAATAGATACAAAACATACATTTCGTAAACAACAAATTGCTAAGCCAAATCTTGAAAACATCACCATAACCTAACACCGAAGGAAAGACGGTAACCATATGCACCACTGTGAGAAGCCCGTGTCGTATCAAACTGTCTACATGATACTTATCTTCGGTAGATACAATTTCTTTTTTAAACACTCCTTTTCTGATTTGCTAACGATGACCTTTGCATTAGGTAAGCTTTGGGAGATCGAGGTAATAATTGCGTCACTGTCTTCATGGAAACCAAATAATGTTATCAAATCAGTGAAAACGCTGAAAGTCTCGAGTAGAAGCGTTGAAAAATCTGTTAGTATTCAGTGAGTTGTCAAGTGTGTTGTGCTGATATTCATATGGTATACCGTTCCACGATCGGTACGGCTTACAAACTGACTAAAACTTGCCAAGATTTGCGGTCTGCGAGTGTCAATTATGTAAATTATTCTAAATTTCACGCTCAAACATAAAATAATGACCAAAACAGCTTTTCCTACAAGAAAATGTAAATCCTTCGGTCCTTGACAATATTGCAACCATAATTATTGACGTATCCACGTAAGGCCACGTGTATTTCTGTCATTTCATTCTTTCAACAAGAACAAAAAATAATCAGTGCACGCATTATATAAAAACAAAGCCGTGCTGTTAAATGTATACTGGTTGATGAGTCCCTGCTTGTATAAGCAATAAAAATACGTACTTTTCGTCTACTGCGCTTGACCGTTTAATTAAAATTGTTCGACTTGTGTTCATTACACTACAGTTCAAAGATCCTGATGAACAAAAAGGAAACAGGAGAAATCTCATTAAAATATACCAAATATTTTAAAATCTCATTCTACATGAAAACAGGTATCAGATATCTATCAGCTATCTAGTCCCTAGAATTAATCCCTGCCCTGCAACCACTCTCTCTCCCTCTCACTGAGACAGTAATATGCCAATGTGTTAAAACGAAAGAAACTTTGAGTTCGAAAAATCTAGTTCACATGCAAGCACGAGATTTATAGGTCAGACTGCAATAAAACAGACAACCTGAAGAAATAGAACGTCTTTCCACACTTGAAATAATGCTCGAGTATATATACGTAAAGGTCAAACACATGTGACATATAACCTACATAACAGAGACACCAGCGCGCAGTTCATCAAACGGTCAGGGCCGGAGACAGACAGTATACGATAACAGCAGATATGAATTTTGTCGAAATTCGTTAAAATATTCAAATGCCCTTCCCCAATCACCAATTGGAGTACGATTGAAGTTATTAACATTCTTAAATCATCCCATAGAGTATTCCTCCTTATTATCTTCCCATTTTGCTAATACATGACGTATAGATTCTTTTTATATCGACTTCAAGATTTATCAATTTACTGTATACTTCAACTTTTCTTCTGGATGTTTAAATCGATTTAAATGTCCTAACATTACTAACTATACATTCACATGAGCATTTGATTAGGTGTAACTCAGGACAGATGTTTGACTATGAACTTAATATCTTTACATATCTACAGGAATACTTCAAAACATCTTCACTTTTACTAGATTAGTTAAATATTCACTTTGACTAGCTTACATTATTAACTTAAAAGTCCCAAAATGTACTCACTTCGACTTCCACAAAAATCCACATACACACTATCCTACAGATAAAAAAAAACAATACAAAAAAACATGGAGATAATCTCCGTGTAATCAAAGTTTGCATTAGGAAATCAGGGTATATCATAAAGGGATATGCATAAACATATTGCAAAAGGGATATCCGTTTACATAGATGAAACAAAACAATTAATACAAAGCCTCACACTAAATGGCTCTCGGTATCAAATCCCTTTCTTTATTTACTGTTCGTCATATTTTCTGTTCGTTGTACATATCTTCGCTGATGAATACTTGAAAATAGTTCGAGTTTATAGCAACAACACTATCTTTAATAAAGAAAAAAAAGTAATATATAAAAGAGGAAGGACAAAATATTCTAATCATAGCCTCGATACTGTGAAAGATGTTTTCTCAATCCTGTATTGATTCAATTTAAATCGACTCCACAAGGACTCGGAGATCTGGGTCAAGAATGACGTCATCGCAATAAAAACTAGTCATATTTACATTTGGCTTGTAAGCATGACTGTATATGAAGGTAAAAAAAGCTAAGAATTCAGCATTTCCTCTTTACGAACATAGCATAGTTATTTGAGGTTAAAACAAATGATCATTTTTTTTTTAAATGGCAACATAGTAATTTAATGGATATCATGTTTTCCTCAAGACAATATAAACCATCATAACAAAATCGATTTATAATGTTCATCATCAAGAGAATAGAATTTCAAGATATACCGAAAAGATACATTTTCCCAAGGATGCTTGAAATAAGATAGATAACACGTCACGTTCTTTTTCCTTCGTCTTTATTATGTACTTCAGGATAATGTTATATTCCTCAATATGCATTTTGTGAAAAAAGTGCACAACTAAGATTTAAAAAAAATGGATGTAATGGCGGAGGCATGAAAGAATAAAGACCGGTAATTAAACTGCGGTGATATGTCGAATGATATTTTTACTGAAGGAAAATAAAATTAAGTTACTAAGTCTATGTGATTCATTATAAGTACCTAATTCTATTTCCGTTTATTCGAAATCTACGTTTCAATAATATTTACAATACAGAGAACACAAAGGTTCACAACACTTTTTTCTCTTTTCCAAACAGTACAAACATTAAAACAGTGCACGAATTATATCCTAACTGAGTAAACATTTTAATAAAACGTGCAAAAAATACATAGGTTAATTATCACCCTAAATTTTGGTTCGGTTTGCATTGAAAGAAGAACGTATGGACATGGTAGACTTCCATTTGATCATACGATATCACTCATCGGAGAATCAGGTAACAGGTGGCAATGGCATTGAAATGTAATGAAAATGTACGCATAAGATTGTACTTCAATAAATGTAACACATTGCAATATGCTGTGAATACAATTAGAAAACATACTATGTAAACAGAGCAAAAGTAAGAGAATGCAGCTCATAGTAATAACTTAAAATGTACTTCATGGAAGAATACAATGAATGCAATAAACAATCAAATACAAAGGCAAACCTTCCACATTCCTGTAGGTATATCCATTCAAACCCAACCAAACGAAAATATGTACTTGCATTGTTAATATTAGCAAAATCCAATTGTACTTGCACACCTTTCTAAAATTGTGATATGAAACATGTTGGACGTTTTGATTCATATGGAAGAGAATTTCTGAAGGTATATTAGTCGTGTTTTTATTTGTTTGAGGTAATTTTCAGGTCTAGAAGTTCATGAGGTACACTCACAATTGACACCTATAGTATTGTGATCCTGATAAATACTTTAGCGTCTAGAAGAACACGAGGAAGGGCGCTTACTGTTCATAAAGTAATTGTATTACTATGTTGCTGATTCCTTATGATGTTGGTCATTTCCTTTAGGCCTGGAAGTGCATAAGGCACGACAGACAAAAAAACATAGTAACATAAAAAAAAAAAGCAAACAAAATACAAAATGTGCAGCAAATTGTAGGAGGCTATGACAAAATATTTTGTCTGTGGTGAGTTTTTGTACAGTAAATTATCTTGGATTTTAATAAGTCTGATTCAGTTACTATATATCATTTAGTGGTAAACAAGTTGTTGAGATTCTTTTCGAGCAGTTAGAGACAAATCGACACCGATCGGATGTAGTTTGGATCCGATGCGTCTCGTATCATCTTCTCGATTCATAATAAAATAAAGACATATATACATCACTGACCCAGGAAGTTGTCTATAGTAACAGCTGCAAGAGCCGGTAAGACTTATTAACTAGTCACCTTAGTTGTAAAATCCTTAAATTTATGCCTGAGGCGCATAAAAAAACCTGCCTCTTTCTCGCCTGCCTATCACATTTTGTTAACCATTTACTTCATAAAGAAGAAAAAAGGAAGAGAATACACAACAACATCGGGGATGAGAAAGCCGTTCCAACAGCTCGGTTTCTATGGCAACAGCTTCAAATTTCCCAAAGTTTACGTCAATCTTACGTCGCAGGTCTCTTATGAAAAATGTCTGTTATTGGGCGTCCTTCAAAGTAAGACACGAGTCCTTTTGTTAAATAAAATAAATCTCAGTTTCGTGTTTAACTTTATGGAGAAAGTAAAGAAATGCATAAGAGGCCTATGAGGAGGCGAAAAACCAGACGTTATCTTTCAAGACGAATGATTCTAAGCAACGGACCGATTGGGGAGAATGTGACACACTCTTCTCGGATTCCGACAGTTTTGATGAGGAACATAACAAACAGGCATAGGCAAGGATGACAATGAAATCATAAGTCATATCATTGAAACCTCTCCTGGATAGAGACACATAATTCAGCTCAGCGGTATTAGAGGGACACCATCATTGAAATTTATCGTCTCTCAGAAAATTGGGGTATATTTCGTGTCATCCTAATCTAGGCTGCATATAGCTGGTGATACAGAGTATTCCAAGTAAATCGATCTTTGAAGTAAATTTTTCGATGTCTTAAAATCTTTGCAATATGCATTTACAAAGCCGAAACTATTCCTATTAATCTCGTTATCTACATATTTTCATATATAGGTGAAAGAATTTTCTGATACAATGTTGCATATTTTGCTTGAGATATTACATTCAACAATCATACAGATACAAAGTTTGTGTGAAGAGGCAACCTAGGCTTCATGTTACTGAATACTGTAGCAGTGTGAGTATTTACAACGTATACAATAGCGACACTCTGAGATTGGGCTTCTATATGGTAACTCATGTTCTATCTTACATTTTTGAAGTTTATTAATTTGTAATGAGTTTTACACCTTTTCTTTCATAGTATACTTTCTAGTGTTTTCTGTTTGTGTAATTAGGGCCTTGGGTAAGATTAGTCATGGCTGACCGAGCTACACTCTTAAAACAATGGTGAAGTAATAAATAAACTCCAGAAATGCTAGGGTTAAGTACACAAACAGTCTAAAAGACAAATCGCAGTTCACTCGGATAGTGATATACGTATTATTTTACATTTAACTTAATTTAATTAAGGTACTTTGAAAAAAAAAGAGTAAGCGTATATCCTTCCAGTCTTTAGAGTATTGCAATTTAAAGAAGTGAACTGAAAGTTCATTAAGGAATGACGCCATGAACAAATGAACAAGAGCACTCAGTGAGTGCTTGTTAATATCACAATGAAAAAATTATAAACGCTTTGGATGAAAAACTAAAGTACTGTGTGAAAGAGTGATAAACCTGTTACTCTCAACGAGTGAGCTCTCACCTTTTCAATGTTAGAGATCGGCATTATTATTTCATATCATTTTGTTGTGGTTACATTGCATCCATATGTCTGCTGTAGTAACATTGTTTCTTATCGACCTACTGTGGTTACGTTATTTTGTACCTGCCTATCGTAGTTACATTTTTCATCGGCCTTGACGTACATACCTTATTACCTACATACCCATTTAACGTTACCTTGTTAATAAACTGCCTACTGTCGCTGCATTTTTTAAGCACTTGCCTTTTGAGATTATATAACAGTTCTCATCTGACTTCATTCTACTTACAGTAATTCTTATTTGCCTTCTGAAGCTACAATATTTCTGGTCTGTCTATTTTAGTGACACTGTTTTTCAACTGCATTCTGTCATTACATTGTTTAGTACGTGTCTACTGCAACGACACATTTCTTATTTTTCCTCTTGTGCTTACATTGACTTTTAGTTGTGGTTACAGTATTTCTCGTCTTTCTCACGTAGTTACATTGCCTCTGGTAGCGGCTCTGTCCATCGCAGTTACTCTCTCTGTTGTACTTCTGTTCGTCACGGCCTGTAAATGCTACCGTAAACGGAACCGATCATCCTTCCTTGTGTCAAGAAAGGGCATCAAAACCTTCTATACTCGTCCGTCCGGTTCGGCACACAGTAGTTCCGATCTATCGTCACCAGACCTGCCACCATCCAGAACCCCGTCACCCCTTTTGACTCCCATCGAGGGTATCGCCAAATCGCCTGGGAAGATTTACGCCGGCACGACGGGAGGAGTTAAATTGGACCCCGCAACTCTGAGTCGAGAATGCTACACCGAGGAAACGGAGACCAAAAATGAGGAAGCTGTGGAAAAAGTGGATGAAGAAGCTACGGGGGACATGATTCTCGGTGGAGACAATGAGAGACAGGACATGGGTGTCCTAAACCTCTCCATTGAGTACAACAACGAGAAGAGTGTCTTTGTGGTGACCATTCATCGTGCCAGTTACCTACCCGCCAAAGATCCCCAGAGTGGTACCTCAGACCCTTACATTAAGCTTTGTTTGCTCCCGGAGAAGAAACACAAAGTCAAAACAAGAGTCCTCCGGAAGACGTTGAACCCCGTATATGAAGAGACCTTCACTTTCTATGGCCTTGCCTACAACCAGCTTCAAGGCATCACCTTGCATTTCATAGTCATGAGTTTTGACAGATTCAGCCGTGATGACGTCATTGGGGAAGTGGTCGTGCCATTGGCTAACATTGACCTTAGTGGCGCTGAAGTCAGCCTATCCAGAGAGATCAAACAACGTATCCCACGGGTAAGTTAACAAGATATCCTGTTTTAGTTTGCGCGGTGCAATCGAAGAGCAAAAATAACCTGAATACTACACTTTTCGAATCGGTAAATGTTTGATCAATTTGATTATCATCCGGTTCGGTACTGCACGTTTATCATATCTGCAAGTTTTAAAAGGAACATATATCATTACGCCATATATCCTAATGTGATAGTACTGTATACTAACTGCAAGGTAGTTACGAGGCATTATCTGAGATAATCGGCCTAATTAATCACCAGCGCTGATGAAATAAACGACATGTGTTATTGATGAAAGACATTCCCTTTACTGGGTCGATCATGCATGTCTTAAAAAATAGGTAATCAAATGATATTCTGGTACCTAGACGCTCATATATTCAAGGTGGATATCTACATTAACTGTATTTGTTTCAAGATAAAGCTGTGAGTCTCACTTGTAGATAAAGACCTCATTAATATGATCTCATCCTTTGGGTTTTATACATATGATGAAATTTGTCTCAAGATAGAGATGTATGCTTTTAAGAATAAACGAAATATATCCTGCTTTTCTAACTTCTGTTTAATATGCTTCCATATCCTTCAATGCAATACATCTAACAAAAGGACCAATGAATGACATCTATGCCTCTTAGGTTAAATGAGGATGGACAGAGATAGAAACATGCCATACGGTCGTTTGGTTGAAACGACCGGCTCCTCAGCAATAAAAAAAATGACGAATTTCATCTATGTATTGAACTTTGTCCTTGACTCACTAACATGATGAAATTATCCAAAGCAAAGCTTTATGAAATAGCTTTTCTTAATAAAAATTGCCAGCAAAAGCGACATACATTTCATGTCGATTCCCTGAAGATATCAGGTCGATATTTTTTGCCATTTTATTTTATCATTCAAGATTGGTTTGCACCTGCAATGCTGCAATGCGTGATGATGGCATTTGCCAGCTAAATAAGGTAACCCCCCAAAACAGCTAAGTTTACAAAATTAAAAGGTAATGCATAGGTCACACACAAGCGTTAAAGTCCTGCACAGGTAAGCAAAGAGGAGGCAAAACTTGTTATATTGTATTATAACTGCCATTTTTCTGGCTCTTTAGCCACACGAAGTAAATATAATTAGAAAAACTTTGGTAACTATATACAATATAATGGAATTGAACAACGTTTACCTTACATCAGTAAAACATGTCTGAATGTACATATGTCCTTATGCCTGCATGTAAATATACATACATATCTGAATGTAAAGCCATAGAAATAAACCTATTGTGTTACAATCAATCGACAAGAAAGTTTATCTGTTCCGAATAAAGTCTTTGTTCTAAGGTTTTGAAGGAATTATTTGAATTTTGCATGTCAAATGTGCACAAAACGACTGGATGTTGACTTACATAAGGAAAGAAAGTGTGTGTCAGATTAATTAACTAGTTAATTATAAGGACAAAGTTATCGCTTTATGCAAAAATTCAATATGTTTTTCATCAATCTATTACTGAATGACTAATTTCATCAAAGTTATGGTGAAATGAAAAATTTCAAAACGATGTCCCATCCCACCGCAGATTGCAGAAATGATTCTCATTTATTTTTAAAAACCTCCATCGTGTGACGAAAGAACATCACTCTTCAGTTTCGTATGATCTACATTCCGCTTTCATCTCTTAATTTTTCAGATGCTGTCTAAAAGCCAAGGCCGAGGGGAAATATTAGTATCGCTATGCCACCAACCAGCTGCTAACCGTCTCACTGTGGTTGTTCTCAAGGCCAAAAACTTGCCTAAGATGGATGTAACTGGCCTTGCTGGTACGTGGGTTGCTATAACGTGATGTTCATTTTGATGAACATATAATCAGAATATTTAAATAATAGATTCTGCGATCAGGGTTCCCGTATGGTCAAATTCGGTCAGATTCGGTTAGACAGATCAGATCGAATTTGGTGCCAACCAAAAAATTAAAAAAAATGTACGATTAATAAAAGTAAAGTAGTCGGTAAGACAATCTTCGGATATTATTTACTCTCTTATGACAAACTTACAGACGAAATTGTCTTTAAAATCAAAGGCAGTTTTATTTTCCGCCTTACGTTTGACACATGAGACGAATTATTTGATAAACATTGTTCTTCTTACAAATATTCGAGATTTTACGCCGAAAAAGGTAGTTACTCATATTTTCCTCGTAACTAGGAACTGCAGACTTAATTTTAAACGTCGCAAAGTTTACTTTAAACATAAACTTTTCACGTCGTCGCCACGCTAAGCAAATAAAGACATTAAATATGGCGCAAAGACTTTGTTGTTCTACTGTGTTTGTTTAATTGGAATTACGACTTGAAACTGCGTTCGAAGAGGTGAGTTAATCTTCTTAGATTTAATTTAACTTTGAAATGAATTGTGTAAACAGAAACAGCTAAGACTTTGAATTGGAATATCAAGGTTTGTTTTCCACACCGTTCCCAAGTTTTGGCTTACTGTCTCAAAGTTTTGACCTATTATCCCAAACTGTTGACTTATTTCAAACTTTCTGACTTGCAATCACAAAATTTTTATATACAATATTGACTTACTATATCTCAAACTTTTGAGGTACTGTAGTGTCAAAATGTTGACTTTGTTATCTCAAACGTTTGACTCATTATCTCAAAATTTGAATCACAAAATCTTGACATAATCTTGACATAATCTCTGCGCATTTGAATTGGTTTATGTCAGCAGCCGTAGAATTATGCCAAGGTAGGTTGAGGGGATAAATTTGCACATTGTCGCTATATTATAACCAACTCTTAAAAATCTTATAAACCTTATTTCAAGAAATCTTTGATATTGTATTTTCACTACAGAAATATTCCGTATGACTTTGAATAACATGATTTAAGAATCTGTGGAAGAAAATAAATCGAACAGGACATGCGGGCCGGTGAAAGAAGCTGTTAAGTATGTGCTTTGTCAAATGGCAATGGTGACATTACACGTGTTATCGATTAATCGCGGTAACGGTTTAGAGAGGAGTAATCGACAGAAGAAAATTTGGTGACAGTTAGCACTGCACAGTGTCTCTAAAATCAGCGCGTTAAAACTTCTACTGACTAAAAAATGTATGATTTAGGAATATATTTTTATATCTTCAGTTTTTTTTTTTTTAGTGGTACGTGTGGTTGAAGGATTAAAAAGTGCGGATATCTGGTTATTTTACTCATGGTTAATCGTGCCAGAGGTATTCCATCATTCTTCGCTCTAATTGTTACATGAATTAGAATTATGATTAAACGTAAAGATTATTAATGGTCTTACGCTACCAAGTGATAAAATTTGAAGTAGTGTGAAATTGCACCATTTTAACCAAATTGAATACAGAGATAGAGTTCACACCCTTTCCCCACAGGAAAGAAATATATTAAAAGAAACTCATCTTCTCAACACCCTTAAAGCTACACAGCATATGTGTGCTATCATGTATTCTTCATTACATTCATTCAATGTCTGTGCACCAGAGCCAATCCATTGCAGTCAGACTTAACTGATAGCGACTTTTCTCCTTGGCCACATTTTACAATTCGCTTTAATTAAATGTTGCACCTTTCAGATCCATATGTGAAGATCAACATGTTGTACGGCACCAACCAGAGGATGGCAAAGAAGAAAACGAGGCTCAAGAAACGAACCTTGAATCCGGTCTTCAATGAATCCTTTCTCTTCGACATTCCACAAGATGGTTTGGAGAACATCTCATTGGAGTTTCAAGTCTTGGACCATGACCGGGTCACTAAGAACGAGGTGATAGGCCGACTAGAGATAGGCGCGAATTGCGAGCCAGATACGAGCCAATCACTCCACTGGGCAGAGGTACTCCAAAACCCTAGGAAGCAAATTGCAGAATGGCACAAGCTTACAGAATGAATAATCAGTGAAAAAGAAAATAGCATAGGCTTAACATTTATGAAATACTTCTCTACTGCTGAACAGGATTTTATTCGAAAGGGGGGGGGGGGGGGTAGATTGTTGGACAATAAGTCCTTTCTTCGATAAGAATACGTTGGTAAATATCAATACTAGTGAGTAAAATTGTAAAATTAAATACTATTAAATGTAGTTATATATAAGTAACATGGACGAAAGACCCAGTTTGGGGATAGAGGGGTTCGTGGATGGGAGGTAGAGCGAGCAAAAAAAAAAAAAAAAATCAAGGAAAAATAAGCCGAGTCTGTTGTCTGCATATCTGGGTGATGCTATGTATGTGTGATGGTATGTTTGGTTGAAAGAATCTACTTGATACTTATGTGTGTGTGTGTGTAATAACAGAAGATCATTGAACAAAGCCGGTACAGAGAGAAGGACAACGGATAAGGAAAGGCTGTAAATAAAAGCTATTTTGGGAAAATAAAAATTAAAAATACTTGAGGTCATACAATATTTTTTTTTCATCCTTTAGATTAATAACGTTGAAGTTCCTATGCTGATATTTAAATTTAAGATTACTTAAGATTCACACGTGCAAGTCAATACTCGTAACATTTTTTCATTAAACATTTAGTCATAGGACCTTGACCGTGTACAATCCGCCTATTGTCATCGTAGTGATAGAAATATAATCTTGGCACAATTCATTGTTTGAATACGTGACAGGTAAGAGATATAAATATTGAAACTGTGCGACAGCTTCAATTTTATATAAGCTGTTGGCAGTATGTAACTATGATATAACCAATATTGTAGGAGACGTTTGGCTTTAAATATGATAGGGTGGCTTGTTAAATGGAACTTAATAACCTAAATATATTGGACAGAAATATCAACGTTGACAATTTCGATTTTACAGACTTCGAATTTACGTTTCTGGAGTAGGTTTGTATGACTAATCTTTCAAGATATGAGTTTAATTCTCATTTAGGAGTGTCATCATGACAAATTCGGTTTTAGACCATAGTTAACCTTTGAGGATTATGAAATATTCACAAAAAAAAATATGACTTTCGACAAGTTTAATGGAGATGCAAAAAGACAAATTGTTTATGTATTAGTAAAACTGATTACATAAAAAGTATAAAGAAGTTAGTTGGTATCACAATTAGTTGTTTTAGCTTGAGTAAGATGTCGTACATAGCAGCAAATTGCAGCACCTATACCATAAGTGAGGGTGCAAATTTGTTTTATGCTTAAAAGATAACTTCGAAAAATGATTATCAAAATTGTAACATAATCATGATTGTTATTCGTGATCGTTACCACAATATCTTACCAATATAATGTTAGCTTGATCTCGATACAGTGATATGCATGGATTACGATACGGGCATATAATATAAATTGAAATTGAGACATTTTTTTATTTTATTTTTGTAATCAATATCCACCGCAATGTAAGCAACCATTCTTTAAGAGCGTTTTCTTTTCCTTAAGAGCGTTCTTTAATATCTTCATATCTTCAAAACTGTCAATCACTGTCCTGTTATATGATAGTTATTTGTAAATACTCATTTACTATATATATATATATACATATATATATATATATATATATATATATATATATATATATATATAGACTTGCACACCACGGAGTGATTTCATTTGCGAGAACACTATGTGGAAAGTCTGACATTTTGCTTTCCTACTCTTTCAAGTCACGCACGAATGAATATACGATCCATGAATAATTCGAATCGCATAATTACGTCTAAGCTTGACACTGTCTACACCTTTGGAAAATTCTGATGAAATATACAATACATTATGCAAAAAACAAGACCATGATTAAGTAAAAAAGAACATTCAGAACCATTTCATTAATGATTTCCTGGAGCTTTATGAAAATTATGTTACTTGTCGTGAACCTGAAGACATAATTTGCGTATTTCCTGAATTAATATATCATACTTTACCAAATTGTTTGGAAAAAAAACATTAGACTACACAGATGTGGCAAAATTTGGCGACATTTGGCAACATCCCGGCGTTCATACAACTAGCACATTATTAAGTTCTGTATACGTCACCTGGAGTTGTTAGCGCAGAGTCATGAAAAGATTGAACAAAATATTAAAGTCAATTCGAAGAATACAATTAAAAACATTTCGACGTTTTCTTTTGCCGAAGTCTTTAGTGCGTTAACGGACAGTAAATTGTCGATAAAAAGTCATGAAATGAAAGGACGTATACGTAGTTATGACAGCGGAATGTAAGTCTACCATCATCGTTGCGGAGCTGATGAACACTGCATGGCAATCTTCATAATGATGAGGGTGTGTGAAAGGGGTAGCACAGCTGGTAGTAAATCATGTCCTACTGAAATGTCAGTACCGATGTCAATATTGAGTTTGTTCATGTGCATCATAGTACTGCAGAGTTACTGAAACCTTGCCGTAGGTACAGATTAAACACATGTAAAGGCGACAGACACAATTATAATGAGGTACGGTAAAAAATGGATTTCACCGACAAAAAAGAACCGATTCAGAGAATATCACTTAAGGGTGGGGGTGTTCTGGTGTAAGACCTATTAAGCAGATGGAGCTGAGCCCTGTGAATGAAGTAGTGCTGAGTCCTAAATCAGGTCGGGATTGAGTTCTTAGTTGCCTGCCATCTGTATATACCGTAACTTTTACTTTCATTTAATTTTAAGTTCTGTCAGTCAGTTGCGATTAAGCAGCTCCAAACTAGAGGGGTTCCTCGTGTATAAAATGGTTGTAATTATGTATAAAAAATAGTGTGACTTAAAATAAGAAAAAAAACATTCCACTTTCAGTCCATAACAGTCCACCTTTTCTGAGCTAGATACCGCACATTTATGACAACGAATTAATTTACCGATATCAATTGAAACTTCATGAGAGATTTTTACTTAATGTATTATTGTGTGTACATAGCATGTTTCAATTGTATTCAACTTACTCAGAAGTAGCCTACTAGCTGAAAGGTTAAATGATGAATCAGAATAACAAGTAAAACTGAATTATATGTTTGTATCAAGTTTGCAACTGCACACTAAACTTTTTAACATTGATCACATAGCAGTCCAAGCAAATAAGACAAAAAAAATGTATTAAAACAAAGATGACAAGACAAACAATTTATCTTGATCAAAATGGTGGCTAGACCACGTGACTGGCGTCAAAGAAGAACGGGTAAGACAAAAGATATGAATTTGCGAAACTTTCATTATCTCTAAGGTAAAAATTGTAAGGAAAGTTTGAACAAAAGGTTTAGTGATACACTTTATCACGTCTTGAGAAATCAAAGGTATCACACAAACTTGACACAGGTCACTTGCATGCAATTTAAATAGCAGGTTACTCTACCACACAAGCGCTTATTATTATCTCTAAGGTAAAAATTGTAAGGAAAGTTTGAACAAAAGGTTTAGTGATACACTTTATCACGTCTTGAGAAATCAAAGGTATCACACAAACTTGACACAGGTCACTTGCATGCAATTTAAATAGCAGGTTACTCTACCACACAAGCGCTTATTATTATCTCTAAGGTAAAAATTGTAAGGGAAGTTTGAACAAAAGGTTTAGTGATACACTTTATCACGTCTTGAGAAATCAAAGGTATCACACAAACTTGACACAGGTCACTTGCATGCAATTTAAATAGCAGGTTACTCTACCACACAAGCGCCAGATATTCGGTAGATTCTGGGTGGGAGAAAGTAACCCTTTTCATAGCCTACGATTGTATGTATTTGTTTAAATGAATCAGAACGGGAGCAAATGACTATGTAGGGTTGACAAAGATATGTGGAATTGGGATTAGTAATATGCTTGTTTCTTGTTCGATTTATAATTATGAACTCCATTCAGAGTCGATTAACTGGAGAACAAAAGCAACCTAGATAAATTCACTAAAATCACAATGGATGTGTCACAATTGAAATAGACCTATGCTTTTATCTACTTAAGTAACTTAACTTTTCAAAGTATTCAATATCATTATCTTAATAAAAAATTTTGAGCAAAAATGTTGTTATTCACTCTCAAAATGCAGAACCTTGTACATCCATCCTCAATGTCATTTTTTTCTCGTATGTCGTTCTTACGATTTATGAAGATATTTGTAACTGTACAAGATGTACAACTTTACTGTGAAGTTCACTGGTTCATCACTAGTGAGTGAAGCTTTTAAACAGTAACCAAACCTATGATGCAACAATAAAGAAATCATTAACCTATGACGGCTTTGTAAAGACCGTTGTCAGTTATGAATGATTACTAAAAGTCCATAATTTTATGTCACTCATTGTGCTTGAAGTGAATTTTGCGTCCATGTAGTTTTAGAATATCCAGTTGATGTGTAGAATTAGCATATATTCGTGCACAGTTATTCATTCACTGTATGCATGCTTGTTTGTTCCAGGGAGTACCATGACTTTTGGGGTTTAATTGAAAAGAGAACTTCCAGAAAATGCTTCTATTTTTTGAAAAAAGAGAGAGATTTGCAACTAAGAAAAATATGTATGACATTAAATTGTTAAGTCTGTATATGGACACAAAGTGTTAGCAAACCTAAGACTTATGTGTTGTCTCTGGTTCATTGTACATGAAGGTAGAATAAAAAATAAATAAAAGAGATAAATGAAAATATACTGTTGTAACTTTTCATTTTTATTTTGCTTTCAGAACGAAACATTTTAACGCATTTCAGCCGAAGAATGTCGGGTGCCATTAAGACAATTTTAACCTTCGTATGTAAACTTACGGTGACGAAATACTGGGGTTGAGTTCTGTCTGAAATTGAAATACAAGTATAATCAAACCAAAAGTAATATACGATTAGCGAAATGATTATCTGTTTACTTTTCGTGTTCTAAAAGTAGGTCTATCTGAGCTTCTGGAAGAAAGGATAAATAGTAATTGAGAGTTTGCTGCCCCCTTTTTTTTTTTAATTGTGTTTCAAATTGTCGAGTAATCCTAAATTCTAAACGATTCCAGACACAACAGTCAACAAACAACAAATCCTGACTCCGACTTTGTACAGCTTATCAATTGTTACCCATATTAACGGGGGACACCTTAAGAGGGTTGATAAAGTGGCAATCACGTTTGAAGTCATCGGCGACCAACTATACCGTGAGATAAGCTTGATTGTTCCTTCCAACTTTACAATCCGCGGCCATGCTATGGCATTTACCTAAGCGGACGGCTCCATAGATTTCACTTTTGGAAAACACACAAATGCATTATGGTATCGATGATGCAATTATGAAGATTTTTTCTCAATCTGAGCATTTGGACAGGTCACAAGCTACCTATGCTTCACTATGAAATATGAGCTCCATACAAGCTTAGGCCTACTTGAGATATATCATGAGAACAAAGTTTTTACAATAAGACCCCAGTTGACCTCAAATGACCTTTGACTTTCATTGAAACGATATTCTTGTACTCAGTGATATGCTCCTACATACTAAATAATGAGATCGGTCTAAACTTTCCTCCTTGAGATATATTTACAAGAATGTTTACAATAATGTGATCCCTGTTGACCTCAAATGACATTTCACTTTCACAAAATAGGGACTTTTTACTCAATGTGGTTCACCCATATTTGTCCAAGCTTCAGTTCTTGAGTTATCGTGTTTACGAGGTTTTAACACTTTGACCGCTGTTGACCTTTAACCTCCACCAAAAAACAATAGGGTGCTTGAACTCAGTGTGGTATTCAACTCCATAGTTATTTTATGTAACCCAAAGTATAAATGCCTAAACTGTAAATTCAGATACCTGGGACTATATATTCTGCTAAGACTGTTACACTGCACGTTTCCTATCCGTTATCTGCGCACAATTCTAGTTGATGTGAACCACTCACAAAATTAGTCAAAAAAAATAATACTAATAATTACCACGGGTTAACCGGGCCGGAAGAGTGAAAGCTTGGGGACTCGGAAGTAAGGGGCTAAAGGTACGTTTAGCCCACTCAGTATTTGCCAAGTGATCCGACAACGGATGAAAAAGGATACATAATTCAACTGCATACATGAAATGTCTATTTCAAAGCTACGTATAAGTAAATACAGTTAGAACACTCGAAAAATGGCGTTCTCGGCAACCTGGGTGGCTTCTTGTCCGGTCTGCGCCAACTATAGTGGTGCTCCGATAAGATAGTCCTGACGGCATTGAGTTCCCCCCCCCCCACGCCCCCCACCGCCATGTTTTTTTTTTCCGCTTAGTACCAGAATTATACTAACAGGGTATGTATTCGCTGCAGTACGAAGGAATTAGCTGTTACCGTCAATGAAAAAATCCACGAAGGTTATCGTTTGACCATCAGCTGTAGGTAGTGACTCTTGGCTACCTGAAGTTTTGAAAAGGTATGGGGAATCATTTTACAAGATACGCAACTAAAATGTTTATGTCAACACCGTCGCGGTGAGGTCAAGTGTCAATAATTTGAGAAAGAAAGTGGACAATTAGGGGAATTGAATATCTTACAGTTTAACAAGGTAGCGCCGTGGCAGCTCCTTGCTTTAAGTCTCATTAACCGTTGAAACAAGCAAAAACAAAAACAAAAAAAAAAAACAGCAGTGCTGGCCTGCGACTGCCTTGGGTCTTACATTATTACTAAATTTCAGTAAATTTTCTCACAACCCAAATGTTGGAAATGTAACAGAACACGAAGAACTGCAGGTAACATGCGAAGGAAATAACTGATTTTTTTAAGTCAGTATTTCAGTTTGTACTCAAAGGTATTAACGAACTAAACTGGAAAACATTAGTTATTTTAAAGTTTTGACAAATGGAATCTAGAATGAGGATAACAGATTCCCATTGCAAACTTTACTCCAGCGAAGGAGACATTTAAGCTTTATTTGGCTATCGCTAGGCTCAAATTTTAAGAGTCCAACAAAAATCCTTGTAATTCAACTATTGTGTACACACTTATAGTTATGAATACCAGTCATCGTGATCATGTTGAAGCTGGAATATGAGTTGAAATTTGTCAGTGAAAGTCAAATTCAGCGCGATATGTCATAACCTCTGCAAAAATCATTAAACCCCATATCTGCGTGCATGAATATTCATATCCATTAACCACTGGTGCACCTAGTCCTCACAAAATACACATAATGTACTAATATCATGTCTCGAGAAGACCTTTTCTGCAAGATAGAACATGACGTAATATCTAGATATACCATAATGGTCATGGTATGTTACTCTCGAGAAGGCATAAACATGTATGATATCATGTGAGGATTGGTTGCACTGGTCTATTTGATATCAGGTAGCGGTGATCGACTGCTATGCTCTCTTGAAGAGTCGAATTGTACGACCAACAAAAAAGTCGACACGATTTTCCTATTCAAGAATCTCGAAGATCAGTGCATAGTTCTTGTTCAGATTTTGTGACAGACGATCTGCACCCTACTTTCTCATCCCTGAAACACTGACGAAGAAAGGTAGACGACCAGGCAATTGTCAGTACAACTCATATTGCAGCTTCAAACGCAGTAAACTAATAGAATTAATAATCAGTAGGAATGTCATATTAAACCTAATCAACTTAGGTAGCTTTCCTCATACCCACAGCAGCCACATCATCCCCCCCCCCCCTTCCTCCTCCTCCTCGGGCTTTTTCCTTTTCCAACATCGATTTTTAATGCTTCACATGTTTAAAAAAACAAATCAGGGAACATCCAACAAGAAAGATGATCAATGACTGCTTAATTCGAAGATGCTTGTTGATACATGCATCATTTATTAAACATGACAGGTTTTTCATACAGGTTGTCATTCTTCACTCAGTGTTTTCTCTTTCAAATATAAATAATGCCTTGATTATGCATTCATCATCATAAAACAT
This sequence comes from Stichopus chloronotus, assembly GCA_021234535.1. NCBI lineage: Eukaryota > Metazoa > Echinodermata > Holothuroidea > Aspidochirotida > Stichopodidae > Stichopus > Stichopus chloronotus. Next base: position 7,308,720 of record CM037836.1, read on the forward strand.
AACATATGGGACCAAATTCTCGCTGTATCCTAACAACGACATATGAGGAAGTAATGTGGATGATGGAAGCGGTGAGGGATTGTTCGAGCAGCTGTCTTACACAGACATAGCTACCAGTAGATGGTGCTATCCTACAACAATGGAGAGGCATGCTGTAGCTGCAATGACCTCAGAGCACTTTTTTAGAGCCCAGAGCCGAACGTCGACTCGTCGAGACTTGAAGTTTTCTCTATAAAGACACCCTACACCACACAGTAGATTAGCGCCATCTTTACTAGAAAAAAAAATCATAAAAAAATAGCCTGAAATTGTGGCGCAACTAAGTTTCACGAAGATGTTGCTCTATTTCGGGCAGTTTTTCTGGGAAATTTTTGCTTTTCTTAGATTTGGGGTTTGAGTTGTCGGCTCTCTTGGAGTCTCTTTATGACAAGGCAAAAAAAAAAATGTCAAGCACTGAAAGGGAGGACGGAAAGTAACTTTAGGAAACAGCTGCATTGGCCGAATAAAGTGGAGACAGCATACAAAAATTTCTAGAGGTTCACTTTCTAGATGGTACAACTGAAGTTTAAGTCTTATAATACTTATCAGGATCTACTAAACTTTGCTCTTCAATAGAACCAGTGGTCTATGTGTTCATGATCTGTTCTGTTCGGGTGAGGGCATTCAGGGCAAGATGGATTTTCTTGATAACCGTATCTGTTACCAAGAAGAGAAAACCATTTTGAGATTTTGTCAACCAAGTGTATTCATAAAAATTGTATCTTTTGTGTATCAAGTGGTCTTGAAAGTTAACCATTTAAAAAGACTAACCAAAATGGTGGTCTTCAAGATGACATTATCAAGGGTACATCACCTCCATCATATCTCCACTGACTTTATTAACTTCCTCTTTACCATATCAATTTGTTTCAATGTAAGATTCATATTTCCATTGTGGTTCAAAGCTGCCAATACGCCCGCCAACCCAATGAATATTTCCCTCAGGCTGGTCCCACTGCACCATGAACACATACAGCCAAGATCTGAACACACACTACATACAGTGGACATTGAAGGCTAGCTACAAAAGGACATTCTGAGGTGTTTTTATTTCAAGGAGTTTTGATTGGGTTAGGCTCCTAATACTTGCTAGGGAGTGCCAGAAATCATTGGCTAATGTACAAAATAGATCAATAACCAGCCATTCATGCACTAACCCTGTCAAACCTGTTATGGTTAAGCTGTGATAGGTGAAAAGGTCAAACATATCATTCACTGTGGAAAAAAAAAAACATTATCCATCCAGGCCCTTCTGTAAAACTTTGTTTGTAAAATTGCTTTCCTCTCCAATCAGTGATAAACACTATGAAGTACATAAAACTTTGTGTACTAGGTAATATCAGTGACATAAGACATCACATATGGTCCACAGGTAATTCCTGCTGAGTTTTGCATTGGAACAGATTTGCGTGTGCAAGAGATGATGCCGTACAGTTGTATGTGAAATTCGACAGAACAATTTGATATGTTAAAAGAATGAGACAAAGAATTACTACAACAGACAAAATTATGACACTAAGGCCCAAATGCGACGTGATTTGATCTGGCTTAACATCACCAATAAGAACAAATACAAGCAGGGAGGACACACAAATCATGATAGATAATAAGCTAACCATGACTAATATGTGAGACATTTAATCCTAAATATATTTTCTCCCAGTTCCTGATAATCTTGTCTGGTTATCCAATGATGCTTAAAAGTTGGCAAGGATGCAACTATGGATCCTCCAATCCAAGCAGCATGCTCTTGATGAGGATGTGAAAATACAGAAACCTAGAGCAAAAACACAAAAAAATAGACTCACTATATATATTTATATGTTACAAGACTGACTTGCTCAGATTCATAAAATCACTAAGCACAGATTATTACTTGATAGTGTTTGAGGAAGCTTTGTACCATTGCTAAAGCCCATTTCATTGTTTAGTTTGATGTAACAGCTTATCTATCCATCTGACCTGACTGCAGGTATGGACAATGTGTCAAACTAATTGTCTCGAGTTTCACATTTAATGTCAATACATGATATGCACAATACCCTTTATCTTTGTACAGATTATTACAAAGCTGTTACCCAAGCAGATGTGAAGCTCTGAAACACTTTGCAAACTGTACCATATCTCATTCATTTTCTTCAATAATGATCCAACATGTAGGCAAACAGGGACATCTCAGTTACTTGGATATATTCATAGTCAGGAATGGTGCAACGTATCAGTCACTTTTATGGACATACAACGAGGCAAAGTTACCTGCATGGACATAGAGTGGGCAGGCGCATTGAGTCAAATCAATATAAACAAATTAGCAGGCAGATCTAAGTGGCATGAACATATAGCAAACAAGCACAGCTTAAACATTTGCATGGGTAGATTAATAAAAAACAGGTATATCTCAGTTTTGTATGTGTTGAATTGTAAGTCACTAAAAATCCTTCATACCACACTTATCTTGTTACCAACCTCATTGCCTTAGGTCATTTCTATTCCCTCACAGTGATTTTTTTCAGGTAGCAAACAATAATATGGCCAAATTAGACATCAAATGCTTTTAAGTTTTCTTGAGCTGTATTTTGTATCATGGCAGCTGGGGATATTACTTGTAATGCCCAAAAGAAAAACATTAAATTGAGAATGGAAGATAGTTTGCTGACTATTATAGAAGTTGACATAAGCTGCTCAGCAGATAAATACTTACAGTAGGTTTCTTATCTACTTTGGTCCTGTCAAGTTCAAATTTGAGTCTTTCTTTCAGTCCAGGGTAGAGTGTGTTGCCACCAGCAAGGACCACATTTTCATAGTAGAAGTGGTTGTAATCTTCCATTTCATCTGTGTTATAAATAACTCTTTCCACATTTGAATGTATTCCTGATGAATTCAATGAAAGACAAAGTGTGACATGAGAGCTACCCTGCAGAAAATGAATGAAGTTATATTGAAGATATTTTCATTTCTAAAACCTAAACTGTGATAATATTGCTACCTTTACCTGTTTATTTCATTTAAAGAACTGTTTGCAAAATTAACTGTATGTTTCCTAAGTCAATGTATCCTGTTTATTACCAAGTAGTGATACTGCATTTGTTAGAAAAGGAATTCCATGAATACTGTACGAGGAATACTGTACCTGAATTTCCAAACAAGTATTCTCCAACTTCTGTACCATTTGATGGGGCTTCTTGGTGCTGTGAACTAACTTTTCCATAAGCTTCCATGTACAAAATGGCTTCTGTGAGGGTTGCTTCACAATGACTTTTGACACCATTAGCTACTTTCATCACTGACGTTTTAATCATTTGAGCTAACGAATGACCTGAATTATGGTGCATAGGCAATATGGCATATGGCGGTATGATTCCTTCATGAACAGCACAGCAGTAGGATTCAGAATACCCAGAATAGACCAGCAAACCTGTATGTCTACCATATGAGTACAAGGATAAGCGTGCTTCATTTGACAGAGAAAAGGCTGGAACTCCTAACCCTTCGAAAAATATCTCTAATTTCTTGGATCTACAGCTACTCTTGGTTAAGGGTGATTCAACTAGCATAACTGGGTGTTCTGCAACATTTGTTTTCAATAAATTATTGATCAGCTGTTCATAAACATCACAGGGTATGTTGCAATGGAAACATTGCAGTTCTGTGGCATCATAAAGGTTGCTTGCCTGATGTGGAACATCACATGAATTAAGTGAAAAGATAGTTTTGAAAGAGCTTGTTTTCAAAACATGATCCGGTTTGGCTTTGACGGCATCACTGAAACCTAACCTGATGTTACATTGTCCAATATCTAGGACAATACTACCCCTCTCTAGATCCAAGATGGCAGATGGACTCATTCTGTAGTATGATCATGTGCATGGATTACCTTATACTGGCTAAGAACCGTCTATTCATTTTCACTGAAAACAAAAACAATCAATAAAAACTATGTGTGAGATTACGATTGCCCTGATAGCAAAAAAAAGTTTTCATTGAACTCGAGCCTTTGCTTTAAATGATTCAATCTTGGAATCCTCTTCTTAATAAAATTGTGTTCCATTACATTTCATACTGGGAAATGCCATACAGCATGCATAAAATGATGTGACAACTTTGTGCATCAAAAAAATCATGTGAACTTGAAGAAGCGAACATTGTCTTAAAATTGCTTAGACCAAAAAATGACTACTAAAGGGACATGTTTTGCATGAAGATAATACAAACCATATGTACTCTAGAGGGGTCTGGTAATGTTGCTTGTCTGCATGTATCTATAGTCAATAACTGAAAATTAATCTAAGCTGCTTGTGCAAAGAAAACAAAACCCAGTCCCTTGTCCTGGCCTCCAGAAAGTTTGAGTGTGTGTGCTTTTTATTTTGGTTGGGGGCATATGAATGCTCCTGAAAGAGAGTTGGTAAACAGTAAATGTTTTATGTCCCTTATCTGTGTATCAACAAGTGCTAAGTTGCAAAGACGACGTCAAAAGACTTGGAGAGATGATTTCTGAGGTCGGGACAGGGCAATTTCTCTTAAAACCTCTACTTTTGAATTTGAAAATAAACAAATCGATCCAGAAAAGAAAACATGTTCAGGCCAGGATGAGAAACTAGATATTTTTTTTCCTTTTATTGGGTCTTGTGCACTGCAGGGATTGTACAGCATTGGACACAGATTTGAGGGCAATTTGAAGTCTCAATGGGCAGATTTGTTCTGCTATCAAGAAGCAGTCTGACCTTTTTAGATATGAAACAAATTAATAACAATCAGTGAACGCCAATTTTCCTGGAAATAGGGATTTTGAAAATGTCGCACCATGGCTTCATACATGCAAAGCTTATTGGCATTTATTGTGAAGTGATCCACCAATGGTGCTGAAATGATTACAGTATCTACTGTAGGCCCTAAAATAGGTAAAGTAATCTCACTCATTTGGCGTTGATGGCAGCCACTAGGTTTGGTACGGGCCTTGTAGGCCTATTATCATTCAACTTGACCCATTATTACAGTTCTCCGCCAACCGGTTTAGAACTTCTGACATTTTTCACTGGGAACACATTTTTACAGGACGGATTCCACATATCACAACAGCCTAATGCTTGGCTTTATGGGCCTACCCGATGCTTGTCCTGTTTGTTCGAAATACTGTAACAGTGGGCCTACAGGCATGCCTGGTGGTCCTAGCTCAACGGTAGGACGACCTGTGGGACTAATGTGATAAATTATTACAGCACAGTAATGTGCAATAGCCTAAACAAACAAGCCGGCTGATCAACATGTGCCGAATACATTAAATGTTACTAATAGAACTTTCTGTGAAACTCGTCGCAATGTAAAGTTGCTATCCTCACTTGATTTACGGCACATAACTGTCTTTGTGACTACTGATATGGCCAGCCTCCTGAAATAAATTTCTTCAAAAAGCGAATTCAAAGTGCTTGCCGTCCCGGTACAACCACTGCCAGTAGTGGTACGTCTGGTTCGTGCACATGTCACAGTCTAGTCTGCCGTACGTACGTGTACATGAGTGCTGCCGCCACTTCCACATGACAACAGTAGCAGACAACAACCTCATCCGAGGTTCCACTGACCAGAAATGAGGTTATTTATTTCCGTATCCACTCGTGTAACTGATAGCCGATTACTAGTCTTAAATAAATATGATTCAATAAGCTAGTTAAGAAACATTTGGTCGCTATCAGAACGTATCAGCTTTAATAAATATTCTTTTCTCTCTTTCATGGCTGTATCATTTAAATACATTACCTCCTTCAGGCTGCAGTACAAAACTGACTCTAACTTACCCTGACCAGCGACCAAATGAGCATCGCATAGTGAGCACAGTAGCAAACATCCGCACACAGCATGCTGTGCTAGTGTCAGGTGTTCAGGTGCTATATATGTTGTGCATGTGATAGCATCGGTTGGACCACAGAAATAGTATTTACTTATGTCAGTGACTGGTGGCACTGCCACTGGAGCTCCACTTGTTTTTGTATGCAATTCAAATATTTTGGTGTGATATCATAAAAGCTAAAGGTAAGCAAATATATCGGTTCACTCGATCTGGGGGCAAGTCATGTATGCTGAAATGACTTCTGTGAGTGTGAACAATGATTATGGCAAAGCTCTATAACCCGACTAGTACATTTAAAGGTAGGTAGTAGTTTTGCGAAACAGTTTAGTTCACGTAGATTATACATTGCCAGTAGTAGTGTACATATTGTATCAAAATCCCTATGAATACAATAATCTTGTTTTAGCAAGTTTTAAGATCCTTTTCAGGAGTAACTTGTACCCCTTTTTAATAATCTGGTAGAAATTTGCACCTCGAAATCTGTAATTTTAATCAACATTTGCTTGAGTTAACAATACTTGACATGTACATGTAAATCTGCCAAACCAGACTTTGCAAAATGGTCAAGTCTGTTCACCTGAATAAGGAAGCTTACTCACACATGCACTGACGAATAACCTCCATTACTCGCACGAATATGTTCGTGTCAATAGACAGTGTTTGTTCGCCTGTGTATGTCCAAATAACTGTAGATTGCTTCTTCTCCCGAACTATTCGGTGTGAATTGACTCTCAGTGCAGTACTGTACATACAGTAAGTGTCTTTTTGCCTGCGTTTGTGCAAATAATGAGTCTTCCTTGCATGAACTTGTTTTTGCAGATAGACAGCCTCTATTCACCCCTACACGAGCAAATAGACATCTATTGCATTAGTGTCTTTTCGCCCATGTTTGTACCAATACCAACCTTATTTGCATGAACGTCAGTTGCTACCGAGTCCAACTGCAGTGCAAGTCCGTAGCCAGACTAAGGAATTTTGGTGGGAGGGGAAATCAATTTGGAGTTTTACTGGGGTGGAGAGGGTTGAAGGGGAGGAGTTACTGTAGGGTATTCCCTTTAAAAAGTTTTGCCTTTTTCAAGTAACGGTTCTAGATTCAAAATGGTGCAAGACTTTTATATCTTTTCACCCTCTATTTGTATTCAAAACAAGCCAGACTTTTTACACACAGGAGTAGGACCTTTTTAAACGAATTGATTTGATTTTTTTTCAGGTGGGGATGATGTCCCCCCCAATGGCTCCATACGTGGCTGCTGAAGTGCACTTAGTGGCCTTAGATCCTCCTTCGTATAATTTAGTTTGGTGATTAGACAGTAAGAACTAATTATGGCACTGACATAATGCTAAGGACTGTGAAATCAGGGATAGGCCAGCAATTTCTGCAAAGATGCCAATTTTTACATACCATTCAGTAAGTGACACGTTGATGTGTCGCAGAGGTACAGTAAGAAGGACTGAGGAATCCCTCAGCATATTGACTAACCTCGGGTCTCTCCCTACTGGCTCCATTCTAATTACAGAGGATGTGGTTTCTCTATACCCGAGCACACTGCACAACTTGGGTCTTGCTAACCTTTGCTCTTGTCTCATCGCTCATTCGCTGCTACGTGTTATCGTCGCAGCTACTTGCGACATAACAGAGCTGGTGCTCACCAGGAATGTTTTTGAGTGTAATTCACAATACTCTCTTCCAACATTGGGTACCGCCATCGGGATCAAACTGGTCCACTCATACGCTTATATTTTCATGGCCGAGTCTGAACGCCAGGCACTGAATCAGTGCAAAGTCTCACCTTTGGTCTGTTGGCACTTCATTCACGACATTTTCCCGATATTTACGGCCGGAGAGGAAAAATTGTTTCAGTTCTTCAGATTTCTCTTTTTATCATGTCCTTCCATACAGTTCATGAGCATCACATCCCCCCACCCCTACCATGTACAGTATGACTTGTTCGGTCATAAGAGCAATTCTTGTCATGTTACTAGATCAAATATAAGTTTACAGTACTTCACCTTAATGGTGAAAATGCTTCTAAGAAGAACATGAAAATTGTCCATGTATACCTTAGACGTTACTTGGAGAAAATCTCACCATGTCCTTGCATTACTGTAGATAATGAACCAGCATCCGGCCACTCTTTCCTCTATAACTTTCAGCACATCTCTTTTTTATTTGTTGCCAGTGCTCTGAGTGTCAAACTGGTACCAAATTGGGAAATTTGCTGTAATGTGAAACACATCAGAGTAACATGTGTTTTCCATTTTGTTTTAAAAGGCATATCCAAATCATTGCCAAATATTGTAAGGTGGGTTGACCATTTTTCTGTGCTTTTATTTCATCCCAGGGTATCAAAGTTCTCAAGAAACTTTCTCAAATGGAAAATGCAAAACTCATCAGAGGTTGAAGTTACTGTTCAGTATTATGCCAAAAGCCGGGATATCTCTGGTAGGAGAGAAGAAACTTTGTCATTTCCTCAAGAAGTCACTTTAAGAAAAGTATTTGACGTCCTCATAGCAAAGCATTCTGGGTAAATCCATCAACTATTTGAATGATCTTAACATAAGTTTATGTTGCTGGACCCTACCCCCAACAGTGCCAATGTACGTCAATAACATGTTAGAAGTATTTCGCTTGTAGTAGATGCTTCCACATCATTGAGCGAAAGTTGGTAAGGTGCTATTAAGCTTGTGTGAAAAATTTGGGTTTTATTGCCAGTGTTCTTTGTGTATATTAGAGAGAGGTGTGGTGCAAAAAACCTCATTATACTGTACATGTGGTGCAGTTTATCATGATTATACAACTTTGATGATAATATGGCATCTAAAACTCCTGCAATAACAAACAATTCAATCTAAACAAATACTGAAGGAAGCTTCTGTTTATATCTGAATTGGTCATCCTTAAATTTCACATTATTAAGATATCACAGTATGAAACAATTATGAAACTTAAATGTGAATGCAGTTTATAGCTCATTGAACACTTTCAGACTGTCAGAGAGAAAAAGTAAATGATTGATGGTAGAAAAAACATTTTTCTAAAAAGTTTGATTAGTTTAATTTATGAGTTTTCCTCACTACTTTTTTCCTTTTCTGTGCATATGTTTTGGTTTTAGGCTTAAAAACATCGAGGAAAATTGTGTTTTGGCACTGAATGATGAGTGGTTCACGGAAGAGACTGGACTGATTCAACTTCATTCCCGGGATACCATTGCTGTGATTCCGCCTCTCAGTGGTGGATGAGAAATCAGTTGGTGCTACCCCACTTTGTCAACATCAAAGTCTAATATCGCCATATGTAAGAAATAATTACTATATCACGAGTTGGATTTCAGATTACAGTTAAATAAAGGTTAGTAGCAGTTCTGGTTAGTTTGAACTGTTCTCAAGGGTGAATTTAATGCTTTCCGGTGCTTGCTCGATTTGTATTTCACTTAGAAAGGGAAAGTTGAAATATTTAAGACTATTCCTTCTCGATTTTATCATGTACGTTCTTTAACGGTTTATTGGCGCAGTCAGCATTGTCACAGGGTTCATTCATAGATTACAGTGGAAAAGTTTTGTGCCAGTCCCAGCATCCAAAATACCATACCTTTCCTACGTACTTCCAGATTCTGTGATAAAACATTAACAATTTGATAGCTACATGTCAGTTTTATTTGGGATGTCTGAAACATTCAAGAAATCCAGACATGGATATGGCTAGTTCCATAAATTAGGGGGCCAGTGGTCAAAAAACACTTTCAAGGGCTACTGCCATGTAAGTTTTATCCACATGGTTATAGTTTTGTTTTTATTTCGTCACTATCATTAGGGTCATTATATAGTTTTAACAAAAATTTTGTCATGGAAGTAAATCTTCCCACTTTCGAAGAAAAATGAGCTAAAAATAGCCATTTTTAGGCCAAAAATTGTGACATGATAAAGTTACCATTTAGAAATGTGAATTTTCCCTTGTTTTTAGGCTTAATTTGTCTAAATTTTTAAATAAAATTGTTGATAACGTATGAGTTGTTACAACAAAACACACTACTTTAATAACATATTGACATTTTGAAAATTTAAGAAGTTTGACCAAATAGGTTTCACATGTAAACTTTGGTGTCCCCATTTACATGTGAAACATTCTTAAGCTTTTTCCAATAATATTGTTCTTAGCAAGTGCTGTAATCCTCTTATGTAGTTTGTGGAGTAATGAGTCCTTAGCACTGCTTCTTGCAGTAAACAATGTAGGGCAAACTTGTAACACAAAATAACAAAAGGCCATAATCAATTGTGAACACTGGTTTGGTGTCCCCTGAAAAAGTTACATTGTAAAACTTGACAGTTGAAAAAAACTTATTTGCCAAAGTTCTTATCTCTTGAAATATCTTGTGAAATTAAACTCTCTAATATGGCATTTGACATTCACTTTGTGAAATTTTGCTGACAGTTTAAAAAACAGTTTAAAAAGCTATTTTGGTGTCCCCCCTATCTTGTCTTCATGTGAAATATTTTTGTACCATCATATTGCGATAAAAGCATGAACTGGGAAATGAATGAATTTCTAGCTTCAAATTATTCCACTTATCTTAATAAAACACTTAAATGCTAAGAAACAGACTTATTTGTGGTGTAAATGCAATAAAAGTATTTTGGTGTCCCATTTACATGTGAAACATATACTTGTACGGAAGAACGGCCATTTTGAGGATGTAAAGTAATTCCTTCACCCATGATTGGAACTTACTCTATGTCAGTTTTAAAGAAATAAGTACAACACAAATGAAAACATTGTGTCACAGAAAGAAAGCATGGATCATGAATTTAGGGCCAAAAGTGTCATGTCACAACTTGGCATCCAAATAAATGGAATTACCCATATGCATGGTAATATTTAGCACATTGCAATGCTACATACCCATGATACAACCCCCTGAAGATTATAAACTGTTTAAATGGTATGAAGGTGAAAAGAACAACTTCATTTATACTTTCTTGTTTTAAGCCTGTTGGCCATTGCATAATTGGCTGATATTACTTAAATTGCAACAATTGGAAGTACATCTGTGGAAAGATTTGGTCTTTTCAGAACCATAGATCTAATCAAGGATTATCAAAATTGACTGTACATTGATACTAATATGAAGTTAGTTACTACATTTGTTACAGTACTTGTATCAGGAGCATTAACAAAAGCTTAAAATTACATCAAAGGTCATTTGAGGTCAGCAAGACTAAAAAGGGAACTCACATCAAGTACAGTAATAAAAAGGTACATGAAGTGACATACATTGAACCCTACAGTACATGGATATTATTATTAACAAATGATTTCAGAAAAAGATGGAATCATTCTGTTTCCTATCCCATTGTCACTACAATTTGCTCCCCCAGCATGAAGTCAGTTCTTCTTTTTATGTTGTTTTTTTTTGTATATTTTTGCTTTTCTGGAGTTGTACATCTTTTTGTTTCTCGCCAGATGTCAGAATGTGATCCAGTCTTCATAGAATTAACAACATCAGTGCTGTCTTTGGAGAAAGCAACAAAATTTGTGACTCTTCCCTCCTGTGGTGCAGTATCAGTTTTCATAGGTAAACTACATGAAACGTTGTCAGTGTTCCAGTATATCGGTTGCTCTCCTGCTTTCTCCTGAACTGGATTCTTTTACAAAATTTGTGATAATTTGCCTTTTATTCGTTTTAGGAAGGAGTCATCTACTATGAGAAATTACAAAATTTCAAGATACCAAGAAAGTTAGGTCAAGATATTTCATTAGCAATGGGAACTTTCATATGGTATATTCATCTCAAGGAGATAGCAGCTTGTACTCAACTCTCAATTGCCAAGTTATTTGCTTCACACAAGTTATAAGATCAATCAGAAAAGTGATGAAATGTAGACTCTTCTATCTGGTAATTTAATTCCCTACAAAAGGGAGTCACTACCAGGAGAGTTGAATTTAGAATGCAATGCTGAGAGTGTGCATTATCCAAAAAATTATGATATTAAAAAGAGAAATTCCATTTCGAAAATTATATAAAAAAACTGTTCATATTTCATGCAATTGAAAACTCTATATTAAAATTATTTTAGTACTGAGCATTACTTCTTGTAAAATCTATTTCAATATTTTAGCTTTATGTGATATTTGCCAAACAAAGCCTGTTGGCTATCATTGCATTTTGTATAAAACTAATTTGCAGGCAATATTAACATTCATTCTTATGATACTATAAAATGACAAATGCTTCTACACTTCAAGATTTACTGTGCTCTAAAGGCAGTCACTCATCAGCAAATTCAAAAGTTGCAGAATAGCTCGTATAATATGTGCAGCATACACAGGATCCATTGCTTTGATTACACATGTGGAGGAGTTTTAGACAGGCTATGGGAGGGACTTGAAGTAAATGGTTGGGAAAATTGGAACTGTCTGGGGTGATGAATCACTGTCTTTAAATAGTGCTCTATTAGCAGAACTGTTGCTGGCTGTCTTTTATATCCTCTCAGTTCAGCTGAATCCTTGTCATGTTTTGTTCAAACAAAGTCAATCAGATGGAAAATTAAATTTCACAAATTTTCATACAATTCAAATTGATCCCTTCTGTAGGTATAACAAGAGATAATTTTGATGGTAAGAAAGTTCTCCATTTGGAATATGAAGCTTGCGAGTCCATGGCCATCAAAGAAATTCGGAAAATCTGTGACCACATTTTGAAGAAATGGGATGTCAAAAGAGTTGCAGTCCTCCATCGATTAGGGTAAGCCTTCAAAGTATTAATTATTGATGCGATGCCAAAACATCGTTACAAGTCATTGGTTGATCCACTAGTCCTAAACACAGAACCTCACATGAGCATATCATAACATAATATTGATTGACACAATGAAGTGATGAATGGCTTGTTCACATTCCTAGATCCTGTTTTTGCTTCCCAATTTCTTTGGCCCATCCCTATCCTTTCTATGACAACCTAACTCTCCACAATTTGTGAGAGTGTATATGGATACTATTACATCCATAGTTTGGAAGCAGAGCATTCATGGCACACCATGTGGTGTGCTGAAGGTGCAAAAGGCATGCTGAAGGTGCAAAGAATAGGAGAGTAAAGAACTAAACAGAAAATACACAACAATTACCATCGACTCATGGAAGCTTTATCTCATGAGATGGGTCCTAAGAGGTGGGATGATGTTACAGGATTGCTGCTGTAGTTCTGGTTCTATCCAAAGACTAGGAGCAGCTACTTGGAAAGACCCAAGAATGCTTAAATCTACGTCCTTAAAGAAGAACCATACTGCTTGAATGAAGATTTCTTTGTGTGAGTGTTAAGATTCGATTATCTCAGAAATATAGACTGGAGCCATTCTTAAAATCATTTGAAGACAATGAGAAGAAATCTTATTTATGACTCTGAATGAAAATTGGAAGCCAGTGAAGATCATGAAGTATTGTGGAATTCGTTTGGCAAAGTAACAATGAGGGCTCTTATGTTTTTGAAGGCACTGAAATTGATGTAGTTGGTGTTATGCGAGACCAAACAAAAGTAAGTTTCTATTATCAAGGTGAGAAGTGATGAATGAGTGAATGGTTTGTTCAGTAGCATCATGGTTTAAAAATCTCCTTATTTTATCAACTTTCAGAATAAGAAACAAAGATGAAGGAATAACACTAGTAATGTGTGTTTTTATAGTTATTGCTGAATTAAAAATAACCCCAAGACTTCTACAATCTTGGACAAAATACCTTGGGACACCCCGCCCCCATTCGATGTTGTCTCTACAATTGCTGTTCAAAGTGTACAATCACTTCTATAGCGCAACATTGTGAAGGGGCGCTGGGTTTCATGTTATCCTTTCACCTTAAATTCAGTATTATATTTGCAGTGTACGACAAAGTATCCCAACAATTTTGTCCAAGATTGTAGCGTGTTAGGGAGAAAAAAGTAGGTCAAAGAGTAGGTCACCATTTTTATTGTAAGTTATGCTGACTTAGCTGCCGATGGGATTTAAAGAGTAGAAACTTCGTTTCATCTCCAATCAGTTGAGGCACGTTTTGTCGAATTTATGGACAAATTTCTTGGATGTACTTTTCCCAGTTTCCAACTGGGTAAACCATCAACAGATTGATTTGATTCAAAGGAAAGAAAGCTGTGTATCGTATGCCAGTGACATGTTTATCTATGTAATGTTGGTGTAAGATTATGCAAATAACATTGACAGTTACCAAGTATTTGTGATGCAACTGCTTTGCATAATTTTTAGCACCTTCAGGGCTTGTTGGTTGAAGTAAATGATAACACATACAGAATATGTGACACATCCCCATAAGATTGGACTCTGTTAAGTACTTGGAACAGTTGTTGCGATACTTCCAACTACAATATCAAAGAGTTTAATTCATTGTTTTTTTTCTGTGTTTGGTGATAAGCTTCATTTCAACCAGCCAAGTACAGTATATGTTGTATCATAATCACCAACCCATGATATACCCTAGCATAGGGAGGCAAGATCAAGGCTAGTTTACAGTCAGCTTCAACCACCTTATGTGCTTCTTCCCATATGCAGAAAACAACCTGGTACCCTTCCTCTGGTACCCTTCCTTTTGGCCAAAAAGAGCTTGAATATCCACACAATTTTGTTATGCTATTCTTACGGCATGAACCTGTGCACGAATTCTTTTGCAAGTGACTGCTAAAAAGTATCTTGGCTGTACAGCATGTTGAGCTCAACAGGACACCATACATTGGTTGGACACTTTACTCAGGTGCACTCAGGGATAAAACCTTGAGGCATTGATCACAGCAATTGATGCTTATTAATCCTCCAGTGAATTGCAGGAGGATGGTTTCTCCTTGGATTCATCTTTCCATCATGCAGATTGAGATCATTTAGAGATCTTGTGTATTGGAGTAAAAATAAAATGATCCTTTGTTGGACGAGTTGTAAAAGTATTGCAATAGAAAGAGACAAATCCTAAAAAACATTTTTCAAAATTGTCTCTCTACAGAAATGTTCCAATCTCTGAAGCTAGCGTCGTCATAACAGCATCCTCACCCCACCGTAAAGAATCTTTAGGGGCTGTTGAATATTGCATTGATACTCTCAAAGCCACAGTACCAATCTGGAAGAAGGTAAAGTAGTTCAAAATAATCATGGCTTTCTATTACCATACAGATTCTGCCAATTTTCCTAAGAATGTTGTTTAGATAAATTGGCAATTTTTATGTTTTTAAAGGTCAAATTCCATGATTTTCACGGGTGGTCGAAAATATAAAATGCTGTCATTTTCCAAAATGTACATTCTGTTCCATGCTCACATTCCGTCATTACTGTTAGCCTGTAGCGGGGGTAATTAGTGATTTGCTTCTAGTTGTTTGTAAGTTTGATTGATCAATGCCTTAATTTGACAAAGTTTTGTTTAAAATTATTTTATCACATTTTTGTCCCTTTATTTTTATATTTATCTAGGAGAAACATGTTTTCCGTAAATTTCCATGTTTTCCATTGTTTCTCAATTTCCCCCTTTTTTTTTCATTCTTCTGTGTCTCTGAAAACTTGCCACTCAGTTTAGATGTTACAGAGTTGAAGTAATTAGTTAAAATTCACTCAAGAAATAATTGTAGAAACTGCAAAAAGTGTGACTGAAATATAGAGGTCATGTCTGAGGAAAAATACTGTCAACTAGTCAAACTACATGGCAGTAGTACTGCACTGTTTGTGCAATGCAGCTGTGTTGAGTGTAAAGGGAGCAGCCTGAACCAAGTATCTTATATCCAATGTGATAGTAAGTCTTCGTGGCTGGTGTCGTGTAGGTGTAATGAATTTTATTGACAGCAGGCTGAACTATGGCATACATTTTCTCCTCACAAAGTATCAATCATAAGCACAAACTCTTTGAAACATGCAGCTGTTACAATCAACAACCAGGTACTGTGTGTTGCTAACAATTTCTGAAAGGGACCTTACTTCAAAGATTGGTTGTCACTCTTTGCATTAATGTGGCAAAAATCAGTCTAACTTTGAAATGTTTTTCATCTTTTAAATTCATGTGTGTGTGCAGAGGACTTCTATCCTGTATCAGATTATCTCACATATGCGGAAGGGTTACGTTCTTCTAACAATTATCTAAGTTCATAATCACCCAGTTGTGAATATTGCAGTATTTTACAATCATAACAATACTGATTTATCATTTATTGATTGTGGACATTGAGAAACAGTTTATGTTATCAAGGAAAGCTTTGAAGGACTTTTTACTAGAAACATTTCTGTACTAAAAAAAGGATAATTGTCAAAGTCACAACATCTTTCCACATGCCCTTGTGAGTTCTGGTTGTGAAGTCTATTTTTGCAGGCTTAAAAGGGGGCCAAAGATATGTTGAGAGGGTGGCAAGAAGAGGGTGATGGGGGGCTGGTGAAATCATCTACTGATTTTGTTTCCCATCATTTCATATCTTTAAAAATAATCATGTTTTAGTGTTCGTTTATCCTTTAGTGAAAGTGTAATAACAATGTTAAACTCATCCACTAATTTTTTAATGGAATTTCTGTTGCATATTCATATTTTTAACGGCATTGCAGTTGCATATTCACATAGTCATAGACCTATTATTTCTTTTCTTCACTCTATCCTTTTAGGAATTTTATGAAGAAGGGGAGGCATGTTGGAAGGAAAATAAAGAATGCAGTTGGTCAAAGGAAATGACCTCTAAAAAACCTTGATGTTTCTATCCTTAGAGAATACAAAAGATGAAGAACATGGTCACATGTGACAATTGAAGTGTGAACTTTTATGTCTGAATTGAAAAGTGTTTACTGTTGCTGCCTTCAAGACAATATGAATTTTTTTGATACAAAGACAAGTTAACATGTTTGGACTAATCTATGAAATATAATGAGGGATTTTCAAATGTACCTGTGGTGAGGGTATCATATATTTAATAATTAAACTTTCCAAGGAAAAGTATGATCTAAAATAGAGTTTTCCAAATTTCTGAATACTTCAATAGCTTGATTGAAGTATTGGTGCATGTTGGTACATTCCTTTATTAGTAAAATTATGAATTTGTCTGAAAATAGCATTGTGGTACAGGCAAGATTCAATTCTGAAACTTTAATTTAAAGATACTGTTGGTCACATTCACAGAACCAAAGACTTGTCAAACAATTGGAATATCCTTTGGTTTGTTTAAATATCTACAAATTAATAGTGTGTGTCAATCTTTCTATTAAAGCTTTGCAAATAGTTCAGGAATTTATTTTCAAATTCTTGTAGCTCACAGTCCAATGAGAGAAGTATGAATTTTTGGTTACCATTTCCAAAGTCATAGGGCCCACTTGCAAGGTGCTCCACAATAACCATGTTTTTAATGTTACTTTATCATTTTAATTATGCCATTTCCATAACATGGTGATGAAACTGTTTCAATAACATGATTCTTACGCTGTTCTCTATAGTTAAGCGTGACGATCAAACTGTACCTGTAACCATTGTCTGTTGACTGTTCTCTATACCACAGAACCCCATGACATTACAAAATGTAATAAATAAAATGGAAGAGGAGGAAGCTCTTTTTGAGGGGCTGGGGATAGACTGCCCTGTTAGATGGTGTTCAACCTATCCCTATTACCGTGGTTCTTACAGTAGGCTGTTTCATACCATGTGCATTAAACTTGAACCATGGTGCTCAATTGTGGTAGGAAAATTCCTTCAGTTGTAAATCACTGAGATTATCCTCAGGCTGGTTGACTCAATAGTAGATAATTTGATTGTTTGCTTATATATGTAGATCATTTCTAAATGTATTTTATCCCTGAAATGCTGCTAGAAGCATTCATTACATTTTATTGAAATTGATGATCTGCACAATGTTCTGACCATCGTTGCCATAATTAGACTTCAAATGGGGGCTGATTACAGCTATCCCTAAGCAGTTATTGGGATTTACTTTTAGCTAAGGGATCACAGAAACTACTTTATACATATATATTGGTGGTGGTTTCATGCAGGCATGCATCAGGTAAACAACCAAAACTATTTGAGGAGGATTTGGAGTCAACGAGAGAGTTAGAGATTCCTCAATGTCTTTTTTTTTTCTATGCATATATCAAGGCAAACTGTGTTTCCTCAAAGGTTTTATCTAGTCTTTGCATCTCGATGATGTAAGGACCCAGTTCTGAAATTGCGACCCGAATCCAAATCTTCACCAACTACACTGTACTCAAGACAAAAATGTTACTTATCCTACGAACACTTCATTGCCACACTTCCACAAAAGATACATGGCATTACATTAACATGCCAAGCAAAAGACCCACTACAAATTCACAAAGAACTTATTACAGAGGTTATAATATTGGGTACCTGGGTATTCAATTGACTATGGACTGTGGGTACCTGGATTCAATTTTTGAACTTGATGCAATTACTAGTTATATTGATATATATATATATGTCTATTTCATATTTTACCTGGCTGTCTATCTAAAATCTAAGGTCATCTTGGGAAAAGAATGTTCTGATCTAAAATATTCATCACTTATGTGGTAAGTGTAGTTTGTTAATGTTATTGATTTCAGGGGTTTATAATCATCATTAAGTCCATGATGTGATATGTATTACATCTAAGGTAGAAAGTCATCTCATGAAACTTGTGTAGAAAAACTTTATCTGCATGCTAGTCAGAAGAAAAATGTGTTACAGCATGCAGTATTTTTCATCATAATTATTTAAGCAGGCATCCAATCATTTTGTGATTACAATAAATCTGTTTTTGGATGGCAAATGAACTACTGCAGTACTAGTATTATTGTTGTGGAAGAATATTTCATCCCGTTTCTTTTTCAAAATTTTCAAAAAGAGGAGAATGATGGGAGACTGAACCTTCCTGTCCAACTTTTTCCGGAGGCTGATGCCTTCAAAATATCTGGCTGATGCACCCGTGGTTTGTGAAACAGGGATTGAATACTGTGAGCACTGGACCCCTGTTGCTCATGCTTGGTCCGTAATGGTTTGAGTTTATCGACATCATCAAAGTCATTTCATGAGCAGCACGATCCATTCCAAATCGAATCAGCGTTTGTCCTGGGGGTGAGGATAAGGGACAGAATTTAACTGAAGATGAGCCATGACTTCTAAAGAAGAAACAGGAAAAACGAATGGATTACATCAAAAACCAACTCTTTCAATATTACTATTTTGATGTCTATAATTTACACTTTTACATGTTTTACCTATGAGAGGAAAAAACCATTGGAACTTAAGATAAAATCAGAGAATAACATACATAGATACTGCTTGATAAATCAGTACTCTGTACAACAGGATTGGTAATCCACTCACATTCTAAACTCTCCACAAAAATTAAAAAAAAAAAATTGTTGAATTTAAGACAAAAGCCACTTGTTTTGCTACCACATACAAACACAATGAATTTATTCAATTTCTAAATACTACTACTTAATTGTGAACCTTTTGTACACCATATGGCATTTTTTCATCAACTAGACTGCTGATCTGCCACACTTGCTGTTTTTGACACACCTCTGTCACCCACACCAGTGATTTTACCAAAATTGATAGAGTACTGTTCACAATCATTTTATTTCATAATATTGAATTTTGTTGAAGGGTGCTACTACATAATGCCATGAATGGTCAACAAACACCAAATACAGCAGTAAGGTAGGGTAAGTAACCACACTTCATCACATGTGATGTAAAACTAATCTAAGACTTTTCTCTCCACAATAGATATTTCATTAATCTTGTGACCAATGTATTCACCTGTGATATCAATATTCTACTAACTTGAAACACCTACCAGCCAATACCATCACTCATACAATTTCAGTAAGTATTCGTTTATTTACGTCTTGCCTCACACACCCCCACAACCAAATAGAAATTTTAAAAATAGAATGTCAATATAAACAAATGTTAACTTTATGCAAGAAATTTTGGAAGTTATATCAATGATTCCTGCATTTTAATGGTAACATTTCTCCAATCCCTCCCCCACCCATTTTGTGTCATTTACTTCCCACAGTTCATGAATCAATTTCTCCCATAGGGTGCCTTTACTTTGAAGAATGTCATAAACAATTAAAAAGAAACAATTTCTTACTTCTTACTCTTTAACCTACAGAGGAATTATTCCTTAACAACATCTTGTTCTTTAATCTACAAAATATACAAAAAATCTCTCACCAAACCATGACAGAGGAACACTAGCTTCCCGTAGTGTTTACAGAAAAAACTCACAATACATGAAATGATGCATTTCCTTTATACAGACTATAATCTCTCTCACAAGCAGCAGTTGCAATACTCCGGGAAAGAAGTGACTTCTCAGGAATGTTTTATTTTAATTTTTTAAGTCAACCCTCAGCACAAAGTCACAGACTTTGATATTTCATAACGACAGTGAACAACTCCTGTTCTGCCTTGTGTAATGATGGTCATGCAGTAAGCAATAAACATATATACACTCAGCAGATGTAAAAGTTACTCCTCGAGAAAACCTCTTTGTACGTAGTCACACATCGAACTTGCACAATAGCAGAACTAGTGGGAACATTACGTAGTTATTACTTATCACACAGTTCATATACTCTATGGTTACTCGTCATGGAAACTTTACAACAGTTATCACACATTTCACAGACTTGTCAATTATGTCTACTCGGGATCTTGAGAGAGTTATCATACAGTTAACATATTTGGCAGTTACTACTAGTGAAAATATCAACTTAAATGTTACATGGCTCACACAGTTGACAGTTTTTGGTTACTAGTCAGAAGCTATGTATCTCTACACACCAATAGTAGGCAGTTACACCTTGTGAGAATACATATTTGTCACACAGTGTATGTGTAGTTACTCCTACAGTAGTGAGAATCTAAACATCTACATAAGATAGTTAACACATTTTAACACAGTTGGAAGTTGATCCCTAGTGACATCTTCATAATAATCACACAGCTCTTATTGTCAGAGTTTCTCCTAGTGAAAAACTCAACACAGTTTAATATCTCTCCATTCACATAATGGGTAATAACCTCTAATACAGTAAGAATGTCTACAAGTTTTCACACAGCTTTTGTACAGAGCAGTGACTCCTCGCATTGTCAACATTCAGGTAAACTTTCAAAAATGTGTTGAAAAAGAAACTGGCAATTAAATTTTTCTTAAGATCAATGGACATTGCAGAATGTAAAGTGACGGTGGCTTTGATTGAGCACGCTTTTAAAGCACAAGGTCAACAGCAGATTATAAAGTGACAAACGAAAGTAACTGCAAAAGACTCACTTGGCCTTTTGTGACACTAGGCAGACATATTACCTTATGAACCACCTTAAAACAACTTAAATGATGGTAAGCTACAACACAGATACAGCAACACATTTCCCAACTAATTCTAAAGCTTACATTTAAACCTACACTACTTTGCTGAATATTCAAATACCTGTTCAGATGCAAACAAGCAAAACACCTACCCTAATTCCTTGAAAAATCCACAGCTAGTCTCACATTACAAAGTAATGAAAAAAAAAAACACACTGAAAAAAGGACAGAAACACCTATACATCTACATGGGGTAAATCAGAACAAAAATAAAAATCTGTAATCTTAAAAAATTAAAACAAAACCATACATTTTGATTGATGATTACTCAGAAACTTACACAAACCGAAATACAAAGTTTTAGCTTTTTAGAGTTTTGTAAAGTGAAAGGGAAGAGTCATTACTACATCGGCCAAAAAAAAAAAGCATGTCTTGCAGATATTTATCCACCATAATTACAAACATGTTTACCAGTGAAGACAATGTAGTATAACTAATTAAATTGACCCCCCAGTTCTCTGAAGTATTTTTTCTTAAAATTATTTGGAATAAGTATCTGAAGTAACTTGTTCCAAGTAGTTTAATATCCGCCATACTCACATACGTTCTTACCAGTGGAGACGATACACTAGCTACCTTTAAATTACCCTCAGTTTTTACCTGTTTTATGTTTTTCCAAATCATTTGGAGTATCTGAAGTACAGAAAACTCATTTGCATGACAATAAGTTAATACTTGTGTAATAGCATGACAACAGGTTACTTGAGTAACACCTTTTTTTTCTTTTGAATGCTATGCATACCACACAGAGCACATCTGTATGTGAAAATGCTGAACATACTTTATGTCATGTTTATAGACAATTGTAACAACAAACATAAGTTGAAAATTGGTATCTGGATGAAAGCAAAGTGACTACAGGTGAACAAACAAATTGTGACTTTACACCCCTACCTGTCTCCTCTAGCGACCTTCCAAACATCTCAAAAAAATGAGGAGAATGAAAACAGGGAGGTGAACAGAGTATAAAAAGGAGATAACCTCAGGGTAAAAAATAGTACTCTATTCAACCAATAGAACTAACTGGGTATAGACAAATACTGAGTCTGCAAAATGAGAGATTAGGATAAGCAAATTAAACAATATCAATGTTCTCATGTTGAATAAAGAGGTTAACATAAAAATAAGGACAAAGATGGAATCAGAAGGATACTGTATGTAATGCAGTTAAATAAAAACAACATAACAAAGCCATAACTTAGTGATACATTAACCAGGTACATCAATCAGCTACTATAATACAGTTCATTGCTTGTTTTAATTTAGGTGGGTCACTGGATAAAAAATGTCCTGGACATATCATGTCTATGTTCAGCCATTATATAATATGCATAACTAAATATTTATTGATAGTCCCTGCCTAGACACCACTGAACTAAATTCAGGTTCTGGAGTTTTGTTTTTTGCTTCTTTCCACTTCTAAGTGGACCCTTCACCAACATTTCAAAGTTTACAGAACTTCCAAAACATGAAACTTCTTCCTTGAATCTGTCCCGTTTCTGATATTCTGACCCAGCCATGCCACGCTGACATATGTTGTGACCGTCCCTTCATTCTGGTTCAAAGGGAAAAGAAGATTTGTAGGTGCTTCTGCTTTTAAATTGGCATATACATACATTGTAGGGTAATTTACATGGAATGAGCAATCCCATTACAAGTGTATAATAGCTTAAGAATGCCATCATCTTGAAGTGAGTGATACAAATATCCTCCATGGCCAAGAACAATGTATAATGTCTCATGGGATTGATATCTCTATATATTCCATCCATGCCAGCTTTTCTAAATACACATGCAACAGCATTATTTATAGTGTATATGGTCTGGTGTGTTTTATACATTTGACATGAAGGCAAGAAACGTAACACAACGTTGTCTCTTAAATGTCTTGCATAGATTCCAGAGTCAACCCTTTTAAAACACAAGAAAATCTTCGATAACATGTTTCTCACTGTTGGCCAAATAGGTCGATCTATGTAATAAAGTTTCGATGCAATTCGGTGTGTGGGGGTCAAATCACTAATGTCATTGCACATAGTAACACATACAAAATAATACAAACAGAAATCTCAGAAGGAACTAGAAAGCCAAAAGGCTTAGTGATTCCTTGCCTTATGATATATATTGTAACAAACATGAATCGCCCACATGACAAGCATGAGATCCCACACAGTTACCCTACTTGAGATACCATCTTAGTAAGGTCAAAACCTTTTGAAATCTCGTGACCCAAAATGACCTTTCACCTCCACTTAAAACAATAGGGATCACCTACCCTATATGGCCATCAACATGCTAAATATGAACAATTCACAATTTAAGTATAACATCCCTCACATTTATCACCCTTAAAATATCATGTATACAAGGTTTTGACCTTTTGTCACCCCAAATAACCTTTGACCTACACAAACATGAGAAAACTCCCAAACGGATATGATGCTGCAGGGGAACAAATTATATTTTGTCGTGTCTAATAACTTGATAAAAAGGTAAACATGTTTATTTAATCAAAATTATAGCACTTTATTTTGTCGAGTTACAGCTATTGGTGGCAGCTCTTTCATATTTGATTTTTTGGCATGATGCCCTTCCCAATGGCTATGAGGTCCTTGAAAATTAGCAAAAACTGATATTCCTATTAAACAAGAATCTAGCATGACTTGCAATTTTGCCTTTAGTCTACTTAAAGACACAACACACAGTACAAGTTTCCCTGGTTTGATACACAGTAGTCATTTGTTTAAAGCTTACCTGAACTACTGTAAAGTGAAATAGGGCGTTTAGAATACACCAACATGGCATACAAAGAAATTCACCTTAACCATTGTTAAACCATTCAGTCTCATCAATAAATATCTGTCAAAGCTTCATCTCCTCAAAACATTATGCATGTGGTGAGTAACGGATGCATCACTTGAATTTTAAAAAGTTTGGGTGAACAAATTATTGTTGAGCAGCAACAAATAACTAAATTTCTGATCTGTGAGAATCTTATTCCTTGAAAATAAGGCTACTGTAATTCGTTATTTTGAATAATCTATCATTCTATGTCCACAAATAATGGTTTTAAAAATATGGTAGTTTTCTGTACAACAAACGCCCTATTTCCCTTTAAGGGCTAAACAGAGACACTGTTTATACAGTAAATGGTTAAGTCCATTGAGCACCTGGCTCAACAGACTGTATGATTTATTCTGGACATTGTGGTTTCTACTGGCAGTCAACTGTGACAAATTATGTCAGATAACAGTGACCAATTTGAACAGAGGGGGGTCAGTTACAATTTGATCCATTCAATTAAGCAATCACAGTTCATGCACGCTCAAGGGTATTTGATCCAAATGATCAGTAATTTAGTTCTTTTCATAAAGCTAATAACCCGTGGTATATTAAATCAATTCCAATTTACAATTCATGCATGCTCACATGTCCTTATGAGGATAGTGGCAAAAGGTTTGCAAAATAATAATCTTTGATACCAAATTTAATGTTGTCTTCATCTTTTCTTTATGGTTATCGAAGAGACTATGTTGGTATGTCCTAAAAGAAGTTCTCAAATCAACAAGAGGATTCTACATCACAAGTATAAAATTCACTAGAAGGACCGTTCTTTAAATATTGTAGATTCAAGTTTTTCACATTTTGACCTCCCATGACCCCAAATGACCTTTCACCTCTGCCAAAAAAAATAAGGATCATCTACTCGATATGGGCAATCCACACGCTAACTATGAGATCTCTCGCATTTACCATTCTGGAGATATCGTGTTTACAAGCAATTTTCAAGGTATTTACCTTTTGACCTCTGGTGACCCTTGTACTCAATAAGATACACCTACCCACTTCATATGACATCTGCTCAAGCTTCTCTTCTTGACATATCGTGTTTACATGGTTTTCACAATTTGACCCCTGTTGACCCCAAATGACCTTTGACCTCCACTGAAAACGATAGGGTTCCTTTACTCAACATGGTGCAACTACATACTAAACATGAGATTTCTACAAGCTTCCTTTCTTGAGATATCGTGTTTACAAGGTTTTCACAATTTGACCCCTGTTGACCCCAAATGACCTTTGACCTCCACCAAAAACAATAGGGATCATCTACTCAATAAGGGCAACCTTCATGCCAAGTATGAGATCTCTCAGAGTTACTCTTCTTGAGATATCGTGTTTACAAGCAGGCGTCACACACGCACATACATACATACACACACACACACACACACACGACATCACCATCGCATAGATTCCTCTGCCTTCGGCAAGGAATCAAAAATGATGATACAAACAAAAAATACAAAACAATAATTTCATTTCTCTATGATGACTTACAATGACTTCACAATGTTCTCCTCTATTACTAAGACATTTTCGATGGTAATTTGAATGCTCCAACCTCTGCGTGCTTTTGTTTTTAATGTGTTAACCAGTGGCTCTTTTTGATGGGGAGGAGCCAACCTGTAACCTACATTTTTTCAAATTAAGTTTATCAAGTACTTTGTTTGTACAACATCGCTGTGAGCCAACAGCCTGGCATCTATGTTTCTACATCATGACCAGATATAGTCTACATTAACATTAAACAGCTACACCAAAATTCACAAGATCCCTACAACATGGATGGAGATTAAAGAATATACTTACATTTCAAATCACGCTGTTTGTATACTTTTTTTTTCTTTTTGGTTTTCATTTTTCATAAGAAAATAAGGCAAAGCTCAACAGCTTCTCCTTGTTTATCTAAAAATAAATCATCTACAAAGTTTTCTTGAAAAGAAACATTCCCAACTGGAGAACCAAAATCATTGACTCTGTGTCTCTAAAATGATGTTCAAACAGATCATTTGAATGCATATGCTTTGCCTCTAATTATACAGAAGTATGAATATGCATAACATCATTTGCATAGCAGTTCTCCAACACCAAACTAAAATGACCAACATACCAATCGTAATATTTGTCCAGATAGATATCGAGGAAAAGGGACAAGGTTTCAAAATAAGGATCCTGCTTAACTGTCAGAAAAATAAACATGGTACCTCTTGAAGGATAGTCCTAAATGAAAAACAGTTATTTGTTACATCATGAACCATCTGAAATCATGAATATTAACAAAGGAGATAATCACCACGATGGCAAATCAACAAGATTTAAAAAAAAGAAAAACATAAAAGTCAAATGTACTGCTACAAAGTCCATGCAAAAAGGAGAATACTAATCAATCATGAGTGACTTAGAAAACAATAATCCACAAAATGATTTTGATAAAATAAAACAACAACAGAATTTCATTCTGCAGCCATCCAGCTTCACAAACTGGATAAAAGATTAAACCTAAACAGCAAGCGACTTCTTTCTCCTATAGCAAAATCTACCACTTTAACGAGTTTAATGTGAAGCAACTCTTACTCCTTGAAACAAAGTGTCTATGAGCCGAGGTGTTCTCCACCCATCTACACTATCTCAAAGCTTCTTCAGCAACGAACCTTTAAGTATCACATATCATATGAGTTTGACAGATTTTTGCTTAATGTTAATCAAAATGTGTTGAAAGTTGAAAAGTTCTATTAAAATGACCTATATGAGTGTTTTGCACTCCCATCATTGACAAAGAGTGTTTTCCTCCTTGAGCTTCTCCCAAGAAACAGTTCCAGAAATAAATGAAAAAAAAAAAGCTCCCTTTGCAATTGATGAGAAAATATTAAACATGGAGAAAATTTCATAATTCAGCTTATATATTTCTTCAGAGCTCAAACTGTTTAAACATTGCACTGTAAAATAAATACACCTACTTTCTCTGCTTTATAAATACACCTTGTAGCTCTATTTTTATGTGTACCCTTAAGACTGTCAAGAAAAAAAAAAATCCTTTGATTTCCCTTGGATTATCTTACAGCAAGAGAGAAAAACAAACATGGTTCCTTGATGCTGCAAGTTTGAATGACCAACAAGATTCCAAGCATAGGAACCCAATTGTTGAATACAAACAAACTTTAATATATAAGTTGTAGATACCTCAAACTTAGACTAACTTGATTTCAGAATTAAATTTATCAACATCATAATCAGAATGATGTGACTTTAGAAAATTTCAAGAATTAAGAAAACTTTTTGATCTCATGCTTTTTTTTTTCTTTTCATAAGTGTATTTTTTATACTTTTGGAACTTCGGAGAAAACACTTCATCGCAGAAAATAAGTTTCAGGTGATAAGTTAAAGGCAGTATATTTTGCACACCACTAAAATATATTTCAATTCATGATGCTTGGGACTTTGTTCTTTCACTTTTGTGCTTTGGCTGGAAATGTGGATTTTTTTAAATCTACCAGGAAGCTATATCTTCTTCATTAAAAGATTAAATTCATCATAAGTAACAGATTTATTTGTTGATCACTTAACAAAACAGCCGATCAACTTTCAGACAAGGACACAGGTTTACTCCTTTGATAGCTTCTTTCTGAAAAGCAAAGAATACACTCTACTGAGGCTGCTCTTCTAGGCAGATATCTTCAGCAAATATCTTCAGCTGATGAAGAGATGGATGGATAAATATACGAAGAATGGGTTATCTACTAAAGGTTCTGGGTTGGTTTTGAATTCAGGATACTGTACTCTTCCACATCAGATTCCTCACTCCATGTTGTACCTTCCTGATCGCTGTCATCCGTGCTGACCTGCGTGAAGCCCTTTTTCCGGTTGAAAAAATTACCGATGCTAAAACTGTCATTGGCATACTTCCTTCCTTTGCCAACAACAAACATGCCCCTCCCAGATCTAAGCTTGCCCTGGGCATGAAGGCGAACCACCACCGCTATCACCATCATCAGAATAATTGGAACGGCCAGCACTACCACGATCACCATCGTTGCTCCCACATCTTTCGGAGGACTCTTGACGACGTCCCCGTGGCTGAGGAGGGAATCCCTAGCGAGTTCACCGTCTGGCAGAGTGATCTTCACGTTAGTTTCTTTTGGAGGTACTGACAAATAAAAGGTTTAAAATACTGACAGATACAGATATCTTGGCTTTCTTAAAGAGAAGACACATTTCGTAATGACAAAAAATACTAATCCTGACAAAAAACTCTTAAGTGTGGACTGTTTCACTGGTTGCAATCTAATGTATATGGATTTATATCACAAAGGGCAATCTAAAGTATGGCTTGTCTTACCAAAGGCAATCTAAAGCATCGACTTTCTCACCAAGGACAATCTAAAGTACTGGCTTGTCTTACCAAGAGAAATCTAACGTATTGATTGTCTAACCAATACACATACCCTGTATGTATTTAATAACTCTCTGGGACAGTATTAAGCTCCCACTTCTCTCAGAGAGCAACCACATCTAAGTGATGTGGTAGCAGTGAAGGGGACATGGCAGACTGTACTGCCCATACTGTTAGAAGTCAAGGCTGATTCATTGTTACTATTTTACATTTGATGGTTTGCAAAAAATGAAAGACAAACCTAATGACCTAAACTATGCAAGATCAGTTCACTTCTCATTCTAATCAAAGGAAAAACCTTTTAATCTTACCAGGATCAACGAACTTCCACAGCCTGTTTGGTCCAATTTCTCCAACATACACATAGTTGGCATCACTGCTCACTGCTAAATCATGAGGCATTGCAAACCCCTACAGAGAATAAAAACAGACACCGACCTAAATGTTAAAATATGAAATATTAAAACATCAACTTATGCAAAGTCATAACATACTGTCAGGGTTGGTGTTAAAATTGATGATAGCAACACAAATTTCATGATATAGGCAGTGTTCATTTACCATTGTTGATAGTTATGCAACATACCTAACATCAGGTTTGGTGTTACGATTGATGACAGTAATCCAATATTTCATTTATACAGCTGCAGTGCTTGTACAATTGATGATAGTAAAGTAACATCTCTTATTATTATGGATGGTGCTGCGATTGGTAAGACAACCCAATGGCCACAATTAAGCACTTTCAAAATGACAAAAACAGTATAAAATATATTATATTATATTGTAGAATCTCAGTGGTCAATCATTTGGAGATGCTTAGTTACAGTCTAAGGCAACAAGGGACAGAGAATATTGACACAACATTAATTTGATTACCAGGAGCCAAGTCAAAGCTACTGGACAGCTTGTGTTCCTACCTGTTCAGGGGACCAAGTCTCCAGTGCTTTCACAGTGTTGTAATTGACAGTAACACCAAGGATAGGTTTCTGGGAAAATGTAGGCCCATTTATGGCAAATAAAACCCCACCTGATAAAGTGAAAATGTACAATACACATAATCAGTTAACACATCAAGCAAGCATGTGAGATACTGTTATCATGAAAGGCACAAAGTACCTTGACATGTCTAAACAAAATGTAAGAAATACTACCATCAAACTTTCCATTAATAGTGTTGTGTAAAAAAAAAGAATCTTGTTTTCAACTTTTATAAAACAGAAACTAATACCAACTGAAGTCAATAAGTTGTCCATAAGCTTATCTGTGTATATAACAATACACAAAACTCAAATTGACATTCCTGCTGTCTTGCAGTACATGAAACAACTTTAACTAATTACTTTCTAAACAAGCAGTTAGCAAGTTTGCCCACTTCCCCTAGCAGAATGATCTGGTCTTTTCAGAATTCACCTCAGCAGTATGCAGCAGTAAGCTAACTTGCCACACAGGCCATGAATATTCTCAATGACATCACACAGCACTTCCCAAAAATTTCCGAAGATTAATTGAGCAAGTGACCACTGTCCTTTTGTCTAAGAGCACAATTGACGAATGCCCTGAATGGAACAGCTTAGCATGCAATGAAAAGTAGTCCTAGCCTATGCCCATTGTGTTCAGTATCTTCAGTACAAAGCAAGTTTCCTACTAAAAGGAGGTTTTAAGACTAACTTGTTTCACCTTAAACTTCAGAATTTCCCCATCATTTATTTATAAGTAGACAAGCGCGATAACGAAAGTGAGGGGAAACGTTGCTGCAAGCAGAACTCAACTGCGATTTAAGCTTTGGCTTTTTGTACAACATTCTTACAGTGCTTTTACATATCTTTTTCACGTCAAGGCTAAGGCCAAGTTAAGAAGAAAAACTTGATTTGAATTTTTCGAAATAAAGTTGGGTGTGCGAGCTGGATGATTTCTTTTTTCTTTATGTATACAAGTATTAAACAATCTAGAAGACCGACTGGCTGCACAGCAAACTATTTGCCTCACTGATGTTGAAAAGACATCATTAAATACTCACATGATGATTTCCAAGGTGGGAACCAGACATTTTCGGTTAAACATTCCACTTTTGATGGTATAGAAGGTAATCGAGAGGGACAAAAAAAAAATGAGGGGTGAGGGAGGTGGGAGGTTTTCTTTTTCATGACCCAAAAAAGTGGGGGGTGAGGCAGCCGCTAGAAAAAGTGTAAATTTTATGGGAGGCTAATTACAATGTAGTCAGATTTCCCGGCAGACCTAACATGGCCTCGAAGGCATTCGATCGCGAAGTGATTGCCATGCCAGCATGGGGTAAAGGAGCCCAGATAGGGCCCCTTGGGGGGTCTAGCAGTGAAGCCCCTGTGGGGGTCCAGGGGCAGAGTCCCCAGAAGCTCAGCGATTTTAGTGTTTTTGATGTGTCCGAACCATTTGAAATCTGTGCTAAATTTCAACTAAGTTGAAAAATTTTATAGAATCGGATGGAAACACAATAGTTCGATCAGAAAACTAGAGCACCAATTGGTGCAGAAGCTCATACCTCAACATCCTGAAGGTACCATTTATGTATCACTATGTCACATTATAGGTACCACTGAGTATCACTATACCAAATCATCGACACTGTACAAGAAAATCTGTAGGACTGCACAATTTTTCAGAATTTCATGAACTAGAGCAACAAAATTGCAGAAGGTTGATCTTTTAGACTAACTGAAGTTCATGAAACAATTCAAAGTGCCCCTTTAAGTCCAAATACTGGTCAATATACCTGAGGGCAATACAGAGTTTCAGTTAGCATAGCAGCTGACACTGTCCAATTACTCAATTATCATTCATGCACGATAGGGATATTTGAGATGTGTATGACAAACTAAAGGGGCACTGTAACAGTAGAAAAAGAGGTAATTTGCAGAATTCAATAAAATGGGACATTGGGCCCACATGGGGGTCTTGGACTACCAATTCCTGAACACCCTGAAGGGACCAATAACTGAGCATCATTGTGACAAACCACCAATATTGTACAATATAATCTGTAGAAGGAGCATTTTGTAGAATTTCATAAAATGGACCATAGGGTCCACATGGGACCTTAAACTGAAACTTTTCTGTACACCCCAGATGAAGCACCACCCAGGGATTATTGTGTCAAAGTTAAATATAAATCCATGGATGCATGTGTGAGGAGCAACATTTCAAACAGAATTTCACATAATGGGTCATTGGGCCCACATGGGACCTTGGACCAAAAATTCCTGGACACCCCGAAGGGACCACTAACAGAGTATTATTATGACACGCCATCAACACTGTACAAGAGTATCTGTAGGAGGAGAAGCATTTTGTAGAATTTCATAAAATGGGCCACAGGGCCCACATGGGACCTTGGACCAAAAATTCCTGAACACCCCAAATAGCCCACCACCTAGGAGAAATTATGTCCGAGTTTCAAACAAATCCATGAAAGCATGTGGGAGGAGAAGCATTTTGAACAAGTGTGGACAGACAGACAGACAGACAGACAGACAGACAGACAGACAGATGGACAGATGGACACACAGATAGACAGATAGACATATAGACAGACAGATACAGATAGACAGATAGACAGATAGACAGATAGATAGATAGATAGACAGACTAGACAGACAGACAGATACATAGACAGACAGATAGACAGACAGACAGACAGAGACAGACAGATAAATAGACAGACAGATAGACAGACAGACAGATAGACAGACAGATAGACAGATAGATAGACGCTGCGTGATAACACAAGCTCACACCAGCATGCTGGTATGAGCTAAAAATCATTGAGATTGCTTCAAAATCAAAATGTTTTATGAACTATTGCACTTGTCATGTAAAGTAAACTGTATTATACACATTTTGGAAGTTGAAATGTCTCTAAAGGCCTCATGAAAAAATCAGGTTAAGATCGTTTACAGCCTTCCGGAAAGCTCAAGTAATGATATCCTAATGTAGTGGGAACTAATTTGGCAATTCACATTTTCGTATTTCAGGGAACAAACGAAGTTGCAGGCTTCAGAGTTTTTCAAGGAACATTTAAATATTTTCTTTTCGCTTGATCCTAATCATTTTAAAATGTTTAGACTAAAGGTTTGAAGTATCACACTATTGGTTTCGTGAAGGGTTTTGATAATAGAAATATGCGTTCATATTGGTATTTCTGTGGGTTATGACAATTCCGCTAGCTGTCATTCTGCAGATAATTTGCATATGAAGGCAGGCCTAAGCTTACGCTTTTTAATTGACATTGAACGTAGTAAAGGAGGTGAACGTAGAACCTTCGGAAACATTTGCCAACGTTGTTTTTTCACAGATATAAATTGAAAAATATTGAACATAAGTAAAAAATAAGGGCATTTATACACAAGAATAGTAATTTGCTTCAATTTTTGGTAAAGATTGAACATGGATGGAGCATTTGGGATACACATTTGAATGGATTTATTTACCAGTTATTTTCGGTCCTCACTATTTAGGAAACCACATGTGTGATCTCTACCACACTGTGATTGAAACAAGCATGTTGGTATCTACAATATAAACCTGGAAATAAAAGCGATATGCCAAAATGATATTTTGAAAACGTTTAAAACGGTCTTGGTTCATCAGCATGCGCACGGCGTATGTTGCTCACATTGCATGCCGCATTAAATTCCAGTGTGATTCATGCATCTTGCTTTCTGGTAGGTAGTTGACACTCACAAGTTGACATGTTTTGGTAACTCGATTACACTACTGCGGCCTTGAAAACGTGCTTGTTGGTAGAAAAATGAAGTTACACTTTTCCCATAATTCCCGCCGAAAAGAAACCTCATTGATCAAAGGCGGGAAAAAATGAGCTAAGTAAGGCTTTTACCAACAGTTTTGGGCCTATCCACCTATACATTCTGATTCTGCCCCTGCGCTCTACTTCCAAGTCAAACTGCACAACTGTCATGTCAACGTTGCAAAGTTCCTTTGCAGGAACATACTGTGCAGGCTCTCTGCCTGTACATGGAAGTATGCGCAAGATTGATTAGCGTAGCGTTCTGTGTTTTGAATAATCGTTGAAGGAAAAACAGTTGAAGGAAAAATCCCTTTTGAAAACATTTTCAGTAGCTATAAAAGGGATTTTTCTATTCTTTGGTCCTTAGCGGAATTTTCATAGGGTAAAAGAAACAGTTCCGTTTTTTTTTTTTTTTTTACATTCGTATTTATTTCACTGCTGCGCCAATTCCGCGCGAGATGCAATCTTTCCCAGGAAGGAGCCTCCCGACTTTTCCAGCCCATTTAGTCTCACTCAGCCTTGGGGGGTCTTATAAGTAAGCAGGCGGGGTAATAAACATGTAATCTTTTTTTTTGCCTGCTTGACCTTTCTTTCAAAACCCCATACATAATCCCAAAACCCATACTGTACTAACATCCATAAAATGAGAGAATGAGTGACATGTGGAATATTTGTAAATCTTCTCTTTTCCGAAGGGATGGAGGGGGGGCTGTCTGAAAAGAGGGAAAGTGGTGAGGGTAGTCCCGCGGGGGTCCGGACCCAATCTGCTTTCAATCACGGTAATTGCTTAGAACTTTGGCACATGCACTTCGCTTTAGGGTGAGGTATTTCATCATGGCCTAGTTGTGAAAAAAAAAGCAAAACCACATGCAAAAGTTCCAATGCAAAGGATCAAATTAAACTCAATATGAACAATGTTATAACTTGTGTCACGTTTCTGTAAACTATAAAACAAGTGAACTTTATGATTGACTAGTGTGATCGTATATATCTTGTATTGATTATTTGTCAATGTCATGAGAAATTCAAGATGGGGTTTTCAGAATGTAGAGACATAAATTCTGACGAGCCCTTTTCTGTTTTTAAAATATCGTATGGCCTGGTTAAATTCGAAGGTGTAAACGGAGGTAGGCTAGGCCAAACGTTAGGACTTAGGCCGAACATTTGTGTATTTCTAGGCCCATCTCAGCGCATGTAAAGTCAAAAGAGAAACCGCAAATTTAGTTTTTTCTTCAACGGATCTATTGCACTTGCCACTGCTTTTTACTGACCGATTCTGTTACAAGCAAAACTGCTCTTTGTGTTCTAAATCGGATTAAGTACAGGTTGAGCCCCGTGGTGGAATATTCTGAAGAGCTCGTAAATGAGCTCTTGGGGCTTGCTCTGATAATGAGATACACTTGAGTGCACACCCACCGCTGGCTACTGTTGGCTACCGCTGCGGTGAATTCTGAAAAGATCCCTAATGCCACATAATAAAACAACTCCATAACTTACGGGCTCATCAGGAAACGTTCAATAAAGCATGATGCTTACCTCTATGGGGTGAATATACTGCTGCATAAACTCTACTTTCAAATTCTTCTGGTTTTATCTGCCTCAGAAACTTCCCTGTCTCTGCATCAAAGCAGAGGACTCGGCCATTTTCTCTGTCAGTTGCGCAGATGTGTTTACTGTCGTTGGCCAGAGTCAATGAGTGGACGATGGTCATAGTACTCGGAGTGAGGTGACCTGTAAATTTGAAAGTATCGAAGAAGTTAAAATCCTCGATACTTTAATTTTGAGACTCGAAGAAATCATTATCATGTCAGAACCGTAAGAACATGCTGGGCTATTCTGAGCTTTTTTTCACGATGAGAATCCTTGATTTCACAGAATTACCTCATGTTCATCTTGGATTTAAGTTGAACTGGACTTGAAGATAGCAACAACATCTATCCCTTAAGACTATTAGTAACTCCATCTCCAACTTGGTTTTCTGACCAATTAGTCACAATGACAGTGCAGCTAAACTGAGCACTAGATCACTGAGGCTACTATCAACCTCTCATACTGTTGGAACAAATATTCATTAGTAGCCATGGTAAATTGGTAACAATATAACTGGGCACTCCATTACTAGTGGACGAGCAACCTGTTGGAAGTACAAGTTAGCTAGAAACCATGGTAACAGCATTACAGGGTACAACATCAATTTAGGCAACTTCCAATCTTATCTGCCGAAAACTAGATTCAGTAGTCACCATGGTAACAGCATACCTTAACACTCCATCATTAAAATACCAATAACACTTAGTCTATTAAGTGCACCACTTAAATTATATTAAATGCTTTCTCTATCCCTCACTGTGATATCCCTCACTCTACAATCCACCACCATCCCTGACCACACCACTCTCCCTCACCACACCACTATCCCTTATCCCTCACCATACCACGCTCCCTGCCTACACCCCCATCCCTGACCATGCCACTATCCCTCACCACACCACTTTCACTAACTACACCACCATCCCTGACCACACCACTATCCCTGACACACCACTAGTCCTAAACAAAAACTTTCCTGACCACACCACTATCCCTCACCAAACCCCAATTCCTGACCACACCACCATCCCTGACCATACCACTTTAATCACCGCACCACTCCCCCTCACCACACCACTATCCCTGACCACACCACCATCCTGACCATACCACATTCCCTCACCACACCACTATCCCTGACTATAGCACCATCCCTGGCCACACCACATTCCCTCACCACATCCTTATCCACATTGGTCTGTGTGTTACTTCATAATATCCACTTACCTATTGCAGTGTTGTCTATGATGAACAGAAGTGTACCCTCTGGTGAATATTTCATGATCCTTGAATTACAGTAACCATCAGCAACAAAGAAGTTTCCAGTCTTGCTGTCTACAACCACATCTGCAGGCTGACAAAAGTGAGTGTTATCACTACCAGGCATCAATCGAACTCCCAACGAGAGAGACGGGTTCTTGGCGCCTCCAGGAGGGTACTTGAAAACCTGATGCAAGGCCACATCAGTGACCCACACATTGCTTTTGTGGTCTACAAAGAGACCGTGTGGCATGTAAAACCTGAGAATAAAACACAGTAAGAGCAAAACTATATCCTCACTGGCCTCAAAGATGCTGTAACACACGTTTGGATGCAGAGGTCGAGAGTAAAGTTGAGAGTATAAAGAGAACACTCACTGTGATGGGTATGTTCATATCAGAAGTATGCCAAACCGAACTAAAACTGAAATACAAGTGCTCTGACTAGGTTAGAAGCAGTCTTAAACCAGAATATTATCTAGCATTCATTGTATCTTAGTTTGAATTACATTCTACTCACTGATTAGCTCCCCATCTATCGATCACTGCACCGGTGTCCTTGTCTAGCGTCAGTATGGTATCGTTCTTGATGGGCCCTTCGTTGACTTTCAGAAAGTAGAATTTAGAGTCAAAAGAGCTGCAAAGGAAACAAACAAAGATGAGAAAATAAAAGAGGAAAATAGAATGAAATGAGAAAATGAGCTTTTGAGATAGAACAAGGATATGTCAGTTAATTCATAAACACGATCATCTTGAAAAAAACAGTTCATGTTTGGAAGTCCCGTTTAGTTTAAAGAGAAACCTCCTTTCCAACGTTTCTCTCTTCTGTCAAACCACACTTTTTCTTATTGGCTTTTGGAGGGGGAAAGAGTATAACACTTGGATGGTAGACTAAATAAGTAAAATAAGACAATCTTAACAATAGTTTTGTCCCAAACCTGTTCTGAACTCCCATTGGCCTCCATCCCTCCTCTATCTTTCTTCCAGTTTTAACATTCATCTAATCTGTCATCAACAAAATCGATCTCTTTTGGTAAATTAATAATGTAAATGCCTGAGAATACTTCCATCCAACAAAGAGAATATGATGACTCACTCAGCATCCCACGTCCTCTCTGCTCTGTGAAAGACCTGGACATTGTCTTTCCTGTCCATGGCTAGACCTCCGACTTGTCCAATGGAAAGTCCTCTTCCCCAGTCTGGGACCTCGTTCAGGACTGTCAGCAGAAATTCAAGCAACATAGGAATGATTCCTCATTTAATGCACACATTAAAATGGTTAATAACAGCCTGTCACATCAGGTGATATTTCATTGCTGTGATATACATCTCTACTAAACATGCCATGGTCGTTGTAGCATAACCCTTCAGGAAAGTCTTTTAATTTACGAGTTCAAAGGTGCTATAAGGTGAACAAGTGTCCATTTGTGTATTGGTGACTGTGATAGTTAAGTGTATGTTCTGTTATGTCCTACATGCCATTGTTATCATTATTACTGGCCATAGCAGAAATTCTTAGAGAAATATTTAAACGACAAAACTGAAGTGCTCCTGAAAATTTGAGTTATCATAAGTTATCACTTACATAAAATACAGCTTGTAGTTTAAAAAAGTTAAAATGTCGGCAAAGTGGACAATATCAATGATTCTAGCGAGATACTGCACTGAGTTCACAGTTAAATTGCTTTTGTTATGTCCATTCATTATTTAGTTTAAAGCTATTCTCCTGTTGAAACAAATACCTGGGTTCTTGACCTGATTTTAAAGTCAGCAATGCTTGAAAAATGGTTCACTTTTTAGTATCTGTTTATCTATCCTGCCTTTTGGCCCAGTCGAACAGAAGCAACAGCAGCAAAGAACTCAACTTGATGCACATACACATGAGCCTTATGCCAATCAAACTTTGTAATCACACTTTGTTTTCAAGGTTTAAGGGTTTATCTTTTGCTGACTTTGCTTGATTATATGACCACTGCAAATTGTTGAAACTGAGTCAATTAGAGAGGGCCATAAATGGAGGTTCAATTATTCAATCCTAGCTGGATTCTTTCATGGACTTCCAATTCCTTTCTGTTACTGATTTTTGAATGACCTCTAGCCACAACAAAGAAGATAAAACGCAAATGAGATCTGAGCAAAGTGCAATTCAGAAACAATCTTTGTAACCAAGCCAACAGATCAGACAGCTTGAGAGTACACGACTGATCACAAATGACCTTTAACCTCTATTCAACACAAAAAAAACAATGTTAATACTTGCTGTGAGTTACCCATGAACAGTTACCCATGAACAAGAATGAGGTATAAAGCTCTCTGCTTGAGATATTAAAGGGAAAGGAATGTGCTGCTGTCTCTGTTTTGAAATACTAAAGTGAGTGAGTCATACCTCTTTCTCCTGGGGTATCATTTTCTTTCTCAGCTGATTCTGGTGTTGCTGTTGTTTCACCGTTTCTGTTTTCTTGTTGCTCATCGGTTATTTGGTCTATCTTGTCCTGAACATTCATTTTCAAATTATCTTCCATAGCACTGATGTCATCATCGCCATGGTGATTGTGCTGATCAGGAGGCTCATCTACATCAGGGCCTGAATGCCCTTCATCCTCATCTACATCTCCTCCATCAACACTTGGCATCCTCTCGGGGGGTGTGTCCCAGCCAGGAGGGATATTGGCAAAGAGTCCCCTGGGGGGTCGTTTTCCACACACTTTATATGACTCCCCTGATGTACTGTCAGTGTAGTACATGATGTAAAGATTACACATCTCATCTTCGTGCGTGGACCTGGTAAAATCAATCACACAAAATGAAAAATACTATCAGCTTGCTCAACAATAATGGATCTAATTCTTCTGAGAGTTTCCAGCAGTCTTATCTCGAAATGAGGTATCCAGCACCTCCTGAACTCAGCACGGTAACACGCGTCAAACACCGGCGAATAACTCCACATCTCTGGTGAAAAAACTTCATTGTGATAAATCTTACAGAGCTTAAGAATTGCCAAAGGAAACATTTGTGATTTCATATTTTTACAATTTCGGAAGGGATATACCACACAAACTAACTTGGATAAAGTGGTATCCTAGGCTACCGTGAATGATGTTAACATTTCATAGGCATTATTCATTAATCTACACAATTTGAATGAGATCACCAAACCTTTCTTGCTACCATTACAATAATTTCAAAGCAAATGATAGGAATAGTTGTCATAAAACATTCATCCAAGCAGCGGTACAGTTCTAGGTAAATGTCACTCTTTGAATTCCATCTCAAGGGGGGTACACTCATTTGAACTATCCAGAAATATTGATCAGATGGTATACGGATAGGTCACCTCTCACAAGTTCAGTTTAAACTAACCATTCAGATTACATTTTATCAATGTTCTCTTCCTGACACAGCTTCAAGATATGACCAAATTAACTACTGTATTACATGACTCCAAATGCACAAACAAATAGCATTTTTTGTAAAATAAAAACACATTTCATACTAATGGGAAATGTTTTCAGTGCTATGGTACTATGAGAGGGGTCTTTCATTCAACCACAATAAAAAAAAAGTCAGGGGTAATGGCCAATCCAGGGAATTAATGTGAAAGAGGTGAACAATTCTATGTGAAAAAACAACACCAATTCATAGCTAGGCTTAATTGTGCTAATTACTAAACTTAAAAATATGTGAATTTGTGAAAATAGAATACATCCTAATATTCTACACCGTCAACCAGACAGTCAAATGACTTTGTGATTCCTTGACGATATCTAACGTTTTCATACACACACAATCACCTACAAACAAAAGCAACCAGTGAAGAAGAGACAAAACCATATCAAAAGGAAAAACAAAATGTAAGAATGAAAACCACATTCCATATCACTTATGGGTTTGATATTGCAAGTGCTGATATAAATGAGTATCATTCAGCCAGCGTTGATGACAATTGTGGTCATGAATGATGGCATATATATCTCTTGGCCAAGGTAATTCACAAGTGGATAGAAAGTTTGTGACACCAAATTGTGGTTAAAGATCTGAATCTGTGCAAGTCAACAAAGGCAACCAGGAATGCTTCTTCCCTCCCAAGGGAGGGTTCACTATGAATAAAATAACGAAAGTACTTTGTAAATCTTGACAGGGAATTGCTGGCAACTGGGATTTATTTTCTGAATGCTAGGAAAAGGTGATTTCATGGGAAATAAGGCATTTAGAATATATTAAGATGGCATACAAAGAAAATAGCTTGAATCATTGTCAAACCATTCAGTCACACCAATAAACATCTGCAAAAGCTTCATCTCTTCAAAACATTATGCATGTGATGAGTAACTGAAGATTCATCATTTGAATTTTGAAAAGTTTGAGTCAACAAATTATCATTAAGCAACAAATAACAGAATTTCTATAAGCAAAAGACATATTTCTCTAAAAGAAGGCTACTATCTTTTCTCATTTTGAATAATCTATCATTCTATGTCCACAAACTTTGGTTTTAAAAATATGTTTGTTTTCTGTGAAACAAAAGCCACATTTCCCTTTAAGAGCTAAGTTAAGTGGGTTTTGGAGAGAGTGTAGAAAATCAACTTTGAATGTCTCACAAACTGAAAATGAGAACAAAGGCTATCTAACAGCAATATCTGCTATTAAACACATATCTACAATTTGGCAAGTTTTCAATAAGAGAGAAGTATGCATTATTTTCTTAATATGAGTGACATTTACCTCTTCATATGTTCCCACTCAGGACATGTAAAACTCTCTAAGTATCACATGCTGGGCTGTTGATCCCATGACAGATCTTTGGAATGATAGAACTTATCACATTCATTTCATGTCATATTACAGTGATGACAAGTCTCCCATGGGGCAATTAAAATGACAGACATCAGCTGCTCATCAAGTGCTAGCAATATTGACACTTTGAAGCTCTAGTTGAATTCAATTATTGAAATAATATCTTCCTTAATAGGTTTCATACTTTAAGCTCTGAAGACCTCAAATGTCCTTTGACCTCCATGAAAAACAATAGGGATCATGTACTCACACTTGACCACCAACACACAAACTTTGAAATTTAAGTTCCTTTCCCTTCTCAAGATACTTTGTTTACAAGGTTTTCAACCTATGTCCTCTATTGACCTCACATGACCTTTGACCTCCACAAAAATGGCAGACATCATCTTCTTATCAGTTGCTACCACTACTAAGGGTTTGGAGTTCCAGCAACATACAGTTGCTGAGATATTTCCCTTGCCAGGTTTTTGTACTTTCAGCTCTGGTGTCCTCAAATGACCTCTGACCTCCATGAAAATGATAGGGACCACTCACAAAAGACTACCAACACACCAACTTAACAGTCAGAGCACCTTTCCCTTTTTGAGATATCATGTTTACAAACCAAAGCATCACATACAAACACACACACACACACGCCATCACCATCGTATGGATTCTTTGCCTGCCTTCAAGGAATCAAAAACTATTTGCAGATTGCACCATTTTGCATCTCATTTCATTCTAAAAATTTCCCCTCCCATTAATAGACCCCCCTCAATGCCAGTTGGGGGAAAGGATACTCTACTAATCTCTCCTCTCCCAACCATCAAGTCTTGTGCATGCTGTCAACTGTGCTTGACTGACGGAACCTTATATTACAAAAAGATTGACGTACTGTTAGGGGAGGTTTCTGAAGAACATGTCAACTGTTAAATGAAATTTCATGAAGAGAATGTGCTAAGTTTGAAAAGGAATGACTACACATAAACAGAGATAATGAAACCCTGAACTAAAATCCTTCCTGAACTTATCAAACAGAAATATTAAGGATCCCTTCAAATGGTCAACTGTCACTTCCAGAGACTAAAGCCTTGCTAAAAGTAAAGGGGCTCATTGAGTTGATAGCCAAAAAAAAAGATTGCAATGACTTTGAAGGGTACATAAACACATGACAATACTTACTGCTTGCAAAATTAGTCAAGGTTCACATCCACCAGTTACAAAAACTGTCAACATTTTCAAATTTATGACTGTTACTTGTACTGGTTAGGGGAAAGGGATATATTGTACTAATATGAAAAGTGTTGATTCGCAGATTTTCAAAAACCAAATTAAATTGTTAATTGCAAATTCTTTATTATTCCATTGCATGTGAAACATGAGGATCCCCTTAGTTCGAACATTTGTCATTAGTTTGTGAAGGAAACTTTCTAGATTTAGAAAGAATTTAGTGAAATTCACAAAACAACTCGATGAAACCCTTTCATGCAT
Source organism: Stichopus chloronotus (assembly GCA_021234535.1). NCBI lineage: Eukaryota > Metazoa > Echinodermata > Holothuroidea > Aspidochirotida > Stichopodidae > Stichopus > Stichopus chloronotus. The sequence goes on from CM037836.1 coordinate 7,351,120, forward strand.
ATTGCGATCCAAGCACCTGGAAATGTTTTCTTTTTAGTGTGTCTAGAGGATTGCCTGTAGCATTATTCCATGTAATTACCATTTTAATATGTGGAAGAAGGATCACTATCTGATCATTTTATACATATATGTCCATATATAGGTACTTTATAACACTGCTTCACATACGTCTTATATTGTTTATTTGAATAAAAAATTTGAAATGATACAATCTTACCCGACATGTACCATGTGATCCGTCAGGGTACCATCGTAAGTACATCTGGTTGCTACTATATCCCCACTCTTGATCTCATAAGTCTTATTCATTGGATAAAATGCCTACAAATTGAAAACGAGTAAAAAAAATGGATACTCCTAAGTGTCAATTTGGTAAGTTATCTTATTGAAGATAATCTGATCTATTTAAGACATCTTTTCTTCTTCCAAATAATTCTGACCAACTACATCGCACATACTTAAGATAAAATGCTTGGAAGAGTTTTGAAGGACACATCAGATCTGAGCTCGATGTTCCACTGCGATGAAGATATAATGTGGCAAGTCTGATGGTAATGACTTTGACGAGGAAAATGACATGAAAACAGTCAGACAATAGAATGTTCCATTGTGCAGATTGACTATTTATGCACTGACTTGAACTATAGTTGGATTAAAAAACAAACAACCAGTTGACAAGACACAAGAGATAGGAAAAAACAGGATAACATTAAAATGAACACAGCCTTTTGTTTTAACCTATGCACTGCAATTATAGTCTTAAATCATAAACATGTTTATGATAACATTGACAAACAATTTAAATGCATGCTTTTAGCCCAGTTTACATTGCTAAAGTATAGGGAAACTGTGTGCTGTCAGTCACCTAATACTAATATCATGGCTTAGTATTATCAATTTATATCAATCACTGCTAAGTATCACCACTAAAAATCAATTTAAGAATAAACATATCCATTGCACTGACAACAGACCAAGATCTTTCTCTGCTGAAACAAAGCTTTACTGCTAAGATGTTGTTGCTTTGATACCACTAAAACTATTGGCTGGGAACTGGATGGTCACTAAAATTGTTTGAGAATACATGAATGGTCAAAGAAGTGAAAAAGGTTTTGCCTTGTTTGCTAGTCAATCATGACAAAGTTGACAAGACTTTGAGGTGACAAGATCGTGCATGATCTTAATAATTTATCCTTTTCTGATGTTGTCAGGTTTGTGAGAAGCATATTACAAGGGTTCATTGTCTTAAACCCCAGAAAGTTATAATTAAAAGCAGTGTTTTTTTTTTCTTGTAACTTCCTTTCTTAGAGTGTTTTCAATTAATGGAATGGGCTGCCCTTGGATATACTGAAGTAAAGTTTTACAGAAAGTGTTAATGGATTTATGAATTCATGAAAAAAGCAGTACAAGTTATGTGACAGGGTCTGAGGTTTAAGGGTTTGGGTTTGTTTTTATTTCATCCCACAAGGTCCTAAATGGAGGCTTAAAGGAGAAGGCAAGTCAGGACCTTTGACAATGTTAAATGAGAGACTAACATATGGTGAACACCAGTACCAAATTTCGGTTAAATACGTTGCTTACTTTCCAAGATATTGCAATTTGAATATTCTTAGAAAATTATCAGGAAGCTGCCATTTTGAAATTGCGATGACATCACCAAACCACATGTGATTGACAAGCTTTTGTTTTTCTTTATATTTCATTGTCAATAAATTTTAACAGTCATGCATAGATTCAAGTCATAGTATTAATGATTTGATTATTGCATGATACACCTCAGTAATTCAACACAAAATGTGTACAAGTGTGTTTCGGATTGATAGAAATAATAGGTAAAGAATATAAAGAAATACATTAAAATTTTTGCTATCAGTGGTTATGTGACATCATTTTTCGACTTACTCAAGTTGTTTTACATTCAACTTAGGCAAAAATGGCAGCACCCTCCTCTGAATTTCAAAAGTGTGTAACTTGAATAGGAAGCAATATCTCTGAATGAAACTTTGGGAAGATGTTTGTCAAACACTTCTGCTTCATTTCCATGAATATATTCCCAGGGTTTCCTTCTCCTTTAAATCCCTCCTGATCCTTTTATTCTATTAAACTAATTAATCCAGAGTGCATGATGTGACAAATGAAAATTATCTGAGTGTAGAATCCAATGGTTGCATATTCCTGTTTCATTTTCTCCACAATTGTTCATGTATGTCTGTAGCCAGTTCAAATCACTTAATTAAGCTGCTCTGTAATGTTTGATTCATTTCTGTCACCACACAGAAAGGAAAAAACTGTTCTCACTTCAGAGACCTTGATAAGAAACAACTTGATTGTCAAACACATTCAACGAACTCTGAACTTAATTATCTGTCACTAGGAGACTCAGTTGCAGTTCTAATGCATCATATGGCTCATTTAGCTGCAGGTCTAATGCACTGTAAGACTCGTTTAGCTGCAGGTTGTATGCACCATAAGATTCCTTTAACTGCAGGACTATGGCACTGTAAGACTCATTTAGTTGCAGGTCTAATGCACTGTAACACTGGTTTAGCTGCAGGTCAAATGCACTGTAAGACTGGTTTAGCTGCAGGTCGTATGCACCATAAGATTCCTTTAACTGCAGGACTATGGCACTGTAAGACTCATTTAGTTGCAAGTCTAATGCACTGTAAGACTTGTTTAGCTGCAGGTCAAATGCACCATAAGATTCCTTTAGTTGCAGGTCTGAGGCACTGTAAGACTCATTAGCTGCAGGTCTAATGCACTGTAAGATTTATTTAGTTGCAGGTCAAGGCACTGTAAGACTCATTTAGTTGCAGGTCTAAGACACTGTTAGACTTGCTTAGCTGCAGGTCTAATGCACCATGAGACTTGTTTAGTTGCAGGTCTTATGGACAGGGAGACTCCTTTACTTGCAGGTATAATGCATGAAGCATTGGGAGTACTGACTAGTTACAGATTTTGCAAGAAACTGAAGTCAGTGGATCAAGTAAGTTGTGTTTACTCTGCCCGGTAACATAGTTCTGTAAAGCCAAATGTAACAACAATCTGCCCACAACTGACTGACTTAAGGTATGTAGATCTATATGATGTGCACACAAGCCCCTTTCAAGCATGCAGCACAAATTGTTAGATGTTTAATAGAGCGTTATGTTAGCATTAGATACTGTTTTCCTGCGAACATGGTCTTGCTTCACACAGACCAACTGACTGCAACCGCAAGCCCCCATAGATCTGGAACTGCATGTGAATGAGTTATTAACTCCAGGCATGGCAGACCTTCTCGCAAAGGCTTCTTTTTGCATGTAATGATGCCAATGGTCTGTTTAGTTGTCATATGGTGAACTGTCAACCAATGAGATCGTTATTCAGAAAATATTGATGGATGTATTTTCAAGGCAGATCTATGATTTTGCTGATTGATCCCTGCTGTACGTGGGATAATCTGTATGGAAATTCAAGGGCTACAGAACAAAAATGCTATGAAAAACACTATTTCACTCACTTCTACCTCGTTTGTTTGTTACTTTGACCTGGAATATTAGTCTTAGTAATTTCTTGAATCAATTAAATTATAATACCACAAGCATACATGTGGTTTAGTTTCAGTCCAAAATATCTAATGATTCCAACTATGTTAGATAGCAATAATGAGCCATGAATTTTTAATGCATGTAACAGTACTTGCACTGGGGTCTCTAACATAGGTAAAATATACATCTTGTATGTTCTGAAATACAGTACATACAATGGACAACACAGGTTAAATGGACTCTTCTTGCATAGAACCAAATTTCTCATAGAATATTACATGGCTTTGCAATGACATTTTCCTTATTACGACAACCCTTATCACAGCCTGGTCCCTCGCAACATGCACGTACATGTAATGTATAGTGTTTCTCACTGCAACGGAAACGCCGAAGCAAAATGGACAACACGCAAGAATGGTTTCAATCCCTCTTGCAAAATCGGTTGCGGTAAAATTATCCTGAGTTCACCTAAGACTTGGGGCTTAATGAAGCCCGGGGTGGATGTATTCCCATGTGAATAGAGTTTGAGAAAGTCTATAGGTTGACCAAAGTATGCAGCACCGAGTGTGTTGACTTCCTGTGTTGGTGAGATAAGATAAGCTGACAGCTTTGATTACTGACAGCTTGGGTTACTTCATTGAAAATGTACTACCTGGGAAATTTCTTTCATCAGGTCTAACCTTAAGGAGAGATTTCAGAGCTCTGAACACATGCTTCAGGATATTCTGAAACTTTCCCCTCTTTTAAACAGGCAATAATATTTAAAGTACTACTCACCTGAGCCCACTGTGGATTTCCCTTGGCTATCTCTGTCCACTTGTGACTCCTTATCCTGTAACCTGAGATAACCTTTCCCAGGCTATGACTATGAGTACGAAATGCAAAGGCATAGATATTCACTGGACTGTTGTACTCACAGGCGATGTCAGTGTGAGAATCTGTGGGAGACATTTATAAGAAGTTATTCACATTACATATGACTCTACGACTAGATTCACATATGGACAAAGAGCCCAGATTATTTATTCACGTAAACAGAAACAAAAGAAGCAGCTTCATCTCACTGGATCTCACTGGCTGAGGTCTGGTGTACAGGATAAAGTGATTGGTAAGGCATCGGTACAGTATGTTTGGATATGAAAATACCTAAAGAATCTAACACAAAAGGAATCATCCTTGTCCCTTTTCACAAGATTAACATTATGGTGGGCCCTTTGGGGCTAATGTCTGGGGCCTGATACAGGGTAAAGTATCTGTCATTGCTATATTAACAAGAGGTACATTCATATGAGTGATATCCATCAGCTATTGTCCTAGTCTCTATTCATGTGAATAAATTCAATATGGGCCCATAGTCTCAGGATAAGCCTACAGGATGCAATGTAGCAGCAGGGCTCCATATCTTAGGGTCCCGGGCTATACATACAGGATAAGACCCAGCAGCAATACATATTCTGGAATCCATTTTAAGAGGAATAGATCCCTCATCCAAGATGAAAGACATATTCATGTAACATGATGTCTTACTGTTTTATGTACTAATTTCTTTGGACACGTCTTGAATAGCCATTATTTCCACACAATCAACAACATACTTACAGTGACTATTAAACAGTTGCAGCAGATTTCAAGGGAACAAATTTTGAACACCAGCCCCTTTCTTTACTTTATTTTTTCCTTTTTTTTGGTGGTGGATTATGACAAAAGTACTTTCAAACTTTGCAGCAATAGTTCAGTTAAAGACATACCTTTTAGCCTTCACCATTGCTAACCTGTAAATTCCCTGTATAATTGTTCTGCTTTGGCTTTCTGACTAATACAATCTGAATGATATCAAACCAATTGGAGTTATCAATAAAATCCTATATATCACTGGGTAGCATAAAACAAACTTGATTTAGAATTTTCTTAAAATCTAACCCGACACAAAACTCACTTCCTTTATATCTCTCTACCTATAGGTGAATGGTGATGGCAATTATTTTCTGTGTGACATTATTAATTAATACATTTGATATTCAATCTTAGCATGCCTATGAGCCATGTCACCATATCTTTTGAATGCATTTAAAACTTATGAAATCACTCTATTTTTCTCTGAAGCTGTTCAGACATTTGAAAACAAAGGCAGTTACAGAATCTAATGAAATATTATGTCACTGATTTTCAGGACCTTAATTAGTTGTTTTTACTTCTGGGGGCAAAGAAATTGTCTGGCAGTGGCTGAAAGATTAGTAATAAGATTACCTAACTTCCAAAGAGTTTGATTTGTAGGCAGTGGTTTAAAGCTTAAACATGTTGGTATAACCATTATAAAATGTTCAAGAGAATGATACATACTACCGTTGCCTGGAGAAACATTAATGTCCATGCCAACATTAAGAAAGATCCCACCAAGATATTGCTGCCTGTGAAGATGAAACAATTAAATTTATGATCATAAAATGAAATCAAATGGAAATTCAAATAAGAATCGACTGCAATTTAAAATCAACATTAGGGCAATGCCTCCCAACTGCTACACTAGTAAATACTGCAGTAATGCCCCAAATTGTTACGACATGCGTTGCCATATACCAGGTCTTTCTGCTCTCCAACATTAGGTCCTATGACTACAACAAAAATACAAAAAAGCCTTTGTGTTGTGGTGTCAAGTACAAGATGGAAGAAAACTTTGGCGACATGAAATATGCTTATGGGTTAGTGGGGGGAGGGGGGAATTTGACTTCTTGCTGCAGATTAAGATATGATGATAATTGACTTACAATGAAAGAGAGGACCATATATCACAGTAAATATAATTGCCATATGGTTGTCACTCTATATGTTCATTATGTTAAGAAAAAAATCACTGTAAAGCAATCCATTGATATCAGGAATTTGGAAAGAGGCAACATAAATCAGAATTTGCTTCTCTTTATCACTATATCAGGAATGTGAACATATACATACTCTATTCCTGATATAGTATACCAACTCCTTCCGCTTTGATAACTACAAACCAATATTAGCAAGACTATCATGATGCATAACAAATATAAGATTTGACTTGATTCAACAAAACAAGAGAGAAATCCCTGCAATGTTTACCTGCAAAGTGGATGTGACTGTACCCTACAGCACAGTAGGCAGTGGAAAGTACAACAGATAGATTTAATTAATTGAAACTCTCAGATATTTAACTTCTTATTAAACATAAAAGTGAGTCTGAACTGTCTGAAATTAATTTCAAAGAACAGTCTCAACATGTAGGCCTTGACAATCATTTAAGCATTTGAGTATTAACCTCAAGATATTGAGGTTACAAGCAAGGGCATGATACACACACAAACACGTAAACACGGACACACGTACATCGCCAAAATGACTGCAAAGGTTACTTATTTGCCTTCCGCAAGGAACCAAAAAGTCGCAGATATCTTTAATTTGGTTTCTCCTTGTAGGCTGCAGACGAAGCAAACACTGAAGTACAAACTGACATCCCAGGAAATACAGCATGTTGTAGGTTTTTTGTTCTGTATCTTTTTTTTTTTCTAACTGATGGTGACACTGATATACACATATCAAATGTGATGTCATAATTTCCTTCTTTCAAGTACAGCAATATGACTGTTAGTCAATTCAATCACTCTGTCAAAATTTGACTCGATTTGTTTTATCTCCTTATCAATGAGGTGAAAGGATGTACCTGAATAGAGCTATTTAAGTCAGTTATTCTGTTCTCCACACTTGAAATGCTTCCATTGTATGACACTTTGTTCAAAAAATCTGTTTGCTCGGACTCTGAAGGAATGTCATGTTGACTTGTCGCACTTGCTCTGGAACTATGGTGTCTTTACATGTATTGAGAGAGGCTAGGCCCCCTGTTAGGCTCTTTATTTTGTGATGACCACATTTCTTCCTCTATCTTTCGTCAGGTGCCATGACTCATGGAATTGACCACAATGTTTCCACTCCAACCTTAGAAGCCGATCAATGGGTATCTTGCACAAAACTAGTTTACATCATGGAAAGAAAGTTCTTTAAACAGGAAGCAAAGGGAGACCGGTTTCACCATTTGACCTCTCGTGACCACACCGGACATTGGATGTAAATGAAAAGTACAACATTCATGACCTGTCACCCACTGAGTTTTCTTGCCAAATTTGGAAAGATTTGGATGTAACCACAAGCAGTTGAAAGCTTTTTTGTGATTTCACTGTTTGCCTCTCTTGACCCCAGATGACCATCGACCTACTTCTTGTTACCATCACTTCAAAACTTCTGATGTGTGCTATCATCTCACCAAGTTTCACAAGGAACACCCAAAGGACGTGCACACAGCAGCCCATTGACCAATGTTGACAGACACACAGACAGACAGACAGACAGACAGCCAGACAGATGCCTTGCCATGACAGTAGCTCACTTTGTTGCTCAGCTACAGTAATTGTAGATTAGATGACATTGGCATATCTAAAGCTTGATGATAGTAGTCATCTAAATTTAATTACAGATTACAGTACTCACATTGTAGTAGTGACAGTTAAGATGAGTCCCGAAGAATCAGTTCTACCACCTAATAATAAACATAGGAAATTAAAATGAAAATTACATGTAAAAGAACAAAACAAAATGCAAAAAATACTTATAACAGTTGTACAAGCCCAAATACTCTGAATGGTATGCAATGATGAAAATTTGATATCAATACTGTATGGGGTCATTCTGCAGAGCAAACATAGATGCAACTTGAAAACCAGAATACAACCAGAATTAGAAAATGCAGTTTGATTTTGATGACGTAGTTCAGTCTTCCTGCCCATTTGGAAATACACAAAATGAAGATTTTTGGGCTATATATCACAACAAAAGCAAACCAATAAAAGCTCAGTGAAAGATATCCTGCTTAAAATGTTTTATCTATTTGACCTTTGTTGATCCCAAATGACCTTTCACCACCACCAAAAGCAACAGAGTTCTTCCAATCAATGCGGTACATCTACATACCAAATAAGACAAGTGTCCAAACTTCCGTTCTTTTTATATCATGTTCACAAGCAAGGCATTACAAACACACGTACACACACCCTCACACAGACATGCACATACAATTTTGACTACATAGGTTTCACTCAACCCAAAACTATGACTTCATTGTAGGAAATCTGGCACAGTTTGAAAAAAGCAGAGGATTCTCGTAACTTTCTACAATATATTGAGTATGTTAGACTGAAGAAGCTGTTCTGATACCCTCGGATAAGTTGAATGCTTTGCTGAGGGCTGCTGATAAACACGACCAGTTAATGCACTTGATTTAAAGGTCATGTGACATGCGTCAAGAAAAGAACTGGGTTCATTCCGCACTTGCTGAGTGAAATTCCTGAATAACAATCAGTTGCATTTTTGTTCATATCTTTTACAGTTATGAGTTACAGATATGAGATTCCAAAGTTTGATCAAATGCAAAACAGATGACATGGAGTGTTGCACAGTGTCAGTTTTTCTTCTGATAAACTCTTTTGTGTATTGTCATCTCTTCATGACTTAATTACTGGGTTTCACATTGGTAAGTGACATTAACAGTTTTTGAAGAAGAAAATACATACTTCCAACATAAAATCCTCTGTGCATATTAAATTTTCATTTGTCCTTGAAATAAAAGTTATCTTAACAAAGGATAACATCCATCACTTGACAACACAAATTTGCATATTCAGACAATGTTTATTCTTGATGCAAATGTCAGACAAAAACTGACTGAAAACTTGTCAACATTTGATGGATTTTGGTAGAATTTGTGTCTACTTTCAATATTTTTTAATGATTATTATAAATACACCTAATACTCTAAAATGTCATTTTCATGGCACACAACCTTTAAGGAATACTCAAGTGATAGTGATACTCAAAAGATAATATGAAATGGTTTCTTGAAGAAGACTGAAAAAGGAGCTTACGTGCAAAAGGAGCTGCTGAGCCATAGTGGATTTGCAGGGTTAGATAGTTTATACCAGAATTACCTCCAATATGGAATCCAACATCTAATCAAAGAAATGTAAACAGACATCTCATTACACGGCATCATCGAATATCACTGGAGGAGCTTCGATTATCCAACTGTCATTATACACTAGTCTGTAAGATATTACTCACCCCAAACCAAAACAGTATACATGTACAAGGTAAGGGAAAGAATCCTCATGAGACAAGAGCACCATTGGTGCAGAAGCTCATACCTCAACACCCTGAAGGTACCATTTATGTATCATTATGTCAAATCAGAGGAACCACTGACTGAGTATCATTACACCTTATCATCAACATTGTACAAGATGACTGTACAATGAAGGACTGCAAAATTTTCAGAATTTCATAAACTAGAGCCCCAACAGTGAAGAAGTTTGATCTTTGTCAATAAAGTTGTGAAAATTTTAAAGGACTACCAAATAACAATGCTTATAATCAGCATCACTATCCACATCCAATAATTATGAAAAGTGCCAATTTTTGTAAATTTTTCTTGATGGTTTGTACTGGCTGTGGGTATATGAATTGGTACTAATGTGGAAAAGTGAATAGTCATGAGTTTCCCAAAACCAATTTAAATAATTACCTGTAGCTACTCACTCATTGGTGGGCATTAACAAGTGACTCATAATGGGACCCTCTCAGTTGAACATTGATCAGTCACTAGAAACTTGACACAAAATTGACAGATTTGTGAAGACTAACTGAAGTTTATGAAACTCAAAGTGCCCCTTTAATGTCCATAATGCTGAATGATGTCAAAATGACAAATTTCAGATTTTTGTCATTTTAAGGAGTTTATTAAGTCATCAAAATGTCCATTTTACGAAAATTGTTATTTTGCCGAGATGGTTCTTTTTCCTTTTTGCATGTTCCTTCCGTAGGGAACTGCTAGAAGTTCCAAAATCATCTGGGGCAAGAACAATCAAGGACAGTACAGTAGGTGGTTACAATATATCCATAACCACATTCTGGAGTTCACTGTTGCTAGGGTTTCTACCAGGATTTTTTTCCGGGCAGGTCCTGCCTTGGTCCTACAAGTGATTTATCATTGAGATTTTAATTATGAACGGTCACTACTTTTACCCTCAGCTCTAACTCTATCATAAGGTACCCACAAGTAAATAACAGTAAATGTCAAGCCACCAGTTAATTGAATCTTAGAATGTAATGATTTTATTTGCAATCAAGTATATGCATGAATTTGGTGTCCTCACACCTGTCATACTACAAATTAGTTAAGGAGACTTGTATAGGGAGGCCAGTGTTAAAAGGGGCAATAAGGTAAAATCAGTTGATTACAATGATTAAATTTACTGAAAATGAACCTGTTTTGCTTAAAATGCATAAATTTTGAAAATCAGATTAAAATCAGTATTTTTAAATACCATAAAGTCAAATGACTTTGTGTTTACTTGCCAATATCCCATTTTTCCATACACACACAACCACTTCCAACAAAGCAACCAGTGGAAAAGAGGAGGAATTCACTCGGCCCTTGACGAAAATTGTGGTCATGAAGGATGGCATATGATACATTTCTTCACCAATATAGTTCACAAGTGGATAGAAAGTTCCGGACACCAACTTGTGTTCAATATCTGACGTTCTGCAAGACAACAACGGCAACCAGACTCCCAAGGAATTTCCCAGTGTTTATGGTGACTAAATTCATAGTGTAATCTTGGTGGGAAGTTTCTGGCAACTAGGAAATTAACTGATTGTTAAGATAAGGTGATACATGAAAAGAGCTACTTAAGTAATTGTTTTGGACATGGTGCTGTTTAGCAGCAATATCTGCTATTTAACATCTCCTTTATGGCAAGTTACATGTTCACACATTTAGGATGTGTTAAACTTTCAATGTATCCCACATGTTGGGCTTTTGAATCCTGGAGAGATTTTTAGAACGATAGAACTAATTCATTTTCATGTCACATTACATGGATGGCAAGTCTCCCACACAAGCGAACACACACAGGCCTTCACCATGGCATAGATTCCTTGCCTGCCTTTGGCAAGGAATCAAAAGTCGTGTGGTTTAAATCACGATGTACAAAAGTGATTTTAATTGATGTGATTTAAATCAAACAACCCTGCCTACAACAGAACTTTATCAGTGTCCCTACTTTTACTTACCAGGAGGGATTGCTGAAGGTAAGGAATCCTTGGCACATGCAAACAGGGTGGATAACCTCCAAAAACAATAGCTCATCACACCAAGCTATGTTTTGGGTAACGGGTGAGCAAAATTCTCAATTGCTTGTATGTTTTTCGCTTGAGAGCAAAGTCAAGGGATGCATGGTAGCTCATACAGTACTACACATCATATACAGGAGCAGAGTGTTTTGCTTACACATGTGGTCCTTGAATCCTCACCCGGATATGCAAAACTTAGTTCGGATTGTGTTTGCACAAGGAGTTTTAGAGAAGACTGTGAGAGGGCCTAGGAGAAAGTGGTTGGACAAATTTGAACTGCGTAAGACAAAGACTACCTGACTTAAATTATTCTGTAATGTCCCTCCTATTAGTTGCCAGAAGGGTATGCTGGAGGTGGGGCATATCCTACAGGTGCAAACAGGCTGGACCATCTGTGATGTTCCTACTATTGCAATACTAGGAGGGATTGCAGGAGGTGGGGCATCCCTGCCCCATGTGGAGAGGATGGAGCATATATTTACTTACCAGGAGGGATTGCAGGCGGTGGGGCATCCCTGGCCCATGCAAACAGGATTGACCGTCCCTCAGTGCATTCACCATATTGGCATCCCCTAAATACCAGACACAAAAACAAAGCAAAAATTAACAAAATTTTTAGTCCACGAGATTTAGTACTGTATTGTATAGTATATTCTGTATTAATGGATGAACTTTTAAAGATCATGAAAGCGGTGATCAAAGAGTTTAAGGGCCTGTGATCTTCCCTTCTTTCATGAACATCATGTCTTGAAATAGAAAAAGATAAATCGGAATGACATCAGGCAACTAGTCACACACTGAACAGATGAAGCCGATCATAATACGTGTGGTCCCTTGCTCTGTTTGGCAAAACAGCTCTACCTTCAACATTTGCCACCACCAAAAATTTGTTGGTTCAGTATCTTACAACATCTTTGGGGAAAACATAAGCAAGTACAACGTTTACTTTTGAGATAACCTGAAACTATGGCAAAACTACATTCTAACATTTAGCTGCTTTGGAGTTATACTATCCTGAAATTTCGTGTTGGATTTGTGTTACACAGTTTCATTTGGACTTCATTTATTGACATCATTCAGGTTTATCTATTTCTATAGTCTTCCCATGCATTTGCTATAAGGTCTTGCCATACATTTGTTATTAGGTCTTGTCATACATTTGTTATTAGGTCTTGTTTAGGTCTTGCCATACATTTGTTATTAGGTCTTGCCATACATTTGTTATTAGGTCTTGCCATACATTTTTATTAGGTCTTGCCATACATTTTTTTATTAGGTCTTGCCATACATTTTTTTATTAGGTCTTGCCATACATTTGTTATTAGGTCTTGCCATACATTTGTTATAAGGTCCTGCCATACATTTGTTATAAGGTCTTGCCATACATTTGTCAAGATTGTTATTATCTGTAGATACAACTTAACATTTCCATCATCTTTCACACCCTAAATCTTTCAACTTAAGAAGAGGTTAGATATTTCTATGGATGGGTGATATAGGGGAGATTTTGTGGAGTATCCATTTCTCCCAACTGACAATTAGAAATCTTTAGGAAATTTTTCAACTTAAAAACACTGACATGCAGCATGGTGCAATATGCGACTAGTTTCTGATAGTGTGAATAGAAGGATATTCTACTTTCATTAAAAACGTGAGTTCTGCTCATGCTTCCTTCTTGAAATACTGGTCAAATTTGTTTCTTCACATATTTCACAAGTGACTTACAGTAACTTACCACCCTTGCTTACACTAATGTATTTATTAACTCAGCACAATCTCTGCCCAAATAAAGTTCAAGCATTGTGCCCTCTATGCCCCAAATCACAATCGTTTAACTTTTGCTTCTGCAAAATTCAGCACGTAATGACCTTCGACCTCTGTGATAAAAAATTAGCTGTTTACTCAATTTGCACAGCTAGCAACGCTACCAGCCATCGCTCTTTAGATTAGTACAATATTGTGTTAGAGACAAGTTAAATGAGGAGCAAAGTAAATTTATATGGAACATAATTTCTAGTGTATAATGCAGAACACCCACTGTATGCAATACTGCATGTTTGTGCCCCGTGAGTTTCACTTCCTGAGATATTATGCTTGAATCATTAACTCAAGCTGACCCAAAATGAACTTTGACTGCCAGCACCAAACACCTCTTTGCTCATTGTGGTTCACCTGAATATCACCAGAATATCACACAAAGCTTCCACCAATAATTGATAACATATTGTGTTTAACATAATGCTCCTCCATATCGAATATAAGATCACTTGAAGATATCCTCAAGACTGGAGGTTACTATAAAAGATTTTGAAATTTTGACCATTGTGACCTCACGTTGTGACCTCACGAGCGCTCATGTTGGCTACATTCACAACTTTAGGAGCCTCGAAAACACGCTGAGGTTACTCCCTGGGCGTCCTGCCTCTCCAAGACCAAGACCTTGGAGCCAGCTATGGATCCAGCTGGGATCAAAGTTCGCGAAGAGGGGATGTCACCTGCATTCTGCGTTCCCACAGGATTCAGGCTCTGTAGAGCTGGACCTCGGGGAGCCAGCTCCTGGAGCCGGCTCACGGAACCCTTGGCCCGCCGGGCCTCCAGCAGTAGGTCGCTCTCAAGAGTGTCCATATCTAAGAAAGCCACGAGGTCAGGATCCTGCCAGGACTGCTTGACCCTTCAAAAGATAAAACTCAACTCTACAGCTGGAGCCGCGGATCCCTTAGCTCAGGAAGTGCTGGCGCCCAAAGGACGCACACTTCTCACATTCTCCAATGGGCAACTGTCCATGTACAGGTGTGTTATCAATACCCATACACAACAAGGCCTTAGTTGCTATTGTGGGACAATGGACTTCTGAACGTTTAGAATAGAAAGATGAACAGTGCAGTGTGACTTTCAAAGCAGATGTTGGCATGTACATTTGTTACTCACATTGGTATTACAAAGGCAGCCATCCTGTGTGTGAGTTACACACACACACAGATGGATAAAAACAGGATACCTATCCATAGGTTTGGTCTTATTAAATCTATATGGGGAAATCCCAATACAAGGCAAAAAACCAGACAGCTTTAAACTCTGACCACACACTTACACCAGCAGAGACCTAAAAGTGGCAGAGACTAGGGAAGTTTGAAGGAAATGATTATAGTCACGGGAGGGTGCCTGATATGATAGAATGAACAAACAGTGTTGTAAGACAGGTAACTAAGGAGTGAAGTAAACTCAACAAAACAATGCAGAAAGCTTCTTTAGCATTATCTTTAAAAAAATAAAGAATCAAGGACAAAAAGAAACAAACCTGCCATAACTGTCCAGATAAGAACGATGAACTGATTTGCAGCCAAACAGTAACATGTGATGAACAACTGTCATGGATGCCTTGGGAATGAAGTTGACTGTGGAGGAAAAAAATATAACAAACTACTAACTGAGAAAACTTCAATTGATTTCAAATCCACCAAAGTGAAACTGTAACATGGAAGACTGTGGCATGTTCAACTAACTGAAAGAACCCTGTGTATGTGTTCGTGATGCTGTGGTATCAATTAAAGGCAAAGTGTAGAGAAACAGAAAAACAGAAATTAAATTAAATTTGTTAACACCTTAAAGTGCAAAGCAGTGCAGGGCAAGGCAAGCAGTGCAGAGCAATTACACAGAATCACACTGCTATTATAAGATAAGAACCCATCGAAAATCTGATCAGTGGAATACGACTAATATCATACCAAAGCGATTAAGTGCAAAACGTACAGTACTGTACAGTCATGATTCTAGTCAATTAATCAGAAATTTCAACATTGAGTAATTAGATCACGACTTAACTGTTTTAAATCAAAAGGATTTACACTATGCATATCAACTACTGTGCATGTATGCAACATTCACACGACAGTCATTACTTCTCCGGATAGCCTTCATGGATAGACCATCTTTACATACTGTTAATCTCAGAGAACGTAGAGTTGATCTTAATCATAACTTTGGCTCTTTGACAAAATGTTTAATACCTGATGCTACAGATCTGATAGAGTACAGTACTCCACATGGTACTCCACTGACACCTTCTTACCATATTACAATATTTGCATAAGAAAATGCTGAAAAACATAAGAACAATAACATTTCTAATGGCTATGTGTTTAAGTATCAACAAATTAAAGTGTCTCGCATTACTGTGATTCACATTACACTTTGTCCAACAAACTACAGTATACTGTACCCCTACTGAAAGTCAGCATCCACATATGAAATCAACATAATATTACTCTTAAAAACTTGTAAACATTGTAAACAATTATAACATCACTAACGCCATTACAATGCGATACATGGTTTAAACTTTTCTACTGTAGCTTTTATAAAATATTTTGTCACAACTATTCAAGATCACCTCCGACGGCTTTGAGCAAGTGACTAGAGTACCTGTACATCTCATTGCAGCATGCACAATATTAGTGCACGTTTTTGCTCACTGTAAACATGTTGCCAAGCTTAAGCATGAAAACAGTATAATAAACTATGAGCCAAAGCAATCCAAACTGAACACCCTGATTTTACTGCACTGTATCTACAATTGTCGAACCTGTACTGTAGTGTCAGTTTTAACAATTTCTTGTTGGTTTTTAGTTTCTTCATCTCAATGACTCTTAAAGGGAAATAGGGCATTTAGAATACACAAACATCACATACTAAAGAAATAGCTTCAGTCATTATTAAACCATTCAGTCTCATCAATAAAACGTCTGTCAAAGCTTCATCTCTTCAAAACATCACGCATGTGATGAGTAACGGAAGATGCATCATTTAAATTTTGAAAAGTTTGGGTAAACAAATTAGTGCTGGGCAACAAATAACTGAGTTTCTATCTGTGAGAAACTCATTTCTTGGAAAAAAAGACTAATTTTGAATAATCTATCAATATGCATCCACAAACATTGGTTTTAAAAATGTGGATTACTTACGTAAAACAAACTCCCTATTTCCCTTTAAGTAAATCTATTTGGGGGGTGGGTGGGAGGGGGGGCAAGATATGCACTTCCAGTGTCACATGGTCTCAGAGCCACATGTGAGCGAGATGTTCTTTATCACCTTCTGTAGACAGTACCATTGTATCCTACCACCTGCAGTGCAATCACCCACATAGATTGCTTTGATTTTCAAAGATATACGCAAACTCTCCGTAACAGATGCATGTGATACATTGTCAATATGTTTTCCACAATTTGCCCTGCATGTGGTTTGCGTGATATCAACTGGCTAAATCAAGAATTTAGAAATGAGAACCTTGGCAAAAACTAAGGAGACAGAGTTTTTCATTGGTAGCAACATTCTTCTGGGATGTCATTTCAAAGACTTTGACTCTGCTACTGTAGCTGCTGCAGGTACTATGAAACTAATTAACATATTGGTTAGTCATGATGGCCTTCCTTTAGCACATATAGTACTACTGTAGCATTCCATAGAAGCCCTATGCTTCATGGACCCAACAGTGTCATCCAAACTCCTTTCCATGTGATGTGATACAAGAAAAACCTCACTCACTCTCTGGTTGCTATGTCTCTTTTGGAGGGACCAGTACTAGTCTAGTGCTATCAATATTGGAAACAATCAAACTACTGTATGAAGAAGTAAAACCTGACTACAGTCTTAATTTCCTGAGGAATCTCATCTAGAATACAATCCATGTAAAAATTGCTGATCATACACATGCATTGAGGAAAGAACAATTGGATGCAACACCATTGAGCCAAAGGTTTAAGGGTATACACCTTTAAACTTAGACTGAACTGATAGTATGGTAGTCAAGTTGAAAAGTCCTCAAGAGTACACTGGTTTTCATATGTAAGGAAGCATGATTGTCTTGAGACCAAACCACATACACACTGCTTGTAGCAGCACTCCTTTTTCTTTCTTCCCAGGGTGACTAGATAAGCAGTTATTTACTGGTTGATTTTACAAATGCACATAATATGTCAGTGATTTTGTTTCTGGCAAAACTGCAGATCTACTGTAGGCAATATCAACAGAAAAAAAAAAAAACAGTGGTTGAGGGATACGGTTTACATGACGAAACAACATGCAGCATCATTTGTTGTGGACACTTCTTGTGAATACCAATTTAAGAGTCGATAAAGTGAGGTGACTAACGTTACACTCCACTAACTCAATGTGACTGACGTTACAAACTTTGATGCTCTAATACAATTACTTTCTGACTGAAGAAGAGATGTGAATAATGCTATTATAAGTTTGTTTGGCATCAACACTAGGGGTAGAATTATAGTAGGTTACTTCACCTTGAGAATTTCAGAAAGTTTTACTTATTGAAATACATGAAACTTTGTGTAAAGTCATAGGGTTTTGATGGATATGTTGAGCATTATATCAGAAAAAGACACGGTTGACAATTTTGACACTGATGCCGTAAAACAGTGCAGAAAATGGTCACTTTGAGTACTAGCATTAATCAGGTATGAATTCACGAAAATATTATTTTGATATCAGGATTTTGATCATTTTCATCCAATATGACTTGTTTTCCAACATAATAGGCAAAATTTACCTTAAAACAAACTTTCAAATTTTAGGAGCTGGTCCATGTTTTCATGGAATTGCCAAATAGTTACATTTAGGTATAATTGTTCCAGTGTACTTTTTCTTCTTATTTTGTGTATATGTGTGTGTGCCTCCTGAGGGCTCATCTTTGTATAATTCTTCAGCCCCACGTAATTATCTAAGTACAAAAAGGTACATTCAGTTAATACTCCAGCAGATTTGTAATGTTGATGTCACTGGTTCAATCACCCTCCCCCCTCCCCCTTGGCAGTGCTCTTGCCATGTGTTTCTTTTATCCTTTCTTTCTTTTTTTTCTCTCTATTGTTGAACATATTGGTTGAAAATGTTTGCTCACTTTCCTACATAAATGCATTTGCTGATTATAACTGAGTCAGTTTAACACCTTTCAGATGCCATCTCTAATAATCTTTTTAAAAAGGTCAACGTTAGAAGTGCATCCCTCTTTCATACAGTGAGCCCAATGCAACAATTTTCAACTGTACCATCTGATACATGAAGTATACACCGATACTACCGTAGATGTCAGCAGCAAAATTTCACAATAAGACATTGAGACATGTATGTCAGTTAATTATGAATTTATCAATAAAAGGTCTGTACACTCCATCAGGCTCTATCTTTGGTTTCAAACCGCTCAGCATAACCGATTCCTTCTCATTTTTCTACCATTTCAAACAGACCAGCCCAACCAATCCGTCTCATTTTCAAATCTTCCTCCTACCCAGCACACACTTCAGCAATATACAGTACTGTACATCACTCCATCTCCTTGTCTCATACATAGAAAACACCATGGAAGAGTCAAGGTAGGCAGAACTGTATACATGTAGAACAGTAAGACTATCTCAATACATGTAGCTAAACTGCTTGAATATTGATTACCCTAATAAGATAGAATTGGCAACGACCTCCGTCGATTGGGCTAAATGTCACAATCTTCACATCAGGTTATGCTGAACAAGATGACAACTTTTGACAGGCTTTCCAACACACGTGGGATTGTTGTGTCAGTTTATAGCTATGTACAACTGTATGACTTTTGTCTAGAAAGAGATATTGTCCAAGAACCACAGATATTATTTTGTGTGCAGTACAGCTTAGGTTAATGAGGAATTTAAAGACATTTCTTTTCAGATAAAAGCTGTATTTAGGGTGAGGGAACATCAGGAATAATTTTCATACTCTGTCTTTCTCTTCATTCATCCTGTGACAGATGTACGATTGAAGGTACAGTATGCCTTAATTTTCCACACTACCCCATACAGATGCTAAATTGCTCAAAATTACAATTATCACAGAATAATTACATATATGGCAGCAAATCACCCAACCCCCCAATTCCATGTCACCTCCCAATTTATCTGCAATAAATTATACATACAGTGTACAGTAGAGAATCAATCTTCAATTTAGTTTGTATTTTAAGAATGACAGGGAAAACCAAACTAGCTGACCATATGATGAAGGTTATACAAACCCACACTCCTCAATACACAGTACAGTACATGTTGATACAGCGAGATCGATCATCACTGCCACAGAGTATCATGTTGAAAAATGACATTCACTGTCAACTGAATGCAAGTCTACATCTATGTAAACAAATAGCAAAGTCTGAGAGTTTCTTTCTCCCTTGGTAGTCAAGCAACTACAGTAGAAAACTGAGGCTTTAGGATATTTTTGGATTACTCTGCAGCTGCAACTGCAATTCATGTCTTGGTTGAGATCATTTTTCCACTGCGGCATAAGCGCGCCGAAAAGTATTGAAGGCGTAGCAAATAAAACCAAACACAATCATCCAAAAATTTGTGCTGCTTAACCTTCAGAAAATGAAAAAATTGATTCAGAATCTGTTGATAGAAATAAGAATAACACAAACATATACTAAAAATAAAATAATGACGTCAGATGGAATCGCTTCACAAGCTTGACTTTTGAATAAAGTAACTAATACACAATTGCAGTAGGTTGATGCAATTTGGTAGAACAGACAAATCTTCGGACAGAAGAAGAAAAAACACTTAGAAGACAAAAATAACATCCTACCATTTAATTTACAAACTAAGGTCTCATGCAGCATACATAATGCTGTTGTAGAATTACAATGAATTACATACCAATGTTTAGATCACCCGTGACAGGCTGGGAGGCACATATGTACTGGTCATCCTAGAAACAATAAAAGAAAAAGGATAAAAAAAAACATGACAAATCATAATCACAGTGCAGATACTTCAAATACTTAGCTCTAATGCAAACACCTCACAGAAAAATCCCCAAATAGGCAGGACCGTTGCTTAGCAACCAGTTCAATTTACATACATGTCAGAGTACTCTCAGTTAATTTTCATTTAGAGGGAGGTGATCCATCTGCCTGCTTGCGATGATGGCAGTGGTTTGTTTGGTGTCGCAGCACGAAGTGTTACTTTGAAGACGCCATAATTATAGAATTCAGTGTTCACAGTTTACTACAGGAGCAGTCAGCAGGTTAATGGCTACAGCAGTGTAAGGATGAACATGTGAGCATGCATCTTCAGGGGCAGTAATGTTTGTGTTCTGGGCTAGGGTATGTAATCCTCAGAGGCAAAAGAACTGGAATGATACTTCAATGAGTACAATTTCGATGGAAGACTAGGAAAAATTTCTATTGATCCATGCAAATTTCAGTTCCCTACTTTATTTTTAATTTTAATTTTAAAAATTGTAATGTATTATATCATTTCTGCAAGCACTCTAGTAGCACAGTGTTATGAAGAATTAGGTCTACACTATCTGCAAAATTCATTTTAGATAATCAGACTCGATAACATCAAGCTTGTAATTTGCATGTACCTGTTTATACTTCTTAGGCACATTACAAACTTAAATGTGTTTTATTGGTTTTGTAAACAACATTCCGTTTTTGCAGTCAAAACACCTGTAAAAGTTATAACAAAGCGACACGCAGTGTAGCAATAATGAAAGAAAATAAAATCTTTCAATAAACAAAGTCAAAATGATTTGTAACTTTTGAGACATGAAGCCTATAATGGATGAAATTACAGTATGCATACAGTACTTGCATAGCCAATACCAATCTCTTAATTAGCAGCATGATTTGTCAAGCAACTGATGAACCATGTCACATGTATCAGTTGATACGCACTGATCAACATACAGCATACGCCAGCCATAGTGTAGCATAGATAGCCTTCATAAATCACGCAAGTGTTCTGCTATATCTACAGTGTGTTATTTTCTAAACTACAGAAAACACATAACTTTAGAGGCCATTTTTTCTCCTAATTGGCAATATCTTTTGCAACTCTTCTCATTATTTCCCATTTACAGTTCTAGCTTAGATTCAGCTCAATTGATATGTCTAGGGCTAGGGGGGCACACAACACTGAATAATTGAGACATTGTGTTAGGTGATTGTAATTGTAATTCCATCACTTTTCTTGTACAGTAATGGTACTATATAGAGTACTGTAAGTAAAGTCAACGTCCTTCAAAAACAATAGTACCCACTATACCCACTACATAGCTCAAACATGGCATAAAATTTAAACAGCATATTCTCAGGCAGATGAGAATGAAATTAAAGAAGGATTCACATAAAAATTAAAAGGTTCTTAAAAGAATGAGCACATTTTTACTGCATGTGCTTCAAACCCCACTTCAAATACCCTATTTGAAGCTAGAGAGCTCTGGCCAAGAAAGATTCTCTCCTCTACCCCACTGGCTCAAGGTCACAAAATGTCATGTAACACTGGCAAATTAATGCAACAACTATTTCTTGTTCCTTGAAATTAAGGTGCTTATTTAACCTTGGAACTTTCTGAGAGTTGACCTCACAATGTAGTGAAAATTAGGGTCACATCTCTTCAACTGTCCCAAAGTTTCTTTCAAGACAATCCAGATTATTAAGAAATTTGTAAAGGATATTCAAGAAGTTATGTAACATCACAGGTGTCCAATAATTTACCGCATTGAATGTATCCATAACTTCTAAACAGAGGATGCATTTTTTACCAATAAAGAGTGCAAAAGTTCCCTAATATTCATGAAATCTCCCTTTGAGTTGAAGGTTAATACAGTATCTACAGTATTTGTAGCCATACAGTATATGATTGATACTGTGCCTGGTATTAACATTGACTCAAGTACTGTGCTGTACGTATCACCTAAATTTGTTTGATAATGATTATGTGATACAGTTTTTTATAGACTACAGTGTACACTGCATTTTACAGAACATGACAACATGAACGAAACAGCTAAGAAGTTGAGTAATACTGTAGGCCAAGTGTTTGGACCGGTTCTAATATTTAGACCCAAGTACCGACAGTACACAGTGGGTCAGGTACCCAAAAGTATTTACTTCTGTTAGGTTATGACTTTCTTGTTAAGTCACAATACAATATTTTGCTTAAATACAATACATTAATTTTTAATGCAATGGTCCTTACTTATGGGGGAGGGGGCATGACAGTGAAGTATTCTTACAGTAGCTATACTGTACCTACAGTGCATGTGCTGACTTCTGTAACCTGTGCAATGTACTGTACCTTAGTCAAACTTTGGAAGAGGGTAGCGATTACAGAACCAGTTCCTGAAATCATCAGTTGGGTACACAGTTACATGCAAATATTACCTGATATCACTAGCATTAGGCACACCTACATACAGTATGGACACTACAGCTCTGTACACAAACTACACATTCAGGTCCTAAGCTTGAAGAAGGCCGGGAATTTAAGAAAATAACAAGGTAAACTAATATTTATTGAACTTACTATACATACTTTGACATGATTGTGTTATGATACATGACTAATGGAAAAAAAGTTACCTCTGACTCTACAAAGTGTATGGTGGGGGGCAAGAGGTTTAAGTGGGGAGAAACCTTTATTGACTTCATCTAAGCAGAGTGCCACCATCAGTTGGTAGGTAGTGTACAGAGAATTTTTTTATAAATATGCCTTAGAGATTGCATGAAATAGCACTTTCCAAATTCAGGCACTGTAAGTAATTATTGTCTAAGATACAGGTGTGGAAATTTACAATTTTCCATGGTCTCTTTTTTTTTAATCTCAGGTAACAAAAGTGGAAAGACCGGGACAAATGTGAGTTACAGTATTCCCCAGTTAAAATAGGGTAAGGGATCTGTCCCTAACCTCCCCCCCATCTTGCAAATCAATGCCCATGTTTGTTGTGTTGTATTTAAGTCAATTCATTAGAAGCAGAACTAAGTTTTCTATATACACAACTAACGACAGTCTTCATGCAGTGTTAATTAACATAGATGGAAAGAATCTCCACACTAACTATAAACTTGTAGTGAATATTTTTACTGCTAGACATAGCTACCCCCCTCATTTATGGCAGTAAATCTATATGGCACATATTATATCCGGTGAGATAATATGACTCAGACTTATCAGAATTCAGCTATGTTTCACTATTGTAATTACATCAAAGTAATATATGATAATACATCAAAGTTAGTTTGCGCAATAAGTACAGAAAATCTGCAGTCTATGTTCACAGAATAAGAAAAAATTGTCATTATCAATATTAATGTTCTCAAAATTGAGAGTGGTACTGTAGCTGGTGTACATTTACATGTGTTTAATACTGTACTGTTTGAGGAATATAATATACAATTGTTCTTCTTTTCTTTTGAGGCGGTGGAGATGTGGCAAGTAAAGCAAGTAAAAAAAGTAGGGTAAATTAGGATATTTAAGAAAAACATATCAGTAACAGAAAGGTGCTAAAACTAGAAGAAATTAGTAGGAGTCCCCTGAATGTCTGTGTGCAGCATATACTAGAGATCAGTACTGTACTGTATGTTACGCCACTGAAATATCAGTACTTCCACTACAGATGGATCACATATACTGTACATGTACTGTACTGCAATGCAATAAGTTTTATTCAATCCTTTTCACCTCTTTTTGCATTTTCAATTAATCGTTTTTTATTTTGACAAAAGCTATAACTATTTACTAGAGGGAAATCAAATGTACTGACACACACATTGTATGTGGACAATTCTATGCTAAACTAAGATGTTGTAAGTGTAGCACCCAAGTGTATACAGTATAGTGTAAAATTAAGAAAGAACCAGTTCAGAGCCCATGTCTATTATTTTTATTTTGGTGCTCGTTTCTTGTTTTGCTTGATGTTAATATTTCCTTTTTTTTAAAGTGTTTTTAACTCCCGTTGCTGACGCTTTCTCTCTTTCCAGTGTGTTGATATACCTGTTGGCTCAAGTGTATGCGTGCTGTTGTGATTTCTTTGCATACACTTTGACCTCTGACCGAATGATGCACATGGAAGAAAGAAACGTTACGTAGGCCACATGTTCACTCCGAAGCAAGACGCGATACAGTCAAGACTTAACATTAAGTGAAGCCCTTACAGAGAGAAAGACCTATTACAGTAAGAAAGCTTTTCTTTTTCTAAGTCTAAGACTAGAGGATGCTCAGTAATCCTGGGGTAAATTCCAGGGTGTGGTGGTACTAGTACAGATTTGGAGAATTTTTAACCCAAGGCAGAGCTCATGGAGTCAGGGTGGACTTAAAAGCCGGTTAGACACGTAAAATTGACGCCAGTTATGCACAGAGGTTTTGATGCCCGTTACACACAGAGGTCTGACACCGGTTATGCATGTGCATCAATGCCAGTGACACACAAGATGACGCCCGTTGCGCATGGAGATTTGACATTGGTTACGTACATGCACCACCGCCAGTGACGCATGGGAAGACGCTGGGGTACGCACCAAGATTTGACGCCGGTTATGCACATGCACCGACGCCAGTGACGCACAGGTTGATGCTGGACACACACAGAAATTTATGTACTGTAAAACAATGCTTGCTAATTTCCGAATTAATTGTAAAGTTTTGAGTACTCACTGATTGTACTTTTGAAACAAGTTCTTTAATAAACACCTCAATAAGGTTGTTTTCCAAAATTAAAATACTCTGTTTTCTGATCTCTTTGTGTGTGGACTTTACGACTTCAACAATTAGTTCCCTTCTGTAAATATGGAGATCTCGACAAACCTTAGGCAACGTTACATAAGCTTCTTACCAGCATCATCTATTATCTAGTACTGTATAGTAAAGATCAATTATCTATGTTTAGCGATTCTGTAATTTCATAAAATTATATTACATTTTATGATACATCAGTATAAACAGCAACTTAGCAAGAAGCACTGTACTAAGTACAGCAAATGCAATACCAGCAAAAGAAAAATAAAGTGCATCTACTACCGGTCCAGATGTCATTTCCAGACGTCGACAGAAAGTGCAAAGGCAAGAATACTTTTAAGCAGATGTATTTAATAAAATGATTTTCATATTTTCACATTAGAGGATAAAAAAGCCATTTTTACGATACTTTTAGTTTCAGCTTTAAATGAATCAATCAAGCACTGATTGTGAATATCCCAAAATTTGTCTGGTTTGGTCATTTATAAGCAATGAACATACATGTCTCTAATGTTAACTGTAACTAGATATCCCAATTTTCCCATAACATGACTTTCTGCATGTCAATACCAAACTCCTATTGCTCTGTTTCTTTAAAATTCCAGAGAAATTCATCTCCATTATATATATTTACAATACACACAAGGATCAACAGTTCCGATGAATAAGTTCAATGTGTGATCCTACCTTTTTAAAGTCATTACAGTTGCCCTCTAGAGTAGTGAATCTTTTTCAAGCAATAACTGCTTTTAATCCTACAGATATTTTGAAAAACATCTCTCAAACTAAAAACAAGAAAAAGTTACCTTTTCAGAGCCTTGTTTAATTTTTAGCTCCCCAGGGCTTGCAATGTCATCCTGACATCTTCATTCAGCAGTGTGTCTATCTTCCTCGAAACACTTGACCGTGTGTGCACTCAGGCATTAAGAGGTCATCGTAGATGGGTACCAATTTGTAGCCTGTATCCCTGTTTATAGACTATGGGGCATGTTCTAATATAGCTACTAAAGATTAAGCTTTGTTCTCTCCATGTTGGCAGGGAATAACAATTCGCTTTTCTTGCAGAAAAATGGTATTCCTAAATGAAGTCATGCGATCCCACTCCGAGTCGGGTCACAGTGGCCAGAAAAACAGGATTGAAAATTCTATAAAATATGCTAATTTCAGTAAAAATCCACATGAAGATAAATGTTCAAATTACTGTTTGTGAGTGTATGGAAACCTTGAAATGAAGCGAAATACATGATATTAAAATTCGTAGAAACGAATTTAAATCTAGCAAGGGAAGGGTAGCGAGTAGGGGGTCATTATCTGAAAATTGTGTTAGCGCCCTCACTTGGTGTGCTTCTCAGATTTTCACTGAACTACTTAACTTAAGTCAATTCACATAAAAAAGCCATCTGATATTGCTAAATGCATTGCAGGGGTGGCTCGGGTGTTATATATTGTCGTTTTAAGGATATATTATTTGCTTAAAATTAAAAAGAAAATTAGAAACTGTAAATAACGAGTCTGCTATGTATGTCTACAAAATTCCGCTCTTAAATTGAGGTCGATATTTAAATTAAAAATTCAGAACTAGCCCCTGAGCACATACACTAACAACCCTCCACACTTTTGACTTTTTAGGTAGTAGTCACTTGATCGAAAATTTGGTCTGTTATGTGAAAAGAGCAATATTGCAGCAATGACCTCCCCCTTCCCTCCACAAGAAAAATCTTGCTTCCGTTATGTGTATTTTAGTAAAGGAATGGTATTTTTTGATGACCTCCCCCTTCCCTTCACAAGAAAAATCCTGCGTCTGATATGTGCACTTTACGTAAGAAATGGTATTTTTTCAAAAGTATCATTTTATAGTTTAAAACTAAGTGGTCATCGCTACGGAGGTATATGCATGGAATCGGATGCGCTCAAAGCACGTTTTGGTGGCATTTCAGAATTCAGGAATTTCAGTAGAAAATTCGGGCAACATTTTCCCTTTTGCCTCTTCCATGCCGTAATTAGTATGCATCAAGAGATCATGGTGAGAATGGTAAAGACTAGGGCTCAAGAATATCTAGAGTGAGTCTCTAGGGCACATTTGCTACTCGGGAAAAAAAGTGGGGGCACGTGCCCCCGTTCCCCTCGGTTCCTACCCCCCTGATTGGCCCAATAACCAAAATCCCTTTTCAACATCATGTGATATAGGATTAACTTAAACGATATGACTCCTAAAATCTCTGACATTGAGAAACATTTCCTAAATACGTAAAATCAGGCCAAAACTATTTACTTGCAAGTCCAACCGTTTTTTTTTTATATATATTTTTTTTTTAACTGATTACTCATAAAAACGCCCTGGATGTGGGAGTCAGGAGTGTACGGCATTTTTCTGGGAATTTCCGAAAAGGTTGTTTTTTATCTATTCGCCAATATTCCGTTCCGCTGCGGCTTTCGGCGAAACAGAAAACAGTTTGGTCGTTGATCTTAGCCTTCCCAAAGGCTGTTAGTGTATCTTCCCATTTTGTCAACTTTTCATGCCTTCTTTTAAGCAAAATTACCCAAAAAAATAGCGAATAAAAGACCTATCTCACAATGTTTATGAAAATGGCCGGCTGCCTTAAAAGGTTTGGTGAGAAAAGACGAGAAAAGATTTGCCCCGGAAAAAAAAAAAAGTTTGAACGAGGTGGGGACTCAAACTTGCAACACGATTTCTTCCAAAACTTGCTAGGCCGAACGGCTTACCACCACACCATCGTTATCTTTTTTACGATAATATTTTGCAATACTATTTGAATGTATTACGCTATAATACTGCAATATTACTGCAACTTAATTCAACTGTAATTTTATTTAAACATTGGAGGGTGGCGTTTGTGCTTATAATTTTAAATTTGACTTATATAAGCGGGCTGGACTGGAATGAAGCTGATGGCTAGGCTATAGTCTGGGCCTGTTACGTTAATTAACGTCTTAGCTATAAAAATATATATATATATATATATAGCCTAGGCCTATATATATAGCCTATAGGCCTATGTGCGAAGGCCCCTAGGCCTAATGCATTAGGCCTATTGCTTGTGTGGTTTGGTTATTGGTTATAACAATAAAATGAAAATATTTTTCAAAGACAATCTCATTTTCAGCGTTTGGCATTACAAGCACTTGTTTGCAACCATTTTCACCGCAAATGTTTGGGCCCTAGGCCTAAGCGGGGGGCATTCATTTGTTTCAAGCTTCAGAAGAACTATTGTAGATCAGGACTTAGAAATAGTTTCTTTTCACAAAGATCGAGTTATTGATGAGTGGAATGCTCTTCCTGATTCCATTGGTTCCACTTCTAGTGTGAATGCTTTTAAAAATGCTGTTGATCGTTACTTTGCTGCTTGTGGGAGAATTTAGGGTTTTCGGTGGTTCAGGGTCTTTTATGAGGACTTAAGTCCTTCCTGATCCCTTACTCTACTAAACTAAACTAAAGTAACCGGCAGTGCGCCTTTGGGCGGCTGCAAACCGTGAGTGTTGCTCAAACGTTTAGCTTTATTTTTAGCTCCATTAGTCTAGGCCTAGCAAATATAACCGAGACAGAAGTAGTACTACAGGTAGTAGAAGAATCTTCCCGTTTTTCATGAGCAACCCTCTTCACAGCCCGTTTCTGTTTGGAAATATCTGTAAAATACTGGTAGCATTTACGGTGGCATCCTCCATTTCCCGGTATTGGTAAGACGTACAAATCATCACACGAATTGTTTTCAAGAAAACACCTGGATACTTCGGCCTGTTTACCATCTAAATTCTCCCATACTTGTACACCATGCAAAAAAGTTCTCCAAGTTTTTTCGTTAAATGGCCTAATTTCCTCATTTGTTTCAAAAACATGTGCACAACAGACACTTTGAGACATTTTACTTTCGATTTTGATCTTTTTGGATACGCGGGAAGTATTACTGTGTGTATACTGCGCGCACTTAGGCCTAAACTGCACTAGCGGACGACACTCCGTTCAGACAAAATTCCTAGACGAAATTGATTGGTTGAAAAGTAATTTATGACTACGTACACCTGACGTCAGTGGCTCCTCGTTCGTGGCGTTATCACAGAAAAGTGGGGATCTTTTCTTCATTACTTTCTTCATTTGTGACCACCTCCACGCGGGATTGATTAAGTTTCTATATGAAAGATATTTTATCTTCATATTCAACATTTTCCCTTTCCCCGCCGTTTGCGGGAGAACAAGACAAGACATTAGAGGCGAACGCCCCATAGTCTATTAGTGATGGTTTTTGGGGATTTAATCTCAATGGCCTCCCTGATTTTACAGCTCCAGAAATGTTCCTCTCTATCTGTACATGTTCCATTTCAATATTATGTTTGTGGTGTTGAATATGTTCACCCACTGCAGTGAGGGCAGTGTTTTCTGTGATTCTTTTGTGCTCCATAAGTCTGGCAAGAGCAGGATGGCAAGTTACCATTCCTAGATACTTGTATCCACGTCAATGATGACGGTAGTAACAGATTCACCATATATCATAATCACAAGCCCACCCATACCGATCAATACCTCAACTTTGAGTCAAACCACCACCTTCAACACAAAAGGTCGGTCATTCGCACCCTCACAGACCGGTAATTCAATCATACCTTCCCATTCTACAATTTTATTGGACCATTGAACATTACTTCCTATTTCAGTGGATACCATTGTAGAGATATACACAGATTTATGGCCATGTACAAAACTGTTCTTCATATGAAAAATTTGTGCATGAGTGAACTCAACCATATATTTATTTGGTATACTATGGATAAAATTACTTGAGACATTCTGAACAAACAATACCTGCTCTGTGAAATTCAAGAACTTTGACTATTTTTGGATAGTTGTACAATACCAGCACAATGCACTAATTTATATTTCAGTGTCTGGTAGAAAGTATAATATTGCATCAAATGCTGTGGGTACTGGTCTGAAATGTTGTGAGGTTTCTTCCTGTACACCCAAGTGTAACATTTGGCAAACTTTTACACACTTCAACTCAACAAACACTGTATCACACAGTCTTGCAAACAATAAAACACAGATTTACATATTAAAGGCAGTGACTCATCACCCAAGCCCAACAGATTTACATATTAAAGGCAGTGATTCATCACCCCCCCCCCCACACCTAGCAAGACACTTCTAACTCTCCTAACCACTCACTTCTAGCCCCTCCCACAGCCTGTCTATAATTCAAAAGCCATATTCACACTTACTGCGCAGAGAAATTTCTTGAAATATGGACACTCACGTACCTAGACCTACAATACTTCAAGACCACATCCATTCTTCATATAAATACTCCTTTCTGACTCTTTCAATCTCTCTTGTATTCTTAATAAATGTAATGTGAAAGTTGTGGACTTAATAGTGACCTAGGGGTGACTGAGGATTTGGCTGGCCTATGAAAATGGAAACAGCTGGTTTGACCTTGAAAATGACTGCACAGTGTTATTGATCCTGCAAGTGAACTTACTAAAAAACTCAATTGTTCTTAAACGTGAACACTTCTCATTCTCAAAAAGATAATCCTCCTCACAGACTAAATAATCAATTTATGCATTCTTACAAACAAACCAGTCATGTTTCATGAAAGAAAATCATTTAAAACCTCTCTGTGAAATTTTCATGATATGTGGAAACTTTTTAGCATAACTAATTCATACCATTATTGATACAATATGATACATCTGTTATTTTGAAGTTAATATATGATTAAGCCAAGTATCTCTTTGTTTGATGTAAATATTACAGACTTCATTAAATGTAAAAACAAGTTTTTTTGTGAACTACTGTACTGTAATGCAAGTCAATTTACAGTATGTGAATATAGCAAAATATATTCTGTAATCGAGACATGAATATCTACACATGTAAATGGTATACATACATGTGTGTGTGTATTGATACATTTTTTTCTTGTTTTACCTTGTATTTTTTTTCTATTTGAATTTGTGCTTTAGTATTAACTATCTATTACATCATAACCTACTTGTGCGGGGAGTGTGCCACTCTGTTAAGCAATCCTGGCTTTATGGAACACTTAACATCACAATTGTGCTTAACTCTTTATTTTCATTGTAGTAGGTTTATTGTACAAGTTGTAATAAAACAAATAAACAGTTGAAACAAAATATGGTGATAGTGGTATCAAGCTCAAATATTTAGTGTGAATCCCTCTATATGAAACATTATTCTGCACTTTTAAAAACATGAATGTGCTTTTCAGTGCTCAGTACGTTCAAGACCCAGAGAAAGTGATGCCATTCCCAGTAACCCTCACACAATTAGAAATTTCAGACAGAGTCATTCGCAGTCTGGCTCTTTATGCAACTTGCGAATTTTTGCTTATTTTATGCAGTACATGGTCTATGACCAAAAGTCTGGAAAAATCAAAAGCAAAGCCCACTCACAACATAAACCAGCCCCCTAGGCTGAGCGACCTCGCCCACCCCCCCCCCCCCCCCCGGGTTCATTTTCCTCTGGCTCTCAGACACCTTGAATCCCTCTCCTTCTGCCCTCTCTCTTTCCCCCAGCTCTAAGTTCATGTATTAATCATTTATCTCAGTACAGGGTTGTGCTTGTTCCTACTTGGACTTTTCATTGTACTTTTTTTACTTGTTGTACTTTTTTATTTATTGTACGGTACTCCTTTTTTGTTTGCTTTTGTAAATTTGAAAGTTACTACATTTGCAAAGATATAATCATTGTTATGACTGTACAAATAAAGAAAGCAAAGAGTCCATTTCTAAGAAAAGGAAATTGGTTCAAAATTTGAATGTGTTCACTATATAACAGTATTATAATACACAGTACTGCACATGAGTGCAGTGCTCAGTACTGTAATCAGTAGTTAAGTTTTTACATCTGCAATATATTGATACATACGCTCCAAAACAATACTCAACCAAAATCAATTAATTACAGGGTTATTATGCAGCATTGTATTTCTACAGCATGAGAGTTACATAAATTTGCTAACCAAGTCTTTCATGCTGAAAAAATGAGATCTGAATTAATTAAAAATAGTTGTGAGGAGATAATAGACTTGTGCAGTGTGTACCATCGTTGTTTAGTCACGTATGCAATACATAATGTAATATTTACAACAGCTGCTGGTGCTTAATATGGCACAGTAAATACTGTACGTAATGACCTCATCACTAAATGCTGTCTCCACAGAATTACAAGTAGCGTTTCACATTTTCCGACTACATCACACCTCGCTGTGACATGGAATATTCAACTGGCATTTCCAAGATTTCAAAGTTATGGAGAATTTGTTTAAACACAATCTGGTGCAATATTTGGCATCTTTCTATGTCACAAAATGTGCAAGACTACTTGACAAATTCCAACTGGTATTTCAGATTTTCCGACTATCATCATTCTACACTTTAATTTGAGAAATTCCAACTGGTATTTCAAATTCATTGAGAAATTCTTCAATTACCAGGTAACCTTAGACACAATCTGGTGCAATAGTATGCATGGTAAATGTTAAAGTTTCCTTACCTCTGTTGGCCTGACCTTTGGCATTAATACTTCGATGTTCCAAGTGTCTCCATCTTCATCATAATAGTCATATGGGTATTGAGCTCTGCAAACTCCACATACCAAGGCAAGCAGGAGGAAATATTTCAAAATCATAATCTTCTCTTTTAAGATTCAGTCATCAATTTGGAATGACAAGTTTTTTCTGAATAATGGTAAAGATAGAGACAACTTGCATTTAGTTTTTTTTTTATATTCACAAGGAATTTGCATTACTTGGCAATTGGTTTCTTGCTTATTTAGCAGATTCACCGATTACGTGGTGGATGGATGCCTGCATTTCACATGAGTGAAGATGGTCTTCTTTCAGGATCTGTAATAAATTTAAAAATTTAAAATTTAAGTTGCATCTTGCAGAATATTACCGAAAATTGATGAAGTTTCACTTAAAATCTGAACATATTCAAAGTTTGAATATACAGTAGGCATTCTTTTTCCATGACTGTAGATGCCTCGTTTAAAGGCATTAACATACCTGAAGGCTACAGTATAGGCTGCACTTTGCAACACAGTGATGGTATGCCTTTGTTTAAAGTACTACAATATGGTTCTTCCTTACAGACAAAACAACTAAAGCCAAAAACAGAGCTGACAGATCTTGCAGTTCTTCATTTTCCTGACAGCATAGTTCTGAGAATTTCCAACATCCAACCGTAAATTTTACAGTAATTGCCATAGCACAGGATTACGGTGAACAAATAATTACACTGATTCACCTACATAATGGTGTAACACTGAGATTGCTCTTGTTGCTAAAATTAAAGAATTTCAAATGAACTAGCTGAAACTAATAAGGCCACTAGCAAAATCCATAAAAAGTACAGTACATGTCCTGTACCAACCTGATTAGCTCCAAATGCAGACAGCATGAATCCATTATGTGTACATACACATGGAAACATTTTCTAAGTACAGAGATTCCAACTTTGACATCTTTACATAAGACAGTGTTTTTTATTCTATTTGAGGTTGTTTCTGTGTTTCAAATTTTCACCTTATTTCCACTAACCTTCTTCATCTTTGACTGTGAGAAACAGCACATTGTAGAGAATGCACGTATATAGTGTTTACTGCAGTCAGTATATATTGCTGTCAACATTGACAGTCCTACTGTAAGTATGCCATTCAAGTTCAAATGACAAAAGACCACCCATGCACCCACAAAGACAAAAAAGAAAGTTACATTAATGCTACTTCATATATAGTCTGGTGTCCTCGACTAAGAGAGAATTGGATGTAACATTGCCAAATATCACTTTGTGAAAACTGGTGAAAGGTTACTGTACACTGTAAGTTTTGAAAAATTTTCCAATATGCCATCAACTAGTCAAGTAAGATTACAAGACTGGATATTAATTGATATCTTAACAGCTGCAAAACTAATAAATATGCAAAAACGGCATCTACTGTTTTCAAACTGCCAGTGAAAGTCCTCTTTTGGATTTCTTCAGTAATAAACTACTTCAACATCTATCAGTGTTTCAACTAGCTTTTTCAAATTAGGAAATTAATGTTCTTCTATATGAATAATTTTGGAAAAGATTTCAACAAAAAAAGGGACATAGTTACATAGCTACTAGTTCACAACAAGACATGTTTAACTAATTCTAACTGGTAGTGATGCAGCCTGTAGGTTAATTCATTCATGTCCTGTTTGGATTCTCTGCTAAGCTTTTCTCATTGCTGTCTAAAGCAAAGATAAAGGCAGATTACAACTGCTCATAAAATTTTCTACTCTCACATATTGTTACATGTTTATTACTGTACCTGCAAAATGAATCAATTCGGGTTGACTATGACGACCCAACAAGATTCTTGCTTTGCATACAGTGTGTGTTTTGCAGCTTCAATCCAACCCCCGCATTCTTTTTATCAACTAGCTGTTGCTCATGATAACTGCATGGGTATGCAGTGCAGATATCCATTAAATTAGTATGTACAGTAATGTGGGGAATGACCTCTACTTTTCCACAGATCATGTACAGTATCTAGGTAAATTGGCTATTCCCAAATGACAGAAAAGGAGGACAACAATCTAAGTGGAGTGCCATCATGTGCTGGCATGTAAGTTATATATAAGAGACATTTACTTCACAAACTACAGTGAAATGGCACTTTCACATAGTGGATAAGGTTTGAATTCATCATCTAGTAGACCTTGCTGGCTATAGGCCATTTTGTCAAAAAAGAGATTAAAAGTCAGCTCTGTAATTAAATTAAAGTTCTCTATTACATCAGACTCAATCAAAGATTGACCTAAATCCATTCAAGGAGGGTGCATAGACAACATATTCTGGTAGCCAGTTCCAAATGCCAATATCACACTGGGTAAAAAACCCATCCACCTCTCTAAACAGATTTAGTATCACCAATACCTTTCAAGAGAAAAGGCGACCAAGCAGGAATGCCATCTCCAATAAAGGGACGCACCATGGATTTTTAAAACAAAAGAAAAGAGTTACTGTCAAGAAAACAAAACTTAGTTCTTCTGATGATCTCCAAAACACCATTAGCCTTGGCGACAGCTCCAGCAATATGATCACAAACAGCAAGCTCATTGTCAACAAACAAAACAAGATCTCTTTGACAAGAAGTTTCCTCAGATTCCTCAAGATTATGCCTAGTGCCTGTTATACCCTTCACGCAGTAAACATCATTTGGGGCAGATCCACCAAACCTAAGAATGTTACACTTTTCAGGATAGAAGCCAGGTTGCCAAATAACAGACCAATCAAAGGCCTTGTCAATAGCAGACTGTAAAAGATCACAAGATCACACAGAACCAATTTCTTTGCAAAGTTTAGAAGTGTTAGCAAATAGTTAATTATTCCAAACTGGGAAATAACATTCGGTTCATCTGGTATATCGTTAATATAGACCATAAACAAGATGGCTCCCAAAGCACTACCTTGAGGTACAGTACTGTATACCACTGGGTAATATCAGCCCAGACAAAGAAACAACCCTCAACACAAACATGTTGCCTTCAATTAGAAAGTAAGGATTCAATCCACTCGATAAAAGAATTAAAAAAAAGAGAGGACTATTCAATTCGCTGTACAATGTGGACCTGAACAGAGGACAGTAGGGTTGTAGTCGAAGCCAGCCTTAGCCTCAAAGTCTTGGGCCTTGAAGCCTAAAGGCCTCCATACATAAAGTGTTACAAACCTTTGTTCAAGGCCAGTCTCACTCTCGCAGAGCATGATTTAGAGTGGATTTAAAGTTACAATGTTGGAGGACAGCTGGGTACATGCTGAACAACCAGCCTGTTCAGAGGTAAGCTGGATAAATGGCAACCGCACACATTTATACAAAATGTTTTAAAACTCGTAATCTACTAAAAAAAGCAACACACCAAACCCACGAAAGAGCATTAACACTGGTCCAAATTTCTTATCAGAGTTGTTTGACCATATGTGATGGCCTGCTTTAACAATGGTTGTAGGGTTAAAGTGGTTAAGGTGAATGTTTGTCGCATAATGGTTTTGCATCATGTTTTTGGTGAATTTGTCTACACCTGAAGTTACTTACTGTACATATTATGTTTCATTATTTGTATGCAGCTTTCACAGTTTCAGTTAGTTGAACACAATTAATCTGAAACCTTCACATTCCAGTTTTTCCTGTGCTTTTCATTTTTTCATTTTTTGTTGGCATTCAAGTTTCCTGTGTGCTAAAAAATATTTAGTCTGGAAGCTAAGCTCCTCCACACATTTTGCACTGTAATTAACAGTAACAATGGTCAGTTTGTGGGCTTTTTTTTTTAAATTCATGGAACTTAACTGGTAAGAAACTCCTAGGGCACAAGTGGTATTAATTTCATTTACTAACAACTACCACACTGAATATTATTACATTTTCGACTTCATTTTTAGGAATTAAATTCCCATGCAAATACCTTCTTTGCGATTTATATTTTACTCCCTGACATTAGTCTCTGAAATGTTACGGTAGGCCTAGGATAAACTTGCAGCTACCTGGATTGGTAGACATCGTTTGTTAGCCTAACAACACTTAACAGTTACGTGGTTAAGTTATACCAAAACCTTACTTGCACAGTATACGAATTACTCAAAATTTCAGTAAAGCAGACTTCACACAAGTACTGTATAGGCCTAGCTGTAAACATATGGTGGATGCGGTATCCCGCAGTACTCCATGGCACTTGCTAATACTTAACTCATTTACGAGAAAAATAGTCCCAAGAAGTAATATGGACTTAATTTTATTTCACAATGTATTAGTCCCTGCAACTGAATGAAGAAAGAATGAACAACAAACCCGAAATGATTTCATCGACGAATTCTCGCGCACTAGATTTGCAATTTCTCCCTGTGAGGCTAGCTGCGCCACTGTACTATTATACTATAGTACATACTACATCTGTAGTCAGTGCTATGCTTGAAAAAAACAACGGAGGGCAACATACACGAATTATGCTTTCAATTCCAGAAACCGCTGTCTGTACCGAAACAGGTATTCATTGAAAAAAAAACAATCGGTAACGTAGGAGAACTTGAAGATATCGTATTTTGGGGAAATAATCGTGAACTATTAAAACTAACAGAAAAATAATTGTGGTAATATTAACTGAAATTAAAGAGAAACAACTGCTGCAACTGCTGCTGAGATTTCACATGCCCCCCCCTCTCCTGCCGGACCTCTCCACTCAACGTCATTGTGTGTCAATTTGTGTAGAGGAAACTGGTTAAAATAGAAGTACTATACCGGTTATTTCTTCCTTTTCTTTTGTTTTTACAAAAGTCATCTACAGAGACTGCATTTCAGAGATCAACTTTGGCACAGTGGCTTTTGAAGAAGATCCGCCCCGATTATTGCGCATGAGTGGCTGCCATGCAGCCAGGAACCATACGCCCCCTCAGACGGAACTTGGATCGAAACACTATTCAGACATTCCGTGGACGAATCGTTGGAAATGTGTCCTGATGAGGCTCGTTTTATTTCATGAAATTCACTTTTTGTCATGTTGTTGTATTTTGCTTTAAATAAATGTCGAGTACTTTTTTGCTGAACTTGAAGTCACTTTCCCTCTTTCTCATAGGTAGGCTAAATCTGATTTTATTCTTCAACTTGGAGAAAAGTCCAGCACATGCTGTAGTGTATTAGGCTATTTAAAGTACTTCTTTGAGCAAGCATGTTATTTGCATATCATTTGAATATTATGCTGATTACAGGTGTTATTTGAGTTAAGGTTACCTTGAGTTAAATGAAAATATACATGTACTTTACGTTCACTGACGTCAACCTCTTGACCTGTTCCTGTTAATTTATGTTGTGTGTGTACCAACGCACACACGCCAGGTATAGAAGCCGGGAGTAGTTGTCAATAATTGAGTTAATGCTGATACTCTTACTGCAGGTCTGTTTGGTTTCGACGATAATCGTTACCCGCCTTGTAATCACGTATGCGGGTGTGTGCTTGTGACGCATACATTGCAAAAACGATCTCAAGAAAGCAAGTTGGGAAATTCTCACATTTGGCCCCACATAGAGTAAAAAAGTCTATTGTCTTTATGGAGGTCAAAAGACATTTTGGGTCAGCCTGGTCAAACTGTGAAAACCTTGTAAACATGATATCTCAAGAAGGGAAGCCAGGGCAAATTTCTTATTTACTAGGCCTAAGTTGCTGTAGTCTATAGCACATTAGAGAAAACAACCTTTCTTTGTTTTCAGTGGGGTCAAAGGTCATTAAGGGTCAACAGGGGCCAAATTGTGAAAAAGCTTGTGATCACAATATTTCAAGCACGGAATCTGGTACAGATGTCATATATTTCCTGTAGGTGCACCACATTGAGTGCAAGAATAGTAACACAAGCACACACACACACACACCCTAACAGACCCGACCCCCCCCCCCCCCCCCTCTTCCAGCGATCACCAAGTGTAGCTATAGCGACAAATCTGAGCAGGGTAATGCCAGGGTAAGATACGGGATCCTATATGGGAAGACTTCAGTATTGTAGTGTGCGGCCTTTTCGAACCACTTGACAATCACGTTGTAAACCACAAACGGGAGGCATGAGTGGAAAAATGAAGTGCCGTTTCACCTTCACAGTCTCTTTCAACCCCTCCCAAGAGTCAGTCAATACGTACATATCTCGTCCCTAGACTGTGACAAACTCTGCATGATTGAACCACCATGCATGTTTGGACAAACATGTTCCCGGTACTTCAGATTTAATTTAAGAATACATCCTTTGAGTGAATTCTTTAATTTTCTGATTGATAAAGGGTAAACGTTGAAACTTCACTGTACTTACACCGGGTCGATCAATAATAGACCTGTGATTGTTTCTGTTTTCATTCAGCTGCCAAATCAACTCATGCATGCACAACACTTGTGTTGTGAATGGTGCACACTCTCAAATGTGAGATTTTCGATAGACCTTATAAACAAATTGGGGCCGTTTACAGCGTAACAAACGTGCAATAACATAAACTTCATTATATGTTATCGCGAACTTCCACTGTTTTCAAGATAAGGTGTTTAAGATTCCTTTGCTTTTTATGATATTCTGAACCAGACGTATTGGTCAAGTTGATTGAAAAGAGGAACCTGAGAGCCACAAATGGCTAAAACTTTCTTAAGCGAGCAGTACAGTAAGTGGTCGAGGGCTGCATTTGGTAAGCGGGCTGCAAGTAGCACACTTCTGCTCTGTCGAGCGCCAACATTAGATAGAGTACAAATTAAAAAGCTTTTTGGATAAAAGTGCCTGCTGTAGATGTTTTTCAGATTAGTTAATGTCACTTCCGTTCATTGAAAGACGCATTCCGTCCACTTGTACAGCCTCGTGTGTATACTTAAAAAGAAAGAAAAGAGGCTAAGATCAAAACCAATCTCCTTAATTCTGTTTTTTCCGTTACACATGCAATCACTTTTCAGTAATCCAGACACTACCGAATTCCTTGCAGAGACATGTTGCAAGCATTACTGTTACGTATTGGTACACTTGACTGTAGGCAATGCATGTTGCATCTCAACTTAATTATCTGAAAT
The DNA here is from genome assembly GCA_021234535.1 of Stichopus chloronotus. NCBI lineage: Eukaryota > Metazoa > Echinodermata > Holothuroidea > Aspidochirotida > Stichopodidae > Stichopus > Stichopus chloronotus. Next base: position 7,391,008 of record CM037836.1, read on the forward strand.
CGCACCTCACTGATGATTAAATTTTCCCAAATTGTGTTTGTTTAGTTTCTTGCGTCCTGTATGTTGGTAGACCAGCACTCAACAGACACATACCCCTATGCATGGTCTACTTTTTACTCAATGGAGAATGCTAATTACATAGCCTTACTCTGTCACAGATTGTGGTTTACGTCCATTGTGGATATGTGGTCAACTTACCACAAGGGAGATAAGACACGTAGAGATACAACCAAAAAAAAGCCGTTGAAATGACCAATTTCGTCGGTCGGTAGTCGTTCTAATCTGGCATTTCACGGCATTTTATTGCCAAAACTTGTAGGTTTACTGCATGAAACAGGGATGAACACCACTTTACAAAAGCACAGAGAAAGCAAAACTACCCCAGTGTGAAATTCCATTTAACAGAGACCATTTCAAATCATTTAGGTTTGAAACAAGTTATAAATCAATTTGAGATTAACATTCGCATTTTCAAGACCATTTGGCACCATTCATAACCATTAAAAAAACATTTACAACCATTTAAGAACCATTTGCAATGTGTGTTGGGCGAATGGTCCAAATGGAATTTCACCCTGGGGCTGATGCTTTTCCATCGCCCCCTTCAAGTTACAACTACTTCATTACGTGCCTGAACAGTAATCGTGTTTAAGTTCCAATTGCCATTTGCAATTATGTCACACGTTGTAGAGTTCCTGGTTTGGACTGGGGCAGGTAATACCCTTTACAAGAGGGCTGTTCTACTTTGGAGGGGACTGTTTGGAGCCTGGCTGTTACAAGGGCTGTTCTACTTTGGAGACGAGAAGATTCCCTCTCCGTCCCCACTCACCCCCTCCCCCCCCCAAAAAAAATAGTAATGATTGCTCAGATGATTTATGTAAACTTTCATTCACCTTTTTTTTTTTGGAAGGGTTATTTTCGAGAACTTGAAGTGTCATTTCCAACAATATAGATATATATATATAGATAGATATATATATAGATAGATATCTAGATATATATACATAGATAGATATAGATATATAATAACAATAATAATAGTAATATCACTAGAACCGCATTTCTGGATGGCCTTTACTAATCTCCAGATTTTAGTTGTAATACAGGGGGTGGGATTAAGAAAAAAGAAAGGTAGCAACCGAAAACACTGTAATATGAAATCTTTTCATGTAAGTCCACAAAGTAGGCACAGACGACATACACTACAGATAATCCGTCGTCACGTTGTTTATTGCTATGCACCCTCTCTCGCTTTCGCTGTTGTTCCAACGAAGGTAACTTAGTATTAATCCTTGGCACAAAATTGATAGTTAAAGAACCTCGCATCCATTCAATAGGCTAGTCACTTGCTGAACTTATTCAGGGGAACTTCTGTAATGTATATCTGTGATTATTTTGATGCACTGTCCATTAGCTGAGAAAATAATTGTAACACTATCAAGCCCGAAGTGCCACGTATCATTACATTGACTTAAGTTGTTGGTTACTAACGTTGACATTTTAGACCTAATGTTAACGTTGTGCACAATTTGTTTGCACAGCGATTGGCAAATTTTGAGCGAATAACCTTTGCGATTCACTGGAGCCCCAACCACCATTGGTTGGCTCGAGCTCAGAGCATACAGTAGTAGAAAATTTTTGCTTTGGAAAACCCTAACTTGGCTGGAAACAGCACTTCCAGAGTGTCATCAAGTTATCAACTGATTCAGTGCATTCATGCATGTATCCAGCTTTGGGATCTCATGAGTCATGTCTTCAGTTTTTAAAAATTGGAAAATAATCTATGAAAAGTGGCAGTTATTTGGATTGCTTTTATCAAGAATATTTGCACTTATTAATTAAATTAAAACAACTTAAGAACACTCAAGTCAAGAAAGGTGCCACCTCATTCCGATTTACCGGAGCCCGCCGGCATCAAATGTCGATGGGGTCGTGAGAACTGGGGCAGACAGCCATCTCTGGCTTTTGTAGAGCCCCCTTCTTTTCTGAAAAATAGGATCGAAGTGTGATCAGGCACTGATCCAGGTATTTCATAAAAGGGGGAGGGAGGTCAACAGAACTTAGAGAAAGCGAGGATTGAGGGGAATCTTTAGCAGACTACCTTATTGAGAGCAGATCCTTATTGTTTGCGGTGGAGGTCAACATCATGTGATGTCAGCAGAGGGCGCAATGTGAAAACTTTGTTAACTCAGTACTGTATCTTAATTCTTATGAAGAGCACACGCTTGAAAGTTTACTTGACTATGCTAAGTTCATGAACCACATTGAGTGCAAGAACCATAACATTTTTCATAAAGTTCATAGGTCATTTTTGGTCAGGAGAGGTCGGACTGTGAAAACTTTGTAATACTAATAGTTGCATTCACCATAACTCAACTGAAACTGATCATATGTATGTGATTTGTTGTTTTACTACATTAATTATAATATCAGAATGAAAAATATTTTTGTTTTGGTGTTTTATCCATGTTCAAAGTACTGTGTAGCATTATACAGCTAATTCCACTTATACTGGAAGTTCTGGAACTCTGCAGAAACTGTAAGTCAGTCAAGCATCTGTGAATGCATGCAGAGCTCTGCAGTGTACTTTTCTCTGAAGTGTAAATAACTTTAACAACATTGACCTTGCTGTACAGAAATTGTGTAATGATCTCATGTGTGTACCCAAACAAGTCAAGCATGAGAGCAATAATCAGATGTTGCCAACTTGGCTTGAACATCACATGGCCAGTACAGTAGTCAAAATGTGAAAAAAAATTGTAAAGCCAAAATCTCATTACATGTAGAGCATGGACTAATCTCATAATACTATTGCATACAGTACATATCAATCTTACTGAGTTCAAGATCCCTTCTGTTTTCCATGAAGGTCAATGATCATATGAAGTCAACAGAGATCAAACCATGAAAATTTACAAATATATCTAAAAAATGTAAGTCTAGATTGATCTCATATATGACAAAGATGGACCACAATAATTAGATTATGGTATTTGGTGTATGTCAAGTCAAAATCATGTGTGTACTATGCATTTCTCATGAATTTCTTTTGCTTGATCATGCATTTCTTTTGTGGACTGCATCATCAAACCCACACAGTATTCTTGTTTCTGTTTAATTAATGTCCCATCCCATCCCCTACAAATAAATTTAGCCTGAATGTGTTTTCAAGGAAATTTATTTTGGGGGTCAAAATATGATTGAGGGGCTAATGTCTCATGCTCTCCCTCCCCCCCCCCCACCACCATCCTCGTGGTGGTCCACTGCGGTAGGTTAATATCATACAATGTAAGTATGTTTGGTCATTGGTTTAGAGCTGATTAGTAACAGTACATTACTGCCATAGATAAGATGCCAGGCATATAATTTTAATTCATTCTTCTGCTCATCCCCGACCACAATGAGACTTGAGGGTTTCCATAATATTTCTACAAAAGGTGTGTGGTTGAGGGAAATATTTTAATTACTGTATAATAAAGTGCAATTGTAGGTCAATGGACTCTAGAAACTGTGGATGAATTCTAGAAACCAGTGATGTACGTAGCTGTGCTTTTGATGTTTCTCATCTTGTACTGTTGGCTTGCACCTGTTTTATTAATTGTCTCCTCTACAGATGAAGGTTCTTAGTACTCTTTTAACTCTGTGTCTGTTAGTGGGAGTTGCTACCTCTGAAGATGGTGCAAGAATATTGGCAGCAAAGAATCTTTTAAATGAGTACCTTGTAGAAGGCAAGGATTTGACTGTCCTTTATAGCATTTACAATGTCGGCACCAGGTACGTGAAAATGATTTCCACAATAATTATGCCTATGATGGTATTACAGCTAGAAGCCTTGACAAGTATGATGAATTGGAAAGATGTGAGACAAAAGGCAGCCATTGAATATACATACTTTTAAAAGTACAATAGGAGTCCTGGTATAGCAGCAATATTGATTAAATTGCAGCAACAAAGATTGATGTGTTTTACCTCCATTTTTTGTGACATTGAATTTTCTGTCAACAAACACTAAAGATAAGTCATTGTATGTAGATACTGTCATGATATCTTGTCAAACTTTTTCGAAGTTTACAGAACACATAATTACTTCAGGAGATCATAACTATCACTATATGAGTTAAAGGTTGTTAGGTTTGAGCAAAGATCAAATGTCAACTGCAATTGGAAACTTACCGTTAGTTCACTCATCATTAGCTTTTACATTCATTGGTGTGTTGAGGAGTCTTGCTGGTCCACATGAGTCCACATAAGTACTGTAGGTGAAATGATTAATATGAACAATGTTAGCAAAATCTATCTCTGCTCAAGATTTTGTGTTAATTGGGATTTTAAACCGTTCAAAAGTAATGGTAAACTTGAAAGGTATTTCAGTACCAGACCATGTGTGTTTTCATCTTTTTCAAAATTAACTTACAATTCCACCTCTTGTGGTAACTTTCTTGCCCACTTGTTTGCCCATCCTCAACAGTGCTGCCATAAATGTTGAGTTGTCTGATGAGACTTTTCCAGACACCGATTTCCAAGTGATTCAAGGCAAGCTCACTGTCCTGTGGGAGAGAATCGCTCCAGGGAGTAACGTTTCACACACTGTGATTCTACAGCCTTTGAAGTCTCAGTTCTTTAATTTCACCTCAGGGACAGTCACATATCTACCAACAGAAGATGGCACAGAAAAGGTAATTCCACCAAAGATGTGTCAATAGTGTCTATTGTCAAAAGGTGGCTTTCTCAAAGACATTACTACAGATTGGTTAATTATGATTTCATTTTGACAGTAAAGATGTTCAGCCAGAATAGGAGCAATGCTGAGGAGGAACAGGTGATGAGACCCTGACACCAACAGCATCAATATGACTTAAAGTTAATAATTAATTTGTAATTATTACTCAATATAGCTCATAATATATAAAATAAATTAATGGGTAATGAGCTGTACTGAGTCAATGTTTTCTTGTCATGTTAATGAAAATTGTTTCAGATTTCTTGCAGGATTTGAAAGTTTTCTCAGTCAGATTTCTGTCAGTCATTGTAACGGGTATATTCAAAACAAATTTTTGGTTAAATTGGAAAGAAGTCAGGGTGTAGATTTTCCGCTTGTGTTGATTCGATCAGTTTATCATAAAAGTGTCCTTTTAAAATTGTTTAAATCTCAGACAAACAATTTGGGATGGTATCTCTATGTTAATCCCCATCACAGTTTTCCCTATTTCACTTCTCATCGCTGATAGCCTTTATGGTAGTTTCAGCTAAGATATTAATAGTTGGAGACTTTTTGGTGAACTTTCTGCCCCCAGAGCAAATTTTCCTTTCTCAGTTGGGAAGAGATTTTGTTTGAGTGTAACATGTTGATAAAGAGAGTTACTGTAGTTTGCATAGGCTCCGTGTATACATCATCATTGATCATAACCCTGACACACAATATAAAAACAGGTAAGAACAACCATGGTGTATGCATCTATGAGTGTACAGACACATTAAAGTGGTAGAGTCACAAAGGTATCTTCACACATAATAAATATGCATATGTAATAGTATAGTGTCAGCCAATCCTCACATGATATCATACATGTTTGTCCCTTCTTGAGAGGACACACCCTAACTATTATGGTATATCTGACAATCACATTATGTTCTATCATGTAGAAAAGGTCTTCTCGAGACATGGTTTTTGCACATTATGGAAATTCTGTGAGGACTAGGTGATAATGTGGACAGGCAAAAAAGATATCCTTAAAATAAGATGCATTAGACACCAAAAGATACACACACACAAGTATTCACCTTATAACAACATTCAGACACAAAGCTATGAACACTGAAAGGGAATGCAAAGCTGAAAATGACTAACAGACACCACACTTGTAACTGCAAGTAGTATTGCTTTAGGCTGGATTTAGGTGTCCTTCTGTGTATTTAGTGTTGCTATGCTTACTACCTGATTAAATTTCTTTGTGAAATTTAATGTTAATGAAGTTACTGAATCTCTGATAAAAAGGCTTTAAAAGGTACTTGCCAGTGAATAGATAAGCATTTTTGTGAATTGTTTTCAGTGAAATCCATATCTCAGTAGCATGTTCTGTTCAGAAGTTTTGAAATATTTCTATTTCACTGTGGTACATTTTAATATAGAGAATCTGTGATGTCATAATTGACCGATTAATTTAATATTCTTTGTATTTCTCTGTAACGTAGCTTAGAGTAAACATTACCATAGTTTAATAGTTGCGAACTTCATTTTCAGAAAATTTTAAGATCATTCCTCAATAACCATTGTCTAACTTGTCTAATTTTGAAGTTAAATTGCACTCGAATTCAATGGAAATAAAGACATTAGCTGATGTTACTTACAATCTTGTAATGTTGAGGCAACTGGGAATGTCACTTTATCAAAGGGGTTTTTTTTCTTTAAAAATGAATATTTCCAGTGATGAACAAGAAATTGATGGGGGTTTGTGCAAGTCCCTCTAGTGAAAACAATGCTCTTTCACTCCGGAGCCCCTGAACTTATCACTTGAATATTTATTTGGTTTAGGTGTAAGGAGTAGATAAACTAACAAAGTTACATTCTTCTTAGATGTTAATCTCTTACTTTTGTCTTCTCCTACCCTCAGTCTACATTTACCAGCTCTCCGGGAGAGAAAGGAATTGTCTCACTGAAAGAATTTGATAAAAGGTTCTCACCTCATTATGTAAGTCAAAAAAGAAATAACAAGAAGGAATTTCTGCTGTCTTTATCTCGAAGCCATCCCTGATGCTGTAGATATGTTACACTCGTGTAGTAATTATGTTTATGGAAGTGATAGCGTTCGAATGAGAGACGAATAATAAAACATCTATGTCATGTGTAGTAACGGATTCGTGCATTTAACGTCGATTACAGGTGTTTAATCCAACGCATTAAACATTGATTGCATGAACTCCTTTAGTACGGTCATTGAGCTGTGAAATGTAGGGCATGACACAGCGAAACACAGGTACTGTGGGCGCTTGCTGATCATGGTATTGTGCCCGGGAGTTGTTTGTGAGTGGGGTGTTGTGTTTTTCCTTTCGTTTAGTTTCGTTTGGGGGTGGCATTTTGGTTTGTAAGTGCTAGACCGGTCAAGTAAAATGTCATAGGTCTACATTGACTGAGAGAAAGAAGGCCAGGATTAGCCCTTGAACAGGAGTGTTCCGTGACATGGCCTACTTTATTAGCCAGCACTCCACTTCAAGCGGAGTGTGAAACACTTAGGCCATGTAACGGAGCACACAAGCCTCTTGGGGGGTTAGTTACTAAGTCGGCTAATGGAGCATGGATGGATATAATTGTCAGATATATTGCAGGTTAGTCTTGGTCACAACTTAGTGCATCTTTCCCATTCTTTCCACATTCCCACAATGCCCATATTTTCTGTGGGTACACTGTAACACTAATCCCATGCAAGGCCCCTTCTATGTGCTGCTCTGCTTTTGACTGTTATATCCTCAAATTGCTTTCGTCCATTGATGGAGAACAGTGCCTCATACATCGTAGTAAGGGAGTGCTGTATGTATGAGTTTCTTGAACTAAATGGGATGCACGAATAAGTTCCTGGAAGAAAACACTACCATCGTCTTAACACAAGACTTCTGGAAAATTAACTTCACAATCTGTCGCTTACATAAACAGTGGTTACGGTATCTTTAACCACATTTTCTTGTTAAATTGATGCATTCATCAGTTGCAAATTAACATTCAAGAGGAGAAAAAAGTGTTACTGAATACCCTAGGTTGACTCTGCAGGTTGAAAAATCACTTAGCATGGAAACACAGATGTTGTCTGTGGCATCTTGTCTTAGTTTGTGACGTTACTGTGTGATGAATATTTTCACCATATGGCATGTAATAAGCATGTCATTTGCATAGTCATTAGTCACTGTTGCCTTAGGTAGTTCTTCACAATTGGCAAATTCACTTTTGAGACTCAGTGTTGATGAACAGAAACTTGCCGACAACTGTCACGAACCTTTATGAGTTACTGAATGTAATATGTTGAAGTTAAAGTCACTATCAAGTAGGTTTGTATTGTGAGATGCTTCTCGCTGTGACTTGTCCATCATACCGCTTCACTCATCCCTCGTAGGTGAAACCAAATCAATCACTTTCAATGACAGAAAATAGCAATTCAAGTATCTCAGGCAGAGGTTGCTAAAATCATCTTGGAAGTAACATGTTTTCAAAGTGATCGGAAGCACTTACAGCATAAATTTATCTTTCATTTTTTCCCATCATGCAATAGATGGACTGGGGAGTATTTGCTGTGATGACTATTCCACCAATCTGCATTCCTTTCCTTCTTTGGTCCATGAGTAAGAGAAAATATGAGTCATCAGTAACTCCTGGCAAATCCAAGAAGAACTAAGAGGAGGGGAATCTATGCAAGAAGCAGCTACAAGCAGACATATTGGATGATAAAATATGATCAGATACTGATTACTGATGATGATAACATTTCACCATTCTCGATATTCTGCAGGCACTTCATCATTCCATTGGAATCTTTTGATCACTCATAGGAATATGAATTGGACTGTGTATGTTAAATGATCCACCAGTATGATTTTATTGATGGAGTAGAGCAGTTTGGATTGATGATTCTCCACTGTACCAAAGAAACAACTGAATTCTTATAAAGTATGGCAGTATAGTATGAGTTGGAAAGAACCGGGTATATATCATTGCTGAAGGACTAAATATATGTCAGTTCCGTATCTCAGTCAAGCCTCACATGACGTCATATATGTTTATGTCTTCTCCAGAAAACTGTGAGGATAAGGTGTACGATCTCCTTCACTTGTCACTGGTGACTTTACTTCACTGGAATTTCATTTCAGATGTGTAACACAAAAGTCACAGCTTTTTAGAATTACTTTTAGCGGACACTGAAGCCAAATAGTTTTTTCTGGGCAGATAAGCCTTTATTTGCTGATGCTCATGAAGGTTTGAATTTTATGATTTACAGTGTGAGTCTGCTAAAAGTTTCTCTTGAGGACAAACTTCATCGTTACATTTTGAAATTAACTGTGATCAATTGATTAACTATTTCTTGTGGCTGCTTTTTGTAAGGAAATGCAATAAAATTTTTTTGAGATTCCATGTTTCATCTTTGTTTTCTTTGGTGGTAGTAGAACTTGTGCCACATTTTGTAGATCTGTCATCCAAGTAAACTTTCAGTTTACAGATATGGGATATCTCAAACATTGTATTGTACCGGTATTAGTGAAGGAAGTCTCAAAAGGGACCGCATAATATGACAAGGAATGAAAAAGAGTAACATCTCCGACTCTAGATAATACACCAAGGAAAACAAATAAGGTAAACACATTCATTTTCCTCTTCTCCTGAGTATATTTTAAATTTTCAGTCTTTCCTGGGCCATCATCAGAATACAACTAACAATCTGCAAAGGTTTCAACACAGACCCCACTACAGTAGTAAATGAAGAACACAATGTAATGAAGCCATGAGGGAAGGATTAGATACAGATGACTGCAGAACAATGGGCCTGAGAAACCAACAAAAGGAGAATTGCAGCTGAGTATTATGCTTAACAAATCTACCTGTTGACCATTCTTCTTTCTTATTTAACCTGGGATTGAGCTCACCTATACAAACCCCCTCAGCCACCTGTCGCCGCATAGGGTCACCAATGTGTGAATTGAGGATACTGACATCTACATCAAAAACCTCCCCATTGTGGCATTCAACACTGTGATTATAAAGAACTGAAGTTTCCTTATCCCTGCTGTTAAAATGTTCATTGAACCTTTCCCCCAGACTCCTAGATGTTTCCCCTACATATTTAAAATCTCCTTCACAAATCCGACACTGTAAACAATAGACCACTTCCCTTTTCTTGCAGATCCCTTTCTTGAAAGTACACAATTCACAACCCGAATCCTTGCAGACTGCACCAGCAAATGGGTTAGATTTGCTCAATGTGTCCACAAGTCTAGTGCCAGCCCTCTCAAGTACGTTGACCTTCAAGCCAGTTTCCTTCATAATACTCTTACACTTTTTCTGTAATTCACTATTGGGGGTAGCTTCTACAAACAACACAGCTTCAGTCTGTGTTTTCTCGTTTCTGAACCAATTGTACTTTCTACTGACCTTTTCTTGTTCCCGTGTTTCACGTTCCCATTATTTAGGTCTAAACATGGGAATAACCACATCTCTGTGTATACTCAGGAGAAGAGGAAAATGAATGTGTTTACCTTATTTGTTTTCCTTGGTGTATTATCTAGAGTTGGCATGGCTACAACTCATAAACCAAACCTTATATCAGAAAGGACTGTATCAGAGGTCAACCGAATTCTTTGGAATTCTAAATTCAGTAACATCTCCAATGTGAATGATTAATGTGAGCAAATGTACAAGTATGAAACTATTTCTATTGTCACTTAGGTAGCCAGTGCTATTTATGTGACTGTGAAGTAGCTCGTTTACAGTCACATGAAATTTTTCAGGATGATTGTTGTTTGCTCAGTTAACACTAAAATAATGACTTCTTAGTTGCACTAGTGATGTGTATTTGTAAAGGTGAAGTACACACTAGTGCTATTGACCAGTCACATATAACACAGACTTGTCATTCTGATAATGGGTGATACACTGTAAATTGTGAGAGACTGTTGTTGTCATGTGTATGTTCTGATCTGACTTGATGGACTGGTTTAAGGGAAGTGTATCCCCCTTGGAAAATTTTTAGAAATAATAGTGATATGTAAAATGGTGCAGTCTATGGATGGTATTTAACTGAGTAGAAAGGAAGAATATCCATTCACAAATTTTACGTTTCCAAAATTATCACAGTTGTACGCTTTTATTTCGTCACATGTTGCATATTGACCCTCATAAGGAAACAAACTGACAAAGATACGAAACTTTCCAGATAATTAAATACCATTAGCCTACATTGTTTACAGCATAAAAGAAGCGAATCATAGGGTAGGGAATGTGTACATGATGGCTAGAATATTTAAATAGAATCTGCAACATGAATGAGGGGGGACTTAACACGAAATCATGGGGGATCATTTCAAGCCAAATTACAGCATGATGCACTGTCCTTCCCCCCCCCCCCCCCACACTTAAATGGAACTTGGAATTAAATGAGAAGTATATCAAAGAGAATTGCCACCATCAGTTGGTGCTAGTGGAACTGGGGAGGGAGGCTCAACCCGTCCAGTGAAAAAGTGAGGGCCTCTCAGATAATCTTCCCACAATATTAGCTATCGTGTAGTTGTTGATGGGCACCAATTGAACCACAGCCCCTCCCCCAGGAAGGATGCACCCGTGCCGTCACTGTTTTTGCCTGCAGGCACTCAACAAAAAATAACATACCAGTATCTGTAACTCAAGATTTCCCTACTTGAAGAAAGCCTTCCGTTAGGCATACTAAGAAAGATTTCCAGTTCCCTCGAGGTTAAAAACATCTCATGTAACATTAGCAAATTGTTGCAAGAAGTCTTTTGTAGTTTTTTGAAACTGAAAAGCATATCACTGGGTTATGTGACTTTTTGGGCAGATCATGCAATTGAGGACACAGATCGTTCCTGATGTTCCCTCAAAGATGAAACAACAGTCTCTATGGCAATTGAAGGAGGAGGGGGGTCATTTGGCCTCGAAAAATTTCCTGCACTTTGTGAGACCGGTCGTTGGCGCTCCGTTTCGTGATGTAAACAAGTTTCGTGCGTACAACGAAAGTGATCTAAGTGCCTCCCTTACCTCTCAGAAAGTCAGGCCGCCCACTAGTGTATCCAAAGGGGAGGGAGGGAGGGGTAAAGAAACATAGACGCGATGGGCTATGTTGAAAAATGGAGGAGAGCTTTAAAAAACGGCGAGAGGAGGTAGGGTTGAGGTGTGGCGTATGGTCTTTACACGATATTCCCAGCAAACCGGATCAATAGAACAGAAGCATAACTTCTTCAAAGTTTTCCACCATACCAAATATGTGACTTGTACACTTATTATGAAGTAATTTACTTGAGAAACTAAAGATAAATTTTAACTCATATAGGCCTTTGCCAGAGTTTCACATTTTTTTCTATTGATCAGATTCCGTGACAAGTCTCAAGAATTCAGTTCCATCCACTTATTTGTGCATGCCCCGTAAACATCAAACTACGCCACGAGGGTAATAAAGATGGGCACTACCCCTACCCCCCACTTGTCAGAGATGTATTTCTTTTAAAGTGATTATATCAAACTTTGTTAATGATTCATACTTTTGCAGGAAAGTGTGTGACACGTGTCGCAAAAATTGGAACTTAAGTAGTCCTCGTCTGAAGCACTCGCTGCATTGTTTTTTTTTTTCTTTTTGTGCTCAGTAAATTCAAGCCTTTAGTGGGTTTTGTACCCGGGTTGTGTAGGCGCGCTATCCGGTGCAACAAGTCATCAACTAAAAATCCCCAAATGTCTTGTGGAATTCCCATGCAAAAGATCTTTTCTTACCTACAAGAAGACCCAAAATTGTCTCGCTTTGCGTGCTATGCCGCTTCCCTCGAAAACATCAATTTAACAGAAAAATAGAAAACAGACAATTTTCGAGCTGTTCTCGTGCTGTATCATATGCATATATATTTTCGAGTTTGTACATGGTTATCTTGTCTATTTTTAAACATGCATGCTTAAGTAGCCTATCATATTTCAATTTCATCAAAATTAGGAATTATTCTTCTTTGGTAAAATGAAGTTTTCAGCCCATGGGTTCAATTTGAAAAAGAACCAAACATGTACAGCGCCATTTGCATCTAAGCCCATAACAAACAACAAAAGTCCCTGAAGGGGAGGGGACACTCCTCCAATGTAACAAGAATGAAGGCGATGAGTTGACTTTGCTGCTTCACATAAAAAAAAAATGGGTAACGTGACTATAGAGGTATTTTTCATGGCCAGGTTTCGGACACAAGTCCGTCCATATAGTTCACTGATGAAGGGGAAAAAGTAAGTCCCCATCAAACGACCATTCCAGAAATTTCTTTCAGGCTCTTGCAAACTTTCACAGATGGGTCGGTCAGGGGACAGGGAGACATGTCCTGGAAAGGGGGAAGACTAGACTACCGAATGCCCCAGCCCCCTTGTTCCCGTAACTGATCTGCTTATGCACTTTATTTCCCCCGGGTTCAAGTTCAATCGATATGTGTCGATATGTGTATCGATATATGTTATTAGGTTGGTGTATTATTAGGTCATATATATAAGTACCATGTACACAATAATAGATACGCGCATATTTGCCCCACGATATATAGGATGATGTTTTCCACGCGATTAATGCTCTCATGCGGACTGTTCCTAATATTTTCCTAATTATTCTATAGATGCATTATTTTTGTGAACTGATCAGAAGGTTTATGGAATCCTACTATATGTACTGTAAAGATTCAAGTCCGTTTAAATTTACCACAGTGGTACTGTAGGTAACTAGTTTTAATTTTAGACAAAAAAAAAAAAAAACTTCTCAGTAAATGGGAAGGAAAAGATCCCCCATACCCCCCTCTTCACACCGAGTTGATATCACCCCTTCTTGGTATAATCCCCTCAAATAAAATTTGCCGTATGTCTATACGTTTTGCAGGTTTCCAATGCCGGCGGTGCCATGCGGTTCCACAGAACCATACCTATGTAGGTGCACATATTCTAGATAAAAGCAATCCAGATTATGTTTTGTATCTTCTTTAATTGAAAAAGTGCAAACAAGAGGTTCCTTTTTCATGATAAGGTGCATGCAGCTTAGCCAACCAGGAGAGTGCCGTTTCTTTATACCCCGGGGAAGGAGGGGGGGGGGGGGGCGGGGTTCAGTGAAACCAAAAAGCTTTGAAAAGATTGTAAGCTCCACGAAAACCGATGGTGACCTGTTGCTTAGATACTCCTGCCCGTAGCCCGAAGTCTGAAAAGGGTTCAGCCAAAAAAGGGCTTCGCTCTGAGGTTGGCGAAAAGTACTAAACATGAGCCTGATACGTCCTTTTTGCCATATACGTAACCTATAGGAATACTTGCACCTCTCCCCGGTCGACTTTAACGGAAGTCATTAGACTTTGAAGCGTCTCTTTGAGTGAAATCTGTTGTGTTGATATTGGGTCTGTAAAGTGTCATTCGGTTTGCTGTCTTAGCTAGGACTGACGTCCATGGAAACCTTGCTGAGGTACCCTTCAACCCAAAGGATACAGGGGAGTGGTGGTTTTCAAGTTGCAAGCACAAGTTTCCTGTCAACACTTTTGAGTTCCAGTGAGCCTTCTCGAATGAGGCTGAAATAGCGACCTCACTTGTGAGCACGCTTGCCATGTAGACCGGATAGCCTATATGGTAAACTACAGTAGTCTGACATATTACCACTCTTTTGTCTTCTGGAAAGTCGGCGGGATTCGTTATGGATATCGGGAAACGAGGAAAATGCAAAGTGATAACTCTGGTATACTGTATTAGTTCGAGTATTAGTTTAAATTTTAAAAGCATGTATAAATTGTCTGAAACTAGAATTGACAACTTATCTGCCAGTCAAACATCCCAATCCACATTTTCCTGAATTAAAACATAGGTGAGATGTCAGATCTCATCAAAATTTCAGTATCATTTCTAGGAAACACGTTTGGAAATGCTTAGAGTGATTAAATATTACAGGACAAATTTCAAGGAATTGTTAAAGCCCAGTCATCGTGTCAACATTTGAAAAACATGCGTAGGTTGTCGATTAATAGGCCTATTTTCGATGCGGATCACAGCGATATGTCGAAATTTCGCCTTAGAATATTAACTTTGACAAGATCACATGACGCGGTTTAACCTATTTCTTTTCAGTAAGGTAATATTTCAATAATTTCCTGTGGAAATGATGACATCGTGAGTGTCAATGATTTAATAGATTTAACTGTTTATTTCAATAAAACTTAATAAATCTACATAATAACGTCTTTATTACAAAATGAGACTGTACACTAGTCCTGGTGTAGGCACAATGTTAAGACATCGCAAATGAATAGACTGAAAACAAGGGCCAGTTACGCAGGGTATTCATCATTTATCGCCGACTTTCGCTGGTAACACGACTGACTGTGCAAAATATTACACACACATATCACATACCAAGCAGTGGACAGTATCACACACAGTAACCATTACAGTACTGCTTGCACTGGCTGAACAACTAGTTACAGCTGATAAGTGATATCAACAGTATGCCGTTACTCCCTACTTTATGCCGGTGCTGATATTAAACACGTAAGACTAAGAGCCTGGAACAGCACAAATCACAGATAGCCTGTTATTTAAACTAAAGATTAATAGAACTCAGTCTGCAAGAATCGAGAGACAAACTACAACATAAGAATGGAGACCGCTGCAATGAGAAGCCATCTGATATTTTTATGTTCGCTGATTGTTGCAATTTACGCACAACGTGAGTACTGTAACTTAGCTGTAGGCTAACTTTGGACTTCTGGCCTATCCTTGACTTGAGAATTATTCCCAAGTCCCAACGTTATGACATGTTTTCGCCTTCATGATGAGGAGTTATTCAGTGTGACTTAATAGACCTAACATGTAGGCCTAGGGTTGTTAAACGTGACAAAAAGTATCCGAATAATGACCTGCTGTTAGGATATAGGCCTATGCCCAACTTCCGTGACTCGCCTAATTTCTTACTCGGCCTAACTGGGCCTATACTGGACTGACGGCTAGCCATAATGCCAACAAAAGCACCTTTGAATTTAAAGATGGCTTAAGGTCTTTCACAAAGAGTACTTCAACTCACATAACAATTACCAAACTGAAGTAAGCCTAGGCTAGGTCTTAGCCAGATAGGAAAGTTTGCTGTGTATGGAGGAGTTATCTCTTGTGCAGATTTCTTTCAGGATTATTATTGAGCAGCCACCCAAAAAGTATACAGATCCCTGCTCATTTTGCAAGCTTCCTAATCTAGGGGCTAAGTACCAAAATTGAATTTTGAAGCAAAGTGCATTCCATGTCAGGCCCACGCCGAAGTTTTTTCCCAAAAAACAATAGAAAATCATAAGGAAAATTCCAGCTCCACACCGAAGATCTTCAGTTCTGAGTGCACGAAATGCAGACTGGTGGGCTAGTAGTAGTAATGCCATTGCTATTCCCATCCCATTAATGGTCACAAGAGTCGAGATGCTGACCCATGGTGTTATATAAAGCCCCACTGTACTGTTATTTTGAAGATTATAATAAGCTAGGCCTAACAATGTTTCTTATACCTTTCTACACACAGAAAACAAAGTTTATGTACATGATTGTCTCCCTTGATTTGTCCATAAAGTACACATGTAGGCACACACTGCAGTATGAAGATTTTGTTCTATTAAATTTTACAAAGAGCATTGAGCTTGATTGCAATTCAAATACTGTACAGTCCTGTAGGCTTTTGTGCTGTTGCCATACATTTCATGGTGTTTTCATTTGAAAACTATTTGTGGTGGAAGATTCAAAATTTCATACTTTTAAAAGATCTTTTAGTTTGAAAGGTGGACAGATGGTAGGCTACATGTGTTTCTTTTTGGTAACTGAAATGTTTACTTTTCACAATTTTCTCCCTTTATTTGCTTTATAGTGGTGTACAGTCAATCAAGTAAGTACAATGCAAACATGCTCATCATTTTTTTTTTGTGCTATATTTTTGTTGTCATTCTTGTCCTTTGTATCCCACAATGAATAAGTTTCAAGTACAGATTAACCTGATTTTTCAGCATGGTAGCAAAGAAAAGATTCTATAAGCCCAGCCTGCCTGCAGTCTGTGTAATTGTTAGCTCATAATTTGAAATGGTGCACTCTTACCTGTTTGTCATAGAAGTCATTGGAAATTGTACTCTGAGGCAAAACAATCTTTACCTCTGACAGTTTGCTGTTGGAACAGAAAATAAACTGTTTGTCAAATTCTTTGTAGTTTATAATAGGAAAGACATGCAAGTAGCAATTTTGATTCATTTTTTAGTTGTGCATTACAAAGGAAACTCAAAATTGATTTTTTGCAAAAATTTGACCAACCTCACCTTGTTTAAAGGAAGGTGTTTTCACAATTTAGTTTACAACAAAATTGAGAGAAATTAGTGTTTAAATGTATGCACTGTGATATGAGGAACAGCATTACAGTATAAACTGTAGTTGTCTAGGTACCAGAGTTAAACAAATATATTTGAAACTTGTTCAAGTTTGAGGGATTGTCACACTGTGCAGTGGTCTTCACCCTATAGTTTATGTTGTAGAGCTGGACATCATTGTATTCTCCTCATCAATCATCACTTGTCCATGTACTGTGACTGAGGGTGGTGGATATCACCTAGGATGGTAGATGTATAGTTATTGAGGGTGGTGGATATAATTGAGAATGATAGGTACTTGATATAGTAATTGAAGGTAGTGGATGTGTCTGAGGATGGTGCTGTAGATAAAATGCATTAGTTGAGTGTTGGATATAGTTAAGGATACAAGATACAGTACACTGTAATAACACGTGGTGGATGTAATTAAGAAAGGTAGACATGTAAGTGAGTTTGGGGGATGGATGTCCCAAATCTGGTTGGAACAATTGCTTGTGTTTTGTTGACAGATTTGTTTGTTAAATGTGGTTTGCATTATATTCATAAGTGCAGGTCATCCAAATCACAAGACCTCCTTTTAATATCTTTGCAAATGATGTTTGCTGAATTGCATTTCAGATAATGTTTCTTAAGTATCATTTTCCATAAATAGTCCTCCTGTTTAAAAACACATGTTACAGTTGTAGAACCTGACTCTGTTGTTACTACTTTTGAAAGAAGACTTGATAACTCGTGGGGAGATTTAGTCACAAAATTTGATTTCAAGCTGGTGTCCCTTTATATTGATATCAGTTCAGTCTGTTTTTTCCTCTTCTTTTCCAAGATCTCTCTCTTTCTTGTTTTGACAATAGCCATCTCCTTCTGGGTCAATATCCACTAGAGATGCTGTCAGTTGTGGTACACAGCACTTCAAAAATTACCATGTGCTCTGTATGTTAACAACACAGTGAACAGCCAACATTTATTACAAATGCCGTGTCAGGGGTACTTTGAGTCTTCTAAATGATTGCAAACATTTGGACAGAAATAATTCGCAATGAAAAATGAATAATAGAGATTCCAAGTTTGAATGTTTTATACACCTGGAAGTAGAACTAATGATTTATACACTGCAAGTCGAGAATTATTCTTTAATTAATGGGTTGTTCAAAACACTTCATGCACGGTCTATCAAATCAACATAATTCATGGTAACACTGATTTACTGCCGTGATAGTTTTTGACACTTACTGCCATTTACAATTGTTGTTGTGGTGTTCTGTTATTTTCTAGACGTGTTGTTGTGATATGAAATTTTTGTGATCAACATCCTGATCACTTTTCTTTAATTACCACTTACCAATATCCCGATATCATAGAGCAAGAGAGACAGTTGGAAACAAAGCATGTCTGAACAAACTGTGGATTGTCTACAGTAGTTACATTGTACAGTTGACATTAAATCTTGGAACCTGCTGACATCGTAGAGTAGCTTAATGTCATATTACTGTAATCAAACAAGTAAAATTAACGTTTATCACAATCGTAAGGTCTGATTTCTTGTCTCCATATCTGTTGTGAGAAATATTCATTTTTTTTCCCCATAAGTTTACAGATGATATAGTTTCTGTCATTTAAAAAAATGACACCAAAACAAAGTGTCATGTGGTTTATCGTAGCAACACTTACTGTAAATAGATTTTCAAAGTACTAGTCAAATGTCAGCAACTTACAGTTAGTGTTGTTTTCTCTGATTGTAGTGTATACAACAAACATGTGGCTGCCATTTTAGGTTGAATGTGAATGTTCGTTGTTATGCAGCTAAAAGTGCTGTAGGACGGTACATTTTACTAACGTTTTATTTATTTATTTTCTTTAATTTAGGATGTTCAGTCTTTTTTGACATCACCTGTTTTATGCATCGTACAGGATTTTGAATTAGAAATGTGCACATACTGTACTGTACACTATTACTATACGGATTGTTATATGTAAGTGGAGTAAGATGTTTAACCAGGAACTGATTTTTTGTTTTGACTCTTAGACACTCTAAGGGTGGTAGACTCAGTTCAGGGTGTGTGAGTTTTCCTTCTTTTAAATAATTTACATCTTGCCAACTTGCTATTTTTCTGAGTCATAAGCGTACAAGGTAGTGGGGGGAGGAGGGGGTGGAGAAAGAGGAATATATGCTCTCCCAGTTAAAGCAAAGTAGTGAACCCATAAGATAGCCAAGAAACTAAAATAATGCCCTTTTTGCAGGCCATGACTACTTTCTCTTTCCTGCGCAAGTACAGTATGCAATTGCCTGACATTGCTTGCCCAGTCTTTGGATTCTAAGCTTTATTTTTCACAAAATACAATTGCAAAGTAGTGACAGTACCAAGTCAGAAATCTCTTCATTGTTAGAACAGTTTATGTTAAGCATGTTCAAGGATTTATTGTGACAACCAACATAGTGGTATAAAACTTCAGGCAACTTGGTACAAACTTCTAACTTTGGGCAAAGCTATATAATTTACAGTTGAATATTGATCATGTGATTAAAGGTCTCAGGATCTTTCATACTATAGAGCTACTTTTCCAAGGAGAATGTAGACTACAGTACCATCATGTATCCTTTAGGTCTGCTATCGTAAACTTGTGTGTGGTCGCCAAACTAGAAATAATATCAAGAGCAATTTGATAGGTGCTGTAGATGATGCAGCAGAGATGTTCATTTGTCAACTTAGGAAATATTGTCAGTGACTTTTGTTGCAGTTTATGAATCTACCATGCATTTCCATCATAATCGACAAACACCTGATTCCCAGATATGTATCTTATTACTGTGAATCTGTCCCCAGGTCCGTCAGTATGTTGCATTCATATCGTAATATATGTCTGCTGCATTCTCACTCTCTTTTGACTGTAGTACCAGCCAGTAAATTCTATAGCACTAAAGCAAATGTGGACTATCATGAACTGTATGTTTTGTAAAATTGTAAGCTTATCATGTACAGTATGTCATATATTTGTACGTACAGTATTCATAGCAGCATATGAAGTTCAGTGCACTTGTAGTTATGGCATTAGCAAAATATGGATAGCAATGTCTCATAAATTTTAATTTCAGTCCACAGTAATACAGTACACTGTATGAACAGTAACTCTCTTATTTTAACATGTCGGACAGTATGATGTTCTTGTAGTGACACAGTATTGGCAATATTAATTGTCAGTGGATGTATTTTAGTCATACCTGTAGTTCTGATTTTAAAAGCTTCACCATGGCGACAGTACAAAGATTAACTGTTTTTGGTTCCTTGCATCAGCAAAGGAACCTATGCAGTCAGGTTGGCGTGTGTGTGTGTGTGTGCGTGCATGTGTGTGTGTGTGCATCTGTGACACTTGCTTAGGAACGCTCTAGCTCAACAGGGGAAAGTCCGATGAAAGTCAAACTTGATATGTAGGTTTTCCGTGTTGAGAAGGTGTGCCCTATCGTTTTTGGTGGAGGTCAAACGTTATTTGGGGGAGCTGGGGGCAAAAGTCTGTTTTGCTTGGGTACGCTGTAACTCAATAGGGGAAAGTCCGATGAAAGTCAAACTTGGTATGTAGGTTTGCCATATTGAGAAGATGTGCCCTATCGTTTTTGGTGGAGGTCAGAGGTCATGTGGGGGAACTGGGGGCAAAAGTTAGTTTTGCTTAGGTACGCTCTAACTCAATAGGGGAAAGTCAGATGAAAGTCAAATTTGGTATGTAGGTTCACCATATTGAGAAGGTGTGCCCTATCGTTTTTGGTGGAGGCCGAAGGTCATCTGGGGGAACTGGGGGCAAAATCTGAAAACCCTGTTATGCTATGGATGCCCATATGTTCCATCAGTCCCCCTCCAGTGCATCATGGAAGTACTGCTTGAGTTAGCAGTTTCTTGATCAAATTAAAAAGAAGCAGTGTTGTTGGCACTACTGTAGGTGGTCACACCAGACAAGTTTTGGCTGGATCAGTTTACCTCCTCGTGCCTGAGTGCTAATGTGTGCATTCATGTAAGTGTCTTTTCAATTAGTGAGGTGAGCAGGACACAATGAAAGAAAATAAGTCAGTTGGTGTTCTTACCAGTTACTACTAGACCCGATCCCAGTAGTTCCCTCCAGGGCATTCTATCAGTTTGTTGGACTTATAAGGGGCATAGATGAGATAAGCCATATTGCAATTTGCAGAGCCCCTTCTTTAAATGAGAGATTCACAGCTGTTTGTGTTTTGTAAAATGAATGGGATATTGCTGTATATTGCAGTTCAACATCTGCAATTCATTGCATTAATTGAAATGTCTTTTTTGATATTTATGAACTCAGGCATATCATTTTACAGTATGTATATTTCAAGTACAAGGAACCATAGTGCCCATAGGCTGTTGTGAAATCATGCAAAATATTTCTTCTCTTACAGATTGTATGTAACACTGTTGGTAGTTGGTCACATTAGTGCTATGGAAGTGGTTCTATGTGGGTACATATTTGTCATGTTTGGGGTCCAATGTCTGAAATGGGCCATTTTATAAAAGCATGAAATATGTTTCTCTCTCTACAGATTTTATGTAATGCAGTGAGAGTTCATGGTCAGAAATGGGCCATATGGGCTATCCTACAAAATAATGCAATATGCTCCCTTCTACTTCATAATTTACATTATATGCTCTCCATCTGTGCAAGGAACCAGAGTGCCCTTGGGCTCTTGTTAAGTAGACTTACTTAAATAGTTACTGAAGGTAATGCTGGATATTTGCCAGTTATTAAAATATTTGTTGTACCTTTGTGGCTTAAAGTGATTGCGTGTGTGCTGAAAACCAGAAAGATAAGATTATATTCGATCTTAACTTTGTCTTTACTGTATTTTTAAATGAACAAGTGAGGTTGTACATGAACAGACTGTGTCTCACAATGAAGAAAAATGACATTAACTGCTTTGAAAAGCAACGTGATTGGCATAAAAACAGTAAAAAACAGAAATCATATTTGAAAATTAACGGTTTTTACTATAAGCGCCTACATAATGAATATGCAACAGTACAGGTCTCACTGGCCTATCAAAAACATACTACTAACAGTGTCGCTCCTTGGTGTCAGGAATTGTAGTATTTGGTGAAAGGAAGCACTATATTTACAAATAACCCACAAACTAATCACAACATTGCGACTTCTGTGATCCTGAGTTGTTTTGACTAACTGAATATTCAATAGTAGTTTATACTTCCCATTGGCTCATTCAAAGAAGCACACCATTGATTTTAATGAAAACTGTCAACCACTACTTTATCGTATAATACACTTTTTGTCATTATGTTGGAAGAATGTGATATCGTATTGCAGAATTAAACAACTGAAACCTACTTATTTTTCCAGATAGTCTGAATGGTGCAATTAAAAGCCTTACCAAACTTTTGGAGATGAAATTTCAATGTTTTACCTCTTTGCCTACGCACGCATTCACTTTAAGTTGCTGGTACATTTACAAGGATATACTTACAATGTAAGTCATAATCATACAATAATTTTAATCGCTGCAGATTAAGTGTAGAGGCACTATTAATATCTACATTACTATTCTACAGTATGGACTATAAGCAGTGACAATTTGTCAGTGTTTGATGTACAGTAATCCAAAAGCCGTTCTGATTGTTTCTGTCTTCCTTACAGTCCTTAAATGTACACTCCTTGAATGTGTTTTGTGTTATGTTTTAGTTTTAGCTTGTAGATTCCATTATATATTCTTTTATGTTATTTTTATATGTTTATGGATCATGTGAAATGTCGTACACCACATTATTTTAGTAAAAAGTAAACAGTATGTACTGTACAGTATCGCAGGCTCCCTCAAATGTTGGCACACACACCACTTGTGGCTTGTGACTTGATTTCTGGAAGACCATTGAGAAATTTTGATTTCATTGTTGAATAATTGGATCATAAACACAAAGCAAACTGTATAGGACAGGTGTACCACACAGTTCAATAATACTTGCTTAGCAGGTTACTGTGAACAATCTTGATAAAGTACAGTAGCATAGATAAATGCAGGAAAAGACATATCAGTGCTCAAGGAAAAGCAAGCAGAAAGGGATATAAACATATGACAGTGAGTACAGATTATTGCAGAATATAAATTATTTGGATACTTAAGCTTCCCATGCAATACAGTAATCATCATCTTTAGAAGCTGTTATAACAGTACACCTACGTATGTAGTTGAGTGTGGGCCGTTGACAAATTGGATACATATAATCATAGCATGGACTAACTATCATGCAATCTAATTGCAGGTAGTACTTGGCACTTGCTGTGTATTAAGAAGTGCATCTACCCTTTCCAGAAATACTTGAAGAAGTGACATACTGTAGTGTCCAGACTACTATCCATAATGTTACAACTGTGAGTGGTTAGTATGGAATTTGGAGTTTTTATGTGAAAACATGGTACAAAAAACAAAAAAACATTTGGAATGATTCTAAAGTTGTGCCACCTTAAAACACAAGTCTTTAAGAGATGTGTAATGTTGTACTGCAACATGTAGTTAGGATTACATCTGCAGTATAATGTGTATATTAACTATGATCCTTAGATGAAAATGAAACAAATTCTGTGCAAAGCTTTGTTTCTTGATCTTTCATTTAAACCTTACTAGTGTAAAACTTATTAAGTTACAGAATGTTTAGTTTGACTTTTATTCGCTGATGAATGCAGCTCGAAGCAATGTTGGTGTACTATCATGTGTATGTTCAAATATGACAAGTACTAGTGCAACTTGAAGATACAGTACCACACTTCTTAACTTGATGTGTTGGTGTTAAGACAACACCAAGCTTTTTATGGCAGTATACAATATATAGAACAGTAAAGTTGGACAAGCTTTAAGTTGACAGTGTTTCTAACTTTGGTGTGTGGCTTGCACCTTACAGTGACTTGTAGGCATTTGTGACAAATTCTGTGCCATTGAAAGAGAACCTTTAAATCCATTTGACAATGTTACAAGAAGTGCAGAAGGCCTACTATTACAGAACTACAAAATTTGAACTTTAGTACTGCATGTTGCATTCTGTGTGTTTTTTTACTTTTTGCCAAATGGCCAATACCCAAACAACTGGAAGACAAAAAAATTTCCACCGTAAGTAAAATCTAATTGCAGCACATGGCTGTGTGTGTTGCTTGTGATGCTGTACGAACTAGTGAGGAATCAGTACTGGGGAGAGGTACTGTATTTTATAGGTTTGTCCTTTGTACTTAGTACCTTGCAGTGTTTGTAGAATTCTGCAGTTTATACATAAACTTATTATGGTTAGCATGGTATACTCTGTAAGCAACCAGTGTACACTTTAAGGTGAAGTCTTCATTCCATGTCTGAGGTCTATGTATTTCCTCTGACAAATGAAAGATGAAAAAGTTGGTTTATACCATGGAGGTAAAAGGTCTTCCTTTTACTTCCATGTTGATACCAAAGCAAGTGCTGTAAAAGTAACAGTTTGTTATAAAGTATGTTATTGATGTAAAGTATTTGGAATTTTTTTTTTTCTTTTTGCTGAATATGGATTTTGTTGGTTTTAAAGCCAACAAACATCTAAATCTTTCAGTTGGGAAATAGTTTTAGTGAAGTAGGTAGTAGATGCTTTCACAATACTAAATAAATACTCTAACAGAATAACACTGCATTATGGGACTTGCATGCTGGAACACTGACAAATACTCTTCAGAATTACTAACTTTTGCTTTTTGCAAGATTCTACTGGGTGCATTTTGCTTAAATTGTAAACTGTCTAACATGGTTTCATGATATGATAAAGCAAGAGAAATGGTACAATAATCCATTGTATTCGTACCAGACTCTCTCCATGGATTTGTATAAGCAGGGTTTGTTGACCACAGGTAATGGTGTTACTTACTCAATGTTTTGTTTTCTTGTTTACACACTGGTATATATAATGCTACACTGAAAGTGGAAAATGCCATGCCATCAAAATGATCCTGTCAGATTATCATAAATTTCTGTAGTCATTGCTACATGAGTTAAAGTAATTGAATTGATGTTACAAAGAGATTATTACGTGCATGATCCAGATATGATCATGGTGTAAGGATCAGAACCTGACAGGTGATCAATCATCTTGCTACAGTTGTCTGAACTATCATAGAGTTTAGATCTGTTCAGTAGATGGTGAGCCATCTGTAGAGGGTGAGTCATATTTTAACAGGAGGACCCAACCATGGAAGAATGTCATAATATCTATGCACATCCTTCTCACGTGTCTTGTATAGTGTGTACTAATGCACTGTCCTAATCCACTGCAAATAGAATAGGTACATGGTTTGCCCTGCATTCTCTGTAACCCACTCCTATTTATAAGTTTCCACACTGCCAGCTCATTTTCCTCCCATAATACCATTCTAAAAAGGGCATACTGTAGATTTTTTATGCTGGTTGAGAGTGGTTCCACAGTATTCAAATACTGTTGCACTGTAGTTTACATCTTTATGGACTCAGAGAAATGTAGTATCAATAGACCTTGATCTGGTTTGTCCGTTTCACACTTGTAATTATCGTTGTGAAATATCCAATCTACAGTATAGGATGTAAATCATGATGTTGATGCCGTTAAAATATGGATTTTATCATCATTGAATGCTTGTGCACCTTTTGAGGACTGTAGATGTCAATTGTGACGTAAATTAAGGACCTACAGCTGCCCCCAAAATAATGAAGACTGTGACCTTCACTTGTCTAGTGGCTTGCTGAGATTTGTAACAAAGGTATATACTGACATGTTGATGTGCATCATGTATTCTTTGGGTTATGCCTGCTGTTCATACCAGCTGTGTAAACTGCCTATTGTTGTGACATCCAGACTTAAATTGTATGGTATCTGACCAGCTTTCCAACATGTGGCAATTGCTTCCTTGAAATGTTTACATGGATAGTACAGCATTCTGTGGATCAAATGCCAGTACTTTCACTTTGAGAAGCAGTATTTTGTATATTTGCAGTACATGCAGTTACATACAAAAGTACTGCATTTTATCTTACAAAATAATAGTGATGTTATGATGGTATAAAGAAACTACAATGTTTGCGGCACATACTGTGCAACTCATTCTCGTTGAAAAAGTTAGCTTTGGGTTTACTTGCAGTTTGTAGTATGCAGTCCATGTTATCATATATGCTCGTTCATGTGTGTGCTTGTAACATAGACATAGATAAACTAGAATGATATCATGGAACAAAATGTGAAGCCCAAACTCTGTATATCAACAGGGCATTCTCATGAAACAGTGTAACACAAATCCAATGGAAATTTAGCATATTGAACTCGCAAACAGCTTAAAGGGGCTCATTGAGTTGATATCAGTAAAGATTGCGGTGACTTTGAAGTATACAAACACACGACAATATTCACAATTAGCATAATTAATCAAGTTTCACTTCCAATAGTTATATGAAAACTGTCAATTTTTTCGAATTTTTGACCGTTACTTGCTGTCATTGTGTGCATGTGAATGTACTAATGTGAAAATGTCTGGTCACAAAGTTTCAAAAACCAAATTTAATCGTTGCTTACTCACTCATTAATGTTCCAACGTATGTAAAACTTTGGGATCCTTTTAGTTTGACTGTTTGTCATTAGTATGTGAAGGAAACTTGACGGGAGTGAATTTCACAAAACAACTCAATGAGCCTCTTTAACATCCTAAAGTAGTTTTCCTTGCATATTGTAGGAAAGAAATCAGTAAATCAAATGGTCGCTCACTTCTGTTTTCCCCAAAGATGTAGCTAGATGTGGAACAAACAAATTCTTAGGCCATATATGTGGCAAATATTGAAGGCATAGCTGTTTTGCTTTTCAGTGCAAGGACCATGCGTATTATTGTTCAGCTTCATTTGTTCAGTGTGTGACTAGTTAGCCTGTGATGTCATTCTGGTTTATCTATTTCTGTGGCTAGCAATGATATCTCAATATATCCTTCAGGTGGATTTTCTACCATGCTTAGCATGTACAGTAGCTTCGCCATAAATAGTACGGAGATGTTGCTGTTAAAGTACAGTAGGTACAGGTGGATTTGGCTCAGTAGAGAACAAAATAATTGAAATTTTAAAAGATCTTGAAGAATATGCCATAGTTTTTATATTTGCATGATTTGATAGGTTTTCATGTAAATGTGAAGTTTAACAAATTTTTGATTCCTTGTCAACACTATGCAAGGAATCTATGCGATGGTGATTTTATGTGTGTGCATGTGTGTGTTAGACGCTTCACATGTTTACACAGTATCTCAAGAAGGGTAATCTCGACTGATCTTTTACTCGGGATGTGGGTAGGGCATACTAAGTAGATAATCCCTATTGCTTTTTATGGACGTGAAATGTCACTTGAGGTCACCGGAGGTCAAACTGTGAAAACCTTGTTTACACGATATCTCAAGAAGGGCAACCTTGACTCATCTCATACGTGGTTTGTAAATTTGTCATACTCAGTAAATGATCCCTCTTATTGCTTGAGGTTAAAGGTCATTTGAGGTCACCAGTGGTCAAACTGTAAAAAGATTGGTTGCACAATATCTCAGATAGGGTAACCTTGACTGATCTCATCCTTGGTTTGTAAGTGTATCATAGTAAGTAAATAATCTGTATTGTTTTTGTTGGAGATCAAAGGTGAATTGAGGTCACAAGAGAGCAAACTGGGAAAAGCTTGGTTACACGAAACTTCAGGATAGGTAACCTTGACTGTTGTCATACTTAATGTGTAGGTTGGTCACACTGAGTAGATAATCCCTCTTGTTTTTTGGTGGAGGTCAAAGGTCATTTGAGGTTACCAGAGGTCATACTGAAAATCTTGTTTACATACTGTAATATCTCAAGAAGGGTAACCTTGACTGATCTCATACTTGTTGTAGGGGTTGGTCATACTGTACAGTGTGCACACAGTGATCCCTATTGTTGTTGGTGGAGGTCTTTAGACTTTCCTGTTGTGGGTCAGAGTTTATCCGTGGTCACGAAGGTTATGTATATGGGTCAAAACATTTAACATACTTTATCTGGATTGCTGTACCTAAATGTCATGGGAGACTCAAGTTTGGTTTAATAAGTTAGTGAAGTGCAATACATGTATGCCTTAGACTAGAGGTATCTCAAAAGTACAAACAGCTTTCATTAGTAATTGATTTTAAAAGTAATAAGTGGTCTTTATTTCCACGCAGTATAAAAGTGTAATAGTCTTGGTGTACTGAAAAGCAAATCGTATACACAAAACTGATTACATCCCTTGAAGTTAATCAAGTCAAGGGAAGGTAGACTGAATTTCACTTTGTTTCTTTGATATCCACAAATGTGGAATTCTTTGATATCCACAAATGTGCTGTTCATACTGGCTGTCACAACAAGAAGATTCAAAAGGTCGTCAGGTGCTCATTGGCACCAAGGTGCAATACACTCCATATGAATGAGTAAAATCTACAGGTGGCACATGCTCTTTAACCTACATTGTGGACACACATTTGAGTGACCACACAATGTACAGGATTTACATAAATGGCTTCTCATAGGAGAGTCTAATGATTATAGTGGGTTTATATTTAACCAGGAACATTTTTAAGTAACTGTAGTACCTGTACAGCTTGTGGTCAGAGCAGAATATATGTAACGTGATCTAAAGTGCCATTTAAGTTCAGAAAAAGAGCAAAAAAGTTAAAGGCATAAACAAGTAAACAAAAGCAAAAGTAGTGATTGTTTTCTCTCCCTCCTCAAAAAAAAAAAAAAAGAAGATTGCGTGTTTCCTTTTACATGTTTGGAGATTTCTTTGATGTTATGAAAGGAAAGATAAATAATTTTGAGTAGTTGAAATTTTGTTGCTTAATACTTGTTATGTTAAGCAAATTTAAAATGGAATAATACTAGATTCGGCTCTGTCAGATCATATGCATGCATGAAAGTGTTTATGTGGAATTGTGCTGCTTTTAAGCCTCCTCTGGAAACTTCAGCAATGTACATTATTTCATTTCAGTGCCAAAAAATTCCAGTAACTAGGATTATCAATGCAAGCAAAGTACTAAATACAAAATACAGACAAGGACTACAGACCTACAACTGTACACCTGTCGGAGAACCAATGAAGCTATTGTAAAATAGTTCCACAAAGAACAAAGAGCACATACTCAGCTGTAAACTCTTATGTAATCCCAGGAATGCATTGTGCATTGATGAAATAAAATTTTCAATTATATTATCAAACATCTCTCGTTTAGCAGTGAAAAGCTCCCCTACATATTAACAAACCATTAATAAATAGTCGTGGCACAGTAGTACAGCAGCCTCTTGGAGTCTGGTTCTTTGACTACAGGTATGAAGAAAGGCAGCTTTACCTTGAGAAATTCCAAAAGAAAGTTCAAGATGATCAAGCAATTAAAATAATTTAGCTGTAAATACCTGTAGTATAGTACTAACATTTTCAGTACATTCATAATATTCTTAATTGTTCCTATTTCTTTTTGGGGGAGGTGGGGGGAGGGAGGGTAGGACTTCTAGCATTCAAAATACCACATACCCTACAATAATTAGTAGTTGCAACTGCTTCAATCCTGCCACAATGACAAGTACTGTAATCTGTCAACAAGCTAACAACACCATCTTTTGGTACAAGCTTAATCCATCATTAGGCATGTTCAACAGGGAAACCATGTGGGGGTTGCTAATACGGCAATCATATTTGAACTCATCGGAGACCAACTTTTTGGAAATAAACTTTCATCATCACTTCCAACTGTGCTAATCATGTTCCGTGTCATGTTTTTGTCTGTTTATGTAAATGGCTCCATACTCCATAGATTTCCCTTCTGGGAAACCAAAAAGACTCCTTGCAGTAACTTGCTGGCTTTACACAACATTTTACATCCTTCAGGAGGCTGGAAATCTTTCCTTTCTTATGCTGTCTTAAATTGAACATCAACATCTAGAATTATGAAGACATTGTAGATATCGGAAGGTGTTTAGTGCCTACACAGTAAAAATATATTCTCAGTCGTAGTTTCATTTAAGACCTTACAAAGTTGTCCCTGAAATATTTCTGTAAAATGTAATCTAACTTTGTATTTTAGAGGAAGCAACAAGACAAAGGATAAAGTTGTATTGGAATTTGTTCTTGGATGAAATTTTGTCTCGTCAGACATAAAAAGAAGATAGAGTATGAATGAGTAACATGTCTATATATTGATGGTACAGTGTAATCTTACAGTGAGAGTTTGGAATGAGTTCCATTAGTATGAGTCGATTCTTAAGAGGAAGTGTACCAGTAACTTGGTTTCACCTGGTGAAGTGTACCAGCATATCAGTTTCAAACCTACCAGATAGGTCAGGTTAATACCAGAACTGCAGTAGTTCATACCACAGTATATATGACTGCATTTCCTGCTGGAGATTGCTCACTCAGTAGTCAGTACACTTCAGACATACAGTACACTATTTGAACATGTCTATGTGTCAATATGGTACATCATTACTTCTCTCCAATATGAAAGATGCAATTTGCAAACTTGTACGATATACTGTTGTGCCATATTCCGTTTGGTAGGCTCTCTCACTTAATGCGGATGAACTGACTCGTCAACTATGCACGTGTGCTGTAAATGAAATTGATGATTAAATCACTGCCAGAACATCTTACAGTGGTTTTGTTGATGTGGTTGTATTGATATGGGAAGTTAGGCAAGGTCCTTCTTTTGATATGTTGGAGTATTTTATTATTTGGTGAATTCTGTTTGGAGAAAACCAAGTAAAAAAATATTTCACTTATTGTCGTTACGTAGATGTTGTCAGGGTTCCTTTCATTTTCTTCAGTCCTTTTAAATTAGGTACTGTACCATCTATTTCCTTCAGCTTGCTGCAGAAATTACTGTTAAATATAGGCAAAGAGAGTAAACATCATACTGTAAAGTGCTAAAGTCACAGTTGGTTTTCAGTATCAAACCAGTCTACTACAGTAGCTATTGTGTGCATATGGAAAGTTACATGGAGAAAGAGCTTTGCTAAGACAGCATATTTGGCTGTATATAAAAATTTGGCTACACTGTACCAAAGTATGCCTATAATGCATATAGTGTACCCTGAACTCATACTGAAGTAAAATTGACCTAAATGCTATGGTGTGGAGCTCTTCACTGTCATATGATACAAATGGCCTTGTGATACTAGTATGGAGGTGATATTATATCTGGACGTGTAGGGAGTCAGGTGTTAGGCCGGCATTGTACATCAACGCAGTCTTCCTTCTCATACTCATTTCACAAGCAAAGAATTAAAAACAGTACAAATACCAATGCTATGGATACAGTGGTAATTACTGGACATATTCACTTAAAGTTTGGTTATCATCATAATTTTTTGATGTATATATTATCACTGTGTCATACTGCAGACCTGTAGCTATCAGGTTTTTGTATACAGTGTGACTTAATTTAGTAGTAAAATGATGTATCTCAATCATGGTGGACATGAAGTTGGAGCTGATAACTTTGTGAAACTTTTAATGTGTAACATCTATGCAGTGAACACCACAGTTGCACAGCAACCTTTAAGTGTGGTCTTTCTGCCAATTCATGAATTCAGTGTTATTTTTTTAAAATCACTCTATCATCAGTTTCAATTATAGCCGTGTTCCCATTTGAGTGAGCGCGGTGGATCATGGTTTTATTGCATCGAGTGGTGTCAAATAACTTGATCCAGAACCCCGTTCCCATTTGAGTGAGCGCGGTGGATCAACATGTTATATGAACACATTGCGTAAGCACGAAAAGGTCACCAACGTTTACAAGTCGGATATCGCACACTAGCACTGTATCACAGAAATGTACATGTGCGCGTGTTGCTAACTGAATGCACACTACAACAGCAGCATAGTATTGGTCATATCATAATTTTGCAGCTTAGCACTAACTTTGGGCCCACTTCCACGACGTACTGAGGAGCGTGAGGTATTAACACATGTCAATAACGTCGTTTGGTTTTTAATATGGAGGTAAACATTGCTGGTTTGGCAAGTTTGCTTGTGCTTCTATCTCAGTTAAGAGTTTATTACATCAAAGGCAGTTCACCACTTGACGAATGTTGCTACTTGTTGCAATAAACTGCCATTCGGCAGTTTATATACACTTTATGTCAGTGGTTCAATTTATCAGTGACAGGGCAGATGTAAGAAGAAATTGTTTTAAAAAGCAAAACATACCAAAAATAAGTCAACGAACAGACCAAATTTCTTATAAATTATCAGAGCGCAACTTTAAAATCTGTACCATATGAACGTGCAGACTAGCTCTTTTAATTATACCTGATACCTTGTCCGATTGCTACCGATTCTAAATTAGTACCATTATTAGAATTGCAGTAACTTAGCCCCTTCTCGGTCAATCGGTAGCGAAATACAGGCAGAAAATGTGCGCTGTACATGTACGCAACACTACTGCACTATGGTGTATACACTTGCTCTACAATCGACGTGCCCAGCGAGGCTTAAAGGGAAATAGGGCGTTTAGAATACCCCAACATGACATACAAAAGAAAATAGCGGTAATCATTGTTAAATCATTCAGTGTCATCAATAAACATCTACCAAAGCTTCATCTCCTCAAAACATTATGCATGTGATGAGTGACGGAAGATGCATCATTTGAATTTTGAAAAGTTTGGGTGAACAAATTAGTGTTGGGTAAGAAATAACTGAATTTCTATCTGCGAGGAGCTTATTGCTTGAAAAGAAGGCTACTGTCCTTCCTTATTTTGAATAATCTATCATTCTACGTCCACAAACATTGGTTTCAAATGTATGGATGTTTTCTCTGAAACAAACGCCCTATTTCCCTTTAAGTTAGAACTAATTACCCGCGTTTGCCACCGGAAAGCAAATGCGTGCCGGGAAGGAATAAACCGGAGATCCAGGGTCACTTGATCTACCAATGTGTTCCCATTACGAACTTTGATCCAGCGCAGGTCGATCTGATCTACCCCGATGGGTGCATCAAAATCGGTGGATCTTGATCTTGAGTGAGCGTTGTTGATCCGCGTTCCCATTAGAGTTTGATCTAGCGCGGTTGATCTTGATCCACTGCGCTCACTCAAATGGGAACACGGCTTATATTATCGGTTCTTTGCTGACGCAAAGGACTCGATAAGGGAAATTAGAGTGAGGGTCAAACTTGGTATGTAGATCTGCCATATTGAGAAGGTATGCCCCAGATTGTTTTTGGTTCACTATGGAGGTGATTGTCGGAGAGGTAATTTCTCTGCTCTATTTCATTCTATCGATGCTTATATGGCCCATTGATGTGATCATTGACTTAGCATTAGTGTAAGAACAATGGTGGTCCTATGTAGTAGTACAAAATAAAATGTAACTTAACACTTGTGACTTATGCAGTACTACAGTACCTACCCTGTGTGAGCTGTAATTGTGATTCCAGCTCTTTATGTATTGACCTTATCTGTTCACAATTGCTGTGAATTGCTCTCTCTTGGACAATGTTTGATGCATTTTCTTGAAACTTAGGGACAATGATACTTGGGTTATGAGCCCTCTGTAAGTGCACAAAATGAAGGTGTAAGAGGTCACATCTGGGCCATGGGTTGCACAAATGGCTCATGCCTGAAAGTAAACCAATTGCTTTTCATGAGATTTTACAATCAAGTTTAGGTTGTATCACTTTGCTACTATGGTTGTGGTTCCTCAAGTATCTACATAGCTTAATCCCAGTGCCTTTGTTTAAAAGGACGGTTTAGTCACAAATGTAGCTTTGCCTCTGTTGAAAAGTAAATCTGATCATTATGGTGAAACTTCCTTTCAACTCCCAACCCCAGATATGAGCAGTTGAAGTTGGCCAAATTTTTTACCGAAGCAAGCAGGAGTGATGTCATCTCCTGACATTGATCAAGCACACCAAATTTAATTCTTCAATATTGCTATCATACTGTGAAGGTATGAGGGTTATGAGAGTTTGGGACCTGCACATAGCCAGTACATAAGCTGACCACCTTTTGATTTCAAGGTCAAAATAATAAATTCAATAATATATGAAGACTACAAAAGACTCTTCATCAATGTAAGGGGATGATGTCACTGCTGCTTGCTTCAACTTCACACTTGGTAGCAAAGTGGGTCACTTCAACTGCCCACATCTTGGCAACCACACATGACAGATGAATGTAAGCAGAGCTATATTTGTGGCTAGACCATCCTTTTAATTCTGTCTTGCATGATATGTATGAAGTAATATTCTGTTTTATCGTCCAGATAGCAAGATGTGCATGTCAGATTTTCTCCTGAATGGTCTGCAAATGAGGCTACAGTAAATGTTTGGATTGCTCCTGAAAGAGTCCTTTAGACTTGTTGATGTAGTGCTGTTCAATAGCTGAACTGGTTTTGCTGTGATATATGTATGTATATCCAAGTGCAGCATTCTGCTCTTCAGTTGTGCTTAACTCAAATATTTTCAGGTTTGTACAGCACTGTCAGGTAAAGCTGCTCGAGAAGATAGTTTGGCACTCTTCAGTAGTAAAATGGAGTGCATCGGTTACCTTGTGCCTTATGGATCTTTAGTCATGCCTCCTTAATTTGCCATCTGGACTCTCTGATTATTGTCACGGTAACAGCAGAGATAGCCCTCTTCCTAGATTTGCGACATGTCCGAGATACAGTGTATGCTTTTAAAAGCACATCCTTTTATCACCCCAGGGTTCTATTTCATTAACACGCATAGTGCAGTGTCTGTATAGTATTACTTGTGCTGGTCCGTAGCGTATGTACACTAGTACCTATTAGCATCCGAGAAATGATGGTACTGACGTGCCACAGCAATTTGATTGAAATCAGTTCATTGATGTTGCCTCATACACAAGATTTGTAAGAAAGTACACAATGATATTTGCACAGAAGACGTCTGTGCCAATATCAAGTTATTAATATTGGGGACATCAGCTTCCAATGTAATTAAATTGTAAACGAGTTAATGATTTGTTGCTCAAAAGGCTATAAATCTTGAATCTTCTAGGCATTAAATGTTTATGACACATTCCAGATTATAAGTGCAAAATTCTCCTGTGAGTCTACTTCAGTTTACATGTATGGCTTTACACAGATGTCATATTTTCAACAGATAGTCTCACTACTTTGAAGTTGTTTTGTTTGGCTGTTTCTTATGTATCTAAATTATTCCGGGTTAAAAAATTTAGATCAAAACTGCTAGTAGACTCTTATCTGCAAAAATCCTGTGCAAGGAACAATAAATCAAAGTTGGCCTGACAGTTAGATCTTGCTACCAACTGACAGAGGGTACAGGATTCAAAATACTGTACATGAACACATCAGAGAATGGACTGAAATGGAAAAGATATTGTAAGAGGAAGATGAAACGTGTTGGATGTAAGTGTAAATGCACTGATTGATCAGAGATGACCAGGGGCTTAGGCAGCCAGCCATTCTTTGCTCCAATTCCCCAAAATGATGGCCAATATATTTGAACGCAGGTTTCAAAATACGTTGGGCTGCATCCACTTACACCCTCAGGTTTATAGGTATGTCAGACCGTAATATGTATACAAACCACACAAATACGTTTAGATCTCTACCTTTGCAATCATGATGATGGGTTAGGTATCATGCAGCCTCCAAATATTACGGCAACCTTTTTTCAAAGTTAGACACCCACAGTTGGATGACAGAAAGGTGGCAAAGGGTACAGGTAGTACTAGTTGCTTGGTAGTACTAATAAAAAGAAAAAAAATCAGGTAGAGGAATCCTGTTACTGTAATCTCCATAGTTAATGTTAAACTACTCTGAGTACTGTAATACAGCTTTGAAGTTCCAAGAATCAGTTTATAAATTACAGTACCTTAAAAAGAAATGAAAGATAAGATGGTCAGATGGCTCCAGCTGCAGAATGGATGGAGGAAGTGATCTGTATTGTTCACAGAGTCATGAATACCAAAAACTGTCATGAACATAGATAGTTGTGTGAGAAGACAGCCCTTGCCTCCCAGTTGACCATATCTAGTGACCTTGATTTCAAAATGTTGATGAATTAGATTGCAGACTATAAGAAGCACATTTGGTATTGTGATCCTCACTCCCTGATTTTGGTATTGCTGCAGCTGGATGAGTTTGTGAATTTATTCTTTGTTGTTATTATACTGTAACACAATAAAGATCACAGTTGTCCAATTGTTTAATAGCTCTGCTGCACAATCAGACAGATAAACACTGTACCTAAATACATTTCATTTTATCATCAAACTCTTAGAACAGTCTTTCACTCTTTTCATGGGTGGTGTTAATTCTGTTAGATTGCAGAATTGATGTTATCCTCATCCCGCTAGCTATTAGCTCTTTGTAATGTTCAAGTTCAAATATTTGCACTATTTTATTTCAGTTTTCCTTTTGTTAGGAATATTAAAAAGATTGAATTTGAAACGGGTACTATTGTATACAGTACGTTTCAATATTGCAAGTGTAATAGAAATGTTCTTTTCCATACAATACTTGGTTGTGAGGAATTTCTTCACATTCCCAATCTGATGCAAGGCTATGGTTTATGTGCAACAATATAGTTGATACATACCATTTTAACGGAAATGCTTCTTTGCACATAGTAGTTGCCAACCTTACTGCATAAAAGAATCTCTCGTCAAGTACCGAAACATCCTCTGATCCTGGCATTTGCCCCATTGTCTGTCTGGTCTGATACCTTCATTGGAAAGTGAAATTATCATCATATTCATCTACATAACATACTCAGAAACCATCATAGATGTCAATGAACATGGGGACGTGGTCATGCATCCCGTGTGGTATACCTGTCACCTCATTCATGTGCAGTACTGAAGTAGATATCATCACATATGGTATAATCCCATGGAGGCCTTAGCCAGAGAGGGATTTACAAAATGATCTACTTAAAGGAGCTCATTGAGTTAGTAATAATAATTCTGTGGTGATTTTAAAGGGTATAAACCCATGACAATAGCCATTAGCATAATTAGTCAAGTTTCACATCTACTAGTTGTAGGAAATTGTTGAATTTTTTACCCTTGTGCTGGTTATGTGCATGTGAACAAGTGCTAATATGAAAAGTTTCTGGTCACAAGTTTTCAAAAACCAGATTGAATCATTAATTACTCACTCATTAATGTTTCATTGTATGTGAAACATTGGGATCCTGTCAGTTCGACCATTTGTCATTAGTGCAGTAAGTGGAAGAATCATGACAGGTTAAGAAAAAGCGATTTTCGCGAAACAACTCAATGAGCTGCCTCTTTAAAGACTTTCCCACTTCCCTTTCTGATCACCCCAAAAAGAATGAGGTAAAGGTTTTGAGTGAAACCATTGTAGCTCATCCCTTATTACAAGAGGTTGTGGGCTAGATGCCACCCCCCCAGATAATCCTTGAGGACACTTACCAAGTGTTAAATTCTCTTATAGCAGTACCTTCTAGATGTCTGCCCAAGGGGTGAAGGACATGCATCGTCGGCAGGATTGCTGGCCACCGTCTAGATATCCTTGCTAGGACACACTATACTGGCAGGATTGCTGGGTACACCTTCTAGATACCCTTCCTAGGAGAGCTGTTACTAGCAGGATTGCATTTTACCTGTCTAGATATATCTTTGCTGTGACACATAACACTAACAGGGTTGCTGGTTTCCTTAAATTAGATATCCTTGGTAGGACACATACATATCTGTAACAGGATTCCTGGTTGTTGTCTTGATCTCACTTGGAACATACATCACTAGTACAGTAGGATTCCTGGCTCACTATCTGCATCCCGTTTTTAGGATATATACACTACCTACAGGGTTGCCAGATGACTTTTAGATTCCTTTCCTTTTACTAACAGAATAGTTGGGTCACTTTATCGCTTCCCAATTATCATAATTACAGTAGGAGATTTTCATCCCTCAATAGAGCCATGCTTCATGTTATCCATGACTTCATACTGTACTCTTAAGCCAAACATGAAAGTTACAGGATTGGCAACCTGAGAGTTTGCAAAGTCTCCATCATAGAAACATGATAAAAACTTGAAATATAAATTACTATGTACAATGGAGTCGCTATTGTATGTGTTTGCACAGCATGTTGGTGATGGTTAACATTTGGGTTTTGCAAAAGTCAATGGTTGGTGAAGGTCAAAGGTTAGTAGTGTCACCAGTCAGATTGCTTCCTGTTATGAAGTTATTGGTACTCTACCTCATAACAAGAAGATGCTTTAAATAGCAAATTTCACAGCCAGCAATTAAGTGTAACCACTTGTAGGCCAAACATAGAAGCAATGTTATTTTCAAGATCTCCATTTTGGGGTATTTTGTTACTATGGTTTGTGTCATCATTATTGTATTTTCTTGATCAAGATAATTGTCAATATAATATAATAATAATGTAAATTTTAACCCTCTCGTGGGTTTTGCACTAGTATGAGTAATGATGAAAAAGCAGAAGTTCTCAGTATCTATCTGTGACACCATGGTGATCCACATGGTTTTTTTTTTTTTTTGAGGTCAAATGTTGTTTAGGGTCAAGAGTGGAAACAAAAACCTAAATCTTGTATCTCACTAGTCACTGTAAAAAGGGGTCTGAACTTAAAACTTGGGTCATCAGTTGACTACAGTGAGAAGTAGGTAACATTTTATGTCGAGGTCAGAGGTTGTATGACTCCTTTGTACAGGTCATTATCTCATATCAACAAGTCAAAGTTGATTGAACTTAATTAAAATTGATGATAATATGTAGCAAGTAATGGATGAATGAGCACTTTTGTTATCATGAATACCATTGGATGGTCAATAAAGATCCACAGAAGTCAGTATGTGTAACTGTTGTAAACACAATCCCTTGATAACCAAACAATATCTCAAGAAGGGAAGCTGTGCAGAGATTAAGTATTTGGTATGTAGGGAAGCTCTTGGATATTTCTCAGATGCAGCTGTGTATGTTCAGATGGATACCTACAGTATCAGTCATCAATTTAGTTCAGCAGATGTGATTGTACTTCTCAATTAGTGATGTGATAAATTACTGTAACATTACAATAACCAAGCATCTTACACTTACGGTATATTACACTTACAATGTAGAATGTCAGATTCATGAAAAAAAAAATTCCCTTAATGAAATCATTGAGACCGCAATGCATTTGTGCTTTCCGGTTACATGAAAAGTTCTATAGCCGTATCAGGTAGCAACTTGGTGGCAAATTGTGCAAAAGCAATTTAAAATCAATGTTAATAATTATTTAAATTTTAATGGTCAACTCCTTGAGGTTTCCAGGCAGATGTAATGGCAACTGTAATATGTACATCACATACTGTATAAATCACAGAAGTAAGCCTCAAAGTTTTATTTGAACATATTTGTGTCTTGTTTATGGTTTTGAGTCTCTTCAAAGTATTTATGGTGATTTTGTCATCACATCAAGTACATTTTACACTCGTACAATGGTTTTCTTCATCCATGACAGACATAGTTGCATTTATCTTTTATGATCACGTACAGTAGCCTTTCAAACAACCTCTTTTAAGTATTGAAAGAAATTCAGTCAGTACTGCTCTGGTAAACCATACCAGATGTGTAGTAAAATTACATGGTGTTATACTCATGATACCAAAACCCACTCACATGACATTATTAATCTTAAAACTGATGTTACAAATTTGCAAACTTTAAAGAAATAACTCCCTCAGTTCAACCAATGAAGAATGTTTGTGTCTTTTTCTGATAAATGAAGGAATATGTGATGAAGCTGAATGTACATGTCACATTACTTGCCAAGATTGAAAACCTCTTTGAGTTTAACTCCATTCACATTGTAGACATAGACTTACTGTACCCCTTGTTTCACTAATGCATACGTCAAGCAGTGCTCTAAATGTCCCCCAAATTAATTCTAGCACCACTCCCTCTAAGGTCTAGCCCACCTTTGTTTGCAGTTAGCTCGAGTTTGCACAACATGTATCTGTGTGTGCCCTTTGCACCTCTCAGCCAATTGAGGGCAGGCTAGACTTTAGATGGCACTGTGCTAGAATTGATTTTGGGGACATTAAGAACAAGGCTAAATGTATGCATTAGTGAAGCAAGGGGTAGGTTTAGTCACTTGTGAATACCCACACCAGTGACTCAATTAGATCATTTATCTTCAAACTGGATTATTTTGCAGTTGGCCCAGAAATCCTAGGTGACGATCCCGTCACTGGTCTCACAGGTACAGATGTCAAAATTGTTTGTAGACAGCCTTCAGGTGTCGAAGGAAACCTCACATGGAAAAGAGAAGATAATGTTCCTCTCGTGGACAATGGCAAGTACGACATCAGCGGAAATTCAACGGACAGTTTTACCTTTAGTTCTTTGATCATCAAAGACGCTCAGCTCTCGGACAATGGAGAGTACAGGTGCGGTAGAGAATCTCAGTTTGCGAGAGTGGAAGTAGCCCTTAGTATGGGTGAGTACTGCAGTATTACTTTATTGTAGACTGTGTAAGGGACATAACCCTGGGCACTGTGCGTTGGTACCGTATGACCTTCAGTAGTTATATTGTTTTATTAACATATGTTACCCAAGATGGTGTGTAATGCGCAGCTACATGATTGTCAATCACTGTTTAAGTAAAATACCAACTGAGCAGATCGAATATGCTATATCTTTCAGTGCAGGACTGACTGACAGCTTGTGGTTCTTTTGCATTACAGGGGGGGGGGCATGACATCTGTTCTTTCAAACATCATACACATGCATCCCATGTGAGGGATGATTATTCAGTGTGTTTTTCCCATTCGTCATTGGGCCAAATCCACCAAAATGTGGTAGACAGCCTCATTTGGCCCCAACAGCAACTTCAATATTGTCATCCACAAAAGTCAGGATTTTGCGTGTTTTTCATACTTGTGTCTCATGTTATTCTTTTCTCTCTTTTCCCCTTTTTTTTTTCAAATGTGTATGAACAGTGTCTACCATTAGCTGTATTGTGCAGGCACACTGTCTGGACAAAATCTGAAGAGCAGGCATCAGCACCCAGGCTTAAACAAACTGCCCCCATTAAAGACCATGGCCGCCCAGACCAAAAAAGTCTCCTGTATTCCTTTTAGAAATATATGTAAAGTGAATTGAAACACATTCTGTCTCCCAAGTTTCCCACCAAAACTAGCCTAGAACTGTTGTAGTACTGTTAGCAGTAATATACTACTATAGTACTTCTAATGCATTCGCATGGAGTGATCTGACGTAACTTGTGTAATTTCGCATGCTAGGCGTATAGTCCGATTGGTTGTCCTACAACATATATGGATGTTACAATCTTCAATACAACAATTGTGTGTAGAAATCACATGCTTTCGCTGATGGACTTCCTCTGTGGAGTTTGTATTAGGTTCACACTGACTTACTCTGTTACACGTATTGTCAAAAGTTGCTTCAGCAATGGAGCAACTAATGTTTAGATGCAAACATGTTATCATATATGACCAAGATTATTTCAGGAAGTTTAAATGAATAACCCTCTGTGTTTTGTCTTTTTTTTTTACTAAATTGTCCTCTGTGTTTTGTCTTTCTTTTGATAAACTCTTTATCAGAACATATTTTTATCCAAAAACAAGAGTTGGGAGATGGGACACTGTAATGGCCACCTGGATTTATTTTTGCAGAAGATGAGCTAGAGCAGAGAAAATATGTTATTAAAGTTATGTTTATGAGACTTGGAGCAACTTTTGCAGGTGTTTAGTTGTACAAATTTCTTCATATTGCTCTTTAAAGGTGATAAGAAAATTCATGAAGAAACTAAGACTAAAAAAAATAATCCCCTCTAAAAGTACTGTAGGAATATGTGGTGAAACAGTACTGTATATTCAGTCCAGATTTGCTTGTCATAATGATATGCCATTAGTGATATCTACAGGGTATTCATGAATTATTGGTTCTAGGCCCCATGTTGGCCCTTTGGCCCATTTTATGAAATTCTGCAAAATGCCTCTCTTCTTTCAAAATTCTCTTTGACATTGTTAATGGTTTGTCATAATGATGCTTTGTTATTGGC
This sequence comes from Stichopus chloronotus, assembly GCA_021234535.1. NCBI lineage: Eukaryota > Metazoa > Echinodermata > Holothuroidea > Aspidochirotida > Stichopodidae > Stichopus > Stichopus chloronotus. Next base: position 7,433,137 of record CM037836.1, read on the forward strand.
ACCTTTGAGATGTTCAGAAATTCGGTGAGTGTTTGGTGAATGGTATTAAGTTATGATGCAAGGTCCAATGTGGGCGCTACAATATGGACCATGTTATAAAATTGTGCAAACTGCTTCTACTGTACAGATTGTCATGCATGTACACTACATGCACAATGTTCATGGTTTGCCATAATGATACTCTTAGTGGCTCCTTTTGCACGTGAAGAAATTTTTGTATCAAGATGTGTACATCTTGTAAAATAGTTGGTTAGCCCCTCCTTCAGTAAATGATAAAGTAGGGTTCACTGGGTTCAATTTTGCTTGCAAATGTGACTTAGTGTTTCAATCTATGCAACCATGTTTTTGGTTGAGCAATTAGGTTTGTTATTTTCAACGCTGTGGTAGTATCCGCATATAGTATGATGTAGCAGTCGTAGACAAAGATGTGAGGTGTTTACGTAACAGTACATTTTGGTGGGGAAATATTGGATCATGCATACATCATCATGTGGCACTTCTTAGAGCTGTTACAAAATGCTTGGTGTCACGCCCCGCTGATTTGAGCTAATGAATATAGGAACTCTGAGGGTTACTTCATTAAACTCAAACGTAACATTAACATGCATGTGTGTTAGAGAGAGAAAATGATAGGGATGAGATACTAAGCAACTCGGTGGGTTGCCCTCTTGTGATTTTAAAACAAATACAAGCAAAAGTAATTGGCTGTGCATTTCGTGATTTGGTGCACTGTGGTGGTGCATATTTGTCATAAGCAGTGAGGGAAGGTTAGGACATGACAAATGTACTCGTCATACATAGTTAACTGGTCAAAACGAACAGGCAACTCTTCTTTAATGATGAATTAATAATTCATCTTATTACCACTAATAGCGTTGTAGGATGTATCACTTCTTTGGCTGCAAATGCAATGTTAGTGTTATATTGTAGTGTTTTGAGAAGCTGCATATTTTTTCTTAAATTTTTTTGCATCCTTCTCCCTAGATGCTGACATCACCATTGAGAATGTAGCTGGTGACTACCGCCTGGCAAAGGGTACCACCATTGAATGTAAATCGAGCAAATCAGGTGTGCCTCTGACCTGGTCAAAGGATGATAAGGACCTTAAGAATGGAAAGCAAGACCTAAATGGAGATGGTGAAGATGACTTAGAAGTGAAAAATAACCAGGTGGTACTATTGTCAGCTGATGCGATCCTAGCCGGAGAATATGTTTGCACTGCCGATCTGGGCACCGACACAAAATCTGTTTCCCAGTACATTGCCGGTAAAGTCAAACAATACAGAGTTCTGAAAGTTGGAAGTTAGTGTGCAGCTAAACTTGAGTTTATGAGAGTGTTTAGTGGGAATGCATAGGAACTAGTGTAATGAATCTGTTTCTGTTAATGCTTTGGTCTGAAGTTCATGATCCTGTGATTTCATTTTCTAATGTGTAGTTAGCTCTGCTCTCTTGGAGGGAAGGTTATCTTACATTGAGAACTGCTGTGACCTCAGCAGGCTATCAAAAGCAATTTTGTAATTTTAAACAATGTTCGCTGTCATCCTTTGTCATGGCGATCTCAAAGAATTGTTGCTATGTGGATCTTAATTCAATTCTTGGTTGAAATGTTTCTCCTGGGTTAGTTTTGCTCAGATGGTTATAAGAGGAAATGGAGGGGAGGGTGTTGCTGGGGACAGAGCAAACTTTGAAACTGTATGTAAAAGTTAATTAGGTAGTATTCAAACTCATTGTAACATCAGGGCATCACATAAAAACTTTAGTTTTCCTCATTGGCTTACTATGCCTGCTACCTGCTGCAGCGTGATCTTACGTATTGAAAGTGTTTCTGTTTTCAGGAGAGCTTGATGTCTTTGCTCCAAAGTCGATCAAAGTAAGCGAAGGAGAGGACGGTCACATGGAGTGCAGAGTCAGGTCGATCTCCGAAGCGACAATTACGTGGCTGGTAAACGATACAGAAATTCAACCGAATAATAAGTACACCATTGCTGAGAAGGCTTCCTTGACAGAGTTAGATGAAACTATCAGCACTCTGACCATTAAGAAGGTAACACTAGAGGATGGTAGACCAACCAACTACACCTGTTCAGCTACCAATGGGGTGGATGTCGAAGAGAGAGAAATCATTCTTAGGATAAGAGGTCAGCATTTTACAAGTCATGGACATCGTCAAACTTATTCCTATTCTGTGTTTGTATTGACTGTTAAAGGATACCTGATAGTAACTGCACTTCTTCATTTTGTTAGCTCATACCGGCATGCTGGTGTGAGCTTTTGTGATCGCAGCGTCACTCTATCTGTCTACCTGTGTGTCTGTCTGTTTAACTTGTCTAAAGTGCCTAATCTGTCTAAAGTGTCTAATCTGTCTGTCTAATCTGTCTGTCCAATCTGTCTAAAGTGTCTAATCTGTCCAATCTGTTTAAAGTGTCCAATCTGTTCCGACCTGTCTAAAGTGTCCAATCTGTCTAATCTGTCTGTCTGTCCAATCTGTCTAATATGTCCAATCTGTCTAATCTGTCTAAAGTGTCTAATCTGTCCAAAGTGTCCAATCTGTCCAAACTGTCCAATCAGTCCAATCTGTCTAAAGTGTCTTATCTGTCTTAAGTGTTTAATCTGTCCAATCTTTCTAATCTATTTAATTAATCTGATCTATCTAAACTAATCTAATCTATCTATCTATCTATCTGTCTGTCTGTCTGTCTGTCTGTCTGTCTGTCTGTCTGTCTGTCTGTCTACCTACCTGTCTGTCTATCTGTCTGTCTGTCTGTCTGTCTATCTATCCATCCATCCATCTATCTAATCTAATCTATCAATCGATCTGTCTATCTGTCTGTCTATCTATCTGTCTATCTATGTATCTGTCTATCTGTCTGCCTGTCTGCCTACCTATCTACCTATCTCTCTATCCATCCCTCCTTTCTTCCTTCCATCCATCCTATCCAAGCCAATCCAATCTAATCTAATTTAATCTAGATCAAGGGTATTCAGGAATTTTTGGTCCAAGGTCCCATATGGGCCCTTTGGCCCATTTTATGAAATTCTACAAAATGCTTCTCCTCCTACAGAGTATATTGTACAAGGTTGATGGTTTGTCACAATGATGCTCAGTTAATGGTCCCTTCAGGGTGTTCAGGGATTGGTAGTCCAAGACCCCATGTGGGCCCAATGGCCTATTATATGAAATTATGTTTGAAATGTCGCTTCTCATACATGCATCCATGGATTTATAGTGAACTTAAGGACACAAAAATCGTTGGGTGGTAGTTCATGTGGGGTGTACAAAAAAGTTTGTCCAAAGTCCCATGTGAACCCTATGGTCCATTTTAGGAAATTCTACAAAGTTGTTCTTCTCTACATATTCTCTTGTGCAATGTTGATAGTTCTTCATAATGATACTCTGCTAGTGGTTATCTTAGGGTGTTCATGAATTTGTGGTCTATGGTTCCATGAGGACGGTATGGCCCATTTTATGGAATTCTGCAAATTGTTCCTCCTTCAACTGTTAAAGTGCCCCTTTAAACTGTCATACACATCTCAAATATCCCTATGGTGCATGAATGATAATCGAGTAATGGGACAGTGTCAGTTAACTGAAAACCTGTATTGCCCTCAGGTATGTTGACCAGTATATGGACATAAAGGGGCACTTTGAGTTGTTTCATGAACTTCAGTTAGTCTTCACAAACATATCAATTTTGTGTCAAGTTTCTAGTGACTGATCAATGTTCAACTAGGAGGGTCCCATTATTAGTCACCTGTAAATGAACACTAACGAGTGAGTAGCTAATGCTTTAAGTTGGTCTTGGAAAACTTGTGACCATTCACTTTTCCACACAAATACCAATTTATATACCCACAGCCAGTACACACCATTTAGAAAAATTAGTAGAAATTGACAGTTTTCATAATTATTGGATGTGAATAGTGATGCTAATTATAAGCATTGTTATTTGGTAGTACCCATCAAAATTTTCACAACTTCAGTTTATTGACAAAAATAAAACTTCTGCACTGTTGGGGCTTTAGTTTATGAAATTCTGAAAATTGTGCAGCCCTACAGATTCTCTTGTACAATGTTGATGATTTGGTATAATGATACTTTGTGGTACCTATTATTTGATGATACATAAATGGTACCTTCAGGATGTTGAGGTATGAGCTTCTGCACCAATTAGCTCTAGTTGAGATGTTATGGGTGTACCAGGGACTTGTATTTATGAAGTCTGTTAAACCTAGCACAATGTGCAGGGTTCGGCCCAGGGCAGAACTCCTGCCAGCAGAACCATCTTAGCGAAGCGCCACCTTCAGTTTGACATGGAGTATGCAAGAAGATTTTTGACTCCATATGCTCTCAGATTGCAGGAAATAGCCTGTGAGATGCATCCAATCGATGAGAAATTTATTGAAAATCAGCAAACTCAATTCTGTTTGGGACACTTTCCCACCGATAATAGAGGGCAGCTGACAAATACAGCAGTCATTGAATTGTTTAATATTCCAATCAGGATCCTGTAACTGTACATTGTGGTAAACATGGCAGATACTGTGCAGTGAATTGTAAAATTTTGGTTGATCGCAGCAAGATATTTTCTATGCTTTTCCAATGGTTCTTTTATGCTCTTGTGGTCATTTGAGACATTCCCATACACCACTCCCAGATATATCGTGATTTACAGCTTCAAAGCAGTATCATCTAAAATCCATAGATAGATGTAACAGTCATATTTCCCCCTGTTTTCTGTGGCCAGTCATCTAGGATGTATTTTGTATTTATCTACTAGTCTTTTAATAAAATGTGGTGGAATCATACTGCAATTCAGTAATTATTAGTCAGAATTACCGATGACACCTTTTAATCAGTCTCACATCAGATGTCATTTATCAGACACACAGTCGCGTTGCGTTTGCTGTTTGACTATCCTACCTGGATGGTTGCTGGATGGCCCACCAGGTACTCAGTTGGTCTTCTTGTCCTTCCTGCCTTCCTCCTCATTCGCTGCTTTCTTTTTAGGAAGCACGTCTAAAGCTTCGGATACTTTTTGAACTTTTGTAATAAAGTACGTAAGTGAAATTGTCATGTGTGGCAAACCCCTATACTGCTGGTATGTAGCAGCAGTTCTTGCCACATGATCTTTGTTTGGTTCTCCTGCAGGTGCCTTGTGGGTACCTTGCATCTTCCTTCATACGTGTAAAAACTTACAGCCTCCACAGGGATGCCCTAAGGTAACTTTGCATTGACACTTGCAAGGTGGTACAGGTACTGCAGTCATATGTTTTTGGTTTACACAAATTCAAAATTCACCCTACATCTACCCTAACATATGTGACTGCTACATGTTTGTAATTGTGAAAATACTGTGGCAGCCTTATAATTTGCTATTGGCTGTAGACATTTTCGATTCACATCGTAGATATATACTTACACCAAAGAAGGGGCACCACATTCTTAGAGGATGTGGTGCTAGAATTAATTTCAAGGACATTTAGAGCAAGGCTAAATGAATGCATTATCAAAGCAAGGTGTAAATATAGTCACTTGTGGATACCCACACCAGTGATTTGTGGGGAACCTTCTGGCCACCGTGGCAAATGTGAACTAGGTATAAAGCTGTAGAGATACCTTTGAACTATAAAAAAAAAACAGCATTTTTCTGAATCATGTACCTCTATATGGTCTTATTTGCATACCTTAAACAAAATGCACATAATCTTAATTGTTTATCTTTCTGTAGAAAAATATATGCAAAAATCCTAAAGTGACATGTTAACACCAGTTTGACTGTTTCCACCATTTTACAGCCAACTTTGATTTCAACTGATTGTGAAGCATTCAACACTGCATCGCTATAACGTGAACCAACCCATTAGATGTATTATATTTACTTTGATAGAGGGAGTGTGGCCCCCATAATCGTTTTGCATCACTTAGTATACTTACCACTCAAGTTTCTCGCCTAATTGCCTTTCTGTATCGACTTGTGGTTTTATTTCTTCCTGGATCGTTTTTATTTCTTCCTGGATCCTCCAGATCGTCTGGCTGCTCTGTGGCCCTTCATCGGAATCGTCTCAGAGGTTGTAATCTTGATTGTAATAATCCTCATCCACGAAGCTTGCACCAAAGGTGAAGACATCGGAGAAGTAGAAGATGACGAGGAGGATCACCTACTGTAAGTCAATAATGCTCCTACCTTTCTCTCTACCTCATCTGCTCCTGAGTATCTTCCTCATCTTATCCTCCCTTCCTGTTTCTCCTTGAGTTATAACCGCCTATCCTACTTTATCCCGTACCCTGTCTGCTCCTATCTTACCTTACTTATCTCACAGTGCTTTCTAACTTTCAGAATTATTCCCATAACTCACCCTACACTCTATCACATCACCACTTGAGTTACACCCATATCGTTCCTCAACCTACATTACTTTCTACTTCTTAAAGTTTTTCCCCTGCCTCTCATCATACCTTCCTCTGTCTTTCTTCAAGTGTCCATCTCAAGATATCCATCTGAATTAGTCACAGCAGGTACCCCTTTGTTTGAAATCATCCTCTGTGTTGTGTTACATTGATAATCTATCATTCATTCATACTTGGTAAAAATCCTCAACTTCTGTAGGCCCATTTCAGTCAGGTGATTGTCTATTATCCTCCATATAAAACACAGTCAAATTTAAGGAAAAAGTCACTGGCGGAAAAATGCGTAAAATACGTAAAAACATAGAACCACAGTGTTTTGTCATCTGCTCAAAAAGTCAAAATGTGAAAAATGGTGAAAACATGGCATGGAAGGGAGCAAAGTTATCTTCACTTCAGAGTAAAAGAAGAGTAAGATATTGAAGAGATCATTATGATTTCCACATTTGTGGATATATTAAAGTTTAGATTTGGTTGTTAGGTCATTTTTGCCTGATTCAGTATAGTCAGTCATTACACAGAGCTGTGAAATGCAGGAAAGTCCAGGAGGTCTTGTAGTGTGTACAAAGCGTCACCTTTCCCTTCTGTATTCTTCTCCCTTTTAGACAAAAGAACAGGAATACAATAACGAGAGACGGGGAGAGAGAGACCAGGATGAGGGGAACAAACAATTGATTCAGGATCCCTCCATAAAGATTGAAGTGTGAGTTGTTACAAAAGGTTCTTGATGTGTTTGCAAAAAGTAATGGTCGTAAGAAATGCAATAATTTTCAGTGTTATCATCGAATTGGGGTATTTCCTTTCTTGACATCAAAAGTATTTATACTTCCATTATTTTTTCAGGATTTTAGCAGCAGCAGTTTGGTTACCTTTGATTTCAGGTATCTTTGGTCACATTATTATCATTTGTTGTGCTGTTCATTCTCCATGGTATCCTTTTCCTTCCATTTCACAGAGATAAGAAATAAAGTAATTCAGAAATAGAGTGATAGACGATAAACCAATTGATGATGACTCCATCCGTCCTCCTGTTAGCCATGCATCATCCCCCAAACTTACCCCCCACCCCAAGACTCTCCCTTACATCCCTTCCCTCGTACCCCACCTCACAATCTGTATTCTTTCTCCTTTAACTTGTATTTGGCACTTCAATGTTACAACTCAAATTAGTGATCACACCTTAGTCTGCAAAAGTAAAGACATGGTGATACTAAGCATATCCAACTATTGTTGATGTTTGGACTAGCCAATTTATTCCACACAAGTATCGTGAATATCTCTATCAAGTTGTAATTTTTAAAGCCTTCCTTCTCCTACATGAACATACCTTTGCCTTACCGTCATCCTTCATTACAATCTCAGTTCATGTATAATAGTAGCTATCGTGAAACTCGGAAAGACATGATATTACTTTCACTATTTTGCGACGTACAATACGAGATCTTCATTCCTTTTTATGTTTATTTTAAAGTCAATTATTATATTTCCATTTTAGATTAATCTTTTGTTAACCGGTAACCCTTCATTTCAATCTTTCTGTTGGTGGAGAACAGACTGCAGCATCACCTGTGTGTGATAGTTTTTGATTTAGTGTGAAGCACTAAGTTTCTGTAGCAGTGTCTGTTTTCACCATTTTCCAGCTTTAACTTTGAAATCAGAGATATTGTTTGGTGCAATTTCTTTCAGTTATAAATTCATTCAATTATTTTGTTGTAAAAAACGAATAGCATCGAGTATTTACTTGAGTATATTCAATAACTAAGATTAATCTTCCCTTCAGAAAGATATGAGATTCCTTCGGTTTGATGTGTATAACATGTAACTCTAGGTCTACTATCACATAGCTCATAGAGTACACTTTGGTTTACTGTGTATGACATAGGGATGTTCACTCTCTGTTGCAAACAGAGACTGCTCTTACTTATTGAAATCAAGTTAGATTTGGTAAAGAAATTCTTAAACCAGTGGTGACATTAATTAGCCAGTGTTGACATTAGTTAGCCAGTGGTGACATTAGTTAGCTAATGATGACAATAATTAGCTGGTGGTGATGTTAGTTAGCCGGTGGTAACATTATTTAGCTGGTGGTGAAACTAATTAGCCGGTGGTGACATGGAAAGTCAATACATGGAAAGTCAATTCAATTGTGTTCGTTGATGAAGTTAATCTAAGATGATATAATGCCAGGTTTGGTTTGGGAAGATGTTTATCTAGACATGTTTGCTAGTAAACAGAAGAAATGCTTCTAATTTAAAATAATAAGTTTATTGAAAGATTGCATGAATCACACCTTTGTCTTACATTTACATTTTTACTATTATTTTATTGGTATATTCCTTCCTCTACCTTTTGTGATATTAGACATATGCATTCATTAATATTATCATCACATGACTCTGCCCTGTATCACATTACTCACAATGTCATTTTAAACTTTGTTTCTAGCTGAATGAGTTTCTCTTTGAAATTTCGCTCTACATAAAATCCATGCCTCTGATAAATGTTTGCCTGTCGGAAGAAATCTTGATTTAGAATCCATGAGATGGGATCCAGGATCCATCAGGTAGATGAGCTCTTTAAATGATCCAAAAACTATCAGATTGATCGTGAATCAGTGAGAATATGTGAGATGAACAATTTAGAAAATTGATCAAGAATCTGTATGATGAGTTTTGAATTAGTCAACTGATCCAGAATTCATCAGATAGAAGAGTCTGTTAACTGATCCAGAATCCATCAGATGGATGAGTTTATAAGTTAATCCTTTATCCATCTGAACGGTTGAGTTGATCACCTGATCCAGAATCTATTAAGTAAATCAACTGATCCAGAGTTCATTAGCTTGATGAATTAATGAATTGATCTGAAATCTGTCTGATGGATTGTTAATTAGTCAACTGATCCAGAATCTATGAGATAAGAGCATTGATAAACTGATCCAGAAACCCACTAGGTCAATGAGTTCTTGAGCTGATCCTTATGTCATTAGACTGATTGTTAGTTAACTTATCCCGAATCTAAGCAGTGGATGTGACCTCTTATATTTTGAGACTGAAATGTAGTTTTTACCACCATGTCTTTACTTCAAAGAGCAGAGAATAATGGCGGGGGGGAGGTGTGTCATATTTCTAGATCAGTTCAAATTGTTTGGTGACAAGGGTGTCAGAAGTATTAGTTATGTGTAGGTGGATCTCAATGTATATATTTGGAATGCAATTTTCTGTACTGCTCTTAAAATGTGTGTGCAAATATCATAAATTAGATAACATTAAATAATCACTGTAACACAAATTCATGTAAATGTCTAAGATTAATGAAATGAGAAAGTTTCAATTTCACATATGTTTCCTCTCTCCAAATCTCTGAATACCCATTCCCACCCATAAATTATGCATTTTGACATTGATGTTGTTTCCCTTGGAAGGACAGCAGTTTCTCAGTAGAGTTTTGTGATTGGTCTTGTGAAGGGTCATAGCTATATATATGTAAATGTACAGTATATCTGCATGTTGCTCACAAAGATGAGCTGCATAAATAGGTCCCTAGTAATGCTACCTTGATGAGTTGAAAGGCTGACTTTAGGCATCAGCAAAGTCATGGTATTCCATAAATTTGTTTTGTTCCTCAAAGAAAAGACTCGGTTACTTTAACAACGATGACTTTTGGGATGCTTACTACCTCTATAAAATGAAACTAGTTCATCTTAATTTCATCACAAATTATTTTGATGACTTCATTTTGCCAGCTAGCATGCAAACTTTGCAAAATCAAGTGACACTTGGTTGAGTCAAGTGGCACTTAGTATGTTAGGTATTGCCTCCAGTCATATTGTTAGAGGTAATTACATAACTGCATAATAAATCATTTCATTGGTTCTGTGTATATAGTTCAGTCATTTATGTATCTGATACTCGCTGCGTGACTTTTATGGAAAATTGGTTTTGAATGGGTGGTAGTGATGTGGAAAGAGAACTTTTGTATGTAACATCTATATGTATGTATGTATGTATTAATATTATTGTAAGGTGAAAAGAATTTACAATGTGTACTGTTCAAGTGTATGTCAACTTTTCTGTTTCATTCTGATGTTGTTTTCTTTCATATTTTTATTTTTACATGGCCAAAAGTATTACTGCGGTATACCGAAACTTTGACCCCTTAGAATCGTCTTCTCCTGTCCTGTCACTTTTGACAGTGGAAATCACAAATGGAGGAAAAATGCTTTCAGGTTTGATGTGACAGACAGGAGAGATGGTAAACCAGAGGTGACCCTTATTTGTTTTTGATTCCTTGCCGTAGGCAGGGGAATCTATGCAGTCCTGATGTCGTGTGTGGGTATGTATATGTGTGTGTGTGTGACGGTTGCTTGTAAACACTCTATCTCAAGAAGGGTAACTCTGAGTAATTTCATTTTTGGCATGTTGGTTGCCCATATTGAGTAGATGATCCCTATCGTTTGTGGTGTCCAAATCTTGCATATTAATGAGGTTATGGGGTAAAACAAAAAATTTTAAAACTGCCATAGTTCCTTATCCATGGGTCAGATTTGTTTTAAACTAGATAAGGTTGTCTATTATTAACAGGTTCACGACCCTGTGAAATTTAATGCTTTTCAGTAGCGAGGAAGGGATAATTTTTCACTATAAAACAATAATAATAGCCTAAACACCATTATTGTGGTTATTATAAACTATCGTACAGATATATATTGATCTACATTGTGCAATAGCAGGTGTTTATTCTCTCGCACACAGTTAACTCAATGGGATTGCTCCCTACAGTACTGCATTTGTAACTTAGTGAGTAACTTCTAGTGTGGGGGGCTAATAAGTTGTCCAGAGAGAGAGTCTTGGTATGGGAGGTCATGGGGTCAGATAGAAAAGCATGCAATGGAATGTTAATGGGTTTATGAAAAAAATTAAGAAAATAAAAAAACCATCTGTTCTGTCATTTATTTGGATAATATCAATATCCAGAGGAACAGCTGGTAGCAGAACAAGGTTTCTTAACAATCAAATTGGAGTGCTTTCAATCATATTTCACAATGTCGGAAAAGATGGAGGAAGCAAAAATATTGCGGAGGAATCATAACTTAGGGTCAACTTACCAGGACTTTGAGTGTGTTAAAAGCTACTTGTAACAAGGAAGAAATTATCCTGGTGGTTTACGAAGAATTTTGAGGTAAATATGGCAGACAAGCTGAGTTCAGATGAGGTAAGGTTGAGTTATTTGATTCAACTAACAACAGGCAAGACTAGAAGCAGCATTGATTACTTGTGTGTTTCTTGGAGCTCAGAGATAATGTTGACTGATTTCATACCGTACTCATACTGTACTTGATGTGTGGGTTGTATGGCCTGGGTAGGTGATCCCTATTGCTTTTGGTGGACATCAAATGTCACAGTCATTTTAGGTCACCAAAATAAAGGTCATTTTGGGTTAAAGCTTTGTGGTGTATCAAGAAAAATAACTGCAGTTGATCTTATACTTGTCATTTGAATAATTCATGTTTGTTGTAATATAACCATGTAGCAAGGAATCAGAAAGCCTTTTGGCTTTCTGGTTTGTTTTTTTTTGTAGCATCTTTGCTGAACGCCATGTTTGAGACAACCGCTGAGCTGCTGTATAATTTTTTCATTGTACAGTACCACAGAATACCCTACGCAATGACACCAATCTATCTCTCACTGTAACTAAGCAAAACATCAACAAAAATAAAAACAAATACCTCCGAGGTGTTCGCTGGTCGTGGAGTGTCTAACATGATTTACTGCTCTAACCCTTGCAGACAGAAGCTCTAAATGCTACTTTCACTGTGCAGCAGCTATACATATTGACTACACATTGTACATCTACAGGCATATCTACTGCAATACATTGCAGATACAAAACTATGCACAGCAGAACTTTGTCTTTACTAGCGTTTGCGTCGGTTACCCGACGGAGGATGTCCCACCCAATTGGCTCAAAAGTTTAAGTAATATACACTGTATACATGTCACAAAATAACTAACCAACTATGAATGGCTATTACTTTGGTCTGAAATATCCACGTGGTTCAAACACCAGTTATTACCTTGCGCATAAATTGAGAAAAAGATGACCTATCTTTGCAGACAGGTGCATGTGCGTGTAATTAGCCAAAATTCAGGTTACTAGCAGTGTATGATTCTTTCTGTGAGATTTGTCACTTCCTGTGCATAGAATTCATTTTGTGGCAGTTTCTAGCACTAGAGATCACCAAGGATCAAATTCTGAAAAAAAAAAAAAAAAACGTACTCATATTTTGAGCTGAAATCTTTGGTATCACATATTATTGACACTCAGTCTTCGTTATAGGAGAGGTTGCAGTAAAAGTATTGGCGTCTGTGCTAATATGATAGGTTTATCAGTGAAACTGTTGGCAGCTGTAGGCTGGTGTATGGAGTAGGGAAAGTTTCAATGGCCTTAAATCCATTGCAAATCACAGCAATCAACATGAATAAAAACTTTACTTGGTCCCAGTTGTGTTACCATACATATTTATTTTTGATCTGGGAATACAGCCAAGTATTAACTTAAAATTCGCTGAGACATGTCGAAGTGTTACTAATGATTTATTTTGTGATTTTCCGTCAGTTATATGTCGATAGTTCACACTCCCGGGGCCAGCTCATTCTGATCCAAAGACGTCAAGGATGCTTTGGTCACAGTGATGACCTCTTCAGATTCCGAACCATTCTCCTCCATTCGTGGTAGCATCCTCCCATCTTTGTTTGGCATGTGAATGGTACTAGAATCAACGTAGAAATGGAAAATATCATGAAAATGCACCATCACCGTATGAGTTTGCTCTTAAATAAGTTCATTACGGTGTCCTTATATTCATGCATTGTAATATGCAGGCAATTGGACATTTGTTGACATAAAACATTTACACCTATGATATAAACGACATTGACACAACCCATGCAGGACTGCGTGTAAGGAAAAGCGTCTGCCAGAGGGACAAGAAAATGGTTGTCCCTTGGTTAAAAACTCTTCAAAGTTCAATTTTTCAATATTCCGTGTCAGACCTTACCTGCCTGCAGGAAGTGCAAACATGAGTTTAGCTGTCTCTGCACTGTAGTGTAGTTTTGACCTGAGGAGGCTCGATGAACGGCCTATCTTGTTAAGTCTTCTCAACGCAATTTGCTCCATGGTTTTTCTCATTTCTGGATACTCATTGAGAATCATCTGGAAGTTATCGACTGACAGTGAGTAGAGAGAACAGTAGGTCTCACTTCGAACCGTAGCAACTCGCCGTTCCTCAGTTAGCAAACAAATCTCTGCAAAGAGAGTAGAGTATTAAAATGATAATGCACAGGAAGACTCCTTGTCTGGAAAAAAAGCTCATCAGACCATCCTCGGAGACCATTTTGTTTCAATTCTATTATCTCATGAGATCTTAAAACCTTAATGCTATTTCTCAATCATATTAACAGGAGACAGGTAAGGCTTCAAAAGAGTGAAAAATACTGATACCAGGTGTTTGGTATTTACACAACGGAGAAAACTGCTATGAGTCCATGGCAGGAATTAAAAAAAGAAAGGGAAAACTCAGAAATTCATGAGACCACAAAGATAGGGAACCATAATTTGTAGAACTGGGACCATCGTTGGGCTTTTCATCTATAATACGTAAATGTTAGTGTAAATGGTAACTTGAATGGTTATGTAGCACATGTGAACAGACCTCCAAAGAAAGATCCGTCGCTCAGGGAGGTTGCAATATACCCTTCAGCGGTAACAATATCAACAATTCCTTGTTGAATAAAGAACATCCTGTCGCCAAATGTACCCTCTTTAATGATTATATCTCCAGGTTGGAAGAGCTCAAACTTAAGCAGAGACACAACTCTGGCCACAAAGGTAGAATCTGCGTCAATGAAGAAAGGAACAGACGCCACCAGTTCCCTGCAGTTGTAGTTGGCGATATCCTAAAAGATAAAATGACTTTATTAAGAAAGTGTGTACCTTGAAAAGAATGCACATATACATCTTAAAGATCAGTACATGCCAAGCAAGTATCATTTTAACCACCCCCCTCCTCATACCCAATAGTGAATCATGACATGTAAATTTTCTGAAATAGTATTGATACAGCTTAGCAGCATATTAATTTAATGCATAAATTGTGAAAAGACTGTGATTAATCGTAACAGTTTCAAGATATTTTACTGTCATCGATTCTGAACATAGTGCATAATATGATGAAACTTCACCTCTCTAAGTTTCTCTGACACTTCCCCGTATATGATCTCCTCGTCAAACATTTTTCCATTGTAGCGATGCTCGTAGTAGTCGAGGACCGCATCTCTCATTTCCTTTGGTAATTTTCTGTAAGCCATGTATTCCTCCACTTGGGTCACCTACCAGCAAGAAGCAAAGGTAAAAGACATCACAATGTACTCAAAACCTGGGTAAGCTTACTAGCATATGGATGGGTTTACTGGGTTGTGAAAGAATTATGGCCACAATTACAGTGTACCGGCTTAAGAAAAATAAATTGCAAAGTTTCAAAAAAATGAATTTGAAAGGTCAAACTTTTATCTTTCATAGCCCATTTGTGAACTGAGATATAAAATGATGAAGTTTATTCTCTCAATTTCTAATGGTAGATTCCACAATAATTTGTGATATCATTTGCTACTTAAATTACTTTCTTGTGTATTTTATTGTTTGGGGTTTTTTTATTTTAAAAGCCATTGCACCTCCTCAGGAATGTGATCACTGGTATATGCTGTTACGGGGTGACTTGAATATACAAGCTTTCTACATACAACATACTATGCTACAAATCCGAACTTTTTTCAAGATAATATAATCCTGATTTTGGAAAGGAAACAAAAGCAGTTTAAAGGGGCTCATTGAGTTGATATCAATAAGCTCGTGGTGATTTAGAAGGGTATTAACACAACACAGTACTTACACTTAGCATGTTTCACATCCAAGGGTTATGAATATTCAAATTTTTGGAATTTTTTACCCTTGCACTGGTTGTGTGCATGTGAATATAGTAGCCTACTAATATGAAAAGTGTCTGAACACGAATTTTCAAAAACCAAATTAAACTGTAAATTACTTATTAATGTTCCTTTATATGTGAAACATCGGGATCCTTTTCTTTTGACCGTTTGGCATTAGTATGTGATGGAAACTTGACAGTTTTAGAAATGTTTAGTGAATTTTACAAAACAACTCAATCAGCCTCGTTAAGGGAAATGCATTCACTCAAAACTGAATTAGTGTACCGTTCTATGGTAATTCATGACTGGCTCTTTTTCATTATGCGAAGACATAACGACATTTTTGTCGTTTAATTATTCAATTTTGTAGCATGACACATTGCTTATACAGTAGGCCTGCTGATATTCAGCAATATCGTGAAGAATACAAAAGAAATAATTTCAAGATTTTGATAATTTTTCAAATTAATCTAGGGACGACTGCTTATTCCATTTGAAGTGTACAAGAAAGACGTTTCAAATTAATGGGCAATCTGCCTTTTTAAGTTGAGTTAATATTTTTCAACCTTATTTCAGTAATGGAACAAGCTATGAAGATTGGAGTTGCATTAGTGAGATTTTCCAACCTCCAGGATACATTTCCTAGTAATTTAAGGCACACTCTAACTTCTCTATGTGTATTTTAGTATTGTTCTCTTTCAAAAAAGGTAAATTGTGTCACCAAACGGAGTGGTCCGTCCCACTCCCGACTTTGATACAAACAATGGACGCCACAGATCTTTTAAAAGGTCGTGTAACATGGAAATGACACTTTGAAGCATTGGGTGTATTAATCATTGAATGTTGACAATGGCTACAAATTCTATCAAAATCCATTAAGTATTGATAATTTTACGGACAAAATCGTGTCTCTCACCTGCATCTTGAATAAACATTGGCTAAGTATGCAAATTTGTGATGTCAAGAGTCGGACTCCTATGATATGTTGTATGTTATTCTTTGTTACTATAACCTTTACTTCAAGGACCTTTACTTGGTCCAAGAGGGTTTTATTTTGGAAGCATGTAGTTTCTGCTTCAAAAGTATCGATATGACTTACCAGTGTGAGGCCCAGTACTTAAGTAATTAAGAGGTAAAAGATAAAAGCCTAAAAAAAAGAAATATTGACACTGTGCAACACTCTACGTCATCTGTTCTGCTTTTTCATCAAACTTTGAAAAGTCATATCTCAAAACCGGCAATAGATATAAATACAATATCAACGGATTTTCATTCAGTGTTTCATTCTTCTCAATGAAGCCAGCTCTTTTCTAGATGCATGTCACACGACCTTCAAACATTTTGAAATCCAATCTTATTACAATTTTTTCATAATTATTGGCGCTTTCATTTACGAACCTTTTCACGATATTGTCTACTCGAAGAATCCAGGGACTGGATCAAATTTGTAGCGTGACCGATGAAAAGGGCGAAGCATGTTGCCCCTGATATCATACTGACCATCGTCAGCCAGAGGTCTGTTAAACTTTGTGGAGGGAAACGACCGTAGCCAATACAGAGCATGTGAGACATTGCTTTGAAGAGGGCCCAGCTGTACTGATCAAACCATGGGGCATTCTGCGAATAGAAAAAGGAACCAAAAATGCAAGATATTTAGAAAAAGAGTAATGCTATCATAGAATATATCTATAATTCGTTGTGGAACATGGTTACATTTATAGGTAGATGGCCCCACCCAAAGGTGGACCACAAAATGTTTATTGAATTATCTTAGGGAAAGCGAGTTTTTAAGAGAATAACTTTAAAAATTGTACACTTTTGATGCACCAAATCACAGCTTATGACATTTAGCTACAATTTGTTTTTTTTTAAAAGGTAGAGGGGAACTCCCTTCTCTATAGACCCTCCCCCCCCCCCCCCATATCAGCTATGTACCACAAATTTCCTTTACAAAGGACTTGAATCCGCCAGGGGTCGCATTAAACTGTGAATTTGTGTACTTGGTATACGCTGCGAACACCAATTGCTATCTGAGGAATGGTCTGCTTTCGGCGCAACTATTTAAACGTCATAGTGAGGCATGCATTTTTAATCATGATGTGTGCTGAGCTGCTCAAAAGTTCTTGAGGAAAGTGTGCAAATTTTGCATGGATGTTTATGGAATGAAAAGAAATGGTGACAACTTACAGATAAAATTAATCAACCAACTTAGATGTGAGGTGGTTGTAGATTTGAAAGAGGATAAAATACAAGTGTCATCAATCAATAGAAAAACAGATCGGCTTACAATGAGACCGTTGATTCGCACCCAGGAATGGGAAGGGAAGTCTTGTAACATCGGCACCAAGAACTGGAGACATCCATTCCAATGACCAATCAAGAGCATCACGCAGATGAGTTTGAATATCTTCAAGAATGCACTCGCCACTGTAAACACCTACATACAGTAAAAGAAAATATAGCCTCAAATGGTCACGGATTGTTAATTTGTTTTCATGATTGACAATACGCCTAGATGAAGGATCAAGAAATGCGAAACATGCAGTCTTTTTTATAGATTACGACGGAGTTGGGGAAATTTACTAATTTGAAAAAGAAGATACAACAGATTTATGAAACACCAGTTATGAATAAATATGGATGTTCGGAAAATCCGAAAGGTGTTCATTAAGATTCAACAAAGTTTGTTGTTTAACCAATTACGGGATATGACTTACGAATTTGCCACATCAGGTATTCATATGGAGATTTCAGATTCTTACCTGTTCCCATTGCCTTATGAACCGGACCAATCGTGATAATCGGAGCAATCTGAGCAAACTTAGTAATTTAAATAATCTCAAAATGCCCAGAGCCTGGGAGATGTTGACTAAATTGGGGTCCTTATCTTCATCGACAAGTAGGAAGATGTAGTCAAAAGGCACTGCGGATATGAAATCGATCACAAACCAAGACTTAAGGTAATGTATTGCGATTTGTCCTGGTGCTAGTATAACTTGTTCAGCCGTTTTCTGATCTGTGATGCCAGTTCGAAAGTTGAAGACTACGTCGAGTAAAAAAAAGGTGTCGGAGAAGCAATTGAAGAGAACCCAACCAGTGCTCAGCTCTTCGTTACGAAAGAATGAGATGACGACCGGTAGAATCACGAGGTTTGCCATCAAAAGCATCACCATCACCAAGTCCCAGTAAAACCTGCACCCAAGCCAAAAAAAAAGCGATAAAGTGATTATACTTTCGACAATCAGATTTCCCAAACTGAATTGTACAAACTACTGAGCTAAACCAAAGGTAAATTTCCATTTCAAAACAATCTTTTTTTTTTTTGGCAAGTTCATATCATAAACAAATGAATAAATAAAGAAGCGATCATTCGAAAACGGACTTCTTGTGTAATGGCTATTCTTAGACCAGTTTCGGGAAACATGAATATCCATCTTGGGCGAAATCTGTTTAGCACTGTTTTTACTTTTTACTGTCAGTGGTAGTTACATGATCAGAATTTAGAATGAAGAAATCTAATTGTGAATAATGGTTCGTAAGCCTGTGGTCAGTTAAGATATTGCCCCCTGGTCCAGCAATTTATTACTCATGTTTTGGAGAAAAACGATGATACCTACCTAAATGAACTACAAGGGTGAATTATGAAGAAGCCGGCTGCCTTTAATCTCCTCTTCTCCTTCAAAATTCCTCTTTTGCTTCCAAATAACTTTAATGACAGTTTATTGTCATTTGGTTCAAGCATTGTCCACAGTCTTTTCTTAATGAAACTATGTTTCTCGTTGGCCATGGAACCATCATAGCTGTCTTTCTTCTTATACGGCGTTCCCAGCAAAGTAAATCGCTGCAGAGTGTCTTTTGTTTTCTTTTTCTGCCCATCTCCGAAAATTTCATCTTTTTCTTCGGTGACCAATATTTCAGGATGAATATGTTCTGATTGTCTAGTTATAACCGGTGGTTGCTGCTTGCAAGAACTATTTTGTTTAGTACCAGGCTGGAGATTCAAAGGAGCCACTCTGTTGGTATGAAAAGATTTATCGATAGGCATTAGTCGGGCCGGTGGACGAACAGAACGATTCATACTTCCCTCTACTGTTGCCATCGGCGAAATCCCAAATTATGGGCCAATTAAGCAACGACGTTGTCACATATTGGTCATTTACAAAAGGATTTCTGGGAAAGCCATTGGATTGCTGCTAGATCTGTCCGACACCGGGCCGTTGTACTCACATATGTATGCAAGATTTAATAACAACAGCTGCTCACCCCAAAACGATGAACCCTTTGTGACGTCATGGGTTGAAACCATTTTTCTCTTTCCTTTTAAGTTTATATGCGCGATCAAAAGGATCGCGCAAACGCGATTATAGGGACCGCACAAACGCGATCACAGGCAATATTTATCAGTGTCAATGGTAACTTATTGAGCACACCATACCGACGCCCGTTTCCCTTGGAGACAAACCAGAGCCGTAGATATTTGGAATTTGACAAACAACAGTATACATTTGACTACGCTATGTGCGCGCGTATAGATCGAATGGCAGAGACGCAACGGGCACGTTAAATCTAATGTAGTAGCTTATTCTCAAGGAGGGGATTCACTGCATCATTGCGTGACGCACATGCGAGAGTTCTGTTGAAGGGAGTAATGTAATTGCGTCGATGAAACACAGATCGTGTTTTCAAGATATTGCCATACAATAAACGTGATCAAACGCCGCACACAAAATCTTAATTGCGCCAACACTAAGAAGGCATATATATGTATATACGGGGCTTGTTAGCACATGTGAAATATTATATTGCTATAGCTGTGTGAGAAGATGACACCAGGAGCCAAATTTATGCTACAAATTCTTACAAAAAGCTGTGCTGCAATCCCAGCCTAGCGTAGATGAAAGCCTACAGGAAAAGCCGAAGCTGGCAAAAGCTGTAGTTACAAGCCTGGGCATTTGTTAATTTCTTAGAGAGTATATACGAGGAACTTCACTGCGGTTAAGTTATCCCCCCACCTCTTTCTTTTAAATAGGTGTACAGGTTTACCTGCAATGCGAATGCGGGATTTTTACGCCTTTGAGATATTTAACCTTCCTTCACATGTTACTTGCTTCATCTTGTTTGACATCCGGAGTGGATGGGGATAACGATTATAGTACTTTAGCTTCCAAAGTGCTTAGAACTAATACAGACACCCCCCAAAAAACAAAAAAAAAACAGACCCCCAAACTTCCTACATCTTTTGAAGTTGACTTATCCACTGCTTGAGGTAGTTTGAAAAACTTTCAGAGGAAGGGAAGGGACACGTGTGGAGAAGGGTGGAGGGGTAATCAATAAATCAAGGAACCAGCCGTAGCGACTATTGAGAGTATAAAATATATCGTCTTTTAACATCTTAGAA
Organism: Stichopus chloronotus; assembly: GCA_021234535.1. NCBI lineage: Eukaryota > Metazoa > Echinodermata > Holothuroidea > Aspidochirotida > Stichopodidae > Stichopus > Stichopus chloronotus. Next base: position 7,453,928 of record CM037836.1, read on the forward strand.
GAAAACTTTCATGTGTTTTCGAAAACATGTATACATTCAGATCTAATTATAAGTCTATGAAGGATACAGTTTTAATAACCTGCAGGTAAGTTATGACGTCATAGGTTGAAGTGTTATTATCATATACAGTAAAATAAACGATAAACGTTGCAAAAACACGCCTTGCTTTGGTTCCATATTTTAACACTGTATTCGTTATAAAAATTGTTTTCAGAACAAGCAACCAGGTTGTGTATAGCTACAAAAAATACACGCAATTTTGAAAAACGACTGGAAAAACGTCACCAAACAGATGACTGTTATTATTTTGCGTAAATGATGACATATTCACACAGAAAAGTATTATGAATCTGCCGGGAGTCTCCTCAACTTTCGCGATTTCAAAATGTTGAAACTTCTTAAGAAAGATATAAAATACATTAAAATTGTCACCAAAATAAAAAAAAAGGGAAACAACAATTCGCTTGCATATAAATCGAAAGACATTTAAGTAACGAGATCGGCAAAGTTCACGAAATTTGATAAAACACTTATTGGCTAGTGCATACCTATCAGATTTTTTGATCTGTCCGAAGTCTACTTTTCAACCAGCGTCCCACCTATTTCTAACCAGCGCCCCCACATATTTCTTACCAGTTCCCCCCACACCTATTTTTTAATCAGTGCTCCCCATTTATTCTGTTTTTCAGTGAATACTCAGTTTTGTTTTTTTTTTTGAATATTAATGATATGTTGATCAATGTCAAATATGTTCACAAAAGAACTTTAGAAACCACAGAATGGCGATAATTAAATCTGCTCAAAGAAATAATTATTTGACATTTCTGCTAAGAAAACCTAATCCTGGGAATGGAGGTAAGCTGAAAGATAAACCTCATCCCATAAGAAGCTGTCTGTCGATATACTCTGTTGTTAAGAATACGTTCAGTTCAATTGGCCTTTCAATATGAACTACAAATTAGATGTACCCAATCGAACACCCTGCAACACAAAAAGTGAATTTAGTTACGACAAGTAATGATTGGCTTTGCGACACGTGATAAAAAAGGTCACATTAGATCAGAAGTGTTCCCTCCTAGATCGTTTTGGGTGAAAAAAAAGGATCAATACCGAGTCACATATTCCGGTGGGGGGTCCTTCCCCGCCCCCGTCTGATTCTATGTTGACACCACCGAGGTATCTGGCGTTGGTACACTGCACATAGGCAGTACTCATATCATATATGTGGTCTTTTACTGTCCATAATTTAAAGATTATTATAATGCTGACTATACAAAATCGACATCATCGGTCTAATTTTCCGCAAGCCCCCCCCCCCCCCCGTACACCCTACTTTTCCATATCTGTCCTTAAATTACATACTTATACATATAACACGAACAATGTTATCTGCAAACCTCTCCGTTTCATTTCACAGTATGTCATTCACCAAGTGTCCTATCATTAAAAAGTTTATGTAAATATGTATAATACATGAGCATTGTATAACATTGTCAACAAACCATCAAAAACAAACGTCAACCGTTGATTGTCCTAGCGTCTGTAGATGGTCGTAAACAATACATTCTATCACTGAGGTATATAGTACTGTACGTGCAATGTTAATGTTATTTTAACTACCATCTGTTTTGGGTTGAAACATACCCCAGTTCTGTCAGCAGTTAGGATAATCGTTACTTCTGGAGAGTTCTTACTTGCATTTGGAAAATCCTATAATTATGTTATTCTTAGTGATTAATCCTGGACCATTGACTCATTTACGAGGGTCCAACATTAATTAATCAATGTCATGAGACAGGTAAAAACAATTGTATGAACAACCATTGAACCAAAATTTGTAAGCAACGGTTCATTGGTAAACAACAGTTCATTTGTAAACAACAGTTCCATTAAACAATGCTAATTTAACTAAGATATAACATTCAAGTCTTTTAACCGCGGTATAGTGTAGTATCAATCAGCTACTGGTATGGTAACAATCAAACGTATGACTTCAGTGGTTGTCCATCATCATATCTGCTACTTATCGCTCGTTGCAACATTATCGTCTCCAATGATGCGAGTCGATCTATCGTACTACTACAAATAATCGCCGTGTAATGGGTAGATCTCATAGAAGGTAGCACATAACTTTTCAAAGGTATTTTGTGTTCTACGGTATATCCACATCGCGGTTTATACCCACGATATATATTCAACTGCTTTTATACGAGATCCCCGAAGCTGCTCGTTTCAATGATTCCGCTTTATCATATCGAGTCGCCATCAGAATGAAGCGACCACAGTGATAGTTCCATGGCGAAATTAACATCGCCGTTAATCACCCACTTGACGGTATCGGTAAGTGATCTTCGCAGATAATTTTTGTTCCTTGTAAGTGATATTTGTCTCCGACACAAAAGTGTTTCTCACATTCTGAACATTTAAAGCATTCCAAATGATAAACCCGATCTGCTGTTGTGTTCATAACCAGCTCATAGGCAGGAATCTCCCGTTGGCATGCTGTGCAAATACCGCTTGGTACAAACAGCCTGCAAACATAAAATAACATACCAGTTGTTATTGTTATATAAGTTTTGATAAAATACCCAAAACAATATCATTAGAAGGATCTTGGATGGGATAATGTCATGATGGGAGGGATGGGGAGGTAGTGGGCGGGGGGGGGGGGCAGTGTGTGGGTGGGAGATGATGAGACCAGAATAGCTGTTTCTCAGTCTTCAAGATTTTCTTCATGATTTACTTAAAGATTTTCTACCTATCTCTCCTTGACATTCTCCTCGTTGAAATTCTCCAAAGGAAGTTATTACTATTTCTTTCATTTTCCTTTACAAATCTCCCCGACAATGGGGGGTGGGTGGGTAGGGGAAGAAGAAGAACTAAAACGTTTGAAAACAGGTATTCTTTTCAGGAGCTCTTTTATTCATGATAACTGATACATATAAGCAGCCACTCCTAACAAGATATCATACCTGTATACCGTTTCTCCTGATCCTGACAGTATGTATGTCTTGTTAACTCATCATGGCCTCACATGATATCATACAGTATATGTCTTCTCGAGAGGCCACACCGTCTATCTGACAGTGTGTCTTGTTATCACATCAAAATATGCAGGAAAAGTCTTCTCAATACATAATTTAATACAAACTTTAGAAAGGGTGGGGGAGGGGAACCTAAAGTGAGATAAGTCATCTTTATTCAACCTTTTTGGAGCCGTTTATATGATACAGAATGTTGGTACAGCAAAAAATATGGTTAAGCATAATTCAAAGTAAAGTGACTATACAAGACACGATTCAAGGATTTCTCGTAAATTAATGCTCTAAAAAGTATCCCCTCGTGAAATTATCACTAGAAGTTCACCTTGTGTGAGAGCAGATTTACTGATAGGCTGGATTATTCGTTTCAAGTTCTTTTATGACGTACATATTACGTGTTAATGACTGATATTTCAGGTCACTTTTACGAAGTGGTAAGATTTTTTAACATTGAAAGTTCGCTCTTGACCAGTTATTTACATATTTCATCAACGAAATCGTGGCATTTTTTCTTGTTTCCTTTTATGTGTGTGCGACGGTGCGTGTGGTGTTAAGATTGTATTTTCTGCTATCCTCGCCCATCAAATTGAATTATGGCCCCCAGTTTTTACTAATCGGAAGGCAAAACACGTTATTTTACTATCATGCATATACAATATTTAGGTTATTTTCAGCACATGTATTCTACAAGGTCATCATACAATCACTATGTGGTCAAATTTAAGGTAAAAGGTTGCTCTACTGTCGCCATTGTAAATGTAACGGCTGTACTCATTACGAGGATGCTGTTTCGATTTTCGTATTTCGGAGGGAAATTAAAAGTAAGCTAAGAAGGCACATTTGAGTAAGACAGAAACTTCTAAACCGTTCTCAAGTTCACATAATGTTTTATCTTCATGTTTGGTAGTTACGTCTCTCTTTACACAAACAAATATGCTGTCCATTTGGATGTTCCGCATATTATACTCACTCCAGGTTTATACAAGAGTTTGGGTTAAAAAAAAAATAACGGAAAAGTTGGACTGAGTGACAGAAAACTGAAGATACTAGGGGAAGATTGAGGATTGGTCTAACAGTGAAAGAGAGTTAAATTGAAACCATGCAACAAAGGGGTTGTCATATACATCATAAATCAGATAATTAGGGTTGGACACAGTAAGCACAGCCAATCCATGTATGTTTATGCCTTCTCGAGAGGAACATACCTAAACCATTATGGTATATCTGGATATCACGTCATGGTTTATCATCCAGAAAAGGTCTTCTCGGGACGTGATTTTAGCAATTTATATGTATTTTGTGAGGACAAGGTGGCAATTAGTACCACAATGAGACATGCCCACAGGAAATTATATTGTGACTCAGTTTATATCAGATTTTAAGGCTAACTGTTACATATCCCTTACCACAATGATTCTACTGAGTTTACGGATTAGACACTTTTGTATAGTTAGATATCATACCACAATGAACCTACAGGGTTAAAAATCGCGCCACATACAGCAGTTTATGGATTAAGACATTCTTATTAAAGGTACGATATCCTACCACAATGAAGACATATACGGTGGGGGAAATGCCAATAAATCAGACACCTACTGCGGGGTAAAATAACACGATCAGATAAATTAAACTTCCCCTCGGTCAACGGAAAATATTACTTAAGCAGTTCCGGTTGTATGAGATATAATTAACTCATGTAAACTATTTAGCGGCATTAAAGAAAAAACATAAAAAAAAAACAAACAGAGCCTAATTGTCTTTGAATTCTCCATGCAAACCAATTACTACTACCCTATTGTTTCATGCTGCTATTGTCTTTGCTGTTGAAGTATCCATTTTGATTTTAATTTACCTTTTCGAGTAGGTAAGTTTGATGTATAGCTGACTGCAGGCCCGTAGCCGGACTAACAACTTTTGCCCAAACCCCACCGCTAACCCCCTACCATCCCCCCCCCCCTTAGTGACTACATGCTTGCCTGCATGGCTGTAACCTTGTTCATATTGTATCACTCACCTTAAGTAATCTCTTTTACAGAGCTTTCTTCCTAGTTTTGTATACAGATGACAATCTACTTCTCCAAGACGGCACTGACAAAGATCACATGAGAGGCAGTCCTCGTGCCAATATTTCTCCATAGCTCTCAAAAAGTAGCGATCCCTTATCCACTGTTTACAACCCTGACATTCCAACATTGATGGGTGAACGTTTAATACCCCGTTAACGGTCTCCCTAGGGGAAAAGAAGATAAAAACATGCAATTAAAATATCGAGCTATGCGTGCAACGCGTATATAAGTAATGGCATGAATATTCAGAAGTACAGTATTTGGATATAAATTCCTAAGCACGAACCTCTAAATTCTACTCAGGATCCAATCGATTGGTTGGATCGAAAGTATTTTACTTTTGTTCTGTGAAAGAGCAGCTCTTTGTTTTTATATGTATTTGAAATGAATATAAGGGAGCTGCATGTACAAATAACGGTACCACAAAAGCAGAAAATTGTTAGAGAAAGTAAGCTTAGATTCATTGGGTACAGCTCTGAATATTCAAGATGTTGTAATCTGCTATTGTTGCAGGAAAAAAGGTAATTTTCAGCATTTTCATTATTCTGTTTTAATCAAACCACACCTTGGAAATACTGAATTTTTCTTCCCCTTTGTTCAACCGAGCTTGCAAGTCTCCATCCGTGTCGTTACATACAGTAGAGTCGTTGTTCGAATTACCAATGACATGGTTTCAGTCACGGTGGAGGAAGGGGTGGAGAGGAGGAGGAAGGAGTGGGGAGGAGGAGGAAGGGGTAGGGAGGAGGGGATAGGGATCGAAATGGGAACAGGAGACAATGTCAAGCATTTTCACGCATGACCTTTCATTGGTACCCTCAAAGTGGAATCATATGCCTCACTGATTTCTTCCGGTGCATCCGTCCATGTCCCCTCAAAATGGCTGTTGTGACCCAGCACTCACTCAAGATGTAACTTTTATACCGTACAACTGAAATATTATTGATATACGTGGCCATATTTGATCAATAGAATGTCAATGTGTTGGATTTATGACTGTTTTAAGATTTTGTTCAAGGTACGAGCTTTCAAATCAGTATTGCATGGCAGTGTCTTGTACATGGGGGACTATGCCACGGTAATGCATGTGGCAGTTGCTGATGGCATCATTTAGGCAATTTCTGTAGAATGCTGGGAGTGATTTAAGCTAAATGTATCAACTAACTCTGTTCTTAGTCAACAATGAACATGCACCATTTTATACCTTCAATACCTTAACACGTCGAAAAAAAGCAGAAAATAAGTCGCACAAAGACCTAAGAAACATCAAAGATACTTTGACCTGCAGAAGATTTGGCTATAGTCCTAGCTGGTATGAAACTTGCCACGAAATTTTACTGACCCCAATACCTTATGTACAGTGTACTATTTGTGAAAAAGATGATACACCGTAGATACACAGCGTACAGCTCCTTAAACTTGCCCTAGTTGCTTTCCAGGTTTCTTTTACCTCAATTAACCAGGAAGGCTATTTTCTTATTATAAGTATGTTTTTGCTAAATTATATAGGGTAAATCTGCCATGCAAACAGAGAAACCCTTTGCCTCTCAGTTGGGATTTCTTTTAACATTTATTGACAGCAGTGTCATATTGGAAATAATGTACTAATGTTAAGCAGCAGCGTCAACTATGTCAATTAAGCAACAGGTTCGTATCCAGGACGTTCAACCATAACATTATGAGGTTGAAACATCTTCCACACTGAAACTGTGATACATCCCCCCCCCCCTCACTGAGAAGTTAACTTCATCTTTTATTTCAGAAATAAGGGAGTACAGGTTCATCTACCCTCCCACTATGTTCTCTCTAAGGGCGTACGCCACCTTAAAAGAGAAATATAATTGGATTTTTTTTCTGTGATACAAACCTGTCCGTCAATCACTCGTGACATCGAGTCCCATCAATTTCAAGGATTGGAATGTTCCTTTTATAAAGCCATTTTTTTCACACTTTCTGAGTGGGTTACTTTGAAACCATAGCTACCATATACAGCCATAACTGACCTCACCAAATTCCAAAATACCCTTCAAATGTTACCTGTTTTTGGATCACAATCTTTGGGAGAACTAGTTGACTGAACTTGTTGCAATCATGCTCCCCAACCAAAATCAATGCATTTTAGAGAAAGACAGGATATGTTCATTTTGTTATGCAAATGCTCGTGCTTGTACTCATGAGAATGTAGTCCAACTCATGGCCTAGTACTCATACTCGCACTCATGAAATTGTTCTGGTAGTCGTACTCATGTGAATGATGAGATTGCACTCGTACTCACAGGATTTGAAAATCAGGTACTCATACTCGTACTGGAGTTTGAGAATGGGGAAAAGGTTAACCGATCATGATGTAGTTACAGCCTTTTAGTTTAAATTGTTCGAAACTTATGATTTTATCCTCCTAGTGTATTTTTCTTTCATTTAGTTGTTTTAATTTTTGTAATCTGCTGATTGCACCCTCGATGTCGAGACTTTGATTTTTATGTAGGCCTAAATAGTAAATGTTCATGATGGCTTGCAATGTAGGGTTGCATCGCGACCTTGCTTTTGTTTTGTGCTAATTGACGGTGTATCATATAGTATATCCATGTACCATTGAGGTTTGCTGACGGGAATATCCTGACATATTCTGACAAGTATAGGCGGCCGACGGGGAGGCACCAGGATTTAGAAATTTGGGGAAGGGGGTGGTGAGCAAAAGAGTCTGTTAATGGGGAATCAATTCCCACGTAGCATGAAATCGATACTGTAATGAAAGCTGCAGCGAGTGGATCAGGGGCCAGCCTGTGGGTACTAGTGGAGTCCTGGGGCAAAGCCCTGTAGGGGTCTACTCAGGTGACAAACCCAGAAACTGTGCAGTTTTAGCATATCCCTGGGTGTAAAATTAAGTCTCGGGGGTTCTTGAAAAAGAAAAGAAAAGAAAGGGTGAATGCTAAACGTGAATGCGACAGGGAATAGATACATACAGGTACCTGTCAGACCCTGGCCACTATAGACCTACTTCAGCTGAGTGGATGACAGGGGAGGAAATGGTTCTAACTGGGGAAATGCCCCCACCCCACCCCTCCCCCCTTGGTGCCGTCACTGCTTAATACGAGGATATTAAAGATCAAATCGAAACAATGCCATTGACCATGTTGAATACATAACATTAATGTAATTACAAAACATGCATAAACCCTGCACTGCAGCTACAATTACTGTAGTAGGCCATGTAATGACTTACCCTGCATTGGTACTACGGGTATCCGATGTACTTTTCATTTTGAAAAATTTCTACCAGCAAAATTCGACTTCCAGCAAGATATGCTTACTATTCAATACCCAGGGGGCATCAAAATGTCTCTCGGTCAGTGGGGCTTGGTACGCTGGCGGTATGTGATACAGTTGCTTTACCATACAGTAATCACACCGGCCATAGTTAAACTGGCCGACTGTTGCATTCCATACCACCAAATCAATGTATTCTTCAAAGGAAAAGTGAATTTGATTGAGTGATTCGTTGTTTTATTCACTGAGTTTCACGAGATCCTCTCTGACAACTGTTTCCACAGAACTACAATGACTTGTGAAGTCGTGCGTCTTTGAAAGATTCATTGAGAGGTTATCTGGCGTTGTGAAAAAAAGAAACCACGAAATGGTTTGTAAAAACAAAGAATTTATTTCCTGGTTTAGATGAACTGAATAAACATCGAGGGAAACTGTTGATTCACTTTCAGACTGTTTATACAACCGCCCAACCGATCAATGTATGACGACGGTATAAGGTAATCACTTTCAGACGGTGTACTTGCACTGTACGCTTAATCTTCACAGTTATCTGTCACTCTTCTTCGCACTAAATTCCCCTGTATGTTGCTCAGATGTCGAACCGTCCGTGGCTGTCGGCGTGTTGTGTTACAATATCTGTGTGTTCTCTATCTCTGATGGTGGTTTATTATGATACACCATCCTTGTGATGTAATCTACGGTACAACAAGCCCTGCACTCTCAGCTAATAAGGACATCCTGTTAGTATCATTCCTAGAAGTTTACCGCATGCCTTGATCTGTGCAGGACGGGGAGTGAGTGATTTAACGAACCGTTTGGTATGATACAGATGTCGGGTGCTTATCTTCAAAACCAGCTGTGAGTTACAGCGTGTCGTCATTTGCCCCGGGCTTGATTTAGGGGCAAAACATCTGGGACGGCTTATCAACGCCACGGAACGGGTAATGAAATGATATAAAAAGAATTGAAACCTTACCCGAGAAAGAAAGACAAAAATAATAAACCGTTATGATGGTTTTGATGTCTGAGTAATGAATGACGAGATTAGGTATACATTGTAACGTACTCGATGATACAACGAGGCGAGTTAATGTTTCTCTTTGTGTCTTATCTTTGTAATTCCATGGTGTCATTGGTAGTGCCAACTTATCCGTGTTACTATCGTAAATATAAGAAAAATGTTTTAAGGAATAAAAACAAGCCGAAATTTAATACTCCGTCATATACTGAAGTGTGCCGACGATCATCATGTATTCAGTACATAGTTGTCCTCAACTTCGTAGCCTAGTTCTGTATATAGTTCATTCAATCGCCCTGAGAGTGATCACGATATTTCAATGAGAGAAACATTTCTTACAAGTATCGGTGAATTAATATCTGTAGTTAGCAGGTCGTGATGAAATAAGTGTAATTGAAGTCTTTTATGAATTTCTTTTTAAGTTGAATCCGATAAGAATATTCATGCTTAACAGTTGCCTGCATATCATTAGAGACATTTTAAAGTCTGACTGGCTGGGAGTGTATGTATTGTTTATTAATACATACCACTGAATCAGTATAGGCCTATATTGTTTTTATCCGTCTATACATTGTTATCATGATCATGACCCAGGTAGCTTGAAGACACCTCACTTTCTAACTACCTGAACTGTCGTGTCAATACTCCAACATTTACCTTCTGCCCAGAAGTGACTATCGGTTACCATAGAAACTATAGAGGATGATGATACGGTACGTATCGGCTTCGATATTCAAAAGTTTCATATTCAATGATAATCCCTTTTGTTTCTGTCAAACGTACTCACATTACATTTCTGAATGATCTGATGCAATGATTTTATCAACAACAAAAGGCTTACGTCAACATTCACTATTCGACATTAATTTTCGGGGAATAAAAAAATCGGAGAATAATTTTTAATGTTTGTATATTGTTCCAACCGGAACCCAATATTTACATGTTCATGGTTTTAAGTTCGACTTCAGAATTTCATAATTGATAAATCACAGTCTACAGAAGTGAAAAAAAAAAGAAAGAAAGCCTCAAAATCGGAGCAGGGACGTGACTCTGATCGGGGTAGATGCATCATTAATGAACGCCATGAGAGAAACATATTATTTGGAGAAGGAAAGGGTAAAATATGATCGTATATAAAAATGGAGCCACCATGCACTGGATCGAAGTTGCCATTTGGTCAAGCCATTTAGCCAAGGCGGTTTTTAGCAGGGACTCATTAAAATGAAGACTTTTCGGTCGTTTTAAAGGAGGATGATCATAGTTCCAAGTTCCGGATGGACTGGAAGTCATACGATAGCAATAATGGCTGACCTCAATTGTTTGAAACGCAATTGGGTGTATATTGTATGTATGAATGTATATCGTTACATGATTCTGTTTGACATGCCATGTTCTATTGTAAAACATCCATTGCAACCTGAATCATATGGCTCATACATAGCAGCAGTAAATATTGTTTAACTTATTTGTTCAGTTACCAGAAGACAACAATGGAATTCAGAAAAGTTACGTTAAATGCTCTCGTTGTTGTTAACTGTATGTCCTTTCCACACACCTGGGCATCTCAGCTGACACCTATACCACTCTTAGGGTTGCAGCTACGGTTGGCGGCACCGGACGACCCCGGGACCAATAGCCCTCCCCCCCCCCCCTTCGGCATTCGCGGTCAGTTTACGCCTTACCGCAAGGGACAAATTCCCCAAAATGTAGTAAAAATACGGTAAAAGCAGCCCTTTGTGTTAGCATTGAAGATTTTGCGAGTACTTTCCCACAAAAACACAAGACAGACATACACGGACATATAGAGCGCCGGTTCGGGTAGCTGATCCCCCACTAGGGGATTGTCCTGAGCTCCACCCAGGGCCGTCGCGACGGGGGGAGTGTGGGGAGTGTCTCACGATAGTAGGAAAATCTGAAATACCAGTTGGAAGTGTTCATATCTACCTCAGTTTAGTAGCATTTCTATCTCATTTTAGGACATAAAAAGATGACAAATATTGCACCAAATTTTGTCTAAGATTGCCTAGTAGTTGAAAAGTTCTCAAAAAAATATATATTATATAGAAAAGTTATCGTTTGAAAGTAAAAGCTGTTGATTCAACTTTTCTGGGCATGACATTAGCATAAATATTCTGGATAAGATCAATCCAAATTATTACCACTTTTCCATAAAATGTTTTTATCGTTAATTCATACATTACAGACATAACATTCATAATTCGGACAAACAGTTACCCCCCGTCCCAAAAAATTTTCTAGACACCAATGTGCCAAAATGTTCAGCCAAAAATGAATTTGTTAATAATAAAAAAATGAAAGCACAAAAGAACAGGATGCGTAACACATTTTGATTCTTGTATCACCTTAAGAAAAAAAAACTTGAAAAAAAAAAAGCCTATGTACTACCACTTGCAATATGATTGGTTTACTTTGTCACATGAGTTGAGGAATTTGCAGACATAATATCCATAGTTCAAGGCCGGGTACATTCAGCTCAAGTACACCCGTGAAGTGCCGTTTCGTATAATCGGGGGGGGGGGGGGGGTGAAAAGCCAACTTTTTCTTGCACGCTTGGCGCGAACCTAATTGCTCCGCTTATAGATAGTAGTCCCGATAGTTTTTAACAAACTTAATCAGTCAGACAATTTCTGCCTCCCCCTCTCTCAATTTGTCTAGGTAGGGCCTATTGGTGTTCCTTTGTGTTCAGCCTCACAACATTTGGTAAGTTCTCAAAGGAAAAAAAAATTGGAGAGGACAATTTCGAGAAACGAGTCAAATTCGCAAAAATTGGGTGAGGAACTCCGAAAGTCTGTAAGATCCATATTCATCGTTCACATATGAATTTTCAATACTATCGCCTTCTCAAGGTATGAGGAGGTGTGGCTGAACAGTTTCATACGTAGCCTACATGTGCTGTATGTATCATCAACTATCCCTTATGCTTAGCATTGTGCAATGCACGGACAGCACGGGAACCGTAAACATTCGGTTATGTTTATTCATATAATGTCATCTCAGTCTTTCTTTGGAAGCTGTGTGAATATGTCTCGAGATGGGTGTGGTCATGTTTACTTGTTTTTGTTAAAATCCCGACTGAAGTATTTAGAACACACTGAACTTTTTCCATCAACTTCTCAGAGATAACATATAATAGGGAATTACCGTTATCAAGCCTAGATGTTACAAGGGCAAAAACAATTAATGATGCTGAATCATCGGGTAAACATCTACAGATACTATTAATGGTCCTGATATGAAAGAAAGCAATTTGACAGAGCTTCGTTAAATGAGATTCCATGGACAAGGTATTGTTGAAGATTAAACCGAGACTGCGAGCAGCAACGGAAGGTTGAATGAAGAAAGTACCAATTTGCATTTCTTGGGTTTGAAGTAGAAGTTTGACTATGTCTAGAAGTGACAACAATGAGTTCTGTTTTCTCATCATTCAGCTTTAGTTTATTGGTATTCAGAATATTGGGCCGAGAACTGAACTCTGTGCTAAGGTTACCCAAGGTAGTGGATTGACTGACTTACATAGCCAATCCAGAATATTCCTCCGTTGATGGTAGATTTGTTGTTCTTTTCTAAATGAAGGACATTAACCTTGTATATCTTCCGTCACATCTCCCCACGTACTTTACATGAGGGACCTGTGACGTTTACAATGTGCAATTAATGAGTTTTAAGTTTGTAAGCTAAAGTCTTATCTTCCTACAAATCGTAACAGAATTTGTAACTACTTTCCTTCTTCACATTTTCTCAGTTTCAAAAAACTATATTACGGAAATAAAGAAATAATTCTTGGGGCAGAGTTCAGTCAAAAAAGCGGGAAACGTTCTCCCCACGCTCATGGTAAACAAATTATGGCACGTTCACCCTACCGTCGATGCACCAACAAAATGACAAATTACCCGAAAAGGTGAAGAGAGGTCAAACTTCTGTTGAAGATCGTACATTTGAACGCTATATAATTTACTTGATTTGTGCATATATCCTCTAAAAATACGAAAATATCTGCTCTCCCTGGCTTCTTCTTCATTACAAACTGTTTTCGAAAATTCCCTCCAGAAAGTATTCGTATCAAACAGCAGAAAACGATTTAAGTGTGTTGCTTTTGCTGCTGAAGGTGATCATTTGCGCAGCAAAAGTGGGGCCACAGGGGTCATCCCCCCAAACCGGTTCTTAAAAAAAGCTATAGACATTGCCCATGAACACTTGAATGAAGTGCAAATCCAGGGACGTGCGTACACCCACTATCGTTTGCAGAGCAGTCTTTTATTTATTTTTTTCAAAAAATTGTACCTCTTCTTCAGGCCCGCCGGTGATCAGGCTTTGCAGTTACCCCCTCCCCCCGACCTTCCCCCAACAACACCATCCTCATTAGGGAGAAACACGACCGGATGGCGAACAAAGGCGAAAACGAAGGTTCTTTCCGCCTTTGCCCCACTTGTTAAAAGACATATTTTAACAACTTTAGCCAATCACTGGCGAATCTTCATTCACACTCAGCCTATTTTGTTACGAAATGAGCTGCACTGCACACAACTGTCACCGTTCACATCTATGCATGATAAATTTATAGGAAAACTGCGGCGGTCGACATTCAAAACAGTACTTACATACACGAAGATCAGATTTGACCACAAAACTTTGAAAATACAACCTCAACATTTTCGAAACAAGATTCAAAATTGTCAAAATACGAGCTCATAATTTTCAGCACACTTTCTCTACACTTAAGATTCGACAGACATACCAAACAAGCGGAAGGAGAAATCTCCACCCTCAACGCCCCCCCCCCCCTCATTTCCTAAGGCTTCGGGTTAAAATCATTTTGCTCCTCATTGAGAACACAAGCAGTGCATCACGCATCAGGTAGCAACTGGACGTGGAATATGATCCTCATAAGTAGTGAGCGGGTGGGGGGGGAGGGGAAGAGACCAGTTTTTTGTAGGCTTGTGTGACGACCGCGTAGATCAACCTAAAGCTTCCTAGAATAGCGATACTACCTAATCAATTTGTGGCGTCACTGCATCTGAGCCCACAAATCTTGGCTTAAAAGTCCACAAATCTAATGCAAAGAATACCAGGACTAAAAATGCTGTATGAGTGAGTTAGCAACACTGGCATTTCGCCCTTTTACTTGTTTTTTCATGTTATCAAGGGGTAAAATAGGGTTGTATCTTCAACAATCTGTCTAAATCACTTTTCTGTTTTTGTTCGATATTCAAAAACTTCAGAAAAAAAAAATCACCTATTAAGTCTCTAGAAAACTTTTGAAATGGATCTTAACTGTGTGAACAAATTGCATTAACCTTCCTGCCTCTAACATTATTCTCAAGTAAAGCCATCATTATGTCTAAAAATAAAAGAAAAATCAAAGAAATAGTTTTTAGTAAGTATAATACATGGAGTGGCAGTGTAGCTTTGTAAGCAGAAATGGCAAACCAAGAACCAAACACTAAAATAAATTTGACACACTAAATATATTTGTATTTGTCACCTCATGGACAAATATCAGAAATGAAGAGAGCCCTAATTTGAAAATATGCAGGAAACCAGTATAAAAGATACCCTGACATTTATCTGTCAGTTGCTTTGCTGAATAATTGGATAATAATTCTGATAACACCAAATATCAACAGCGTAATGAAGCCATTCCATCATGATTGACAACAGTATGCTCGTCCTCTATCTTCCTTGGTCTCCTTAGCTGCATGCAAACTGACGTTATTTTGATTTGCATATTAGATGGAAAACTTTGATGATTCTTCTTTGTCCCAAGGAAATTAAAATTTTAAACAAAGAAAGAAAAGAGAATACTTGATTTACACTTTCAGACTTCCTTAAGAGAACATCAAACACGAAAACATTTGAACAATCTTCATAGGACCACAGTGACAAATATTGAACAAATTAAGTTGCTGACTTCAGCAACTTATTATCTACAATGCTACCACCAACTCTGAAAAACTCTTAAAAATGTGATAAACTTATCCAACATACTTCCCACGTGCATTTTGTCCTATGTTCATAATAAATACATCTTTACTTTTGTAATGCAATTTACTTGTATCTATAAACTAGGCAAACCAGTACCTAAACATGTACATAAATATTTACAACTGCTAAAAGCATAACAGACATAACATTCAGATTTGATATTCTTTGATACTCTATAATTCAGGTATTTTCAAAACTGAACCAGTGAATGTATATAGATCATGAAGTACACCACTGTGGAGATTCAACTTTTATAGAGTTCAAGTCAAATTACAGCATCAGGTTTAGTAATGTTCATAAGTGAGTGGTCACGTCCAAGGATGCTGCTCAAGTTCATAGGGTTTGGGCTCGTCCCACTGCTCTTCGATGGGTGTGCTGAATTTTGCATTCTTCTTGAAGGGATAATTGTAAGTCTTTTGTTGAGTGACACCCTTGAAAAGAAAAATGAAGAAGAGAGTGAATATTAGACAATAACAAAAGAAAAAGGAGCAAACAAACAAAAGAACTAAGGCAAGCCAATTACATGATTTCTCATGAAAGAGGCAGGATTTACTTAAATGAGTAATAGCTCAGTCAATGTAATGCATGAAGTGAGTCCTAGCTAAAGATTTTTATTGGCAAAGTCCATCTTCTACTCATTAAAATACAATTGATGACCGTCTGTGTTTCTGCTAGTGGATAGTATCAAATAGCGAAGCTAAACTTGGTAAATGATATGAATCCATATCACCTCCTATTAACATGCAAGTATACGTTAACTCATGGTTGTGAAAACAATTTAATGACTTCACAATTGACCTCATAATGACATCATTTGACCAGTGACTTCATTAACATTCATGATATGAATACTAACATTAAATACTTTACAGTTTACTCAGCATAATGAATCTATACAGCAAATATAAAGAACAACCTAACTTATTAAAATTTCATTCATTTGCAATGAAGAAAATGTTTTAAACAAAGCAAAACGGAAAATTGCAGAACAAATTAATTACATCACAATACACTCACATGTATTTTATTTTTATGTTCACTCCAAAATGTAACCGGTTGTTCTGTCTCAACATTGTGTTCATATTTGGGTGCTGGATGTTGGTGCACGAACCCTTCAACGTCAAAGTCTTTATGAGTCACACTGCTATACTCTGGTTCAGGAGGGGGCGGGTCAAATTCCTCTTGAACCTCACTGCTAACTTTTTCATAAAGCATCTTCTCCAGCAATTCCCGCTTCCTACCTGGGAAATGAAGAAATAATTAAATTGCATAAATGTTACACTGCAAATTAAAATAAAGGACCATTTGTCATTCCTACTGTATCTTTGCAAATAAAGTTGTAAGAAGCATCCAAATGAAAATGGCTAATAATCTCGATCCAGTGACTTGAATAAAAGATGTTTTTACACTGCATCTTCTGCATTTTTCAAATAAAACCACTTGCATGTTTCTGGTAGAGCTGAAAAGGTCCATCAAAATTATGACAATGAAATACATCAGAAAATGTGGCAGATGCATCCAGATTACATCTAATACATGTTTCACATAATAATATTAAATGAACCCATATGATTTTGTAATCCCAAGTTTTACTACATCTATCCCTATTTCAAAAATATCCCATAAATGTTTTGACAAAGACTTAATGTTACGTAACAATCAAGGATGTAGCTATGGTGGGCGGTGCTAGGCGGCCACACCCAGCACTAGATATTTCCGCCCAGCACTCCAGGCAAACACACATCTCCTCGTCCACCACAGATCTTCCAATTGAGACCTAAAACTAACTCCAAATTTACTCTCTAAGTAAATTGAAGGAAAAATGAAAATTCAATGGCTGAAAAATGGGGTAGATGCCATGGAGAGGGGCGAGGTGCTTTCCCCAGATTAGACTTTTACCCAGCACTCAAATTTGGCTAGCTACATCCCTGGTAACAATAATATAGTAACTTAGTATCAAGGACCTGGTTTGCCTCTTCAAGCTTCCAATTTGTTAACTTTCATGAGTTGACATCAAATCAGTGCTTATTTGCAATATAACATGTTTGTTTTCAGAATACTTTATCACTATTAAGTATGTAATCATGTATGACAGACTCATAATTTGTAACCAAAGCTACTGACATTTCTGCAAAATGACTTTTTTGGGGGCTGTATCACATATGATTATCTTCAAATACATACCAGTTCTGCAACTAAATTAAACATTAGAGCATTTGGGGTCTACATTCTTGTTAAAAATAGAACCATTTATGGTGTAAAAGGTTTATGAAAATGCTCAATCACATATTACATGTATCTATTATTTCTAGGACCACTGAATGTACTGTAAGATGTCCACAAGAGTAGAATCATTAACAAATGTGAAATTAATCCAAAACATGACTATACACAAGCAAGTTACTTCAGTGACTAGCACTTTTGGGTGGTACAGTAGTTTGGGGAACAGTGGGCTATTCCACGTTGGGTTAGGGCAAAGGTAAAAGTGGTGTCAAAGGTTACATGTTACTTTTGGCATGGTGGTGGGATGTGCAACAGTTGTGTGGAGACATATAATTAAGGTAGCTAATGAAATATAAGGTATATATTTTCTTACATATGAGTATTTTAGAGGCCCCAAAAGTCCAAATCCTAATTACTGACTTCATATTCATCTATTGTAAACATGTTTCCGTGAAATAAAACAGGTTCATACCAACTGTTCTAACACCAAGCTTTTCTGGTTCTTTGTATGAATGTGTACAGGTGCTCGTTTTCTCTTGTTCTGCTTTGGTGTCTGTGGTTAAGATACAGGGGTGTCCATCTTTAAACATGGTACTATCAGTGACATAATCACCTTCACCAGAATCCTTTTCAATCTTTAAATCCTGAACTTGTCTCTGTCATACAAAGAAAAATAGAAAACAATATTTTTACAAAGGAAGAAATTATGAAAGGAAAATTATTTTGTTGATCTTTTTCAATGAAAGCAGAAGTTTTCAGTTTTTAAATATACAGACTTACCAATAATTCATGCACATTCATATACATGTCACACACATCCATCGCTTCTCACAAGCTCACATACTCTTCACTATTTATCCCACACATAAAAGCCTCTACTGAATTTGCTCACTAAACTAAAGTTTTCCAATACAACAATTATCACAGTAAAATATTTCCACTCTTAAATTTGCAATACTGTATGGTGCTGTAAATGGATCCAAATGAAAACACACAATGGCACCAAATAACAGAAGATGTGGGGATGTCTACCTAACAAGTTTTTTTTTCTGCAAAATACCACACAGAAAAAAAGAATTGGAAATTTAAGACAGATTCATACCTTACAACAAAAGTAACTAATTATCTTCTGAGATAAAAAAGAATGACAGGCTAGGCTTATAAAACAACCAGAAAGCCAAAGGATTGTGTAATTCCTTGCCAATATTTATGAAAAATATAGGACAAACAAGATACCGTGCCAACTGTTTAGTTCAATCACCTTACTGTACCTTCCTTAAGGTACTGTACCACATCTACAACGTTTTCAAACTATGACATTTGCTACCGTCATGTGACCTTTGACCATCACAAACACAGACAGAGGTCATCTATTCATCGAGAACTACCGATGTTAATAGTTTTAAGTTTCATCAGCAATGAGTTACTGATAAAGCTTTCTTAATAGGTTGTCAGTTGTCAGATTTTAACCTCTAGTGAATTCAAATGGCCTTTGACCTGAACAAAAATAGCTAGTCCTCACAATGGACAACATTCACATCAAGTTTGAAGTTCCAATAAAATTTACCTTGTTGAGACACCTTGTTTACAAGAGTTTGAAACTACGACCGCTACTGGCCTCATGTGACCTTTGACTTCCCATAAACTTGACAGAGATTATTTGCTGATCACAAATTACCAATATTTACTGTTAAAGTTCCAGAAAATTTCAGCTTCTGAGATATACCTTCATTAAGAGTTTTTTAGAGTTTCCTCTCAAGTGACTTCAAATGACCTTTGACTTAGCTGGAAAAGAATAGGGATCATCTACTCACTATGGACTACCTTCAAACTAACTTTGAAGTTTCAGCAACTTTCAGTCATTCAGATACCACATTTCCAAGATTTCCTGACAATGACCTCTAATGACCTTTGGCCTCCCAAATCATCTCCTGATCAAATGTTACTAATGGTTAGAGTCTGAAGGTCCAGCAACATCCAGTTGGTGAAATATATCTCTTAACAGAACTTCAGAGTTTCCCCTCTGGTGACCTCAAATTACCTTTGACCTATCTGGAAAAAAAGGATCATCTATTACTCAATGGACTACCTACATACCAACTTTGCAGTTCAAGCAACTTTCTCTCACTGAGATATCATGTTTACAATGTTTTCAAACGATCAGATGACCTCTAATGACCTCATGTGACCTTTCCAATACTAGACAGAGATCATTTACTTATTACATGCTATCGATGGTCAGAGTTTGAAGTTCCAGCAACTTTCAGTTGCAGAGGTATCCCCCTTCATAGGTTCTCAAACTTTCTCTCTGATGACCTCAAACAGTTGACCTACATCAAAAAGAATCGGGATCATCTACTCACAATGAAAAACGACAACACCAACTTCGAAGTTGAAGCAACTTTCTTGAGATATCATGTTTGCATGCAAAGGCGTCACATACACACACGCATACACGCCATCACCATCTCATATACTGTCTGTAGACTCCTTACCTGCATTCAGGAAGGAATCAATAGCCTCTCTGCTTAACTTAATCATAAACCATGGAGTGTAAAAGAGTTTTTATGTCACATCACTTGAGTAATACTGTTGGGCACATCATGCATTACAGTTTAAGGAAAAACGCAGGAATAACAGGGTTTTGTGACAAAGTATACACTTACCCTTCAAAATCAAACAAATGCAGCAACAAAGTGTACTCTTGCCCGTCAAAAAATGATAGTGTGATGTTGTCAAACTTCTCCATTGGCAACTTGAACAGTACTGTATCTGTTATGCTAGTGTTATTCTTTTAATTTTAATAGGATGAGTCTTTATGGTGTGAAAGAGTTTAAGTAATTGCTAGACATAATGTTTGGACACATTTAATCATGTCTGACATGGAAATGGAATGGCAAACTGAGAAGTGAAAGTTAATTTCATGGAACCAAAGGAAAATAAAACCATAACATTTGACAAGTGACAACTCTTTTCTGCCACTCGAGTGGTAGACCTAGTTGCCTAGCCCTAACTTACTGTAGTTAGGCCTAGCCTTGATGGGACCCTTACTGATTGCAGCTTAAACATAAAAAAGAAAAAAAAACAGCCCAACGTTTCCTCTAGTCTTAAAATGACCCTAACGTACCTCTTCGACCCAGTTTTCCAGCAGGCAACGTCCATTGGAGTTGTTCACTGTCCTCGATGGGTTAAGGGTAATATTCGCCATTGCTGTAGTATTTTAGTAACGTTAGGGCAGGAGCTAAGTTAGTTACTGTGCTCCAGAGTAACAGTAACACAGTACACAACAGCACAAGGGCAGGTTGCTGCTCTGATGCACGAAAACAGATCAAGAGATACTGTTAGCATGTGAAATTAAAAAAATAATAATAATATTCAGACGTAGCTTTGGTGTTGGCAAGCTTATCTCCTAAATCCTTAAGTTGGGTCTTCATGCACACACAGTTATTTTGGAAAGGACTCGTCTTTATAGACTTATTTCAGCAAGATGCGATGGCTTCCACAGTGTTGGACGGTTGCTAGGCAAAATATTACACATCGAAAATTCGGTATCACTTTTAGTGCACTTTAAGTTTCTTTTTGGAAGTAAAAAAATTAAAAAATCCTAAAAATTGTTTTGGCGTACATTTAAATGTTCTTATTTGAGAAATAAATGAAGTAGTATATTATAATTTACATTATTTTATATAACTTCACTTCGCCTACGGAAAATGGCGGCTTGCACGAACCAAGACGGTCGATCTTTGGTATCAAGATCAAAGGTGCTCATTCGGCATTCGATGGGACCCCCATCTTTTTTTGAAATTGTAATATGAATTATGTCATCTGTTAACGTCATCTAACTTCATCTCTAATAATCCACGTCAATGTAACCTTGTCAGGGCTAGGGTAGAGTTTAGGCCAAGGCACAATCATACGCGTAACAATAACATTGTTACAGTACAGTGACATTGCAGTGTAAGTGCAGTAAAACAACAGTGTGAGAGTGAGGCATAGTCTAGAGATACTGTATCTAACACTGTCGCATACCCGTCCTACAGACTAGCGATTGTCCGTTATCGCCCGTTCGACAATGAATGCCCACATGAATGCACGATCGCCCTTGCTGTGTTAATTAAGTGCTGCTTTAAGTTACTTTTTACCATTCGGCGAAAGAAATATGTGGCAGCCTTTATGATGGTGCGGGACGAAAGCAATATAGTGTAGTACATACACCAAACTTCGCGCACCCCTACAAAATAAGCCCTAAAATTCGATGACCTAAGAAGCTGGACAAATTTTTGACTACAATCCCATGAAATGACTGAAATGAAAGCTGAGACACTGTTTATTTAATCGCCCTTTACTGGTTAGTTAACTTACAATACTGCATTTGCATGGATGAGGTAGGCTAGGCCTAGAGCATCCTATTTGCAGTTTCCACCAAATGTTACAAATTTTCACATCAAGATTTGACTCTTCAATGGAAGTTTTCCTGACCATTTTTGTTGCTAGCTTGTTCACAGGTTTGTGCTGTAGGTTTAGGCACAGGATTTGTTTAAAAGCCATTCTTCATGTAATGATTGTCATGCTAACGTTAGTAAGATGCGCAAAGTTTGGCAGGTTTACATCGTATCGTTCACTCAAGTAAATGTTGGTTAAAAAAACAGATTTCAAGGTACAATCCATAGCAAACTGGATCACATTACTCGTAAAATTGAATTTTAGACTTGCGAAAATGAGGTATATTATTTGAAGGGTTTTGAATTTCCAACAGCTAGAAATTCCAAGGTTTTTATGTTAGATGTGCGAAGTTTTATACAGTCCATGCTGCTAGTGGTGTACAGGTAGGTGCCTACAGACATGTAATATAAAAAGCTTCTGAAACAAGGCTATAATCAATAACTATTGATGAGTTGGGTGGTTAAATTCAATAAGTTAGAGATTTTTAATTAGTGTGAATGGAAACATTTGATTTAAGAAATGATTATGAAAAATACAAGTTACTGTGTACGTAGGTTTAAAACTGATCAAAATCCCACCAAAGTAAGAGGTATGTACCCATATGTACTACCAAAAAGACTATGGATATTTAAATTGGTAGCCTGGTAGGATATGTTGCTTTTCTTCCACATTTGTATGTTGGGAATCCCTTAATTAACCATATTCTAACAGTACCCCTACTGTGGTGTGGGTCAGAACTTTGAGTGCACCTGAAGGTGGGCATGCTATATGGCATTTTACACAGTGTTTTTAGCGCAGCCACAACATAGCCGATCGTTATGGCCACAAATTGCAATTTTGAACAAAAGGATAATGATGAAGTTTTGAAAGATATCTGTGTACAAAATTGTCCGTTTGTCATTGCTCTGTTATTGTTGTATTTGTGGACATGCTGCCATAAGTAACCTATTCACTTTGAACATTAAAAACTATAAGGCAAATAATTTTTTATTATGTTGTTTGAGGAATATACATTGTAGGTTATATTTACATTGAAGTCGTATCATGTCTACTAACTGTGCTGGCGTTTACAACACCATGATCAACTCATGATACTGATCGACTGATGATTACTTACAACACGGTTGCACCTACAATCCTGGACAAAATACCTTGGGACACCCGCGCCCCCGTTCAATGTTGGCTATAGGATTGCTGTTCAAAGGGCACATTCACTTCTATAGCGCAACATTGGAAAGGGGTGCAGGGTTTCATGTTGTCTTCTCACCTAAAATTCAGTATTATATTTGCAACGCACAACAAAGTGTCCCAACAATTTTGTCCGAGATTGTCCGGGGTACAGGAAAAATCGTCAATTTGAAATAAGTTAAACAGCAAAATGGGGGGTGATATTCCTTGCAACAAGAAACATCAGCAGTGCATGTTTGGAATGTTTTGGGCCTATACTGAAGTTGGTTAACTGTAATAATATTATTGTGTGAATGTTGTCAATGTTATTACGGAGTAAAGGGAGGAATAAGTCAGTCAAATCCATGCATTTGCACTGAATGTGCTGAATAAAATGCAGTCATTGGGGAGGTAGCATCATAACTCCAATGCATCTTGTCGACCAGGAAACTACTTTGAAACATTTTGTATGATACAAATGACTTACTTTAGGCTCAAACTCTGATACTGAGACAGGTACCAAAGAAAAAAAAAACAAACATAAACAAAAAACACATCCCCCCCAAAAAACAACTACCATGTTAGTCACTGTGGTCTGTTGAAGAAGATCGATGTGTATGTGTTATTTATTCAAATTGTTTACAGTGATGACGTGGTGTCTGGTATTAAAGTACTACGCTTGATGACTGTTACGACTGACTTGCGAGTTAATCTGGGTAAAAAGTGTACTATCATTATACAAAATAAACACCTAAAATGCAAATTTAATAAATGTGACGTTTGCTCATATTCACATAACAGTGACATTGTGACTCCCATTCTATTGTACCGTACATGGTGCACTGTAATATGTTAGTCATTTTAAGCAGTTTCAACGGACTTCAGAGTACATATTTGTTGTTAGAGCTATATCATTATATTAATATACATATATATATTACCTTATGTTATATATGAATGAATGAAAAATGAGAAGTTGACAGACATTTGAGTTTATAAATGGATAATTGAGCAGTGGAAAACACTATGGTCATGCCGCAAATTGAACCCCGGCCTCTCCATCCAAGCTGACTTAGAGCTAACAACAGCGTCCGACAGTATAGGTTAATAAAACCCACGTTCTACCAAATGTTTTGACAGGAAAATTTAAGCAACCCGAGGGAAAATTGTGTAGATCACAGACTGAAGATTACATATGTTACCAGCTTCATGCAATGTAAAAATTGCAGTTACAAATCTTGATTTAGCGGCCAAAAATGTAAAAAATCAGCCTTTACTAACGTTCTACCATTATTTTAATAGTAAGCTGAATCTACAGTTCTGACTTAAATGCATTTTGGTAGAGCGTGGAGCTACTTCAGAATATATTATAACCTTTATTCCTACCAGCATTCTACAATTGCAGTAACACTCCTGTTGTGACGCAATGCAACAGCTGCCCATCAATGTTATTTCTAAACGCAACTATTTCTGTCCGCATACAAAACCATGAAACAATCTATCCATTCATTGTCACTCCTTTCCAACAAAACATATACAAATAAACCCCCAAACTTGGTATGTTTATAGTCGAAATTCAGAATACTTTCATTTGAAAATCCCCAGACCCATGGGCCCTGATAACTAATTTTTATTATGCACCTTGTCCCAAAATGTTCAACTTTCTTTCAAAATTTTGCTCCAAAATTGCTCCCAAAAAACTCAGACAATCTTGGACAAAATACCTTGGGACACCCCGTGCCCCTGTTCAATGTTGGCTATAGGATTGCTGTTCAAAGGGTACATTCACTTCTATAGCACAACATTGGAAAGGGGCGCAGGGTTTCATGTTATCCTCTCACCTAAAATTCAGTATTGTATTCGCAACGTATGACAAAGTGTCCCAACAATTTTGTCCAAGATTGTAAAATGACTTACCTAAGGATTTGATCAATGATTAAGAAGTTAGATGGGGTTTAAGTACTCACAAATGTATTGATATGAAAAGATTTTCTGTGCTGTCCCTTCTCATTGAAAAATCAAGAACAACAAGAACCCAAGATTTCTGCTGGGGTATTTTTACGCACCTAAATCAACACATTGTAACTTTGGTGGAGTTTTAAACAAAGTCAGATGACAAAGTAACATGCCATGAGGTATATGTATCATGTATACTAATGTCTAGCAGGTGGATCATCATTTTGAAGACATGGTGGAATTCTGAGGTGTATTTTGGGTTTTTTTGTCAGAGTGACATTTCAAAATAGGATATGAAGGCTGAAGCCTAGCCTGTAGGCAAGGGTGGAAAAACCTTATCAAAGAACCAGAAGTGTGACAGGATTCATGAGCAACTTACTAAGTATTCTCAAGGAATTATGTCATTCAGCTTTCAATAAAAGAGGTTGTGTTGTCTGAAGTAAAACAGTTTCAGCAATAGCTAGGGGTACATCACTCTAGGGGATGTGTCATTTTAGGTGTACTTGCTGTCAGTAAATAATAAATAGTCATGAGTTGATCAGTATCATGATATGGGTCCAGATCTCTCTATTCTTTTTAAATACTACAATTGCCAGTGCAGTGTGTAGACATGATGTGATTTCAATGTAAGCACGACCTGTATATTCTTCAAACAACACTAAACACAATTATTCTCCTCTTCATTTTCATGTTCATGACCGAATATAACATTCGCAGCCAATTTTCAAGTTTGAAGTTACAGTAAGTCTGAAGTAGAAATTTGCAAAAGTCATCAAAATTAGCGGTGATGATAATATCTCTGAAGAAGCTTTCAGTAAAAATTTTGAAAGAAAAGACAGCGTTCTTTTTGTTTTTTAACATTATTATTCTTAAATCTGGTAATTGATTGTCTTGTTTGGGCTCATTTTTTTGTAATGATTGACTCAAGAGTTCTTCACAGACATTGTGTTGTGTGCTGTTACCTTCATTTCAAAAGTAATTTTTCATCTCCAAAACATTGTGGTGTGAATAAGTTAAAAAAACTTTTATCTCACAGATACGCGCCACAAGCAAAGTTGTTTCTTCACCGCCAAACAATTCAAATGTGAAGCTTAGGACCTGAGCAAATAGTAGTTCGCAGCTACTTCGAAACTTACATGAAAGTGAATCGCATCTGGGCTTTCATCGTTCATAGACTGCAATGCAGACCCATTTGCAGTGTGAATTGCAACTTGACTTTCATGGCTCACAAATTGCAATTTAGACCGTGTTGTTTTGTCCTTTGGATAGGCTTTGTTTTTTGTGCCATTTAGGCAATACCTCAATGTATACATGCATACAGAAAATTCATTAGTCCTACATGTGTAGGACTAACACCGTTAACCAGCCATTTAAGTAACCAATATTCTTGCTTGACTGACGCTTAAACAAAGTGCATTTATCAAATAACGATGTTATGAAATATATTTGTGATAAAAACCTTTATTTTATTTACAGGTCTCAAAGACACAAACTACCTCTGGTCGAGGCGACGACATGACTGGACGAAGTGAAATTAAGAAACCGACATGGGTCACAAAGAACCCAGAGCAAGTGAAGAAGATTGAACTACTTAGAGAAATTGATCAGTTGGAGAAACAGTATGGAATATGTTTTTACAGACTGGTGTAGTAACAAATGTACCAATAGATGAAAGATTTGTACCAAGCACTAGTTATGTATTTATACGTTCCTTGAGCTTTGAAAATTAATCTTAAACACATTACCAAATGTGGTGTTGTGCAACTACAAATTTTACATTTTTTTTTTGTGCAAAATTGTTCAAGAGATACATTGCAATTTCTAAGTTGTCAGTGCAAATTGTAAAGCTTTGAGTATATATGTCAGGAAGATAATTACTAGTGTTTTCTTTTAATTCCTAAATATTGGACTCGGGTCACTTTCATACCCGTCTGGTACCCGGACACCGGACCAAATTGTCAATGTTACTGATATTTCCACAGTACCATACTGTACATCACATTTGTGTGGTCGGTCTTACTGGTACACTACATACACCTGCCTACACCTACTCAGGAATAGGACCACCTACAGTATCCCTTTTAAGCAAACGAAGAAAATCCCATTTTGAGCTATTTTCTATGCATATTAGGTAAAATTGGCAATCTGACACAGTGTGTTCACACAGCGGTTGTGTTGTTTTCCACTTTATGAAGGAATTGGGTAGTAAGTTTGTTTCCTGGTAATAAAATGCCGTGCAGGTACCCCCCTGGGTATCTGTGAAAACAGTCATTACCAAAATGCAAATCAGGACAATTTTGTTCTGACACTGTCACTGTTGATCCGTGAAGTTGTGTAACTGTGTACATGTGTAACTAATGTACTTCTAGCTAGTGTTAGATGTTACGTATAAAATTCACTTACCACTCATTTAAATATCCAATTTGCTGATTGTGAACTGGTTAACAATAAATTTGCACCTTCCAGTTGGTTCATTGCTCTATGTAGTTCATACCATTCATTGTTTGTTGAATCTAAATATTGTTGCACACAACCTCACCTGCTCATTGTACAGTGTACGGCATTTGAGAGTCATTTCATGTTAAGTAGATTTTCCTTAAAGGTTGACTTACGTCATTTGCATCCAAGTATTTCTTCTTTTATTTGGTGCTGGAGAAGAAAGAGAATGGGGTCGTTTGGTTGTTTCAAAATAAAATGATTGTTAGAAATATTGTATAGCATCTTAGCTCAGAGTAAGAGAATGCTTATAAGAGGAATCGGCAGCAGCTTTCTTTGTAAATTCAGTTTACTGAACATTATAAATAAATTGCAAATGAAAAGATAATTGTTTTTGGTTACCCTTTCAATCAGGATATGTGCGATGGAGAGGGAGAAAGGAACTCACCTGTATGGCAAACGTAATGACTTCAGAAGAGATTTTTGTGTATTAGAAGAACACGACATGAAGATGATGTCAGAGAGAAAGGCAGAGAGTAAGTGTATTGTGTAGAGGCTAAGCACATGGTATGTAGTCATTCCAGAGAGTAAATAGATGGTATGTAGTCATTCCAGAGAGTAAATAGATGGTATGTAGTCATTCCAGAGAGTAAATAGATGGTATGTAGTCATTCCAGAGACTAAACACATGGTGTGTAGTCATTTCAAAGTGTAGTGAGCAGGTGTGTAGTCCTTCCAGTTTGTAAGTATGTGGTGTGGAGTGTTTGCACCAGGAACAAAATTTGAACCCAGGTACCCACCATCCATCATCGGTCAGGTACCTGGGTACTCAAACTTCTGTCAGGCTACGTAATCACTGTGAGATCATAATATAACAATTGACTTTGCTCATTATTTTAACACCATGCATCTATGAGCATGACAATGAAGGGTTTTCAGTTGCATTCAAGCTCAATTTTGGTAGTACAAGTTAAATGTACAAGAACAGTGAAACATTGGATCTGGGAAGCACTTTCAGAACTAGGTCTTGATGTCGTCGTCGTCCGGGTATCCATACAGGACACACGATGCGAACACTAGCGATGTGTAGTCATCTGAGAGAGCAAGTGCATGGTGTGTAGTCATTACAGATAGTACGTCACAAGTGCATTGTGTGTAGTCATTTTAGATAGTATTTGGTGTGTAGTCATCTCTGACAGTAATTATGGTATAATGTCATGTTGTGCACTGTTCAGCTGTTCCAGACAACACAAAATAGAATCATTGTTCACAGTTTTATGGTTTTTTCAAGTATTTCTTTGAAGATCATGTTTGCAGATAAAGAGCCATAAACATCATACATTTGTAATCTGAGAAAAGTGATAATTAGGCTAGAAATAACATTTTCACTTTGGATTATTCTGAATTAAATCCAAACGGTTGTTTGGTTTAAGAAGGGACTAATGCAAGAAAATCATTGGTGTCACCTTCTGTTGCAAAAAAGAGACCATGGTAGTCACATATTTTTCATCATGTAAAATGAGTACCTCTCATTTTATTCACGTTAAACACTATGGCAAATGTTCTTCACAAATTTGAGCCCACATCAGCATGTACACAACAACTCCACGGTTGCAATTAACAGTAGCATCAAAAGTCACTTAAAATTACTGTATGTCAACTTTTATTCAAAGATATTTTTCCATATTTATGGCTTGGGAAGTCATTGAATTAATTTACATATAGCATTGTGTCAAAGAATAGTGTTAATTATAATTATTTTCTTCCATTTGCAGAAAGCAAATTGCAGAACAACCTAACTAAACTCCGCCATCAAGTGGACAAATTCCAATATGAATTACAAAATGTGAGGCCAACTCCAGAATGTAAGTTTTGTTGCAAAGCATAAAAAATTATGCACATCATTGGCTTGTTAATGATATAGTTTGATGGTCTAATAACATGTATGATTTATACTTGGTGAAATTTGTGTATATGCCCTATACTTGAACAGTGCCATGGTAATTATGTCATTTATTTAGTCTTTCAGTTGTTCTGAAGTTGAAATTGAAGAAAATGTTCACCCAATCAGATGTTATCTCTCTGTTTTGTTGAAAGTCCTGGAAAAGTTGAAGGAACTCATGGAGTCTATTGAGGCCTCTCTGAATGACTTCAAAGAACAGCAGAGAGAAGTGTAAGTTACTGCCATGAACTCCTTGAAGTCTCTCTTGGTAGACGTTCATTAGATAATTTACAGTACTTAGTACTTTGAGTCAATCTAAGAAACATTGTTTTATGGTCAGAATATTCATATTATTACAGTTACTAGTAAGAATTACAATGTTACCCGTGACATGTCCATATAAATGTCCATATAACATGCCTGAAATGATGCCCCAAGTGATGAGACAGGATTTTGTGACTGTACTCTACCATAACATTTATTACCAAGGAAGTTTACTCATTGTAACTTGTAAAATAGTTGACAAGGTAAGAAGCTATTAAATGCAACTTAGGTGTGACATGTAGTACAGTAGATGCACTCAAAAACCAGTGGTGAGTTTGAATTGTATTTGAAATAATAAATATGCACATATCAGTAAAAGAAAGAACAAAGTTTGTGTCAAATGTTACCAAAGCAATTGACAGAGTGATTATGAAACAATAAAATGCTTATAGGAACCAGAGATATCCACAGTATGGTATAGATCTGGTTTGAGAGTGTCACTGTGGCTTGGAGGTGTTATAGCGATTATCTAGGGGACACATTTGGATGAGTGAAAATAAAGCAGGAAATGTCATCATCATCATCGCCATAACCGTCACTAGCTCATGCCGACTGGCTTGGAGCCTGAACTTGCTGGCTTTTTGACCTGACTAAAATTATCATCCTCAGAAAAAAAGGACTGCAGTATTAATAAAAAAATGCCATTTGACCATAATTACGTCTGCAAATCATCATGTGAATCAGAATTTTGAGCAACTTTTCTGAGGAGGTCAGAGTGTAGCATTTGTGCTTGGTTAAGAGATTAATGAAGGACTTCATTAATGATCAACCATAGGTAAGCACTCATCATGGATGAATAAAAAACAATGAAACTCTAAAATGGGGGAAAATGAAAAAAATGAATGGCTGAAAATTGTGGCAGATTCCATAGGAGTTAGGGTGAGCCACAAATTATTAGATGGCACTCAAGTAGGGTTGGTGAAAATCCTGTTTATCACAACAATTGGCTTTTCCCTCCTATTCTCTCTTTACAAATTTCTATCATTGTCCCCTTTAGATGAAAGAATTTTTATTAAAGAAGATGAAAGAATTTTGTGATCTTGTGATGAATTTTTTGATGAAAGTAGATGAAAGAATTTTGTGATCTTTCTCCAGATATGAACAGTTAATGAGAGAAGAACATGTCATGTATCAAGAGGTGAAAGAGTTGGACAAACATTTTGACCTTTGGGCTCAACTTCCTGCCGTCACCATTCCAGAAAGCAAACCAGCAAAAAAGACTAATGCCAAAAGCGAGAAGAAAAGTATATTTGTGGACATGCCACCAGAAGTTGCAGCTTTCGAGGTGAGGGTTGCCGCTTTCAGCAAGATCTTTAATTAGCAATTGAAAGTTTTTGTTAATGGCAAGCTGCACAAAGTTAAGTTATCATAATCACTTTCTTTTTCAACTAGTGATGGATAAGAGCAGTTACCATGATGACATAATTGTGCACTGATCTTACAGTATTTTCTCTTATGTTACTTTTAAAACTAGAAGCTCAATACAACTTACAATCAAAGATGTCATTTTGTGGTATTTCTCACTACTAACTGCTTTTGTTAATAATTTCAGCCACATTCCTTTTGATGACACTGAGTGCTGGTCTTGCTTTATGTCATTGGTATTACTTTCTGAAGATTCATTAAGATGAAAGGAACTTGGAAATGCTGTTTATACATACATAGATAATATTCACAACATTAAATAGCTTTACAACTTTTGACAGCCTAATAAAGCTGTCTTCTCTGGCTGTGACAATGGTAATGAATATTCATATTTTTGTTGACCTGTTTTAATTTGTAGCGTTTCCTGCAGCAGACGGGGGGCCACCGAGGACGATGGGATGAGTACGACCATGGAACTTTTATGAGAATCAGAAACAAGCATAAGGTACATTCATGAAAATCAAGGACTAATTATTTTTCTTATTTTACCAGGGTAGCCCACTCAACATCAAGTTACTCTTCCCTCGTGCCCTGGCTTAAAACATCAACAGGATAAATATAAACTCTAAGTAGGAACAGAACAAAAATCAATAACAAGAAATGTTAAAATGTGAAAGCTAAAACAAAAACAAGAGACTGTAAAACATAAGTACATAGATGAGATTCAGAAACAAAAATAGCTTGTATTGTAAATAACTCATAATGTCAACCTCAGTAACTTATCTTTGCCAGGTATTGGAGGACCATTATAAATCCTCCTCTACCTTCAATTAGACCTAGAGGAAATTAACTGAGCAGTTATGAAATATTTAAATAAGTTGGTAAGATGCTTGTGAATAGTGGAAAAACAACCATTAACATGGTAGTTTACTTTCATTTGGTCATAATAATCATTTTGGTGTTACTGGTAAAATAATGAAATATGTCCTACAAAGTTCCGACACTCGTGATCAACTTTGGGATATTTTTGTGGGTTTTAAGTCTGTAAAGGTTTCATAAAGGGAAGTCTGTGAGTCATATTATCCAGCTTTCTTCACTGAGTATATGATAGCCCTTACTGTGTGCGCAAGATCACAACATCACACAAACATGTAAAGCATGTGCTTGCATGTTGTGTTAATTACACTTTATCCTTTTTTTTGTTTATATTGTAGGGAAAGACCTCTTTCATGGACGAGGCAGCCAGCTCATTACCAGGAAGGACTTTCACTGACGTTAAGGAACATGAGGCTTGGTATCAGGAATACACATCATTAATGGAAAAGAAGAAAGATGCCATACAGAAATGGAGACTGGTTAAAGATGTAAGTTTGTCTCACTAGAATGTTAAACATCATCTCAAACTATGCTTAGATTACTGTACTTTAATGACGGTAGCTATCCTCTGTTGACTACCTGTCTTTCTCAATGATGTATCCTACCTTAACTACCTAGTCTTTCACTACCTATCCTCCACCAGGAATAATTTACAGACAAGATGGAATAAGGTAAACCTGTTATAGGCTTACTTGTGCTATGGCACTATAGCTGAGGTGAGCTGTAGGAAAAGAGAGAGAGTGTGTGTGTGTATGGGGGGGGGGGGGGGGGGGCATACATATCATGACCTCATGCCATGATCTGCAGTTGAATAATTTAGAGTAATAATGAATGTTTGCAATCTCTGTCTTGATGCCCAGGCAAAGAAGGATGAAATGTTGAAGCAAGCAAATCAACATGAGCAAGATGAGTCATCAATAAATGAGAGGAAAGCAGCTGCAAGGGCCAAAAAACTGGAAGATGAAAGACAAGAAAGGTTATCACAACTCAACGCCTGGAAGGTAAAGCTATCAACTTAACTCTACAGCAAATAACCCGATGCTAACTTGAATCACACAGCTTGGTTTTCAGTCAGAAGTTAGAGATATTTTTCCAACTGATTACCCCCTAGTTCTCCCATGTCATTTGTTTAGCCCTGGTCACTACACAGTTGGTCACAGTAGTTGGTAGTTGTAACATTGAAAGTAATCCCTCACCCTTTTTATGCTTTCAAACATAATGAATATAGACTTTGATAAACACCTTGCAGGTCCAGAAAGAACTAGAGAAGGCTCAAGCAGCAGAACAGAAGTTACTGGAAGAGAGAAAACAGATGAAAAGATTAGAACAAGAAAAACAAAGACAGGTACTGTAATAATGTACAGCAATAATGTTAA
Source organism: Stichopus chloronotus (assembly GCA_021234535.1). Lineage (NCBI taxonomy): Eukaryota > Metazoa > Echinodermata > Holothuroidea > Aspidochirotida > Stichopodidae > Stichopus > Stichopus chloronotus. Next base: position 7,487,431 of record CM037836.1, read on the forward strand.
TGTTACCAGGGACCAGGTAAGTACAATAGACTCAGTAATATATCCTGGAGATGGTGATGCTGACTTTACAATGTTTCATTAGTGACTTAGAATGTTGGTGCTGAAAGCTAGAAAAGCTGAACACTAAGATCAAATTGAGGCCTGTAAACATTTTGCTTTTTCTTGTGTGTGCTGATTTTAAGAAGTATCAACGTTCACATCCAGTTTTGGATGTTCAAAGCTCCCTGATGCAGGGCTTTATAATCAGAAGTGCATGTAAAAGTTCCTGACTGTGGCAGCCAAGTCTTTGCCAGTCTAGTCTAAATCTTGATGGTTAGTATATATGTGGTGGTTTTTATTTTACCATTCAGCAATCAGAACATCAAGTTGTGTTTTGATCTGTATTCCATTGCATACTCAGTGTTTGTGTATTCTGTCTGGAGGTTGGGGGTGAGGCAGTTTAAGTAACATCCTTCCCCATCATAATATTATGATTACCTTTCACAGTTGGAAGTTAAGGCCAAAGTTGAAGAGATGAGACAAAGAAGGAAAGAAGAGGAAGAATACTTAGCATCCAGGATTCAAGAGAGGTTGGAAATAGACCAAGAGGAAAACAGGAGGATAGCACAGCAAGAAATCAAAAGATTCAGAGAGAGGGATCGAAAGAAGCAGGAAACACAGATGATGAAAGATAAAGAGAAAGAGGCTGCAGAACGGGAAAGAGTGAAAAAATTAGAGCAATTAAAGGAAAAGGTAAACGCCAGATTGTAACAGTATTACTCTTAGTAAAAATAGGTTGGATTTCAGTTGCTCATGGAAAAGTCATGGCATTATTTTTTTTTGGCATGCTATGATTGTAGTGTCTTGAAATTATGGACATACTAGTGCAGTAGATAAACAGTAGCTCACTAGTTTTATTCGTTTTTCCAATAAGCAGAGAGTAGGTCACTGAATTGATCTTCTTTGAGAAAAAAAAAGACAGAACTTAGAACTTCTTATTTGTTTTTCTTATTAGATGCAATCAGGCATGGAGCCACAGGGAGTTGCCCCCCCCCCCTCGGCACAAAAAATAAAAAAAATTCAAAAAGGTCTTGTTTTTTGTAGGGGAATGCAAACACAGAGAGAAAAGATCTAAATCTCACACCATTTTGCATCTAAAAACCTTGAAAAGGGCAAAAATCATTCAAAGGGGAGGGGGACACCACTTCCCTGTAGACCTGCAAAACCCCAATATTGATGTGCCCCCCCCCCTCCCAAGTTGGCTAGTCTGGCTATGGGTCTGGATATGATTTTGTCTCATTTATCTTTCACTCCCTAAATCTTCCTATAAACTTAGAATTTAGACGATAAGTAAGCTAGTATTCAAACTGATGCCTAGAAGCTATTGTTTGTTATCCAGCAGCTGAAATATTTTTTGGCCATTTGCAATCTGTCAGAACATTATCAGTGTTTTTAGTTGCAAATCTTAAATCTGTTAGACTTTATCATATGATATATATGATCAGATGTTCTTCTGCACACAAAAATTTCGTAATTGCTGAATATATGTAAATTTTCTTGCACACTAGGATGTGATGATTGAAATGAATTGATATGGTGAATTCCACAGGGAAATTTTTGTATTGGTATAGTTGAGCCAGAAGGAGAAGTGGTTGAAGTTTCTGTTTTGACTGAAATCCTTAAATCAGTGAAAGGATCATTGTTGACTTCACATGGGAGCACCACAGAACTGTGACATAAGTGGTGACACACAACAGAAATGATAATCGTGCGATGTATTACGTTGCATCATGACAGCGCCAGCATTTAATTTGATGGCTTACTAGCAATCCAATGTCATGACCTTACTAGATACAGGTCAGTAATATGTTGCAGTGGATTTTACTTTGTACAGGCGGAGGTTAAAGTAAGCAGAGACCCAAACAGACTCTATCAGCTGACTAAAGGCTTGAAAGAAAGACAAAAGGCAGAAAGGACTCCAGTTAAAGGCCCTCTAGTATCCATTCCTCACAGGTAAGTTGTTTTCTTTGTGACTGAACAACTCTTGACAGGACGATTTCCCTTCCAAGGACTTCCCCAGGACAATTCCCAACCCGGAGCATTCCCTGGCATGACTCACTCCTGATAATTCTGTCAGGGAAAGGGTGAAGGAAAGTAGTTTGTTGTGATCAAAGCACATAGTATGTTCTTGAACTGCTGTGGATTACTATTGTGAGGATAGTATATGCACTTGTTGAAAAATCTGGCTGCAGTGAAGTAGCACATGGAGGTGATTGTTAGAGTCACCTTGTACTCTTTACATGCTCAATGATTGATTCCTTGCCGAAAGCAGGCAAGGAGTCTATGCGGTGATGTCGTGTGTGTGCGTATGTGACCCGTTGCTTGTAAACACGATATCTCAAGAAGGGTAACCATGACTGATCTCACACTTGATGTGTGGGTTGATCATATTGAACAGATGATCCCTATTGTTTTTGGCCGAGGTCAAAGGTCATTTGAGATCACCAGAGGTCAAACTGTAAAAACCTTGTAAACACAATATTTCAAGAGGGTAACTGTGGCTGATGTCATACTTGGTGTGTGGATTGTATATAGTAATTAGAATACTCCTTTTGATTTTGATGGAGGTCAAACCGTGGAAACCTTGCAAACACATTACCTCCAGAAGGGTGATGTTGACTTATGTCATACTTGATGTGTGGGTTGGCCATACTGGGTAGGTGATCCCTATTGCTTTTGGTGGGGTCAAATGTCATTTGAGGTTACCGCATTTGGGGTTTCAAGAACAATAAATGTAGTTGATCTCATACTTGCCACGTGGATAATAACATGAACCATGTCGCAAGGAATCACAAAGCCTTTGGCTTTGTGGTTTTTACCATAACATCTATTGTGTTGTGTAAATCATGGAGCTGAGCCCGTTTTATTGTTTTCAATTTCAGAGCTGTTCCATCGTGGCGGGCAGGGATATCCTGAAAATTCAAGAATCCAGCAGCAACAAGATCCTTTGAAACCAGTCATCATAGATGAAAAATTCATGTATTTGCAGGGCTGCTAGCATTGGGAAGAGGTTGAGAAGGTGGGGGGTGCCTTCACACAGTGTCAAGCTTTTCATTTTAATATGAAATCGTGCAATCTGCTTCGTAAAAAGTATTTTACCATTGACCTACGACATTTTGTATTCAAAATTAAGGTACCACTTGGATAAAGTAATCCATTACTTTTACTTTCTTGTAAAGTTAAATCTTGTCGAGGAACTGCAGAACTTTTCTGCTTTTAGTATTTCACAAAACAGCAAAGTTCATTGTCCATAAACAGTGGTATAATTACACCAACAGCACTTCCTTCATCTGTTCGCTGCTGTTACATTTTGGGGTTAGGGTTGCAGTGTAAATGCAAGTATTTGCTCAAATAGTAAGAACCTCCCAACTTGTGTGGGGTCAAACAGGTCTGCAACTTACACATCAAGAGCCCAGTGGTGGGGCTACCATACAGTCAGGTGCACCAATACAACAGAGAGACTGTATTGCACTTCACTGCCAAATGCACCATCCAGATTGCCATTTTAATTTGCCACTATGGTGATGCTCTGCTTAGTCCTGCCTGTGACTGCCCAAGGAAACATTTTCAGCTCCCCAAATGCAAATTATAGCTTTATGGTGCAGTGATTGGTTGTGCCAGGAGGACACCAAAATGGAAAACCAGATAAGAATAAAACAATGGCTATCATATTGCTGTATGAGAAACAGCCACAGGACTCAAAGTGATTAAAATCCATTATCTGAAATTGCTTATGACTTACATCCGAATCATGACTTCATCTCAAAGTAGTTAGACGAGGTGATGGGTATCACGAAAAAATGATTATGGAAATTGTATGCAGAAGATATTTGCAACTTGATGCAAATCATTTGTGAATATGGAAAATAACTTGGAGGGGCCGGGGGATTGAACTCCTGATGAATAGACCTCAAATTGTTGTCAAGCAAACTTTGATAGTAAGAAGATTAGAATTTCTAAAGTTGTTTCTTAAATCTATTAGTTAATCAGGAAAAACAAGAACAGATTGAAGTTTATTCATATAACTTTTTGTTTTAAAACTTCACAAGACATTTAAACAAAACAGTGCATATAATACATTTGTACATGATTTACTAATGAAATTAGGAACAGTAAAAAGACCTCTTTTTAAAGCCATAATTAAAAGTTAGAAGCAACAAACATGCTACAAAGAGCATGAGTGGAAGAAAAACTTTCATTATATTTCCATTGTATTTGATCTGGCAGATACAAGTTTCAATGACTGCTGCCTCAAAATTGTTTATGCATCGGAGAATTCATACATGGACAGGTGTAGCTTGCTGATGTAGTTGAAGATTTACAGTGACTGGTCAGATACACCTTGCTGCTTAGAAAATCAGTCATTTGGAATTGACAATGTACAGCATTGCGACTGTTCTGCTGATTTTTATGTTAAGTGACAGATAAATTATTAAAACCAATGATTTAGAATTAACATCCTCATGTGACTGGATAGGTACAAGTTGTTGATTTGACATCATAGTGACTGGTGAACGTGAATCTCACTGCTTTAAAATAAGTTGTTCAGAATTCACTGTGCATCATTGTGACTCTGGGCAGTTGCTGCCTAATCAAAGCTTGACTACTGATGCTGCTTAGTGCAGTAATCCAGTAATGGTAACTGTATGTATGAATGCCCAGGTCTGGAAGTATGCATATCCCATATAACAGAAATCAGAGCATGAGAAACTTTTGCTCTGATAGCGGGTTCATACAGATTTCAACAACTAATTGAATTAATAAACACCTGAAATCATTTAAAAGCAGCAAGACGTATGCCACATTGTACATTCCAGGTGCATTGCAGTTCATCTTCATCATCAATAGACCCAAACAGTACTGATCACAATAATTGTCCTTCCTAGCTACCAAGGCAAACTAGCTGTTCAGCAGACATCTTTTGACATTGGCTGGTTTCAGTTTTGAAATGGAGCTGATCTTCATGAACTTGCTGCTGGCGTATTTATTCCGTACCGCCTGTGGACAAACCAGAAGGAAAATGTACAATGTCAGTGAATCCCAACACTATTGATTGTAATAATGTTCCTTGGATGTTTGTGAATGTGTCATAAGGAGTTCAGTTGTGATTGAAGAGGTTAACAACAAAAAATAGAGAAGTTTGAATATGGATGATTATCTGGTTGAATCTTGATTTACAAAATTTCACTTTTGCCCTTTTAATGGTAACAAGGTCTGTATTCATTTATGTCACCTAAGTTGAAAATTAGGGCAGCTAAACACCTGGGATAATTGTTTGAGGATATTGCCAGGTGAACAATACTAGCGCAGCAATGCCACTGTAGCTCACACAATTGAACTGAGGGTTACAGTTCTTTGTTCTGACCACTTTTGTTCCCACACCCCATGTTCTGACAGTCATATGTTATAACACATTCATTACATCAGGCACCATTTTGGGTCCCAGTTATGATGCTCGTCGTAGTAATGACCTATTGATCAGCCGCTGCTGTCGGAATTTAAGTGTACATGTCGAAATATAAGTGTGCCGGAACATAGGGGTGTCGAAACTTAGGGCAGTCTCTGAACTAAGTAGGGGTAATCTTTGTTTATAGCATTGCAAAATGAAAGTACAGTACTTGGAAGGTGACAAAATGTTACATGCAAAAAGTATCTAGTTGACACACTATCAAGCCTATGACATTATTATATGCCAGTGTAGTATATTTCGACATGTGATGTTGAAAATGGCATTAGTTGTACCAGCTATGGTCTGTAGAGAAGGTTAAAACTTTCCGCTGTGTGATATGTAAGGATGCAATGGATAATGTTCAGATCCTGTCAGAGCTGGCTTTGGCTGGATCTAAACTGAAATGTGCGCTGGACTAGATTTTTGCAATGGTTGTAAAATTAGAATGTACATGGTTTGTAAAACAAAAACACTGCAGTGTGGATGATGCAACAAATCAACTGTTTACCAACCTATCTTAAGAGTTTACAATGATCACCCAGCCACATGCTTTACTAATTTGTGATAGGTGATAGGTCAGTTGGACTAAATGACCCACCGGGCAGATAGGCTGGCCAGACCAACCGTAAAATTTGATTGTTTACTAGAGTGACCACAAAATAGCTTTTCAGCTAAACTCATTCAGTTAGAGTGCCGTGTGCAAAAAAGCAACCAAAAACCCAATTTTCCTCCAAAAATTACATTGCAACTCCCCTATTAATTGAACCAGTCGAAATGTAGTTAGGTGGAAAAAAATACATCTATCCCAAAAAACACACTGAACAAATTTCAGACACATATCTCAAAAAATGAAGGAAGAGGCTTTTGAAAAAAGTTGACGACACCAGCCTCATTCTAATACCTCACACAGTTGGTGTGTGAGCTAATAATGAAGTCGCCTAATAAAGGAATGGCATAATTGAGCAGTTTCTTCACTGATTTAGCAGTAATTAAATGCGCAACTGGCGTCCACTCTTCTTTTGTACTTTTTGGTGAAGTCGTGAAGTTCAGAATGCACAACACAATGGAGCTGAAAACGTCAATAACCTATTACACATTCAATCACAGCACATTGAAGGAGGTGCCTACCAAACAACTTATGTAAGTACCGTGTGCAAAAGGATGTGGAGCAGTTCTACCGTTCCCAGGTTTCAGACACTTTTGGTCACCAAATTGCACCAAAACTAGTTATATATCTTTTGCTTACCTGCAGAGAAGCATGATGGGCAAGTTTAGTACACACTGAGATCGTAATACCATTTCAAAAGAATAACAGATTGTCCAGCTAATCCGACTTTGGTGATGAGTGAAGGAAGTCTTACCTGGTATTTAGAAGTCTCTAATTTCATAATCAATTGTGCCATCTTCTCTATGATGGGCTCCAAATCTTCTTCTGTGTAAGTGCTGTAGTACACCATTTTTGGATCCTAAAAGGAAAGTGCAAAAATGTATAGATTAGCAATCACCACTTGGCCATCCGTTTATCATCCTCATTAACATGTACAGATATATAAATCATGTAAATTTACTCCTGTGAAGTAGCTATTTTTTGTGGAGGTCAATAATTATTTGCCTTTCTGGTTTACTTACCCACTTTGCTTCACTTTCCAACAGCTTTATACTAGCACAAAGTGCAGCAGCTGCAATTTCGGAAGGGTTGTACATCACAAAGGAGTAGTCAGGTAAAGTTAGCTCCATTAGATATTTTGCAAGGGTATGCTTGTCAGATTCAACCTGTGAACAGATTACATGAAACTATTAGCACCCAGGTAAGGGAATTTGGAACTTCATCCAGAACCTCAGTGATCTGTACACTTTTTTCCTACAGTTATGAAATTGCTCCAAACCCCCATCCCCCCAAAATTAGACGATAAGGCATTTATTTTACAGAAAACAATTGAATTTCTAAAACCAATGTTTGTGGACGCAGAATGATAGATTATTCAAAACAAGCAACGACAGTGGCCTTTTCAGGAAATAAGTTTCTCACAAATAGAAATTATCATTTATTATTCAATTTGTTCACCCAAACTTTTAAAAATTCAAATGATGCATCTTCTGTTTCCCCATTTCCCTATTTTTGCTTTCCTTCTCCATCTTGTGTGTAAGCATATCTCCATAGATTTGTGGTAAAGAGTGCCAAATCTGCCAATGTCAAAGTTTTGCATCAGAAAGTTGAGAGAAAAACTTGATGACCTTTGACCAAACATTCCGTGTACTGGCTATGGGAGAGACATAAGGGATATACACATCACTATTATCTATGGGATAGACAAGGGATATACACATCACTATTATCTACTGTATGGGATATCAGCTTAGGGAAAATTTAAATATGAATGGTCTCTCAACCCAGGCCCTTTCAAACAGAATTTGTCATTGGCAGTTTATGAATTGCTATGTGTCATGACCATTGTTGGCAAGTAAACAAGGGAGGTAGTTCTTGGCCCTCTCTTGGTAAATAATTGTCACATGATCAAAGATGCTATACAGTGGTTGTGAGTACTGTAAGTCGGTCTCCTTCACAGGAAATTCTGGAAGTGTGCATTAACAAAGAACGGAATATCATGACTGCAACAATGTTTTAATTTTACCACAAGTTAATTGCCATTCTTAAAAAAAAAGGGTCTCCACTAGGGCATCTTTACACATGATGTAGAGATTTAATGTTACAAATCTAAGATGCTACTAGGAATCCGGAAAATTGACAAAGTCTATGAACATGAGAACAGCATGCCAATTTTTTGGAAGTGAATGGAGGACACACCAGGTGCTTTTGACTTGTAAAATACTCACCCCAGCAGCCTTCGAGTTTCTCCTCAAAAAGTGCAAGCAAAGAGGTTTTCCTAAATTGTAGTCTAGTGTTTTCAGCATTAGGACTTCCGTTGACTGGATTTGTTTCTGTGTGTAAGCATTATCTGTAATGTAAACAAAGTCGTTGATTTCTGGAGGGTACATCTCCTCATACTTGGAAGCGATGAACATGGCAGTCACACCAACCAGCTGCAGGTTGTTTTTAGACACAGAATGAAGCTGAAAATAGGAAAAACAGACACTGTGACTAACAAACATATGGCTGAAGCCTTGTATGAAGCTGAATAAATACAGCTATCAGAGAATACTGCATAAAGCTCAGCTTGGTGAAGATTCATGATACTGTAATCATTATGATAGTCACAGACACTGCAAGCTGTATCTGGATACAGGATTAAGATGAACAGCAAGAGATGGTGGCCAAAGACATGAAATGAGACTAAAGATTATTGTCACAACAACTACAGGGTGTTTTGCCAGCATGGAAAGAATACTAAACATGGTTTTCACACAACCAATTTGCAAGTTGGTCTACAACTCAATCTCTATTGACAGTAAAGCTGAGGTCTGTAATGATAGCATGGCAGTCACAATGCCTTAATGCAGGTTTTTTTCGTAGACAAAAACAATTGGAATCACCATGGTTGTTGCAACTGCAAGTTGTCTGTTGGTCAACTGAATAACAACAATGATGATAAAACATGGCTGCTACACTGATTAACTGCAAGGTGCTTTTAGATTTGTAATTAGGTGATCTGTTTTGCATAACCTACGGTGGTCATAAAAAGTGAGCAGTGGAGGCAAATGAAGAAAATACTGTACACTCCTATGAATCCAATCGATGCATTTAAACAGCGATTGCTTGTTGATTAGAAGGATACTTACTGCTAGGTATCTGTCAATAATTTGAACTGTAAGGAAGAGAGTTTCTTGGAGGAGATGGAACCTCAAGTGTACCTGGACTAACCAATCTATCAGAATTGTTCTCATCCTTACATTGATCTCTTGATTGTCCATGTAGTCATCTACTTTGTATTTCCTCTGTAAAGATAAATAAACCAGGCTTCTGGTTTGACAGCAAATTCAAAAGAAGCAGAGTCGCTCATATTACACAGCATGCACAGAGATTTACCGTTTGATTACACATGTTCAGGAATTTCAGACAGGCTGTGGGAGGGGATGGACGCAAGTGATTGAGAGAATTGAAACTGTCTGGAGTGATGAGTGTCTCTAAATGACAATTTCATGGTCAACTTTGATCGATAAATTGTGGCGCAACGACCACAACAGAAGTAAAATTTTGGGACTCATTTGAACTCACCAGTCTGTTCTTTGAATGTGGCCACATCTAAAGGAAAATTTGGAAATTGGGCCACATCTCTAAAACCATTGTAACAGTGAAGATATAAAGAACAACAATGGATTTTGTGATATCACATATTTCCAATGATGCACCATTTTTGACAAATGGCAAAGTCATTTTAACTTGAACTGCCATGTAAACTATCAGGGGTCACCTAACCAAATGTTAGTACCACTGTGGAATATGATACTACCATACCTTAGTAGTTTGTAAGGTACTTGGACCTTTAATGAATCCAAAAATTTAACTAAAGATACCACCAGTCTGGGAGTGGGAGCAATTTACCTCCAAGTAGTGCATATATTCGTAGATATCCTTGACGTATTCGCTGCAGAGCTGTGGGCTGTCATGATCGTCTTTGTCAATATCTTCAACATTGAGTGGTCTTGAAATCGCCTTTGGTAAGATATCATCAAAGTCCATGGCCTCAGGAGATGATGGCTGCCAAATTTAGTTGCAATAATATGAGGTTTACAAACACATTGAAAGTACACTACCATATGTATTGGATAAATTTTGTTGGCTATTAACAACAAACATTACTATGCAGTACTGAATGACTGTGGGTGATATATATTATAGTACACACAAATGTTTACAATTAGATGACAATTCCATTTGCAGAGATCTATTTGATTGGGATTGGTCTCAACTGCATTCCGTTGGGGTGTGTTGGTTTGTTGTAACACATATATGGTGAAATGATGGTAGCTATAGTACAAAGTGTACACAGACAGCAATGCAACTTGTGAGATCAAGCATTGTACATTAGAGTCTAAAACTTTGCCAACATTATCGCACTTTGCAGAAACTATCACCAAAATAATTGCAATCCTTCAAATTATTTTTTATGTTACTTTATTTTCTAAACTGACACTGTTTTGATCAAGGTTAATTTTGAGAGCACTGGTATTGCCATTACCACAGTTACAACCAATCACAATTACAAATTCAAAATGTGCATCATGGAAAGTGAAAAGTAAGCACACACAAAAACAATACTGACACTGGCTCTCCTGTATATACTGTATGTGGTACTATGCGATGTTATTCAGGTTTGAATTTTGACGCAATGTCAAAAGTAGGCTTGGACTTCAACTCTCCTCTGATGGTGATTCCCATTAGGCTCAGTCAGTCAGTGGGTATTTTTCCCCCAGAGGGTTGTAATACCTGTGCCTTGGCAATTTTTGCCGATGCAACGTCAATTTACAGTACTTCGACATTGACAAATTCCGAGGCTACTTTCAAGGGCTGAATTTGGTTTGTACTGTATGGCCCTACTGTATATTTGAATGCCTGAAATGTCCAAGGGCATTGCACATGTGTGCTACTCTAACAACACAAACATTTCCCTTCCATTCTAACTAATATTTCCATACTACCTATATTTTTTACATTTCTTGTTAAGAAAGTTAACTTGAAGCAGTAGGAGTGATGTCACCTCCCCACATTGATTAAGTATTTTATGTTTTTCTTTTTAACTTTACACCATGCAGATTTAATACTTCAACTAGTGCTATGTGAATGTATATGAGAGCTTTGTGACCCTCACATAACTAGTAATTAAACTGACCATCTATTGATTTCAAGGTCAAAATAATAAATTCAATAATGAAGAAAACAAAAGACTGTTCATCAGGAGATGATGTCACTCCTGCTTCAAGTTTACAGTTGGTAGCAAATGGGGTAACTTCAACTGATCATACCGAAGAACCACCAATGGAACTAAATGGAAGTTTCACCATAAGGGTCAGATTTACCTACTTATAGACCTATCAAAGCTAAATCTGCGGCTGGACCATCCTTTTAACTGACCTGGCTCTGGAGAGTTGCATCTGAGTTTGAGGCACCCCCCCCAAAAAAAATGTTTGCGATACTGTAGGTGATTGATTGCAATATTAACCTTTTACTGATTCTTACCGGTTCAATTATTGGTTCTGGTAGTTTTGCAGCTAGCAATTGAAGAGAAGATGTCCCCTTGGATTTTCCCATTAACTTTGTTGGCCTTGCATCTTTCTTTAAAACCTGTAAAGGAAATCAAATGTTGTAATTTCTTCAGACCCCCTAGGCAAACAAACTTCATGCATCTTGGCTGGGATTTACTGAAATGTACTGTAGCTTTCAGTTCGAAATACCTTTGAACGTACCTTTTTAGCATTGTTTTGCACTGTATTTCCAGTTGCAGCAACATTGCTGATATTGCCAAGTGCTGAACGGGTGCCAACATGACTGCTCTTTGTGGCCAGACTTTTGGCTGCTAGCTTGCTCTTCACATTTTCAGATCTCAAGGAGGCATTCCCTTTGCCTATCTGCACATTCTGCAAAAGAAAGGCAAATGCAAAACTGTACATAAACATTTAAGAATTCATCTACATTTTTTTTTATGTACAGCACTGAACACTAGTATTCCAATCCACTCCACTCATGCTACTAGTCTACACATAACCCTAGTACAGTCGTCGTCCTCAAGACTATCATTCAGTGATTATCTCATCATTTTACTTCATTTTAATTACTTTTTATGACTTTTTGGTTGACATAAGATCAGTATTCAGACCCCCCTTGGCTTCTTAAGCCTGCTTATTTCCAACACTGTATCAACTCATGCATATTACTTAATATTAGGAAATTCAAGAAGCTGCCACATATTCTCCAAATGTTGACTCCACTCTATGGTAGAGAAATAAAAATGTTTTGATAGTGATAATTTTTTTTATATAGGCATGAGTGCATGATATATTTTATGGAAATAAATTTCACCTAGTAAGATCCACCTAAGAGTACGAACCAGTGTTGTGAGTCCTGGCAGGCATACTGTGGGCCAGCCTTGGACAGTGGTTTGAAGTCCCAAGACTTCAATGTCAAGGTTGGCCTAAACAACCAAGGAATAACTAACATTTAAGTGATAGGCTAATTCACAATAGGTCGCCTTTCATCATTTTTAGAAATTGGTTCGCACCTGTAGTCTAGATCCAACTGACTGATTTGACTTATTTCTAGACAGATTGAAGACATGCCTAACGTTATGTCAATTGTTATCTGTAGAACTTAACGTTAGACGTTACACTGCCTGATTATTCAGGCAAAACTTAAGCAAGATTCTCCTCGTCAGGTAGCCCAACACTCAACAGTAACAAACTTAACACCACTATTTCAAAGTAGGCTATGATATCGGCAGACATATGGGAGACACAACTTAGTATTAAAGCCAAAAGTTAGGCATAAGCTCAGAGTCGGAAGTCTGGGATAGGCCGTAGGCCTAGTGAGTTAGGTCCTACCGAACGTTAGTCAACGGTAACTTACCCCATTTGCGCGTACTCTTAAAGCCATTGTAAATTGTTACGTATCGTAAGACAGACCAATTCTTCTTGCAGTGGATGTTCAAACTTGAATGATTTAAACCAAAATCAGCATTTACAGCACGTTTTTGTAAGAAAACCTCTTTCAGAAAACTCTGTATTGCTAATACCGTAATAGTGCTATGTGCACTGCTGCGTGTTCTCGTCTTTGAATAAATGCACATTACACCTGATTGGACAAACCAGATATGAGTTGAGCGATTTCATTGGACAATTCTGTAAACATACTCTCATCTGTTGTCTACAGCTGTTCTGGACCTTTAAAAATGGAGTAGGCTGTATCTGAATGTAAACTACAATGCATGTCTTGTAATGTTATAAATAGGAGTATTTCGAGAATGCAGGTTAATCCAAATCCTCTGCCGCAAAGCCGGACGATATAAACAAGCGAAAGTACCGATCCGTGATTTAGATGCTTCCTGGGCGGGTTGATGAGGGTGAGAATTCAAGCCAGGAATGTCATTAGTCTCAGGACCTGTATCCCAGTCTGCCACGTTATCACACACCGTCGCTTTCCAATATCAGGGCCCAAGCTTGATTCTCGTAGGACTGCTTACCGCAGACATCTAGTCGGAAAAATCATTCAAATTGTCGAGATACCGAGTTACAAATAACTTGTTATCTCGACAAAATTTTACCAATTGCAAAATTTTGTCTAGAAAACAAGTTATTGACTCATTACATCTCGCATGTCACCTCATGTCGGCCGTATCTGCCACATGATAAATCAACTCTTTGTGGGACTGCCCCTGACATATACTGCCTGTTAGTGGCGGAGCTACCATACGTGGTCTGTTCCAACGGCAGGGGCTATGATCACAGGCATCGATTTGATACTGAAACTGGGGGGGGGGGGGGCGGGACATGGGGGGCTGAACATCTGGCCTCTCTTTTTTCCTTCAAAGTGGCATAAGCAATGTCGTAGGTCGAAGGAACAGAAAACGATACAAGCCCGTATGCAGCTTTTTCAGTGGGGGGGGGGGGGTCGATTTTAACACAAGTTGAACATTTTACCCAACACTTAGTTTGAAGTTGAAGTGTAAAACTGACAAAATTAAAACTCATATATGTTGCTAACGTAGGCCTACTATCATAGACTGGACGGAACTCCAGATCTTGTGGGGGGGGGGGGGGGGGGTTCGTCCGAACCCCTTGAACCCCTCTGGATACGGGCCTGCGATATCGGGGCCGCAAGTAAATTTTAGCCCCCACCCCGATGGCAGGAACAGCACTGACTTCCCGTGTTAACTAAGTAAGCTGTATGTGCCCAACCTTTAATCAAGGATCTTATGTCTGCAATAAGGCCTACTCAATAATGAGGAGATTCCATCCATGAAAAAAATTCATCAGATGGCTTAATTGAATACGTCATATAAACTGTCACATAAATTGAATATGCATACCCTTTTATTTTTTGAGCAATTGGCAAATGTAGCTGAACATAGCCTGCTTCCCTCCCTCCCACCTTACTCAATTTCCCACCGTCGGATACACGCTAGATGGTTTGTACACTGACCGTATACGCGAAGTGTGCAATCAAATCTATGTGGTGTCCGGGGCCCGCCTTAGGACCACGGCTGGGGACGCGCCAGCTGTGGAACCCTGAGATACTTCATGTCAACTGAATTATCTAAGGTGGAACTTCTTTTTGTGGTCCAGGGGACGAAGTCCAAGGAAGATTTGCAGAAGTTGTTTGAATTTGAGGAAGTTGTGCGTATTAGTTATCATCAATAGCTCGTATAGCCTAAAATCCCCTCCCCCATTTTGCTGATTAGCCTATAACTGAGTTTTACGAGTTTGAAAAAGAGGAAAGTAGAATTAGGTACACTATAGCAGTAGGCCTGAGGCTCCCTGTTCCTCTGCCACTGAGACTCTGAGCAAAGGATTGAAATTGGGAAGTAAGATTGACATAGGTTTTCCTGATAAAAAAATCTCTCAGATTGCAGGAAACTAAAATGACCATAATTAATTTGTTAGGCTATCAAGTTCTGATGGTTGTTCTTAGTCTTAGTTCATGCTAATGCAGCCTGCATGTCGGCAGTTAGCTTGGTCCGTAAGATGAGTCTCAGAGAATCAGCCTTCCCGGCCTCAGTCTTCTCCTCAATCCCTCCTCCTCCAAATCCTAGAAAAGCCCCCTGACGACCTTGTGATGTTAATGTACTGCAATACAATCATCGGAATTAATAATGCAGTGCATTGCAGGTAGCCGGGCCTGCACAAGGCATGCCTCGGCCGTTTAAAAAAGAGCCCTGGATTTTCCATAGGTTACTTTCCATATTCAAACACTGATTTTTTCACGAACCAGTTAGAATATCTTCTATGATAACATATAGTAATGAAGGAAAGTCTGTAAAGAGTAACAAGTTGTTTGTTTTACAGAAATCGTATTTTTAAAACCCGCCAGTGACGTAGCAACATGATTTTGAGTTGGGGGGGGGGGGGCAAACAGTAGATGAGAAGCCAATTTATGCCCGGATCACAAAGGGGAAGGAATTTGGCGTAGGGCTACTGGCGGCGTCAGCTAGAAAATTACAGTCGGATTTGTGCGAATTTTTAGGGGGAATGCCCCCATCCGTGTTACTGGGGCATGCCCCTGACCTGGTTGCTACGTCATATTGTAACCAGCAAATATGGACACAGAATGACAGACGGATGATGCAAAGTAAGAAATGCCGATGGTAACCTTCTTTTAAGAGATAAGTTTCTCACAAAGGCCCACTGAAATTTACTTCTGCGTTGCTAAAGACTAATTTGTTCCCAAAATTCAAATGATGCATGTTTAGGAACTTACCTCATGCATTATATTTTGAAGAGGTGAATTTTTTGCAGATGTGTATTGGTAAGTCTGAAAGACTTACCAATGTATTAAAGTTATTTTCTTTGTAAACCCTGTTGATGCATTTTAAACGCCTCTCAATTATTGAGAAAAATCAAGGTCATAAATATTGTTAATATTCACGTATTTCAAGTTTCTGAGCTTATAATGAAATGACTCAGGGCTAATTAGTTAATTGCATTAGAGGAGTAATATGCATCTGATATGTGTAGGTAGATTTCGTGTGAATTGAATTACTGTTGGTAAATAATTAAAGAGGTTGTTATAGCTTATAACATTTATTATATGTAATACGATACAGTGTTACCATCTTTTTTGACTACCCAATCCTTAAAGGGAAATAGAGCGTTTAGAATACACCGGCAAGACATGCAAAGAAAATAGCTTTAATCATTGTTAAACCATTCAGTCTCATCAATAAACATCTACCAAAACCATCTTCTCAAAAGATTACATGCATGTGATGAGTAATGGAAGATGCATCATTTGAATTTTGAACAGTTTGGGTGAACAAATTAGTGTTGAGCAACAAATAACTGAATTTCGATCTGTGAGGAGCTTATTTCTTGAAAAGAAGGCTACAGTCCTTCCTTATTTTGAATAATCTATCATTCTTCATCTACAAACATTGGTTTCAAAAATATGGATGTTTTGTCCAAAACAAACGCCCTATTTCCCTTTAATGAGAACAAGCAAGTAATAACAAATTATATGACAAATGACTAACCATGAACTAAAGTTTACTGCACCCCTCCTCTTAAGACTCCTCCTGAATGACAGCCATCACTCATCCACAAGCCATCGTCAAAATACACCTTTGCAAAAAAAAAAACCTGAATGGTCTTAGGCCTCCATGAGCTATGTTAATATATAATGTTATGTTAATATATGCTATGTTATGTTATGCTATGCTATGTTATGCTATGCTATGTTAATATATAACTGAGCAAAAATTGAACAGGGAGAGGGTGCACCCTAAGAGACCCAACCAGATATGACTCTGGACCCAACCTAAACCATCTTCCCCAGGTCAGCGTCCACTTACTGGGGGGGGGGGGGTCAATCTTCTTTATTTTGCATCAAGTATCTCCACTCTAAAATGGAATCGAAGCCCAGACTTTTGATATGATGACAATGCTGCAACTTCACATATTTTACTGTTAGTAGTAGCCTAGGCCTACTTCTGATATATATGTTGGGATGACTAAAAGAGTTTTCGTTTTGTTTCAGA
Source organism: Stichopus chloronotus (assembly GCA_021234535.1). NCBI lineage: Eukaryota > Metazoa > Echinodermata > Holothuroidea > Aspidochirotida > Stichopodidae > Stichopus > Stichopus chloronotus. The sequence goes on from CM037836.1 coordinate 7,504,561, forward strand.
ATTTTCTAAAGACCAGACGGACCAGTCAATTCACTACATTTTATTTTGGCCAGTGGCACATACCTAAATTTAGCAGCCTTGAGATTGCTCCCCCCCCCCTTCCCAACCCCCCTTGCTAAAATTATTTAGCATGCAGTGGGGAAAAAATAAAAAAAATGAGTGAACTGAAATTTTTTGTTCAACTTCATTGTATAGAATGCACAATATTGGGACGTAAGAGTCCATTTACAATGATTAGCACCGTACTTTACATTACCATTACGTGGTACTTTTTATCTGCTTATTTTCTAATCATTATGCATTTGCTCATTATTTTTGAACTGAACATTTTATTGCAAACGTAAGTACAAAATAATGACTGGTTATATTCTACTTACAAGCCTGGTGAATGCCATTTCCGGCTGTCTAAGAGGTCCTGACTTTTCAAAATTTTTCTTTACGCTACGCGCCAAACGATGTGGCGCTCCGCTTAGATAGTCTCCCACAAAAATTTCTCTACACGTACTAACATTTATTAACCCCGTGATTTCCTCCCTTCCCTTCCCCCCCCCCTTCCAGAAAATCATGCGTGCCCCATTGGGCTCAGCCAAAATTATATCCCCATCCATGGCACACTCAGCTTCGACATCAAGCAAGACCCCCGTAACCTTGAACATATTTGGGGAAATTTCATATATTTGCCCCACTTCCTCCACCCAGCGTGGGAAAATCCTAGCTACGCCACTGCATTGCTTTGCTGTACAACAAAATCTTTCAGACGAAAGAAATGGTGTCTAATTCTCTTTAAGCCCATAGTGTTTCAAACGATGCCTACTGTCATGGAAAGGGGAGCTAATTATAAATATCTACGCGTTGTTATACATAAAATCCTCCTGCGATATTGTAATGAAAACAAAAACAATCTTATGATGTATTGTCTGCGTGCGATAAACAGATTTAATGCTCCAAGCAAACTTCTCGCCATGTTATATCAATCTGTTATTTTGGGGGATTTGCAAAATATAATTCGGTATCTTGGAGCGGAGCGGTAATAATAGAAAATAATATGAGCATTATATCGATACAGTGTGGGATAAGGCAAGTAAACTGTGCAATTGGGAAAAGACAGCCAGCCATGGCCACATCCTGAAAGGAACATTTTTGGGGTAGAAATATAAAGTTAAGCAAATCCAGCTGGTTAGATACTGTTACAGTTTTCTGAACAGCAGAGCATGTATCAGTTATAATAATGTATGCGGACAACAAATAATACATGATACATTATAGTTTCAAGACTAACACGCATTTGTGTGAAATCTTTCAACATTTTATTGCTGGGGCGTTCGTTTACATGTTTCTTTTTTGTTAATCAGTAATATTTGGTATCCAGCTGCAAAATTGTCCATCTTTTTTTCCATTACGTCCGAAATCTGAACTATACTTTTGTACAGTGTATGCTTATTGAAAGCTAGTAACTTAATGAAAATTCTCTAAACTTTAAACAATGTTTTGGACAAACAAAATGCTTTGACAAAAAGCAAGTATATGAATAAATTTGTGTCTTTTTTTAAGAGTGGGGCATTTCAAATGCTCAGTCTCAAGACAAACATGTTTGAAATCACAGATAAAGAATTACATGATAACTGGATTTTTATAATTTTCTTATTCACTATAATAGTTTACTTACATTTATGTTCTCAATCTCTTCTCCTTCTGCCATCATTACAGAAGTAATGACAGTATCCAATTGAATACTGTCAATTGAATGCAGGTAATTGAATGCAGGAAATTCAATGCAGGCAATTCAATGATATCAATTGAATGCAGGCAATTGAATAATGTCAAATGAATGCAGTCAATTGAAGATAACTGAACGCTGTCAATCGAATGGCGAGCAATCGTTTTTGTGATGTGCTCTAACTGATCCAGAAATACTTCTTTTAATGTCAGATATACCTAACACATGTCTGCTCATTGTCCATTAAACACAACTTGATATGAAGAAACTTAAAAACATATGCCTTGGGTAAAAAGATGCAAAAGTGAAAACTTCAACCTATCATCTCTTTAAAAAGGAAGAAAAAAAAGAAGTGAAAGGCAGACAAATTGGATAAATGTTAATGTCAAGACAGATGGCAGTTGTAACAGTGAATTTAAACTAACTACAACATAAAACAAAAGATGCCATTTTGCAGGACATGATAATTATTTAAAAAAGAAAATTCAGGGTTAAGGCAAGCAATGGATAAAACAGCACAAGAAAAGGAAAGTGAAAAGAAATACTAATGAGATATTCTAAACCAGATTAAAAAGTGATCTATGATCAAAATGAATGCAATTAACCTGCACATTAGATGCACTCAATGTTAAAAGATGAATGTGACAAAGGGCATACTTTGAAGTAACGAAAAATAATCACTAGAAATTATATGAAGTAACAAGTGCCTTTCATCCCCCTCCTAACATCTCACAGCTGCTTACTTTGTGATATTTTCCTCAAATTATCACCCATTCTGCTCATTATTCCAGCAAACACACACCTTTGTAAAATAACACATCTTCTTTGTCATAGCCATATGGCTGAGGACAAAGAAACTAGATACTTCAGAGTGGACTCAGGGATTAAAATCATGTAACAAAAATCATTCATCACCAGAGGCTACAAACAAATGCAGATTCAAAACGGTTTTGACACTAGAACTACAACAGCACCCCATCAATGTCATATTCCACATCATATGTGGCTTGATTACAAAGTGTTAATTTCACAGTGTCATCACCCCATTTGAACACGAATAAATTTCAAATAATCTAGTCAAAGTGGATGAATGGATTACTTCTGGAATGTACATAGACTCCATCCTAAAATAAAAAGAAAGTATACATCTGCCACCACCGTTTGCATCACAGATAAATAAATTAATCATCCGGACTAAATATACAACAATTTTACAATGACAATGCAACTCCATAGAATATCCTGGGGATAGCATCATTCAATCACAGTATATGACAACTTTAAAGGGACAATCCCATACGATCTGGCTTGGTATGGATGATTTTCATGATTACATCATTCAATCACAACATGTGACAAAATTGCATAAGGCTGATTCAGAGGGGAGTGCAACAGGTGCACCCCCCTAATGGCACCCAACAAAAATATGCGAAATGAGGAAAAGCAAAGACAAAGAGGGAGAAGAGAAAATGTGAAAAGAAAGACAGGATGATGTATGACTTCAAGAAGTTGCAATCATTGACTTATCAAGTGTAACGGTATTCAAATTATTTAAGTATTCTCAAAAGGAAAGTAGACACCCCTCCATTAGACCCCCTCCCTCAGGCTGGCAATTCATCAGCACCCCCCATTATCAGAGATCCTTAATATGCCACTGATATGATGATAGTTGAGACAATCTGAATCAACGATGATGATACTAGCGATCATATCATCCAACCACAATATATGACAAGATTGAAACCACACTGCTACAACTAGAGTTGAATTCATAGGGATGATCATTTAATAATAATAGCAAGATGGAGATGACCTTGCTGAAAAACAATGGACTCCATAAGGGTGATCCCAGGGATGCCATGACTGAATGAGCAAACCACAAACATGAACACATGGGAAACATCAATTCAATAATGGCACAAAAGTTGAGAAGATTCTACAGTGATGTCAAACATACATACACCCCAGATATTAAGTAATCGTTACACATCGCAGGGTCTGTCCCTGAATGATAGCTGCACTGTGGCCTTAATCTCCTCACAAAGGTGTTAAACTTCATCAAATTCTTGGAAATACCTGACACTGTCCCAAAGATGTAAAGGCAGAATTTTTTCAGTCTTCCAATAAATAGTAAGTACTTCAAGTACATTAAATATATAAGCTCCTAAGTTTAGGGTGACTATGTGCTGATATGATGGAGCAAAACAATGAGCGTAATTACAAATCTCATGTCAACAGACACACATACACATACCCAAGACAGGGAACATCAAATAACAGAGCTGATTAAAGTGAACTGACATAAATCATAAGTAGACTGACATAAAGTACATATAAGTAGACTGACATAAATCAACACAGTTGATGTAAGTAGACTGACAGGTTAATCTGAATAATACAAACAATGGGACTGAAACACAGTGTAAATGAAAGTATCACATGATCAACTTTGATCCTTTTACTATGAGGCTTACATATGCTCATGATCCTATTGCTATGCAGCTATCAGTAACATATTCATGTTCATGATGCTACTACAATGAGACTTACAGTAACATATTCATGTTCAATACAGTTCAAAGTGTCTGCCTTCTTCAACCTTACAGGAAAACAAAAAGATGACCCCCAGGAGTACTAAAAGTAAATCAAACTTAATTATGATTTGATATCAAGGCACAATATGGTTTCAAAATGTGTTAAATCATATTATTTAAGACTGCAGAGGGCTCAAGTTATCCAATAAATTTTCTCCCTGTCTTTTTCCAAAATGTTGACCCATTCTTCATTCAAACTTTACACCCTGGGCTAAGGGCAGTTCAGAACTGTAGTTGATTGTGCTGGAGGAAATAAAACAGAAAACATAGTTTCTAGTTATTTTAACAAAAAGCTTAATTCTCTTAGCCTGGAAGTTTGACATGAAGCAATAATACTTTCAAGCAAATAATTTATGAATATACTCACAACATTTATAACACCCACAAAAAAATATTTCAAATTATTTTTGATTTCAATGAATCTATGCTACCAATGGAACAAATTTTTGTACCTAAAATTACTGTATAGTTAGTTAAATCACGAAAGAGAATTAAGACACCTAATATCCTTGGTGAAAAATATTCCTCAAAAACCACATTTAGCTAATCATGTATGTGAGGGCTAAGGTACTCTATCAATAGTCTGTTAAGTAATGCAACACAATACTACAAAGACAGTACTGGTAGTGAGAGTTAATACCCATCAATAGTACGTACAACACGAGAGAGTTAGGACAAACTATCCACAGAAACTTAAATGAGAAAATATGATGGACGAAAACACTTCCAGCAATCATAGCAAGAATGAAGACCCTATCCATGCAATTGCATATGATATAACAACACAGTATGACAACATACATAGCATTACATCACAGCTGGTATCTTTACATCAGTGACTGATGTCACACTAAATCAAAGTCCTTGCCAATATCATATGATATGAATAAATAGTTTCCAATACTAGAATTCAGGCATCAGATGTCTAAAAGACATCAGGGAAGGGAAAATCAAAAGACAACATCACTTGATTGAGGTGAACAAACATCATTCATTACTAGACTGTTTCACGATTCATAAATCTATTTAAACATTCTTGTGCATGTTGCACATATATTCAACACAGCTGTTTAAATACTTTCAACATTAAGTTAAAAACATACCACGTTGATCGTCTCATGTACTGTTTCCAGGCATCACTGCCAGATTCACGTCCTCCTCCTGTGGCCTTCTCACCTCCTAAAGATTCGAAAGCATTTGGATGACATCAATTAACAAAAGAAAAAAAATGGATGCAAGACTACATTGAGGTTTTGATGTAACCAGAGTTTAACTTAATGTAATGCATGCAGTCAACGACCTCACCACAGTTATCAATTCAATACTAAAAGAAAAGCATTAGGGTAGGACAAATATTGCAACAATTATGAGATTTGAGCTTCTTTCTTGTAATACTGATCATCAATTTTCTAAAGTTATCACATACTGGCCCAGTAATGACCTTTGACCTCCATAAAGAACAATAGGTACGACTTACTTAACTGTGGTACACCTACCTACTGATTGAAAAGTAAGTGCAAGATTTCCTTTTGCACATATGACTCTCACAAGATTTTTGTCATTTGATTCACTACCCCAAAATCAATAAGCTTCTGATATATAATATTGAGATGTAGTTTACTATGGACTCCAACTTTTCATACTTGAGATATTGTGCTTACAAGATTCTGGTAATTTGACCCCTGCTGATCTCAAATGACCCTTGACCTAAACCAACGACAACAAGGTTGTTGCACTCATTGTAGTACACCAGCACACCCACTATGAGATCAGTGCATGCCTCCCTCTCAGCAATACTGGTTTACAAGATCTTTCGTAATTTAACCCCTATTGACCTCAAACGACACTTGACCTCCACCAAAAAAAATTGGATCTTTACATGTAATGTGGTTCACCTGGATACCACATATGACTTCAGTCCAAAGTTTCCTTCTTAAGATATTGTGTTTACAAGCAGTCATCACAAACACACACTCCTCAAGACATTTACACACTGGTCAATATGACTGCTTATGGTACAATAATCATCAAATTAACTCTTTCAATATAAACCATCTGGATATTACTGCAACATTTAAGTATGATCTTACTTCTTCAGATTTGTGTAAAGAGCCCTTACAAAAAGTTACAGGTGTTTTAAAATTTTAGCTCATTGTTATTAGACCCCAATCAAAGTTTAAATCTTTGCAAAAGTATGTCCCCTTCCCCCAAGGGTCTAAATACCACAAAGCCTTTTTCCTTCAGGCTATCACATAAATTACAAAATCATTACATTTCCCTAGTAAAAATGGATGGATAGAATGTAAAAAATTGATGCACAGCAATTTTTTGAGCACTCAAGGGGTGGCAGTCGGGAAGGAGGTGGTTGGAGAGAAGAAGAAGAGAAACAGAGATGGCCTTGACTAAACATACCAAATGCTCCTCCAATTTCAGCACCATTAGTCGGAATATTTACATTGACAATTCCACAGTCAGATCCCTTGTGCCTGCAAAGACAACAACAGTTAATGAGTTAAAACCACAACCAAAGTTACAACATAAAGTTTTACAACACTGCAAACTGTCTGCTCCTAGTAGAGATCGGATTAATAATAAAAAGACACACATAACTGGTTGGCAAACATGCTGAAATACAATTTTCAAAGTCATTTTGACATTTTCCATTCTCAGATCACTGTCTTTCTTTTAATTATTTACTTAACCTTCTTTAAGCTCTTCATGCACAAAACTTAAAAGAATCACTTCATCCTCACCCGATCCATTTAAAGATCTTCTGAGGATCTGTTGTGAAGAGGCTGCTGGATAAACCTTGGTCTACTTCATTATTCCATGATATGGCTTCATCAAGATCCTGGAGAGGGAGAAACATAACAGTCACAGTTGGGATGTACAACAGTAGGTACTGGGTGTATAGGGCATTGATAATAAGAAGGGATATATCGTGGTATTAAAGAGGAGTAGGCCGACAAGGAACTGACAACAAGAAGGGATATACCACCTCAGCAGCAAACAGGAGTGCAGGACATTAATAGTGAGAAAGGATATACCAGAGTAGATAACAGGAGTATAGAGCATTGACACAAAAACGAAAACCCACAAAAACACAGTGTTACTAAATGAGTGTAGTATCACAACTTCGAACCTTCACTTTTATTTTACCTTGACTTTCAACACATAGAGCACTGGCACGAAACTCTCAGTCTGGACAACCTCTGAATCATGGCTGAGACCAGTGATTAGTGTTGGTTCTACATAGAAACCACTACCATCAATCACCTAATAATAGAAAAACAATATCAAACAATATCAAACATGTGAATAAAGTAATGTATGTTGAATCATGGCTGAGACCAGTGATTAGTGTTGGTTCTACATAGAAACCACTACCATCAATCACTTAATAATGGAAAAACAATATCAAACAAGTGAATAAAGTAATGTATGTTGAATCATGGCTGAGACCAGTGATTAGCGTTGGTTCTACATAGAAACCACTACCATCAATCACCTAACAATAGAATAACAATATCAAGCAGGTGAATAAAGTAATGCATGTTGAATCATGGCTGAGACCGGTGATTAGTGTTGGTTCTACATAGAAACCACTACCGTCAATCACCTAATAAAAGAATAACAATATCAAAGAAGAGAATGAAGTAATGCTTACTGTACAATATTAAACACTCTAAGTGTCTGTTTACTTGTACATGTGTTAACTTTTCTGTGCTGCCAAAAACACTACAGTATTCATGTTAGGAATGAATGACATACATCTTCACCTCACACTTCCTGATTTCTGTAAAAATTTAAAATCAGAGAACTCTAGACCTGATGAAATAAGGTAACTGTTGTAACTTCTACAAAACAATAGAATTTAAAAGATAAACACACAGTAAGATGCAAGTTTCCAGACTTAAATGAAATCTTGAAAGGTTGCTAGGATTTACTAGCAATGAAAGTAACAATAAGTGAAGACACACACCACGGGGAGAACATACATACTTTGCCGCCACATTGGACAGTGCCCCCTTGTGCCTTAGCATCTGCTACTGCTCTTTTGAATACATTCACCCCCTGCTCGGAATGGACTGGTCCGTACAACGTGTTCTCTGAAAAGGAAGACAAACATAAGAAGACAAACATAAATGACTACAAAACTCAGAGCATGCAATTAAAACTCAACATCAGACATGTATTCTGACATGTTGTAAAGATACAGCAATGTTGTTGATAATATCACAAACAACAAACAATGCCACATGCAAACATAAAACAAAAGCTATTAAAGGAATTATCTGAGACATTAAGAGGCTTGGCCACTAAAGAAAATTGAAACTTCATCAAATGTAAGCATATCTTTCTCTCTTTATTGGTGAAAACCATGTTACAATAGCATGTCCTATTTGGGACATGGCATTACAGGAAATTTGTGAAGTCACATGTCCATAATTTCTTGAATATCCTTTGTACACATTTGTTTATAATCTTGACTGTCTTAAAAAGAGACATCATGACAGTGTAAGAGACGTGGCCTTTACTTCCACATTATTTTCAGGTAAATCTACCACACACTCAATCTCAATTTTCACTAGTGTCAAATTTCAAGGTTAAAAAGGCATTTCAAGTAGAAAGAAAGGCAAAGACTCCTTGCAATAATTTGCTGCCATTAGATGGCAATTTGGTAAACTTGAGGCAACTGGAAATCTTTCTTGACTAGAGAAGTCTTTCTTCAAACAGCAATATCTTTAGTCAAGAATAAGATACTGCTGGTGGGGGGTCTGAAACACCTGCAGTAAAAAAAATATTCTCATTCATGTAAGAACCCCTTCACTTGCCAATGGAATATTCCTCTCAAATATCCTCACCATCCAAGGGATCTCCAATTCTAAGTTGAGAGTAAGCTTTCTTCAATCTCCCTACCACTTCATCGTGGAGGCTTTCATGGACGATCTACAAAACCAAAAAAATATGGGATACACTTTTGTTTATCTGTCATCTTTTTTCAATTATTTCTTTTGTTGACTGAAAGGATTCGTGACCTAGACTGTTATAGTCAAAGTGCTATGAATGCAAACAGGGAAAAAAAAACTTTGAAATTGATTACTGTCCCAAGTAAAATGGAAAACAACTTTTCAAAGAACGAATCATAATAGTGTAACAACATCTCCTAAAATTTTACATTTAAACAATGAGATAGGAGGGAGCTGAGTGGACTGGGGGAGGGGGAAACTTTGAAAATGGTTAAAATAATCACCAGTCTCCTCGTTGTGGTGCAACGTTGGCCAGCGGTGCCGACGCTAGCAAACAAAGTGGCTGGAATAACCAGGTTAAGGTCAGCATCTTCCATTACTGTGAAGGGGGTCAAACCATATTTGCTTACACTTTATATGGTGATCATACTGATAGTCATATTTATTACCAAGATTCCCACAATAGATAACCCAAGATATCATATACTAGTGAATTCCAATAAGCAGGGCTGTAGTCGAGGCCAGCCTAAACCTCGGACTGCCCGAACTCAACTATACCAATGCCAATAAATTGAGAGGAAATAAAAAGTCATATAATCTCAAATGAAAGTAAATTATGACTACCATCATAATTTACCACTAAACTACATCAACCATTATGACAAAATAGTCTTCTACAATACTTCATGATTGGTACTAGCTTATCATATTCTAACCATATAGATCTACCATTCACTCTTAATAGTTTGTGTACAATGAATGCCACCATTCATAAAACATTATTTCAATATACCATACATTACATTTTGAAGCAGTAATTACAGTGCTGTCCATTATGGTATTGCCTGTGCAAATTATAAATAATTCAAGCCACTTCACCCTCAGCTCAATCTGTGATAGATATTTAATTGAAGATCAATGACTCACCTAAAATGGCATTGTTGCCTCCAAGTTCTAGGATGGTCTTTCCGAATCTCTCTTGAACAATTGTGCCTACTTTGTTGCCAACCTTTGAGGTGAATGAAATGAAATTCAATTGATTATGGGCAAAAGAAAACTACCCACTGATGATCTTAGTCACTCCTTCTAACTTAAAAATGCCTTGGAAGATTTTGAGAGAAAAAAGTGAAGCAGACTATTACTTCACTTCTCAAAATGCTATTGTTTGTTTCCTTTTTTTTTACTTTGTCTAAACCATAGATGACTGTTTCTGAAAACACTACCTTATGAGTGACATTCAATGAGGAAGATTTGTTATTACAGATACAGAACATGAATATTTGGCCTATGTAGAATATTTTGTGGTAACAACATAATCACAACCTTTTGTTCACTAGATAGTTGTATGATACTGTCTCGATAAACATTTCAAATTTTTATGCCTTCAGTCATAACCAGAGCATTTTTTTTTCAAAACAGGTAGCTACATCCAGGTTTGAATATTTGTTGGTATGCCTAAAGAATACTAAAGAATAATTTACAGAAGGTAATTTAAATTGCAAAGGAGTTTACTTACTGGAGTGCTGCCTGTGAATGAAACCAGTGGTAAACGTTTGTCTCTGGCTATAGCATTCCTGGGATAAATGAAGGGATAGGGAAGAGAGAAATACCAAGACCATGGTAAGAAAAAAAAAAGAACTTCTCCTATAGGCAACCAAATCATAGTACAGAACAGAACAGAAGCATTTTGATTAAAGCCTTTCCCTCCAACATAACAGCCCCCACCCCCACATTCAAATCTTTTTCAATCTGATCAGAAGGATAATAAACCCAATTAGGATTTAAGCGTATTCAATCATCGTTATCTTTTATGAACATTTGGAGTTGATATGTCATGACCAGGATGAGGTGATATTTCATGATCAAGTTCAGGTTACACTAGTTGAGATGATATGATTGGATGAAGGTTTCCCAGTTACACCACAAAGAATGTGTCACTTTGTCCACATCCATTGAAATGATATGTTTTTTATGTTACTTTCATTAATATGCAGGGTAGGTTAACACTGCCTCTATAAAAAAGTTGCATGGTATCTGATACAAACATCATCGACTTGCAACTTATGTTCGCAATGTGATCTCTTTTCTGAAGCATGTTATTTTGCTGTCATTGATGTTGAAATGACATTTAAGATTTTCAAGAAACTGAGATTCACGTGCAATATATTTATGGTAAATCCTGCTTGTATGGAAGTTTGACTGCACAACATGTCAAACTGTGAGAGCATTTTCATGAGTAATGTGAATTTATGATGTCCAACGTCTACCCTAAAAACTGTCATATTCAACTCACCCAATCTCAGCTCCACCACAGATGGAACTGCATACAGCCCTAGGAAGGTTGTTATCCACAAGAACTTGTTGCATTACGCTACAAACAATAAAAAAAAAAAAAAATCACACAAGAGTAAAGGTATGATGTATAAACTGCCCTTGAAACACACAAAGGTAATTCTGTTTACTTTGAAATTTAAACTGACATTTTGGTGGCCCCAGTAACTCTCAATCTAACTAGAACATCATCATCTCTTGGTTTTCCTTTCCTAACAATGCAACATATCAATTGATCCAAAAATGTGAAAAAAAGCTGAATTCATTTAGTGAGGATAAACCAGCTGACCCCAAAAGACTAACAGACAATGAAACCATTGTGCATTCTGAAAGGGGTACCAAAATGTCAGATGAATGGTATTCTAATAAAAAGAATTACCCCCCCCCCCGACAAAGAAAGGTCAAATTGTGGAACATGATAATGCTTTGCTAGAAGATATCACTTTTCCATGGATGGTTGAGATCCATCCATTTCCCCTGTCCATTGATGAGGAGCAAAATATAGCTACAAATTCACCAAAAAGGTTACATTCTTAGGGCAAGGGGACCATTGCAAATGCTTGCTAGCTTTAAAGACAAAATCTATTCTATCATATAATATCATAATAATATCATATCTAATCTATTCATATTAAAAATCATAGATTGGTAGCATTTTGATCAATAATTAGTTTTGTTTATTACAAAACTCACTTTGTAACAGCTACTGTTGTGAGAGGTGTTGAAGGAGCTCCTTTCCTGCAATAAAGATGGGAAATTTTTTAAAGATAATAACATCTATAAAACAAATCAGTGTTTGATAAACCTAACAGTAAATCCAGGGTAGAGTGATATGGTGCAAAACCTTAGAGCAACTAGATCACAGGCACATTGCCGCAAAAAGAATGGAAACTATGATCAATGGCACAATCAACTTTTTATTTTTTCTTTGTCTTTTGAACAAGTTTACAATTTGTGTACTGAAGGTATGATGAATCTACTGTAGTCAATTTAAAAGGTAAGGTCAGTTGTTTTGGTTCGAAAATGAGAAGACCAAATAAATCAGTTCTAATATTGAAGAATAACAATAACTACCAAAGTTACTGGAAACAAAACAATTGTCTTTTTTCATTTCATTTGTGACACTCAGTCAGTTTCCATGTGAACTTAAGGGCACATTGATCTCTCAGCTTTAACGTACTAGATTCTGTTTTGCAACTACACAGTTACAATAATGTTACATGATAAATACCACCACATCGTTTTTAAAGTATTTTTATAATCTGATTGACAAGAATTAAAACAAAGAAAAATACTGATTATCAATTTCACATGTATGAAACTTCCTCAAAGACTGTTTCGTTCAATTTATCAATAGGAAATAGTCTAGTGAGAAGTACAAACAGGTCAAAACATCTATGCTTTCACCTCAAGAGGTGTATGTTTTCTTATTATTAAAGTCAACATTTCAGTTGACAATTAGACCTACCAGACTAATGTGTTACCACAGACCATACCAATAGAGGCATTCCAACCAAACACTGCCACTGGAAAATTAAATGCTGTAATAACACCGATAGCACCCAATGGGTTGTACTGTTCTATCAATGAGTGACCAGGACCTTGAAAACAATAAAAGTGGAAAGACAATATTTGAAAGTGCATGATGTGGTTAGAGTTAACTTAGACTAAACAAGCTGAAATTACTGTAAAATGTAAGGAAAGCAAAAATATCGACAGACACTACAGCACAAAATTTTACTGAATAAGTTAGTTTTGTAACACACGAACCCTTGCAAATCAGAGCAACTTTTATTTTCTAAATTTCATAAATCTGTAAAAGATCAATAACAGTCCATACTGCTTGGTGTGTAGCTGAACTGTAATAACTAATGCTTGTCAGAAATTTAAAAGTATTGCTAAAATGTAATGACTTTTACAAGTCTGAGATTATCTATGTTTCCACTGTCAAGAGACAACTCTCAGGATAAGACCCATGACCTCATGTTAAAAATATGCACACATGGTTGCCAAACGATACGCGTGAATGAATTTGTTAATCTGGCCTGACCTACTTTCAGATGAAAACGTGACATTCAGGCGCAACCTCCAAAGAGTACTTACGTTCTGAGGGGAAGACATTTCCTCCCAGCATCCTGGATAGACCAACTGAAAAATCACAAATGTCAATAAACTCCTGAACTTCTCCGTCACCTTCCGTTTTGATCTTGCCAACCTCCAGGGCAACCTATCAGCGTGAAAACAGAGAAAGTGGTTAAGACTAACGTCATAGTTAGCATATGCACGGGTGATACGCGTGACAACCAGCTTAATCCTCAAAGCACAGAGAATAATCTCCACAAAGGCTTCCCCCCCCCCCCCCGAGGAAAAAAATCTTTGGCTAAAGTACCAGGTTTCAGTCGTAGAATGTAGGTCAGCTTATGCATGACCTCTGAGAACACTAGAACACACAGAAAGACCACAAGTTGGTCTACCCATTTAGGAAAATGACATTCTCTTAAAAAAAAAAAGTCAATAAGGCTATAACACATAAGCACTAACAGATTCATGATTTCCATTTTACCTTCAAACATTGCAGACAATAAAATATCGTCATATCTAAGACAGCAACAACATTTACCAATGTCAAATGCAACCGCAGCAGATGTCATGGGCAGGCGCCATATTATGAATGTGGAAATTACAAACCAGTTTTCCAAGCTGATCCTTTTTCTCTCTTAAAGCATGTCCGATCAGCCTCATGATTTCACCTCTCTGGGGAGCAGGAACCTAGACAATTAAAGAGGCAGAAACCAAATGATGGTCTACATCTCAACTGATGGGCTGACAAAAAAGTCAGATCCTTGTCACTAACGACATCGTGAAGCGAGAACAAACAGCAAAGTCATAAAAACATCAAAAAATACTCACATTTGTTTCGAACTCACACCGTAATTTACAGAAAACTTGAAACAGGTTTACCAAACTTTGTCCTATTTATGTCTGGTGAATGTTGATAGGTTTAGACATTTTATTGAAAAGATACAATCTCTACCATAAAAAAAAAAGATAATACACAGAACTCAACATTCTACATCACCTAATGAGATAGCACAATTTCTAATTAAAATGTTTTCCCTCATACTCTATTATTGAACATTTCAATCGGTTAGAGTGGTAAGAACTGTATTTCTACAAATGAAGGAGAGTGGTACTTACATCTGACCAGACACTCCAAGCTTCTTTTGCAGCTGTGACAACATTTTCATAATCTGCTAGGGAGCCCTTCAATGAACGAAAGTGATACGATAAATACTATTTCATAGTAGTTTAGGTAACATAAAACTTTTCTAGATGTGAATGCACTAAAAGGAACATTAGTTTGGCTAATCACACTGATTGGAAGACAAACATTCAGTGGACAGATGGAGAGAAAACAACAACAACAAAATGTTTAAAAGGTAGGAATGTTCATAGCAGCACTTTAGAATGTTAGAGTAATCTTCAAATGTTAAGGGAATTTACAGGATTTCATTCCAGAATACAGTAGAAATTTGGATGAACTTGTCGCATAAGTATAAATTTGGATGACCTTGTTGTTTAATACAACTTAACCAGAACACACTTTGTGGTTTCGATGATCCCCTTATGAGCATTTTTATTCTGAACCTGACATTATAGCAGTGGGATATGTCACACGCTACCTATGCTATATATGACGTATGAGATCTGTACAAGCTTGCTTCCTTTCTTAAGATCATGTTCACCAAGTTTTCACGATTTGACACCTATTGACCTTGAATAACTTTGACCTCCACTAAAAACCAAAAAGTTCTTTTACTCAATGAGATACACCAACAAACTGAATATGATATCTGTCAAACTTTACCTACTTAACAAATGTTTACAAGAATTTCATAATGTGACCCTGTTGACCTCCAATAACCTTTGATCTTCACCAAAGACAACTGAAGTCTTACATATACCTACATATCGAATATGAAATCTGCACACGCTTTCCTTCTCGAGATATTGTTTATGACATTTTCACAATTTGACCCCTATTGACCTCAAGTGACCTTTGACAATCAACAAAATTGATAGCAATCTTTTACTTAATGTGGTAAATATACATACAGTACCAAATATGAGATATGTCTAAGTTTTCTGTCTTGAGATATTGTGTTTACAATGTTTAGAAAAGTTGACACCTGTTGACCTCAAATGACATTTGACTTCCCCCAAAATCAATAGAAAACTTGTGCTCAATGTGGTACATCTACATACCAAATATTACATTCGTCAAAGCATCTTTTCTTGAGATCTAGTGTTTAAAAGGGTTTCACATTTTGACCCCTGTTGACCCCAAATGACTTTTGACCTCCACAAAAAGCACTAGGATTCTTGTAGTCTTGAGATATTGCGTTCACAAGGTAGGCATCACAAACACACATAAACACACATTCACACATACACTGTCATGTGATTACAAAAGTTATGATTTTATCCAACCCAAAAACAACACATATATACCTGCCGAACCCTAGCTATTGGCTGTCCATTAGCCGGACATATTGACTCTATGACCTGATGAAAAGAAAAAACAAACATATAACAAACATATAACAAGAAAGTAGCAATCAGCAAAAATGAATGAAATAGTATCAATGTAATAAGAATGTGATCTAATGAGTAATTTATTTAACCCTTTGAGGTACTAAAGCAATATTCTTTATCTTAACATAAATCACCAAGATTCTGATAGAGGATGGACCAAAATAATTCACTGAACACCACTACAATAATTAACTACATTGTGAACATGACAACACAGTTGTTTAGTTTTCAGTTGCTCAAAGACAGAAAATATTTGTGACTGTTATTTATCTGTCAGACTGCACTATAAGGTGCATGTTACACTACAATAATACATCAAATTTGATACTTCGAAAAATATCAGCCAAGTTTTGTTCCATCAGGGCTTCATGTAAGTTGGTCACTCTACACCAGTAGCAGTTTTCCTACATATAGTTCAATCCAATCTAATTGATGACAATACAGCAGGGTTTATTCCAAAATTGTGCTGATATTTTTCACTACTATCTTATAAAGCTGTCTTTAGAGACGATGTCACACCATGTTTGATTGACATTCTGTTTTGGTATTCATTAGAAATGCCACATGATCATGAATGCTTGGCTCTTTTCATCTTTATTTGGAAAAGATTCAAGTTGAATGTTGCAGCAAGAATGCATAAATGCATTGTGGTTTTGATGTTTTCATCATAAGGATTTTTTATGAATCTGATTGATGTGAAGACTATCATGTCTTAACATGCACGACTGCATATTACAGGGATATGTCCAAGAGCTTCCTGTCTGGTGAAGTCATGTGCCAAAATGGCTTCCACCAAATACAATAGGTTTTTGCAGTCAATATGGTACACCATATTACCTGCAGAGATCAGAAAAGCTTTCCTTTTTCAGATATCATGTTCACAAGGTTTGGTCCCTGTTGACCCCAAATGACATCTGACCACTAACTACAATATGGGTCTTATAATTTGGTTCACTTACAGTGCATAACAACACCTGACCTGTCCAAGCTTCCCTTCTTATATCACTCGTAACACTTACTTCAACAGCAACACCCATGGTGGCACCATCCTTGTGAAAATATGCCTCAACATACTTCTCTGTAAGTACTCTTTTGCAGCACCATACAGATTATCCTGATGGCACCTTTATAGCACCACAATCATTATAGGTGGTACATTGCACAAGACTTTTTTTCAAAGATTGGCTTTGCTTACTTCACCAGAGGCATCCTTGGTGGCACCATGCACACCATCATTATCAGAACTTAGTCCCAGCTCGTGCAGAAATGGATATTTGCCGCTGTCTATGAGCAGACTGCTTGTGACGGGAGTGGATGTGTGTAGGCATTTTCTCTGTACAAGTGATTTTATCACATGCGGGTATCTGCGAACCAGCACATTCATTGTGAATCTAAAAACAAAATCATACAAACCTCTTTATGAAGAAAAATATTATAAATAATAATTCATGAATTTTGTCATAAAAGTCGTCTAACATGAAAATAAAACTTTGAAAAACTGGATGTATTAATCATTGAAAATGTTGAAAATATCCACAAATCACATAAGATAAATGGCTACTTTGATTCCATTTAGACAAGTGAAAAGCTACGAGAACTGGCAATTCTACAAGTGATCATAATCCTCACAAACTAAAACAAAACTGTCGCGGTCTTCAGTACTTTGATTCCAAGAGAGATCAGTGAAATAAAATTGCAACGAACGGTCATTTGACTTACACGTCTCTGAAAAACATAACAAAGCTCATGCCATCATGGGACTTATATTTACGGAACAATGGAAAGTGCACGTGACATGAAAAACACATTTTGAAGTATTGACCAGATTCATCATTAAACATGTTGAAAAAAGTCACAATTTCATGAAAATCCATCAAACATTGATCATTCTACAAAAAAAATTCTCTTTTACCATTGCATCATGAATGAAAGCCAAATATGCAAATTTGTGACTTCCAGAGAGGGACTCACCTGATATGCCTTATGTTATCCTTTGTTTCCTTAACCTTTATTTCAACCACAACTGAGAATTTTACATGGCCTGAGGGTTTTTTTTCTTGAAGCACATATTGCCTTCTTTAGAAACATTGATATCACTTACCAATGTGAAACCCAGTAATTAAGTAATTAAGAGATAAAATGTAAAGGCTTAACAAAAGAAATATTGACACCAAGAAACACTCTACATCATTGTTTTTCATTTTCATCAAACTTTGAAAAGCCATATCTCAAAAACGGTAAGAGACAGAAACACAATTCCAACAGATTATCACTCAGGATTTCACTCTGCAACTTCTGAATGAAGCTAACTCTTTTCTAGATGCATGTCACTTGGTCTTTACCTGTAAATCATAATGTCTTTTCTTTGGTGAGACTGCATCTAGAATATATGGTAATCAAGTTTAGTGGGCACATAAACAGTAGCTAACCATATTAACCAACTTGAGAATGTTTAATGTAGAGCCACCAAAGAGCTACCATGAATGTATGCATTTAAGATAGATTACCCTGAACGACTCCAGAAATTACACCTCCCAACCCTTGCAAGATGTATTCTTAGTGACATGATTGCACTTTTCAAAATTTTACCCAGGAAGTACAACACAGATGTGTTCAATTTCATTGAACTTAGTTAAAGCTGGACTATTAGTTGAAAATTTGTCATATTTTGCCGCTGAAAGTCAAATCCATTGGAATATGTTATAGCTGCTACAAAAAGAAAAAAAATTGCTGAAGTCTCATTTTTGCAGCATGAATATTCATATCCATTTCCATTGGTCTGTTTGATTTAAAGGCTGTATTTCATCACCCTAAGCTATATTTTTACCTCCCTGAAAGAAAAATTCTTAACTGGTTCTAAGTTACAGTACTCTTAGATTGCCAGCAAATTCGAAAGATGCAGAACAGCTCCTATTACACAGCGTACACAGGGATCCATTGTTTTGATTACACGTGTGGAGGAATGTAAGACAGGCTGAGGGAGGGACTAGAGGTAGGTGGTTGGGAAAATTGAAACTGTCTGGGGTGATGCATTACAGCCTTTAAAGTAATGATGGTTAATGGCTATTAATGGCTTCCTTGGAGAGTCTGGATTTTGTAATGCCAACAAGAATGTTGAGAACATTTTCATATTCAAATATCTGGAGGATGTTAGTTAAAAAGATGCAATTTTGGTCAAAATTACAGTTATTGGTATGTAAAAAGAAAATATATAAGAATTACTCAATCCAAAGCAGGTTTTACAGGAGATCTGCACATTTCACAATTTTCCGGGGAAGGCATGCCCCCCCCCCACCGACCCCTAGCAACTGCATGCTTAGGGCATGCGCCAGCCCCTTCCGTATTTGGAAAAAGGTCAACATATTGGAAAAAAGACCCACCCCTCCACATACGTTGACTACGGGCCTGTGTATTCTGCAGTTGTAAGCAAATAAATTTTAAAAAAGGACAACCTCACATTATTTACATGTTAGTTGTCCTTTGGACACATGGTTGATGAAAATGCTAAAAGAAACTTTAACAATAACACTGCATTTCGTTATCGCGTATTTCGTTTATAGGGCCGTCTAACGTTAGGCTGACCACATGTAACAGACTTGTACAATTAGTAACCGAAAATGTGTAGAGTACTATATAATATATCGAGAGCTTTAAGTTGTGACGTTACAACGATTGCTTTGAAATGTCACCTTGGTTCTTCTCTGTATAATGTGGCAAACAAAATTGGTACTTCGCTGCTAAGATTGCGCCTTCACTTCAGTCTCCCTTAGAAGTTAGACAACCTACGTTAATACGGTCTATACTCTGCCCTATAAAGACCGTCAGCTTGGTGTTTACAGATGAATAGTGCTAGTGCATGCAGCACGCCATTAATCCAAAGAACTGGATGTCTATGGATCAATCTAAATTAATCTCTACGGAGCTGTACAGCAGCCTTGTTGTTTCATGAATTTAAAGTGAAACCATAACAATCTTTTCCTGACAAGTTTTCGCAATACCTCTTCATCCTGCCAAGATAGCATAAAAAGAGAAAAAAACGAGCAAAAAAGTTGATTGTAGCAGTCCATGTTCCTTCAAGTCCTGTTTTATCGTTTACATTTGCATTTAGCTACTCTTCATAACAACTCGAGTGACGCTTCAAGAGCTCCGTAAGTTACGAATAGGCTCTGACAAGCACTTTGTACAGGATGCATGTTGTGAATGTGTACCTGGGAGGTCAAAGGGCGCAACCAAATGTGGGTGAAACTGCATGTGGACCATCTTTAAATGTTACTGAATATTACACTGAATGATCGAAAAATATGATGACTGCTCTGTTTCATCTGGGCAGCTTATTTGTTGGGAAATCTATTAGTGTGCTGATTCTGTAATTTCAACGGAAAATGATAGCGTGAAATGCTGTCATTGTCTGTCCATGTAGGATGTGGGGGGGGGGGGGAGGGGGCGGGACGGGGGCGGGACACGGGAGTGTAAGCAAAGTGGAAGAAGGAAAGAAAGACTAACAACATCGAAAAAAAAGTCACGCTGGAAAATGCACCTCAGACATAATGCGCTATGATTAGGCCTAAACACCTGCATATTCACGTAGGTTCGTTGGGCGCACCAGCAAATATCGAACATGTAGTATAGCTAGGTGATGGAAACTCCCCGGAAAATACTGAGACCCTAAACTTCCTTTGAAGGTTTAATTTGCTCTTATATAGGGATCAATTTATGTGTATGATGTGTGGATTATTGAACAATAACTATCACAGAAGTACGGTAATCTTGCAGGAGGGGGGGGGGGGGGTGAAAATGAGCTCTTAAGTATCAAACTTACACAACTGGTTTGCACTGCATTGTAGGATGATTCTAGTTCATTCATATTCCCCAGTGAAAAAGAGTCTCCCTGATGCAGTTACAATGGCATCGCAAGAGTTGTTTGTGGTCAAGATCTTCGACGGGAGAGGAAGCTTAGCTAGAATTTCGTTTGTTGGAAGCCCTGAGACATACTAAGGGGACCTCAGCGACGGTATATGATACAGTGTGATATGTGCAGTATGCTTCTATCATGCAGTCGACAAGTTGGGACTATGGGTGGACTGAGGTTTGTGGCAAGACTATCTAAGCGGTGTGCCATCTGCCGTCGACGGTTTCCGGAACTTTTTTCATAAAACAGCCCTCGATAGGGGAAGATCGCCTGGCTGCCCAGGCTCAGCAAGTAAGCTCCATGAAAAAAGGAACTATCAGTGTTTTTCAGCATGGAAAACCTTTTTACTGGAAGTTTTGCGCTGTTAAAGTCTGATGCACTTTTTGCATTCCCTTTTATGACTACTTGCTTGAATTCTGAAGGCGAGTATTGACAAAACCATTAACATTCACTGGTTGAATGCGTAGCATACTTAGCTTGAGTTTTTCTTTACCTGTTATTTTTTCTCATTCTTATTTATTTTTTTTTTCGTCAATATTTTTTGGGGGTCTACGGCATTTTGTGTCCCGTAGACCCTGTAGGAAGGGATGACTGCTCAGTCTCTTCCCCTCCCCCCCCCCCCCACACACACACTATTCAGTTATGGAAAAGGATATAGGCCTAGCTCAATTCCATACGGCAAGAGGACATTGCAATATCGAACTATTTACTATTTGAAGGAGAATACTGCATCTGTTTCACAGAAAGAATTGTATTTTAAAAACAAATACTCCTTGTGAACACAGTTTGATTACTGAAATTAAGGAAGGACAGTGGCCCTCTTTCAAAGAAATGAGTTTCTCACATGGCATGTAATTTAGTTATTTATTGCTAAGGAATAACGCGCTCAAACTTTCAAAAATTCAAATGTTTTGAGACAATTAAAACTTAGTTTGCAGATGTTTATTGATGGGTCTGAGAGGTTAAACATTATTGAAGCTATTTCTCTGTATGCCATATAGGTGCAGCGCAAACCTCTATTTCACTTCAAGTGGATTACGCGTGTGGATTACGCATGTGGATTATGCATAATCCATTTCAAGTGGATTGTGCGGATTATGGAGTAGATTATGCGTGTGTTATATTCGACTGAGTATCCAAACTTATACACAAAAAAAAGTGGAAGAGGCTCGATAAAGTACATGTACTACACGTCCCATACTTCTAAGACTTGACCCTTTCAGATTGAAAGTTTGTTTAACTCAGACTTTAATTGGCATTTTCTCACTCTCCCTCATACTGATTGTACTTTGCTCTCAGATATTTTATCTTAAGCTTTAAATTGCTTGAAAATCGCTTAGTCCTTTCAAAATTTCCTTGTATTTTCTAACCTCCTTGAGATTAATTCTTCTTGGATCTAGTAAAATCGATTGCAATTTTTTTTTACTTCTTAATATCAGTACATGATCTTCCAATAATATTCAGTAAAAGTAAAAAATCCTACGAGCCTTTATAGAATTATACGTTTCGCCGTTAAACATTGCCTTCCCGTCTTTTTCGGATGGCCTCGGACGGTCTGACATAAAAACTTTATTGGTCTGGACGGTTTGACCTACTCGAAAACCGACTTTGCGTCTCTACTGGACCACAAATTACTCCAAGGTCAAAGTGGAGTAACCTAGTCATACAAAATGTGTAAATTTCTAATTGCGCCATTAAGGCTGCTGAAGGTACAGCATTTCTGTGCAAGTCGGGTACCGATCAGATAGCAAATACTGTGAACACAGATGAAATATGGAGAAGTATTGCGTGAAATACGAATTACTGTAGGCTATACATGAGAAATATCTCACAAGTTCTTGCTCCTTTTACGTAAATACATAAAATTGAGAAATGGAGAAGGCCATTTTATTCCATCAAATTTCCCGAGGGATTGAAGCCCTCATTTAACCTTGAAATTTGGCACTAGTGAGTGTAGATTATATATGTACCTTAATGTATAGTGGAAATTCAGGTCACATCTACTATTCTATCGTAATGCCTAAGTTTAAGATAGTCAAAATAATAAAGAAAGACAAAAGACATTCACATAATTGTGCATGGGTGGCATCATATATGTCTTAAAATGCAATAAACCATTTTAAAATAGATAGGCCTATTTCTTTAAAAATTCCTAACCTTCCGAATGAAACACGGTTAGTAAGATATGGTTTTATACCAATCAAGAGAGATAATTATTCCTAACTTTTATGAAATATTAATTTTCTTCAGTGACAAATCTCTTTTATTCAAATATTGCTACACCCAACTCCATCCTGACCTTGGTATACATGCTTGCTCTAACGAAAACCAAGCATCATTCCCATATCATTTACATGCAGTACTGAGAATTAAATCAGGAAGGTTTGGGAACAAACAATATATCAGTGACAGGAGATGACTTGTGACTTGCATGACTTGTGACAGGCCAGTGACTCTGACTTAGAGAAAACTGACATGTGACTTAATTGACTTAGAGTAACTGATTTGAGAGAATTGACCAGCGATACAATGAAGTGACTTGTGACTTCAGTGGACTTGGTTGATAAAAATCACTTGTGACTTGACTTGGAACTTAATTGTCGTTAGGTTGACTTGGTACATGATAAAAAGTGACTTGTCAACATTGAGCAGTATTATAAGTTAGCATAATACTGCTCTATTTTGTCGACGACTCTGGTATACGGTGTCGCCGTTGGACGCATGGAAAAAAGAAACTGTCAAATTAGTTGACCGCCCTCTACATCATAAGCCATATCCGCGAACCTGAAGTGCATGAGGGGTTGTACGAAAGCTTATTAGTGCCATGCAAGTAAAATTTATCAATTTGTTTTTGCACTTACATGGTATTACAAATGAGTAGTTTGTGATAATAAATTAACTATTTGTAATTAGAAATAAATAATTAACAATTAATAATTTTCATTAATAAGTTATAACCACAAATTAGTAATTTGTAATAACAAATTCATAATTTCTAATAGCAAATTATTAATGTAACGACAAATTATTACGTTGTAATTACAAATTAGTAATTTGTAATAACAGAGTAAGTTTTATATGCATGTCACAATTAGCCTTTCATACATTTCCATGCTCCACCTTACGTCTTCTGTTATAACGGGGAGCTTCGAGAACTGATGAACAGCCTGTTTATTTGTAAGAAAAAATAATAAGCTTTACTTGCATGGCCCTACTAGGCTGTCGTACTGTAGGTTGATCACTGACTGCATACTTGGTGCGTATATGATATTCGCAGTCGCAGTGTGTTTGCTATATATACTGATACATTATAATTTGTATATGTATGGCTGCTTAGTTCATGGCTGGTCGAAACGGCTCTGTTTTTCATGCGATTCATGTATCCAACCTATAGCCATTGATCATGCAGCACACAGTGAGCGAATCAGTCTACGTTGTTCATTTTGACTCATCTTTTTACTAGAAGAAGGGAAATGCTTTAACCTTAAAATCATGTTGCGATAAACTGTGGAAGGGTTTATTGGCTAGTAAGCTACTTCGCTTCGGTCGAAAACATGGTAAAATTGAAAGATTTTCACATCGTCTTAGACTACAACAAGAATGTATACACTGCCGGAGAGACGGTGTCTGGGCATGTTGCTGTTGACTTACGGGGTGACATGAAGATGAGAGGAATTCGTATTTATATGCGAGGGTTAGCAAAGGTATGACCATACATAAATGGCATTGGGTAATCTTGTTAAACTTTAAATGCTTCTGTTGTGCACCCAAGATTCACCCGTGAATCCACCCTAGTCTAGGCAATGTTAGTATTACTAATATTACTAGGCCTAGGGTAGCCTACGTTAGGTCTGTTACTGTTACTTTGTTAGTGTTATTGTCAGCTTTACAGTTATTCCTGGTATTGTAACACTAACACAGAGGCCTACACCGTAGACTCAATTGCACTTGTCTTGGCCAAAGACAAGAGCAGAAGTGCCAGTGCTATAGAGACCCAACGAAATTAGATTAGGCATAAATTCTAATGTTGTTACTTAATCTAAGGGCCTAGGCCCATGTCCAAACATTAGTCATGGTTAGTTGAAATCGACATGGCAAAAACAGTGACACTAATTACTATGTAGGCCTATCTGATTTCTGCAAAAGTTAAGTTAGACTTTCATAGGTTGCATGCCAGGTGGGTTATACAGGACATACAGTAACAAATCTAGCCTTAGACAGAGGTGTGAGAGAGGGTGAGGTGGGAGGTGAACCAGGGAAGAGGGCGGAAGCTCTCGAAACCCAAGGCAAAATGTCCTGGTACAGTAGAAAGAGTACAAATGTGTGGGGATTGTTAGTGTTTTGTGAGTTGGTGTTAGTATCTTAGGATGTAGGTGAATATTGAAATTTGGGTCTAGGTTTGAAATGTATAAATATATACAGGGATACATTATAATGCCAATGTCTTTCTTACTGGTTTGCTGTAGCTGCTTCGGGTATTTTAATGGGAAGTATTGTCTTGAAGGAGAAGATAATATTGCAAAGAATCCAAGACACGAGCGAAAGAAATAAGATGCACGGTCAATTTTTGTCTGCCACACTTTTATTCTGCTGACATGACAAATACAAGGTTTGTACATGGTGCTTTACGTTGCACACGTTTCATAACATAACTTTAAATGCACTGTATTCCTCCCCGGTAGCTTTGTAACCAGTTACTTATTCTTTAGTATTAATAATGATATCATGAATACATAAGACGATGATACTTGAAGTAAGATAACCGTCATCATAAACCACTGAGGAATTAAAATCGTTTTACAAATTAAAAAACTTGCGTGGTTTAACTACTCTCCCTGATCTAGGCATTACCAAGTTGGGTCTTCAGTTACAGACACTTGTTTAGTAGCTGTTGGTAGTAGAGTCTTTTCTTCATCACTACCAGATAGATTAGCTGTAGAATTGGTGTCTCCACTACAGCTTGGAACCTGAGAAGAAATCTGCAAAGCTTGATGGATCCTGGGACATTGCCTTCTGAATAACCAATTTCGTGTCTCCTCATGTTTCCTGTGGGTTTCTGTGACATTGGACCTACAGTACTGTTGTCATGCATCATGTAATCTTCACGTATGTACCTTTGGTTGACTTGGCCTGTCTTAACTAAATAAGTTGAAGGACCCTTTACTTCAGCTATTTTCCCCCAGTATCCACCTTTTCTTTTCCACCCTCATGTGCTTGACCCTTACCAGCTGATAGACGTCATAGGACCGCATGTTCGGATTCGACCCATCCTGCCAGGCTGTTGATTGTGCTTGTTGACCATCAACTGTATGTTGGTTCATTGGCTTGGTCCATTACCAAAGCTCCACTGGTGTGGTATGGGGAGTATTTCAATAACGAAATAATATGTGCGATATGTTATGTTGTAGGTCATTAAAGTTCATTGAACATTTGTTTGAAGGTTTGGATGTGCTGTTCGGCCAAACTGTTTGAGGATGGATGATAGGGATGGGTCAAGGTATGCTAAATTTCAAGAGTTATTTTTGAGCTCAAGTTTTGAACTCCTCTGAAATACACAGTGTGTGTCAAAAGTCCAAACTGGGCGAATATGCTCTGTATTGGAATTACAGTAGTAGTACTAGACATAGGAAATACTTCTATCCATGTGGAATGGCTAGTCTACAATTAACAAAAACTTCTGTCCATTAATTCCTATGAAATGTACATGTTGCCATGGTTCAATGGCCCAATGCCAAAGGACTAGTGGAGTCTTCTTTGGTAAGTTTTGTGTCTCGCTACACTCAACACACAACCCAACTTTGTCTTCAATATCTTTTTCTAAGTCTGGCCACCATAGGTATGACCTGGCCAAGGCTTCATCCACGTCATACCTGTTGCATGTGCTGCTGAAGTTGATGGGGAATAATTACATGCCTTCCCCATAAAGTACAACTGTTTCCTAAAGTAAGCTCCATGTGTCTAATCCGACATGTTCTCGATGCTTCGTCGTCACAAATTTAGGCCATCCTGGCAAAGAGTACTCATAGACCCTTGATAGAACAGAATCCTTTGATGTTTAAGCAGAAATTCTCTCAGTAGTTACCTGAAGATTGTCGACAGTCCTGCAAAGTATGTAAATTTGATCAGCATCCCTGTCTGAGCTTGTGATTAATGGTAACCTGCTAAGTAAGTCAGTGTTCGCATTATGTGCAGATGTGCAATATTCTATCTGGTACTGGTAACCAGACAACAACAGAGCCCCATAGCTGCACACAGGTTGCTGCAAACTGCCAAATTCGTGACTTGGGACCGAATATTCTTTTTAGCAGCCACTGGCCAGTTACCAACGTAAACTTGTGGCCATTTACTGTAAGTACAGATGGAAACTTTCTCAAGTAAAAAACAATCGCTTACCCTTCTTTGTCTATCTGCTTGTACAGTAAAACCCTGTTTGTTCGAATCCCGTTTATCCAAAACTCTGTTTATCCGGTCTAACCGTTCAGTTTCGCAAAACTGGCATGGTACACACACGATGTAAATTTCAGCCTAGATTTGACAACATTTTAGCTCTCAGATTTACTTTTCCAATATGCTCCAATTTTTATTGCAGTAAAGCACGACTATTTTTAATGTTTGCTGTATCTTCACAACTGACCTCAACTATCAAGCTGAAGAATAAATAAATGATACAGAATAACCCTAATTCTTCATGTCTTTTGTTTGTTGGTTGTTTATGTAGGGTCACAATAGGAGCATTAAGTCAGTAGCATGCTGAAATGCACTAAGCCTGGGCAATTCATACAAAGCCCCGCTAGTGTCAGTGCTACCCAATGTACAGCCGTTTTGTTCAATCTTATCAATGCAGTGATTTAAATTAACAAATGGGTGGTAGAAATTTAAATCAGACTTAAATGTAGGATGTTATAGGTAAGATGATAAGCCCTTGTTCACTTAACAAGCTTGTGAAATAAAAAAAGCTAACAAGCTTCAAATCCTTGTGTAACTTCTGAAATGCTAAGGCTACTGTCGACATTCCATTTTGAAGTGTCAATTCAAACTGTAAAATACATAAAGTCAACCCGCTCGTACTGTTGTAGCTAGGGCTAGTGTCCCCTAAGTTCTCTGGTAGTGGTACTAGTGCCGTGGTTAGACAGTCGGCGCTGATAATTGGTATGCACTTTAAATCTCATTTTTCCATGTCAACTAGTGTTTACCCAGTTTCTTTTTGACTATGTGAGGTTATTTTATCGCATTTTTTTTTATGTAGTGTTGTTTTGGGGTTTATAACGTTAGGATTCTGTGTGTAGGCTACGTGTTATTCTAATGCATAGCAAAGTAGCACGACCCAGACGGACATTCATTGGCCACATTTAAACTATCCTCCTTGGATGTTCAATCTAAAAAAACACATGAAAGAATTTGAATCTTCAACAAATATTTATTTTGTACTATGAAATGAAAGAAATGACATGGAGGTAACATAGCAATGGTTGATTTCACTTTATTAATAAGTATATGCTACACCTAGGACAGCAAATTAACGATCAACATGAAACCATGTTTATCCCAACTTTTCTGTTATCCAGACAACTTTTGGTCCCGACACGTTCCGATAAACAGGGTTTTACTGTAATTCTTTTCAGCAAAAGGTCAAGGTTTGTGAAGCATACACGATAGGGCGTTCTGAACCATCACTAAATTTGTGACTTATTAGAGGGACAAGCCCACAAGGACATTAACACTTAACTTTAGTGACTTGGTAGGATCAGGCTTGATCACACTATTTCAACACCACTCCGACTTGCAGTGCTTTAAATTGTATCACGGATTTAGGTTTGCGGCTAGATTTACCACTAAGTTGCCTGTAATTTACCATACCATAGAGGGATTTTAGCTCAGACTTACTGTGGGGTCTCTGTGTCCGTGTGGTTTTTTTCTCCCTTATTTATCAGGGGATACCCCTACTCATCAAAAGGTACTATCTATTGCACCTCAGGTTAAAAGAACTTACACTTGTTTGCATTGAGTTGTGCTTTTTGAACTTTTCCAATACTAGCTTAATGAACTTAGGATGTTCTTCTTAGCTGTTGGTACCAACCAGTATACATAACAAAATACAAGCTGTACATGTGGTACAGTACACATGTTAAAATCTTATCTATTCGAACAGTCTTGACTTCAAAGTAGAGTCTCTTTGGAGCAAGCAAGCCTTTATGAGTTTTCAAGACTAAGAGCTGAGTGGACTCATCATCAAGATACAATTTGTTGAATGCCCCACAAGATCAATGACTGAGTATACTTGAGGTTGATAACCCTCTTGGCTACAAGTTCTATACATCGAGTAATTTGTACTTATCATCTTTTATAAGGTTATTAACTTTCTTGTATTCCTCACAATGTCTAATTGATCCATTACTCTTAGGTACATGTACGGGTGATACCCAGGCACTTTGTGTTACAGGTGTTACAATATCACCATTGATTAATCTGTAAATACTCTTGCTTCACCTGACCCACTAGTGAATAAGGTGCAGGTCTAGACTTTTGGAACACTGATTGTACATTTTCTTTCAGTTTTATGGAAGCATTGAAGTCTTTAATACCTGTGCCTGCTTCTGAAAATGATTGCTTGTGCTCCATTTATAGAACTAAAAATTATGAAGGAACATGACCTGTTCCTCGTGATGTGGTCAGGTCTGCGGAAATGTACCGTTAGCTCTGCAGGGGTCACCAGCCACACTACGGTGTACATCGCTAGGTATAGGTCCATAATCACCGTTGACTTCAGTCGTAACAGAAAATAATGCATTTCATTGCTATTCAGTTTGACCTACAGCCAACACATCCCTACCAAATAAGAAAGGACAGTTACCCCACATGAAGATATTAGCCATTCATGAACTGTAGGTGTGGTATTTTGCTTAACTGGGACAGTGATTAACTGCAAAGTAGGAACAATCTCACCCATATAGGTTATTGTCACATTCCTTTCAAGGATTCAGACTGGAGGGAAAGGTGCACATACAGTATTTAGCTATTAGAGTCTCACATTTGAAATTCATTGTATTAGAGGTTGCATGCCTGGTTTTTGACACATAAAGTATGTCATAGCCAAAGGTCAGTAACATGTAGGATTGATATTGTTTGCTTGTCTTTTCTTAGGTACACTGGAGTGAGTCGAGAGGCGGGGGACATCAGACTGGCTCATACACAAAGTACTATGATGCAGAGGAAGAATATTTTTACATGAGGCAGGTTCTCTTTGGAAAGGGTAGGTAAAGTAGCCAGGCTGTACCTGGTGATAAATGTGCTAGGTCTACTGTTATGCCTCAGCTACGGTAGGGCAAAATCCCAGTACCCATGAATTTTTTCCTTTATTTCCTTCACATTTCCAAATTATACAGCCAGAAGGAACATAGCGGAAAAATTGTTCATGGATGTGAACTAAATACCCTCATTGGCTTGACAACAAAGATCACGCATATAAAAACAACAGCCTAGCTGCAAAAATAAAGACCTTCGAAAAATGCTTCTACTTTATCAAATTGTTTTATAATAAGGACTAGGTACCCTGTAGCATCTTCATTTCAAAAGATCATATTTACATAATTTGTACGTGTCAGGATTTCTCTCCATCAATGAGAAGAGAGTTTGGCAGTAATTTTAATTAAGTTACAGTCATTCGCATAGCCTGACTGCTGTTAGGCCTGGAGGAGGTGCCTGGTGTAACGTTAGTAATGTTGAGTACCTTACTTTGTCAGCTTTTGGCAAAACCACCTCAAGACACAAATAAAAGAAAATTTTCATACGAGACAATACATTAACCTTGAAATGAAATTTTTGTCTAAGGACCTCCCGTTATTTATCTAAATATTTAGGCCTACAGTTATGTTAGAAAAGTTTACAACATAAGGTCTCTTTGCAACATGTCAGATCTTATCATAGAACTAAGGTTTGTGTCCAGGCTTAAGCATATGCTTTCTAATTGATTTTGAACGTATGATAGGCAGTGCAAACAATCTTCCAGAAACATTATGATAACAGTTTTTCTTAAAACTTACAAAATATCTATCATAAGTAAAAAAATACCCTCAGAATTGTACAAATTAAACCATTTTTGTCAACTTTTGTTTTAGATTGAGTGTGGATGGATAGTTGAAGATTGAGTTTTAGTGGATGTATTTACTATCATTTTCTAACGTAAGCGGCAGAAATCCAAGTGGTCTCTATCAATGGCATATTGTAGACCCAGCAGTACCGTTGAGATTGTGCGATGATGATCGCTTGCATTACCAAAATTAGCTGCATGTATACTGTAGGCCTATACAAAATTGGCATATTGGTGTAGTTTAGGCCTAACAATGAACATTTTCCCATGACAAGCACAACTCACACCCGGCCGAAGCTGCGCAAATGAGACGTTTTTTTCACCCATTGTTTCGTGATTCTTTCTGTCAATACATTTACCTGAAGACATGTAAGCAAGTCACTGCATTACTGCAGCAGTATGTTGAGCGCAGGACGCTATCACTTTAAGTATTTGGATAGTCCTACCAGTACTTTGATAATTGCAGGTACTGATGTGCTGTAAAATACAACTACTGAGTTTTATGATGCCGCCCAACCATAGCCTCAGCTGTTGTTCATGTTCTATGTGCTTAGGACTGTATACTCTACAACTTAAATACTTAAGCAAACACACACACAAAATGACAAGTTTGAGATACTTCTCCACTTGGATTAGTTTTGCCCATATATCTATAGGAGAAAACAATTACTATTATCCCTAAAATAATCCCCCCAGTAAGGTTCCAAGGGGCAGAGCTCCTGGTCAAGGTTGCTGAAAGCCCTCTTAGAAAATTGTGCAAATTTTATTTCCAAATAATTTGATTCTGGAACAAAATCAAACCCTGGATGTTTCATAGAAGGAGCTACTGTAAACGATCTTACCGATTCCAAGAACTTACAAATCCTCTCCTGCGATACTGTGAGCGAGCTTCCAAATTCTGCACTGTGATTGGTTAAAATGACAGTGGAAAAGTTCTCAAAGAATCTCCATCGTATTTAGTGGAACAGATTGAAGAACCTGTACAGAAAGTACTGTCTGTGCAGTACTTCAGCATTGCCGTTTGCCTGTTTCAAGGTGATGAGTCACACAGAACGTAATTTATCTATCATTACCCTTCCCTACCCTTCTCTACCCTACCCTGTAGGTTAGGTCAGGTACTGAATGGTAGTATGCAGTAAGTACTGACTACCACTTAGCTTACACTGACAGTCTGTGGTTGTAAGAACAGAAGAGAACAGCAGATCAAAATATGTAGACCATTTTTCTGGCAAAAGAGGGTCTGACCAAAGAATGAGGCCTACCATAGCTGCATGAACTGAAGTAGAGTCAATGTGAACTTGCACCTGAGTTCATATTCACTGTTGTCAGTGCTGCAGTGATATCCTGAATGAAATCAGTAAGTAACGGTATTAACTGTCACAGGCCTAATTGTGGATGGTAGGCATGCTAAGTACAGTATAGCCCTGGGCTTATCCATCGCAGCCTGTCCGCATAGAGTGTTTGAATATGAGTGACATTTACAGGCTATGCAAGACTGGGAAAGAAAGAGATTTTATTTCTGCTGAAGAACTGTTTACCCACAAAAGAAACTGCCTGCACAGACGTCATGTAGTATAGTACTAACAGCCAAAATAGGCCTATGCAAAGCATACACTGCATTGCGTTTGTTCAGTACACAATCTGTGGGAATGTAATATGGTCATGGCCTTCTAAAAACCAGATGAGTTACAGGTAAAAACCTGTTTTTTGTTATGACAAAACTGGTTTCTGTTTTCACTAGCCATTCCAGCTTTAACTGTGTGTGAATTTATACAACCATTGAATGAAATGTAATGATTTGCAACGGCTGAATTCCTTGATAACATCGATAAGTAATCAATACATAATGAAATAAATGCATTAGTGGAACAGTTATTGTTTATTTAAATACTGTTCTATATGGCATCAGTCCATGAACTTCTTTTTGAATAATTGCAAATTAACATGCTAAATGTTCTTTGAATGACTACTGTATGCCACATGCACCATATGTATTACACAGTACCAGACTGTTATATAGTTGTATTGGCTTTCTGCTGCACTCTACATGACAATTCTGTATTACAATTTGTAGTAATGTATGCAGAGCTGCACAGCAAGTTACGGTAGCTTACAGTACTTTAAGCCAGCGAATACATTTAAAATACGAAACATTACATTATGCTGCAATTTACAATGATTTACTGTTTAGTAAAGAACACTACCCTGACTGCAGTAATACACTGATTGCTGCAATGTTCAGTATCATACACATATTGTGCTATACCTGGTTGCATGGTTCTTTGTGTATTGTACATGTGGGATTTTCTTGCATTGTGTCATACACTGCTGAAAGTACTGTAACTAGCTCTAGATATATTTGTGTGTTTATAAGGCAATTTGCTGTTTGATGCCTGATTAAACCATTATCCATGCAAGATGTGACACAGTTTGTTGTGCCTTTGAAAGTTAGCAAATTATACGCAGTGCCTTCAACCAGCAAGTTATTCACTGTCTTAGTGAATTACCTGAAAGTAGACAATTGCAGAGACTCAATTTATATGGCCATTCACAAGACAACTACAATTGCAGGCAGTGCCACCATAATTGGCCGCAATTTCTGTGTAAGGTAATTTACTCTGAAACCCTGAACTGCAGATTGATCACTAACTTACCATGAGCATTTCATACCACACACTTTCTACATAGATATATATCCAAATTGAATCACTGCAGCTATAATGCAATTTTTTTCAATGAGGCAGAAAAGTGATGCAGTGAGCAGAATGAACTGAGATTGCTGATGAGGGGATAACATTGTAGATGAGATTACACACAGAGTAGGCCAGCAATGTACGTGTAATCTCAATGACAATATTTCACAGCAGGCTCATGATGTGTGATGAGTGTTACGCAGTACGTACATATATTACATGTTCAGATGCAGATCTGTAACATTACCTTGATTTTGGAGAATACTGAGCTCTAACCAAAGTGGTAGTGCTGAAGTTTACCCCAGACAAGCATTTTTTTTTTTTGCTTTTAAGGAGTCACATGACAGATCTTTTCATGTAACATGTCGAATGAGATGGTTGCATGCTAGCAGAATGAAACATTATTGCTGCATTCCCAAGAAAGGCATAATGTTTGTATTCGGTGTTTATGTTATCAAACAAGTCTTTGCATTGGGTACTCGACAAACAATATCAGGACTCACTTTTGAAATTGCTCCCTGGATCCAAACTAGTCTGTTTTACCAACGTGCATCGTACATGTGACAAAATTCAGCATATTTTTAAGAACAACTGCATTGTC
This sequence comes from Stichopus chloronotus, assembly GCA_021234535.1. Lineage (NCBI taxonomy): Eukaryota > Metazoa > Echinodermata > Holothuroidea > Aspidochirotida > Stichopodidae > Stichopus > Stichopus chloronotus. The sequence goes on from CM037836.1 coordinate 7,539,059, forward strand.
GAGATGTTATACCTTCCTATATAATATCAATTGTATTGTTAACTTAGACCTCCGTTCTCCTGTTTTAAGCTTAGTAGGCTTTTGTTAGTTTTGTTTGGTTTTGATGAAAAGAAAAACCTATGTGGTCATGATTGTGTGTGTGTGTTCATCTGGGTGTGTGTACAGTATGTGTTTTTTTGGTGCTTTGCTTGTGCACACGATATCTCAAGATAGGAATGGTGATCATAGTGACAGGAAGGACCCTATTGTTTTTGGTTGAGGGCAAAGGTCATCTGGGTTCACCAGAGGTCAAACAAACTCATAGTGCATACACTATCTCATGGTAGGAATGATGGATGTACCTGTCATACTTGACTTGTGGGTTAATCATTTGAAAAGAACCCTATTGTATTTGGTGCAGGTCAAAGATCATCTAGAGTTACCGTAGGTCAAATTTAAAACTGTTGTGCACAGAATACAAAAATACATATCAAAAGGGAAAATTCTGTTGTTTATGGTCAAGATCAAAGGTCATCTACTGTCACCAGAGGTCAAAGACTAAAAGCATTACAGTGCACACAATATATTATGTTAGATATGATATTTAATTTTCATACTTGAATTGCAGGTTGATCATATTTAGAGGAAGGACCCTATAACAGTATTTCAGGTGGATGTCAATGTCATCTGCTGTCACCAGAGGTCAAACTCTTAAAACTTCGTGCACACAATATCTCAAGTTAGGAAGGATGGATACCTTTGTACATGGATGTGTCACAGTAATTAAAGAGGAAGAGCCCTATTGTTTTTAGTGGAGGTCAAAAATCATCTGAGATCACCATACAGTATAAATCAGATGCCGAAAAACTTGCAACCAATGTAAATCAAGAAGGGTAACAGTGGTGATTCTCATTCTTAATTTTTAAGTACACCTGTAGTCCATATTGAGTAAATACACCATATCATTCGTGGTGGAGGTCAAAGTTCATCTCAGGTCACCAGCTCTAGGTCAAATGTTTAAACCTTTAAACCAGTGTATTCGAAGAGGGAAAACAGTGATAATTTTTGTACTTGGCATGTACGTAGGTATTCAGTGTTTCAGAGTGGTTGAAGCCTGTGCATTTGGTTGAGGTGCAAAGGTTATCTGAGGTCACTAAATGTGAATCTGAAATCTTGTAACCAACATGAGAATGATGACAGTCATAATTTGTATATTTGGCATGTACAGGTTAGTCCATATAAACGGTCATCTGAGGTCACCTGGGTCAATTCATGGTATCTCAAGACAGGAGATTTTTATACTTTTTATATTTGAGTACATGTTAATGATGTGCCATCATCAGTGGATAAATCCTCGAATTTTTGGTTAAGGCCAATGTCATCTTAGGTTTTCCAGAGTTTAAAAAATTGAAAATCTTCTGAACACAAATTGTAAGATGAGGAGCATGGATAGTTTGCATACTTAGTATGAGAATTTTCCTATTTGGTGCAAGTAGATGAAGTCCATTGGTTTTCATTGCAGTGAGAGGCCATCTGGAGGTCATCTGGGTGAGTAGAATCTGCAGAGCAGACACTTGGTGACCCCAGTGAGGTCACCAAGTACCTGCTCTAGGGATTCTACTGCTTCAGACCTGTCTTTTTCATACAGTAGTTGTGCAGAATATTTTTACTTACAGGAGCCATTTCTGGTGTGAAACATTTTGTGTAATGAATTCATCAAAATCTCAGTGTGTTTTGGCATTCTGGTTGTTATCACCTTCCGCTTTATTTAAGCATTATTTTAACATTATTTTGTAGCCTTTGCGCTTACACCAAAAGGCATATCTCCCATGTACACAGTAGGCTAATTTGTGAGATTGCTTTACATTCTGTACATTGTATACTGTGTACATACCGTAGTGCTGTACATACCGTAGCTGCTCGTGGTCACACACATAGGTACAGTCAATCCATTGAAAGGGTATGGCTTTTATTTTTACACAATGGCCTCACTATGAGGGACGTGGGGGTGTGTACTGTACCCCAATCATATTTTGACCCCAAAATAAATTTACTTAAAAATGTACTGTATTTAAGCTACAGCATGTATTTGTAGTGGTAGGGTGAAGAGTACTTTAGCAAGAAATATGGGTTTGTAAAATGCCATTTGTGGTGATCTTGATGTGGTTTGGGCTAAAAATTGTGATGTACTCTGCTCTACAAAAGATTGTGGTGCTCCACATAGTGGTCTTCCCACAATTCCCTTTCATCACTGCTTTCTTTAACCTCAGCCTTCACCCCTTAATCCACGCCTGAAAATACAGTACTGAAGTCCATGCTTTGACATGACCTTTGAATGAAGCAAGCTCTTAAAATTTTTTAGAGATTAACTTGCGGTTGCCCAATGAGCGAACATGATTTAACAGGTGGAGATATTCTAGATGCATGTAAAAAGCGATCCACATTGTTAGGATTTCTTCTTGTAATGCCCAAAATTTTCTTGCGCACCAGTGCCAACCAGTGGTGGTGCTCCACGTGATGTGACTGTCCACACAGAAAATCATGTACTGTACACTTCCGTGATATTCCTATCATAGACATATGGCAACATGTGTCCCTTCAATTATTAAACCTTGCCCTGGCAGCGCCACTGGTCCTGTAGCGAAATCTGTGGCTCTTATTGTACAATGCTCATTGCCTCAACAGTGATTTGTTGTTGCCAGTCATGCTCCGTGGCTGGACCCGGGAAACTGGGATGAGGTCCAACAGTACAGATCATCTACCAGTAAGGATTCATGTGATAGCTAAGGAAAACCTTCAATGAAAGTCTTCTATGCTTAAAATGGGAAAAAGGAGAACTTTGTAAATAATGATAAACTGATATTATGAGGTATTATGGGATATAATGAGAACATCAGTGAGAGATTTGCACAACTGAGCCATGTACTAAAAAAGGGCACAAAAATAACATAGACCAGGTTAAGATGGGAAAGTGGTAGAAAATTTATTGAAAATCAAAAGGATATTTACTGAAACAGCTGTTGTCCTACAGAAAATGTGACACAAATGCAAGAGTAAGACAAGGAAAACCAGAGGAAACCACAAAAAAGTGGTATTTGAAGTATAGTATTTTGTTGAGACTTCTATACCTCTACATTAGCACATAAAATGACTTAATGAGGAGGTAACCTTTAACAATTTCCATGGTACCGTCTGGTCTAATGCCATCAAGTATTAGACTGGAATTACCTGATGACACCATGCAAGAGTAGTGTGCAAGGGTAGTGTCCATGGTTATCAACACTCTGTGCATGGAGATGGAAGTGTAGTTGTTGGGTTGAGACAGGTAAGTGAGGTTGTTCATAAATTTTCAAACAAATTAGTTTGGGATTTTGACTGTATTCACACTTTAGATTTAATCTTGCACAGGCCTTTTAAACCTAATGTACTTTCCTGTATGTGCATCATTGTAACTGTTGTAATTTTGACTGTGAAGACACATATGTAAAGTATGCATGCTCTACGAGCATGTCATGCAGATTGCATCCTGGCAAAGAGATTTGTACAGGTTGCACATTTGTAGAGATGATTCCATGATGGTAGAACAGTTCAAAGTAAAGTTAGTTTTTCCATAATGTTGATGTGAGCTGTACCCACACTACTGGAACTGAAAATGCTCAGATATTTAATTAGACCAACATGTGTATTTTTGAAAGTTTACTGATTCTGTGCTGCAAAACTGTTGCAAAATTGACAATTTGCTTCCAACTAACTCTTTCCGTTTCAGAGCTTGCAAAGTTGATGTCATTGTATCGTCAGTCACACTGAATATATTTTTGGCAATACTTCAAGAAGGAAGCATCTATCTCTAGAGACAAACCTCATTAGAATTTGCTTGTTTATTTTTCTTCAGACTGTGAAAAGTTAGATGGTGCTTATTGCATACAGTAATACATTGCACTTTTTTCAGTCTCAAAGAGCTTCTAAAACAGATGGAGAAAAAAAAAACATCTTAGCATAAAATGACTGTATGCCACAAATAAGTGCTGAATTTACTGAAGTTCAGTAACACAAGTACCTTTGATGTTATATGTTGGATTTATAACATATGTAGTTGTCAACTGCGTTCTTAATTTGCCAGCTATTATCTTAGTCAAATTGCATTGTTGTCAGCTGCTGTTTCAGTCAGTTATTATCTTACTCTTAGTCAACTGTTGTACCAGACTATTATCAAAAGTGGCTTCTACGTTACCAAGCTATTCTCATTGCGACTGTGATAGGCAGCTTCTTTAATGACCTTGAAGGTTCTGCAAATACAGTATCTCCAAAAACATTTCGTATCAGGAAACTTTACTGTATTCCTAAGCCACTTCATTCTTGCTCATAGCTTGTCACCACAAACTGTCTACTGTAGGTCCCAGCTGCCACAAACATTCAATTTGAATCTTTAATACTCTTTTCTGTCATTACTGTATCTTGTTTTTGTGGTAGTGCAGTATGCTCTACAGTAAGCTGTAAAGTATGTTGTACTAGCATACCTACTGTAGAGTCAATAAAGATAGACCTTCTAAAGGTGTAAAGTTATTGCACATTGATGAGTCTGCCATCCTTCCCCAGTACTAGTAAGTCCTAAATGTTTTATGTGTTATCGTTTGAAATATTAAGCTGAATAGTACTTGGAAAACATTCCAAAATGATGGCTTAATTCCTCAGTGATTTTGTCTCTATAATTGGGCCTTTTATGGCATCATAATGTACAGTAAGGCATATATTTTATAGAACCAGGCCTTGAGTTTTAGATTTTCCGGGTGTGCTACAAATCACACTCCTCAGGAAAGTAAGGAGTGTGGTATGGTGTGCTCTTTGGTAAACTGTAACACATTCATCTTAGTGCCCTTCTTTACCTAGGTGGGCAAAAAATCGCACTCCTCACAGTCAATTGAGGCGAGTGGTGGCGTGCAATCGCACTCTCATGCCTCAGAATTCAAGGCATGTAGAACCGTATGATACTGTACATGGTACAGGCATTAATAGTAAAAGGTGTTTTGTACTTCCAAAGTGATCAGTTAAATGTGGCACAGTGTGCCACTGACTGTCTATGCAGTGACTAAGAGTCCTCTGCCATGTGCCCTTAAAGTACCCTTACAGGTACAGTACTAACATAAGTGAAAATACATGCAGAGCAGATAATGTTGACAAATTATACTGCAAGTATGCTGGTACAGAGCACTGTGGCATATACCGTAGTGGTCATTGCTGTAACACAGAGACTAAATTGGTGGCCAAATGTTACCAAATTTTGGCTGTTTCAATCATGTGTCAACATACCACTTGCCATATGCAACCTACAATAGAAATTCACTGAGTTGCCACTCAGCTATAAAGTCTACGGTAATTCTGTTCCTTCTTTACAACTTGTTTCATCTCAAAAAGTCATTGAAAACTTTCTCCAGAAATAAAAACAAATTTGCTACCACTGCTGCTTGTATATTGTACACAACAATTTAACTTACGTAATACAAGGTCTATGGAACATTCAACACACTACTGCATTGTACAGTACTTTTGTGCATTGTACAGTACTTCTATGCATCGTACAGTACTTCTATGCATTGTGCAGTACTTCTGTCACTTGAAGTGAGCAAATCACCGTACAATGTCAATGGCAAAATTTTAGCTGGTGTTTGCCAGCTCAGATCCTATCTGAGTATTCTGTGTGCAAGTCAGTACATCGATTCATACAGTATACCTTTGTCCTGTGATTTTCAACAGCCAATCATAAGTTTGTAATGCAAGTGACAGGCAGGCCTAAATGTTCATAATTAGATGCAAAGCATGTTAATCAGGTTCATTTTTCATTGTTGCTGATCAGTGCATCAATGGAATTCCTAATCTTTGTAACTTACGCATTTATTAATGAGGTCAATTCTGTGATGTGAAGATGTGTCCATTTCTCCTTTCCAATACATGACTTGCACAGTGTATAATCAATTATTAATCAAATGACATGATTTTGCCTCACACTGTAACTATTACCCTCCATGTGTACGTGTATCGTTTTTAACGGTACATCATACTATTTCAGTGTATGTTCTGGTGACTAGAGATTTGGCATTTAGGAGCCAATACCTGTCACATAATTTTTGTTGCGTACCTGGTTGTAGTGATGGTACCACTGTTGAGTATGATGATAAGTTGATGGTACCATCTACAGTACTGTGGAGTTTGCTGTACTGATGATACCACTATAGAGTATGCTGTACCAGTTAATGGCTCCTCCATGTAGTACAGTATGTTGGACTTCACAGACAGTATAATTGTGCATGGGGCTATCGTATATGTTGTACTGACTGTGGTACAGTGCAGACTGCTGTGGGACTCTGCAGTGTAAATGAAAAGAAATGCTCCACTTTGAATCTGTGTGAGACTTTACTATTTATTGCAAATAGTAACCAAATTTTTCAGGTGAAATAAATCTTGACTGTATAGCAATAATCTTTCCCTTTCATTTCATGTGAAGACCATATGCAAATTTCTATTCATACTATCCTGGTTGTTAAAAATGTTTTAAAAATTAAAAATTGAAATCCAAGCAGTTGATGCTTTTATGGAGAGTCCTAGCTGTCCTAGCTGACAGCTAGGAAATAAAAAATAAGAATTATTTCATTAACCATAATTTACTGCACTTGACCAACAGTGCAACACCATTCCCTTTATACTGATGGATGATCCATCGAAAGCTATCATGTGGCTATAGTGGCCCATGACTTCTAAATTTGTGACATGGTTATTAAGATTCAATCAAAGATTAATCCAAGAAAACTGAAATTACTCAAAGTAAGCCTGGCAATAACTTACAGTATTATGGATACATGTAGATTCAGTACTTCAAATATAGCTTTAATACACTGTAGACCTACTGTAGGTGTGTACAGTAGCTATACATTACTGTAGCTGGCTTGACTAACAATACTGTATAGTACTTGTAGCTGTTTAATGTGGCAAGCTATCAATCTACAAAGCAAAATTGTTCTTAAGTCTGTGGTCGTGACAGGGGGTGTTTATATAGACCTTCTCATACTCATCTATCATTACCTAGATGTGTAACATCCACATTCATGAGGTGTCAAAGTGATGCATAATACTGGTCTCAGGTTTCCTTGTCGACCATACATGGTCAGATTTGCAAAGGGTCATTGTCAAAGTCAGTTTTGGGCATTACTAGGCTTTTGCACACAAGGGTTGAGGACTGTCTTCAGTAATTGTTTTGTATAAATTTATGATAATAACCTGTAGTAGTATCTGTATCTGTCCATAAACGTACAGTACAATCCCCAAAAAGAAAGGTTGTCGCGTAGAAGACCTGCATCAGTATCTGACTAGTGTTTCCATGCTGCATTTGGGGAGCAGCTTTGGAAGAAAAACCTTAATACCCCCCCCCCGTACATGTTGTATAAGGAGTGAGGAATAAACCCTGCATATTCATCATAATGTGGCCGTGTGCATATTTAAGAGTCCAGGGATGCGGTGAAGAAAATGTCAGGTTCAAGCCCACTGCACATCATATAGTTCTATGTCACATTATTTCAGACATTTTACTGGTATTGTTGGTTGACAATTATGGAGTATCACTAGAGATTAACGAGGATGGTAAAAGATTGCTCCAGTCAAACACTCAAACAATCATCATTGGATTATTCACTGTTTTTGATTTCTTGCCAAAGGCAGTTAAGGAATCTATGCGATGGTGATAGCGTATGTGTGTGTGTGTGATGCCGTGGCTTGTAAACACAGTATCTTAAGAGGGGAACGGTGCTCGAACTTCAAAGTTGGTGTGTTGGTAGTCCATCTTGAAGATCCCTATTGTTCAACATCACATGTCAAAATTAATATACTACACTGGCACATGATAATGTCAATTATGTCATAGGCTTGATAGTGTGTCAACTAGATACTTTTTGCATGTAACATTTTGTCACCTTCCAAGTACTGTACTTTCATTTTGCAATGCTACAAACAAAGATTACCTCTACTTAGTTTAGTGACTGCCCTAAGTTTTGACACCCCTACATTCCATCTCACTTGTATTTCGACATGTACACTCAAATTCCTACAGCAGCGGCTGATCGATGTGTCCGAGCATCATAGCTGGGACCCAAAATGGTGCCTGATGTAATGAATGTGTTGTAACATATAGTGTCAGAACATGGGGTGTGGGAACAAAAGTGTGTCAGAACATAGGGCTGAAACCCTCACTTCAGTTGTGTGAGCTGTAGCGGCATTGCTGTGCTAGTTTTTCATGGAGGGCAAAGGTCATTTGAGGTCACCAGAGCTTAGAGTACAAAAATCAATCAAGGAGGATATCTCAGCAACTGAATGTTGTTAGAATTTTAAACCCTTATCATTGGTAGAGACTGATGAGAAGGTGATGACATCCATTTTCTGTGGAGGGCAAAGGTCATATGAGGTCAAAAGTGGACATTGTTTGAGAACCTTGTAAATAAAGTATCTCAAGAAGGGGATGGTGCTTAAATATCAAACTTTGTGAGTTGGTAGTCCATGGTGAGTAGATGATCTCTATTGTTTTCATGGAGGTCAAAGGTCATTTGAGGTTACCAGAGCTAAAAGTAGAAAACCTGTTAAGGGAGATATCACAGGAACTAAATGTTGCTGGAACTTCAAACTCTTACCATTGGTAGCACCTAATGAGTAAATAATATCTGTAATTTTTTGTGGACGCAGTGTGACGTTATTAGAAGACATACAGTAGTATGAGAACTTGTAAACACAGTATCTTGAGAAGGAAAAGGTGCTTGAACTTCAAAGTTTCATAGTTCACTATAAGTACATGATCCCTATTGTTTTTCATGGAGGTCAAAGGTCATTTGAGTTAAAGTATGAAAATCTATTAAGGAAGATACCTCAGCAACTGTAGAACTTTTAAAGTGTCAACATTGTTAGCACTTGATGAGCAGCTGATGTCTGTCATTTGAATTGCCCCCATGGGAGACTTGTCATCACTTTAATGTGACGTGAAATGAATGTAATAAGTGCTATCATTCCAAAGATACAGTATGTCCTGGGTTCAAAAGCCCAACATGTGATACTTAGAGACTTTTACATATCCTGAATGTGAACATATGTAGAGGTTAAATCACTCATATTAGAAAGAAAATGCGTATTATTTCCAATTGAAATTTGCCAAAATGTCGATCTATGTTTCATAGCAGAGATCGCTGCTAGATAGACTTAGGTCTCATTCACTTTCAATGTGTGGAACATTTCAAGTCCTTTTTCCATGGCAAGCAACCACTTAACATAGCTCTTACCACTTTTTTTAAGCCTTCAGAGAATATCCCTGTTGCCAAAAACTCTCTGTCAAGATTTACCAAGTAACTTGTTGTTTTAGTCACATTAAACACTCCCTTGGGAAGCAAGACTGTTCCTGATTGCCTTTGTTGGCTTGCACAGTCTCCGGTCTGAAATCACAATTTGGTGTCACAAACTTTCTCTTAAGTTGTGAATTACCTCCTTCATGACCACAATTGTCATCAGTGCTGAGTGAACGACATTACTCAATTTATATTAGCACTTGGTAACATCAAACCAAGTGATACAGAATGTGGTTGTCATTCTTGCATTTTGTTTTTCCTTTTGATATGGTCCCTTCCCTTGCCCACTGGGTTGCTTTTGTTTGTAAGTGATTGTGTGTGTATGAAAAAGTGAGATACTGGCAAGGAATCAGAAAGTCATTTGACTTTTTTTTCTTTCTCATGTCTTCTCAGTCACTCAAATTTGATTTCACATTCATGAGTCCTTCTAACTCTAATTAATTCTAAAATTTCCGCTCGAACCAAATACATCAACTCTGTATTGCCTCAGAGGAAGTAATTATGTTTGCATGCCAATATTCACAAAGTCATAGCTGTGTGAAATTAAATTCAAAGATATCAACTGTTTTGTTAATTGTATACATTGATATCTTCAAGTGTCTCTGAATTTAATAAAAATGTTGTCGCTGCCTCTGCCTCGCATGATTCAATTCTTTACACCTTGCAGATATTTGCCTTGTAAGGCAAGATCCAGCGAGAAAAACCTTGAAATGAAAGAAAAAAAAACACTTTCTAAAAAGTAATGTTGCGACAGGGGTTCTGAAGATGTTGTGGGTCACTTATCAATGGTACATTTAAAAAAGCAGGTGGCGTCTATGTCAAGCAAGATAATTTGATTGACATTAAAGTTTTTTTTTCTTTCAGCAATTGAAGGTTGAGCAACAACTATGTATGCATACTTTATCTTTCTCACTTTTTTCTTTTATCAGTTTTACATCTCCATAATAAATTAGTTCTAGTTTTTCAACACATCTCACAGTTGACCAGACCTTCCAGGAGTTGTTACTGTATAGTACACTGGTAATAGCTGTTTCTCTTACAGTCAGATGACTTACCATTTAGCTATCGAATCACAGTATGCAGTATTTTCTTCATTCCTCACTTGCCTGTCTCAAGAGATATGCAGGAGTCAGTACTCTGGAACCAGAAGTCTGGGAGCAATTAGTCTGGTAACCAGCAGTCTAGTCCCAGTGGTCTGAATACTACTGGATCCAGTGGACCCTGGGAACCAGTATTTTGGACCCAGTATTGTGGATGCAGAAGTCTGGACTTAAACCAGTCTGCAGTGATGCTAATTTGGATTTGATGGGCTCCCATTGGTTGCTGACGGTTTCCCCATCAGTTGATAAGTCACCATCAGGCTTTTGAGAAAGTTGGGGTTTAAAGTTAACTGAGTGTGTAAACTTGTTGTAGTAAAGAGTACTGCAATCCTACAGATATGTACTGGATCCACTGCTACTGCAATAGTTATAGGGGACAGTAGTGTTGGGAAATGAAATTTCCAAAAACGACTTCAGGAGCCCTTTTCCCTCAATTTCCAAATGATACCATGATATAGGGATAAGTTGCAACCATTTGTATGTGTACAGGAAACTATTGATTGTGTCCAGAAGTAACATTGTAGAGCCTAAGTCAAACCAGTTCATTAAAGTTTAAAACAACCTTAAGGTCTGATTTATTGTTTCCATGTTTACTGTATCTTATTTAGTATGTGACCAAAAACTTCAAAGAGACATTTAATTTGCACGATTGTGGAACACCCCGCAACAGTTGTTTTCACCTTGGAGTCGGCTTCAGACTTCTCGGTCTACCCTAACCCTTGCCAAGGGCTATTCAACCATTTAGACTAATAAGTGTAGATGCAATGCAGTCTAAACTATTAACCCCCTGTGCTTCACCAGCTCTTCTCGCCTTTATAATTTTTCTAATCCTCCATCCAACCGACATACAGCTCCCCACTTAAGGCTCCCCCTTTATGCTTTACCTGATTTCTATTCTATCATTCCCCGTATCTGTCAGCCGTGGGACTGCCATCCACCCGAATAGCCCTCAGAAGAAAGGAGTTCATTATGTACAACTGAATATCCACACATGCAAGCTTTAGGTAATGCATATTAAAATTTTGACAATTGTCATCCAGTCACAACGAACTGTACAACCTCGCTTGACCGAATGGTATGTTCCACAAAGGGGTTGACGTTACATGCACTGTGAGTGTTTTTGGAGTATTCATAATTAATCTGGACTTCTGCTGTATATTCATAAGTTTGTAGCACAATGCAGATATCTTTTTTTTTTTTTTTTTTTGTTATATGTCTAGAAGACACTTTTAACAGTTTTAAATTTTGCTTAACAAGTATCCCCAACATCGCATCCACATCCCTTTGGTCAGTTCCACTTCAAACTAAAAAGCTCATTGTCATTGGTTGTCATTTTGTCATTGCGTAGCAAAAGACCAGTGTTACACTTTAACCAAGTGTGAATATATCAATGCTTCTTCCAGGGTTGTGGAAACCATTGTGCATGAATGAGAATGTAGGAGTCACTTGTGTGTGTTTGCGATATCAGTGATCTGGCCCAATAGGTTCTAGGTCTACCATGACTTTGAAACCGTGGAGCCACTCTGAGGTACTGCGTACAGTGTGGTCTTCTTAGAGTCATATTACCTGACCATCATTCAGGATCAATGATTTTTGCCTCCCTAAAGTTTACAGACAATATTTGGGTCATTTCAACAATGATATCAGGAGAAATGTCTCGAAAATGTTATATCATTTTCTGATATCTCAGTATTGCAATCAGCACTATCAGATAAGTAAATGAACCAAAAGTAAGTTTTAGAATGTTTATGTTGCAGGAATATGTCCAATGTGTAGAGATCTATAAGTCGCATTCAGTCTCTAATGAGGTAAATGTCAGGCAGTCTTTCGTGTTTGCCCTCATATACCTCTCTCTCCCTCTCTGACCACTGTACCTCTAAAAGACTATGGTGTCAGTTAACTAAGAGTTGGAATATATAATCTCTTTTGTCCAGGTTTATTTGCATGCAGGAGATACATTCTTGTTTCTGAACAATCGTAAGTGATTTAGGAATTATGAAGGGTTTTAGAAATGACACTGAAATCACTGAATGAGGTTCATTTCAGATTCACAAGGTTACTGTAGCTGATAGATTATTGCTAGATTCTTGTGCCTATGCATCTTAATTAGTACAAACAGAAATTGTAACATAACTTAGTCACTTGATAATGTGTAGGACCCTCCAACCACATGAACACTGCAGGGATTTTGGTATTTATGCCCCATAGGCCCCTGCACAAAGCTTAAAAAGTTCACAGCATGAATGGTGATATTGCTTTGCAGGTAGTTCAACAGTAGGCTCAAAACTCAGTGGAAACTTTGATTTTGGAATGTGGCTCATATGAGGCTTTAGAGTAACTATTTAGTGCTTCCCATTGTACGTGATAAAAGTAAGTAGCTTTAATGCCAGTTTCATCAACATCTGTGACATACTTCAGACAGGTGGAACATTCCTAATCGTTGCATTTGAGTCGACGGTTTTTCTTTGCTGTTTCCTCGCAGATGAAAACGAGGGCGGTAGCAACCCAACTCTACGTACTGGCCATCATGAACTCAGATTTGTGTTTCAAATTCCATGTGGGTGAGTTGGCAAGAATTATCATGTGCAAAGAATACTGAAGTCAACACATTGTTGAAGTGCATATAAACACAGCTGGTACAATGTAAAAATGGATGGGTAGGATCGGTGTTGTTAATATGTCTGCTGAAAATACTGAGCAAGTTTTTATTGGATTCACATTTCACACCTTCAGAGTTGTGCATATTAGTTTTAACCAGTGTTTTTAAGTGTGCATTTTGCATCTTTCTCCATCTTGTGCAGTACAGTACATATTCATGCAGCAGCAAACGATCTCAGCTATCTTTCCAATAATTGACTCACAATCAACATGTTGCCAATGATCTAGGCTTGCCTTCCAGAAACCTTCATTGAATCCACCAACAATGCAATGAATGTTGCATCAAGCTAATTCTGTCATCCATAGTGCTCTCTTATGTTTGTGATAATTCAACAATTACCCACAAACCTCATAATATTTCTGTAGTTATAAGATACTTTGAAGATTCTCATTTGATAAATGAATGCAGTTATATATCCAGGAAACACTTAATATTCGTTTGCACAGTTAAGTACTCTATATATTTAAAGAATGTTCATTTTTCAACCTAGTTTGGACGATTTGCATTAATTTTTTCTCTTTTCCTTTAAATTTAGGAGAGTGGCAACTTCCTTTGAAGGGAAATACGGTAGAATCCGGTACTGGCTTAAAGCTGAAATTGACAAACCGTGGGGTTTCAACAGTAAGACAAAAAGGGCTTTCACCGTTATTGACCACATCGATATCAACACACAATCACTTCTGGTGAGTAATGCTCTGGCTTCTGCAACTGTTGCTTGTCAAAACAGCATTGGTCAATGTTATGTGTTATTATAATAATAATAATTCTATGAAACTCGTTGGTACTTCTGGTAGCTGCACACCTCTGACATGTAAGTGTGGACATTCTGTTCAAATGTTGTTTTTCTGATTGAAATGCATCTTGCCAGCATGAAGTAAAATACCATCCAACATTTTTAATATGTATTGAATTACATGTGAAGAAATATTTTACTGACAATTGAAGGGATTCTTCAAATGATAGAATAATTTTTCACTGCAGGCATTTCAAATCCCTTGCAAATGTCTCGTTCCTCACTCAAGATGTTTCTCTTTTAAGGACTTCTCTGGTCTAGAAAGATTTCCAGTCAGCCTCAAGGTTACCAAAATGATATGTAACATTGATAGCAAATTATCATTGCAAGATCAGTCCTTGTGTTTCTTTGAAAGTGAAGCCTTTATTTTAACCTTGAAATTTTACAACAGTGAAAATGTAGATTCAGTATACTGTAGATTTACCTTGAAATATTGTGGAAATTAAGGTGGTCACATCTCTTAAATTATTGTCATCCCTCTTTTAACTTTTAAAGACTGTCAAAGATTACAAGGAAATACAAAAAATATTCAATTCTATATTCAAAGATATTCAAGTCATGCCTGGGCGACATTACACATTTCTCATAATGCATTGTACAATTTGAAAATAGATAGAACTTTAAAAATTTATAACTGCCAAATGGAACATGCCACTGAAATATGGTTTTTGCCATTAAGAGGAGAATTTTTTGCTAGTTTTTATGATTTCTTTTTTTTTGGCCAATCTCTTTAAATTTTCATAGTGGTGGTCATAATTCTTAATAAGTTCCTTTGCCCATACAGTATTACACTACTGTACACTTGCAGTAACCTACATTAATAGTCTTTCCTTCGGAAGACGTTCAACTTTGGCAGGATTTCCGAGTAATGTTATGATAATAAGCCCAATAGACCCATCATTATTCAAGTTTGAGGAGTTCCATCAATATTTGAAACTTGTCGGTAAGGTTTTTTCCAGCTACAATAATCAATTTTTATCCCTAAGGCAAAGAAAATCTAACAATTGGAACATCTTGTCCATTCATCAATGCTGTCAGTTTTCTCATTGAAATGTTTTTTCCATCCTCAGTAATATCATATTTGTATGGATTCTGCTTGAAAAAAAAAAATAAAGAAAAGTAACTGGATTTCTATGAGTGATAAAACTTTGCCCACATTGGTGTGGAGTTTAGCAAGACTGTTCGTCGCTGATGGTTTCAATTTAGCAGAATGAGTAGTATGGTGAAAGCTGATGCTGAAGTTAGCAGTGATACCATTGCAGACAATTATTTCAGTGTCAACACCAATTTAAATCAAATACCAAACTTTTGACAAACTCCATGTGGACTCCAGAATTGCAGAGATTTTTGGAATGCATTTCATGAGAGCTGCTCCTGATGGTATTTGTCATTCTAACTCTCTTAAAAACATCAGATTGCTTCAGATGACCAACAGAGTTGCCTGAATTCACTTGTCAACATTGTTTACTTCAAACTTTTAAAAGTGCCTTTGCGAGAATTGATTCCACACCAGGCCTCGTATTGAATGGCTTTCTGTGCATCTGCAATGAAACAGAGGATGACTGAATACATCGTCGTCATCGTGTACGTTCTTTGTGGATGAATGACTCGTCCATTTTACGATGCAGAAAATTGGATTATCCTGATGATAGGGGAGTTCAAAAGCCTGGGAGCTTGAAAAGCAAACAAAGGAAAGAAAAACATATGGCTACTGAACTGAGTAGAAAATTAGACTTGAAGACATGGATTTCTTTGTTGTAAATCGGGTTAAAATCTGATTATCGGTATTATTTTGAAATTTAATTTGCTTGGTCAAACAATTACATTTGATACCAAAGATGTTGCTGGCCAGGTGGCAGATTGAGCATAGAAATGGACCAGATGTCTTAATTGGGTCACAATCTGCAGCAATACTTTATGCTATATTCATTCTTCTGTTTAATTGTAAACATTTGTAATTCATGTAATTTATTTGGAATGTCACTTTTCTTGGATACCATCATTCTTAGGTGTATTGTACATTACGATATTAGCTGATACAGTTTTTCGTTCAGTGAACAGCATATCCATTGTTTCTGTTTTTTCAGTGAAGGGCCATGTCTTTGTACGGTACAGTTGGCCTGTGATCAGTTCAGTATACCTCATATCCTCAGCCCCAAACGTCCACAGTATTTACTTGTATTTTGCTCCTCAAGTTTGCCAGATAAAAAAAAATTCACTGACCTGCCTTAAGTTCATAAGAAGAGGGAGCATTCAACATCACCACACCCAAAAAAGAAAAAAAGGACACAAAAAAAAAAAAAACACCAAAAAAGAAGAAAAAAGGATGCCTACACACAGTTTGCCATATTTTTCCACATGCCTCCTAAATACAATGATGAGTCTTTTATGTGATCATATTTTGTACATTGTTGTCTGACAGCTTGATTTTATTCAGTTCATGATAAGCAATGTTGATGGCTTAAGTGTGGAGAACAAGAAATATTCTCAAAAATCGTGCTTTACAGTTTAACCTGCAGCATCACTAGACAACCCTTGCTAGCTTTGAATCTCACTTCCTTATAAATCCATAAAGGTGTGCTCCTACCATATGTTGTACTCACTTCCTCAAGTTCTCTTCTAAAGGTGTGCTCTTACCATATTGTGTTGTACTTTCTATTCTTTTCTCTGCTGTTGGTTAAATTGCTATAAAAAAAAAACTGTATGAAATGAAAAGTTCATCTCAGTAATCTACATGGGAAAATGTCAACAACTCGCTCATGCTGATCATGCAATAACAAGTACTCTAGGAGAGATTTATTTGATGTCTCTTAGTAACCGAGTGCCTTGCTTTATTGCAAATTTGCAGTCATGAGAGCGGACGCTTTTCCGTGTTTGATATAAATTTCTAAGTGAAAAGAGACTTCTTTTGCTCTAAATATATGATTTGTCTGAGTTACTTGGAAGTGTTGGTTGGTTGGTTGGTGTATAAGGATCTCAGTCTCGACCGATATGATTTAAATAATGTGTAAAATCAGCAGAGTGTGTGCAGTGTGTTATGTGGTATGCTAATTGAGAACAAATGCGCAGATTACAGACTTAAGCTTTAAAGGAGGCATTTGTGAAAAGTGCACAGTCAGAGAGAGAGATAGAGCGAACTAGCAGATGTGTTTTGCAGAGGTGGTTAGCTTCTCAGTGCTCCACCAGACATTTGTCATGCTTCAAGAGGTCTATTAACACTGTGCAGTATGTAATCAATACATACTAATTACTGTACCATGCTGCTTCTGTAGCTGTATGCTATAGCTACGGTAACGATGGTGTGTTCCCGTCAAAGGTACTCCATCCTTGAGAGTTTTACCTCTTAACAAAACAAAAGCACCTTCATTTAACTGTTGCATTCTTTGTAGTGGTTCTATTTACCTGAGACGTCTCTATCTTTCTCACACTTACTGCTTTTAATTGTTTCAAGTCAATCACTTCACATTCAGCTCATATGCTGGTATGTTTTTTTCACTTTTAAAATAAATTGGTCTATTGCTTCAACATGTCTGTGCATTTAACCTGTCCTATATAGACTAGATGTGTAGAATCTTAAAGGGAGTACATCTGGTTGTGGGTATGAATCAAGCACAGGCATTATAGCATTTCATGGTCAGTGAATACATCATGTACTATTTTAACATTGGCACCTTACTGCAGGTTGTATCGTTCAGTACATGTAATTATTGTGATGTATATAGAACTGAACCATGTACAGTACAGGTTGAAGATGCAGAGTGTTGCATATTTTATGGTAATCTGATTTTACCTGTCATGGTTGAACAACTGTACTTCTCACCACTGTGTGAACATGACTAGTAACCTTTGACACTGCCTTAAACCATCCCTAGTTCCCTGATGTGGAATAGTGCTGCCGCCTCAAATTACCTCCTACATGTGACCTTTCTGGATGCATTTTGTCTGAAGTTACATGAAGGATAGTGCTTTCTTATCTTTCTGCTGCATTCCTAGGATCAGTCTTTTTTTCACATGGAACTTGCTTGTTTGTGATCGTTCTTGGCCCCACATGGACGTAGTCATTTCACTTGCCTGTGGATGCTCTATGACTAGGAGAATCGCTAGGAGAATCACTAGGAATATCAAAAGTACCAAGCATAGAAAATCACATTAATGTATAGTACATCAAGAATATCAGACAGGTACAATTGTACTATGTATTGTATATCGCATAAATGCAATATATTAAGGGAACACCAAACATGCACAGCTGCATTTGTATATGCTGTGTATTAAGAGTACATAACAGACACAGTTGTATGTAGCATATGTATCAATATTATCAGTACTTTATGCTGTACAGTCACTTTAGAAGTACTGTATCAACTTATTCTCTATTATTGCTACTGCTGCAGTTTTGTTCTGCTTGACCTGTAACAAACAATGGCAGGTATTAACAAGCAGTGGCATATATAATTAACACATTGTCAAAGTAAACCATTGATTGTATTATTCTTTGTATAGTACTGTGCATTAGCAGCTAAACAGATAAAATGAATGAGGATAATGCTAAGAACTGTAGTGAGATATACTGTATGGGTGATAACATTGTCAGTATGTATCAAACCATTGAAAAGAATGCATACTTTATTGTACTTTTATTTTGATGATTTGAAGGTGCTGTTATTCATTGTATTTTTGTTATTATTCTGTCAGGTTTTGTTTTAGGCTCCTCATTATACTGCAATTATTTTATAGGTCATAGTTAATTGATGCAGTACTATGTTGTACTAAGTTAGGTTTATACAAGGTTATAATGCCTTTGCCATGAGTTATATTTATTTTCTTTTTTTTCCATTGCAGAGTCCCCAGTCAGGGTATCAAGAGAAGACTGTTTGCTGTGGGCTATGTGTGGCAGGCAACATCAGCATGTCAATACGGACAGATAGAAAAGGATATTGCCCTGGTAAATGTCCAACATACTTTACATGTTATAAGATTGGCCATTAGGGATGGCTTTTAATTTGAGTTCTGATTCTATTATTGAATTGACCAGTTCTGTTATAGTACTTGCAATTCTGCACACTTGTAGAAGTGGTGTACATGACTTTGAACTTAATGCGATACCACCATGAAACTTTGTATCTGTTTTACAAAAGTCAATTGAGACCATGAAACACAACAAACCCTTGATATGACTAACTTCCTGGCTAAAATGACATGACAATTTTCAAACATTAAGTAATACTCTGCCGTGAAACATTTGAAGCCTCTTTTTTGATAGGAAAGGCATCCTGCATAGCGTTGTAACTGATTAAATGAAGTAATGTTGCCATGCCAGCTTTGTGAAAGAAGGAACAAGGAACTTCTAATAAAATGTCAAAAGTAAAAAAGGAACCACATTATAATGTCAAATTCTATGGACCAGCTAATCTCCACAGTTTCTCAATTAGCCAAACATTAAACCTATCCATAACTTCTGAAGCAAGTGGTGTCATATTTTTTAATTGACTCAGCTTAGCAGCACCATTTGCTTCAAAAGTTGCTTCCCTTTCATTTTGAGGCTATTACTGTTCGTTGGATTTGCCTTGAATTTAATGGATGAAATACCAGTCTATTAGTGAAAGCTCTTAAAGTGATTGTGTGTGTACTGAAAAAACCAGAGTGATAAGAGAATGTTTGATCTTAACTTTTTATTTTAAATTTCCAGACGAGGTTGTATATGGTGGGACTACGTACATCTTACAATGTAGAAAAATGACAGAAACTACTTTGCAAAAAAAAAAAATAACTTTTGCCAAAAAAAAAGAAAACAGTAGAAAACGAAAATGATATTTGAAAATTGATGGTTATTACTATGAGCACCTAGTTCTCACAGAATTTCTGTAATGTGCTGAAATCATGTCTCAAGAATATCCTTTTCTGCATGATAGAACATGAGGTGATATCAAGACGTATCATAATGGTTAGGGTTTGTTTCTTCGATGAAACCTTATCATGTATGATATCATGTGAGGATTGGCTGCTATGAGTGTCTATATAATGAATATGCAACAGCACAGGTCTCACTGGTGTATCAAAAATATACACATTTTCTATAATATACATTTTTATATATACATATAAAAATGTACTACTCAAGTCGTTGCTCCTTAGTCGGTATCAGGAATTGTAGTATTTGGTGAAAGAAAACAGTGATTTGAAATCAGATGGCAGGATTTATCACCTGAATCCTATTTATTTTCCGAAATATTCTGAATGCTGCAATTAAAAGACATATTAAACTTTTAGATTTGAAATTTCAAAGGTTTTACTTTTTGCCTGTGCACACAATCACTTTAAGTACAACATTATCTCCCCGACTGGCATAATTGATCGTGAGATTTACTGGTTGTTTGGTATTAAAGGCAAAGTGGCTGCTGTCGAATATGTCATTCTTCTGTATTCTTTTGTGCCAGTGCTTTTGCCAAAAAAATTAATTGCCTTTTTCACTGCCATTCCTTGGTCTCTTCCAGCTCATATTAGTTCTGCAATTTAACCTTCAGCATTATGGAAGTAGAACATCTGCTCTCTAGGCTTACTTTTTCTTTTCCATTACTGTTTTGATTTCTAATTACAATGCCAAGAGCAACTGGGGCAGAAGGTGTGAATATAGCCAGACTGCTTTGAATTAAAAAAAAGAAAACAAAATAGAAGAAAACAATTAGTTATATAAATTTGCTGACATACGAATCCTTACGTCATCTGTATCAGTGAACTTTATTCTGTTCGCTGAGACATGATCTGTTTTGGTGAACATGATGGTGACATGATCTGTCTTGGTGAAACATGATTCCGAAATTATTTTGATCTTCTTTCTGTCAGCATCTATAACCTCCAGAGTCAGGATGACTGTTGTTAAGTAGCCCTACAATGAGATATCTGTTTTCAAATGATGAAAGTATAATATTGTTATTAGAGTTGAGGAAAGAATGAATCATGTCCAACATTTGCATTTTTCTTCACTTTAGTCAGGTTTTTTATCGAAGATTTGTCAAAATTGGTGGACAGTTTTTGAATCTCGTAAAACATGAATATGACTTGGGTTCCTTCACCACATCTGATGTGAATGTGGCTGTGCCCTTGTTTGTCCCCAAACAATTACTGCATGCTCAGTCTGCTAGTTGTTGGCTCTGTGACTTATGGAAGTCTTGTCTGCTGCCCTGTTCATTTTATGCTTCTTGTGTTTGCAAAGGAACCTTTACAGTTGACTGGCAAGTGTCTGTGTCTGTGACTCTTGTTGCTTGGGTATGCTGTAATTCAATAAGGGAAAGTCGGATGAAAGTCAAACTTGGTATGTAGATCTGCGGTACTGAGAAGGTGTGCCCTATTTTTTGGTCTCCCCCATTTGTTTCTACCTGTTAGAATAGTCTCTTGCAAGTTGTAGCAAATAGGGTTTGTGCCACTCACTAATCTGTTAACAGCAATTGTCCTTTAGTTGAGCTCACAATTTCTCCATAATCAATTCATTGCAGGAATTCTCACTGCTCTCCTTCTTAAAAAGATCCAAAATCAGTTTAATCAATTTCTAGTATCTCAGTTGGCTGCAGATGCTTTTGCTCCAGATCAATTACCTCACTCTCTCAACCGTTGATCCTGATGATGATGATGCTGTTATTGTTCCTCCCAGGTGAGTCCATCGCGATCTCTGCTGAGTTCCAGAACGGTTCTGGTCGAAGGCTAAAACCAGGAGCAACCCTATACCAACGTACCACATTCTATGCCGATGGCAAGTCCAGATCGGTGCGGAATGCAGTTGCCAGCCTGCAGGGTAGCACGATACGGGGTAGAAGGACCGAACCATGGAACAACAAACTCTTAAAAATTCCTCCAATCACTCCAACACTCTCTAACTGTGGAATAATACGCCTCGAGTACTTTCTTACTGTAAGTGTACAAGATACATTAAGCCTAGTGTTAATTGCTGATGTTAAGTTTAATATCTAGTGAATTCAATAAAGAAGTGAAAGAAAGAACTGATTTCAGTAATGCAGACCATATCATTAGTCTAAATGATTATGATGACACTGTTTTTAAACCTTACTCACCTTCTAAGGTATTCTGTACTTTTGTAGAAGCATATGTTTAAACAGTTGTCACTTGCTTGTTAGTTCATCTTAGGTGCTAACTTTTATTTTATTTCTTGGTGAAGGCAGGCAAGGAATCTCTGCAATGGTGATGGCTTGTATGTGTGTGTGTATGTGATGTATGTGTATGTTTGTTTGTGTAAACTCACTAAGGAAGGTAAGGTAAGATGGTTGCTGGAACTTCAAACTGTTAATGTTGGTAGTACTTGATGAGTAGATCATGTCCATCATTTTTTGTGGCGGTCAAAGGTCAAGGGCAAAGTGAGTTCAATAGAGGTCAAGGTTTGAAAATCATGTAAACATGGTATTACAATGAGGGAAATTAGTTGCTGAAACTTCATTCTTGATGTGTAGGTTGTCTATTGTAAGGAGGTGATCTTCAGAATCTTCAGGATTCTGAGGTTAGATTTGTGAGGCTTCTGGTTTGATGTATTGGACCATGAGTGGGTGTGCTATCAGTGGTGTGCCATTAGTGGTGTACCTTTAGTGGTGTACTGTTAGCAGTGTACCATTAGTGGTGTACTATGTAACACCTTCGAGTATGTAAAAGCAGTTTAATGATACATTCCTCCTCTCCTCTGAAGTGTCTGTGAATGTTTAGTCAAAGGTAGAGTAGATAGTGGAAGTTATTCAGTACAGTTTTGAAAGCAAAATATTATGAGAATAGTATCAAAATGAAACTAGAAATAATTTTACAACATACTTGTGATTATATTAATGCATTTGTACACTGTATTTCATGAAAGAAGAAAAGAAGCCAAATTTGGTAGGACACAAGGAAGATGTGGGTCAAAGTCAGTGTGTTGGTAGAAAACATAAAGATCCCAGGTGAGATTGTTTTGGTGTTTGTTTTTCAAAGGTCATTGAAGGTCACCAGCTGGCAGAATGTAGACAGTCTATGTGTGTTTTCAGGCATGACAAACAATGCCTTTTGAGTAAATGAAATTGTGAGGGTTTTCTTGTGGGTCAAGGGTCATGTCAGGTCATCAGAGGTCATAATGTAAATTTCCCACTTAAACTGTTTTATAGGAGCAAAATGAAGATCCTTGTTGGGGTTGGTTGTTTGTGTGGTTCAAAGGTCATCTGGGGTCTCTGAGTACAAAATGTTAAGACCTCTGCTGATCTTGTTTTACTTTTCTGACTTTCCTTGATAAAAAAGGCATAGAAGCTCCCCTGCAGACAAAGGCTGGCAATTCTTGCAGCATATTTTAGGAAAAAATTATTTTGAGAACTTAAAACCATGAAATATGTTATAGTTTCTGTACCAAGTTTAGAAGTCTTTGACTTGTAGTGTTGAAACTTTATCTATTTTGACAGCTGTGATTGTTGCTGGTTTGTGATAAAATATGTTTATGTTTGCGTGATATAAGTTATAATTATTTGGTGAAATCATACTAATCAACTTCTGTAGAAAAGTGGTATCTTGAAAGCCCAATTTCAGCACCATGTACCAGATTATCCAGTCCACAAAAATGAGCAATACCGGCATCATGCTTCTGTTGTTTTGACAGTTGCAAGTGCTCACATAGTTTTCAAAAGCCAACCAATTGGTTTTGATTCCCTTTGAGACAATTATTTCCCCCCGATTTTTGTATCATTTTTAAATGATTGACGGAATGACCTCTGTGGAAAATGGTGAGAAGACCAATAATGACGCTTATTTTCCCCAGAGGAATCATTATCTGAGATACAACTCTTGTTTTTTCTTCAAACAATGTGGAATGTATCCATCCTATGAATTGAAATATCTGAGGCTGTTCCTAAGACTTTCAACATTGAAAGGTCTATTTTAGAATAGAGGTGGCTGTGTTATTACAAGTCTTGTATTTGCAGGAATATGGGGTTACTTTGGCATGAATTGCAACTGGAAAATTTTTCATTTGGTAAAGTAATTATGAGATGGAAGAAAGCTTATAGAGGATTGGTATCCTTAGTAACTATTAATCAGAAAAGAACATGAAATTGTGGGTTAGTGAAGAAGCCGCATAAAGTGTAATAGGACAGGAGTGTAATTTGAATTGTTATTATTGTTATGTTACATAATTCTCACATTGGTTCTCCTTTCCATTTTGCAGATTTGTTTAGACATCACAGGTGCCATGAACCTTTACCTACATCTCCCTGTTGTGGTTGGTACTGTTCCTCTCAGAGCACCACCCTACTCACCATTTGACCCACTCTCCATGGACATAGAATTCCCAGGGATTACACAGCCCCCACCTGTATTAGAAGGTAAGTTGGACATAAGAACAGAAGAAAAGAAACACTGGCTGTAGATTGATGTAGTTTAATTCACGATTTGTTAAAATAAAGCAATTAAGACTCAGCTAATCTTTCAATTGAAAGCCAGATTACGTGCTTATATTGTGTCCACTTTGAAAGTGCTTTAGAAGAAATGGCTCTTAAGTTTTCATCTTTTTTATCTAGTATGTCACAATTTCTCAAATCATAGGGCAATGAATTCCACAATCTCAGAACATGCTTTGTGATGGCTTGCCCACCAATAGAGGCTACAAGAGCAGCTGTTATCCTGACAACTATTTACATTTTTTTCACAGCGCCGCCAAGTTATGCAGAGTGCATGTTTGGGGGCGTGGACATCCGCGATGATGAGGATGACCCAGAGATGACCGGTGACATGATGTTCACTCCAATGTATACCTATGTCAGCAATTATGAGTTCAGACAACCCCCTCCTCCATACTCACCCGTAAGTTAATTCTGGCCTTAGCTCATCATCCCCTGTTTGTATTTATTAATTTCAAAGTGTTCTTCATCACATAAAATCATCATGAAAATTTTAATATTCTTTAAATCCTGTTTTCAGTCTGCATATTTGTAAAGAGTTTGTACGTGTGATGAAGCACTCAGGAAGGTAAAGCTACTGTTATTCTGCAAGTTGTGGTATTTGTATATGTGGCAATATTGTTAACCATCAGGTTAGATGTTTATGCAGATATTTCATTTCCCGTGACCCCCATATTACCCCCAGCAATTGACACCCTTGTGTAAACCCATATAACTTCAGTTAGAAGAAGCTCTTACTTATGGAACAATGTTCTGTGATAATGTAATAATTTCCTAATTTTATTTAAAGGGAAACATGTTGTTTGTTTCACAGAAAAAATGATACTTTAAAACCAACATTTGCAAACACATAATAATCTATTATTCATCAGTAGCCTTCTTTTCAAAGGAAAAGTTTCTGATAGGTATAAGTTCAGATATTTGTTGCCCAAGAATAATTTGTTCACCTAAATTTTCAAAAATTCAAATGATGCATCTTCCATTACTCATGCATAATGTTTTGAGAAGATGAAGCTTTTGTAGATGTTCAGTGATATATAAGAGTCCTTATTGACCATAAAAGGAATTTGGTGCCATTTCATCTCATAAAACATAAGAGAAACAATGAAAAACCATATAGAAACACATAAAACAGTCAAAAACTAAAAATGCAAGGTTATAAGACAAATGTGCACCTAAAACCACTCATAAAATGAATACAAATGCCCTTACTTTCTTATAAAACTGTTGGCAAGACTTAATGTAGCCCGTGGTAAAAACGATCTTCTGTATCTTTCCGTCCTACATTTGATAACAATTGCCCTGCCTGTACTTTTACTAAATTCATCTTTATTACTCAGGAGATAATGATAAGACAACATCAATGATTCCATTTTCCTACCTGTTACCACTTTCAAGCAGCTCTTCAATTGAACCTAAAACCTCTAAGTGGCACACTTTCTTAGCTTTCATAATTACTCTATTAAGTTTTCAAGTCATAGGCAGTTGCATTCCTGCCCCAGGCTGACAAAAGGTAGGTAGAGGTAGGTTTTTTAGGAACTGGAATCAAGTGGGAAGTTTTCCATGAAACAGGAATACGATTAGAAAGCAGGGACATGTTCAAAATAAAATGATAAATATAGGACAATTGTTCATGATACAGTTTCAGAATTTTTCCGCTTACACCATCGGGACCTGAGACTTTGCTAGGAATCAGTTTGCTTTAGTGCTCGCGAAACTTTGAGGCACATGTAGGCCTATGTGGCTTATGATACGGAGGTCGCCATCTTGTCTAGCCTCCAGTGAAAGCCAAGTCCAAGGTGTTGTTTTCCACAAAAAATGTAATGCTTCACGACTAATAAAACGTTAAATCCACAATTAGAGCATACATAACTCAGGGTTACGGCTTCTGGTTAATATAAGATTGAGTACTGGTGCAACAAGTAATTCACAAA
Source organism: Stichopus chloronotus (assembly GCA_021234535.1). Lineage (NCBI taxonomy): Eukaryota > Metazoa > Echinodermata > Holothuroidea > Aspidochirotida > Stichopodidae > Stichopus > Stichopus chloronotus. The sequence goes on from CM037836.1 coordinate 7,565,307, forward strand.
ACAGGACAATTCGTAACACGAGATGAAATGCGGTCTGCCATTGAACAACGACCTCAGTGAGCAGTGATGAGTCTGAATGGTTTAACAATAAATAAAACCATGTCCTTTTTATGCCATGTCGGTCCTTTTTATGCCATGTCGGTCCTTTTTATGCCATGTCGGTCCTTTTTATGCCATGTCGGTCCTTTTTATGCCATGTCGGTCCTTTTTATGCCATGTCGGTCCTTTTTATGCCATGTCGGTCCTTTTTATGCCATGTCGGTCCTTTTTATGCCATGTCGGTCCTTTTTATGCCATGTCGGTCCTTTTTATGCCATGTCGGTCCTTTTTATGCCATGTCGGTCCTTTTTATGCCATGTCGGTCCATTTTAAATGCTTTATTTCCCCTAAATGATCTTTCTTAATGACCTGACTGGACATACAGTACTGATTTGATTAACTCCAGTTGAAATAGCTAATAATAATATAATCCTTTTATAACATTCTAATGCAAAACTTATTTTCAATGTTGAAGTATGTTATTTGACTCAAAAAATGTCCCTCTAGCTGTTATGAAAGGAAGTGTCAGTTTCACCATTGAAGATATATAGTCATCTTTTAATGATGAGAGGTGTATGGTAATTGATTTGCATACTTATTTCACATATTATTTTATGCTGGAGATGCAATTTGATTATCGTAAGGGTAATGGATTTGAAAGAAAATTCTCTGAATTTTTGGTCTTGTTTGGTTTGGGCGTGGCATCCCTTTCACATGAGGGTAAGAGCATACATCTTGAAAAGTCTACTGTATTAGTAAAGGCCATAACCATCTCAAGTCACCTCAGACTTCTCTGCTGCAGTACTCTAAAGATTTTGGTCGTCCTTTGTGCTTCCAGTTGTGTGTGATTACAGTTTTAGGTTTGCTTGTCATCTTGTCATCTCAAATGACTGGTAAATTTATGCCTTTACCTGATGCTCGTGTGACTCACGTAGCAAAAGGCTTTGTCACATTGCCTTCATATGAAGTCATCTTTTTAAAAATTCAAATGGTGCCTTGAATTTTAGTACATTTTGGCCTCTAGGATTGATAAAAAAACACTACAAACATATTTGAAGCATTTCTTTAAATATCTGAAGTCTACAATTTACAAGTTACCAGCTGGTCACATTGATGATGAAGTACACATGATCACGGAGGTGGTTAGGCTATTTGCTGTACACTTCACCATGTTAGGATGTGATTATTCCAAATTTTGTGAGAGTTTACAGGATCCTTCTATTTCTTCTCTTGTGACACTCAAGTTGTATTTTTTAAATTGAAAAACTTTAGTAACATTGTTTGGTTTACATGACATGTGTAACATTTCATGGAGCATGTAAGTTTGGAACTGATATCAGTGATTTTTTTTTTCATGGAACTTTCATCATGCTGAGCTGGTTTTCATCCTTATACTGCACCATTCCACTGCTAGTTGAAAAAAAATCGAGTTGGAATAAAATAATCTGTAGGCGTAATTAGCATTTTCCATTTTAGCATGCTATTATGCTGACAAAAATAGGATTAAAGAAGGCCAGTGGATTAGCTCAACAATTCCTCCCCCAGTGGTGGTAATTCCTTGTAAATATGGAGCATATTAAGGTGGTATGAATGCACAATTATGTCTTTAATATTAGTGGAGTCATCCCATGGTAGTATTTTAAATATGAGATTCATCTCTAAGGGCATTACACGTCATCACAATTGTCACTTTATCAACTCGATCTCAAATTTGCGACTGTCGACGATTGCATGCCACAGAAGTGAACTACAGTATCCTTAGTTTGTGAAATTTTGAGACTGTCCCTGGCATTGCTTTTTCCCTCCTCTCTGCTACAAGTAACTGTACATAATAAAGTTATGGATGGCGTCTCTGCCATAGCCAATCAGAGAAGCATATCAACAGTTTGCGAATTCCTTTTGTTGTCAGAACTAAGGTTGCTGAAGGTTTTACACAAGACCTTGCTTCTACTGCAGCTGCATAGTATTTACATAGTATTTAGAGCTGCTTGCATTAATGTAGACCTACCCAGCAATATGTAATATGATAGATAATACAAAGAAACAACTTAAACTTGCTTTGAGTATGGTTGCAGTATTTTGAGGTGATTCATGTAGGTACATTGTTTCATAAGCAAATAATAAGATTTAAAAACTGTATTGTTTATTTTGGAAACTTCAGGTATGTATGTATGAAAAAAGTACATAAAGGTTAAGATAATGAAAATGTGTCTGTGAACTTGTTATTGGCCTAGGCTTAGAATAGATTGCATTAACCTAGTACTAATAGTAATTAGCAGACATGTAAACAAGTCAAACCATGTGGTTGTATTTAACTTAAGTTTGATTAATAGGACAGTTGCTCATACATACTTGGAAAGAATCCTCAACTCCTATTAGCCCATTTCAGTCAGGTGACCGTGGGTTGATCACTGATAACCCAACTCTGTTAAACCACGGTCAATCATCGGCGGATGAATGCAATAAAACTGTAGATCAACAGTGTGTTTTCAGTCTGCTATATCTTACACAAAACAATGGACTAAGGACTGCAATAAATCGCCGTCTTGAAGGGTCTCCCTGCAACTACCGGATTAATATTCTTAAGGACAGAGAACTCCACAGCACAAATAATTTAGGCCTATTGATAGGCCTTGGCCCAATATGGTATTAAAAAAAAATAAACAGGAAAGGCCTTGACATGAGTTATCCCAAACCAGCCATAAGTGATCTTACAGCAATGTTGACAGTATCGTTTAGGCCATGTGCAACTTTCTTCTTTGTTGAACTAACTTAGGCCTAGTTCCGAAATTTTGCATAGCCTACTACTCAGAACTCTCACACTCATAGGAAAATTAGGGTCCGCACACAACAAGTCTTCCACTTACTGCTGCTGTTAGGACAGAGAGTAAGACATCAAACATATCCAAGCTTTCCTCTAAATGTATATTCAATCAATCTGTCCCTGTCTTTATCCAAAATCAGTCTAATTAGTGGGTAAATTCCATGCAGAAAGTCCACGCTCTGTCACGAAGTAACTACGTATTCCGAGTTAGTTCATAGGTGCACTGTACAGTGGATACACGTACACTAACCCACAGCATACTCTCATAAGTACACTACATAGCAAACTTACAGCAGGCATTGAGTCTATGTCAGTTGTTATTGTTATTCATTTTGTTTAGGTGTTACTTTCTGTTTCGCGCATGTGTATTGCTGACATGTTGTACACTTGTTTACCTTTTTTCTGGGGTTCTTTTGAAGAAAAATTGCGTTTATTTGAAGGGAAATAGGGTGTTTGTTTTACAGAAAACAACCATATTTTTAAAACCAATGTTTGTGGACCTATAATGAAAGGTTATTCAAAATAAGGAAGTAGAGTAGCCTTATTTACAAGAAATAAGTTTCACACGGATAGAAATTCAGTTATTTGTTGCTCTACAATAATTTGTTCACCCAAACTTTTCAAAATTCAAATGATGCACCTTCTGTTACTCATCACATGCATAATGTTTTGGAAGATGAATCTTTGGCAGATGTTTATTGATGAGACTGAATGGTTTAACAATGATTGCAGCTAGTTTCTTTGTATGCCATTTTGGTATATTCTTAATGCCCTATTTCCCTTTAAGAACCAAATTCTTTTTCGTGCTTTTTTTTATCAAAATATCGTTTGTATGTATGAACAAGGTTAATCAACTTTGGACCTGTGTATTAACTACAGTATAATGCACTCTCAGGGGTTAATGCTATCGCTGGATCCATAAACCCCCAATCGTGCATTATCCTGCACCTGCAGAAATTACTTCCTTGATTACTGACTATAATGCTAGCCATGAAAACACAAGGAGAGTAAAACTGATGTCTGTTTTCATTCCCACACATGCCACCAACTGATATTTTAGAATACTCAATTACAAAGCCATCTTTTATCTTTCTACAACTTCAAACTTTCTATCTAAATGCTTTGTAAGGCACTACGATTGATAAGTAAAACAATAAAATATCATTAAATATCCTGAAGTCTGCAATTTACAAATAATCAACTGTTAACTTTGATGATGAAATAGGCAATCACCAAGCTGGTTAAATTGGCATCTCCACGTAGGATATGGTTATTTGAAATTTTCAGAAGGTTTTACACAATTTTTTCTTTTACTTTTTATGAGACACTTTTGTATATTTTCTCTTAGAAGTGTGTGTAATGCAGTTGTTTTGACATGTGTAACATTCTGTGAAGCATTCATGTTTTGAAGCAATATCTATGACTTTTTCTGATCAAAAGTTTGTCATGCTGAAATAGTCTGAATCCTTACACTACAGGCAAAACTGAGGTGGGTCGTGATTGAGTTGCCTACGACCCATACTGTAGTACATATTCTCCTGCTTTTATAGGCCTTCAATCATGCTTACAGAATGTTACAGAAATCAGGTTGCTTGGAAACCATAAAAAAGGGGAATTTTCTTCTTTTTGAAATGAAAAAATTATGGCCATATTAGTGAAGTCACAGAAAACATCTGTGTGACAGCAACCACAGCTTCAACAAAACATCATTTTTGAAAATGTTTGTGTTTTTGATATCAATAAATTAGTTGAAAATTCATAGAAATATTGTTGACAGATGCAATCACAGCACGGGAATTCTTGTCAACAAACTTCATCATTTGCTTTCGAAGTTTATCTGTTGCTATTGATGTTTTACCAATTCAAACTGAATTTAACGTTCGGCAAACATTTGTCATCAGGAGTTAAGTGAAATCAGCATTGTACTGTCAATCTTGATTGTCAGCTCACAGCCTCTCTTTGGTTCTCCTCGTTCAGCTTGACCCCCACACACCAGCTCCATCTTCATCGCGATTATCACCAGCCATTCTGTGAGATCTTTTTCAACTAATTTTCGATCAAGGGCTTTGGATGGGTGGTCTTTCATCAGTTAGCACTGATTCTGTCAGAGACGTAAATGTGAGTACTTTTGGATGGGTCCGTCAATCTATACTTGCAATGCTAACTACAGCTGTCACAATGAAACAAAAAACTTGAGTGTTTAGAAAATGTTTACAATTTTATTCCTTCAACACTTGATGCTGTCACAATGAAACAAAAAACTTGAGTGTTTAGAAAATGTTTACAATTTTATTCCTTCAACACTTGATTGTACCAGACATGTACCCCAACCTATGACAGCATAATTACAGAAAGGCATGGTATGAATATTCATGATTTGATAAGAAGTATGCGGTGGTGTAAATCATCTTTTAGATTTTTATCATCTTGATTGTGAAGAAAATTGAGCAGCTTACTCTCAAGAAATATCATGAATCTAGATTCCCTCTCTCTAAGGACCAAGTGACCAGTAGATGTAGGAGGTGTTTGCCATCCTGCATGGATAGTAAGTACATGACATTCTCAAATGTTGATGCCATTGTAATTTTGACAGGTGTTTGTTTCCCATAATGGAGTGAATATTACCTTTATCTGACAGTAAAAAGAGGAATTCTCAGAGCTGAGAAATATCAGCCCCAAAATATCTCCTTGTTATGTTTGATTCCATACTTCCCCCTACCCCCTCCCCATCAGATAGTTTTAGGCCCTTTCTGGTTTGGTGGCGAAAAGATTTGCAGCGTCCTTGCGTCGGTGATTTGGTCACTTAATGTGAACATTGTGTGAAGGGGAGAGGATTGGGGGTGATGGGATTTAATGAGGATTCATGGGTATTAATGTGTCATTGTGTTTAGTTCTGTTTTGTGTTTATTGTCAAATAATACTTGAACTATGTGTTCAGGGTTTTCAAGAAGAATTTCTACAACAGTCATTTTGTGTGTCATATTGTCAGTACAATGTTACAGGTTTGTCAGATGTGTTCTGAAACACTGCCCCCAGTCACCAGGATTAACCTCACTATGCCTCCCACTACTAGATGTTGTAACTTCTAAACATGGTTACTACATTACCAGTTTAAAGACCACTGTCAGCCATTTTCAGTCATGTTCTGTGATGTCATCCATTTACTTCACACTGGATTTATAAATTAATCTCGTCATGTTTCATGTTGACTCCGTTGTCCAACATTCAGTTTTTGTTTAGTTCAATACAGTAAAAAACAAAAAAACTAGCATGCTTGAATTAATGTAGGGAAGTACATCAGTCGAATTTGAATTTGTTTTGTTTCGCTTAAATCTTTACAAATTCAAATCACAACTATGAGACATGTCATCAGAATGGGGTTTAACTTTTAATTTGTCAATTGTAACCTGATTAAATTTTACAATTTGAATTCCTTCTGAACAATTGAAGAATTATCATTTTCAGTGGTGGTCTCAGATCAAAAGTATTTCAGACCAGAAAACCAGCAGGATAATTAATGACCAACTAAGACTAATTAAAAGGTATTTCTTTGATGCCATCCAGGAAGATGGAGTGTCCTGGTTTATTTATTTGCATATCAATAATTTACATGACATCATTGGGTAGATCATAACATCTTCACTAATGAGACAGTGGTCATGCCAGATGGTTGGGGCTTTGTCAATACTGGTTTATGTCAAAGTAACGTAATGCAGATGAAATGTGATCAAACAGAATGGACCAAGGGACCCCAAAAATTGTCACTTTTGTATTTCATTGTGGACCTCTTTTTGACTTAATTTTGACATCAGCACAAACTAATAAAAAAAAGCCATAAAAAGTTGCCAGGAAAGTGCATTATATCAAGTAAATGGATCATTTTGTCACTGTTTGCAATATTTATGTACAGTGTACCCCAAATTGATGGGTTTGCTTTCTTGATGTATATATAATTAAGATATTTATTCGGTGTCATGTAATCTGCTGCTATCTGTTTCATGTCATTTTTTGCAATGTTTATAATGTGACTCTCAATCTCACCGTTATTAAAACAAAATTAGTTCTTAATGATGTATCTTTATTTTCAACTTTCATTTGTTTTTTCAGAAATGTAAAATTGCCCCTGTTATAAATTACTAAAAAACGGGAGGTCAGTATAGAAAAATTTGTCGTTGTTAAATAATTTGGTGCACACAGAGGAGGAAGAAAAACTGTGGTCAAATTAATTGTGAGGTTGTAGTTCTTGGAAAACAATTACAAATATGTGTTTGAAGTTTTCACATGTAACTTAGGAAATATGTCAGTTCCAGGTTGTGTGTTTTATGCTAATTATTTGCCATCACAAAAAAAAAAGCAAGAAAAAAAGATGCCTGTTCGTCATACAGCTTTCGAAGGATTTTTTTGCACCACAAATGTCTTTTGCAGTTTCTCAGGATTTGTCAAATTGCATTGAGAGTATGCATCAGGTTAGGGGAGTTAAAGTTGAATCTTTCCTTCAAGTATGTTATTTTTTCTTAAAGTAGTTGTGTAACTCACTGTTTCTTGTGTTCATCTCTCCTATTCTACAGTACACATTGAACCTTCTCAAAACTTTCAAATCCGTTGAATTTCAAATCCTTCTCTAGAACTCAGGAATAACTCGGAAATGAAAGTTGTATGTCAACTTTGATGTCTTTGTGGTTCTAATCGATGATCCTTTTTCAGATTAATTAAAAAGAATCCTCTGTTAGTAGACACTGGTCTTCCTGTTTGTTTGCTAGCACTGCCAATTATTCCCATTATTTTTGCAAGAGTCACTGGCTAACTCTCCTAAATGTAAACAACCAACCTTCTGTGCCCGGAGCCGAGTGTGCATCCAAACCATCCAGAAATTTGCTGGTTTTGACGAATGTAAGTCGTTACATGTGAGGTGATACCTCAGTACCAGGAATAAGAAAGTAATTTAATACTGCTAGTTTGCTTTATTTCATCAATAAATTATATTCTTTTATTGTCATTGTTGTTATTTTTGTTATTATTATCAGTTCTGCAGTTTGATAAAAAATGTGGAATATTATGATCTTGAGTGACTTCGGAGAATTACATTCTCCTTTTTTGGTAATTTAATACCATAAAAAAAAGAAGCCAGTAAGGCAGTAAATGTTTCATGCAGCCAAAAATGAGATGTAAGTTGCAAAACATATCAGCAAATTATAAATTATTTATGTTTGTGTTTGTGCACTGTAAAACAAAAATAAAAGTTAGATGATGGGGGGGGGGGGGGAATAGTGAGGGTGCAAAATGACAGTTAATTAACCTCAGCTGCCCCAAAGAAGAAAACACAGAAATTATTATTTGCATTGTGTGTTATGTTTAGTTTGAACGATGGCTCAACAGGCTTTGGTTTTGTTGATATAAAAAAAGGAAAATGGGATAAGGGAGGGAGGGTAGAATAATCTATTGAAAAGAGGAAGTGAATGAATGGGGTTTTGAAATATGGAAAGAGAAATACTACTGCTGGTCAGGGTAATTCTCTCCAAGAGAGCAACAGTGTGTTAAAGCTAGAGACCAATTCATTTTTTTGTCTCAATATTTCATGAGATAAATAGTTTTAATGTTGATATCAACTGATTGTAGATAGAAGTTTTGACAATAGTATCATATTTAACATAGTTTTAGAATGTTCAGTCAAACTGTGCCATGTCTCACTTGTATAATATGTCTTCTTATTGAAATTATTCTTATTCATTTTTTTTTTTTGTATTTCAGTGATCAGTGAATATTTTACACTGCTTTTTACTTCCCAATTGTGACAGCTTTGTGATGAAAACTTTGATCAAAAAGTAAAACAAAAACAATAAAAAACAAATGAAAGCAATTGTTTTGATGAAATAAATTGTCTTGAAATCAGTTGGAGTTTTCTTATTGGCACTGTGTACTCAAAGATGGATTGCTGTAGAATGGAACAAACTATTGTATATCAGACATTGTATGCTGCATTTGTGGTATCTGTAATGCCAACTGAAAACTGAGACTTTTAGGGCAGTTATTCAAAACATTACATCCATGGAGCCATTCAGGGTTGTGGGAGCATACCAAAAGGAACCAACCAAAGAATGGCAGGAATTTGGTTATAATAGGAAACATCACAGTTAATAAATTCTTGGTAAACAGGAAATATTTTCAACATAAATTCATTGGCCTTTTTCCCCTTGTTGAGAGAGCACATTTACATACCGTTGGGTTGTTACGACATCGATCATAAGTTAACACATGCAAACAGTTCAATTTGGTATTCATTTTGTTATACCATTGGAAATTCCAAAAACTACACAAGACTAATTTAATTACATACTGAGAACTGTAACATTCAGTGCTGTAGAGGATACAGCAGCTTTGGTTTGGTTTTAAGTTTTAATAGGCAAGATGATCAATCCGTGTAATGAAGGGTAATTACATGGTTTGATTTTGTAGCAATTTCAAAGTACCCCTACCTCTTAATGAAGTTGTCTGCATAAACAAAACCACACAAAAACAAAACATGCTGTCTTATTTTACATCACAAATTGCAACTCCCAAACAATATAAGAAAGTTGACATTTTACAAAATGTGGATTGTTTAAAATTTTAGGGACTTGCTTTGTCCATTTCGCCTGGTGTCTATAACTTTCTCATTGTATTTTTATTATATTTTTATGTAGGCTTAAATTATTTATGTTTTATCCGGTATGTTTTCTTTTTCAATTTCCTTTGTCGTTTTTATAATTTCCTTTGTGCAATAGAAAGCAAAAATATCGCTACTAATTAAGAACTTATAAACGTTTCGACCAGATGTTACCATTTTCTCACTTTGTGTGATTTGTATGCTATTAATTAAAAAAAGAACGCTGTGCGTTAATAAGTGTCCTGCTTTTTACCCAGCGTGTGTAACAGATGTTATATGGATAGATGGTTTTGAAATGCTATCCTAGTGAAAAATGCCATTGTAAAACACGCATGCGCAATCATTTTAAAACACTATTTCATTATTGCATATCTTTTGTATTGTGCATTATAAAGAATACATAAAAAATGAAATTTCTTTTGCTTTAATTTTTTGTCTCTTTGTTATGATGTAGTGAAACCCACTCACTTACTCACCCCTCCCCTCCCGCCCAACATTCGTTCATTTAGGTATGTAGGACAGAAACGTTTGCTGTTGAGTTTTAAGCACAGTTTTTGTTTTATGTTCAATCTCAGCGAGATTGCCCTGAAATGATTGAGTTAGTTGGTAGAGGACAGGTCCGATGAAATAAGGGTCTGGTGAGGTGGTTCGTCAGATGAAGGGAGTGAGGTAGGAAAAGGGAGTGGGGTGTTGGTATAGTAATTCACAAGCACATGCAAATCGAAAGGGAAAAAATGATTGTTTTCAATCATGATGCAAAACTTTCCCCAGTTTTAGATAATGTTTTTATGAGTTGCGATACAGTGACTGTTTTGAAAGTATCGCGTGAAATTTCTAATTGTATAATAGCGAACTAGCCACATTAGGGAATTTATTTCCCCTGATATGATAGAGGTATGACAGAGGTGCCAAAAGTTAATCTTAATATTCAAAATGATCTACTGCTTGTTAAATCATATTCTTAACATTGTCCAAAGACTGATAAATGTTCAGATTTTTGCGATCGGTAGGAAAAAAAAAATAATTTAGGGAATAGTAACCGATTTATTTTGAACTCCAATCAAGACCGGTATAGTTTGTAATACCCTGGTATTGCTTCTGGAATGCCTACTGTAATGCGCCAACGAACCCATCGAGTCGTACGCGGATGGTAATAGTTTCAATCCATTTAACTGACCGCTTGCAAATATCGTTTGTATTAAAAGACCTTGCCTAGAAGTGCGTTTTATCTAGAGAGTTGTTCTTTGCCACGTAATGGAAAACTTCATACCACACAAAGTAATCGCTATGTATCGAGTTTTGATCCCACAAGAAAGCAAAAAAATGTTTGAACAAAAGATGTAACAGCTTGCGTCCGATCTGATTGGTCGCCTCTCTATGACACTCGGAGAAACTACCAGAAAGATGACGTAACACTCAAGCAGAGGGTAAGATATAAAACAGAGAGAAGTTGAACATTTGACCAGAATGTAACAAATTCCCTCGCTTAATCAGCAAATTACAGAGGCAGTAGACATCGTAAGTAGCCTATTTTGTGTTTTATTTTGCATTTATTTGTAATATATAATTATACGCGACTACATAACATCCCCTGTTAACAATCGTTACTATCGCGTTGTGTATACCAAAGAAATATGTACACGGTGTATGTCTGACGATGGCTCCATTCGTTTAATAGAGTTACTTATTAAACATTCTCTGGAATGATGTATTTTTGCTACTTTTACTACTGACTTATAATTTTTGAGGATTAGCACGGAAGAGAACAAATTGTTCCGTGGACATCGGACAGTCAAATTAATTTCTTTACAACGCTGGTATTTTCGTAGGCAACAAAATTCATTTCAATCCTGAAACTTTCATACTCCAGTTGTAATTTGATAAAGTTAGGTTGGGTAAGTGTCGTAGACTTTAGTGATAGTATTTGCAATGCTTTTATCGAAGATGTGAGTTAGTTCTAGTGCCATCGCTCAAATAGTATTGTTTACTGTGTTGATGGCGCTCATCCATAATGTACTCGAGAGTTCTCTTTATACAGGAACTATACAGAGTTCCTTTATAGAGGAGTACCTTATTATGCTTCAGAGCTTTATATTGAGAAATGGGGCTATTATTATCTTTTAAAAAAGGGAAGAAGACAGAGTTTCGAGTTGGTAACTGGATAAAAAAACTGGCTTATTGTAAAGCTGTAACTACATCTACATCCTGTGGTACCTTATGAGCGCGTAATAAGATTATATACTTTTTATAGTCCTGAAGAGTGTTATGATATTTATTTATTTATTTTATTTATTTCGAACTGTTAAATGTATAGCGACGTTTCCACTTTTTTCCAAGGGTGGGGATTATCGTATAGAGGGGGTATGTGCATTTTATGTTTTATGCATCCCTTTTCATTTTCGTTTTTCTCTTGTTTTTTTTTTGGGGGGGAGGGGCTGGGGTATGTGCAATTTACTATGTCTTAAACATGCGGGTCATTCTGTTCAAATTTTGTTTACATGACTGAGGATGGAATATTTAATGGGACCTAAAGCTGTGATATGAGTTGTAATGATAATCGTCTGGTCATCTACCTTTGTTCTTCACTATTGTTTCAGGGAAGAGAAAGTGGGGGGGGGGGAGGGGAAGACCACTTGTCACGAAATCTGAAAGAGAACTAAACACTCGTCTTCCAGATATTGGAATATAAAAATTGTCTTGACATTTTTATTGGCTCTATAAAAATTAGACTCTCCAAGACAGCATAGTAGTCAATCACCGTTACTTGAAATCAAACAGACCAATGGGAATTGATATGAATATCCATGTGTGCAAAAATGGCGCTTAAACAATGTTTTTTTTTTTGTTTTTTTTGTTGAAGGGGATATGGCATATTTTTACTTTCACTGACAAATTTTCAACTTAAATTTCAGTTGAAATAGTACAGAATATTTGCAAAACGCTGGATTCACATTTGGTTTCCTAAGTGACAAAAGACCCAGTGATGAAGACTGCTGTGCAACTGATCGTATAGCTGTCCATTGAGATATATTGTAATTGATATTTCGTGTACCCACGTGATAACATTAGCTCTCGTCAGCAAGAACAATAGCCAACACATAATTACACATAACGCGGCAACAATCATGGATTTAACACACTTATTCTATATCTCCTAACTGGTCAATGTGTTTTATCTTCATTGTTACTATTTGTTCAGCATTCTTGTAAATGCTTTATAGGACACAAAAGGGGAGTTCCAAAAAGCAAAACTGAATCTTTTGGGAGAGAATGAAAAACATCAACCAGAACATATTATAGGCAGCCTGCACCTTGAGTATCTAGGCACATGTAAAGACAACGGTCAACACGAGAACACTAAAAGACAACTGCCGCAAAATTTAGCTATTCCTACAGAATAATAAACTCGATATTGATCAACTGTAATAAGCATTCCATTCACTTCAATTTACTTTCAGTGACGTCTCATTTCATCTGGCTTGGAGTTACCATAACCATGTTTACCGTAATATCTCTTATTGACCATCCCGCACAATGCGTGCTTTCATTTATTCCATAACTCCTCCATAACTAGCGATAAGTATGTCTTCTTTTTTTTGGTCTTATTATGATTGCAACCAGTTTTCTAAATATGGACTCCGCTGATCCACAAAATGGTACCGTGGAGTCATCTCCTAATTACGTAATCCTGAACAAGGAACAAAGCAACGCAGCTATCCCATAAGTGATATCGAACTATCTTATTGAAAACAAAAACAAATAACTATCTTTTTTTTTTGCTTGTTCGTATTTCAATTCTACCAATTAAATTTCTTTGTACCATCATCACAAAAATATTACAGGTACGTCAATATGAAAAAATGGATGTAGTACAAGTTATTTCATAAAATGAGATAAAAAATGGGAAGATAAAAAAATTAGGAATTGACTTGTAGGGGAGCCAGAAATAAGCAGAGTCTGGTCCCCTTAATGAGATAACAAAAGGAATAAATCTAACCATGAATAAGTAAGAGATTACAAATGAAAGGGAATTGAAAACACAAAAGAAGAAACAGGAAAGAAGCAAAATCAAGACGCACCCATTACGTGATTAGCAAGTAATTGCCAAAGGTCAATATTGTCAAAGGTCAATAAACCAAAGATATTTATTAGAGACTATTTGAAATGATGAATAGTTTTTTTTTTGTTTTCTGTCACAACACAATTAATTCCGCATCTCATGTTTTAAAAACTTAAATTTTCCTTTCTCTTCAGATGAAACAAGAAATCATCATCCCGATTATTGTAACTATTCTACTCGGTTCGTATTATACAGAGGCGTTAAAAAACCGCGGTCTAAAGAAATCGAAACCATGGGAGGATCCAGACCGCGATACATCGGACGACCTCCTGGTCACCAAGAAAGTCTTCTTCGATATGGAAATCGACGACGAACAAATCGGTAAAATCGTCATCGCTCTTTTCGGTGAGACTTGTCCGGTTACCGTGCAAAACTTTGCCGCCTTGGCAAGGGGAGGATGGAAACGTGACGTGAGTTTATTCAATTTGCATAAAGAATATATACCAAACAAAATTTGCATACCTGACCACCTTTCCGCTATATTGCAGTGGTATATTACAGAATGAGTAGGCCTAAGGAAAGTTTAAGAGCACGTACGGTATACACTACAGTGCCTTTATGTCAAGATAGAAATTGTGAAGAAATTTAGAGTGATATTTCCTCCTTTTATTGCAAAGTTTTTTATGTTCTTTATGATAACACTGTATGCCAGTTGGTTACGCTATTCTCTATTGAACTTTTTCACAGACTTCTTTAACCTACAACAATACTATCGTGCATAGAGTAGTTCCCGATTTTGTGATTCAGATGGGTGACGTCACAGATGGAGACGGTACTGGCGGTGAGTTACGTGGCAAACACTTCAATAATTTTGCCCCCTAAGTTTTCTTTCACTCAAATTACGTAATCACCTTCTCTGATACAGACGTAAGCCACCGTGATAGAATAAACAATCATGCGCATCATATTACCTGACTGTATGATATAATTATTTACACTCATGTGTAGGTTGTATGGTGGAAATAAACAATGTCTCCTTATCGCGGAATATAGAACGTTATCAGTTAATCTTATTCAGGTGCTTACGGGAGATGTAATTAAAAATAGAGTATTGTTTCAATTAGTGTGGACGGCGAGTGAAGGGGTGATGTTTTTATTGCTGTGGAACCACTGGACAGGTATTCTTCTGTCTCACTCATCAGTTTTCTCCAAAGAATTAAATAACAAGGTTTGAAATGTGACTGGTATTATACCAGATTACTGTAAAATTGATTGTGTTATAGTGATATTTATCAATGGAAATACCTGTGCATTAAATATGTTTAACATTCTCTATCTTGCCTCTAGGTCGAAGTATATATGGAAAGCAATTTGAAGACGAAAACTTCTATTTACGTCACTGGGGGCGCGGATGGGTTGCCATGGCAAACTCAGGTCCTGACTCAAACAATTCACAGTTTTACATCCTACTGACGAAGGCAGGCTGGTTGGACGGTAAACATGTCGTGTTCGGTAAAGTAACAGAAGGAATGGTAAGTGTATCAGTCATTCGTTACCAAGGTAATTAAGAAACAGATCAGCTTGATCCAAGTCGTTTTATTTGTGATTTGACAGAAATATATTAGGATGGAGCGTGACTATAAGAATACGTGAACAAGTTTTTGTTATCCTAATTGCATTGCTCATCATTACAAACAGCGATAGCAAACATGAATGAAAAAGTCCATATCTCGACCCGCCAAAACAAAAGTTAATTCAGAGAGTAGCTGTTGCTTGGCAACGTAACGTTTCGAGGCCGTCAGTTACTCATGGTGCTGACTTAACATCTCACAGATGCTTTGTACCCGATGCCACGTAGTTTAGGTTATATAGCTATAGGCGGAGACGTTACTGAAGCAAGTGTGTCACGTGAGAGTAACGTCATTAATTTACATATGTGTGAACGCTGAACCTGCATAAACGTTCAATTATCTTCCGGGTACGGCATGGATCCGTTTATATTTTATGAGTATTTTATCACTGAAAGGTCACGTCTACTTAGTCCTCCAAACATAACGTAGGTGGTTCCGTTCTTTCTCTCTTTTTTTCTTTGGGGGGGGGGGGGTGCAAAGGTGCATAACATATCATATGATGATACTGGTGTTCATGATCAAATGTAACGATGGGAGCTTCACGGATATTTCCCGGTAGGTGATGATGGACATAATATCCTCAATTAATCACATGTCGTTTATAATGCTAACACCAGACATCAAAGATATTTATTAAAGCAGTTTTATCAACTAATATCACAGCAATATTGATTATCTCAGTTCAACTATACAATGATATGGTTAATATCAAAACTGAACCAGGCGCTTTCATATATCACATGGTGTAAACATTAAACATGAAACTTGCCTGGAGTCATATAAATGACATATACAAGACCATGACATGGAATATACGTTACTGATAACGTTTCGTATTATATCATATTGCTACATCTATATGTATTTCTATTGTTACCTGTTTGTGTCATTTATCTAAAGTATTACGTCATTCGTTTAGTCTAGAGTTTCCTGTAAATCGATAACTTTGACATATTTGTTTTTGTGTATCAAACAATAGTCAACCCTCATTAGAGTTAATAATCAGATTAAGAACGTAAATTAAATGTTTTTATGTATCCCTCGTGAAAACAGCTATTGAGGGGGCTTAATTCATGTTCTAGGTTTGAAAATAAAATTATTTACGTTATGTGATATATGCTTACATATATGTAGTAAATATTACAGAGCTTAAAATAGACTTAAATTTATGAATAAAATCTGCGAATATTATCTATGGATACAATAAAATCTACAAAGTGGTAAGTCAGGCCTGTCCTGCAAGCAGGTAATTTACTGCAGGTTTAGTTGTTTTCATTGTACCATGAGTAATGTACACCTGGTCATTAAGTGCTGGTACATTGCGAACTTTGTACCACCAGGTGACGCTATGAATCACGAAATTGCTACTAACAGTATCTTCAGGAGGAAGAGGTCGAAAGCAAGATGGTTGCGACAGGATAAATACTAATCACATTTACAGTGCTACTAAATGGCAATGTTTACACTGCACGAAAATTGGGGATTTTCACACGAAAATGTTTGTCATGCGTCCAAAACGTGCATTTTGTCCGATCGGCTCCCCAAAGTCAATGTGTGTGTTTGCCTCGATTGTCACGCCTCAAAAGATAAGGACCCAGAAAGCGTTAGAATATTTATTTTAACCTGTCGATAAAATATGCTACTGTTGATTATTTAACACTTAACAGATCAATAAAGATCACTAAGGATCAAACGTTGCCAACACCGTATCGAAGAAAATCAAAGCTCTGTGAAAGGAATTATAATATTCATAAAATGCTCCCGATCTTCTTGCTTGTTGTCTGTCGAAATTGGCAACTCTTTAACTGTATCGACGGTCTGCAGTGATGGTGAAAACTGTGTTTTATTCTGTATAGGCTGCTCATTTACTCAATAAACAATTTTTTGGGATTCTCAATTCAAGAGAATGTTTGTAGTAGCAAAAATTACTTGATTACTGCAATACCTTTGACACTATTAGAGTTCCTGTAAAGGAACACAAAGCCTGTGAAGGACACAAAGCGGAGCGCCACCATTAGTTTGCTCGTAGCTTCCGAGAAAATTGTTGACAAAAATAGTCGCCACATCGGCGAAAATGGCACTTCGTAGGTTTATTTTCAACTTTTTGAGGGTACAAATTACCTGCAATTGGTTATGTTTGACATAGTTGAAACAAGCTCCGCTATCAGTTGGAGTGTAGATTTCAAACACAAAATAAAATTTAAAAATGCTTGAAAATGGACCTTCACAGGTTCATTTTCGACATAAAGGATTTGATTAAAGGGTGATTTTAAGGTAGGGAAAATTTGTATGGTTAATTAAAATGTCGAGGTTACTTTACATACAGATTGATGGCATACCATGTCAGGTCAATACGTATACGTTATTAACAATCGTATGTTACGGTATAGTCTGCTTACAGTATGAAAGTAGTACATTTTAATAAATATTAAACTTTTGGGCATGAAAACGGTACATTGTAAATTTACATGAAGTTAAAGCTTATAAAACAAGAAAATTCTGTTATTCAATTTCCGGTGGACTTTTGTAAGCAGAATCAGAAACGGTTTTAACAGTGTATATATGTATGTTTTTTTCTTTTATTTTTTATTTTCTCATTGTTCATTTTTTTTATTTCAATACATTACATATGTAGAGATATTGCCATGCCAGCAGGATATGCTGGTAGTCTTTTTAAATGATGTCAGGGTCTCAATCCATTGTCAATGTGTATCAAACTTACCCATCATGCTTTCTTGCATGTGCGCAAAAGATGTTACTAGTTCAGGTGGGAAGAAAATACGTATAATAAGTCTTTTCATGCAAATTACTGACCAAAAAAGAGTGTGAGACCTGGAAAGGATAGATCTTCTCCCATAGTTTTGCACACGCTACTTGCATAATTATAGATGTTTTGATCCTTTGTTTGGATTGGTGGGTCTTGGGCAGTAGTTTTAAGCTCCCCTTCGACTCGCTGTGATTGAAGTGTGTAATAGTAAAGGAAAGCTATTGAGGTTTTCAGCTCAATTGCGTGAGTTCTGAACCTTACCATAAAGTACAAAAGAAAGCGGACGACAGATGTGCATTCACATTAATTACTGTTAATACTTTAAGATCCACCAAATCAAGGGAAGGTAAGGTAAGTTGCTCAATTAGCTCAAAGTTATTTCATTCCTTTATTAGGCGATTCCAGTTGAATATCACTCACCTAGCAAAATCATTTAAGTCAAGTAATCTTTACAGATTTAGCTCGCTCAGAACAATGCTTTGATCCCAGGTGCTAAGGGAAAGTCGAAACAACTGTTTGATTGACATAAATGACTACCTTTACCTTGTTAACAAAGGATGGCATGCAATAAACTGAAGAGGTAGAAGTTAAATATTTTGTCAACCAAAAGCAACGTAGATAGCACTAGATACATTAACCACATTCATCGACCAGATTTAAACTTCTCTATATTTCGTTGTCATTCTCTTCAATCACGAATGAACTATTTCTGACACATTCAGAACATCCGAATACTGTAAACCACCCAACTCCTCTCCCACGTGATCTCTTTCCCACCCTACTCTCACCCCATCAGTGACAAATAAGGCAATGGTATTTGTTAATTTCGTATGCGCATACATTTATATTTGTACGCATGTACGCAAAAGTTCATGTTCAGGACACCAGAAATGTTATTTTGATATCTTATGGATTAATATTTGATTTTCTTCTCATTTTAGAATGTCGTGGATGAGATAGAGGATATCGATATTGATCAATTCGGATTTCCTTTGAAGATAGTTCGTGTGATAGACTGTGGGGTAATCCCAGTCAAAGAACCCTACCACCTCCCCCATCCTACGGGAAAGGATTCTGACGAAGAGAAATAATTCAATAATAAATCAATAAATCAATGGGATAATTTGTCTCTTGCGCAATCTTTTTATTGTATTTTGTACGTACGTGTTTGCGTCGGTTGTAAGATTCCCACTCCACTATAAGTAACACCCTTGTGATACTTCATCAAATGCTTTTATTTTGGTCACAGTCCTTGGACCCCCGCCCTCTGCTAGAAAGACTATAGTCAGCTGATTGAAGGCTAGTACAATTTTCATTGCCTACGTTGCTTTATGGTAGTAGTATAAGGCTCACGTTGTTTAATATAGTCGACTATTTACCACAAATTATTTTCGCATTCGTTCGCATGATCTAAAAGACACTCTCGTTTTGAGCAAGTTGTAGGGTACTAGACAAGTATGTTGTAAATAGCGTCGAAACGTGTCAAAACCCTCAAATTAATTTACAGCTTAAGCGACTGGCAATGTTAAGGCAAGGGACAAATATAGTGAGCTGATCATCGAGATGTAGCAGACGACATCTCCCACTTGTACTTAGTTCTTAATTCCTCTTAAGCCTATTGAATCATCAAGAATAATACACAAAAAGAGATTACTGTCTTCAACTGGTAGGTTTCAAAAAAGTGTTTGCGATAGATCTCCGTCTAATAACACCTCCCTGGTATGATACCCTATGGACGCACTAACGATGTTTCATTGCTACGTTCAGTGAGTGGCAGTATAAACTAAGTGACGATGTCAGAGAGATAAGACACTGACGCAAAGTAAGATGTAACTAAGATGACCAATCACCTTTAATTGTGTAATTATCTTATTTTGAACATTTCGACTGAAAATGGTAGTGACTGTAAACTATTGGATAGTCACAGTCACAGTCACAGTCACATACAAAGCCAACTCATAATTCGTATGTGCTTAGTTACTATTTCAAGGAACTAGAAAATGCAGTTATGACGACAGGAGATTGGGAAATATATCTCTATCAGCTTAGTAGCCCTTCAAAAATACAACATATTTGTCGCTACCAAGAGAGAATGAAATGTTGAGAAAGAGGCGATCTTTTCTACCTGAGAGATGAAATTAAAAACAAGGATGATAAAGTGAGGACTGATATTTATTAATAGCTGTTCGTGTGTATATAGCGTTATTGTGTCGATTCAACAAGGGCATACTGTTAAGATGGCGCTGCAATAGTAAACTCCGTTGTCCTTATTCCGTCCCGGCACTGTAGTTATTGCAGTAAAGACTTCACGTTCGAAATCTTTTGATCCTCCCAAAAGAATAAAACAAAACTAATAAAACACGATTAGGACTAACTTTGACTTGACGACAGATGCAATTCAAAGAAATTACACTAAAACGTCTGTTGCTTCCTCACCGTCATTAAATGTCATCATCTTCAGAATATTTTCCATATTATTTCTCTTAGTGCCAATTCAAAGTTCATGACCAATAGTTTGCGATAAGAAAATATAAACTATTCTCAACAAATCTCATGTAATGATTAATAGATCTAAGGGCGCCCCCATTTTTGTCGGTCCCCCATTGTCTCTTTCGACTGAGTCTAATTTACTTTCTCAGTTTCCGACTTTGAGTGATAAGGAGAGTCTTGATTTCTTTTTATGAGATTTTGGAGATAATATTATAACCTCCATGATGAGCGACCTCTCCTTATCTTATAATAAACAAAATCATGTTTTGAACATTATTTTCTTTTCTTACTATATATTTCAAAGGGAATCGTTGCCAAGAAAATATGGGTTATTCCCACAGCTATTAGTTTTCTTACAACAAATGTGTTACTAGCATGTATAACTCGCACGCTTTATCAACGGTTACTTTCACCGCATAAATGATTGTTAAAATGGAAATTACAAACGTATACGTAATATCAATGTTCAGGTCAAAATCAGACAATGTGGGTGGAAGAATTAGATTTGCCTATTCTATCCCGGTTCAACTTTAGTTGAGTAATAACGTTAAAGTCATAGAGTTCTTGAGTTTTTATCATGAAATACATATTCCATAAAGCTCGACCCTCTACAAATGGCCTTTTAATCATTTCCACTTCTCTATCATTATAAGTTTCTTGATGACACGAAAATGCTTAAAATGTTAGATCATAGGCTACTGTTGTTTCTTTCTTGGAATATCGTGAATGGCAGTTATCGAATATACTAGCGAATCCATGACCCTAGTTTTGGAGGGGCCAAACTGGTGATACAGTGATGTGTTGGAAGGGGCATCGACGGAATTTCCCCTGTGAGAAAATTGTCTCTATAACTGAATGTTCTCAGACAGTTGCAGCGTGGGTGCATCTTTTCGGGGGGGGGGGGGGGATTAAAGGGTGCCCATCATCACTCACATGCTGGTTAAAACAATCGCGTTACCTCCGGTGTTTGACCTCCCCCCCCCTCTTCCTCTGTATGTAGTATTGAGTGGGACATTAAAATACATTTTACATGGAAATCTCATTTTTCAGTATTGACCGAATACCGTAAATCATGAGAAACATCGCAAAATAGCCACAGTTTTCATCAGAATCCATCAAAAATTGACAATTCTACAAACAGAGTTCTCTTTTACAATTGCTTTATGAATAAACATAAGCCAGATATGTAAATTTGTGAGGGGATAGCCTTATAATTATGATCTGCCTAATGTTATTCTTTGTTTATTAAACCTTTATCCCAAGGCCAATTGAGAATTCGTATGTTGTCAGGGTTTTATTTCGGAAGCGTGCATTGTCTTCTTTAAAGATATTTACATCGCTCACCAATGTGGAATCCAGTAATTAAGTAATCCAGAAAAAATGTATTTAGCATGACACTGGGCAACACTTCACTTCACCGAATTTGTACTTTCATGAAACTGAGAAACCATACCGGTACCTGCCAAACGGTAGATATAAACAACATTCCAACCGATTTTCGCTCAGGGTCCCACTCTGTAACTTCTGAATGCAAACAGCATTTTTCCAGCTGCTTGTGACTTGGTCTTTAACTCAGGCCTACAGTAATCTGCTTGCTGATACACTTACTTCTGTAAATTATTGGAATAAAAGCTGATGCATGGGTTAATGGGTTTTTTTGTTGTTGTTTTTTTTGGGGGGGGGGGAGGGGGAAGTGTTTCGTTTCTCTTTCCCATTACTTTTCCTAGAGTCTATTCGAAGCTATACTTGTGGCCTTAAACTGGGAAGGAGTGACGGGGTTAGGAGACAGGGACCGGGTTGGTTGGGGGGGGGGGAGGGGTGAGAGGAAGGTCATCTTTTTCCAACTCTTTTCAACTTTTGCACGACCGACGCAAATCCACTGCTAGTCCCGTCTCATCTTTGAAGTTCAGAGGTTTTCTTTCTAGTCCATATCTTATGTAATTGGGCTTACGCCAGCCCTGTTATTACAATGGGGTGTTTATTGAAACAAATCATTGCGCTTTAAAAATAGAACTTCTGAGCTAAAATATTTGATCTACCTGTGAATATCTCCCTGGTTCAGTGTAAGGTCTATTTCTCGGGTACAACTTAAAGGTAAGTGGGACGAAAAGATCCTTCTTTCTGTTCGATTTTTTTTTATTAATTTATTTTATGCCTCAAACTTTTATGAGAAAAACCGAGAGAAGAGGGGAAATAGAGTGAAAAACGACCACGACATGCAGTAAAATCCACAATAGGTAAACATATGAAGTACGTGATGTTGGCTCATGTTTGTTTTAGTCTGGAAAATGTGCCTTAGAACGATGAAAATAAAAAAGAAAAGTGAAAAATATGACTCTCTGCACTCCCGGATCGCAAAACGTAAGCAAACAACATAATGCCAGAACCTGTACTAATGACGTCACAATATCTAAGAGGGGGAACTTCTTCCAAATCTGGCTTACTCCCTACATGTAGACTTCTCATTGTCATGAAGTCACGTGATGAATACTTATTCCATACATTCGAGTCCGTCCCGCCAGAATCAAAACTAAAATCAGTTGATCTTGTTTTTAACCGAAGTTAACGAAAAAAAATCTGACAAAATCGTTGTGTTCTAAATGAAAGTAGCTTCATTAAAACTTTGATGAGTAAGATGTAACAAAACTTTTAAGGTCATATTTGAAAGACTGGGCGAATTTTGTCATCCAAATTATCGCATCTCTATACTTCTTTACTCATGACCTGCTATAGCAACACAACCTGTAGCCATATGTCATGGAGAGCATTACTTTAGAAAAGACATTGTTCTTATGACTGAATAGTAGTTATTAAAACCCACAATGTCGTCGTTAAGGGTAAAAAAGAAGGTGATTTGTTATAACTCGTCAGAATCTACATTTGTGAGGATGATTTTAGTTCCCCTTTACGTTGAAATAAACCCCTTTTCTCTCACAACGTTGGTCTTCTTTATTATTGTTATGTGTTTATCGTTATTCAGTCATAAACTTATTAAGGTCTGTTTTCATTGACTATATGACTGCCAGTTTCATCCATAATTGCGTCTTTTTGATCCATCAGTGTAGCCTACCAGAAGTCTTCAAAGTTAAATCCTTTTCTGAAAAGGTTCAGTTACACTAAATAAACTTTTAGTTTTGCTACGAAACGTTCCGTGGCCATTTTATTCTCACATCCACGTTGAAATCGGTTTACTAGGAACGATGATCGGAACACGGAGAACAAAGTCCCTACTCCAGCGATAAGATCAAATTATTGATGGCTGTCAAAGGTCAAACGGGGAAGGAGGGTTGACAGACACCGTAGTGGTCTAAAAGTCGCTATGGGGCGCCGGTTTCATACTTGATATCGCACCATTTGTAAAAGCTTCTTTAATCGTCAACTATTTTACCCACGAGGACGTTTTTACTCTATACGTAAGATATGTCATGTCGTGTGGCGTTTGAGTAGGAGGAAAATTCGCCACATTTCATCGGTACAAGTCACGAATATCAAAGTTAGTTAACTAAGTCTCACTGGAGATGGACGTCTGTGATTCTCAATGTAGCATAGCCATAGCCAATAGGAACTGTATAGTGATAATGAACACTGGTGAACACTAGTAAACAACGTAGGTGGCGTGGAGTTGTCTGATATAACCACATTTGGTTGCAAATGCGCAACCTTGTGGTGCGCGTAGAGCGTTTGAAGGATTTAGTCTGTGAGCGACAGACCACCTCAGATAAATCGTTCGCTTTAGCTGGAAGAATCCTTCCATAGTAAGAAAATGGCTAACACGGGAGGGTCACATGCTGCGGGAATGTGTAATCTTACCGGGATTACAACAATTGTGGACATAATTTTGGGACTAAGGCTGTGACGGTTAGTAAAAAAAATGGAAACCGGTTTTGGTGGCCGTGAAAACCGGTTTTTAAATCAAAACCGGATTTTTCAAAATCTACTCTGACCATATACATAACGCACTTACGTACGCACACGGAGTCAAGAATTCGCACAACTATTAGTCAAAAGTTAAACAAAAACTCAAGTTTTTCGACAAATCCTTCAACACACGAGCAATAAGTAGAACTTTCCATTAGAAAGTGTGGAATGCCTTATCGAAGTAAAATTTGAAATGGAACAAAAATCACGATAGGTTACTAACCGGTTTATTCTTCGTAACCTGTTTTTTCGGTTTCTCGAAAATTCCAAAAACAGAATCAAACAAAACCGGTTTTAACCGGTTTTCAAATCAAAACCGGTTTTCTGAACAGCCTTATTTGTGACTGCTTAACGAAACAAGAGGGCAATCCACGGAGTTGCGCATCTCATCGCCAACCTGCATTGACTTAAATACAGCGCATGCACATAGGGATTTGTAAATAGTTTACTGCAACCACATCACACAGAGACGTAGTTCGGGGAACTGGTTATAAATGAGTGGCAAACATTCTTCAAGCATAAACTGGTGGTAAGCATCTCAATACTGATATCTACTGTAAGGTAGCAAACTTAAGGTTATAGCCTGGTGCTACTAGGCTCAAGTAACGATAACTAATGGTTCAAAAGTATCTGTGCATGTTACGCTACGTAACACAATTATAACATTGGATTATTTCATGTAGGTTAGGCTAAGTGACTCGAGTTAGGGGCAGGATATAAGAGCATCCCTCTATGGGTATTTGCACATAAGTCTCCTATTTACCTGTGCAGGGCCTGGTTCTGCTAAAATTATTGTTTGACTTAAAAAAATGTTCTCATAAAAGACATTATCCACAGGGGCCAGTCCTGCTAAAGATGTTTGGCTAAAGTTAAACAGGTGGTGTCTAGTATTGACCCAGATGCTGGCTCAAAGTTTGTTACCAAACAATCATACAGTTTCAACAGTTTACTATAAGAGTAATATACTGTATCTTCATTATTGTGTTCACAGGAACAACCTTGCAAAATTTTGTGTATAATGCTTAATTAGCTCTCAAGATATGGTGGAAATACAAAATTTTGGGGCAAAATTGGCTTTCTTCTAAAAAAATCACTCTCTTTAATACAAAAGTGATATACCTTGAATATTACATTCTCAAGTAAGTCCTTGCAAAATTTTGCATTGAATGCTCAAACACATCTCAAGATATGCTGGAAATACCAATTTTGGGACAAACTTGGCTTTTTCCTTCCAAAATCAGCAAATTTCACTGGACTTACCATTTCACTAATATTATGTTGAACAGTGTGTTTTCAGGTAAGTCCTAACAAAACTTGAAGTTATTTGCGGTCTAATAGTTCTCAAGATATGCTGGAAATACAAATTTTGGGGCAAAATTAGTTTTTTTCTAAAAAATCAGCAAAATCACTGGATTTATCATTACAGTAATATTATGTTGAACAATGTGTTCTCAGGTAAGTACTTACAAAAATTTAAGTTAATTGGTCTAATAGTTCTCAAGATATGCTGGAAATACAAATTTTGGGGCAAAACTGGCTTTTTTTTCTAAAAAATCAGCAAATTTCACTCTTTTTACTACAAAAATGATATACCTTGAATCTTTCATTCTCAGGTAAGTTTTTGCAAAATTTTGCATTAAATGCTCAAATACTTCTCAAGATATGCTGGAAATATCAATTTTGGGGCAAAATTGGCCTTTTTTCTAAAAAATCAGCAAATTTGACTTGATTTACCATACAACTAATACATCTCGCACATATTGGCATCATGCACAACCCTACCAAGTTTCAACTTTGTTGTTCATATGCTTTTCAAACTATTCTGGAAAAACCACAATTTGGACAGGTCCGAACGCACACACACACACCCACGCACACACGCACACGCACTGGCACGGACACGTTTTCATTTATACCCCCCAACAGGACCCTCCTGTACCCATGGCCACTTTACCATGGGGTACCCCTGGGGTGTCGCTACTCATCCACTCCAAACGTTTCCATGGCAATCATTCTTCCATGGGTGCACAGTACAATATATAGCTCCACTAGCCAAGTGACTACAATATCTCATCTTGCCCCTATACGGCGATGAGATAATAAGGAGCAATTAAAAAACTAACAATTTTCGGCATTTTGAGGGCAAGTCACTCGACTGTTGCTGTGCTTGAACTGATAAAATGTCTCAGTTAGCAGCGTAACACTGCACAATGTACGCCGAACGATATCCGTGTTGTTTGTTGCAGTCATTAAGCAACCATATCACAACTACCATATACCGATACATATCGGCAACAAGTAACGCTCAATGCAGTGACACTGTGATCTCACATACAAGGGGTCTAAAGACGGCATGTGCTTACATGGAATTAAAAAAGTCCCGTCCTTGACATGTGGTTGCAATTACAATTATAACCTACGACTTTCGTCGCGTTTTTCGTATCTTGTTCTTTTTTGTATAATATCAACATTTCTGTGGGTTTTGCGCCGTTTACGCATAAAAGTATACCTATTACATTCATGGTTCATTTCGTTCAACGTTTGTCAACGATCGATTTAGTTCGTTTTTTTTTTTTTTTTTGAGGGATTCAAATAAGGTTCAGAAGTATAGACCCCCCTTGCATTGACGTAACATAACAACAAAAAGGGCGCCTTCCTTGGGGCAAGCAATGAACAGTTCACATATTGCTACACTATAGGCGCGTATAGATCGAATGTCAAAGACCCCCTCTTGCATTGTGGAGAGTCATACATATTTGTATATCGAAACTCTATACTTAAGATATTAGGATTTCTAAGGAAGGTGTCTATATTACAATATGCGAACGCACCGGTCCCTCAACATTCGCTTTCGACCACTTATCCGCAACCAATTGGCCTTCAACTCTGCCATTGCGGCGTCAACGGTATATATTGCAGTCGATGGGCAAGCGTTCCACCCACGTACCGACATTACATGTCCAACTGTTTTGTCCTACATGACTGGTCTTCGAGGGCAAATGTCTGCAGGTAATTTTCGTATGAATATCTGCGATGATATTAGCCATGCAGGAAACTTCATTACAACTTATTTCGTGCACTATAGCTAAAACTACATGATGATTTTGCTCCCAGAAATTCAAATAACTACATCTTTTATAACAATTTCAGACATAACAGGGCTCAAGGCTCATTAAATTCCGTTTTAGAACAGAATAAGTAAAATTTGGAGAAACATATAGGCCATGTGTGAAATTCACTAAGATGGGATCCAATGATTAAGTACCATTAAAATCGCGCCAAAATTTGTTCAACCACCTTCTTGAAGATAAAGCAAAGTCGGAAATGTACAGAATGAGTAGCAATACCAGTTCTACGATCAATTTGTAATCCAGAAGTTAAACAATTAAGTTACAGCCCATTGTGTTTGTATTTCTTTCTCTCTCCCCGAGTAGACAACTAAATCACCCCTACAACATATTTTTTTCTGAGAACTCGGAAGGAATATATTATTATGTTCACTTGAGAGGGTCGTGAAATTTATCTAAAACGTGCCTCCTTCTTATTTCCAATTGCAAAATGCCATGTAAGACAGCTCATCTGTTTGTCAATAATTTGTCATGTTTTATTTTCTTACCAATCACCAATAGCACCTTAGTCGGTAGATTTATTGTTTTCGATGTTTCAACAATTGGCAACCGAAACGTGTTTTAAGTCTTGTTTTGGGATTAGATTGAGCTTATAACTCACTGCCGGCCCTGACATCTCATGTCAATCAGCCAACTACGAGAAAACGGGGAAGGAATTGTCACGTAGCGACAGAAAGAAAAACCATTTCACTTTTGGATTTTATATTCCAATACGACGCCTACACAATTATAAATCTCTCCCGTTGAATTTAGAATAAAACCATCGGAATTCCAACACTATATAATTATATTCAAAGCAAATACTCCCCTCCCGCACCACGTTAAACTCTGAATAAGGGTCGAACGTAATGGTTGAATACTTCAGGCTAGTACATTCAGCACAGAGTGGGTCTGTACTGAACAGTTCAATGTACACAATTTAGTTATTATTTCTTTGTTGACCTAACAATGTATTTCACCTTCCCCAGAAAACTAAAATAAGGTCAAAGTTGAGAGTAAATCAGTGCCCGCCCCCTCCTTCTTTCATTATTTCAGACGTGAGTAACGCATTTAATTATTGGTGAGCTACTTACCGAAATCAACCAGTTACCTACTGTATGTATGCTGTCATGTACTATACCCTTGCAGTAGCTATAAATGTTTAGGTAAAGGTGTGACGCTAGTATTAGCATGTTGTGGGGAATGTGGGCTTATGGGTGGTATCGATGTCTTGGTGGTGTACTGTAGTATACGTACGTTCTTTTTTCTTTTTCTTTTTTGTTGCTCGGTGCACATTTGTATGTCATACGTCAGTAACATTGAATTTGCTAAAATAGACACTTCCGTGACCACGATGAAGTCACATTTACAAGCCATCTTTCAACTGTTTACGTAAACATTTGTTCTTAGAATGTCTGTACTTTTAATTTGTCGTTCGACTATAAAAAGAGAGCAAGTCAGCAGGAAGGAACGTTGGCACATTAAGGGTCACCTTAGTTATGACTGGGCTTCAATGTTATTTATAGCTGCCCCCCCTCTTGTTCATCACTACGCAGAGAAATATTGATCATAGGTCCATGGATTTTACCTATAACCTGCATCGATGCAGAGGTACAAAATAACATATTCATACCTTCTTATATAGGACTTTATAGTTACTTGTCCAACTAATTTGCTGTAAACTAAGCGTCTACTTTTTGATACTTGAAATGAAGCTAACACGTCTCTATAGCAAACAAGTAACGTTTCTATCGTAAACAGAACATTGTATTTGCTTGTTTAATTCTGGCACAAGTCTTCAGTTGACAGTTACAAAGTAAAATAACCAGAAAGTACAAACGCATTTTAGTTTCGATGATTTAATTACGAGGAATTTTGTATGAGTCTGACATACGGTATGGCATACGGCAAGGATGTGCAACGTGCTTGGTTTTTGTAATATTGCAGTAAGTTATCATATAGCTAATTGAGATGTAACGACCACAACCAAAACCAATCAGTGCAAGCAGCCTCCCTTTGCAGATATATCAAAACACAAAGTTTTCACCAGCCCTGTCGACGTATACTTACACCTGTCCAAACTTCCTCTCTTCCATTGTGTGTGCAAGGTCTTCACAATTTAAGCCCCGTTGACCCCAAACGACCTTTGACGTCTACAAAAAGTAATATGTTATTGCACATTGTGGTACATCTACATAGCAAACATCAAATTTGTCCAAGCTTCTCCTCTTGAGATATCGTATTCACAAACTTTTCAGGACCCATCTTGACTCTAAAATGACCTTTGTATGACATTTGTCCCAGTTTCCCTTCTTGAGATAACACATTTACAAAGTAGGCGTCGCGGACATACACACACATAACCTCCAAACACACCCTTACCCATACATATGCACACACAGCTTTGTTTTCCATTCATTCCGGGGACCTCATTGTGCTTTCTTTTGTTTTTTCTTCCTCAACCCTAATCTTAACAATAGACTTTCTATTGCTAATCTGGAGAGGACCAGAGAAATCTGATTGAATTTTCTACAGAGGACCTAAAATCTATTGTTTTGGTCCTTGATCCCAACCGAAAACAAGGGCACACACACACACACACAAACACACACACAGCTTATAATGGCTGCGATTATCATCGAAACTAAAAAAGGGTAAAAAACAAAACAAAAAAGAAGAAAAAATCTCGACAATTGTTCTTCCTCGAGTAACACTGGTAGTTAAATAGCTAAATAGGAAAATATAACCCTAAAAACGCCGTGTTAATCTAAACATCACGTCTTGTGTTTTTGCTGTAGCGCTGCCAATTTCAAGTTTAAGTCCCCGCAACTAATTCCCTAAAAAAACCCGGAGAATACGCGTAAGTGTAAATATATATATATATATATATATATATATATATATATATATATATATATATATATATATATATATATATATATATATATATATATATATATATATATTTTCTTACTTGGTATTGTGAAAAGCGGTATACTTCTATAACAGAGATAACGGCTCATGTACTATTTAAGGCAGCAAATACCCCTATCAATTGCCCCATTGACTTACACACTAAATCGTAAAAGTGATCTGGTCTTCAAAGCCTTGTAGACGTTTTCACCACATGTATATTACCTACCACTCTAATTAAAGATGACATTTTGAACTTTCATGGCACTTTGAATTTTCCATACCTTAGGTAAGTTACATTTTAAGCTAGAGGTCAATGAACTTTTCATTGTGAGTGAAGCGTTTTACGCAGTTTCTTTTTCCAACGTACAAGGTTGTAAAAGGCCATAAACTAGTCAAAATTGCATCAATGGCCTCAATTTTCACACTACATATACCTCAACCCACCTGCTTTCACATCTAAATTACAGAAAACATTTGCTAACGTATTGAAAAAGATCGATTTTAGGGTCTTTCGTCGACGGTGAACACTTGATCACTTGCGGCGAAATCTCCCAACGGCTTCATAGAGATACACTACCTTTAACGTAGGGTGTGCTGCTATTCCAGCGTTCTCAAAAGTGTACCAATGGATTGGCTATTTCTACAGTTGTAAAACAAGCTTCAAAACAACCGTAAAGTGATCTAGTTGTCCCAAAACAAATAAAACTTGCCAAACTGATGCCACACAATACTTTTAGCAAAACCAGATCCTATATGGTAAATGCATTCCCTGTGAAGCACCACTTTCCGAGTTTACATAAAAGGTAAACCGATAAAACTAAGCCGGTCCACCTTTCTTACATATTCTTTCTACCGTAATTAACACTGTAATTAATGAAACTTCCCGTAAAGAATGATGGAACGTTCGAAAAAAGGCTAATTTATTTTCATCAAACGACACATCCTGCTTGAGGATACACAGATGTGAAAGGTGGCACTGAGGGTGGTGGGGAATAGGGTGGGGGCATGTATGGAAGGCACGATGTAGGTTTGTGGTTACTTGATCGTCTGATATTGGTATATATGAGTGATAGCGACAAGTATTTGAAGGATAGTTGCGGTCAATCTGTTTTACCATAAAAGCGATAAAACACAATTCATGTCAAATCAGATGAAGTAATTCTCAAAGTTGTTTCACGTCACTCAAGGAAGTGACGGTGATTATTTTTTCATTGAAAGTCAATACTTATAATATTTCTTTTCTCGACATTTTACGAAATCAGATAACGCGAAACTTGACGGGAGGTAGGGAATCTCTATGACAACTTTCTTTCGCAGAATTGAAGACTTAAATAAACAAACTCAAGAAACAAACGAAATAGAAAGATATTGCTACTACCGGGTGATATGATTAATCACTCACTTGACAGGGCTGTGAGTCTGTAACATACTTCATTGCAATCCTTGTAGATGACTATATTCAGTGTTGGTAAAAGTCGATTTGTAATAGTCTCATGCCATCGTGAGAGACCGATTGTAGAAATAGAAGAGAACGAAATTAATATTAAATCATATTAGAATAAATAATTCTACAATCGTGAGAGACAAAGATTGTAAAAATCAGGATATGTGTCCCCACAAAGTAAAAAACAAAAAATATATATAATAAACTGCTTACTTTTTAGTGGTATCACATTAAAAACTGACCTACACTTCGTTATATAAGAGGAGGGTTTCTTACTTTGGCGATGAGATTAAAATGATTGAAAAAAAAACTGCATTTCAGAAGACACCAGTCGGAGGAAGAAGGGGGGGGGGGGGGGTTGAGGGGGATAGTGGGGAGATGCACACGAATGATGTATCATGTATCTCCTATATTGTTTTGGCTAACCATAAGTTACCATACTTTTTGAAATTACATATTTCATTGACTTTTAAATCGATTTACGAATCTGTTTAAGTTGTTCATGATTCCCAAGTTTCTTCATCGCGATAATCAATCAGTTTGGCAGCTTCGTGGCCTCACTCGTTACTCCATATGGAATAATTTACGGAAACATTGTGCAATTGGCATGTTCCAGTGTAAACAAGTTGAAAAGATGCGGTGGGGTAGTTTACCTTAGCGGTTTCCCGCATTCACGGTTCATAACAAAACGCAAAAACTCGGGCAACCATATAGATTTTCTTTTCTCACGTTGAGAAGGATTTCTTATATCAAAAAAATGGATGTTCAATAGGTTGTAATCTCTCCAAGAAAAGCCTGCCTTTTTATAATTCACGTGCATCAAGATAGTATTTGACGTGTTTCACGTCATTTTCCGACAACTCTCGAAGTCTCTATCAGCAGGAATGGTTGATTATCAGATTCGAAGAGAGCCGTTCAGTAATTTCCCCGGATTTCATCTCGATTTAGTTGAAAGATTGACAGGGATTGAGAACAAGCAGTCTCATGCTTCCTAATAAATAATTTGTGAATCACTGTGAAACATGGCCCCGTCGATATGCTTGGTTGTGTGGTGTACGAGACTTATTTCTCATTTGATTTATATACACACCAACTCATAATCCTTTAGTCGTGGTCTGGACTTGACAATAATTACAATTTACAGCTGTGACACATTTTCAGTATTTAACCGAGTGACCAATATGTGACGTAATGATTTCATCATCAAATCGCATCTATCCGTGATCAGAATAGCCTACCGTGTGTTAGCTATACTCATCACAAGGTCAGAATCACAACCTAATGTTAACTTAAAATGTGTTCAGTCAATGCATCAGTAGGCGTACATTCTTGATGTTTGACATTTTAGATTTTATGATGCAATGACATGTAACAGTGATATGTTCCAGATGATGAGACATAAATTAAACATATCTATGGTTTCCAAGTCCCAGTAATATTTAATCTTTAAACCTTTTAATCGCCTCTAATGACGAGCGCAATATAATCACATTATAGTGTGTGGTGATAAGTGCCTTCGTCACAATCTTAAAACATTTCAAATGATCAAACTGTAATATTCGTTCCAGTTTCATGTCTTGTTTTTTAATGTTTTAACACAAAATCATGTTTCATCGACTCCATGAAGATTATAAACCCGTTTTGTTTAAATTCCTCATTTTATCTTTTAGATAAGATTTGTAAGTAGCCTATCATCACGTGATTAATCCTGCCAATAATCGCGATAGAGTGAAAGACAGGTCGACAGAACAAATGGCCGATAATATCTCTTGAGATTGTGTATATTTATCGGGTGTAGATAGCAATGCTAGAGGGGTTGTAAAGTTATGTTGCAACCTATTTTGTGTTGCCATAACAACAAACATGAAGACATATCGAAACAACCTTACTACAGCTGCACCTTTGATATGTTTCTGTAAAATCATCTACTCACTCTTCAGAATACAAACGCTGAATGGAGGATAATTTACAATACACCATAGTACATAGGTACAAAGAACGCGCGCTACATTCAGAACCAAACGCGCAAATCGTGCAAAAAATCAGTGACTGAGCCAGCTATCGATACCCGCCGGGTAACAACATAAACTCAGATGACGAATAATTAGGTTGGGTCGAAGAAATCGGAAACCATAACGGTTGGAGATAGCGCGCCAATGGACAAAATGGCGTCAAACTGTCCGCTGCATGGAGGGTCACGTGCCACGGGGACTTGGTATGGTAGGTGTAATAGTTTCATAAGTTCGCGCTCAATATTTGCACCAGCAATAGTTCGAACAAATGACGCGCACATCACACATTGTACACTATGCAGCACCGTGCTGCCAAATGAGACATTTCATCAGTTTTAGCAGAGTTACAGTCAGTGATTTGCGCCTCAAATGCAGAAAATTTGTGCTGTCTTGTAATGACTCGTTATTTCATACGGCTGAGCTAAATTTATAACCTTTTGTACATCTATTTTAGCAGTAAAAACTTAGGGTGCACAAACGTTCTATACTCACCGTAAGATTAGATTCATCCAGCACGTGACCCTCCAGTGTTCGGCCATTTTCTATCGTTGAATACTACTTCCAGCTAAAGCATAGGCTTTTGATCTATTGGGTTGGGAGCGCCATGTATGCTGATCTCGTGATTAGGTCTATGTTTACCTACAATCACTAATTCACTTCTGTTATTTAGACTTGCCATGTGGGGTATACGTACTATAAAATATTTTCCTTACAGACAGAGCTTGAATATACTTTAGTAGATGTAGAATAGGGTTTATCTTTTGCAGTAATTTTCCAACTCAAAGCAGTAGGGGATGTCGTTGGTTAGGAGATGGATGCAGATTTCTAAATAACTGGTTAATTTACCCCCCCCCCCCCATCCCACATACAACACTTTGGCAACCTTGATGGTTGTGCTCATTGTCACTGCCATCATGTTCAAACATGCACTTATGAGTAAAATGATACACATTCAATGAGCGCAGACAAAAGTTGGAGTGAGCATGTAGTACCGATGCCTTTTCCTGGAGACCAGCTAAAGAACTCCATTAAACAAAGCTTTACCATGTATATGCGGTTTGGAGTCATCTCTCGTTCCAAGACGCCGACGGGCTTGTGTGCTGAGTACACACACTATACACACATTTACAAGTCTGCATTGAGATATATTTATGACTATACGTCACTCATTGATATCAACAAAACGAATTAAAGTCAAAGTGATCCTATTTCCAGAGGCTATATACGATATATCCCCAACGAAAAAGAAACTTCAGCTGTTATCTTCTCCGTTTTATGAAGTCAGTAATGTAAATAAAAGTAATTGAAAAAGGTCACGTAATAACAAGCTACCGTGACTATCGTTGAAATAGCCATCGGTGGATGAAAAGAGAAAAGATAAACCTAGTAAACTTATCACAGGCAGAAGGACCACTGACTCAATGATTCCTTTCCTGCTTACTTTTCAGTATGGACGGCAAATGCAGCTTTCTGATTCATATGCGAAAAGCAAAAGCAAGTATGTTTTACCAAGTACTTAATGGTTACTCCTGTTCGGAACACTCGAACTCATAAACAAAATGCAATTTGATTTCGGCAGACTGAGGTTATGTAGGTAAATAATGAAATATAACGTCGTCACCATCATCGCCATTGCCATCATTGTCGTCATAACTACCATCATCACCACCATCATCATCGTCGCCACCGCCATCATCAATACCACCGCCATCATCACGATAATCATCATCGTCGTGATCATTACCATCATCATCACATCCACCATCATTATCATTATCATCAATACCATCATCTTCATTATCACTACCATCGTCATCATTGTCATTATCATCACCATCGTCATCATCATCATTATCACCATCGACATGACGATCATCATCATCATTGCCGTCACAACTATGATCATCACATCATCATCCCCACCGCCATCATCATCATCATCGTCATTATCATTATCATCATCACCATCATCATCATCATCATCATCGTCATCATCATCATCATCATCATCATCATCATCATCATCATCGTCATATGTATCATCAATCTTCATCACCATCATTTTTCTCATCTTTTGCAGACGTCTGCATCCATTTAGTCTAGACAGTAATACATATCGTAACATTGAAATTTCTATCGATTAATCCTCATACCGTTTGTTATTACTTTTTTTTGTAACGAGCCTTTCATTTCACTCAAATACATATCACGATACTAAGTACATCTACCTATCACCATGGCTAACTGTGTCTGTTATATTATAAATCAATACTGAAAAGATTACAAAGATATAAAAAAGGTTAAGTACATACTTTTCATGTGTTTCTTTAACAGAGAATAAAATTGACAAATAAACACAATCTGATAAGGTAACTGGGTGATAAAGTGGCCATATGATTTTCTTATGATTTTATTTATGTCGTAAAGTCTTTCAAGTATTAACTTGCAAGGTCACTAAGCAGCGAGATACGTTAGCAAACAGTCGTAAACCTGCAATGCGACCGTAACTTTCGAGTCGAAAGAATAGCAACAGAATTGTTACCCGAAAATAAGTCGAAATCGCTACAAGGTGTTTCCCGTAACCTCATGTGTTTTTTCTCCCCTTTGGGATGCCAGATTCCATAAAGATGGCGTCCTTAAATATGCTACCATGCATGGTTGATACTGCGACTGCCTATGGTGATGGTTTGAATGTCAAATAGTATGCTCCGTGTGTTGGTGATTTAGGGAAAATAAAATTGTTAGTTTGGCTAGTTTGATAGTTTCAAAATACCTTGTCCCATGATTGAACTTCAATAATACTGCATTTTAAAGCCTACTTTACACGTCAGTCTAACCGGATGGAAAATTTAATCCTTTTATTTTTTACACCATTAACCACTCAGCGCTTATTTGCAACGCTATTAAGCTGTAGTAAATATTGCAATGGTGGAGTTGGTAGGTACCATTGTTCTGTGCTTCGGCTGGTCTGATTAGGGGAACTATTCTGGTATGTTATTACAAGTGATGATGAAAAGTAGAACCCAGTCACAATAATATCTTAGTTCATGTTATGTCTAGTTTTACAAGATATATACTCATGTAGCGATGTCTCCAGTGGAAGATGGCTGGCGTCATGATAGACAAGGACACTTACATCCAGATACGCCCCCCGGAGACTAATCTAAAAGGGTCGCAAAAAGCGTTCCATGTACAGCCCTACTTGATTATAATGCCTAGCAGTCAGTGAGATTCAAACTCGCAAATGAACAGTTCATATACTTCCAAAGATTAGGATGAAAAGGAAATGCCGGTTTTGAACACATATCCACGGGGAATATGGCAGTGATGAACTGATCAGCAAGCTGGGGGGGGGGGGGGTGTAACTGAGGGATATCTTGTCATTCCTTCTTTATATGTGGGATTACTATAGACCTCAGCTGTCCATTCCTTCCCTAGTGCTTCTTAGAGCAGCTATCATGAATGCCTTAAGTTCGCTATGATTCACTGTGACTAATGAGGCCAAAGAGGCCAAGGAGACTAAAGAGGCCAAAGAGGCCAAAGAGGCCAAAGAGGCCAAAGGGGCTAAAGAGGCCAAAGAGGTCGGTGATTAAAATGGAGGAGAGGAAGAGACTGAAGGATGGACAGAATTTTTAGTCCTTAATAATTGTATTAATCTTTCATAATGTACGCTACGATTAGATGGCTGATGTGTAGATTAAAGTGATTAAGTGTGTACGGAAACTTTCCACAGGCAGAAGGATAAGATTATTTTTATCTTAAGTTTTTCTTTGTTTTCAAATGTACGTAGAAGGTTGTTCATGAATACGTCATGTCGAGCATACCTATCACTTCTGTATGCTTCTACTGGCTAAGATAAGCATATAAATGCTCTGCGTTATAACACACCAACACAGGGTTACTATTATGCCGCTTTTATAACCCTCCTGTGTTAAATTTGCAAGGTATATTGTATGTATTTGGAAAACCTACCGACCAAGCGTAACGTAGTGGGTTATGCTTAAGACTTATGATGCGACTGTTACCTTTATATCCTAGGTTCGAATCCTCCTCTATCCTCTTCCTATACGTTACACTGTTGTTCCTTTCACATAATATCCACAAGTTTGAGAGATTGAGGAGGAGAGAAAAAAAAAACAAAAACAATCTTAAGACGAAGACCCTATACTTTTGTAGCTGCAGCTTTTTAAACGCATGTTTTAACGCGTAAGCACATAAAGCTCATTACACGGTACGCAAAGGTGCATACATATGCTGTGTAAGTGTTCGAGAGTGGCCGTGACCGCATCCAAAAGCAACGAAAACGACATAAAACAGTCAACAACAGTGATCATATTTGAACTTTACCGGTTCATATAAACTTCTATGTAGTAAATACGCAACTGTTCGGGTCTTTCGTTAGTGTCATAACACACTCACTCAAGTCTCTTCTTGAACGGTATCGATAACTGTAGATCGATACTTAATGAAAAAAAATAATACTGTATTTATAAGTGAACCTCAAGCTTTTCAGCTCATTAGAGCGTCACTGATCAGTTGATTTGACCAGGGGTGAAAATTCCAATTCGCCTGTGAAAGAAGCGCACGGTGAAGTTGAAACTGTCAACCACTGCATTATCGTATTTACAGTTTTTTTTTTTTGGCAGTATGTAAACAGAATTTGAGATCACATGGTAGAATTTATAAACTGCAACGTATTTATTTTCTCAAATTGTCTGAACGTTGCAATTGGAAGACACACTTTATGTTGTTATTATGTTGTTATTACATATACACTTATGTTGTTACTTTTTGCCTACACAAGCAAGCACTTAAATGTCGCAATTTGAATCACGGTTGTATAGTAGTATGTAGTATGTATATGCTACTGCCGAAGCAAACGTTTCACACTTACGCTTTATGAAAAAGAGATGCTCAAAGTAAGAATTACATCATCCGTGTAGTTGATGACGTCACTTATTCAAATTACTGAACTCAGTTGGATGATGTTAAGAGGTTTCTGGGCTAGTCTTAGATTTATCTCATTTGTAAAAGCAACCCTACGCCAATGTTACTCACTCTTCGAAATATGACAGATAATGAAACTGCATACATTTTACAATTTGAATCTTAGAGTCCCTTTAAGGTTAACCAATCAATGTTTGCAATTCTTCACCATCCAACAGCGAAGACTAACCCTGTCACTAAGTTCTCTATTATGAAATTTGTGAAGCCAACATGACATTGAGATCCAAATGTTTTGATATCTTTGTCAAACACAGTGACAAAATTTATATATTGTTTCAGACTGATATGCTGGTATATACATTTACATACAGTATGTATCTATATCCAGACTTGGTGATTTCACTACCGGAAAATTATTGGTGATTCAGTTATACCTATTTCTAATCGAGCTGAGCATTGCAACGATTATAATCAGGTAGGTCTAGTTTTAAGGATATGATTACCAACGTTTGTTTATTAATCTCAAGTCTTCTTCGAGGATTGAAAGCACTTTTGAACAGACGATTGATTTATTTAATCTTAAAAAATGACGATGATTGAAAGATTGACAGGGAGATAAAAAGGAAGCAAAGTTATTCCATGAAAGAAACAGAGATGGTAGTATATATTGTCAATTGTAGTCTGGAACAAGAACCAGTTTGGTGACTAAACCATTACACAAAATGGCCATATTTCAACAATTACTCAGAACAAAAAAGTAGTTTATTGAAGGAGAGAAACATTCTAGGTTAATCAGCTCACGAAAATTAGTTTAAAGATGAAGGGTTAATAATGATTTTAAGGTACTGAAACAAGTACTCAACTAAAGAAAACAAGAATGATGTTGTGATTGGTACGTACATTCCCATCGTTATCGAAATATATCAATGAGAATATTGCAAGTGTTCTGTTTCGTGGAAACAACTAGAAGTGGCGACACCAAGACTTACGAATTGGGGCTAAAGAGGGCAAAGGAACTGTGTGAGAATTTTACTCGGCTTGGCGAAATATCATTGTGTAGCCGTACAGCTTTAGCGAATGGGACCCGTCTAAAAAGGGAACTTGGTGAGAGCCAGCCGGTCACGTTCAGGTGGGGGGTTCAGGGGACGAAATCTAGGGGAAACTCGTCAAGTTTGACATACCTTGAATGAAAAATTAAGTATCAGGATGAGTATATTTTTGTTAATATTGCATCATTCACTACAAATTTCCCAAATGATTGTAATGAATTGGGTATTCATCTCAGATGACAACGTCATAACTTTGACACCCTGTAATTCAGTTGCCTGTGATTGCAGTTTTGAACATTCATTATTTAAAAAAATTATCTTTGAGCATCGGTTTCATAATCATAATTATGTAATTATCTATAATAAGTTCAACTTGATGAGTATGGTGTCTGATGATGCCAAAGACTGGTATTTCTTTATGCTCCCTGTCAACTGAAAAGATCTATTCAGAATCTAGACATTTTACCACAAAGGTGGTGGAGGTGAGGAACCTGTGTTGAAGCTTAGGGGTGTGGGGTCTCGCATGTAAGTTTCTGCTATATTGATAGCCATATAGCCTAGTACTGTATGACAGTTTATCTTACCAAAACAGAGTGTTACCTTAATACCACTGGTTGAGAGATTAACCTATAAACTTCTTTCATACTTTTTTATGTGAACATAAACTTCTTTCATATTTTTTTTATATGAACATAGAATTTAGTAGTGTACAAGATCTTTTTCTAGCACAGGAACAGTAAGTACATATGACAAAACAGCTTGAAATCAAAACGTCATTTTTGTCTGTAATATTCTGTGGTTTACGTTTAGCAGAACTGGTAATCCAGAGAGATAATATCAATCACAAATACATTGCAGACATGTTTGACGTCTAACTTTGGCACCAATTTAACAAACTCCGGCAGACAAACCACTTAATCTGTGTATAAACGAAAAACCTCTTTGTCACAAACGATGAGCAATTCCTAGTAACATACACTTTCATGTTTCTTTTCTTGTTTTTCTATCAATTTCGAGTACAGCTACAAGATCAGAAGTTACCGGAATAACCTCAACCCCTCCCTCGTCTACATGTTCATTAAAGTTAAGTAGATGTACGATGTTCATAATCATGATAACTCACACAGAGTAATACGTGTGTCACTTTCTTGCTTTATTGAGTTCAATGTTCTCCAAAAGAAATATATCACAAAAGTAAGTCACATAAAAGAGATAACAAGAAAACATATGCATGGCAAGCCAGATGACCAATAATTCTAGAAACTAGGTTTCTCGAATCACCACCCCGGGGGGGGGGGACTCGAAAATCCAAGTTTATCAAATTGATAAACCAGATTTACCTACTTTTTAAGTGAGAAACTTGGTAAAGCTGCTTTGTCAACTGAAAACCAGGTTTATCGAATTATTGAGCATTCAGCGCCGACGGACCTGGTTTATCGTTTGTTAAACTTGGTTTTATCGACTGATAAACCAGGTTTATCGACGCCACATGCCAAATAATTCGATGAACGTGGTTCATGGGTTGATATACCAGGTTTAAAAAAATGTGGCTGATCGGTTGATGTAAACCACGTGTATCAGTAGGAAATCCTGAAATTATCAAAACGAAAAACCAGGTTTATCAGCCGATAAACTAGGTTTATTAGTCGAAAAATCACGTTTATCGATGCCGAATGTTCAATAATTTGATAAACCTGGTTCATCGGTCGATAAGCCTGGTTTATTGAATTACTGGCCATTTGGAGACGACAAACCACCTTTATCAGTCGATATGTTTCTGTTTATCATAACTTGCATGTAAAAAAAATTAAATCTGATTTTCTAGCTTGGAACAAGAATATGCCACTGTACCTCTGGTCTCTACACAACAGTTTCCTGACAGCACCAATGGTAGTACTATGACGTCATTTTTTGTTGAAATAAAATAGTTAATTTATCAGTAAGTTTATATTAAAAACAAACCAGTTTTCGTGAAGTTTACCATTGCCTCGGTGACGTACTGTAGTCAAACAAATTTCCATGAAAACAATCTTATCATAATTATCACCAATAGTAATAATCATCATTAATATTTAGTCAAGCTTGAAACAGGGCCAGATGACTGTTATGGGGGAGGGGATACTGTCTAATATTTTCTCCTTCATGACAGATATATCCTTTGATGTCAAGACTAGGAAATGATAATGTCAATCAAATTTTCTATTGGACAAGCTTTTTTCCTTGGCGACAGGAAGGAAGTGACGTCATACTTTGATGATAATCAACGACAAACAATACCAACTTCAAACCTTCGACGAAGATAAACAAACAAAATATGCTGAAAGGGAAGGAAGAGCTAGCACAGAAAACGTAAATTTCAAAGTTCTGCACATTCATCATTGTCAAGGGTAAATACAAACGTTGCGTCCTGTATTACAAGGGTTGTGTTTATATATGGAGAGATAAACCATTGCGTAGGAGATCAAACAAGTTTTTTCCTCTTTGAGCAGTGTCGTAGCTAGATTTTCATGGAAAGGGGGTTGTGTCCTGCGAAGGAATGGAAATTTTCCTCAAACTTTTCGAATTCAAATGGGGAGTTGGCTAGATCTTGAATGTTGGAGTGACTTCGAGGATGGAGGAGTGGGGGGGGGGGGGGGTGATACGGTGGTCTGAGCCTGTATGTGACTGTGACTTCTGCTATGATGGAACTGGCGACTGATCTCCGTCGGGGAGGGGGAAGGGGGTCTAAGGGTACCTTAAGTCTCTCTCCCATCTATGAAAATTTTTGCTTATGTAGGGTGGACTAAACACAAAATGGTGCTACATTTGACGCTAGATTTGAACTGAATATGTCTCCAGGAATTTTTATTTTTTTTTAATAATGAGCTTGATTGTTTTACCTTTAGCTCGGTGAAATATAATTTTTTAGGCCTTTCCTGAGCAAGTCAAGCCCCCTTATGGATCCGTCTTACTGTCCCAGCTTGGTGAGACTGAGTACAATCGCATCTCTGCTTGGTCAGACCTTAGGAATTAGCGACCTCTCCGAGGTCTCATGACCTTCACGTTGGGGTTACTGCACTGTAGTTGACCGGTGTCATTTCATGATCTGGTTTCACACTTGGCAAATTTCCAAATTTGACATTTCCCAGAGCCAAGGCGCCTTCCCCCCCCCTGCCTCCTTCCCCCTCCGTGTCTGCGCCACTGGTTATATGTTTTGGTTCTTTTTTCTTTTTGGTTCTTACCTTTGACGTAAATACCATCTTTTACTTCTGAAATTAAGCTAACTCGGCTTAATATGTATACGGCACCTTCTGGCCTGTGGTAATTTCTTGACACTTCACTCCTTGTCAGATCAACTTCTCCGATGTGATATCAATATTTGTGTAACATTAATGATTAAAATTTGTCAATTCCTGACCCTCACCTCTTCCCTACAGTCGCACGGGTTGGTAATTACCATTACTTATGCTCTGCATGTAATATACGTAATTACTAAAATAAATTTCACAGATGAGGTAACAAGGCTACCGAATCACAAATTTGCGTTGTGAACTTAGGTGTCTATTCGTCTCAGACACACCGGCAGACGGTAAAATACTAAGGGAGGTCAATATTTTGAAGGGTCACGCACCTCCTATTGCTTAAAATGCTAGTTTTACTGCGATGTCTGCACAACTTTAGAAGTAAGTGATGATTTTTGACGGGTTTAAAATTAAGATACATATTTTTCCTGTACTCATGCAGACATTTTCATTGCCTGAATCGTATGAAGGCCAGACTGACTCAAAAAGTGCTGTCACCGACCTTTGACTCTTATAAAGTGATGATGAATACCCCCCCCCCCCCCCGCCTCATCTCGTACCAGCAACATCAACAAAATAATTTGTGTTCATAATACAGATAATTAAGGCCTATACTATATAATATCCATAACTGCATAAGTAAAGCGTAGAACATATCTTCGTTTATTAACCTTTCACCTTTATACGACTAAGAG
Source organism: Stichopus chloronotus (assembly GCA_021234535.1). Taxonomy (NCBI): domain Eukaryota; kingdom Metazoa; phylum Echinodermata; class Holothuroidea; order Aspidochirotida; family Stichopodidae; genus Stichopus; species Stichopus chloronotus. The sequence goes on from CM037836.1 coordinate 7,609,130, forward strand.
CTTTTGAAGACAAAAAGCTTAAACTTCATTATCCCCAACCTTTTAATCCTGAGACATTATGGAGTGACCTGAAAGCTGATGCACGCCAGGCCACACTCAACGTCAGTTTATGAGTTGACGGTGACACCTTCAAAGATTTCACATTACGCGATGTAAAATACATAGCTTGTACATTAAAGAGTTGGCCGTCTCTGGGCCTTGTCATGTTGAAGACGGATGGAAATACAATAATCCGGTGATCTTCTCGAGGATTCGCCATGATTTCGTTGGGCGAATCCACGTTATTGAGGTACATCAAAACTTATTATGTTGTCTGCGAACTGGAACCGACTGTTTAGTTTATGTGGTTGTATTAAAGTCCAATGGGGACTGTTTAGTCTATGCCGCCATATTGCAAGCGATTCTAGCATATTCATGGTACGTCAGTGAATATTTGAATATTTAAATAATGAGGAAAGAGTACAATGGGCAACGTTGTTAATTTACAATCCAAGAACACACACAATAGAAAGAACAATAATGAACACTGAATGGACATAAAATTCAATGTATTTAATTAGAACTGTATCGCATTCCCTAAAGACAAAAAGTATCTTTAAGTGTATACAATTACAACGCCGTCATGGTGAATCAATTTTTATGTATATTTTTTTGCTTGCATTTTGTTTCCAAAGTTCTTCTCCACACAGGATTTTGTCATAGGCCATAGAACGAAAAGAAATGCAATCACCTTCTGCAATTTTCAGTTACTTCATTTTCGATTGACACCAGCTTTGTAAGTATTTGCTATTGCCTTTCATCATACTAAACCTCTCTATATCCTCTATAAATTTCAAAGCAATCGAGTATGAAAATGTAACTGATTGTGATTTACAATATTTTCCCTACATTTTTTCCTGTCCGTCCAGTTGATGGATATTTTTCATATGGAGAGATCATCCTGAATATTCATCAAGTGAACAACGACCCAATCATCAGGGCGCAAAATGACGTTAGTATGTATTAACCAATAGGATCACTCAGTGTTTAAGTGACGGTATAAGACGCTTGGAACTGGACAATGGTGGGTTCCCATGGGCTTATAAGAGGACTCTCTTAAGAAGACGGTTCAACAATTCCTAGTTTAAGGGTCAGGAGTCTTTGCCGAATCTTTCCTGCAACCAAAAATTGAGAATAAGAACCTTTACCTTCTGTTGTTCCTCACGGAGTGGTTCTCTTACAAACTTTCGGCTTGGTTTTATTTTAAACTTGCCTTGTTCTTTCTTCCAAGTTTAAAATGATTGCAGTTGAGTCTCTCATCATATTTTTAATGTGTTGGAGTGTCGATCCTTGTAAAGCGACATGGAGGACCTCAGCAGCTGAAAAACAAGGTAGATATCATTTCTTGATTGTTTTAATTTCTTTTAAAATTGACTTTCAAGAGTTTAAAATATTGTTTCGATACAAACGATGGCTTCAGAAATGCCTTACACATGCCCCCCCCCCCAAAAAAATAAAAAGTAAAATCGTTAGGTCAGTGATACCTCAGTCGCACCGCTTAAATAATAATACATATTGTGTTTTCATTTTTAATCTAAGTAAAATAGCCCTTGGGGTTTGATCTATCTTCACTATACTTGTCATTCCAAATAATGGTTACGCTGACAGGGGAGGATCATTGGCACGCGATGGATTTTTTTTTATATCTAAATTTCTTTACAGCTTCCTTTTTACTATAACAGCACTTAACAATACACCCAGTATCGATGAGAAGATAGGCTCAACTTATTTTAATTGTATACATTTCCACGAAAATGTCATTATCCCGGGGGTGGGGAATCGGGAGACAATTTTATTGTGTAATGATTTGACAAACTCATCCAAGTCCGACCCCTACCTTGTCTGTAGTGCCCAGATATTGAACTTAAAGAAACTAAGCATTTCTACTAGGAAATGCTATGGTAATATACTAATATTACCCCTCCTAAACCCTCTCACGCGTGTCTCATATTAGTCTCTGAATATATTAGGGCTGGTGCCTTCTTTGTTCATACTCGTTTGTGTCTGGGAAATAGTTAAGTACCAATCAACTTTTCACCCAGTCATCTTTTTATCTTGGTAAAATGAATTTCAGGGTTGATTTTATCTTGTAGTTTGAATCACTGAATTAATAGCAGTTTGGATTTGGAAAATGTATACCCCAAACTGGAATATTTATTCCAGTTGTGTATCGATACATGAGGGTTAATTAATCAGTGCTGATAAACCCTGGAATAATAGTGAGCGTTGTCCATCAGTCACAGTACGCCTCACAATGCATGACGTCATAATGTCCCTTCATTGGAAAATGTAGAATGTTTTAATATTTTGAACATATCTGTATAGGTGCTGTATAACAGGAATGGATCTGCCCTTTTTTTAAAAGGTAGGGCGTGATCTTATGAAAGTTAATTATGCAACTATGTACATTGGAAACATGACCAACAGTGCTTAAGTGAAGTCAATGAAGTTCAGAAGCCTCAGGTAATACATAGATTAGCTTTGTTTCCTTACTCCTAGTTTCAACGTTTTTAGAACATGGTGGATTAGTTGTACTTGGTTACAACCCATGTATAACTCTCACAAATGTTACATCGTGAACCGTCTAAAACTATCTCTCTAGCTATTAGCTTCTAATGGTCTGTATTTCTTTAGCCAGTAGTGTAAAGAGATAGCCATTTTAAATTACGTCCGGGCGGGTTCAGATCAATGTATTAGAGTTTTTAGAGAAAACTCTTCACAATTTGATGAGGATTTCTTCTCCGAACTTTGATCGAGGTTTCCTTTCTTAACTCTATTTTAATCTCCAGCCGCTTTCATGAAGACTTTGAAAACATACAATATCGTCAAGCCAGCGATAGTGGACGAAAATGGAAACCACGTGACCAGAGACCTACGTGAGATCCATACGCCCCGTCGCTTTCGACGAGAACTGTTTTCTCGTAACGACATGGAACTGCCTCCGAAGCTGTTCTTATCTTTGCATATTCCACTGACGGGACTGACGAACTTGAACCTCTCACATAATTCCGATTTTCTGTCGAAAGGATTTTTGATCGAGAGGAGAGGACGAAACATCTCCGAATCAAAATTGAAGAGACCGAGCAAACACCACAGGTGTCATTATACAGGTCACATGTTTGGCAACGTAACTACTAAGGTAGCACTTTCTGCGTGCAATGGTTTGGTAAGTACACACATCATGACACACTTTGAGGATAATGATATATATAGTAAGTGACATGATGTTCCTCTTAATAATATTACATCCACTCAGAAATGATGCAAGGGGTAGTTCATGTCCAGATGACGTCATATTTAATCTTTTCCACCGATGAAACAGTTTCTATTTTAAATCAGTGCAGACTTTTTTTCGACTGTCACCTTTATACTTAGTGCGATGTTGATACAAACACACAGCAAAAACCCTGCTATCGGTTGCCATGACAACAGTAGAAATTTTTCCACATCGATGACAATGTTTGGAATTTATTCCCCCAATGTTTTCACAGGATTAATTCTGACTTAAAAATATCTGAAAAGAAAGGAAAAAGAACAAGCAACTAAATAAAAATAAAACAGGGCAAGCATCTTGAGATTTTTAAATATTTATTTGACACTAGACCCAATGTATTGGTAAGGATGTTCCACTTGTTGCGCTTTGTCAGTTACGTCAAATATTAAATTGTTCCTTTACTTATGACTAAGACGAATGACGTCATCTTGAAGACGTGGTATCCATCACGCATGTGCAATGATATCATTTACACTAATCTCAATAAGGTCATTTCAAGTAAATCCTTTAGGTAAAGAATATATGAAATTTATTGATGAACTCTGTCTTTGAAATCATCTATACGTCTTGACAAATTAAGGCATATTTTGATATGATTACCATGGTAACAGATCTAAATCATGTTTGATTAATGTGGCGTATTATCCATGTAAAGACACAACAACAGCAATAAGGGGTTAGATGGAGTCGAGGGCAAACAAAAAGTGATACAGTAATACTCGTAGTAAAAGAATTACATATGAAATATCTGTGACGTCAGTAAACATCAAGAACACGGCAAGATTAATGTGGTGTTTTTTATAATGGCAGAGGTACAAGTCCTAAGGGTAACCAATATTTGATGCGGTATGTTCTGCACTTTAAACAAACCTCTATTAGTAATTACAGACGACTTCATGATAAAACAATTATGTCTTACTACGCCCTCTACCAATTCCTTATATCTTTCTCTACAATGTATCTTGAAAGTGAATGTTTGTTTTCTTTGCAAAGTGTTTAGCGGTGTCCTTTTGTAATGGTATGTATGCGTGGACTATTTCATGGTGTTAACTCAAACTGATGACGCTGGATATTTTTGTTCTTAGTGGAATAAACTCTATTCTTCAAACATCACTAAGTAATTTAGACACTTTCTGCCTCAGATCTTAGAACAACAGTTGTTGCCAAGTGTGCCATTTTATTTGTGTCTGAATATACTCACTGATAAAACAAAACACACGTGGAGAACATGTTTACACATTTTATGGTCTCTTGTCAAATCTGTCTGTATATCTGTCTGTACATCTGCCAGTCTGTCTGTCTGCATGTCTGTTTGTTTTGCTTGTTGTTTTCCGTCAGCCTGTCACGTGACTGACAGTTGCACCCCCATCTCTTCGTCGCCTATCTGTCTGTCTGCCTGTTTATCGATTTTTTCGGTCAGATACCTTCGCCATTCCTTGCTAAAATCAAGAAAAAAGAGAGAGAGATAGCGTAGACATGGGATAGGGTGAATTGTTGGCATCTTGTCGTCGTTGGAGTCTCCATACTACTCACAATAGAATAGTAAATAACAATAAAGCAAAACTGAGTGGATTTGTGGTATCTTCGTATTTTTATCACAAACGTATACTGACAAAACAAATAAAATATGACGTGATCAGATCTTCATTACTGTAGAGTCTAAGATAGTGAACTTTGCTTCAACTGAGCATGACAGAAATACTTATACAGCTTTGGCATTTAGGTTTTGTAAAGAAGAGAAGAGAGAAAAAAGAAGAAGAAAAAAACAATGTTTGTTCAACTGTTTTTGCATAGACATAACAATCATTAAGCCATTGATACGTTATATATGTTAGGGGCAAGTTCAAAGTGAAATTTTGGTGAAGTGATAAATATAGCAGAAGGTAGACTTACTAAGAGCAACACAGACCGTACTGGCTCATGGTTGGACAAGAAACCAGTGACCTCCCCTTTAAGAAATACTTAGGGATAGGAACCAGTCAAATCTGTTATAGGAGCCAAGTTTACCTGGCACATGATCTAACTTGCAATTTATTTCAAACCTGATGTAACTTTTGTCTAAGAAGTGCTTCTAAATTATATTGACTGTGTGTTTATATCTTGTTTTAGCTCTGGTCGTAGCGTTTTATCTTAAGCAAGGGGTGACGTTCTCGAAAATTTAAGTTGAAAATTAATAAATCAACATACCAATAAATTATTCTACTTCACACGGTTTACTTGAATTGGTCATATTCAGATGCTTAAACCGTACCGATTGAGGTAGACAACGCCCACGTACGAAGAAATTAAGTCAGGAGAGACTCTGCATGACCGCAATACTTAAAACTAAATCGACGAAGCTTCTCTGTCACGTTGTAGATACATTTCACGAGGTAAAAGTTCTTGAGGTTTCTGGGTGAATGGATGCCAAGTATCGTAGCATAAGCGTTATTTATTTCCAGCAACCATCACGATTCCTCCCTCGCGACATGTACAGTTGCTGGTTAGTACTCCCTGTCTTGGAGGTCATTGTTGCAATGTATTCTAGAACACCGTCATGGACAATTAAGTTTTGAATCAAAACAAAGGTTTGAAAGATGCATGCATATAAAGGTGTGAAACCAATCATTTTTCATCGATAAACAAAGTGTCTCACCTGATTTGAGTATTTGCTTTGTCGGCGATCCGAGGAAAGGCTTTCACTGAAAGGTGTCAATCCATTACTGACTGACAGGTTTAGTTTGGAGAGAATACTGAAATAAATGTACTGAATCTAGTAAAATTAATTTCATCCTTTCCCTTTGGTGTCTCGTTTCCAATGTATCATTGTACCTTAAATATTTGGACTTGTCCAAGCTAAATGCAATACGTTTGAAATGTTTGTGGCACAGATCTCTTTCAGTTTTGTATGAAAGGAATAATTAATCACATTTGATACGAAAACAAACGAAAATATACAGATGGGTGCCACAGACGGAAGAATTAAGAGGAGAACAAAAGATACGTCAACGACATTGAAGTGTATGTTGTCACACAATGTACACATTGATACAGCAGTAGATAGGCGTATGACTTTCATCATTTGCTTTTTTTCTGAGATGATCTCACACATATTTTTCTTATCTTCTGAAGTACACGAACGGAATGGATGATCGTATATTTTATTAATTGATATAAGATTGGTTATTTGTTTAAATAGTTGCAATTCTTTCCCCCACCCCTATATCGCTTCGTTTTACTTTCAGAACTTCCTATCATTTCGTTTTACTTTCAGTATTTCGATTTTTAAACTGAGAGGCTGGGGAGAGAGAGGCTAGGATTAAGGCCAAGTTGTCAGAATCTCTTCAGGAGATCCCTCGTCAAATATCTCATACGTTGCCCTACTTCTGTTATGTATGTGTTAATAGAAACTGTCAAACTAACCTAACACAGCATTGTCTGTTTCAACGCGGCCAACGTAGATAGATCGTTTCCATGACAACGTCATACAATTTCACTCACTTGTCTAAATAGCGTAATATTGGTATTCCTTGACGTGACTTATTTTGTATACACCTTGAGTAAACTTCAGGTGAACATTTGTTTTTGTAACTTTTTTATGATTCTACAAATACAGATCAATTTCAAGAAATTGATTGGGGGGGGGGGGGGGGCACTGTCACAAAGGAAATAAAGTGTCTAAGTCAATATTAAAAGAAAAGAAAACACAGAGTTGAGTTTAAAACTTAATCTTTGCTATTTCTCTCTACAATGACAAGAAAAATTTAAGGTTCTCTCAGGTGAAAAAGAGAATGCGTAAAACTGGGATCCGATCAGTTGATGGATTGCAGCTTTGTTGATAAGAGGTTGCAACTGGGATCTCTCTTGATCTAACTTCACGAGAGGTGGCAGGTATTTTGTGGGGGCGGCTGATGTAAAGTCGCAAATCGTCGTCAGTGGTGGTTGCAACCATAGTCACTGGTTAACATTAAATTCGTTCATTGGCCCTACAGCTTATTTGGGCGTGACTTTCGGGGGATATGATGGGGTTCCGAGAGTCGCCATGACGTTGTTACAAATTCAATATGGAATAGTCTTATGGTTTAAATGTTAACTTATTGACATAAAAATGGCATCAGTAGTGGGTAACTTAACCGAGAGAAATACAACACGCTTAAAATTAATAAAATATTTTTAAACTGATAGGACAAGCTATAAAATCTGTCGATAAATATCAATGATATACAAAATGTTAATTCGAAGGAAATCGCTTTCAAAGAAGTGAAAATACAATAAAAAGGATAAAATAATAGCTCAAATGAACATATATCTATGTGTACACTTACTGTTATTGAGTTATATACTTCCTACAACTCACAGATAATTGGAATCGACATTCACCATCAAAATGAGGATAAAAAGTGGCCTACTTTTGTTCATGACTATTATCAAATGCTCACGTTTTACTTTTTGTAGGTTGTGGGATATTTGGTAGTTAACGTATGAAGTTCAATCTGTAGTTCAAAGAGCTCGTCTGAAAGAATTTTATAGGTCGATCTTAACCATAGGCTTGAGTAATGATTTACACTATATGTCATAAATATTGGTATTACAAGTGTAGTGACCTCTTAAAGTAATGTAGGCCCACAGTCCATTAGACCGAATATTACGTTCTTTATTTCACCAAGTTCAAGGCAGGCAGGAGTACGCTTCAAGTAATTTCTGCATTATTTAATATTTTTATTCTTTTACAGCGCAATGCCATCATTTTCAGTTTCACATGTTGACATTTAAATTGAAGAGACACTCAAGATCGAACGTAATCTTATCCATCTGTTTTTTACCCAATCACTGTAATATCACCTTTATCACCCTAATAACTACAGCCACAGCAAGTTTAAAATTTCATTTTAAAAATTTAAGATGTCTCTCTCAATATTACATCATCATTTAAGTGTAATTGATTTCTTTAATCCGACATATTTATTATCATAAACTTCAGTTGAACCGTTTTTAGTACTGACACGTTGTGTGAACGCCAGACTGCCTAAGGCTTCACATACATCAGGTAGGGTCTAACTGCCTTCACAGCATGGGGAGACGTATTGTGAAGAAAACATCTGTACAGAATAAATACATGGAACTGATAAACACATGAAAGAATTTTAAAAAAAATGATCTTTATTCAGGTAAATTATTACCCAAGGCATATTGAAATAACCATCATCGTCTGATGTTCGAAACTGGTTTGAAATTTTCTCTTTATATTTACTTTGTGCAGTTGAGCATTGTTCTGAAGTGAGGGAGAGTTTGGGAGGGGGGGGGGGGGCAAGGAGGCGAGGTGGGACAATTGTTTAGGAATGTGACTCCAAATGTAAGTTTCTACTTACACATCCATGTAGTGAATATACAATCCAGGACACAATAGAGCTAATGGTATGGTGATTGTACAAGCCGGACTTTGGTTAGAAGATGACTAATGTTGTGGTAATTTTGGGACTATTTTAACATAAGACCAATGGTATGATGATTATGCCGTACCTATGGTTAGGTAAGACTAATTGTTTGGTGATTGGCTATGTTTAACATACAAGCCGTAACTATGGTTACGATAATACAAATTGTGTAGTGAATGTGCAAGCTCGGGACTTTGAAAAAGATATGTCTAATACTCTGGTGATTACGTAAGTCGGGATTATCGTTATAGAATAGAGTAACATAGTAATTATGTGGTGATTTTACGGAAATGTATGTTGATTGTACGGCAAGTCCGGGGATTATGTTAATAGGTCAGAACTAATGGTGTGGTGATTTTCACAAGTCGGGACTATGAAAGAAATAGGACTAATATTGCTGTGATAGTACAAGTCGGGACTATGTTCATCGGTTAAAATTAACGGTGTGGTGATTTTGCAAGTCAATACTGTAGAGGAATTTCACATATAATCAGGTTGCCTGGTAAGTTACATCAAAATATCTGCTCAAATAAAAATTGTCAAGACGTGTTGCATGAATAACTCAAGTAAATGAAGATCTATACCTCTTTATGAATTAATACATATTCATAGGATCAAGTGACATAATAATCACATTCATACTTGTGTGATCAAGTTTACTCGACAAAATTTTAGGAACTGATGGCAAGAGTTCTGTTGACGTAATCTTGCATTACCATCACAATACGAACAAGTAATCCAAGAAGACTGCCATATGAATCAATTGGTTGTGTTGACGAGGAACATTCTCAAACAATAATAACATCCAAACAGACATCAAAAACCAATCTTTCTTTGATACTTGCTCCCCGTCGATTGAAGTGACCAAAAAAATGCGAGCTCCAAATCGAGGGATATGAAAAGAACAAAAGATTTTTTTTATAAACAGGTTCTTCGTTCCTTTAAATGTAAAGTGAGTGTACCGTTACACACCTGAAGTCGTTTGTTGAAACCTTGCCAAATTCGCGTCCCATAGTAAAGAAAAAAAACATCAGGTGTCAGCTAACTTTAACGACTGCCCCATGCAGCTATATGTCACGCAATGATTTGGCATGCGAGTAATTTGAACAGAGAGGTCGCTGTGGGGTTGTAATCAAAATAAATTGCTTATCTGCTACTATTCATCACGTGATCTGACTAAATTGTCCTGGATATATGAGTATTTCCAGCAGATGTATAGAAGTCACGAACGAATTGAGGCCTTTACCTGATTGCTCATTGAACATACGTAGGTCTAGCGTCATCTGACTTATCACAGAGGATAGATCCACTATCACTTAATTGTCTCAGTGTCCACTATCACAAACTAAATATCTTTGTATAGTGTCCATAATCAAATTACCATTTTAGTGCAGTGTCTTCAATCCCCTAACAATCTTAGTGTAATGTTAACAATCCCCTAACAATCTTAGTGTAATGTTCACAATCCCCTAACAATCTTAGTGTAATGTTCACAATCCCCTAACAATCTTAGTGTAATGTTCACAATCCCCTAACAATCTTAGTGTAATGTTCACAATCCCCTAACAATCTTAGTGTAATGTTAACAATCCCCTAACAATCTTAGTGTAATGTTAACAATCCCCTAACAATCTTAGTGTAATGTTCACAATCCCCTAACAATCTTAGTGTAATGTTCACAATCCCCTAACAATCTTAGTGTAATGTTCACAATCCCCTAACAATCTTAGTGTAATGTTCACAATCCCCTAACAATCTTAGTGTAGTGTCCACATGATAGCAATCTAAGAGTAGTGTCCACAATCCCACCAAAATCTCAGTGTAATGTGCACTGAGACCTAATTAACGCAAAGCAGTGTTCAATATCACCTCACTATCTTAATGCCCACTGCCACTCAACCATCTTAGGCCCTACTACAATGTTCACTGTCACCAGGAACCATCTTTGTGTGGCGAAATCAAATTATAACATGTTTAGTTTAGTGTCCATGATCCCCTGTATATTGTCTACTATCACATTATCTACCATCTCATTGTAGTGCCTACTATCACCTTTCAGTCGAAGTGTAATATCAACTATCACCTAGCCAAGACACATCTTTTTAAGTTAGATCTAAGATCTCTGTCATTTACTGAACACTTGTTTTGAGGAAGAAAATTACAAATTAAAAACAACAAGTTGACCTTAATGGACGGCTGTCGCTTGCGTTATACCGGAAGAATGACGTATTCAGCCTTCTCAAAAGTAAATCACGAATATATTGTAAATATTTGATAAACTTTTCACTTGTTCTGATTGTAACCATCCATAACCAGTATCTAAGTGACTTATCTCCCCGTTCCAGGCCGTCAGATCGAGCCACCGATGGGTATATATTATGGCATGCCTCTATGTATTAAAGCTCTGCATTATTTATGTTAGAACATCGAGCAAAAATACCGTCGATTGTAGTAACCAGAACTAATCCGAATATTGTTTACACAATGGCTTGACTTCAGACAAGTGCGAAGTTTTAATGCTCAACCCGACACTATCAACGTTAGCATTTTTTTTTTTTTTTTTTGAGAACAAGAATTTCTAGCAGGAAAAAGGGTCGTTCCGTTCGACTTCAAGAGAAGTGGGTCACAATGAGTACCTCTCCGGGCTTTCAAATTTAGTCTTGACGGGGCCAATATAATTTTGGCATATATGCAGAAATATCTTTTGGACAATGATTGGCTTCGTAGTCATGTGACCCGTAAAAATATTTTATAATAAACAAATGTCGCCTTTTAGTATTACCGCATGATGGAATAATTCTGTAAAAATCCTTGATTGATATGATTTATAAACACAGATAGTTTATATAGAACACTATAGTTCCTTACACTTGGTCTAACGTTATAGCTTGAGGGTGTACCAGTCCACGCTAAACTGGTAACTTTTCCTAGACTGATCTGACAGGTTTCAAGAGGTGACAACTTTCTTTAATTCAGATAGTGTATGAAGTCACGAAATCATAAAAAAAATCATCTCCTTAAAACTATTCGTCGCGTAAACTACCCTAGACCAGTAAAGACAAACCGTCTCCAAGGTATACACGCTAAAAGTGAATATTTTCTTGTAAAATATTAAGAATAGATTGTGAGAAACTATCTGATAGAGCAACATATTACAGTGAGATGAAATCATTCGCTGAGCAAAGTATTTTCTCTCTAAATATTTTCCACTGATCCAAGGGTCCTCAGTCACTCCAGAGTCACACCCACCCACCCCCTTCCCCTCCTCGCCCATAAAACCTGTTAATAGACCCTCAATGTGGGTCATCGTAACAGCGAATCAATCCTTCGCTACTGTGTTAAGATTTGTTGTTAATTAAATGAATCTACTCATAAACTGAATGTTCTTACGTTTTGTTTTATGTTTGTCCTTCTCTGTGGGATAAAGATACCAGGAATCATATACTCTAATAAAATATGAATGAGCATCCGGGAACAGTTTGTGTTCATCAGAGCAAATCTATTGATTGCAAAATACTCACATAATGATGTTCAGGTATTTTACATCGTCCGGACCATTTTTGCAGTTAATTGTCGTCAGACTTTTAGTTCTTCCAAACTACACACGACACAATTTAATTTCAGAATAATAAAGGAGTAAATCCTCTCAACGCACTTTTCGGATGTTGTGATTTTCTAAAGAAATAATTATTTCAAAATGGTACATTGCACAATCGGGAAACACGTCCCCTGGACATTTCCATGGGTGGGGGACATACTAACAAATGCACCCCCCCCCCCCACATTTCATGAAAGAGAAATGCTTTGGCTCACTTTTTGAATGGTAGGGGGACATTGTAACAAATATCGTCCCACAATTTTGGTGAGTGACTGATGTAATCGCTAGGCTGATAAATGCTCATAAGGGAACTCTGCGTGTTGAATTTAGGTGTTTATATACCAACGTTAGACTCATTTACCCATCCCATAAGCCAACCTTTTTCCGCGCGCTTTTCGCGCAGTTTCTCCTTTGCCATGTTATGTTTATGGACAAAAGAAGGTAATGGATTGGCTGACTCACCTTGCCAGACGAAATTTAATTACAAGGGATAACATAATTGCTTTCTTGTAGTTTACATTTCCTTAGAAGTTAATTCCTAAAACATCATATTTTGGAATAACAAACTAAGGCGAAATTTAGTAAAGAAAAATGGGAAAAGGCCTTCGCACGCACCAACAAAATTTCAAATTCCCAGAAAAAAGAGAAGTTAGGTCAAAGTTCTGTTAGTGATCGTGTATTTGAATGAATTGTCGATATACACTCATGGTCGTGGGGGAGGTCCACCCTCAAAAAAGAAAAAAAAAACTCAGAGCGACGACAATCGGAAAATCTGAAATACCAGGTAGAATTTTCCATATCTAAGTCTTTTATGACGTTAAAGGTGCCAAATATTGCATCAGATTGTGAGGTTACTTGGTAATTAAAGGAAGTTCTCAATAAACCTGAAATTCCGTCTGAATTTCTCATATTTCAGTCTAGGAGTGACAATAGTCAGAAAGTCTGACATACAAGCTGGAATTTTTCATATCTCAGTCTAGCGCATTTTATAACTTTAAAAAAAGCCAAGTATTACACTAGATTGCATGTTAGTTTACCGTGCGGTTGAAAAATTTCTCCAAAAGGGGGTGGGGACAACTCCTCCTTTACAACCCTCTCACAGATCTAGACCAACATTCACTCTTCTCATGCTTCCTTCATCTCTGACAATCCTATTGTGTGGCATTTTTTATTTCTCTTCAATGTGGCTATCATTTTAAAAATATTATGAGCACAAGAACGCGTTTTACTTCGTCTTGCAATCAGCGGCAGTTGTAGCAAACTAATAAACAACTGTATTGTTGGAATAAGTTTTCTTGGAACCATAATTTCTCGGGGTACTAATTGATTGCAATAGATGCGAAATATTGCACCAGATTTTGTCTAAGGTCACCTGCTAGTTGGAATTTTCTCAAAAAGAAAAACCTGTTATCGTTAATTAAAACAGTTGAATTAACTTTTCAGAAAATAACGATAGTATAACTAATCTAGATCAGAATCCAAATTAATACCATCTTTCCACAGAAATTAATCGAGAAATTGCAGACATGACAGACCTATCACAAGGTTGGAAACATGAAGCCAAGGACACCCGGGAAGTGCCTTGTCCGACCATCTGGGGTGTTTGCAAACTCCATATTTTCCGATATTCTTTTTCTCGAAATTTCGCCGAGGGTTTTGAACCACTCTCCTTGATACATTTCGCTGAAAATTCCCATAATATATGTTACCATTTCTCATAGATTGTTTTTGCAAATGGTAGATATGATATCCCTCTTTTAAGGCTGGTTACATGTAGCCTAGAACCCTCGGGAAACGCCATTTTGACTGGAGTTTATAACTCGAAATGTTCTTGTACGCTATGCCCTAACTCATTCTGCCCCGCCCCAACTGCTTTAGATACCGTAGTAATCCCCCTCTGTAAGTAAGAAACAAACTTTGGCAAAAATCTTTCTCCCTCAAAAATTTCCAGGAGTCCGTACGCCTATGTGTTCAGCCCCAAAATATTTGCAAAGTAATCAAAGAAAATGGAAGAGTATGTATAATTCATTACGAACTTTTACATCTAAACCCCCATCTGATATGTATTACCGTACCATTGATTTTTTTGCATGAATTTGTAAATTGCAGACATGATATTCCTATTTCAAGGCTGGGTATATGCAGCTTAGAAAAGCCAGGAAATGCCATTTCCGGCCATCTGGGAGGTTTGAAAAGCACCAAATCATCTTGCACGCTTCGCGCCAACGGATGATGGCGCTCCGCATACATAGTCCTCGCCACACATGCCCTCAAGCCACCCACGGTCCGCAGTTAAAACCCTGGACACGCGCCGAAAACCTATTCGATCTGTCCAATATATCAAAAGCCATCGAAAGATGAAGTGCTTAGACTCCCACCGGGTCAGCTTTAATCATTCAAACCAGTCAGATAGTCAAACATCCCCCCCCCCCCCCCTTACATTTCAATTTTGATTGACTCCCCTGGCGAAAGTTACCCAATATAAATGATAAGACATGCAGGTAACGTGACTGTTACACTTACACACAAAAGTTATTTCATCGGTGCTTCAAATTACAGTTGCAAATTTAAAAAAAAATACTGAAACCTTCCACATCTGTAACATATTTTTTCTTTACATGTTACAATTGGCTCTGTATTTGTGATTCCTTTTGTTTTTTTTGTTTTTTTCAGAGAGGTATGATTTGGACTGCCGTCGACGAGTACTTCATAGAACCAGTATTAGACCACGTGATGAACTCATCACGTGCTCATCCTCACGTGATATATAAAAGATCCGCAATCCCTGGCGGGGACGAACCTTTCCTCAGAATAGCCAAAAATATGATTCAAAATGAGGCAGAGAGGGTCAGACCAATCACAGAGAACCTATGTGGAGTAACTGGTAATTTATCTTACACTTATGTTTGCAAAGTTACATAACCACTCATAGTAACTGGTAAGTCAGAGCATATCCCATAATCTCTTGCGTGTACAACATTGTTGACTAGAAATTTGTTATCATACATCTTATAGAGTCATACATCTTATAGAGTCATATTAAGCACTTCCACGATCAATAATCAATGTCAAAATTGTAAAATAGTTACTACGTTAAAACATGTTTAAGATTAAAATAGTCATCAGTGAGCATGTTTGGATCATCCAGCTCCTAGCGTGAAGAACGTATGTTTTCTTTAAAAAGTGTGCATATTATGGCAAAGAAAAAAACCTGGAGAAAGGCTGGAAAAAATTACTTAATCTACGTATCGTAAAAAAAAATCTATAGACTTATCAAATGTGCTAACAGTCACATAAAAAAACTCCTATATGAGAATATATAGGAGTGTGTGTCTTAGTCTGTAGCGTAACAGGTAAGTTTTGAAGGATGAACTCAGTACATATCTTGTAATCTAGGTAAAGCAGGTGTTGACGAAAAGGCACAATATTTTCTATTTATCTTGGTAGTTACACATCTCTGCTACAGATACTCCCTCGTAACTTTGGTAACCATGTAAAATTGAACAACATGGCGACAGTCCTCATAGTTTCAGACAATGGCTGCAATTATCATATTTATTTACAAGCATAAGGCCCTTCAAACGTGACGTTTACGACAGTCAGTCTTTCGACAGGTTATAAATCTGGATTTAAGTTACAAACGGCGATCCTTGGTATATCCTCCGTATTTAGTGTAGAATGAGTGTGATTATCAACAACTTAAACTCATACCGTCTGTATTATATACTTTGTGTCACCTAAAGATCAATGTCTAAAGACATTTTGAATTGTTATGATAGTAATGATATAATACTGACGAAATATCAGAGATTCTAAGATGTCTAGACGCGTTTCTTGCCGGCAGTGTGCCGACATAAACGCTCTTAAATAATAATACTTGGTTTACGTGGTAATGCATAACCCATACAAGTAGTGACAACCATAAATGTAATACTCACCATGAATGTAATAACTTCTAGCCATAATGTAACAACTGTACCCATTGTAAATGTAATGATTAGTAACCGTAGATATAATAAAGTATTAAACACTGACGAGGGCTGGGAGACCTATGGCTCACATTTCAGCAACTTAACATTACAGCCTGAAGTGGTTTGGGTGCATGATGCATTGTGTTTCTCTTTTTCGTGTGTGTAGGGCTTGTTGGGTATATAATATCGGTTGCATGGTATAGATTGATTGCATTCATGCATGATATACAAAAATCAGTGACACCAGTGAGCTGCGGATTGTGGTCGAATCAAGCATAAAATGTACCCTTGACCACAACTACAAGGCCGGATTTACCCTGCAAGTGGCAGACGTGGTGGTGGTGTTGGAGGGGTGGACACAAACTATAATGAGAGGACCCTAAGTTCTCTTCACAAGACTACAGTGACTCAAGTTATGGAAGGAGTGAAAGGTTAGGTTATAGTCACCAACCACACTAGAAATAAACTCCTTAGATTTCTTCCTTACATACATGAAAACTTAAAAAACAAGAATTACCCCAAATGACCCCCCCCCCCCCCACGTACTCCAACATTAATGGCAACATCATACTGATTGCAGTACTGTCCTACTTGGAAGTATGGCATGTCTTAAATCATAACTTTGTGTGTTTTTATTCCTTACAAAATTACAATAATGTAATTTTGTAGGGGTTCCTTTTAGTGTGGGTCCCTTGGCACTTACCTGGTTGGCATATTCTAAAAAAAGCTTGCTCACTGACTTAACACCAACTCCATCATACCGATAATTATTTTGTGTGTTATTTGCCACTCTTAAATTGTTCCTCTCAGAGTCTTAATGTTCAAGATATACCCAAGTTGTACCAATTAGGCCCAGTTGCCGCTCGGTTGGACACATCCTGTTTCAATGACCAACAGCGATTGTCTAGAACACTTTACACTTCCAACAAAAACTAGGTGTTTTGGCCGCAGTCCCACTAGTTATCATTAAGAACATGAGTATTACATTTATTGTTGGGGTCAGATTACCAAATTTATGTTTAAAAATTCTCATTTTTATGATGAGGTCAGTTATTGCATTTATGGTTAAAAAAATATTTCATTTATATTGGGTATTACATGCATGATTGTTATTACATTATTGCTAATACAGTTACTACGTCGGCTTTGCTTTTGTAATCTACACAGAGTCACGAGCGCTTCTTGTTTTCAGGGACGCATTGCACAAACCGTATCCATGTCTTATAAAAAGACCATTACAAAACGACGTTACACATCTCAATTTAAGATGGGAAAATGTGTGTTTGGTTGGGGAGACGTATTACATCGTTTGCATTTTGCAAACGTTAACTTTGAATAGCTTTCTTTACTGAGTGTATCCACTACTTACTTGTGTGTATAAATCTGCATTGCCATTAAGACAACAAAATGAGGACTTCCAAGTTGCCAACTCCAAAGTTTGTTTTGAAATGTTCCTCTCTTGCGTAAGGAATTATTTGATTTATCGCATGCGATTTCAATGAGAAACAGATAAAAAAAAAATGTGTTTGTAGGGGATGGTACATAAATAACCCACCTCCAGCTATTTGTTGAGGGATTACTTACTTCACGAGGTCAAAGTGTATACGAAAGAGAATCTAGTAGTGTAGGGTCGTGGGGTTACAGATGATAAGGTGTGTATGTGGTATATCGCTATCACAAATAACTGCAAGTCTTACATTTTGTGCTCCATGATCAATTACATGACAACATTGATGATTTAAGAAAACTATAGAAATGATTCTGAAAATTAAAGGGCATAGTGTGTTTTCGAGGCTACTTTCTCGTCTCTTTCTTCAAAATTACTTTTTAAGTGTGTGGTTTGGATTGATTCCCTGATTGTTGACTGGTGGAGGTCAAAGGTCATCTGAATTCACACGCGGTCATACTGTGAAAATTTGTATGTAAACACTACATTAAAAAGAGGGTAACTGTGGGGATTTCATACAGAGCGTGTGGATTGTCCATAAGGAGTAGATGTTCCTTCTTATTTTAAGTGGAGATCAAGGGTTATTTGGGGTCACCAGAGGTCAAAAGATCAAAACATGTTAAACTTTATCTTAAAGAGAGAAACTGCGAGGGATCTCATACTTTGGCCTGGCTATTGCTCATATTCAGTAGTTGGTATCCTATTGTTCTTTGTGGAGATCAAGAATCATTGGAGGGCATTACAAATCAAAATCTTGTAAACATCTTATCTCAAGAAAAAGGTAACTGCTACTGTAACTGATACTTAGCATGTGTATTCCACATAATGAACTAATGATTTCTATCAATTTTTGCAACTTTTCTTTTAAGAGG
Source organism: Stichopus chloronotus (assembly GCA_021234535.1). NCBI lineage: Eukaryota > Metazoa > Echinodermata > Holothuroidea > Aspidochirotida > Stichopodidae > Stichopus > Stichopus chloronotus. The sequence continues at coordinate 7,627,745 of CM037836.1, forward strand.
AGGTGGAATGTCATTAAAATCAAAATATTTAAAAGGTCAAAAACTTATTAAGTTAATATTAACATAATGCTTCAAGTAGAATAACTGCAATGAATCTCATATTTGTTATGTGGGTGACTCACGTTTGTTACAGTATCCATATGCCAGTATCCATATGGCAAGGAATCACAAAGTTTTTTCGCGTTCTGGTATCAGTGGTTGCTTTAAGTTTTTGACCAGTGATTTCATGGAGGTCATTTAAAATTTGCAGTGTTCAATCACGGGTAGGGATATATCGGACCGGTATATTTACATGAGAAACAGTCCCTCGTGGTGGGTGGGGCAGGAATCGATATTCGAAGCTTCACTGATTTACCACGATATTATTATTTACTCACCTGGAAGAGCAAACTAGTCAAGTGGCCCATAGATTGTGGCTTGCTTTATTGAATGTATCGTGCTATGACCAGTCACCTGGCCAAGAAACTCAAATGATGATCATGTGAATTCCTAGTTATCTCTGACATCACGTATGTGTAACATCATGTGTTTGTATCTATGCTGAGCGCTCTAGTCATTGCGCTTACGATCAATGTTTTATCCTTATAGCTCAATCTGACAATTACGAAAGAATGTCGGAGAGGCAAGAGCACAGGGAAGGAGGAGAAAGTGATGAAGATGGCGATAATGAAACAAGAGAATATCATCATAGAAATAAAAGATCGATTAGTCGTGAGAGATTTGTGGAGACATTGGTCGTTGCTGATCATAATATGTACCAATACTACCACGACCAAGATCTTGAATTATATGTCCTGACTATTATGAACATGGTAAGTCAAAACCAAGCCAAAAACCAGTTTAATATGTATAGTGTATTGCATTATAGATTTTCAAATAGCAGATGGCTACTGCCACCGTTACATTCGAGCATTGATTATCTCAGGACACAGTACATCATGGAAGCCGTCGCTGGTCTGATTTATGGAATCTTTAATGATAGTATTATTTTTCTTTCTATGAGAGTCCAAAGGTTAAGGTGGGGTCTATTCAGGAGATGTTGTTTGTTTAATCATTATGCGTTGTGTCCGTGTGAGAGGTAGAGGGGTGTGTGTGTGTGGGGGGGGGGGGGGGGCGTGGGGATTCGGTGATCAATGACAATGACATCTGCTTGAACATTCATTGTATTACACTGCTTCTTCTGGTGTTTGTACCTTGTCGAAATTCGGACCATAGTCGGTCTGGTAACTCAAAATGTAACTTTTGTTATACTACAAATTCATTTTAAAGGGATGCATTTTCCTGCTCTTTTAATACCATGTATCGTATGTACTGGCATCGCAACGAAGTCGCTCTTTCATAAACGCTGAAATTTTCCACACGTCATAACCAATTTCATAACTGGGCCCTAACATCGTCGGGTATCCAGGTACCCGACTCAAACACCAGAAACTGTCAGTCTGCCTTTTACTTTTGTAATTACTTTTACATAAATTTGCTGCACAAACTTTCCATTATCACAGTGAAGCCAAATGGTTTGTTTACCTTAACTAATCGTCTGCGCAAAATGGCGTCAAAATGTTATGCTACATTAAACCAACATGTGGCTGCTACATTCTTCATCCTAGTTTTATCCTAGAGTAGTACTTGGGGTGGTCTGACTGACCGCGAATATACTGTTATCTTTTTTGACAAGATTTTGATAGGTAATTTGCCGAGTCCCACCGTGTTTCTTCGCATTCAGTTAACAAGACGAGCCATTTGCTTCTATGGTAACGCCACTTGTTGAGACCAAAAAGAAGACTTACGTGAATTCTATCGAGAACTCTCTAGAATCCAATCAAAACTATTCTTCATCTTCGTCTTCCAATATTTATTTTGTTCACCTGACACCTCTTCGATGATATACAGCAGAATATTTTCATGGAGAAATTTTGTTACCTGTAGGTCCGATAGTTTTGAGAGATGTATGTGTTTTGGGTCTACAGGTGAAACAACCTTTTATCTTCTACCTGAAACCTCTCAGCCCCCTTCTCTCAGACAGTAATCCTGTCACATTCTGATTGAAGGCAGGTGAGGTTAACCATCTGACTCCTAAGATTATTCAACTCGAGGAGAATGAGGCATTCCTCGTCAACAAGGCGAGATTATTTATTAGAAGTATTGGCTAAACAGTGTCAGAGCCTAACGTGATGAATGTGAATTGTTACACGCAAAGTGGCTTGTTAGTTTTTTTACGCTATCAACGGAGTGATGGCTATAAAACAGTTTTGTTTTTAACTTGGACTATGGCCTTCAGATGATTTACAGTTATGAATAATATCGTTTTGTGGATTTTATTTCTTCTTTTGTCCTTCCAACTGCCGCGCCACTTTATAATTTCAAGTGTGTAACTCCTTGAGATAATATTTGGTACATAAGTAAAAAAAACTGGTTTATAAATTCTTTGGCAGATGGTAGGCCTACTGATGTCTCCCAGTAGTATGCAGATAGGAGGTTGTTACGAAGGGTTCGACACACTGTCAATACCTTTAAAACGAACTGTTTGGTCTTGTTTGTAGCATTCCAAATTTAATATACTTATGAAGTCTGCATGCTGCAAATATTTCCTTCCGTGCTTCTTTAATGTCGTACTCTGTGCAATCACACGCACGTGATAAGCCACACCATTGTAAATTACAAAGAAATGATGTTATAGATAAATTAAAAAAACAAATAACGATGACAATAGGGCCAGCGTTAATCGGACAGCCATTCTAAAAGCAAGAAAGGGTATTTAAAAGTGTGACAGAATTGTGAATGTACTTTAAGGCTCCCACGTTGTACGTTAAACTGAAAGTCAGTCAATGTCGTAACTTTCACATTACTGCAATGATAGGCTACGTTGGAAGTTCCATAGCCTACCGGTATCTTACAGTGTTATATTCAGCTGTAGGCTATACTTGAGTATGGGACTGTTGGTATGTGGACTGTGTGTACGAGCGCCCTAACTGTATTCAACATGCACGCACAAGAGAGATTTTGATTAGACCTATGTGTGAATGTTACGATATGATTTGTTACGGGTATGTTGGCCTAATGTTAAGCCAATATCAGAGATTGATCTGACCCAACATTTCTCGCATAATTCGTGAGTGAGCACGATTTTAGATAAGGCTACAGTCATGTCCCAACTTGATAAAGTTGAACGACTCTCGGAAGGCTTCATTTTTTTTTAAAATTTTACCAAATGAATTTTGTCCTCTTAAACCAACATGAAGACACGACGAATCACCCCCCCCCCCCCCGATAATTCTTTTTTCTTCTATTTTTGTGTCGAAAGCGAGACTCGCACATAAGTCTACACATCACATGAAAGCCACTGACAAGACAATAAAAACCGAATACAAACATCTGACTGTGATCGATTAGTGATTGAAGATAATCGTGGATTACATTACATCAAAAGGTAGCAGGTAGATATTATGACAAACAAATCTCACATGGCAATCCACTCCCCATGTTGATAGACAGTTCCCGTCATCTCGTATGTGATAATGAAAATAAAATAACTTATGGCGTTGTCACGTTGTGCAGTATTGCTGTTATGAATTACTTTTTGAAACCTATGAACTCTTTAGTACGACACATGTATTAAACTGTAGTAAGAAACCACGCACTTAAACCACAACCATTTGTATAGGACAAAACAGACGAAAATAGTGATTTTACATACAAACATACATGCAGATACACACATACACAAAAACAAGAAAATTAAGACACAAAGGAGAAAACACAAAGAAAAGCATGTAAAATAAAGTGTACATGAAGCCAAGATACATTAAAGTTAAAAAAGAAGAACAAAACGAAATTAAAGAAAAGGGCAGCATTAAAGGCTAGAATATTGGAATAGATAAAATTATAATACTGACCAAATTATCAGTTCTTTGGAAGTGTACTCTCTACATTTAAGTTGTTCAAGGAATAATATGGACTCATGATCCTGCATAACTAGACTTTAATCTTTCCTTTTATACCTCGAAGGTGACTGCCCTCTACCACGACGCCAGCCTCGGAAACTTGGTCAACATTGTTTTGGTTAGACTATTAATACTCACGGAGGAGGAGGTAAGGTTAAATGAATGAATGAGTTTGTATAAAAATGTTCTCTAGCAAGCTGTGATGCCCGAGCGGTTAAGGCGTTGGACTTGAAATCCAATGGGATCTTCCCGCGCAGGTTCGAACCCTGCTCGCAGCGAATGTTCGCTTTGTTAGTCGTGCTTTGGTTATAGCGCAATACAAATTGTTTTTCTCCCTTAACTGAAGCAATAATTTATTCGCATTCGCACAATGGACATATGAAAATGATTTAAGACATTCGGGTGAAGGGGAAATTTCAGTCGACCTTCTTCGTCTTAATTCCTTGATACATGAATAAAAGGTAATTCTTTCGTTAAGATTGTAAATAGTAACATTGTAATTGAACTTTAACTTATTCCTTTCTTTAATTACTTGTATTGTATTGAATAATTATGTAATTTTGGTTGAGAACCAATAAGCAGAGGAAACAACCTCAAAAAAAAAAATGATTTAAGACAAAAACAGCGCTCTGAAGTTTCTCATCAAAATTTGATACGTTTTAAAACTTATAGTCCCACAAACTATTAAGTTTCCCAATTGTCTCAAATGCAATAAATATACCCTTATATAAAAGACACCTTTCATGAAAATCACTTTCAATCACCTTCTTTGAACTCAAGGTAATTTGCGAAATTTTTCTTAAATCTGTCACAGAACCAGCCCACCACAGATTCCAGTACTTTGTATATCTCAATAAGACTTAGAGACATCCAAGAAGCTTATTGTTATATTATCAATCCTATTGTGAAAAGAAGACAAAATTCACCTTATTAGCATACAACAGCTGAGTGAAATCACATAACATAGGCTAGTACTTTACTCTGGCATTCCTCCTCAGTGGCGTCCACCTGAAGAGTGTGAATTTCTCCACACGAAACAACTTTGCAGGGCGTAGACCTCTCTGGTAGAATACGTTAGTTTTTCAGTCCTCAGTTTTCATCAGCGTATTCTATTCTGCCATCCACATCGGGCAGGTTCTCGGAATTTATTATTTTTGGCCATCCATGGGAACTCTTCCCATTAGTTTATGTAAATGTATTAACAAAAAGTATGCTATACTTCGTGAGGGATTACAGTAGTCGTGAGAAGAAGATACACAGTAACTTACTGAAATGACATTATTGTGTTCTATTGCTTATTGAAAATGATTGTGAACTATTTCAAATTAAGTAAAACATGATAATCCTTATTTCTTCAAATGGTTTCATATTTCTATGTCACTGTTATTTCAAATGTCGTATATTTCTTAATATTTTGAGAACATTCACATCACCCTGGAAGATATTTAACAGACCATTTGACTAGCTTGATTTTATGTCCAGTTTCGCTACCAATCATGTCTTGCTGTCCTTTAACAGGAAAGTTTGCATATAACTCATCATGCCGACAACTTGTTGAGTGATTTTTGTGCTTGGCAAAACGATTTGAATGCTATAGGGGATGGTCATCCTAATCATCATGATACCGCTCTTCTCTTTACGAGGTATTAATCAAATAATATTTGAATTAATATTCTATTTTATTCATGCGCGTAATACAGTGAGTTTCGCTTTGCTAGTTACATTTCCTTGTATCGCTTCCTAGCTCTGTCTTAAGTTCACCGTCGATTGTGTTTAGTTGAAGTATCCACGTACCACAAATTTTGTCAGATATGTAAATATTCAGTGATTGAAAAAGTTAAAGTTTGATGAAAAGGGAGGTTAAAAATGTTTTATCGTTTATAGAGTAATTTATTCAGCTATTCAGTCATGACCACAGGGCCCAGTACCTTCGACCTTTTTTATGCTTGCATGGTCTTATATTGTGTTGAAGTAACAAATACTGCTAATATGTTTCATTTTTCACAATGTTTGTTTTATAATTCATCGGATAAATGTAAAGTGTGTACGGTCTTGAATTTTTGTTTAATATATATTTTATTCGTCATTCTGAATAAAACATGCTTCACCGTTACTTCCTGTTCACGTTTTAAAATATAAAAGCTGATGTGACTTCTTTTACATGCAAATGATTCTCCCCTTTGTAATTTAAATTACCAGAAAGGATATTTGCATCGGAATGGATAAACCGTGTGCTACTCTTGGTTTGGCTCACGTATCGGGAATGTGTGAAAACCACAGAAGCTGTACTATAAACGAAGATAGTGGACTCGGTATGGCGTATACAGTAGCCCACGAAATGGGACACCTGTAAGTTTACTTCCCGAATAAAGAAACAAAAACAAAAGAGAAAGGCTGTATCATAAACAAAATCATCAAGAGATATCAAAACAAAAATAATATAATGTGAAACAGACGCTCTAATTAAGTGACTTTCAAATTAATTATCTCAGTTATGTGTTTTCCTCCATTTACAGTGATGTGCATGCTATTACCCTTATTTCTTTATGTTGGTATTCTACCGTTTTCTCCAAAGTTATTGTTTGGTAAAAATTTTATTACCACGGCAACGTTTATAATCTTTCTGGAAATGAAAGATATTTTTGTGATATTTATGTAATCGTACCGTTGTTCATCTTACCCTTCTTTATTCCTTTTTTTGAATAAGACCATCGATACCTCAAGAGTAAAAGCTGAGTTCAAGTTTTGTCCCCTTCTGCTGCTACCGAAGGTCATTCGTCCCTTTTTGCTTCTAAGTTCAGCACAAAAGTAAACACATGCTGACTATATTTAGAAACTAAATACAAGTAGACGGGTGGAAATGTATTATTTTTTATGATCATATCACCATACCACGCCATTGCATGATCTCTTACATATGGAATCACCTATCAAAAAAAAAAAAAAAAAAAGAAGCCGGGAAAATGAATGGAAGAAGTGGGAAAGAGAGAAATGTGTCCAGAATAACAAAAGGAAAAGGTAGAATTCACGATTACCGACAAGTTCACATACCTCGCATTACCGTCACAGCGGGGAAAAACAAACCTACTGACTTCCGTGTGTCGGATTAGACATGACGGATCACGAAGCATCAAAAATAAAACAACACCCATGGAGCGGAGAAGGAAGCTTTTAATGTTTGGAAATATCTGAGAGATTTTTCTTTTTCCAAGAGCATAGATGTTGGAAGAGTTAATGGCAACTGGGAGGCGTTTGAATAAAGTCCCATTTATTGTGGGGGCGCCATTTTATGAGAGTTGTACCTGTAGGAGAGAATCAGCTGTAAAATTGTATGCTGCCATCTAATTGGTGTTATAAATAAAAATTCAAATCTAAGAGTATGGGAATGTCATATTGGAATTAATTGGTGGTATTACGCCTTCCATTAGGTCTTATATATCTAACATCTGAAACTTGTTGACAGCCACCCCGCGTTCGGCTTATCGCTACGAAGAACGCATTTAAAAGAAATAGTTTTAAAATGAGACATCTTTAGTTCGATTTATGCATGGTATAACGCAATTTCATTTCCTATTGTCATTAATAGTCCCAGCTTTACGTAATTTCATGTAGCCATTGGTGAGATTAATGCACCAAAACAAATTATATAGATAGTTGAAGAGATACGTGTAATGCTATGAAGAGTTACTGTAAATATATGCAATTTGGAATAAACGAAGAAAAAAATAGTGTGTTATATGTCTCAAAGTGTAGCTTTAATTAAAGAATGATATTCAAGAATAAACTGCATGATCACGTCTCTAATTTACATCGAAAAATTATCATATCTAACCATCAGGTATATTTTGCTTTTCTTTATGATTTTCAGGTTCGGTATGAATCACGATGGAGGAGAATTTAACGATTGTGATTATCCAGAACCGGGTACGAGTCAACTTATGGCTTCACAACTCAAAGGACATCGCGGTCCTATGAAGTGGTCACGATGTAGCAGGGACTACATATCGCGATTTTTAGAGTAATTTTCTTTTTATTAATAATTCTTTAATCCTTTCAAAGTTACAGATTGCTTTTTACAGTAATTCAGACCATAGTGCCAAAAGGAAAGTTAAAGAAGAGAAATGGAATGTAACGTAAATTTAAACCAGACATTTGAAATCAATAAATTAACCAATTAATCAATCAATCAACAAATCAATCAAATTAATGTGCATGATGAAAAAATTAAAAATATTTTATTTACGATTTGGACTCTCAATGTTGGTTTTTAGCCACTGCAAATTGCGAGAGGGGAGAGTTGTGAGGGGGAGGGGAAGGTGGGTAGAGGTAGATGGAGAGAGAGTGAGATTAATGCAACCAATCAATGACGTACGCAGGGAAGTATTGGGCCATGTCCCCCCTCACATTGCGCAACCTAAAAAAAAAGTGAATAATTTTTTTTTTTTTAAAAATCTCTTCTTCATAAGGACGTGGATTAGTCTGTCCTCAAATCTAACTTGGTATCATATTAACTACGCCTTTAAAATTTGAATTAAGAGCAGTGATTTTCCAATGATGACCCTGCCCTTAGATAGTCTCATGGATTAATCTCACTCTACGTCCAAACTTAGCAGGCCCGTGATTTTATGCATTTGCTCTTTTTTTTTTTTTTTTTTTTATTGAAGTCAACATTTTATTGCAAACAATAGCGCCAATAACGACTGTTTAGAATCTATTACAAGCCTAGAAAATACCATTTCCGGCTGTCTGAGAGGTCCTGATTTTTCAAAATTTTCTAGACGCTCCGCGTCAGCTAATGGTGACACTTCGCTCCAACTGATGGTGGCGCTTCTCTTAGTCTCCCTGATAAATAGGATGTATAGTGTATACTTAACGCTGGGACGATCCACTCACACTGGGCAGTCCTGTGATAGACCACCCTTTCAGAAGATCCTGATCGTAGATTTCAAAGTCAATTTTAATAACCCGTTTTAACATCGTCGAGAGAAAACCATATAGTTTAAATAAAGTAACGTTATGCTATTATGCCGTTGAAAGCGATAATATAACGTAATGGTTAAAAAATATAATTGGGAATACCAGACATGCAGCTTCTTATAAACGTTATGATGCAGAACGTTAAGCACATCTCAAGGAACTCGAAAATTATGAAAAAATCTACGAGTTTTATTCACACGTTTCGAAAAACAGTTGATAATAGACAATTGTAGAAAGACTACCAGATAAAATCGCCCCTTAAAGATGATTACTGTTCACAAAATCATGCTCCGTCGGATGTCGATTGAATTAGAGGAAATCTGAGTATGAAAATAACAAATTATAGAAAATAATGCTTACAATTCATTACTTAGCTTTGACATTAATTAAATTAATATAAAACATCAAATTAGTATAAAACATCAAATTTTAGAACTTTTCTGCAAGAGCACATCTCCATTCCCCAAAGGATCCCACAATTTTATTAAACTGTAAAATTGAATACAAGTACTAAGTTAAACACGTGGATAAATGTTGAATAATGTACCTCTCACATGTCAACGGTATATTAAATTTGTAATACTTAAATATTCCCTGACATTTTAGAAAAGTCTTAATTTAGTGGAAAAATCTTTAAAGCTCATACAATGATGATATGCCAGAGTCTTTTCACAAGTTATTCTGAGGTCATAACACGTCATTCGAGGTGATTTGGCTCAAAAGGATCTTTTACATAAGCTTATATTTATCGTATTTGAGACATTTGGGAAAGATGTAATTGTTGTTTGAAAATCATTTATGCAGGACTGAAAGCTTTGGACCATATCAAATTTTAATGTAAAATTACAAAGCGCTTTTTTTTCTTAAATTACTTCCACGTGTCCATTGTGCAAATGCAAAAGAAAACTATTGGTACAGTTTGGAGTAATACCAAACACATACAAAAGTACGAGTTAGCAAAGCCAACATTCGCTGCGAGCAGGGTTCGAACCTGCGCGGGAAGATCCCATTGGATTTCAAGTCCAACGCCTTAACCACTCGGCCATCACAGCTTGCAAAACGTAGAAAAAAGTATATTTTTTAACCAAATTCATTTATGTCAGTATAGGAAAATGCTATTTCGGAAAATTCGTAGTGACGAGTGCATGACGTCATTGTTTAGTGTAACGTTATTTAAGAAACAGTACAAACAAAAAGAAACAGCTGGTGCCTGTTTGCAACAATTGATTTGATTCACTGTGAGTGTTGCACTTTTAATTACGTTAACAGCTGTACACACAATGGTGGGATAAGTTTAGGTTTTTGCACTAGAAACGAAAGTATGTGCACTTGCTTCCCTATACAGAGAACATTGAAATCAGTGCTAATATACTAACTGAAAAGGGGGGGGGGGGGTAAGGACTATTACAAGTTACAAGTTACTTTGTTAAACTATTTCAAAGTAATACATAATAGATACCTTGTGGGAAAATATATACATAAGGAAACTGACGACGTGTGATTTTAACATTTTCATGAAATAATATATATTCATTATTCATCATCATCACCATCATCACCATCATCAACATCATCATCAACATCATCATCATCATCATCATCATCATCATCATCATCATCATCATCATCATCATCATCATCATCATCATCATCATCATCATCATCATCATCATCTTAACACTTTGTTGTTGTTTTCTTTTTCCATGTACAGTCGAGGTTGGGGAGATTGCTTATTGGATGAGCCAGCTGCACACGAATTTAATTTTCCACATCTCCCAGCAGGAATAATGTACAGTGCTGATTATCAGTGTAAACTACTCTTCAAGCAAAACTCCACATTGTGTACTCATTCCGAAGTGAGTATAACATTCAAGATAACTGAAAAAAAAAAAAAAACATCAGAGAGATAACAGGATTACTAAGCGGTAACATGCAATTAGGAGAGCGTATTTGAACACCTGATGTATATGATTTTAAAAGTGATCATATTCAGTGGTGTAGGCAAAAAAGTGCAAAAAATTACAAACTGATTACGGTCATTAAATTTTATAATTCAGGTTTAATGCATGAGAGCAAAAATTCTATTTTTATGCATCCTTTTCTCTGGAATACAACAGGTCCAACTTAGCGTATGCACAACGTTATGGTGTCAGTTTGGCAATCTCTGCAAATCTAAGACAATACCAGCAGCTCCGGGGACAGCCTGTGGAAAGGATAAGGTAATGATTAACATTTGAGATTCGTTAGCTGAGAGCCTGTACATTCCTTTAACCGGAATCACGCAAGGAATTTAACACCGTATACAAAATGGGCAGCCCGATGTTTTTACCGGTATATCAGTAATTTAAATGAACAAAAAGCCCTCTCGTTGAATTGGCAAAATATTCGCTCCCCTTACATCCCTACTGGATTGCTTTTTTTTCATTTGGTATGTTGGGTGGATGGGTAGGGTTTCATGTCGTCTGGTAAACACTATATATCGTTTATATGTAATAACTATTTGCGGCTTACAAAATGATGCATTTAGAAGTTGTTAAATTCTAACCAGACAGACAAATTCGGCCATCCGCTCTCACTTAGTTCAATGTCAATAATTTGAGTATTAATGTTCCTCTTTACAAACAGTGGTGCTACGAAAATGAATGTGTTAAGATCTCTGAGCCACCTCCACCAATACCAGGAGGATGGGGAGAATGGGGAGAATGGTCAGACTGTTCTCGTACTTGTGGTGGGGGAGTAATGATCCAGGAAAGACACTGTGATAATCCACCGTAAGTAAACATCATCAGTCATTTCGTTTATCACCTACAATGCCCGTCAATGGCTACAAACTCTGGTTTCTTTCAAAACTGGTCTTCGGGGAGCCAAATCGGTAATCAGGTTTCAGGCCGATCAGTTATTCCTCTTTTTCTGAATTACTTTGCTATTTCATTGAAATCATTTCATTCGTTTGTCTATGTGATAAAATGGTCCAGCCACACATTTAGCTTTGGTATGTTTAAGGGTAAGTTAATCTAACTATTCTGGTGAAACTTCCATTCAGTTCCCATGCGTGATTCTCGAGATATTGTCAGTTGAATTTACCCTCTTTTCTACCAACTGTGGACTTGAAGCAAGCAGGAGTGACATCATTTCCTCACATCGCTGAATAGTCTTATGTTTTCTTCATTATTGAATTTATTACTTTGACCTTAAAATCAATAGGTGCTCCGCTTATGTACTGGTTATGTGAATGTCATAAAACTCTCATACCGCTGATACATTCACACTATGATAGCGCCAGATATTGAAGTATTAAATTTGGTGTAAAGTTTAAAGGAAAAAAAAACATAAAATGCTTCATCAATGTGGGGATATGACATACTCCTGCTTGCTTCCAACTAACCTCAACTGCACGCACGTAGGAATCGAATGGCAGTTTCACTATAATGGTCAGATTTACTTACTCTCCAACATATCGAGGCTATATGTGTGACTAGACCATCCTTTGAAACGTCTCGACAAACTTCGCACCATACATCATCCTATTTATGCAGAATTTAAGATATGATTTTTCTTGATATTGGTCGTATGTGCAATCATATATTACGCAGTGGCATTTTCCATCTTTGAGAATTCGATAGCAAGAATCTTGCATTGTGATAATGTGTCTCTGGCACATACAAAAAAAAGGTTCATAAGTTATGCAGGCAGTGTTACACAAATGAATCTTCATACTTCATTTTCGATTGTATATACTAATGGTAATTTTGAGTACTATAGGATAAATATATAGACATACTTCATTGCTGATACAGTTGAAAGAGGTCATTCTTCGTAGATAGTCATCCTTATTCAATAAATGTATACTTTATGATATAGATTTGTTTACAGCTTGAATAGTTGTAACACACCTGAATCAATAAAGAAGTAATGAGTCCATCTATTGGAACTTCTCTTCCAGCTTTTACATTTGATTTTTTTTACATGCCCGTCATGCACGTCTGACTCTTCAAGTTCAAGACAAGTCCGTAAAAACTTACATGTCTTAAATGTTTTATTTGTTACAGACCAGCAAACGGTGGTAGGTACTGTGAAGGTAAAAGAAGAAATTACGCACTTTGTAATCAACAGGTGAGATACTTTTATACAACTAGTGCAAGCGAGAAAAGACAGAATAGAATATTGTTAAAAGAGTTGGAATAATGATAAATGGCAGATAAAGATGATATTTGAGTACAACAGAAACTCCCGTAAGCTGGAGTAGAACTCTTTAAAAAACAACGACGTTAAGATAGTCGCCCGTTACATCCTGTGTTCAAATATTCAATAACCATGTGTCGTTTTTAGTTTGCTAAAGTTTGTGTATGATTTTTAAAGTCGCCGAAATATCGTGAATTTTAAACGGTATCTTAAAAAATAATGAAAGGAAACCAAAAAATACATGATTTAGGAATAATTTGAGCTATTTTGTGTTCGTATGTGATATTCTCTATTCTTGATTCTTATTCTCATCTTGGCTGTACTGTTTTCTCTTAATTGTCACTTCTATCTTACAACTATTGTTATTTGTTACTCTGCAGGCGTGTCCAAAGGGTTCAATTGACTTCAGAGCTCTGCAGTGTAGTAACCATGACAATACTATTTATCTTGGGAGATATTTCAGATGGGTGCCTATTATTGAAAGAGGTTTGCTCTTTATCCTCATAAAAATATTTAATACATGTATACATGACTACATTTATGAATATTCCAAGTGGTTAATGATTCCTTGCCGACGGCAGGCAAGGAATCTATGCTATGTTGATGGCGTGTGTCTGTCTTTTTACGTCTCTGTGGGTGAGGATGTGTAAACACGATATTTCATTGAAGGGAAAGTTGCTTAAACTTTAACGTTAGTGTGTTAGTACTTCATAGTAAGTAGATGACCCTATTCTTTTCAGTAGGTAAAAGGTCATTTAAGGTCACACGGGGAGAAAATCTGAAACGGAAAGTTTCTCCACAACTTAACGTCACTGGAACTTTACTTACCTGACTAGATTGCGTTGAGAGTATAATCAAATGTGATTTCAGAAATATTTATTATTTGTTAGGATTATTTCTTTAAAAGCGGCAATTTCGCCTGCCTCAAGAGTTTGCATTTGGAACTCGTTACGGTGGCAGACTATCTTAGCTTTATAATTTTACAATTATGAAATGACCACATGTTGTAACGTCATTCAAAGACGTCTCTTCTTTTGGGGAACAAATGATCGAAAAAAGTTGCAAGAAGTTTTGGAGCCCGTCTGCAGTGTCCCGTTTTGCTCAAATGTAATACGGTTGCACCGGACACTGATGTGGACCTTTCCTTCCAATCTTCCATTAGTAATAATTTAGGGCTTTAAAATCACTGGATATCTTTATTTTAATATTTTTCTCACATAGGGAAGGAATGCCACCTCCATTGTCATGCCTTAGGGCATCGATTCTCGGCAGAAGTAGCTCCAATGGTCCTCGATGGAACTCCTTGCGGGGCGAGATCAAAGGATATTTGCATCAATGGAATATGTTATGTAAGTAAAACATGGCATTCAAGTTGTACATTCTTTATGTTTCCTGTCATCTCCACATTCTGACGGTGGTTTTAATCCAATATTGGGTATGCCTTTTTTATTTATTTGAAAGGTTTAATGGATTCAATCGTCCTTATGTACAGAATAATATAATGGAAAGGATATGATATATTACCAAACAATATTCCTGTAATTAGACTAAAAAAGAAATGCAGTTGTACTATATTTAAACCATATCCTCCAGAGGGATGGAACAGACACTTTGAATCTGTGACGAACTGAATACGTCATTCACCTTATTTTTGTATTTTATTGAAATGTTAACCGTCACAACAAAGATAAAACTATAAAAGAAGAAATATTAAATGCACAAAGATCTCTTAAAAGATGGTAAATATTTCAAACTTATTATTATCGTTATATGCATCCGCGAAGATATCAAAACAAAACGTGATGTTTCTAAAGATATGTTGTTTTTGAGTGATTGAGTGAGATTTTTGAACCAAGCTGATCATGGAGTGATGTTTGTTTTCGGTTTCACAGAAAGTCGGATGTGATAACAGAATTGGCTCCTCGGCAGTTGAGGATTACTGTGGTGTTTGCCATGGCGACGGATCAACTTGTGAGCAAATTTCAGACGGATTCAATCACACAGTTAGGACTCCAGGTAAGATTGAAACCTATCCTGCGGTTTAATTTTTACTCATAGATATGCTAAAGCCTCAGAGTTTTTTTTTGTTGGGGGGGGGGGGGGAGAGGGCTAGATCCCACCAGGTACCGCTCGATTTCACTCTCCGCACCTATTTTTTGCCTCCTCTCAAAGTGTCTCTTGCCTTCCATTTACCCCCCTCCCCCAAGTCTAAAGTTCCCCCACTGCCCGTTGAGGTCCATCGTTCATGTTCCACCCCCTAAAAACAAAATTCTAGCTATGCCTCAGCCACCCCCCCCCCCCACATATAACCCTTGTGACGTCCCTGAATAGACTATACGACTCGTAAGTTGTTGGTTTGTTGGTGTCTCTATATTTCCTGTAGATGAGTATCTACATGGGACACACTTCGTAATAAATTATCGAGAAGTAAGTGACCCAACCAGAGAAATAGAGTTGCAGGGGGGTTGGAAATCATTGAAAGCAAATAAGCTGGCATTAATTAATCATTAATTAATTATAGAACACTTGCCATCACTAGAAAAGAGCCTATCAAATCTATGCCCCTGGGAAAGCAATTGTTTGTCCAGGAGAGATTATTAATCAACAGTTTTCCAGAAACATTTTTAAGAAAAAAATCATCGGCTATAGTAATTGCAATTCTGGTACAAAGTACATATCGATGTTTCAAAATTAATATTTCAAGTTAAACCTGGGTGGCCTGAAAATGTAGGATGATAAAAAATCTGGAATATTTTTAAACGTCTTTTTCTTTCAAATTTATTCAAGGCCGAGTAAGAATAACAGTAGTTCCAGTAGGAGCCAGAACTATCACAGTCGAAGAGAAATCAGAGTCAACGAATTATATCGAACTTCAGGATATGACTGGTAGATCGATATTTAATAGTCACGGTTATAATATCGAAGGGGAATATACGGTAGACAACGATATATCAACGGTAACCTACAGAATCCACGGATCAATGGAAAAATTAACCATCAAAGGACCTCTGAAGAAACCCATCAATATCGTGGTGAGAATATCAACAAAATATGAACTTGACATTTCAGATTAACGATCCGGTAACGACTTCTTGTGCATATGTGTATTATATCATCATCAATGTATTCTAGAATTATTAAGGAGGTTAATTCGACTTTGCCGCAATGAAAAATTCAACTCGTGTTATTACGTAGTCACATACACGTAATCTTATCCCATTGATGGTATTTTCATTTACAAATCAAATTTCAGTGTAACATTAGAACAAGGACACCGAATATAGAATATCGATACTACTTACCCAAGTCGTTGAACGAATCATCTTCACTGCCCTCTAAGTTTGTGTGGCGTCGAGACGAATGGACTCCCTGCTCAACGACCTGTGGAAATGGTAAGAACATTCTGACGTAGCACTTGCTTTCACTAGAAAGAAGATACTCCATTAGTGGTGCCTCGAGGGTGTTCAGGGATTTTTGGGTCCAAGGTCCCATGTGGGCCCTCTGGCCTATTTTGTGAACATCTGCAAAATGCTTTTCCTTCTGCAGATTCTCTTGTAGAGTGTTGATGGTTTGTCATAATGATACTCCATTAGTGGTGCCTTCAGGGTGTTCAGGAGTGTTGGGTCGAAGGTCCCATGTGGGCCCTTTGGCCCATTCTATGAAATTCTGCAAAATGCTGTTACAGATTCTATTATACAATGTTGACTGATACTTTTTCATAATGATACTCCATTAGTGATGCCCTCATGGTGTTTAGGAATTTTGGGTGTAAGGTCCCATTTACGCCCTTTGGCTCATTTTATGAAATTCCGCTAAATGCTTCTCCTGCTACAGATTCTCTTGTACAATGTTGATGGTTTGTCGTAACAATACTCTGTAAGTGGTACCTACACGGTTTTCAGGGATTTTGGGTGTTCTAGGTTGTCACATAACCCTACAGACACTTGGTTGAAGGTATGAGCTTTTGCCCCATTGGGGCTCTAGTATCATGAAAAGGAATATTCCAAATTGTAACCATTCTTTCATTTTTTTCTGTATGCCCAATGGAACCAGACAAGAAATGGTTTTATTTGCTTCTGCTTCCTCTCTTTTCCATTTCATAGTTGGTAATGTCCTCTATTTATTAGATTCTTCTGGTACTTATAGCAACTGTTATATTTCATTCCATTCATTTGACATGTGTGAAATAAAAGGACATGGTGTAGAATAAATAACGAAATCTTACCGATATGGTCACTAAAGGACACCGTTGAATTTCGAGACGCGCGTAAGCAGTAACAACGGCGTGCATTAGGTCACGATTTTCAATGAAAGGGTCCTAATGTTATACTTGCCTGTATCGAAGAAGAGGTATCCTAACACGCTAAGTAAGTTAAAAATGTAACATCATATGTTTCCCAAGTTGCGACTTCAAATGCAACACAACTAAAGATATTACATGGCAAATGACAGTTCTCAAATATTATATAGCAATTACTCATGTAAGACTTCGAAAATGATGTAAATGAAAATAAGTAAAATTACTCTAGTACGGATGCTAATAACGGACATTACACAACGTTTACTCTCAGAATGAGTTGATTTGATTTTTAGGATCAGAGAAAGCATCTGAAATAAATGCAACAAGTATGAATCAAGACTTCAAAGCAGTACTTTTGCAATGGAGGTTACATTCAAAAATAAAAAGAATAAAAAGATAAAAATATGGTAAATTTTAAATCAATATGATATTGCTAGTTAATTAATTGATGATCATCAAATGGATGAGGCTGTCTGAAATAGTAAATGGGCCATAGGAAGCACATGGAGCCTCAGACCAAAAATTTGTGAATACACCGAATGGTCCACCACCTATGGAACATTGTGTCCAAGTTTCACGCAAATGCATGAAAGCATGACAGAGGAGAAGCAGTTTGAACAATTGTGAACAGAAAGATAGATAGAAAGATAGAAAAGATTGAGAGATAAAAAAGATAGAAAGATAGAAAAATGGAAGATAAAAAAGATTAGAAATATGTCTATCTGTCTATCTGTCCCGAATTGTTCAAAATGCTTCTCCTCCTACATACTTTCATGAATTTGTTTAAAATTACACACAATGTACCTTGGGTGGTGGGCCAGTTGGGGTGTTCAGGAATTTTGGGCCCAAGGTCCCATGTAAATTTTTTGGTTCATTTTATGAAATTCTCCAAAATGCTTCTTCTCCTGCAGATTCCCTTGCACAATGTTAATGTTTTGTCATAATGATACTCCATGAGTGGTGCCTCGAGGGTGTTCAGGGATTTTTGGGTCCAAGGTCCCATGTGGGCCCTTTGGCCTATTTTGTGAACATCTGCAAAATGCTTTTCCTTCTACAGATTTTCTTGTACATTAGTGATGGTTTGTCATAATGATACTCCATTAGTGGTGCCTTCAGGGTGTTCAGGAGTGTTGGGTCGAAGGTCCCATGAGGGCCCTTTGGCCCATTCTATGAAATTCTGCAAAATGCTCTTACAGATTCTGTTATACAATGTTGACTGATACTTTTTCATAATGATACTCCATTAGTGATGCCCTCATGGTGTTAAGGAATTTTGGGTGTAAGGTCCCATTTACGCCCTTTGGCTCATTTTATGAAATTCCGCTAAATGCTTCTCCTGCTACAGATTCTCTTGTACAATGTTGATGGTTTGTCGTAACAATACTATGGATGTGGTACCTACACGGTTTTCAGGGATTTTGGGTGTTCTAGGTTGTCACATGACCCTACGGACACTTGGTTGAAGGTATGAGCTTTTGCACCATTGGGACTCTAGTATCATGAAAAGGAATATTCCAAATTGTAACCATTTTTTCATTTTTTCTGTATGCCCAATAGAACCAGACAAGAAATGGTTTTATTTGCTTCTGTTTCCTCTCTTTTCCATTTCATAGTTGGTAATGTCCTCTATTTATTAGATTCTTCTGGTACTTATAGCAGCTGTTATATTTCACCTCATTCCATTTGACATGTGTGAAATAAAAGGACATGGTGTAGAATAAATAACGACATCTTACCGATATGGTCACTAAAGGACACCGTTGAATTTCGAGACGCGTGTAAGCAGTAACAACGGCGTGCAATAGTCCACGATTTTCAATGAAAAGGTCCTAATGTTATACTTGCCTGTATCGAAGAAGAGGTATCCTAACACGCTAAGTAAGTTAAAAATGTAACATCATATGTTTCCCAAGTTGCGACTTCAAATGCAACACAACTTAAGATATTACATGGCAAATGACAGTTCTCAAATATTATATAGCAATTACTCATGTAAGACTTCGAAAATGATGTAAATGAAACTAAATAAAATTACTCTAGTACGGATGCTAATAATGTACATTACACAACGTTTACTCTCAGAATGAGTTAATTTGATTTTTAGGATCAGAGAAAGCATCTGAAATAAATGCAACAAGTATGAATCAAGACTTCAAAGCAGTACTTTTGCAATTTAGGCTACATTCAAAAATAAAAAGAATAAAAAGATAAAAATATGGTAAATTTTAAATCAATATGATATTGCTAGTTAATTAATTGATGATCATCAAATGGATGAGGCTGTCTGAAATAGCAAATGGACCAAAAGAAGCACATGGAGTCTCAGACCAAAAATTTGTGAATACGCCGAATGGTCCACCACCTATGGAACATTGTGTCCAAGTTTCACGCAAATGCATGAAAGCATGGCAGAGGAGAAGCAGTTTGAACAATTGTGAACAGAATAATAGATAGATAGAAAGATAGAAAAGATAGAGAGATAAAAAAGATAGAAAAGATAGAAGGATGGACAGATAAAAAAGAAAGATAGAAATATAGAGAGATAGAAAAGATAGACAGAGTGACGTCGCACCATTACAATAGCTTACACCAGCCAGCTGGTATGAGCTAAAAATGGGATGTCCTCAGAGCATGATGAAATTACAAATTTTCTTCACTAACACAAATGGGCCTTCCAAAAATACTCCAATATGGGCAGTTTAATCCTTGAAGTTATTATTAGCTCATGCCAACATGCTGGTGTGAGCTTATGCGATCACGCGGCGTCACTCTATCCTTCTATCTGTCTATATGTCCCGAATTGTTCAAAATGCTTCTCCTCCGGCCTACACACTTTCATGGATTTGTTTAAAACTTACACACAATGTACCTTGGGTGGTGGGCCATTTGGAGTGTTCAGAAATTTTGGGTCCAAGGTCCCATGTGGGCCCTTTGGCCTATTTTGTGAACATCTGCAAAATGCTTTTCCTTCTACAGATTTTCTTGTACATTAGTGATGGTTTGTCATAATGATACTTCATTAGTGGTGCCTTCAGGGTGTTCAGGAGTGTTGGGTCGAAGGTCCCATGTGGGCCCTTTGGCCCATTCTATGAAATTCTGCAAAATGCTCTTACAGATTCTATTATACAATGTTGACTGATACTTTTTCATAATAATACTACATTAGTTATGCCCTCATGGTGTTTAGGAATTTTGGGTGTGAGCTCCCATGTGGGCCATTTGGCTCATTTTATGAAATTTCGGAAAATGCTTCTCCTGCTACAGATTCTCTTGTAAAATGTTGATGGTTTGTCGTAACAATACTCTGTAAGTGGTACCTACACAGTTTTCAGGGATTTTGGGTGTTCTAGGTTGTCACATAACCCTACAGACACTTGGTTGAAGGTATGAGCTTTTGCACCATTGGGGCTCTAGTATCATGAAAAGGAATATTCCAAATTGTAACCATTTTTTCATTTTTTCTGTATGCCCAATAGAACCAGACAAGAAATGGTTTTATTTGCTTCTGTTTCCTCTCTTTTCCATTTCATAGTTGGTAATGTGCTCTATTTATTAAACTCCTCTGGTACTTATAGCAACTGTTATATTTCACCTCATTCCATTTGACATGTGTGAAATAAAAAGACATGGTGTAGAATAAATAACGACATCTTACCGATATGGTCACTAAAGGACACCGTTGAATTTCGAGACGCGTGTAAGCAGTAACAACGGCGTGCAATAGTCCACGATTTTCAATGAAAAGGTCCTAATGTTATACTTGCCTGTATCGAAGAAGAGGTATCCTAACACGCTAAGTAAGTTAAAAATGTAACATCATATGTTTCCCAAGTTGCGACTTCAAATGCAACACAACTTAAGATATTACATGGCAAATGACAGTTCTCAAATATTATATAGCAATTACTCATGTAAGACTTCGAAAATGATGTAAATGAAACTAAATAAAATTACTCTAGTACGGATGCTAATAATGTACATTACACAACGTTTACGCTCAGAATGAGTTAATTTGATTTTTAGGATCAGAGAAAGCATCTGAAACAAATGAAAAAGGATTGATAAAGACTTCAAAGCAGCACTTATGCAATTTAGGCTACATTCAAAAATAAAAAGAATAAAAGATAAAAACAAATGGTAAAAATCATGGATCCTTGAATCAATACGATGTCGCTAGTTGATTAATTGATGATCATCAAATGGATGAGTCTGAAATAGTTACATGATCAAAGTGACTTCAAACAACTTTGAAAAGTGATCAACAAAATCCCGTTTGAAAAAGAGAAATGATCATGATTAAGTTAACACCACTATGTTTTTTCCATTTACAGGCACGCAACGTTCAGTTGTTCATTGTGTTAATGTGATGGAGGGCGTTGTTGACGATGCTTATTGTGAAGGAACGAAGCCAGATGATGAACAGCGAGCATGTAATCAACACGTCTGCCCAGCCAGGTAAGAAAAGAGAAACATCCACTGTCATTCATACCTTATATTCATATTCTGTAGTAATTCTAATATTATTACCAATTTCTGTAAGTCAACGTTGCATGTTCGACATGACAAGCATTTCACAATTAGGTGAGTGAGTATGTTTGTAAATAACATATGGGATCATTGATGTGAGCTGCACGAAATGCAGAAAATTTCGTGAAATCAAGAAATCTGGAAAACTAATTTAAAAAAAAAAAACATTGTTGTATCAGCTCAGCTTTGAAGTGTGACATATATATCGATTAGTGATGGCAAAGAAAACACTCATCAACAAGAACATAATGTGCCAGTGGTACAACAGACTGACCAATCACTTCATGAATACACGAGTCGTTACGACCAACACATTGAATGCACACTAAATTAATTCTGTCGGGGTGTTATCTTTGTTGAAAACGATGCATCTTTGTCAACTCCTTAAACTATCTAACGCTTGTGAATAGAGGATGCAGAAATGATCAAACTTTGTTCTCTTTTTCTTTCTAGTTGGTGGATCGGACCCTGGCAGTCCTGTTCAGTAACTTGTAGCAATGGCGTCAAGAAACGGTCTGTCTTCTGTATTAGAAGTCTCTCTTCAGATGAACAGATAGCCATACCAGATGCGGCTTGTATTTTACATGGGACCGAAGCTAAGCCGCCAACTTCAGCAGTCTGTACGAACTATCCTTGCCCGAGTGAACAGGACTGGACCGTCGGGACATGGTCCGAGGTGAGTAAACTGCTCGGTGAAATAATATATCCGACAGTAGGCTGGGAACCAAGAGGATGAGCAATGGTGAGACCGGGAAAACTGGAGGTAATGGGGTCAGGGAGGTAGTGCATGGGGTCAGGGAGGTGATGGGGTCAGGAAGGTGATGGTGTCAGGGAGGAGAGACTATGGTGGGTAGATCGAATGCCTCTTTTTATATACCCCTCTTTATAACTATCTGGTACCAGGTGGTAATATTCACACAGGTTATTGAACTTTATCAATAACAACTTTTGTTAATTTGTGTCTATGTTGGAGGTAATGAAGCTGAGTGTCATATCATATCATCATACTTCATTATATAATCATTTTTAGTGTTCGGTATCGTGTGGTCAAGGCACACAACAGAGAGACGTTGAATGTAATAGACCGGACCAAAGATGTACCCACGAATCCAGACCTGATTCAGAAAGACCTTGCTCCTCTGATTGTTCTTATGATTCCTACTCGTCATCTGCGGAGGGATCTAGCTTCTATACCTCCTCTGACTTCTCGTACCCGGACTCGACGGGGATTAACACATTCGGAGGCTGGGAAAATCAGAGACTGAAATCGAAAAAGAAAACACCACAGAGAATGAGCGGTGTCCCAGCGGCAGGACCAACCAACCTTGACCCATCTATGGCAAATGGCCCCGGAGCTGGTCAGAGGCCAAGAGTCCCTTACCCGGTGATAAACGCTCTAAGAGATTCGGATCTTTACGCCTTCAAGGAATGGAAGCTTGGCCCTTGGTCCGAGGTAAGCTATTTACTATTTCGCAAAAAGAAACCACTGCTTATGCATGAACTATTGTTTGGTCGACAGATTCTTATTACTTAAACAAAAGCTTGTTTTTTTCTTTCAATCATTTTTTTCTTATCATAGTAGCTATTTAAAACATTTTGGTTCTTTCATCAAAGAGACGAAATGGTTGGAAAATAAAAGCTGACAAGTGCCAGAATCGGACAAGTTTTGTTACCTTCGTTTATAGGTCTGGACATAAAATGACAGATGAACAGGGGGACAAAGCTATTAGAATTTATTTTATTGTTTTTATTTATTTATTTTTGACATTGTTATTTTTGCAGTGTTCTGCAACGTGTGGAACAGGCACCAAAACAAGAAGCGTAATATGTGTACAGGCTGGTACGAACTTATATGCAACGGGATGTTCTGTCGAAAGTAAGCCGACAGCACTGGAGCCCTGTCATATGACAACCTGTCCAATTACTACAGGTAAGAAAATGTTGAGCAGTTAAGATTGCCCCATTTCAGAAAACAATAATTGATTAATAAAATTAAAATGCTCACAGAAAAATAAAGCAAATTTACATAACGGTGGTGTAAATATCATGGAAAGATAATGAAACGGATGGACCCTCACACATAATCTAAGGGCGTAGTTGAGAAACACTCATAATCTTAGAGAATCAAACAATTTATTCAAGAATTAACGTGATAAACATGTGAGTATCTGAATGCAAATCCTGTGACCTGTAATCTCAAAATGAAACCATCGGATCACTTTGTCCATACTTCTCCAATCCCTAACCCTCTCATTATCTGCATGGAAGCCGAGTATATGAGTGTTAATATAAGCTATGAAATGAGTCCAACTTCAAGCATATGGAGTCAGTTAAAGGTATATATCGCTGTCTGTTTGTTTCTCTGTAGGTCATCGATGTTCAGATATCCTAGATATAACTCACTGTAGCATAGCCAGGTCATCCGGACAATGTAGTCTCACCGCTTTCAGGAGAATGTGCTGTGGAACCTGCGAGAATTAATACACACCGACAGCGATGGAAACAATAATTAATAGACACGTGACCATAGAAATCGCTTCCAATCGATTTCTACAAACCTTCCTACGGAAACTTGATAATTCGTTGTTTCAAGAGCCCACTGATAAAATAAAACTGAAGAAATGTTTATCTGTCTGAATAAAGCTCTCTGGTGGAATAGCTTACTGTTTGATTGATTGGGATTGCGTCATATGCAAATTTATTGCTTGTCATCAATTTCTCGTGTTGTTCTTGTTTTATTCATCTTCATTTTAATTTTTACTGCCGAAAGATTGTACATTCATTGAAGTGATCAAAAAAGGGAAGCAATTTTGAATTAATTCTTCTAAAGCGGAAAACAAAATTCTCGACTAGCTGATGCCCTTTCAATGTATGGGAATGGTGGTAGATAAGGAATTGTTGAAAATTCTTGAAAGGATTTACTTTTAAGCAATGATACGAAATTTCAATGAACAGTCACTAAACATGTCACACCACAAGTGGATTAAAACAATAACGCTGAACTCAACACAAATTTACTGAATCGCTTAGACAAATTAATTCGATGTAAATAATAATCTTACCGTAAGTGTAAAAATGGGGTGTTCTTTTTCTATTTGATAACACAATGTAAGGGGCTTCAATATATTTCTAATGTATAAATAAAAGGGAAATGATTAGTATAATTTTTTCCTTGTAAAGAACAAAAAACAGTATTTTTCTTAAAGCATTGATGAGGAAATCTTCCCAGAGATTCCTTTCTTTCATTTTCATGAGAGAAACTAAGATTTAAAGAAAACTGTGTGAATAAGAAAGTCATTTGAAATTTAACAGCGTCACTTACTGCTTTAAGTGTACTTGAATAGTACACAAGCTAATGTTTAATTAGTCTTTAATGATGAGTCATATGTCATAGTAAAGCTGAGTTCATGTTTCACAGAGAAGCTCTGCGGGTCAGTTGCTTACAATATTTTCAATTTGTAGTTTACGTTAGCAATTGCTTTAAACGGGGAAATGAGCAGGCAGACCTCTTGGGGGAAACTAGGCACACAAGGGACGAGAGAGTGGGTTTTCATGGTTACTTTCATCATGTACAAAATTATGGCAAATTATAGTCCCTTCTTAAATGCATTTGCTTCCTTCCAATAGCAAGAAACCTTTTCGAAATGCTTAGGTTCGAATTTAGGCCAATGTTTCTTTAATAAATTAAGTTTCCATAGCAACGAAAATTTAGGTTAACAAGAGCATCAATTTTGTAATTTGATCAATTAACCTTTTGCCGTAACTGGTTCAGAAAAAAAAAGAAAAAAAAAACGTGATGAGAACAAAAAGGCGTAGGGAGTTTTGGAAAGGTACTTTCACGGGCAAAGGTGCAACTTGAATTATGTTATCTTGTAGACGGTCCTGAATATGTTTATTTGTTTAAAGTAATGTTTTCTTGGTTCGCAGTTTGTTTGTTTGTTAGTATTTCTTTATTTCATTTTGTGTTAGGTCAAGCCTTTACATACAACGCATGCCCATTCTCTCTGCATCTCATAATCTCTACGGATATTATTTCCTTATTGATCATGTTAATGAATTACTTCAGTTTCGAGTAAATTATTACTGTAATTTACAGCCGCTTTTCTTTTTGCAGATGAAAATGTAACCTCCTTGATTTCACAGTGAGGACGGCGTGATGAAGTTCCCCAAGTGGTTAAAAAATCCAGAGCAGCACTTGCTTGCAGATGACTTATCTATTTTCACAGTAGTTCATGTAGTATATTACTCAAAATATCATTTTAAGTAATGCAATCTTACCTAGAAACTGCGGCATGCACGGGAAATTCCCTGCTGGCAAAGGGAAGCTTTAACACGATTCGGTTGTTAGCAGATTTAGAAGTAACACAGATTGGTATTGCGTAGGTAGATACAATCTGCACAGGTTGACCAAAACGGTGTCCGTTTTACTATATTTAAATCTTAAGTTTTTATATGATGAAATCAAGGGGTGAGTCTACTAGATAATACTTCACGGAGTAGCATTAAAGGCTGCTGGAAGTTCAAGAGATATGAAAGATCTGTAAGAATAAAGAAAATATTATTAAAATTTAAGGCGGATTTCCAACAAGGCATGTGTTTCACTGATTGTTTCTATTTGAACGTTTGCGGTAGGGTTGAATCGTTACATACACTGGGATCTATTTGTTGTTTATGTTAAACACCATACTGTGTAGATAGTAACAGCAACGCTGTGCGCGCTGGCGGCGCCGACCATGGTAACAGAAACCACGTCAACTCACCTCTAATGTATATCGCTGGCCAACAAAGTGGGCCTACGAGCTATTCCTGCATTTCATTAGCTTGCATTTGAAATGAACATCATTTTGCTTACGATCGTTTCAAATAATTTTAATATAATTCTGTAAACTTGTTCTCATATTTTTTCGTTATTTTGAGAGCACTTGCCAATAATGTAAAATACCTTGCAAAATAAAATTGAAAACTTACAGGTACCTTTGGTTGCCCAATGTGGTTTCTCATTTTGATTTTGACTCTTTTTTGTTGTAAACCAGCTACCTCCTATGTGATGGCTGTACACAAGTTGTTGATACCTTACAACTGATGACATTACCCAATGAAACTGTGCCATTTTCTCATCCTTCAAAATCTATCCTGTAATTTTGCACAAAATTTCAAGATTACAATGTGTTGAAAGAAGTTTTTAAATTGAGTGCAAGAAAGTGACGTCTGTTATGGATGGTAAATAGGGCAGGTACAGCTGCAAAAATGTATTGTTTTTTTTAGCAGGTGTCACATTAACTCTATCAAAATTCTCCCCAACATTCAGAAACCTGAACAGGAGATTTTAATGTACAGTAACAACTGTTTAGTTTGCTTTATGACTGACAATTAGAATAAAAACAATAAGAATAGTTGTTTATGAGGATAACATTATATTGACAGATAAGAATTCAATAACTTAAACATGATCCATCCAGCTTTGTGATGATTTTTTAAACAACTTTCAAAAGCAGGGATGTGCTAGATGTTTTCATGTGCACAACAAAACCCCCCAGCCCCTCAACCCCTCACACCATCAAGTAAGAATTTAGAAAGAATTTAGAAACTGTGTGCTTCATTGAATTTCTTGTTCTGGTATAACAAATGCTTTACAGATCAATAGGCACTGAGACACAATCTCCCATTACATACATATATAGAACATAGAGTTCTACATAAATACAATACTTCTATTCAAGCAAACAGTTCTCATGCAAAACTCAAGTGATTCACGGTATTTAAGACCAATGAAAACATTAAAACAATGAATGTTATGACAATACAATATCGTTTCTGACACCACTAATGATTTATCCTCATGATGTGTTAAGTGATTGTCTGGTTATGAAACTAATTTTAAATGTCACATATTCAATGGAGATACTGTTATAGGTAAATTGTACTAATTCAAGGAAAATCAGTTAAAACAAACCAATCGTTTGTGTGAGAAACACCGATCCATCCAAAGAACAAACCAAACTAACAGGAGATTGTGAATGAATCAGACAGAAAATTCAGCCTGTGTCATTGCTTTGATTTCAGATTGTCAATAATCATTCACCTCAGTAATGTTATTGCAGACCAAAAACATACCACAAATACATCACCATTGATCAATAGAAATTATAAAAGAAAATAGTTTATACAACAGTCACACCAGCATCTGGAATCTGATCTTTCTGGTTATCAGACAGACCGACAGACTGGCAGTCAGTCAGTCAGTCACCCACCCAATCACCCCTTCACTCACCACACTCAAATGCTCACTGTCCAGGTACATGACATTCAGTGGCATATGCAGGGGGCATTGGATCATGCCCCCTCACATTACCCAGTCTAAACAAAAATTGAATAAACCACAAAATCAAATGACTCTGTGATCCTTTGAGAATTCCTTGCCAGAACAAAATGAAGGACTGTACATACCAATTTTGAAGTTCAAACAACTTTACTAAATTGAGATACCATGTTAAGTTTATCTCCATGAAAAGTGGCATAGCTTATCTGCAATCATCAAGTGCTACTGTACCAATGTTAACACTTTGATGTTCCAGAAGCAATCAGTTCCTGTGATGTCTTCCTTCATAATTTTTCATACTTTAAGCTCTGGTGACCTCAAATGACCTTTGACCTCCATGAAAAACAATAGGGATCATCTACTCACCAAAAACTACCAACACACCAAGTTTGAAGTTCCAACATCTTTCCCTATTGAGATATGATGTTTAAAATGTTTTCAAACTATGTCCTCTATTGACCTAATGTGACCTTGAACCTCCATAAAAAATGACAATGGTCATCTGCTCATCAAGTGCTACTAATGTCAACATTCAGTTGCTCTGGTGACCTCAAATGGTCTCTGACCTCCATGTAACAAGGGATCATCTACTCACTATGGACTACCAACAAACCAACTTTGAAGTTCAAGCACCTTCCCCTTCTTGAGTTTTCATGTTTAAAAGCCAAGGTACCACATACACACCTCCACACACACACACTAGTGTTCACACTAAGGATTGAACCTGGGACAGAAATACCCCTCTAAAAACTGTTTGGGAGGAATTTTCAAAATCAAAAAGGGAGTTGTCACTGGTAAAGATTTCTATTGCAAATTATTGTATGTATTTACAATTGTAGCTCTGACTTTGGCTGTGGAAAAGTGTGAAAGATATATGTGGAATATGTGTGCAAATTCTTCTATTCAGAAGACAAATGCAGGGTTCACACAATCCTTTAGCGTGATGTTGTTACAGGGGTTGGAAAGTGCTATTTCCAGCAATCTGAGTTTGTTACACCAACATTCTCTAGTATGCTGAATGCCGACTGATGGTCGCACTCCCCTTAGATGGTCTGCCTCTTTGATAGTCTCTCCTTAGATAGTCTTTCGGGCAAACCAAATAAATAACAAATAAAAACAAAACTTCGTAATTTTTTTTGTTCAATTTCATTTTGTAAAATGCACATGACATGACATAAGATTTTCCAATGATTAGCTTAGTACTTTACATTACTATTTTGTGGTACTTTTTAATCTGGTTATTTTCTCATTATTTATCATTTGCTCACTTTTTTTTTTTTTTAATTGAAGCGAACATTTCATTGCAAATAAAAGGGCAAAAAATGGCTGTTTAGATTCTACTTACATATTTCCAACTGTCTGAGAGGTCCTGATTTTTCAAAATGTTCTGCACACCCCATGTCAGCCAATGGTAGCAATCAGAGCTAGATAGTCTCCCTAATACATCTCACTCCATGTACTCACTCACACTTGGCAGGACCCAATTCATACAGCTTATGATGTTTTCTTGAAAAGAGCTTGTAAACTTTCAAAAATGTTTCCTAAGCCTTACTGTAGTTACCAAACATGAAAGAGTTGTGCCAAAAATATTGCACGTGACTTTTGTTTCCTAAATAGAGATGAATCAGCCACAATGTAGGATCTGAGATCTTATTCGGGAATCCGAGGTGAATGGCAGTTAATTTCAAGATTCAACATCATCATATACAATCTAAACAAATTAAACCAAGCAGCCTGTTTCATCAATGCACAAACCTGAGATAAAAATAATCCAAAATAAGCTGGTACTATGATATGATAGCACCGAATACAACAACCAACTTTTAAGAGAAATGGTCATACACATACAACACTGCATGTATCCATACACACAGGGCAGATTATTTTTTCTGACTAAATTCAATGCCATAAATAAACAGATCCCAAATTTGCCACTATTCCCTCAACCTAGGCTATTAAGCAATGAGATTTTCTTTCACATCTCTCACAAATCTACTCAATATCAAAACAAAGAGCATGTTGGATGGAAGTTTGTGCACATCAAGATACCAGAAACCCAACAAATAAAAGGGTGAAGCTAATCATTGTTATATACTTTTATTCTTACTGTCAGTGATCACTCCAAACAATACCTCCTTAAAAGCAATGGAAAGTAAGATATTCTCTGATTATCAAAGGTACCTGGCCTAAGAAACTAATGACTGCAGTGTATTGATGTCATCTGTATGTGATAGGAGTGAAGTGTGCCACCTCTCAATATGGTGACAAATACATTTGGTCACCGTCAAGATTATCTGTTGTATTTATTTGGCGTTCAGCTGTAACAATATGACGAAGATGCTATGTAGTGACCATGACACTTTTTGATCATTCAAGTACTGCAGCACACAATCTATACATCAAGACAACCAATGGTTCCTTCAATTCTCTTTGATCACATGACAGAGCTAACAATCATCTAATACCTCTGGCCTGGGTATAGCCTGCCTCCTTTCTCTGTTGACCTCCTACAATGGTGCCATCCCATCTTTAGCTTTGATACAGTAAGTCCTTCCATCTAGTACTGATATCCTTCACTGAGCAGGTTTCCAGTTTCTAAGATGATCAGTTATTTTTTCGATATTTTGTTCCATATCCTGGGGTGTGTTACTCTGCAATTCTGCCACGATACTTGGGAGGTAAGACTCTTTGGCTTCTTCCAGAATGGTTTCAAAAATCTCACACTGGATATTCTCCTCCAGCTTCCTGCCGCTGTAACCTCTGTCATGCGATTGAGGGAAAAAAAGACCCCAAATTAATCGAAGTGGCTTTCAGCTGACATCAGATGATGTGGAATTGGACTTGAAAACCATACAGTACTGTATTTTGCTAGCATTTCCTGCTTGGACCTAAAGGATTTCTCAACAAAGTTCTATTTCACATTGGTGTATTGCATTACGGAAAATTTGTGGTGTCATAACAGGCAAACTTGTTAATAAAGTTTGTCTTTCTTTTGTGACCTTTGTATTTACTTGCTGTCCTAATTTCAAGGTTAAATATGCACTTCTATTTCAAAGAACAATTCTTTGTATTTATTTTCTTCACCTTACATAAAACAATTTTCAACCCAGAGGTGACTGAGAATCTCTCATGATTAGAACTCTTAATTCACACATCGATAGCCTGAGCTACAAAAAAAAAGACATTGGTGAGGTTTTTCCATGCCTGCAGTGAAGAAAAGTGTTCTATCATTCACTGTACTGGAACACCCAAACTTGGAGTAACCTGGAATATTCCTTCAAGATTCCCGAATCCCTACGGTCAATCACTTTTTTATATCATCAGGAGAGGAGGCCTCTACTTTTTTGCTTCATACTTCAGTCCAGAGACAAAGTGAAAGTTAGAAGTAAAGAGTCAAAGATTGACTTTTGGTGAAGATCTTACTTCAATGACTGAGACCCACAGTACCAGTATCAGCCACACACTACCTGTGGACTCTCAGTGAAACTGACCACATTATTTAGTGTTTAATGATACTGAACATGAAGTGAGTGAGTTCCTCCAAAGCTTGAATCAGGCTGGGACTCTTAGAAAAACTTGTTTGAAGTGGTTCTCAACATGACAGGTCTTCAACAGATACTTTGGTTCAACCATTTCCTTGAACTCTTACAAGCAATGCCACACTTTCAAAGAACATAATCTACCCACTTGTAATATTTATACTGTGGGAATGAATAGTAACTTGACATATCTACAGTATATACAAATATACCGAGGCATTGTAGTACTGTACATGGTAAGAGATAAATTGATCTTACCTTCTTTCCAGTCTTTCATAAAGTGTAGCAGTATCAGTCCTCAGCACATAAATAAAGTCAAACCACCTCTCTGGGAAAAACTCACAGCTATGATAGTCAACAACACAACCGCCAGAGCTAACAGTATCCTCTAATTCATCAATCAGCTGCAAGAAAAAGTACAGTTCGGTATGGCCTATGAAATAGAAGGTATGGCTTATGAAATAGAAGGTATGGCTTATGAAATAGGTAGTATCAGCATGGCTTATGAAAGAGAAGATACGGCTTATAAAAGAGAAGTTATGGTTTACGAAAAAGAAGGTATGGCTTATGAAAGAGAAGGTATAGCTTAAGTTAAAGAGAAGGTATGGCTGCTTGCAGTACTGTATGAAAGAGAATGTGTGACTAACAGCATATAAAAGAGGAGGTACAGTAAAGCTTATGAAAGAGAGGGCAGCTCTCCTTTAAGAAAACAAGCTTCAAATGCCATCCAACATCAACTATTTCCAACGATTTTTCAGCAACTACTTCCTAAGGGTTTGTAACTTAAAAATTACTTTATGAATGGAAGGCATAAATACTGTAGGCAAGTTGGACAATGCTAACACCTTATGGGATAGGCACACTCATATACTGTAGAATCCAAACACAGTGTGATATTGATGATGTGTCTAGACTTTTCATTAATGCACAGCACTGCCTAGCTACTGTACATGCAATTGCAAAACAAAAGCACCGGGTTGTGTGACGAAAAATTTAAACAGTTATGAGATCTGTCCATGGTTTACTCTTGAAGCACTGTTCATGAATGTACTGGCTATATAATGACCTCTGACCTCTAAAGGAACAATAGACATGCTGCTTCCAATGTGGTATACCTACAATACAGTGTACACTACAGTTCATATTGGTCATGACGTCAGCAGCACTCTTTTAATAGAGATGTACAGTACTGTAACATTAACACTTTTTTGACACTTAATCTTTGTTGACCTCAAATCCCATATGTACAGTGTACTGTATCAACACTACCAAAATCAATACTTGTACTTAATAGGATACATACATGCATGGTCTGTATGCACAATGTGTTTTGCATGGTTTCACAAAATGGTTCACATGGTCCATTAAGACCTTCACTCCAAAATATTGAACCCCCCTAAGGTGCAACAACCATAGTAGCAATGTGATACAATCTCAACCTAATTGTAAGATCTAATGAGCAGCAACACATGGTGTATTTTCAAACACTGAGCATTGTGGGCCACCCATGGTCCACATGTGACCTCTCACACCCCATGGTCCACATGTGACCTCTCACACCCCATGGTCCACATGTGACCTCTCACACCCACATTCTGTACACTCACAAAGGGCTCATAGCCCAAGGGTCATTGTCCACAAGTTTCAAGAGAATGCAACAAACAGTGTTTGAGAGAAAGCAATTCATAGCAACTGTGAACAAATGAGGTTGATACATCACACTTGCAGTTCACACAGGGTAGGTAGTATAAGTCACAAATGTTTAGTTACCTGTTATTTTGTACAAACATATAGAGTCCCACTTGTTCTTACACTAAAGCAAACTCAATGACTCCATTAATGGACCATACTGTATAAGCATCCACAGCAAGTGAGAGAGGAGAAATTGCCTGTCTAACAATCACCTCCATATACTGTATAGAGTGTACTGTGCTATCAAATTTACCCTACACTGAAGATAAACATTGTAGCAACTGGTTTCAGGAAAAAATGGTATGGTAGCCCATGAGTGCCGCAATATCACTCACTGTTTAGGGCTAAAATACTGTATGCCCCCTATCTTTTGCCTCTTGCTAGACCTCCACTGAAGCAATTTATCTTCTCACAATAATGCATCCACATATCAAGTATAAAATCTCTCCAAGTTTTCAACCTTGAGACATATATTGAGTTAAAAAGGTTTTCAGAGTTTTGCCTCCAATGCCCCAATATGAGCTTTGCTCTCAATCAAACACAACAGAGCACACCTTCTCAATAAGGTAGATCTACAGTATATACCAAGTTTGACTCTCATCCGACTTCCACTTATTGAGTTAGACCGTACCCAAGCAACTGTCACAGATACATAGACACAGACATACACTCACAGACACACATGCCAGCCTGACTACATACAGTAGGTTCCTTTGCTAGTGCACGGAACAAAATAGTGAAAGATCTTGAAGCAGTGTATATTACAATAAACTCATAACAAACTACCAACTAGTTGCATTTTCAGTTATGGTACATATGGTACATATTCTTCATACCTGCAATATGTAGTACACTACAGTGTGCAAAGAGAAAATGTCAGTACATTGCTTCATAGTCTGTGTCAGTCTGTTACTTTATATTTTAAAGAGGAAGTGAGCTGTTCCAAAGGTGTTTCAGTAAGTACTGTAAGTCACTCAAGTTTACAAGCAATCCCACTCCATGCCTCCAATTTAACACTTCACTTGTCATAACACCTGACACTTAACCAAAGCAGTACCTCTAAAGAAACTCTGCACACCCATTTGCCACCTTTAAAGATTTCATCAAAGGAGAAATGCTTCATTATGATTTCATTGAGAAAGAAATTCCCAAGGGAAACTTGATCTTACTGCCAAACTATGAGGAGGGAGATTTCATCACACCCAATAAAGGCATAAATTTCCTTCCAAAACCATGAGCACTACCAATTACTGTACCACCAAACCTGAAGAAAAGGAACCCCACCTACTGTACAGTAGTTTTCAAACTGATACAGCATATATGAAAACCTAATACCTAAAACAGAGTATTCTGAAACACTACTGTAGAATTTAATATCAGAGCATCCACTATTATGCTGTTTCCAACAAAACAATTCTTGCCCGTTGGAGAGCCCCAGGTCTAAAAGAATTACCTGTACTTGTTAAATGAAAAAAGAAACTGTTCAACAGCCAGAACTTGTAGAAGATCAATTATTTCATACAGTGGTTGCACTCTGAGATTAAATTTGTTTGTGTGCACTAAAAAATATGACATTTAGCCAAATGTAAAGCATCAATGCCTACTACTGATGAAGTTCCTCCACATTTGAGTATGCGAGTAGAAATCAGTCTAGCAGGTCATATAAAAAACTGTATTTATTTCTATTTAAAAAGTACTGTAGGCTATGTAAACTGTAATACTTAGTACATAATTTATAAATTTTCTCTTAAAACATAGAATCTGTTTCACAATGGGTACACACAACAAGCTCATGTTTACCCAGGCATTTCACCTACTGTAGGAATATTTTGATTGGGTTCTGCTTATCTTCATTTTATTGGGTACAGTAATTTTCAACCAGCTACGGTAACTATAACTGTCATCAATTTTCCCAATTTTCACAATTTTACATTACAAAAAAAATCAAACTTTATCTAGCATTCCAATTTACTGTATATCCAAACAGTATTTTAAATGAGCCTAGAGTGATTTCTTTATTAGGGAACTTGCTTAGTTCTACAAGCATACTGCACTGCAAATTAAAAAAAAGCACATCAAAGTTTTTTGCATGATCATGTCTATGGTATAGTATCAATGCATATTTTGTATACTGCAAAAGGAGAACTATTAAAAGGGTATTTGGCAATGCAAAATGCATAATTTCATTAATTCTGTACCACATGAACAAATACCTTCCAGTTACTTTCCATGAAATTGATGTCAGTCCCTACTTTATAGAATGTTGGTCACTTACTTTTTTTTTTTCAAAGTGATGGCTAGTAATATTGTGGGAGTGCACATCTGCATACTGTACACTTGTGTAATTACAGTACCTGTGCAATTGGGTCAAACTTACCTTTTAAGAAAACATGTTTCACTAAAAAGGCTAGATACAATTACTGATAAACTCCACTGCCTCCTAGTTCTATATTTATATCCTGTGGGTCCGTTACTTTATTTTACTTTGCTATTAATCTCATGAGTCACTACTTACAAACTTGGTGTTGTTAGCATTAACAAGTATAAGTAATAGGCAACTAATTGTCATGACCGCAACTTTCAGCTACTGTTTGGTTACAGCATTTTCATATCAAATGTCAGTGTCCTACCAAATTACTATTTTGAAATATGGCCACAACTAGCTGGCTATAGTCCTGCTTGGGAGAAAAAAGAAAGGGAGGAATGCACACAGAATGAACTTACTCTGTCCTCATCCAGAACTGGACAGTTGTATTCTTCATCCCACTCTTCATACAATTCCTTCTCCTTTGCAACATCCCCAACACTGAGATAGGTCAAAGACAACCTTTGTGCAAGTTCTTGACTTAATGTAGACTTTCCAGTACCTGGTGTGCCTGTGTTTGAAATTGACAAAGAAACAGAAAACATAGATAACCACAGTTTGTACTTACTGTAGTTAAAATGATAGTCCAACCACATATTTAGCTGATATGTTTAAGAGTAACTTAATCTAACCATTCTGGTGAAACTTCAATTCAGTTCCAACATATAGTTCTCCAGATATTATCAGTTGAAGTTACCCCCTTTTCCTCCAATTGTGAACTTGAAGCAAACAGGAGTGACATCACCTCCTCACATTGCTGAATAGTCTTTTGTTTTCTTCATTACTGTATATCTTGACGTTATTACTTTGACCTTGAAATCAATAGGTGGTTAGTTCAAGTACTAGTTATGTGAATATCGCAAAGCTCTCATATCCCTCATACATTCAAATTATAATAGCACTAGATATTAAAGTATAAAATGTAATGTAAATTTTAAAGAAAAACATAAAATGCTTTTAATATCAATGTGGGGAGGTGACATCACTCCTGCTTGCATCAAGTTAACTTTCGGTAACAAATGTGGAAAATTCAACTGCTCATACTGTATCTCTTGAAACATGCACGGGAATTGAAACAACCATGCAATGCAGCATACCTGTAGGTGAACAGATGCACTTAACACGGGTCAAAAGTACTGCTGCTAGTTTGTCAGCAATGTGCAAATACATCCACATTGTGTCTATTAACAGGAATGCAAGTTGCATAACAGTTAACACAGTACCAAATGCTTTATTGACGTGAATTAAGACAATGATATAATACATAACAGGAGACATGTTCGAAATTCATCGACGATATCAAGGCAGGAGAGGACAGTCACATTTGGTCCACTAATCTACAGAGATCAGTGGTTTAGCCTACATTAAAGACAGCTCTTTGAATCCTGGGTCAATTGGCTCAAGTCTCACAGCTCATGGTACCATCCAAACATTTAAATTGCAGTAATTGTGGTGGTGCAGACTACAATACTGTACTTCTCAATGTTCAATGCTGTTAACTCCTTCACATTCATGTACATGTACTGTAGGTGTAGCATTTGTTGTGTGAGCCGCTGCCTTATCCACAAACTACGTCATTTTTAGATGTGATAATATCCAGATGCAGAATTAGACAGGGGAACTCCCAATAGGTAATGCGACTTCAATCCTACGTTACAAGTGATCTCAAAAATGTGGATAAGTAAGTGATTTGCGCTGATTACATTTCTCATTTTTAGACTTATTTTAGATGAAGATAACTGGAATGTCCTTGGGTAATAAAAAGAGCTAAAGTTTGGGAAAAGGCAAGAAATTGTGAATACAGTATTTGGGCAACACTAACTGTGCTGTGATCATACCTTGTCTTATTATATATAAGGTAACCATTGACTGCAGTTTAGGTTAGGCAGACTGAAATAGTGAGGCATGCCACCAGTTTTGTCATTTCCTCACTAAGTCGAAGGCAGGCGCACTCAAGGTACACCTTGC
Source organism: Stichopus chloronotus (assembly GCA_021234535.1). Lineage (NCBI taxonomy): Eukaryota > Metazoa > Echinodermata > Holothuroidea > Aspidochirotida > Stichopodidae > Stichopus > Stichopus chloronotus. The sequence goes on from CM037836.1 coordinate 7,665,555, forward strand.
AGATAGCTTATTTTGTTTGGGTTGTCCTAAAGAAGGCGGAATAATTTCACTTTTGTTGACACAATTTTTCATTACAATTAATACATATTCAGTTCAGACAATACTGATTCATGATAAAACGTTCCGACTTTTGTAGGTGGAACTTTCACAAACTTGGAATGATAAATTTCCTTAAAAACGCGTTCGACGTTCACCCCATTATATATACAGGGGTATGTAAAAGTGTATACTAGCTACTAGGAGTCGCCCGTGGGCCTATAGTACAGTACTTTGTAGGCAACATACTGCACATGTACACGAATGCAACAAAATTCGTGAAACTAGACCCTACATAAAAGCATGCTGATATATGGACGATTTAAGGCTAGTATAACTAGCAGATATTAAATAACATAAAAATACTCGTTTAGTGACGACTACATGTAAACGATATAAATGTAAGAAACTTGAACCTGTTATCAAGACGTTCGGTTTTAATCTGGGAGAAGAAAAGGGTCCAGATTCAGCCATATTTAGCAGTGCAAAGAACGATTGTATCCTTGCAGTACTGTAACTGGTAAGCACTAAGTGTAATTTGTGAGAATTCCGAGTCAGGTTGCATGTAGCAATTAGGAACTCTGATCTCTATCTAAAATAGATTAGCTTCATAACACTCCCAACAACCACTCCCCCCCCCCCCTCCCTCCACCCGTGAAACCACCGAACGCGTGGCTTCACCCAATATGAAACGACAAAACGAAATATCTATTGGTAGTGGAGTTATTTTATATCCCAACTACATCTGTTTTCATCTCTGGTACTTTTAATCACTTTTACGTCACTTTATGTTTATATGTATGTATGAAGGAAAATAAACAAAACGAAACGAAACTTTACATTGATACCACATCGTTTCACATTGATACCACATCGCTTCATATCGTTATGACTGATCAAGAGGAATTTTAGTAATTTTAGGAAAGATATTGTGTTGAATCTGTATAAGCAATTGGTTAGGCCGCATCTTGACTATGCTGTACAGGCATGGAGTCCCTATTATGAAAAGGACAAGTTTCTTGTAGAGCAGGTTCAGAGGAAGGCCACTCGGCAGTATTCCCAATGTACGTCATCTCCCTTACCATGATAGGCTTAAATGTCTGGGACTTAATACTCTTGAATTAGGAAGGATCAGGGGGATATGTCGCAGATTTTCAAATTCCTAGCTGGTAGGAATTCTCTGTCTTATTGTGATTACTTAGAGGCTTGTCCTCATTCCCGTGTTCGGGGTCATTGTAAGAAGCTGGTGAAATGCTTCTCTAGGCTTGATGTGAGAAGTTTAGCTTCTCACATAGAGTTGTCAATGAGTGGAATAGTCTGCCTGATTGGGTTGTAAATTCCACTTCAGTAAATAGGTTCAAAGGTAAGTTTTATTGTGACTGTGGCAGAATCTAATTATGTTGGAATATTTTAGATATTAGTTTGGTTAGGGGTTTTTTTTGGGGGGGGGGGTCTGGATTGCAGGGCATCTTATGGGGATTTTGCCCTCCTTTGCCATTACACTTGTTATGTTATATGTTATGTTATGCTATAGAGAACATAATAGACACAAGTGTGGGCCACGTTGATTCACGAGCTGTTCCGTTAATCCAGTTTATTTATAGATCAATGCTAGAAGAATCGGTAGTGAAACAGTTTGCCTGCTAAAAAATTTATATCTTAAAAGGAGTTTATATCATTTTTTAATGTTTTTCTGTAAGTATACAATACTAAATATTCCAAAGAAGTCATTCTCATCGTTTTTATGGTAAACGTAATTTTGATTGGAATATTTTGATTGGAAACATTGACCATGTTGCTAGTACATTTCTTTTCAGGAATCACGCCACCATTTGACGTTTTGGTTAAAGAGGCTCATTGAAATGATATCAAAAAAGATTGTGGTGATTTTGAAGGGTATAAACACATGACAATACTTACAATTAACATAACTAGTCGAGTTTCACATCGAGTAGGTATGAAAATGTCAAAATTTATGTCATTTTTAACCGTTTCTTGTACTGGTTGTGTGCATGTGAATAATTGAATATAACACTAATAGGAAAAGTGTCAGGTTATGACTATTCGAAAACCAAATTAAATCGTTAATTACTCACTCATTAATGTTCCATTGTATGTGAAACATTTAGCATCCTCTTAGTTTGACCATGCGTCATTGGTATGTGAACGAACTTTGACAGGTTTACAAATATTTAACGAATTTCACAAAAGAACTCAATGAGCCTCTTTAAATTAATGCGTACGTGAGCTTGCCAGCTTGTCGTGTGTCGATAATTGACTGAACTGAAAATACCTAAGTGACCTTCTTTTCGGCTATTTTTCAGTTGAAAGTTTCAAGAATCACCACCTCTGATGTACCTTGAAACAATGTCATTACCGGCCTGTGGCATGTTTTGACCGATTCTCCAAAATAATTAACGACAACTTCAGGAGAACAGTGCAATATAAACATGGTAAAAATATGTATGGACACTGGTACAAACGTACAGTCTAAAAATTGGTTCGTTATCATTAATTAGCTGTAGGATAATGCACTATCGGGGGTTTATGCAAGCGATGCACTCCTGCTGGGCCCTAGTGCATCGCTTGCATAAACCCCCGATCGTGCTTTATACTATAGTTAATACAGAGGTCCAAAGTTGATTAACCTTGTTCATACATACCAACGAGATTCTGATAAGAAAAAAGGAGGAAAAAAGAATGGAATTTGGTTCTTAAATAACCGCATTTTTATTGAAAAGGAATCTCGAGAAAAGGTTAACAACTCTACAACATGTGAACAATATTCGTGTGCGAAACAGAGGGTAACACTTAGACAAAAAGATTGAATAACAATAACAATTGACATTGCAACAATGCAGTGCTTTAGTTAGTTTGCACTATAATGTGTGCACGCCGTGATCAGTGTACGTGTATTCACTGTGTAGTGTGTACGTAACTGCGTGCTACAGAGCGTTGTACAGCTACAGGGCCTGATTACTGATTTTGGATACAGACAGTGACAGATTTATTGAATACACAATTCGAGAAAAACTTGGATATGCTTGATGTCTTACTCTCAGTCCTAACAGCAGCAGTAAGTGGAAGACTTGTTGTGTGCGGACCCTAATTTTCGTGTGGGTGTTACACTTACAGTGCTCAGTAGGCTATGAAAAATTTCGGAACTAGGCCTAAGTTAGTTCAACAAAGAAGAATTGCACATGCTCAAAGCGTTACTGTCAAAACATTGCTGTAAGATCACTTTATGGCTGGTTTGGGGTAATTCATATTAAGGCCTTCCCTATATAATTTTTTTTCACCATATAGGGCCTAGGCCTATCAATAGGCCTAAATTTGTGCTGTGGAGTTCTCTGTCCTTAAGAATATTAATCCGGCCATATCTCGAAGTAGGTCCTGCTATGCAAATTTTAACACAGGCAGGGCTTATTTGTCCCAATGTCTATCAAATCCAGTCCCGCATCGAAACTCCCGTCCGAACATACTAAAATTCACATACCTCATAATGACAGCAGGGCCTTTTTCGAGAGTATATATAAAGAGTGTCATCACACCGAGCTATGCTGTGTTATTGTGTATATTTTCGTTTGCTATAGCAAACTATTAACAAGGTAAAGACGGCTTGCGAGGTCTTGATTTTAGAGAGGGGAATGAGGGGTAGGTGGAATTAAACGCTCGTGAATAAGACATACTTTGGGACAAAAAACGCAACATTCGTGAAGTATTTATGAAATTTGCACGGCCTGTTTCGAGAGTATATATAGCAGATGTAGATATATACTCTCGAAATAACTTGTAACTTTAACTTGTAAAGATAGGATGTGAAGACACTCTATATATACTCTCGAAATAGGCCCTGTTGTCATTTTGAGGTATGTGATTTTTATCTTATTGACTTGACAACGATCGTCAACGCAGGGTCAACGAGTGCGGTTGAAATAAACCCTATTTCGAGATTTAGCCATTAATCCGGTGGTTGTATAGAGACCCCTCAATATGGCGATATATTGTAGTCCTTAATCCTCTTTACAATTTTATTGCATAGGGAATTGTTTTTTAATATCTCAGCAGAATTCCACAAAGAAGGAAAACTAATTCAAAGGTGTTCAAGATATACTCCGAAGAATCTTGCACCCGACACAATTCTGATATTTAGATAAAATTACCCTAGGTCAGAAGAATTACCACTAACAGTATACCGTGCTGTTGTTACGTAGATTTACCTACATTTATTTGTTATTTCCCTAGTGTAGGTCTGTTACTAGTAATACTGTATTAGCCATTGTTTTGTGCAAGATATAGCAGACTGAAAACACACTGTCGATCTACAGTTTTATTGTATTCATCCGCCGGTGATTGAACGTGGTTTAACCAGTTGCGTTTATATCAGCGATTAACCCACGGTCACCTGACTGAAATGGGCCAATAGGAGTTGAGGATTCTTTCCAAGTATGTAAGAACAGTCGTTACATGGATAGTAATAAAGTCTATAGGCCTACTTACAAATTCAAACTTATCCAATGACGCAACTGAACTGCAGATTTGACGGATCATCTTAGCTCTATAGTCTATTTGCGACCTATAAACTGCATCACCTCACGGGGATTTGTGAATTTTGGGCGGACAGAGGGGACATATCCACTGGCGGCACCAAGGGAGGGCATGGTCCCCCTAGTCAGAACTTTCCCCACTTACCCCCACCCCACCCCACTCAGCTGATTGACCTGAAAAATGCATACACATATATGTCTATTCCCTGTTTATATTCCTATCTTTCTGTTCTAGGAAGTTCATGAAACTGATATTTTTCACCCAGAGATATGCTAAAACCTCAGAGTTTCCGGGGCTCATCCTCTGGATCCCCTAGCAGACTTTGCCTCTGGACCCCGGTAAGTATTTTTCCGTATTTGAAGTATACTATCCTGAGACTTAATTTTTTACCCAGAAATATGCTAAAAACTCAGAGATCTAGTAGGCACGCATGGGGCTTTACCCATGGACCCCATTAGGGGGTCCTAAGTTCTTATTTTGTCAACTAAGAGGAGAGGAATAAGCGAAATAATTAAAATTGTTGGGAATTTTTGCCTATAATGACGTACTTTGAACAAAAACATATCTATCCTGAGATTTAATTTCCCCCTAGAGGTATAATGCACGCTAAAACTTCAGAGCTTCGCCCCTGAACCCCCACCGGGTTCTGCCCTGGACCCCACCAGGGGCCCTAAGACGGGTCCCTGGCCCCTACTCTTTTACCTTTTTTTGCCTCCAACAGTTTCTTTTGCCCTCCATTCCCCTTCCCCTGCGATCTTAACTCCAGGTGCCGCCACTGGACATATTCTTTCTACTCCTATTAAAGTGGCACGCAGTATTGAATGCTACCCTCCTTCATCTGTTCATGTGCATCTAATTAACACCAATGCACTATGCTCAGCGACTGACACTCATGTCTCGCTCTGATTCTAATATTCTTATAACGTTGAAGGATTATCTATAAAATTTGTTGTGATGCTGGTCGATGAGGGGGGAGGGGGGACGGGGCTGCGGGGGTATGCAAACGTATTGTGTAGGATCAATCCTTCTCAGGGACTTGATCTCTTGTCACCCAAACAAGGAGCAATCAAAATAACCGTAACTTGTTGGGTTTTTTTAGGCACATAACATCACAGGCTAACAGTGGTAACTCATTTTCAAAAGGCTTGAGATCGGGGAATAGGTACATTACCCCAAGTTCAAAATCATGTGTGTGTGTGGTGTGAGGGGGATGGGAAAGGGTTATCAAAGTAGGACTATTATTTACTCTTTCCAAAGGTAAAAACCCTTTATCATATTTCTAACTACCCTCCTCATCATATACAGACAGGGATGCATACAGTGTATTGTCAAGGGACAGTATAAATTGACTTATCCAACATTGTTGACAATGCTTGCCTCTTCACCTAATCTCACTATACTGCATCAGGTGATCTGGTGTATAAAACTCTTCAAATTTCTTAAAAATTGAATGAATCAATTAAACTAGTTAATGTTCATTTACTGATGGCACTCATGAAAACATCAATGACAGTGTGGCAAGAGCTGTATTGGAGTGAAACATTTATAATATCTCCCAAAATTATCTTAAGGGGCATAAGTGACTTTGCCAAGAGCTAACTGAATATACATTTCACATCTGGTGCAATTTCTTTTTATTGTTTTTCGTGTTTGTTCTCACCTTTAGAATAATATTTAGTTCATTAGTACACTCAAATCGTGTTGTTAGGCTTCTGTGGGATCCTGCACACACGAAAGTCTACATTAGTTAAGTTTGGTCCGATGACATTATTCTACACGTAAAAACGAAACTAGTTCCTTTTAAAAAAATTCCAACAGAAGTTGTATTTATGCTATGGAACTCTTTGTTCATATTTAAGAGTGCTTAAAATGCTATATAAAATTGTAGATGACTATGTCCACCCTAAATACTTTCAAATATTCTACCCCCCATCACCGTCCCTGGCCAGGGATTGTCTCCCATGCTTTGCAAGTTACTATCTTTAATCATTTGCCACTGTAGCCTAAGTATCCTCTCAGTGAATACCGTATTCTTTGCTGTATATTATACGATTTTGTTCAGCTAATACGTTGCGTTCAAACTGTGTAGTACTTCCATACTCTCAACGACTGCGGGTAATAGAACTGACATTAGAATGATCACTCTTAAAGTTAAGACAACTCTACAGTATATCTCACAGTAACAAACATCATATATTAAACAATTTTGCGACTTTGTAATGTCAACAGACAGATAGATAGATCGACGGTAGCAGTATGCCATCAACGTTTTGTCAATTTACATTTCGCTTTACAACCGTTCGTAAAGAACTTTTCATTTTCATTTCAAATGACATGCTAGTGCTTGCAAAACAGGAATTAAAATTTGTGGAAAAATTCAGTAGAAACAAGTAAATTAGCAAGCATGCAGGCAGTTCGTGACAAAAGTCACAGATTGCTCCTTGGATTGAATCGGTTTTCCTGAGGGCGAGGGAGCTAAAGTTAGATCTGCATCACGTGATATAACCCACAGCAACGAGGGGCAACTTGGAGGTGCAATTGCCATGCATATAAACCCCCTAAGCTTATATCCGACTCTTCCAGTAAGATCAGTTGCAAAATGGATATCGTTCTCACTATTGCTCCACTTTTGCGTAAAAATGAGGAAATAATGTCATTAATTCACGATCACATTGAATTCACCCCCCTTCTGGGCTTTTTTCTGTATAATCTGACAATATTGCAAATAACACAGGGCCATAGTCTGTACCTGGAAGCAACTCAAAGCAAGTAAAGAAAGAAGATGGTATCAGGGGGGAGAATTAAAGTACTGCACTTGAAAAGTTGGGGGTATGAACAGAATACCACCCAGAGGTGTCTGCCAGGGTGTTAAGTAAACGGCAGCCATCTGACAAAAAAAAAAGATAAAAGAAAAAGAAGATAAAATGTAGAGACAGAGACATAGGCTGGTGCATAGGGAGTGGGGAAGGGGTGTCAATATGCTTCTTTTATGAATCTTTTCCTGGCTTGCATATGGGCATCGTTGTAGGAATCTGTTTTATTTTTTAGTTTGACCGGCACATTGTTCTGCTATACAAGAACCTCCCCCGAAACATGAACGATCCAACCCATTGGAGATGTTGCATAACTGAAATATAGTGTAGTATGCCTATGTGTGGTATAATAATTTGTAATCGCTGGCTCCGTTGACGTTGAGAGGGGCAGAAAGACTCGGATGGAGAAGGCAAAGAGAGGTGGGGAGGGGGACATACAGACTTAAACCAAATGAATGATTAATAGTGCGGAAATGGCATCAATGTTATGGTGACATGTGCTAATGGTTATACGCCGTTTAGGCATGGCCGGATTAACTAATAGAGAGAACAACACGTTTTACCAAAAAAAAAAAAAACCAACAAAAAACAAGAACAAAATATGATGAGAAACTTCGCTTACCATGATTGGCTATAAAGGGGCGGGGGGAGGTTCTCCTCCGTGATAATTTATATATATATCTTCGTGGGACATTTTCAATTGTCAATCTCATAATGGATTACTTAAAAACTTTTCTATTCTCTCCTGATGACCTTATACAGTTCATATTATTTCTTGTAATATGTAGTCATTTATATCATATGTTCTTAATGCTGAAGGAAAGAATAAACTGCATCAAAAACTGAAATTTCCGCTGTTCGTTTGTATATCTAACTTTTCGAGTGACGTCTGATTTTTGCGATAAAACTTTAAAATACGTTTAGGGATGAACGTCTCAAAGACACATGTTATTCACATAACTACACTTGGAAAAAAAATGTTTCTTGTTATCTTCTGCATGATGGATTCTAACGGTTTCCAGGAAATGCGTGACCTAATAATGTACTTGCGCACATATATCACATTGCGGAAATTGCAGTAATATGTTATTTACGCTAAATTGCCCATATCGATGAAAATAATTAAAATGTAAATCACCTTAAAAAAAAAAAAAAAATAATGAAGTCATTTGGATGTTTTTTTTTAATTTAAATTTTGAACAAATTGAATGCTTTCTGAGTGAAATCGACACTTTCAGCACAAAATTGAAAAGACATGAAAGGTTTGACTGAATTTTTTATTTAACCTATTATTAAAATTTGCTAAAACGTTTTAGCTAAAACGATAAACGAACAATAATTATACATGTAATACATACTGTACTCATCTTTCAGTGCTATACCTGTATGTAATCATTCCATACAATTCTTTCCCCCTTTCTAAATACTTACAATCTACAGTACCACCTTAGATACTTTTAATATTCATTCATACTACGGTAGGGACAACAGCTGCTTGTTTTGCCTTCTTCCAATTACATGTTTTACGAAGGTCGCGTTCGGCTTAAAACAAGGTTTCTAATAAATACAATTTTGTATATCTACAGGCTCTTTGTTCCTAGAAGCTTCCCAAACTTTCTACCCGGTAATTCTCGCATAACCTTCTGGACTTTGGGTGATTTGGGGGGCCTATTTGGCTTCAGGAAAAGTTCATTTCAAAATTGTTAATCAGAAAACGTTCCCTCCGTCACTTTCTATGATTCTCGACACTTGTCATACCCTAGAGTGTACATTGTTTGACTACAGATGCAGAACTCCGGACATCATAAAAAGAAAGGTCTTGATTATGTGGCTATACTTGAACGGGCATCTGCATCTAACAGTTTAGAAATATGGTTACAAAGATGATACCCTAATCTGCGTAAATGTATTTAAATGTTAGGTAACAAAGATGATGTAATTACTTATCTGTGACGGTATCAAAACGAAGACTATCTTTGTTTGTTCCTTGGAGAGCATCGTCCACTACTGAAATGGTGACTTGTATAAGACCAACTGTATTATCATTATTATTTTGACATCAGTACAGAAATATCTAGTATTTTTATCAGCATAATTATCACATGAGTATTGTCAGTAATCGAGGCGATATTATTATTTTTTTGTTAAATTCTGACACCGATTTGTGTAAAGCAAGTTAAATGTGTTTTAAAAAGCTCGTCTTTGGACATTTAGTTAATCCATGGGCGTGCATCCATCTCCAAAAGTGAGGCGGACTTGACTTTATACAATGTACGAGTCGCCGTCCTGGGTGAGGGGGTCTATGGGGATGGGGCGACCCCCTCCCTTTGAAAAAGAAGAGGAAATTGGAAAGTGTCTGTATGGCAAATTGTGCAATACGTGGTCAAAATTTACATTTTGAAATATAGGTCACATTTTCAGTCTGTTATTATGTTTACACTTTTTACGTAAAAAGTCGAAATCCTCTTATCGTCATGTCCCAATCCAAAATCATTGTATTGGCTGATCTTCAGTAGGTATTCTGAAAACGTACGATCATTGAAAAATTTCATAAAACCATCTCTTTTTGACTGCATGTGTCCAACCTATATTTAATATGTTATTTTTGCATATTCGAATAGATATTTCTCTTACTTAGAAAAACAATTGTAAATATTATGATCAAAATGACAAAATGTCAAAACATAAGTTGCTGACAATATCAATTGGTGAGATCATAGAACTGCACTAGGGTGAGCTCTAGTCTAGTTGTAGTAGGTAACTGTAGAAGGTAGTTGTAGTAGGTAGTTGTAGTAGGTAGTTGTAGTAGGTAGTTGTAGTAGGTAGTTGTAGTAGGTAGCTGTAGAAGGTAGTTGTAGTAGGTAGTTGTAGTAGGTAGTTGTAGTAGGTAGCTGTAGAAGGTAGTTGTAGTAGGTAGCTGTAGTAGGTAGTTGTAGTAGGTAGTTGTAGTAGGTAGTTGTAGTAGGTAGTTGTAGTAGGTAGTTGTAGTAAGTAATAAATTCAATAAATGGTAAGTTGCTCACTACATATATGCTTTTCTGGCACTTAACACTGCAGGTACAGGTAATGATAAATGACTAGCCTTGGGCCTACGTACGTACGTAGTTGAAAAGAAATTCTATTTTTGGACCAGAGTGTTTCGCGCTAGAACCTGAACGTGACAGAAAGACATGTCATCAGTTACTAGGAATGCTGTAAACGACAAACGACATATTCACCGCACCGTTGCAACCTTGAATTTTAACACAGCAAAGTTGTGGACAGCAAAGATGTGGACAGAGCAAGATGTGGACACAGCAAAGATGTGGACAGTTAAAGTCAAGAAGTGTGCTCAAAATTCTGTATTTTAAACGTTCATCGCTGTTTTAGGTTTCATCATTTTGAAAAAGTGGAGGGGACATTTGGGAGATGCCCCCTTCTCTTACAAAAAAAAGTGAGGGGGGCGTGTACCCCCGTCCCCCATGATCCACGTCCATGAGTTAATTTATTAACATTTGATGACGTCACCGTTTAAGTCATGAAACGAGGAACTGGTAGAGAATGTTTATTATCGAATATGAAGCAGCTATTGACAATTCATGTTTTCTGATTACGAAACTCTTCTCTGAATAATGTTCAAAGTTCCCCTGTACATCGATAAGTCTATTTTCCGAAGTAATGGTTCCTGAACGGTAAGGCTCTATCACAGTGAATACATGATAAGTCAGATAATACCCAAGAACAAGAACGGCTTACTAACTGAAGTGAACTAAGGAGAAAATATAAATTAAATTTTGTGAAGTGAATTGAGTTGAGGGGAAATTTCATTTGTATGGTCATGTTTGGAGAAATTAAGATAAAATTCAAAAAGTCCACAGATCAAGTTCAATTCTTATGATCAACGACATTGGCAGTTATCATTTTTGCAGGTACTTTTCCGCATATGCACACGTGGGTATATTTTAACAGTAGTCTCTACGCACTTGGTTGTAAGTTTACATACTTCATTGTAAGAGCGGTTTTCAGAAACCACCTTTGCACAGAAATATAAATTAATTACACCATGTAGCAATCGCGGATATAAGCAAATAACGAAATTAATGATTCATGTTTGTATGCGACCCTTCCATATTGTAGGTATGAAATTGAATAAAATAAAGTGACTTAATTTTCCCAGACTTTGTCACTTTGCTTAAAACCAATAAGTTACATTGTCGCTAAGGCGTTTTGAATTTCCATTATCTCCTCGAAACCTTTAGCTATCGCTTCGGTCTTGGTTATACACTTCCTTGATTTTCCGCCATTCTTTTTTTAAGTATGAGATTAACAGCTTCATTAGCAGTCATTATGTGTTCAAATTCTAAAGACAAGAGTGGCTTACACTCCGAATATATATACATTTTTTTTGTCTCATTTCTAAAATCCTTTATACACTCGTACTTCATGTGCGTGTGTTCGATTCATCACATATATATAGAAACTGTATGTTCATGTCTATAGTGGTAAATCTAAGAATCAGCTACAATGTTCTATTCAATGTAAAACATGTGCAGTACGGTACTTATACTTTCCAGTTTAGTCGACACTAAGAAGTTACACGAACAGTAACGAGCCTTCACAAACAGGGGTGAGGAAGGGGAAAGGGAAGGGGGGCGGATGGGTCGGGGAGGGTTCGTGGTAGCATGATCGTTTATAGATGACACAGCGTGCTAATTTACTGTACACGATTGTTTTCTATAAGTGTTTCGCATAACCACGGATCGTGACAATCCGCGAAAGAAGCTTCCTATTAGTTTTATAGTTCTTGCACCCTGGCGACTGTTTTATTCCATAAACAAAGACGCTGATTAATCAACGTTCCATGATACTTAAAGTAAATGCATTCGCCATTTGATGTTAACTTCTTGTTATGTAAAAGAGTAATACCGAGAAACACTTTCATAACTATTTATTAAATCATTATGCATATTATACTTAAAAGACTCTTTTTATTGAAACATCCTCTTCCATACTGATGATGATGAAGTCAACAGTCCAAGCGTTGCCAAGGTAACTTACATTTCTTGACGATATTCATGTTCAGTTAAACTAACAGGGGAGAATTAATGAGACCGATTATCTGCAACTGATTCATTAACCGACGTCTTTGAATTGATAACTGCCTCCAGTTGATCTGTTATAAATTAATTCTCTTTGATGTTATATCTTAAATCGTATTAGTGTGATGAAGCTAGATTCTTCAGACCATCTTTCAGATCAATATCAGCTGCTTTAGAAAACTTTGCTTTGTTTTTAATAGTACAAAAGAAGCTGTGACAATAAAACATTGAATTACATATCAGTTTTATCTCTATTAATAGCGATAAATGTTAACTCCATACAGCTTTAAGGGTTCTATAGTTCACCGTGGTTGCGTGATTGATGGTTCAGGCCCTTCATGTCAAACGTGTACATTTGATCAGACAAAAACATGTGAGTAAATGTTAAGGATTTTATTTGTTAAAGGAGGCCATTTTATGGGAAGAGGACAAGCTATTTAAACTTTGACATAATTAGGTATGATAGACAGATCATTATTTAGAGATAAATCCAAATGCAATGGTTTCTATATTGTTACTAAGGAAGCTGAGTTTTGCCTAGTACTTCAACTTTGTCAATATTTGCATTTTCTGAACATTTTACTTTCACAGCATTTAATACGTTATTTTTAGATATCTCAATATGGAACAATGTCGGGTCTTTTTTGTGCAAAATATGAGTTAAATGAATGAAGATACAAACACTTTCCTTAAATTAAGTAATAAAGCTATTATGAAGAAGACAAACGTGGCAAGGTGGCAGAATAAACCTGAGGTTTAAAAGAGGACAGGGAGTTGTAAAATACATCCTACATAACTTTTTCCTCTTTCCTTCTCCGAATCGATTAGAAGCATACATGTTTAACAGATTTGTGGTAAAAAATGATCTGCCAATGACAAGTTTTGTTAGAGAGTCCTCCAGTAGAGATTAAAAAAAGTTGATTTTTTAATTTTCTTATGTTATTGCTCACAAGATGATATTCATGACTATGTCTTTTATGCCTCTCCTTAACTTTGCAGCAGGAATGTTGTTGGTTGAAGGCCATCAATGTCTGCCTTCAGAGCCCCGGTAAACATTGATAACATTCGACCAAACAACCTTCAATGTTCAAGCTAGGGGCCGGCATAAGACATACACATGAATATTATCTTGGGGGCCACAACATACGAAAATTCAAATATTAACAGTTGTTTTCTTCTCGTTACTCGGGCTCTTTCAATTGTCATTGGCAGATCATTTTTTACAACAGATCTGTTAAATAAGTATGCTTCTAGTCGATTCGGAGAAGGAGAGAGGAAAAAGTTCTGTGAGATTATTTTACAACGCCCTTTGCTCCTTTAAATTAAATTATCTACATGAAATACAAATTCATATTTGACAATGGTAAACAAAGAAAATTAAATTGATCTCGTGATGTTTGTCAGTCAAGCACGAAGGATAATAATGAATAGTATTTACAAGCATTTATTCTAGGAAATGACAGTTATTATGATATGGGCAAGAACTTGATATGTTATTATTCAAAAACAAGAAAATGATAATTGATAAATTGAAATACTGATTTAGGGTGTTTTATTCAAATCGCACAATTCCCTGATTATTAAATCCTTATTTAAGTATCTTAAGCATTTTTAGTTACTTTTCAAGGGGTGCTTAACTAATTTCACTTCTATATTGATAAAAAAATAGTCACCACCGGATCCTCGTTTAACTTCTGAAATGTTAATATTAACATGTCCAAAGTTTTCTGCAAAATTTTAGATAGACATTACAAAGTCATCGATAGCTAGGAGGAGCAAACAACTAATAAATACTATCAATTAAAAAGAAAAAAAAAAAGAAAAGGTTTTCTTAAAGTTTCTTTACAATTAAAAGTCAAGTAAATGCAATATTGATGAGCCAGACTGCGTTAAAACATTAATTACATACCACTCTTCAATCGTCGTAAATTATTGAAAGGAAGCACACTTTGAATAGGGTATGAAATGAGAGAGAAAGACAGAAACAAAGAGAGGTAGAGAGAGGAAGCAACTATGATAAAGAAAGAGATTGGGGTTGTACTACCAGGCTTAATTGCGATGTAAGAAGAATTAGCAATCATGTTATTGTGGGCTTGTGTATTTGAAGTTCCGTTTATGTCTTTGTTTTAAATGAACGCAGAGAATTGAAATCCAACTGAGCTGATGGTATTTCATTATTCGTATTCTCTTTCTGGCTTCTTAATCGACACTGTTTGATTGTACAACGTACTGGCAGAGGGATGGGAAGAACGAAAACAATCTACTATTAAAGTGTAATAAACACTGAATATTGTCTGGTGAACTAGATATGTCTGGTGACTAGAGTCGAATAACGAAGGATTATAAATTCTCTTGCCGGCAGAAATCCGTGTCTAATAGGGGCCTATGCTGAGTCATTATGTCACAATGGCATAGAAGAGAAATTACTGAGACGAAAATAAGTTGAAACAAATATAAAAAGTAGAATATACACGGAACATTTTATTTTGTTATACGATATAAGGAAATGGGAATGAATACACGGTAATTTGTTTGGATCATGAATTAATTAATGTATTCAGTTTTCATAGTAATATCAACATGTCTAACGTACTACGTCATGAATAATCATAAATCAACTGCAGGATGAATTTTCGGATCAAACTTCTGAGTTTATAAAACCAGCATCATTTGATGGTGGTTTCTCAAAAAAAAAAAAAAAAAAAAAAAACCCGCGACTGACCAAAAAAGCAAGTTCTTCCTACTATCACAATATCTTGCAAAATTAGTTTTGTAACAATTGTATCACCCAGAGTACGGTAGTTATATATCACATACTGTGCCTTGCAATAGTCAAAGGTCAGTATAAGGTAATTACCTTCTCTCCTAGAATAACTATCATCCAATGACGTATTAGCTGCCGATTCAATCAGTATTCTTTCTCAAAATGGGGAAGAAATTCTAGACGTGGGGGGTCATGCATACTGGTATATGTGGTCTTCGTACTGTGACTAATGTGGTGATGAAAAAGTTATAAATACTCATTTCAGAGATGCCCGCCGGCGGGAGTAAGATTTTTTCCCAGAACAACGGAGCGCCATGTGTTTCAAAATGTTAGAAAAAATCAATATGCCAGAATGAATATCAACATGTTACAGTTTAACATCAATATGCCAATGGAAAAATCAATATGTTAGAAACATATATGAATTTGTCAGAGAAGAATATCGACATGTTACACTGAAATATTAGCATGTCACGAATAGCTTTTATATGTTTCGTATGTCGAGAAACGCCTTAAAATTTTAGTAGAGAAAAATATCAATATAATGCCGTTTGTTTCAAATATCAGTCATCCTACAGCTTGCATTATACAATGAAGCTGTCACAGAAAAGTTGTGAAATTGCAGTTGAGTCTAAAGCGCTTTCGCAGGTTAATCGTGTGACGGTACACAAAGTACCGTTGTAGTGTTTTCCATTTGGTTTGGATAATAATCGTAACCTCCTCCCCAACAATGATGGCTCTCCGCTTACACAGTCCTGCCGATACTCACCCCTCCCTACCCCCAATCTTTTTCTTTTGTTTGTTTCGCCTATAATTTGTTTGTTTCACCTGATAATGCCCTTTTCCTGATTAATACATCCCTTTAATTCCTCACCCGATCCTTAGAAGGTATTTCCAGTGTTTAAAGCTTTCCGGGTGGGATCTTCACATAGTTGGAAAAAACACCCACCCAGTAGGAGTTTTTTACCTCACCCCCTTAACATGTGACCTTAGCTACGATCTCATATATATGTAAATGTGTGTATGTATGTTTGTTACGCCCACCTCGTAAACACGATATCTCAAGGAGGGGAAATGGACCAATCTCATTTTTGGTATGTAGGTGTACCACATTGAGTACAAGAAAAGAGAAGCATGGACAGATATCATATTCGGTATGCAGATGAACACACAACAGGGGCCAATTGTGAAAACCTTGTAAACACTTTATCTCAAGAAGAGAAGCTTGGACAAATATTATATTTAGTATGTAGGTGTACGTCATTGTGCACAAAAATCTTATACATTTTGGTGGAGGTCAAAGGTCATCTTGGACTAACAGAGTTTTAACAAAAAAATTTGTCAGATTCAGAAAAGAATTCTCCTAATGAAATCATTGAAACCACAATGCATGTGTGCGTTCGGTTACATTGATCTACTACAATCAGTCACTACCCAGTTACCTCAGTTACCTCTTAATGTAAATATTTGAAGTTGACACTTTAGGTAGATGCTTAGTATTTCCTGGCTCTTTGTTTCTGGTAATTTTATTATTAGAAGCATGTAGAGTCTTATTCGTGGACGTGTCGCTTGAATGTATTTGATTGGTCAGGTCATAGTAGACTAAGGATGGTGGATGAGCTACGCCGATGCTTAACATTCACGAACTTCGCCGTCAGCCTCGTGGGCTCCTATTCCGATGACTGGGCTTCCCCTCAGATTTCATGTGATAACAAGTATCTATATTCACAGGGTGTATTGTTATTGTAAGTGTTATAGAATTCATTGTTATTATTAAGCCCCAAGGAAGTCGTGTAATGCCCGATTCAAGCGCATGACCATTTTAAGTTGTGACAAACAGACGTTCCAAACTTTAATTCCTCTTGTCGACAATTTCATTCCTCTAATCTCCCATTTCTCTCTCGCTGGGCTCTCTTCCTCCTCTTTCTCACACACATCCCCGAAGACGGCTCGTTACATTAGAAGGTAAAATCTTGTTGAAAACAGAATTTATTCCCATCTCCCTGAGAAGCGCCTGGTTTCCCAGCTTAAGTCACGAATTTGAGGGAACAGCCAATAGTCTCTAAGAACAAAGAAGTCTACACAAAACATGGGGGGGGGGGTCAAATCAATCACTAAGTAGGGCCCATGGGTCCCAGAAGTAGACTAACGTTTGCTAATTTTACTCCCATTGATTTTGCTTGTGAAACAATTTTGAAAAAAAGTCCCAGCCTCTTAAGATGGCAGGGTTTCCTGCCTACATCACAAAATGTAACCCAGAAATATCACCTTTTCTTATTTAGGAGGCGTAGGCCAAAATGTCTGTACAAAATTTTGGGGACCACTCTTAGTCGAGCACTGGAAACGAAACCTGTGCTGAACGTTTGCCTCCGATTCGAAATGCAGACATGTCAGAATTCACCGACAAAATGATCTTGTACAATCTGCAGTTCCTGGATATTAGTGATCCATTGTCTTCATTGGACTCTTAGTCACCGCATGTAGTATTTCTTCAATGTTATTCAATGATCTGTTCAGTGGGTTTATGATTGCGTGGTATTTTTTATCTGACATGCGTTGTCGATATTTTCTGTTAGGCTAGGCCCATAAGACATCTGTTGATAACTTGGCTCATGAAAGGCTATTGTTACGTGCAAACTTCGGTATAAAGCGCTTTGTAACTGTTGCAACATTGTGTTATACAAACGGCAAACCTTATTTCTGCATGGTAAAACCGTGCTGTAGGCTGACTGATATTTGAAAAACGGCGCACGTAAACACTAACATGTTCACAACAAACACAAAATTTTACATTTCCATGTGTGGTCACCGTTGTCCTTCACATGCAGTTATTCAAACGTAAATTGTTATCATTATCTCTGACATATTGATATTGAACTCTAACATGTTCATATTTTTTTCTGGCATAGTGATATTGAACTGTGACATATTAACATTATCCTTAAATTTATGAAACAAATGGCGCACTCTCAGTCAATGCCGATAGGTTCACACGAATACTAAAATTTCACGGCGTTTCTCTACATACGAGACAAAGCTCTTCTTGAGATGCTAATATTTCAAAGTAACATGTTCATATTGTTCTCTGACATATCGATGTAAGTTTCTAACATACTGATTTTTCCATTGGCATATCATGTTAAACTGTAACATGTTGATATTGATCTTCTTTTAACATATTGAAACACAAAATGACTGCAGCTCTTTTACGTTTGTTTTTGTAATTCTGATCGAAAGATTATGAAAAAACAGGCCAAATAACTCCAGCCCTCGAATCATGAAGATATAAACTTGGTTTAGAATCAATTCTACGCTTTATTGAAACATCTGTTTGCCCCCATTCGTCCTGGGAATAAAACTTAGGCCACCAGCGGAACAAGGACCTTTGTTTGGGAGATGCAAAACTGGTGAGGTGCATTAACGTGGAGAGGGAGGGGGGGGGTAGAAGGGGTCTTCATATCACTTTGAAGTTTTATTTTATAACTGAATCCCCAGACAGTTGCGGGGTGGGTGCATCTTTTCTAGGGGGAAGTCTTAAGTGACGCCTATTATCAATTAAATGCTAACTGGAATTGTAGGGGGTCTTTCTAAGCTACACGTTCCGAAAAACTTTGGAAGAAAATTACCCCATGGATCTCCGAAAATAGCTTTCCCATTCTAAAAATGGAGAGAGGGTGGGGTGTTGCAATGCAATTTATACCATAACTCTTCATCAATTTTTTGGAACCAATATTTCGGCTCTTCTTGTGAGGGGGGCATGGTCGGGTGGTGGTTTTGGGTACACCAGCAAATTATCGGGGGGGGGGGTTACAATCTCTTTCCTGTTAGAAAACTTTTCTATCACCGAATGTGACAGGTAACCAACCAAAACAGAGAACGTGCCAAGTAAGTCCTCTTGGGTGCACCTTTCCTGAGGACGGCAAAGGACAGCCAGTCTAAAGTGACCCACCATCATTTTCATCCCATCTAGAATTGAGTTAAGAATATCTAGACGGAGCGCGCCCGTCAACTGGAGCTTTTCAGAAATGTTTTGGACAAAATATCCCCCTCTCAGACCACCGAAAGTTGCCTTTCCAAGCTACACACACGGCCATTTCACTCTTTCGCCTCCCCCTTCAAAAAAAAAAGAAGAAAAACGTCAAGCAGCCCTCAGATATTATTTGGTGCAAAAAATGTGTAGTATTGTTAATTTTATTCTAAAAATGCAGTTTATTCGTTAATTTAGCAAATTTCTGGATTTTTTTGCCCACACTAGCTAAGGGGAAGGGGGGGGGGTGACTACGTTGTTCCCCCCTCGGATCCGCCGGTGTAATAATTACATTTATTACAGATATTTTTGGGCAGTGCGTTTACTAAACCAACATAAAACTGTATTGATTAACTTGACTAACACAGTGTCCATTATCCAACAGACTGGAGCCCCCTCTATTATATCGTCGGTCTTACAGTTAGGTCTATACCCAAGAGCTGTGGACTGCTTAAAATAAAGATGAAATAATCATGACACGAAGATTATGTCAAATACGCGTGATATGATAATAATGTTATCAAAATGAATCTAAGTTTGGTTTACTGTTGTGGTTTTTCTTTTGCCATTAATTTGTAGTTTTCTCAAATGTTTTCACCTACAGTGATGATCTACCGTAATAGAAATCCGAAGGGCGACAGCAACATAAAAGCACACGCATAAAAAAAATCATCTTTACAAAATTAATGGAATTTGAAGGATCGAGGTATATGATTGATAGTTAAAAGGACCACGTGACCAAATGTAAAGCTATATGCAATCAAAATACAAACTGTCAACAGAGATTGGGAGTCTACTCACGCTAGTTAAGTTAATTAAATGCCATATGCCCGTCACGTACCTTTAAAGAACTGCCATTGAAGTTATTTGTGACATTAAGAAATATATGACCTTTCAACACTTACCTTAGAAATTACATTTGTGAAAATTGGAACATATGTCTTAAAATAACAGAACTTGAACAAAATGGAACAACAACAAAAAAAAAAAAAATGCTATGACACAAATGCAAAACATGTTCCAGCAATAATTTGACGGTTTCCAATATTACATGACGTTATGCATTAATCGTCAGGAAGTTATAAGTTTCAGTTATTTTGTCGGCATCATTAATCAAACCAATCGATAATGTGGCAATGTAGATTCATAATTTGTGACAAGAGTTTTAGTTGAAATCTTAAAATAAAATTGAGAGCAAAAGAAACCGTTTTGTTATATTATTCAACTGAAAACTTTCAAATGTACTTCCTACAAAAGGTCTGTGAAGAAATAGACTATTCATGTCTTCTTAAATATGGCAATTAAAAACAATTGTTGGTGGGCGTTAATCGCACCACTCCTACTAATTTGAATTTCATTATTCTAGTACTACACACCTCATAATTGTACTGTTTGACAGGGGGTGGGGGAACGTTTCGTTTTCATTTAGTATGTCAAAATGCATAACAAAAATCACACAATACTAGAATTTTTGTTGATGTAAATATTTGCAATTGAGTGTCCTCTAACATCCACAATCTCATAAACCTGACCTAGTTAGTATTCAATAAATTTTTAAATGTTGGTAAATGAATCAGGTGTAATTTGCCTTAGGCAAAAGTTAAGATTATGTCAGTCCCACATTCCTTCTCTGGCAGATCTAGCAAAATCACTTTTCAGTTTTGGTTTCTATTTGGTGTGGAAAATTTACTAAGCAAACGAATTTAACATTCCCTTAAAAATTAGTCATCACGTGACTGAGAAAGGGCTAGGAGGATGGGGAGTCAGGTTGAAATTGATATTATTTGACTTGGGACTGATGAAAGAAGATAACCATTTAGAAAGGATAGGTTCGTTGAGTTATTTGAAAATAAATTTAGGACATGAACGGGGAGGGGGTAGTAACGTCGGTAATTGAGGAGGCTGGTTTGTTTGATAGATGGGGGGGGGGGGGGAGGGGATTGATGATGATGCATACTTCTAATCTTGTAGATCGCTGTCTTTTCCTCTCTGTTGTTTTTACAGTGCAAGTAACTTTAGCATTAGAGGCAACGTATAAAGCATTGAACAGACGAAGAAATCAAAGACTGATAAATTGAAGTAAAGACTCACTGTCATCACTACTATTTGAGATATTTTGTCCAAGTATAATAACTCATTAAATTATCCGTTTATAGTAAATTGTAGCAGCTGACGTTGATGTATGTGATACAGCACAGAACTGTCATGTATTCTACAATAGACACCGAAGACTTTGCAAAAATGAAACTGATGTATGTTGTTTACAAAGAGGAACTTCGCCCTCACAAAATCTTCCAGCAAACGGTTTTGACCATAGGTGACGTTCCAACGAATACTCGTGTAATAATTTGACCATTTGTAGTGACACATGCAGGATGAAACAGTGTAGAAACATGTAGAAGGTATATTTGGATTTCTAACACAGCTGGGATGAACATTCATCGTTGGTCTAAAGATGAAGCATTTCAGATGTTATCAGCCTCTCCTCCTCCTCCTGCTGCTGCTGCTGCCGGTGCGGTTTCAGTGGCCGATGGTTTCTCCGATGTGCCTCCGTTGCTGGGTCTTGTTCTGATTTTGCTTGTAGCCATTGAATATTGCGATTGTTCCAGTACGTTGGTCTGGTTTGTTTTTCCTGCCTCGGTGGAATTCTTCTTTGTCGTGTTAAAAACGTTAAAATACAGGAACACGTATGGATTAGCGGTGCTGCTACAAACCGCGAATGTTGCAAAGACTCCGTACAGAACCCTATTAATTTTCAGCTCTGGTAAGTAAACGCGGATCATTTCTGTGAGGAAAAATGGCGTCTGACAAACAATGTATACCCCGATGATGACGAATGTCATTTTTAATGTTCGCCATCTTGAGGTACGTTGCCATGACGATTTCGTCTGAAACATTCTTGAACCTTGCCCAAGCCAGAGTCGATGTAAAATACATGAATACGTAAAGCACATGATACAGAAAGGTATCAGATACGCGGCCAGTGTTACGTATGTGAAATAAACCTGCAAGCGCCAAGCCGGAACTTTTTCAAACATTGTTTTGCATCTATGCCCGTCCTTCCATTCTCTCTTTTGAAAAATGTGAAACTGAGGCAGGGACAACAAAAATGCGGTAAACCAACAAACCCCAATGACAATATAAGCTGGGAGTTGTTTCTTCAGAGGATGGGTTACCGAATGGTATCTGTCGATTGCTATTCCAGCGAGCATGAATGAAGAAGAGAAGAGGGCTACACTCTCTGCCACATGAAAGATACGACAGAGAAAATCCCCCGAATGCCATACCTTGTCCCTGATTTCAAGAATTAGTTCCCCCAAGACTGGGAAGAAGAGTACGCAAAGGTCAGCGATGGCAAGGAAGATAATGTAGGTGTGAAATCTTGTCTTTTCTCTTCTGTGTCGATATATCCAGATGAAAACGAGCGTGTTACCGATAAATCCGAGCACGAAAGCCACCGAGAAAGCTACAATACGTGAGATCTGGTGGTATGCTGGACCACTGTTTACTTGGACTGGCATTTCATCTGTTTCCAAATCTGCCGAAATGGTCGTGTTCGTACCTGCATCCATTTTATATGACCATGAATAACTCTGGTAGGTCAGTTCCAAGACGTTTGTTTATTGCAGCCCAGCCGAGATGTTGCGAAATATGTCTACAACGAGAAAAGAAAAAATCAGTGCAGTAATGGTTCTAATTTAGTTAAATATACCTTTGTTACGAAATTCACCAAATAGTAAACAATGATCTTGTCCTTTCATGGGCGGAAGGTCGTCTGCCAGTTCAAAGGTTATTGCAAAACTGTTCAAACGAACAGAAACGCTGGCTACATACATCACAGGTATCGATATATATCATAATGACCTTAAAGAATTTCATCGAACTTCTAAGAGGAGCATAATATATATAAAGATGCGTTCATGGACTAATATTATTGAGGTATTCAATTGACTGCTAATGTATGGTAAATGTGATCTAGAATACACACAAATGACGGACTGTGTGATTCAATGACGTTAACAGGCATGTGCGTTGTCTTTTCATTCATAGCCCATAGTGCTCACGGGCGCAGATCGCACGGGGACCACGGGGACCATTTTTGCAGTGGGAACATGACATAATGTGTCTGCACCAAATTTACTTGATTAAAGCGTTGCCTTTTCGAATTCTCCTGTTGTGAACTTTTGAGCAATTTTATCTAGCATTGTGTATAAGTATTGACAGATCAATCCAACCGTTCAATCATGTAACACCTATAATGTACGCATGAAAGTGGTAGAAAAACGTACCAAATGCGACCAAAACGTCACACCGGCTATAGTCAGTAAAACCGATGAAGGAGTGAGCGCTATCCTACCACTAAACCCAAAGAAAGGGTACCACAACTAGTTTTTAAACGGATGAATACACTCCATATCGAAACCCAGCACCTACAAGAGGCCATTCTGAGTCACTGGAATTTAATATCAGAGCATCCACAATTACGTAATCTGTTTCCGAACAGATCTGTAACCGATTCTTGTTTTGTTCTTGTTAAAAGATTTCCTTGTTAAATCATGATTTCAAAGTAATGAAGAATCTTCGACAGTCCGAAGTAGCCCAAAGAGCTGCTTAAACGCGGTCATAGCTGTGCTTTCACAATTGCCATTTTTAGAAAATGTGCACAACACAATGTGTAAGGATAATACAGTTCAAAAGGTGAAAAAAAAATATCGCCAGATTCCATGACACAATCTATGAGATCTACAAGGCGGTCTAAGACTAAGATGTAATCACTTGGCCGAAGTGATATTTCTGGCGATTCAGGAAGTATACTTGTCAAAAAGTAAAAAGTACCGGTGATCACGCTAGGCTTAGATAGTCTGTCAACCTGCCTATAGAGACCGAACAAGTGTCCCACCATTTTCCAAGATGGATCTACGCCCATGATAGTGCTTTCTGGTTAAATATTAAGTTATCCATAATTAAATCTTGATTATTCTAGTACAACCAGGAGCACATATCCATACACATGTTACAATACACATATATATATGTATTGTAACATGTGTATGGATATGTGCTCCTGGTTGTACTAGAATAATCAAGATGTATTGTAACATGTGTATGGATATGTGCTCCTGGTTGTACTAGAATAATCAAGATTTAATTATGGATAACTTAATATTTAACCAGAAAGCACTATCATATATATATAATAAAACTGAAAATAGCGATGAGTTTGAAATTCATGATGAATAAAATATATTACGCCAATATTTCCTAAGAATACACCTTACAGCTGTTTTTGTAATGTACTGACTTGTATTATCAGTTTGCTATTTCGCCTTGACGATGTAAGGTGTATTCTTACGAAATATTGGCGTAATATATTTTATTCATCATGAATTTCAAACTCATCGCTATTTTCAGTTTTATTATTAGTATATGGACCTCTCCAATCTTTGTATATATATATATATATATATATATATATATATATATATATATATATATATATATATATATATATATATATATATATATATATACAAACATGCATACATGGTACATACAAACATCTGTAACATTTTAAAATGTCGAAGTCTGGTAGTGTTAACAATCCTGTCAACTCTTTAGCCCCATAAAGAAAAAAATAAATAATGGATAAGTATGGTTCGTCAGAAGTAGATGAAACTTTTCTGTAAGCTTTATAATTATGACACAGAATGTAACAATCCTGTGGATGTCACAGAATCTTATTTAAGTCGAGGGTATACCAGATAACATTTTCAAATTTTGTGTTAATTTCTGTATGTGAATTTTTGCGTGTTTTACAAATTAGATCAAATCAAAACAAAATTCGGTTTCAGAACGTCATTTGACAGGACATTGGATCAGTTGTTGCCTTACGTTTAGTTTGTCAACGCTCACTTTGTCATGTGACTTACTTTGTCTTCATCATCACTATCACGATCATCATCATGCATCATCAGAATCATCACCATCATCATCATCACCACCACATCATCATCACCATCATCAGAATAATCATCATCATCATCACCATCATCATCATCACCATCATCATCATCACCACGTCGTCATCACCATCATCAGAATAATCATCATCAACACCATCATCAGAATCATCATCATCATCACCATCATCAGAATCATCATCATCATCATCATCATCACCATTGTCTTCGCTACTATTGTCAGCATCATTATTGTTCTTAATTTGAAGCAATGTATATGATCATCTCAAATTTAAGCGAAACTAACAAATAAAGTAATTTAAAATTGTCTGAAAGAAAGTCAAATGTTCAAATATGAAGGTTTACAAATATCACTACAAATTTAGCATGAAACAAACTATATTTGAATGTTTCCATCCAAAGTGTGTATCACCAAAAGATAAAAGATACAGACACATTGTACGACCCATTTTCTCTGCTTGTAACTCTTACATCTACAGTTTCTTTACTGAAAAATCTAAAATAAGCGATATTATGTGAAAAATATTGTCAAAGTGATCGAAACACGGCAGAAATAAGATACACATGAACTCCCTGGTGTAATATTAAAGGATAATATTACGGTCCAACAAGTCCCAGATGAAGCCTTAAAACTATGACAAAATGGAAACCAAGCGTCTCAGATTAGTATTGTGTTACACTATCTTCTCACATAGCTAACTGACATGAAAATTCATCTTTGACAAATTCATATTCTACCAAAGAACATTTTGCTGCTTTGTTTCTGATTAATACTCAGCTATATCCAGTTTCTCATAAAGAAAGGCAAATGAAACGCATCAGTAATTTTCTAATGTCAAGATTGTTTCAGGTGAAACAAGCTTCCCTCCACGATTGACTTATCCATGCATGAGCTGAGGGTCCTTTCAATCCAGATACTTCATAGCCAGTCGTTCTTTTTTCTTTGTCTTCTCACCAATCTTTATTGCATGCGTTATATCAGATTAAAAGCAAACAAGAGAAGGGAGGAATAAGAGAGTTTGATATTTTAGAATCTTTGAACCAGGCTCAAAGGGTAAATATTTGCAAATTTTTCACTGTCATTCATTAATTTGTCCTACATGTAGTTGACACAAACGAATGTTCAAAGCTCTTTGACTTTTTGCCACAAAATAAAATTATGATCGCCATTTTGTGGGTCACATTTTATGAATGTATATAGTGCGTTTCCGCCCCACCCACCCAATGATACTGAATTTTCTTTACTAGCTGCAGGCCTAGCTGTGTCTAGATGGCAGAATGGGGCAGAATTCTAACTAGAAGACATCATGTCAAAGCAGAAACGTATCCCAGTGACACGCATTGCCTCCGATTGTCAGACAAGGCGTCCGGTTTTCACACATTGCGTCCGATTGTCGGATATTATTGTGGCATATCCAGTTTCATTTGATTCGCAAAAAGATCACAACTTTCCAAAGAAGAATAGGACAGAAGGGTTGTTGGAATTTTCAAACAGAGTTACCTTGGGAGTATAAATTGCAGTTAATCCACGGTTTAATGTTATTTTCAAGTATCGTTTGTAGGCTAGCATATAACCACAACAAATTTTTAAATGTTGTAATCTATAATGACACTGTTCGATGGTAGCTACCGAAAAAAAGTTAAACGCTACCAGAGGGCCTACATTCAAGTCCTCAAATGACAATAACGAAAGTCGAAACTCAAAGTCCCTAAATTTTCCGAAAATTGCTCTGTTTCGAAAGGCAGATTCGATTTGGTAGAATAGATCGCTTACTCGTGAATACCATGAAGACAACAAATCAATAATTAATCAGATCAATAAAATAAGGGCAATAATCGGATGTATCAATCTATATGTGGCGCTTTGTCAGGATACCGAAGGTAGATTATGTGAATATTTACAAGCCCCACATACGATAAACGCATCACTTACATTTTGCACGCTTATGATTATAAGCAGTAGTTTCGACACAAATTGCATTGCTTGGATAAAATTTTTCCTTGGTTGTGGTTGTTAACCTGGCTGTTGTCTGGGCAACGGATGTCCCATTGTTCTTCATGTAATCTAAGTGCTAATTACAAGCCATCAGTTGTCCTGGTTATCGTGTATCAGATGTAGACATGTTAACACACACGTACACCCACACACACACCCACACGAAAATGCACGGACACGTTTTAACCCCGCATGCGTCACCCTCGATTGTCACTTCTTTGAAACAATGAATATTGATATTGAAACTGTTGCTATGACAACTGAGATAGCTGTACATAAATCTTCCGTAAGGAAGAAGAAACTACAATATCTCCCTTAGGGAGCAAGGTGATAACGAAATCTCGACGATAAAACCCAACAACTGACAAATAAGAGCCGATAGGACGCTGTCATTTGTCGACAGGAACAATGTGTCGTAACCTTGGAAACCAATCATGGCAAATATCTGGCGCAAACTGATTAAAACTGGTGGAATTGTTTGCCATTACCAAGTTTACATATTTGTTCTTTTTTGTGGCCTGTGACGAAGACCACGCCGTCATGTCTGAGCATACATTGTACATACCATTATTGGTTTACCATCATATTGAGGTTCACTAATAATATGACAGAACTGTGTGTACTCAAATCCTTCCATCGAGAGACTCTCAGACGCTAGTTGATCTATCCATTAATTCGCACTGATCAGTCACGTGTGAGAAGCAGCCATAGCCGAACCAGTTACCAGAACATGGCCACAGTGGGTCAACAATAACACTAGCAAGATGGCTATCCATAGAATAATAAACCCCATTGCAATGTGGTAAAAAAATAATCTCATGCTGAATCCCTTATTGTAACTATTTATATAATTAAATAATAATAATAAATAACTTGAACGTGTCTTGATTCCGTGTATAACTTTAAAAATCACCTTGTACTTGGACTTAGTTGTAAAGCCTATTAATAAAAAAGTATTTATAATTATAGATATTTGGAATGATACAAATAGTAAGTCAGCGGATGCTTACATCCGACTCACAATAATCCACTGCCATGCATTCGGATTACTTCTCTGAAGATAAGACTACAGTGATCATTTTAAATGTGAATATTTCAGAAACATAATGAAATTATAGAAGTTGAAGGAATTCAGGAACCCAACGCGTTCCAAGGTCACAACCTACCGGAAAAGACAAAAATAGATGGCAGGTGAGACTCACCAATCGAAGAGAAAAATGAAACAGGTTAACAGCAAAATGTACAAAGATATGAGCAGACGAAACACGTGGGAAAT
Organism: Stichopus chloronotus; assembly: GCA_021234535.1. Taxonomy (NCBI): domain Eukaryota; kingdom Metazoa; phylum Echinodermata; class Holothuroidea; order Aspidochirotida; family Stichopodidae; genus Stichopus; species Stichopus chloronotus. The sequence goes on from CM037836.1 coordinate 7,694,074, forward strand.
ATATCAACGTGTAAGACTATTAGGTAAGCTTAAATGACTTAAACATGAACTTGAATAAAATCCATCCAAAACCAAGGAAAATGGGTAATAAAATCAATCCAAAGCCGAAGGGATTGTAGCAGATTTCGTCGAAAATTGGCGAATATGCGATTCAATTTAAGAGCTTTTGGGTCATTTCCTTTGTTTAATATAGGATAAATTTATCTTAAAATTTTGTTCGATGGCCTCCATGGGTTCACAAAATAAAAATCGCGAGAATTTAGAATGGAGCTACAAGCGATGGAAATTGTGAGACTGTGTAAATAAATTAACTGTTCCATTTTTACTTTCATTTATTAATTTTTCCATGTTTTGCTTGCCGTATGGACAATTTTAAACAATATAAGTTCGTTGATTCTATTTCTTTCAATGAAACAATAACGCTAATTGAGAGCAATTTACTTAAAATAATCTCTCAGAAAATATTAATCTCGATTTTCTTCTCATCTGAAGTATAAATGTATCAAATTTTCATTGTTCATTGGAAGGGAAGAGTGAGTTATCATAAAAGTTACTAGTATGAAGTTTACACTTAACCCAGATAACTTATCCTGTTCGTCCTGATTGCATTAACGAGTGGAAAATGAGAGACAAGTCTCATGGGTTGTTCAAGTGTACATGTCCTGAACTATAACGTCTTTGAGAGGAAATTTCCCAAAATGAAATTTTAATTACTGTCTTACCACGGACTCAACGAAAGCAGATGTAATTAGATAATTTGTTAACTCTGAAATTCAATTGTTTCAAGCAAGTTACTCTAAAGAGGATATTTCACGCTTAGAATGACTTCATCTGTAACTATTATGGTGTCATGATCAAATTGCTTGTGAGTTACTGATTGTTACATAGCAAAGCAAAAGGGACTTAAGGTATTTATTAACACGGGGGGGGGGGGGGGGAGACGTGATTCCAACCCAGTCTAACCTAAAGAAAAAAATCGACAACCACTTAGAATGAATTGCAAGATCTACACATAGGCAAACATTGGACTGGTTCACTGACTTATACCATGGTACGACACGTATGTCATCAGTCCCCTCTTGTGTTCCCCATACATGGTTGTATGAAACCAAGAGGAACATAGTGGCTGAAACTTACCTCAAAGCTTGTTTTTAATCGTCCAAAAAGTGGTACATGTAATTTACTCAAGGGTGCAATTATGTCAGCGATATTAATACTAGTAACTATTACCTGTGTAATTATCGATGTACACCCGGATGCAATTACGTCAAAGATATTAATAGTAGTAACTATCACGTGTGTAATTATCGATGTACACCCGGATGCAATTTGCTTAGAGATGTTAATAGTAGTAACTATCACGTGTGTATCTAATGGTTTCATTCAACCTTTTCTCCTGGAGATAAACCTAACGAGAAGCAATGGTCACGTGGTGTAACAGGCTTTTCCCTCTGGGTTGTCAAGCTTTAGCAGTAATCGCTCAGCTGAGCGATACAAGTTAATCCTTTCAAAATTGATTAATTTTCATTTATTAAAAAAACATCCGGATAGTAAGTCTGAAACCCAGTTATATTTGTCAAACCTTTGTAAAATTACCTATTAATGAGGAATTAAAATTGACAAAAATGAAACGCAGTTAAAAGCAACTTCAATACATTTTTTATGTTTTCATGATCTATTCGCGAGCAGTTTTCCCCTCGAGTCCTTCCTTCACATCAGGTTGGGACTCTAACTGAGCGCTGTCAAACATTTTTAAAATTTAATCGGGAGTGAGAAGAATTATCAAACAACAGAAGAGGATAAGAGAAACTGTCGGAAGTCATATTTACTTAGTTTGTTCTGTGAGGTGGCCGATAATACTCTTCTTAAATCTTATCGCAAATGGGGCCCAAAGTACCTGAACCTGACAACAGTGAAAAGATCAAAGTTACACGTTTGTTTCATCTACCTTAAAGCAAGCTTGTTCTCATCATCTTTGGCCATCGTTGCATGAGCCAAACTATCGGCATTTTAAATATTCATATCATTGAAATAATATGGTGATAACAGAGGGAACCGTTGAAATTTACAAAGTTGACATAATCGGAATGAAATACACTGAAGTGTCAAGTATACTGAACACGTGACATCGTTGTTGAGGCTTTGTCTGAGGTATTTCAAACAGTGGATGAATTCAAACCCTAAAAACCTGGAATACTGTGACTGAACAGTGTCACCGCCCAACGCTGATGAATGCATCAGATCAAATCAGTGATCACGTAACAAGATAAAAATAACAAACCACCAACATGCATGCAGTAACAAATGGAAGAGGTTTTCGTTTATTTTAACTTCTTATTTAAAAAAGTATAAAGAAACGTTAAAGAAGTAAGTTGGGAATTGTCATATAGGGATCCTTAATGGAATTGAAGAAAGATTCAATTGTACATCTTTCAGTGGATTATGATGCTATGTCATACATTGCAAAATAAGTATATGTTACAATGTGATGAGATAGTCTGCAAGAAAAAATGAAGCACTATAGTCGCAACCGCTTTTACTAGAATAACATTGATTATCAGTTGCAGGGTTTTTTTTTAACTTTAGCTGGCCATACCGCAGTTACTAAAACTCAACAATAAATCCTTTTATTCTTTTATAGTGACTACGATCAATTAGCCCAAAGCAGAAATTTGTCTTAAAAGTTCTCAACAATTTTAAAGCTCTTTTTCATTTTCCTATTATTAATCCTTTAAATACTTTTAACTGAATTCGATTTAAAAGAGTTCAACTTCTGTTAAAGAGTTTATCCCTCCTTTAAGTTATATGACCGATGAGACAATGTCCCATCACACGTGATTGGTAAATATGGTAAGTGAAGGAATATAATTATGATATTTCCCAATTTGAAAAATAAACTTTACATCTTTTGTTTATTTAATGTTTGTTCATGTATTTTATTAGTACAATTTAGACTCAGCACATTCTTTGTCGTGACTGAATACGAAAGAGATTACAAAAAAAAAGAGAGTGAAAGTTGAAATATTGTTTTGAATACCGATTTCGAATATCAAATTTAAGCATTACAACTTATCACTTACTCTTTAGAGCCACGTCCCCCTTTCCCAACTTTGGTAACCATCTCATCCCATTGGCAACTTTGGTAACCATATAACTAGCAGCAGTTCGACTTTCAATGGTCTCTGCCATCTTTTTTCTGTTTCTCAATATTTTTAGAATCAGAGCTGGATAAACTGATCTCTTGTTAAAATTTTCTTTAAAGCTGAAAATATACAATCGTTTGTGAATTCTCCGATTATTGTTTTGCATTTAAATATAAAATTTGTTTCATATAAACCTAACAATTGCAGCTAATAAAACTTTAAGTTTCTCTGGTGTAATAAGTGTTCGAAAGTTTTTTTTTACAGCAATGAATACAACGCCACCTGTTTAACTTTACTGCTGATTTTTTTTTAAACTTCTGATACAGTAAAATATTTAACATTACGACTGACAGTCATACTTCCCTAATGTAATAAATGTCCGTTTCCTTACAATCTCAGTTTTCTGCTATGTTGTATAAATATCAAACTAACTAACATGACACACTAGATATGTGCTTTCACTTACGTTAGAGTCAAATATTTCGTACTATAGCTAAGTCTAATAACCAGTGTCCTTTGCATTTTGTTTTACATTAACATTAGTGGGCTAGCCATGTCTTAAGTTTGGTCGGTATATTCATAACATAAAAAATACGATATGCTTATTTTATGTTCTGTTAATATGCAATATTCAATATGTTGAGTGATATTGTACAGCCATAACTCATAAGATCACAAATTGGTATTGTACCGTATGTAATAATATAATGCAATGATCTCTCATATATCCTGATATAGACTATAATTGTCTCATTTGATGGCATTCTTCCAGCATGATATCTTGTTTCGTAGTAACAAATCAACTACAAAAGAACATTAATCATATTGCCAATCAAGAGTGATTTATCTTTTCAAGTTTGAAATGTCACTTTAATTTATATCTTCCTCATTTCTACCAAAAGAGTTTTCACGTACATGATTTCTCTCTTATCTTTTTTGTTCAAGAGAATAAAGACATTGTTTTCTTTGTTCTAGTCAAGAGAATACTTTTTTTCATTTTTGCTCACGCACCCTTTTCCTCTATGATCCCCCCCCCCACTCCCCTCCGTCTTCCGTCTCTTCTTTATTTTACAAAATCTTGATAAATTAGATTAAGGACTGGATGGTCTTGTCGCTTTGAAGATAATCTCGAGGGTTTCTCTACTAATCAATGGAGAAACACTTGCCCGAAGATGTAAACATAAAGTAGAATCGCTACACAGAAGGCCTTTGAGTGAATCGGGCAGCAGCGTCTGATAGAATTTTCTGTTTTCTTTTTTCTTTCACAACAGAAATAATACTTTCTGTGTTTGCTTAACGATTTTTTACTCTGTGTTTGGGAGGACGGCAGACGAGATGGGAAATCTGACATGAGAACCTGCAAGTGGTTCATCAATTTACATTTCAGTCCATCTACTAATTGGCGAAGACAAATAATTTAGAAACATTTTACTCGAAATTGTCTGAAAATCGAGCCGCATAACGTCACTTTACCGTGATATCAAAAACGGATGTAGTCTGAACCCCCCCCCCCCCCCCGAAAACATTCTTCTAGAATAAGTGAGACCATCGTAGATCATAGATGTAGAGCGCCCCGCTCAATCAATGTAACTGAATATTTATACAGAACCTAAGTACATATTCAGAACTTAGTGCGCTTCGTGTTGTAATCATTGAACTTTAAGGCAAACTTTTCCGTTCCATTTGTTGACCAAAAACAGCTTGATTAAACAAAAAGCGAAGGTTGCTACCCACTCATTGCACGTGTGTAATTATATATCTAATTATATATATATATATGTTAACAAATATGACAATTTTGAAGCACAAAAATTTTTTTAAGAGAAGGTGTATATTTCGGACACCCCTATGTCCTTCTTGTTTGTACGTGGATTTTCACAAAGCAATATATATATAAAAGCAATGCAACTCACCAGGTTTGTGCATTGGCAACATATTTTGGTCAGGCACCCATGCTCTCTCATTGTATTTAATTCTAACCGTTCAACCTTTTCTTTCGTTGCTAACATGAAAATAATTAAGATTAAATGGAATTATGTCACCATAAGTTCTCATATTACTGTTCTTATTGTTATTTTCTTTGTTAAGTTTCTACCGTTTTCATCGTTTGTTTGGTGTAGTTGTTTCTTGTAACCATACAATTGTAAGTTACCCGCTGAAGGGTAGTATGCATTAATTTCCCCCTCGCAAACAGCTTGATTTCACTATACTTGACGACGATAGATCACGGGTTCGAACGCGAAATACACCTACAGACAGACAGATAGACAGACAGACAGGGAAACTCTAATCGTTATTAGACAATCAGAAACTTCAAATCAAACAAGAACACTTAAAAGAAGAAAACGTAGCATGCTAACAACAACTTAAGATATCCTACTTCACTTTAAGCCCTAAATCGAAAACAAATCTTATGTAAACAGAACACAGATGAAAATTTAGCTGGTTGTCAAGGAAATCGCGCTTTTTGTGTGTGTTTATGCGTGTGTGATGTTAATATTCTTATGGCGAACGCACCGAGGAAGCTCTTAACCAAGGAATTGCCCACGGACTCACTGATCCAATTATTTCCCTGGCAAACACAATTTAACAAACCATATACACACATATTTATATGAATTCCTAAGTTTGTATTTCTCCAGGGGAGGAATATCTTTGAAATACTCTCCTAACTGTATCGTGGAACAATTTATAATTTGAAAACGTTTTTACTTATTCTAGTAATGGATACCAGACTATATCGAGCCATTGAATTGCTTAAACGTCCAAGAATCTAATCCAGATGAATAGATTCAACTCGTTTTTGTGACGAGAAATATTTTTCTAAAGGATTTGTAAACCATTTGGCCAGTGAAGTGTAATGTACCATATCTAGGTTTTTAGCAGGCAAAACATGATGACTTGAATGGGAAGTATCGATTAAAAGCTAAAAAAGTAAAATGCCTACCAGCTTATTATGAGTTTAAACGAAAATTTTGACAGTTTTGGATAAATTTCGAGAGTTGCGTGTGAAGTACTTTTATAATTTTAAACTCATTATATCCCCGGATTGATAGCTCTACTTTCGGTATAGGTTTGTTTGAGATAAATTGAGAGTGGTGGAATAATTAAGACAGCTTAAGAGTAATATATTGGTTTTTATATTATTCATCAGGTTGTATTTTGTTATTATGATGTGTACATTGTTCTTATTTGTTTGAGGTTCATCAAGTCGAGAATTTAAGTGAAGCTACAATGTTTACATGAAATAGATTATATTTTCCAGTTGTATCCGTTTCACGGAAATGACATATTAAAAGAGGTTTATAAATTGAAACCCCAAATCAAATTTTACTGTGTACATAAAAATAAACCCAAACTCGAGGCACGTATATCTTATAGTCGCCGATCAGATCACCAGGAAACACTTTGGTTGGTTGAAGTGCCTCACGTATTTGTGATGTTTTATAATGTGGGCCAGGTGTCAATCACATTTCAGATTCCCTATCTTTGAGAGGCCTACCGTTCTTGAAGTCCATGCTGGCATGAGGGCAGGAGATTTAACGGTATGTAGTCGGTGCAATTTATTTCGACAGATCTCTTGAGTTCTTGTGCCTTGATAAGGTTACTTCTTAGATGGTTTTGGGTCATTATAAAAAACAGTAAGAAAGAACGACTGTCCAAGCTGGTGACGATGATCAATTTATAAACAGGTGTAGACTCATCATTCAATGGCCGTTGGTGGTAGTTACAATACTGGGAGGATAGTAGACAATCTACTCTATAAACAAGATTGTCAGTTCTGGTTGATTCTGTCCTTAATACGATTCGCTTAATAGAGAATTGATTACGAATGACATTGCACGCTAAGTTTGCAGGACTCTTGGTTATATCACTCCTGAGTGGACAAAACAGGAGAAAATCCATAAAAGGTGTCCCATGCATGCAGTATTCATATTTATAACAAAACTCATGTTTATCTGTATAGGCCTATCGCATACGTTCTTTAGCATTCCTACGTCAAGCACATTTTTACAGTAGTTTACAAATATGACTCGAGAGTTTGAGAGGCATATCCTTTTCTGTACAAGAATAAAGGAAATATATATTCCCTTTGAACCACTTACAAAAGTAGATGGATAATATCGTTTCGCAAATTTTGTTAATGTTATTTCTTAAAGTATGTGACAGACATGAAATTATACTATGACATAGATATTTTACATGCAAGTTCAAATATTTCGTACATTGCACCTCGCCCCAAAGTTGTTTTTTTTTGTTCATATGTGTGTGATCATAATGTGTCACACACATGTTACGACTAACCGACACAAGATTACCGGCGATCAGATACACACGGTAAGATGTTAGACAGAAAAGAGGTACTAAAGGTGGCAGATATCTCTGCAAAATAACATGAAGACTTTCCTATGAAAATGTTTTCTCCAGTTGCAAGTGTTCTGTCTAAGAAAACGCATTGAACCATATATATGGATCCATTGTTATTAAATTACTTTGAGAAAGGACAAGTTAAGTTCTGTTGGTTTGGTTCTGTACCCAGTTTTCTTCATTTGAAAATTTCGTTGTGACATACATAACTTAATATCTAAAATACGTAATCTTTAACCAACTTCTTGTCGTAAAGAGTAAGAATTTGGTGATCGTTCGAAACCATCCGTTTTAACGAAATGCTGATTTTATCCGTTAACGTAGTGACAAGCCGAAACATCAACGATTGTAGGATGTACGTTAAATGTAACATGCATCTAGAAAAAAAAAAAGCTGACTATAACCCATACATGTAATAACAACGATAAGTGTAATACCCACCATAAATGGTGGATAGTAAAGAAATTTGTAACTATAAATGTAATAATCTCAACACACCATAAATGTAATACTTTTAAACCATGACTGTAATACATGACCCCACCTTAAGTGTAATAATTTTTAACCATAAATTATTAATTAATAAATAATTAACATTAATATTACCATAAATTAGTAATTATTTTTTTCACCATAAACGTACTAAATCCTAAAAACGTCGAATTAGGACTGGCTGACCTCTGACCCACATTTCAGCAACTCACCCGTTGAATCTGCTTGTTACGCAGTGCTTCATCTATCATTGTTGGAGTGGGGGGGGGGGGTAAACATATAAGTACACAAAAATGTCGCCGCCATCCAAAAGTGACACATTGTCAGCCTGAAAATACCTCTACCCCCTCCCCGGGAATGAGTTTTCCTTCCTAACCATGGTTTGTGTTTCACCTTAACAAGAAAATTACGTACGACAGAAACAAACTTACTTTTAAGGAAAGAAAAAGGACAACTTATCAATATTGACAATACACAGTAAATGAAAAAAATTAGACACTTGAAGCTAGTAAAAATAGCTTTAAACTTCTTGTTAAAGTTTTTACCCACGTTTAAAGTAATTAGCAATAAATAAAAGCAAAAGCAACATTTATACATACTCGTACTTCACATTGAAACACGCGTTGATAACCAAAACAATTAAACATATTTTTGTCCTGAAAAAAGTGCCTGTAAGATATTATAAATGTATTAATAGAAACGGAGAAAAAAAGAAAGATAAGAAAACATAAGAACAAAATAGAAAAAATAAAAACAATTAAATGCAAATACCCCGGGGACGTATTAATCTGAGAACCAGGATAGAAATTGAGAAATACCTCATAGAGCTTATTTCCTACCTGAAAAGGTAAAATCGCTGCAAAAATTGTGATGATTTTTGGAATCATGATAAAAGCACCCAAGAGACTCCATCGTACATAAAATGGAAGGTTTCCAGGAGAGAAGAAGCTTTATAGCGAAAATATCACTTCGGATATTGACAGATGATGTGATAAAAACAACTGCCACTGAATTAGCAGAGACTCGGGTAAACCTCCAGTATAGAAACATGCAGCTAAACTTCCAGCCTGTCTTTTTTTTTTTTCACTATATACCGGAACCTATTGGTGTACAAAGAATCTTTTACACCAGAAAGTGTACTACTTTAAAATCGCACATGTGGTGTACTCTTGCATTGACAGGGATATACCTGGTGAACGGCTGCACAAACTAATGAGGGAACCACTTTCAGTTTATATATGCACACGCGTTACAAGTGAACTATGTACTACACATGCAAGCAAATAAACCCAGGTGACCTCCCCGCACACTCCAGTATTAATTGCGTCACCAAACTGAATGCAGTAATCCTACTTTGAAGTATGAGATACCTTAAATCATAACTTTGTGTGTTTTTATTCATTACAAAATTGAAATAATGAAATTTTGTGGGCGTTCCCCTTTTGTGGAAGTTCCTAGCCTTTGCTTAAACTGGCACTGATTGCATACTTAGCAACAACACCGTGACTGATGAATGTCTTACATTGTGATTGTCACTCTTAAAAAGCTCCTCTTACAGTCTTAATGCTCAACATACACCCACGTTGTACCAGACAGGCTCATTCTGTTGGTCACACACTGTCTCAATGTCCGATCCTGATTCCTTTAAACTTCCAACAAGACAAGATGCTTTAGTCCCGGCTTCACTAGTAATCATTATTAAATTTTTTAGTGAAAAATTATTAGATTTATGGTGGAGTCAGATAACTATATTTATTGTTAAAATTATTAAATTTATTTTGGGTATTACACTTATGGCTAAAAATTATTACATTGCCGTGGGTATTACATTTATGGTTAATTACTACATTATGGGCCTTACAGCTGGCTTTACTCAGAATGACACCCTAAATGAAAATCCGTTGGAATCGTGTTTCTATCTGTTACCGTTTTTGAGGTATGAAAATGCAAACCAGATGACGTGGAATGTTGCGCAGTGTCGTTATTTCTTTTGCTTGGCTTATTTATATATTATCTCTCAATTACTTTTATTTCTGGGTTTAAGTGGTAAGTGACATTAGTTTTCATAATGAGGAAAGAACATATTTCCAAAACAATACCCACCCTCATACAAATTCTCAATTGTCCTTGAAATAAAGGTTGAGCAAACAAGGATAACCTGAGACATGATATTATACGGATCTCACTTGTCGTCAATAATTTGCATATTTAGCCAATGGTTATTTATAATGCAGGTACAAGACAGGAATTTGCCTGTAAAATCGTCAATATTCGATGGCGCTTGATGGAATTTGTGGCTATTTTCAACATTTTTAATGGTTAATACACCCAATACTCCAAAACGCCATTTTCATAGTCACGTAATCACCTTTAAGACAAATTGTATCACAATTACGCAATATGTGAGGGAAATTCACTGCAAATATAAAATATTCAATTTTGTAGACCCTCTCAAAAGTTACAAATTCCTTCTCTTTGATTTTAAGAGTTGGAAACTTATATTACATGAATTATAGATGGCTGCCGGATGACGCTTCCATGTATCTATTTCAGCTTTCTGATCTAAGGCAAGGTTGTTTTATTAAAATCGCTTAAAGTGAACCAATTCAATACAGTTTGTGACTTCCTGATGTTCTTCATATAAACCTTCCTTGATGCAAAGCTTCATCCACTTCTTCCTTCGTCTGTTTATTAGCTTCAGGCAAACTTCTGGCTGCTGGTGTATATGTATTTCGGTGATTAAACTAAAGGTTATTCTTTGAATATTTATTTCTTGCCTGCATGTAATAAAATTCTTCGAGTATAAACCTTGCTCTTAAAGGGCAAAGAAAAATTGTTAGTGATAAGCACTCCACGTCAAAGGAGGTAGTCGTTTAGAGTATTCTAGGCTTTTATTGAAAAGGTCAAAAGGTAAAGCGTTAAGCAAGATTAATTCTCACCAGTTCGCCAAGAGAGAGAAAGAAAACAATAATTAAGAAAAGGGAACAGAAAATGGAATAGACCCTTAAGATACCTCAATCAAATATTAGTCTTACCCAGAAGCTAATTACAACTTTCCTGTTGTTATTCTTTTTGAAGATTTACAGGTCACCGTGGGACGCAACTGATACGTTCTTCAGAAAAATCACAACATTACGTTATTAGATCAATGTAATATATGCCTATTGGTTAATACTCCCAGCAGGCAATATCACCTTCCAATTACTGGTAGCGCTGCGTCTGCGGAAATCTGTCAGTGAATGAAACATTTGGGTAGAGAACATGTTTGTTTGTATTTTTGTGTGATGTAAGTTATGTTTATTCAACACAAACTCAGAGACAGGTGAATAACATTATGAGGTCCCATATGGAATGGTTAGATTTGGTAAAACAACCGCAATGTTTACAATGCCCTTGAACGATGTCAGTCATGAACACTGGAAAGGGTTGTTGAACGAAATTGATTAAACGAACGAAATTAAAAGAGAAAAACAAATGGGGATGTATGTATGAGTAGATGGATAAATGGGGGGGGGGGGGGTCGGGTGTGAGGAGAGCCCTGTGGGAGTTTATATTTGCTTGTTAAATTAAAAACTAAGGCTCGAGAGGAACTCATCTTCTAAAGATTATCAATAAAATCAATGAATAAAAGAATCAATGAACAATTCAAAGTTTTGAAAAACATGGCAGGGTCTCGATCATGTTTTGTAATGATTGAATACATTTTTTGGAACATCAGACAAACCACATATTATCATAGAATCATCTCATATTGTAATCAGAGTTTTTGTTTTTGTTTATTTGTCTGAAATACTTGCATGAATGGTCTACAATTGTCACTCGAAACTTCGAACTTCCAAGTTTTTTGTTTGTACTGGACAGGTATAATTTATTCTGAGATGACAGACGCACTTTGTCTGGTATGTTTAGAGATTACTTTCACATAGTGTGATCTATGAAATTAATTGTTGAAAGTCTTAACACTTTGTTTGAGTCACTTTGTGCATAGATCATGTAACTGAAAATAAAAACAGTGACAATTAAAACTAAGGTTAGAGATAAAAGAAAGAAATAAAATGCGGATAGACGATAAGTTCCCAAAAATGCTAAAATTAGCAAAAGCAGATTTTAAGACTCATTTCTTTCTAACAAATCCATTTATAGAATGACATTAATTGTTGTCGGGATATATTTTGTTGGTATATATATTTGAGAAGTGCCGAAAATAAAAGTTTTTTTTTTTTATAAAGCCTGTTTTTCAGTGATCGTCCTTTAATCGGTTACTATGGTTACATTTTCTTTATATTTAAAGTGAAGTTGTTTGCCATCAACTAACATTATTTATTGTTGAGGAAGGCAATTAAGTTCTGTGATTGCCGTTTCGTTGTTAAACTTTAAAAGGAAAGACAGTAGTATAAAGGATTTTTCTATATGCCTGCGTATTTTGCAACAGACAATTAAAATGTCATTAATGTTATGGTACCGTCATTTTACTGAGAGCAATGCATGTCAATTTTTCTAACCGAGACAACAAACCTCGTGTTGATATTTTAAGTTATTGTCCTTTTGCATTTGCTCATTAGAGATGTGATTTTAATGATCTTATATTTTGTCAACCTCTCAATTCATGCACCAAGTGTAGGTTGACCCCTTCCCCTCCTCCATCAAGGGAAGTAGTGGTTGGTTTAAAGAATGATTAACAATCTGTTTGTCATCATCAGCAAACAAAGCTTAACTCATGCATCAGCAATTACAATTAAAGTTCCTCTCTACGTTCTACCCAAAAAACTAAGACAATGTCTCGGTAATGTAAACAACAAACATTTGGTGTGAATACATCCAAATAATTTCACGAAAGTTGGCCTAAGATGTACATACGGTGACTCTCCTTAAAAAGTATTTCTAATTTCTGAGAAAATTTGTAAGGTGGTGATATTTTATCCTCCGTAATTGATTACAAATCGTAGATTAGAAAAATTTCCACAAATATGCCATTGTAACGGTATACATTTTCGATTACAACAATTGATGCATCATATATGTAACACTGAAGAGCAGAAGTTGCCAGCACCGTTGAAACCATTCTAAGGCTGCCGGTATCGAGGAGGTCATAAGTTAGTTGGAAGAGTGTCAAAAGGTGAGAGTGGGGATAATTCCAAATAAAATTAACAAAAACTCTCCAAAATTAACAACCTATTCCCCAGAAAGGGAGAAAGCCTTAGACTAGTGAATGCTACTGAAGAGCGGGATATTCAGAGTGACACATCTGAGTCACATTGAATGGAATACGTCAGTAATTGAATCTCATCGATAGCCACTTAAAAATATCAACCGGTAACCTCCATGCCGAGCTATGGAATGGATATTCTGGTCTATAATGGTGACACGAGACAAACGGCTTTACATCGATTCTAGTTGACTGGAAATCTGAGGCAACCACTGGGTGAAATGAGCTTCAATATAAGAGGCAAGCCAGGACACACAGGAAGAAATTCAGTTGTGCTTTATTCAGGTTGACTTTCAAAACAGTTATGAACGACGTCTCTTGACTTGTAAAAGGCTGGATAAGATTTCGCGACAACAATGTGTACAGTTAATTTCGTTGCACTTGAAGGGAACAAAATTTCAATTTTTATTCCTCAACGTTAATGTCAGAATATATATTGCCAGGCATGAAAGTTAATTACCTCTGATTCACAAGAATCTTCTATGACAAAAGTCATCTCACCTGCGTTGACATACTCTCACATAACAGTAAAGCTGGACATTAATTGAATTTATATGAAGTGACAAGTAACTCAACTGAATATTCCCTCCCGTTATCCACCCAGCTATCCATGCACGCATACACGCATCCACCCATCCACGCATGCCGGCACGATACATACACACATACATACATACATACAAACAAATATACATGCATACATACGTACATAAATACTTTCACCATTCACCATTTATTGTCTCTGTGCGGTAGGACGAGAAACAATTCACACCGAGGTTCGTCTTCCGTCAAAGTCATATATCAAGGAAACTAATCCTTCATGATGAAATATGTAATGATACATGCAGAGTCCTTACATTGCAGAAGACATATAATGGTGTCACGTATAGAACATTAACACATATTTACATAATCATCACTGACTCCTAAGGACACTTTTGTGTCTTCAGGAGAATTTTAAAGTTGACATCATGGAATGCATTTCAATTGACACTTCTGGAATAATAAACATAGACAGGGGTACAAGGATTATATTCGGTTCTCTCTTGGTGACATTAATGTTGCTCATGTTTGAATGATGTATACAGTGGAGGCAACTACCATGAGATTAAATGAGGTGGTACAAAATAATGTACCAGTTAATGATTTGTTTCACAATGCGATATGTTATGTCCCCCTTAGGCTACGGTTAATCTTCCCAACAATAGGAAAATTAAAATCCGTCAGAGTGGATGATTCTTGATTCATTGTAAAGTATACTGTAATGGACGCTGATCGAGTAAGAGCATTCATCAGTCTGTACTTTGGAAAAGGTTCAATTGTTAGGCTATGTTGGTTTCTACTTCATGTATACGTAGTATCCTCTGTAAAGAAATAGGACATCAATTAAAGTAAAAGTACAACCCGCGTTACAGGAAGAAAGAGTCATACAGCCGTACAAACCTCTTCTCATATGTTGGGGTAGGATAAGTATTCCATAGTTATTCTAGATCGCATTTCTAAATGGTTCAAAATGGTTATTATTTCTAGAAGTCATCAATGGAATTTGATGATTTCTCAATTCTTAATGTAATATTAATCTTTGAATTTACTTTTAATAAATTCTGCATGGTTTCGTTTAATGCATATTTGCAATTTGCTACTATCGATGTGTGTGTGTGGAGGGGGCGGGGGTAAGAAATTGAGGGCGGTTGTTACAATCCTCAAGAACCTTTTATGTAAAAAGGTAATCATTTATGTACTCATATCATTTGGAAACGAGAGATAAAATTATATCTATTTGTACACTGAAAATAATGAATCTTTGCAGTTTTCATACTAGGAATATAATTTTCGCATTCAATTGAAGTAAATGCGAAAAATTACTGTCATTTACATCATTTTGATAGTTTTCTCTACTTCAGTGACATTAATAATACAAGGACACTAATCTTAAAACTGTGATTTTACTTATTGAAATACAGACAATACAAAACACCTTCATTGATGTTCACACACAACACACTTTGTCTATCATTTGCAAATTTACAATGTCACATTTAATCCCGTATACAGGCATGTGAACCTGTCATGCATGGTATATGTATGTGATTAGTTACGATACTTCTCTGTTCCTATGTCTCACATTGAAGCATAGGGAAGACTGCGGTTACGGTAAGACAGTGTCACTTTTTTTTTTAATTTTCAGTTGATTCTGATCTCTCTGCTGTCATTCTTCATAACAGTGTAATCCTAGTGAACCCTTTCGTTCCAGAAATGTTATTTAGAGAGGGAGTTGTGACTAGCTTCGTGCTCTGTTACAGTTGGCGTTGGCTCTAAGATTAATACAGATAACTCATGTTGCTAACTTTGATTTCATGATGCATTCAATGTAAGGTATATGACCTGAGAGAGAGTCATATGGTGTCTGCATGGCCTTAATACAATTTTGTTCAAAACTTATTTGCAATGTCAGGATTCTCTGGCATACAGTGTGACGTCATGCACAATCTCTGCTCGATGGTCGATCACACACTACTGTAAATTGAATCGATTTGATACACACAAACAAACAAATACCTAAGAAACAATACCTCGTAATTCCTAATAATTGTCACAAGTTTAAGGATTTACAATGTAAATGATCAAAATGGCCAGTTATGAATTCATGAATCCATACACTTTTCATCAACTTTACGTTAATGTGAGGTATCAGTGCGTTTATACAAGGTTTTACCACAAAACACTTAAAACAATATTGCCTCAGTAGCACATGCGTTACTGAAATAATGTCCATTTTGGCGTCCCTTGTTCGAGGATTTTTTTCTCCCAACATTAGTTAATAAGTATCTGATGCAATAGTTCCTCGCGTGCCGCTCAAGAAGAGTCCTACCCACACATGCCCCGTTAGAAACTTAAATCAATGTCCTGATGTATTTGAAGGGACAAGGATCGTTATGAGTTCAACATCGATCACTATGAGCTCTGTCAATGCTTCCAACGTTTATATCACGAGAATAATCTCACCTACAATGCATTTTTCCTCTTTCAATGCAAGTGTAGGTTTCAGGTCATAACCCTACAATTACCCACTGCACCTGCACATCAAGAGAAAACATAGCCTGAGATTGTCCGTACATCTGTCAGTCTTTAAAGTTCAAATTTGTGATCTGCTTTTACTTTGACATCTCTCGACGAAGGTAGAGAACATTTGCGTGTGCACATAGTGAATCATTTTAGTTATAAAAAAAGAACACATATTGGTTGGACTTGAACAAACTTATGAGGAATGGACATTAAGGATATGAATGTTAAACAAATAGGCCAAGTATTTCTTTCCTTGGCACCCATTTATATCTCATTGAATAGGTTTAATAACAATGAGGTTAAATCAGCGAAGAGAAAATAGATAACATGATCGGCTGATTGCATAAACTAACTACAGTGCAACATGACGTCATCTGAAACAGAGTGAGCTAACAGAAAAAAAAAAAAATGCCTTTGTCCAGGCTACTTGACTGAGGAGATACAAAAGAGCACCTCATCCGGAATTTTTGTTTTGTGATAAATCATTTCTGGTGAAGACTGTCACTGGTCATTGTAAGGGTATGTTATTTTGAGAAACTATAATCATATGTGATATGAGGATTAGTAAAACAAAGAACAAGTTAATGATGCACGCAAAGGATAGATTTTTAATCCCATAGTAGTAACAGGATTAATGGTAATAATAAAAATAATAAGATCTTGGTTTTTCTCAATAACCTATACAAAGACGATATCGCATTCAATAGATAACATAAAACTAAGATGACGTAGTCAGTGAGGAGGTATTTTTTACCTAATTTTGAGTTATTCGGCCATAATGTCATTGACTACACATGTTATTGTAATTATAATTATCCAATAAACTTTACGAGTGTGGGTCATTAAAATAAAAAAAATAACGGTTGCCATATTATTAGAATCAATCATATCATATCTACACGTATATTGTATCTTTATTTGTTACTTATGATTATTTACTCACAAATGTGTACCAAATATTTCCAAGGTCAGATTTAATCTTATTTCAGACTAACAGTATTTCTTGCAAACTTTTATGATGTGCGGCATGCCGTAATGCCTGCGTAGATATTTGCGTACAATCATTGGTGCATGGAGATGAAATAATAAAATACGGTGCGCATGCGTGGTCTGTGTAAAACAATTTACTGAATAACAAAGTACTCGCTGTTCATTATGTCATTCTTGATAAACTCTTTATTATTTTTTTACCTAGGTAGTATTCCTGGGGGTTTCTTTCTCAAGTTAACCTCTCATGGATCCCCCAATTTAAGCACAGCAATCTTGTCGAGTCACGTCACAATTTAAGGCCTATAAAGAGGGAGTCCAGTTCGTACAGGGACTTTAAAAGAATCAGGCAGCCAGTAGGAGATGCATGTTAAACTTAACAGAATAATCAATAAAAAATATAAGCACCCATTGACACTGATTGCTGTTGCATTTGGAGAGAGGAAGAAGGAAAAACATGTCACGGAATACAAATATCAGAATAAAGAAAAATTATGCCGTGAATATAAAATATGAAGATTCAACTGGCAAGGTGAAGTGTACTTTCATGTTTGTTATTTTCTAGACGGTTTTACATCTTTATTTAGCTAGAGGGGGAGAACCTGTCTTATTAATCTCATCTTAATATTGTATTTTGCTCACAGGTCCAAGCATTTTTTTCTGAGCCTTACATTCGCGGTTAAGTGAATAGAAGAGTTTCTCGATGAATTAGTTTACAAACCTGAAGGTAAAATCCAGCCGTGTCTTTCTGTATACTCAGATTATGATATACAGATAAATGCAGGTAAATGTTACTAACTCTGTGTGCAAAGGTCTGGTAGCCTTGTTACGTAGCCACATAGGCTACCTCTGTGGAATAGTGTGTCGGGTTTTGCGCGATTTGGCCGATCTACCTGCGGTTTTTCGTAATCACCATAATGTTCGTGAGCCAAGGGAATAAAGTACTAAGACAACGTATTAGATTATCAGCAATCCAGCCATGGATCAGGATTCTGGTTCAATGAAGCTTCTCGAAATTTTTGACAGGGGAAGATATGTTCATGTATTGTTCACAATGATTACAAATATATTATATTCCCCCGTCTTGTTAGGTGGCCCACGGATAAGTATTAATGGCGTGAAGTGAAATGCCACTGATCAATGTACATGGATATACTGTAACTAGATAAATTTGTAATGACTACTATATTGATCAAGTGGGCACACATTACGTTCTCGTGACAAACTGTGTCATTTGAAACTCTGTCTAGTCTACATTATATTATCAGCATAGTGGTAGTTGTTTCGTACTGTTTGTATGCATCGATTTCACGTGACAATCGTCATTTGCAGCGTAGTGCAGGTTTCCGCAGTGGGTATGATGTACGGTGCATCTGTTGTTTGTATTTAATATGTACGTTATTGTGAAGCAGACAAATCAAATGTCTATCAACCAGTTCAGGTAAATTATTTGGGTAAATAGTTCGTGGTTTATAGGCTACATCAAAGGACAGGTTCAACTGCTTAGAAAATTGGACTTACGGTTAGTACAAGTTACCACAAACAGCGTTAGTTTCATTTAACTACTAAGTGTAGGCTATTGCTGCAGCAGATGAGCCGTGTCTAACATTGTTGTTTACTGGTAACGTTGGTGTGTGGTAAAGTATGACGTTTTGGTGGTACGAACACTGATCTCTATGTACACTGGATGAGAGGAACAGCTGTTCGCCGCTGTGAACCGAGTGTCAGTCATGTTTGTACACAGTAAATAGGATATGGTTGATTCTTTATGTTATTGATAATATCAATTATGGAAGAATAATTACCCACAATTACCATAAAAACATTGCGCTAATTACGATGTACACTTCATCGTTGCACTCGACGTCATTAATTCCAATAAAATCAAAACAGACAGCAAGATGAATAACTGGTCTCCATGGATTGTATTTTTATGATTTTGTAAGAATTTGAAAGAAGTCGAAAATGAAACCCCAAGAACGTAGTCCTCCGTGTGTAGTTACGTTATGGACGATTAACGGCCCGGATATTTCAATATATTCATTATTTATTCAGTATCGTGTACGTTCAATGACAACGCAAGAACCTGTCAAAGTTTTACAGTCCATTTCTATCCCATCTACCGTTGTACTGTACTTCAAGAGGAATGGAACACCCAAAAAGCATGTTAATTTATCTGCTGTACTCTAAAATAAATGAGTCAAAATGGCGTTAACTAGTTCTATAGGACATCATTTTGACTAAAAATTAGTCAAATAAGGTCTCCTAGAACTAATTAAGGCTGCTTTGACTACGGAAATTTATTTCAAGAATGTGTTTGATCCATCACAGCGATTCTAATTGCGCAGCCGCGTAATCATTTCGAGAAATGCGCACGTTCATAAATGAAGGACATGGAAAGACATTACCTATACACAGTAAAAATTTCTTTCTTTACCTTTATTATTATTGATGAACTAAAGTGACCTGAAGATTAAACTGAATAATATATTGAGTTTACGTTTCCACATGTAAGTAAGATCGCAGTCGAAGGAGTTGGTACCTCATCGCTAGCAAGCACTGTTTTCAATTCTACGAACTAGATGTATACACAGTGCTTGAAGTAAAGCTCGGAATAATGAATTATGTATTGATCGATCGGACTAGAAATAGTCTACTCAAACCACGCGTTACTGAACTGTACAAAACAACGTGGATATAATTGCTTGCTAATGGTGTTCTGCCTTCGGCAATTATGGAAACAGACAGACACTGTTCATTCTGTATTACTGATGATACCAAACTCACCACACCATCGCACTGAAGTTATTAGGTAAAATGTTGAAAAAAAATACAAAATATAAAATACAATATTTATATATATATATTCAAATGGTCGGTGAGCAATGGAAGTGAAGCAACTCTTGAACTAGTAACTCAAAATCATGAAGACACGAAATACTGCAAATACAAACATCAACAGTAATGCCGAACAGGCGATATCCAACTAAACATGCTGTAGTTAGTGCTTAGTTATAAGAGGTAAGAGGTTAGAGCTCGCTAGAGAAATGTTTAGCATTTTTTTTCAGTTTCAATCAGTTTCAATTAATTTAACACAAAAGTGATTTACCTTGGAACATGTTCTCATGTGAACCTCTTAATTCAAGTCAAGTGCTCGAATGGTATAGTCTATCCAAGATAAGCTGGAAATCCAAATTTAAAAGCAAAATTGTTTTTTTTTTAACAAAGCTCATCAGTTTCAATCATTTTACTGCTAACGTTCAATATCTTGAACATGTTGAAATCACATACATTGTTATGACTAAAGTTAATTTTCCATGAAGTTTTGAAGGTAATGTGGACAAACCTCAAAATCGACATTGCGCGCACACACAGACTTCAACACCCTCCCCATGCACTCACACACACACACACACACACACACACACACACACACACACACACACACACACACACACACACACACACACACACACACACACACACACACACACACACACACACACACACACACACACACACACACACACACAACAGCACGGACACACTTTCACTTATACTACCTAATTAGACCCTCTGTACCCAAGGTCACTTTCCCAATGGGATACCCCTGGGGTGTCACTACTCACTTACTCCACTAGTGTTTCCATTTCCACCGTTCTCCCACGGGTGTACTGTACAATGTATAGTTCCACTCAGTGACAAAAGCGTCTCATCTTAGGTCGATGAGAACACTAAAGTACTGTCACATGTTACGGCCTCACTCGTTACTTTAAACATGAAATACTGTATCTCCACGCTTCAGAGAGAAACGATGAATAGAAGGGGGGGGGGGAGGGGGTACACAAAACAAGATTTTATTAAAGCAAGATTTTTCCCTGTTGGAATCCGAGTGCATCTTACATCCCACAAAGTCAAACAAAATTTGGTGATGAAAAGGCAAAAACAAAGAAAAAACATGAGATGACTTTTAAATTAAAGCATGAATTGAAACAAAGATTTCTGTTTTATTGTTCTTTGTCTTTGCATTCAGTAACTATTTCCCACGGGGGTTTCCAGGAAGGGTTTTGTACTTTCATTCAATACTGGTTGAAACATGATCTACAAGAGAGTGAGGATACAATCATCATACATTAAAGACAAGATACTTCTTTACACAACCACAGAAAAAAAAAAACATTAAAATATATGATGATGTGACGGTGATACGTAAGGGAAAATTAAAAATAAAAACAAACTAAAAATTCGAAGTCATTTAAAAGAAAGCAATTAAGGAATTATGTAGGAGCTGTTTGGATCGTTCGTCACAGATAGTTGTAATTGTTGATTTCAGTTAAGAATAGTTACATTGAAATTAAATGAAAATCGTGCCTAAGTTGGTTAGATTAGATTGCTTATGCAGTTTATTGTAATGACTATATTTAATATATGCTGAAATATCCATCATTGAGCTTTAGTGCACTAAGACAACCCGGAACACAAAATGTCATGACATTTACTGCTATTAACGTACTTTACTGAACAAAAATATGGCAAAAAACAAACAACTTGATTCTTTTTCTAACTCACGATCTATTTTAGAAAGTAAAATGAACTATAGCGAGACTTAAATCTATTTACAGAGTGCTTACAGCTTAATCACATGAACAACCATCACAGGAAAACAAGAAAACTGTTTGTTTTGTTTCTAGCTGATGTTTGCTTTTTACAATTGAATTAGGATAAACATAATATAGTCAAAACAGAAAATACTGAGAAAATGAATATGAACGTGAGTAGGCCTAAATAATGTTGTTGCTAAGAAATAACCTGCAATGTCTTTTTTACGTACGTAAAGGGATTTAAGACGATGGAATTTGAATAAATGAGACCCCCCAAAAATGAGAGTAGAAAGAAGAAAAAGACAAACAAACGACAAAATGTAATTATCAGTGCCCATTTAATTTATACAGCAAACCCTGTCTGTTTGTTTGTGACTTTGCTATGGGGGGTCAACAGACGGTCAGTATGCTATTATAGCCTTTCTTTAAACTACTTTTATTTCAAATTTTATCTTCGAACACCAATTTAGTGTCAAATGATACGATAGGGGCAGGAAATAACTGTTAATTAATGGTATATGAATTACACCCTCTGCAAAATACAGAGAGATATGCAGAAAAATTAAGTCATTGTAACCAGAAAAGAAAATAAAACTAAAGAAATATAAGATACAAGTTACATAGGGAAATTATTCACAAGTGGATGGAAATAAAACAAATATAAATTGGAAAGTAAGGTCATTTTGTAATTACCATTGTGTTTCAGTGTTTCATTTCATGCCTAAATTGAAACGTTTGTCACGTGACCACAGTGATTCGTGCGGTACAAACTATTGCTGTATCGAAGAGTCACAGACTAAAGAAACAGCGAAATTAAAAACGTAGGATTTTTTTTTTTGGTTGACAGTGTGAAAAATCTCAGATGAGACACAGGATGACACACATTAAAAAGGAAAGCCATTAAATTTGTTTAATTAACGTCACTTCCAGCTCAGTTCTTGTCAATTCTTGATAAGAATCAACTTGTGCGTTCGTCTTTTCCATGGTAGAAATGGAAAAAAGGTAAAAACGATTGTTTTTTCCCTGGTTGTCTTCTTTATTACTTTCTAGATTACAACTCATTTAAAAAAAAATAAGATAAAATAAAACATCTGTGTGACCACAAATATCACGACTGATTACTTGATGAATTCGTTGATGTTTACGTATATAGCTGAACCGCTTACGGACTTGTCGGTTTAATATATTGGATAAAATGCAAATTAGTGGCGCACATTTCGGTGTGAAGTACAATGCAATCAAAGTAATGGCATAGGCGAGTTTTGTATAAGCATACATATATACGCATTAACCAGAAAACAACAAAGGCGAGTTTATAGGCAAAATGTGCTTAGAATAGTATGATTGATGTCACGGAGTTCGGAGTAGTAGTTCAACGTTGGTTGGTATAAGATATTTACTTCATGAGGAGTTTAGTGGAGTACAACAATAAGAAACGGTGAGTTGATGGGGCCAGGGGAGCGATGCGGACATGGTTTTGAGTTGAAGGAAGTTAGGTAGAAATTTAAGATCATGTTCAAGTTAAATATTGTCAAAAAGTTGAAAATTTTTCTACTTTAACATGAAACATTAATGTTTCGGTTCGTTTTATTTTCCAGTCTATGCGCAAACTGCCAGCCAATAATACCAGATATAGATTCCAATAGTTTATACAATATCTCATATAATTGAGTACCATGGTAATACATGACTCAATCGCCTTTAGCTCTGTGGCACATGAATGTTACTATTATGACAAAGAATATTCAAAATTAAGAAGGGCAACATCCAGAAGCAAGAGATTTCATGGATATGCTGTTAGAGGATCCATGAATGATTGATTAATCAATAAATCGATTTATCGATATGTCAAATGGCTGGATATTAACTTATTTGAGCAACTATGTCCAGAGTGCAAGGCTACCTTCGATATTTATCATGCGTTGTACACGACGCAGAAGGCACTAACCGCATGCTTACAGGGCACGCAGAATACGTCACGACCACGTGCGTAAAGGTCACATTATCATGTGACACCTGTTTGTCGTAGCGTCTACTGAATCTTAACATTTTCTTCAAAGATTGTGAAAAGTTAACTGATTAAGTAAGCGATGTGTTCTCTACAATACTGCTCTAAAGAATACTTTATTAGTGTTTGTACAGTTACGCAACAAAATCTTTCTACTGTTTGCTGTTACCTTCGATTCCTATCTTGAAACTCCGATAGCATACTTTAAGTTTACTACTCCTTGTATGACTGCTGGCTTGCAGGTGATTTCCTACAAAGTCTCCCGTAGTCACTCCTACTTCTTTTTGTCCTACGAAATTAATGTGGAATTGTCCAGCTGTTTATTTTTACAATAAAAAATTTAAATCAAAGTACATTTGAACTGAAGAATGTATAACGTTTATCTCCATCTGACGTTCAACATTGTGGATTGGCTAAACGAAGGCTGTATGTTGGGCTCAGTTGATATAGTTAACACTCTATATCAACATAACCAAACGATTAATTCGACTGCTTGTTGTAACTGCAGAGTTCTAGTTCTGCTGTCAACAGTAAGGAAATCCAAAATAAATCAGTTTCTTGAAAACATAAATACACGCTGCATTATGGTGAATATGATGATGGTTTGCGTGTATCCAGCTACTTCAATGATCTATCTTTACTGCACTGCTAACGTTGACAAATACGTAGGTTACCTGCAGTAGTTCTATGACTACGCCTTAATTTACATAGTGGTGTACCTCACAATGTTCGCGCGCAAGAAATTTTCTGATAAATTTGTATGTACATAATTTGAGTAAATCTCCTGTTGAGTTTCTGCTGTTTAAATATCTGATACAATTGGCGGAATAATCACACAATGAATGTACTTAAAGCGTTCCAAATACTGCACGCATATAGCCAGTGTTTGTTTTAAAGTTTAATCTTGTAAAAAATCAGACATTACACACGGCATTAATGGCATAATCACGTGTTATCAATGACGTCATATGCACGTCGTGACAACCATCGCCTTTAAACTGCAACGAAGAAAAATAAAACCGAAAATTCAGTGACAGTAAAGACTAGCAATTCGCTCATCAAATCACAACTGCGTACATGGATTCCGTTCTTGAATGTTTTAGACGTCTGAACGGCTTCTCTTAATCTCGATAGATAATTTTCATAAAGTATGTCCCCTGTACTTTATATGTTCAATGTAGACATGCAGGCGGGCTCCCAATATATCGATTGTCATACGTTGAAATGCGCTAAGCGCACGTTTTATTATATAACTAAAAGCCTACCTTCAGTCAAGACGTGAAAGGCGCTATATGTCCTTCTCCGTTTTTCTGTCATACAGGCGGGAGCAAACCTATTCACTGCTTATTTTTTTAAGTTCGTGCTCTTAGCTATGTAAGTATGAATTTATGTCCTTTTGAGACTCGCTTAACACTATGTATGCTGCTATATGCAATCACAAGTCAGTCTCATTCATCATCCATAACAGGATATACATACTCGGTAGCAATGTTACCTAAGATGGTGTCGTCGTCATCACCGCTATCATCATCACTACAACCATCATCATCATCATCATCATCATCATCATCATCATCATCATCATCATCATCATCATCATCATCATCATCGCTATCACCACCACTATCATCAGTACAGCTATCACATCACCGTCATGATCACTATCATCATCAACCATCACTATCATCATTATTATCTCCATCACAACCGTCATTAATGTTCTCATTATCAGCAACATCATCATCTATCTTCCTTACCATTATCATCACTATCACCATTACCATCATCATCAATATCACCATCACTATTAACATGCATTAACACCACCATCATCACTGTCACCATCATCACCGCTAGCATCATCATAACCATCATCATTATCATCATCATCATCATTATCATCTTCTCCGGATCTTCTTATCATACACCATTTTGTACGTAGCATAAGGTACGCCTCGCTCCGATGGTCATTTGCCATCGCCAAAAAGTGTTAATAAACACCCAGTTCAGAGGTAGGGGTATTGATACGATGCCAAAGGTCAAACGGGTAGAACCAGCGAGCTTAACTTGCTTTTCGCAAACTCCTGTGAGAAGACAGCCATTCTGCAAAAATGCAACTTTTAAACAGATATTAACACAATTTATACATAAAACATTAATATGATCAAAGAATGAAGCGAATTGGTTCAAAAGCCCAATAACCCCAATTATGAAAGATGATGATGATAATGATGATGATGATGATAATCATAATGATGATGATGATGATAATGATGATGATAATGATGATGATAATCATAATGATGATGGTGATAATGATAATGAAAATGATGATGTTATTATTCATATTTAGGCAGAATATGTACAAATTTTATCAGATCTTTAAAGCCAAAAACTTCCAGTAATGTTTAGGAAAAGGGTATCCATCCAAGAATATATTGACGATATTAAGGACCTTATTTGCTGAACCTGCATGAGTAGGGAGATTTTCAGCCATCTAGGAGGTATTTTTATGCTTTGGTTTGATCCACGAGTGCGTACAAAAACCGAATGAACCGGCACGATCGGAGGGAAGGGGGGGGGGGGTGGGAGAGGTGTGTAAATTCCGTTAACTGCCAGAGGAACCTGTCCAATTTTGAAGACGGTGTACCTCTTTACCTCCACTGCACCATGCAGCATACACGCACGGGTCCGTACGGTAACCTGCACCGTACGATTTCGATACTCCTTACAATTGCCATTAGGACAGATCAAGCGTGGCGCGGACTTCTTATTGGGGCCCCGTACAGGCTTTTAAAACGTCCTAAAATCATGGAGCTAAAAAGGCTCCATGCTAAAATGCTCTCATGGGGCCTTTGCTGTAAGCCTGAACGTTATACTTGTACGGGCCAGTTAAGTACCTTTACAAATTGCTTGAACTTCAAAAAGGACTTTCAAAAAAATGCCAGAATATGCTAAATTTTGGATAATTTTAAATCATGGTTTTAGAGAAATTTTCTGGAAAAAGGGTAGAACAAATACAGTCAGTAAAAAAAATCTGAAATGACTCAGTCCCTTATTTCCATTTTACCTATTATAGGTACCTCCATATTTATCATCTATGTTGATTGCAATATTAAAATACCTTTTTCCCTTAGGGCTTGAGAGACCTTCTGAGCATATATAATCGGTTAATGGCTGTAAATGTAAACCCTTTTATACCTTGCTCCAGTATAATTGCTAATTTCGTTGTCCTTGCTCGGCATTCATCTACATTTGTCTGAGATAGCCTAGTAGTAAAATATACAGTTAAGCTTTATCAGACTTTTTGGTTATTTAATCTATAACTCTGTTTCTGGCCCCCCGTATAGAAGGTCAAAATGGAAAGTGGATAGATTACCTTTCCGCAGCGATTTCTCTTTTTCGTTCTTCTTCTTTTTCCCCCCTTTTTTTTTGGGGGGGGGGGGAGTAGGTACATAATCAATTTCTTTAACAGTCCCCATTGAAACGGGTCCGGAGTCTTGAAAATTCAATAACTTACAACAGATCAGGCAATTTTTCACTTATGTTCATCTTTTTTTCATTTACCGTTTATCCTCATCAAACAGGAGGGAAATTTTGTCATCAGTTACAGGAAATACAAATTTCAACCAATCTTAAAAAAAAATGAGTTGATTCTTTTTTTATATAAAATTATGAAGTGTATTTCAAGTATGATAAAGATACACAACACGTGACAACTAAAGTGAGTGTAGGAGTTCTTTTTATTAGATACGATGACTTTAAACCCGGTCATAGTTTAATCCTCAAAACAAAAATCAAAAATGAATTTGCATTTCCTTCGATACACTTAGAACTAAACCAACGAAGAGACCTGGATTTGCTTCAAGGGCTTTAAAGAGATTCTATCTTTGACAGCACTTAACATACAGTCTAAGAGATTAGGTTACAGACTAAATTGGAAGTCACTGTTTCTCATTCGTTCGGCTACCGAATCAAATATCTCTCTATCATACCAATGCATGTCCGCCTCACGTTTTAACTTTAGCCAAGATTTGCTGATAACACCCACAGAGCGACTCTTAATACTCGTTAAATCCTACCATGTATCAATAAAGGCCATTTAGAAGGGTCTCTTTTGGTTTTGTTCTCTTGTAATATTTTTACGATTTCAAAAGTAGATTTGCAACAAAATGATTCAAATTCAGACTTTTGCCGTGATGGGATATTCTAGACGTATCTACGAAAGCAGAGAGATACACGAATAAGTGTATCTACGGAACAAATCACGTCTACGGTTTACTAGTAGTAGGTTAGATATGTAGTTTGAAGTGTCACCATATCCTCGTGTTTTCGAAGTTTGTAAGTGAACAACTTCTTACCGGGTGACTGGAAATAGAACTGAGAAAAGTATCTGGAACAGAAATAGCTGATGTAGTTGATATTTTAACTTCTTGCTATTTTGGTTTTCCAAACAGATGTGAAGAAAATCGCACGTTCAGCGATATCAACATGTTTGTGTTTCGCCACAATATTTCCATTGGGTAAATCTCTCCCTTTTACTAACATATTAATTCCAGACGATATCCTTTCTCCGTTATTGTTGTTACTTGTTAAGAAGTGAAAAGAATAGTTCTCCTTACTATTTTGTATTACTATGCAGTCTGTCTCATATTTCAACTTATACACCGAGCTAACGCTAACACTAGGGTTTCTTTGTAAGCACAGTACAAAGAGCTCTTTCCGAATAGATATAAAGTACTAAAAGTGACATACCATTGTGATCTTCAGTTTTTGTTTAGAATTTGTAGCTTTCTGAGAATTGATTTTACGTATAGGACAATGTTTACTGAAGATATTGCAATTTGCTTTAAAATTTTGTACGCTTATCACCCAGAACATCATACCAGTCATAAAGACTGGGATTCAACGTCGTATTAAAGGGGTTTATTGAGTTATTATAGATAAGTTTAAGGGGAGTTTGAATGAAAGAAACTCATGCCAATGCATATAATTAGCATAATTAGTCACGTTTCACATCCAATAGTATAAAAAAAATTGGAATTTTTCAATTTTTGACCCTAACTTGTTCTGGCTGTGTACATATGAATTAGCACTAATATGAAAAGTGTCTGGTCACGAATTTAAAAAAAAAACCAAAATGAATCGTTAACTACTCACTCATTAATGTTCCTTTGTATGTGACACTATTGGTGTTCCTCTTGGTTTGACTGTTTATCATTAATATGTGATGAAAAACTTGACAGGTTTAGGAAATTTAGTGAATTTTACAAAACAACTCAATGTGCCTCTTTAAATAAACTAAAAAAAAAACGAGAATAATGCTTATATATTACTTGTATACGCTTATATATTACTTGTGTACGACTACTATGTTTTAGGTGGACTAAAGTCTTTGTAAATAACAACAATGGGGTAACAGCTTATTTCTTTTGATACGTGGCAGACAAGGTATGAAAGGAATATTTAGTAAATAGACTATATTTTTATTCAAAGTCTCATAAATTATCTGTCAATCTTGCTGGTATATCTACAAGATAAATCCAGGGAGCTATTTCTGAGGAGAAACACCATTATGAAATAATGCTTATTTCATCTCCCGCCATGCATACTTAATCTATGCCATAATAATCACACAGTAATCTGTCTTTTGCATAGTCCTGAACATTCTATAGGGTTCAATATGGGATAAATAGTAAACACAGTGTGGGCAAGTGTTGTCTGCTACACCAGCAGTATAGACTCAGGAAGTTAAGTTTCGCCACTGCTACATCATTGCCAGTTGTCAGGTAATTTTGTAGCCTAATTATTCCACATCTTGGGGCTCGTGGAAGCGTATGGCAATACAGCATTTAGTTATATATGAAATATATAAAAACAAATTGGCTATTTCAGGGAACTTCCCGAAATTTCTGATCTGATTTGTCTGATTAGAATTGTACGTATTCAGCTAATATGTAGACGATCCCTACTTACGGAATTGGCCAAATCTATTCATCTTCTGCAGTTATACTAAGCCATATCCAGTTTTATGACACCACTCTTATGGTGATGGTGGCATAAACCTATGTTTCAAAGCATTGTTCTGACCCAGCTAATTGTGTTAGGATTCTTTGACTGAAGTTGAACGATGTTGCCATATTGAAGTGGAAACACCGAACAAAGGAAAAAAAATACTTTGAACCAACTACACAGCATATCTTCACTCGATTTGGGTTTTAAAGTACTTTCAGTAATTAAATTTTTTTGTCCAATCTTCTTCTCAGTATCAGCTCCCTGGCGAAATGAAGATGAAATGAAACTCGCAAAAGTGTTGGCGTTATAGAAGAAAACCTGCATAGGAGTAAAGACTCCAAATGATAGCAATGTGTTAGATCATTAACAACAGTAAAAGACAGGGATAGGTTCTTTTATAAAGTGCCATTTCTATATTTGATCCATCTGATCGCCACCTTTATTATATAAAAGTGTGCCCAGGGATGCTGGGCACATCATTCTTCTCATAAAGTCATGTCTCGGTAATTTCAGTTAGTTAAAATTGCTAGTTATCAACGCACGTAAGGAAATTTATAATTAAATATCTTTTTGGTATTGACTATTTTTGACGATTTGAGTTCTCATCATAATTCGTGAACGTTTATAACAAACGATACATTAAAAAGACAAACACATGCAACATTGAAAATTAAACGATTAATGAAAATGAGAAAATGTATTGTTGATAGTTCTGCTGGTCATAAAAGTCATAATGTGGAAAAGTCTAATACAAAAACATTGAGTGCTGACAAACAGAACAGCACATGTGTGGTGTCAATAAAAAATAATCTAAGGAAGTAGGATTTTGTTCACTTTAACACTACAAACTGCACGTGATACTGCAAAATAAAACTTTCAAAAGAACTATAAATAATATTCTATACACTAGGGGATTAGCCTAGACCGTAAAATAAAACAAAATGGCGCTCAAAGGTTGAATATTATAATTAGTGCAAGTCCCCGTCTGTTTTGTTTGCATTTTTTTTTCATCGCTGGGTAAATAGAATGAAAGCTTTGCAGAAGGCCAGTGATTAGAACAATATGCTGTACACATGCGACACTATTGCTGCCCAATCGTATACATACAATCACATCCGGTAATGTAATTGCAGCATTCGTTTTCAAGCACGGATGTGTTAAAATTCTTTTATCTATCTGACTCACACTCTGGGCAGTATATTTGAGTGTGTGGTGTTTATTTCTCTCCTTTTCATAAGTTTTCTGGTAATAATAATGTTTATAAGAGAGACAAGTACAGCCCGTTCAATGTCTGTTGACGATAAAGTCAATTGACACACTGTTTCTGTATCCTGATCATTTAATTTACTTCTGTCCTCTCATAATTTAAATTCTTGCTGCCATAACAAATTACAAATGTACGGTTATCATGCACGGAGCCCTTGTGGCCGATAAACAAATTATTCTCACTTCTTTTGTCGCAATTGGAACGTTCGCGAAATACGTTCTTGGAGAATTAATGACGGCAAGGTCCAGGGAACATAACTTAAGTTGTTTTATGCATCACGTACGTAGGACGACAATGTTTTACTAAAGCCGCAACAAGTGAAGACAAACGACAGGGATGTGTTGAAAATTTATTGACATTGCGATATGTATCCCTAAAACGTTACCATGTAGAGTATATAATGATATGAGTAACTTTCAGCTTATCATTCCAGTTTCACCCAACGCACATTGCTTTAAAGTGAAATCACCTTACGACATTGATGTAAAACCAAAATGACACTCATGTTTGAATGACTACAAACCTATATCCAACCATTGGAGTACTTAAAAATTTTGATATATTATTTCGTATTAATAAAAGTAACATCGAATGTTAAAACGTGACAAGCTTTATGTACCGTTGGTGTCTTCAGAGAGACAGGCTAAGTTTAGTTAATGTGCTGATATGGAAGAAATAAAAACTACGGACTACAAAGAAGTTAAGTTTGGCAATGTTAATAGAGTTAGCTGTTCGTTGTCAGTAAAATGGATCAAACGTTTATGGGTTTATATTACAGGCAAAATTATGTTGCATGCAAGATGACATCATTGTCTTAATATTTGAATTTGATGCTCACAATTGTGGGTACTTTCAACGATTGTGACCATATATCGGTATCTCATATTTCCCAGGCACATCACTACAACTTTGAAAAGATAAAAGATAATGTGTCTTCTGTGACCGATTTAAGCCAATGATCAGCTCCAATGTCTTGTATTTGTAATTTAAAAGACAAAACAACACACGAGCCTACGATGAGAGTCACGCAAATTGAGAAGCATTCATATCCTGACGTCAGCATCCGGATGAATGATTTATAAATCGTATCACTCTGGAAGTATAGATTTAGACACGAATGTTCAACACCATATTTTCCCTTGGTATTAACACTGCGTTCATTTTTTTCCCTTTTCTTTTCGCTCTTATTTATATTTTGCCCCCCCCCCCCCGACCTGTTACCCTTTATATCACATGAATTTATCTGCCGTTTCCCATCAACAGTGAAATACTTTAATACTTTTGCAATGTTCGCAAATATAATGTATGACCTTAATATAAGCTAAAACAACACCAGAACACCAATTTATTCTTAAAATCCAAGGTTATAGTTACAACTTGATGATGGCTTTGAAGCACAAATAATGTCATGTTTCCGTTTTCTTTTGTTTAGTTAAAATTGAATATTCATATTTGTACTTTATTAAAACTTGCCATAATGCCATAATAAAGACATCATATTAAAAAAAAATGTTTAATAATGTCTGGATCCCTCTCCGTGCAACTCATGTAAAAGTTTAATCTTCAAACCCTCTGCCGATAGTGATTTATGTCAGCTGTCAATTAACCAGTGATTAACGTATTGGGTATCTCTAGAAAACGTTTTACAATTGTTAATAGTTGTGAAAGAAGGGGCATGTTAATGAATTATTAAAGGGTCATGTGAACGTTCTTCGGATATATAGTTACAACTAAAAACGAAGTACCAGCTAAATGCGACAATATTTTTATACATTTTGTTTCATGAAGAAGAAAACGCATATTGTTTACTCGACGATATTTCTATGTTTTGTATCTTACACGGCACTATTTCTATATATTATTATTTTTGAGATGACATTTCTGTAATGTGTCCCTTTGGCAATGATGTTTCTATGTATTGTGTTTTTATGTGACGATGTTTCCACATTGTATTTATTGTGCGACATGTTTTTAACTTTGCTTATTAAAGAAATTAAAGCTAAATGTGAAGATATTCCGAAATGTGTTTCTTGGAATACATCTTTTGATGTTTGTATAATTTGTCCAAGGCTAGAAACGTTAACAATAATGTCTTACTTCATAGAAAATATAGAATCAGCGTTCCATTGTTCTGAGAAGTTACGTCATCCATATCACATTTACAAAGCAAAATAAAAAATTAGTTAATAACAAGAGTAACGAAATCAGCGGATTATAATAAAATCTTTACAACTGCAACATTACGATCCTTGCTAATTTTGTGAAAGCTGTAGAAATAACAGACGTTTGTCACCAATCTGTATAAGAAAACCACAGGAACGTCAAGAAAAACAAGATACAAACTACTGAGCCGACAAGAACCCCTTCATTGAAGGGAAATAATTGAAGCACCAAAGACGATATCAGCCCCCTCCCCTTATTAAACCAACAAAACAACAACAACAACACACATTATTTGTGCTTCACAGGTTACCGCCATACAATTAACTGCAAATATAACCGCTATCATCATATAGTGCCCTACGTTACTTCAAATATATTAACGTGAAAGTACAATTAAATTGAGCTTTATCTTCGGGGATATAGAAACTAGGATCATATCTCCATATAGGCAAGTTGATTGAAGAAGGCAATTTCACCAAAGCCGACCCGATCTTCTCATCCACGTTTTCTTTTCTTTTTTATTTTTGGTGGAACAATGACTTAAAAAATGTCGTCCGCGTTACATTCACCTTTGGTATCGCACGAAATACATAAACTCCTGATACAATGGCAATACGTCGAAAAAGAAAAAAAAAACAGGAAAACTTCAAACATTATGATGAAAAATGACACCAGCAATGCGTGGATTATGATCCCCCATGATTAATCAAAACTATTTTAAAGCACACACTAGCTTCACGAAGTTACCGTTTTGCTAGGAGGTCGTTAACCTGTGGTGGCGCTCTCTACGGTGTATCATCAAATATTGACACGTGACATACTCACAAGCGTAGGATTTGAAAGCTGCTTCTGTTTAAAACAAAATCTACATGTAAGAGGGAAGAGGCAACAAAATTACAAGAAGTGACTGATGCCTTTCAGAGTAAGAATGCAGATTTATATTCCCTATTTCTTTTTTCTAAGACTTTAAGTGACCTTCAAAATTTTAGAGTATTATCGTTTTATTTTTCTCACATGTTATTACAGGACCTGAAATTACAGCACAGACTAAAACCAAAATATGATGTCGAAATAATACGTTCTAGTCTGAGATTTCTCACCAACAGTACGAACTTTGTCCAGCTTCCGACGGATTGGAGATTTCCATGTTTGTCATGAATTAAAAATGACGTTTGGGGAGGGGAGAGGAATTTATCCCCACTTCCCTCCACTAAGTGTAGGGTGCCAGGATTTTTTTCGTATGCTAAATTTGTGAGGACTTTACAAATCAAGAGAGAGGTTGCAGGTTGGTAATAACTTCCCCGGTATATCACCAGACCTTATATAAACATCGTTTGATCACCGGACGTGTCACTCAGGAAGGTCACATGATCACTCTTTAATCGCCTCAGCACCCTCGCTTTCTTTACAGGGAGGGGAGGGTTAATTTTTCTATCAGAAGATAATCCACCATTCCTACTTCAAGAATTCTGTGTGCAATTTCAAGTCGGCTACACTTGAATACTTATTGTAAGTAATCCGAGAACAAAAATATAAAAACACAAAACCTCTTTGTAATTGTAAGGCTGTCGCAATCTTAATTTTAAGAATATTATCATTCTATATTTAGAAGTCTGTAAATATTCCGAAGATCCTAATAGACAAACGGTCACATGATATCTTATAAATAATACATACCATAGCAGTACATACTCTAATATTACACACTCTGAGATACAGACTCGAATGACCGGCACGAACATACACACTCGAATACACACGGGAGAAGACGAAGAGGACCGGCACGAACAGGACAGACGGAAGAGGACACACGCGAAGAGGAGCGACCCGAAGAGGACACACGCGAAGAGGACACACGCGAAGAGGACACACGAAGAGGACACACGCGAAAGATGACACACGCGAAGAGGAGCGACCCGAAGAGGACACACGCGAAGAGGACACACGCGAAGACGACACACGCGAAGAGGACACACGCGAAGAGACACACGCGAAGAGGACACACGCGAAGAGACACACGCGAAGAGGACACACGCGAAGGACACACGCGAAGAGGACCGACCCATAGTACACACGCAAGAACACACTCTAATATTACACACTCTAATATTACACACTCTAATACACACTCTAATATTACACACTCTAATATTACACACTCCAATATTACACACTCTAATAATACATACTCTAACATTGCAAACTTTATGAGAGAAGTAAATCAGAATCCGGGAACACTGGATAGCACTTTAAGTATCACATCTCTTCTTGATTAAGCTCTAATCCTAGAGTGAAAAAATAATTTCAGTTTTTGAAAAGTTGAGTTTTTAGGTCAAGGTGGACTATCCATGTGACTGGTGAACAAACAAGTAACTAAATTTTTTGAATAAAATAATAATTTGATGGAGTAAATTAGGCAATTAATTTGAGATTTAAATTGGTAAATCAGTCAATAACTGATAGGAATAACTTTTTCGGATTATACAACAGAATATGTTCTCAGATCCGCAACCATCACACCAGAAACTTGATTGAAACTAATGGTGACTTTTTCTACAAAAGCACCAAAATAATGCTGCTTTGATCATAGCGTAACTGACAGTAATTAGGGCAAATTTAACAGAAGAATGTAGCATGGCACAATCCCATAGTTAACTTGGGTGGCTCTGGTAGGGAAGGCAAGGTGGCAAACCGTCCATCTGTACTTCAATGATTGTAATAGTAAGGAATGGTCTAAGGAGGTCTAAGGTCCCCCCTCCTCCCCACCCTTCCAGAATCCTGGATCCGGGACCTGTCAGTCCTCTTCTCACAGTCAACGAAACGGTTAATCGCCCCCCAGGCTTCTAGCCATTTATGTTAACAATTTTTCGGTCTGTGATATTTTTGGCATTTGACATGCCTGAGTCTGTTTCGTTCCACTATGAATCTGTAATTGCTTCATGGTGCAACATAACTATACTGGAGAATGATGCTAGAAACTTGACGCTCTTTGAGTTACGTGAGGAAAGAAAACTTCATTAGGAACTGTTCTAAGATAATAAATAAGAGGGTGTTGTTAGCCTTCCTTGTTTTGTTCTATTTATAACTTCTATAATATCTCTATCAATGAACACTATTCTCACTAGACATGTTCAGGGCATTGTGACCTCATGGATTAACTTTTTTAGTTTTATTTGCTTTGGTTGTTCTTCATTCCTGTTTTAATGAGAATCAACTTGGTCACGTATAAAAGAGAATTTCGTATGTAAAAAGGTCTCCATCCTCAAAGGAATCGGAGTCAATTGCAAGAAGTCAATAAATCGAGAAATTTGAGATATATTTCACCTCCCCATATTCGACTAACGTTTAAAGCGATGTCTTGTTTCAAAGGTCTGATAATCTCTTTTTTCTGCCTTCTGTCGATCAGGACACAACAGATTAAATTTCTCCTTAATTATGATCTTACTCTTTCTAAATCCTTCCATCACCTCCAGTAGTATCAAAGAAGAATTCGTTTTAGAGGAATTGGGCTGAGAGTAGCTGCTCTGTCTCGACTTACAGTCGTAGGTCCAAGAGATGCTGTCAGTGGACATGCACAGTCTGATGTAATTTTAATTATGTTCATCGTGACAGGGCTGTCACTATGCCACCAACCTTAGAGTTAAAAATCGGATAAGGGGTTAGTGACATATAGTAGAGAGTGAGTGAGTGACCTATTGTACTACCGCAATATATGAAATGACCAGATCGGAGGTGATATTAACGCTTTCAAAATCGGTTTCCGGTGAAATATCATCGATCAGTCTGAGAGTTTAACTCTACATGACATTGCTAGGCACAAAGATTAGGTGCATGAAGGGGTATACCACGTTAATATAGGAGGAAACTGCGCATCGCTCGATGGAACCCAAAGTGTAATACTCAAAGAATTTGTAAGATATAAACTATACAGTGCTGTAGAAGATACGTGTCAAAAATTTCACGTATGAGAGTGCTGAGACCCGAAGCTAAGTATATACGACATCTTTGGCAGAAAATATATTAGAGCTGAAACATGACTTGAAAATTTGTCAGTGAAAATCAGATTCCGAGGAAAATGTCATAGCCACTACAAAAACATTGTTTAAGCCCCATTTTGCATCATGAATATTCATATCCATTCCCACTGGTCTGTTTGATTTCAAGTAATGGTGATTGACTGCTAGGCTTTCTTCTAGAGTCTGAATTTTGTAGGGCCAACAAAAATCTTGAGACAATATTCCTATTCAAATACCTGGAATATGAATTGATAGTTCACTTTCAGATTTTGTGACAGGTGATTGTTTCCACTACTTTCTCTTCCCTGAATCACTGACAGAGAACAAAGGCAGATGACCAGGCGATTGCCAGTACAACTCATATTCCAGCTTTAAGGATGAGGCAGCAATTTCTGGTAGTGATAAAAACCATTGAAAGAAACACACACACACACACATATATATATATATATAAACATATATATATATATAAACATATATATATATAAACAGAACCCATCGAAAATTTTGCTTACCCCAATCCAAAAATGTAGCTAGCTCAATTTTTCTAGACCTGTCAAATACTGATGACAAGTGATCTAAGAGGATCCCCTTGTGTCACGTACTAAGGAACATAAGTGAGCGAGTAATTAAAGATTCAGTTTGGTTTTTGAAATTTGTGACCAGACACTTTCCACATTTGTACTACTCCATATGCACACAGATAGTACAAGTTAGACTAAAACTGAAAAAAAAATGACACTTTTCATAAATTTTGGATGTAAAACTTGACTGATTATACTAATTATAAGCATTGTGTGTGTTTGTAAACTTCAAAATCCTGACAAACTGTTTGATATCAACTCAATGAGCCCCTTGAATATTAGCAAGCACATGCAGAGCTCCAAGAAATGACATACAGTATCAACGTTCAGTGTGTATTACTGTACGTGTTTCTGTTCAGTACCTACCTTACGGTTATTCCGACACTGACTCATCTTTTGTAAATGATAAACAAAAGTTAGCAAAAAATAATTTTCAATGTTTTAATTCATTGTGAAAGGAACAAAGTTTTGTCATCAAAGTTTTATCGTTTTTCATATCATAAATTTCTTCCCACTCTTAGTGAAAATTTGTTAGAGATGAGATTTCAACATTACTCAGGAATTGCTGTTTGGTTGAATCAGTTCAAACTTTTTTGCGATATATATATTGTAAAAGATGGGTCACCAAAGATGCTGAAAGTTTCCGTCAAAAACGAATGCTGTCTTGTCACAACTCGCATTTAAATAATAGTGTGACATCAAATGTCTGTACGGTTATTATTATTAAAACTGGGTTACAGGTGACAGCCAATGGCCATATGTGTTTTTAGTTGTCGCGTTTAACTTATTATCTTTGATAATGCATGAAATTTAATTAAAACAAATTTCGATATCTATCACATTTACATAACAAAGAAAACTGAAAAATGGCCTTGAGACAAGAATGTTATTAAAAGCTCTCAATATAGCGAAAATGAAAAGTAAAACAATTGATACAAGCAAACTGAAAGAATAAAATGTGGGGCATATTTTGTCTCTAGGAAGACGGTAACTAAAACTGGGGCTATATTGGCAGGAGGTACTTTAGGCAACTTACCATATTTCAATTTTCTTGCTATGATGCTATTCAGGTTATTTCTATAATAAGATAAACATCTCTGTTGTCATTTACTGTTCAGCTACGCCTGAGGTGGCTATCTCTTTAGAGACAGAATTACCCCTAAAATGCCTCCCGGTTTACGGTAACATAGTGTCCGTTGCCATAGTGTCCTCTGCCATAGTGTTCCGAGTAACCCCATTGAGGCAGTTTAGCTGTTTATCTTTACATCACAGATTAGACTGGTAAATCTGAAGTGACCGAGATATAGTCATGAGGAGAGGCAAAAATTAAGTTTCAACTTATCGATCGGTACTATGATGTAAGGGCCACAACATAGTCTATGTAGTAAAAAAAAAGAAAAAAGAAAGAAAAAAAAACGACTTTTCAGTGGTACCTAGATGCAAATCAACGACAATGACTCTAATGTGACGCTGTTTTTGAGCGTAAGAGAGTGAGCGTACACCTTGCTTTACTGGTATCGTATCTGAATTAAGAAACGGCTAGACCTATATGGAAGAGCGAGATAGAGAGACGGGGTGGTGTGCTGTATGGAAACAAAAGGTATTTCAACTTTCTGACCTCGTATACGCATTACTTGTCTTTATTAATAATAGCAACAATAACAATAAAATACATAATTCAGACCTTGAACGAGTTTTTACGCGCGCTGAGCAATCACAGGGGAATCACACGAGTGTGAGGGAAGTATGTGATTTTTGTATTGCAGTTGCACGTGAAGACTAATTTAACACATTTAAGATCAAATTTGGCATTATGTTTCACAAGGTCATTTCAAATGAGAAAACCTTTGATACCACTTGAATAAAAATCCATCTTCCTGTGACCAGGTGGATGAAACCTCGAACTTCCCGGTTGCTAAGCTTCATTGCTTCAGATTCCACCACCTTTATATGTACTCGACCCGCAGTATATTTTTCAAGGTCATACCTTGTGGCATCAACATCTCAAAAATTATTAGTAACCTGGCCTCTAAATGTTTCCATGGTGATATTAATGTACATTAGCAGTAATTATCTGCCTGAACTGGTATTTAAAGCTGTTTGATTTTGACTATGTTGAAGCTATAGCTCGAGGACATACAAGGTTAAGGTTTTCTGTTAATGAATCATTAAATGGATTCTGTTTTTTGGAGTCGAATTCTGATGGCTATGGATTGTAATCTTTGGTTAATATTTTGCGATCGACTTGCTTGTAATTTTGTTTGATGCTCGAATTAGAAAGTACACTCGAGTGGTATTTTCTTCTTTCCAGAATGATTTCGCTAAATGTGATAGCTCGCCATGCATAGTCTAGCATCGGCATACTTTAAATATTAACCTCAGGGCGTCAAGTGTTCCAGGACTAATTTGCCTTTCTTGTGGGAGATAATTGTATAAACTTTCATCATTAACTAGTCATTTTTTCTTTTCACTGATTGTCCCATTATTCTACTACACTTGATTAGGTATTCTCTAGTATTATTGAAGGTCACTTTAGTAATCTAATTACATTGGTGCTAATGGAAGCACCACCTAACAGACCGAGTCAAAGCACTTATCCAATCAGCACATGACACTTTATCCTTTTTGTTTTTCGGTATACGTGATTCAGCTAATACTTCATCTGTTGTCAACTTGGTTTGGAGAAAAAAACGTAAATTCTAACATATACATCAAAACAAAAGAAATTGTTCACCCAATCAAAATTTGCGTATAAAGAAAAAAAGAACACCACGCACACAGCAGTCCTCTCTACGATAACATACGCATATTACATACACATAGATATAAATAAATTGGATAAAGAAGGCAACATCGTGCGCATATAGTAATCGGAAGTAAGTAGCCAAGGCCTTTTTGTCAGATTCAAGTCCGCCAAGAAAGAACTTCCTCAGTGGTCGCTCCCTATATTATTTCTGTCAAATTAAGACTGGCTTCCGATTTTCATACAACCTACCTAGGACGATGGATAAGAAAAACCCCTGCATACGTATCAGACCAGTTGATAATCTCAAGGATCTATTACGTAATAGCTCCATGGTAACTAGCTTAATTATAGGATACATTGAGCATATGCAATTATCATTTTATGATGATGTCATAGCCTAAGTAAATTGAACAACCATATAACCATGCTTACAAATATTTGTCAGATTAAGTAGTAGTTACGTAAGTGATATTGTCGCACTAATTTCTTGAATATTGTACTTGGGTAATGCTACTACAGTGTTTTTTATAGCAAAAGTTGTGTTTATCTTGTACATGAAGTGTTCGGATTATGTTCAAGTCACTGACCTCAATCAGTCCGTCCAAACGGGTGATATACCAGTGAGTTGCAGACAGTCCCTGGATCTATCAACTGGGATTTCAACAAGTCCTGAGGCTGCTATGGTACCCCTCAAAATGTGTCACCAAGTTATGGCCCAATTTCACTCCGAGTAAGCGGGAACCTCTCAGAGGAAAACAAAATGAAAAATGTCGGTACTTTAATCTAATTGTAAGCATTAAAGGCGACCGGTGTCCCCCATTTTAAGTCTCTGTTCTTTATAAGCCATTTCCGTGTTACTGTCGTTGAATTTGAAACCTCTACCTTACTTTTACAAAAAAAGGTACTGGAAAAGAATTGGGAAGTAAGAATTCCCACCTACTTGAATGATATATTTTGAAAGGTTTTTGTATCTTTATGTTTGAAGTTAAGTTTAAGTTTTTAAAAACAAAATTAAATCTTTCTTAAACATTGTGGATCATGATACTACCATTATATCACACAGACAAAAATAAAGCGCAGTGAATGAAAATAAGTGATTTAACTTTAAAAAAGTTGCAGAATTTGAAGAATTTAAAGAATCATCCAGTGATGAAGATTGGAATTTGATTAAAGAAGGGATATTTTTACCTCTTTATTGGTGAAAACCATTAACATGTTTCGCTCGGAAGTTTTAAATGTTAACAGATACTTCATATTTACATTTCTTTATGGAAAACATGTGACGTCACACAGACACTACTATTTGAATGTTCTTTGTATTTCTCATATCCTTGACAGTGTTAAAAGAAACATAACTATAGTTTAATAGTTGTGAACACAATATTTTAAGATCAATCTGCAATAACGTCAATTTAAATATTTCACTGGCGTCAAAATTTCAAGGTTTAGTAAGTACTTGAACAACAAAGAATTTTTGCAATAATTTGCAACTGTTAAATGACATCTTGTACCCTTGAGGCAACTGGAAATCTTTTTTTCATCTAGAACTGTCTTTCCTCAAATAGCAATATCTTGAGTTATGAACAAAATCTTCAAGTGAGTTTGGAACGCATGCACTGAAAAAAAAAAATGCTTTTTCAAGAACCTCTTAAATTTTCATCCAACTTTTCCTTTAAGAATAAACCAAACAGTGTAAAGAACAAGTTAGAGTATGACAAATATTGATGAACTATTGTGTACCTTTTATATGAGTTTATTTACAGTATAGTTGAGTCTGTAAAGTTGAAGGATAAAGCTTTTTTTGAGATTTTTTTGAATGATGGTATGGCTTTGATGAGAGATTTCATTTATCATTTTGGTTTCTTGTTAACAGACGAATCCTTTCTGTCGAAAATGCCGTATGACATAAAAAGTTTATATATTTTGCATTTCCTCTGTTATGTAGAGAGATCAAGAGTTGTTTGAGACCACGTCGCCATTTGTCTGCGAAATCACATGAAGAGACAAATAAAATATTTTTGAAGAGATAAAGGTTCAATGATAAATCGCTTAGAGAATATTTCATCGATATGAATTTTAATCTCTCGTCATGTTTTTTGTCCTATTTTGTAACTTCACATACGTCTTGAAAAGAAAAAAAGTAAAATTACCAGAATAAGTCTAAAAGCGGTTTGAATGTTCATTTAAGTAATGTTGCTGTTGCTAACGTTAGATTGTATTGGTTTGAACTATCGAGGAATTAAAGGAAGTGAACAATGATTTATACGTTGCCAGAGGAGGATTGGGAAGAAACGTGACTCAAACATCTTGGTATTATCGTTATATAAAAGTATACGAAGTTGTTGTCACAGGCAACCGTTATGCCAGCACAGCGGGCAGAAACTGGAATTCGTTAACTGACCCGTTACTTATATTGGCTATAATCATATT
The DNA here is from genome assembly GCA_021234535.1 of Stichopus chloronotus. NCBI lineage: Eukaryota > Metazoa > Echinodermata > Holothuroidea > Aspidochirotida > Stichopodidae > Stichopus > Stichopus chloronotus. Next base: position 7,737,166 of record CM037836.1, read on the forward strand.
TCTCATCACCCCATATAATGCAGTGAATTCGTTATTAACTAGCTGGTTATGTCAATATATGTGAAAAAACTTTGACAGCAAACTGGTAAAATTAAATTGAGATAGAGAATATGAGGTATCATGAAAAATAACTCACTCTTCACCCCCTCCCCCTTCAATCTTTTTTAAATGTGATACTATGCTACCGCTTTCGTTACAATCTATCTATCTATTTTATTTGAGCTGGTGATACATTCATTCAAAATGACAGTACGTAGCCAGACTGGAACCGAGAAATCTTTTCAATAAATTGTCTAATCACGACTAGATTATACAGTTACTGAATAGCAAGTATTCATGTGAAAGGCTTGCACACACACGTGTGTGTATTTCATTTGCGGCTGAATTCACGGCTGCTGTATAATTATTATTAATATATTATACAATATATGTATAATAATATAATATATTATAATTATATAATACAATAGTATACAATATATATATTATATAATACTACTATTAATCAAAGTACCACATGGGCATATCATCAAACCTTGAAGGTGGTACGACTAACGTCGCAACTAATAGGTGAGCTAAATAATGATGTCGGTTTTTCAAAGTACTTTCCAGAGATTCAGTACTAAGAACACTTCTTTTTTAAGATACATAACAATTTACTATGCTTGAATATTTATAAACTTACGTTAATGGTGTCAGTAAGAATTTGTAACCATTTTTGACCAAAGGGTATCGCATTTTCAAAATTTTGGTTACTTTTAACAATAGGGAAAGACTACAACTCTTTTCAAATCTGCGATCAGCAGATATCAGCTTAACAAATTATTGTACCCCCTGATTGGTTGAATTAACTAGGTCAATGGCTTTAAAAGCTCTTAATGAAGGTACGCGCAGAGATACTCTAAGACGTAAACAACAGCAGTGACAGTGACTATAATAGAATGGAATGACGGTTTCAAACAAACCAAAACAAACATAGAAACAAACAAATATTTTCGTTTAATTGCTCATGATTTCACCAGGTGAGTTATTGTCATCACATCAATAAGTCACATTCCCGATTTTATGATTAAAGAATGAAAAATGACTTACTCCTATATTATGTTTAAAGTCAATCTGTTAAAATTGTTTTTAATAGGTCTCAATATGAGTTTTAACGGTTTCGCGGAACTGATTGATATTGTTGACGGTAAAGTAATTAGCAACCTGATACGTGTGTGCGTTCCCTAGTCTCTATCAGCCAACGTTTGAGGGTGACATCAAGGTACGACAGTGAGCCAGGACAGCTTTTTGTCACATTCAGACTTTATTAAAACTCAAAATATCTTATTTAATGTGAATGTCAAGTTGAAACTAGAAGCTTTGATCTGATCTGTCGGTGGTGTGAGGTACTGCCCAAAGGATGATGCAGTTAATTACGATAGTGATCAAATTACAGTAATCATCCTCTGATTTTTTTTTTGTTTTTGTTTTCTAGGGACTGCTATTTACTTCAAGTAATATGAGGAATTTGTGAAATTTACATTAGAAAATAGAAAGGCCTAAATATCTTGTTTTTAAACTTCTAGCAATGACCTGCGACACGGATTATATGTGTCAAGAACAATGTTACCGACGCGGAAAGTAATATCAGAAACCAATAAATCTCTTCTGAGTTGAAAAACTTATAGTGAAATGACTCCCAGTTGGAGTTACTTTCTTTAAATGTATGCTGTATGCTACTTTTCACCGGAAGTAATTTACTTACAAGATCCTCTGTAGACATGTGGAGGGGGAAGGGGGGGGGGCTGGTAGGTCAGGACAAAACGTATCCATATTCGTGTACGATGAGATGAAAGTATGCCACATGCGGTTACGGTTGTTGTATTTATCTTATTTAAGGAGCAGGGTGAGCTAAGCGGGGCATAATTCATTATACTGATGTTTAAACTGTTTTCGGTGTCTCATCTCTCCGGATATTCAGATATTCAGTGGAACATGTGTCACTAGGATAGACAATACACGGGGACTAACACCCTTACAAAGTGGTATGGTGAATATTAATATAAGTTGTTTACTATAGATCATAGAACATACCACATGTTACTCACATACAACACTGTAAGAAATCGCTGTAAATTGTACAGTATAATACTGTTTTCGCCTACAGTAACGTACTGTTTGTTTAGTCTACAGTAATTTACTGTGATCTGGAATATTTTTCTTCCTCACGAGCCGTGACTCCTCTGAGTGGCTGGGTTACAGTAAATTACTGTAGTTTCGTCCGACTCCCACAATGCAATGCGGTAATTTTTCGACCGACAGATCGCGCGTCGTTCTGACAACACGGCGGTAACTCAAATAACCAGGATTCGTGTTGCAATTTCAGCTGGAATTCGCTTGGTTCGCAGTGTTTTAAATTGGTATTTATAAACAGTTGTAAGAATACTGGTATTTAAATCCTTTTTGATAATATTGAGCAATACATGGACTGGCATTCTCTGTAAATATATGGTTCAAAACTACAAACAGCGACGGTCAGCCTAATAAGGCCTACACCTAACGCGTTATAATGGTCTAACGTTAAATAGTGTAGAAGCTATGCTACTGACACTGTACTAATGTACTAGTAGTAGTAACGTTGGTACTAGTAATACGTTAGACTACTGTAGTACTTGTGCACAACACTAACGTTATAGCAACACAAAGCTGTTGTTAATTACATCAGTACTCTTTCATTAACAACTGACAGTGTCAACGTCAAGAGTGCTCGCACTTAAGTTATTGACTAGAGCCTATCTTAGGCCAAGTTAGGTCTAGCCTTAGAACTTAGAAGACAGAAGTCCTATAATATTATTGTGCAGTGTGTAGCCCCCCCCCCCAAAAAAAAAAAAATTCCAAGAGAACATTCACAAGAAGTCAAACATTTTCACTAAATATCAACCCTCCGGCTAGGCAGTTTGAATTGGTTGTTTATTCAGTGACACCAGCCAAGGGCCTAGCATAAGCTAGGTAATTTCTGAGTCATTTTTGTATCACTGTTGCTAGGTTTGTCCAGACTAGGCGTAAGTTACCCTTCTAAACAAATGTATCACGGCCATGGGCCCCAAAAATGTGTGTAACTAGAGTAGGCCAAGGCTTTATTATACTCTCAAACTTGTATAGACCTAGGCTAAAAACATATATCACCAACTTGGCCTAGGCCTAACGTTAGACCTTAGCTAGCATTCAAAATAGGGATTACATTATCAGATAAACCAAAAAAATAAGTAATTCGCCCTCACCGCCTCATACTCTGAAAAACCCAGGGGAAACCCTGCACTGTTCATGGAAAAACTGGAAGCTAGGATCTGTGAACATAAGTTTTCTTTTTCTATAGAGGCTAAATGCAATATTTCTAAAAATCTTTTCATTTTTCTATCCTTATACAGGTAGCTCACTTTTAACTGGGTCAAAATTTCTTTTCACTTTGGATGGCCATATCGTGAGTGAGAGGTGTGGATCTTTTGTGAAAGGCCTCGCTCTCCTGTTTGACAGTTTCTACGTATGCAGCATGGAATATCAAGTAGAAGCTGCCACAACCCTGGGGTTTGTGCAGCGGTGCGTATTTTATTCTTACTGTGTGCAATAATGCAAACAGCCAAACAAAAAGCTTCTGCAACTTCAGATTACCACTGTGGATGTAATGTGCCCTAACTGAATTTGATGAATGGTGATCTATCATTTAAATTTTTTCAGTAAATCCATCTTTGTATAAGTACTCAACACAAATAGAGAATGTCAAGCTGATTGGTTAGCTCTGGAGTCTGGACTAATACTTGCTTGAAGTTCAGATAAACACTGGCCTTGAAAATAAAGGGAGATCATAGAGTGGACACCAGCTTATGCTGGGAATAGGCTAAACGGAGGAATTTAGAGAAGGTTTTAACCTAAAGTAAAATCCTAAAAACCAATCGATGATTACTTAACCATGTTGATGGAAAACCAAATTTTAAGGAGTTCAAGTCATCAGCAACTGTCAACAGCAAAATGAACAATTGTGAGGTCATGAAATCTGCATTGGGTTGTGGAATAAGGGGTTTATAATTGGTACAGTCCTAAGCAAAAGAATGAATACTATTGAAGGTAGATCAAGCAAATCATGAATGAAAATGAGAGTGTTACAGAAAACACTTGAAAAAAAATATCTTTTTGGTTAAAGAGACTTGCCAGAGACAAAATTCAATAAGTTAAAAAATGCAGAATTTTTTTCTCTCTTTAGAGGCGAAAACCGCATCTCAACAGCTTGTATTGTTTGGAAGATATTTATTTTCAAAGAAATGCAATTTTTACTCACAATGAAGTGCATTATGGGAAATCTGTGATGTCACCGTGGCACATTAATTTGACATTGAAGTGAATTTCTTTATTGGTGCGACTATACAGTAGGGAATACTTAGCAACATTGTTATGCCCTACATATGGTGTAGATTTGTGCTAAATCTGCATGGAAACATGCATATTCAAATATGCTAATGGTATCAAATTTCAAGGACAAACAGGAGTACAGGACATTAAATTATATAAAAAGAAAAAAGGAATTTGAGGCAATGTGCCCACTTCACATAACATTCTGTGACCTTGATGAGAACTAGAGGTATTTTTTGACAAAAATAAGTACTCTTTAATATGAGATATCTCGAGTTAGGAAGGTAGTATTGCTATGGGATTTAAAGGGCGTGAACTGGAATGTTTTTCTCTTCTACATAAGACCCTTGTGAAATGCCACTGGAAGCTGCCTTTAAAAGGTAAGGAGTTACATAATAGTGTATTACAGTATCTGTATGGTTTTTAAATGGGAGACCATTTAAATCTGTCTGATCATCTCATCCAACTTACAAAGAAAGTATCTTGTCAGTCTGTATTTTTCAGTCTTGAATTGTTCTATACTAAACGAACCAAAACATCTCCATTACATGTCTATAACTAAACCCATTAGTGAAGGATGATCTAGTGTGATTGTTGGCATATCAAAATCAGGAACTGTGGGGTTTACAGTAGCTCAGTGGATCGGAGATGCTTTGCACCAGCGAGGCCTGTGTTTGATTCAACTTCCAGCTTTTCCAGAAGTGGCTGTATTTGCAGTGGCGAAAGGCCTTGCTGTGATGTTGAGCAGTGATCTTGTGAAGTTTCTAGGGGGTGGATCATAATGGGGTGTTAAAATAAGTCTGCCGTGTGGCTGCAAACAGTTACGTTGTACCAACTAATGGCTTCAACTCCTCTGGGCATTGAGAAAGTGGTCTGGAGTTCACTAATGTTCTTTGGATAGGGTTGTTGAATGGCTGTCATTAAAGCAGGATGGGATTGGTTTCTTCTCTGCCACTTCATCATCTAAGCACTAGTCGAAAGCTCACATTATTAAACTTAGGCAGGGGCTCTCGATATAAGCCTTTTGAGGCTCCCTGAGGCGGTAGCATTCAAATAAAATAAAATTAAACACAATTGTTTCATCATGGATAAACGATTATTCTTATCTAAAATATATTTCACTTTCTTGTTCTATCATTCTCAGATGCTTTGTGTGTATTAATCCAGGAAATGGTACCAAATGCACTAAAAAGAAAAGGATCAACAAGAAGTGTGGTAAAGAGGTCCAGCGGAAGAACGAGTGTGTCAATGCACGCGTCACCACATTTGTGAAAGATCTGGCTGACTTTGAATGGATAAGTAGTTGAGCTGTTCTCATGGTTCTAATGGTGATCAAACAAGTTTTGTTGATATCTCTTAAGTCTTTGAGTCCAGGGCATCCTCCCCGCATAACTTTATGCACAACTTTCTTCAAATGATCAGATGTATGGTATCACAGCAGTTTGATGTAGACTTTGCTGTGTGTTAATTGTAGACAACTTCATGCTAGACCACCCTTAACTTACTGTTAGAAAATTCTTAAAAACAAATAAAAACCTTGCAAAATAACATCTGAGTCTTACAAAGGAGTGTGGAATAAAAGTGATAAAACTACCACACCATACGGTACCTATAAACTTTGGTGGTAAGGTAATTACTTTATAAGCCAATCAAACTAATCTTCTGTTCATCACTTCAATACTTTAATCATTTTGATATAATATATACAAATTTCTACAATTGCCCAGTGTAGGGAATCTGTAGATGGACTGAGTAGAATAATTACCTTTAGGTAAAGGACTATATCTGGTATGTTCAGTGAAATTTTCATTAACTGTAGTAATAAGAAGGAAACAAAAGTAAGATCATTTTAAGCATAACTAAGTTGAAGCATAATTAACTTGAATTGCTTTGTATATTACTTTAATTCTTGCTAAAAAGAAATGACATTGGTCTTTGGAAACACACATGTTTAGGATAGCAAAGGTATAAATATGCATTCATGTGTGGCTGGGTATAATGGTTGTTCACACGTTCCTACTACCTCTGGTACGGTGTATTTGTTGACTATGGCACTAATGTGCATCACTTCCAGGAATGTCAGTCAATAGTGGCTCTGCGGCAGGGTATTTTACCAAACCAAAACTTCGAATAGAGTGAGGTATTTGATGGAAGGTGTGTCAATGTACACATATTCTTAACTCACATGGAGACAAATGACTCATATTGTAAAGTCTTCCAATTGATCAGTGTTTGTTTTCATTCAGCTAGGAAACAAATTTTTGTAATTGCATTTTTATTTGTTTTATTTGTATTCTTTGCAAGTGATGTGACATTCCACATCTTGTTTTATGCTTGCTGCATGATAGTGTTGTCATTTAACTTGATTTGATGCTCAGTGAAAAGATTAACAAATTAGAACAACTTCCAATAGGTAGTAAAAGTGTAAGAACGTTGCCGACTATTAATTGCTTAGAATGTAGGATTTGCATGAATGATAATTTTTGGTCATGTGCTGTAGGGAATAGACGGCAGGAAAAACAATCCAGTGACCCTAACTAACTAAAAGATAATGGAATACACAGTTTCTTCAACTATATCTCTATCATATCCTTTCTGCAAGCCTCTGCAGTTAATTTGGTGCTCACACCAATAGTTCTGATTAAATATAGAGGATGTGCTCACACTTCTCCATTCTTATTAAGAGTAAAGTTGATGACATTGTTCCTGTTCTGACCAAAGTTATGAACATGTCTTTTCATTTTCTGCAGCCGTTAGTAAGGCGACCTCCACGCATAAAATAACTAAGAAAAATAATAGGAAGATCCAAGTGCCAATCCCACCTTGAATAGCCAGAGACTGAAAGATAAATGTTTAACAGCATGCCACCAGCTAAGGTTGAACATCCACTTCCATTAACCAAACTGATAATGGGGTATTAATATCATGTCACACCCCAGAAAAAACCTCACTTAGTGGCATATATATATATATATATATATATATATATATATATATATATATATATATATATATATATATATATGGACAACATCTTTCATCACACGGCTTCTTACCATTGTTTACCTCTGTAGCTGAAGAACTGTAGACTAATAGCAAATTTAACATTTCAAATTTACTTAAGTTTGCATCTGCTGGTCAACAACTTAGGAAAAATGAACCGTCATCTCCAGAATACAAGTTATTGAAAGGGTCACAGTGCTGTTATCACTAAAGTTTATTCAAATATTCTGGTGTTAATGTATGATTTTATGAGTAATGCACAGTTTAAGTGCTGCCTTTCACAGTGTTGACTGTAGTAATTTGCAAGGTTCATTTTACAACAAATTAAATATAGATAACTTTCAGATGGGACATGTGTCCATTGTATGAGGTAAAGGCTTCTCCTTTCCAGGCCATCAGGCACATTGTGTTGAACTCTGGTTTCCTTGCAGATAAGTGTAGGCATCAGTCCAACATAGAAAGCTCCTACCTGAAGCTAGAACCGGTTTGCACTGAGTGGGGTGGAGCAAACTGAGTTAAAATGATTGTGCTCAGTTACACAATGCAATAGTAAGAATATGTATTTTGCATATATTTAGGTCTATTTGCAGGTATATGATGCATATTTAAGCTTTCAATTAGGCTTACTTATCAATAAAATCATTTGCAGTTATATGCTTTATGTATGTTTTCTGGCAATTTGAGCACATGTTCTAATGAAGTGTATTTTTTTATTCCTTTTCAGAGGCAAAGGAAATTTTTTCAGTTGTGATGCTGTGTGTGATGCTGCTCATAAACACAGTATTGTAAGGAGGGTAATAGTGAGTTACCTCATACTTGGCTTGTAGATGACCCATATAAAGTAGATGATCCCTCTTGTTTTTGGTGGGGTCAAAGGTTATTTGGGGTTTACAGGTCAAAGTTAAAAAACTTGTAAACACAATATCTCAAGAAGTGTAAAGTAAGTGTTCTCATACTCTTCATGTCAATAACCCATTTTGAGTGGATAATCCATAGTGTTTTTGGAGGTCAAAGGTGATTTGGAGGCACCAGAGGTAAAGATCAAAAACTTTGTATACCCAATATCCCAAGAAGAGAAACTAATGAATCACACATTTCTTATATCAAGCAGAAATGATGGTTTTTTCTTTTAGTAGTTGGAATCTATAATGTCCAAAATTACATGCAAGAAAGCTGCAACTTAAACATGTTAATATGATACAAAACATGTATCCCATGTGAAAAGTAGATGCTCAACCAAATGGTGTAGCCACTTGGTACTTGGTATGACCCTTACTATAGAAGACATGGCAGAAGCAATGACCCATGTGACTAATTGTTTGGTATGCACTGTCTACAAGATATCTGCTTGGCTGTTTGTATTGTATTGATAATACACTTTGTTAAGATTAGAGATTAGGCTGTAGGAAACTGCAGATCATCCCAGAAAAGTTCTTTTAAACCTGTTTATCAACCCACTGCTTCTGGTGCATGAGATATCTTCCACAATATAATTACTGTAATTTCTGGTTTCCATTTAAAAAATGAAAATGATCTCTTTCGGGCTCAAGCATTACCTGTGGCAGTCTGAAATAATGAATAGATAACTGAGATTCTGGGATTCAAACTGCCGACCTCAGAAATATCCATTTAAGATTTCCAGGCATGGATAAGTTATTTCCTTGATGTGAATACCACCACAAATATATACATATATATGTATGACAATGGTTACTGTTAGTTTGTTTATCTTATTCTATTTACTTTTAAAACAGTTTTAAGTGAGAAACATATCAATAAAGAAAATTTAAGAAAGGACATTTTCAAGCTTTATCGTTTTTTTCAGGAGCATGTTTCCATGTTTTGTTTTCATTAACAGAAAGAGTGAGATTGAAATATTGACCCTGGTAGCCCAATTAATTTATTTATTTTAAACATAGCTGGTCAGAAGACTGGTCCAACTCATTATCAACAGCTGGCACTTTTCAGTCTTCAGGAAACAGAACTTTTCTTTACAGGACGTCAACTGAAAATGGGAGCTTACCTTGCTTGGCAGATGCAAATCCTACCCAATTTTTCCCTGATCTAGCCCTGATCTAGTCCTAGTATGTGGGACACTCAACGAGATTGCAATAGGTACCATTTGATAGCCTCTGGTATAGCCGATACGGGAATTGAACTCACGAGCTGCCATCCCTGACAATCATGCAATTGAATTGTCAATCTGCAATGATAATTCCTCAATGACAATGTTTTCAATCGATTCAGACTGTAGGAAAATTACAGTATTTTACTGTTTTACTTTTAAATTTTACAGTATGGAGCCATTTCATGTTTACAGTAGTATTTATCAATCACAGTAACTTACTGTATCCATGTTTACAGCAACTGATATTACTACTGTAAATTTTACAGTAGTATACTGTAGGTAAATTTTACAGTAGTGAAGGAATTTAGTGTAAAATCTACAGTACACTACTGGCAACTCTGCTGCCAGTAATTTACTGTAAAAATTACAGGAAATTGTTTACAGTGAACGTATTAAATCGTTAAGTAAAGTATCGTATGTATATAGAAATGATAATCGTGTTACGACATGGTTATCACTCGTGTTACGACATGGTTATCACTCGTGTTACGACATGGTTATCAAGTATAAGAAAGTGTAGAACACGGCATTTTATTAAACAAGCACCCAATCATTAATACATCACATAATTTTCACTAATGATCTGCACCCGGCTCCGCCATACCGCAGAACATGATGGTGCAATAACGGTGTGCATTACTGATGCAGCCTCATGCCTCTGCAATGTGTTATTTGGAACCACTAAGATAGCGATTGAAAACCAGGATGAACCGCTTCATCAAAAAAATAGACAACGGAATTGACTAAGGAGTCGAAGCGCTTACCCCCCCCCCCAAAAAAAAAGATGGTATACAGAGAAAGAAAAAATCAAGTTCATTGATCGTAATCTCCATAGTTATTTGCTCTAAATATGGAAAAATGAAGGAATTTTGTAAACCTATTAGACTAAAAGTTGTATTTCAAACGTGTGTTAATGTGCCATCCTCAATCAATTGACTCCCCTATTGAAGCTATTCAGAGCGGTGAAGTAGACACAATCAATATTCATTACAATAATGGAGGAAGGACATCCCTTCTATAAATGAATGTCGATTGCCTTAACTTGTATATGTAACAAAACTCCATCTAAGAAGTTTCCTGATGGACCCAAAACTATCCCACATAAAATCATAATATGTATTAGGTTACACAATTAAAGGGACGGATTTTTTTTTAAAGAAATCTCTGTGAATTTCACTCTCGTTTCCCTTTCGGAATGATATTCTCACTCTTCTCAACAAAAAGGGAGAAAAAAGTGATGACGTCACCGCTAGTGTTTCACTGTTTTGTAGCTTTCTCAAAATCATCACACGACATTACGCCAAATTCACTTACAACTTTTCAAAACATATCCATTATGAACTATGATGTCACAGGAGAGAGGGCCTGACGTTAATACGAATTCATTTTAATTAAACACGAAAAGTGTGAAATTTGAATGACAATAATTTCATTTGTATTCATTGTTTTATTTTCAATACGTCAAGTCATTTTTGGGGTGCCCGGTTTTATTTTTAACATGTGTTACATGTTTTGGCGACTGCTGGTGAGGCTTGCTACAACAGTCCCAGTAGTATGTGAACAGCATTACACGAATATTGATAAGTAAAAACATTGTCCTTTGATTATGAGCAATAAACAAAGTAATTGTTTTACACTGATAATGGAATAGTGGAATACCGTATTCCGACTAACCAGAGAGCTGTCATTTAGTTCTCTGGGCCAACATACTGGAAGGTCTCATGAATGTTTACGGATCTACGTTGCATTTGATGGAAGGATGTCCCATGAAGGACAGACTTATTGATTGCTTGCCCTGTCTAAGAGGAAGGGACTTGCATAGGAGACATGGGGACTCACACAAATGGGGATTGTGTTTTTTTCTGCACTTTTGAATCCACGGTGCGGCAGTTAACTTTATGGCTTCACACGTGAACTACATATCGACTTATCAATACTCTCTGATCGGACGTCGGTGATGATGACCGTGGATGACGTCATTATGATTATTTCTATGGGCATAATGGGGGGAGGCGCAAGGTAGACGACTATACACTTGCGTTTGTACTTCAGTCGTCAAGTTTTTAACATTTTTCTCTCTGAAAATCTTTAAACCATAGACAATACCTTGTATTCATAGACAATACCTTGTGCAATACTATGAGGGCTTACCAGTTTGAATTAAAGGTTAATCAACACTGGGGCGTGTATTAACTGCAGGATAATGCACGATCGGGGTTTCTGCATCCAGCGATAGCATTAACCCCCAAGAGTGCATTATACTGCAGTTAATACACAGGTCCAAAGTTGATTAACCTTGTTCATACATGCAAAAGAGATTTTGGTAAAAAGTACGAAAAAGAAAGGAATTTGGTTCTTAAATAACCGCATTTTCATTCAAAAGAAACCCCGAAAAAAAGGAAAACAAATTTACAACATGTCAACAATATAGGTGCGCGAAACAGAAAGTAACACCTAAAGTAAATGAATAACAATGACAACTGACAAAGCAACAATGCCTTTGTTAGTTGGTTTGCTCTTATATATGTGTAGTGTACTAACGTGCACATGCTGTACGGTGTACGTTCGTGTGTTCACTGTGCAATGCACACGTACGTGTACGAAATAACACGGCGTACTTAGTTACTTCGTTACTTGCTTTTTGGAATTTACCTACTGGATTAAACTGAGTTTGGATAAAGACGGTGACAGATTTATTGAAAATACATTTCGAGGAAAGCTTGGACATGTTTGATGTCTTACTCTCAGTCCTAACAGCAGCAGTTAGTGGAAGCCTTGTGTGCGGACCGTAACTTTCCTGTGATTGTGAGTGTTATCAGTAGGCTATGCAAAATTTCGGAATTAGGCCTAACATTAAGTTAGTTCAACAAAGACGAAGAATTGCAAATGGCCGAAACGTTACTGTAACACATTGCTGTAAGATCACTTTATGGTTGGTTTGGGGTAACTCATATCAAGGCCTTTCTTGTTTATTTTTTTTCACCATATTGGGCCTAGGCCCTAGGCCTTTCAATAGGCCTAAAGTATTTGTGCTGTGGAGTTCTCTGTCCTTAAGAATATTAATTCGGTGGTTGTATGGAGACCCTTCAAGATAGCGATGTATTGCAGTCCTTAGACCTTTTCACGATTTTATTGCACAGGGAATTGTTTTTGAACATCTCAGCAGAATTCGACAAAGAAGAAAAGCTAATTCCGGTAGACTGTCAAACTTTAAAAGGTGTTCAAACTATACTAAAGAAGCTTTGACCCGACACAATAATTCTGATAAGGCCTATTTAGGTAAGATTACCGTGCGTCCGAAGAATTACCACTGACACTATATGTGCTGTTGTTACGTAGTTTTACATACATTGACATCTTACTTTGGACCAGGTTTAAGCTCTAGGCGCGGCCTAGGTAAAGTTAGATCTACGAACTTAAAATCGAACGTTATTTCACTAACAGTGTAGTGAATTGCTATTGGGTGGGGCAATCTACAAAGGGTCCGTAACATAAGAAACTCAAAACAACAACCAAACAGGATGAGTGTCTGTGTGCAACTGACTTTATTTAACAGAAACCACCTGAGAGCAAAGAAGATACCCAAGTCAAACATTTGCATATTAATAGAAATGAAATGTGAGCAGATAGTCAAAGCATGTAGAAACAGAATAGATACAAGGCACACATCGAAGAACAAAATACCCTACATAATAGATGAAAAGAGATAACACAATAGAAGAACTTTCAACACTGCGTTGTACAGATACAGTCCCTACAACAAGGCCTTTTACAATACTAGTAATACTGTATTAGCCATTGTTTTGTGCAAGATATAGTAGACTGAAAATACACTTTCGATCTACAGTTTTATTGTATTCATCCGCCAGTAATTGACGGTGGTTTAACCAGTTGTGTTATTGGCGATTAACCCACGGTCACCTGACTGAAATGGGCCAATAGGAGTTGAGGATTCTTTCCAAGTAACAGCATTTTTTTTCAGTCACTAATAATACTTACAGAACAACATATTCTTATTCATCTTTCGGAACTATATATCACCATTAGTGTTATACTCGGTAGAGAGAGCGAGAGAGAGAGAGGGGGGGGGGGGGCGACAGGTGAGACCAAGCGAGAAAGGCGTACCTGGTCACCTCCCCTTACAAGACGGGGGGGGGCACCATCTCCACATTTTTTTGATAATTGAAATGTAACATGATGCAGAATGACACCATTTGGAGACGACTACTTCCTTTGTTTGAAAATGGCAGTAGTGTATTGTCAACTTTTCTTCTGACCAAAAGGAGCTTTTGCAAGGAGGGAGGCGAGATTTTTCATGGGTGGTTGCTTTTTCAGAGCGGGGAGCGGGCGCTACTTTCACAAGTTGGCATCCCCCTAACATCTAGGGGGCATCCCGTAAAATCCCCGTTGAGAACTCTGAGCATCCTCACCGTCATGATGTAATCTTTATTGCTTAAGTCACCTCTGCCTCTCAAAATCAGCTCTGATTAATCACAGTAGGATTTCGTCGGCTGCTGTGCGGCACTTTCTACTCTTTTTCTGTCATAGTATATCTTGTCAGAGAAAGGAAAACGGTTATCGTGACATAGGCCTAACACAAAGAACCAGATGAAAGAGCAAATCAACACGAAAATGTTAACGAAAGTCATAGTTTATTACAAACGTTTTTGAAGATGTCTCATCTTCCTCCTGAGGTAGGCTAAGTGAAAAAATATATACAAAAAGTCACAAGATGACAAAACAATTAATATCAACTTGTGACTTTTTGTACATATTTTTCACTTACCCTACCTCAGTAGGAAGATGAGACATCTTTAAAAACGTTTGTAATGAACTATGACTTTCGTTAACATTTTCGTTTCGATTTACTCTATCATCTGGTTCGTCCAACTCTCCCTAAATTATAAGCTTAATACAGAAATGTTGCACATCAAATCGCTAAACTGTGTCTGTATGACAAAAGCATTTGCGCAGTATACACTGGGATGCATATTGAGACACAACACCTCACTAGATGTGACTTCCACACACAGTGAGCGGCAACGCTACACACCTAGACTGTTATACAATCACTTCACCAAACACAGTAAGACACTACACCCGTAGTCTACTATATACTGTGACTTCAACACCGACATTAAGACACTACACTGCACCCCAGTAATGCTAGTGTACTTTACACTTATTGAACACCGACAGTAAGACACTACACTGCACCCCAGTAATGCTAGTGTACTTTACACTTATTGAACACCGACATTAAGACACTACGCTGCACCCCAGTAATGATAGTGTACTTTACACTTATTGAACACCGACAGTAAGACACTACACTGCATCCCAAGACTGCCGCATACTGCGACTTCGTTACACACAGTGAGACAAAACACTACACCAAAAGACTAATATAGGGTAAATTTAACACACACAGTGAGACACTTCACTACACTGTAGACTGTTGTACATCTTTACGTCACACACAGTGAGACACAACACTACATACACGGTAGACCGTTATCATAAAGATGTGTATTTCATATTCGTTACTTTTTATAAGTTACATTTATTTACATATTATTTCTTTCCTTGAATTAGTACTGTATATCATTCAATAATATCACTACATGCTCAGTTCAGATCCAGTGAGGTAGCTAATACTTAATTTCGTTTCATGTGGTATTCTTTGGTAACGGAATTCAGAAATTTTGTTATTGTAAACTTAAATGCAGTGACTCATTGTCCCAGACACTGCCAATGTTCCCAACCTCTTACTTCTAGCCCCTCCTAAATCCTATGTAAAAGTCATCCTTGTGCAAAAACAACTATAATTTTCAGTGTCTCATATCCTGGTGAGCAAACAAGGACCACATGTGTAATCAAGACACACCACCCTGAGTATGCTGTGTAATATGGGCTTTCTCTGCATCTTTCAATTTTGCTGCCAACCAAATAGCAGAACCAATTGAGAATTGTGCTTACCCCTGGCCAAAAATGTACCTTGGGGTGATGAGTGATTGTCTCTAATGTTACATAACAATGTATGTAGTTCCTTCTTTGTGTATTGTTATTTTTAAAACAGTCTGATATTAATATTAGATAAAATATATAAAAAAGACAAATATTTGTTTATAGAGAAGTAAACACTTTCCTTACAAGATCTCAGTTTGAATAGGTCTTTACGCAATTACTATCTTATCTGTGTAAATATTTTCTACGTAAATCGAATTTTGTATTTCGATTGAAGTTTGTGTGTATGGGTGTGTGTGTAACATACCCGACTGGAAATTAACTATTCATTTTTAGTGACCCTTCAAGCAACGCATGCTTTTCCTATTCGACAAATGTAACATATAGCGCATCACACTGCAACGCTGAACGTTAAATGCTTGAAACTCTTGCGCAAAATGCGTCGAGTGAGCCCATCAGAATTATTTGATTAAAATTGATTTAAATAAACAAAAGGGATGAAGGTAATAAGGAAGAAAAATGCAGCACACATGGTCAGCTACTAGTATACTAACGAAGGAAATGAACAACTTAACTGAAAGTATAGCCAACTGCCTAGATTAAACCATTTAGGTGTGGTATTTTTGTTGATGTGATTGCGTGTGTACTGAAAGACCAGAAGATTAAGTTTATGATTGATCTCAATTTTTCTATTTCTAAATGTACACGCGAGGTTGTACATGACTCGACTACGTATTCAATGAACGAAATGACAGCAACTACTTTGGAAAGGTATGGGATTGGCATGAAGGCAATTAAAAAACAGAAATCATATTTGAACATTAACGATTCTTACTATAAGTGATAAATATGCAGCAATGCAGGTTTCACTGGTGTATAAAAAACATGCCACTCAAGTCGTCTTTCCTTGGTAGGTATCGGGAATTGTAATATTTGGTGAATGGAAGCACTGTATTTACAAATAACCTACAAACTGATCACATCATTGCGGCATCAGTGATTTTAAATTGTTTTGATTAACTGAATGTTCAACACAAACTGTCAGAATGACTCAGTTCAATGCCTTACCAAACTTTTGGACATGTAATTTCAATGTTTTTACTTTGTGCACATACGCACGCAATCACTTTAAAGTAACGCGTGATTTCTGTTGCGCTACATTCGTCTTCCTTCCTCAACCCTCATATCATGTATAAAAATAATTGTGTAACATTCCAACATATTTCGGCGTGGCAAAGTAAACTTGACAACTGAATAAAACAAATACTAATAAAAGAAAAGGTGATGATGATAAAAATTTTACGAGTTTCAAATTGTTTGAATCTGATCTGCCCTGTAGTCCGTACGCTCAAAAGCACACACAGGCGTCTGCACCAGCTGTGTTTAATGTTCTTAGGTCTTGTAAAATTACCTAACGAGTGAATGATTAACTTGCACCATTACAAAACCGGTTTGTCGTATAACTTACTCATCCACACCCACTTCATTAATTTGTTATGTCGTATGCATATGTTACTCCCATTTCAACGCATTTAATTTATCCTACCGCCTGTAAAGTAGACTGTATACCATTTATAGAAAACTAATCATATTACTCCCATGTACCTATATATTGAACACTATTTAAAATACTGCCATTTTATCGATATATAGTAAGGCTGTCTTCAACCTATAAGATGAATATTATTCATATTACATCAGAAATTATGCACAATTGTAATCTTGAAACTATACCAGCACTGCAATTTTTGAAAATACTTACGTAATGAACTTCTTTTGAAGGTAGAAGAGACAAATCTTTGCTTCAGATATTCAAACGATATGATTTTGTTCCTCTGGACTTTGTTCCTGACGTTGAAACTACGTTTTGTAACTGTTTTGTGCTGCTCACATAAGAACATTTGAAAATAAGGACAAAAAATGTTTTCTCTCTTCCTTTGTTCAAGTAAAGAAATCCATTTGTCAATACGCACTTCTTCTAAATGTTGGTTTCTTATAGCTGTAGTATTAACAATGCTTCACTGCGAATAACTCTCACGGTCTGATTCTATCCGCTACCTCTTTATCTTGTTAAATAGAACTATTCTTTAAAAAGAAAATTAATCGCGAGTATGATATAACATTAAACTGAAAGAACACAGACGAAAAACCGATGATCCGATCCCCCAGCGAATGTCAAAATAAAAAGACGGTGACGAGTTTGTTTTCTGCATTGCCGTCCAGTGATGTTTTCAGTACGGATGCTAGCCTGGATATGGCTTATCTTTCACAGGTACATGTCTTTTAAGCCAAACCCGTTGAAGGTAATCGGTAATTATGAGAAGCGCCACCAATTGCGGAGAGGGAAAATGGGGTAAAGGCCAGTCTTTTGTGACGATACTTATTAATTTAGACAGATGGAAGGGTGTATGATGATTAATACTTGTGACATGAACTATTGAGATAGGTGAAAAACGGAAGAAAAAGGATGAACATACGTACCGTCAACCTTTAACACAAAGTTGTGCTTTTAATGCCTGAAAGACAAGTCAGTTGCTAGTCTCTAAATGAGTTTGACTGCAAGTTTATAGCCACAAGAAAAATACTCAGGCCCTGGCGAGGTAAAAGGCGATTACTTTCGCATAGCGCAGAAAGTACCAAATGTTAAAATAATTTTGTTTCAGAAGAAAAAGGCTTAAATCTGTTTTAAGTAGAGTGATGGATTTTAACGACACTAATATGTTCATGATATTTACAGTTGTCATCCTAAAGCCAGGGTGATGCATGGGAGACGAGTGGCAGGCGCCACACAAAACATATCTTAATGGTGACCTCCACTACACACACGTGATATCTGACGTCATCAGTGGTATCCATGATGAGTAATTTTTTTTTGTCAGGTACATGGTCTTCTTGTTTTTCGGTTCATTCTGCTTATAAGTTGGTTTCAGATTACTGTAGCCTCATTTCACACCAATCAATTACGCGTCACAAAAGTAAATAGTAAAGTAAATATTGTCAAGTATCATGTATAATATTTGAGGGAACGTTCTCTTTGCTCCAACCTAGATCTTCCATATAACGAGCGTCATAGTTTTAACAGAATCATGTTTTTTTTGTTTAGCGTGATAACATGGGTAACTTGGTCCGCAAAAGTCTCAGTTCTTAGCCGATAACTGGTTAAGTGACATATTTTGGTCACTGGTATAGAAACATAAGAGTATGTGGTTGGGTACCTGCTTTCTTAAAATAAGGGCACCTAATTGGGTCTGGTATAGTTACATAAAATCATTTGATTGGGCAACTAGTACAGTAACGTAAGGGCATTTGATTCGGTAGCTGGTATAGACACATGAGGGCATTTGATTGGGTGACTGGTACAGTCACATAAGGATAAATGTTGGCAGGTGCGTATCCAACTGGGAGGGGGTGTTCAAACACCCCCATAGCCAAAGCCAGGAAAAAATATGTTGGCATAAATTTATAAAACACCATAGTGAGCTTTGAAAATAGTTTGACTGCATGCTTTACGCTTCCCATCTCTTGTTTTCATTTCTTATTAGAATGATTTAAGGCGAACCCTTTGGCGTTGCTGTGTATTCACCGAGATGCCCAGTTCACGCAGACGATTCCATGCCGGACTTACTTTGCGAAGAAGCCAAGAAGGTTGACTTTTCGTCTGTTACAATTTCTTCATCCTTTTTGCTCCAGGTTAGCATCTTGGATAACAGAAGTCAGTGCATTTTTATTATTTAAGCTACATTCTTATATACTGACATTCACGCTACCTTAAGTACTGTACTAAACCTTTTCGTTCATTTTCGCGTTTTTTTTACATACATTATGTACAATGTGAAAAGCAATTACGACATCTTTGGTGCCAGGTTTACGTCATGTACAGCACCATTTTGTATCTAAGGGGTTAAATATTCAACTTTTTTGCCAAAGGGGACTTAGATCCTTCCCCATGTTACCGTCCTGAAAAACACCCCACCCCCCACACCCACCATTGACAAAATCCTGGCTAACGCGCCTGTCTGTTGGGTTTACTGGCATAGTGACATACCAGTGTCTGGGTATTAACATACTCATCATTCTCAGTATGAGTTTTTAGCCCGGTGAAAGTGAATTCTCAACTGATGACTGCTCATTGATTGACACCAGAGTTGCAACAGTGAAAAAAAAATACTCATATGACATGATACACAGAGAGTGAACATATGTTACACATAGGGTCTTGTAAGCTCACCAGGGTATCCCTCAAGAAATCAAAGTATGTTTGGGTCTGCCCAAGGAGAATCTAAAGACAGTTGTTGGTGGAGCTAGCCTGTTGTCAGAATTGGAACCATCTGGGTAGATGAGTTTCCATCTTTACGTGACATACTAACATCAGATTGGATAACATGTCGACTTAAACGAAAGGCCACCATCAGCGTTGATAACTGGTTAAAGTGATACACTAGCGTCTGATGGGGAAACTGGCTGATATTCCAGTGTTTAAAATATATTTTCAACTAGTTAATAAAATACCAATTTTTTCTTCGTGATTGACCCATCGGGTTTTTCTTAATTCTTGGTGTTTTTCACAAGATTTGTCACAGGGCCACTTGCCTGCGAGCACTTTTCCTCCCATCATTTTCATCCTGCCACAAGCTTATTCTAGGAATACTGCAGAGAGACCAACAGGGATTGACTATAGTCTCGGAATTCCTTTGCTTATCCTCGCGGTGATGTCACCTCAGAATATTCTGTGATTTTACTCGTTAGAGCCATAAACGTGATATATAGATCATACAAATTAAATCATAACGTAACGTCATCATGGAAACGAATCATGGAAAGGTTTGATACCTAGTATGTGGATACATAGTTTTATCGAGGACAAGAACCTTATTGTTTTTGTGAGGTCATCGGGCGTCAGGGTGTCATTGAGGGTGTCAAGCACTGAAAACCATGGTAACGGGATATCTCAAGAAAGCAATATGACGGTAACTTTTAATAGTTACCATGTAAGGGGTACTATATCAAGAATAACAGAACAGTATTGCTTGATATTTTTATTAGGTGTGAAAGTTCAGACATGATAATAAGTCCGGTATCCATTTTAATACCGGCTAATTGCGTCATCAGGGATAAATATTGACTAAAAATGTGAAGACAGCGGGAACACGATATCTCAAATAAGGAAAGCTTCCACTGATATCATGTTTGTTGTGTAGGTGTAGAGGTGAAACACATCGACTGCAAAAGTCTATCATATTTGGTAGAGGCCATTTTGGTCACAACTTGAGGGTCAGTTTGCGTGGACCATGTCTACACATTGAATCTCAAGGCAGGAAACATCAATATTTTTCTTTGTTTAGTATATATTTTAGCATGTTGAGTACACGATGCTCCTTAGTCATCACCTTAGGTCAGCACATATGTTATTGTGTATAGCAGCAATCTAAGAATACATCTCAATTGGTGACAATGCAGTAGGCCTAATAGTGTAAAGACTAAGCCTTTTACACATTATCTGCTTATACGCAATGTCAAATCAATAATACTCATAAATGCATCATTGAAACCACTATGCGTTTGGTCATTCTGGTTTTATAAGCAACAGTCACCCTAAGATAATGCCGCCACGCGGGCTGTAGCTGCAAACGGCTATGATCAACCTCCAAGTCACAGTACACAGAGGACATTTTAAAACTCACTCTTTTTTATGTTTTAAAATTGGCCTGTGATCGAACCAAATCTCTCATTCAGAACAAGCGTTATATAACACCATATAATAAGCTGGCATAAACTTATATGGCATTGCCGTGTAAGATGTAGTTTGCAGAGTGAAATGATTTTTGTAGGTACATGTGTCCCCCACCTCAACCCCATTCTTACAATAAAAACTAGATTAAGTGTTTATTTTACATGCAACAATTCTTATCTTGTGAATAATTATACCTTAGGTTACTATAGTTGAATATGATACTTGAAAGTCTAGTCGTTCTCCATGTATAATCACATTACATAATGCTGAATACTTTGATATTTTGTGTCAATGTTAAATTACACTATTATCACAACATGAAGTTCATCCCTATACGAAGTATTCAAGGAAGAGATACTGTACTCCATCGAGCTGCTTTAGACCCCCAAAATGACACTGAAATGATATCCCAAATCACACCCCAATTGTAGTAGTCAACTGAAACTGGATGGATCAGGAGGTACACAAATGACGTGCCGCTTGGGTTAAGGGGAGGAAAATTGGAGTGAAAATGTGGGTGTGTGTGGGTGCCCGTGTAATACTTTTATACTTATACTTTATACAGTTATGAAAGGTGCCATATATGTGAAGCAGAGGATGCAAAAAAAAAAAAATTCTGATAAATATTAATGATGTCACCAGGTCAATGGCCACAATATCAAATCGCACGAAGTTCTCTGATCTCCTCAATAGACGTGAAGTCGGACAAAGTTCAAACTTGGCTTATAGGGTAGTACTGTGAGATTATCCGCTATATTGATGACGTCATTGGTCAAGGTCAAAGGTCACGGTTACTATAGCACACAATAAGTGTTATAGGCGTTGGAAATACATGGTATCAACATGACCTTTTACATCTTTTCTTTTTCCAAGCATGTGACACAGTATTTTAAGTTTTCAACCTATGCATACATGCTTTGGGCAGAGTGATTACGTCTGATAGCAATGTCATTTTCCATGCGTTGATAGTACCTTCACTCAGAATGTTTTACACTTCAAGACAAGGGGCCGAGATGTCTAAGTATTGTGGAGAAAAATAGTAATCAGGTATAGCACAACGCACTTCTCAATTCGGGGTAGTAGAAGATACACAGAGTGACAGAGCCGCGTGTGGATCTGAAAAAACTCGTTAACGGGCACTTATTTCCTGGGAATAGTGTTTACGCACGTCCGACATCCAGTCAAATTTGTGCATAGCAGGAGTTTGTACTTTTCTACAGTACATCGTGATACTGAACAAGATGAATATTCAGCACTTCTGGCCACAGCGAACAAACAGTGAATCACATATACTACATATATATTACACAAAATCATAGCAACTATATGACCATGGATAAGGAAAGGGATGAGATTCGCAACGCCGTGGATTGCCTACTTACTGTCTGGGTGCTTTTATATCCCCGTTTGTTTATTTCAAACACCTAGTCCTCACAAACTACACATAATGTGCTAAATTATGTCTCGAGAAGACCTTTTCTGTCTGATAGAGCATGACGTGATATCCAGACATACCGTAATGGTTAGGGTACGTTCCTCTCGAGAAGGCATGAACATGTGTGATATCATGTGAGTATTGGCTGTTTCAAAGTAATAGAATAATGAATATTCATTTTACATGAATATACATTTCTGATGTCGTAAATTGGGAAGCAAACTCATAAAAGGGTCCTTTTTACTTTTTACATGGCCTCAAGTTCATACACGGCTACATTTAAACGTGGCTTTCTATATCTACAAGGTGACGTTGTGACATTTGGGGGGTGTTTTGGTGGGAATGACCGATATGCATGCATTGATAATGTACAAATGAGGAGGTTCAGGCTAAATATATATTCTACAAAGGACATTCATGTCCGTTAACGAGGGGCACCAATTACGGTTGATAACCGAGCGATCCCATGACATGTGTGTCCGATTTGACATGATTAGTTAGTTCATTCGCATATGTTCCATGCAATAATATATAATACTAAAAAAAAACCTTTACGTATATCCTCATTCAGTGACTACCATGTCAAGGTTTACGACGGAGGGCCTCCACTGTCTAATCTCAATAGTGTCATTGCTTAGGGATCGTGTTTAACTATCGGTCTTTTGAAAATGAACCACTGGTAATTGGTGTCATGTCTCTTTTAGCTCTCTTTATTTAGGACTATCCTGTAAACGATCAATCAGCGATATTTTAGTGACGTCCACGGAGTTTAATAGCGACACTGTATACCCATGCACTGAGGATGAAATATCTAGTGACAACCTAGACATACTATATGTCACAGCTCTCCACTTACATTCTTTGAACTATTAAAAGGAAAGAAGACGAAGAATGATAACAAGAGAAAGATGGGGCGCACATAAGGGACATACACAACTAATCGATTGGCTAAGGATAGGCTTAGAATAAGAGGAAGGGAGCTGCAACATAAACAATATATTAAAGTGGTAAATCGTAAAATGAAAAATTATAGGACTACTTAGGCAGCCAAATAGATTGCTTGCATCTGAAAATAAGTATGTTTGGTATATGATTTCATGGCTTTATGAATTCTAAATTAGACATGTTATGTTCTGCCGTTCTGCTTGAAAATTTATTCTCTAAATAAATAATGAGGAGTAAAGTCTTGCGTATTTCTCTCTACACTACGGTATCATCTAGTCAAATCACCGGCGGATGAATACAGTGAACCTGTAGATCGACAGTTGTTTGTTGTCTGCTGTCTTCTGTCATGATAACAAAACGCATGTGGCACTTTGTCAAAGGCGCATGAACTTTTTTGTCATGTTGTTAATCGTCTTATCTTTTCTCGGTCGTTCGTTTTCAATCAAAATGTGGTTTATTAACAAACCCACTTATTGTTTTTAGAAACAAGTGACCCTATGATTGTGAAGGAGTAAGGGCCACATGTAATGATAAGATCAAGGAGAGGAACTCAGTCCATGAATTATTTCAGAATACCACACTAATAGGTATTATCAACATAATCGACTCATGCCAAGTTGGACGAACAGCTTACTCTGTCTTTTAGTGATTTAAGACTTGGAGTAAGGTCGAAAGTAATTTTCCAATGAAACAGCTTTTCATGATTACGATGGATCTAACCAACCATCATCATACGTAACATAATTCATCTCTTTTCTGTACTGCTAAAGTTTCATTTTTGAGTACCTACATTCAGTCATACGAGCTAGGACTTTGACATGTACTCAACTTGAATATTGCAGTTACACCTGAGGTGCGGTATGAACAAATCCAGGCCGTTTATGATAACTATGCATTCAGAACAACTTGCCCTCCTCAGGCCATCTCAGTATGCATCACAGCTAAGCCATCATCTCAGTATGCATCACGCCTAAGCTATATCATCTCTGTATGCATCACGCCTAGGCCATCATCTCAGTATGCATCACGGCTAGGCCATCATCACAAGTATGCATCAAGGCTAGGCCATCATCTCAGTATGCATCACGCCTAAGCTATATCATCTCTGTATGCATCACGCCTAGGCCATCATCTCAGTATGCATCACGGCTAGGCCATCATCACAAGTATGCATCAAGGCTAGGCCATCATCTCAGTATGCAACACGACTAGGCCATCATCACAGTATGCATCAAGGCTAGGCCATCATCACAAGTATGCAACACGACTAGGCCATCATCACAGTATGCATCACAGCTAGGCCATCATCACAAGTATGCAACACGACTAGGCCATCATCACCAGTATGCATCACAGCTAGGCCATCATCACAAGTATGCATCAAGGCTAGGCCATCATCACAGTATGCATCACAGCTAGGCCATCATCACAGTATGCATCAAGGCTAGGCCATCATCACAAGTATGCATCAAGGCTAGGCCATCATCTCAGTATGCAACACGACTAGGCCATCATCACAGTATGCATCACAGCTAGGCCATCATCACAGTATGCATCACAGCTAGGCCATCATCACAGTATGCATCAAGGCTAGGCCATCATCTCAGTATGCATCACGCCTAAGCTATATCATCTCTGTATGCATCACGCCTAGGCCATCATCTCAGTATGCATCACGGCTAGGCCATCATCACAAGTATGCATCAAGGCTAGGCCATCATCTCAGTATGCAACACGACTAGGCCATCATCACAGTATGCATCAAGGCTAGGCCATCATCACAAGTATGCAACACGACTAGGCCATCATCACAGTATGCATCACAGCTAGGCCATCATCACAAGTATGCATCAAGGCTAGGCCATCATCACCAGTATGCATCACAGCTAGGCCATCATCACAAGTATGCATCAAGGCTAGGCCATCATCACAGTATGCATCACAGCTAGGCCATCATCACAGTATGCATCAAGGCTAGGCCATCATCACAAGTATGCATCAAGGCTAGGCCATCAGCTCAGTATGCAACACGACTAGGCCATCATCACAGTATGCATCACAGCTAGGCCATCATCACAGTATGCATCACAGCTAGGCCATCATCACAGTATGCATCAAGGCTAGGCCATCATCACAAGTATGCATCAAGGCTAGGCCATCATCACCAGTATGCATCACAGCTAGGCCATCATCACAGTATGCATCACAGCTAGGCCATCATCACAGTATGCATCACAGCTAGGCCATCATCACAAGTATGCATCACAGCTAGGCCATCATCACCAGTATGCATCAAGGCTAGGCCATCATCACAAGTATGCATCAAGGCTAGGCCATCATCACAGTATGCATCAAGGCTAGGCCATCATCACAGTATGCATCACAGCTAGGCCATCATCTCAGTATGCATCACAGCTAGGCCATCATCACAGTATGCATCACAGCTAGGCCATCATCACAGTATGCATCACAGCTAGCTTGGTGATTACCAGTCACTCACTTATGTATCTGTGTTACTGATTAAATCTCATGCATTTAATGTCTGATAATATTCTAGGTTGTTGTAAACACTTCTGAAGTTAACACGAAACGCGAAACATATCAATTATTATTCGGATCTTTCGAACAACGTAAAGTCACTCTACCCACCCACAATTTACTGCCCCACTTAACTACCCCCAAAGGATACCTATCTTCTTAATTGAGGGAATAAAACAATGAGCACCGAAAGAGAATAACTACTGATGGATGGATCATATCTATACTACCTTATCCTGTCACTCTCACTGTATAGATTCGAGAGCTGCTCATACTCCCCCATCAACAGTTTTTATCTTCTGCAGATAAAATCACAGTAGTACCAACGGGAGATCTATCTTCAGCCCATCACGTAGAAATGTTCTAATGGATAACACCCAACGGCAGACTTCGTAGGATTGACAACTAAACTATTTTGGAATTGTTTCAACACGTCTTAACACTTATTCTTTTTTCTTCTTTCACAGAAATTTAAATCAGGAAATGGTTTTCGATCATATATAGTGTCTTACTGTGAATAATCGGGGCAAAAATCCACTTAATTTAGAAACAAGATCGGGTGGTTGATCAAGATTGGAAATGGTTCCTTGAATGATAGAATAATTAACCTCAATTTAAAACAATCTCGAAGCCTCAGGATTTTTCATAAAATTTTGACTTTATAACTTAACGTTTAACTCTACAACTTTACGTACGTGACCGACTTTGATATCTGTCGATTGTGAGAAAATGTCCAATCACGATTTCATGTTCAATTTGATATACAGCCATGTTTGATTTCATAACGATTTAGAATTATGAAAAAAGAAAAATGAAACTTCGTGCTTTGTCTAAACATGTCGATGACTGCTGCTTTCAGTGTGTACATAGTCACAATGTAAGAATTATTGACACATGACGTAAGTAAATCCAACCATTCCTTTGATTCTTCTAACTATTCTGTTTTGTGCACAAATCTACATAAATTATTGAGAAAAGGTATACAATCTCATCCACTTCGTCTATGTTAGTATTGTTTTGCCAAACACAAATCTATAGTTTGAAAAAGCAAGCAACCTGGATGGATAACATACAATTGATTCAGAATTAGTATAATTTCCAAGCAGTATCTGTCTTTATTTTAGACACTGAGATCCTTATTCGGACTAATTAAGGTGCATTATGCAGTATACCTGTCTCCATGAAATAAACTGGAATAATGGGTTCTCTCAAAGATGACAAAAGATGCGAGGCAACATACAACGTAACTAGAGCTGGGCATTTCAGCTCAATTTTCAGAAAGAGGCAGAAACTCCCCCTAATTTCATATGACAATAATCCTAGCAACGTATGAGTGCGGTATAAATTTAATTTGACTGTTGGCTGTCTAGAACGATATCACAAATGTATATACCTCCCACTATAACCCCCGTATATGCAACAATTCACCCTCTTAATACATGAGGACTCGTTTCAGCTTGTCGTCATATCTATGCATGCTGCTTAATGCGTAATCGCTTTTCATTGACGCACCGGGGGATTAGCAGATGACCACTAGTTCATAAGTACTTCATCTATATTGGAGAGTCTAGAATAAACAGGACTCAGTGCAGAATGTACTTTAGCCAGATTTCACCTCTTAGTGTGGTTTCTATTTTGTTTTGTTAATCTGCATGTAAGCTGCTGATCATAACAGTCCAATTTACTTCAATCTCGAGGAGAAGTAATCGTCATCATCACTGGAGACATATGATGCTTTTACTTCGATTTCTGAACGTAAGAACAAACAGCTATGGCTGATGACAGTAAAAAAATGTATGACAACTTCTGCTGGTATTTTGAACTTAAACCCAATCTCGCGTTGTAAATAGACCAATCAGGTAAAGGTGCATGATTTTGGACGCTTTGCTGTAATTTATCAGCAACTTTCGTATCTTCTCCAAACTTGTTCTTTTGATAATGTATGCACGATTACAGATATGGAAAATACGAGCCATTGAAAACTTACAGAAATTTGATCTCAGCCTTCCGCAAAAAATTCAACCGTCCAGTTTTTTCAAAAACCTGGTGCATCACAAAAAAAAAAACTTGAAGAAAAATGACAACTCCAGAAGCAAAATATCCGGATATGACCTGGTAGCTTACAACGATTTAAATCGATAGTATAATGTAAGAATTGTATAAAAGTCTGAGTTTACCTGGATAAGTAGGACGAGGTCTCTCATTTGTTATTCACATACATCGAGGTAATAGTTCCTGTCACGTGATTCATCATACAATTTTTCGTTTCATTCTCCATTATCCGTCAACAAATCCCTCCCCCCATGTTCCCCTCCCCTCGTAGTGATGCAGATACGTGTCATATGCTGAAAACTATAAATAAAAACAAGGTTCTCCAAGGTTAAGAGAAATTACAGCATCTTATCTCCCTAAAGCTTATCTTCCAAGAAAGGTAATGGCCATGAAAACTTTGGTCATGCATGAGCAGTCCCTTTTAGTTACATCAGCCGATTCTTTGGTTGTCTCTAGGGTAAATGGTTTTAATGGATATAGGCATATCCAAAACATTGTTATTTCTTAAGAAATAAGGAACTTTTCTGTAGTAATAAAGAACAAAAGATACATGTCGTATCTCTTTTGGCTTATCGACTTTAAGTCAGTTGTAATTAAAATAAACTGTCATTTATCGTGAAACTTGCTATTACTGCAGAAAAGTGCGAAGTAAAAAAAACAAAAAAACATCGATTTGAGTTTTTTGTCTGTTACTCTAGAGATCATTTCAGAGACACCGAATACATTATTAAAGAGAAGATGAATTTGATGCATATTCTTATCAAATTGCAAAGTTATTTGGTCTTGACTTTAAAATCATTTTTAAGTGTCTAAATTTTTGTATTCCTTTTGTCAATCATACAGTCAGGAAAGGACTTTTGATCTCCTTAATTTTATTCTTTGATTACACATGCAAGTAGAGTTTTCATCATTTCAATAACTCTGTTTCAAAAATTTACCCAAACAATTGACTCTTCTTCTGGAAAGCTGCATTGAAAGATGTTAACATAATTTGACTGACGACTGTCTTCATAATAACATTGTAACACCAGAGTGAACCTTGGATTACTCGACCTCAGCCCTCTTTTAACAATCAAAAACGTTAATAATATGTTTAAAAAAGAATTCAAGACATTTAGATGACTTATGAAGTCCATACGAACCCAACATTTGTATACCATGAAATGAAATAGACAATATGAGATTATTCTGAGCAAAATGGAATGTTTCACGTAACAGTCAGCTTGTATGCTCAATTGAATTTTGATTGTTGACAGATTGGTTCAACAGAGGTTAAAATAGTTTTCACGTGTCACTACTCTTCCTGCTACACGGAAACAAATTCCCATACGTCTGTCGTGCAACTCATCAAATTAAGGAGAATTTAGACCATATCTGTGTTTGTGTTAAAAATAGTCGCCATACTAGTTATCAATCATATGCTATCACTGGTTAGCAATCATATAATATTACTGGTTAGCAATCATATATATACTATCACTGGTTGGCAATCATATACTATCACTGGTTTAATTATATAATACTACTGGGTAGCAATCATCGTAACCATCTGAGTGATTTTTATTATACATGTTTCATCTTCAGAAGGTTATCAATAACATTTGATGCAAATTTTAAATCTGTCATACATTGTCCTAATATATATTAAGCATTGCGATGAAGAATTTTGCATGCAAATAGTTTACAAATAAGATGGTTCGTCATTTACTTGAGACAATGTCATTTCTTACGTCACGGTGAATTGAAAATTACAATCGTTAACATAAGAATGTTAAAGGGGATATGTGTCAGACATTAATTCGACATCAGTAGGTAGTAAGTTACACTTGTGATACTTTTTTATTACTTAAGTCGGTCCAAAACAACTCTTCCCCCTCCACACACACACACACACGCACACACAGACACCCAAACACACACAAAGTCTCCCTCTCAAAAAAGAGAAAAATATCAAGTAAAGAATAAGGTCACAGTGGTCAAGACTTTTTCCGGAAACAAATTGCAATTGAATATGATCTGGCGAAGAGCTGAAAAAATACTCTGAGACTAGTCATTGTTTACCACGTGACTGACGTATAACGCATATGAGTGAAATGAAACGAAAGGTGACGTTGTACTTTCTCAGCTGACCCCTTGACAGAGAATGATGCCACCCGTCGCATAAAATCTTCAAAACATCAGAGACCAATCGAAAAATTGTTGTAAGCAGGATATTAACGAACCTGTTGTGATACTCCCACGACCCTATTACCTAAGGTGAATTGGAGTGCATGGTCAAAACACTTCACCATTACATTTGTACTATTATTGACAACTCAAAGAGGCAAACGGGGGATCTTGAACATTTTATGTTTGCAATGATCTAGTTACGTACTTTTCCGTATTGCTCTTTTGATCTTATTTCGTTTTTTTTTTTACATTTTATTTTAGAAGGTCCACCACTTTTGATAAAACAACTGTTGAAAAAGCAGGCGTCGATTTGAATTGATCTCTCACTAATTCAACTTCAAGGAGAATAAGTTGACTTTTGTAATATAACCTAATCCTATCTGGTGTATCCAACTAAGTTAGTAAGGTCACGTGACCAGTTCTCTAGCATTCACTTCCACTGGAAAGTCTCAATGAATGACATTTCGCGGAAATGAGATTAACAAGTTATGCTCAAGTCTTTGTTGAATAATGCAAGAGGAGGCTTTCTCTTTCCCATCATATCAAGATAGGTAGACACCTCGATTCTCTATTTTATTGGAAACTAAAGATTTGTTAGGTGTTAAGTAGGATTAAAAAAACTGTCAAATAGACCCCCCGTAATTTCCCAAGTCTCAAACAGTGTCTTCAAACTTTGCAAGTACCTGACTCATTTAGTGATTCAGTTCCTTATTTTACAGTCTATTTTGCTGATGACAACGAAAAGCTTTCCGTAATAACAAAATTACGACGTTTAACTTACACAATCACCTATAATTAACAGTTAGGATATAGAGATTTTACTGTGCACTTTGTACGTACTGTATATGGCCTACATACTTACGCGTTGGGGCACATGATAGCAAACTTGCCATCGTTTTATTTCGCGTTAACCGTCCCAGCATGTGCGTGTATATGGGACCGCAATTGATTCGTCTTGGATTTGACGAGTACCGGACTCATCTACGAAAGTGCAAAACTGATACCAATGGAACATTCCCTTTTATTGGAATATAAAAACTGAGTGGTTTTACAGTCTCGGAACGTTGGAAACACATGACTGTAATTCTTTGATAGTGTCTAAATATTAAGATATTAAGTATGCTTGAAAAGCCACCTCTTTTAGCTTTTAGTTTCTACTTGTACTATCTTGCCATCATTTTTCAAGAATATGTGTGTTTACTGAGTTCATGCACTGACAGTATGGCCTTCTATGAATTATTTGAGTGGTGAGATATGCACATGCTGTAACTTGTTGTTACTGATCTTTCTTTCGAATTTTGCGGATCTTACGATTCTTCTCAATAATAATATTTCATCCCTTTGATTGTCACAAAAAATGTTCAGTGAATACTAAATATATAGAAGCAACTAAAATATTTACTAGCGATTTCTTGCATATGTTCATTTATGTGTGACAATATGGGTAAGGAACTTGTTGCAGGCAACAGTCTGCTTTCATGGTACATAGTAATTTCAAAGACGTCTCCCTTTACGTACTTCTATATATAATTGTATGAGAGGCTGTATTCGAAAAAAAAAATCCCTGAGAATTCTATACTTGATTGGTATGGGTAAAGGAAAGAGAAGACTACCGTGCATCAGTACGCATGAATGCAACATGACCACCAAGGACGTTTGCGTACATGTAAATAATTCGATAGTTGTTTCACCTCGTCCTTTTGCTCATATACGCATCATAAAAGATTAAAAAAAAACAATACTTTGTTTTGGGGAAGTTCTTGCGACTTTCACACTGTCATCTGAGGTACCTTTGATTAAAAACTCCGGCAGGAGATCATTTATACATATTAATAGAAGTAGATCTGCGAAAGACATTGTACATAACATATAAGAAAATTATTGAAGCCACAAGACATTCTTCAAAGGCAAATATCAGCGGGATGTTTTCTTCAGATGTGACTAAAATGAATTTTACCCTACTGGATATCCTTTAAAGCGACTCGAGTCAACTTTCGTATTGTCAATTGTTGTCTGGTTTCATTCTTTATGCATTAATTATAATTTTCTCTGCGTGATAAAATTAATTATTACTGTTAACTATAGCTACACCATCAGTGAACAATACTTGTTACATAAAAATGCATCTGCTAATCAGTCACCTTAAAGGGGGGAAGGTTGTGATAAACATTTCATTTTTACCTTTGGAACTTTCATCGTTCAAATCTTTGTATAAGCATATTTCTTCAACAGATCAAAAATAAACGTTAGATTTTAAATGTTTCTCTTGTTGACGTTTCCTGGGTAAAGTTCAAGACCATGTGTTTCATGTCCTCTAACTAGCTTGAACATGGATGTTGCTTGGTCAAAAGTCATCAATGTTTACCTGCAGGGTTCAAGTTAACATTGATCATGAACTTTGACCAACAACATTCTATGTTAAAAGCTAAGAGACATGTAAAGCATTTTAAGGGTAGAGAGCAACATTCCATGTTTAAAGAGTGGCAGAAGTGAAATACTCACGAATGTTATGTATGACGTCAACATAACAAAAATAATAAAAAAGTAGTTTTCTTTCTGTCTACTATGAAATTTTGTGACTGAATGTTTCATCGGCAGATCAATTTTTACCACAAATGTGTTAAAGATACCCGATTTGGAATAAGAAAGTGCAAAATGTATGTAAGGTGTACATCACAATTACCAGCTATCCTCCTGTAATGATAATTACGTCACAAAGAATCAACCAATCCCGTCTCAGTAATAACGTAAACATCAATTGAAACGAAGGCGTATTCATATACCTTGGGAGTCTTCTCACTTTTTTCCGAAATGTATATTCTAAAGTGTTTTGTTGTGAATATTTTGTTGGAATTCCTTGAGATACTTACCCTTAACGTTTCTTGATAGCCACTGGTATATTTGACACGTTAATTTTTGTATACGCAGAAGCCCCCGAAGATACACCTAAGTAGATTAAACCTTTGAAATTTTAGCCCTCAGTTAATTCACATTTCTTGATGTTGCCTCAAGAAAAGACAATTCGAGATCTGGTAAAAAATGTTTAACTTATCACTCTTTTTTTCTTGATCTTGCGTTACTATAGGCTAAAGTCAGACTGTTCGGTCTAGGTTTATTAAGGGTCCGTTTCTATTTACCTAATTTTCGAATCTTGTCACGTCGCCGGAGGTTCTTACTGTTGTTACTCTTGTCAGGATAATTCATCCTACACAACTTCACTACTTTGTGTTTTTTTTTTATTTCTTTATTTATTTACTCGGGAGGGGCAAATCGTGTGTTAACATCAAAACCTTGACATCTATCAAAGTAATTCTTCAGTCTTTGTCTGTGAAGCTTCGAATTGAAAATGAAAAACAGTCTTAGCGAAGAACAGAGGATCTGATTAGACAGACTTGACGATTACAAAACAGAAAAACAATTAAGCACTGACGTCACAAACAAGATATCTGCTTATGTAATGTTAAAGTCCAACCAACATGTTAGTTGTTCAGTTTATCTAAAACTCAACTGTAACTCACATTGTTCACTGTAATCATTCGTTTCTCGTTTGTTAAGAAATACACCGTAAGTGAAGATTACTGGAACCCCAGCCGCCATCATTTTTACGTCTAACAAATGATTGTATTACAACAAAAGAGAGAAAAAAAAACTAAATCAGAGACAACAAAAGTCTTTATTGTAATGACGGTAACCAGTGACAACGAACGAGCATGTGCACTACTAAATGACATTAGTAAAGTAAATATATGTTCTGTTAACACGCATTACGTGTATCACATGATCAAAATGGACGAAATTGCATACAGCCGATAATAATTAATATAAAGTACGTATGCATTAAAAGAGTGATAACTGATGACGGGAACAAATTAGGTGGAAAAAATTCTCTGAAAAGGGGAGTTTTGAGCTTAGACTTTACAATAAAAACAACTGAGCAGAATCGCACACAATCCATAAAACTTGAAAAAGTACAATTGTAATGAAATAGGGACAACAGACTGATAGAAATAGAATTATTCTCTAAAAAAGTGTTGTTTGAAATTAAACCTGCAATTAAAATTTATAATAGCTGTCAGTTTATGTTCCACATTGTTCCACAGGCTGTGCGCACAGACCGAGAGAGCATGACTGCCATAAAACGTATTACAGACAAAGGGAAGTGATGGCAGACAGCTTTCTCCATGGGAGGTGTAATGTAGCAGCACGATGATTCAAAATTTCACTAGATAAGATGGTGTTGTATTATGAAGAGCCATCTTGAATTTACTACGTTGCTGACCGTGACCAGGGAGCCAGTCTGGACATTGCTTATGTGGTCATATTTCCCACTTAAAGTAATTTGGGGAGTAGCAGAGTTCTGAACAATTCGTAACTTGCTCATTTATGCAGTAATCAAAACGCAAAGAAATGAATACATGAATCAATTTTCTGTTACACTACCTTCAACAAGATTCCTAATTTGTGGGAAAAGGACTTCGCCATAAACAAGTTGGTCACATGAGCTGACATGATCCCATCTGAATTCATAATAACTGATTACACCCATCTGAATTCATAATTACTGATTACACCAAGGCCACGTACACTGTCAGATAAAGCAATACTGATCCCACCCATATTTAAACTGTGATTTTGACCCGGCTGCTAACAGACAGAAGTCGTAGAAGAGAAATCCAAAACTTCTGTCTTGTAATCAAGTCTAGCAAGTTATCTTCCATAAAAGATGGGATTTCATCAATGCAAGCCTCAATTGCTTCATGTAACTGATATCAGAAGTGACATGAAGCATGCATGATACACTCAAATCCATGATTGATCAGTATATCTTCCATAGTCACCATGCACAAATGAATGAAACTCGTCCTAGTGTAACTAAGCCTTGACCACAACGTCGGATGCTTCTTTAGGCTGCTTCTAAAGCTGATATTTGGGTGGGCAACATTGTTAAAAGACTAAAACATATGATACCGTTTAGGCTGGATATACTCCACACGCTGTGATTTAACTCCCGAAGAGTCTACAGTCTGTATGGCAGCAGCCTATTTTTACTGCCTCTATTATTCAGATATAGCTCATTTGCTGGAGGCCCACAAGGAAATGGACCTGGATCCGCTGTAGCTTCTGAGGCTATGTTCTGTCATTAGACCACGCTTCCGTTAATAGTCTTATCAAACCCATCAGTTATCTGATTATGACAATTAAACTTCAACATGTCGTTGTTCAATGATTCAAAAGAAGCCGAGTTGTTATCAAGGATCAACAATTACTTCAGTTACTAATTCATTTTATTATTCTCTTTTTTCACATCAAACGACTTACATGGTATATGTTGGGGGACGCATATTGTTCAGGAGAAAGGGGGAAAATCTTGGACAAAAAACAATATCTTCAAACATGAGGAATTTCTATTTTCACGTTTGACGAAATTTAATTTTTCAGTAAAAATATTTATTAAAAAAAAAAGCATCTCTCACAAGGCCTTTGCACCCTTGCAACGCCCCTCAATATCCGTTGCTTAAAGCCATGGCTCTCATTGCAACATCAGGCCTGTAAACGGTCCAAAGACGTCTCCAACTTGAAAGCATTACATTGTTATTTGACCTGGTAGTGATTTTAAATAGTATGTTTAGTAACTTCTGATCAACTTTCGGCTGTGGACGTTAACTTAAAATTGGCCTTCTTTCTCATCGCTAGGGCCACACTACAAAAAAACAAAACAAACGTAGTAATTTCATTAGCATCAGAGACAAACTTATTTACCGTACACTCTCTATTGTTTTTGGCAACGGTGTCATAAAATTTTGTCTGAAAATGCATTTGAAAACCCTTCATTGTTTTCGGAATATATAGCTCAATTGAGTGATGTTTAATTTAAATTTAATTCAGTGTTAGTTCAATTGGCTGGAACAGGATGTTCTTTCAAATGTTCCAAATAATCTTTGGTTCGTGGTTGCTAAAACCTTCGAAATACTTTCTAGGTAAGATGACTGGCGGAGGATGTACATGCGCATGCCGCAACCTATGCTGCCGTCACGCAGACAAATCTTACGGCAGGCTAATTCGATTTCTATAAGCATCAGATAAATCGGTGACATCAGAGATAGTATTATAAGGTGTTTTGGGAAGAGGCCACACTGCAGACTGAGCTTAAAAGTTGGCGAAGTTTTCGTATCAGTATCTACTTATTATGCCATTGCAACAGACTTCTGTTGAATACGGAAGAGTAAATACCACTGCGGTAGTTACTCTCTGAAGCAAATGCTCCCGAAAGGGGGGGGGGGGGGGGTCCGAACCCCTTTGCACGTCGTATTTCAGGAAAAGGGTCGTGGGTTCGGACCCCTCCCCTGTATCCATCTTGTGTGCATAAACATAATAATTTACATGCACTAAGTCCGTGATATTATGATATGAAGTAGATACATAGCAACAGACATCACTTGGTGCCATTATTTTATTTTTGGGAAAAAATATTATCTACTTCCTTATATTTGTTCTTGCATATATAATGAACTTGTCATCATGCAATAACGATATTAATTCCGATCATCATGTCTCCTTTGCCACTCTTTAAAAGATGAATTCAAAGGAGACATGAAAAGCCCAAAATATGACGTCATTCCTTTCTTATCATTTGTTCCGTAACAGTTGAAAAAATGTTATACTGTACCCATGTCAATGTTGTAATCAATGTCAAGAGAGAGTCGCAGGTGAAATGGGGGAGGGGATAACTTATTAGGCCTATGTTTGTTTACATTTACATTTTGGCACGAACCAGTCAATTGTGACCTTGTTATGTTGTACATGTATCTGTTTTTTGTAATACATGGTCTGTTGGTTACACTGAATATCATATCTGCTCCTCGATTGTGCAGCAAATGATTGCTGAAGTAGGTCAGCACAATGGCGATTAATATGGTCTGATCACAGGCAGATCGAAAGTGCCCGTTGACTTCAGTGTAAATCTTTCTGGTATTACTTGAAACGAAAGTTTAATCCGGTGACGTTCTCTGCAACTCTGCCCTGAGGTATACCAAGACCTGCTTCTTTAATCTCAAATTCAGTTTAACTCTTGAATGTTAATGGTAGAGATTATTGCATTATCTGACTGCTATACTGTATGTTTCAGTATCCGCTGTGGTGTCTGCTATACTGTCTGCTACATTGTCTGCTGTGCTTTCTGCTGTACTGTCTGCTATAATGTCTGTTATGTTGACTGCTATACTGTCTGCTATGTTGTCTGCTATACTGTCTGCTATACAGTCTGCTATATTGTCTGTTATGTTGACTGCTATACTGTCTGCTGCGCTGTCTGCTGTGGTGTCTGCTATACTGTCTGTTATGTTGTCTGCTATACTGTCTGCTTTACTGTCTGCTGTGCTTGTAGGCTGTTACGTTGTCTGCGATACTGTCTGTTATGTTGTCTGCTGAGCTGTCTGCTATACTGTCTGCTTTACTGTTTGCTTTACTGTCTGCTATGTTGTCTGCTATGCTGTCTGACATGGTGTCTGCTATACTATCATCTGTGCTGTCTGCTACACTGTCTGCTATGCTGTCTGCTACGTTGTCTGCTATGCTGTCTGCTACGTTGTCTGCTATGCTGTCTGCTATAATATCTGAGTGTCTGTTTGAAAGTTTGCGAACAGATATCATGAGACTCTTTGTTCCGATGTATTGATGACACACACACACAATATCGATGTATAGGTGTGATAAGTACATAGCCCTACAAGTAAAATCTGCCCCGGACGTAGGCCTACATGTTCAATATTACACACCATATATTTACCACACCACAGTGCATTTATAGCAATTTGAAATCATGTCACTCACGATAAACCATTATATAAACTAGTACGGAGTAGTAATTAATAGAAACTTTTACAGTCATATATTTATACAGTTTAATTTCTTCAATATTTGACAAAGCATAAAAATGCACCTGTCATCTTCTCAATTTATCCAACGGTTTTGATCAGTACTACTTTATATAAATAGCAACAAACATTACATGAATTTCTTTTCAGCAATACCCGTATTTAGTTGGTCGAAACCCTTTACTGTCTGTAAACAAACGTGAATCAATAGCCATTAAAAGCTATTCAAATAATTAAATCAGGTCATATTTTAACATATTAGCACCTGCCTTGAAATTCATACCACGATATTGGTTCACGCTTCCAAACGTGTTAGCGTTTAACAGTTTAACGGAGACAAAGTTGAACAATGTGTGCTTTTGACATCTGCATTGGGACCACAGGAGAAATTAGGTATTCATAAAGAAAAAGCTGTACGATGTCCAAAGTTCTTTATGATATCGTGTTTTATTACATTATTAATGGTGCTGTCATTCAGTTATCTTTCACAGAGCGTTCATTAGTCTTAAACTGCGTTCACTTATCAGTCAGTGAGAGTACATTCCTCAGTTCTTAATTCTTTTACTCATCATGTCGTTCAATGTCTTACTGTCTGCACTCTTCGGTCATTTAGTGTGCACCCATAAGTCATTTAATGTTCATCTTTCTTCCAGAGTGCGTTCATCACTCGTTTAATGTGTGTTCATAACTCGTTCAGTGTGCGTTCGCCATTCGTTCAGTAAAGAGTTAAAGCTGAACCGTGTATTAATAGAAGCTTAAATGCACGATCAGGATGAAGCAAGACCATGCTGTCGCTGGATGCACTCGGGCTGCGCCCTCGCACATCGCTTGCACTGATTAACACCCCCCTAACACCCCCCACCCCCAAGAGTCCATTACCTTACCGTACATACACAGGTCCAAAGTTGATTAACCCTGTTCAAACATAAAAAAGAGAATTTGATAAAACAATATGACAAAAAAGTAAAATTTGGTTCGTAAAGAAATTCATTGAGTTGGTTCGCAACTTTCATGATATTAATTTCCACACCTGTTGAGTATTACTCAGATTTCGATTGTGAATAGTCAAACTAAGAGATTCTGAACGTCTGACACACAAGTGAAGAAATAACGATAAGGTAATTAACAATCAAAATCACTTAATGAAAATCTGTGACCAGACACTTTTTAGTACAATGTATTAACCATAGGCAAATCAAATTCTTGTAAAAATACTACAATTTCTCGCATTTTAAGTAGGTGTAATGGCCAGGTGTGATGAACTATGAACACATACAGCCAGTTCTGATGAGCTATGCACACATAAAGCCAGTTACGATGAGCTATGAACACATGGAACGAGGAATGATGAACTATTAACAAATACAGCCAGGTCTGATAAGCTATGGAGAGATAAAGCAAGCTGTGATGAGCTATGGACACATACAGCCAGCTCCACTTATGATGAGCTTTAAAAACCTGGAGCCAACTATGATGAACTATCAACATATACAGCGAGGTCTGAGGAATTTTGAAGCCATACAGCCAGTTATGATGAGCCATGAATATATACAGCCAGCTCTGATGAGCTATGAACAAACGCAGTCAGCTCTGATCAGCTATGAACATATACAGCCAGCTCTTATGAGCTATGAACACATACACCAACATGATCAGCTATGAACATATACAGTCAGCTCTGATGAGCTATGAACACATACAGACAACATGATGAGCTATGAAGACATACAGTCAGCTATGATGAGCTATGAACACATACATCCAACATGATGAGCTATGAACACAAACAGTCAGTTCTGATGGACTATGAACACATACAGACAACATGGTGAGCTATGAACACATACAGTCAGCTCTGATGAGCTATGAACACTTACAGACAACTTGATGAGCTATGAACACATAAAGTCAGCTATGATGAGCTATGAACACTTACATCCAACATAATGAGCTATGACCACACACAGTCAGTTATGATGAGCTATGAACACACAGACAACTTTATGAGCTATGACCATACACAGTCAGCTCTGATGAACTATGAACACATACAGAGAACATGATCAACTATGAACACATACAGTCAGCTCTGATGAGCTATGAACACTTACATCCAACGTAATGAGCTATGAACACACACAACCACTTATGATGAGCTATGAACACACAGACAAAATTATGAGCTATGACCATACACAGTCAGCTCTGATGAACTATGAACACATACAGACAACATGATCAACTATGAACACATACAGTCAGCTCTGATGAGCTATGAACACATACAGACAACATGATGAGCTATGAACACATACAGACAACATGATGAGCTATGAACACATACAGCCAGCTATGATGAGCTATGAACACACAGACAACATTATGAGCTATGAACATAGACAGTCAGCTCTGATTAGCTGTAAACACAGACACCCAACATGATGAGCTATGAACACATACAGTCAGCGCTGATGAGCTATGAACACATACAGACAACATGATGAGCTATGAACATATACAGTCAGCTCTCATGAGCTATGGTCACTCACAATTGTAATCGAGTTTTCTCAGGTAATTAGTGCAATCTTCATAGCTTCGCATGGAGAGGGCCGTAATTTATGTGAAAAGGACTCATTTATGGCAGACACCAATTACCGCCTGAGGTAATTGCCAATTTTGTTTGAAGTTCGGTCTCTTTAACATCCAATCAATCTCATGAATATACGGATCTATCTCTTTGATGTCTGATCCCTTCATTTAATATATAGGGTAATTATTAATATCACCCGAGGGACTCTAACAATGAAAATTCTAGTTGCTAACTTAGGTGATATTATGCACAGCGTGAACGTGCGCATCTGCAAATTAAAAGAGAGACTAAGATGGTGAGGGGTAAAGGCCCGACCCCCCTATCCCACAAGATCTGGAGTTCCACTCACCC
Organism: Stichopus chloronotus; assembly: GCA_021234535.1. Classification (NCBI taxonomy): domain Eukaryota; kingdom Metazoa; phylum Echinodermata; class Holothuroidea; order Aspidochirotida; family Stichopodidae; genus Stichopus; species Stichopus chloronotus. The sequence continues at coordinate 7,778,335 of CM037836.1, forward strand.
TATGATAGTATTATATTCAGCTAGGCAGGTAAGCACGTATACTTGAAAACAATGGGATGGCGCATGTATCCGAATCCACCTAGATAACTTGACCTAGCATTCAGCAGCTTAACCTTTCATTGCTTTTGTCTTCCGCACTAGTCGGTCAAAACTGTAGTGTAAAATGCTCTACTTGTGAACCCCTCCCCCACTGAATACGCTGCACACGGGCCGGGGGGAGCTCAATTAACTGGTAGTGACAATGATAAATATGATGTTCATCTTATTTACGTGAGAATCGCATCACTATGAAACCAGAATATTTCGTCCCGATCTTAATACTATAACTTAAATATTTCAGTTGAAATATCATTTCACAATTATTCATAGTCACTTTGAAACTTTCCCAGGCATTCATACACGAATTCATATTCATTACCTAAACGTATGGAAGGTAACTGACTTCAACCATAACCTGTTGCAGAAGGATAATTGATTGATTAATACAGTCATAGTATATGAATGTCATCATACAATTTAAAGACATAAAAAGATCTAAAACTGTCTTTGTGATGATGGAAATAACTACTTTATTTAGGATCTAATTAAACTGTTGAATGAAGTTTCCCAAATAACTGTTTTATATTTACTGAAGAGGAAACTATTGAAATTAAAACAATAATGACATTCTTCGCTAAATAAGAAACTTTGCGATTCAGTACAGTATATGTCACAAAGCAAAAATACTTGCAAGTTATAATTAAACATATGCACATCACGAGGGTAAGCCTCTGTACGTCTCATACGATAAACGGTGTACTACTTCAGTGTACCATCTGACAGGTTCAACTCCATAAATTTGTTTCTTTTTCATAAAATAGAATATTGAAAAGATCAAATAGATACAAAAGAGTGACGCTCACATTCCTACAACATTAACTTCGGAATGAAAACCTATTCACGTATTGTCAGCGGTATACGTGACTCGACCCTTATAATTACAATATTCTGATATCATGTTAGCTCACTGTGTATCGCCCTTCGGCATGACGTCCGGCAAGTTTATGTTTATATTATTTTGAGTCCTGCAATAAACTCCATGACTGGAGTTTATACTGGACTCTTTATATCTACCAAATCCTTATTGATACTTTTCCTCCCCGCAATCCACTCAGAAAGAATGACATTGAAACTAAATAAATACAAGTATAATTTACAGAAGAAGAACAAGTGAAGAAGAGGCCAAAAATTTTCTATTTTCTTTTCCTGCGCACTTGCAAACTAAACAAGTCTTTTCATATTCGTTTTCCGAAATGTTTGCACAACTTTTCTAGCATTTTCTTGTTCTTCTAAAACAGAATCGGCACTAGGTCAAGGATGTTTGAAGAGGCCTGTCGGGGAGCAGAAAAGAGAAAGTTGTTTAAGTAAAATAGGGGCAGTGATGTAAAGTTTCAATGAAGCATATAGATACTTTTGATATTAAATGATGGATTTCTTTGTGTGCGTCTTTTTTGCATCATCTTTTTACAACATCATGTGGAGAATCTGTCAACAGTTCTACTAATCATAAAAAAATCATGAAAAGGAGAAATGATTCGACGTCATCAAAATATCATGGATATTCAGGATAATCTGACTCTAATGCAGGTCCAACAAAAGTTGGAGAAAACTCCAAAGGGGCCGCAAGATATGTGCAAATTGAAGGTTTTGAGCATATCTGTTCAACAAGCGGAACACCTTAACATCAGAAAGAAAATAATAACAGTAAATTAAAATATTCCTTGGTGGAAAACTAACCGTTTTATCATTTTCCCCTCAAATTAACCACTTCATGAGATGGTAGTTAATTAACGACTTAATGACATCATTATGCTTGACTTAAATATTAATTTAATTAATAAATTGCTATTTTTTTCACAGATGTTTGTATCTCGTGCTTTTTAGTTGTAGTGATCTTTTCAATTGCTTTGTTACATCTTATTTTTTCATAAACATTTTGTCTCTTTTTGCAACTCTGTCCAAAGGTCTGGAGTACCTTTTAAGTACTTAGCTAATCGATTCTCGCCCTCCTGTCAAACATGTAATAAATCAAACACACAAAAATCATAAATACCACATGTCACCCTCACAACGTGATAAGATACTTCGGCTAATTTATGAACGTATGTAATTTGTGGTGGAGACTCACCGTGACAGAATGTAGTCATAGAGGCAATATACGTTGAAAGAATATCTGATCTGAATTGTTTTCACTAGTAACATATCATAACATTATTAAACCGACTGCCTTGCTGCTGACATGAAGTCGAGGTAGATGTTATTTTTACTATTGTATTGTCATGTTTCAGGCTTTCGTAATGTTAATGAGCCACCGTGCATGCACCAGTTATAGAATAGCCTATACATTATTCAACCAGTGCTATTTTTGTTGTCTATTGTAACGTTACTGTGCACTTTTGATGGTGTAAATAGCCTAGACTAACATCAGTAGGTGTTGTTTATTTGTAATAACTGGATGAACATTTTTAAGATTGTGCATCCTCGAATCTAAGATTAACTGATAATTTCATGTCCTTTAATTAAGAAACATAAGGCTGACTTTCTCCTCTCGAAATGTATGCGATTACAACCATTTTGTATTCATGCATGTATGTTAATTCATACACACTTACAGTTGCTAGGGATCTCCCCAGAAAGTAGCGACACATTTTGCTACAGAAGATAAAGAGGTCATTAATTCACTGTCACCTTGATTTAGAATTACTATTTGTATTTCAAACTGTAAATAAAATAAAGAAGGGCATAGTGTTTTTTTTTATAAATATTGTCTATACCTCTGTTATCTAGTCTACCCCTCAATTTATCTGTACTTCCGTGTTTGGTAATTTTAAGTCTATGGAGACAGTAAGTAATAGAACAATAACAGAGAAATTTTTGTCATATTCTGTCCAAATATTACTAGGACATTGTTTTTTTTTTTCTCTTTTCAAATGTTGTCTATGCTTGTATGTTACCTGTCTAAACTGGAATTGCGAGAAGGAAACCTAAAACTATTTTCATGTGCAAATACTGTAAACGTTATTCTCTGTAGTCTACCCCTCAGTTTATCTGTACTTCGGTGTTTGTCAGTTTTTAGTCTATGGAGAAAGTAACGGTCCGAAATAACAGAGAATGTTTTGTTACATTCTGTCCAAATATTGCTGCATTCATCTCAAGAATAGTTTCAACTTACCAGCGCTTGATCGTTCCATATCAGCTTTTACATGTTATTAAAAAGCATTCAACTTTTTTCAACTCTTGTTTGGCCTTTAGACACTTATTTTCTACGTGATGTACAAGGGCCACTCTACGTCGTAGGGTAAAAAACAAGATTTGTTCTTTATGATTGTCCTTCTTTCACCCCCGCCGTATACTGATATCCATCAGCTTAAAAATATCGATTTTCATATCACAGAACGAAAAGACAGAGACGGATATGGAAAGAAAAGGGGGATTCTGAAATTCATTACTACAGAAACAAAGCGACAGTAGACCATGAATGCCTGTTTGCCTTTTTGATACCCCGGAACTATCATGCCCGTGGTCAGTTAAAACGACAAAAAAGAAAATAAAAAAGGATAAAATGAGAAGAAACCAAGGAAGACGAAAATAACAATTATACCCACGATAATCAGAGAATGGTTTGCAAATCTTGTGATATGAACCCCACCAGATGGCCTCTAGTTCAATATACAATCTAAAAACAGCTGAAAGTTACAAGAGTCGTCAAAAATATACTGAAAACTTGAAGATACATTGGTATTCATGTTGTGACTATCACGGTTAGTCATGGACTGAGTATAGTACATCAGTATTTATGTTGTGACCGTCACAGTTAGTTGCGTGGACTGAATACAGTATAGGCTACATGTATTCATGTTGTGACTCTCGCGGTTAGCCATGGGCTGAGTCTATGAGGTTATTCATGTTGTGACTCTCGCGGTTAGCCATGGTCTGAGTCTATGAGGTTATTCATGTTGTGACTGTCGAGGTTAATCACTAGATCTAGAATGTAATTTGAAGGAAGGACACGCAGAACGGTTTCATTGACAAAGTTAAATGTCATCAGATCAGTCCTCAACTTGTTAGTTTGTCCTTGTCTCTGACGTACTTTGTCCAGTGTTTGAAATTCAACCCAATGTGACTAAACACCCATGCATATGTCTAGATTAAACTACACAGTGCAACACTAAGCTCGGCACTCATGCTCAACGACCCGTTCTTTCAACTTTTAAATTACTGGTCGAAGCTATCATCACATATACCATACGTGAAAATGGTTTATAATTTTTATTTCTTTTTTGGGGTGTATAAGCTACTCCGATTAGTATCGAATTGCCGAATTTTTTGCAAAGAATCACAAGCATATTATTTGTCTGCAGGCTACAACAAATTGTTTCCATGCAATATTAAATCAAGCCAGCGTAATGCTGTTATAATTCTTATTCTATAGAAGGTATCCAGTCGATATCTAATTTTTACCAAATATTGTTATTTTATTGTTTCGTAAATTCAAATTTGACTTCACTGGACAATTTGGCGTTTATCTGTATTTCGGGACATCGATTTAGGAGAGGGGATGCCCTTTTTACTTGGAGGTTTTTCAGCAATTATGTAATATACCTGGAAAATATGATTAAAATCATCATTGTAAACAATTAATTGTGTGTAGACATTAATAACTTAAGTTCCACACAACATCGTCGTGGTCAATTCTTCAGCAGCACTATATTAACTATACATTGTATATGCTCCAATTGATTACTTAATCTAAAGAGCTCTTCTCAGAATAACTTTGTAATATAATAAAAAGAAACCCCTCAGCTGCGTCTGATGGTTTTAGAATTTATTTACCCTGCGGCGGCATTTCTCATATATTGTACAGCTAATTCTTCAATCAATGAGGGTAAAAAATTGGTCTAATATAAAAACTTTGCTTATTGGATCAATGTTGTTCACTTGAGGTGATATTCGTGTTTCTCCGTAGATTCTAATCACGTCTAAGACAGTAATACTCGGAGGAACTAATGAATCAAAGGCCAAAGTAACATTCATGTCAACTGTAACATTTTTGTTTGAATCCGGCAACTAGTCCAAATTACCATCGGAGGGTAGAGAAGGGAATAAAAGACATGTTACATAATGTAAAAGTAAACAAGAAAATAAACCAGAAAAAGGGCTAATCTAAAAAGAAAAATGATATGTGGAAAAAAAGTAAGTAGGGTATATTCCAGTGGGAAAGGGTATAGTGCGCAGTTATAGGATAAAGTGGAAAGATGACCCTAAATATCAAACAGCCTAATCTACTCTTTCAAAGTGTCGTCTAGAGCAGTGGGCCTCAAAGTGATCCCTACAGCCCCCCAAGAGGGCGTTGAGAAGCCTCAAGTCGGCTACATCATTACGTCAGTCGTGGATTTCTGTTCGACAGCTGACTGTTATCCTATACTATATAGGCTACAATTGTTTATGTTAGGTGATAGTGGTACACCGTATTCTATAGAACTTTTGTAGATCATGTATGTGCTGTCAGATCAGTGCAATTTTTTGTTTACAAATTTATCACTGTGATTGGCTTAAGCTTTACTTTTTTTACACACGAAATATTAATTGGTCCTAACTTTCTTTTTGAATATCCCCGGTCGCAGTTTTAGTCAACAGAGCAAGCAAGCAACTGATGTAACTGCAGTCCACATTATGTTGCTGGTGTAAATGGAAGACTGAAATTAAACTTAAGATGTGTAATTATCTCATCGCCATATAGGGGCTAGATGAGATATTGTAGTTACTTGACTAGTGAAACTATATATTGTACTATGCACCCATGGGAGAATGGTTGCCATGGAAACGCTTGGAGTGGATGAGTAGCGACACCCCAGGGGAACCCCATGGTAGACTGACCATGGGTACAGGAGGGTCCTGTTGGGTGGTATAAATGAAAACGTGTCCGTGCCAATGTGTATGCGGGTGCGTGTGCGTGTGTGTGTGTGTGTGTGCGTCCGGACCTGTCCAAATTTGGTTTTTCCAGAATAGTTTGAAAAGCATATGAGCGATTAAGTTGAAACTTGATAAGGTTGTGCATGATGCAAATACGTGCAAGATGTATTAGTTGTATGGTAAATCGAGTCAAATTTGCTGATTTTTTAGAAAAAAAAAGTCTATTTTGACCCAAAATTGCTATTTCCACCATATCTTGAGAAGTATTTGAGCATTTAATGCAAAATTGTGCAAAACTTACCTGAGAATGAAAAATTTCAAGGTATATTCAAGGTATATTACTTATGTAGTAAAGAGAGTGAAATTTGCTGATTTTTTAGAAAAAAGCCAATTCTAACCCAAAATTAGTATTTCCAGCATATCTTGAGAACTAATAGATCAGTTAACTTACAGTTTTGTAAGTACTTACCTGAGAACACATTGTTCAACATAATATTACTGTAATGGTAAATCGAGTCAAATTTGATGATTTTTTTTAGAAAAAAGCCGATTTTGCCCCAAAATTGCTATATCCAGTATATCTTGAGAAGTATTTGATCATTTAATGTAAAATTTTGCAAAAACTTACATGAGGATGAAATACTCAAGGTATATCACTTTTGTGGTAAAGAGAGTGAAATTTGCTGATCTTTTAGATAAAAAAGCCAATTTTGCCCCCAAATTTGTATTTCCAGCATATTTTGAGAACTATTAAACCAATAAACTTAAAGTTTTGTAAGTACTTAGCAATAAACTATTACAAATTCCAATGTGCAGGCCCTGTATTGAAATCAGTGTGCATGTTGGCGATGAGATACGCAACTCCGTGGATTGCCCTCTTGTTACACATTGTGTTCACTTTGAGTCACGAAATTGTTAGCTAGTGACATGCACATGTTTGCATCAACTTTATTTTCTCCTTAATTCCAATGATCAGGACTGCTGTAACCAAATCTTCCTTGACAGACAGCCATTTGATTTTCTCTCTATAACGGGAAATTAAAAAGAAAACTTAAATATGACAGTGTAACAGTCATTTCCTATATTAAATATAACAATTGCTTCTTAACTGACAGGTTCGTATGTATATGCATATACATTTTTTTATAAAGCGAATAGAGGAATGTGTTTAAAGTATAAAGAGACTTCATCCACTCTTAATTGAGATTTGATTGAACCTACGTCATTATTCACCTTCAACTGATAAAAAACTAATAAATTGTTGACTCATTTAATTAACATTTTAGCAGTAGACTTTTAAAACTATACCCTTATCAAATGAGTTACGTTGAAGATTAACAAATAAGAACGTTGCCAGATGACAAAAGTTTAGGAGTTTGTCAGCAATTTTATTTCATCTCTCTTACCAAATGATTAGCTAACGTCAAGATATTGACGCCATGTGACGTTGCATTAAATTCGATTATTTGGAGGTCCTTTAAATTTATAGGAATAATATTTCCTAACCAGACACAATCGTCTGCCATGGGCCTACATCGTTTTGTAGTTTATTCGAAAGAACTGACGATTATTTATAATTATCAACTTCAACCGACGTAAGTACTCTACAAAGTCAAGAAAACAAGGTTTAGTAACCTGGAATCGCAAAGTAAGTCAGGGTCCTCTTTGATGCAAGTCTGTGTCCTGTTTGATCAATTCTTTGAACCGATTTGGACGGTAAGCTAGGGTCGTGTTTGATCCTGCCATTGACCAAATCTGTCTGTTAGTCAGGGCCCTGTGTTTTGTACCAAACCTGGTGCTAGTCAGGGTCCTGTTTGATCCATTCGTTGAACTAATTTGGACGGTGAGATAGGGTCGTGTTTAATCCATCATTCTTTGACCAAACCTGGCTGTTAGTCAGGGTTCGGTTTGATCTATCCTTTGGCCAAGCTTGTTTGTTGGTCGGAGTGTCAGAGGAGAGACATATTAGAAAAATCGACGGTGGAGAAACTATATCAACTTTGAAATACTCGGAATTCAATCCCAATATTAATTAAAATGTATCTTAATTAGGCTATACATACCGCTGGTGGTTAAACTGAATTGCATCTAAGTTAGTTATTTTCACACACTGTGCCCCATGGGTAAACCTACGCTAATCTGATATACATTTTGAGAGGACTGTTAGTTGACTGTGGAGTAGTGCCAACCTCCTCATCAGAAGTCCTTCAAAATAAGCTAACCAAAAATGATCTTATATTTAACCCTTTTTTTTCTCTTTTGGATGCGTTAGTAAGAATGCTACAATTATATCGTTGTTTTGATATTGTCTGGCCTACGTTGTTTTACAGGAACGTTATTGAATGTACTTTAAAGTGATTGCGGTTGTACGGAAGACAGAAGAATAAGAGTTTGTTTGATCTTAAGGTTTTCTTTATTTTAAATGTACAGGCGAGGTTGTTCATGGACGGTTTCCGATATAAACAGTAAAAATATATATACTTATAACAGCACAGTTCTCACTTGTGCATCAAAATCACTATACTCAAGTTGTAATGCCTTAACTGTAGCATTCAGTGAAAGGAATCGCTGTCTTTAGGTAGAAACTATGCAAATTGACCCACTTATTTAAGCGTCAGTGATCAGCTGCTAATACCAACTTGATAGTCGTTATTACTATACTTCCCACTGGCTTCAAGTGTTCAAAGAACCCCATTTTAACTCAATGGTATAAATTCCACCTATGCACTACCGCCAACAAGTTACACCTACACAAGTATACCTTACCGAACATTGTCCTATCCTAACCCGTTACCCCTTCTCAAGTACCTTACCGACCATTGTCCTATTCTAATCCTTTACCCCTACTCTTACTCCTTACCAACCATTATCCTATCCTTAGGCTTTTTATCCCTCTTACTGTTTCATCTTCTTTCATAATTACTGGATCTTTTTCCTTCATCCTGTTATTAACGTTACACTGATTGCAGAGCATAACAACAATCAACAAGCTTTCATCAAGTGATGGTTTTTGTTTTCATAAAGCTAAATAGGGTTTCTGCGATGTTCAACGAAAAGAAAAAATCAAGGCCTAAACTAAGTCATGTGTTAGGACATATATGTGGAAAAACAAAGCATTAAAGAAAGCATAAGTTTAACATGTCAAGGTACAGACGATCTCAACCAATCTGATGAAATGGTGTTCAACTTGAATAATGGGGAGAGAAGATTGAAAATTAAATCCGACGAACTAGACACCAAACAAGATAAAGCAATTGAGGACTCGGGAAATATAATTTAAAAAATGAAACATCTATGCTTTAATTTAAAGACAATCAAAAATATTACAATGACAATAAAGTGATATCCACTAATAAATAATTTTATATGAAGTGCAACAAAATTTTTTAACAATTTAAACAAGAGTTATGGTCACGTGGTGTCAAGTTTACATATGCCTGTAACACTACAGGAATGTCAGTAATGGTGTCACATGTGATTTGGTCAACTTTTTTTGATGGTCTAGCCCTTATCTGCATGGCTACGTGACTTCAAGTGTAGTGTTTAACACGTAATTCACTTCTTTGGCAACATGAAGTTCACACCTTCGTGTAACTCTTCTGCTGTTTGCATAGTCATCAGAGCTGCAGACGCAAACTACGGAGACATTCAGAGAGAAAGTTTATTTTATCATTTCAATTTGGTGAATTAATGGGGCTGCTTTTATGTCGCCTTCCCCGTTCTCATAATGTAACCCAATGATTTAAACTGCTGGTGGAGAGATTACTTTAATTCGATGGTATTTACACACAGAGCTGTCTCCACAAAAAAAAAAAATGTTTAGCAACATGAAGGGAGCTTAAGATAAATGATTGAATTAAAGGACTCACAAAAGATCGATAGATGGAAGAACACGGCCTCATCTTGAAATTGTTCACATTTTTATTCAATTTTGGATGATAGGGTTAAACTTGACAGACCCGAGCCGGTACCTTTTGGTGGCCACTGTCAGATAATGATGACCATTTTATACAAAAAGTTAAAAAGGAAATTTCACTCACTGAATTTAAAAGGTTCCAAACTAATAAGCAGGCAAAAAACCTCAATTAGTTCTGTTCAATTGATAAACTGGCGTCATCGTCTGAGGTTTGTTTACATCATTTAACAGCTCGGTAAATAAGACAAAGTCCTTGCAAGGAAAAATTCATCTTAATTTCATTCTTTTATGTTCTGCCGTACATAAAAAGAAGTATTTTGTTCCAGACTATCCACTTTCAAATAAATAAATGAATTATTTCACAAATAACAAACTTTAAATCAAAACAGAAAGAAGAAAAACAAAAATTAAAAACAAAACAAGAAGAGGCAGCCAGCAAGCAGAGATGAAAACAAAACAAAATGACTGTAAACACTGTCAGCCATTTGACAGAATTCGCCGCAGTCTTTATTCCTTTAATGTATTTTTGTTGTTTCCAGTTCTGAGGCCGGACACAGTTGGAGCACCAATATTTGCTTGCTTAGTAATGCTTGTAGACCACTCCAGTTTAGATTCCCCCCCCCCCCCCGAAACCCATTCCATCTCTCCCCAAAAGAAAAGCCAAAGTAAAATTGGGGAAAAGAAAGAAATAATTCCACAACAATGATAAACATGAAACTTTAAATTTGTCACTGATCGATGTTAAAAAAAGATATAGTCGACGATGTTTTTTTTTGTCTAACAATATAACGCATGATATGAAACTAGAACCTATTGCCATGACAACATGGAAAGTTTTAACTAGGTTTGTCTTTTCAATATTTGTTACTTTGTAGACTGTCAATATTTAAATCATTTTGATTCAGAAACCTGGTATAACTCTAAAATGTTTCAAAGTGATGAAGTTTTGTTAATTGAAAACAGTATGTCAGTTAATATTCATCAGTCACTTTGAGCAAACTTCATTCTCAAAAGACCCGTATGTTATACCCTATTGTACTAGTCTAAGATACTATGTAACGTAATAAAATTGGAAATAAATACATAAATTGCTATTTTTTTTTAAATTTTACTTAGTTTTTTTAGTTATGAAGGACGATCGTACATATTTGGTGACTTGATAGTAATAAAACAGCAAAAACAAATGTTTTCCAAGTAATTATCTAGTCATGATCCATATGTAGAATTGTTACAATAACGTCTCTTTGTTCAGTTGTTTGCAATGATCCAAACATATCGTAATGAATCCTACGAACACCTATCCACTTAACATTAAGTCAGTCCAATAATACCCCAGCCGTAATGTATCAAGTTACAATTCATATTCCAACAGTGCAAATTCACTGCAATCAAGAGGTAGACACTTCAGATCACATCACGTTGAATACACATTTCAATGAACGTGACTCAGTTAAATGAAAATGTCACGTAGTGGTCACATGACTTGAAAACGACCAATGTCGAACACAGGAAGTGCCCTGTAAGGGTATCTTAGTGCTGAGTAGTATTTACTATACTGCTCGGAATAGGATGTTTTACATTGGTTTATTTTTTTAAAGTGATTGCGTGCGTAGGTAAAAAGTAAAGCATTAAAATTTCATGTCCAAAGTTTTGTAAGACTTTTAATTGCACCACTCAGGACAATTTGGGAAACTAAATAGGTTTCAGGTAATCAATCCTGCGATATGATTTCAAGTCCTTCTAACTTAACGACCAAAAGAGTATGGAACATGATAGTTGACAGTTTTCATTTTGAATCAACAGTATTCTTCTTCGAACAAGCCAATGAAAAGTGTATAAGTGTAGAATATTCAGTTTGTCAAAAGAACTCAGGATTACTGACGTGGCACTGATATGATCAGTTTGTAGGTTACTTGTAAATACATTGCTTCCTCTCACCAAACACAGCAATTCCCGAAACCGACCAAAGAGCGACGACTTTAGTTGTATGTTTTAATACACCAATGAAGCCACGGTATTGCTGCTTATTCATTAAGTAGGTGCAAGAACCGTTAATTTTGAAATATGATTTCCGTGTTTTACTGTTTGTAAGTCAATCCTGTAAAGGTATATTTAAGTATGACGAAAAAGTTAAGATCAATCATAATCTTATCCTTCTTTTTTCTGTACACTCGCAATCACGTTAGTTTGTTAGTTTTTATCTATTAAAGTTAAATCAAGCTTTAGGGTGACATGCGTTTGCTACCAGAATATATCACATTAAAAGCGTGTAATGAATAATGAGACAGGCATCCTTTGCAACAAAAGCTGCTGTTATTTTTGTGGCAGCTGTGAAATGACAAAATAAACTTTTTCTGATGTGTCAAATACAATTGCGTGTACGTACCAATTCTGAAGAAAAGGGACGGCACAGGCAAAGTTGGTATGGTTTCAATTCTCCTTAATTTATGGAGCGACAGCTTTATAGAGAATTTTCATGATATCAACCAAGAAAGACAAATAACAAGATGATGCCATCAACCAAAAAGACGAATAATAAAAGATGATGACATCAAACAAGTAAGATGAATAATAAGATGATGCTATGAACAAAGTAAGAAGAATAATAAGATGATGATATCACCTAGAAAGACGAATAATTAGACAAAGATATCGACCAAAAACGACAAATAGTATAAAGAACCAAAAGGACAAATTATAAGATGATTATACCAATCAAGACAAATAAGGAATAACAAGAAATACATATATGATGAAGTTTTCTATAAGGGATAATATAATTTGGAGGCTTCAAACCCTGCTTTAAATTTGTCTTTTAAGTTTTAAAGCTATATGGTCTATGTCTGAAGAAAAGAAATTTGCAATGACTTACTAACCATACGAGAAATTTTTTATCTAAATTAAAATTTTCGCCACGTCTCGTGGAACATTAAGGCCTTCGGTCTATAAATAAACCTTCAGTCGTCGCCTAGCCCCTTAGTAAGGACAAAATCGATTAAAATTTTCCTTGTTTTCACGTTGGTATCGTAGGGTGTTACTGCATAATGTTCTACTTTTCGTTAATGCCAAGTCTATGATGGACCAAAGCAGTATCAGTTCAAGTAAATCCCATATCTGGCGAAATAAACAAATTTCTTCCTTCTCTGAGGAACCATCAATGCAACAAAAACAAAATGAAATCGTGGATTCAGATTTTCTTCAGTTAGTTCTGGCCCAAACCACAAGAACATATTAGCCTGATTTTTGTTAGTGTTTTTTGTGTTTGTATTTTCTTACTGCCGGTGTTACAAGAGATAGTGTCCGGGTGTTCTACAAATAATTCATTGAAATTGCGTCCGTAGGACGATTTTGTCGGGTAGAAGTGTGTCTGGGTAAACAGTATTTGCTGTCCGACCGGACACTTTAAATCAGGGAAATCCGTCCGTGCCCGTACGCGTTAAGAAAGAAAAAAGTACAGAGGTGAGAGAAAAATGTTCTTCAAATCAGACTAGCCACATGCCACTGAATTTCTAAATAGCATTCTCTTTAGTTACCTTAACGCTATACTTTAAATACGATGTAATGACGCCAATGACGTATGCACAATTACATATGGCTACGGTACTGTGTGCCAAAGCATTGAAAGGAGATTTGGCACTTATTCTTAATTCTTCGTTCGTCCACGTCCGCATTCTAAAATAACATTTTCACAAAGGTTATCTCTACTGAAACCTAAGATCTCGTAGTGTCAAGTTAATTCCACTGCTACGATTATTAAGACATGCAAGGACAAAAATTATGTCTCTCTTTTGCCCCTCTTCTCGCCCAGTCCTGCGAAATAATGTCAGGGAAGACAATTTATTATTTTTTCCTTTTAGACAGTCATTTTTCCTTTCTTTTTCCAGTCCTCCCTCCTCTGGCCGATCCAGGAGTTTTCTTGGATGATGCGCTACGTTCTCCTATTGTAGGAGAATGTCTTTCATCTGATGGATTTACATTAAAATAGTGGACTGAATATGATGTAAACCATGACGAGAAGAAAAACAGTGAGATCTCTGCAATATAATATTAAAGACGCAACTGATCAATTTGCGGCACCTACTTCTCGCCAGATCTGCCTCCCCCCACTATCGGGTTTCTAGACATTGTGCGATGATGCTAAACGAATGATACTAACAACATCGATGCTGAGGGGGGGGGGGGCATAATTTTACTCTCATTTTCATGAAGTTCATGTAGTTTTGTTTGTCCACTGAAAAACTGAAGAGCATTATCTTTACAACTCTTTATCATTTCCTATAATTACGTCTTTTGACGACTCAACTCCTTGCTTTTATAATGCCAATAAGATTCTCCTTTTATACATATCTGAACAGTTCAAATTGACACGTGTAAATCCTGGATCGATATCCAAAATGTATTCAAGTTCAGATACAAAATGTCTGGTGGAAATGTTTACATATAAGTATATTGATTCACTGCTGGACTAACGGACAGCGAAATGCAATAACGATACCTTTTCGATCCTTCTGTGTCTTTATTGTGGGAATGAAAACTTTCGATTGTGGTTTACAAAAAGTTTTCTGTGCTAGAACAATGTTTAGAAACAACTGACAACAACAGCAACGACATGGACAAGTCTACATTAAATCACCTGACAAATAATGACAGAAGAATGTAAATGGCTTATCAGAGAGTAAAACGGAGATGCTAGATAAATCTCAGTCCCAAGATGTTATACTTGAACTTTTGAAAACCGGCTGGGAAATCTTTTTTTTTCTCTTATTTTTTCAAGCATCGTAAAGTTAGAGGCTACTCAACTGTCCCCCAAATCAACTTCCTGCTACATCAATCCTGGCGCAGTTACCCTTGTGTAGTCTCCTTGGCCATGTTAACTCATGGTCCAGGTTTCATTGTTAGGCTGGAATCTTCAAATTTTCCCGCGCCAGGGTCATGTCTCCAACTAGTCCATTCAACAAGGTTAATGGACATTGACCTGACATACCAAGTGATGACAGGGAGGTTTAAATTGCACCTCCTTGGTGATGACATATAGCTGGTTCGGTCGTCAACCTTGGTATTTTCTTTGAACCGTCAAACATCCGGGGTACTAAAAAGTGAATGATGGTAATGATTGATTTGTAATAGACATTCATGACAAAGAGGTTTAAAGGTTAGGACGATCTTCTGCATCTGGGACACAATCTACTGTGACGTAAAATTCGACAGTGAGACTCTTATGCCTTAGTTAGGATATTTTTCACCAGAAGAAAAGGTGTTCTGAAACATCGAACAACATTTCCTGTCACACCGGAAAACTACCAGTCTTAATAAATAGTATTCTGTGACCTAAATTAAGTGAAACAATTTTATTGCGTTGAGGAAGTGGTGACCTCGGTGAAAAAAGAAACGATTGCATATGCTTATAGATGCTATGAAAGATTTACTGAGAATACTCTTGGTCCTGACTAAATTCTGTTCATATTTTTCATCTTCTTCTGTTACTACTCACCTCTCTCCGTCTCTTTCATCTATGATTCTCGGTATCTTGATTACCGTCCGTGAACAAATCACTTAATCTAAAGATATTTCTTAAAAAACGTGGCAACGTTTTGTAAACATTTTCGGTCGCTACTAGACTCAGTCTGAGTGTCTACCATTAACTTGTACTTTATTTCCGACCACTCGTTCCCTTAAGCGGAAACCTTTTAAGTTAATCCTTCTTAATTGCGTTCGTCGTCTGCTGCAGTTTGTAGAGTAGAATTTCGGATCTGTGTCACAGCTACTGCTGACTCGTAGTAGTGAATATTATTAATCTGATAGATGCAGCCTAAACATTTACAAGCAACATGCTCATGATATATAGGCTATAGGAATATAGGTCTCGTGGTAGAAGCGCATTACTTTAGATATACGCTGTTAAACCATGGATATATTACATGAAAATTAAAACTAAAGACTTTTAGATGATCAATTAAGAACCGCGTTTAATCCTAATTCTCTTAATTAGTTCATATAAGTGGTCTTCCCACTGAAGTTTTGTTTTCTCGTTTTTTTGTTAAGATCTTCAGAATGAATCCCAAATGGACTAGAATTTACCCCCCCCCTCCCCCACCTCCCATGGTTAGATTCGTGCCCAAATAGTGATTTGTTACATGGTTTCAGTTTATAATTACCTGCGCCGTCTCAGGTAGCTTCAGTCTACTGAATATCCATACTAACATATATCATATCAAGTATTCTACTGCTTCGTCAGCATATACGGATTTTTCATCACAAAGTAGGGATTTAAAGAGATGTTTTGTGAATAAAGGGTTGTATAAGGATGTTTTGTAGGGCAAATACAGTGATTTTAGAACTTTCGTATTAACATTTGGCATAATTATCACAGTAAATCATGCTCCAACCTGTCCTATATGGGTTATAAGGCCTCGCGTACAGAAGTCACAACTGTAGGTACAGACCCAAAGATTACATTCTCACAATATACTGGTCTTTAAACAGTAGCACATCTGACCTCGGATTTCAACCTTTACAGCGATATTTATGTACAGCGTGACCTTTACCGGAAGTGCACTTTTGGCCGAAGTGCGGGAACATTTTTCGGTGAACGTCGAAATCTACCTTCTAAGTATCCCGGCCTGCTGAATATTTATTTGTTCATTCAAACTGTGATCGTCTATTGAAAGAGTGTATATTAAATATCGGAATGCAGAAGTTTCACGAAAAAAGTCGTCTTCTGGACAGGACAAAACATGGATTGTCGACCACAGCTGAGACTGCACTCCGCTTTTATCCATAAGTTTCCGTCTAATCCAAGAAATTTGAATGAGGATGGCATCGATGAGTCCGCAATAAATAGCTATACAATATATAGTCAGGTAATAAACTTATTCGACCTTTTGGTAATGTTTTCAGCTTTTTGAAATTCAGTTGATGAAAGACGAGAAATGTGTATCCTAACACAGTTAAGCAATTGCGTACAACAATGATGCTCTACTTTTGTATTGGCTAGGCTGAAACTAATCTTGCAGTAAGTAAAGTAGCCAAGTTTGCAACGTGGTACGAACGTTGGTGGGCCAGGCTTTATTCACGGCTAGCCAAATGAGACCCGTTTTATGCATGATCTGCACTACTGCCATCTGTATGCATAAGACAAATTGTTAGCTTCCTACCTCAAACGATGAGGAATTGGAACAGTCTGCCTGCCAGTTTTGTAAGTGATGCTCTTTTTCCACAAGGACTCTGCTACTTTTTTTTTTTGGTAAGCAGTTTTAGCTTTTATAGCCTCTCGACGCACGCCATGCATGGTGAGTTAATGTCCTGTGGATGTGTCATCGTAACGAAGAAGAACAGTTGAATTTTGTCATAGCTCTTCCGAAGTGGTATAGGGCTTCATCGTTAGAAATTATCAATTAGTATTGGCCCACTTGGAAGAGATCTGTGCCATAAGAAGAAGAAACCAATGACAGGGCAACCTTATGGACATGCACATGCCTTGTGTCAACTTAGTTTGTTCACATGTTAAGAAAATTCTAAGCCACAGTTGCTAAATTATAACAGTTTAGAGAATTGTTGAAATCCCTTGGGCCCCATGATCGCAATTTCATATCAAAGAGTTGATTCCAGTTTGTTAAGTCTCAGCACTACGTATGGACAAATGCATTTAAACAAGTATGCATGAGGTCCCATAACTCGATTGAAAAAATACACAAGAATAAGTATGCAGTGACTGTGATGCACGGCAGAGCTTTTACACAAGGCATTAGAGTGCAGAAAAAGTTTGAAGTAGTATTGTCCAAGCATTGGAAACGGCTGGTCTATCAGTTCTAATGAGTTGGATCAGAAAAGATGGTGGCCACATTCGTAACTTACACTTATCGGGACTACACAGTCTCTCCGCAACCACCGTGACACAAATAGATCTTCCTTCTCTTACATTTTATGCATGACGTTTCGTGACATCATGGGGTTTTGAGTGCTAATGAACTGAAAGAGGTGATTTTTCAAACACAATATCTCAATATTTGGAAACTATCAAAAGATCACATTCATGAAAACCATTTGCTAAAACATAAAAAAATACTATTGATGGCCACTTCGGCAAGCAAGCATGTTTAAAAGTAGGAATTTGACCCATCTTATGAAAGGTCTACAAATTTGTTTCCAACATCTCGTAAAATTATCTATTATTACATCGAGACGTTGTTAAACCACTCAGTTATTATCAAAATTATAGAAGGAAAATGTTATTGCCTATCAACTGTTATCAGTTTTGAACCATTAAATTTCTTAAATGAGTCAGGTACTCGACGAATCAATTCCGTCTTCATATACACGTGCATGTCAGGACTACTTACGGGACAAAAAAACAATGGCAAGTTGGCGACCACCAGCGACTACTCGTATGTGCATAGATGCAGTACGAACAAATGTACGGTAAAATCGCTGTATCCTAAATTGTTGATTTTAGGTGATTGCGTCACTTACACTTCGTAATTTTGATGTTACGGAAATCTTATGTTGTCATCTGCAAATATCGTTTGGAACATATCGAATTGAATCACTAAATGAGTCAGGTACTCGAAAGGTTTGAAGACACCGTTTGAGACTTGGGAAATAACAGTCTCTCTTCGATTGTATTTGTTTTTAAATATCGTCCATAAAACCAAAAAAAAAAATTTCATTTCCAAAGAGATGAAAGATCAAAATGTCCACCTACATCGCTATAATGGAAAATAGAACAGCATCATCTTGCATGATTCAACAAACAGTTGGACATCACTTGTCAGTCTAGTTTCACGACATGCCTTCGTTGAGACTTTACAGTGTGGGCCACCATGTAAGAAAATGGGCCATGTGACCTTATTAGCTCGGTGGTGGCGGATAAACTATATGAACGTTTTGCGAACTGCTGTCTAAGCGTACTTGAACTTTTGATCATTATACAGATTATTACTTGCGATTAATCAGCAGTCATGTGCGGTGACTATCAGTTACTTATTCAACTCAGAAATTTGGCCAGTATTTATGGTTGCTCCTTCTGTGATCTCATTCCATGTTCGTCGACTTCGAAAGTTCTTCATTAAAACTTGCAGTATAATTCTGGGATTTCTTTACAGTAATATGTAAGACACGTTGATCTAGAGCATCTTGGTAAGAACAATACTTCTATATTAAGATGTTTGTTTGCAGATTGAAGTCCTACGCCACTTCTTATGAGCGCCTAAATTCAAATTTAATGAGATGCACAAATGCTAAAAAAACTGAGGTCAAACGAGGTGAGACGTAGTACTGTTAAAGTTGCAATACTCCAGGTAAAGGGAGGGGAGAAGCTAGACCTAGAGAAAACGTGGGTAGGTCAATTTTAAGATGACTGTCTAAGTGGAACGCTACCACCAATTGGCATGGAGCGTACCATCCAAATTTTGGATAAAAATTGCCTTTCTTTGATAATGCGAGTAGGAGCCTGAAAATGCATGGAGCTGTCGAAATTTTGTTTAATATAAAATGTTTTCCTTAACATTATTGAGAGTCTTTGCAGTTTCCACTCACGGGGAGTGGAGACTCTCATCCTAAAATTTTACATTTGATATGTACAACATACTCAATGCTATGACAGTCCTTTACTGGGTCGCTAGAGGTTGCAATGGTTGAACATTGTCATCATCACCATTGAACTATGTCCAGAAAAGATGCCTAGGAAAAGGGGAAATCGGCTGAGCGCGGGGTAAAATGTGACCTAGGCATACGGTGTTAACACCTGTGAAGTGTCATGTTTGCTTTCTCTAATTAATCTTCCAAAAAAATCGCATTCGGGTTGTTGCTATCACACGTCCCCGTGTTTCTACCTCTTTTGACATATAACGTCATATCATTAAAATACTATTATAATACTGCTAACTCTAAACTGGCTTATTATTGAAACTTGCGTTTGTACCTCAAGTGTTGTGGAGAAATCCCCACAGATATCCACCTCGAGTGAATATCATACAAGATTCATGTATTTGTGCTGTGAGGAAAGGAAGGGTGAATCTAGAAAATCCATTAACATTGTGCAGAAAAGGGTGAAGGGAAGGGGCTGACCCAAGGACCCCCTTCTTGTAAGATTTGCCAATGCCAATGATCAAGGAATTTGTCCTCATCAAATGACTTTACAGTATAACTTGTATACCCGCAGCATCTGGGATCTAGACATTCTTGGACTCATGGATATACCGGGGAAGAGAAAACAGGAGAGGAAAAATAGGGCTCATAGAGCAAATTTGGCAAAAAAGTGGGGAATAGATTTACATCCCTGTAGAAATATTATAATATTCACAGCATCAACTTGATGTACTTGAATGCGTAACTTAGATACATGCAGTCGCTTACGTACATACATGAATAACTAAGGACACACCTCAATTGGATTCATAATACAACTGCAGTCAATAAACACGGACCAATGGACATTGTTGTTATTATTAAACTAATACTGGGATTCGGATATGCAACGATTCAGAGAACTAACATATTACATACATTTCGTCGACCTAATATCCTGAAACTAAAATATTATGAGTCTTATCCATCATGTTGACAATCCACCATATTGTTATGGATATTAATATAACTTAAAATGTTGCTTATGGTGGAATAAACGTAAGGGTTATCAAATATATACTAGAAAGACGTCAAACCGTCACAATGGCAAGCCAAACTCTTCATTTACAGTATTAGTAGGTTTGATAAGTTTCTTTAAAACAGTTTTATAATGGATACGAACCTTAGCAGGAAGAAAAAATAACATCGTTAATGTAAAGATCTGTTTTTAAATTCATACCTACTAACATCAATGATTTATTCAATTGAAATTATACAATTACACGTTGTACCCTTGAAAAACAGTTTGAAAAGAGAAAAAGTACAAGTAAGTGCACTATTAAAATCAGTGAACTTTGTTGTAGCTTCATGGCACACTGTAAAAAATGTCTGTAAATTTACAGAAAATAAAACAAACAAATATAAAAGGAATACAGAATGCTCTGGTAATTATTTGCCAGAAAATGTCTGTATTTTTTTGTTTTATTTTCTATAAATTTAGAGATACTCTAACAGTGTAGTCACAAACCTTCATTACACCTATAGAAGAATACTAACAAACATTCCGCTCTAGCGATGTTCTAGGCATAAGTTCCAGTTTTAACTCCATATGGTACTTTGTCATATTTTGAATAGAAATAAGCTGTTCTAAAGTCTGTTAGATTTTACAGCAAAGAAACAAAAATAGTGGCCACAACGAATTTGCCCACTTATTGGTACGAGTTTGCTTCAAACAAAAAATAGTTTCAACCAAGATTTTGCCTCTTATGGTCAAACAGGATTCATTACAAATCGAAACCTTTAGACAGCGTTTAAATTAAAACTTACGGTACGAAAGAGGACTTAGGCTATAGTTACAACATATGTCATGTGATTTGAGGTTTACTTTATCCCTGATGTTCCCATCTTTAGTTTATTAATTGAATCATAGAGCCGTTACAACTCTCTGCAAACTTAAAGAACGGAACAACCACAACTGTAGCTTTGGTTTGTTTAAGGATAAGTAAATGGGACCCTTAGAGTGAAACTGCCAATTCCATATTTAATTATTCAATTTCCATGTCTGGTTTCCTAGATAACAGCAGTTGGAGTTGCTACATTTGTTGACAAAAGTGAACTTGAAGCAAGCAGAGGTGATGTCATGTCCTCACTTTAATGAATCATGTCATATTTTTCTTCAAACTTTACACCGACTGCGTGTTCGCGACCGTCGCACAACCAGTAAGCTGACAAACGATTGGTGAAAACAACAAATTAATAATGAAGAAAACAAAAGACTTCATCAATGTGAAAAGATGATGTCATTCCTGCTTGTTTCAAATTCACAATTGGTAGCAAAGGGGTTAACTTCAGCTGATAATATCTAAAGAACTACACATGAGAAGTGAAAGGAAGTTTTACCAGAATGGTGAAATTAACTTACTTTTAAACATATCAAGGCCAAATTTGTGACTGGACCATCCTTTGAAAAGTAATAATTTATAAGCAGAAAACCAGATGGCGGTTGAAACAGATTTGTATACCCATCATAAATGCAATAATTTTTAACCATAAATTTAATAATGATAACTAGTGGGGCTGCTGGGACTAAATCATCTTGTCTGGTTGGAATTTTAAGGTGTTCCATAGACAATCAGGTCGGTCATTGAGAGAATTGTCCAGAATTAGAGCTCATATAGTGTACCACTAAGATGGGACTTTCAGTCGTTTTGTTTAGAGTGACTGGATGTACTTTAAGTCTCACGACAACTGGACGACCCATACACGTAGCCAATAAGTGTCATAAATCACGTCTTTCTACAACGGAAAGCATTAATGCACTGCTTTGGTGAGCAATTTTAGAGCAACGTAACATATTTTAATGAATTACTACTTGTTATATGGTATATAGAACCATCTTAGAATGTTATACAAAGCAGGAAAGTTCCCATGTGATAGTATTTAAGCGCGAAATAGCTTCGGGCAATGCAACATTACGTTATACCTGTAAACAGTGTAATGTATGTACTGCAGAGCAATATATGGCGCCTCGTACTAGGCTAGCCAAGGCTATATTGAAAAATGGTTTTTATGACGAGTGTAGTATGGACACCGATCTGTACATTACTGCACCCTCAACTTCTAGCACTTCACCGTTTGATATACTTGCTGGCACCAAACAAGAAATGCTTCTAACTGCAACATCCACATTGATCTGTGGTGATTTAGATCACTAGTTTCAAAACAATGCTTTCCCAGCCATTTTTTTTGTGCACTGTTCGAAGCTCTCTACTCTAACATTAGTCTGGATAAATGAACTTTTATAGTGTAAAGAATGTTGGTCTAAAGTTCAGCCTGTGAATATAAGTGCCATGTATGTAGGACAGGCCTAGTTTTATAGTGAAGATAACTAGACGTAAATTCTAATAAAGAACCTTTATGCACAAATGCATTGTGGTTTCGATGATTTTCATAATGAGGATTTTTATGAATCTGATATATGATGACTAATACGTATCATGTCTCAACCTGCTCAACTGCATATTACAATTGCACAATTGCATATTACAATTGCACATTACATATGAGATTTATAAGATCTAAGCTTCCCTCATTGAGATAACATTTTTACAAGGTTTTCACAATTTGATTCCTGTTGACCCCAAATGACATCTTACCGGCAAAAAAAAAACAATAAGCTTCTCCTAATTAATGTGGTGCATCTTTATACCACATATGAGATCTGTCGAAGCTTCCTTCCTTGACATATCGTGTTTATAAGATTTTCACATTGCGACCCATATTAACCCCAAGTGACCTTTGACCTCCACCAAAATATTGATGTTCCTCTACTCAATGTGGTACCCCTACCTACTACATATGAGATCTGTGCAAGCTTTCCTTCATGAGATATCGTGTTTACAAGGTTTTCACCATTTGACCCCTGTTGACCCCAAATGACCTTTGACCTCCAACAAAAACAATGTGGGTCTTCAACTCAATGAGGTACACCTACGTACCAAGTATGACATCTTTCCAAGCTTCTCTTTATGTGATATTGTGTTTACAAAGTTTTTACCATTTGACCCCTCTTGACCAAAAATGACATACGTAGTCACACGCACCCACACATCCACATTCATATCCACATACACACATATGGATGATTACGATTACGATTATCACCGAAACCAAAAACTTGACTTGTTTTGGTATTTATAACTCCGCCAAGGAAAGGGATGGTTCTTCGTTTCAATAGTTCGTGCATGGGGTCTATTTACGACTTCATTCCATTGTCCCCCCCCCCCTTCAACCCAACTTTAGTGATGATTAAAAGTGACAAATAATAAAATTTAAAAATAAATAAATAACATACAAAGTGATGTGACCTTATTGTCAGTTCCAATTATTCTCACTACAGGTCTGCATTCCTCAAAGTATTAAAGGAACCGTCTTTGACCTCAATGCGTTACACATGCAGCAGCGGCTGTTTGCAGCTCGGTGAGATTTCATCCTTGTACCATTCTCCAGATATTTCAATTGTTTCCTTAGATGTAGGTGTAAATGTAAAACAAGGGTATCAATGAAATGTTTTAGAAACACATGTGTTGTGTAATTGGTACAGTTTCATTGCATCTTTGGAAAAAAATCACAAAAGAAATCTAAATTACCAGACGCTTTTCGCACGCCTGTTGCACCTCCTAATGTTTTTGTCAACGTTGCCATGGTAATATGTTACAGGCAGACCATGACGCCCTTAGTTCAGTAGTTGGTCATAAATCTACTTACATGTATTTATCCATGACTGAAAGTTCGAAGAGAGAAAGATAATGTAAATAATAAAAATAAAGGAAACTATTACTATATGTGTTACAATAATATATATGTCACCTTACTATAAATCTCAGAATCTTTTCTTAGAATTTAATTTCTCCGGGATAGACGAAACATGATGAAACAATGAAAAGGAAAGAACTGAATAACTGGTATTTATACATCCATGATGTATTAGGGGAGTCAAGTAAAACTTTTATTAACTATGAATATAATTAATTATAAGCATTACAGTGTAGAACTTAGTTAAAAACGGTGAGTTGTGGCGACGTAATTATTTTAAAAGACATTGGCAGCAAATTGAATGCATTTGAAAATTATATCGCCAGAATAATCGTATGGAATTAAAGTAATTCCAGCAAATGCCTTGCAACGTCAACGTAACAATCCAGAAAATGAAAAAAAAAATGACACATCTAAAGCCGCTTACCATGCCGAGTGAAATTTATCGATTTCATGATGAAAATAATAAACAAAAGACAGGAAATATCGGTGGGTTCAAAGTCACAGCAGTGTTGACTATCAGCCGACATTTCCTGAACAGAAAATGTCACCTGTTGAAGTCACAACGCCAGTGGCACTTTCAGGCACATGAAATGAACAGGAATAACTACAGCACATTCAAAATAAACTACAAAAAGTCAGTAGCTGCGCATGACAAATTTGACAGTACGAAATCCTGAAAAATAGCAAGAGCTCTATATAGTTACATGTAGAGATACATATAGTTATACATATTGTTATATATAGTTCAAGAGAAGTAGCATCACACCAACAGTAGCAAATAGCATGAATAGAAGAAGGTGTAACAGCCTGAATTTTCTGACCCATTTTGCAATTTCGACAGAACATCTAAACAACAAATAAAAAATAACACAAAAACAAAGGAGAGCTAAAACAGCATTGTGAGAGGAAGCCGGAAGCGAATACAAATTATTTTATGTAATTATATCATTATTGTTGTTCTCTCGATAGTTATTTTACAAGGTAATAGTCAATATTGCTCATTTCAGCCGATCCAACATTCTCTCTGTTACACTTTCTTTTCATACATCGACAAGTCCATCCATTCCAAGCTCCAACAGAAAACCTATACCTACAGTTAAACGAGATATATTATTAACGCTAACTCAGCGTCGGGCATATAAATGGGTAAAGAATGTTGTGTTAAACCCATCGCCCATTAAAAGTATCCCTAAAAGCCTCGTAGTCACCACAACAGCCCCCCCCCCCCCCACACACACACGTAAATCTGCACGTTAAAAACCTGAAATTCGAACTCAATACCTACAGGAGTAATTATCCGTTACAAATTATGTAATCCACATTTATATTATCTTGTTGTTTTGGCCAGCCAGCACTGACATCCTGTTTTTGTTTATAAATACTTGGCTTTTAAGATTCCGGTGGAAAAGTTTTACGAACTTTTAGAATAATGAAGGGAAGGTACAACTGCAGGCTCTATTGTTATTGTTTTTAGAGATCTCTGTGAGTCATTCATACCTAAGACCTCCACCCCCACCCCCCCCCCCCACGCTGACCATAATGGCTTTTTATATCACATTACATGGTTTTGGCCTTTGTTTTAGAGAAAGAGAATTGAGTTATATGTATTTCCCTGACAGACTTTGTTTAGGGTAAAGTCATTGCAAAATTAACACTGGAATAATCTTCCAGTCACTGTCAAATAGAATAATTTTGACAAGGAAAAACGAATTACAAGCAAGATGTTCACGGAAAGTTCTAAACACGAAGATTAATAACGAGGTCGAAAAAACAAGTGTATAGTACATTGTTCAGAGAAAGGATTATAATCAAATGTGAAAAATCTTATTTTGGCATTAACACTCTTGCTAGTGGGAGCTGTGGAATATGTTACCATGACTACGAGAATGGAAAGAAATAAGATTTTCAAACACATGCTAATAACCGGCTGTAATGCACCACTTATTGCGCGAAGGTAATAATTCATGCTGTCGGGAGTAGAAGAAGAAGATATATATCAGGAGCGGAGGATGGTGCAAACTGAATGGTATTATCATTAACCATTTATTCAAAAATTAAATATCAGTATTGACATTTAACGTCAGCTTCCCTTTGCCTTCATTTGGCTAGTAGATTGTTCGAGTTATCACAAACATTAAACTTGTCCAACGTATTTGGTGATAGTTACATCTGGGAAAAGGACAATGTACTCGTGAATAATTTTGATGATTGAATTATCTATAAAGTGACGAATTTGTTCATGTAACTCTATGATTGGTCAAAGCGTAAAAAACATTACATTTTCACTGTGCGTGCACTCTACGTAGGTAGGTGTTATTGCCTACTTTTCAGTAAATTACTGAATAATAAGTTCTTAGAGGCTTCCCTTGAATTTCTTGCTAGTGTAATTATAAAAGACTCGTTTTCAAGTGCATTGATATATCAAGGATGTTACTTTAACAACAAAAGAGTTAACTACTAGAATGCACAAATGCATTGTGGTTTCGATGATTCATTTTGAGATTTTTTATGATTCTGATGAAGATGACTGATATGCATCATGTCTCAACATGTACAACGGCACATAACAGTGATGCAACACCTACACATTACATGTCAAATCTTCACTCCTTGAGATATCATGCTTACACGGTTTTCACAATTTAACCCCTGTTTACCCCAAATGACCTTTGACCTCCGCCAAACCACAGGGTTCTGCTACTCAATGTGATGCAACTACTCCTTACACATGACATTTGTCCAAGCTTTCCTTCTTGAGATATCATGTTCACCAAGTTTTCAAAATTTGACCCTCTTGACTTCAAATAACCTTTAACCTCCACCATAAACAATAGGATCTTTCTTCTAAATGTGATACACTCACACACTTAACATGAAATCTGTCCAAGTTTCCCTTCTTGAGATATCGTGTTTACAAAGTTTTCTCAAATTGGCCCCGTTGACCCCAAATAAACTTTGACCTCCACCAAAATCAAAGAGTACTTCTTAATTTGGTACACCTACATACCAAATATGAAATCTGTCCAAGCTTTCCTTCATGAGATATAATGTCTACAAAGTTTTCACACTTTGACCCCTGTTGACCTTAAATGACCTTTGACCTCCACCAAAAACAATAGCTTTTTTGACTTAGTGTGCAACACTTGTATACCAAATATGAAATCTTTCTAAGTTTCCCTTCTTGAGATATCGTGTTAACATGGTTCCCACAATTTGAACACTATTGGCCCCGAATAACGTTTGACCTGCACCAAAAACAAACAGCTTTCTTTTACTCAATGTGGTACACCTTCACACAAAATACGGGCTTACATACACACATAATATACACACACACACGTATGCAGGATTTCAAAGGTTACGATTATCACCGAAACCAAAAACTTTAGAAGGCAACAAGTTGTAAAATCATCTTTACTTTTGAAAGGGCATTGAAATAACATGTTGTTAAGGTTGTGAATCAAAAACGGAAACAAAACAAAAACATTACAACAGAACAAGTAATCCTTAAGAACAAAAAACTTATTATTCTTTTTGAGATATCGTATTTACAAGGATATACATACACAAAAACGATAGGTTTCTTTTACTCAGTGTGGTACATCTACACACTGAAAATGGACGTACATAGACACATACGTACGCCTCGTACACACAAGCAAACACACAAACGTACAACATGGTTACGAAGGTTACGATTGTAATCGAAACCAAACATTTAAAGGGCAACAAGTTGTAAGATCATCTTTGATTTTAAAAAAGCATCATCTTTAATTTTAAAAGAGCATCAAAGTAATATGTTTGTTTCGCTAAAGAGACGTATCTTCCAACATTCCTGATAATTTTGAAAGTTAGAGAATGATTTAAGTTTATGTTACAGTCTGCAACTTTTAACAAGGTTTAAAAGACTTCCATGCATGTGACAACCATGCAGCTGTTAGTGTTCACAACACTGTTTATATCACACTAAACTGTTCAGACCTATAACTTACCACACTGGTACGATGGCGATTTGAACGCGTTACTAGCTGCTCAAGTTTCCCAGCAGCAGAACATGTAATGAGTCGCGGTATATGCAATTAAGTTAGTGGCTTCGTATGGATTGAAGGTATGACGGTCTTATAACATATTTGGTTCCATCAATATCGTTCTCTAACTGAAACAGTTTGTCGAAAAATCAGTGTGAACAACCGCTTGATAAGCATCATTGCACAAAATACTCGATTATTCGCTGCATAATAAATTATTTCCGTGTTATGACAGACTCCCATGAATGAAGCATATTGACAATGCATACAAATGACCATTTCAACCACAAATTACATTTGACATGTAATTAATTGTAAACAACCCCCAGGACATTAACATGGCCACTGTGCTATTAATAGTCTCAAAGAATTACACGCACTGCTTTCAAATAAATATGTTTAATTTGCCTCTAAGCGCATTAGATGACGTCATTTGAAAGAAACCACCTCGAGTATCTATTCGTTCTTTTGTTTGACAGAGAGATGCTTGACAAATGACAAGACATTGAAATCAAATATGTTTTATTCAGTAGACGGTATCTACTCACAGATAAAGAAAACATCATTTAGGTGGATATCATATCTGTCAGAAACTGCATTTCTTGAAATAGACTGCTGCTCCATGCTCATCCATATAAGATGACACACGATATAACATATTCAAGGAAGACGCCAGTTACCTGCCAATCACCCTATCTTTCTCGGCTGGAGTAAATTAATAGCAGCGATGGGATGACAAGCCTCCAAAACCCTGACGAATAACTATAACGAATTAGAACAAAAATAAGATGAAATATGTAAAACAGGTTTGGTGTTTTGACAATACCGAAGGCAAGGGTAACCGTAGGGTGTGCATAGATGACGATATGGAGAGAAGCAACAAGAAAGATATACTGAATAACTTGATGAGAATAAAAGTAACTTGGAAGGAAAAGAAAGAGAGGAATAGAAATAAGTGAAGTACTGTCATCATGCAGAATATACGGTGGAGGAAATTAGAAATGGCCTAGGGGAAAGAAGGACACAATAAAGAATAACGGTTATCATAGTAATTTAGAACTAGGTCATATTTTGCACTGTCTGTCCATCGCACACAATTCATTCAAAAATGAATAAAATATATAACCTGCCTGAGAAATAATACTACACCTTAAAGCTGAGTAACTTTAACAAATTTTACTGTTAATCTTTTTTCTACTTTTCAGGCGAAAATAGCGTCTCCACAGAAGAGCGATTACAGTCATTGCAACAATACCCAATTTTTACAATAAACACAAATATCTTCTCTTCTAACAAGGGAGATGAAATAATACTTGCCAAAACATATCATACAACTTCTGGTGCTAACCTCAACAATTAGAGGCTAAATATGATTTACATAATGTGTCTGTAAGTGCCACATATTAAAAAAAAATCCGTTGATTACGGTTGTGAATCAAAAACGAAAACAAAACAAAAAAATTCAATAGAACAACTAATCTGTAGGAACAAAAAAACGCTCATTATTCTTCCTCATTTGCTATTTAACTAAAACACTTTCAAACGTATGTTCTTATTGGAATGTCTTCATCTGAGCGTGAAAAATACCACTCATTATTGTAATTACGTCAGCCGACCCAAGGAACCATCTGAGGTTGATTAAAAATATTCAACTACTGGTGACAATTTCTGTATACCATCAATAACAATAGGCAGCTGATAAATATAAAACAGAGTGATGTATGAGCACGGCTCTACGGCCTTATACTAAGAGTACTGACAGCGTCAGGATAAATGGTAATTTAAAACGGGCATCAACAGCATTGCATACATGATAAGGGGAAGATATAAGCCAGCCAGATTTCACTGCTTATTATCTTTACAGATCACATTAAAGACTGCATACAAAATAACTTGTCTCTAAGACAAGTAATGCTGTTTCAGATAATTTTTATTTTTAATTAACCCCTAATTTGGGAATTAACCTGTGATAGTACTGGTACATACTTCAAATTGTTCGACCTTTCTTTTCCTTTTAATTAATGTGAAAGATCCTTGCACACAAAACAAAAGTAGGCAACAGTAATGCAAGTTGCGTTGATCCGATCATTTATCAACGTTTGCATTGGGAGAGGTGGACGTCCCGAGGGTCAGACAACTACAGACGCACTGAACTGAAGGATCAACTTTTTGTCACAGTGTCGCCATAATAACAACTGCAAAAAAAAAAAAAAGAAAGACCCACACACCTAACAAATACCCGTTTAACTGATGACCTACACTCACACACCTCCCAAATACCCGTTTAACTGATGACCTACACTCACACACCACCCAAATACACGGTTAACTGTCTAAAGAATGCTGACAGAGCATGAAACCAGAATAACAGCATAACCACTAAAACTGAGTGTAAGGTTATTTCCTTTCACTGCATTTACATATTATTATCCTATATAGTGTATTATACGTATCTTGGTTTTCCATTGGAACTGAGAGGTCCATACTGTATCCACTTTGAATGATGCAAATAAAAATGACTTTCAATATAAAAGATATATCGCTAGCCTGTCTACGAGTTGTTGTAACTGAAACGTAAACGTGAAAGTGTAGATGGTTGGCACTAACAGTGTGCACTAAGGATGTGCACAAATGGTGTGTCCGAGCGGGTGCGCAATAATGGCTTGCACCAATGCTGTGCAATAATGGCGTGCACCAATGGTGTGCACCTGATGTTGTGCACTATGGTGTGTACTAATGATATGAACTAGTGCTAGGCATTAATGATGTGCATTAAAGGTGTGTACTAACGGTGTGCATCAACGGTATGCACCAATCACTAACAGTGAGCATCAACGGTGTGCACTAACTGTGTGCACGACATAGCGTTCAGTATGATGTGCACTATTAGTGTGGACTAGTGTTTTGCACTAATTGTGCACTGACGGTGTGCACTAATGGTGTGCATTAACGAATTAATAAGGACAACTTAAAAAAAAGTAAAATTAAAAAAATTACTTTTTCCGTGTAAAACATTTCATTCAACAGTTCGACACCTGAAAATAGTTGAATGAACTAAAGTGACTACTGAGTTACTAAGTTTCTGCAGCCTTAAAGTTGTAAGACAGAGGTATTTATGAGAACTACTTGAAATGTAACACAAAGCAACCGACAGAACATGTACAGCATCAAATAAGCCATAAACACACTAAATTGTGCAAATTAATTTCGGTATAATAAAAATCTCCAAACAAACGTATGGTTTGTACACGTTTAATGTTGAGCAACAACAATCATTGTTTACAATCTACCACCGTAATTAACAGTCAAATATTATCACTGATATTAATTTTAACCTCAAATGATGCTTTTATATGACATTTTTGATTGTTGATGAAAACAAACCTGAAATCCTATCTTAAATTGTTACTCTCATTCGATCAGCGCAAGAATGCTTCAGCATTTCATATCTAGTTATTTTTTGTCTTTGTTTTTCTGTTTTGAGTCGTTTCAACTTTACGAAAATTTTACTTGATTAGTTACCCGCTGAGTTGCCAAGTGCAATGTCTTACCGA
Organism: Stichopus chloronotus; assembly: GCA_021234535.1. NCBI lineage: Eukaryota > Metazoa > Echinodermata > Holothuroidea > Aspidochirotida > Stichopodidae > Stichopus > Stichopus chloronotus. Next base: position 7,810,167 of record CM037836.1, read on the forward strand.
CGTGTAACCAACTTTGAATTTAATTCTCACCGGTGAGGTTATGCTCGTTCAAAAGCAGCCTCGCTGGCTTCACCTCCCTTTATAACAAACTGACAACAGAGATTTTTTTTATCGTAAAACAGATGATGATAGGGAGTTTAATTGTTCCGGTTTTTTTTTTCAAAAAAGAGATGTAGATGAGCACTTTATTGATCTTAAAGCGAACGTGACTGTTTCCACTTCTGTGGAAGCTCAAGGAACATATTCTTCAAAAGTTAATGTTAATTGAAATAACCCTTGATGGACGGCTTCTGCACTGACAGAATGAGAATCCAGGTCGAGGACGGACTTAAATACAGCCTGTGATTGATTTGAATTCATGGCACTGGTTAATAAGTTTGATATGCATGACATACGTTTAGGGCAATGGTTAGTTAAGTTGACATCTTTAAGGTGAATCTAAAAGCTAATCAGTATGAACCATCTAATTGAGCGTAACGTCAATTATACAAAGCACGGAACATGACAGCGCATAGTTATCTGATGAACAGTGAATGCTCATTAATGAAATATAAAATGAAAATGACTTCAAAGTTATAGCATATTATAGTCACAGATAGAGAAAAATAAGTGAGCATTTCCACAGTGTTCAGAGGTAGCATCACATAGATACAGTCCGGACTGTCTCAAGGATTGCAAATAACATATAAATTTGAAGACACTGAAGTCACTATAGTAGATGTCCTTATATAAGATCCCGGCCATGTGTAAGTATCCAGATGATTGTAACTTGAACCCTGAATTTAATTTCTGTTAAATGTTTTCAATTGCGCCGAAGCCGACATTGTGCTAGATTGTAGTCGGATTCGAAGTGTCGTATAAAGTCGGAATAAACCGTCAAGTATCTTGGCCTCAAGAAAGCCACACTTATTATTTAAGAGATTGCTTCAGAAGAAAGCTGAATTGTCTCGAAGATTTCAGATACCTTTTGCATCTGTAAGAAAGTCATTACGTGAGATTCTGCACTGTGCATAAAGGTTCCTTTTTCTTTTTGTTATTGTTTAGCCCGATGAGAAATGCATCAAGATATCTTATTCGAAATTGACATAAGGGAAATTGAAAACGATCAAAGATTTTTCTACTTGTAACATGCTTGTCTTTATAAGATACGGAATTCATATAAAAGGGTACGAGACCACTTTAAGTCCCTTTGTGTATGTTAAGTGTAATTAGTTCTTGTAAACTAGTCTTCCTGTGTACGTTTTTCTTATTCATATTTCATGCTCTTGTGGTTTAGAGTGCAACATGATCGTGCCTTGGTGTCGATACCGGTATTCGGTTACGTCATTAGGTGTATTATGAAATGCCGTCGAGATTTCCAATAAACGTCAAAGCCTTATATGCCTTACAAGAGATGAGTTTAATTTCAACGCACTGCAGATAAAACCCACGACGAATACACTTCTATTATATGTCTGGTGAGTGCTCTGACATTTTTGGGAGGTTTTATTACAATTTACGGATTTTGGCAGTGTTTTGGAAATTCAGCTTTTGCAGAAATGTGAACGACAAAAATTAACGCATGTTCTTTTCTTCTAATATTGCTCTCTGGTCACTATTAAAAGAAAGAAAATCATGATCTTGATAAATCCGCATCGAAGAGTTATAATTTTCCATCTATTACCAGAGAGAATTGCAACAACCTCCTCTGGGACCATGACGGCTCTTTATGGTTAAATCTGATCCTTTTTTGTCATTTACTATGTTACATTGTTCGAAATGTTTGTATTTCTTCTATGACAAAATGAGAGCCAATTGAATTATTTTTCTTTTGGTTTATCGTCGAGTGGACGACAAACTTCAATAACCTTAATTGTTGTAAAGATATTTAAAGTTATTTGCAATCAAATGAGATATGATACCTATGAGTTCTACCACATCCAGGGACTGATTGTGACTGTACGGAATGTACTGATACCGTTATTCAAAAGTCAACTTTTCCAAGAAATAAAACTACAATTTGAGAAATGTAGAATCATCGTGACTGAATTTACCTGACCTAGTTTCAAAACAATATTTTGGATTTACCTGGCAGAGACACGACTTGCCATGATGACAGAACTTCGAGAACCTAGGATTTTCCTTTAATTTGTCAAAAATTGGCAAAGTTTTTATTATTAAATTTACTGTTAATTATTATAAACATTTTACAAACATTTTTTCGACTTTTAATAGAGGTCTGGCACTGCAATATCAGGTAAAACAGAAAACCAATAAATGAAATTACGAAATTTTGGATGGAAGTATTTTGTTCAACTTGATATAAACAATAACATAAATATTTGATTGTGACATACATTTATCTCTCATATTAATATTTGTGTATGTGTGTGAAGAGGAAGAGGGGAAGGGGGGGGGGGGTCAGAGTGAAAGTTGTCAATCGTAAGTTGCATTTATTGGAGGTTAAGCAACACCCAATTGCAGCGAAATGTATATAAGTAAAACAGTGAGTAATTCCATGAGTAATAAACAGTATACTTACTTTGAATTGCTTATTTGTCATACCCGTAAAATAAAAAACCCAAGTAGAAAATCTCCTATTTTAGATGGATCTCTCATTTGAATACATGCTACATAAATTAATTAAGCTACATGAGAAGCAGATAAATGCAGAGACAAACGTTTTTGAATGTTTTATGGGAAGTTTTGATTTTTGATCTAAGCATCTTAAAATTAAACAGTAACGATACAAGGCACCTAAGGTAGTACACTTCTGCACAAGAATATTTCATGGATACTAAACACAATCAACTTGAGCCGCTGTTGTTTTGTGGGAGGTTATAATCGAAGGTATCCCTTCATTAGTTTGTGTACGTAATCCCCCCCCCCCCCATCTTAAGTACAGTCTATGTTGAATACGAGCAGAGCCGGCCTTCTGCTGTTACTGATTATTTGCACAACACTAGGTTCTAGGCCAGTGATATATGGTGAAACAAAGGCAGGCCGGAATGTTAACTGCATGGAATACAAAGACTTTGAGGCGACTTTTACTGCCAAGCCGTGTTGGACAAATACATCATTATCTTATTCGAATATTATTACACCAGTATTAATTCGAATGTACACCGGTATTATACTTCGAATGTATATCAGTATTAATTCGAATATATATCAGTGTCGATTAGAACATTTATCAGTATTAAATCGACCAATCGTAAAAGCGGATTATAAATTGGTAGTCTAGTATAAATTCAAATGTATTTCTTCAATGTATACCTCCAATTGAGTTGAGTACAATCAGATAAACTATGTGGGCGAGCAGTGGCAGTATCTGTTCTGGCTTGTATTCTACTTTTCTTTATTAGTTGACTCAGTTACTTCAAATGTTTGAACTAATATTGGTATATATTTGGAATTTATACCAGTATATATCCCTCATCTCTAATTAGTTGATTTGAATTAATAGCGATATATATTCCAATTAATACTGGTATAAATAGTGATGTATTTGTCCAACACGGCTTGCCATAAATGTGTTGTTGCTGGATAGTCTCGGCATTTCTGAGTACACTGTATCTACTCCAGCGAATAAGAAATGAAATTGCGCAATTACCTAGATCTGCATAAGCAGTTGCGCCGACCACAAATGCAATCATTCGATGCCATTCAACCTGCATATGGCTTTATACGACAGAAATCCGATTTTTTGTTCCGCCAGACATGATAATACAACATGTATCGAGAAAATTTTAAGACTCAAATGAAAACTTCCGGGAATGTGGGTCAAAGGTTACGTAGTCCCACCTCGGCGGCTGAGAATTTAATACTTTTGAAACATTTATGATATTGTCACTTATAACATTTATGCTTAAAATGTATTGCATTTATCATTTTGTGGTGGGTATTACATCTATGGTTAAAACTGATTACATTTATGTTTGTTATTACATTTACGTTTGTTATTACATTTACGGTTGAAATTACATTTATGAGTTAATAATGGTATTTCAAAATTTCTTTCTGTAAGCAACGTATTCTTGAAAAGAAGGCTACCGTTTTGTCTAATTATAAAAAATTCATCATTCTGTGTCCATAAGTATTGGTTGTAAAAATATGTTTTGTTTCTGACAAACAAGCACAAAAAAATCCTTCGTTTTTTTTGGTAAATTTAACTACCACTACCGTGATGGATCCACATGATTATACTTATCATAATCTGCTTGATCATTATTCTTTTCATCTTCACAATTATTATCATAATCATCAGCATCATGATCACTACCAGTATCATCAACTCAACTTTACTATTATTCACAAACAAACAATCAATGAGAGATTTTTCAGTACACCAGCTGTAATATCAGTCTCGTGCACCGCCATCCACTCTCACCTCTCTCCGCCATCACCCTCCCACCACTCCCACCACTCTCACCTCTCTCCGCCATCATCCTCCCACCACTCTCACCTCTCTCCGTCATCACCCTCCCACCACTCTCACCACTCTCACCTCTCTCCGCCATCAACCTCCCACCACTCTCACCACTCTCACCTCTCTCCGTCATCACCCTCCCACCACTCTCACCACTCTCACCTCTCTCCGTCATCACCCTTCCCCACTCTCACCTCTCATCGTCATCACTATTTCACACCTCTCCAGATCTCTCTTTCTTTTCATGTGCCTATTGTGGTCTTTAATTGATTTTGAAGTTCAAATATCTAGTTCTATATCCCATGTTTAAAGTACAATACTAATTTAAAGTACAACGAATGTCAGAGAATCCTCAAAATATTCACTCCCTAGAATCTAATCTTACTACCTACGATGAGATGAAGTGTACTTGAAGATCTAAGAGAGAGAGAGAGGGGTGGTTCATGAGCAGATATAGATAAATTAAAAATGATATTGATAAGAGAAATAGCAGAAAACAGGGAAAAAATATTATTCTGCTTCTTCGAGAGGACGGTAAAAGGTTTCCGAATAGAGATAATGAAAGACATGTAATATTTTACAAAGTGTAATAAAAACTGTAACTGTAATGTCATAATGTATATGTCTATAGGAAGCATAGAAATATATTATGGCAAGTGTAGGAAAATGCATGACCCAACCAAGTGTGAACTTCTTTCCTGATCGTGCATGGTTTATCGTAAAGTTATGACTTCACAATAATTGAGATAAACGAAGAGATTGATATAAATATTTTGAAAAGGGAATTACATAGGAAGAAAAATTAATTAGTTTATTACCGTCATGTATATTGCTTGTCATTTTGCAACTCCCCTCTAAAAGTTGTGATATCAAATTATGTTCTAGTTGATAACGCCTCTGTCCAAATTATCGTTATCACCATCACCATCATCATTATCACCATCATCATTAACATCATCATCATATGTTTTAATCAACATTATGATTCAGGATTATCATTATCGTACAAGGTACAAATCATCATAATCATAGTGATCATAAATTATCATCATTACCATCACTGTCATTATCATTATCCTCCTGCTGATCATCATCTCATCATCATCATCATCATCATCATCATCATCATCATCATCATCATCATCATCATATATTCCAATACTTATATGTGGTCCAATGTCATTATAGCTAACAATTAGAAAGAGGAGGACAGCGTACTCCTCCGCTCAGTAGCAGTCACCCCTCTCCTTCTCTACGGTTACAACAGCAAGACGACTTAGACAACTTTACCTAACATAACATTAGACTTATCCACACATACGATTGTGATGAATTCAAGATGTGTTAATAAACATGTATGCAGATAGGAAGTGGTTCTCAGTTTGTGTCACGGATCTTCAGGTAAAACTTAACCCAGTCCTGTTACTTGTTAGAACATTTCTAAAGATTAGATTTCATAGACAGAGAGGAAGAGAGGAAAATTTAACTGGTAAGTAGGCCATGAATCACCGTTAATGATCAAAAGGTACAACAGTTATTCAGGTTAAGTGGTAACCTTGTACATTAAATTTAGTTTAAGAAAATGGGAAACTGTTGGCTTCCACTGCATATTAAGTTTAAACCGCAACATCTACAGTCACCATTATTACAACCAAAGAACTCGATTTAATTCTCTCGAGTACAAAACCAATCAAGGTAAAAAGATGTCAATGAATTAATTATTTCGCTAATGAAATGTTGGCTTCATCTCCGAATAACACGATTAAACATTTCTACAACATCCACATGAGATTGCCTAGTTTTGAATAACAGCAATAAAAGAAAATTTTTAATTTCAGTTCAATAAGAAAAGTTTACAAGAGGGTTCAGTTTCTGTATGTGTCAACTGGATAGTTACAGTAATTGACAGTTAATTTTTTGAGCAAACACCAGATGTTGAGCTGCAAAATATATGTATGACTGTTGGACTATCAACAAGCACCACTATCAACATTAATCTTGAAATTATGAATAAGCAATTACTGTATGCTTTAGCAGAGAGGTTAGATTATAGGTACAATGAGATGAAACAAATGAGTTCTTCTGGAAGTAATCAGAGTCTTTCTTCCCAATGCTTTTGTTTTTATATTAATTGATTACTTCAGGGATTTAAATCGCATGTATTATTATTTTGTTTAGGACGTCTCATCAATCAGAACATTAATCACATTTACATGAATCTGTAGGGAACATATTGATGAGTTCCTTCATGGTTTACCAAAAAGCAATGAATATTCTGCATTGAAAATGTTATTTGTTTTGGTGCACATACTTAAAACAAAAAATCGCTTAGTGACAGCTGCTTACTGTATAAAGTTACGGCATTACTAGGATCAGGTGTCGATGATACAAACATGTATTAAACTCATTATGCCAATCCTGAGAATGTAGATACACTTCTCAGAAGGCATTTCCATATATTATATAAAATTTCTAAAAGTTAGAACCAACTCCCCGGGAAGTTAATATATCGACGTCACACTATATCAGTTCATATTTCCAAGGTGACTATGCCAAAGACTTGTGTATTTCGACAGAAAGGGGAGAGAGGGCTCATGGGGGTAGGGAAGGGAAAGTAAACGGCATATTGTATGGAATTAGTTACTTCCCCGTGGTAGGTCACTTGACTCTTAACAAAGGTTTTAAACGGTTAAATGCGCGACTAGGTGACACATTAAGTTTACCACATACGTATTTATGCAGAGTACATCAATCCAGTAATCAATGATAAATTAATCTAATTGTCTGTGTCTTTATGTAATACCAGGAGCGGATTCAAAGTTAGGCGGGGATTCCTGGGCTCAGCTCCCCCTCCCTCCCTTAGGCATATCAACAAAAAGAAATGTATACTGTGGACGGAAGGTCGCTATCGTGCAGTTTCGCAGTCCACCTGTGGGTGGCAATATGATTTCATGCAGACAAATCCTCAAATAATTTAAAAATCATGAATCACAAGAGTTCCACGTTTCCTTGCTCCCACGTTATTAAAGGCTGTAATGCATCACCCCAGACAGTTTAAATTCTCCCAACCACCTACCTCTAGTCCCTCCCTCAGCCTGTCTTACATTCCTCCACATGTGTAATCAAAACAATGGATCCCTGTGTACGCTGTGTAATACGAGCTGCGCTGCATCTTTCGAATTTGCTGGCAATCAAAGTGAGTACTGTAACTTAGAACCAGTTGAGAATTTTCCTTTCAGGGAGGTAAAAATATAGCTTCGGGTGATGCAATACAGCCTTTAAGTAAACAAACATAACCTTTCAAAAATAATTTTACAACCGATCACCCAATGGCTATCGAGTACTTGGTCGTGTGTCAATCATTTCATCCAAAGCTAGTCACTACCCGAGTGCAGAAAATGATTTCTCCGCTAGTGTTTGAACATCCGTAATCTCTAATATCTTTAACGTTGGTTTCATTTACGAAGAGATGAAATGTCTAGACCTCTATTATCAACTTCCTTGAGTACTTTTCAAACATGGATATTAACTGTTTTACTTTAGGTAAGTGCACAAACCTAACCATATGAAATCTACAATGGACATAACACTCAAGAGATACTTTCGCTTGAGTAACGTGAGTGCCTAGGCTATAGACCTAAAGCCTGTGTAGAGGCTTTTCGAATTTCCATGTTAACTTGGCAATTCCTGCATTTACAACATTAGTCGGTTTCGCTAAAATAATTGTTAGCTTAAAAAATAAAATGAAGTGACTATCCTCAGTTAATTTAGGCTTTCAGTGGTACTGTTAGGTGTTAGGTAAAATGTTATGTTAAGGTAATGGTATGTGGCTTTGATAATAGGACAACGACCCCACAGTGGGCTGTGGGACTGGGAGAACAATGGGCTGTAGGAACAGGAGAACAGTGCCATGGGCTGTAGGACTAGGAGAACAATGGGCTGTTTGGAATCAAACTCCACACATTGCAAAGCAGCGATAAGTTATGTTTTAAATATTGTGAAATGATTAGTCTATTCGTAGAATTTTTCAACCGAAATAATGAAGATAGTATTTGTTTAATTTCATGTTCAGGTCCCTTATCAACTTGAAGCGCAGGTAACTTATTTCAGGGTACTTGATTCGGTTTTCTATTAGTGGCCTTAAGTTAGGCCTAGGCCTAATGTTAGCTACCGGTATTACTGGCCCACACCAGTTTTTTTTTTTTTTTGCTTCTCTTAGACGTATATACACTGTAAATTAACATTACTACTGAGGCTATGGAAAAAGGTATAATGGATAAATTTAGTAATGTCATGTGACATATTCTTTGATAGCATACTAAAGTATGTGGCAAGAAGATGTCTCCAGGAGTGATAGCTTGAGTATTACCGGCGGAGTCTGGTTCTGTAATCACACTTAAACTTGAAATTACACTGGAGTTTGTTTTGCTGTTATTTTTCCTTACAAAGATATTCAACAACTTTTCTCTTTTTTTGTCGTTGTTGTTACTTTTCTCATGTATACCTTGAAGCTTGTGTATAAAAGATAAATATGTAGCTTGTAGCAGCTTCGACGGTATTCCATATCCAGTAAAGTCGGCTTATAAACAAAGGCACTTTTCATTTCCAAGGTGTGTATTCAACGCAAATATAGCCTTTTTTTTATTTTGAATTCCTCAAATTCATTACTTGATTCGTGATTACGATGGGTTTTATCAAGTTGAAGGGAAACTGGTTTGAATAAATTTTGAACCTTCACAAATGTTAGACCAAATATTAAACACAAGGAAATAAAGAGTGTGATCTTGTGGGCAATTGTATTTGTATTAATGCTAACATTCACAACTAATATTTTCCTTTTTGTTCTCCGTCGATTTTCAAGTCACATGGCTACTAACAATGTAAAATGTAACACACGTATTGCTGCTATTGATGATTAAAGCTAATCACTTTCACTTCACATACATGGGTACGATTTCTGCATTTTTTTAAATGACTGCAGGGGCTGGGACGGTATTCACAAACACTGAAAATCGATACATATACTGTACTAGCACCCAACAAAGTGAGCAATATTCCTGCTAGTTGTGCAGCGTCGGTCATGGTGGGGTGTACTATTTAAATACCTCATATTATTTACCCGAATGATTGAAACAACTCCCTAATCAGTATTCCGGCAGATTGTGTAGCTCCTAATTTGTCCTACGATTTTGACTAATCATTAACATGATAACTGAGATGAATTAGGAATGAAGGGAAGAGTAATTTATATGTCTCATACACCTATAGCAGATCACCCCATGGTAAATATTGATATTATTATGATTTCGGGGATTTTGCTGGGGCATAATATGATCATTGTATTCTGTTTGGGTCGTCTAGAATGAACACTGACAAGCGCTTCTTTGGAAAAGAGGGCGCACTTTAAATGAGCTTACCCAAACGTGCAAGAAATTTTGGTAGAACTTTTTCTGCTTTTTTTTTAAATCAGGTACCTGACACCTTCAACATAAATTGTGTTTTCATGTTGCGCTCAGAGATGGACCACGGAACTGGAGAAAGGAAGAGAATTTAGAAAATCGGCTTACACTCCAATACGCAATAAAAAAAAAATGACATTATGGTACAGTCTAAGGGAATATTCAAGGGCTTTCCCAGATTCACGCTTCCAGGTTTTCCTCACGACACAAATACCAAGTACACAAACCTCGTTTGACATTTAGTCCCTGTTGATATCTTCTAGGCTTTCACGCTGACCTCTGATATCGCCATGGCAAAGTTAGAGTCAGTTTTATCATCGTATAGTGTAATAATATGTCAAAGGTAAAACACGAAGGAGTAGAGACAACTATACGCGGCGCAATACCTTCAGCTTGTCAAAGCTTGAAGTTCACTCCGAGAAAACAGGTTATCCTGCAAACATGAAGCTTCACAGGTAGCCTATACTAGCACACGTAGAACAATAATCTAATTATAGAATGAAGATAATTGATTCAGTTTTCAGTGATTTCTGAACAGTGACGGAACAATTAGATCAGACAAGGTTAGTCCTCCCGATTTCTACTAGAGTCGGGGAGGGGCACAAAATGAACCTAGAGAGACTAGAGCTGAAGCTAGAGGGAAAAAAACAACGAAAGAGTATAAGTAAACGTAAATGCAAGCTTGTAGTGCTCTCTGCATACAGTGAATGATGATGGTGTTGTACATATTCAGTCTACGTCCATATATATCGTATACAATTCTAAGATTTTTACAGCGAAAGAAGAGTTTTCCATCCAAAAAGATATTTGAGAGATTAATTCCCTGGAACTTACTTTAAGAGCCCGGGAAGGCGATTCTCGACGATCTAGCGGGATTTTATGCAAAAGTTTTCTGTTACGCTCCTCACTTCCTGGTGTTGGTGCTCGGCTTAAATAGTCACAATCCTGGGTCTTCCCCATAGTCTTGGGTGCGTCGGCCTAAGTAGTAGATGGATTATTAGGATCCATTTTGCAACAACTGACCAAAATACAATAACTTGGTCCAAAATGAAACAACTTCCTGAGAAAAATGTAACAACGTGAAACTTCACATCAGATGGTATTAAAAATATTCAAGGTGGCCGCAATATTTTCAAAGTGCCATTACTTAAGGTCGGATCGGACTGGTAGTTGCACCACTAAATTTCACATGACATACTAAGTTCTATATAATAGTATGGCAAACTTGTAAGACCTTGTGAAAGTGTTAGTAGTAGTCAAATCATACAGGTAATAGGTAAGGGCAATACCACCCCTAAAATTTAAAAATCTGTTTAAACTATGACTGTATAGGTTTTGGTAGAATACTAGTGGCCGCTAACAATAAGTTATTTTTTACAAAAACTCTTAGTTGTGGGAATATGGAATGATAATAAATAGTTGCCATAGCAACTAACTTATGGAAAATAGAGTGAAATTTCATTTTAAGCAGATTTGGACATAATTATCATAGGTATTACAATTTTATTGAATTAATTACGTCACTTGTGCTACAGTGCTCACCAAATAGTAGTGACTTGTTTCGACATTAAGACAGACAACCGTGGTGAATTGAAAACACCCTCAATTTGTGGTCACACGAGTCACAAAATTTACTGTTGTGTTTCAGTCACACCGGACCCGGTCGACAGTTTCACTCTATAGTGGTTAACAAGTCTTCACATAGATACCTAGTGGACTGTGAAGTTTTCTTACTATACGATTCTCGGTTTGTGCAAAAGACTCCCTCTAGAAATGTCACGCGAGTCACACCACGCGAGTCACGTCAACTCAAGATAAAATTTACTTTGTAGAAATACAGACAACTTAATGATAATTAGGGTGAATTAATCATACATGCATATCATATTCATGTCTGTGTAATTGGGTAGCTTAAATAATAATATGGTCATCTTATTGAGCTAATGAGCTTTTGGAAATTAATGAACACTCACAGTCCTACCTTTGTACTCCCACATATTGGTATGTTATTTGTTTATTTTGAAGATATATACTAAACCACATATCTCTGTTACAGTAGTCTCTGGTAACACCATGTGCTATGGCTTGACAACCTGAAAGTTAAGTACAATAGAATCAAGTGAAATCTGTATCACTTCAGATAACTAGGCGGCCTATCTCTCCAGTGCAACAATTGTAAGCAGTTTTCAGAGAATCCAAAACAGTGATTAATTCCAATTTTGCACTTTTTGTTTCTGGATAATGCTTGAATATTCAAATGGCCCTTTATTTCTTCCTTGACCTAACTGTACATGTAACTGTATCAGTTTAGAGTACTTATTACTAATACTTTAGACTGAGTGCAATACATTGTTAAAAAACAAAGATCTTGGCAGTTTGATGGAAGATATCAAGAAGATTCCACTTCTAGGTGGAGAGGTGTCTTGCAAATTCTTACAATAGGACCAAGTACTGCACAATATGTGTATACCTAAACGTTAATTTGATGCAGTAAGAATTGAGTTAATGTATTTCCATTTGAAACATAATAGACTAGTCACTTCAGTCAGTGACAGTTTATCAGTTCTCAGTTTATCATTCAGTGATGATAAACACAAGGGTGACCTGTCTCTGCTAAGCTAACAGAGGGGGGCTGAATTTGTTATCATCATCATCTAATTATCCAAAGCACTTGATATTGCGTGTATTGGGTGGAATAGGACTATTGGTTTGGAAGTCATCCACCAGTCTTCCCAAGGTATTAAATAGCTCCAAATCAGCAAATGATGTGGCAGTCATGTTAACCACTGGCACTCTCACACAGCAGCCACGATGGTAGTATCTTTACCACAATGCAGTCTCCTGATCAGATTATAAATTTCATGACTTCAAGACACAGCAGTATGGGATAAGTGTACAGAGAACAATTCACCACGGTACGATCACAAATTCCAGATGTTTATTGTTCCTACGTGCAATGTGTTTCCATTTTATCTGACATTACATCTACTTACTTAAATTTATAATTAGTTACAGTGTTATTGAAAGAATGCACTTGTTACACTTAAATTTATTCTTATGACAACTCAGAATGGTAATTTGCATAAACTTTGCATTTTTTTCTACAATTTTCAAATGACCAGACCAATTATTGTAATATCAATTTACAAGTTGTAGTGCAGAAACTACCTAAAGGTATGAACTATGCTTTTTAGAGGGTTACTCAAGGACATTAAGAGAGTGGAACATTGATCCCTAAAAGTTAAGGGATCTTGAATTGTTTCAGTCCCTAAAACTCTTGTTGGACTAATGAATGTTAATTGTTTATGCAAATTATTCAATTTACTGTATTACAGTTGTTCTAACAGTCTCTTGAAAGTGAGCTCGTCAATCGAGTGACAAAACGGGAAAGAGAAACCAACGATAAGATTAAAGAAGTAAGATAAAGATGAAGATGGAGGGAAAAGAAGAAAGGAGATGAAGAAAATAAAAATAAAAAGTAAAGCAAAGTGCATTAAGAAGTGATATTTAATCTTTGTTTGTATAATAAATAAAAGTTTAAATTAACCTTAAACATTAACGACTTTGCAGAAGCAAGTACAGGGCTGACTGAATTCTATATTTTAGGACAGACCAGGCAAGGTTGTGGAACACTGAGAAAACGGCACATTATTTCGGGTGCAGCATGCCTGGATACATTTAAAAACTGGTACGTATAATTTCAAGTATTGTAAGTAATTTTATTGATTGAATATAGAGCGAACACAAGTCTTATGACCGTCTGCATAGGCTATCTAATAAGTAGAAAGTCGACATCAAAAGTTGGCGCGAAGCGGCAATTTTTGGCCGAAAACATCTCCCAGATCACAGGGAATCATATTTTCGAGACCACTTTTTGTTAATTGTAAGCCTCCTGCATATCAATGTAGCTTAAAATGTAAATTTATTTTTTGTCTCAGAATGTGAGTGTCCCTCCATCTACCTGGTTGCGTCACTGGTTATTAGAAGAAAAAAAAAACACTAAATGTCATAAGAGAGTCACAACTGCTGTCTGCTTCAACATAACTGATATCACCTGCATGGCTTTGTATTGTTTCAACTGCTCGCTGGTAACGGTCTTTCACGCTACACCTCTCCACAAGGTCGTCATTCCAAACCTGGGATAGACAAACACACCGACAGACAGAGTGACAACCCCAGACTGACAAAACTGTCAAGTTGCAATATAAAGCCATAAGCATGCCACACAGCAGGCTGTAATAAAAGTGAGCACACCTCTGAAGCTCTGCATATGCGTTTGCCATTCTAAATGGTACGAGGGCCCTTTCATTACCTCATCGAGTAACGCACATGCTAACACTTCAGGGTCATAAAAAAAAACACGAGGACGATTCCGGTCTGGGGTACATGATGAGCATTGGTCTCGTAGGCACCGTACCTCTTCTATGTGTAGCAGTATTAATGTAGTAAGTGGTAAATATCTCATGCTATAGTTGACACGGTGGGGGTTTGGGGGGGTTAAAATAAAGCACATGTATATAGACAACAGGCGAGATCATCCGGAGATTCAAATATTAACTACAAAACAATGGAATTATTTGGATTTTATTATTGTATTATTGTATTGTCATTGCCAGGCTACAATAGGTGTATGTATATCTACTTCATGAATGTGTTTAGCATTGTTATATGTGATTGTTAGCACACCATACTTCCTCCTTGTACAGTACTCACAAACATCCTATATGGCTTCGTTCAAAATGCATTAATAACATGTATACATAACGTGTTTATTGAAAGTACATTCAGTTTATACACATAATAACAGCAAACGACTCAATGTAAAGGTTGCATTCGTTCTGCAAACGTCCATTTAGGAGTGTTTTCGCCACTATTCAAACACTTTATATTACAAATCTTATGGAAACATCAAACATACCACTCCCAAACAAAAGAGAAAGAAAGAACACAAAAAAACAAAAATAACTGAGAAACATTTGAGGGGATCTTTAGATCTTCCAAAAGATCTGCATACAATATTAAGTTGACAGGGGCAAAAATGAAAATGTATTTCATTTCTTGCATCATACACAAGTATATTAATTGATGAGGTATAAAGCAAACTGCTTTAAATGTAGCTTTTTGAAGACATGAGTTCCAATTTAGGTCAATGCAATAGTATCCCCTTTTTGACAAGTTTGCTCCCATTTACCTGTAATTTTCACTCCTTGATTAATGACTTATCCCTGCAGCCTTAAGGTTTTGCACAAAAGTCGTACGAACGAACACCTAAGGCTAAGATTAAATCTGTTTAAATTGCACACGACTCTCTAGATATGCAAGATGATGTATAGAGTATAACCATGTCACTCGTTCGCTTGTAAGCGCCTTACAGTTCTGGTACGGTTTGACATGTGACCTAGAAAAAGGCTATAGGTTTGTTGAAAATAGACGAGAGGAATCCGTGTTTAATAGTGCCGCATCTTGCATAACCTTTCAAGCAAGTGCCAATACTGATATGTGAGTAATACACGTTCGTGGTGAGGGATACATCTTGCGATGTTTAGTACGTTAATTGAATTCCTCTAGCCTCATTTTAAAATTATTTACATTCTTTTGATATCTTCCTTCCTGAGACGAATCCGTAACTTTCGAGTCATTCTTAGTTCCGATATCAAATGTTGGACATTGGTCATTTTAACATGTCATAGATCAGTTGAAACAATAGTGTAGGATTGTTCACTTGCGACGTACTAGGTTCAAAACAATCATTGAATATGACAATAACTAGTCCCTTGATCATTGTAAGTCAGGCTCCATGAGCATGTATCGTGACATATGGTGAACATCCTCCAAGACGCATAATGGAAGAAGGGATGCACCGGATAATGAAATAAAATCCGGCTTCTTGTAGAAGTGTGGCCGGATTTTGTCGTACAGTTTGGTTCAAATTAATTTATTTCAAGAGCTAGCATGCATGCTTTAATCTGGACTTGGCTGAAGTCCACTATTAAAAGGGCCTTGAACTTGGCCTGGAATTGGACTTCAGTTAGAGCGAGGGAGCACTAGATGGGGGAGGAAGGTCTTCAGTATAGGAGGTACGGTTACAATTTTTGATGAGGATAGTAAAGTGAGCTCAAAATCTTTATTTTGGTGAAATAAGAGTGGACAGTGATTTAAGAGACAGATGAGGGTGACAGATCCCACTATATGTCCTGAGCTTGGATCAAGAGACTCAACTAAACCATGTTTAATTTAATACAACACTTTTCCAGTTTTGAAGATTTCTGTAAAGTGCATTGGAAATCATTGGAATTCACTTCAGTTAGCAATGACAATTCTGACCTGACCTGTTTTGTAATGTTATCTATAGAATGGCTACAAAATGTGCAGAAATTTTTCCACAAGATTCTACCGCTCGGTACTTAAAATGGGAAGATCATTATTGGCAACACGCAATAGGAATAGTGGCCAGGTGAACTTTGTCTAAAAGTTAGTTGTAAATTAATCAATTGCACATCAATTGAAGCATGATTTATCTTGTACCTAGTCCCGTGCATCATAAAGATATATTTTAAAACGAAATTGTGCACAATTCTAATTTTCAAAAGCACTGTAAAATCAGGTCCGGCTGGATTTCTACTAAGGTCCCGCCAAATACGGTTCCGGCTGGATCTAAAAATTAAAAATCAGTGTGTCCCTAAATGGCAGTTATAAAGTTTAAAGCACAAGGTTATTCCCAGTTAGATATGAAAAGCGCTAAACACGTATCAGATTAGGTAGTATATAGAGACTGGTAACGTAACCTGGCAGGTGACATACATACAGTGACGTAGTTGATGATATAACTTGAAATGGAGAATGAGGGGTGTACTGCAGATAGTTTTGCTTCCATAGTGACAGCGGTAACCTGTGTTTTTGGGGGGGCAGGGGGTGAGAGGGTGGGGCAGAAACACCACGTATCGACCCGAGATACTGATATTTGAGTGAAGAACAAAAAGTCGGTTATAAGGTTAGGAAATGGAATGAACTGTACAGCTGTTAAGAAAAGAACTTGCATTTTCAATACTCGCCTGCGTAATGCCTTCCGAGTTGCCCTTAAGTGTTTTATTTTTCGTTCAGCTACTCGAGGCAGGTCAACACTAACGTTCCCAGCAGGTGTTGTTATGTAACACTTCTTTAACGTACACACTAAAACACAAATGCAGTCAGAGCTGATGAATGACTTACTACACATCCGTTGTGCGGGCTAGGTCAAAAATAACTGCTGCGACTCTCTGAGCATGCTCAGTTGTTTTGTAAGAATATCACCATTGCTTTCGTTTTAATTAAAAAGGTTAGAGGGGAGTTACAGTTTTTCAGAGAGACTGAAGGTCGCGTGACACGAAAATGACATTTTGGAGAATTGAGTGCATTTAGCATTGAAAATATTAAAAATACCAACAAATGCGTTAACGATTTAGACCTACCAATGTACATCCAAATTAGTGCCTCACAGCTTTATCATGAATAAACATTGGGTAATTGCAAATACTGCAAATTTGTGACGTCAAGAGATGAACTCCTATGATATCTCTTATGTTAATGCTTTGTTCAACATTTGAGAATTTTATATGCCCGAAGGGTTTATTTTGGAAGCATGTATTTTCTTGCACTCTCCAATGTGAAACTGAGTAATAAGGTAAATAAGAGGCAAAATATATATGCTTGACAAAGACATACTGGCACTGCGGTACAACACGCCACGTCATTTCGTTTGCATTTTTCTCAAACTTTGAAAAGTCGTATCTCAAAAACGGTAAAAGATATAAACAAAATTCCAACGGATTTTCACTCAGGCTTTTACCTTACAGCCTCTAAATGAAGGATGCTCTTTTCTAGAAGCATGTCACACAACCTTTCACATAACATCATATACAATAGGCATGATCATTTTCCAAATCAACACGCAACCTCCAAGTAAAGAAACTGCAAAATTAAGAAAGAAAACACAAACTTTTCTCATGCAGCAATTTCTTCTGGCAGCAAGTTCATGGAAGGGAAAACACAGTTTAATTCCAATATTTTCCTGAAGTGCACAGGTCGTGTATCCAACTTTTAAAGAAAACTTAAATGTTGTTAGTCATTCGATTAGATTTTTCTGATCAGAGTGTAGGTTGCCAGAGATTACTCGAAGCTAGGATATGTTCACTTGGTGTGGAAGACAGATTGATAAGCTTTTTCTCACAACTGCGATTTATATTTCATACTTTAAAATAAAACAATGTAAAGTGAATCACACAACATCCACAATCTGTTGTTATCCCTTTATCCCTTTCATCGGGTCGCATTGTTCAAACAACAAAAAGGGGAATAAAAAACAAAGAGAAGAAATCCGTCCCTTACTTTCCAGAATTAGCTTAACTTTGGACAGCCAAACGATCGATTATACTGCCTGCAGCATGCAGAAGACAGATAAACTCTTTGAATATATTTAAATAATTATCTTATCAGGTACCATAGTTTAAGCAGCGTTGCTATACCATCTTCCTGTCTAGCTTCTGAGTCAAAAGTTGAATGACCAAGTTCGTTACCAGAAACAAGCAGGCGAAAGGAAAAAGAGTTGTGGAGATAAATTGGATTAATTAGAAAATACATGACCTTATTCCATCTCGTGACATCAGAATGACGTCACAGTTACAAACGCCTCTACTCTGTAGTACTGAATCATCTAGTGCTGATTGTTTCATTGACGACAAGCTCCACGGTTAGAGAAAAGGAACTTATTTTCTCTTTCGCTTTGCACTATGATATAAAATATGGAATGACTGTTGTTATTATACGCTTAAACCAAGATGTGAGGGAATACCAAGTGAGTCGAGATATCAGGTCTTGGTGCAGGCTAAATTAGTCGTAATATTGATAAGAAGGGGTTGGCTTATCTAATTGTGGATGTTAACAATTAATCAATACAGTCATGTAATAGTTCCATGATGCAGCGAGTAACATTTATAAACGTTACACTTGCAAAATACCAGATACTATTGACTTAAAACCACGCCCCCAAATGTATCATGAATGACAGTTGGAAGTTCGTATCGTTTTTAATCCCATAGAGAGGTATACCAATCATATTTCCATTATCTTTCGTCACAAGTTATATTTGCCACATATAATTTTATTTTTTTAAATTATTTCGGTGTCAGTTTTGTAATCTATGATTACGCAAACGTTTTAACTGCCAAAAGTAAGGGTTTTCATTTTCACAATGGGTACTTATGTACAGTTCTCTCAGTGCCTATATCGTTAATGTGTTATAAAGTCTTCAGGGCCCAACTTGAACATCGATTGGTGAAAGTAACAAACATATTTGAGGCAGACAAGACTGCCAACATTTTTCTAGTATGTGCAAAAAGGCCCTAAACTTACAATTCACAATCTATTCACCAACTTCCATTGGAAGGTTTTTTTCCAGTATTAGTTGTTTTTGTCTACTGTGGCTTGGAACGTTTGCTCTTGCCTAACATGATGATGTATACATTCGGTATAGCATATATGCTTCTGACCGAAGTAGTCATCGTTGCTGTAAGGTAGGCTTAAAAATTTCATATAATTTTCTATCCAAAGGGTTTATAAATGTTTTATATGTTGTCTAATATATTACTAAGCGTAACATGGGTCTTTATCAATAGGATGGCATATTTTGTGTCAAAAACAAACTAAATAGACTTTAGACATAATTAAAAAGTTTTGTTCTTATCATATGTAAAAGTGTTACGAGAAACCAATGCAAACTCATGACTCCATACCTTTCTAAACCTAGTGCATGGAGATGACTAGTATAGGATGTGGAAATAACGCCCTTTTTGAGGTGGTGAAATGAGGTGGTGAAGTGAGGTGGTGAAATGAAAAAAAGGAGCGCCCCCTCTTGCAGTCTGAAGGACCTTGTTGTCTCGGATATTGTAAACATGTTTTATCATGCTCATGGAGGTTATATTGACGTATAATATATGGGGCTGAATGATGCGAATGAATGGATTGGGTAAAGCCACGAAACTATGTTTTTAAGACAGAGGTAGAAGATCTGGAAAGCGATACCGAGAGTGTATATTTTTATATTTATATATAAATATATATTTTTTGGGTGGGGGTGGGGAGTTGAGTGGAAAAAAATGAATATGACCCCAACTCTGTTCCGATAGGATAGCCATATAAGTCGCTATCTCATGTGTTTCATACCGGCCTTTTGAACATACCATATGTCTGGCAATCAAGTTGTTTAGCTATTCTGCATGTCATACGACTAAGGTAACCGAAAACTGAACATTTACCCCCTGAAGTTCCTCTTATATAATTATACTCAACGGTAAGCCCACACACACACCATCTTCAAACGTTTCAATCCTACTTCAGTATTAACCGCATAAATAGTAACCTAATAGCCATAAACTAGGGACGTATGCAGAGAGTCATCACGGAAGGGACGGACGTCGTCGTATTTGTGTTCTCATTTTCTCATTTCTTTTTTTTTCATTTTACTCATTTTGTTCTCAGATTGCTCATTTTTGCGTTAACTTACAGTCGGTTCTCATTTTTCAGCTTTCTCGCATATTTGCTACAAAGCACTCATTTAGCACTCACCCCTCTCTGCACCTCTCTCTTTCTCTCTCTCATCCTCCTCTACATGTATCCTCCTCAACACGTTTAGTCCCTCCTCTTTCCGTTCTTTAACCCTCCCTCTTCTTGCATAATCATTTACGTAACACGCCATTAATTGTATACTATTGCAAGATGGATAATGGGAAAGGGATGTTACACTGATTAGCTGATAGCTGGAATGGCTAAATGAAAACAATAAGCAACAAAACACAAGAGCGAGAGTTTACTAAAATTTATTCAAACGACCGCATATTCAGCAAATATTAGAACGGATATATGGGAATATGAGAGATACAAATATGCGTGCAACCCTTTAAACCCGGCTTAAGGAAATAGTCTCAGATAATTTCAGAAAGCGCAGTCATTTCCTAAACTATAATAGATTTTTTTCCCCATTGTTCAGTTTTATTTGGTCATTATCCAGTGTCTCAGGCTCCTTTATAGATCCACGACCTCTGCGTTCCTTTTTTTTTAGCTCGCGTAGTACTCTTCAGCATCTCACTTGTGTTCATCTTCCCCCGTTAGTGCTCTCGGTGCCGTCGTCACTCTCTCCTTCATCATTCTCGTCTTGTTCGTCTTTTTCGTTGACCTTTAATCCGTGACGTAAAATGATTGACATTGCTTCACTGAGTTCAATCATAGCCTTCCAAGTCTCCAAGGCATCGTACAGAGGCTTGTCATCCTCTTCCATCCTTCCATCGTTACCGTAATCCCCTTCTTCTTTACGCTTTAGTCCTTTGCGTAACATCTTTGACATTGCATTATTAAATTTGGTTAGGCGCATCCAAATCTCTACCGGGTCATACACGTTTTCGTCATCATCATCATCATCATCATCATCAAGATCACTATCACTGACGCTAGTGGAATCACCACTGTCACTCAACTCATCGTCATCATCACCGTCATTGCTTCTTTCACTGTCCCGTGAGTCATCGCCCTCTCCACCGCTCTCTGAGGGCGAATCATTTTCACTCTCACTCTCCATACCTCCTTCTTCGATGTCAGTGACAAGCCTATCCGAGCTATGTATCGTGGATTCGTGTCGGCGACGGTTGAAATTAGTGGAAAAAGCCTTTATACAAACCCTACAACGAAATGACATGATAGGAATATGGTCCTTTCTCTCTCAGACAAAGAGCAGAATGAGAGTCGTAAAGTAAAACATCTTGTTATGTACAAATGGATGAAGCGTTAGGCGAATGGTGACACAAGGAGAGGGGGAGGTCAAGTGGAAAAAATGAATGTGTTGAGGAGGATGAGAAAAGAACGTGTATTGTGGAGAATGAGAGTAATGTTTTAAATATGAATAAATGCTCGAAAATGAGAACCGAATGAAAGCAAACGAGAAAAATAAGCGACATGAGAATAAAATAATAACAAATGAAGGGAAACGTAACAAAAAAACAAACAAACAAAAAAAAAGTGATAAAATGAGTACAAAATGCGAGCAAATGAGAGGGGAAGTTTAACAAAAATGATAAAATGAGAACACAATGAGGGTAAATGAGAGGGAAAGGTAGCAAATGAGAACAAAAATACGCATACACTCATTGCACGAGTTTGTTTCTGACGTTTCACAATGCACCATATATAGTCTGCCCACCCTTGCTTTGGTCACACGACGTTTGTTGACACTCATGTGTACAAAGTAGGAAGAGCGGGACTAGAGTTATGCTCAAGTGTTAGGTTGCACAAGAGCGGGAGCCATGGGTAGAGTAGGTACTTGAAAGGAGAGGAGGAGTTCCTAAAAGATAAGTCAGTCTGTGTCCATTCACGGTCCTCAAATCTGTGTATAAACAAATATGCCAGTGTAGCAGAAAATAGCGTCCGTAACCTGTGGTCCACTTTTTCCTCCGACGTATAAAATTCGTCGTCAAAAAAAGAAAAGAAAAAAAAAAGAAAAGTCACATCCCTTTTTGAAAAACACTGTGTCCTCAATACAGTACGCCATTAGGCTGTATCTCAATCAAAATGTGCATGTTAGTTTAATCTGTGTGTTTTCACCAACCCGCAAAACTGCGACTTTCTTACAGCCGTAATCGTAAGCCTCAGCAACTTCAGCGGTTATTGTTGTTGTTTTGTTTCTTATCCTTTTAGAACCATATTCAATACGCGTGACGCCACTAGTTACAACGAGTTTTGACGTGACGGTTGCTTTCGCAATATATTATAGATGTAGGAAAGTCGCAGTTTTGCGGGTTGGCGACAACACACAGATTAAACTAACATGCAATATATATATATATATATATATATATATATATATATATATATATATATATATATATATATATATAGTTGCAAGATTACTAAATAAAAACCCGGCAGACGTTGCTTCTCAATTATAAAGTGTATTGTCAAGCTTTCGGCCTCATTGGCCTTCTTCAGGATACTATATACAGA
The DNA here is from genome assembly GCA_021234535.1 of Stichopus chloronotus. Taxonomy (NCBI): domain Eukaryota; kingdom Metazoa; phylum Echinodermata; class Holothuroidea; order Aspidochirotida; family Stichopodidae; genus Stichopus; species Stichopus chloronotus. The sequence goes on from CM037836.1 coordinate 7,833,057, forward strand.
AAAATAGAGAGAGAAGATAGATAAATATAAGTTACGGAATGGAATAACTTTGATATATATATATATATATATATATATATATATATATATATATATATATATATATATATATATATATATATATATATATATATATATATAAGTTGCTTAGATATTACGTGTTACTTAGCTTAGAAAGTAGAAAGTAATGTCTTTAAGAGTAAAGAAAGAGGTAACTTACGAGTGTAGAAGTTGTTGCGTGATCTTTGAGGATGACGTGAGTAGCAATGCTATGTATTGTGTGTGTGGATGCGATGTAGATGGTCACGTGTTTTTGTTTAGCTGTCTACGTTGATGCCATTGGGGCTTAGGGTTTTTAGCTTTTCTATCCAGAAGGATTCACGATGTAGGATTGTTGTACGGGACTTCTCTTGGATCAGTTCAATGCCTGTAAGGGAGACGTTGTGTATAGAATGTGATGGGGAATTAAAATGTGTAGTGTATGGTAGTTGTTTGGCGTTAGTTTTATCAAAGTTGATTATTTCTGATTTCGTGTTGCTAAATCTGGTATAGAGTGTTGTTTCCGTTTTGCCTATGTATTGTTTGTTGCAGGCTGTGCAGGTGATGAGATAAATTAACCATTTAGATTTGCAGTTGATGTGCGATGTTATAGGGAAAGTCTGTCCTGTTGTGGTGCTCGTGAATTTGTCTGTGTGTTTGATGTATGTATGTATGTAGCATGCAGCGTTTTGACTTGCAGGCAAAAAAGCCGTTCTTTGTGGTGTGTGGGTCGTTCTGTGTGTCATTAAGTGAGGGGTCCCTAGCCCGTACGAGAAGATCTCGTAGAGAGCGGGGACGACGGAAGGCGACCATGGGAGGTTCTTTAAAAATAGAAGTGAGTTCCGGGGAATCAGTTAGTGTTTGTGTGCATTTTTGTAGTTTCTTAGGGAGGTTGGAGAGAATTGGTGAGTACCTGAGTACCAGTGGCACTCTTGTGTTGTTTTTCTTGTGTGTGTAAGTAAGTAGGTCGTGCCTTGAAAGCTGTTGTGCATTTTGTATTTGTTTTGTTACTACCTGTGAGTTGTATCCACGGTGTATGAATTGTTTATTGAGTTCGGATAGGTGGTAATTTGTTGTGTTGTCTTCAGAGCAGTTTCGTATGATTCTGAGCGCCTGGCTGTATGGAATACTTGTGAAAGTATGTTTTGGATGGCAAGATGTTGGTAAAAGGTAAGCGTGAGAGTCGGTTGGCTTTGAGTAGAGTTGAGTTTCATGTCGTTTGTTGCTTTGGGTGATTCGAATATCTAGAAATTGGACGCTTTCTGCAGAACTTTCAAATGTGTATTTTATGGTTGGGTGGTTTGAGTTCATTTGATTTTGAAAGTGAGTGATGCCCCAATGGCATCAACGTAGACAGCTAAACAAAAACACGTGACCATCTACATCGCATCCACACACACAATACATAGCATTGCTACTCACGTCATCCTCAGACAAAGATCACGCAACAACTTCTACACTCGTAAGTTACCTCTTTCTTTACTCTTAAAGACATTACTTTCTACTTTCTAAGCTAAGTAACAGGTAATATCTAAGTAACTTAACTTATATATATATATCTGTCAAAGTTATTCCATTCCGTAACTTATATTTATCTATCTTCTCTCTCTATTTTTCTGTATATAGTATCCTGAAGAAGGCCAATGAGGCCGAAAGCTTGACAATACACTTTATAATTGAGAAGCAACGTCTGCCGGGTTTTTATTTAGTAATCTTGCAACTATACAGTCATGACCAGGCACCATCTACGTTCGGGTCCAAAGCAATTTCTTACTCATATATATATATATATATATATATATATATATATATATATATATATATATACACTCTCGGTATCGCTTTCCAGATCTTCTACCTCTGTCTTAAAAAACATAGTTTCGTGGATTTACCCAATCCATTCATGTGCATCATTCAGCCCCATATATTATACGTCAATATAACCTCCATGAGCATGATAAAACACGTTTACAATATCCGAGACAACAAGGTCCTTCAGACTGCAAGAGGGGCGCTCCTTTCTTTTCATTTCACCACCTCACTTCACCACCTCATTTCACCACCTCAAAAAGGGTGTTATTTCCACATCCTCTTCTACTGAGATGAATTCAATTTCAGTCATATATTTACCCATATAGCCATAGGGGAATGCAGGTTAAGGGATTCACATGCACTCCTAATAAGTTCTTTTTAAATTTCATATTTCCCCATCAGTCAAACCCCCTCATTTCCAGCACTTTTTTTCAGTACTTTGGCGTTTCTTCCAGAAACCGGTGCTGTGACCGAGTGGATCAAAGTGATGTCATTTGAGGGCAATGCTTAGCAAGTGGGATGTTTGAGGTTTAATCCCTGGGTGGGTCACAGCATAAGATGGGTTATTCGTCCAAGAGTAATCAAGTGATGTTGTCACATAGAAGCTCCTCTGTCAGTCTTTCTTAATTAAATTTTTAATTGTATTTCTCATCTTCCATACAATCATAATTGTAATAGATAGTTACTGATTGAATTTTCATTGCTAATAATTGATCATCCATGATTTTTAGCCAGAATATAAGGACATAAGTCCTTACAGTAATACAACGCCTGAACCTTGTAAAATACTAAACCTTTGCATTAGCTTTCGAGATTTCGTCCCTGGATGCCAACCGCGGCGTTGCCCTTGGACTAGAGGTAAGTAATGCCTATACGCACTAGCTAGTTTGCACTCACAGTGCACACTTTGCATGCACATGTGATCATTCTGGAGTATACCCTTCTACTTTTGCCTCAGAAAAAAAAAATGACGACCCTGCAAATGTGTTTATGGTGCTAGTTTGCTATGAAATTACCAAATTTTTTCAACATCACGTGATATATATGATCATACAGCGAATCATTGTGTATGTTTATACATTGCTTTTATCTAATGATAAGGAGATTCTTAACAACTAAATAGGCTATTATCATACTTTACATGTTATGCATGGCGGGAAGACATAAGTGTCGAATACGCTAAGGCATTTGTAATACATGATTTGAATGCAAATTCATCAACTTCCTTTAATTCCAAAGACGGTCACATTATCCCCCTGCTACATGGTCACGTGATCCCCATGTGTGCTGATACTTATTTTTACTCTTGCTGCAAGTATCTGCTATCGAAACTATGGTATTAGCTTTAAGGTGCAGGGACGTATGGAATATTTGAGTGACAGTACTAAATTATGTTGACCCACTAAAAATGACAAAGTGGAGAAACCACGGTAAAAGTGGACCTAGTTATCAAACATGACGCAAATGTTTCTTTTAAAAAGAAAGAAGAAATAATTTCTATTTGAGCATATAGAAGGCTTACAAACGTCTAACGAGGGAGCTAGCACGCAGCTACATGGTCTTACTTAAGGGATCTTTTCCAATGTTCAGCTAGAATTTAGCTTTAGTATATGATTGTCCCAGTTACGGTACAACTACACAGTTATTTCACAACATGTCAATTCATTCAATCAAAGCGGTAATTATCTGAACGTTTCTCTTGCATGATTTAAGTGTAACCCCCCGCCCAGTACCGTGTACAAAACAAAAGTACTAATACAATACAATAAAAATAAAACAAAATACACGAGAGACACAGACAGAGAAAGTTGTGAGTGAAAATCCAGCATAAGTTGACAGACATAAAACAATAAGTATTAAATCAGTTTGACTTATGGTACTGTTAGTTTCCCTCATTTTTGTTGTTGTTGTTGATGTAGTGAAAGCATTTTTGGTGATTACGATATAATGTGACACACACAGTTCACTGTAAATGACAGGAGAACTAACAACAAGTGAGTACGACGCATGCACAGGTTCAAGCCTCCTCATATTGATGACAGTCATTCTGATACATTATAAACTTCAGAAGCATCCAATCGTTTACATGATACACAGCATGGGCAGCCTACAACCATGCATTATTTAAAACTATAAACTGTTTTTATGATCATATGCAATGCACACTAGATAAAGTAAAACCATGCAGAGGTAAGTAGGACTATGGAAGAAGCTTGGCGGCTTTTTAGTATCGGCTTCAATCAGACTTTAAAACATAATAACTGACTGACTCGATAATGTGATATTATCTATTCTAATCTGCTGTTTAATTTTACGAATGTTCAATAATCTCCTTTTTAACTATTTCATTTTCTTCTAAACAGACAGTATTAAGCTTATTACAGTAAAATTGCTGATGGCTATTACAAGTAATTCAGATTCGTCAAGATGTGTAGTTACTTTCAACTGACTTTCTTTTCTTTTGTTTATTTATTGCCGGATACTTATCCAGAGTTCCAAGTGAGTAGTTGTTTTGTCATTGCTGTTTATTACACGAAACGACTGATTTACACCGCAATACTCTGCGCGAGCACTTGCAATTAGGGAACGTCGGCCTGCACGTGTTCTGCTGGGTATATCCAACAATTGGATTACGAACTTTGTACCTATAATTAGCTCATCTGTCTATTTTATTTAAAGGTAAAAAGACACCAGTTAGCAAGTTTGATGCATCGCGTGTTATTATGTAAAAAAACAATCAAAATTTTAGTTATGCTTCGTTAGATGTTAAAAAGTCCCATCAGTTGATTATGATTTTGACTGTGGCTTTTGTATGGACCTAGGCCTAGTCTGGTAGTATTGAAAAGAAACTTTTTAAAGGCGATATTAGCGTAAGTCTTTAAGTCCCTAATTTCAATCAAACTAAGCCATAGGCGTAGGAAGAAATATGAAAGTAAGGGCATAAATTTCGGATTGTGCACCTCACTCTACCCCAGAACTAGAACCAAAACATGTATTTTTGATGCTACGATCTTTTTTATCAAGAACTAGAGAGTCATTGAAAAATCAATATGAACAATTGTATGCCATACATCATAATAATATATGTAAGTGTACATTCAAAAATCCAGATATCTTTGTCTTTGTCAACCACAGTACACAGCAAACACCAACCATGCAGACCCAGTGGAACGAAAAATAAATTGATATTTCTCGGGGAGGGCTGAGTGCTAGCACTGAAGTGTCTAAGCCAAGCGCCACCATCAGTTGGAGCGGAGAAAAAGTTTGGCTTTAAAGAGGCACAAGTTTTCCTAAACCTATCACGTTTCCTTCATATGCTAATGAAAAGTAATGAGTGAGTAATTAACGATTCAATTTGGCTTTTCAAAATTTGTCATCAGACACTTTTCACATTAGTGCTAACTCATATCCATACAGCCAGTACAAATCAGGTTCAAAAACCGAATTTTTTTTAGTTTCATAACTATTGGAAACTGTTGGACTTATGCTAATTAAACGTAGGCCTATATATCCTTCAAAATCCTCTGAAACTTATCAATATCAACTCAATGAGCCCCTTTAACAAAAACCCTCTGATGGCCGGGCACTTCATGTGTTGCTTTAAACTGCATGTATCCAGCCTTGAGGAGATCTCATTTCTGCCATTTTTCAATGAACAAGTAGGTAATCCACGGAGTTGCATGGTCATTTAAATATCATTTCAAGTACTAAGTTCCGGAGTGCGCTGAGCTGTACAGTATTTTCATCAGTTATTCAGATCGTCCGTTGTGGATGGAAGTGCTGGATATTCAAGTTACTTAGGTTGGTGTTCTGTAACTACAACACACATGCGTACACATGTGCATGTGCGTACACATGTGCGTAGAAATCGAGCCGAGTGTATTCCTAGAAATGTGTGCGCGTCAAAGTATTCCTCAGATCTGCACGCTCCGTCACTCTGGGTGCTTTGAATGCCATGAATTGAGAAGCGCGTTGTGCGAGCTTCAGTATTGTCTTTACACGGCGTAAACAACTCGAGTTCCTTTACAAGTCATGTTGTCACCATGCACTACCAGCCCCTAACACACTGAATAACCATTACCTTTTAACCTTGACCCATGACGTCATTGGTGGAGTGGACGCAACACCTCATACCCAGGCACCTACCCACAAAATTTAAAGTTAATCCGACTTACCGTACAGGAGAAGATCAGGACACATTTTTTAGAACATTTTTTGCCGATTTGATCTTTAATCTCGTGACATTTCACCCGATGACGTCATAAATATTTTAAAAAATTCTCTTATTGTCTACTTTTCATATAAGGGTACTTTTATATTTCTAGGATATTTATACATTGATAAAATGCTAAAGATGTTTATAATTTTTTCATGATTTGTGACCTTTGACTTCATCGGTAGAGCGGGCACTACACCTCATACCCGGGCACCTACCCACCAAGATTGAGGGTCATGCGACTTACCGTCTAGGAGGAGATCGTGACACACTTTCTGTTGTACACTCACACACATGCACCTACACACACAAACACATGTTTGGAAACCCATATTCACCTCCTCCCAACACCAATGGGTAATCTCGATCCATATCATTTGTATACCATCGGGTAGCCCCGCGTAAGGACTACTGACCCACCAAGTGTTGGTTGAATACTACAAGGGGTGTACGGTGGGCTAATGCATTTTAAGTGTCATTTTTTGGCGACATTAACGGCCTAGGTGAGTACAATATCGCCCCCCCCCCCCTGTATACTACGTATAAGGAGGAGATAATAAGGCACTGTGAAAACTTGAACCATGTAAAATGATAACACATATCAGATGGGTTGAGCTGAAACAAGAATTATAATCATTATTCACATTCTTTCATTTTCTTGGAGCACTTGTTTGTAAAATAGTACAAAGCCCTATCCAATTAAAGCAGTGGGCCTATGTAATGTGTCAGTGAAATTTGTTCATTAGTTTCAACCTCAAAATAGCACTCTGCTGAAAAGCTAATTCCGTTACTCAGATTTTTGGCACCCTGATAATATTATGGCTCATATGGATCGCAGTATAACTTAGGCCAACTCCGGACATTACTAGAAGTATTATCCTCTGCGGTTACTCATGAGCACTATACTGAACTGGATTTCTAACTTAAAGAGAAAAAGGGCGTTTAGAATATAGTACCAACATCGCATACAAATAAAATAGCTGTTGTCAGTATTAAACCATTCAGTCTCATCAATAAACATCTGCAAAAGCTTCATCCTTTCAAAACATTTTGCATGTGATGAGTAACGGACGATGCATCATTTGAGTTTTGAAAAGTTTGGTTGAACAAATTATTGTTGAGCAACAAATAACTGCATTTCTATCTCCGAGAAACTTATTTCTTGAAAAGAATACTTAATCTGTTCTTCCTTATTTTGAATAATCCATCATTTTATGTCGACAAACATTGGTTTTGAAACTATGGTTGTTCTCTGTAAAACAAAGACCTTATTTCCCTTTAAGTCTCATTACCAGGGTAACCAGGCCCACAGAAAACTGCTTTCCACTTACAAGAAACTTATAACCATCATTTCCAACAATCTCAGCCTGTCCCGTATAACTCTTTACATCAAGTATCTTACTCAAGGTCATGCAATTGATTTGGATGGAAAATGTGGGTGATCTGAAGAAAAACGTAACTCATACAAGAAATTATCATCCTGCTATGAGAAACCTTAAATCAGAGAACTTCAACATAACGTGACTGCAGTTGACACACACAAAGTGAGAGGATAACCTATCAAATACCTTGTTACAAAATGAAACTGTCACAGAGATTTCACTCTCTTCTAAGTTGCTTTATTTGCAACAAACTCAGTGACACGGTTTGAAGCCCATACTAGAAGACTGGTATCAGTTCTATTGTTTTCTTTTACCACTGAACGTCTAAATTCTGAAGTTGTTTTCAATAATACACTGATGGGATGCATTATCAACCTCTGTATAGCCTCTGATGGCAACATACTCAGAAATAACTGTAACGACAAAACTGAGACAATTTACATTTTTCATCAGTCATCTGATATGAAAAAGCACCGACAAATAATTGCAGCATTTTGTATAGAGTAAGACCTGTTTGCTACAAAATCTCTTAAGGGGGAAGGGAAGCCCATCAGCTTGAAACCTCCCCGATTGCAAGATGAGTTGTTTATTCAAATCACTATGGCCTTGGCAGGGGTGTAGGCTGCCGGATACCGAGGATGTGCCAGGTGAGGAAAAAAAAAAACTAGGATTACCTGGGAGGGTCTAATCCAGAATCATTATGATGAAGATGAAAACGTAATACCATTGCTTAAAAAATAGGAACTCCTGAAGCAATATGCAAATCAAATCTAGGAACATATGTAGCACCATTTTGCATCTACCCCCCCCCCCCCACATTAGCAAAACTTTTCCTTTGACGGCTCCCTCAAGATCAGTTTTTAATACAAATTACTATGAACTGGGCAAATTTGTGGGATGAGGTGCAAGGGCTTAGCCAGGTGAAAAAAAAAATCTGAATTAGCCAGAAAAAGTTGAAGAATGAATATTTTACCACGCAGGACAAAAAACAAAAGAGGAATTCATGAAGATATATTCAATTCAAATCTAGCATCAAATGTAGCACCATTTTGCACCATACGTTAGCGAAAATTTTCAAAAGGAAAGGGATCCCTTCCCCATGGCGGCGATCAACCATCGTCCTGCTGGGCCCCTCTTCTACCAAATCCTGGATCCACCACTGAAGAGGTCAGAGAACGTAATATTTCATCGTTTGCTTGTTTCTCTTATGAAAAATTACTGTAATCAGTACTAAGGCTTATGTTGGATAGATGCCTTGATCGTATGCAGTACTGACCCAAAACATGGCCCCGACTCGTACAAATGCTGTACGTGATCGTTTCAGGAAAGGACAATGTGATTCCATTCTAGTTTGCCTAGGCCTAACGTTAGGCAATGACGGCCCAGTATTAGGCTAGGACTTAGAATATCTTGTTTGAGCTCACGTTAGGCCTAAATTAATAGGATAACGCCATTCAACGTTAGTCTTGCTAAGACCCTAGTAATGTATCGTTACACGTAATGAGTGAGGTATTACACGCACCATGCTTCTTTTGCACAGGACTGACTGCGCCCTCCGGATTTCCTCGCCGATTTCTACTGGTTTGTAGCGAACAGATCCTGGGATATGTACGGAAGCCAAGAGGTGAGGTGGGAGGGAGTAATCGAAAACATGTGAAAGGGACATTCCAAAAGCAGTGAGTGGTAGTGAGGGGGTTCAAGAAATAGCAATCATCTTTTACCACAGTAGGAAAGCGCCATCTGTTACATTTTGCCTCTGCTTGACTAATGTTTCAATGTTTGGTCACAATCATTTGTTTGGAGGATGTCACAAAATGTTAACGATGTGACCGTTATTTCTTGAAGTATCCCTCACTACTTTTGGATTTCTCCTGTCACATGTTATCGGAAAACGGGACAGGGAAGTCGATGGTTTACAAGATTGTCGATTATTCCATCCCACCGTACCTCTTGGCTTCCGTAGATATGTATGCGTATGCATACGTAACTCGGTTGGGTACAAAGCTCCTGTGTAAGCACTGGCCGGTGATGAACAGGGCACTGTTAGAATAACAGCGTGATGGGTATGTTCAGAAGTACTTGGTAAGAATCCTTAACTCTTATTGGTCGATTTCAATCAGGTGACCATTTATTATCTGATAGATAATACACAATTTTAGAGTGAAATCACTGGCGGATGAACACAGTAAGACTGTAGATCGATAGTGTTTCATTGTCTGTTACATGTAAACACAATACATAAGTAAAAGTGAAGTTCATTGACCTAGGCCTGCCTACCTAGTCTAGGGGCTACTGAAAAGAGAAATATACGCAATATATAAATCATAAATAAATATACGTAGGCCTAGCAACACCACAGTGATAATGTCAGTGGTTCTTATTACGGTACAATTTGACTTTCTTACGGTCCAATCCTACCTTTCTAACTTTCAGAATTGTATTTAGTAGTGTTGTTGCTATGCATGTTATGGTTATATTTTGTTTAAGTGTTACTTTACGCTGTATCGCTCACGAACATTATTGACATGTAGTGAATCATTTTTACTTTTTCTCGGGGTTCGTTTTTAATAAAATGTGGTTATTTAAGAACCAAATTGCTTTTATTTTCGGTTTTTCTATCACAATCTTGTTTTGTTCGTATGAACAAGCTCAATCAACTGTGGACAGCACATTAACTGTAGGATAATACACTCTCGGCCTCGAGGTTAAGGCTGGATCCCGATCGTATATTATCTTACGGATAATACATAGTCCAGAGTTGATAAATCAGTAATGAAAAGCATTGCGTGTGGAAATGTGAAAGAAAACGAAAATTACAAACGTGTTGACCAACGCTAAACGTGAGTAGGCCTACAAACGTAACACCGAACACACGATCAATTAAAATCTTGGCTACTAGTCGAAGTTAGGACCAGCATTATAGGCCTGGGACACCCACTGTGGGCAGGTACAGTGCGGCAGTTCTTATGGACAATTCCATGATGCCAGTAGGGCCTGTAATGCCTATAATAGCAGTAATGTTAGTATTCTAAGGCGTCAGTTCCATAATCAATGGGGTTTAATATTAAGCCACAACAATGAAACAAATAGCATCAATTAGAAGCCTTGCTAGATCATCAATAAACTGTAAACATAATTATACACAAACGTCTATCTCTTAAGCTAAAACCTACTTAGTTATGAGCTGTTTCAGTAATAAAACCAAACACAATTCAAGAAGTCAAGTCTTCTTGGCCGGCGTCAGAGCCTAACCTTAACGGAGTTGCCAGGTTTTCTGTTTCTTAACCGGCCAAACTGCCGGCCAAATCACATGGAAAACGCCAATCAGAACAAGCACCTACTTGAGGAAACTCGACGGTGTATTTATGTACAGTGTAATACTTGTCAACATTTTCAACACACGTTAATACGAGATACAGAGATACATCGTTACATAATCAATCTAAATTGCAGCAAGTGGAGAGTAAATTGTACACCCTCAATGTCCAACTCGGCTGACTAGTAAAATCAGAGAACGAAGAAGGCTACTTGTTGCAATTTTGTGAGAAGTGGGTGTTTTATTGTAATTTTCAGTTAGGCCCACAAAACGCCAAAATCGTTCGCCCACCCCCCCCCCCCCAACAAAAAAAAAAACGCCACAATGCAGCTTGGGGTGCACTTTTAATTTCTACCCCCCAACAAAAGTAGAAGTACGACAAATTTGCCTCTTTTGGCGTTTAAAACGCCAATCTGGCAACCCTGAACTTTAGTACTCACTTATTACATTTTTTACGCTTGTCTGTATGTAGGCCTACTATAATTAAGGTCACCATGAGTGCCACGGTCACTTCGGCTTTACATTTATTAAAAACACCACATAGACTAGCTTATGGTACTTACTTGCGCTTACCGCAACGACTTTTTTAACGTGTGCTAACTTTCTCCAAATTCCGCTTCAAAGGCTCATGACTGAAATTCTTCTCAGAAAGATCCGTAAATAGCATTCCCAAGCCTTAGCATGGCGTCATTTGATCAAGATATACGGGCACTAAAATAGCTTTCAGCCCGAAACGTTTTCACTTTGTTAGTAATTAAAATCTCCGATTTGAAAAGCCAGCTAGGCTGTGTCAAAGAGTCTGCATGTTGAGAGAGGAATTTACAGGTAACTACACTAGCGCAGTGGTTTCTTGTCATAGAGGAAGACATGTACTGTTCTGTGTTCATTATGCACAGTGGCGGCACCAGGATTTTAGATTTTTTTTGGGGGGGGGGGGGGCAGGGCAATAACATGGGCGTTGTTCCATCTCCAAAAGTGAGGGGGACGTGACTTTTCACAATTTTCGAATCGCCGTCCATGATGAGGGGGTCTAAGGGGATAAGTTGACTCCCCCGTTCGGGAAAATAAGAAATTGGAAGATGCCTATATATGGCAAATGGTCCAATATATGGTCAAATTTCACCTCCTAAAATGAAGTGTCACTTTCGCAGTCCCAGTCCAAAATCATTGTATTGGCTGATCTTCAGTAGATTTCTGAAAACGTACGATCATTGAAAAATTCCACAAAAATATCATCTCTTTTTGACTACATGTGTCCAACCTATATTTAATATGTTACCTTTGCATTTTTCGCTTAGATACGTCTGTGACCCCAAAAAAAAAAAAAAAAACAGTTGTAAACACTATGATCAAAATGACCAAATGTCAAAATATACGTAGTTGACAATGTAGGTTGGTGAGATCATAAAACTCCACTAGGGTGCGCTCTAGTCTAGTTGTAGTAGGTAGTTGTAGTTATAGTTGGTAATGTATTGAATTGATGGTCAGCCATTCTTCACAGAATTTCCATAATGTGCTAAAATCATGTCTCACGAAGACATGTAGTTGCTCACTGCATATTCATATAAGAGCTTTTGTGCGTACTAAACACTGCAGGTATATATGACTAACATTACGTAAATACGGAGTTGATACATAGAAGCTCTATGAGTTGACTAGAGAGCTTTGTGTCAGAATCTGTACGTGGCAGAAGACGTGTCGTCACTTACAAGGAACGCTGTAAACGACAAATGTCGGCAAGGGAAAAATAAGATAAGCTGCAGCTATGAATTATAACAGAGTAAAATAGAGGATGTGGACTTTTGAAATCAGAGGTGTGCTCAAAATTCTGTATTTTAACCATTCATCGCAGTTTTAGGTTTCATCATTTTCGAAAAGTGGAGGGAAATTTGGGAGATGTCCCCCACTTACAAAAAAGTGGGGGACGTGTCCCTCGTTCTCTCACGATCCAGGGGCATAGGCAATAAAATGGAAGGCAAAAGAGGCCGTTGGGGGCAAACAAATTTGCGCTTAGTCCGAAATCGAGCGCGAAACACGTGCTTAGCGAGTGGCTTACATTGACCCGTCTTACGGAAACCGGTGGGGTCCAGGAGCTCTGAGATTTATGCATATCTCTGGGTGACAAATTAAATCTTAGGATTGGTGCATGTTTGTTCAAAGTTCATAATTTAACGCAAAGATTTCATAAGTTTTTAATGATTTCGACTATTGCTTCCTAAATTGACAAGATGAGAACTTGGGACCAGTCCAGAGGCAAAGCCCGTTAGGGGTCAAGGGGGGCAGAGCCCCGGAAATTCTGGGCTTTTAGCAGACCGGGGTGAAAAATTAAGTCTCAGGATATTATACATCAAATATGAAAACTTACAACCCCTTGTGGTTGGAGTTGTGGGGTCCAGAGGCAAAGTCTGTTGGTCGTTCAGATGTTCAAGTTGCCAGAATTATTGTGTGATACGGAAATCACAGTATTCCTCTGTTACATGGGGCACCCAAGATTTTGTACTAGGAGTAAAAGAATTGTGGAAGATGGGACTCTTGTATAGAAACTAAAAGGAGCGTCACAGTAAGTTGAATTTTTTTGTGGCTCTCTCAGTTGCTATAACAACAGTTGGCATGGTAACATTATGTGTGATTGACATTTAATACAAGGGATCTAACCTGGTATGGTAGATAACCCTGCCGGAATACCCCTATATGAGTAGGGGTCAAAACATGTGAAGATCTCTCTGTGTGTCTACATATATCTGAGAAAGAAAATTCCAATTTCAAAAGTTTGCGTCCGCAACTCCTCTAAGACCACAAAGCCGATGAAGGTCAAGGTTAGTAGGTAAGTGACCCATGGTCTGAAGTTCTGTCTCCCGGTAAAACTAAAGGTCATGGGTTACAGATCAGAGGTCAAATTAGTGAAATTCTTATTTTTACTGCATTTCTTAACCCCAAATGACTATACTCATAAGACCTTCAAATATGTGATCGGTATACAGAATTTTATCAAAAAATCAAGTTTGTAAGTGTTTTGAAGTCAAAGGTCTGCTCAAAGGTCAAATTTGACTCTGAAAAGTTTGCTTCCGCAGCTCCTAGACTGCGTACGCAATGGATGTCAAAGTTGGTATATAGATGACCCATGGTCTAAAGTTGTGTCCCCGTTAAAATTTAAGAGAAGATGTCAAAGGTCAGAGACCAAAGGTCAAAGAAGTAAAAATCTTATTTTTGCTGTATTTCTTAATCCAAAATGACTATTCTCATGGGAACTTCAAATATAAGACTGGTATGCAAGATTTTATATAAAATTCATATTTAAATACGTTTTGGTGTCAGAGGTTCAGTTCACAGGTCAAAGGCCAGTTTTGACAATGAAAACCTTGCGTCCGTAACTCCTCCTAATAGGATAAAGGTCAAAGTTGGTAGATACTTAACCCATAATCTTGAAGTGTCTCCCCCTCCCCTTAAAAATTTAAGGTCAGAGGTAAAAAGTCAAATTCTCAAGTTGGCAAGATGATTTGAAAAAGAGTGTCGAGATTTTCTTATTGACAGTAAAACTAATAAATTTCGGACTTTGTCGTTAGGTATCTGAACATAATATCATGGTGTTCACCCGATTGGTGACGTCATAGGTCAAAAGTCACGTATATTGCAGCACATAATACAGTATAATAACAGTGTCACTTTTCCACGCACTTTGGTAATACCCTCATTCAGTATGTTTTTACTGCCGTGTATACACTAGACAAGGAGTTGAATTGTTTCCAGTACGTTTTGGCTCGAAAAGAAATAGAATGATGCATTTTATTATTTAAGTCGGAATCTGTCAGTTTCTCGCGATCCTATTGGACAATATAGTACATATGACAGCTTCTAGAATTCTGATAGGAAGAAACTGTCATATGTAAGATTAATCGACATATGACAATTTAAATCGGCATCTGTCAGTTTCTCGCTATTCTGTTGGACAAGGACAGCTCCTAGAATTCTGATTGGAAGAAGCTATAACATGTAAAATTGAATTGACATATGATAATTTAAATCGGCATCTGTCAGTTTCTGGCTATCATATTGGACAATATAGGACATATGACAGCTTCTAGAATTCTGATTGGAAGGAACTGTCATATGTAAAATTGAATCAACATATGACAATTTAAATCGTCATGTCAGTTACTCGTGATCCTATTGGACAACAGAGGACACATGACAGATTCTAGGATTCTGATTGGAAGAAACTGTCGTATGTAAAATTAAATCGACATACGACAGTCAGTTTCTCGCGATCCTATTGGATCGCGTTACGCTGCTCTTTTTCATAAAACTCCAGTGGCGTCTACTTTTATATTTCTAGAATATTTTTTATTTGAAGTGATTGCGTGCAAATGCAAAACGGAGAAACATAAAAATTCATTGTCTCAAAGTCTATTATGTCTTTCAATTGCACCATTTAGGCAATTTGGGAAAATGAATAGGCTTCAGGTTCATAAATTTTGGTGTTGTATGTGCCCCACCCCCTCAAAAAAGAAACGTAAAAAATGTCAGAGTGACGATAGTCGGAAAATCTCAGTCCAGCGCATTTCATGACTTCACAAGATGCCAAGTGTTGCAAAAAATTCTATCTACTGTTACCTGGTAATTGGAATAATTCTCGATGTTTTTCAAAAATCGCTAATCTCACACTTTCCCCTCCTGTATTCATGTGACAATATTTTGTCCTCATCAAGGTCACGGGCTCTCATCTCCAAAAGTTAGTGCAAGAACTATCCCTGTTATGTTATGCACGCACTGACGGTTGAAGCAAACTATAAGCAATAATTACTAGAAAATAAAATTGTTGGAGTAATTTTTATGGCAATCAGAATTAATTGGGAAAACAATTGTGACTGCAATAGATGCTAACCATTTCATCAGATTTTGTCTAAGCTTAACTGTTAGTTGGAAAATTTCTCAAAAAAAAAAGGAAATGAATAATTACTGTTGAATTAGCTTTTCTGAAAAATACGCCCTTGGTAAAAAATATGACTTCAAAAGACGCCAAATATCTGGTAGCTGTAAAATTTCTCGAGTGGGTGTCTGCCCTTACACCTCTCCCTCAGACCAGCCATCACCAACCTGATGCATTCATCCACCTATCAAAATACCATTGCATGCCAGGGATTTTTTTCATCAAGGTTGCTATCATTTACAAAAATTATCCGCACAAAGACTAGGTCCACCTTCCTATGCAATCATTGGCAATTATAAGACCTTTGCACGAAAACTATGATTTAATGTGACGATTTGCCACAAAAAAGGACTTCAAAAGATGCAAAATAGTGCACTAGATTTTGTCAATGATAACATGGTAACTGAAAAAATTTCGCCTCCCCTTATAGACCCTCCCACTTGTTCAGTGATCATCCATCTTATCCCCCCCCCCCCACACACACACACCTACATCAAAATACCCTGGCGCTACGCCATTCGTATTAGCTGTCTTTCCCAATTTCGAGCTTTATAAATAAAATATATATATTTATTAGTCAAAAGCGGATCTATTTGGAGCGGTCTTATTTAACAGTTCCCTGATGGAAGGGAAGGGGGCAAGGAATGCTTACAGCGAGCCCACGGTGAAATATGTGGGGGGTCTAAAAATATGTTCAACCCCCTTGTAAAGTACTGCAAGAAACATTTAGACAGAGTGGCATAATTTATTATGATTCTTGCATCATCTGATATGTAATACCATTTTTCATAGACTGATATTTTTCACATGAATTGAGTAATTGCAGACCATGGTCCCCACTTCAAGGCTGGATGCTGCAGCTCAAGTCCTGTTTCCGGCCATCTGGAGGGTTTGGGAAGCCAAAAATGTTTTTGTACGCTCTCCACCGTGACTGACGATGGCGCTCCGCTTAGAATGCCCTCTCTCAGCACGCCCACCCACATACCCATCGTCTTATAGTGCCATTTCCGTGAAGACTGCACAGTCCTTCAGCTTTGAATTCTGGATCCGATACTTATAATGTCCGAGGTGTGGAGTCGCCACTCATTTAAAAATACAAACATCAGTCAGTCGGAAGTATGGACATCCCCCTAAACATCTGACCCTAGACACCGCCATGAGTTTAACTTCTACAGGCATAACAACAAAAGTGGTTGACAGTTTTCAACAACTTAACCGTGCACTTCGTTTACAAGCCAATGGGAAGTATACTAGTAATGAATCTTTAGTTTGTCGAAATTTTTGACATCAAGTCCTTACAAAATACACTTAATGTGCTGCCGTGGATCGCTTACGCCGTAATGTAGTAATCAGTTGGTATTATATGAATATACAATGCTTCGTGTCACTAAATACTACAAGTCAATATACCGATGCATTCAACGGGAACTGCGACTCGATTATTACGTTTTTGATACGCCAACGAGAGCTTGAACTGTTGCCTATTCATTGTGTAGGCGTGGTGTTCTTCTCATGATAAGAACCGTTAATTTTCATTTAAAAGAATTCTGTTCTTTTTCTGTTTTTATGAGGTTTCCATCATCTTTTAAGTTGATCACCGACGTTTTCATTCATTGAATTTCGTATTCCGCCTATAAACAAGCTCGTGTGTACATTTAAAAAAATAACAAAAGTTAAGATCACAACGTAATATTGTTCTTTTGGTTTTTCTTTTCCGTACACACGAGAGCACTTTAATATTTTCACCAGAATCACCTTAAAAGTTCAGTTAGACATGTCATGACGTCATGTAATACAATACTCCAAACTGAATTCTAGGCAAATTCTATGAAGCGAAATGATAGATGAAGAGACAAGAACGATTTTACCGTTTCATTAATTATAATCATGTAGAAATGTTGTCCATTTATTAGTTTAATTTAGGTAATGACTGCCATACGGAAGTAAAATTAAATACTACATACCTTTAACGACATATTGTAGTTCTCCTCTAACGACGAATCTATTAAAACTCATCTTGATTTAACGCTAAACTCAAAATTAAAACTATTTATCTGGCACGGTACTTTCTTATACTAGATTTCTTTGTCATGGGATGTGCAACCAACACAATAGTTTGTAATGTCATCACTGAAATGTAGTGAAGAGTGATCTTTATTTTTTACATATTTTCATTTAGCATTTTGTTATTGTTTTTAATTTACTGTTACTGTTTTACGTTTTTACACACATTTGTATGTGAAATTATACTTTAATACGGTACACGGTCGAATGCAACGAATGTGATGCACCTAACATTAATCTTAACTAAATTAACTTTAATTTAACGTAGTAAGAGGACGGCGGCTAATATTCCAGTAGAAAGTAGCCAAACAAAATACCTCATTTAATTTCATGCTTAACATGTTAATAATCTTCATGAAATTAAATTAGTAAATTACTCCGTAAAACGTAAGTAAACATGTAATCACAAATAGTATCATTGCATACAAAATTATACACTACATCAATTATACGGAAAGTCATAAAGAACAAACCTCATCCATTCTCTTAATTACTTTTCCAGAAGAACCTTCTTAGTCTATAATGAGTTCGATTGTTTGCTGATTGAACAATGTTTTTACTCGTAAGTCAGACATACTAAAGTAGGACATACACTAAAATAGGACACAGACTACAATGTGACGGACATACACTAAAATATCACACACGCTTAAGTATCACACACACCAAAATGGGACACACACTTAAATAGGGCACATGCAAAAAAAAAAAAACACTGAAATAGGACACACAGGCACACACTAAAATATCACACACTGAAGTTGCACACACCCTAAATTAGAGTGTATTTCAGTATACACTGAAATAGAACACATACTCAAAAAGGACACACACTTAAATGAGACACCATAAAACAGGACACACACTAAAATAGGACACACACAAAAATAGGATACACATTAAAATATGATACATACTAAATATGAAACACACTAAAATATGACACAAACTAAAATATGACACACTAAAATATGACACACACTAAAATTAACTTTTAACTGAAACTGCTTTTCCTGTCAAATAAAAAAAAAATGTTTTAATTTGTTAATCTTTGCAGTACTAAGAGTTTGGGTTCTTTGTAGGAAGACTGCTCAGAAAATTGCCTAGTTGTAAAGTATGACTTTTTAAATTCCTTCAAAACAGATATAATGTCCCCCGTGGTATCCCCATCCGTCGAAGGACCCACCAGTGTGCATAGTGGGGGGGGGGGGGCTTTATCAAAGCAACTGGATAATACGCAAAAGAGCGTACCTTCAAGTTTGTTATTGCGTTGGTATTCTGGTGATAGAAAACAGACCATATGTAGGCATCAACAACACGAGGCGCCCAAGATCGACTGTCAAATAAAACTAAATGTAAAAAGTACATATTGAACTTCCAAAAGGGAAGCTCATTAAATGTCAGTGAACTTGATATGAATTACACTCAGATCAGTATATACCCCTTCGATTTCATTGCAATGCACTCAAACTGAAATATATCACTTTAGGACATTTTATGATGAAATTATACGAACGGCAAGTAGCATTCCCCCACTTCAAGAGATGAAAGCAAATTGCATTAAAGGGAATGCAAAGCTTGGATAATGTAATTGCGTACCATGAATAGAAGTGAAGTATAGATCAAACTAAAAGATGGAACGATAGCAATAGGTACCTGCTGTGAATATCTGATAATCAAAAGCACTTGGCGACATTCATTTCTTTTTAGCCTGAATTTTATACAAGTTAAGGTCAACAAGCACACTCGTGAATGTAAGTATAATGCAAGTACATGTACAACCGTTAGGCGGACAGGGTGTGGTCGAAGCGGTGGGGGAAGGGGTGGGGTGTGGTCGTATGTGATTTTGTCTTTCATATTGCTTGATAGGTCCTTTAAGGACGAGCGATATTCTGCACAAACTGAGATATGTTTACTTAATAGCTCGAAAATTCTTGAGCTGTTTTTTTTCAAGACTAGTTCCATAAATAACAAAAGATAATGGAGAAGTTTTAAGGCCTAAATGAGGTATGAGGGATTCGTTTACATATTGACTCAGTTCAGCTACTTTGATCTGATTTTCGATTCTCCTCTCGAGTCAGTGATAACTTGGATTGATGATTAGTCAAGGATGACAAAGCTGTTGTTTTTCCTTCCATCGTGGTATGACGACCATCCCTGCAAGGCAGTGTACCGTTTATCATATACGATATTAAAGTATATCCCTGTAACTCGATAATATAACTTGCAATATTTGACACTTATAAACTGTCTTAACGACTCTTTATAGATACATAAGTAAAACGAATGATTTATATTTGTCGACCGGATCTAATTAAATCTAATGAACATGTGTTTATCAATAAAAGGCACAATAATCAGAATCTTCCACGTGAGGATCAGTGTCAATGACAATCATTTCAAAGTGAAATTGTGATAGTTATATGTTATGACATATCATACTAGTTACGTGACGGGATACTCTCTAGAAGTCTTCAGGGTATTGTAAAAAAAAAAAATGTATAGTTGTCTTTTTGTATTCTTTTTGTGGAGACAGTCGAAATATTCTCATTTAGAGATTACGTCACTGCACCAATAAGATTTGCTTAAAGTGACATAACGACATTATTTACTCTCTTCAATAAATCTCTTTATCATGAATATGCAACATATGGTGCTATGATGTATTGTGCCATGGAATACGAAATCTTGAAGAAAAACTTTCTCGTTTACCAATTTTGGTGATTAATTTAAGTGAGTATCTTGTGTGTATTACCTCACTGGTGAATTCAATTATTATTATTTACCCTATCATTGTTTCTTCAGTTGTCTGTAAGCTGTTCAGCAACTCTTAGTTTGACAATTAATCATCAACATAGGTGTGACAAAATATGATGAATTTTTCCAACCATCTAAATGAGCATCTTTCAGGAAACCCTTAATGGTAGTCTCTCTGCATTTCTTACTACCCCCCAAAAAAGTACGTCATCAGTGAGGAGTTATGCTATAGCAGGCTTTAAAGTTTAAATGATAAGTTAAGAATTATGTGCTCTGTGCTAGGTCAACTGGCTACTTATGTTGAAATTCATCAAGAAATGACACTTTTATATGTAGGCCGCCATTTTATATAACGTACTATATTAGGCGTTGGAAAATAAAGGACTCGTGTTAGTTTAGTGTACATTGGGTTTCCAAAAATGTAACTGAATAGAATTCCACCAGCTCTGTATAAGTATACAAAACAATAGGAATGTATAATGAAAACAATAATCAAGAAATGAAAGAAAAACTAAACAATAAACTAAAGTATTACATATGTTTACCTTAAAAAATAGTAGATGACAAAAACTGCAAAGAAACTGAGTTCAGTTTTACTAGAACATGTTGCTGGAACGAACATGAGAAGGGAAGGGGCTTTTAAAGGGAAATAGGGCGTTTGATTTAGAGAAAACATCCATATTTTTGAAACCAATCTTTGTGGACGTAGTATGATAGATTATTCAAAATAACGAAGGACAGTAGCCTTCTTTTCAAGAAATAAGCTCCTCACATATAGAAATTCAGTTATTTGTTACTCAACATTAATTTGTTCACCCAAACTTTTCAAAATTCAAATGATGCATCTTCCGTTACTCATGAGATGCATTATGTTTTGAGAAGATGAAGCTTTGAGAGATGTTTATTGATGAGACTGAATGATATAACAATGATTACGGCTATTTTCTTTTGCATGTCATGTCGGTGTATTCTAAACGCCCTATTTACATATAAAGAGGAAGAGGCGGTTGTTCATTAAAGATATAAAAGGTCAGTCCTGCGTCATATCATACTCTATTTACAATGGGGGACAATGATTGCACGTTACTGCTGGTTATTCGGCTTCATACCTTAAAAAAGGACATAAACTCGAGACTGTAAAATGTTTGAATGGTCCGTTTTGTTGTTTTCAGTATGGATTGTTGGGTAAAAACTAAACGACTAGTTTTGTGTCAAGTTGTTAACCTACTGATCAAATCAACTTTTAATTATAAAGTGTTCGTATTTTTGTCTTTTGTGTTGTTGCTGTCAATATTATACCGCCCTATGTATACTTAACATGGTGTTTCTGTATTAGTCATTACTGATATACTGCTATACGTCATTATTTCCACGTTTGTGCCATGTCATTCTCTCCGGTGATTTATCACTTCTCTGATTTAGACTGGGCAGCTTTTATTTTCTTTTTTATTTCTTTTGTTTAATGTAAACTTTGCTACCAGCGGGGGGAAACATGTCTAATTGACATAAATTTTGATAAATCTGCCTGTACTAATAAATTTTGCTCTTGGGCAAGTTATATCATGTGACCGGAATATCACGTAAGGCCTACCCTACATTATTTAATGTCTCATATGGCATTCAAATTTATATACCTTCGTGTACTCTATCAATGCAATTTATTGGTCTTAATTATATCAAACTGCACAAACTGATAAAGCTATGAATTTATTTAAAATAGTCTTGTGCTTAACTCCATAAATCTATTGGACTATACGTAAAGTAGCGACATGATATATACCCTGCACGAATAATGACAAACTGGAGTTATCATGTGTTTTATCAGGCGTGTGACTTGGCTAACATATAAAAAACTGTGTATAGGCTGATAAAGCATTCCATACTAAATACTTCTTCCTCACCTATTTCAATATCCTGTTGTCCTACTTGTCCTCTTCGTGCATTGCCTATTTGTTTTTTCTGTAAACCTCACTTTGTAGGAACAATTCACTTGATAAGTGAGGTAAGTAATTGAGGGCACTTAATTCACAAAACCTTTTGCAGAATTTGACAGTTACATAGACTGACAAAGAGACAGACAGATAAACGCATCATAGAGCTATTTTTTCTTTTTTTTTGTAGATCGTAGTCAGTTGAAAGCATGAGGTAAAATACTGCCATCTTGATTCAACGCAAACGCCAAATTAGAGCTACGTAAGCAAACTTGAATTAACTGACAGTAATTTGAGCATCCATGAAAGAAATAGATTACACAAAGTCACTTGCACCGGCCACAAATCGGCTCTCTGCAGACTTATGCAAAAATATGAAGAAAAATACAAACGATCTAACGGATCTTTTGTGTAGATACTGAATTGAGCAAATTAACAGCATGGACTGTTATAAAGTTACTATAGCAGACCGCTTAAATGGGCCAACTAGCGACTGTCATGTAATTATAACACAATGGTTTAATCATTTCAAGTAAATAGGCTTTGCTGCCCTTACAGGCACACAAACCTGGTTTAATGAGGTTAATGGCATCAAATAATCTAACTAGTGGTAAGTAAAACCGATTAATTAACATATGTCACGTTGGTGAATTAGAAGAAATCAGTGTACGGTAATGTGGACACAGAAATTGTTATTCAGACTTATGTTTTCCTTCTCTTAACAACGGAGAGGCTGCACGAATACCTATGAGACTGCAAGAAATGGCACTTCCCACAGTCTCTCTCACCTTGTTAATTTTTTCAGCTGAAAAAGATAGTTAAATCTTTTTGAACACTAGTTAGGAAATTTACACATCCACTAACAATACTGCAGTTTTTTGGCTTCATTTCACGATATAAAAAGTGCGAGAGGGGACAAATGTGTGAGTATCCACTCCTTTCAAAAATGTCCTCCACGTGAATCAAATCGAGGTCCATGTGGACACCCCACTTCACTTCCAGTTAACCCCAATCGGCTAACTTGATCTATATCATTTGCATATCTTGAGGTACCCTGATAAATCCACTGACCCACCCACTAGTTTCACTGAGCTGTATACCGCAAGGGGTGTCAGGTGGGCTACTTTAAGTGTCATTTTTTTTGTGAATAAAGCTGCAGCTCAAGACAGTGCAGTCCTCCCTGTATACCAAGGATAGGGATGATGTAGGGATCAGACTCCCTCGGCTTGACTTCACGAATGTGCACATTTCGCCAGTACGTTTATTCATATATGCAGTTGTATGTAAAATGGTCAATGTTTGATGGATTTTGATAAAAATTGTGCCTATTTTCAACATTTCAATAATTAATTCCGAGTCAATACTTCAAACAGTGGCGTAGCTACGGGGGGGGGGGGCAGTTGATAAGTTGCCCCCTGGAAAATAATTTGGGGAAATTTGATGAAATTGGGGAATACTTTTGTAAAAATTATTAAGTCAAGATGAAAAATTGTATGATTCGATATCGTGACTGGCTTGTTTACTACCTAGAAAAGGATTCCGCATTTTGCTTCCTGTGCTGGCTGTTTGCTAATCGGAACAGTTATCACTATGATCCAGCATTTTCAAATCTAAATTGAGGCTATTCCAAGTGAAAAAAGGCGGCAGAAGCATTTGAATCTCATGAAAAAAGGGACATTCATATCAATGCAGTAAGAGCAATGTTGCAGTGCAAGTTCAGGTTAGATAGAGGTTCTAGTGTGTGTCAAGAACAAGTATCGGCACATCAACAGCGAGTAAAACACAACAGGGCAGTATTAAGAAGGCTGATAGATGTAGCTCTCTTTCTTGCCTTTCCGTGGTCACAGAGAAACACAATTTTCAAGTTTAGGAAGAGCATAAGGGGTTAATTAATGATGGTAATTTCTTGGAGCTGGTAAAGTTACTAGGCAGGTGCGATGCCGTCTCCTTCAAGCATTTGTGTGAAGGTAAAAGCAATCAAGGCTACCTGAGTCCCCAGTCTTAGAATGAATTAATCACAGCAATTGGTGATGATATATTAAGCAAAATCATTTCTGAACTAGTTCATCAGGCCAAATATTATAGGATTGTGATTGATTCTAATATTGACATCTCGCATCAAGATCAGTTAGCTTTTTCAGTTAGGTATGTTGATACATCCTTCCTGAACTGTTTAACAGTCTGAAAGAATTATTAAAAGAACTGAACCTCGACATCAACCTGACAAGATCACAAGCGGTACTGCTAATATGTAAGGACAGGTCAGTGGCCTCCAAACAAGAGTAAAGGAAATCAATAATTTAGCATGCTGTGTTCATTGCTGTGATCACAGACGACTTAATCTGGTTTTATCAGGAGCGTGTGAAATTTTACAGAAATTTCCCCATTCTTTGGAACCATAGAGAAAATAAACACATTTATAACTGTAAGTCATCCAAGATTAATCATTTTTGAAAAAGCCCAAAGAGAAGTAGCCAAAAGGTTACAACGTTTATGTGAAACACGTTGGTGTTGTAAATATTCAGCAGTACAAGCTACGGTATTAAACATAGTCATCCAGCCCTTCTTTTTGCCCTGCAGGGAACGTATCAAGGAGCATGACAAGACACTATAAGCGAATGCAGAAGCAGTTAGCCTACTCAGCTAAGTTAGTAAACTGGAATTTATTTTGCTTTTTGAAACCTGCAAAGAAATTTTATGCAAATACATTTACCTTGTCAAACTATATTCAAAATAGTGCAGTAGATATTGCACTGGCTGGGAGAATGATCCAGTCTACCATTAAATCAGTTAAGTCTCTAATAAATGACGATGCGTGTAAAACCAAACTTAGAAGAGCTAAGGGAATTGCAATGGAAGAAGGTGTCAATTACTTCATTAGAGGTAGAAAGGGTAACGAATCGCAAAAAGATGCCTGCACTGTTTAAACTGTAATTGTAAAATGTAAATTTAGAGAAAATAAAATAAAGAGATACAAAAGGAATACAGAAAAGTTCTGGTAATTAGTTCTCAGACAATTTCTGTAATTCTTATTTATTTCTTTGTTTTATTTTCTTTAAATTGACAGAATTTTTTCACAGTGTGGTAAAACTTCAATTGATGAGCCTATCGCTGATTCCGATTGAACATTTAAAGCACAGGTCTACTTTGCTTTGTTTGACATCCACGAGTTTAACAGTAGATTTTCAGATTTTGATCAATCAGTCCAGAAATTCACATCAGCCTTCTCCCTGATCATTTAGAGGATGTTTCGTTGTTCAAAGAGTTATCTGAGCATTATTCAAAGGATGTAGATGAAGATACTGTGGTTTCCGAATACAGTGAACTCTGCACGATAATAGAAAATACTCCAGAAATGAAAGTGGAGCTTGTTATTAGTAGTGTGCAGGATATGATACTGTTTCTGAAAAGAGACAAGTTAAACATTGCATATCCCCCATCTGACTACATACTCTACAGGTTGTTGGGGACGATGAGTGGTTCAACGGCAGGTGCTGAACGATCATTTAGCAAGCTAAAACTGATCAAAACTTACCTTAGATCAACAATGCATGAAGAAAGACTATCAAGTCTTGCTCTGATCAGAATCGAAAGAGAAATTGCTGAAAAGATTAATATGGATGCAGTTATTACCAGATTCAACTGTGTGAAGAAAAAAGAAAATTACTCCTATGAATAAAGAAAAATTGTCCTTGATAAATGGATCGTACACTTTAAAACTGAAAGACTTGTGTGTTTTTGATTATGTGATTTTAGATAAACGGAATTGGTTGAGAGAGCATGCATAACTGTTCTCAGAATTTTACCGTTAGGTGTTTAACTACCTCATAGCTTGCATTGATACATACAAATAAACCAGATATTGTTGACCAAAATAAATATGCTAAGAGTTGTTATTTCTAAGTGCTTTATGTTATAGTTTAAGATTAAAACACAGGTAATATTAAAAACGACATGGTAATATTGTTATACTTGTAAATTTGCATATTTTATACTGAAATAAATACACATTGACCGGGAAGGTTTTGGGGAAATTTCATACCTTTGCCCCTCTGGAAAATATCCTAGCTATGCCACTGACTCTAAATGTTTTTTTCATGTCACATGTACTTGCGACATACAGGCAAATATTTCTGAAACAAAATTGCTAAAAAGAGAAAGAACCTGGAAATTATAATACTAAAACAAACCACTTTGTGGAAGGAACACTTCTAGGCTGCATGGCGCTATACTGCTACCACTAGGCTGATTGGTCAATGAAAATGTATCCCTTATTGTAAAACTTTACAGGAAAAAGATTTTAAACGATACGTAGACCTTACATACACCAGAGTGTTCTACAGTCACTTTCTTTATAAACTGACAAAATCCGAACTAAATTTGTCCCTTAAAATAAAGAATGCACCCAATTTCCTAGCTTAACCACGTAGAACATTGCTCTATACTTTCTTAGTAAAAAAAAACAGCCTAAGAAAACCAAGCATAGTCCATCTGTCTTGTTCAGTCGTTTACCATAGGCTTCATTTCGTCTGCATCTAAAGGCCATCACATCTTTGTATACTTGTCTCATGGCTGGCTGTGTATCAATTAACCACAACGTGGGCGATATTAGGCCAGGGAGTAACTACTCAGCAACAAACAGCTCAAGTCGTCCTCAGCTGGTGGGTGACGGAGAGAGTTACAGGTGAGTTTGCCACTCGAAAATATCCGAACCAGTAAGGTTTGGGATACTTACTTACTTACCTGTCTCCACACAACTATTGCACGAGTGATACCGCTACAGTGGTGGGGTAACTATGCAATCGAAAGTCGTGCCTGAGGTTAGGGTATCAGAATACGAACGGAGACGGAGATTTCAACGAAGTCGCTTTGGTGATATCCTCGACTAGGACTTCGGAGAAGAGGACAGTGGATGTTGTCCCCCCCCCCCCCCCCCCATCGCGGATATCGTGAGAACCGGGACTGCTCCCCTGTGGTACGTAGTGTTGGATAGTTACCATGAGCCACCTTAAAAGAGTGTCCTTGGAGGATTGGGTATGCGGAGGCCTCGGAAGGACGAAAAGGGTTCATGTTCTCTTCACGTATACCATTTGAGAGCCCGGATTTGGCACAATACTTTATCACCGGGGAGGAAAGCGTCTTAAATTTTGGCAGAAAGATGTCTCCGGGGATGAGCAGGAGCGTTTGGTTCGTGGAATTAACTTGACCACGTGACTTTCGAATCTACAATGGTTACGTTTTATCGTCAGCACACTGAGACCATTACGCCTTAAAGCAGTGGTTGCCTCTACCGGGAAAGAATCTTTCCGGGTAGGTTTGAGGGACGATGCAGAGTGAAGGGGCCCGTACGTTCGGACAACTTTAAGACGGGCAAAGCCGGGGCTATAAGTTCCGATGGGGAGTGAAGATAGCCTAAGCTCCTCTCTGAACTGGGATGACTGCTCATCAAGTTTCAAAAAGTCGTCGGAAGCCCGGGACTTCAGTGAATCCTGGTCTGGTTAGGCTGGCCTTCGTGTCGGTTGAGACTGGACGGGTTTTCAGGCTTCCTTGCTGCAGTTTGATTCCCATGTGGCGCGGCCGTCTCTTCTAGAAGTACCTTCAGGAGACGCGACAAATTAATGGTCCATCAACCAGGCCAAATCCCGTCAGTTTGCACGTGAGATCTCCTCTTGTGCCTCTTACTGATCTTCCAGAGTCTCCGGAACGGATGTTTGAAGGTTGAGATAGAGCTCTGAGTGAACTGTGCCGGCTGGAGTGGGAACGAGGACGACCAAGTTCACTGCTTCTCCTGGGCTGACTCTGGAGGTGGGGAGAGGACGACCTCCTCGATTTCTTCGAGAGGGTGACGTGTAGCCCTCTTGACGGCGGGTTGAAGTTGTCTCGGGCGTGGCTCTTCCCCCTCCCCCTCGGTCCGAGCCTGACTAATGAACTTCGGGAGGGACTGGTGTCTCCGCATTGGTCGCTTGAATCTATGGTTATGATGGAATCCTCGGCTGTCTGCCCTTGGCCCTAGACCTTCCTTTAGCCGGTGGTTTGCCCTCAGACTTTGGTTTCGGGTCGGTGGGGTTACCGGACGAGGCCGAAACAGTCAAGTCCTTTGCCCGGAGTGCGGGGTCAGAAGCAGATGCACTGCTATGTTGGCCCGTTTATCCTTGGGTTTTTTTCAGTCGCTTTAGTCTGCCGAAGCTGATCCACTTGGGACAATAGTTTCTGCCTCTATCCCTGAAGCCAAGTTATATCCTGCCATGTTCAGGGGTAAAATCGATGCACACCAGGGTTAGCTCTTCCTAGAATATGGAATGCATTTGGGATAAAGTTCGGAGCAGTCCGATTGTCAGTCAAGCCGTAAGATAGGACAGGTTCTACACTTTCATCGTCTGGTGTTGTGTAGCAGACATATCTGAATTTGGCAACGAAATTCCCGTACTTTACGTAATGATTGCACAATATACTATGAGGATTGCGTTTAAATTAAAATAAGTGTCAAGCCTAACCAGGGAGGATTGAAACACAAATTATTATGTTGTTCACAATTAGTTAACGTATAAATGAAACATATGTACATAACAAATAGACTGGGGTTCGAATATTGGTAAATACGAAACGTGAGCAGAATAGCTTAAGGTAGCATAATGCAATAGGAAGTGTATATAAGACAACTTGGAATTAAACCACGAGGCGGGAAAACTCCTCAACATGAAAAAATGGCAAAATCCATGGGAAAATAATACATAAAAGATGGGCAAGGTGAAATTAGATGCAATAAAGCATGAATAGAGTACAACAGGAGACCTCTACATCCCAGGGAGAAATCCACCGTAAGGGAGTTCCACTAGCAAGGAGGAATGGTCACACCCAAATCGCGAAACTACTACCTACACAACAATAGGACGCAGTACGCTGATTGAAGCAGGAAGACCGCAAAAACAAAAAAGAATCTCCCAAAATAAAATAAGGATACTATATCGTGGAAGTCAAAGTTGAGGCTACAAAAACCAACAAAAAAGGAAATCAACAAAGGTAGGAAGATATTCAAGCAACTAGCACTCCTGGGTTGTATTTGTGATGGAGGCGCTAGTCCACTTTGAGCTAGGGCGAATGCAGAGAAGGTGCTAAAGGTTAAACGCTATTTCTTGCACTGAAATGGGACGCGTAATAGTTGTGTGTAGACAGGTAAGTGAGTACATAAGTAAATACTGATATTGTTGCTCCATATCGAATCCTCGTATTTCTATACCTTTCCTGCATGATACAATATGGTATGGTGACCAGACACACTGTCAGGGTGAGGGTGCCTCCAGATGTACATGTATGATGCCATGTGAGGACTATAACTGCAGACATGCCTAAGGGAATACATGGAACAGCTAAATTTCTCAATGAGTTAATTTTTACATCAATTCAGCAGAGAAGAAGTGTCAAAAAGTGACAAATGTATTCTTTCTATGATTTTTAGTGTCAAAGGATGTTTATTTTGTGAATGAAATAGTCACTAGTTTATGTATTACTACTTTGCATTTATCGTGATCGAAGGAGATATTAATCATTGACATTTCAACACACATAATTCAGCCATGCTGTATTTTATTGCAACCCACTGCGAGCCCCTCGGTTGTGCTGATGCGTTTTTTTATGTAATGACAAACTTTACTGCAAAAGCAAACCACTGTAAAAGCTGAGTAAGCTATATATATATATATATATACATATATATATATACATATATAAATATATATATATATATTTGTATATATATATATACATATATATATATATATATACATATATACGATATGTAAGGCTTTTGCCGGTAGAGATAGTGCTCAATGTAGCGTTAGGCTAAGAGCTATGCTATATCAGCATTACGATGGATTGTTGCTACTCTGAGTTTCACGTTTTTACACGATCATCAGGCAACTGTAAAAACGTTGCCTGATGATCGTGTAAAAACGTGAAACTCAGAGTAGCAACAATCCATCTTAATGCTGATATATATATATATATATATATATATATATATATATATATATATATATATATATATATATATATATATATATATATATATATATATATATATATATAGCACTATAGCTTCGATAGTAGATTGTGCCGGCTACTGTGACAAGGTTGATCTAAATATTTGCCTGATGGAAAAATGCGGAAAGATATGGCACAGTTTAAGGATGGATGTTTTTATTTCTATTTTGCTTTTACTGTTTCTATTTTATAAGTATTTGTATTCATTTATCCCATCGAGAATTCGAAAGTGGACGAAGTGAAGAGTTCAGAATCATTAACTGAGTGAAACTAGGCCAATTTTCTGACTGGATGAACAAACTAATGAAACACTCTGCTACTGGGATTTGTTGCAGGCTGTTTTCGGATTCCTAAAGTACAATTAAGCAGGTAATATCGTCTGAAAGGAGTATATACATAGTCCAGGGGGACCAACTATTTTAACTTCCTATAAAGGCAGCAAATGGTTCTAGTTTGCCGGATGAAATGGTCGGTCGCGTGGACACGTGAGAGGAAGTCACGCCGTGACAACTTCATGTGTTGATATTACCAGAGAAGACGAGGGGGAGGCTCAACAGTTAATGATGATAAAGCATCGCCATATGGAGCTTGCTATTTGAGATGTGTTTATAAGGCTGACGTCATTAATCTGACCAAGTCATATCACCACTGAAACGTCACTGGCAGAAAACAAACAGATTATTAGCATAGACTTACCACTAACAGCTTACTTTATAGCCTTCTACACATGAGACCGACGTTTCTGGCAGATAGCTAGCCAGTCAAGCCACTGCATGGTCAAACTAATATTATCTTGACTTGTACTGAACTTGAGGTTTCATCAGCTGTTGGTCCTTTTAATGTTAATAAAGTCATATTAAGCATAATGAGTAATGATAGAGGTCGGTTCGTTGGATTACAGAAATAAATTATGTTTACCTAGACGGTTCCTTGAAACACTTTTCCGTCGATCATCTTCCCTTAAAGTACATCCCACAAAATGACTTTAGTACCAAAGTGACTTAAGTACCAAAGTGACTTAAGTACCAAAGTGACTGAAGTACCAAAGTGACTTAAGTACCAAAGTGACTTAAGTAACAAGATTCTGTTCAAAGAATACTTCTCATAAAGAGCATATATGAAGAGATTTTGACTTTTAATACTAGCTTAACGTCAGTTAATGGAATCATCTCTGGAAGTTTATAGGAGCACATATACCAGTGTACGAAGTTTATCTAGGATTATGGAAGGACCCACTAACTTATACTAGTTTGGTATACAGATCCATGCCGACGAATGAAAATTGTCTTGAAAAGTCGGATTTTAAAGCACGTCTTTACATGTCGTGTAAAGATCGTCCTGTATTAACAACTAAAGTGACAAATAATAACTTGAATGCATGGTACATATATTTTAAATTAGATTTTAAACATGCATGCAAGTCCCTAAATTAATGCTAATGTTATGAAAATCGATGACTCGTACCACGAAATTCTTAATTGCAGTGTTGACTTTGTGCTAACTGTTTACATTTCTGTAACCGACTGCTATAAAATTTAATTGAAGACAAACATAGTTAAGCAGACACTAAACTTACTTTTCGACTTTATGTTTAGGAGTCGCTTCCAGATATACTAACTTAACTAACAAAGAATTCGAATTATACGCTCTGTAAGAGACGGAAATACATGAAAGATCGTATGCAATGCAGCATGCGTGAACAGTGTAAGTAAGCATCGTGAGATCGAATTTTTAGGGGACATGACCTGACCCGGAATTACTCTCGTGCATGCGCCAAGGATAATTTCTCAAAGGCTTCTTTCCAGCTGTCTTTGCACCCATAATGCAATGAAGTTTTCAGCCGTTGGACACTATACTCATCCCTCCCGCATACCCAAAGGTAAAATACAATAAAGAAAAATCTGAAAGGCCAGCGATTATATCCAAGGATGCCCACAAATGAACTTGAGTCTGTAAATGTGTACCTCAATGATTGCAGGACAATGTCAAATTTCAAGCGAATGTGATTTATGTTTAAACTTGTTCGACAGTAAGACAATATTTCATGATATGACTAGCGCCTGGTGTGGAAGGGAAACTGATCGAGAATGGTGTATGGAGTTATATTACATATCAAGGTGAGGGAATGTGTCAAAACTTGCAGGAAGAAACTTCTATGGAACAAAATATTAAAAATGTCCTCTATCAAATAGGCTCACTCTACCAGAAATTGTTGATCCCAACACATATATTGTAAATGATTACATTGAGAGTAAACGAAGTACTTCTATAAAAGTGAATGGTAATGTCAGTGCTACAGCATATTATCGGGCCTCATGAGAAAAATTTCCTTCGAAATGCAGAAAATATACCTGCAGAGTAACATCAAAGATTTTTAAAATTCACCTGTCACGACCTATCCGAGGTAGGACGAATCATGCACCAATTTTGCATAATTGAAGCTTAAGAGAAACTATATAACAATGAGCGATGTAAGTTTTCTTGATACTTGCATTTTTCTGTTCATGTATAGTGGTCACTTCAAGGCTCCTTCATAGTGTCCTTTGCTACTGCTCAGTGAAAATTGGAAGGGAATGGGGGGGGGGGTCTACTTATACTTGATCGGGAAGGGGTGATAGATTACCATTGTTATAGGTAGAAGATTGATGGGTGAATCATGAACAAATCAAGGATAGGGGTAGCCTTATTATGGGACTATGCATGGGGTTCAGCACTTCACCGGAATGGCATATAGAAAATGTATGACAACAATGAATGTGTGGTCAAGGTATATCTTATACCATATAATCCTGTAAGTATCCTGTGTCATAAAATCTCAGAGGAGAAGCATATAGGCACACACAAAATGTATTATTTTTAACAGGGAATATGAAGGTATGTCCTCTCTCCGGTGAGCTTTTAACATGCAATAATTTAACATCGCACATTCAAAATTGGGTCGCTAATGATACTAGAAGTTATTATTATTTCTCGAAATGGAAATCTATGAAGCCGCTCAGGTAGACAGGAGATTGTCAAGTCGTAAGTGACTATATGAAGCTCATACTTAAGTTACGGTTGCCCATCACTTCAACTGGTTTGCCTTATCAGCAAAACCTTATGTCTTTCCACATACATATGTGTAACGATAGAAAAACTGAGTCGAAGACAGAATTGTTTGTTAAACGTGTTGTGTCTGGAAGCAGTTGTTACTCTACTAGTGTAGGGTATGTGGTACTTTAATTGACAGCATAGAAGTTCACAAAAATAAACTTGGTACAAGTACAAGACCAAAAGATCTGTATGTGTGTTCATACACTTCGTAAAATTATCCAGTTTTAAATCAAGACATTGTAAGGCTACTCAGATGTCACTGATATAGAAGGAAAATGTTATCTCCTTTCCATTTGTGTCAGTTTTGCACCAAAAAATTTAGTAAATGAGTCAAGTACTCGGCAAATCCAATTGCAGCCCTACAAACATGTCGGCCTACGTAGTGGGACTATAAAATAAAACAATTTTGCGATCACTTGCGCGCACACATATGTGTATAGGCTAGATGCAGTACATACGGAATGTACAGTAAAATCGCTATATCCTAAATAGTTGATTACAGGTGATTGTGTAAAGTAACCTTCGAATTTTTTTGTATGAAGGAAAGCTTAAATTGTCATCTGCAAACTTCGCTTGAAGAAAATCGAATTGAATCAATAAATGAGTCAGATACTCACAAAGCTTAAAGACACTATCTGAGACTTGGCAAATAATGATCTCTTTTTCATATAGTGTTGTTTTTTAAATATCCTGCAAAATACCCAAGAAATCTTTAATTTTCAGCGGGGTAGAAGATCAAAGTATTTGTACACGTATCTCGCTATGATGGGAAGGAGAAAGCCTTATTTTCAGTTTTCAACAAAAAGTTGGGCATCTCTTCTCAGTCATAATTCCGAGTAATGTCATTTGTTGAGATTTTCCAGTAGGCGTGGATGTTAGCCTGAGAACAGTTCACGTAACCTAATCTACTAGGTGGTATACGGATAGACCGTTACTAGAGCTTTTCACTTTTAAAAATAAGATGTTCGATAAGTTAACTTAAATTGCATCTGATATGCTTGTTAAATAACATGTCAGTCAGTCTTGCAGTTCACACGCACAACGGACGTTAATACTCATGCACCAGCTCTGAGTGCAGTCATAGTATGGAGTGTAAGTTTAAAAAAAACGAAACGTACATGTGCACACATGCTTGAAAAGTTATAGCTTATAGTAGCTACAACAATAAAAAATGTCTGAAACTACTAAGCGGAGAGAGATGATGATGACAATGTTAAAGTCAGGGAAGTACCAAGATTTCTCCATGAGGGAGGGGGGCAAGATCGTCTCATCGGTCCCGCTATTCTTGACCGCTGTCCTGGGACTGGGTGTAAGGGGGGAGAGGTACCCCCTCACAGGGCCTAAGCCAGGACCTGAAATCAGTCAGTCCATAGATACGTGGCATTAAGAAAGGTCTAAGCGGATGTGGCATCCTTCTCTCCTTTGTCTAAAAAGGATCATCTTAATCCTTCTTAGTTGCTTAAATGGATCATGGTGCAAACATGAACCCAAAATAGACTTTACTGGACAAAAAAAAAACAACAACATTGAAGTGGGACGATTGATTGCTGACAGGGCTGTCCTAAGCCGATCGTCACCATCAGTTGTTGCGAAGTGTACAAGAAAATTGTCGACCGTCCAGATGGCCGGAAACGGCACTTTCTAGGTGTTCCAAGTTGCCTGTTCCCAGCCTTGAAATAGTAATCTCATGCCTGCAATTTCTCAGCTATGAGGTAAAAACCAATGTATGAAAATTGGTAGTACATATCAGATGGGTCGAGATGATACAAGAATCATAATGAATTCCTGTTTTATTTATACTTTGAACAGTTGACAAATAGTAGGGGGAGGGGGTGAAGATACATTTAGAGCCCAATTTTTTTATTTGTTGACAATTGCTCATTTTAAGCTTGAAAATAAAAACGAAAATTAGGGTAGGCGATTGAACATTATCTAACGTACGAAAGCGACGCTAGATTACTTTTCAAGTTTGGGGGATGGTTGAATTGTGATACACTTATAAGATGTGCGCACTAAGGGTGCACGGCGATTGTGGAGCGCGAAGTCCAAACCAGGTGGATCCAGACGTCAGAGTCAGTGCCCCTGCTGGGGTCCACGGGTGGAAGCCCGGGGTGAACTGGCGGAAGCTCTTGAGTTTCAACGTCACAGAGCCCCAGGAAAACTGCTGTAAGGGGTAAATATTGAGAGATAATGTTCTCGGGTATTGACATATTTACTCATTTAGGAAAGGCTCTCTTGAGCCCAAAAATCCTGAATAAGTTACACTGGAGGATTGGAATTGAATAAGAGCATCAGTGTACTGTAAAGTTTAAAGAGGCAGGTATCAACTTACAGGGTTATCCAGGCAACTAAAATTTGAATTCGGTGAGTTTGAAGATAATCAGATTATTTGCTTAACTTATTTGGTGAAGCAAGTCATGCAACCTGTATGTCTTGAGTATTTCATTGGACATGGAAGTTTAAATGACAGAAATTTAAGGCAACATTATATTACACAGGTAGGTATTTTAGATAAACTCGTGGTGTTCCCCCTAGTCCTTGAAGCCAGCCAACACGTACTTATCTGCATGTAGACTGAACATGGGGGAAAGATTACATTGACCAGCCCCCTATAAAATATTGGGGGGGGGATATATGCCCATCCCCTAGGGATCTACGCCTATGAAACCAACTGAAGACCTTTGTAAACTTTGTCTCATCTGTTCATTAACATCAATAAGATCAAAAGTCATATACTGGTAATTTAAACTATAAGAGAGATTTCAACAAAGTTATTCTTGTTTATATCTGCATCCTTTAAATATGAAACTGCAACAGGCTTCGCTTATCATTCCTCGGCATGTACTTAAACAAAGTGTCAAATATTAACAAAAAGCAAAAGTTTTAAATTTTCGTAAAATTTGTAAAAGTCACGTTAGCCCTGACTTCAGTTTGAATCCTAAGGATAGGTCGACACAGTAGACAAAAGCAACATAAAAAGGTTCAAAAGAAAAATCAAATTCAGTACATATATGGAAGACGTGTTCTCTGGAGATATTAAAATGTAGAGCCTATCACAAAAAAACACTCGAACATCCGCCGTGAGGAATATGAAAAATTGTTGTTCATTCTAAAATATGCCATACATCCAGAATATTGTTCCTTTGTCATAGTTTCAGACTAAGTCTTTACAATCTGAAGTTTAATGAGAAATTGACTATATAATATGATCTTGGCTATGTCAGAAGAAACAGGTTTGTCAGTTCCTCTGGAAAACAACAAATGTTCACTGCCTCAATGTAGTGCAAATTTTTTGACGTAACTTTGGGTCAAGTAGTGATGCTTACTATAGCATATATGTGCCCGTTCAAACAGTCATACCAGTGACAGCTAAAACATGTGCAACCAGTGGACCGTATACTAGCACCGTATGCTTTCAGGAGAGGGGAATGGAGGATACTGTATATGATAAGTTCTGATAAACTTTTGTCAAACATAAAGATGATGCTTTAAAGTTGAAGACACCCACGTGCTGTCCCTTGTGCATTTCAATTTGACAGTAACCGAACACCACACAATTTGGCAATAATCGAACACCGCACTAAAATTTTAAATAATATAACCTTCATCGATCTTCATCAAAAATTCTGTTCTCCTTTCTTGCCCCATTCTAATTAAAGTATCCTCTTAAAATACTTTGCCACACTTGATGAGACGAAAATCTATCTTGAAATCTGAAATCAACTTTTATTTTCCGATAATGTTTACTTTCCGTGTTTGTCCTGCATCCTGAGAATGGATTATAGAGTTCTTTCATGGATCCCTTGGAGGCTTCGATATTGCGAGCAACAAGTGGCTCTTACTGCTTTATTTTATGCACGAAGATCAACCGGAGAATTTTCTCCAGTACATCTTGGTAATAACTCTAAGTACTCGATGGCGCTTTTAAATCGTCCTCTCACCAGTTCAAAAAGTGCTCCTATTAAAACAATTTGTAGACGGATTTGAACAGGACGTTATTGAACTCCCTCACCCCATCGAAAAAAAAAACCCCGAAACTTGGTGTAGGTGGTATCATACAAACGTCTGAATATTCCACTAGCGATCAAACATAAATTTGTGTTTGTTCACTAGTGCATGATCATACATTTCGCTGTTTTTGTTTTGTTTTGAACAGCAGTTGATGGATTATGGTCAGCTTACTTGCTTTTGAAGACAATAAACAAGGTTAGTAAACCCATTATACTAGGTATAGATAAACACTGAACCCAACATCACCATCCTCAATTGCATGGGAATTACACCAGCAAGAAATTCCTCTACATTTAAACATATTGATATTGTCAGGTCATGAGGATTTATGGGAATCTCACTTTGGTTTGTCGTCCTCAGTTACTTGTGTGAAAAAAATGTTTCACTGAGAGAGTATTCAGAGTTTATATGCTATTATTTCTTTTATTATGTACTCTACTTTACTCTGCTGTCCATACAATTTCTTGTCTCATTTAGTACACATATATGCGACCACAGTTATGGAAACTGGAAAGAGAATTTTAAAGTTAACCATCATATATGGTTCTAATTTCTCTGACTTAACAAACCGCTCAACAATTCAAACAAATTTAATATAACCATCCATACTTATAATGTAATATTTAGGCATGGGGTCACGAAGCTTTTCCATTCACACTAGGACTGCTGTAAAAACAAAGCAGAAAATCCTTTGACTACAAATGAAATAAGCCTAAGCTCCAAATAGAATGACAACATCAACGGCTTTAACTTTTAAGGTACATAACTTTAATAATGATCAATATAATGGAGCAGAAAAGTAGAGTAGGTTATCTCAATCTTACATGTTCTCATTTCCCCCTTTTTCCCCTTTCTAAATTCCTTTTTCGTATTCTTTCTTTGTGACGAGTGTGATCTCATCACTTCGTTCCCAGGCAGGCACGCGTGAGCTTTCTTTACAAAATGTCAAACTTTGTTAAATTCTATTTACGGAATTGTAGGCACACATTTTGTCCTGTTTACATTTCACTGATAATTGCTTTGGTAGATTTTCTTTTTTTTTGTCAACAACATGCCAACCGTCCGACGCTTTCAAATTTGCTTTTCTTAAAACTACCTTTCCAAAAGAAACATTTTGACATGTATTTGGCAGTTGGCAGAAAGAGTGGAAAAACACGGTATGCTTTGAGAGATTTAAACATAATGTACAGTATGCACGTATGTATGTATGTATGTGATATTACAAACTGACAAACCTGGTTTATCTTCTTGATAATCAGCTTCATCAAAAATTGATACATCAGGTTGTCACATATTTGTCGATGCTCAATGCTCAGTAATTAAATAAATCTGGTTTATCGGTCAATTTTTGGGCATTTGGCTTGCCATAAACATTTCATGTGCCCATGTCATAAGTTGTGCTACAAGGTGGCACATAACGACTTCACACAGACAAAGTCGGAACTGACTCTTTGATGAATAAGTTGGTTGAGGTCGTTATTCCTTTCTTTATCATTCTTGGATATGCGTTATTATGTCCTACCTTTCAAAGCGTTGTTCGGAACTACTTAATTGTTTAAGGTTTAGTTGACTTAAATGATGTTTCCCAGTAAATGACATTGAACTTGTACCGACGAATAAAGAATAGAAATACATTTGGGCTAATCGCACAGCTTACCTTCCCTTGGTTGGGTGGTCCTTATGTACATCACAGTAACAGTTCCACTGGTTTCATGTGCGAAAAGTATCTCACTGAATGTAAACATTCATGGGGTTTTCGTAATCTCTGAACTACAGAGCTTTTTTTATCAAGACCTTGCCAGAAACACGAAGAGTCCAAAATATGGAAAACAGTATTTGTCGGTTCTACGTCACACATTTTCAGGCTCGTGCTGAAGCCAAACTTTCAAATCGTCATTTCACATGTAAGGAAGCTTCCTCTGGTAAAATCGCTATGTTTAACTGATAGAACGTTAGAGAATCTCACATATTGTGTTAAGTTTTCTTGTTGGTTGAGAATTCCTTTAAGATTTGTGTAAAAGTTAGCGAGCCGTCGTCTAAGGCTATGTAATAAGTAGAAACATTCTAGATCCTAGAAGCAATTCATATTACTGGAAATGTCATTTTCAGTCATGGGAGGTTTCCCGTAACCTTTCTACACTCCGCGCCAACCGATCGTATTGGGTGGAGCTTTAGATTATCCTGCCACCCATTTCCCTAGGTCAGCCACCCCCCCCCCTCAGCTAAAAATCTTGCAGGACACTCGTCTGATATGTCCTTTCATAGACCTATGACGATATGTGCACCCCAATTACTAGACACTCGGCAGCTCCCTTGTTTATCATCAATTTGATCGTTTTTCTGCGTCTCAAACTATTGACCAGTTTTGAACATTCAATACCATTCGAACACACAGAAATGCTTTATTCCAAAGCTCATAATTCTGCAAATACCTCAGGGCTTCCGGGGGTTGTTCTTGTGGTCACTAAGTTGATGGGCGTTACCCCAGACCCCATGGGAAAACCTATGGCAGCCTCAGCTAATAGTCTGCTGAGGTGGGCCGGTCCTCCATCCCTCCCAGCCTGTAGGAAAGTGCATGACTTAAGACTGGAGGATACGCTCTCGTCCGTCGGATGGGGACCAAGTTAAATGGAGATCCAGAGAGAAGATTTAGGTATGTAAGGGATTGTTGGTTCACCCCTGCCTCGTTACCCTGTGAACACTGATCGACAAGAGAAGGCAAAATTCACAGGTGTTCATGAAATAGACCCGGGATTCCTCGATGAGTATTCGTACTTTCTGATCCTCAAATTTTAAACTAAACAGTGGATTTTAAAGGGGAGGGGCAGGGATGATGAAGTACAAAAGATAACGTAAAAAAGGTAACAAAATAAGATTCCTGAATTTCGTAAGTCGAAGTCATAAAAAAGTGCCTGTCAATGTTAGTAGATCCTGGTATCATGATTGAGCAATCTCTGTAACAGTTCCTATGCATAGTCCCACTACATTGATGACAGCACCCACGAGTATATTAGCACAAGAGAACATCGACGCGATTGCAGCGACCGGGTACATCTGTAGCAGGCACCCTTCATGGCGCATGCACTGACACAGACGGCGAGATCTTGGGAAGCGTATTGCATGAAAATGCAATGCCCGTGAAATGTCTAACAATTTCGTGTTCTCAGAATGTTTTTAGAGATGGGAAAGGACGCATTATTTCCCCAATTTGCTTAAATTATTTTCCTCGCAGGGACACTTCCCTTACCTCATATCCCTTGTAGCACGCCACAGCTGGAAACAAAACAACCATTGTGCACATTTCACAAGCAACAATTATGTTTTTTCTTATTTGGCGCTCCACATTCTGCGATTTTTTAGCAACTTTTTTAAACTAATGACGTAATGCAATTATAACGTTAGGAACGGTTCATTCAGTGCTAGTGCTAGTGATGCATGCTGTCGCTAATAGTAATACTGAAATAAGTAAATAACTGATCGTAGTCTTACTACTCTCAGGTGTACGACTGATACCAAAACAATCAGCTTGCATTTAGAGTATCATCCGCAAATATTTCGAATGGTTCCTGATCCTTTCGTTAGTGTGCAAGTTGGCCACAATATTCTTCCACATGCGAAACTCAGGCTCTGTAGCTCTGTGCCAATAGCAGGTTTGAGCCGACCGATGGCTGTACTATCTCTGGTTCTGAACTTGGGTTGGTGTACTATCATTGTGTAGCCTACCGACCTAACTAACGTTAAGTTAGGTTATGATCCGCAGGTTAGTGACTGGACTAGGCCTAGACTTAATACTAGCTAACCGCAGCCTAGCTAAGGTAGGCCAGACTTTGACTACAGTATATTACTACAATTTTACAAATATGTACCATTCGCTTTACGCGAACAAGAGCTTTCTGTTTTGCCAAACGGAAAAAAAAAAAAAAACCCAACAAACATTGAAAGTCATACAAGCAGAGTACTAACAGTTGCCATGGACAGAAAATTGAAACAGACAAAAAAAGGAAAAAAAGTGGAAAATTCAGGTGTCCAAGTGAGCAATTCCAGTATTTTTCTATCATTTTTGAGTATCATGTCATTTAGGCTTTGCGTGATTTTTCCCACCAAAATGTAAACAGTCATTGTGTTCTTCATGTTCCATTGCATTACTGTTCGGAATTCTAGATTTGCAATATGTAACATATTTCCTCAACAAAATGAAAATTGGACCAGATTTTGAATTTGAAAAAATGGCTAACATTCACATTTGCAAAACAGTAAAACCTTAGCTTTACACAGGCCCACAGTAGAAAAAGTAAATGATTGGTGTAACTCACATTCAGTAGCTGCATCCAAACTTACCAGTTCTTTTATAAAGTGAAAAAAATTGCTGTGTGAACACACTGTGTCAGATTGGCAATTTCGTCCACTGTACACAGCAAATCTTGGAGAAATAATTGACAGATGAGGGCATAAGCAGTACAGTACTGTTTTCGCTTAACTCCAGTTGAAAAATTTTGCAACGATAGTTGAATGTCAATGGAAATCGTCTTTTGGCATTTAAAATCCACGAAAAACGTTTTTTTCGTTAACAACATTTGGATTGCTCTAGTCATGGTGTGCTAACAAAATTCTCAACG
Source organism: Stichopus chloronotus (assembly GCA_021234535.1). NCBI lineage: Eukaryota > Metazoa > Echinodermata > Holothuroidea > Aspidochirotida > Stichopodidae > Stichopus > Stichopus chloronotus. Next base: position 7,875,261 of record CM037836.1, read on the forward strand.
AATCTAAACGAGCCTTAAACGAAATTGAATGATATCAAAACCGCAAAGGTAATCAAGAAAATGCGTCGCGGTGGAAACGTGGTCTACACCACTCAGCCGTTTGTGACTGTGGCAGAAGTTGGGGAAAACAACAAGACTTCCGCTGTACAAATGCTGTGTATGTTGATTTGCACGCCTGGCCTGTGGCTGCTATCTTAACTGTGATAAGCAATACCTTAACGTCGCGTGTAGCGACACCTTTACATTTGGAGACTTACAGTGTTTTTTTTCTTTTCGTGAATGAAGAAAAATGGTGACTTCACCGCAAACTGGCAGTCGTGTGGGAAAATTGGTACACCTATGATGTTACAATATGACTCAAATAACGTTAGTCCTCGATTTGTACTCTTCACAAAATGGAAAATATTTTAAAGTGTGGCATAGTGTGCACAGTTCGTAGCCTAAGCCCCCTCCCTTACTTTACTGACCATTAAGGCGGCTACGATTCAATTTTATGAGCAAAACAGTATATGTTACATAGGCTGCTGGTAGGCAGAACAGTGGTTTTGCAAGAGAGCAGCAATCGAAAGTTCCGTTTAAGCTAGCACCTTAGACCAGGTGAAAATGTTGGCAAATTTCAAAATACAATTTACCTCTTCTATTTGGTGGAAGAAATCTAATAATCCAATTAGCTCCGTAAAATCCAGCGTTACGTGAGGTTGTTATGCAAAATTAATCGCATAAGACAGATGCTCGAATCACAAAAAAAACTTTGTTGATGCAACGTAACAATAATGCAGACTTGCCTTGCTGTGCTGCGATCAGCGGCATTTATGTAAAAAACATTAAGGACTAGTTTTATACAACAGCTCGGCTTCTTGGCGCGAAAGAATGCCTCAATGGTATCAAAGTAACGTATGTACTACAACCGCGAAGCAGTTTGAGGCTGTTCTATTTGGAACATCAAGCGTTTTGACATGTCCAATCGTAGACCCGGCGTGTCGGGCCGCCGCCCTTATTTTCCCAAATATGCATACACGGCTGTGATCAGACCCAGTACTTTCCCCTCGTCGGATGTTGTGTAGCCTACACGTGGTGCCAAAGTTCGCGCCGTTCTCGAGCTGGGTTTCCTGCAACCGCGAGAGTCGTAAGAAAATTCGAAGGACTCATGGTGCAGGCGGAGCTAGCGTTCATGCGCGGGATAATTGGAAGATATGATTGGTCAAAAAAAAAAAAAAAATCAGGGTTGGGCGACCTCAGATATCGGCCATGGCTAGACTAGGCCCTATGTTCATATTTGCATGCAGTGCGCAGATATTTTGAGTTGGTTAAGCATTGTGTAAGACAGGTTCATGTCATATTTATGAACTCCTGCAATGTTTCTGTAACCATTTACATAACGGCACCCATTAGTCTTGATAATGTAGAAACAAAAGCAAAGATTGTCTTTTTACCCAGACCCTCTTCTTACGCAGCATATTTTTCTCTCTATTTTTGTTTTGGCGATGAAAACGTTAGACGTTAGCCCTTGGCAGGTTGCCAAGTGCACGATACGCGGCAACAGGTGCTCTGTATCGTGTCAAAGGAGCTTACTTGACCTACTTTGCCTCGAACAAGCTGCATTTTTTTTTTCAAGTAACCAATCCCTGCATTTTTCACCTGTTTTTCCAGGGCCTTACTTTCTGTGATACAGTCCACTGTATGCATGTGGCTGATCAGAGGAACAATAACTACAAGTAGGATATTATGTGCATGCCTAGCTCTTGCATGTTGAGTAAAACAGGAGAGCCGTTTGCAGTTGAGCCTACAGCCTGATGGGAACGTAGAAAACTCCGATGTTCTTACGTTGTGTGTAAACAAAGTAAATTGTCTTTGATAATTCACAGCTTTTTCGTATTTTTGACTACATTTTTTACCGCCCGCCTTGAAAAGTTTTGCCTTTTTTAAGGGTTGTAGGTCCAAAGTAGTGTGAGAATTTACAGTTTTCTTACCGTATTTGTCTCCCCAAAAAGCAAGACCAGATTTATTGCAAATGCTTTATTTTTTTTCCTTTTTGGTGGGCAGGGGAGCACAGCCTCTAGGTGCACCTATGCCCTCCCGTGGCTACGTGCCTGCACACGTCCCCTTTTCCCATGCAGAATGTGGGAGAGCTAATCTAATTACATTTCATTGAAGAACCATACAGTTGGCTGGCATCTGCTACTATATATAGGGGCCTCTTCAAAAGCTACATTAGGGAACGCAATGTTGGGTGTCCACTGAAAACGCTGAAGCAGAATATGCTGTTGTTTTAAGGGGGCTACCAACTGCCTCGTTTATCCTGCTTTCCAAAGTACACCAAAGGACTGTTTACATACCTCTTACAGTTTTAACAAGCTCGCCTACATAAAAACTGCCGTATCGGGATCTAGTCATCCACATCTAGTCTTGTTAAGTAATGTGTTTGCATAGTCCTTTCGTTGTGATAGTTATTAGCACGGAAGTGCCTCATATCTATCGCATTGTCCCGTTACACTTTTTTTTCTGCCGTGATTAAGATGTTCACCTGAAAGACGCGCGGGAAGTAAGCTTTATCCACACTGGGATCACATGGGAGAGAACGATTTAAGAAAAACGATTAAGGCCAAGTTTGTGTCCTCAAACAGCAAACTCTGCTTCAATCATCGGTGAATTCGATTTATTTGCCATACATCTGTTTACCACATTCTGGTGGTGTTTCAGAGAGAAAAAGAAGAAGAACGAAACGTATGTGCGGTTTTTCCACTGTCATATTAGGTGATACTTTCGATCATTGTCTATTGACAGAACGAAGAGCCATAATCTCAGTGCAGTTTTTAATTTCCTAAAATAGCAGAAAAGTCATTGGGTTTTGCTGGAAAAACCGATAAAGAGTAAGGCTAACAATAGAAAAACAGTATTACTGTATACATTGCCGTGCGTAATGCAACGTTCAACATTTGCCGCATATTTTCGTTTTTAAAGAAATTGCGCTGAAAATAAGGATTCAGCGGAGTGGTATTAAATTTTGTAAAAGGCGACAAGTGGTATGAAAAGTTATCCCGTATTTTTGGTATGACAGGCTGATTGATTTAAACTCTCAGTCAACTATATGCTTTACTCTCTCTCATTCTTCTCCATACCAGTCTTTTCTCAACTTGAAAATATCCTCCATAAACATTCAACAACGGTAGCCTATACATCACAGAATGTTTGCCAAGGTAATGTGGGAGTTCAGGCACTCCTCCGACTAAAAACGAAAAAAAAAAGCGATTCTCGGAATATGTTATCGTAAATCGAAATAAGGCACCGCAATAAAGCTAGAAATTTATTAAAAAATGCCACTTATGATTATTTGTCAAGTGAGGAGTTAAGAAAGCCCTTCTTGTGTTTGCATGTGTATCTATTGGCAATCACACAAGGTCCTCTCTATATCTGTAACAGGAAGTAAAAACACTTTGGAAAGTTGTTCGATGGTAGTGTAAAAAAAAAAGTCCTAATTAAGAACAAAGAAAACACTGTGCAATTTATACGTTTCCCCCTAATACCTTTTAAGTGATAAAAAAGTACACAGTATAACATGAAGTGAAACATGATATGGGGTACCATGCAGAAGCAACCGCAACACTAGTTTTTTTTTCTATTTTTTTTTATTTGTTTGTCTCCCTGAGTACCGAAAATTTTTGGGCACTCATATCTCCAACAAGGGGTCTCCAGTATAGAAATTACTGAGTCAGCTACCACCAAAATCCCCGGAAAACTGTCGAGATTGCGCAGAATAATATTCGGAAAGACGCCCATAATGCTTAAGTTCGTTGTGTAACCAAAGTAACACATCTGCATATTCTTCAACTTGTCCTTATTTTTTGTTTCTTGTGTGTTTTTTGTGTTAGCGATTTCGTTTTTATTTTCCGACTTTTCTTTCGATGCTTTGCGATTTTCTTCATTATTATTACTTCTTTTTTTGGCCTTAGGTTTCGAACATCAGGGATTTCACAATCCGATCAAATTAATCTTAGGCCATGACCAAAAAGTATTTATTTTTGCTCAACTACTAACTCTATAACGTAAACACTATAGTTTCTTAAATGCCAGGCAGTGCTACCATAACTACAGTACGTTACTGAGCTTAACTTGGCATGAAATCTTACTCATTTTCTCCTTTCAATAACTCCCTTTTTCACTCCACACATAGGACAACAGTTCTAGTTGAAGCATCGTCTAGGTACACACACATTTTTACACCATTCGGTCAGCTATTGAAAGCCACAGCTGTAGCTAACATTCTTGGCGACCAGCCAGAAAAGTTGTAGCGCTACGGTGAAGTTGACCTAGATATTGAAATCTTTTTCATGCTGAAACCATTTTTTCCTTAGTAGGGGTGTTTTTTTTTTCATGAAGGTCCCGCCTTCGCAAGTAACAGTATGTTTTGAGTGCCTGATTCAATAACTGCCCCTTTAATGAAATGGAAGTATCTTCGCGTATCGAGGGAGTATGTTATTTTTTTTGGCAACTATACATGATTTCAGCTTGGAATGAATATCTAGGTCCCATATATCGCTTGTAAACTATCGCTTTTGTGTAAAAACACAATCTTCAATCTTTTCACCCAAATTAATGTAACATTTTACGACCAAACATAGAATATCACAAGAAAAATACACCAAACTTTTGTCAAAGTGTACATCTCAATGTATATATATATCATTCATACAATAAAAAAGTAACCTACGCTCTAACATACAAGTAACGCTTCCCGGCAAAGATAACTACAGTAGAGTCACACTAAGAGTATATACTAGTTTGTTCTCAGTCAATGTACAAGGCGGCTTGTGAAAAACCTAGTCTAATTGCCGATAACGATATTCCCCGGAATTGAACGGCTCGAGAAACCGCAATCCTCGTGCCAAATATCGTTGAAAAACGTTTTGTAACAGTCACGTAGCAATTAACGATGAGATCGTTGAAAAAGTTCAATCGTTTAAAATCGACACTTTTCGCCAGATTTTTAAGAAATTCGACAGAAAGTGGCTAACATGGTGGAAACAAAGATTAACGAATCTCAACAGGAGTTAAGCGAGGACAGTACTGTAAGTGCATAGTTACATTTGAGTGAAGCAAGTGGACAGAGCTTATAACATTTTGGAACAACTAAAACATTGTGAATATAACATTAGTTTATGAAGCATTTGAGAAAGGTTCTGACTATTCTCCTGAACATGTTTTGTTGGAATAATTTTGATAATTTTCCTGAATGTCACCTGACCAACCAGTGATCGAAGTCGATGCAACCAATGAGAGAACCAGATGTCAATTTTAAATGAGCAACGCGTGTACCGTAATTATTGCAACGACTGGTGCTCTGTATACAGGGCTGCTGAATGGATGACAGGGTACTTGGGTACTGGATGGGTATGAGAAAAAGTCACGTGGTTCTGATTTTTAGAAATCGATGGAAACACTTATTAGTATGTAATACAATATGTAATGTGCTTGAAGCAAAGTAGAATTTCTGGTACTAGCAAAGGATCATATCACAAAATAGTGTAAGGATAGCACACTCTCTGGAATATACTTCACGGCAAAATGTATGGCAAGGTACAGTAGTTGAAGTTAACAATAGCTCAATCAACTGGTATGGATTCTAAAAGTTGTACTGAATTCCTGTCATAAGTACCAAAATATTTAGTGATGCCATGTGAGTTTGATTCTCCTTACCTGCTCATATAATCAATTATGTTTTGTGATCTGACTGGTTTGGGCTGCTGGCAAGCCTGGCATTGGACGGTTTTGGACCTATTCAGTCCTGGGCAATTCTGTGTCACTTCATTATTCATTTTAGACAAACAATGCAATGACAGATGTACTGTAAGCAGCAAAATCACACAGTAAAATTACAGTATAGTACGGTCGGTTAGGGGGACTATTCTCTGGTGACAGAAGAGGTAGTGTAGGGTGCAAGAAAAATTTTGGCTCTGCAAACTTCCCAAATAATTGCCTTAAAAGGCATATGCCCTATTTTCTACAGTAAGTGGTATGTGTTGAGAGTTTTGAAGTTTGGATATTGTATCTGAAAAATTTGTGCATGCTGCAAATTTCCTCCCTTTTGAAACATTCCCAACAACACATAGCACAGGTTTTGAATAATGTTTTACTTTTTTTTTTTTTGATTTTTTGAAGAACTTTGAGGTCAGATGAATATTCAACTTTTGATGTTATTTAAACTGAAACACAGGACAGGGTGCTTGAGAACCAGATTGTCCGGTGGAGAACTGGATGAATGACCACCCTACAGTAGCTTATTGAGAAGGTGTGCTTATTGTTTTTGGTGTGTGTCAAAGGTCATTTGAGGTCAACAGAAGACTCAGTTTCTATAAATAGCTATAACTCAGAGATGATTGCTCTACCTACAGGGTATAATTTACAGGAATCTGGGTCATTCGGTGGCAAGCAGTTGTAATTAACAGTTTAATTAATCTGAGATAATCTGATGTCAAAGGTTATGTAAGGTCATAAAACGTTGTTTTTGCAATATCTTGGAAATAAACTGTATTGAGGACTTGGTGCAATGGACTTATGTGATTGTCTGTGAGCCCTCTGGTGACCTTTGGTGAACTTAAGTGATCTTTGTTCTGTGGAATGCAGTTTTTTTTAAGATGAATAATAGTATACTGTACTTCTGTAATACTTCTGTTACTTCTGTGACACTTCTGTCTGAAGTTATTTATATTTTTGTGAATGATCATGAATGGACAAACTTCGAAGAATGTCCCATGGACTTGACTGTAGTCCCAGTCATGTAGGTCAAACTTAAAATTTCCAAAAATGGTCCTAATTCAGGGAGAAAATAGGCAGGAAATATTTCATCAAGTATCACATTGTAATTTGCACCAAAAACAGATCAAATTGCTAAAACAAATGACAATACTGTATGTGTAGCAATTTTTTGTGTGCATATCCATTCCATTTTCCCTAGTAGTCTCCCTATTCCCTTAGACCTAAAAAAAACCAAAACTTCTTATTTAAAATCTTAATTATTATTCCATGCTAATGTAGGTATGTGTGTGTGTGTGTCACAGTGAGAAGATAAATGATGTTGTCCTTGGTTGAATCAAGGTCAACTTGGGTCACATAATGAAAACACTGTTGTCAGGATATCTCAGTGTAGGAAGCTTGGTGGGAAATGTGTTATGGTGAGAAGATTAATCATTGTGTTTTTGTGTGGGTCAAGTGTAGTCTGGGTTCCACCATGGTCAAACTCTTATGGCTAACTGAGAGCAAAATTCTGAAGATGCCACTGTAAATACAGCCATCTTTGTTGCAAAAAATTGTTTAAATCCATTTGGAGATTATCAGAGGTCAGTTGAAGGTCATGAAGGAATATCAGTCGACGGAGTGAAGGTTCACTGCCAATAAGCTTGCAGGACCTGTAGGCCTAAGGGGCTGCTACTGGATCATGACTTACAACATCTGGTGCCCTGTTACAGTGTATTTGTCTAATCTAAACTTCGTTATTAATTGTGAATTCCTTTCTTTTCTTGATAGTCAATTCATCTCTGGAGTACCTGCAAATGGGGATAAGAAATAGTTCTATCGCTCATATAGTAGTGACTGCGTAATGGAAGAAATCTTCTGGTAGTACTACGACAACTGTCTATAATTGCCGGTAAGATACATTACAGATCTGTGTCAAGGTCTGCAGAGTTAGCATTTCATACAATTTAGCTGACTTTGTAAACATAGAACCTCAAGAAGGAAAATTATTTTGCCTGTACTTAAAACTTTGAATGTACATAAAAGCTGCTTGAAATAAAAAAGTTGATATGTAGATGAATTCTGTCATGATAAATGTCATTTTCAATGAAGGTAACTTCAAGTTAATATTGCTCAAAGTTCAATTCAGTGTAAATCAAGAAGAAGATGTGAACAAGTTATGAGTGCTGTATCATTGCCCATAGGTGCGATGAGTGCTGTATATGTAAGAAAACATAGGCTTCTGTGTATGCTCTGTTGTATGAGCCACTCTGCATCTTTGGAATTACTGTCAATCAAAGAGCAGAACCAATTGAGAATTTCACTCCTCCCAAGCCAAAGATGTAGCTTAGGGTGATGAGTGAATACTTACAGTATAATATGGTAGTCCACTAGTACAGTGTGTTGGTCACAGTATGGAATCATGGTTCTTCTTTCAGTTTTAATCAACATTATGGCTGAGGCACCATCCATGAGCTCATCTTGCAGCCAAGGATTTGCATTAGAAGTTGTTAATATGATCAATGAAGTGAAGGAACTTGAGTCTCAAGAAAAGACTGTCTGGTCAGAGAAAATGAAAGAAAAGATTTGGAGAGGTCCAGTAAGTAGACCTGATCACTAATAAACTTGCAAGGAGGCAGAAGTGAAGTTCAGAACAAATAGTTTCATAAACCGTGTCCAAAAGTGTTTGTTAATGACAGGAGTTTATAAGGTCCAGTGGTTGATAAGCATGTAAAGTTACAAACCTGTCTCTTAAAAGTAGAGTAAACTTTTTCTGTTAGTTTTGGTTCAGCACATTAGTCACAGAAGTAATCTGCAGAGCTCATCTTGACACTCTTCAGACAGACTTGTCAACTCTTGTGAAGGATTTTATCATTATCATGTGACTGCTGGTGCTTTGATATCCAAACATTGTCCAGACAACTCAGCCCCTGGGACAACTCAGTCTGGACATCTCGCTTCCCAGGACAAGTAGGCCTCAAGGCTTCTTGGTGGCTGTGACATTTTGGCCTTGAGACATTTCGACCCCAGTTGAAAAGTACTGTATACTGTGTACCAAAGAAACTGCTACAACTGTTGGCGATGCATTTCTTCCCTTTTGTACTTGTAAACTCATATAAGATACTAGTGTATAGAATTCAAGGCATGACTTTTTTGGATGGTGTCATAAATTTTTAAAATCAGCTAGTATCGATCCAACATGGTGAAGTACTGTATGACATTGTGACATTGTGACATGTATTACAAATGAAATTCAATGTTGCATTCACAACTTACCCTCATATACTCCTTCAATTTGGTCAACTTTCCCAGATTCTGATTTTTTGTCATTTCCTAAATATCAGGTCTTTGTTTGAACAGATCTTTATGTACAGCATTCCAGACCTTTTTCTATCAGTTTATCTTTCCTCAATCCCCTCCAGTGATCTATACAAGTGTTTTCATTGATTCCTAAAACTCAGAATTGGGTAATTTTCTTCTCATACCCGTCAGGTACCAGGGTACCCGACCAAAGTGGCAGCTTTTGTGTTAATGTTGGTATTTTCACAGTAATGTACATCACACTTGCATGTAGGAATTGTACTAGTACACTACATACACCTACGTAGGCCTACACCTCATGAATGGGACAACCTATTTTCCTTGAGAAAAAGAGGAAAATTCCATTTTGAGCTATTTGCTGTGTCTGGTAAGGTGAAGTTTGGCAATCTGACACAGTGTGTTCACACAGAGGTTGTGTTGTTTTTTACTTTATGAAGGAATCTGGTAGTACTTTTGGATACCAGGGTTACCGGTGAAAACACTAATCTATACAATTTTTTGTGCAAAAAAATTTCCAACTTTAAGTGAAAAAACTGACGATTAACTTGTTATGCCTGTCTGAAATATTAATGCCCCTTTTGTTGCTACTAGGAGTCTTGTAATCTTTGCATACCCCATGGTAGTAGTTACCAGGAAAAATAGCATAAAGTCAGAACTGCAGCCCAAATGTGACGTATTCTAAATAATTCTTGTTTAGTCATAAAATTTGCTGTACACAACTATTTCAATTGGGACTTGGATGTCTTGATGGTCGAGATGTCTCAGGGACATCAGAGACGTCTTGGTGGCTAAAGTGTCTCGGGGACCAAGATGTCTCGGTGGCTGAAATGTCTCATTGACCGAGTTGTCTTAGGACCTGAAGTGTTTGGGCCTAATTATGCTATCCAAACTATCTTAATTCAATGTAAAATTCTGTATGAAATTTTCACACGGCTGGAAATATCTTTCTTTTGGCTTTCTTTTGTCATTGCCAGTCCCTTCATCTACAGACTTGGTATATTGATATAGCGGCTCACAGTATGTAGTGATTCACAGTATACAGTGACTCACAGTATATAGTGATTCACAGTATACAGCGACTCACGGTATATAGTGATTCACAGTATACAGCGACTCACAGTATAATGAATCATAGTATATAGTGACTCACAGTATGTAGTCTTTGCATTAATTTCACAGACATTCAGAGGATATTACTGGAAGAAGAGAAAAATGTAAGTTGATTTTATTGTGTATGCTAGCAATAGAGTCGATCTTGTTCAAGTTTGTTCCATGGTGGATAACTTTTGATGGTATGATTTTGTAAGATTCTGCCCTGAAAACTTCAGTTGGGTGGCTGTGATGAAGTCATAAATTTCCTCACTGTGTCATATCATGGTAGAACAAAAGCAGCGAATATTATCAAATAAGTTCTGGTGGAGGCAGTGAACTTACACTATAAGGTGACATAAGACTTTGCCAGGTCTGATAATACATTGGTCGTTACCATTGTGCTTGAATGACTTTTCACAACTTGCAGATGGAAGTATGGAGAATCAATTTAATGACACTTCCATACATTTACCTTGCCTTTTAATATGGATTTCATGTCTGCAATTATTCAATTAAAGAGAAAAGCATCAATCTATGAAAAAATGGTAATAATTGGATTCTTTTTGGTTAGAATATTTCCACCTAGTAAACAATTAACCTTTAAAAAATTCTTGAGCTCAGCATGAGAAGGGGTCAAGACCCCCTGACATCACACCTTGTATGCACCTGCCTCAGTAATTCAACAAACAATGTTTACAATACTACCTGTATGTGCAAAGGCAAAAAGGGTATAGGACATGATTTGACGTAGTCAAGTCTGTTTACATTCCACGGAACAAAACAAAAAAAAGGAAAATGTCAGCACCTTTCTCTGAATTTCAAAAGTGTTAAACTTGGGAAGGAAGCATGAATAAAACTTTTGGAGTATATATCTACATATTTCACAGATCTTCCCTTGATGTTGTTCTTCTGCAAATCTCTGCACATCTCCTATCAGTCCAGTTTTGATTATGTTTGTTTGGGCACAAACTTAGAGAAATAGCTTGCTTAAAGCCTAAGAGTGACTTAATCTGCGTCACAGACTGTGGACTGGCATATCCTGACTATCACTGATAACATCCATGGCAGGATGACTACTCTTCAGACCAAGTTAATCTATTTTCTGAATATTTAACTCACTGCCTGTTGCAACTGAATAACTTAAGTTAATAGTATTTGCAAGTAACTTTAGTGTTGTCACCTTCCAAGAGATTTAAATTTTCTTGTAGGCACCAAGACTACTCTCTTTCCGGATGTGTGGACTAGAGATTAAGATGCATTTCTGCACTAGTTGGCTACTTGCTGAAGGCAGGCAAGTAACCTATGCAGTCAAGTCGGGCATTTGTACAGTGCATGTGCTTGAGTGCATGTCTTTGTGTGCATGTGTGATGCCCTTGCGTAAACCTCAACTATCTTGAGATAGGTGCTGAAAGTGGAGCCCATTTTTGGTTGGTGACTTCATTGAGCCTTAGTGTTTGTGGTGGAGGTCAAGGGTCATGTGGAGTCAGGAGAGGAAAATTGTGAAGTCTAATATCTCCTGAACCCAAATATGGAGGAAGTTTTCATGTTTGGGATAGATGGGTGTGATAATCCATAATGATTCTCCAATAATTTTGGAAAACTTCCAATTCATTCATGGTGAGCAAATGTCAAATCATGGAATCCTTGTTCTTCCTTTTAACCTCAGTATCTTGAGTTGAGCACTTAGTGCAGATTTCATAATTAGCATTTGACTTCATGCTTTTATGTTGAATGTCTGTATTGTTTTAGATAAAGGTCAAACATTTCATGGGAAAAGAGGGCAAAACATAGAGACCTTAAAATTGCATGGTTGCTGATCGACACACTCACAGTTGTGCATGTCTCTCAGAAAAGCTGATAAAATGACCTAATATTTATCTTAAACGGACTGAACCTGTTGCAGACATGTGATTTGTATAGCAATCACTACAACAGATTCTTGACTTTCGATATTTCTGACTAGTGAAGTCAACTTTCTGTGAGTTTTTCTTGATCTATTTGGTGATCCTCACTCCAGCAGCCTATACCTCCTGCTTACTAGTCATTAGCACTGCAGCTACACTGCCCTGTGGTGTATGCCTACTATCCAGATCGGTGCTGTTATAAGCTGGCTCGGCTGTACGTGAGTTTCTGTGCAGGTCAACGTTAGGTCATGTAGGGTTAACAATTATTGAATATTGAAAACATTGTAACCTCAACACCTCGAGATGTGAAGTTATCACAAATCTGATATTGGGTATGTAGCATCATCATGTTTAGAACAGTATCCCTTAATGTTGTTTTTGTGAAGATGAAAGGTCATATGGGGTCATCAGAGGACAAAATGTGTAAACCCCCAACCAAATATGGTAATTATGCTGGATTAATGGATTGTGAATATGTATACTGTAGTTGGAAACAAAGTTCTTCAAGATGGTTTAGAAAGGATTGTTTTTGATTCCTTCCCGAAGGCAGGCTAGGAATCCATGGGATGGCGATGGCATGTGTGCATGGGTGTGTGTGTACCTTTGTATTGTGCTACTTTCGTAGTGCGTGAACAAAAGAATTTCAGGTCCTTAAGAGAGAGTTTTGTGTAGATATGTCAAATCCTCAGAAAAACAACAATAGGTGGGGTGTATTATTAAGGTTAGGGTTCAGCTGAGGAAGCAGCAACAACAGTAAAATTCAAGGAGTCATCACTCTGTCTGTAATATGGACTGTGTATGTATGTGTGTGTGACACCTTGGCTTGTTTACACAATATCTCAAGAAGGGAAAATCAAAAGGTAGGTCAAAGGTCATTTGAGGTCACCAGAGGGGAATGTCTGAAAACCTACTAAGGAAGATATTTTAGCAACTGAAAGTTGCTAGAACTTCAAAATCTTAATCATTAATAGCACTTGATAAGTACATGACAACTTTTAAGTTTTGGGCAAGACAAAGGTCACATGAGGTCAGTAGTTCATAGGTAGTAGGTCATAGTTTGAAAACCTTGTAAGCACAGTATCTCAATGACGAGAAGTTGTGTGAACTTCAACAGTGGTACAGTATTTGAGTTGTCCATTGTGAGTTGGTGATCCTTTTCTTTTTAAGGTAGGTCAAAAGGTCATCTGAGGTCACCAGAAGGAAAAGTCTGAAAATCCTATTGAGGAAGATATCTCAACAAGTGAAAGTTGCTGGAGCTTCAAACTGTAACCTTTGGTAGCACTTGATAAGTAGATAATCTCTGTCTAGTTGAGGGGAGGTCAAAGGTCATGTGAGATATGTAAAGGTCAGTTTGAAAACTTTGCAAACATGGTATTTCAATACAGGAAAGATGCTGAAACTTAAAACTTGATTTGAATGTTGTCCATTGTGAGTTCATGTACTCAACAACATTCACATTCAGTCATGCGTCATCCCTTGTGATTTTCATGGTAGTCAAAGGTCAGTTGAGGTCAACAGAAATTAAAGTCTGACAACTTCAACTAGATATTGCTGGAACATCAAACTCGTAAACATTGGTTGCTCTTGATGAGTAGATGATCTTTGTCATGTTTTGGGGAGATCAAAGGTCACATGAAGTTAGCAAAAGTCATGTTAAAAACCATGTAGACATGGTATCTCAAGGACAGTTTGCCAGGTGATTGAGCTTTAAAGTTGGTTTGTTGCTTATCCATTCACTATGAACACGTTCACCAAGATGAAAAGATTTAACCATGGTTAGAATAAGGTTATAATTTCACTTTTACATGTCATATGCTGATTAAGCAGCTCCTATGAGAGGAAAAAACACCAGGGTGAAAATTACTCATAAATCAACCATTGCAAGTGACTTAATAAAAGATTGGAAGTCGAGGCATTACCGCAAGGCTAGAACAGTTCTTGTTTACCTGAGTTGTGAACAGAGATGTCCTGTAGGGTGTTCAAAATTTATGAGGGAATTACCTTCTGGCTATTTTCACCGTGAGTAAATTAAAGGCTTCCTGAGGTGCTTTTAAATTTCCCTGCGGTTAGAGGCCTTTCCACCATGATGCCTTTCTTTAATGTGCAAAATGTAAGGGTGAATTTTTTTTTTCATGCAAAATTTTCACTGTTTTTCTGAAAAATGGTGAAAGTGTTCATAGAGAATTGTTTTTACATAAATATTGGCAAGGAATCCCAAAGTCCTTTGACTTTCGGGTTTTGTCTGACCCTGGTCAGATTCTGTGTACCCAAATGGAAAGTGAGACATGTAAGACATCTAGCTTGTTATGTTCTGTTGTAGGTCTTCAAAACCCAGATAAACATGTACCACTTTTATTAATTAGCCATTCCTACACCAAGTTATACCTTCCATTTCTTTCACCCTGGCCATGCCACTGTGTTTAATCTGTGCTGGCTTGAAAATTTGGTGGAATTTTAACAGTAGTTGAGAAGGGGTTTTATTATTTATTTTATATTTTTTCCATACTTGCAATTATTGTTATTTGATACAGCTTAATATCATATCATCTCTTGAAAAAAATATCAAAAATAATGATAACCCTCTATGTCATCCAGCACTACTATTAGTGTTTTCATCGATTCCTGAAACTTGGAATCAGAAAATTTTTCTACATACCAGTCAGGTACCCGGGTACCTAACCAAAATGGCAGCTTTATCATTAACATTGGTACTTACACAGTATAGTACATCACATTTGCGTGGAGGATTCGAACTAGTACACTTCATACACTCGCCTACACCTTCTCATGAATTGGACCACCCATATTTCCGTGAGCAAAAGAAGAAAATTCCATTTTGAGCTATTTGCTGTGTATGGTAAGTTGAATCTGACACAGTGTCTTTACACAGAAGTTGTTTTGTACTTCACTTTATGAAGGAATCGGCCCATAATTTTGGATTTGGGTAATGAAGTGCCATTCCGGTACCTGGGTTACCTGTGAAAACACTACCATAGACCATGAACAAATACTCATTGCTTTACATCCCTGCTTATAGAAATTACAGTAACCCAAACTTTCCAAAATTCATATATGCATCTTCCATTACTCATCACGTTTTGAGAAGAAGCTTTTGTAGATGTTTATTGATGAGACTGAATGGTTTAACAATGGTTAAGAAAAGAGAACCAACTGCTTCTTATTTGTAGTGTTCATGTTTTACTTAGTAATTCCACATTCAGTTAAAAGGTTTCTCAAAGCCTGAGAGAATGAAGGGAATGACATCGCAATGTAATGGATGTTTCTATCTTTCTTGTTTTTGCAGGATGAGAATTCAAACTAAGATTACAGTGCCCTTGTCCAGAGCTTTGACATATTTCCTAGAAATTCCTTATGGTTACCGACATTTGTTGGACAGAGGCAGCAAGTTTGTGATAAATGTAACAGACAAAATCGGTCCTGTAAGTGTTTATAAATTTTGGACCAACAAAACTGATCCTTGCATTTTAATTTTTAATGACTTTTGTTTGAGTTGTTTCCCATAGGCATATGAGCTCTCCTCTGCTTTGGGACAAGACTGAATCTGCCTGAGAAATAGTAATAGATAATAAATAATAAAAAAAAAGACTATTTGACCGAATTTCCACTAATGAAGACACACCTATAAGTGCGAGTGAAATAAGGGAAATGAGATTTTCATATGGATCTAATTTAATATAGATCATATATATCATCAAGCTACAGTCCCCCCCCCCCCACGCCCCTCAAGTTACTTTAAGATATGGGAACGGACCTGGGATTGTTTATGGTGAGGGTCAAAGGTCATCTGAGGTCACCATCAGGCAGAATGTGTACAAACTATGTTTGCAGTATCTCAGAATGACAAGTTGCATCATTTTCAAACTTGGATGGTATGTACTGCCCTGTAAGTTACTGAGATTGTGAGGGTGAGGTCAAAGGGGTCTGAGGTCACCAGAACATTTGGAAGAAAAATCAGTGTAGTATAATAGTGTACTGAATGAATGTAGACACAGTCAAGGGATTTATATGACAAACTTTTACATTCAAACAAGACTTTTACATTTATAAATATTGAACTGTAGATGAAGAATAAGAAAATTGTTATTGAAACCAAAGTCTATCTTGTTTTTTTTAAAAATTACTTCTTGTGGAACAAATATTCAACATCAAGTATATGTCAAAAAACTTACTGCAACCCATCCAAACTGCAGGTTTAGTGCCTTACCCAAGTGTACTTAAGATTATTTATGAGCTAAGAATGTGAATAAAGTCCTCCCTCCCAAAAGGATGACAAGAGGTTACAAAGATAATTTACTTGAATAAATAGCTTATAATGAATCTTGGTTTTGCTTTTGATAATAGTTCTGGAAGTTTCCATCCTTTCATGTTTATTAGTTGCACCAGATGTTAAATCTACTCTGAAAGTGTAAATCGGTAAAGTATAGCAGCTGTGACTAAAATCATACATTATTTGATTGACACCTTCTTGCCATATGAAAGGTGGTACAATACAGTCAGTCCCTCAGGTAGATGATCATGATCATGAAATGATAATGGAGAGACAGATATTGATTGAATACAAGGTGAATGGTTTCTTATCATTAAACCTTTCCAATAAGGTTTACTTGTACAATCAAAACTTTTAACATTAGGTGAAATATCACTTTGTTGCACCTCTTATTTCTGCTTTCACTTCTTACCTCTATACAGGGAGCATATATTCTGCATCATGAGAGTCCAACAGGAAGTTGTTTTGGGATTAAAGTAGCTCAGAGGGACCTGGTCAGTCTCTCTGTTTTGGCTTTTCCTTCAGAGAACTCTGCCATATTTGCCATGAAGAGTGTTGAGCATCCCTTTCACCCTGTGGTGCCTGGTATCCATAGAATTGATGTACCTTTGATAGCTCTCTACTTTGAACAAGATGGGTAAGTTTGTTATGAACAAATGTCTTTCAAGAACAGGCTATGATGGAATGAATCCATATGGAGGGGTGATTTACATTGCAGACTAGGATGGTGTGAATCCACCACATGTAGATATCATTCAGATTAGGGGATGTGATGGCATAAATGCCGATGTAGAGGTGATTTACATTGAAATACGTAGTGATCGTTCAATGTAGTGTATGAGACCCTGCCTGCATGTGCAATCAGTTTTCTCCTTTCATTGCAGCATTTAGTATTTTTCACGAGATATTTTCCCTCCTTTTTCCTACTGTTTCCCTTAGAATTATCTTATAGTGATCCTAAACTTTACTTCTAGGTTTTTCACATGGGTTTTTTCTAGTGTTAATGTGAGTGGATTGTTTGTTTCTGACAGGATTTGAGGGAAATTGTGGAAGGCACTGTAACTGAGCTGCAGCCTCTTGTGAAAATGATCCCATAACATGTGACAGAAACTTGTACACCATGTGCCCTCAGGGCCTAGTGTTACGATGATAAATTGGAAGGTATCATTGAAACCTGCTTAAAAAGGACAAAAAGAAGGGAAGAATAAGTCAAGCACTTCTCGCATTAAATCTGCTACTAGCAGAAAAAGTCATTGGTTCTGGTAGCAGTTCTAACATTGTTCGTTCTACCAACAACATTACTGGGGTGACTGTCACTGACAGTAATGTTAGACCCAGGGGTTAGGCCTAATGTTAATTGGAGCAGTAATGCTGTAACTAAGGAAAGGATTGGTCAACATGAGCATATTGTATAAGGCTTACTTCACACGATGTACCACAGACAAAGACTTGCTCTCAACATGAGAGACTGTGCGAAACAGTATGAGGATTTATCACACACCACAGGTTAATCTTATAATTTTGATCCTAATGGACAACATCTACAACCAGAAGCCAATAGTGAAATGGCTCATCGTGGTACTACTACTTCCAGTGGTACTGGTGTGCAAAGCCTAAGATTAGCCCTCGTGGCCAGGTTTGCAAATCAAATTGGTGTGGGTAGTGCATCTTCAGACTGAGTTGGTGTCAAGGGTAATTTACCTGAATGGCCTCCAAACTGGTGGAGAAGCAGTGAACTGATACTTAACACAAATATCCAATGCCATCCAGTTGCAACCATTTATTGATGCTTAAAGTCAATCCTCTAATCTTGGAGAATTTGAATGTAAAGTCAAAATCCTTAGACCTTAAATTGCAATGGTGCCAAAAGTTCAAGGTTTCACAGCACTGCTTACATAATTTGATAAAACAGAGTCTTTGTGGAAGCAACAACAAGATGCCATGCAATTACTTTCCAATGTCACATTTGCACTAAACCTTAGGGAGGACCTGATTTGTAGTGTCACATGGAGAAGGCTGTTTTATCTTATACATTTTCTTCCATCCAAAGGAAGAGGGCAGCTAGTTTGGACCTATCAACACTTTTCATGATATCTATCGACTGAAGGATGCATATTACTCATTTCTCATTGTTGCATCAGTTCGTAAAATACTTTAAAGTGTGTTTGACAAGGTGCACCGTGCTAATTCAGGGCATTACCAAATGGTTTAACAGCTGTACCTGAAGTTACTGAGAGTGACATTGTCATTTCTCAGCCTGGAAATGCATGTCACAGTCATAGCATATATCGATAATACTCTGATAATTACCAAAACAAAGCAACAATCTTGTTTGGTGGTAGCCTAAACTGCAGAACATTTATCAGACATGGGGTTTGCTATTCACCCTCAAAAATCAGTATTTGTTCCTACCAGGAAAACAATTTTTTTTTTAATCCTAAATTCTAAGTGCAAATCAAGCTACCACAGCATAAGACAGACAAAATAAAGAGCATATGTATCATTCTGTTATCACATTAACATGCTGGTTCATCAATCCAAGTTGAAATGTGGGTGGGGGTAATATGCATAACACTCTATAAAATAAGTATCAGGCACTTGTCCAGGATTTTAAGCCCAAGGGAGGGGGGGGGTGGGGGAAGCTGACCTGAAAGCATGCACAGCAGGACTGTCTAAGTGGAGTGCCACCATCACTTAGCTTTAAGAAGAAAACTCAGATGGCTGGAAACAGCATTTCTCAGCCGGTCTCATGTGTGCAATTTCTGAATTAGCTAGAAAAACATCAGTCTATGAAAAACTGGATTGCTTTTAACTAGAATGTTTCCACTTTCTAAACTGCATTAGGCGACCTCTTGGTAACCTATTAAAAGCATCTTAAGGTTAGATCTGCTGTCTAACCAGAGTACCACCGTAGGTTGGCGCGAAATGCACCGGAAAAATATTTTGCCAAAAACATCTCCCATCACCAGAAATGGCATTTTCACCCATTTTCCACCTACTTTTTTCTCTGATACCTTACCTCGACCACTACAAATAAGTGTACCTTAAATTTGTTTCCAACTAAATTTATTTTTGGGGTCAATATATATTTTTTTAGAAATGCACACCCAAGCCTCCCTCCCCTGGCACCACTGATGATAAATAGACTTTTATGGCAAGGGAGACAAATGGTGGGGCCTATGAACAATAAGATATCCCTTACATTTCAGTCCACCATGATTGAAGTCCATCTCTTATCTCTACCTACCTGATTTAATTGAGTTGGGGAGGATGGGAGCATGAATACAGGTAAAAATTATTCACTACACATGATGTTGGCATGAATCCAGGTATATCATTCACATTTCAGGATAAGATAGATTAATCCAGATGTACAGTAGAGTTGGATACTTTTACAGAATATGATGGAATGAGTCCAGATATAGAGATCATATACATAGAATAAGTGTTGAGTATTTTGACTGGAAATAATATGGTAGTAAACTTAATTTTGCAACAGTGTCATAACATGTCAAAGTGTCAAATAGTGATATGAATTTTGGGTTTACAGTCGTGTTTGGACTGCCACGGTGGCATCAGATATCCTGATAGTTATAATACAACAGAGACAGAGAAACAAAGGTCCATAGACAGATCTCGCTGATTTTGTTGATTAGAATTCTATTTATTTATGATTTGACTGGCACATAAATTTGATAGATTCAAGTGACGATGATGATTGAAAAATCAGAGAGTTGTATATGGTTAGGCTACATGACATTGGCAAAAAGGAAAGGAATGATACAATGACACAGGCCTACATAATGTACAGAAAGAGACAGATGTTTACAGTTCAATGACCAGATCGCCAGTGTCGGCCTGGTGGTTGCTAACACTTTGAAACCACGCCACACCGCTGAGGATCATGGGATAGGTGATGTTGTTGACCAATCAAAATCACAAAAACTTGTAAGCAAATTACCAATCCTGTAATTATTGCAAAATACTGTATCAATTCGTGTGAAGGCACGCTTTTTCCATTTCTAATGTAAGTTATTGTCTAACACTGACTGACTGAAGGAAATAGAGAAAAGTTTAATAGACGGAGGTAAACACAGGATATTGAACCCTGTGTAAACTCTGAAGAATGGAAGCCTGCAGTGAACTAACTATATACAACAATAGAAGAACAGCCTCTGAAAGAGATATGATAAGAATGTTACTGCCTTTGGGTATGATTCTGGGGTTACAGAAATTAATTTTGTACTTTTTAAAATCACTGAGGTCTTTTTTTACACTTGCCGTACAGGAAAGCAGACAGGTACCAGCAGGTATTACGTCTGAGACAAAACCACATCTTTAAGTGATGTGCTGTCATTATAACTATGACCAATTTTTCTTTGATTTGTTTGTTCATTAGGGATGAAACTCGTATAGAGGAATTTATCAGCGAGCTGGACTTGAAGGGTATTGTTGGAAAAATAGGACCAATGAAGGGCATGAAAGGTGCCATTCAGAGGGTGAAGAATGTTGGATTGGCTCTTCCAAAGCTAAAAGATGTGACTCCACCTCCTTACTTGAGACTGATGCAAAATTGTGTGTCATGATGCATGGAAGTACATGTTAAAGAAGCCTGACATGTGTAAAAGTTTTGCATTCTCAGAAAGTGGCTGACACTTTGCTCTGGTGTAGCAGTACATACCAAACATTGTGAGGGTCTCTAACATCCTTTGCAGTTTTTACTATCCATGATGTTGAAGGTACCAATTTGAGATTGTTAATTTTTATTTTATGGGTATCCTTTTCATGTACATATTCATTTGCTGAATTTTAAACACTTGGCCAAAAGTTCAATACTTGTAGCAAGAAATTAAAGCAAACTTAACGTGAACAACTGAATACCATATTCTTTTAAAGTGTAGTCCAGAAAATGACTGAATCACATTCTTATTACCTTGCAACCTGTTACCTTTACCGTATCAGATATCATAATTTGTTGAACAAGAAGTGCAATACGTAAAGTATGTCATCCTATTTTTCTGAACTCAATTCATGTGCAACTACCCGAATTATCTGAACCCTGAAATATTGGAAAATAGGAGTCCCCCGCTTGCCACAAGAGGAGAAAGTCCTTTAATAATTTAGTTGTTGCATATATAATATATTTTTCTATCCTTTTGTACTTCAGTTTCCCTCAGTCACTTTTCTTAGCCTTCTGGTCTGGACCCGTTTACAGTGGTGGCAACGATGTACAAGCTTTACTACATACGTTTATCGCTGTTTTTCAAACTTTGTGAACTTTTAATTTTCTGCCATCGATTTGGCAGAGGATTGGCACATATATACACATACATACATATACATATGTATATACATATAGATAGTATTATTGATCTTTTCTACCATTTTTACCATTTGGACTATATCATTTGGATACTATATTTTTATTATATACTGCTGTAGCATTCTTACTGTAAACTACTGATACTACTATACTGATTTAGTACATTACTGTAAATTGTTTTGGCCGATAACAAAATATTGATCCTACAGACTGCTTATTATTATTCCACCGACATTTGAATGTCTTCATATACAGTACCGATATGTATGGGAACTTCAGATACGCTGAATATTTTGGTTCCTGTGTAGACATTAGAACAATGTGGTAAATTGGTTACATTTAGTGACTTATCAGTTGCATATCATTGTCTTCTTTTTGTCTAGTCAATCCTTAAATATTATATTTCATCTGTTGATTGAATGTCATTGATCTGCCTCCTTTTTTTAAATTAAATCAAACTTAGAGTAAAGGACTGAATGTCATATTCTTTTAATGTAAAGTCCAGAAAATGACTGAATCACATTCTTATTACCTTGCAACCTGTTACTTACTACATTTACCCTATCAGATATCATAATTTGTGTAACAATACTGTAAGTGCAATACATAAAGTATGTCAGCCTATTTTTCTGAACTCAATTCATTTTCAATTACCCAAATTATTTGAACCCTGAAATAAAGAAAAAGAGGAGTCACCAGATTGCCACAAGAGGAAAAATTCCTTTAAATAGAATTTAATTGTTGCATGTGTATCTTACTGTCTTTTTGGACTTCAGTTTCCCTCACATGACATTAATCGTATGTTAAAATGGGATTTACTTCAACCTCACTCTTCTTTTGTTCTACTGAGGTTAAACTTGTTGCAAATTTCCATTGCCTTAGGTCAGTTTTTATCACCTCATGCTGTGATAATCCACATGGTCAATTAAACATCGTTCTCGTAAAGTAGTTCAGGTGTGTCAATCCAATGTCTAGGCTTTCTTGAATTGCCTGGCAAGGGGTATTAGGTGTCATGTCCATAGGTAATACATGTGTAATCGGGCATGAAAGAGGGTCTGTTGAACACTTAAGCACGGTTAACCTCATGGTTACTTTTCTTAGCCTTCTGCTCTGGCCCTTTTTGTATACTTTTAAGAGACTGCCACCTTAAAGGTGTGTTCCTTTCCAACATAAATTGCTTTGCATGTTTCATTACAACAACAAAGTTTGAGAGATTCATACAGGACCAAAGCTATGAGAATCCCCCCACCATACATGGCCCTAGCTACAGCCCAGGCTATACAATACAATAGTATATTGTTTACATTGTGCATAACCATAGTGCATACCAAGAATGACTGAATGCAAGCTTTCAAGGAGAAATTTTAAGTAAAATATACTGGTACAATTTACTTGGCACATATGATCAAAATTATCAAAACATCCTTGCACCAAACGATACTATCAGCAAAACCACAGTGGATCTGGGTAACTTGTTAAATGGAGGATAAAGCTCATATCAATCTAAACAGTGCAGTTATTACTCTTGGTCAAGACTTAGTGAATCTTTCCCTTCCCACGTTCCCATAACGCTTATATTTCCTCTTGTTACCGCTTCTGCCTTGTACGTCCCCTTCAGTGTGCTGCTCTGCTTTAAACTGTTATATCCTCGAATTGCTTTCGTCCACTAATGAACGATGGTGGACAGTGACTCGTACATGGTAGTAAGGTATATTCGATGTATTCAGTTAGGCAGAATGAAAGATGGACATTTCAGCAGATGTCATGAAGATGTACACTAGGAAAGAGTCTTAAGGTCAAGGATAAAGAATATTATTACAGGATGTGCAGGTACCTCTGAGCTTTAGGGTTTTTTGTTGTTTTTTTTGCGGCCACTATACTAAGCTTTGCGAGATATTTTGATGACTCATTTGAGTTCATTTATTAGCAAAGAATGACCTACATAGCACCACCTTTGAGAGCTTTCTAGAAAGAATGTACTGTAAAAGGCAGGAGGTTAGAAATCTTTTCCATCCTCCTAAAACCAGCCCTTCAGGAGACACAAAAAGGTAATAAGGTGCCCCATAGCACTACCATACGGGGATCCATGAATCTTCCACTTGTTAATGATTTCAGAGCACCAGTTCCTATTACATCCTGCTTTATAATCACACTTTCCACGAATAATATTTAAGTCTATGAGTTTGTCACTCACTGTTGTTTTCTTCCAGTTAATGAGTCACAATCCACTATGGTAATATTAATGTCTATTACATGAGTTTGTTGCTCACTGTGGGTTTCCTCCATTTAATAAGTCACAATGATTGGTATGGTCGCATTTACAAGTGGGTCCTCATTAAACCTAAACGTAGACTAGAACCGGTGGTATCAGATATTTACCAATTGTGATAAGAATTTGACCTATTTTCATGAATCGATGCTGTATCTCATCTTGAAATAATACGTGATTCCTATGAAGCGTCTTTACGACTTAATTTCTCACTTCATACTGTAAAATCTTCGTTTGACTGGAACCCATAGATGTAAAATCCTACAACATTTAGGTAAAAAATATAACTCGAAAAGAAAAACTCATTACAGTAAAACGATCATGGAGACCTGATATAAAACTGGATCGCATTTGTTTCCTATCCGACATACCAAACTTATAACTCAATACTGTAGTTGATCAAGTGACATTTTGAAATTCGTAAATAACTGCAGAAAACTTACAGAATGAATTGTGATATATGTTTACCTGGAGGCTTTGCAATCCTCAGTGCTATCCTTGACCTGATTAATGCGGAGAAGTAACTGTTTTATTGACTAATTGGTATTGTGATCACGTCTGTAGGCCTACCATGCTCTCCCGGCACGCCAAAATTTGACAGAATTTTATTTCGAGAAATGTTTTTCAGAGATATAATAGATGAGCAATACATTAAATAAAATCAGGTATTTCAAGACTTCCATTTTTTTTTTTTTTTTTGCTGTCCAAAATCTGATAAAATTTGTATACTTTGTGATTTTAGAGATTCTGTACCCCCATACCGCTGCTGTAAAGTACAACGTGTAAGCATTTTATCTGAGCACCGTATAAAAACGAATGACGTATGGTGGTTGGGGTCGGGGCTCAAGTCCATCTGTCCCCCCCCCCCCCCCCCCTTGGTTGCCGCTTTTAGGATGCGAAAAAAGTGCAAGCAATGAGACAATGTGCATGTGGCTATGGAATGCATACAGAGTGGAAAGTAAAATTTATGCGTGACTTTGATGATAGGTAAGTGGTGGTACAGCAGTTGACGTAAGCTGAAATTAGTTGAACGGTATGGGCGGCCATCAGGGCAAAAAAGACAACAATGCGAAAAGGTAAAGACAAACCTCAAAAGGTAAAGATATATGTGCGAAAAGGTAAAGATAATTGTCAAAAGAAAAAAAACAAACTTCGACAGGAAAAGATAATTATCAAAAGAAAAAGATAAACCTCGAAAGGAAAATAATAATTGTCAAAAGAAAAAGACAAATCTCAAAAGGAAAAGATCAATACCAAAAGGTAAAGACAAATCTCAAAAGGAAAAGATAAACCTCTAAAGAAAAGGACAAACGTCATAAGATAAAGACAACTCAAAGCCAAAAGGTATTAGAGGGCGTACTACTACTAAGTCGGAAAGGTACTATATATAGCGTTTCTATCTATGGACCAGCCGTAGATAGAGGTCTACGGCTCTGAATTCACCAACAGCAACTGTTGGTTCATTTTTCGGTGTATAAATTTTCACCTCAAGCATATACATAACCGCTTGCGTTGATCATTTAATAAGTAAATCCTATAATTAGATCGTGACTCCGCGATTACGCCAGTGAACTTACCGGACGGGCCATTTCCTCCCGATTAGCCGAGTAAATGGCCGTGGAAACCTGCCACATGTATGCACACGTAACTGAGAAGGTTATAGCGTTTTCAATTAGTCATTTTGGTTAGAAATGCTTGTTTCAGTTTCTGCTTATTGACATTAGTAGCACTGGCATAGCCGTCTGCATTGGTTTGACTTCGTTTCTCTGTGTTTTCCTCTTGTCCCTCATACCTCGGGATCCTACCCGGACCCTGGGACGTCGAGCACACGTTTTGAAATGTGGGCACTGCAAAGTAATGTTGTCTTTATCAGCGGTCGAATTTCATTATTGCCTGATATTTGTCCCAAGTCTGCCTCAACTGAGGTTGTTTGTGATGGCTCCCAAAGACCACGGGGACTACTGTGGCTTTAACGTTACATATTCTCTGTACCTCAATTTGCAGCTAGATCCTGGTATTTCTCTATTTTCTCCCTCCCTTTCTCATTTATCTTGGTATCGGTGCGGCCACGTCCACGATTATTGCTTGTTTGGCCGTCTTATCCATTATTACCAGGTCTGGTCTTCTTGCAGGTATCACTCTATCTGTTCCCATATCATTCGAAGTCCCAGAGTATCTTGACTGTCGTTTTCTTCGGTCAGGTTTGGCTTGTGGATCCACGTGTTACTGTGCTCGTCTTCATTTCGTAGGGCTGACACACCTTATGGTGGAGGGCCGCGCTGCCGGATGTGTTGTCATGTCTGGTTTTGTAGAGCCGTCCGGCAATCTTGGGGCAAGCGGTCATCATGTGGACGACAGTCTGTCCTTCTGTCCACACATCATGCACGTTGGGTCTGTTGATCTGTGGAGTGTTTTAGTTTGATGGTACTTGGTATTCAGGGCTTGGTCTTGAGCAGCCATATTAGCCTGTGCCTCAGTTTCAATTTTGAGCCCCGTGTCTTCGTTATTAAGGAGGACTTAACGCAAGAAAACGCAAAATTACTGAAGAAAACCCAGGAACACGAGAAAGTTTCCAACAGTTGGACGATGGACGGTCGGATTATAGCCTCATTAAAACAAGTGAAGGTCATGAAAGAAAAGTTAATGTGAACAATTCTTCAGATTTAATGAAATTATAGTGAACGTTACAGTCCCTCTTTAATTGTGAGTATTTCATATTTTAATTGTATATGGTCTGATAAGCTTTGCACACCTAGTTAAATGTTGTAAACCTTTTTGATGCTTTCTATTGTGGTAAAATTATCTTTTCTTTGTTTTGTCATGTTTCTTTCTTCTATGACACCAAATTTAGGTTATCTATTACTGAATTGTTTGTTTGTATGTTTTGGGTCTATTCTGTATACCTGCACGACATTCATCTTAAACGTAGTTATTTTACTGTATTATGTATTATGAGTGATTCCCCTGGTAATTTTGACAGTGGTTTTGATAACTGCTTCTATCATACTGTTAGCAGCTTTTGCGATATCCCGTGCTCTGATAACAATACTTCATTGCTTCATATAAACATCAGAAGTCTTGGGAAAAACTATGATTTTTAGTCAACTTTATACATTCTATCAATCATTATCCCTTTTCCCTCTTGGCGATTACTGAAACCTGGCTGAATGATCACTCCCCTCTAAAAACTATGCAAATTGATGTCTACAAACTCATATGTAAAAACAGATCGGACAAACGACGGGGGTGGTGTTGCTATCTATGCCAAAGAAACTTTAAACATAAAGATGCGACCTGACTTAAGTACTTTTAGTAATGTTTATGCTGAATCTCTCTTTATTGAACTCGAAAGTTTAACTTGCCGAAATACTACAGTTGGCGTTGTCTACAGACCGCCTGGTGGTCAAACGAATGTTTTTGTTGATGAGTTAAATATCTGCTTAGAAAGAATAAACAGTGAAAATAAGAACGTTTTTCTTACAGGAGATTTCAACATTGACCTTCTTAAAGCTAATGATTCTCATGAAATTCAGTACTTTCTCAACACATTAGCAATGTATTCTTTTCATCCTTTAATAGACAAACCGACGAGGACCACGAGCTCTACCTCATCTTTAATTGACAACATATTTACTAATAATACGTATGTGGGTCTGGAAAGTGATGTTCTGGTAGATGATTTATCTGACCATTATCCAATTTTTGCATCATTAATAACAAGACTGTAAAGGAACCAACTCGTCCTATTTTTAAGAATAATACCAGCCGTAGAAATATTAATCATATGGTTAATGACCTGAGTAAAATTGACTGTTCTACTTGCAAGCAATGATCAAGACGTACAATCATCATACAGAAATTTTAGCAATTTTTTGACGCAAGCATTCAGTAAATGTTGTCCTCTGACAAAAGTAAAACCAAAAGTTAATCTCCAGAAATCTCCTTGGATGACAAAAGGGATATTGAACTCAGTTAAGCGTAAGAATAAACTATACTAGATACAAGCATAATCCTACTGCAGCTAGAAAATTACAGTATGTCAAGTACAAAAATATTCCAACGAAATCAATTGTGTGTGCAAAAAAGATGCATTACTGTAATTTAATTAAAGATTCTAAAGGAGACACTACTCGATTGTGGAAGATTATTAATAATCTTCTTTGTAAAAATAATACAAAAGAGTGTAGTAATGTGTATGAGGGTGTAGATGGGTTGGTTACCAATGAAAAGAATATTGCTCATTGTTTTAATGACTATTTTTCTTCCGTTGCAAAGAATCTAGCTGACAACTTACCTGCTGGCAAAAGTTCCCCTCTAGGATACATGGATACTACTGTCATAAATTCCTTTGTCTTGTTCCCTACCGATGTGCATGAAGTAAGGTCAATTATTCTCAAACTTAAGAGTGGAAAAAGTTCTGTGTACGACAATATTACAAATGATATTCTTAAGAGTGCTGTAGACATTGTCTCTATGCCACTCACTCACATAATTAACTTATCTTTTACAAAAGGTGTATTCCCTTCGGAACTTAAGATTGCTAAGATTGTACCAATATTTAAGTCTGGTGATTCTAAGATTTTCTCAAATTATAGGCCTATTTCACTTTTACCTTCAATTTCTAAAGTTATCGAACGTTTAGTTTATAACCGATTATACAAATTTATCACGAAACATAATTTACTTTATTCCAATCAATATGGTTTTCGTAGTAATCATTCTACCTATATGGCTGCAGTAAGTCTTGTAGATAAAATTTCCCAGGGATTAGACAGTAAGCTTACGACGGCCGGTGTCTTCATAGACCTATCCAAGGCTTTCGACACAATTGATCACAATATTTTAATGAATAAATTATTTGCTTATGGTGTACGTGGTGTTGCATTTGACTGGTTTCGGAATTATTTACGTGACAGGTGTAATTATGTCCAGTTTAATCACTCCGTATCTCATCGCAAAGTATGTAATATTGGTGTTCCCCAGGGCTCAATACTAGGACCGTTACTTTTCATTTTATATATAAACGATATTTGTAAGTCTTCTGAAAAATTAAGCTTCATTTTATTTGCAGATGATACTACAGTTTTTCTTCAAAATACCAACTTAGATCAAGTACTTACTGACATTTCATATGAATTTTCATTAGTATCCGAATGGCTGAGATCAAATAGATTATCACTTAATGTTCTTAAGACAAAGCTTATAATATTTGATAATAGGATCAATGACACAAGAAACGTAAGTGTATCGCTAGATGGTCATGAAGTTAAAACATCAGATCATGCAAAGTTCTTGGGTATTACAATTGATCGAAAGTTAACCTGGAAAGAACATTTATCTGTAGTAAGTAGTAGAGTCTCGAGATCGAATGGTATTATTAACAGACTTAAGCATTTTTTACCTACGCATACACTTTTACTGTTGTATAATGCCCTTATCCTTCCTCATATTAATTACAGTCTTCTACTTTGGGGAAATACCAACGTAACGTCACTAAGTAATTTGTTTAAGATTCAGAAGCGAGCTGTTAGAAACATATGTCACGCACCGTACAGAGCATGTAGTCTTCCCCTTTTCAGGAACTTAAGTATACTTTCAATGTATGA
The DNA here is from genome assembly GCA_021234535.1 of Stichopus chloronotus. Taxonomy (NCBI): domain Eukaryota; kingdom Metazoa; phylum Echinodermata; class Holothuroidea; order Aspidochirotida; family Stichopodidae; genus Stichopus; species Stichopus chloronotus. Next base: position 7,904,794 of record CM037836.1, read on the forward strand.
CCTTTATAAATATCAGCTTGGCATTTTTGTGTTCAAATCTCGTAATGGAATTCTTCCCTCACCATTTGACAATTTTTATACTTATAACTCAAGTTTTCATAACTATAACACTAGATCAAAACACCTTTTGAATCAACCATATGTCAGAACAAAACTTGCCCATTCTCAGTTAAGAAGCACTGGTGTCCAGTTTTGGAATTCTTTACCTCCAGATATAACAGAAACCCAAAATGTGCAAACATTCAAAAAGAAGCTGAAATATTACTTATTGAACAACAACTCAAAATAACAGGTTACTTTTCCACCTTTAACGCTACCTTCTCCGTGTGTCATTTCCTATTCTTTCCTCCTTCCTTTAGTGTTTTTGTGTTTAGTCTTTAAGAAAGGGACCAGGCTCGAAAAGTTTCTACTTATTTCTGGTTCCTCTACAAACCATTACACTTGCACTAGTTTCTCTAAATTATTGTTTTGCTAAGCTGTGAATACCTTGTCATTAATTCTTTATGCTATTTTATCATGAATTTCTGTACCATTTGGAATGTCATTGATGTACTTTATATTATGTTATAATGGTTGTAGAAAATAAACTTCAAACTCTCAGCAATCGGTAGGTGTTCTCCATAGAGGTGATCTGTGGGACTTGTCTACGGTATTGTCCGTGGAGGGGCGTCCACTTCTCTTTGTATTTTTTTTCAGTTTGTCATTGTTTCCTTCTTTGGTTTGTACCCAGTAGTTAGTACCCTATTTCTATATAGGGTATATCTATATAAGCCATATCTATTATTGGGTCTGAGTCCTTGAACCCATGATGTATTCATGGAGGCCGGCACACTGGGATGTTACAGCTAGTGTCTGCGACTTCTCGCAGGCCTCTTCCACCTTTCTTTCTCGGAATGTACAAGCGGTGCACGTCCACTCGTGGGTGTAATCCGCCACACATAGTAATTAGTGTTTTCCTGGTCTTCCTATGAGTTCTGTCAGCTCATTTTGCGACCAGTTGTTTATGCCTGCCGTGTATACTTCGGTGATCCTAGGTAGGGCGTATGTATTAATTGCCTGTTTGTTTTATTCCGTCCATTTAGCCTGGATTTCAGTACCTGTCTCAGTCTTTTCCTGTATGTTGCCGAGGCCTTGTCCTTGACCATCCTCTCTTTGATTCCGATATTCTGTAGTATGCCCAGGTATTTATATCCTTCATGTAGTTCGGCATCTCTTATCTTTCCAATGTCAAGACCGTTGTTCAGCTTGGTGTTTCTTCTGACGATGACCTGCCTGGCACACTTGTCGAGACCGAACTCCATCTTGATGTCGTTGGTGAATATCTGGACCGTTTCGACCCGCGCCTGTCAAGTCCTTCTTATTTGGGTGTATAGTTTGAGGTCATCCATGCACAGGAGGTGGTTAATTGTATTACCTGTTTTAAGTGTTTCGTTTCGTTTATTTTAGTTCAGACATACATGTATACATACAGGCATACTAAGAAGAAAGATGCAGTGGAATGAACAGGACGCTAGAAGAAACAGTAATATGTTTATCGCAGCTAGCGACCTTAAAGGAAACAGAAAACACACACACAAAACACAAAAACAAGAAGAAGAGAAAAAAGAAAAAACGGCTCGAATCAGACAAAGCATACAGTGCAATTACGTGATTGTACCCTTGCTTGGCCTAAGGAAGCATGTAGCTGAAAGGATTGAGAACTACACAGAACAGGAGCGGTGAGAGGAGCATCATCCCGGAATACATTGCACTCGATATTGATGTTTACGGTGAAATGTTCCCCTCCTCAAGATATAGCGGTGGTCCAGTTTTTCATTGACATAGATGAGCTTCGTGATCTTATGGTAGATCTGATGTGCCCTCATCCAGGAGTGCGGTACAGAGAGTCGTAAGCCTTCTTAAAGTCTATCCACGCCACAGCTAGGTCGATGAGGTCTCTTCTTTGAGTCAGTGGTTACGGCTTTGTCGGTATATCCATAACTGGTATATCCATGATGTACCAGTCGTTATGGGCTGCAACAGGGTAGGGTACGCTAGGAGGCGTTTGAATTACAGATTACTAATATATAATAATAGATTAATAATCTGTAATTACAGATTAATAATATGTTATTTCAGATTAAATCTATTTATATAAATGGCACTTATAGGCTTTCGTAGTATGCCAATCACGTATAAAATTAATGCTAGAGGTACCTATACATCCTGGAATGTAGAAGCGGTGCCAACTTCAGATCGATAACAAAGTTTTGAAGTTGAGTTTTAACATTACTAGCTAGAAATGGCATGCACGATACATTTACGTATCCCTCTAGATTACTTTACATTTAAATTTTTTTATAGGATAGTATTTTATTCAGAGAGTTCATAACGGGAAATGAATTAATCAGCGATAATATTTTAGACGTTGAAATTACTTTGCGAGCCCAAAGAAGCAGCACAAAAATATCACACGTGTGTTCACATACATTTACAACACACACTGAAGCAGTGTGGCACAACACTGCAACTCAGTCATTCACTCTCTCTTTCTGATATAGACATTTTCAACGTTAAAATATTTGCTCAATTTTTACCTTCGACAACATTTCTCTGTATTAAAAGTAGGATAGGTAGGCCTATACTGTATTTGTGAAATACATCTTACATAACTTTTGCACTTGCTGTCACTAAATGGAATAGAAGAGTATCTATTCAACAAATTTGTGGTAAGAAATGATCTATCAAATGGCACATTCTCTAAGAAAGTGCCCCAGTAGAGAGAAAAATCGTTATTTTTTTTTTTACCTTTTCCTGTGTTGATGCCACCAAGATAATATTCATGACTGTCTTTTATGCCTCTCCCTAGCTTTGCAGCAGGAATGTTTTTGGTTGAAGGCTATCAATGTCTACCTGCAGAGATTAACATTGATAGCCTTGTTAACCAGGTTAAACAATGTTCCATGAACAAGTTATTTGGAGAAACAAGTGCAAAAAGTTATGTAAGATGTATTGCACAAGTACCTTTGCGTCTTTCATGAAGTAATTAACATGCTCTGTACATTCCATTAAAATATTTTATTCATTGTTTTAACATGGTTTTCAAGACAGACTTAAAGCTGAAATATGAGTTTCAAATTTATCAGTGAAAGTCAAATTCGGCGGAATATATCATAGCAACTACAAATACATTGTGCAAGGCCCACGCTTGCATAAATGAATATTCATGTCCATTCCCATTGGTCTGCTTGATTTCAAGTAACGTTGATTGACTGCTGTTTTCTTGGAGAGTCTGAATTTTGTAGGGCCAACAAAAATGTCAACACAATTTTCATATTTAAATATCTGGAAGATGAGTGCATAGTTTTCTTTCGGATTTTGTGACATGTGTGAATCACTGACAAAGAACAAAGGTAGATGACCAGGGGATCGCCAGTACACCTTCTATTCCAGTTTTAACATTGTCTCATCACAGGACTTATAATAAATAGTCTGACAAATAATTAGGCACATTATTTTTTAACAAAACGTAGTGCCTACAAAGGTATGTAGTTTTTTCTTAATTCAGCACAAGAAAATCATTTAATTCGAGACTGATATTTAGGTAGAAACAAAGTATTCAAATATTTGCAATGGCAGTGGTTGTTTCAAATGAAAATTTGCCTGTTACATAACTTCCTATTTCGTTCTTCTGTGTTTTTTTTTCATGTTTTGAGCAACCGCATTGCAATTTGCCATGTAACACTTGTTAAATGCTAGAGCACCGTAAGTTAGATTTACTGTATTAAAGTTTGCAGATTTAAGAAGCCAGCTTATCATTGTGATCACTTCTTGGCAGCTAAGAAAAGTTCTGTTTCAAAGGATGAGTTTGAAACAACGACGTCCTTAAGAATTATGTGCAAGGAAAAACAAATTATACCATAATAGTAAAAAGTAGCGTCATTGACAATCAGACCTTTCGCTACCGGGGGCAGGGTGTCTCTCCCCACCCCCCCCCCCCTCAAAAAACGACGATAATAGTATAATCTGAAATAATAGTTGAAAGTTTTCATAACGAAGTGTAGCTCATTTTAAAATACAAAGAGATGCCAAATTGTGATGAATGTTACTTGGTAATTGAAACTTCCCAATAAATCAAAAATACATTTAAATTTCTTATACTTCACTCTAGGAGCTACGATAGTTGGAAAATATGAAATATCAGTTAGAATTTTTCAAATCTCCGTCTAGTATATTTCACAATTTGAAACTGAGACACCAAATGCTGAACTGACGACAACACTTAAATAGTAATCCCTCTCGTCAGAAGCAAACAAAATTTTGAAATTTGGGCAAGAAATTCTGTCCCAACATTAACAGACGTACTCAAAGAATAAATGAAGAGGCATACGTAATAAATTATGATTCTTGTATAACCTCAACTCACCTAATTTGTATCACCATTTGTTATACATTGATTTATATTTTCAGATGAATTAAAGAATTGCAGACATGATATCCCTATTTCAAGTCAAGGGAAACGCCGTTTCCGGGTGTCTAGGGGGTTTGTGAAACAAAATTTTCTTGTACACCAAGCATCAATATATGGTGGCGATATTTTATCCCGCTAGTTTATAGTAACACAATTTGGGCAAAAAGCCTCTGACTCCCCAAATTCTAGACGCTCGTATTTGTGTTCAACTCTCAATATTTGCCAAGTATTCTGAGAGGATGTTAAAGAGGACTCGTATTATGATTCTTGTGTCACCTCAACTGATTTGTATTACAATTTATCTTATATGTTTTATTTTCACACGTATTGAGGAAATGCAGATATGATATCCATATTTCAAGGCAGTGGGTACAGGCAGCTCAATTTCACCTGGGAAGCGCTGTTTCTTTCATCTGGGTAGTTCGAAAACCAAATTTTTTTGTACGCTCCACGCCAACTAATGGTGGCGATCCGCTTAGATACTCCTGCCATTACTCACTGTCCCTCCTCCCACCCATATGATCCATATAGCTTGCTTCCTTACCTGATTGTGCCCTCTTCCTGAGGCTGAAGACCGGCCCTCCTTTATAAAAATCTCGATTCCCGCTTGGCGAGGTATTCATATGTCCGAATTGTGGCAGTGCATGGTGCCACGGTCACCACTCAGTTGGAAAAGCCAGCATTCACTAGCCACTGTCAGAAGTTTTTACTTTCACATCCCGAAAGATATGACCCTGCTGGGCTACGGCTCTGTTGACAATCTTGTCATAGCTCACTAAAGGGTACGTGTCATATTTGTAGGCTACCGTAGTGTCTCGAACTGAGGACTCGGACTTGGTCATCAAGGACTTGGATTCGGTCATCCAGGACTACTAGGACTCGAAAGGTAATGACTCGAATTCAGTGGGTGGACTGGGTGAACAGCATTGTTTAGTAGTAGTGAAAACGCCCGTCGGCGAAGCAGAAATACCAGTCAATGCCCCTGCAACACAAACTGATCTGGTTGCGATTTGGATATAGTGATTAGGTTTAGTTTGTAGAGAAAAAAAGGATCAGGAGGGACAATTAAGTCCCCATGCATCTAGGACCCTAGTGAAAAAAAAGTACAAATATTAACCCGGTCACAAAGCCTAAATTATTTGTCCAGTGCATTATTAAACCCGTTTACAGTTCTTGCCATCACGTACATCCTCAGGCATCCCATTCCACTCATTCACTACTCTCTGAGAAAAGAAGTAACGACGAATATTGATCCTACTTTGAACCTTCTGGAGTTGATTTAGCCGGTGCTGGCCGATGGCCAAAGTTTGAGATTTCCTCACACTGACTGTGTCTGTAAACAGACTTACAAGTTTGAAAAAAAAAATAATGTGCGCCAAAGTAGTTTAGAGCATACGGTGCTAAAATCAAAATGGCGACCTTCATACGACAACGGCGCTAATTGACTAAGGATACGGTCACATTGCGTTAGATGTTGTATGTGACAGAATAGTAGCCAGCGGTACAACAGAGAGAGATTCAGTAAGGAAGTCATCTAATGTTGCATTTTGACATTTCTGTTAAAATGTGTTCTGTAGGTTTCCTTCCTACTTTTTCCTAGATTTTCGTGTATGATGTACAGACGATAGTGGTGGAACTCTGACTTTCGTATCCTAACGTTCTATACTGAGTAGGCTAAGTCAGGCCTAAGTGACAGTTGGAAATGTGTAGGCCTAGGCATAGGTCTAAATCAAAAGGGTCTACGGGTTTACCATCGGTCCAGGTTAATCGAAATTGACCCGTATCATAAAGGATAAGGTGAGCGTTCCGACGGATTACGGATAAGACACACACAGAAAAAGCAAACAATATTCGGTCCACCACTCCACTGCCATCCTTGAATAGTGAATGATAAAGGGATTGCCTAGTGTTACTGTTAGTAAACGGTTAGGGGATCGGGTTAGGGATCGGGTTAGGGGATCTGGGTCGGTGGATCAGGTTGGGGGCTCAGGATGGGCGATCAGGATAGGGGATCAGGTTAGGTGTCATGATTCAGGGTTAGGGGATCAGGTTAGGTGTCATGATTCAGGGTTAGGGGATACGATTAGGGGATAGATACTTATTTATACAGTACAGCTTTCGTATAACTGGACATTTATACGCGCCGAAAAAAGCATAGCAATGTTGAAACAAGTATACCGAAGTATAATCTCGCAGGCAGAAAAATTCCCTGTATACGCCACGTATACACTGCGTATAATCCCTATACGTGTTTATACTTGATATTTGCGGTTGGTATTGTTTATCATCGATCATAACCATTGGTTAGGTTTTGCAAATTTTTCACAGTCGTTTTGACAAGACTGTAAAGTATCAGACACAGAAATGACAAGAAGAGTTGTTGGCGGAAGTGTAGGCCAAAAGATTAAAGAACGTATGCATGTGACCACAGGAATGTGTGTAGTATAGGCCCTAAGGACCAGTAGGGTCGATCAGAGCAAGTATATGGCCAAACCCATTTGCATAGCGGTAAAAATGGGTTGTACAGTTCTAGTCTTGGTTAAAAATTGTGAGATGCACGTGTTGAATTTGCGAAAACATGGCTTCCTTCAAGTTGCAACTTAGCGCTACGGCAGTATTAGTTTTACACACGTATTTTCACGGCTAGATACACTGTAGTCAGTTCGAGCGCTCATGGGGAATACTCGGTTGATAAAGCAGGTGATAGTGGCTGGCTGCAACTGCTCTGCTGGGGTTGACTTACGTGTCAGGTTTCATGTACGTCTTGATACAATTTAGCTTCTTTGTGTAAGTTTATCCAGGAAACTTAAAATATTTACAAGGCATGTAAATCTTGCTTATCATTGTGTTGCTCTACGTAAAAATATATCTTATTTTAGAAACTTTCTCCAAAATTGGTATTTTCCGCGATAGTGGGAAATTGGCGTCCGTAGTTTTGGTCTTACTCTTTTTTGTTGTTTCAGTTTTATGCGAGCTGCCAAACGATATTTACAGGTAATTTGTGCAAAAATTGCTGATAACGAACTTAAAAAAAAGTTTTCACCAATCCAGAGCGATATAAGGCAGTTTCTCATAATTGGTAGGTTCCAATTTAAATATTACAAGCAGGCCTTGTTCTACCGAGTCTCACACTTAAGTTGGCTCCATACAATGCATAAAAGAAATACCTCACCAAAACATGCGGTGTCCGTGCACAAAAGAATCCATGTTAATGTCAAAGTTTTCATTATTAAGTCCATTAAATTTCCAGATTGCGAGGCTTGCGAACCGCAAGTTTATACCGATTTGATAAGATACATCAGACAGCGACGTACGTGATAATCTGCCACCCCCCCTCCTCCGTTTCATTAACAGCTCACACTGTTCACTTTGACATTAAATTGAGTAATTGTTGAAAAATTGTTAAATAATCCAATCAATTACACTTTCATTTTCTTTATAGAAAAGAAGTAGTTTGATAGCATGACTTAAAATTAAGATATAATCTACTTTAATTATTTAGGTCTTTTTGACATGAAATCTCCATGTACTGTAATTTAGACCAAATCCTGAAGGATTCAATCGCCTGATTTTGTAAAAGTGTGAAATGTAGGCTATCCTTGTTTAAGAGGCAAATAGCGCACACAATACCCATAGGGACCACAGCTACTCAGTTCTGTTTATACTTGCACATATGTCTCTGATAAATCCTTGTCTATACTTTTGTTTCTTCGAATCAGTGAAATTTGGATTACGTCAAAAGAAAGCGAAAAAAAATCTGAACAAGAAAGAGATGCCTTCGCACATTGCAACCAATCAGTATGCGGCCACTGCAAAGCGAGATGATTGTCCTTTTACTGCGGTAGCGCACCACACTTGTGCACCAGTGTATGCCGTTACTTCAGTCTGTTATCTCCCCGCTATGTATCTTTTTTTCTTTTTTTTTTTGGAAAAATGACTGGGAATAGTCGGCCAACTTTTGTCAACATTGGGCCACTCTCCCCTCCCCCCCCCCCTTTGCTTCTTGTCGCAACTTTCACAGGTGTATTTGCTCCAATTACTTTTTTTTCCTCGAAAAGAATGGCCTGGAAACTTTTTCTACCTCTATTTTTCAAAAGATATCTGGGTCAAGACCCTGGTCATGCGCGTCCCAGAATTTTTCAAAACCACCTGTTAGCCAGCTTACAGCTGCATAATGAGCCCTATGCAGAGAAAACAACTGAAAACTTTACAGCAAGCAGCATCCAATGCCAACTGGGTAGAGACAAAATATTTACGTGTAACGTTACAGCAACGTTATACTACATCCTTCGGCGCGAGGGAAATAAAAAGTACCTTCTTTTAAGTGGACTCTCCTTTGAGAATACGGAGCAATTTGGAGTTGTACGTTTTTTTTTTTCTCACCAAAACCCAGGTTTGATAGGCCTATTTTAATGTACGAAAAATCGCCTTCACCGCTTCAAAGTTATTTTCGTAATTTTTCCGATGTGTTTTCTGTTATGTAAAAAGTCATGTACTAATACGTACATGACAACTTTTTTCCAACTAACTTTTAATCAATTCAGCCTACTTGCGTATCGCATATCGTTAGCGAACAGTAGCCTCACTGAGAGAGTGTTATTATTTTACTCTTTCTCTCTTTTTTCTCAGTTAAAAATCCTCACTCTGATTTTCTATTATGTCGAGACCCTAACTGAAAAAAAGAAGAATCAGCATGTTGGTCAATCCTTAAGTCTTTGCGGTTTTAATGACCACGATCTTTCAGTGCCCCTGAACAAACACATTACTGGTATTGTCAAACCTGTACACTATTGATGGCACTGTTATTCACGCTAGGCTTTCATTGCGCTAGGCCCCTAGTAAACGTTTGAAAAGCTGTTTGTTTTCATGTACATGCTGAACGATAATTTACCACGGCAATGTTATCAAGTTCTCAGTTCCCTTTACTGTATCTTCCAGTGAAATAGCGGTTTCTCTAACCGCAACTCTGTCCGGCCGCTAAATCAAACGGCTGAAAATTTTACACAGTGATGTAGTATACGTGATTGTACGACCGTATGCGCGTATAAGAGGCAATCGATATCGGCAAATATAAAGCAATTGCTCTATACGCGCGTATATGGTGCATAGAAAAACGAGTATAAACAAGTATACAAAAAAGTATAAAAACATATAGACAAGTGTAAAGGAGTATAGACAAGCATATTCGCGCAGCGATGGGAGTTATACTTGAGCTGTACTGTAGTAGGCCTATATGAATACATAAATACTGTTAGTGTTACATGACTAGGTTGGATTACGCCTTTGTGTGTTGTAATATATTTTCAAACACCCGTAGTGGGTTATGCGTAAGACTTATGATGCGACTGTTATCGTGACGTCCAAGGTTCGAATCCTCTTCTAACCTATTTCTCTTTCAGGAATGATCTGTCACTTCTTCCACAGGTTTACTACATGTTGTTCATTGAACAGAAAATCCATAACATTGAAAGTTTAGGGAGAGAAAAAAACTAACTCAAGACAAAAAAATGAAAGATAAGACACATAGACGCTATACCAACTCCAACTCTGATTGGTATGGAATTGTAAATTAGTAATAGTACCCATTACAGGACTAGGGTGGGGGATGTATTGTATAAATTTATCTTCCAACACCTGACATCCAAATTCGTAGCGTAGTGGCTTGGTTATGTGACTTATCTTATGACTTATCTTAATATCCTCCCTCCGAATCATCTTCAAACCTCTTTCCTTTGCAGGTTTAACTTCTTAGTTTCTTCCACATGTTTTCACAGTTCCTTTCCACAGAATGTCTCTCACCTTTGTGATATTAAAAAAAAAAATAACAGGTAAAAAGGTAGACATACTGTACCCCCTATAGTAGGCTAACTGTTAGTTGTCTGATACCCTTGTTGATGTCACTTGTGGTCACAAATTCTAAATTCGTACCCCGAAAAACCAAAACTGAACAAAACTGCATTATGTTTCTAAGAAAAAACATCCCATTTTCTGGAGGATGAATTTATTATCATGTGCAGCAGCCAGCATAATATAGGTTATGACCTACAGTATAGTGCTTAGTAGCAGTACTATTACTGTACATTCAATGCTGTTCAGGATCATCTGTTTTTTTAAACACACCAAATTTGCGGGGACCACAAGCAGTCTTTAAGAGTGCACTCACTTTTGATAGTCACAGGGAGTCAGCCTTACATTGATATAGTTCTAAAAACGATATTCTCTATATGCCCTCCAATGCACAGTACAGCTCCAAATAAACTGATGAATCGTGCTCCCGTTTTATTGATTCCTTGCGGAAGGCGGGCAAGGAATCTTTGCGATGGTGATTCGGTGTATGTGTGTGCGTGCCTGTGTGTGTGTGTATGTATGTGTGAGCAAAATCTTGTGAACACTCTAGCTTTTGAAGGAAAAGTGCAAGGTGGGTCAAAGTTGGTGTGTTGATAGAACATATGAAGGTCTTGGCTGGGATTGTTTTCGGTGAAGGTCAAAGGTCATCTGAGGTCACCATCAGGCAGAATGTGTACAAACTACTGTATGTTTGCAGTATCTCAGAAAAGACAAGTTGCATCATTTTCAAACCTGGGTGGTATGTACTGCCCTGTAAGTAAGTGAGATTGTGAGGGTATTCTTGTAGGTCAAAGGTCATCTGGGGTCATCAGAATTCATAATGTGAAAAGCTTGTGAACACTCTATCTTTTGAAGGGAATGTGCAAGAGAGTCCAAAGTCAGTGTGTGGGAAGGACATTTAAAGATCTTGACTGGGATTGATTTTGGTGGATGCCAAAGGTCACTAGAGGTCATCTGCAGACAGACTATAGACAAAACATGTTTGCAGTACCTCATGAACTGCACATTGCACAAACTTTGACCTTCGAGGGTATGTAGGACTTTTTAAGTAAATAAGGTGAGGGTGTGTCTTGTGATCAGAGGTAATGTGGGGTCATCAGAGGTTCGTAACATGAAAAAAAACTTGTAAACACACTATTTACAAAGGAGGAGATAATTTCAATATTTACAAAGGGGAGACAATTTCACACTTTAAAGTTGTTCTTTTTAGATTGAGTATATAAATATAATTACTGGTTTAAGTTTTGATGTGGGTCAAAGGTCATCTGAGATCCTTGAGTACAAAGTGTTAAGACCTTTGCTGATGTTTCTCTCCTTCTGTCTTTTCGTATGGGTGGAAGGTATTTGAGCTCCCTTGCAAGCAAAGACTAGCAATGCTTGCACATTTAGGAAGTTCCAATTTGAAAACTTTTACCTGTCAGTTAGGTAATAAAGTGTAGTTGCTGTACTAATTTCACAGGTCTTTGACATATAATGATGAAGCTACATCTATGGAACTTCAGCTGGCATCATGCTGGTTTCTGATAAAATACTGTATGTCTGAAAGCATCTGTAAAGTATCTAAAAGCCAATTTGGTTAATTAAGTTCAGCAGGTACAATACATCTTTGAGTTTCTATTTAGTCCCCAGTTCAGCTGTACAGTATTTGGTATCATGCTTCTTTTATTTATTACTCTTGTTTTGACAGTTAAAAGTGCTCACTTAGTTTTCAAAGCCATAATTGGCTTTTAATTCCATCTGAGACATTTGTTTGGTCTGAAAATGGTGATTGACCAATGACCTCTGTGGAAAATGGGAGAAAGGTTGACCCTTATCTTTCCCAGAGGAATCATTATCTGAGATACAGTACTCCTTCTGTCATCAAACAATGTAGAATAGATTTGTTTTCTGAAGTGGAGACAGTTGCACATGGAAGAGTTCTGTTAGGGAAAAGTCTTATTGTGCAATAGAGATAAATAAGTTATTACTTGGTCATATGATGGGGTAGATGGAGGAATTTATGTAGTTTATATAATTGGCAGTCATTTCAACTGTCATAGGAGTATATCTCTTGTTCCTGGGAAATTTGTACTGTACCTAGGCTACCACTGTGCAGGATGGACGATTCTTGGCCACCAGTGTTATCTTACATTACATGCATACAGCAGGTATTGGAAAATGGTGTGCAGTATTAATGGCGTCATTTGGTATATCCTGTGGTTACTACAGTAAACTGCAACTTGGAAAAAAATTAATGGAAGTGCATGTATTAGTGGCAAGGAATCACTAAGCCTCTTGGCTTTCTTGTTTCTCAATCCACTAGTAGTGCAGGAATCTTTTCTTCCATGGAGTGTGCTCTCTGCCAAAGTTGCAGAGATTTACCCTTGCATTCTGTGGTTGCAGCAGGCCTGGCTGCCTACAGTATTGTTGTAGTGCTGACTATAAGCTCACCCAATTCAGTAATAAATGAGACTGGATTACAAGGGATATGACTCTACAGTAGGATAACCTCATAAGTTATGTACTGTGAATCTATCTCAAAAAAAAGAAATTTTGTTATGTACTCACAAAATTCCATAAACTTAAATCCTAGAAACTTACATTCTGCAAAATGTTTGTGTTTAATACAAACCACTGCATCAAGCACCAAAGGCATGTAGTGCTACAGAATCTTCGCTATTTAACAATGCTGCATATGAAGGAAATCAGTTCCAGCAGCACAAGTTCCATCAGAAATAACTATCATAAAAATTGCTTGAATCTTAAATAGGGTCTACTCCTCATAATGGGGCCTACTCCATGTAAAGCAAACTATAGTTCACACATTTTTTAAGTTAAAATGTACAAGCATGCCTTGTGAATAGAAATAGAAAGGATCAGGTAAAACCTTTCAAAAATTTAAAATATTGATCATATGATATCCTAACATGTCGAGGTGTACATACAAAGAATATAGCCTAGGCGCCATTGCAAGTTTGTATTTTATCCTAAATATCAGTTGAACAAGAAGGGTAGCCTACACTAATGTCATTCATAATGTGTGAATTGGTGATAATTGAGTATGATCCCAATCATTTTTGGTAGAGGTCAAAGGTCATTTGGAATCACCAGAGTTGAAACTGTGAGGACCTTATAAACACTACCATACCACAAGAGGTAGCGGTCAGTAATCTCATATTTGTTGTGCTGCGTTGGCCATATTCAGTAGATGATTACCACTGATTTTTTTTGGTGGAGGTGAATGTTCATTTGAAGTCACCAAAGTTCGAACAGTGAAAACATTTAAAACTGTTAAGTGCACATGGTAATCAAAGGTGTGGGCAAAACAAGACATGGTATATCAAGAAGGATAAGTTGTTTGAATTTCAACATGTAGATGTTGTCCTTGGTTCTTCAGGTACTCAGGTACTGTAGGCTGCTGGTTTGACTTGTTTATCATGTTCGCATGATCATGTTACACTTGCACAGTGTAATTTCTGTGATACTGAATGTGTGTGCCAATATTTTATCAAATACTCTTGTTACACATTATTACTGTATGTAGTGTGGTTGGTTCCTTAAAGATGTCATGACTTGTAGACTAAAATCCTGTGAAAACTGGTTTCTCTAAATGTTTTGACAATTTGGTATCTAAAACTGCCTTTGGTGTACTTGTGACATCATTCAATGTTATGCAATTATTAAAGTATACAGTTGCGCAGTTTGAAACTCCCCTTTGAAAAATCTTTGTTTCGGTATGATGTCATAGTTAGGAGCAGATTCATGCATGGGCTATCTCTCCACAATAATTGAAATGCTGCCACTTGCACATGGGTCATTCTCTGCCAACTAAACAAATGGATCGGCCAGCCACCACAGATTCAGATTTCACTAAAATTTTGATCAAAGATAGTACTACCTATGAAAAGAACACACCAAAAATTTCAGGTCAAAATGCCAAGCGGTTTGGGAGTTATGGCCCTCCAAAAAATAGTCCTGGCCACTTTGGCAAACACAGGAAGCATTTATTCCTAAAAGTTACGCTCTTATTTTCTTAATCCTCAGACATCCTCTAATAACAACAATAGGCCTGGCAGTAGGAGGTTGCCAAAGGAAAATCCACTTTGCTTGTAATTTCATGAAGGTTCAGGGAGTAATAAAGTGAGAACTAAAATGTTGAGCCATTACACTGATGCTGCTTTATATTAGTGATAACCAAATATTTGTGTGTTTCTGATTTCAGTCAGGAGCACATCATTAACAGTTTTTACTGTCTGCTTGTCATGGTTCTTGTGTTCTTAAATAATACATTACTGTAGGTTCTGTGAGCACTTCTGTTTCACCATTTTTATGCTTCATACAGTAGCAACCATAATGAAATACAATGGATGAATTTGTGTCTGACTGCACAGGCTACATTGCATTCTGAACCTACATAAAGTTTTGACTGAAGTCAAGTTGCGTGAGGACTGCACCAGGCAGTAGGTTTGCTTAGAATTCAGGATCATCAAATTGAGATATTTGCACTTTTTTAATGAAACTGTGACTGAGAGAAGTACTGAGCTTGTACATTAACATCAACAATATATTATGTACACTATCACACAATATCTTTCTCCAGGAGTCTCCCTTGGCATTATTGTGACTTATGTGACTTTTGTTCAAGTATGACTTGTGGGGCAACTTTCAAATCCTTCCCAAATTAAATGTAATCCTGAAAGCCTGCATGCTATATATCCACCTATCTACCGAAGGTTTCAAGTAGACTATAGAAAAAACAAAAGTTTAGTCATACATGCACAGGAGTGGAAATAGAATAAAAAAGTACATATTTTTGTGACTTATGGGACAACACTCATAAGTGAATATTTCTGAGTGTGCATTTTAGGTAAGTCATATGTACATCTGTGAGAACTTATAGCAGCTGAAGTACAGTATTGTCAAGTGTTGTTTAGTGTGACATTGGAATTTCATCCAATAAAAGCATTTTTATGTTGGAAAACAGAAAAGCAAAATGACTTGTATAGTAAATGTGCTAATTTGGAGTGTAATATACATGTTGAGAGAAATGTGGGGTATCTTGGCATAAAACTGAAATTTCTATAATTTTGATTTGTTTTTGCTTAGTTATTAAAACCTAATATTTGAAACTCACATCATTTTGACTAATGGAAATGTTGACAAAATCACAAAAGTGCAACTTTTCCATGGAATTGACTTGAGGTATGATGGGACAAAGATTTTCCAAGTTGCAAAAGTACTGTTTAGGAAGTGAAGACTAATCAGTTAGAATTCAGTCGACATATTAAGGTGTCTCAGTGTAGCAGAATTAGAAGATCAATAAAACTTTTCTGAGAAAGCAAATAGAAGCATTTGTGTCATGATTTATTCCCTTAGATCATTGTTTACACTCTTTCTTTGGACTAACATTTCAGCACCTAAACATTGTAGTATTTAACTCAGTTACCTGTGAGGGGAAAAAGGGTTGAACTTGAAGAAAGGGAGATGGCTGGAGAAGTGGACCCTTTAAAATTCCTGGTGGACCCCTTAAATTCAGTGTCTCAGACTTTTAAGGGGTCCAAAGACCCACGTTGGGTCCCACTGTATTGAGAACTCAACGCTGACCCTGATTTGTACTCTATGCGCCTAGCCTGGCTCAAAGTATTTACTGTAAGTTGGATCTACAGTTGTAAATTGGTGAAAAAGTTTATAGTTTAAAATTATAAATTGTAACAGTAACACAACAAACCAATGTAAAATTGCCCATATAAAAAAAAAAAACCCACATGATTCCTATGTAAAACAAGATTTTGGAATGATTTTGGTACATATTTGGGAAACGAGAGACTCTCCCACTATGAGAAATATTTGGGAAATCTCTTCAAAATTTTTCTGTTTGGAAATCTGTGGGATGTTTTCTCTATGTTTGAAATCTTCCTTAATGTACAGGAAAAGCCTCCGTTAATACTTAGATGAAATCATGAAATTGACAGCTGGATCTGAGATCTTAATCCTGACTCAGCCATGTGTCATGCTTTTGCATTGGACACATCTGCTCACAACATACAATCATACAAAGTTTGCTTCATTCATAAATTTATATTCTTTTTGAAGTGGTCAGATTGATCTAATTTTATTGCTCTTGATGGAAGAACAAGTCCCCAAAGGTTACCTTTTTCAATCCTTTTTACATTTTCTTTATGGAGTGATATTTTGTTCATGCCAATCTGTTCACCAACATCGATTTCAAATCACAGTATTGTATATTCTGCTGGTATGGTATTCACGAACTCATAAGTAGCTTACTTGGCTTAATTCCCAGACATAGACCCACACACTAGTTCAATAATGTAGTGATTTTTCTTGATTTCTGGAAATTCTTTTTCTTCCATGTACATAATACTATAAGTTAAAGTTAGTTCAGCATAACAAGAAATGAATTACTTGCACCAGGATTATTCCTTTTACACCTTGCAGCCAGCTATTGTAACCTGAAACTGATCAGTCTTTTGTTTTTGCTGCCATACATGGGTAAGTGTGCTTTTTACATGTCAAAAATTATGTTTTGGCACAGTACTGTAAATGCAGACTGGCATATGTTGGTAATTACTGTTGAGATGCCTTAACAAGATCTATAGTAAATGTGTCTAAGAGGAATAAGCATTGACAGAAATAATATGAAGCACTGCCAAGAAAGTTTGAAGTTCATGAACAGACATAAAAGGGGAATTCCCGGTGAGGAATTGAAGCCATTTCAAACCATTTTCGTTAATATTCTTGATGTTTTGAAATGAACTTCTCATGTAGACAACAGGACATGTTAAACTTCCTGCCTAACTGAGTTACTAACACTATCCATGTTTACGAAGGGTGCGACCGTTATTATGTAGTTGATAATATCCCTGTCATTTGTGACGTAGTTGACACCCAGCTCTGATTCACGGCAACCAACCCAATTGCCATGGTCAATTACATAATAATGGCTACACCCATCGTATCTATGCATAGTGTTAAAAACTCTGTTGTGGGGAGGGGGAAGCTCAAACATATCAAGTTGTCTATGAGACGTTTGTTTCAAAAGGTCAAGAATATGAACAAAAAAACTTTGAAGTGGCTTAAATAAGCAAGATGATGTGTTCCTTGCCCAGAATTCCCCTTTAAGCCTTATTTCCCTAGATGAGTATGAATTATTTCTCTGCATTTCTTAGAGTATGAATTCTCCAAATGCCTGTGAAGTAGTCCTGGAAGTCCTGAATAGGGCAACCAGCCAGGATACATCAGTACTGAAACCAGCTGAGCAGCAGCTAAAGGAATGGGAGACACAACCAGGATTTTATTCCATACTTCAGGCCATTTTCTCAAACCACAGCATTGATGTCAATGTGAGGTGGCTGGCAGTCCTTTACTTCAAAAATGGCATTGATCGGTATTGGAGAAGAAATGCCCCTAAGTAAGTCTTTTTGCCATGCCTTTTAGTCAAATTGTGGGACATAGGTTGAAAGATGAGGGTGTGCTGTTAAAGACTTGAATTCATCACATTTTGTGCACTCTTTGCATTGTGTTTATTGTAGCATCCTCTAGCTGGAGATGTTTTTGCATTTGAGGTGCACTAAAAGCTGCTTTTCCTTAATGCTTTTGGTATGGTCTCCACAATCTTTCACCTCATTTACATATTTCATCTGTCATCATTTTCATGTTTTATGTCTTTGTTTTTCTTTGGGCTTTCATTTTGATTAGTTGAAAATTATTTGTACTATTTGTAAGTTAGCCAGATCCCTTGACTGATTTCTTGCATGTTTTGAATATTTCCAGTGCGATGTCTGACGAAGAGAGGGAGTCCATCAGAGCACAACTATTGGGAAATTTCAACGAACCAGTCGGTCCGATTGCAACACAACTTGCTGTCTTAATCAGCAAAGTGGCACGACTTGACTGTCCTAGAAATTGGCCTGAATTAATACCTACATTACTAGAGGCGGTCAAGAATCCTGACAAACTTGCTCAGCAGAGAGCGTTACTTACACTTCATCATGTAACCAAGACTTTGGCTGCAAAAAGGTTGGCCAATGACAGAAAACTGTTTCAAGAGGTATTACATGGTTTGCAGTCAAATCATTCAGAGAAGTACTGTAGGCTGAAGGACATAAGTAACCTCAACTTTCTCTCTTGTTCAATTAAAACATTTACACTTGCTAAATGTTAGTCAAATTTTTCAATTTCTCCTGAGTTTTAACTTATTTTGAGAGACAGTGAACACTTTATTTATTAAACTTTCGTGCATTTCTTTTACAGAAAACTCACATGCTCTATCCATTTTCACTGGCTTTAAGTGGAGCCTTCTTGTAATTTGTTGAGGTTGCATGGATTAAAGTTATGACAACTCAATAACCAGCATTTACTTGACATGTGGATCATGGAACATGGAATAGACAGGATTGCAGAAAGAATTCTCTTCTGTTGTTTTAATGAATCTGTTTATTGGCACAGGGAATGTGAAACCATATGGGGAACGCAGAACATGGATCAAATTTCTAATGTGGAATTCTTTTCTGCTTTCCACATGTGGATTTCTGACCAAAAATGTGAACAGCACATGGCGCCGTCATGCTCAGGCTTGTTTACTTGAATTTAACCACTTACTGTAATGGATTGTGGAACCATCCGGTTGGGATGTTTACTGGGCATGTGGATGCTTTATGTACACCATGTTTCTTATTCTGCCTCTGTTTTCCATGCACCGAAGTCCATGCGCCAAGTAAACACATTGTTTATGCAGTAATTATGCAGTATTAAAATACAGTAATGATGTTTGTAGAATTGAGTTAATAGTGTCTAATTACAAATATATGCAAAACTTTTTGATTCCTTGCCAAAGGCAGGCAAGGAATCAAAAAGTGTGTTTGTGATGCCTTGGCTTGTAAACATGATATCTCAAGAAGGGAACAGTGCTTGAACTTCAGAGGTGGTGTGCTAGTAGTCCATTGTGAGCAGATGATCCATATTGTTTTTAATGGAAGTCGAAGTGAAAGTCAAAGGTCGTTTGAGGTCACCAGAGCGTAAAGTGTGAAAAACTATCAAGGGAGATACCTCAGCAACTGAATGTTGCTGGAACTTCAAAACAGTCATAGATAGCACATGATGAGTTGATGATGTTTGTCATTTTTTGGAAGTCAAAGGTAATGTGAGGTCAATAGAGAACATTGTTTGAAAAGTTGGAAAACATGGTATCTCAAGTGGGGAATTATGCTTGTTCAAAGTTTGTGTGTTGGTTGTCCATGGTGTGTAGATGATCCCCATTGCTTTTTATGGAGGTTAAAGGTCATTTGAGGTCACCAGGGGATAAAATATGAAAACCCAGTAGGGATGATATATGTTTTACTGAATGTGGCTGGAGCTTCAAACTGATCAGCAGCACTTGATGAGTCAATGGTGTCTGTCATTTTTGATGGAGATGAAAGGTCATGTGACCTCAGTAGAGGACATAGTTTAAAAATCTTGTCAACAGGAATCTCACAAAGGGAAAGGTGCTTGAACTTCAAAGTTTCTAGTGTTGATTAGTCCATCGATGATCCTTATTGTTTTTCATGGAGTTCAGAAGTCATTTAAGGTCACCAGAGATTAAAGTATGGAAAACAATTAAGGAGGAGGTAACCGGTCAGTTCGCTTCCTTGCAAGTTCGCCCCCAACCATTTTGCCCCAAAATTACCAGTTTGCCCCACACTGTTTACCACTGGTTTACCCCAAAGACCTACCAGTTTGCCCCCAATTACAGATCGAGTTCACCCCCTAATCTGTAAATGTCAGTTTACATTGTTATATTAGTGTTAATAGTGCTATGGGACTCTTCATTAGATTTCATAGTTTTGGTCTCTTTTGTTCATTGTGTTTTTCATGCAGTTTTCTCATCTGCTTTTTTTTAAGCTCAACACCTGATTGATTGTTAGCGTAATTGATTGCATATGTGTGTATTATATGCTGTTCAGAATACATTCAGAGTGTGCTAGCTCAGTTTCAGAATTTCACCTGATACAGTCCCACACTACCTTCAAAATTTACAGTAGTCATGATTTTACTTGATTGGTAAATTGACAAGTGTATTGAAGCCAGTTGGATAAAATATTACTCAAAACAAATATCTTAAAAACAGCAAATAACTCGTCTTCAACTAGCACAGACATTAAGCACAAAATTGACTGAATGCTGTTATTTTTTTATTAATGGTGGCAGTATTCTCGTTTAGACTTTCCTCATTTTTTCCCAACCTATAACAGCTTTTTCCATCGTTAAAAAATTTTACTATCGTGAAAACTTTTAGTTGAATACTATTACAACAACATTGATGTCAATTAGTTCAGGAAGGCTAACTGGTAGGTGTTAAGGGTAGAAACAACTTCCTCTTGGGGGCTAACTTGCAATGGGGCAAAACTACCTTGTCAAACTGGTAGGGGGGAACTTGCAAGGGGGAGAAAGGACTAGTAACCATTTAGGAAATCTCTGCAACTGAATGTTGCTGGAATTTCAAACTGTTCTCCTTGGTAGGAATTAGATGATCTCTGTCATGGCAGTCACTCTTGCTCTTGATCTGAGGTCAATAGAGGTCATAGTTTGAAACCCTTGAGACACAGTATTTCAAGAAGGGGAAGGTGTTTGAACTTTAAAATTGGTATGTATTGTCCTTTTATTTCCATGCCACTTGTCAAGGAATCACAAAGTCTTTTAACTTTCTCCTTTAAAACTGAGATTTCTTAAAACAATCTTCATTTCTTATTGAGACTTGGTTATCTTTTTTCATTTAAGCTGACTACAGGAATATTTGGCTTCATTTACAACCTTTGGAACCACCACAGTGAGGTATTTTTCCAGCTTGCAGCCCAGCATGATGTCACAAACATGTTGGAAGCACTAGAGTTGAGCATTCTGACTCTTAAAAGTGAGTCGTCTGGTTTTTGTGTCATAGTTACTGATGCATTGTAAAAAAGTTTGCCTTTTTCTCTTTCATGACAAAGATATTTCTGCAACAGCCAAAATTTTTGAAAAACTGGTCAGTCATAGATGAAAATGTTCAGAATGGCTAATTAAATATTGATATTTTATCCTGAGTAACAGTACATTGTCAGGCACCTGAGTAACAGTACATTGTCAGGCATTGAACTGGAAGGCCTGTTGAAACTTAGAATAAAATTGAATGAAAATTGCAATCTATTCATTTTCTTGTGGAAGTAGTAATCATCTTAAAAAAAAGGAAATATGTTTTACATTTTCTTTAATATGCTTGCAGCATGTCACTTTATTGTATGTTTTCATCACAGTAGCAAGCTTTCTATGTTTTAGAGGGATGTTATAGTATTATAGTACAATATGTGACGTTGATTGACAATTTTAGATAGTTTGTAGACTTCTGCATCCCCAACTGATGTTTCTGGAGAGCCAAATAAGTTAACTGCTTTTTGAACATTTCTCTTTCTCAGTTTTAAGAAAACAGCTTATCTACGGAATTACAACCCTGGATCAAGTGCCTGATTCTGTTGTAAGTTTGTTAGAGTTTTGTTACAGAAATTTGATCCTCGTGGAGTACTTTAGCATTACAGATTTTAAAATAAATCTTAACATCACAATTTGTATTAATGCATATCGACCACATATGTTCATAGTGTTCACTTTGATGTGTGTCATACTTCTGTGGTGTACTCTTGTTTGGGTCCATGGTCCAAGTGAGTCATGCATCACTTTATGAAATCATGCAGAATGCTTGTCTTCCTACAGATTTTAATGTTATATGGAACATTTTTCATGTTAGTACTGTGTTAGTTATACTTCAGAGTGTTCATGATGTTTGGGTCACAAATTGACCATACAGACCACCATTTTATGAAATCATGCAAAATGCTTCTTTTTCTGCAGATTTTATTTTAATTTTAGAGGGTGGAAGGTATTTTTTTTTCATATTAGCATATTTGTGGGTCCAACTTCAGAATGGGTCACAGGGACCATGAAGTATTAAATCATACAAAGCAATTCCTTTCTGACAGGTTATATGTTACAATGTGAAGGGTTTTTGGATTAGTACTTTGTGGAGTACCTTTGGCTGATCAACATTCGTAGGAAAAAAATTTAGCCCAGACTTCTTGGGGTTGTGAAAATTATAAATAAAACTTATGTTAGTATCTTAGTAAAGGCAGAAAGGTTACAGTTACAATTATTTTATACATGGAACCATAGTACCCTGTTGCTCTTAATCTGTTACCAATTTCTGTATCTGTGATACTTAGAATCTCAGCTTATTTCTTTCCCACATTACGTTTATTTTCTTTTTGCTTCTTCACAGATGGTGTTGAAACTGACGTTTGAAAGGCTTCGGTCCCTGTTAGACGTCAGTGAGTTGACTGTTTACATGATTCCCCTTTATGTTTTTTGCTCTCTTTGTGGGTGATATAGTCATTTAATTGTTAGAAGGCTTCAGAGCAGTTTTCTTGCCATCTTAATCAAGCACCAACAAATACTATTTCAAGTTTGCTGTAATATTATACTCATGTTGTCTACAATAAATAAAATGTAACATAACAATTGCAACCTACACCACCATAACATGAATGTGTTGCCTTTGAAAATGGTCAAATTGAAGAAAATTTTATGGGAACAGCAATAGATTACTTACAACGCAGTAAACAGTAAGGTAAATGTAAGGGAGTTTTGTAATTACCATGTGGTATGGACTTCACTGAAGTCCCTATTTTTTTTTCTGAACTATCCTGCAATATTTTTAAGTACAATATTTCCTCACAAAAATGGAAAGGATATGTTTAGATATACTGTAAGAGCCTCCATAGGATAGCTATTCAGTGGGCAGTGTTTTTTATTTTCTGTAGGGAATTCCTTCAAAGGCTCCAGTCACATCAAAGAGAAGGTGGAAAAGAATATTATCATACTGGGTAAAATGGTAAGGAACTTGGACACATTTTTATCAGTATTTCCTAATGTTTGGGCTTGTAGTTTGTCTGTAGTGTCCAGTGATGGGTGACGTCCTAACTCGCTTTCACAATCTGTGGAGGAAATCAATGAACTCTAAGCGGCAATGAACATGCACAATGACGTCACTCAGTTTTCTGGGAAGCTTTCCCCGAAGTTAAAGGAGGGGTCGAGTCTGTGAGCTATTGTGTTCAACACGATAGGTGTCTGGCATGAATAGACAGACTTCGCTGAGTGATAAATACTGCTGTTTTGTCTGGATTTTAACAATGTCTTTTATGTTAAGGGCAACAGTCAGCAGCTCTGATCAATACTAAATGTTTTTACTACTTATGACCAATCTCCTAGAAACTTAGGACCCCATGACTTGTAAATTAAATTTGAAACAGGTGTTTGTCACAAAACTTCATCCAAGACAGTCTGTAGATAAAAATCTTGGGATTGTATAACTCTGCATCACCCAACGAGCGTTACCTATGTCTTTTCATAAGTGCGAACGGTCAAGTAGCCATGTGATAATGTTGTTGGAACATTGGCATGCACAGTACAGAACACTGATACAACATTGTGGCCTGCAGTTTGTGTTGACTTCTGATTCTGGCAGTCTCTTTGATAATACGTCATTCCTTTTTACTTTTTAGTCCAACCATGGAGTTGTTACCTCCTGATTCAACCCATCCAAAGGGTAAATCACTGTCATTTGTTGAAATTATATTTATGTAACAACCAAAATGGTGATGTTTTCTGAAATAGGGGATGTCGATGATTAGTGATAGATATTCATCATCAATGAAATGTATAAATTACTGTCATTTCTTAAAATATATGTACCGACCAGAATTGTGACATTTTCCGAAATTGGTGGCATTGATAATTAATGATAAATATTCATGTCAATGAAAACATGTTCACATTTCAGTATCGCCACCTGTTGCCTGTAGTACATTGGCGCGACACACCTAACTTTCTACAGAAGCAGTTGTAATTTATGTCTTGTGTTCGTAGTCATGACCTAGAGTAGGGTATGGGTTAGCCCAGCCAAGGGAATGTTTGTACCGATGCTTGGTGGTGTGCAATAAGTTATTTACTTTTCACAATTTCACCACCACTCTTATAGTCATTGAGTTATACTGTGTAAAGTTACATGTATTTCATACCTGCAACTGAGTGTGATGTGGCATTTATTGTTGGGAAGGGGGTTATGGTATGTGTGGTTATTCATTGTCTTAGGAAAAGTTAGACTTTGGCTTACTTCTGAAGAACATAGCATAAGGCTCCTAGGTTCTAGATACAGTGTAGGACTAACCTTAGGTCTCCTTTTGTTAAACTTGTAAGTTGTAACACTGGCTGTAGGCCTTTTGAATTGTCGGCAGTGAAGGCAGGCTTCATATATAGTATGGCATTGGAAGTGATGTGAGGGGAATAGATTTGCTGTACTGTGACTCAAGGCTAATTTGGTAGGCTACCCCCTTTCCCAACATCAGTTCACCATCATTTCCCGGACATATTTTTCTCAGTTATGTTTTCAGCCACACAACTGTGAATTTCGAATAATGTGCATAGCTAACACAAAACCAGATATAAACAAAGATTTTTTAACTTTTATTTTGTGCTCATGGAAGGAAATGTGGATCACTTAGATGTAAGGTGCAAGCTTTGGAGTATTCCTTTGTACAACAACAAGCAATGAAAGCACACTGCTCAATATACCATACTGTATACAGCTGCAGTATGTTGTATTCATATCAGTTGAAAAACATTGATCTGCGGACTTGCGTGCAAAGCGAAAGGAAGTTGCAGACTTAACACCTGTTAAAATGCAAACCTCTGATTGGCTCTTGCTTATATTCATTCATAAACTTTCTTTGCTACCAGAAGTGCAATGCTAGGAACAGTCTTCAAAGTTTACAAAATATGAGGTTAATGGTACTGCGGTTAGCACTTCTATGGCAGTTAGTCCGTGGTCTTTAATTTGTAGTCGAGTTGATGATTGTGATAACGTACATGTACACAGTAGAAGAGAATTCACGGGGACAGTGACCCCACAGATGTAATCATGTAATTGATTGTCCATTGTTCATCTTTTTATACGTTACGACTTGCATAGAATTTCTACTATTGATCTAGGAATTGTTGAGGTTATCCCATTGCTTACTTTTGATGTTGTGCATATACTTCCTGGATTATGTGTTCATTTACCAGTCATCTGAAAGTGACCAAATATCAGAAATTTGCCATGAAATAAACTTTAATAAAAACAAAGTAAACAAGAAAAGAAGTCATTTTTACTCTCACAAGTATCGCAAATTTTGCGAGGTGGAATGTCTGACCGTGTTCTAGTTTTCAAGCCTGCAAGTCTCTAGCTATGTTTTTGTGACACAGCACTCATTGATACAGTGATGAGGCTTGTAAAAAAAAAGAGTTCGCTGTGCTGCCAATGGACCTCCCAAGTTCCTGCATGGTAAAAGAAAGGCCCATGCACCCAATTTTTTTTTTAACGAGAACTGCTTTTGCCCATTTCATCATTTAAGGATTTTTATGTCCTAATTTTTGTTACTGCAAGCATGTAATTACCCTTGTGAATTAAATAAAGTTTATCTACCTATCTTCAAGAAGGGTGTATCTATATCTCCATAAAAAAAATAACTAATAAAAGAACTGTAATCGCCAATGACAGTAAAAAGACATTGTGGGATGGCTAACAACCTGTGCCTTAACTATACATTGTCACGAGGTGGGGAAAAAGAATATTAACCACTTTTCTTCTGTATTACAGCTAGCTCAGCAGTTGGTTTGCAAATTTCCTGTGCTCCTGTTGCCATGGCACTAAGTAAGAATCACACACATGACAACTTTTTGGACTTTTTACGACTTAAGAGATCTAGCCATTGACGACAATACGACCAATCATATCTTTAAACAATAAATCGTCTCTTGCCAAGGTGCAATGATCAGTAAAACACTAACTCAGCCCTACATACTCCTTCAAAACTCTACCACAATTTCATTGGCCATGTGCTTATGAAACCAAGCTGGAGTAGTGGTGAAAACGGTCTACACAACATTCACCACACAGCAAGTAAAAGAGTCAAATATAATCACAGTTTGCCTGGCGGTATGTGCAATACAGTACCGTAAAGTATCGTAAATTCAGAGTGTACCGTACAGTGCCATACCGTATGTACTGTACAGTGCTGTACCGTATGTACTGTACAGTGCCGTACTGTATGTACAGTACAGTATTGTGTGTACGGTACAGTACGTAAGGGGAAAGTAATGTAGGGTCTATGATCATTGCCATGGCACAAAAAAAAAAAAAACATAGGCCTACATATTATTAGAGCATATGGAATTAAGTGGACTTTTTATTTCATTCACCAAATATCAAAGGTAAATTGTATCAAATATTACTAACATTTTTACCTGGTCAAGTTCAATGAGGGTAAAGGGGCTCACAGAATCTAGGGATATTCTCTTGCAGACTTTCAAATCACTTCTGTGATTTAATGAATAGCACAGACCATCCAGAGTTTGGGAATACCCTACACAGAGTTTGTGCCCAAATCTCTGTAACTAGCACATGCACATTCACATGAATTTTACCGCATATCATTGTAAATGCCAAAACCAAAGTGGTATTAAAAGTAAAAAGAGCAGAAAGGTATTTGTTTCATAGTTATTTCTTTTGAAATATGGAGACATTATGAGAAGTGCTTTACAGTATTTATTGACAACATGGTATTCATTTTGATGCAAGGTTTTCATGTTCGCACAAAAGTTTGTAGGATGATCACAGGGTTTTTCGAGGTCTGTGAAGAACCTGTACGTTCTCTTTCAATCAAAAAGCATTCAAGAAAAACAGTGACAAAATGATTTCACTTCATGTGCACACTGATACTGTACGCCTGTTGTCTGTATTCGCTTCTACAATGTTTTGAAAGAAAAATCAATATCCTGATTACTTTGTATTAACTCAAGCCGTTGTGTTAGTCTTTTGTGTTACTTATCGGATTAAATCTAGACTAGAGCAGATTCTGCGTAATTGGGAAATGATCGTGAACGAACCGAAAGTGCGCAAGAAATAGTGAGTCATGCTTCAGTGAGCATCTTAAGCTCTTCTCTGGGTGGATGCCCAAGGTGAGTATGGAAGAGTGCCCTTAGATTATCTTTTTATTCAGTTTGTTCATATTTGCAAATATCAAAGTCACTTGTCAGCTGATTATAAAGAAAAGAGCACCACAGACAATGTTTTATTTACAGAAATAGTGGATGTGAAGGTAAGAAGAGGAAATGGGAAGGGAAGAGGGCACAAGAAGATGGAGAGGGGTAAAAATAGTAAAATATCATGACAGCAACCAAATGTGGAGACATCATCAGGCAGTTACTTTCATTAGCTTTATTTTATTCGTGCTGTTTGTGGCAATCAACCAGCTAACTGTGGCAGTTAACCAGCTCATTTGATTATTCTCCGTAACTCTAGCTTCTAGAGAGTCAAGAAACCTTTCCAGTGCCTTATGTTGGCTTCATTAAGCACACCCTGGAGTTCACCACTAACTACCTCTTTACTGATGATGGTCGTAAACTGCTCTTTGAACGATTCACTGTACAGTGCATGAGTCTGATTAAAAAGATTATCAAGTGTAACTCTTACAAGATAACCAGGGCAATGGAGGACAGCAAACAAGCAGCTGCAATGGAAGCGGAGAAGGTAAGGACCAGAGATTGAAGAACGTTTGGCATTAAATATTGAGCTTCTAGGATAGACAGGTGAAGATCACATGAATCATGACAGTAAAGATATATACTCTTTGTAGTCACTCAATATTTGATATCATGACAGTAAGGATATATTTAGTACTCTCTGTAGTCACTCATTATTTGATGTCATGACAGCAAGGATATATATTTTTTATTCTCTGTAGTAACTAATTATCTGATGTCATAACATCAGAAAAGTCTTGAAAGTTAGTGTCTACTTTAAAGATATAAGACATACTAAAGATATTAGCATAAAACAAAGTACTATTAATTCAAAATAGGTATAAAAGTGTTGGTATTACAACAAAACACCTGAAACTTGTCACATCCAAGTATCATTTCCTTTTCAGACCACCAGTGGTTTTTTCACCAATGACATCCTGACAGAAATGGCGAAGTGTTTACTTTCACATTATTTTTTACTCACAGAAGAGGTAAAAGTTTGCAGTAGTCACATTACTGTCCCTTCTCACAGTATCGTTAACTTGTTACGTTGGTAGTTGTATTTAACTTAGAGAATGGCTTCCATCACCCTTTAATCTGGTCACCGTGTCATTGTAACTTCACTCTGTGTTTCTCCTGATATCCACATTCAGTTGCTCTGTGTCCCCATGTTTCTATTATAGATGAATTCAGAGTGCGAAGTTCTTTGAAACTTAATTTGTAAAAAACTAAACTCAACATTGGAATCTTTGTGTCAGAGGAAATGGAAAAGAAGATATATGGTGTAGGTTGTGATAAGACTAGACCCCATAGCACCATGGAATTTATTCTACTAATGTTACACATTATCTTCACTGCTCGCAGGATATGCATCTGTGGGAATGTGATCCAGAGGGATTTGTTGGAGATGAAGGAGGAGAATCTTGGAAATTCAGCCTGAGAGTAAGTAAACATATTCATTACCAATCTATCTGTATGTTATTAATCTATCTTTATGTTATCTATCTTAATGTTATTAATATTTCTGTATGTTATTAATCTTTTTGTATGTTACTAATCTGTCTTTATGTTATTATATAATCTATCTTTATGTTATTGATCTATCTGTATGTTATAAATCTATCTTTATGTTATTTATCTATCTGTATGTTATTAATATTTCTGTATGTTATTGATATTTCTGTATGTTATTAATCTATCTGTATGTTATTAATCTGTCTTTATGTTATTTATCTATCTGTATGCCATTAATATTTCTGTATATTATTGATATGAATGAATGAATGAATGAATGAATGAATGAATGAAAGGTTTATGCACAGCCTCTACCTTGACTACAAGTCATGCATGGTCGTGCTGAAAACAAAATAACCAATGTTAAATAGTAGAAAACAATTTAAACTAATAGAAAACAAAATGGAAAGAACATCAAATGTATACAGGGAGAGAATTCCACAATTTAGGACCACAAATTACAAATGATCTGTCACAGAGGGTAGAAGTATTATTTGATATTTCTGTGTGTTATTGATGTTTATGTATGTTATTAATCTATCTGTATGTTACTAATCTGTCTTTATGTTATTAATCTATCTTTATGTTATTTGCCAGTCTACGTCCAAATTCTTAAATTCGCAAATGTTTATATCATTCTCTTTTGTTTTTCTTGTTTTCTGCTTCTTTAGCCATGTACAGAGGTGCTTTTCCTGACTATGTTTCATGCCTACAGAGATACACTGAAACCAACTCTGCTTCAGATGGTCCATACAGCACAGGGTAAGATACATATAGATGGGCCACACAGTAATACAGTATGGAGTATATTAATATGTGAATGCAATAGGATAGAAATTACATTGGTGTTTCTACACTGTGTTTGATGCATGTACTTACAGTTTATTACTTTTTCTTTCTAGACCAGTGTGGGAGATAAATTAATTAAATACAAATGCAGTTATTTTTATTGCAATTTGAAAACTTGCGTCCGAAGGAAGCAACCATTGTGAACAGTTTCTGTCCCATCAAAACTTTCTTGTGCATGCCCATATTTTAAGAATGTAGGATGTGCAGCTGGATGGTGCACCCGTGTACTGTAGCGATAGCCGTGGCCTTCAGTATACTGTATCCAGAGTGCTATGATTCTTACAACACAGTACTGTACTCAAAATGAAAAAAGGAAATGTGACTACTTGTAATCACATAACTTCCCACCATCCATTGCCAATTACTTGGTAAAAACAAGTGAGAAAATATGAAAACCTTAGTGTCACTACCCAGACTATTCTCTATAGGTTCATCTACTCCAGGAAACACCCGCTGACACATGCGTAAGTTGTTCCGATATACCTTAGCTTCCACTGTAAAATTAGTGTGTTTAAACATACAGCAATACCGAGCCTGTGAACCAGATTCTCTTGACTCTGAAAAGTTTGAGAAACTCCCAAGATATGCAATGTCCCGTGAGGTCACCAGGCCACCAAACCTGCCAGAATAAGCCCATGAAATGATCATTGATATGCTTACCATAACTAGTCACAACAAATATTTCATATAAGAAAGTTCTTAGCAAAAGAAAATCATAGCAATCACAAATTTACCATGAGGCCTAATGTTATGACATTTGTGTACAAGTATCTTGTAGCCTACATGTACCACTCACTGCACTTAGCAGAGATTATGCAACCCTACAACTGAATATCATCTGCAGAACTTTGTCTTGCTTTGGCACTGAAAGAAAAATATTTCTAGGCTCGTATTCAGCTTTTTCAGTGGAGGGTTTGATTTTACCTTAAGTGAAACATTTTGCAAGACAATTACGACCAACAAATTGAGACCCAATATGTATATTGCTAACGTAGGCCTAATATCATAGGCTGAGCGGAACTCCAGATCTTGTGGGGGTTGAACCCCCACCCTTCAGATCCTGGCCTGATTTTCAGACTGCCAACTATTAGCCAATAGAATCATCAGAATTTGTTACAGACTTTCTTGCACTGCTGCTATCAGCCTGTTGGGAAAGATTTTTCTGTGTAACTGTAGTATAATTGTTTTATGATTGGAAAGATTCTGCAACTGATTTTGATTATGAATTTTGAGAGTGAATCTAAGAACACTTTGTCACCATATTTTTAGGGGAACTCTAAAGCAATACCAGGGGAAAGAAGGACAATACTCTAAATGTGGTTTAAAGAATTTTTTGTTGATAATGATACCATAAGAAAAGTTCCATCCCTCGGACACAAGTAGTTGGAGGAACTTGCGTCCTTGGGTGAAAACTTGGATCCGTCAGGCAGGATCCGGTGTTCATAAAAACGCTGCACATGTGTGATCTTAAATGTCATGTTACATGAAAATAACATTTTGGAATATTGGCTGCATTAATCATTGAAAATGTTAAAAAAAGCCACAAGTTAAATCAATATCCATCAAAGATTCACAATTTTACTAGCAAAATAGTGTCTCACAGCTGGGTTAGGGTTAAACATTGGCTATCGTTACCGTTCTGTAATTGTGGAAATGTGAGATTGCGTCGAAGGTACGTTGGAGATTGAGCGGGAGTTCTACAATTTATCTTATGTTGTTGTTCTTAGCATTTGAATAGTTTCATCATGTTTAAGATGGTGCCATGGTTTACATACCTTCAATTTAGTATTTACAATTGACAAAGTAGCATGTTTGTGTGATTGCCTTGCATACATATAACAGACTTTGGTGTAGTATTTAAGCAAGGGCCAAAAAGGGCTCAGTATGTTGGAGGGAGGTATGAAAAGCTTAAACACAAATTTGCCCTCCAAAACTATAAATGATTGATATTGCATACTTCATTGGACTATATAACACACCTGTGATGAGGTAAGCAGTATTCCTTAGGACAACCTAGTTGGTACCAGAGAAGAGATTGTATTAGAAAGACACAATAAATTAAAGCATTCTTAGTGTTTTTGTAGTGATTTTAGCTTGTGCATGATAATTCTTTTCTTGTGTGTGTCTTGTAGGCATACTTTCATGTCTGGGGGGTGGGTTACTTTGTCAGCATGCATGGTGTATTGCTCAAATCATGACTGTTTTGAGAGGGTGACTGTATTTTGTTAAATACCTTAGCTTTCCTCATTGGTGACTGTATGTTGTTGTTTTTAATTATTAGCTATAGTTTAAGTTTTGCTGTCTCATGAATTCTTTCATTCTTTCCTTCATTGACAGGTTTTGAAGATCCTTCAGATATGAACAAGTTGTTACAGAAAGAAGCCAGTAAGAAACCTTTCTGCTCCCTTTTGTTATGTTCAAACTGAAGTAGGTTTGCAACTCAGTTTCAAAATTTTCAGTTTCAAAATCAGACGTTTTTACTTTGTGTTTCTAGTCTGCTTCAACTACTGTTGCCAGGGAAAAAACATCCCTAGTATCCAAAATGTTGTATTTTCCCCTAAATTCTAATAAATGTGCAGTTTTTTAAATTGGGAACATGTATATCATGTTTCAATATCATCTAAAAATCTTAAACAGTCTGAATTGTTATTTCTTTTGAGTTTTTTTTTTGAAGCACATGTCATGGGTTTGTTCAAAACTTTGTCTTATATCTGTATGGCAATGTTCATGAACAAATATATAATCATGTGAAATAGGTTTGCCAACAAAATTGAGCAATGTCCAACTTGTATGACAGTGTTCAAATGTTTAGCTGCATGTTTCATCTTTCCAACAAATGTTCAAAACATTTGAAAACTTTTCCATCTATTCTTATCATGTGTTCATTATTTATGGTCCTGGTAAGAGAAATCGTTGCCTAAACTTGTGTAGCACTCGATTTCTTGATATAGTCAGTGAAAATCAACAGTTCATGACACTTCAAGTATGAGAAGCTTGGGACTTGTTTATATGGTACATGAACATTGTAAACACAGGTATAGGGTGCTGCATGTTCCAGGCAGGAAACAGTGAACAATGCCGTACATAGGGCCACCGATTTTCCGTGAAAAAAATATTCAATTTCCGTTTTAGCATTTCCAAATTCCGTGAAAATCCGATCAAGCAAATTGTCAAATCCGTGATTTTCCGTTTTGCACTGACTTATGTGTTAGGATAGTGAAGCCTAACCAACCCACAAATTCAACCACCAGCCTAAGGTCAACACAAGCATTTAATGAACAAAAAGACCAAAAGTTTACCCACGATTGTTTGACTGAAGATCCTGCAATTAATTTTTGAGTATCTTCTATGCCGGTAGTAAATGATCCACACGAAATT
This sequence comes from Stichopus chloronotus, assembly GCA_021234535.1. Lineage (NCBI taxonomy): Eukaryota > Metazoa > Echinodermata > Holothuroidea > Aspidochirotida > Stichopodidae > Stichopus > Stichopus chloronotus. The sequence continues at coordinate 7,937,957 of CM037836.1, forward strand.
AAAAATAACCAAATACGTAGTGTAAATTAATCCGATAATTATTCCACAAGTGAAAGTGAAGTCGCAACGTTATGATCGTTCGATCATAGACACCAAAACAAAACTTGAAAGTATGGTTTGTTGTGTCCAAAGAACTAGATAGCTCTTTGGTCGTGTCACATACACTCACAGTATAACACAGTAGAGAAATGGGCATTGGCCTAGGCTATAGGCTGGTACTAACAGCCTAAATGCGCAACTCCTACTTAGTCCCACAAACATTGGAGGGGTGATGTTTTAACAGTTTTTTGATTGGATTGTAGGCATCCAGAGACTTCAGGGTTGTGATACACGAATTTTTAATTTTTTTTTACATTTTTCCATTTTGATTGCAAACTTCTGTAGCATTGTAAATGATTATTGAAGTTCCGTGATTTTCCGTGAAAAAATCAAAATTCCGCGATTCCGTGACAATTTCCATGATCGCGGAAAATCGGTGGCCCTACGTACATTTGCATGAAGATGTTCATGGACATTTTCCCCAATAGTCATAATTGTGCAACTTTTGAAAGTCGGAATATGTGTGTTTTGTTTCATCGTCATCTAAAATCCCTGTTTACGTAGTCTTTTCATTATGTGTTTTGAGTGTACCATTGCTAAGGAAAATTATCCTTAGCAGCCAAAAATCATATTTACCTCAAATAGTACAAATTGTGCAATTTTTGAAAGTGGGAACATGTTTGTTAGTATGTATTACCCTGTTTAAACAATTTGGTGTTTTCATTTTGTGTTTTCTTTGTGTTTTAACTACTGTTTCTATGGAAAAGTATCCTTAGCAACAGAATATCATGTTTTCTCCAAATACTTATTACTGTGCAATGTTAGAAACTGGAAACACGTATATCATGATTTATGGCATCATATTCAATTTGTCTATGGAACCTTAAGTAGTTCCTGGAGGAGACTACTGAAGTCAGGTAATGTAGCTCTTTTAAATCTTTGGCCCACCAGTTAGATATGTGTTGTAAATGAACAAATAATGACAAAGACTGGGGAAGGGAAGAGGACATTGTGAACTTGATAAAGCCTTTGATTCAGTATCATCAGATTAGCTGGATATAGCCTACTGTACAATATCTTAATATAACATTAAATGGAAATGACCTTCTGGGGAGGGGAAGGGAGGGGGGGTGGCAGTGATCATCTTGACATCTTGATAGTGTGCATGTTTACCTGTATCAACATATTAGAAGGTGCTGTCCCACCTATCATATCTTTTGTAATCAGTTTACAATGCAGTGGGTCTGGCTGCCTTTGAACTTTTTGATGAAGTTGACTTTGATTCCTGGTTTGTCTCTCATCTTCTGAAGGAGCTTGAGAACAAGAGTGCCAAGTGAGTGAACTCTTTGATAACTTTGATATATCGACAGCAAATGAAATGCATATACTATAGGGCTTCATCTCTAGAAGCGCAATCACTATTGATCGAATTACCAATCAGTATCTAGGAGTGACTAAAGAAAGTATAGCTGGGAGACATGTGAAAAAAGAAGTTTAGAAACTGGTTTTACAACGTTTCCATTCAACATGTAGATGCATTTGTATCAATTAAGGTACAGTGATTTGAATAAAGTTTTTGCTACAGGATGTATGTCACTTCCTATCCTCCAAATATAAGACCTTGTCACTTCTGGTGAATAAATATGTCAACCTGTCTTGTGATAGAAACAGATAGTACTCTTATTTTTCCTTCTTTTCTGACCAGTTATAAATTCATCAGAAGGAGAGTGATTTGGTTGATTGGTCAGTGGATCGGTGTCAAGCTTTCTCCTACACTCCATCCTGCCGTCTACCAAGCTGTGCTACCACTTCTCTCACATGAAGAGGACCTGGTTGTCAGGATAACTGCTGCCCAAACTCTGAAAATTGATATCTTTTATATGTTTGGCCATTGCTTCATTTTTATTGTCATGGCAGTTATTACCATAATGTAGAAAATACAAAAATAATGAAAGATGATTGGTCTGTTAAAATAGGAACTAATAACTGTTACATACATATATCAAATGGCTGTTGAGCAAAATTGCATACACATTAACAGGTGTAGTAAATTTGTACGTATGTAAGAAGGTGTTATAAAGTGACACAATATCAAGTGCAACATACATATTAACAGTGGCATCGTAAAAGGTTACACATATAAATATGGTGTAGTAAAGTGATGCATGTATAACATGTCTTAAAGTGATGCCCATATTTTTATGCGTAGTGAAGAGATTCACATATTAACATGGTTCAGTAAAGTGATGAACTTTTAACCTGTGTCATAAAGTGATGCACATATCAATGAGTTGTAAAGTGGTGCCCATATTATCATGCTTAGTGGAGTGATGCACATATTAGCAGTGGTGTATTAAAGTGACCTCATATGCAGTAGAAGTTATGCATTCAGTATTCAACAGTACCACAGACTGAATGGATATTTGAGATAACATATCTGCATCCACTCTTCACCCTCTCCTCTCACTGTAATTGCTCCTCTTCTTTGCACTCATTCTTTTCTATTATCTTCCAACCCACTTTTTTACAACATCCACTCCTCTCCCTACAACCTTTGCCTCCTGTAGTCAACCATTCTCTCCCCTTCAACTCCCCATGGGAACCACTTTTTGCAAGAATTTCCTAACAATCTAACTATATTTCTCTAGTACACCTTAACTGTCACTTACCAGTGGATGACTTTGAGTTCAAGAGAGAAGCTTTTATTCCAGTGAGTACTCTTAAAATAACAAATTCATTTTAAGCTTAAGGTAATTTACCAAAGATAGTTTGCAAATACCTTTAGTGCTCATAGTAGTTAAATTAATGATTTGTTGTAAGTTGCTGAAATGCTGGTGTGGTTTCAGCCAACTTTTGTACTCATGAAATGTCACATTCTGATTGGGAGATCCCATCTGTTTGCCGAACAGAGAAAAATTGAAGAACAACCAGGGGGTAGATCCAGGATTTCTTTGAGAAGTGTTACACATCCTGGGGTGTTTAAGGGAATGATGGTTTGCTTGAAGTAGCTTTATTGTTCCTTCAGTTTAGTCAATCATGCTATTAAAACTTAAGCATGATGGTCGATTGATTACAGTTCAATATTCCTGATTTGTGATATTTGTAAGTAGTATCTTCTCTTTTCTTCGTTTTTTTTTCTTTGTAGTTTTTAGAGTCTAGTGTTTCTCTCCTCTTTGGTCTTCTTCAGCAAGTATCTGAATGTGACTCAAAGGTGAGAACCAGCCACTTACAGCTTAAAACAAAATTTAACAATTTCTAGCAGTTACCTTCAAATATCTGAATTTTCAGTTATTTAATGTTGCTTTAAACAACCATTGTAAGAGCAACATCTTGTAGACAGTCTGTTTTGTTCATTTATTTGTTCATCATTGGCCACTTGCAATTCAGTTATTATTTCAAACTTTAAAGGAAAACCATTGTACAGCCTCCACATAGTCCTGATGCTTCAGATATACCTTTTTCAAACAGTAAGACATTATTCGGTTGTACAATAAAGTTACGTACAAGAAAATATGAAGTTTTTATGAATGTACATTTTATTCACTTTCAAGTCGCCATGTTGTTGCAAACTTACGTGATTCGTGACGTCACACATGCACCTGTACATGTCATGTAGTATTGTCGGTGCATGTGATACGTCATAACATTTCCAGAATGGCGATACGCATTGCTGTACAACAATGGCCGGGAGATTGAAGTTGTATTTGGAATGAAGTAATTAGAAAATAAAACCAACACTGTCGTGACTGTTTGTGGATAGATGTACACTAAGTGTAGACTGGAATTGAAACACCCACTAATGGTTCCTCTTTAAGGCAAGTCATTTATTAATCAGTAGTACTTGATTTGGTCTTATCAGTTTTGCATCTTCTTTTGGTAGGTCATGCTTTGTAAGTGTGGAAGCTTGAACATGTTATCTTTACAGAAAGTCATTGCAGAAAGTTCTACCATGATTCCTCAGTTAATAAGTTAGCAAGCTTTTGATTCTTAACTGAATATTAGTTTAAGTGAGTTTCTATTATCTTTCATCCTTTTAAAGGAGGATGTGTTGTTATTCCTGCATTTTTCCAAAGTACACCAAAGGCCTTGCTGTACTTCTTACAGTTGTAAAATATTGTATAGACCCATGTACAACAGTCTGTTTGTCCAGATAGAGCCTAATTACCAAAGAAAATGCATTTACATTGGAGTATTGTTGTGGTAGTATTCGCACAGAAGTGAAGTACATTTACCACAGGGTCTGGTCCTGCTAATTTTTTAGCCGAAAAAAACTAAATCACTCTTCCTTCTATGGTAATTAACACTCTAATCAATAAAATTACTCGTGAAAGAAACACGGCATAGATGTAATTTTCCAGATAGGGATAAAGTGGAGGAAATGGATGGAAGATAACCATAAAGGCTATTTTACTTTTCCTTCAAACGGCAATGACGGCACATCCCACTTTAATTCAGCAAGCATTTGATTCTTCACTGAATATTAGATTTAGTGGGTTTCTTTTCTCTCCTTTTATTTAGATGCACATTCTTCATGTCCTGTCCTTCATAATTGAGAGGGTTGGGTCACATATTCGGCCTCATGCCACCCGACTTGCTCAGTATCTACCAATGTTGTGGGAAGAATCGGCTGATCATAATATGCTGAGGTGTGCAATACTCACCACTCTCATTGTCCTCGTACAGGTATGTAACTCTTAGTCATTAGTCTGGTAGATTTGGAAAGTGGTGCAGAAATGGAAACAGGAATAAATTGGGGTTGAAGCTTCGAAGAAACTTTGAGATAAAAGCAGATTTTGAAAGAGATGTATAAAAATGTCTAGTTTTGAAAGCCTGGAATTGCTGTGCAGAGTTTGGGTCATGTAATTGTGTACTTGTTTTCAGATGGCATTTCTGCAGTCATGTCTTCCAAAGGCACAACAAGTATGTTTGTGGCATATTCACAGAGCATGTGTGATTATTGCCATTCCCCTCCCCCCCCCAAAAAAAAGGGGATCATCACCTTGAAGTTTCTGTTTTCTTGTGATTTTCAAAAGATGAGATTACAAACAAAGAGGAAGAAAGTTCTCTCGCTGTGGATACTCTTTGAATGGCTATTGCGTGATGACTGGCTGTCATAAATCCAGACATTTCCACAACATCCATATTTTCTGTTGGTAGCACGACTCTAATGTACAGCCAGAGTTTCTGTATTGAGCTTTGCGTACTGCTCACTGCTCTTCTTTGAACTGTATATCCTCTGATCCAGGAACTACTCTTTGCAGCTCCCTGCTTTGAGTTATTTCATCTACTAAATCTTGTAAAATCCTTGAGAAAAAATAATGTGTAAGATTTTGAGACTCAGAGGGCTCAAATAAAAAAAAGGGAAAAAATCTTGGAAACTCCTATGTCCATGGGCATGTACAAAATGACCAAAAACACAGCCCATATGTTTACTATTCGTATCCACACTGTGTCAATCACTTACTGTCAACAATGCAATGCACAGTTAAATCGATCTGAGCTAGCTACATTGTTTGTTATGACCCCTGAATTGAAATTTGCCACGTCACATCATAATGAATATTCAAGTTCTCATACGTGGTGATGTGATTGGTTCCCTCCATATTGTTGGAAGGAAAATGGCCTGATTTCAATAAGAATCATAAGCATGCTCTGAGAGATAGGACTAGACGATAAAGAACTGTGGCAGTCTGATATTGTAGTAGTAAGGGCATGCTGTATCTATGAGTCTTAGAATTGTATACTGGAAGAAGGAAACAGCTTCAATTGTCTGAACACAAGACTTTTATCATACATAATGTGTTGATGACCCTGTTTGAATTCAAGAAGTCTGATGTTTATTTTTTTAAGGTCAAAAGTCATTTGAGGTCAGCAGAGGTCCCCCTGTGAAATATTGTAAACACAATTTCTCAAAAGAGCAAGCTTATGCTGATTACATATGTGTAGGTCAAAACAACCATGATGTATGTAAGAATCATATTGTTTTTGTTTTAAGGTGAAACTGAAAATCTTCAAAATGCAACATCTCAATAAAGGAAGCTTGGAGATATGTGATACGTAGTGTACTCCATCCTACCATATCGTATTGTGGAGATTATGTGCACATTGAAAAGTTTGAGAAGATCTCATGGAGTTGGACCATCACTGTGCTACTGCAATGCAGAAATGTTTATTTGGTTACTTTTCATGTGCTGGAATATAATCAGAGTTCTTTTTGCTAGAAGTCATGTGACATAAAAATGATGTTTTGGAGTATTGGCTGTAATTAATCATTAAACATGTCAAAAATAGCCACAAATTCCATCAGAATCCATCAAATATTGACAATTTTACAGGCAACTTCCTGTCTTGCAACTGCATCTTGAACAAACAGTGGCTAAGTATATATCTTTATGACATCTAGAGAGGAACTCACATTATATGCCTTTGTTTACCTAACCTTTATTTTGCTCGGACAATTCAGAATTTTATATCCCCAGAAGATTTTATATGGAATCATGCATGTATTTTCCTCTGTGAATACAAATATTGATATCACTTACCAACGTGTAAGCAAGGTTGCAATTAAGAAACAATAAAGGTGATTTTAGCAAAAGAAATACCGACACCCTGCAACACTCCACATCATCGTATTTCATTTTCATAAAATTTAAAAAGCGTATCTCCAACAGTTTAATAGATATAAACACAATTCTAATGCATTGTAGCTCAGGATTTCACTCTCTGTAACTTCTGAATGAAGCCAGCTATTTTCTAGATGCTTGCTACATGACCTTTATCTCATGAGTCTGTAATACATTGGATCATTATAATTCCTCCAGATCTGGTATAAATTTATTCTTGCTTTGAAAAATGCAATTCTTTGTGAAGTATGCACAGACAGACCTGATACTTGGTATGTGTAATGCCAATGCACTGTTTGCTATAGTCCAAGTCCTTTTGCTCAGGTAGTAGTTACTGTGAGCAGCTATATTAGCTTACATCATCAAAACCAAACAGAATTCTTGCATTTTGGTTTTAAAGTGGTTTCAGAATTGCAAATGAGTAGTGACAGATATATCTGCTTTGCACAGTTTGTCCAACCAAAGTCTCCTCTGCATAGTAGAATCTATGTTTTGTTTGTAATCTTAGTTGCATTTAAAGCTGGATTATGAGTTGCACTGGCAATCGCCTAGTCACCTATCTTTGCTCTTTGTCAGTGCCTTAGAGAAAAGGGTAAAAGATCACTTGTCACAAAATCTGAAAGAGGATAATGCATTATATCTTTCAGATATTTGAATATGAAAATTGTCTTGACATTTTTGTTGGCCCTACGAAATTCATACACTCCTAGAAAGGGTAGTGGTCAATCAATGTTACATGAAATGGGGTTTAAACAATGCTTTTTTTTGTAGTGGCTGTAACTTATTTTTTTTCAGTGGCAAAATATTGCAAGTTTTCAACTGATATTCGGGCTTTAAACATAGCTGTTTATTCTGTTCTGTAAATTGAGTCTGCTCTTAGTACTTGAAGTGAGTTTTCTGCTCATGTTACAACCATCAAAGCTCCTACAGTATATTACATGGTTTGATTACCTGGTTGTGTGTATCCAAGAAGTAACTTGTTTCAGTTCATGGCATCTGTTGTCTACTCCAAGTTCATGTTAGTTCTATTGCCTACATTGACCATTCTAGGGTTTGGTTACTCCAAACAGTGATTTGTTTCATGGTCTTGGTACCAACTGTAAACTCATGTTGTATTAGATTGACCATTTTAGGGTTTTATCAGTCTTAGTAGTGATTTGTGTCTGTTCTTGGTATCTGTAGTCAGCTCCAAGCTCTCTTACATTATTTACCGAATCTGATTAAAAGGAGGAACTTGGGTCAGTTTTTTACACAGGTGGTCAGTTCTATGCTCATCTTGTATTGGTCATTTGCAGGGCCTAGGGCACTTTGAGTGCTAACTTGTATCCATTCTTGGTTCCTGTGGTGAAGTTCAGCACAGATGTATCCCAACCGCCACATGTGTATCTTCTAGAAGATGGATTAGACTTATGGTAAGTCTGTTTGTTATTCTTATCACTATTAGTCGCTGTTTGATGTTTATCTTATCCCTACATGTATTATACAGGGAGGAGATATTGTAAGGGGTTAAAGTCACCAAAAAATGACACTTAAATGATAGCCAACCTTACACCCCTTGTGGTATTGCATTGAAACTAGTTTGGTCAATAATCCTTATATGGGGTAGCTCATGGTGTACATGTGACATAGATTGAGAGTACTGATGGGGGTTGGGGGGTGAAAAGGGCCATGGTACCTTCAATCAGTATATTTTTACAGCGTTTATATTTATATATAGGCCTACTATACATTTGTACATGAACTTGAGATGTTAACACACTGTAAAGAGGATCTTAGACCAAGTACAACTCACTTTTAAAAACATCCAGAGTGACGTCACATGTGGATCTAAGGAATACTTTGATGCACACACATCTTCTGGGATTACTTTTGATGCACATTAGATTTTTTGTCACATATCGTGCATGCAGGTATTTGTGCCGTTTGAAGCAAGCGGGGTGTACTGCACTACTGGACCTCTAAGTAACTTGAATATTCAGCACTAATCTGAAGTATACAGCTCTGTGCACTTTGGGAGTACCTGAAATAATGGGTACTGAGTAAACATGCAAAATGACAGGGATGAGATTTGCAATGCGATGGATTGCATACTTGTTTATGTTTGCAATTGGTGGCATTTCAGTATTTTTCTTGACACAAGTTTCAGGATTTTGATGTCATATATATCTTGGATTTACTGAAAACATTTTAACCCCACAAAGTTATTGCTCACAATGTGTATAATGAAGTCATCATATTTAAAGGGGAAAACTAGAAAAATTAGTTGTATGCATAGCTCATTGTTTCCTGGTTCATGTTTTTTAGTGGTAATAAAGCCCTCTTTCTTGATACCTTCATTTAATTGGACTCTTTCGTTGCTTGTTATGGAGTAATTATGAAATGTCATTTTGTATGTTTTCCTGGCATTTCTGTTTATGCAAGCTGTTACCTTTTTGTGTCGATATATCTGCTATTCAATTGGAACATTCTTATTCTTTTCATTTAGGTTTGAAACTGTCCAGAATGCTGCAACGATGAGCCCAGATTTACTGCAGTTATTTGACAACATGCCACCATTACTAGGTAAGAATCTTCACACAGTAGTTGCATATATAGCATATGACATTTCCAATTGGCAGTGTTCTTCTAATACAGTTCAAAATGATACCACAGTGTCAGTATCACCTGTGATTGAAGATTGATAATTTCCCCAAACAACTTATTAAGAACTCCCTGTTGCTAAAAGTGTTGTATCATGGTTCGATACATACCAGAACAGAGTAACTACCTCATTGGTACGCACCACATTACATTGAGTAGATGAGCCCTATCATTTTGGTGCTCATATTTGGCAGATAAATGAGTGAACAGGACTTAATGTAAAATTCCCAATATGGCAATATCTTTGCAGTGCCTCTTCTGATATGTTTCAAATGTAGTAGGAAGGTGTTGATAGATACATGACCATGGCATTATTATTTCCAATATCATTACCATTTTGGCAAAGGGTGGGGTTTTTGGCGTCATCGTGTGTAACTGTACATAAAATTTAGAAGCTTTATGCATGCTGGGGGCAATAGACTTTTGGTTGCTGAAGTTCCTTTGCTCCATTTTCATGCTATGGATGCTTGTATGGTCCATCAGTCTCCCTACAGCAAATCATGGAAGTTAGATGGAGATAGTAACTTCATGATCAAATGAGAGGGCAGCAGTGCTATACTGTAGATGGTCATACCAGACAAGCCTGGCTCTATCAGTTTACATCCTTGTGCTTCAGTGATGATGTGTACATTGATGTGACTGGCTTTAAATCAGTAAAATGGGCAAGACACAATAAAAGAAATAAGTCTGTTGGTGTTCCTACCAACGGAAACTAGACTAGCAATCCCCCTTGGCATGCTGTCAGTGTTGGGTGGTGGACTTTAAAGGGGCATAGATGTGATAAGCCTTATTGCAATTTGCAGAACTCCTTCTTCAGGGCTTTATATGAAAGATTGACAGATGTTTGTGCTTTGTAGAATGAATGGGATAAATGAAGTTTAAGTTACATTACCAATTGGAACGAATAAATATGTAAGACGACCACATCACATAGCCCACTGTTTTTCTGTATTTTATAGTTTGAACCATATTGCTCTATTCGTAGGACTCAACATCTTCAAAATTTATTGCATTAAATGAAATGGCTTCTTGGATATTAATGAGAGTCCAGCATATCATTTTACTGTATGTATCCCAAGTACAAGGAACCATAGTGCCTGTGGGCTCTTGTTTTCTGTTTGCATTAATATTTCTTACTGCCTGCAATTATTATCTCAGTGTATGAACTTTAAAATTTCCATGTTTAAATGTCCAGTGAACAAACTAACATGGATCGTGTGGTTCATCTGTCTGAAAGTAATTTATACTAAAGTTTGCTAACTCTCTATTTACAGTCCTTTAGTCATACTTGCGTATGTTGCTAGCATTAATCATTTATTTTGAAGAGTTTGTTGTACAATGAGACCTGCATTGATTTAGGAGGCTAAAAGGACAATGCTGCCACAGGATTTGATTGTTCTTTAGAATGTCTAATCATCCTAGATGTTGTGATGAATGCTAATATCTACACTTTTAACTCTTGACAAGAATTACTTTTAAGAAATGTTTCATTTCATTCCATCTTTGCATGTGTGTTTCCTTTGATATTCTCAACCAGAACTTGGAAGCGAAAACCTCAAAACTTGTTTCCATATTGTCGGAGCTTATGTTTTGCTCGGAAGGCAACAATTCATGGAGGTAAATATTGATGTTTTGTACACAATTTGTTGTCAGTATCAGAATAAATTACTGTTGTTTTTCAATGGCAGAATGTATATAAAACTTCTTTGCCGACTCAAATATTCAAATGTTGATAAAGTTGAAACTGTATGACTTGTCATTGTGAATTATTATAGCATATGTTTGAAGATTCATTTCTAGAACACAAATTAAATTTTCACATTAGTTTTCATTTTCTTAAATTTTTAATGTCAGGCGTATGCTCCAGCTTTAGTGGCAGGCTGTTCTAATATCTTAACTGATCTTAGGGCAGAGGGTATTGTGACAGTCATGAAGGTAAGTCATCTTGATCATTTCCCTCGCATCATAAATGGTTAATACTTCCCTGACTTTGATGAGTTATGTTTAGCAACATCAGTCAGTTTTTTTCCTTCAACATTTAATACTGTCATTATTTTTACAGCAAGATAAACTAGAACGTTACACAGACAGATCAAATCAAGAATTGACATTTTTAAAGTTAGCATAAGTACTAAAAAATCAGAGTTACATTCCACAGAAAATCCATATTTACCTTGACTGTTTTTGCAATATCAACCATATCTGTAGTAGTTATACTTTATTCTGCTTGAATTTTCCGAAAGTAAATGATTTTTGTCAGCAAATTCTGTTACAATACATTGAAACATGAAAGGATAAAGTCACCTTTTTATTGTAAATGTAGAGAAGTATTCATTGAGCACTGGTGTTTTGAGCATCATGGTTTGTTAAAATAGAATATAACTGTACTTGCTAAGTAGAAGTTTGATTGTGGTTCTTTCTCTGAAGATTTTAGCTTTATGTTCTAACAGTTTTAATGACATATTTTGTACAGGTTGGTGTCAGGAATACATGATCTCAGATATCAAGAACTTAACTTACAATATGAAGGTCATAGCTCAAATAAAGAATGTCATCAAAAATATGAACATATTATCCTAATGTTTGCAAAATTACAGTAACTGAAAATCTGTTTCATTGGTGGATTATTTTTGTTTGATATCATAATATCTAGAGCAGAGTGTTGAAGATGTGATATTAGATATGTTTATGATTGCCAGTGGTTAGGGAGAGTGAGGACATCTTGAGATATCGTCAACAAGAAGTAGCTTTGAGATAATATCAAGTTTTTTAATATAGTTATTGGTCTTTGCTTGTCTTTATCAACCAACAAGTATTCTTCATGTGGTCACCATAGTACCCTGCTACAGTGGGTGTGTAAAGTTCAGTTGATATCATTCACTTCCCTGTCGCAGCTTATTGAGATTGTGTTTCGAGTGTTTCCAGCTGAGGGACCACAGCTATTTCAAGATCTACTGATCGGTGTCCTAGAACTCATCCTTTCAGGCCAGGTAAGTGACCCAGTATTGATCCATGGTTGTTGATTTGTTCCTTAAAATACATGGAAGTGTTTAATCAATTGCATGTTTAAATATCTTGACTCAAAGCAGTTAGGCAAAGCAAGAAGGCCAAATCTAACACTAATATGTACAATTAGTGGTGAATTAATGTAAGTGATTTGGAACTGATTAATATTCACTGGTCACTTGAAAGTGCAACACCGCTATGATGCAGAACTCATGAATGATTGTAACTTATTTTGATGAATATTCATCAGTGAGGGTTTACTTTGGTCAAAGTTACCTACGTGTGATCTGTTCATTAATTACTACCGTTGTTTCTCAAATTACAGAGTACTGTCAAACTTTATCGGTAACTGCACCGTCTCAAAAGTAAATAATTATTATCAACTGTACTATCTCAAAAAGTAAATAATTATCCTGGCAATGTAGTTAGTTTTCACATATTAACATCAAAACAGACTAGAAATAAATCACAAATTCAACATCCAAACATTTTATTTCAAGACTTCATGTCAAAGGTATCAACATAAACAATTGTGGTTTGTATTCTGACGCCAGTGCACTTATAACGTTATAACAAATCTTCTAGGGTGGATAGCTTAACTTTTCTCTCTACTTTTCTCTGGAAAGTTACATTATTTAGTCTAGGCTACAGAAGTACCAGCAAAGAGCTGTGTGCTAGCTGCAGTGCTCTTTGAATGGGATGTATGGAACAGCAGATGACAATCTTGTCAAAAACTACTCTGTGATGACAATTCACAGGACAGTGCAGCATAGCTGGTCTATACACACCTAAGCAATCATAAACTACTCTGTTCTTTGAACTGTGAAGCACCTGGCAATACATTAATACAACAGCATATAGAGCACAGACCTGTTATGTTCTTCCTCTTTGTGATCGCTTTGAACAAGTGGAAAGCACCAGTATTAACTGACATCACTTCTTAGCAACTATTTTTTCACCACCATACGGAAGTTAATGTGTGTTTTTGTGTAATGAGTACAAGGCTGTGCTGTGTCATTCTGAGACAGTGACAGAGTGTGGAGAGTTACTACAACATTTTGATACTTTTCATTCAATATAACCACAGAGGAGAAGGTCGAGAGGGGTCAAATTGTAAAACCTTGTTAGCACAATATCTCAAGAAAGGGAGCTTGGACAAGTCTCATATTTAGTATGTAGGTGTGCCACATTGAGTGGAACAATGCTTTGTTTTAGGTGAAAGTAAAAGGTCCTTTGGGGTCAAAGAGTGATCAAATTGTGAAAATTTTTAATCACAATATCTTTAGAAGGGAAGCTTGGACAAGTCTCGTATATTATAGGGAGGTGTATCACATTCAGTGCAAAACCCTACTATATTGGTGGAAGTTAAAGGTCATTTGGGGTGTACCGGGATCAAATTGTGAAAACATGGTAAACATAGAAGGGATACGTGACAAATCTCATGTACGATATGTATTTGTAGCACTTTCAGTTCAAAAACTACCATCTATGGTGGTGGAGGTCAAAGGTCATTTGCAGTCACCAGGCATTAAGTTGTGAATACAGTGTAAACACAATATCTCAAGAAGGGAAGCTTGTGTAAATCTCATATTTGGTTTGTAGATGTAGCACATTGCATGCAAAACCCTGTTGTTTCTGGTAGAATGTCATTTGGGGTCAACAGGGTCAAATTGTGAAAACCTTGTCAGGGATGATCCTTAAGCAACTGAAAATGGTTGTCCCAAGGACAACCAGCTGCAAAAATTTGGTTGTCCTCCCAAAAATTTGGTCGCCCTCCACAACGGACATATAAAAACAAGAAATGTGCAAAATGTGTATTTTGCACAGTCAAGACCATGTTTTTATTTGTCTTTCTTATACAGGTTGAAACTTTCCACAGCTAAATTATACTACTGACTTGTAACTTAATATCTAGAATCATTGATGCTCTAAAGTATATATCATATAGAAGAAAATCTCTGTATAATATAATGTTTGTTTCAAATCAAAATATGATACATTACTAATCTTGAACGGTACTATCATTATTTAGAAAATTCATACCAGCTCTCCTTGCACGTGGCACATATGACCGAATTCTTCGACTGCGATTCATCTATCTGGTACTTGCTGTGTACTGTATGTGCATGTCTGGTACAGTAAAATCAGTTGAAACATGATTGTACACTGAGGCTGTTTGTTTGGCTTTTTATGTACCGTGGATTTCAGGTTGTTTTGGCGGTTTTTTGTGAAACAAAACAGATGTTTTGCAATGGAGTTCATGCATGTTAAATATTTTGGTTGCATCTCAGTGTTGAGTTGTAAGCATTGCGTCACAATGTAAATGACCAGGGGTAAAATTTGATCATCCGAAGGACAACCTGAGGTAGTAACTTTGGTCGTCCTACAGAAATTTTGGTCATCTCGGATGACCGGACGACCGCTAAATTTCATCCCTGCTTGTAAACACAATATCTCAGGAAAATAAGTTTGGACAGATTTGATATTTGGTATGTAGGTGTACCACATCAAGAACCATAAACCTTTTTTTGTGGTGGTGAAGGGTCCTGTGGGGTCAGTGGGGATCAAATTGTGAAAACAGTGTAAATGCGATTTCTCTAGAAGGGTAGCTTGGACAAACCTCTTAGTTAGTATGTGCATGTGCCACATGGAGTACAAGAACCCAATAGTTTCTGGCAGAGGTCAAAGGTCCTTTGTGGTCAAGAGGGGTGAAATTGTGGAAGCCTTGTAAACACAATCACTTAAGAAGGGAAGGTTGGACAGATGTATTTAGTTTGCAAATGAACCCATTAAATACAAGACCCCTTTTGCTTTTAGTGGAGGTCAAATATCAACAGGTGTCAACAGGAATGAGATAGTTAAAACAGTTGTTAAAGTGATATCTCAAACAGGAAAGCTTGCACTGATCTATTATTAGCTCTGTACGTGTTGTGATGTGCCATATTGGCCACAAAAGCCTAATGGTGGGAGGCCAATTTGGCAGATACAGTAGCTGCATTTACATGGAGAACGTGATGTTATGATGTCATTGCAAACTCTCTATCCATCCGTTCATCCTCGGACGGAACTGACGGATAGAGATTGACAGTAAATGAGACTAACTCAGTATCAGCATCTTGTGAAGAATTCATGTTACTACTGTTTGTGCATCACTTATTTCTTGTTATCAGGAGGGACCCGTCGTCATGGCGATGTATTTCTCCCTGTATGCGCGCATCATCTTGAAGAACCAAGATTTCTTCTTTTCGCTCTTACAGAGGACATCTCAACTGTGGAACCAGCAGGTGAGTTACTTTCTAAGTATTAATATGTACAGTACATGATAGCATACTGTGCTTATACTATGAGTGATATCATTATTATCCACCAAATTTGTATAGCACCTCTTTCAAACTGAAGTATTTTCAGAGGCACTTCACGGATGCAGTACAGCATGGTGAATAAGCTGCTTTTTGACAAGCCTTTTTACAGTTATTCATTTACTTTGTTCCTGTGTGTGCTGCTTTGCACTGCACTGATAGATGAGAACTTTAATTCTACAAGTTAATTGATATCACCAGATATGTGTAAACATGAGACCTAAGTGATGATGTGCTAAGTGATATGGCAGTTTCTTATATGAAGCTTAGATTGACTAGCCAAGGTCTTTCACTTTGTATGTATGTATGTATGTATGTATGTATGTATGTATGTATGTATGTATGTATGTATGTATGTATGTATGTATGTATGTATGTATGTATGTATGTATGTATGTATGTATGTATGTATGTATGTATGTCTGTATGTATGTATGTCTGTATTGTATGTATGTATGTATGTATGTATGTATGTATGTATGTATGTATGTATGTATGTATGTATGTATGTATGTATGTATGTATGTATGTATGTATGTATGTATGTATGTATGCATGCATGCATGCATGCATGCATGCATGTATGTATGTATAATTTCAAGCAGTAATGCTACCAAGCAGGTCAATTTGGTTATTTAAAATTTCTGCAAAGCCTATTTTCTTGGGGTGTAATGACCAAGTCCATATTTGGACTCAAATCTGGACTGGAATCAAGTTTTTCCTGTAATCAGAATTGGTCTGGAATGGTCAGGACTTGAGTGAAAATGAAACAGAGTGGGATCTAGTTTTGTGCCTTTTGTCTAATACTCAAAAGTTGATAATCATTGTTTGTTTTATATTAATCAATTTTAAGTTCAGTAGAGGTGAACTCTGGGCTAGCAAATCCTACTCGTGGCCACCTTTTGAGTGGTACTCATCAGAACTAAGACTAAGTCAGTGTGCCTCCTTACCATTCAGGTCAGGTCAAAAGTGGTGCCTACTGTTCTATATTTATTTTGTAGTCAGCTTTAGTGGGAGGTGAATGGATGTGCCTGGATGTGCCTGCATGTTGGTTGTGTTGTATTGTCCAGTACCATTGGTGGTCTCATAGGTAGTTTGCTAGTACATTTTTAAAATAAATCCTGCCTATCCCATTACCAGTTTCAAAGGTTGTTACTACTGTACACATTTAATTATGAGATGGACTTGGCTTGGGCTCAGATTCTCTGGACATAGATTTAGCTTGGACTCTTGTGGGGGGTGGTACCGGATTCGGAATTGCCCCAGAATTGGGTTCACGGGAATCGTAATTGGCTCGTACTTGGATTATGCAGAATGGTTATGTCCCTGCTATTTTCTTTAAAGTGACTGCTAGGATATGAAATACAGCAACCGGTGTGTGAGCATTCTAAGTTGTACTTCTGAAACCATAAGAACAAATAAGAAGGGATGAGACCAGCTGTGCAATATGTAACTAGTTTGACATATTAGGCCACAGCAAGTGTTTCACATCTTGAAACTTTACCACATTTGGATTTAGAGAGATCAGTAAGTTAGTAAATCTCATTTGGAAGTACTTGTAGTAAAGTAAAAGCCATACACAGAGACACACTATAGAGCAGCTTCAGTAGATATGTGAGTGCAAAACCATCAGCTAACAATCAGCTAGCCTCACAGTATTGACATTTAATGCAAACTTAGTGGGACTTAATTTAGAGGGACTAATGTGGACCATGCGGTTGTCTGTGTACTACCAAAAGTGAAATGATTAATACAGTCACTAGGGCTGTGAGCGATTAGCGATTAATCGCCAGCCAACTAAACGTTTAGTAAAAGGTCACATGCGATTAATCGCTCTTTATGTTTTTCATCTAAAATTCATTAAAAAAATGAATAGGCTAAATAAAAAAACAAGCTATGCCCTAGTTAATTCAATGAGGTACTGTAGCCTAACAATGATATTTAAATATATCCGCCTTTTCTTAGGTAAGTGCTCTACGAAACTTATGGTTCTATGCCAATGCCTCTGTAAATGCTCGTAAGTGGTAACGATGCATGATCACCATTTTCAAGTTATGTAACATTAGGCTAATCTTTACGCGTACGATAGCCTATACAAAAATTGACAATACAGTAAAGTGTACAGTACGCCTAGGCTAGCCTATACTTTGTGAACGATTGCTGCTGAAAAACCAAACCTTAATAAACTTCATTTAGCTACTGATGCAACTAAGAGCACAAACTATATCTGTATAAACCTTCATTTGAAGCAAATTTATATGGAATAACTCTTCATAATTGAATCTTTCTTTGCTTAAATAAAAATTAAAACATTAACGTTATCGGCCGCGAAGTGAGCGAACGATTGCACAATGCAACGGATTCTGGTGCAATCACAGCGTTATTTTTTTTCTGCAGTACAGGGAAGCACATATACAGTATTAGTATGTACACAATCTGCTGTGCAGAAAAAAATTGTGCGGTGAATTCACCACTTCAGGACCTCAATGGAACGCGGCAAGTTGTGCGTGCTTGGGTAGTCCACATATGCGATTAATCGCGGATAAATCGCAAAATGATGCGATTAAAAGTTTAGTACATTAATCGCAAAGTCACAGCCCTAACAGTCACAAAACTGTGAACTATGTCACTGAATTATGGACACACTCACATTATGCTGTTCACAGCACAAATCTGTTGTCAGCATTCCTTGCTGAGATAATCTATGCAATGGTGTGTGTGTGTGTTTACATGTGACACCTTGGCTCATAAACACGCTATCTCAAAGAGGGAATTGGTGTTTGTTTACTTGATACCAGAAGAAGAGAATGTTATTGGAACTCCAAACTTGATGTGCAGGTTGTGAATGATCCCGTTGTTTTGATGGAGGTCAAGGGTCATTTAAAATGAACAGACATTAAAGTCTGAAAACATTTTCAGCAAGATATGTCAAGAATTGTGTTTGTTGCTGGAATTTGACATGTAACACATAAGTGGCTGTTTGATGGGTAGATCATTTCCATTTTTGTTTAAGGATATCAATGGTCTCTTAAGGTCAGCAGAGATTGTAACTTGAAAACCTTGAAAATATGGCATCTCAAGAAAGAAAAGCAAATGTGAGGTTTGAAATTTGGTGTGGAGGCTGTCCTTGTCAGAGGATGATCCCTTCTGGATGTCAAAAGTCATTTGAGGTCTTTTGAGGTTGAGATATGACTTCAAAGAAAAAGAAACTTTGAAGGAGGATATCTGAAGGAAGTGACTGTTACTAGAGCTTCACATTTAGTGGATTTGATGATTAGCTTTTGATTATTAGATTATGTCTGTCATATTTCATTCCAGTCAAAGGTCATTTGAGGTCAGTAGAGGTTACATTGGTAAATAATGAAAGCATAAATGCCAACACTTCTGGTATAGAGGCAGCCCTTAATGAACAGAATATCTCTGCTCATTTCTTCGACATCAGACACAGGTTACAATCCAAATGTATCTCTTTACTGTGAAAGGTTGAGCCAGATCGTTGCAATGCCTTTGGCTCAGCAATGCATACTATCTTCATTAATATTGACAAGGAATCATTTAATTCTTGATTCTCTTATTTATGCCACAGTTGGTTTAAGTCACAGTAAGTGCATATTGATCTAAGCTGGACCTGATTTGGTTATCACAGAATTTGTTTTTCCTATAGAAATTTTAGGTGACCCTCATGGCACTATTACTATTAAGCTTTTTCACTCTAAAAACTATTTCAACTGGATAGCTTTAAAACAAAAGGATTGTGGTTTCCCTTTGATTATAGAGAGAACATGACTTGTCTTTTGGTTTCCCTTTGATGATAGTGAGTAGTTTTGGGCGACGTTTACTCTCATCATCATGATAATTAAAGAAAAAATGTCACAACAATTCAATACTTGTGATAGTTATAATGGTTTCATGCCAGAAGTATTATACCTAGCCTAGTGATGCAGTGATTTTTGGCATAAGCTGATTTTTAGCATCTTGGTGACATGTGTGTCTTGGTAATATCTGTAACGTAAATATGTAGTAAGCTTCTTAAAACTCCCAATAGTGTAAAGCACATTTTGTTGACCTTGAGCAGTAAAGATTTTTGCATTGAAGTGCCAACAGTAACCAACCTATACAATCTAGAAAGAAGTGTCTCAACTGTGGTTTACTGTATTTGGTGGTGTGTCATTGAATTGGTCGTTTCTGGGAGATGCTTGAACGGAAGACTCTAGAATTAATCAGTTGTGATTTATATGCCCTCAGCGCTAGCGATGGAATGTTTTTCAATTTACTGATCTGAAGACCCAATGCTATTAAGACCCAGTGAGCCTGACTAATTATTTGTACTTGTTTGCCTTGTCAACTGTCATTATAACCATCACCTAACTTTAGCCTAACTGACTTTTAAAGAGCATGTCTCAACTGTATCATCTTTATTGCCAATTTTGAAAATTCTTATTCAACTCTTAGTGAGAAATGATAAAACTAATTGAAACTTAAAGCAACACTCTCATTCCATTTATTGTCTCCTTGAGTTCATATTATTTGCATCCTTTTCTGTCACCATTCCATGGCAGTACATACTTCATCACAAAAGTGAGCATTAATATTGCTTCAAATCTAAAATTCCCCACAAAATGTAATGCAAGTCATATAAACCAAAAAAGTTAAAATATCCAAAAAGTGTCTCATGAAGAAAAAAAAAGAGAAGATCATGTAAAACCATCCAGAAACTGATAGTAATTGTAAGCATAACCTTCTAGCATTGTGAGGTAGGCTTTAGTCAATAGCCTAACTACCTCATCTATTGCACCTTTCATCACCAAAGTGAACAGCTGACTATTTGTAAATGTTATTTGAAGAAAGTGCTAAATGATCCTTTGTTGTTTTATAAACCTTTGTGGCTTGAAATGTATGGCCTGGTTTAATACCATAGTCAGTGCTCACAGATTTGATGCACATTCCAAGGATGTTTGCCAGAGTACTGTTTAATCTGTACTGTCTTTAACATGTTGTGGAATTTTTGCAGTATTTCCGAGGTTTATTGCTGCTAGAATTTCTACTTTTCACTCTGAGGTTCAATTTCTTAGCGTGAACACTGGTCCACTGAACATTTGTTTTAAAAGGTATTTTCAGCTATCTCAGTATTATAATTTTATTGGACCCTAACCAATTTGCCTAACTACCCTGGCAATTGCCATTGCATATCAAACTATTTGCAAATTGCTGGCTTCATGTTCTACATTCAAAGAAATATTTGAATGTTTTCTAGTGCTTAATGATCCTTGTGGCCAAAATTCAATCTTCAATCCCATGCACTGGCCCTTGGCTGTCATTCTTTCTTGCTAGCCCTTTATCTCTGATACAAATTTAAGTAGGTTAAGTTCTGTAATTAAGGTTTTCAATTCATGACAGGGTCAAGGGTATAGGCAACTGGTATCTTGCATGGAAGGAGTCATAAACCAATAACTACCAAAGCAGCATTAAAAGGTAACTTTATGACAAAAGCAGGGTGAAGGTACAAATTTGTTTTGTGCATTGTGTCACAATATTGTTAAATGAAAAAGAGTTCCAAGACATCAACAGTATACAGTAGCAGCTTTGAAGTTCTCAGGGTAGTTCTTTCCTACGTCATTGCAAATGTTGTTTGGTGAACATTTTTCGTTTCGAGAACATTTATATGAGTCACAATTACAGAGTATGTACATAAATAAGGACATATTAACAAATTACTAGGGAGAAACTCAAAGGAAACTCCATGGAACTTGTAGTATGAGTCCTCCTTGAGCAAGAAACAATGCGAAATACACAGAACAGAAGACAAAAGGGATCATGGGACCTCCTTTGTCGTTAACCACAGGGAGGGGGGGGACCTTTCCTGTTGGCAACTATTGATATAATGCATTCACTTGATCTGTCAGAATCCATGATTCCAATCTTCAGATACAATGTTCACAAAAAGTTTGGTGACATCAAATGACATTTGAACCACCAAATAATGTGCCTTCACTTAATGTAATCCTCTCACATGCTCACGAATCAATATTTTCTATCTTCTGTGTATCAAGAGATATTGTGTCTACAGACTTTTCCCATCCACAATTTTCAGTGTTTACCCTAACACAAAAGTAAGCACATGCAATCATCTCAGCATTGTTTTCTTCATGACAGCAACAACAAATTATGTTACAAATGCCATTACTGTACATGCTGCTGTAACCACATACACAAAAGGGTTTATTGGCACATAGCATTGCCACTCTGGTTTAACATTTTTTATGCTGCTCACATCTTTCATGTTGTGTTCACCAATTTATATCATTTTTAATGTGTTTAATATGGAATCAAACATCAAGCACCTACTTTTACTATTTTCTGTATATCATCATCATGTCATTATTTGTGGTGGTACTTTACATGTGAGTCAGCCTTGTACCCCCCCCTCCTTTTCTTGTTAGCCATCCCTTGTATTCCTCCCAGCTTCCTTTTCATGTGAATCATTCTTGTATCCACATAGCTAGCTCCCTTTTCATGTGAGTCATCCTTGTATTCCCATATCTTCCTTTTCATGTGAGTTGTCCTTGTATCCCCTTAGCTCCCTTTTCATGTAAGCCATTCTCGTATCCCCCTAGCTCCCTTTACATGTTTTCAGCTCGTAATATCTGGTTGGTATTTGTA
This sequence comes from Stichopus chloronotus, assembly GCA_021234535.1. Taxonomy (NCBI): domain Eukaryota; kingdom Metazoa; phylum Echinodermata; class Holothuroidea; order Aspidochirotida; family Stichopodidae; genus Stichopus; species Stichopus chloronotus. Next base: position 7,960,284 of record CM037836.1, read on the forward strand.
ATATCACCATGTTCCATGTTTTTTAATTTCTTCTCAATGTTTTCAATGAGAATCATAGTCATTGTATAATATTGATAGAGCCCCCTCACATGTTGATGCATATTTTTTTGTTGTTTGATCACTTCCCATCCCTTTTTTTCTCCTGCAATTTCCTTGTTAAGGAAAAGAGACTACTGCACATTTGCAAAAAGAAACAAACCTACCATTTGCAAGAATTTACTTGTTAACTAATGACTTTTAGTCTTTGGCTGTATTTGGTTGATGGTACTAACATGTGGATATGTGATGTATTTTCAGATAGGTTACCCACCAGTTTTGAATTTATAGCCTCTCTGCTGGTAGCTGAGCAGCAGTAATCTCTTATCATCTGTTCAGAATCCTCTCTCTGAATTGCTGGTGGCTCCAGCTCACCTTGGTAAAAGTGTTAAACGTTTGTTAGATATGAAGGAGATAAAAGATTGAATGAAAAGGGGTTGGTTCTGCGGGTGTTCATCACTTTGGCTGATCAAAGTTAAGTTGAGTGATGAAGTGTGGAGTTACTCTAATGTCTAAGCAGAGGTTGGGGTGGAGGAGAGTGATAATTTGATTGATTATTGTTGGAGTCATGGCAGTTGTTGATGGCAACATTTTTATACAAATTCAGGGTGTTAACATTTCATACAATTTGGAAGTTCTTTGTCATTGTTAGCCATCCTTCAAAACTCGGAACACAAAACAGCAAAACAAGAAAATATCACACAGTGTGTACTAATATAGCATCCACCCCAGTTAACATTCCAACATGGGCCCCATCTAGGTGAATCTATATTTGACCAATATGATTTTGCAACCAAGATCTGCAAGGGGCCCCTTGCATGGTGTTGAAACTTGAGTGTGAGGGAAATTTAAATGCCCAGCTTGGCCTTTTGTGATTCATAGTAACCACACAAGTGCAGGGAAAGCAGCCAGTGGCTTAACTATTACAACTTCACATATGGGTGACCAACTAAACAAATTTGGATCAAATTTGGTGCCTTTTTTCCCACAAAGTGAGCTCAGATCGAAAAGCTTCAATTATGTATTCTTGGACAAAAAACCCCATCTTACTGTTCTAGTAACACTGTTGTATATGGTTAAAAAACTTTTTAAATATCTGAAGTTTGTGTAGTAAGGTTTGACATAAAATATGCCATCCTTTTGATAGTGACCCATCTTAAGCTTAGCAGTATATTAGTTAACATATAAAATGTGCATGAACACTCGGATAAAAAGTTGTTTGAAAATCTTAAGACTTGCCTTACAGCACAGATGACCAATTAAGTTCAGTGGCACTAGCACATGTGTGGTTTAGCCTCTTGTATTATATCTACATTCACATGTTGCACAACAGCAAAAGTCCCAAGCCACATAAATGGAGAAAAGACCTTGTAAGGTAAATCCTTCGAGTTGAAGGTTGTGAATATATCATGTATTGTTAACTTAGGGTCTTTTGCACATGTTAGAAAATTGTTTTTTTTTTTTTGCGTTGTTGACCGACTGAACTATTTTTGTTAGTTTCCCATGATGGATGTTCAAGTTGCTCCCCTGAAGGCTCTTTACATCACAAACAGTATGTGCAGAGAGCAATACGGATTGTGAGATCGAACCATTGCTTTTTTGAGACTGACATCCCTTACTTTCAGGAGTCCGTAAATTTCATACAGAACAAAAAATGTCAGCAAAATAATTTCAATAACTAATTGTATCAATTCATTTCTAATTGATGCAGTTCTCATTCTGATTGAGATAATTTGGAGAGCATGTCATACTGAATTGAAGTCATACTAGTTTTTGTGTTATTGCATAATGCTGGACTTTTCCATTGCATGGCTAAGCCATTGCATGGAAACCCCCTAAATGTTGCTGCTTGACATGCTGCAAAATTCTAAGAAACAACATGTTTGCTTGGAAATGGGAAAGAAAAAAACTGAAACAAAAAAGTTTAAAATTGTTTTTTTTTTTGTAATTGTGGCCCTAGCCGTAGCTTAAGCCTTGGGAAATAGATGCTGCCTACCACACTTATTTGCAAACTTCATGTGTGACTGGTTACCAAAAATTTCGGGAAGTATGATTTGTATAGCACTATATGGCTTGGTAAATGATAATTTTCAAGCTGTCAGTCGTGATATGTTGAAGGTTGATTTAACAGCATCTGCATGAAATCTGTCATAATGCAGTGCGCATGGGTACCATGACGGGCAGGATTTGCTGTTTAAAGCATACAGGGCTAGAGATAAAAAAATACTGCAAATAAGTAGATGGCAGCAAATGGTAGACTGTGATTTGCTCCCCGTGACCGGCTACTTTTGACAACCCTGCACCATTTATCCCAATCTCGCGGAATTAGCAGTTACCAACATTGTTGTCATCAGCAGGACTACCAAGCAGACATTTTTTGGTGAAATTCAGTAGTCGGACAGAAATGTTGGTCTCTTACGATTGGACGACTGCTAATTTTGCAGCCTGAAGTTCCTATCCCAAGGATGTTATTTTTTCTTCAGCATAAGTAGAAGTGCAACAGACCTTTCAAGGAATTTGTTGTAGGTCTATTTACTCGTAGCCACAGAAGCATTTTGTGGTTTCTTAAAAAAATGACTTCAGTGCAAAAAATAAGGCTTGGGCTTTCCAGTGATAAAAAGGAGTTTCCAAATAATTCAGTTTTGTTTGTATTCAAATATCACAAGTAAAAAAAAAACAAATCCCCATTGGTCTGAAAATGTTATTGAAATTCAGTGAGATATTTCATGTTTGTAAACCACTCTGCCTTAGTCAACATTTGCCCATTGAATTAACTTTTTCAACAGGATTCTCTCACAGAAACAAATCATAATATCATCCTGTGGACTCTGATAAGATGCAGAAATGAAGGGTTTCAACAAGTTGAAAACTTTGATTGATTATTGCCCTAGTGGTGGTGTGAATATATGGTTGATTTTACTGACTGGTTCTTATCTGTTACCTTGGGATGTTTTATGAGGCAATAGTTGAAACGTTTATCTTATCACTGTTTCAAAGGAATGCAGGGTTGTGGACTGATAGAAACATGTAGTCCCTCGATTTAGTACAGATTGGATTGCCCAGATTGGATCCAGCTGCTCCCTCTAGTGCCATGCAAGGATCTTTTTTCACATACAGTTTACATAATACCTACATCTTGTTGGAGTTTCACAGTGCTGGTCAGTTCTCACAGCATCTATGATTTTTCACACAAAGTGTGACAGATGCATCAAAGATGCTGTTACCTGTACATCTCAAATCTACACTGCAGGTAAAGAAGGAGAAATTACAAAGCCTTCCAACTGAGTGACAAATTTAAAGATCTATCTATACCTTAACACTTGACATTTACTGAGGAGTTCCCCCTCTCCCTCACCCAGATCAGAGAATATGTCTGTGTTACTCCCAGTGTGTCTGTGTTACTCCCAGTGTGTCTTCATCCTTTTGTGAGGGATTCTACTTATGCGCTAATGGACAGCTAGGCTCTGGGACAATGTTATGTCCTTCATATAAACAGGTAAATGTAGATTCTGATATAGAATAATGAACTTCAATATGAAATCTTCTTAATAAATGCTGTTTTACATTGCAATACAATTGCCATGTAAAACAGCACAAATGCACAAACAGAGCAAATTAAATAAAGATATAAATTTATTAATTGTGTTAATGACATAGTGCCAGAAAAACCTAAGTTTTCAAAGTGAAACAATAGTTTGCATGTATAGTGAGTTGTCCACTTAGCAACCAGTTGAGATTGCAATAAACTACAAAATTCTTTAAATTGGCCATATTCCTGTCCGCAGGTCTGGCTCTATAGTAACACTAAGGGTGTGGAAACATTTCAAAACATCCACCCGGTGACTTTGATTCATTTTTAATTGTCCTGCACGTCAGAAGTGCAGTGTGATCTCTTTAACACTTAATTGAGCAAAACCTGCTGGAAAATGACTACTTTGTCAGGTCTGTTTATATCCTCTAAAACATTGCCAACCTTGGCACAGAGGTAATCTAGAATGGGATAGCTAAGCTTGATGGTTGGAGTGTCCATTTTGCAATCTACAGGTCCTCCGATCATTTCAACTTCAACCACTGTTAAATGTCCCCTGGATGCAAAATTTCTTGTTCAGAAAAGCTTTTTATAGTGGTGATGAGTGGCAACTTAAGTCTCTGTTATCCAATTCAGGTCTTGTCTGCTGCAGGTTTAGGGTTGTAGCTAGACAAATTTTAGTAGCAGGATCCATGCAAAGATACCAGCCACTTCTCTTGTGGGGCCAGGGGATCATACCAAGACTCCTGTTGGAGTCCAGGGTCAATGCCTCAGGAGCGTCTTGGGAGCAGCGCCCATGGAATGCTCTCTGTCTTGTAAGCATTGTGGAAAAGTGCTTACAAAATCTTCAATTTATGTTAATTCAAAGGTGACTTCTCTGTCATATTTTGTGAAGTTTTACTGCCGGACAGTAAGGTGCAAACTGACCTCGAATGGCAGGCAGGAATTACTAGTTACGGACAGGTACTCCTGGAGCTGCCCAAACAGCTACAACCCTATTTAGGTTGCTTAGTACAGCCTGTTTGTTGAGCTATTCAAATGCTCCACTGTTTTCAGTCTTTGGGGAGGTGGCTAAAGACTGAAATTTTCATCTGTAAGATAAAGTTTAACTGTTGGTACAGGTTAAGACTGGGATCTCTCAGATGGAGATGTTAAATGGTGGTACTGACAAAGACTGTGGGATCTGTTAGATTTCAAATGGTGGTGCTGGTAGCAGGGTTTCATTGATAGGTTCACCTCTGCCTTGGATCCTGTGAAGACAGAAAGAGAAGATGAATCTCACTTGTGACATAGGAAGGGTTTTGATTCCTTGCTGCAGGTGAGGAATTTGTGCAGTCATGATGGCTGTGTGTGTGTGTGTGTGTGTGTGTGTGTGTATGTGACACCTTGGCATGAAGTCTCAAGAAGGGGACGGTGACGACCTTCAAAGTTGATGTGTAGGTAGTCCATAAACAGTACATGATCCCTGTCGTTTTTCATGAAGGTCAAAGGTCATTTGATGTCACCAGAGCTTAAAGTATGAAAAGGTACAGAAGGAGATATCTTAGTAACTTAATGTGCTGAAACTTCATACCTATCACATTGATAGCCCATGATGAGTATATGGTTTCTGTCATTTTGATCTCGATACATTACATTTATAGAGATATTGTCACACTTAGCTGGACATCTGATTTTCTTTTATAATGATGTCAGGGTCTCATTCCTTTGTCAATGTGTAGTAAACTTCCCCATCATGTTTCTATGCAAGTAAGTGAAAGATGTTACTAGTTGTGGTGTGACGAAAATACTCATAAAAAGTCTTTTTTGCAACTTATTGACCAAAAAAGGGCATTAAACCTGGAAAAGATAGATCCTATAGTTTTGCACACAGTGCTTGCATAAATTAAAGACGTTTCGATCCTTTGTTTGGATTGGTGGGCCCTGGGCAGTGGTTATTTAAGCCCCTCCTTCGATTTGCTGTGATTGAAAATTGCTGTGATGGTAAGGGACAGCAGTGTTGAGGTTTATCAACTCAATTTTGTCTATTTCCAAGTTGACAGAAGAATGATGTCAAGAATGTGGTGAAGCAAGAAGTACAAAAGAGGAATGTCAGAATCCATGTGTGCATTTAATTTAACGCTAAAAGCCTAATACTTTAAGAGCCAGCAAATCGAATGACAACCAGTTCAATTAGCTGAAAGGTATTTCATTAATTTTATTACGTGATTCGCCTTCAATAGTATTCACCTACATCATTAAGTCAACTAATCGTTACACAATTAGCTCACTCAGAACAATGCTTTCATCCCACGTGTTTAGCTGCTCTCATTTTCAGAGGTCAGCCAAACCTCAAACAACTGTTTAATTGACATAAATGAATACATTTACTTCATTACATTGTTAGCAATGGATGGCATACAGATGAGCTAAGTGGCAGAAATCCAATATTTTGTCAACACCAGATACCTCGACCAGATTCAAACTTCTCTGTTTTCGTTGTCAATCTCTTCAATCACAAATGAAATGTTTCTAACATATTCAGGACATTCTTACAAAGGAACATTAAATAGAAGTATTGAGATTCAGCGACTATGGTGCTTTAGTTTGTTAAGGTCAAAGCTTCATGTGAGGTTAATATAGGTCATAGTTTGAAATCATTGTCATAGCTCCCAAGTTAAGAGAGGCTAAAAGCAGGTCCACCCCTAGTCTGTCTGATGGTGAATTACTGGCCCTGGGGGAGGGGTTTAAGGGGTACAGTTGTCCCTCTCGAAATTTCGTGAAATTTACGAGTGTCTACACGCAAAATGGTAGCAAAAAAAAATCTGTCCTGTAGAACATGGAGGTCAAAGGTCATTTGAGGTCACCAGAGGTTAAAGTTTGAAATGTATAAAGTAAAATATCTCAGCCACTGAGTGTTGCTATAACTTCATATTGGTGATGTTGGTAGCCTTGATGATTATATAATTCCTACCATCTTTTATGGTGGTCAAAGGTGATTTGAGGCCAACATAGGTAACAGTTTAAAAAGTACACGTGGTAGACGTTGTATCTGGGTATTGGAAAGTTGCTGGAACTTCAAACTTAGTGTGTTGTTTGTCCATTGTAAATAAATGATCCCTACCATTTTTCATGAAAATGAAAGGTGATGTCACTAGAGGTGAAGTATGAAAACCATCTAAGGAACCTATCTCTGCAACTGAATGTTGCTGTATCTTCAAGCTGTTAACATTTTTAAATTGGTTCAGTAGTATGTGTTTCCCTCTCCCTGAATATTGGCAAGAAATCTCAAAGTCATTTGACTTGTGGTTGAGTAGACAAAATATTTGCACTTTATTATACGTGGATCATTATTACATTTGCAGGTAGGTGTGTTGATTCATGATTAATGTGGGTAACTTTGTTGGATTGACATTTCAAAATAAGGCAAGTACATGAAAAAATAATGACAATATGACAGCCTTATGTACTGAGAACCATAAACCATCCCTTCACTCATTGCTAATGATAGGAATAGTCTTGTTCACTCTAAGGACCAAGCACAGAAAGTTGCTTTTTACTACCAAATATTACCACACACTGTATCACATTACTGTTGATGTTTAATGTGTGTCCATAGACATTAACTTTGTTAAACATGCTTCAGTATGAAGATGCCCAGTTTCCTGTTTGGATAGGGATCTGTTTCCGGTGACAGTGTCCAGATCATGTGTTATTAAATAATTCACCCCCCCCCCCTACTTAATTTGCAAGCCAGTCAATGGGTTGTACCCAATAAATCACATGAAATCACATTGAGATCAGTTGCTAAAGAAGGAATCAAGTTGTAGAGTACCTGAATTCCTGGTTACATCAGTGACATGCCCTGCCTTGTAACATTGTTTCCAAGGATGCCTCAATTCTTGCTAACAACCATTTTAGTGACTTGTCGTGGAGCACTGGCTTAGAGGATGCCTTAGTTTCCAGTAACAGGCAGCTTAAATAATGGCCTGTCTAAGAGCACTGGCTCATAGATGCCTTAATTCCTGGTAACAACCATGTTAATGCCCTGTCTTGTAACACTGTTTTAAGGGATATGTTAATTCCTGGTAACAACCATGTTAATGCCCTGTCTTGTAACACTGGTTTAAGGGATATGTTAATTCCTGGTAACAACCATGTTAATGCCCTGTCTTGTAACACTGGTTTAAGGGATATGTTAATTCCTGGTAACAACCAGTTTAATGGCCTGTCCTGGAACACTGTTTTAGAGGATGCTTTAATTCCTTGCAATTACCAGTTTGTTGCCCTGTCTTGGAACACTGTTTCTTTCAGTCTCTGCTGATAAAGTGTTGTCAATCATTTTCGATGGTAGCCCTGTGGCTGTTTAAAAAATCAATACTTTAGAGAGTTGAGTTGCAGCAATTTTTGCGTGATTGTATGTTGTTTCTTTTAAGCTGTTCAGATCCAGCTACTATGAATTAAAATATTGCCAAATAAATGTTCATATTAAAAACTAATGTTGATCACTATGTTGAAGAAATGCAGACCTCTTTTCAGGTAAAATCTACCAGTAAAATTCTATAAAATTCTCTTTCTTCTCTTTATCCTTTTTTGATTTATGACCATTCTAGGCAAGTGAGATATTAGACAAGCTGCTTAATATCTGGGTTGAGAACTTTGACATGATATCTCAAGCAGAACGTAGAAAACTCTCAGCTCTTGCCTTGACTTCGCTGTTGACTTCCAATAACAGGTTGGTTCTTTATCACCCAAGATTAAGTATTTATCTTTTGTACAGTTGTTTGTCTTGTCAATTTATATTTTGACCCTTCATTTGTGAAGTTATGACAGTGACTTTAACTGAAGACTCTCATGGAGCATAAATATTGTCAGATGGTAAAACCTCACTGGTCAATGTGGTATAATGGTTTGGGGAGGGTAGGTTGTTTGCAATGTGATTCACTCTTGAGAATTCTGATTTGTTGACATCATTGAAAGTGTGTCACACATCTTAAATTATAAAAAAAAATTGGTTGTATTGATCAAAAGTGATGGAACTGAAAGAATATTTGTTGATTAATTGTTAATACATAACTATGCATTGTAGCTGTGAGTAGAATAAATCTGTGTCCCTGTTAATCACACCTTACATGAATTACATTCTTCACATTTTAATTATGCATTGTAATTATCTATCAGTGAGTTAACTCTTAACCTTACCTTGTCCCTTCTTCCAGTACTGTACAACACAGGATCCCTGATATGATGTATGCCATCGTGGAGGTCCTACATGACGTCTGTCGAGAAGAAAATGACAGTTTGATCGAGTATGTTGAGACAAATATATCTATATTTACATATGCATTACTTAATTTACTAGAGTAAAAAATATTAATAGCACAGACTTGCCAATTATTTTTGAATGTTATTTGTCAAGTGCATTGGTAGTAAATTATGTAAAACTTTGTACTATTAGACATGGGGCTGGTAAGGGAAATAAGTGTATTGACTTTCTTGTCTGATTCATTGCATGGATTTTTTTTTTGAGGGGGGGATCGTATTTTGATCTACAGTACATGGAATACTTGTGCAGTAATTTCTATTTATCAGTGACAGTCTTTAGTGCTATTCCTTCTCAGTGATCATGTTTTACTGATTTTCTGAGTTTCAAAGGTAGCAGTGTCATATCTTCTTTCCATTGTATTGGCTATTTGATGTTTTTCTACTGTTTAAATATGAATTTAGGGCAATGAGAGTCCCTTGGTTGTCCCAGATCATGGTTTAACAACAACCTGTATAGCTTAAATGCCATACTGTATGCTTTATTTCATGTCATTGTTCAAAGGTCTATTACCCAATTTGACAAAAATGCAATCTCCTTGTCTGGTCATTATCGAAACAGTTCAGCCCTTCTTTGCAGGAAGAAATGTGCAAGATATCAGTTGTGTACTGTTCTGACTCTTGTATGTACCTGTACCAACACATTTTTGGGAGGCATTATTTATGCACAGCGTTCTGAGTTGCTGACTCACAGATTAATTTAAACCAGATGTTTAGAAGTTAAGCCAGCATAACTGCCTCTTGATTTGAGACTCGTATAATTTAATGGTGAAGCTGAATCCCTTGCAAAAAGAAATAAGAAGAAAGCAAAGAAAAATGAGTTTGTGAAGCTGGTTACAGCTATTCAAGCATGTAATAGCTGGGAAAATTTGATATTCGGCTGGTATCCCTACACAGAGAAAAGAGATGGTATTGTAACTTGCTGGTTATATGATTACAATGAGCCAGGGCTGTTTTATGGTGACACACTCTGTTGATCCGCTGGTCATGCTTGATTTGTTAAATGGAAATTAAGTTCATTTAAGGGAAAAATTATGCTGTTTAGCTGCTGGTAATTGTAGTTTTGTAGTTGTAGTTAAATGGTAAACAATTTCCACACACAACCTGAAACCATTCCCCCTCGAAAAAAGGATTAAAGAACAATCCGTTGGGCTTGAGGGAAAATAGATAAAATAACATGACACTGTGCTTGACTCTTGAAAACTATCCCAAATGTAAGAATGGTGTGAACTGGAATGGGCATTATTTGAGTACCAGGTGTATATAAGGCAATGATTAGATTGGAGACTGTATTATGTGAGATTAAACCATCATTTCATAGCTTTACTTTAAATAACTTTATGAGTGCTGATCAAATTATGTTTCAAAATTCAAAGGTATACTTTTAAGACTTTGACTTTTTGAAGTATATCTTGAATGCTCTAGCTCTGTGCATAGTGAATGTCAAACTGAGTTTATCACATTGCTACACCTTTGTTTCAATAAAGTTTAATAATTGTGGGCAGAAAACACAGATTGGACCCATTTTTTGGTTCGATGAATTGTATCCCACGTAACCTAGATTGTGTGTGTATGCATGCTCTTGTATTGGGACTTTCTGGGGACTTAACAAAAGAGTGTCAAGACCTCAGAGAGAGTTTCTATAGATTTCTCAGGTCCTCAGAAAAATAACAATAGAGAGTGTATTAATAAGGTTAGGGTTCTCACTCTGTGTGTAATGTCGCTGTGTGTGCGTACATGTGTGTGTGTACCAGAGAAAATATAAACCAGAATGACACCAGGCTAACTACTAACACTGAATAAATGAAGTTGAACATTAATAGGCAGCGTCCTTGTCTCACATAATGCAAAACAGGTGTGATGTCAACATTTGCTATTATACATAATGTACGGACGACCTAAGAATTTGTTCATTCAATGACTAACGACATCTTTGGGGAGAACAAATTATGTGAATGTAACCATTTGATATTTTCAGGTAAACTGATAATATGCAGAAAAAATTGCATTCTAATGTTTAGATGTTTGTGAGTTGCATTATGTTAACGTTTCCATTTGATCTGTGTTAGATGGTTTCATGAGAATGCCTTTTGCCATACAGAGTTTTTGCGTTATTGTTCCATGATGTCATTCTTGTTTATCTGTTGTATTGCGTGCGTGTGTGTGTGTGTGTGTTTGAGGTGCAATGCTTGTAAACTCTTTATCTCAAGGTAGGCAGCTTGAACAAATCTCATACTTAGTATGTAGGTGTACAATAGTGCAGGATCCCTGTTGATATTGTTCAAAAGGTCATTTGGGATCAACAGGGTGCAAATTTGAAAACATTGTAAAAAAATACTTCAAGAAGGAAAGCTTACACATTTGTGATAGTAAGTAGGTGCACCGCATTGGGTGCAAGAATTCAACTGTTTTTGGTACAACTCAACTGGTCGTTAGGGGTCAACAGATGCAAATTCTGAAAACCTTGTAGACATGATATTTCAAGAAGGGAATCTTGGACGTACAGTATGTTACATTTTGTCTGTAGGTGAGTACCAGATCACTGTTGCTTCTGGTGTGTGTCAAAAGTCATTGAGGGTCAACATGGGTCAATTTGAGAAAATCTTGTAAACATGATATCACAAGAAGGGAAGCTTGGATGTATGTCATTTAAATAGTTTGTAGGTGTGCCACAGTGAGCACAAAAACCTTCTTGTGTATGGTCTACTTTAAAGGTCATTTACTGTCAATGAGGGTCAAATTGTGAAAACTTTGTACTACCTTGTAAAACTAAGTAGGTGTACCACTTTGAGTACAAAAAGGCTGTTGTTTTTAGTGTGAGTTCAAACATCATTTGGGATTAACAGGTGTTAAAAGTAAAAAATCATGTAAGCACAATATAAGACAGGAAGATTGTACAGGGCTCATAGTTTGTATGTTTGTTTGTATCCTAATTACAAAATATAGCCCCCAAAATATTGATGTTTTGTATTTCCTAACTGTGGTAAATATAGATAGGACAGTCAACATGTTGGTGTGGGCAATAATGCTACTATGCATACCACCTAGTGGTTATACACTCACTAACTGTAATTCAGCTTGCTAGTTGACATCTCTGGTATGCTTGATATTTGCATACGTGCTGTACATTGATATATATTTAGCCAGACCAGCTTGTACACATGCTGCAACTGTGGCAGTTATAAGAGTGTGTGTATACCATATCCTGTGCATGTTAAGTCCATTTTAACCTACAAATTGCTTTTGCTTATGTGGATGCTCTTCATGAACTTCCAGTTACTCCAAAAAGTGAGACTGCTTATTGGTGGATTTATTTGGAATTGTAAAACTTGTTTCACAGCTTTTGCCATCATTGATTCCATATAGTATATCCACAGCATTTATATTAGCAGCATAACTTGTTTTCACCTGACTGAAACCTACGTAAACATAAACTCAAGAGTTCAAGCATGGACTGATGTTGCATTCAGGACTCTATCATATGCAATGCAAGATCCTCATTGTTTTTAGTTAAGATCAAAGCAGTTCTCAACAAGGTGACCTTGGATCGATGTCATACATAGTGAAATGGTTGACTACATTGAGTAGACTATGTGGTATGTGTTATGCTATGTCCCATTCATGTTATGTATGTGTAGCCTAATTTCTTTTGCCTAGGCATTGATTACTGTGATTGGCAAGACTTCTGCATCATCAAAACCACACATCATTTGGACATTCTGATATTCTTTTAAAGTGGTGTCTGGGTCTTGATTCATTGTCAATGTGTATCAAACTTCATCATGTTTGTTCAAAAATGTGCTTGAAACATGGAAAAGGTAGATCGTTTCCCCACAGTTTTGCACACGGTACTTGCATTAATTGTAGATGTTCCAATCCTTTCTTTGAATTGGTAGACCCTGGGCAGTAATTGTTGAAGCTCCTCCTTCAATTTGCTATGATTGAAGTGTGTAATAGTATAGGACAGAATAGTATTGAGGTTTCAACTCAGTTGTGTGCATTCTCAGCTTCAAAAGAAGAATTATGTCAAGAATGTCATGAAAGGTTAAGTACAAAAGAAGAATGTCAGATGCCAAGTGTGCATGTAATTTAGTTACTGCTGATTCCTTAAGACCCACCAAATGGAGCGATGATAATCTGGTCAATTCGTTCAAAGGTATTTCATTTGTTTATTAGGTAATTCCATTCAGTAGCATTCACCTAGGAACATTGGTTACACTGCTTTGATCCTAGATGTTTAGCCTCTCACATTTTCAGAGAAGATGAGACAAAACTCCAAACAAGTGTTTAATAGTGTTCTTGTGATGTGAAATTTTCAAAAACAATATCAGGAGCTCTTCTCCCTCAGATGACATACGATATCATGATATCATAGGGATAAGATGGAACCAAAGCACACCTGAATAAATATGTGCAAAACTATGGATTGTGTACAGATGTCACATTGAAACATTGTACATCCTAAGTCTAACCTTAATTCTGACACATTTGACACTTTAATTTCATGTAAATCAATTGATTTCTCATTCCATACGTGCCATGTATGTGTTATTACATAGAGTTATTTTTTTCCTCAAGTGTAATCGCAAACAATATCATTTGGATCATCTTACAAATGATATCACGAGCAAACTCTCATAACAATATCATTTGCTGATATCACAATATCACAACAACACTGGTGTTTAATTGACATAAATGAATGCATCTTACTCTTTTACATTGTTAACAATGAACTGAAATGGCAGAGGTCCAATATTTTGTCAACACCAGATACTACATCAACCAGATTCAAACTTCTCTGTTTTTCGTTGTCAATCTCATCAGTCACACTTCAACTGTGTCTAACATATTCAGGACATTGTTAGAAAGGAACATGAAACAATCAGCAGTATTGAGATTCTTGTCTATTCTTGTTATGGTCTTGTAAACAAGTACTCCAGGATAAATGCAACGACAGTTTATATCCTTCAAATTATTTTCAGGTCTAATAGATGTATTTTAGATACAGGTACCATCTTGTGATATACAGTGTGTAATTCCTGATGAATATTGTCATATGTCTGTTAAACTGAGTGATCCAGCCGCTTGGATCAATTAGTTTCAGCGGTTAGGGTCTAAATTAAGTGATCAGTCTTGCAAGTTGATGTTTATGTGTGCTGTTATATATAGTTTTCACCTTGATTATTTTCTATTGCGTGAATGTGTGATGTAATGTTGATTTTACAACAGACTCATGAGAAAGACTTAAAAGTTTCTGTTAGAATAAAGAAGAACCTCCATCTAACAGTATGCATACTAGTGGAGGATTGCTAAAAGCCCATTCATCACATACTGACATTGGTTGTGGGGATTGCATCTTAATTATGTACATACAATATTTAAAATGTATGCAATACTTCACTTCACTTGAGAATGGTTATAGTGACTGATGATACAGCAAAGAATTTTGAGCATGGAATTGACTAGATGTAATAAATTAGAAAATGCTAGATCTGCCTATCTGATTATCTTGATTTCAAAGATGAAAAAGATATTTTTACTGCTCGTAGAATATTTAGTGTGTTTCATTGTGACAGAAAACAATCCTCTGAATTCAAATAACTTTAACTTTATTTTAACTTTATTTTAACTTTGACTTCATTTATTAAAGGAGGTTTGGTTGCATCAAGTCACAGGTAGTGTTAATCCTCATTCCACCATGCCTAAGCTTAGTGTGGTTCTTTTTCATATCCATTGTTCCATGCTATCTTGTGTTGCAGCTATCTGGTGATTGGGACTGTGGAGGACCTCGGAGATGAACTCGAAACAGAACACGACAGAAGGAAGAGAAAGGTATGCAACATCCTACGTTTCTGTTTTAAAAAAAAAACTTAAACACTTCTTTCATTTCTTGCTGAAGGTAGGCAATGAATCTATGCTATGATAATGTACTGGGTGTGTGAATGAGCGCAATGATAATCTTGTTAGTTCACTAGTGTTTAAAGGGAAGGTGCTAGATAGGTGAAAGTTGGTGTGTGAGTAGAACAAATGAAAATATCAACTGGAATTGGTTTTTTTGGCAAAAATGGCCTTTAGGGGTGCTGTATGGTAGAAATACCCACTGCTCTTTAAAGATACAGCAGGGGAGGAGCGCGAGTGCTGGCAGAGCTATCTTGGTTCCTGTATAGAAAGGGTTGTGATTCTAGACATTTCGTCTCCACCGAACACTGTAGGTCTATATATGTGCGTGCAAGTTAGTCCAACAGTGATACCCTGTACGTGACCTGAACGTATCCAGTGAATACTAACATGTATAATGGCAATTTAACTGGTTTTCATGTCTCACAATGTATCAGTAAGGTCATAGATTTTTAGGGAAATCGGCATCAATTAATTGTCACAACCTCTCTATATAGGAAACCATAAGGACTATCCGAGGGCAGCACCACCATTGGATGGTGCAGAGCATACAAAAAAAATTTTGGCTTTTCAAACTCCCTAGGTGGCTGCAAAGGGTACCTTCTGGGTAGTACAAGCAGCATATTGCAGCTCTAGTTACTGCATTGCTACCACATTATTAAGGGCACAGAATCTTTTGTTTTATCATGTTGAACAAAGCACAGAACTTCTTGCTTGTATCAGGTTGAACATCTAGTCAGTACCGGTACTTTGAGTAATACCGGTACTGATTTTCCTGGTACCGTTCAACCCTATTAGAGTGAGGCTGATGTTGCCATGTTTTTTAAAAAGCCTGCTGCTGCTTCATTTTTGCAGCTTTTGATCTGAAATTTTGTCAGTGTTATTTTTGTCAAAAAGGTATTCCGCCTATCAGCATTTTGACCAGCTTATTTTATCTTACAGTTTGTTTGTACAATAATCAATTTTCTGGTTGCTATATTTTTGCTCACCTCAAGCTGACCGACAGGAGTACATGATTTGTTGTTTGGGGGTTTTGGGGTTAATGGTAATAAAGACTCTGTACCAGCCTGGTAACTGTATGTTGGATAGAACTCTCTATTGCCCCTAAAGGGACACCTTGAGTTGCTTTGTGATGTTTTTCAAATTTTACAAGTTTTCTTTACTTACTATACTAATGATGTGACCAGACACTGTTCCATAGACACATACTGCGTGCCGTATGGGACAATTGCGCATGTGGACCCTAGAACTACCCTATTTTGGTCATATGAGTTACCTGGTCTGACCCATTTGAATCTGGCGCCTTATGAATCTTGGGTGCAAAGACATATGGTCCCCGTATGTTTGTCAATGTGGGCCGATAAGCGGCCCATGTTGGAATGTTACCTGGGATATGCATGGCTGGTATGCTTAATGCCTTTTTCCAAGATCACATGTCCAACTTAATATATTTTCTGAATTTTACACTGGCATGTGGTAATGATATAGGCCTAATAGCTTATACTAAATACTCTTTGGGTGTAAGTTTAATTTTGTCACCTTCCAAGAGATTTAATTTTCTGATGCCACAAACAAATAGTACTTCTAGTGAGTTCAGTGGTGTGAACTACAGCGGCATTGCTGCGCTAGTTTTATTCTTTTTTGCATGATTCTCTTCTCCATAAGAGGGCAAGGATCACCAACTAGTTAACTAATGTCTTTGCATAGAATGGATTTTGTATAAGTTTGGAAAATCGAAAACCACTTGCCATAAATAAGTACCAAAGCAGCATTAAATAGTAAAGTTATGGCAAAAGCAGGGTGCAGGTATTATATTCTTTTGTGCAATATGTCACAGAATTATGAAATGGAAAAGAACAACTATACAGTAGCAACGTTGAAGTTCTCAGACTAGTTCTTTCCTAAATGATTGCAGTGCTATGTTCACAAAGTTTAATCTTTTGTGACATCAAGTAACCTTTGACCCCTAAAATAAGGTACCTTCACTTATTGTTTACACTCACTCACATGCTCACAATCAACAGTTTCCATCTTCCATCTATCAAGAGGTATTGTGTCAAAAGACTTTTTCCATCCAGTTTTCATTGTAACTTACCATCTAGTAAGGCTACAAAAGTAACACATGCAATCATCACAGTATTGTGATTTCTCCACGACAACAATAAATTTATGGCAAACCCTATCACTTACTGTTGTAACCACATACGTACACACACAAAACAGGTTGAGCGACTGTAGCATTGCTACTCTGGTTTTTGTTTTAATGTATTGTGTTGACAGAGAATAACCCATGACCCTTTTCCTTCCTTGCATAGCTTGAGCCACTGTGATCTAGTGAAGAATTATATTCGAAGGGTCCCTCTCATTAATTTGTGAATGCACACCCCCACCAGAAAATCCAACCCTGCTGGCCAGGGCGCAGCTTATGTTTGATTCAACTGCACCCACCACAGTCAACCCAGTGGTATGACTGATCCTTTGTAGGTTCCAGCAAACTATATGTGGTGAAATAAAGGCAGACTGGAATTTAAAATGCCTTGGAATATACTTTGAAGCAACATTTTGTTTGAGAATACAAGGGGGTTACTGCTGGATGGCCTCAACATTTTTGAGTAGCACTATATCGACCCCCACTTTTAAACAATAAGAAACAAAACATTGAGTAATTGCCTTGAGGTGCACAAGCAATTGAGTTGACTTTTGCTGCTATGTAGAGGTACCTTATTGAGCAAAAATAGCACATTGTTTTGGATAGAGTTCAAAGGTCATGTGAGGTCAGCAGGGTTCAGGTTGCAGCACCCTTGTAAGCATGATATCTCAAGAAGGAAAGCTTGAAAAGATTTGATATTTTGTATGTGGGAAGCTCATGTATATGTCTCAGATGTAGTATGCAGTCATTCATGTTCAGATGGATACCTACATTATCAGTCATCAACTTAGGTCAGTAGACATTATTGTTCATTTCAAGTGGTAATGTGATACTGTAATATTACAGTAAAGAAGCATATTACACTTACTCGACTCATGCCATATGTCAGACTCATCACAAAAAGTCTCATAATGAATTCATTGAAACCACCATGCATTTGTGCATTTTGGTTTGAATTTATTACCTTTATGGTTAAACATTATTACATTTTTGTCTGGGTCAGTTGTTTACATTTATGGTGGATATTACATTTTTGGTTAAAAATTACATTTATGGTAGTTAGTATATTTGTGGTTGTTATTACATTTGTGGTTGTTATTACATTTATTTATACAGCAATCTTGTCCTCAGTTGGTACTTTTTTGTTGTGGGGCCATATCTTTTTGGACTACCATTCTGATTTGCACACAATTTCATACTAATTTCATTGTTGTTTGAGTAATTCAAGATGATGGACTTCCTTACTAATGGCTGTATTTATTTCTTGTTCATGCTAGCTGAAAATCAAAAGTAACAGAAATTTTGTCTTCCAAACAGATATCAAATGAGAGGATTTATTCTATAGTCACACTCTGATTTTTTTTTTTTTTCAAATGTAAAAAATCTAGGTTTTGTAAGACTGACAAAGTATAAACCAGCCTGATCTTAAAAGAACCTGTTTTCCCATATTTGGTTGTCGGAGATATATTTTGGCTTTGCATGTGCAAAAAGACAAGCCAAAAATGATAAGGCTATTAAAAATTTTTGGTTTCGATAATAATTGTAGCTTTTCTAATCACAGGTATTGTGTGTGTGTGCATGTATGGTTTATGACAGCTGCTTGCAAACATGATATCGCAAGAAGGGAATCTTGGACAAGTTCTGATATGTGTATTGTATATTGATATGTATTATTGTTTTGGTGGCAGTCAAAGGTCATTTGAGATCAAGAGTTGTCAAGTTGTGAGAACCTTGTAAACAGGATACCTCAAGAGAGAAAGCTTGAACAGATCTCATATTGGGTATGTAGATGTATCTCATTGTGTTAAAGTTTCTACAGCTTTTAGTGGATGTCAAAGGTCACTTGAGGTCAACAGGGATCAAATTGTGAAAACCTTGTAAAATCTGTATTCCAAGATGCATGTACAAATCTCATACACAATATGTAGGTGTACATCGCTGAGTACTAGATCGCTAGTGATTTTGGTGGAAATCAAAGGTCATATGAGGTCAACAGAGGTCAAATTGTAAATAAGATATCTCAAGGAGTTCGCTTGGATAGAGCTTGTATTTTATATGTGGGTGTATCTCATTGAGTACAAGAACCGCATTGTTTTCAGTGGAGGTCAAAGGTCATTTGAGGTCAACAGGGTCAAACTCTGAAAATCTTGTACTCATATTTCATATGTAGGTGTACCACATTCCGTATAAGTCGTCTATTGTTTTTGGTGGAGATGAAGGGTCATTTAGAGTCAACATGGCTCAAATCATGAAAACCTTGTAAACACAATATCTCAAGAAGGGAAGCTTGCACACATTTCATATTTAGTATTTCTGTGTACTTCATTGAGTACAAGATATCGTAGAAACATTTGGTGGATGTCAAGGATCATAACACGATACATGTCTCAAGAAGACTTGGACGGATCTCACCTTGAATATGTTGGTATATCTCACTGAGTACAAGAATCCTATCATAATCTTTGGTTAAGGTCAAAGGTCATTCGAGGTCAGCAAGAGTCAAATTATGCAAACCATGTAAACATGATAAATCTCAAGAAAGGAAGCTTGTACAGATCTTCATATTCCATATGAAGCATAGCTAGTTTGTGACACTTCATCATGCTTTAATGTCAGATTTGGACAAATATGCTCATAGTCACATCATCGAAACCATAATGCATTGTACATTCTGATTTACTATAGAATTAAACAGCACTTGAGAACTTATCATAAGTTTGTATCCCACACAAATCACGTTATACTGTACTTATTATGGATATTGTATTCAATAGATAATTATTATTCCATTGTTAAGTAACTGAAGGACAATGTCAACAAATTATTAGCACTGTTATTTGGGAACTTTTCTTCAGAAAGTTACTTCTCCATCAGAAAACCAGAAGGAACAGGTTTTTGTTGGCATTTCTTCTCATCTCAGATGATCAGATGAATGTTAAATGTTAGCCCTGATAGATGTGTGAAGCTGAAAGAGAAAAAAAACACCAGTGCTGAGGAAAACATCATTATTTTTTTTTTTTTATGTGTGTTGTGTACAAGCTTTTGCTTTTATTCCACATCAAGTAAGAAAGTGTAGTAATGTCATCCTGTGTAGGAGTTAATCACTTTAACATTATGAGCAGGCCTGTTATAATGTAGGCAGAGCCAGTGCTGTAGCAGTTTGATGTTTGTGAAATATCTAAATCATGCATGTTGTGAGTTTGGTATCCCCTCACATTCCTACTTTTACTTCACTTTTTTGTGTATGTAGCAAAAGTTTATCATTCCAACATATTTTCAGACAGGTGTATGACACAGATATTGGCAATTATTCAAAATGTTATGTACTTTGATGTTAATCTCGAAACACAGTAACAAAATTTAATCCTTGTTTAACCTGTTCTTATGGAACACTAGTTAAATCTGTTATCTGGTGTTTGTATAGTGCGATTTGGTAACATATGGTGCAGTCTTTTGTTTGTTGATGTATTAATGTATTACTGAAGTTGTGTTATCTGCTTTTTGTATTCCCAATGGGTATGTTGTGATCCGGTATGGTGTATTTCCAACATATTTGTAGCATGAAGTCATCTGATGTTTGCATATTGTAATTACTTGCTATATGTTCTGTGGACACTTCCATTATGTCTCTGTAGATTTCTCAGGAAGACCCTGTCCATTCAGTTTCACTAAAAGAGTTCATCGGAAACCAGATTCAGAGATGTGAACAGATCAACGGCACTGAGAAATTCCAGGAACTGATGAGCCACATTGATGATGAGGTCCAACAACAGTTACAGAATTTCCTGGTCAGATGACAGAGCCGTCAACTGAACCAGTTCAGATGATCAGTTGATTTGTCAAAGGTGTGTGCCCAGCAAACGTAGACTGTAATGAGAGCAAGGATGTTATAAAACAGAATGGTTTGTGTGCACCCTCCAAACAAGAGCAGACAGGATTTGAGAGCAATCCTATGAGGGAACAGGTAACAGCTTGTGTACACCCTTGCCAAGAGGAGCAGGGTACACCCTGCCAACAGGAGCAGAGTACACCCTGCCAACAGGAGCAGAGTACACCCTGCCAACAGGAGCAGAGGGTTAACAGTGACATGAGGACACACAGGGACATATTTGGTGCCTGTCAACACCAACATAAGGTAATGAGAGCATTGCTGTTAGGAAACAGGTGAATTTCTAAGTGCTCATCCTCCTAACAAGAGCAGGGGTGATTTGAGAGCAATGCCATTAGGAAACAGGGGAATGACTTTCGTTCACTCCGTCAAGTAGAACAGTATCTTTGAGTCACACAGGAGCATTTTGAGTGCTTGTGAGGAACTTGGACAGAGCACACAAAGTGTAAATGGATGTGGATGTACCCAATTAAATGCCATGTCATGTATTGTTTGCCACAAGTTTATAACATCATGTGTGGTCATCAAGTGATACAACTGATTCTTTGAGGACCTCACCAGAGAGCCATAAAGTTAAGCTAGGTTGATAAAGTTCAAACAAATTCCAGAGAGGAGCTTGATAACATATAATTAGTGACTTATTTTGATTATCGGGTCTTAAAAGTGATTTTTTTTTTTTGGCTCTAGTCCATTCTATTGTTTGTCACCAAAATGAATGGAAAGGAGTTTTCCCATCAATGTGGTGCCAGTTTCCAACTATCTACTCGTATCCTTTCATATTTATTGGGTGGGTGGCATGATGGATATTTGTAAAATGAAAGCTGACGTATTACATCATTTAATTGTCCTTACCTATCATTATACAGTATTGACACAACATTCTCTGTTCCTTCCCTTATTGTTTCCCTTATTGTTTCCCTTATTGTTTCCCTTATTGTTTCAGCTTATTTCACCTTGTTGCTTTCTTTCAGTCCACACAAGTATGTTTGAACAAAAGAGCATGAATATTGAAAATTAGTGTTTTAGGTTAACCCAGGTTCCGGGACCGTGCACGGTATCCTATCACTTGTATCCAAAGTTACCACTGGGTTCTGCATAAAGTGAAAAACAACACAACTGCTATGTGAACACACTGTGTCAGATTGCCAGATTTCTCCAAGTCTACACAGTAAATAGTTCAAAATGGAATTGTCTTCTTTTTGAGGGAAGAATCGGTGATCCTATTTATTATAAATAGGTTTAGTTGGGTGAATGTAGTACAGTAGTGATATCTATCCACACAAATGTGATGTACAGTGCTGGTAAAATACCATTGTTAACAATACGGATATGAGCAAAAATCGGAATCGATGAAAACACTCGTGAAAATTAGTTTGTGGTGATGCAGAAATTTAGAAGATTAGCACACAGTATACCGTTTAGCTGCAATTATTGAAAATGTCGACATAAATATCTACAAACAATGCAAAATATCCTGAGGAGATTGCTGTTATTGACAATGATTATTTGTATGATTGAAAAAAAAAGAAAGAAAAGGAACATGTATAGATTGGCAATACATTTCAACAGTTCATGAACAGTATCAATGATGATTAATGTAGATGTTCTGCTTCTTCAGCAGGGCAATAGCAGTTGACATCACTGCAGGCACAGATGGCCAAGCTCACCATATGTCAGTTTTACATCAAATACAAGTTTTGGTTGCATTACTTTACTAGAGGTCTTTTTAATATATGTATGTGTGCTTTCTTTTGGCCTTAAATGACTTCACAACAGAGCATCACTTTGTGATGTATTCCACAAACAATATAAATTTATCCCTACATGCTACAATAGGACACCTTATTGTTCATTTTTTTAAAGTTTGTTTCTTTTACTGAAACACCAAAGTAGGCAATTGAACCACAACATATTGAGAGACAAAGTAAGAACAGGCAAACAGAAGTATGTTACACATATCAGATTGGCCCACTTGTATCCTCTCACCATTGATTGTATGGAACAGGATATTATATATTTGGACAGCGTGAGCACTCAGTCCTATTATTTGTGGCTCAGATTTTAACCTTGTGGTGAGAACTTCTCATCAAACCCCTCTATCTCTTACCCTGACTTATGCAGAGCCTCAGCATATGCCACTAGGAATATACAGCAATATCCCACAACAACTACTGATGATACTTTACACTTCAGTGAAAGTTCTGACCAACATATGCTCACAGACGTAATCAACACTACAAGGTTAAAGGTCACAGTTGAAACTGTCATACTTCCCAAAGATCACTATCGGTATGTGATTCATTTTTGATAATGTATGTTTGTTTGTGCATGCACCCATACATAATCTAAGAATCATAATGGCCTTTCAGGTGATATTTTCTTGCTTATTGTAACGTTAAATAAACATATTCCTTGAAAATGTTGAGTTTTACTGTAACAGTAATAAGCTCTATTTCATCCAGCTGCCATCTTCATTATTTTGACTTACTGTTTATTTCTTCGTAGAGTTATTATCTTTCTATGAGATCATAGAGGATACAATACAAATAAAAAGAACCACATCAAAACTATTCTTGTTTACTGGGTTTACAATAATGATGGTGTATTTATGACATCAAGCCTGATATCACAAGAAAGGAAGCTTGGACTGATTTCAATTCAATACTTTTAAAGGGAGCTTGTGCAGACTTCATATTCGGCCTGTGTTAATGTTAATTGCTTATGTGTTCATTAATGAAAGAAGCTAGACTACATTATTGAAAGCACAATGTTGTTTTTTTGTGTTCGGGTTGGTTTGTTAATGAAGGTGTTTATGACACCTTGCTTGTATGAAGGATATCTGAAGAACACAATCTTTGATAAATACTTGATTTATATGTGAACCATATTCAGTGCTAGGCAGCTCTGGTTTTGGCAAAGGCAAAACTTCATTTGAGGTCAGCAGAAGTCGAAGTGTGAAAACCTCATAAACACAATATCACAAGGATGCGACTTTGGACTGATCTCATATTCAGTGTATATGCCAGTCATATTGAGTAAAAATCTCTACTTTTTTTGGTGAAAGTCAAAGGTTAACTGAAGTCAACAGAGGTCAAATTGTAAACCTTGTAAACACAGAATCTCAAGCATGCAATCTTGGATTGATCTTAAAGCTAGTACGTTTCAGGACCAAAATGCATGAACGTTGTGCTTTTGATGAAGGTTAAAGGTCCTTTGAAGTCAACAAAGCTTGATTAAAGTCTGAAAAACTTGTACATGCAATATCTGATGAACGTAACGATGGACTTATCTCATATATGTTTATATGAGTAGAATATCTGGTATGTTGTTATGTCATGTGCTATTTATCATAGTCATATTCCGTTTGCTTACGTATTACTTGCTGTAAAGCAGCAAGACTGGGCTGCATCATCAAAACCACACTGTATTTTCAAATTATGGTTGGTTTGGATGAAATTGTAAAGTTTGTAATCCTGTAGGTGTGCAATTGTGATGCCCTGCTTGTGAATATCATACCTCCAAGACAAAGCTGGTTGGAACTCATGTCATACTTCTAGTTTATACATACCACATTGAGTACAAGAACACTTGTTTTGGTGGTTTCAGCCCTATGTTTTGACACCCCTATGTTTCGACACCCCTATGTTACGACCCCCCTATTCCGACACTCCTATGTTGCTACACATCTATTACGTCAGAGACCATTTAGTGGCCTGGCTATGATGCATTGATCATATCAAGCAGGGCCTGCTTTAAAGTTGCAACACACTAATGTTGAAATATAGCAGCATCAATAAATAGCTTGAAATAGTATCGCATTAGTACCATACCTTGTGCATTTGTAAATATGTGCGCTAATGGCCAGAGAGCGCTAATACAATTGAGATTGTGATACCATTGGTTTTTGGGCCAAGCACTGCTTCTTATTCATGGGATCGAGAGGGTCTTACTAAGCCCATGTTGTTGGAATATAGGTGTGTTGGAACATCGGTGTGTCGGAACATGTGTGTGTCAGAATATATGTGTAATGTAGGGCAGTAACTGTTTTTGTGAAGGTTGAATATCAGCAGGGTCAAGGCCTGCTTTAAAGTTGCAACACACTAATGTTGAAATATAGCAGCATCAATAAATAGCTTGAAATAGTATCGCATTAGTACCATACCTTGTGCATTTGTAAATATGTGCGCTAATGGCCAGAGAGCGCTAATACAATTGAGATTGTGATACCATTGGTTTTTGGGCCAAGCACTGCTTCTTATTCATGGGATCGAGAGGGTCTTACTAAGCCCATGTTGTTGGAATATAGGTGTGTTGGAACATCGGTGTGTCGGAACATGTGTGTGTCAGAATATATGTGTAATGTAGGGCAGTAACTGTTTTTGTGAAGGTTGAATATCAGCAGGGTCAAAATGTGAAAATCTTATAAACACAAAATCTCAGGAACAAACATGGACTGATGTAATATGTAAGCCTATGTCAAGTACAGTAAATACAACCCTATCATTGCTGGTGAAGATCATAGGTCAGTGAAGGTCTGCAGAGGTGAAAACCTTATAAACACCAAATCTCAAGAATGCAAACTTGCACTGATCTCATAATATTGTTGAATCACATTGAACACAAGAACTCTGACGTCAAATTTCAGCTGAGGTGAACAGAGGTCAAACTCTGTAAACTTTTAAATAAGATTTCAAGCATGCAAGCTTGAACTAATCTCATATGTAGTATGTTGACGACATACGTTGATATCATTTTTGGTGAAGATGAAAGCATTTTGGTGAAGGTCATCTCAGGTAAGCAGATCAAAATTTTAAAGGCCTTGCAAGCAGTATCTCAAGAATGCAAGCTTGAACTGATTTCATTTATTGTTTGTTAATCAACTGCAATGAATACAAGAAACCTATCATTTTGGTTTCATGGCAGAGGTCATTTGTGGTCAGCAGCCCCATCTGTGAAAACCCTGATAACAATATCTCTGGGAGGCAAGCTTGAGGTGGGTTTTATACACTATCAGTTGATAACCACAATGGGTACAAATACTTGATTTGTTTAGTTAAGGTCAGAGGTCAGCAGCGTGTAAAACGGTATTGACCTTGTAAACAATATCTCACAATTTGAAGCTTTGATTGACAACATGTTTAGTATGTAGATTGGGATGTACAAGAATCTAGTCATTTCTTGTGGATATCAAAGTAAGCAGAGGTCAAAGTGTAAAGAGATTTGTACAATATTGAAACTTGAACTGATCTGGCATAAAGGATTGTGATGAACCACATGAATTGTTAGCTGAGAACCGTACATTGTTGTGAAGGTCAAAGGTCATTTCAGGTCAGGAGGGGTCACTGTGAAAAATTTGTGCACATCTGAATCTCAAAGTTGAACTTGAATAGATTATATATTACGTGATTTGTTGATAAATCACGTTTAGTAAAATTACCCAATTGTTTGGGGGTAAAAAAAAAACTGATCCAGAGGTGTGGCATAGTAATATTTATAAATTATTTCCAACCCCCTTTTTTAAAACAATGCTAAATGTTAGAATTGTAGTACCAGTTTTGTAATGTTTTACAGTCCCTCCTGTGGTATTGGATTTAATAATTTTGTTACTGATGGTATCAATACGATTGTGTGAGACCAGCTTTATCCCTTAGACTATGTTCTTGGTTACATCATTAGAATATATCATGAGACTAATTCGTCTTCCTGTGTCTGCACATGTTTGTTCTCCTTCAGGTGGCTTGGAGCACGTTGTTAGTTACCTGCACTGTGGCCACACATCTGGAAATGAAACTACTACAATTTTTTTACTTTGTTTTGTGCTAGCAGGTGTGACAACGACCCGAGAGACACTTATTTTTTTCAGGGAGTTTTGTGTTTTAATATTTTTTCTTGTTGTAAATGATTCTATTTGGCCTCAGCAATTGGAGCAAATATCGTTGCCATGGTAATGAATCTTTAGTCATTTATTTCATTCAAATCTGGTGGTAGTTGACAAGAGAACAACGCATGCGTGCAATTGATCATTCATTTTTGGACGCCGGTAGCCCTTACGTATTTAAAATAAGGTTTGATGGAGGATAATACCTTAAGGCATTCAATTCCGTAAAAGTTAATTCAAATTTGTCAGCCACAAGACAAGAGGAGTGCTTTGTGTCATATTATTTCTAACATTAACATCAAACATAACACATCAAAAAGGGTAACAGAACGCTCGACCGCGAGGTTGGAGGAAGGGTTACGGGTGAAAGCGTGGGCCACTCTTCTGAAAGCGTGGGCCACTCTTCTTTTTTTGCCCCAACCATTATCCTGGAAAATCATAATGCACAGCACTTAGAGATGGTAGAAATATAAATTACAAAATAGTAATGAAGTAGATTATATCTGTGTGAGGGAAGTACGGTGCTATATGTTTCCTTAACCTATAAGCAGCCACTGCCACCTGACAGTCGTAGTCATGTGTTACGTTTGTACTGCAGCGCTGCACCTCTAGATCTTCACTCATTCACCTACCTCTGTGGGTCGATGGTTTGATTTTATCAAAGTATAGACCTCGAGTTGAACAAACTGAAATATCATGAAAATAAGGAAGATTTCCTGTCGCTATAATCATGAATTAATGTTCTCTTCGGAGGTTGCGACCTTTTAACAAATTTGCTGTAACAAACGGTTCATTGCATCATGGGAAATGCCTGATATGTCTATCATACCAACTTATTGAATATGCATGGTATTTTACACTCACAACTGTCTTAAAAAATACATACTTTAGGAGTTGTGATTTTAATTTCTACAACATTTCTTGATCATTCTACAATCAGTACAATTTAATTTTGAACTGGTTTTAATTACCAAGGTTAAAGAAACACTTCAATTTAAAGGACAACATTTTTTAATAATTGGTCTTTGTTTTTGTTCGGTTTTATATAACATTTTGTACTTTTTGTCACCTTGAAATCACTTTCCTACCACAGCTGTATCCTCGGTTATGAGCAAAATATTCCTGTGTGGTTTGAAGTGCCTGCTATGAACAAAAATGTTAATGGACCCCTAAAATTTGCACCTCGAAGTCCACCCAATTGATTTCCTGAAAGAGAAAAATTGAAAGCGAGAGAACAATTACGCTCTGAAATTCATAACTTTATAATTTAAATTACACATTACATTACAGTTTCGAAGTAGTTTCATGGTTCCACGATTAAATGACATGAGTTTTCTTCTACGCTTTGAATCTTTTCTCTTAAAGCAATCATATATTGTGCTTGAAACTGACAGAGTACGTCTATAATTGTTTAAAATTTGAATCGATTTTGGGATTTACAGCGTAACACACCAGGACCTGTTCCATTGCAAACCTGTGAAAGGTTGCCCACCCCCTCCTATGATATCGAGTAAACTCATATTGTTGAATGTCATAAACTATTGTAGTTAAAGATCACAGCTAGCCTCGTTGGTAGGATACATTAGTGTCTTTGGTGCGGTATGAACAATTTCAAGAGTCTTTATATAGCCATTGATGATCCAACCATGCCGACTTTGATCAAACGCCAAAAGAGCAAAAGCGATTCAGCAACGACCTGTTGTTAAGTGGTGGCGATGTAAAACTAATCGCTGGTGGCCTATATTTAACTCGTCTAACCCTTTAGAAGTGCTCTCTAATTTGAAACGTGTGTTCGTGTTAGCCGTGAGATTTGTTTTTGTCTGTGTTAATGTCTCCCATTTGCGTTATCAGTTCAAATTTTTGGCCCCTCGTGGTATTTAACCTGCAGTCTAATCTTAAACTTCGTGGTTCAACATATGCATATGCCATAAGATCTAGTCAGTAAGTAATTTTGGTATGAAGTAATTCTTAAGTTAATGTAATGAATGTCATCAAGGGATATTATTGTAGCTGATATTGTTTTTCATTTGTTTTATTTTATTTATATTTTGTCATATTTTATTTGGTCATATCATATGGTCAGAGGGGCTCTCGCCCCCATCCCCGCCCCTGTCGACTCAAAGGTACTACTGGCACCCTTCTCAGCTTTTCACAAAAGAGATAAAGAAAAAGATATGAATGAGAAAAAAAATTAAAGAGAGGGTAAAGAAAATGCAAGTTTAAGCACTTCAGCACCCTCCATATCCAGGAGATGATGATGGTTTCGCCAATTTGCTGCCCTCTAATTCAAGCAAGTACAGTATTCATCATGAAATGTGGAAATTTCCATCACACTTTTTGGTCCGGAACTCCTAAACGAGATTAATTTTTCATGCAAGAAAATATCTACAATACCATTTTCTTGAGCCTGGTAAGGGCGATTTCCAGTAATCTAGGAGTGCGTTTAGGTTATAATTTTTTGGACGCTCCGTCTCAAACGATGCTAGCGCCCCCTCTTATATATAGTCTTCAAACAATTCTGCGTCACAACTTATCAAAAATTCTGTCTGCGCCAATGCAATAGGGGCGAACTGTATTTCCATATCACATTGTATCACCTTATAAGGTCCCGTCATCAATGTCTTAGGCTTAGTAAAAAAAACAATATCTAGCTATACTCATAGTGGGGCACTTCCAAGTCTCTTGAGACCCTGCCAACAATCACTGCAACTCCACTGCCCAATTAAAAAAGTGTGGGACCTAAGATATGTTTATCCCCATCTAAATATTTGCCAAGTGATTCAAGAATATATGAAAGAAGATGCATAATTTATATTTTCGGCATCAGCTCAACCTATCTGATATGTATTAACATTTCCATAGAAGTACTTTTGCTCTCATTAATTTGAGAAATTGCAAACAAACATGAGATCCCTGTTTCAAGACTGTGCATATACAGCTTGTAACACCCAGAAAGTGCCGTTTACCGCCATCTAGGGAGTTTGAAAAGCCAAAATTTTCTTGCATGCTCTGCACCACCCGATGGTGGCACTCCTCATAGATAGCCCTTATGGCTTCCTATATAGAGAGGTTTTGACAATTAATTATTTGACGCCGATTTCCCTCCAAATCTATGACCTTACTAATACATTGTGAGACATGAAAACCAGTTAACTTGCTGTTACATGTTAGTATTCACTGGATAGGTTCAGGTCATGTATCACCGTTGGACTAACTGGCATGCACGTACATAGGCCTACAATGTTCAGTGGAGACGAAATGTATAAAGTTGCAACCCTTTCTAAATAGGAATCCTAATAGTCCTGCCAGCCCTCCCCTCCCTGCAGTATATTTTTAAAGAGCAGTGGATATGTCTATTAGGACAGTGGCCCTAAAAGCTATTTTCGTCCCCTCTGACTGAAATTGCTAGCTCCGCCATTGGGTACCACTGCATTATCACCAACCTTATGCAACGTACAACAGTAACTTGAGGACGCTATTTTTCAAAACAATGTATTTTTTCGTAATCATGTTTAGTTACTAATTTCAATCCTGCATAACGTGATAATGATAATTTTCACATGATAGGAAAATGCTTCAAAGTTGCATAAAGAAAATTTTTCTTCCCAACACACTGATTGGTTTAGGAATGTAAGATAATTAGGTGTGTGATTAATCATCAACAAAGAAACGAGGAAATTTGAGAAATTTCTCACTTTATTTCAGATGTTGTTTGAACAAAATTTTGTCTCCTATGTTGTAATTATGTATCATACCGGCTAACTATAATAACCCCAGAATGACAAATTATGTACCAGAGATTGGACTTCAAACTGTTCCCCAAGATTGCATTTGTCGGGGTACCGTCCTGACGCCAATCACTCCAGACCACGTCCATGTAGAATACCGTACAGTCTTAATTTGGCTCCTTTGCTTTATATTATTTTTAAATACTCAAAACATCAACTATAGAGGCACAAACAATGTTGGAGTTTAAAGCAAATATTTTCGAAAGCATTTAGTCCTGAACTCACATGAAAATCCACCTTATTCGCTCACACCAGCTAGCTGGTGGGTGTATGATGCGGCGGCAGATCAATGGTGAACTTGCTAATATAGTCCCCATGTGACACATGCAAATCAACACTAATGAGTCAGTAGTTAATGATTTAAATTGGTTTTAGAAAATTTGCAACCTTTTTCCACATTAGCACTTCCGTATTTCATGTGCCCACAGCTAGTACAGACCAATCAAAAAATATACAAACATGACAGTTTCATAATTATTGGATCTCAAACTTGAAAAGTGATGCAATTATATGCATTGTAATTTGGTAGTGCCCATTAGATGTAGTACAAATTTATTGACAAATTTCCAACTTCTGCACTGTTTGTGCTCTAGTTTATGATATTCTGTAAATCATGCAATCCTACAGATCCTCCTGTACATGCGATGTTGGTGATTCAATATAATGATACTTCTGGTGGTTCCTATGATGTGATACTGATATATAAAATGGTACCGTCATGGTGTTCAGGTATGAGCCTCTGCACCGTTGATGCTCTAGTTTTCTATTCATCTTAACATCCGAACATATTTAAACAATACACAAGCCACACAAACAGATCTTAAGGAACAATAGTCCACACCTCCCGTTAGTCCTTCAGTGTGAGAACTACCGCAGTACTTCCTTGTACCTTCAACCTTGCTACTCACAGCGGTGATTTCTGCATTCTAAAGTACCGCACAATATAGCTATCTGATACTTAGGCTATTGTGCTCCCAACAAGAAGTTAGTTTTTTTTTTCGCTGAATTACACGCGACCCGACAACTCGAACTCCCGCTATCAAGGAATATTACATAGCTTTCAAATCAATCCACCTTATAAAATCACATGGCTTTTGATTTACTTTACATTGACAATACTTTAAGTTACCTATCAGGTATGATTACTGTATAACTGTCTCGTTAATCGAGATTGTCCGCGTTTGAAATCAGAAGTGAGCATCCGATGAGACAGATCGTCCTGACTTTCTCGAAAATGAAATCTATTCATAGCTGCTGTATTCTGTAAGCAGACTTTTTACATTCACATGTAGTGAATTCTTTTGTTACATATCTGCATCTCAAGTTGAGCATTTACCCATCAGTAGCATAACCTAAGCTCCCCCCCCCCCCCAAAAAAAAAAAAAGAGAGAGAGATTCCTCTGTTCTGTCAATTGGACGCAGTAATGTTCATTTGAATGAATGAAAAGGAAATTCTAATTTGTCCCTCGTTTGATGTCGTCCGAACATCAATGACTAAACAACAATGCAAAATGAGCTTTTTGAAAGAATTGTCTAACAATAAAGCTATGCTTACCTAATTTCTTCCTAAAATAGCAAATGAAAGAAACAGCAACTTTTCCTTTATGATACTACTTCAACCAGGGAGTTCTTATAACAAGGTCCCAGATTCGAACTCAAGCTTTGTGTTAGGCCTCTGTGTCGCTTCGTCCTACCTACTATGAATGTATAGGCCTACATGTTTATCCGCGCACCGTTGCAAGGTATGGATGAAGAGGTAGGACCTATCGTTGCTTCCGCCAATCACTAAAGCATTGGTTACTGCATTTCTTTCTTTCGTTTTAATTTTTATTCTTTTTTCATTTTTCTTTATTTTTCGTTTATTTTGTTAGAGAAATGAACAGGTGGAATGGTCCCATAATGTCACCTGTCTATGCCAGTGCTGAGGACTTTTGCTGTTGCATGGCATGTAATCTTCTTCACTACTTTAGCGTAACCTACACATGTGTTACTGATGTGCAGTAAATGAAGTGTCCTTACTGTAGGGATACTGGATCTAAGATTTTTACATAATTTTTAATCTAACTGTCAACAGTGCAAAAAAATGTTTTGTACGTTTTCCCATGTATTGCTATGCTGTTAATGGGTCATTATCAACAGGATGGCATTTTATCAAGTCAAAAGCTCGTACAAACGCACGTCTCCAAGTTTAATCAAACCCAATGTAGTTGAAATCAATCATGTATTTAGCCATAGCCAAAGTGGGATGAAAGAATTCACAGGCACTCACAAAAAGTTATATTTTAGATTTTCTTCCTCCTGGTCCCCACCCCTTGCTCCTTTATTTTCTGCCTCAATTTTACAGTGCTTCTGGTTTTATTTAAAGCATGTTCACACTCTAGTTGCAACACTAGGCCAGGCTGAATCAGTTGCAGCGGAACGAGTGGGGGAGATCTGGGGTTTAGTCCCAATGAAAAGTGGGGACTACAGGTATTTTCAACCCCCCCCCAAAAAAAAAGAAAATTGCTAATTGTTCCACGTATAAGTGAAAGAGGATGCATAATTTATTACGGTTATTGTATCATCTCATCCCTTCTGATATATATTGCCATTTTTCAAAGATTGACATTTATTTCATTAATTGAGAAATTACATGAGGCTCCTTTTCAAGGTTGGGTATCTGCAGCTTGGAACACCCATGAAGTGCCATTTCCTTCTCTCGATGGGGGGGGGGGGGAGGGTTGAAAAGTCAACAGTTTTCTTTTACGCTTCGCGCCAACCGATGATAGCGATCTGCAGCAGTCCTGCCAGCAGTCAGCCGCCCCCTCCCCCATCCTCATTATTTTTCTTGTCCTGCCACGTCTGCATGTTGTGAGTCGAAAGTTAAAACATTTTTTTTTTGCCAAATGGATATTTTTCTTAGTGGAAACACGTCTTTTGGGAGATCAGTCAAAAGCTATGTTCCACTTTCAGCTAAGAGAAATACAAATGAGGCTACCGATTACCGCTACCGATTTATTTTTGATTGTTTCTATCTCACGTTGCAGCGCTACCAATTAAAGTCACTGATTTGTTTTACATTGCTGCAACATCGGTCGCTGGCCGATTCGTTTTGCCCTTTTGGCGTTGCATAACTTTACAGAGTATAGTCAGGTTAGGTAGATGGTGGGTTCCCCCTGCAAACCCCCCTGACTCATTCCGTTTATTATTGGAGAGTTGACCGACGTGGAATTCTCTGGGTTGGGAATTCTTTTGTTCGAATTGTTCTGATAATGAGGTTGTCCGGCCACTAGAATTACATGAGTAGTCAGGTGTGTTATAACCTGTATGAGCTGTATAGGCGCTTTTTAAACTAATCGATTCGTAGGTAAACCAGGAACAGGGTCAGCACAACTTTCTTACCGATGGGAGGATATACATATCTAAAAAGTTAAGGCACTCTTGAAAATCAGATGGAGCTAAGTATCCAAACGGAGCATCCTGAAAAAAAATGTTGGCCGCCTGTAATAGGTGCACTTTAGGCCTATCAAGAATTTTGTCAGTTTTGGAAATGCCTCCCACCCCCCAAGGGCTAGTCATGGATACGTCAGACTAGCTGCAACTTGTCGGCCGCCTTGAACACGACGGAAAGTAATCCAAAAGTCCTATACCTAATGTAAAATAATATGGAAGATACTGCTATACCTAATGTAAAATAATATGGAAGATACTGCTGTACCTAATGTAAAATAATATGGAAGATACTGCTAACATTCAAGCAGCATATATAATATTAATGCTTTGCATATAATAGCAATAATGGACACGTTTTAAGTTGATTCTTCGATTTAAGCAAACACATTACGTTCGGCGTCATGATATTAACTTCCCTTCGATAGACATTCTCTTATGATAAGTTCAGCAATGTCGAAAAATCTTCTTAAAAAAGAGAAACTGTAATGCATTTCATTGACATGTACCATCTTGCTCGTTCGTTGAACGAAGTAATGTTTACTTCAGGAGATTTCAAATCCAGGCTGAATGGAACTTCCTTCGATTCGTCCCACTACCCCACCTCTCCCCAATCACTCCTCAACCCCCCCCCCCACCTTTCCTCGACCCCTCCCCAAATCCTCCCCATACCCCTTCACAACTCGTTTGATATTTGCACCTTTTCTTCACAATACCCAAATGTACATGTCATCAAGTTCCCTTGCCTATACTGTACTATATCTTAATGTATCTA
This sequence comes from Stichopus chloronotus, assembly GCA_021234535.1. Taxonomy (NCBI): domain Eukaryota; kingdom Metazoa; phylum Echinodermata; class Holothuroidea; order Aspidochirotida; family Stichopodidae; genus Stichopus; species Stichopus chloronotus. The sequence continues at coordinate 7,994,959 of CM037836.1, forward strand.
GCATTAGGTCTCTCCACCTTCTCTTTATATGTTTGAAACCGAAATAGAAGAAGTAAGGGCTGGTTGATCTAAAGAAGTGATGGTTCATCGATTTTGTGGAAGTATAAGGGCAACAAGTTAGCTAAGTTACACCGGGCAGCTGGGTTTTCCCGTTCCTTTTTTTTTTTATAACATATCGGTTTGTCAAACAATTGCTGAAAAGTTCATTAAAATTGTAATGGTGGCATCATTTATGTGGATTAAGTTAAACCTGCAAAACTTTGAGTTATAAGGAAAACCAAAAACGGCCTAGTTTTGCTGGTGTATAAATACATTTAAATCTAGTCAGACGAGGCTTTTAACCATGAATTTATCGTTTAACCAGTACCACCGTGTGTGTAATCTAAACACGCCTTTCAAAAAGATTCCAGTCGTTTGAATTCATATGCGGGCATGGATACCAATAACAAATTTTAAAAGGCTTCTCCCCTATTATAATTAATAGGGTCCCCTTCTTTTCAAGTTGCATGGAAGCTCCCTGAGGTCATCGAAACGATATCTTTCACTTCACAAGAAAAACATTTGACCACCGGGGCCAGTTTTACTGGCAGTAATGTTTAAAGAGAACAAAATGATCATTTGTAAGGTCAGACCAATAATTTTTGACCCAAAATGTCAGTAGTGAACAATGCATGTAAATGAGAGAATAAATTGTTCACATTATTTTCACGTATTTTTCACATAGACTGAGATTATGTTTCACTGACAGATCTGCACTAACCGTGCCTTTAAAGGAGAATATCTACCTCTTCCGTTTAAGGAGAAATGTTAGGCCACATTTAAGCGGCAGGTCTACCAATCCCGCCGTCAGCATGCCTATTCACCAATTCCTAGTCAGAAATAAAATCAACCCCCTTCCCTCCCTACGCTCTAGCAATGACTCAGCATTGACTTCAAGAACGATTTGCTGTGTGAATTGATTGCGAGACCTGCATTCTGATTGGTAGTTGAACTTCTAGTGTTAATGCACTCTTTTCTGTGAGCTGCATTCGCTCACCCCCCCCCCCCCCCACCACCACACTCATCATCTCCTGTTATTGGCATCCCCCACCCCCCGATACACACACACCTCACCATCATCTCCTCTTATTGGCAGTGTTGGTGTTTTATTGCACCATATTCACAAGTCAATACAGGAGCCTTCAAGATGTTGGGTGAATGAAAAAAATGCCCCGGCGCATTTGGATGGCGGAGTTACGGGGATGGGCTGGCCATACATGGTCGTCTCACGCTGGCTGTTGCTTTTCTTGTTTTGTAGCCATTTGTTCTTTGAGGGCTCTTAGAAAGGATGTTTTGACTTGACTTTAGCTTCTCAATGACAGAAGGTTAACTTTAACCTCTTCTTCCTCTAACTGACGTTAAGAGACTTAATGGCGCCTGGGCCAAATACCTTACCTCACTGTCCACCCATCCTCTAATCTCTATCAACCTCTCCGAGGTGGAAAGGGAGGGAAAAAAGGAAATAAAAAAAGCAAAAGAAGAAAAACCACGTTTTCAACTTTTGTGAAAGCAGCTCTTGGAAATGTTTGATTTGAAGAGTGATTGACAAGCATTTGGTGGAGTAGTTGAGTGTGTATTGATTCTGTAAAAAGTGTTAATGATGTTTATCCAAGACTAAAGAGGTAGTATGAATCGAAGCTTCGGGTTAAATCCCCGCTATTGAATAGAATCATTAGTGATCTATTGTAATCTCCAATGAGATTCCATTTTGAGTGACTGTCCATACATCCTGTTCACCTCTCAAGGTGCAGCAGCAGATGATGTGTGTTAACAGGCAAAGGACCTTCTTGCCTGCCGGAGAAACTTCCTGCAAAGCTGTTGGAGTAAAACAAGACGAGTTTTGCGATCTGTCGCGTGCACGACGGAAATAGATGTAAATTGTATGACGTGGATTAACAAACGGCAACTTTGTACGTATGAGAAAGAGTGCAATTAACATTAGTCCGCCGCACACGACTACCGAAAGAAGACAATAAAATCAGAAATTGATGTGACGAAAACATCCGATTCGTCCTTGAAAATCAATCAAAGAAAAAACTCATCTAACACCAACTAATCTCTTCTGTACTTGTTTCTAAGAGGTAAGAATATTTATTGTTTTCTTTCATATTTATTTACATATCAGTTACAGGTTACAGCCATATCCTATGTTATTAGTTTAAAGATTTATGTGTTGCTAATTTTCATTTTAATGTTTTGTTAATAATATAATGTGTAGAGATGTAGCGGCGGGGTTGAATCGTCTCTAGGCTATATGCATCGGCCGGTTAATTTGACGGTTATTAATGTACAAAGTTGGCATCTTTTGGAAAATGACGTAGCAGCAAAATACGGAATAAATAGAGTTCAATAATACTCATTAAATGTATTCCAAAGATTTCTTCGTTCACAAGTTGCATTGAGCACAAATCCACAAACTAAACGTGTCGACTACTCCCTCGACAACAAACATCAACCATGGCCCTCTCATTACTATAGATGTCTTTCCAACAATATCTACTTTTTTCATTAACTTTCCGTGGTAGGCAATGGAGTATAAATATTTCAGAACAATTTTATTTTAAGTAAGGCTGTCTACCATCTTAATTGACAAATTTCTCCCTGAGTGGATTGAGACCAATTCTAGAAAGGCTATCGAAGGACCATTCAAAATAACTTGAATAGATTTGTAAGCATAATTGCACAACAAAAATTTTAAAAAAATGAACGGAGAAAGATATGAGGCTAACCATATAATTGCTTTGTTGCAAAGACAAAATACCCGGTCCATTTGTAAAGCAAGAAAATATGATACAGTTATTTGAGTACAATTATAGACAAAAAATCATAGTGTGAAAAGGAAAAGTCAACTAAAAATGTCAATATTTTTAAGACTAGTGGGGTATATATATGTGTGTGTGTGTGTGTGTGCGGGTGTGTGTGTGTGTGTGTGTAAGTCATAGGTAAGGGCATGGGCTTGAATTATGGGGGACGGAATACATGCTCCCTTACTTTTGGAGATGGATCCACTCCCATCGACGAGAGACTCTCTACTACAACAATAGAAAGCACCTTGATCGGTGTAAATCCCACCCTTAGCCCTTGCAAATACACCAAAAACGAGACAACTTAATAAAACATATCTTAGAGGTCATTTTCCTACAATTACCATAGAGGTCAATTGCTATGAAGGTCACGGGTAGTTTGCTGCACATCTTTTTGATATGTGATGATAAATCATATCCATTCCTTTGAACATTAATGATGACAGACCTCCAGGTATATATCACATTCACTTGTAGTATTTAACACAATACTGAATCTACTTTGGTGAAGTGACGTCATAACCGACAGAGAAATCAAGTGGCGAGAATTGAATTGTTTTCGTTAAAATATCAAGTCTTTAGTTCTTTCGACGTGTCTTTTTTTTTTCTACCAGTCATCTTTTCTACCAATCAGCTATTTTATCAATATAGAGAGATTTACCCATAAGACGGTAATACTTGTTATACACCAAATAGTTATTACAGCTCTACCAGCAAGAATTAAAGCCCCTGAGTGATTGAGACTCCCAAAGATTCAATAAATCTAAAAGGGTACACGGCAACTATTCGTATAGTACATGTGGTGATAATACTATATTAGGTCTGTATGTTTGCGTGTAAGGTTAGTGTATGATCGTATTTAATCCTCTCTCAGCCAATCAAAGAGGCGTATGTATTTTGATCACTTCACAAAAGAAGAAAGCGCCTTATATCATTATTACCTCATCCAGCCGTGTGTACTGGACCTATAAATGTTTTTTTTTTTGTCTTTCATCTTTTAATCTACCAGCAATTGCAATCCAGTATCGAAGCAGGCACGAAATTAATACGGACAGTTTGTTGTTTAAACTCTTAGTTTTACGGACCCTCAACCATTCTTCTAGATGAAGTTCGAAACGACAGGCTCAGCTGATCCATTCACGACCAAGAATTACGGACTGCACATTGAGACGCCAACCGTAATGATGAATGCAGGACCCCGAGAGGCCGAAGCGGTCAGCTCAGCTCCTATCTCCGATTTTTCGATTAGGGCGTTGTTAGGCACTGTAGCCAAAGCCACAACCGACTCCACAACATACAAAAGTGAACCAACTGGTGAAAAGCTCTCGGATTATCAGTCGAGAGAACTTACAGACAAAAAGAAAATTTCGGACTCCGCTAAAGGTAAGATTACCTGAAACTTATTTTTAGTGTAATTAAAAGAATATCAAATAAATCATTGTCACCTCTTTCATTCATCCTTTTGACACATACTGATGTATTTATATAAACTAAGGTACAACGTTAATATCCATACAAAAGTACATACTAACTTACGCACAGATGGAAATGAAAGTCCTAAAATATCATCATTGTATTGGCTTTTACAATACTCATATTCTTGAGTACAGTTACAGAAGCTTGCTTTATTTTAGATGTCTTTGGGTATATTTGTGTTAATTAACTAATAAATAAAACATCGATATTTACATTATCATAATTTTTATGCATTTTCCATTGAGTCTAATGGTTGGATTCTGGCTTATTATAGGCTTATTAATGAGTCTAATTTTATTGACAGATATTAATGTGTTTGAGAGTACTATCCATCCTGAGTTCTGTGATAATTATTGCCTTGTTGTTGCATAATTGTCTAAACTTTATGCCAAACTGATGACAATAACTTCTTTTCCATTCGACTGTTGCAGACAATTGATGTGAAAACAGAGTTAGTTGTAATATACATTTTACATAACTTTTGCCCTTTCTTCTTTCAAATCGAGTGTAAAATTTGTGGTAAAAATTATCTGGCATAAAACAGATATTTATGAATATTATCGATGAGACATCAACATGAAAAAAAAATAAAAAATTAATGTTTTTTTCTTTCTACTGGGCCACTCTATGACTTAATTTGCCAAATTCGCAGATCATTTTTGAAACAAATCTGTAAAAGAGATTTGTGTATACCAGATTTGAAAGACGAAAATAGAAAATAATATTTAAAATGTAAATTACAACAACCCCCTTGGTCTTCCTTATCTGCCATACGGCTTTGTACACAACCTTTAGTCTTGATACAATATATGACGTATATATAACAATAACATAGTGAGGTTAATGTTCATTAAAAGATGTATGAGACATGTTTTGTTAATTCTTTGAGCAAAATTGCAAGAAGATGTTAATAGTATAACTAGATGTGATACAGAATGTAGAGAATATAGGATAAACGTTATTTTTATCAATCGTACAATCAGTGTTATCACTAAGTAAACCTAAGATCAATAAACTCAAATTTATGTAGTTGTGTATTTTTTTGTTAAGTTGTCTGCTGTTTTGTTTGATTTTTCACCTCTCAATCCTCCATCTTTTGATTGTCACTCCATATATATTTTTGTATATGAAATATGTCTCTCTCTATATATGTAAATATGTCTCTGTATATATTTTCATTGCTTCGCATTTGTGTTCAAATGTGATACGTTAGTGTACCATTTCTTGTAATGATGAAGTCAAAATATGGTCAATATCAAAGTATAACCTAGATAAGTCGTTAATATTAAATTAGTAACACAAAAAAGGAAGGATTTATCACTTGCTTCTTAAATCTACTCCATTTCAAAACGGGTTTTATTTTCCAGAAAGTATTATAGCAAAAGAAGACTCCGTGAACTTTAAAGGAACGACGAAGTGTAGAACAGGAAACGACGAAAACGATTCTATCAATATCGACTTGGTTCAAAAGGTCAGAAGGTCACGGACGACATTCACAACATACCAACTTCATCAGCTGGAGAAGGCGTTTGAGAGGACACAATATCCAGATGTGTTCACAAGAGAGGATTTAGCAGTGAGATTGGACCTCAGCGAATCAAGAGTACAGGTGAAGACACACATGATGATCTAAGTTATCACATAATATGTGCCAATAAGTTGCCAATTTATTGATTTCAATTGCTTAGTCCAGAATGTATCTAATCTTGTTAAAACTGCAATTAATCTCAGTTGTAATCAAAATGGATCCGACAAAATGAATCCGACTATAAATCGATAGGAATATAAAATTAATTTACTGGAGGTCTATTGTGCGAGAACATTTCCATATAGACGAAGCAAGAAATGCTTTTCTACTTTCCTAGCTCACAAATTTTAAGAATTTAAGTTCAAAGTCATTCGGATGACTTTGAACGATAACGTCATAAACGACAGAGAATTATGATATGCAGCAGTATTTTGCATCCATCATTCCAGTCTCCGAACGGTAATAAAATACCATATCTATACACACCTTTTAAATTATCGAACCAATCTCTTTGAAACGGGGAAATGAAAATGTCGAGAAAATACAATTCTCTGCTTTGCATTCTTGGAGTTTACTTTCTGTTACAAATGAAGATAAACTTTGTTCATGTTATGAATATTTAAAATAAACGTGTCAGGTCTTTGAATAAAAGCTTGTGAAGTTCTAATCTAGCACGAGTTGTTCGCAGTTGTTCACTGTATACATGTTTGTGATAACCGCGCGACACACGAGAGGATTGTCTATAAAGGAATCTTTAGTGTTGCTCATAAGTAAACATCACATCTGTGATTGGTTTAATTTGAAACAGTGGTTGCATGTGGATTAATATCAAAGAAGTAAATTGTCTGCGGACGTTTGCTGGATAATCAAGGAAATGTCGACATTCATTACTCAGTAGTTGACCCCTCTTTGGTGGGGAAATAGTGAGTGAAAGTCTTGGTGTAGTAGTTCATGTCAGCATATTACATTGCAAACTGAATGGTAATGTGGAAATGACGTGAACTATGAGTGTCCTAACGCAGTATGCGACTTGGAAGCATTAGGCAAATATGCTCTGCTAATACTACAACATCTACTGACGGGAAATATTTTAATACGTTTTTGTGTTTTTTTTTATGGATTTATGTATGTTAGGTCTTCTCTCTCTCCCCACCTCTCTTCCCCCCCCCCCTCTCTTTCTCTCTCGATCTTTCTCTTTGTTAAATGAATGTACTTTTCTTTTTTAATATCCAGGTTTGGTTCCAGAATAGAAGAGCCAAATGGAGGAAAAGGGACAAACTAATAGGAAGTGACTTTCGAAGGTGTGAACCAGACCCGCGGTCATCTATATCAGCTTTTTTCAATTTCCCAGCATGCAATTTTCCTCCTGAATTACCTTACCCTGCGATTTTGAGACCCCCTTTCCTTCCAGTGACATCCTTCATTTCGTCCCCTTCTCCCTACGAGAGGTACACCGCCTTTCCAGGGGCCTTCCAGGTTTCCATGTCACGTGGTCTTCCCATACATCACTCAGCACATCTATCCCAGCAACCTCTGAGGACTCTCTCCACAATACCTTTCCGCTGTACTTCAGAATCAACTATCACAAAGTCCATTGACCGTACCGGTGTCTGCCCTCCCCTGATTGGTCAAAACAGAACTGATCTCATGAGAAAGCGGAGTATCGACACACTGCGATCATCTGTGAAGGGATTTGATGAGAGTGACATCATGTTTGATCGCCATCCTTCACCTAAGATCGCGCAGCCCAATTGAGAGCTTAGCTGGTATACAGCCTTATGAACCACCCATGCTGTTCATATAAGGATAGCCCAATTGACCGCTTAGCTGGTATATTGACGAATCGTGGTACATGCTGTTCACATGGGGATTCAAAGACCAAGAAACCTGCCAGCACTGTCCATTCAGGATTTTTTCGACACACCGGCAGATGTTGAAATATCTTTGTGAATCACAAATTAACATAATCACATTGTGCAATATACAAACAAAGGAAATGTTTTATTATATTTGCGAATTATTTTTAGTCTTTATGCCATAGTCCTGATTTCATATTAAGTTTTCCAGGTGTTTCAATTGATATTGGTTTTCTTGTCATTGATGAGTCTTATGACAGAGAAACACTGGGATCCCTACGTGCTTAACAGTAACTCAGGAAGATCAGGAGGCATGCACTTACAGGGCTTTGTGGATGTGTTTTTATTTATGCATGTGCCCTAGTAATAATGTTACTGTAAAATGATGCTACAAACAAAGTTACAGTGTACGTGTCACATCAATTAGTTAAAAACTTCAGGTAAATTGACCTTCATTTGTTTGCATTATTTTACTGTCGCATGAGATGTGCCTTTATTATTAATGTAAGCCTTGATAGCCTTGATAGTCTTGATACATTAAAAACTCAACTCTTTTTTTTTCTTCATTTTTTTGATGTCTCACTTTAATGACGTACTTTTTCCGGTTCATGTTTTGCATACTCTTGAATATTCACACTCTTCCAGTTCAACTTTAAACTAACGTTTGACGTTGTTATAGATTTCCCGTTAATATGACTTGAAAAAGGAAGCAATTTTATAAATGCTTAGACCCATTAATTTCTGCCCCAACTTTCTTTCTGTCTTTGAAATATTTGACAAAACCTCTGAGATAGATTCCCGTTAAATTTATAACATACATATTCCAAAAGTAAATACTTCTGTGTTTACAGTGACATCCCTAGCTCAGCATTATATTATAGAACTATTACACTCTCTATGTATGAAACAAAAAGTTATGGAAGTGTTAAAGAGAACATCAATTGAAAATAAGTCATAGAACTTTTAAAAAAATCTTAGTTATTATAGTATCGTGCAATAACAACTATTTTTGTCCAACTATTTGTCCACCTATATGTGTGTGTAACAATGAGGTGCAAATTTATATTATGTCTTTTCGCTTTGTTTGTATCAACATATTTATCAAAATAAAATCATAAATGCAACCAATTTGCAATAAGGCAAATAAAAGGTAAGCAACCCAGCTTTCCTTCGTTCAGCTTGTTCGACCATTTCAACGTGTGAGTGGAAGTAATATTTGTGCAACCTCATAGAATAGATGTACCCTATGTCCGCAGACGAATTGAAGTAAATATCACATGCCTGCTTGACCACACCCATCCACTGTCCTTCAGGCTCACCTTACTTCTCTATTCTTTTGTTTCTTTGTTAGATTACTATGTGCTTTTTAGAAGTTGATATTCAAACAATTATAAGTTGAAATACGGTTTAACATTTTAAATCAAAGATTCTGCATTACAAGATGACCAACAATATGAACGGAAACCAAGGAATTGTGTGAGTTTGAAGAACAACCCCTTATCGATGGACGTGTAAACTTCACAGTATGGTAACATCACAGTGTAGTAGATCACACTGTTGTATGGCCATGAACGGTTTAGATTTATTGTATGAGTTAATAAGAAGCAAGTGAAGCTGTAGTTAAATTGCTTTAATTCTTTAAATCATTTATGCAACCGTGTTCTGGGTTGAATGATTATGTCTGGTAGTAATGTGCGTCGGTAATACCTTCACTTAGTACATTTTTACAGTCGTATATATAGAATGGTGACACCTAGAATCACGCAAATAAGGTTGTGAGAAATTATGAAATAGTTAAAATTCCAAAACACTCATTTTTGTGGAGTTTTAGTTCAAGCAGTGTCTCACAAATATAATGATAATGAAAAGATTTCCTGCGCTGTCTCTTCACAACTAGGACGACTTGAACCAAAGATTTCTGTTGTTTAAAGTATTTTAGACACATAAATTGACACATCGTAACTTGATTGGAGCATAATCCAGAATACACCTCGATTATATTTTTTAGATCGAGGTATAGCCTACTTTGGATTGTGCTGTTGAAGTGACATTACATATTAGGGTAAGAAGCCTAGCCTATATCCAAACTCTTATAAAAGAACTAGAAGTGTGATAGGCACACACCTGCAACAGACTCATTGCCATGAATTATGTCACTCCACTGTCAATAAAACACTGTAGCTTAGGTTGTCTGAAGTAATACAGTTTCAGTAACAACTACATATAGTGGTGTGTCATTCTAGGAAGTATGTCATTCTACGTGCCCTTGCTATCAGTACTAGACAAGGAGCCGAGAAGTTTACGTATTGCATAGAAAAATGAATCACGTACAACGTCATTTTCACTGTATTACAAAACGCACATAGTAACAGCTCCTGTGCATGCGAGGAATACTTTGACGTGGACTTAAATTTGGGAATACTGGTGATGCAAACGCGATTTCTGGGCACATGATAGAACATTAGGTGATATCGAGACATACCATAATGGTTAGGGTTTGTTCCTTCGATGAAATCTTATCATGTGTGATATCATGTGAGGATTGGCTGTCAATCCACTAAACAACATGAACATTCAGCACTTCTATCCACAACGAACAATCAATGAATCCCTGATGACATATACAACCCAACACATTTTGGAGTACTACATAAAACTATGAGTATCGAACGACCATGGAAAACGAAAGGGATGAGATTTACAACTCCATAGATTGCCTACTTATTATCACATCGCCCTATAGCCTAGGGGGCTAAGATGAGATATTGTAGTCACTTGGCTAGTGGAGCTATATATTGTACTGTGCATCCATGGGAGAATGGTTGCCATGGAAACGCTTGGAGTTGATGAGTAGCGACACCCCATGGTAGAGTGACCACGGGTACAGGTGGGTCCTGTTGGGTGGTTTAAATGAAAACGTGTCCGTGCCAATGTGTGTGAGTGTGTGCGTCCTCACCTGTCAAAATTATGGTTTTTCCGGAATACTTTGAAAAGTAGACTTATAGGAGCGATTAAGTCTTAACTTGTAAAGGTTGTGCATGATGCCAATATCTCGAAGATGTAATGGGTGTATTGTAAATTGAGTCAAATTTCCTGATTTTTTAGGAGAAAGCCAATTTTGCCCCAAAATATGGTATTTTCAGTATATCTTGAGAAGTATTTGAGCATTTAATGCAAAATTTTGCAAGGACTAACATGAGAATGTAATATTAAATGTACGTTACTATATTAAAGTAAAGAGAGTGAAATTTGCTGATTTTTGAGAAGAAAAGCCAATTTTGCCCCAAAATTGGTATTTCCAGCAAATCTTGAGAGGTATTTGAGTATTTAATGCAAAATTTTGTGAGGATATATATATCTATATCTATTAAATAATATATATATATTAAATTATATATATAATATGTGTGAATGCGTGGGTGGGTGGGTGTCAGTTGTAGATTCCGAGGTTATTTTCGTGTCAGTTTACGTAAATGACTTAAATGTATTGCATAGCATATAGGCAATTCCTTGCTGCCTGGCAAGGACATTGGAAGTGCTGTAACCGACAGTTGAATTCTATCTGATCCTAACTTCCCCTTTTGTGCTCAAGTCGGAGTGGCAATATTCGGAGCACAAAGATGCGTCTTGGAATAACAAAAGCCAGTAACATCTTTTTTCATTTTAAGAAAAGGATAGAGTCTGTTCTCCTGGAATACAATAGATCTCTTTTACCGCTAGCTAATGGATGATAAGCATTCTGGACAGCTTCTGAATGAAGCCAATGAGATGATGACTTCCAAAAGTAAGGACTCTTAGATTTGAATTGACCGAGTTAAAGACAACCACGGCGAGACAGTATCTGGACGCTACCGGTATTGATGTCGCGGGGTAGGGGGTGGCACCCCGTCACAGACGAGGGTTAACAAAAACCCCCAAAATATAACAACAATTTTGTGATACTTCCACCGGAACAATGATGGAATTTCCACTCCACATGAACACAATCATCCCTTTGTTTAAATTATTTGTTTTCTGGAAGGTGAAAACGAAGAGAAGACGAGAGTGAAAGTAAACCAAGAATGAAAGAAAGAAAATAGGTAGAGGTAAATAATGGATGACCTGTCAAAGTTACTTTGAATGTATCTGACTTGCACGGTGAGATGTATTGTTAGTGGAAGAATGCAAAGGCAGGCCAGAAGTGATTATTGTTGAATGGAAGATTACGGCTTGGATCCCGTTAGCTACAGAACAAGAATGAGGTCTGCCGGCTGAGACCTGTCAATCTTATGATTATGATACAAAAGATAGCTAATTAGCAAGCCGCTAATTACGTCACATTGCCCCCCTCGATTTGTTCCCGTGATTACTATGGGAATCTAAAGCCATATAAACGGAGAGGTTTGCTATGTTTGAAAGCGGCTAATTGGTGTATTATCATCCCGTCAAGAGAGGACAGCTGAAAGATTATAGGAGATGTTGGCCCACCCCAGTGCAGTAGGCACTTTTAGCGTTTGTTGATCATCCTGGATATAGTACTGATGACTCTATCTATGGAATCTTGATTGTAGAAGCATTAGGCTGTTATCACATTCGCCATGCTACGTCGTCGTAAGTCATCACAAATAATGGATAACATAGATGATGCAACAGAATGCTGGGGTGGGGTTAAAGGGGTTAGGAGGACGGGTGGGGGGGGGGGGATAAGTAATGCGTTCGTGTGAATAAAAGAATCTAGGACATTGAGAATATTGGGGAGCGTTTAGAACAGGTGAGGTCTGCTATAGGTTTAGACTACCTGAGAGATGACCCGGTGATATTTTAACAAACGTAACCTTTGGTCATAAATGAAAGAAAATGATTACTGGTACCAAAGAGAAAAAGATTGTTCTATCCGCCGTCTTAAAAAAATGAATTGGACTACTTCACATGAAAACATGAAAAAAAGCAGCGAAGACGATCCGAGTACTCATGATATCAACATTAGAGCTTCTTGTTGCTTCAGTTATTATTTGACGGTATGACAGAAGAATAAAGAACAATGTTTTATTAGTCGTTCCATAGTCGTTCCTTTTAACTTACGGAACTTGCTTCTTCATTCAAAATAATGGTAAAACTAGTTTCAATTCATATCTTAGATTTAATTTCTTCGTTATCGTTTAAAAAAGTAGAAACAATTTTGTTTCACCCACAGGCCGCAATCTTATTCATTATTTTTTTTTTTCACTCAGGTTATTACCGGTAGTTAATTATTCTTTATTGTTACCGTCACTTGGAAACAACAACTACATATAGTTGACAATATATCTATTGTCACTGTGTTGAAGTAAATCCTTACTTTTTATAATAATTTGCAGGCAATACTGACAGAACGTGACTAAGAGGACAAATACAACCATTGGTTTTAGTTGGTCCATTTTAGAGTCATGAATTAAATAATTAGTCACTTAATTAATGATTGACACGAAGTTAGCAATGAAGTTAACACGGTGCTTATAATGTTAACTATGCAAAGTAACAAATTTCACGGCGACTATGGAAAACACTGCTTACATATAATCTATGATAATCAACAGAAACATCTAAATTACTGTATTATTAATATTCATGATTGACAACTCATTAAACCAGAGAAAAAAGGGAATCATTGTGATTATTCCCCTTCATTAGTTCTGTTCTTTTGTAGTATCTTACCTTCGTATTTTAATGATATCATAGCTTTTCGTTGTTTAATTTAGGCAAAAATAAGATAAAATTATACAAATACTAAATATGTTTACTTTCTAAACATTAATTAATTTCAACTCTAATACTCATTGAGTTTGAAGTGTATCATCACTATGTGCTATTCGTTCAATATTTAATACTTATTCAGTGCAGGGTCTGAAATGTTTAGTCAATATATATGTGTTATTCGTTTAATATTTAATAATTGTTGAGCTCGAGATGTTTAGTAAGATTATTAGTCATGTATTACACATAACAAAATAATCATGGAGTACTAGAATAAGACATTTAACATAACACTCAATGAGAGGATAATTCATCAAAGACATTACTGAAGAGTTACAACTTTCAACATAACGTCATAGATGAAATAATACTCAATGTGTATTTATAAACAAAGAAAAAGTGTACGCGTTATTTTTCCACGTACTAGTCATACATAAAGCATACTGCATTAATGAAAACTTTAAAATGAACGAAATCAATTTAAAAAAATCACGTTTAAAAGAATGGAGAAGAAAAGATTAAAAGAAAAGAAGTAAAAGAAAAAGAAAAGTTAACTGATGAGAAAGAGCATTAACAACTTCATAATTCTTCAAGGATAACATGAAGAGCATTTATGTTTTTCGACTGCTCATATTAGATTAAGTTTATGCACATAACATCTGAAATGGTTAAATTAAGTTTACAGCATTTAATAAAATATGTACTATGAAGAATCACACAATTGTACGGATGACACAGCAGGATATTATAGTCATAGAAAATATTAGATTTAGATAACATGAATTATCTGCCAGAGAATTGTTGTTCAGTGTCTTAAAGAAAAATGGATGTACAAAAACAGCTCCAAAACTAGATGTTCAATACCTTAATTCTATTTCATTTTTACAAAATTTACAATTGAAACACTAAACTTTGTTCATGCAAAAAAAAAAATCATGTTCAGTGCCTTAAGTCAGTGTGTGATCTGTTTATCCTTTTTTTTTCTTTTCTTCATCTGTTTTTAAAACTAAAACAGTGATTTTCCCATCATTTATTAAAGCAGTTATTACTACAGAATTGCAGTATGTATGTGTAGCCTTTAGTGCCATATGAGATAAATGGATTTTTAGCGGTCATCATCAAAGCATCAGAGGCATGGCGGTTTGGAAGGTTAAAAGGATAGTCCAGCCACAAATTTAGCTTTGATATGTTTAAGAGTAAGTCAATCTTACCATTCTGGTGAAACTTCCATTCATTTCCCATGCGTGGTTCTTCAGATATTATCAGTTCAAGTTACCCACTTTGCTACAAGCTATGAACTTGAAGCAACCAGAAATTACATCATCTCCTCACTTTGCTGAATAGTCTTTTGTTTTCTTCTTTATTGAGTTTATTTTTTCAACCTTCAAATCAAGGGGTAGTCAGCTTAAGTACTGGTTGTGTGAAGGTCCCAAAACTCTCATAGCCCTCATACATTCACATTGTGATAGCACTAGGTATTGAAGTATTACATTTGGTGTAAAGTTTAAAGAAAAACATAAAATGCTTTATCAATGTGGGGAGATGACATCACTCCTGCTTGCTTCAAGTCAACTGTTGGAAGCAAATGTGGCAACTTTAACTGCTCATATCTCCGGAACCACACATGGGAATTAAATGGAAGTCTCACTACAATGGTCAGATTAACTTACTCTGCAACATATCAAAGCTATTTGGTGGCTGAACTATCCTTTTAAGGGGTGGGTGCTATGTGGAACATAATGGTGTGAGGGATTAAGGGTTGGGCGTTAGGTGACTGAGGCATGGCGGTTTGGCAGATTAAGGGGTAGGTGCTACATGACATATTGTGGTTTGTAATTGGGAGATGGTAAGGGTTATGTGGAAAAGCTACAGTTAAGCAAAAGACTCCTCACTTGATCATTGAGGTGGTTTTGACCTTTTAATCATCAATTAATTGAGAATTTTTAATTTTCTTTGGATTCTTTTAATTCTCTTTTTAATTAAGGTACATCCTCTATTACTTGACATCTTCATATCTATCTCCATCTTTCCATGACTAACATCAGAACTGCTACTGTTAAAAATATATCAAATCATTATTCTCATCTACTACGATTCAGGTTTTCTTAATTATATAAACTAATCTCTAACAACAAAAGAGTGAAATTCCCTCCGAAACGAGTATGGACGTAATAAATTGAGTGAACATTTACTAAAAAACGGGGATATTTCTCTCCATGCTTTTTTTCATTCATTTTTTTTCTCTCACTCCATTCTGAGTGTAAATCACTTCACAGGCAGGTCATGTACACACTTTTTTCAAAATGATTTTCACTCTTTTGTTTTTAGAGAATACAGGCATTTTTCTTTTCTGCATTGTGTATATTATATAACGTGTATACTTTTCTGTTGGCGTGAAATGGTTTTTGTAATTTTTTTTCTTTCATTGTAAAGTACCAAAACTTCGCTGTTTGTCCACTATCCTCACAACGTTCCGCCGTCTTAGTTGCAGAAGAAGTCAAGTTTAATTGACATTAGCACAAATCTAGCACAGAATACCCTCACATTTATCATGATGAATTTTTACAATCCCTAAATAAAATGGGTCTGCAGTGTTCTTATCCTAACACAAGACATTAGCTAGCTGGTAGATCATAAAATGTAGTTTTATTCTACACCCTGGACACGCTTGAAAAGATAAAACTATCAATAAATAAAAACTTACAGAATAAGCCCATCAGTGACATTAAATGGGATAGCGACAATGAAATGATATAATTAAAACTTAAAAGAAAATGCAGTAAAGTATTTTGATCATTTTAAGGGTGACACACCTTCTTTTGAGTAGTTAAAGGGGACGATTCAACGATGGTGAAGATTTCAACTCTCAAGTGTTATGTATGCGTTGAGTTATTTTGCACGTTGGTGCCAACACTGTGGTCACCATTCAGTCTCTCCATTGATTTCCACACAGAAGTACTAATCTTAAACTCTAACAAACGCATTCTCTAACAATTATGTAGTTAATAATGTTCTTGTCTATCATGACAGTTATGGTTGAATCTATTCCCTATAACGGGCAAATTACAGGTTAATAACTTCCGTTATGCGCACGAATCTAACCCCTAACCCCAAACGTAACTTTAATAACTATCATTGAATGGCTAACCCCATTTTCTTCGCACGAATTTGTTCTGGCGAATGTTCACAATCTCTAGAAATATCCAGAATGTTAGCAAGAAGTGGTCTTGCCAATTGACAAAGTCTTCCGATGCCGAATCTCAAGGCAAAAACTTAAAACTACTTATTCAATCGTGCTAATGTTCACATTACTTGTGCTTCAATTTTCACTCTCCTTTAACTCCAAGTAAAAAGGACACAAATAGAAGTGATAACTTTAAAAATGAAACAAAAAAATGATTGCCGTGATTCATGATAGAATTTTTTTCCCAAGACAGATGGACATCATCTGACGGTGGTATATTGAGTGGAATACGACAAAAACAATTATTGGTTAGATCTCATGTGATATGGGTCTTAAAATAATGCACTCATCATGCACTCAAATAGTAAAGTACATTAAATGCCTAAATAAACACAGAAAGAGGCCGCTCGCAAAGCCATCATTGCGTCGTACATAGAGTGTACCTTTAAGCACCATGTAGTCCAATTAGGTCGCCGAACGGCAGAGAAACAAATAAAATGTCCCCACGTGGTTATGTTTTATTTACGAATGATTGACATTTTATTGATGTCAACAGATACATCAAAACACTTTCACGTACAGCAAAGAGAGAATGATATTGTTAAGATACACAAATGTTTCATCTGCAGGAAGTATATGAAGGACAACATCACCCATACAGGGAAACGTATTATACTCAAAGAGAATAAAAATGATTTTCCCTTTCCTTTTAAGTTTAGTTCCTGTAAATGAAATATTACCACATGAAAGTTTGAAGGATGTATTTATGTGAACTACATTTGCAATAAAGTTATTTGCAAAAGAAATCTAACCACTCTATACCCGATAACTACATTTAACAAATATAAACATGATTTTTTTTTTTTGTCATCGCACAAATCAAAAGTAAAAGAAGATTTATCATCAACCCTAACTGAAGCAAAGAGGTTACTTGTATGAGCATTCCTTATTTTGTTCTCCCCCCCCCCCCCCCTTCATCGCCTGTAGTAGTTATAAACAATGATTCCTTTGTCTTGGTGAATAGGTGAATAAAGGTACAGAAATGTCATCAATTGATCGGAATCTAGGGAAATCATTACGTCCTATTGACGTAAGTCCTTGTAATCTAATCTAAATGTTCTTCTCTTTTTTCTCTCTAAATAAGCTATTGTTTCTCCTTAACGTGAATTCTCTACCATCATTGTTTCATTTTTCCTTTTTTTTTTGTTTTGTTTTCTGTAATGGTTTTGAACAGAGTGGTATTGATTACACCCGTGTATTATCTTTCTGTCATAAAATGTTCTTACGAAAGTCTTTGACATTTTAACTCTGAATTAAACTTTGCACAACTTTTAAACTATTTGTTACTCGTTATTCATTTTAGTGTTGAAGGAATATTCCACTGAAAAGTGAAGGGATTCTTAGATGAAAGAGAATACTTTGCCCTGCAGGCAGTTGGCAAACAGCTCAACCCCCCCCCCCCCCTCTCTCCCTCTCTTTCCATCCCCTTTCTCCCAAGTGTAACTAGTTGATTTTAAGGGTTGACAGACAATTGAACAAAAATATTGAAATAATTGATATCGATGCTACAATGGTCTAAATTTGGATAACGTAATGAACACTAATTGTAATTTCGTAATAAGCATCAGCCGTGCATCCCACTTGTGATCAAAGCTTATTAGGGGACACCGCTTAAAAGACCATTTGGAACTCTCAACATCAGAAACAGAGAATAAAGAGTAGAGTCGTGAACAGTTAATAATGCAGTTGCCCCACGACCTGAATTTTTCTGACGTTATCGTTTTATTTTTTATACGTGTTCCACTTTGAAGTTCTAACATTATTGGCCTGTTAATCGGGTGGTAGACGAAGATTGAGGCCTATTTATTGTCTCGCATTTTGTATTTCTTGCTATTTTTTTTATCTCTCTGCACCTCTCGCTCCAACTCCCCCCTCCCCCCGTCTCTTCCTTTTTTATCGAAGTTTGTTGAAGTGTCATTGCACAATATTTCAAGCCGTGGACGGAGTGACAACCTTACAATAGTGTCTCCTTTTGAGGGATTGTTATCATCTATTAGTGAACAATTGACGATGTGTTCTGTAAAATCTTAGTAAGGACAAAGTGAGGAGTGTGGACAAACGGGTCTCTTCACTAAATCAATTCTTCAGTTTGGGAGGCGGGGCACTGCTTCTGGAAATCCGCTAAAACCCATCTTCATCTAATCATTCTATTCTTTATGTCCAGAATTCTGAAGACTTGTGGACCTCGCGGCGCCGTTTATGCTAATAAAACCCAGTGAAACGGCTACCGATGCCCATACTAGCTATGCATTTTTCCGTCTTGGATGTATGATGTACGGTACTAGAATTATAATAGTGATTGTATTGGACTTTAACTCAGGGTATCATTCAACTATGTATCTACAAGGCCTTTAAAGGTTACCGTCAATTAACAGGAGAAGAGACAGACTTCTGTCTGGGCCCTAAAGATGCCAGTGAAAGGTCTGATATTTAACGCATCAATAGGCAAGGACTAGGGACTCAAATTCTGACAAATTAGGCCCTTTCAGAGAGGTGAAGGCAAAGTACGGACTAGACTGAGATGAACAAATGGTATTAGTCTACATTGGAAGGAATTCGACCAAAGTGCACATTGATTGACAGACTGTCGAGATGAGGAAAATAATCAGTGATATGGTGTCACCAAGTTGCTCCTCGTGAGTAGGTGTCTATCTCTTGCGAAAGATAACCCTTGTAATTGTTAAACAGGTACCTCACTCATGAGGTATAAACCATCATCTTTATTGACTAATGGAGGATACATTTATTATGTTTTCGTTTTTCTCTCTCTCTCTCTTAGGCTTTCTCCTTTGTAATGTATACTTGTTTTCAATTTCTCTTATCTACACTAGTGGGACAAGCTAAACAGAGGTGTGTTGAAAGGGGGGGGGGGGGGTTGGAGAGGTGTGTTGAAGAAGGGTAATGGAAGGGATGGGTTGAGGTGTGTGTTTAGGGGTGTTCTGAAGAGGTCTGAAGAGGGTGTGAGAAGGGGTGATCGAACTGACGTATGATTTTTTTAAGTAAGTTATTCATAGGTATGTTAATGATTACATAGGCTTAGGGTTTTTATTATTTTTAATCTTAGTCTTTCATCTTCCACACTAAATGATTGACGGCACTTCTAACAACCACGATTAGACTCCTTGATATCATGTCGTTGGTGATCTATGTTTAGAGACTGAATTGGAGTCTGTCGTTCCTCTAAATTACCATGTATAGAATTACATCCGTACGACATTTGTTTTGTTGTGGACTGTCCCTTACAATAAAATATGTTTTTACCATTTGGGAGTCACCATTGCAATGTCTCCTCATACCCCACCCCATTACTACTCTGTGACCAGTAACTCAATCCTCTCACGAATGTTCGTATTTTGTCTCAAGGATACAGACATGAGTTATGATGTATTCTCTCGAGAAAGCATCAACATGTAAGCAATGATGACCATGTGCTATTTTCGTTAATTCTCATTCTACGCCATGCATGTATAAAATGTAGAGCTGAATATTTTCATGAATTCAATACTAAAAAAATATCAAACTGTTTATCAAATGAATGCTTTAACTAGTCTGACTTGTTCCTAAAGAAAACTAGTTATATACTTTTTCATCCTATGTTCAGTCTGGGCAAAACTTAGTCACGATGTCAAGATAATTTTAAACCACAATAAAATCAACCCGAGTCAAATAAACGTGATATTATGAAGGAATGATCATTCAGACATTTCTAGGATGCTTCAGGAAACGTAATGAAAGCATATACGGAGATGAAACCACCAGAAACAAGCTCTTTAGCTTGTGATATGACGAGCGGTTACAAAATACGAATAGTTATCAAAACGAATACATTGTTTATTACCATATGTGTAGGTGGGTTAATTTTATTTTCTACAAAATATTTTTATTACATTGTTTCATAGACATCTATTTTCCAAAAGAGTTTTTGAACAACATCGAATACGTGCTGGAAGTACAGTTTATTGGTTATATTCTGTACGATAAGTTTTGAGTTTTCGTGTGTAAATTCTATACATTGATTTGCTAGCAATTTTCACTGACTTGATAAAATTGAACAGAATATGTTAATTATGTGTAAGCACGAATGACAACAACATAAGGGCATCAAGCACGGTAATTAATTTGAATTAATTAAAATTAATTTACAATATAACACTTCTTGCCACGTCACTCCTATGGGCGCTCGTCATATCCCTTTTTTGATTTTGTTGGTTATTTCAGATTCCTGTGGACGCACACTGCATGCTAAATATGCACGGACCATTCTTTAGTGAAAGGCGAACGAAAAATATGCCACATCAGGTTAAAATAAGCAACATGAAACAATAGCTACATTTGATAAGATTCAAATTAACCGGAATTTTGCATATTTACTGTGATACAAAAGAAAAAATAAAAAACAATGGTCTTCAGTAATTTGTAAGGGTGATTATTATCTAATTTCATTTTCAAATCTGTTAGTTTCTTGATGATATTTACAAAAATTATAACACACTGTATGCGACTATTGGGCATGTAAAGAACGTCCTACAAAGTATAAGTTTTGTCCAGTAACACGTCCTGGTTTAACAGCTGTTGCACGTCAAATGCGTAAGCCTCCGTTAGTCTCCATCGTTTATAGAGGATGGGACTAGACAGTGCAGGACGGGGTGGAATTACTTGTTGAAATTCAATTAAATGGAAACTTCAGTAGGCCCACAAACATTCAATATCAAATTGCGGCATGGTAATAATTGGGAAATTGCCGTACTATTTTCCTGTAGCAATATTTTTGCTGTCAATAGAAAGCATAATAAGAAGTTACTAATGCAATCTATAACCTTTCATAACCTTGCCTAAATTAACTTTTTTTTTTCCATTTAGCATGTCAAATGCCACCCAATAAAGAGCAGAGATTCCCTAGCACGTGTATTTCGACTATACGCTACCACGAAGAAACTATAATGGTTAGTTTATAGGGTCCTTGCATTTTCCTCATATTATCATAATGTCCAATAGACACTTGAAAAAATTGAAAATATCTTCACTACTTGGTACAAACTCAATTAGCTGTAGCTATTATTAAAGCTCTTATTGAAAGGATGTCTAGCAATTAAGGTACTTGTCACTTTCGAAAATACCAGCAAAAATGTGCAAAATCTGTTATTTGCAAGGAAACTTATGGTAGCACTCTAGTTTGTGGTTTAACAATTGATTTCTTTTTTAATAATATGATGACGGTAAGACCACACCATGAGGGTATCAGTGTATAGTTTTATTTTTTTTCTTCTCTTTATGTTCCTTTTAGCCTATAAACCCGAAGCTCTAACCTTTCATTTTTCTTCTTAATCTCATTTTTCTTCTTAATCACCTTTCGTATTTGATAAATTGTTTTTTTTTTTCGTGGGTTGTGAGGTTTCGGCTTAGTTTATCTAAGAGATAATTCTAAGACGGATGTTTTCCTTTTTCTGCTTATTTTTTAACTTCTTATCAGATCGTTACCTTCAATTTGAGGAGATCAATTATTGACATGGATCTTTATGTTGGTTGCCCTTCTTTTCCAGTGTCTGCGTTTTAATTCGGTGTATGAATATTTTATTTCATAATTGTAAACACATACACTTTAAACGTGTTAACTCAAAGTGCTAAAGATTTACACTCACAATAAAGTGTAAACTGCTCATCTTCCCCATTACTCTCTTCTTTACTTTAAAATTGCAAATCACAAAAGAAAATAAATAACTAGTTCTTTCATCTGAAATCCAGAAACAGTGAGCTTTCGTGATATCGTTTTTAATGATACAAAATGACACATGCAGTAGCCTACTAACTTCTAGTTAGAGACCCTACAGTAGTGGAGGAGTGGAGGAACCCTACAGTACAGTAGTGGATTAAGTAGTGGGGTTTAGCATACTAAACTTCTGGGGGAGACCCTGTAGTTGTGGACTAAGTGAGGTTAACTATTAAATTTCTTGGTATTAAAAACCATATATAGTGTACTTTGTAGTGAAGTCAGAGGTCGCAATAAGTAATCATTATAGGCGTCTGCCCACATCTTTAGGTTTGCTTTCTGAACTTCCTTAATTATAATACTTGCAACGTTTCTATGGTTCCTAAAACGTTTGCAATGATATCCACCATAGAATATATCGATTATAATTAAAAAAAAATATTTGTATGATATTGCACACGATGTCTCAGACTGTCTTATTGTAAGCAATAAGTCAGGAGGAACACTTTCATCTTCTTCTACAGGTATAGTACTCTGAACTTCAATATACTCTCTCTAGATAATGAGTTTAGTTTGGTTTGAAGTATTTTTACGTCATGTCTTCACTTTTCAGTCTGCGCAGATTTCGAAAGCTGACTTCTAAGTAAAGTCTTGTCGCCATGGTGCAAGAAACGTCTATTTAAAGTAGAATTAAACTCAATGTGGTGAGTAAATTATAATTAGAATTCAGATGTAATCTATGTAGTCGACTTTCGATAGCTGTTTCAATTAGCGTATGTGGTGGTTGTGATATATACAGCAGATATGCGCTGAACTCTGCAGTGAAGGACATTGCTTTTTACATTCCTCAGCGACGTTGATCATCTTGGTCGGGTTCATGGTACTTGCCCAAATTCCGGCTGTGCTCGTGTGTTTTTAATCTCATTGACGTCACATTCGACGTCACGTCGCCGTCCATGTAGTTTGATACCACTCCAACCCCAGATGGAAAAAATGGAATATGTCCAGAATTAATGTACGAAATTGCAGATGGACTTATGTAAGTCAAACCGTCTGGTAACGTTGTACTGCTCAGCGGCAAACTGGAAGGTGACGTAACAGACGTCGGAAACCTGGCTAAAGAAGAAGCATGATTGACTACAGATGAAGTCAACCACGGTTCTAAGGACAATCCACTGTGAGACATACTTCCTCTTATGGCAGGATATGTGTTGTCGGTTAATTTCAGAGTCGCCGATTCCATCTTTTCTTGACGTCGCCATTTGGCTCGTCGATTCTGAAACCATACCTGTAGCACAACAGAGAAGATAAATAATTCCAAAATCTCACGTAAATAATTTTATGGAATAACTGGTATTATGAGCAATGTTGTGTTTACTTTTGATTATCTATTTTGTACTGACTCACAGTAGGTGAGACCTATAGCTTCATATATTCTCTGAGCTTTGTCAAATGCATTACACCAGTAAGTTTTGTACTATGCCAGACTGTGACAATAAGAGCATTCATCATTAAAGCTTCCCTTTGAAGGAGCTTATTAAATAACCAGAAATGCAAATGTTCATCAATCCACTTGGAGACAGCCCAATTGTTAAACAGGCCAAAATCAATGAAAGAATTTCGATCCGTTTAGTTAATTGATTAAGCGGCGGCCATGATTGACTGGTTGTCATAATGTCTCTAAACAAAAACATGATGTTAATGATTTTCACTTAGGTACTAAGTTGTAGCATCATGGGATGATACTATGCGTGCAGAGGGTATATTGGAACGGTCATATACTGTAATAAACGCAACATGGAGAGAAATGCCGTGCTTTAACGGAACGGTTATATTAGTTTATTTTTAACCCTTATCTCATAGATACCAGACTTGTATAGTGTGAGTACAAAATCACGAGTATACGAGTACAAGGCCGCGAGTATGAGTACGAGTCCAAAGCCATGAGTACGAGTATAAATACATTTGCTGAGTACATTTGTTTAAGTGATTTCGTGTGTAGGCAAAAAAAACATTGAAATTTCATGTCCAAAAGTTTTTAAGGCTTTTAATTGCACCAAATAGGTTTCAAGTGGTTGATTCTCCCGTGTAATTTCAAGTTCTTTTAACATAGAGACAAAAATTGTAAAATACGATAAGTAGTAGTTGACAGTTTTTATTCAAATCAACCGTGTGAGACCCGTACTGTTGCATATTCTTATGTAGGCGCTCATAGTACCGTTCGTTTTCAAATATGATTTCTGTTTTTTACTGTCTTTTGTTGTTGTTGTTGTTGCTGCTGCTGTTGTTGTTGCTTTTTAAAGAGTTATCGTCATTTTCGTTCTTTGAAAGACGTAGTCTGTACATGCACAATCTCGCGTGTACGTTTAAAAATAAAGAAAAAGTTAAGATCAAACAATCTTATCCAGGTTCTGGTATTTCAGTACACTCGCAATCACTTTTAGTGTGTTTATAGGCTAGAGTAATATAACAGCAACAACATTTAGGATTATCTTTCAGCTAATTTAAAGACTTTTGTTGTTTTAATCAGAATCCAATTGTCCACAAGGGTGATAGTGGAGTATGTTGGCGTGGTGACCTGATTGTAACGTCTTGCATTTTAGGGAATCCCCTGGGTATCTGGTTACCTGGCAAGGAAAGTCCCTTTCAACAAGTCATCCGTTCTTTTTGATTCAATTGTCAGCCAGAGGGACAATGAAACCTCCACCCTTGCAACCGTTGGAAACTGGCGGGTTATAGAATAGGGATACACTCACATCTGTCATAGATGGGACGTGTTACATGCACGGGGCAGGCGCAGGGAGCGATTAATACACGCATAGGCCTTCCTCATTAACCTCTGAGCAGTTGTCAAAAGGAGAACTAGGTGAATCTTGTTGGTTCTCAGTATAACTCTGGTTTGAGGGTCCTTGATGAGTCTGTTAAGCTGCTTCTCTAACAACTCGTCGCTACGTTTTGTACAAAATGAAATAGTAGTGACTGATGAAATCGATAAAATAATACCTTTGGTGTAATTATGATTACTTCCACTGCCATAAAAAAGCTTGTCTTCTTCTTTTTGTCTGACCATAATTTACTTCATAGTTAGACTCTCCAGAGTCTACTTTGGCTGAAAAGTTTCTGTTCCTAATCTTGGTTCCACCACCTTTGAAGAAACATCCGTTTATTTAGTGTACTGTTCTTCCTGAAGAGGTTTACTCCCCTCATTTATCGCTGCCCTCGCAGACTCTGGACACTCGTTTTAATTATGCACACTTTTAACTAAAACCATTGTTTTTCGCTACAGAATTCGGCGGGCGGCGATCACAGGGAAAAGCGATTACTAGATGAGTTTATATCCCCGGTTGAGTATAAGTAGGTAGTCTTGTGTTAAGACGATGGTAGTATTTTCTTCTATTATCTTCCTTTACACATCCCATACAGTTCTACTAACTCATTCATACAGCACGCGTCTCACCACGCTATAAGAGTCGATCACTGCCCAACCATCAGCAGCACCCGGCAGCTCAAATTGTGAGGACTGTATCAAAGGAGGGGAATTCATTCGCCGAGATCGACTTTGCAAAGTATACTTCAGAGTCTGAAGCTGAAATGACCAATTTGCGAAAAAGTCCATTTTCTCCTACACAAATCACAACTTGCAGTTCTGCTTTATAGTGAAAACGTGTAATTGTACCTTTATAGAAGCAATCATCATTGCATACTGAGCGGTCATTTCACTGGCATTGTTTTATTTCACAGTAACGTCTCAGAAAAATTATTTTGATTAAGTGTAGTCCGTCTGCTACCAAGCAAGGTTTTCAAATTCGGTTTAGGGACAATCTGGAATTTATCAAGAAAAAGAAGCTAATTACAATCCATTCCCGACAGTAAAGAAGACTGAATATACAGGTTTAGCTTTCAGTGAATTTTAGCTTGTTTTTACTTGAGTTTGTCACTTTTAAAGGCTTTAGCATTGGTCCAAGTAGGCTATTCCAAGACTGGTCAGTTTATATAATTTCAGTAGCTATAAGATGTACAGTAAGGCATGCTCTCCAAGTGCAAACATGTCAGCCAGTCCCAAGTCTGTGTTGTTAGAAGTGCACACTTACCAACATATTAAAAGTAACGTCATTTGAGTTTTCAGTTTTGAAAGGTTTTAGGCCCTAAGGTAGTTTCAAACACTGCAGTTCTAGACTACTTCAAGGCAAGATATTTTCTTTTTGAGGATAAGGGGCCGAAGTCCTTAAATGCGTAAGAAGATGATACTCTTAGACAGTGTTTGATAGCCATAAGCAATTAATACAGTAGTCATTTCTTCAGTTTGTTCAAAGACAGGTTCCTTTTAACCCTTTGTTAGCACATCAACAGCAGTAATGCATGTATGTAACTGGTTTCATTACACCTCCCTTTGTTGATAGTTTGTGTTGATCAGCACAGGAAGCTTTATGTTCTATTAAATTAGAAAGGATCAGTGAAGATTACAGATATTAACATCATGGGCTGAAATGTTGTACTAGTTCTTACATTCAGGAGTACGAGTCCAGAACCCTGAGTGTGAATACGACTACAAGGGCCCGAGTATGAGTACGAGTCCAAAGCCATGAGTACGAGTACTTGATTTTCAAATTTTCTGAGTACGAACGCAGAGAATGTACTCGAGTACGAACACGAGTACGGACTCGAGTACCACAAGTCTGATAGATACTCCTAACTGCGCATCGTAATAGCCCAACGAAACTGTAAAAGTTATATCACAGCATGCAGATGTTTTTCTGTGTTTACGTAAGGTAGTTTAAGCTGCATGATGATGAAAAACAATGTAAACATAACTGAGGCAGATTAAAATGACTATTGTTAGTTAAGTCTAATGATTCTTTCCGTATGTTAATGATGACTTAATTTTACCAAACTGGCGGATAATAATAATAATCATCATCATCACCATCATCATCATCACCACCATCATCATCATCATCATCATCACCACCATCACCATCATCATCATCATCATCATTATCATCATCACCATCATCATCATCACCATCATCATCATCATCATCATCATAATCATCATAATCATAATATCGACAGTATGCAACAGGTAAAGGTATCCATAATTGCCAGTCCAGCTAAACATCATCGGAGAATTCTGATCGGCCTCTACCATAACCCCTTTCCATCAAGAGGACTTAAGGCAATAAACACAGTGAACTTTAAACGGAAACCATTCAGTGAGAAGCTCTAACCTGGTCATCATTCTATAGCTGAAGGGAATACACCCCCTCCCCCCCTTCCCGACTCTACCCCAGCATACCCTCCTTTGCCGCAAGAGTTACGTCTTGTCCCATCGTTATCTCAAATATGAATTGTTGAATTTCTGGAAAAATTAAGCAGTTAATTTCAGAATTTAACTCTAGTTATGGACTACCTTCTTGACAAATGCACCATGCCAATACATATTGTCTGAAGTGTAAATTATTATTTCTTTTGTTGGAAGTTTAAGCAAAATTCCAATAAATACCTGAACTCTGACTTCTGGTAAGTTGACTTTCATTGCTAATTCTTCCCTGCTGTAAACATCTGGGTAATGCGACTTCTCGAAAGCCCTCTCAAGTTCATGAAGTTGATAAGTTGTGAATGTCGTTCTGTTTCTCCTGTGTTTCTTCATGTTATCACCATCTACATCATCTTCATCATTTTCAGCATCACCGTCATCTTCCTCATGGATCCGTTTGCGTTTAACTGGTGTCTGCCTCTCACGGTTGGTAGATGAGGACACCGTTTTATCCTTAGAGCTGCAGTTTGACGTTTTCGGTGATGATAATTCTAACAAATAAAGAAATAGGACAAATGGACTTAAATTTTCCGTAAGATAATTAGTGAGATCGTAAAAGAAACCCATGCCCTAAAACCAACCCCCACCCCCCCCTTAAAAAAGAGAGAAAGCAATATTTGAAACAGTCTTAGATATTATTTTTCGTATATAAATCTTGTGACAAGGTTGTAACAATGAAACGTAAAAATTTTCACAATCGTGTCAAATTTGACTGAAAGGGAAACAGCAATTGAAACAAGAGGGCAATCCACGGAGTTGCGTATCTCATCGCCAACATGCACATTGATTTAAATACAGGGCATGCACATGGGACTGGGATTTGTAATAGTTTACTGCAACCACATCTCACAGAGACCTAGTTCGGGGAACTGGTTGTAAGTGAGTGGCAAACATCCTTCAAACATAAAATGGTGGTAATCATCTCAATACTGATATCTTCTGTAAGGTAGCAAACTTAAGGTTATAGCCTGGTGCTACTAGGCTCAAGTAACGATAACTAATGGCTCAAAAGTATCTTTGCATATTACGCTACATAACACAATTAACGCCTACTATGTAACATTGGGTTATTCCTTGTAGGTTAGGCTTAGTGGTTAGAGTTAGGGGCAGGATATAAGAGCATCCCTCTATGGGTATTTGCACATAAGTCTCCTATTTACCTGTGCAGGACCTCGTTCTGCTAAAATTATTTTTTGACTTAAAAATAATGTTCTCATAAAAGACATTATCTACAGGGGCCAGTTCTGCTAAAGATGTTTTGGCTAAAGTTAAAAAGGTGCTGTCTATTGACCCAGATGCTGGCTCTAAGTTTGTAAAAAAAAATCATACAATTTCACCAGTTAATTATAAGAGTAATATACTGTATCTTCATTATTGTGTTCATAGGAACGGTCTTGCAAAATTTTGCGTATAACGCTTAATTACCTCTCAAGATATGGTGGAAATACAAAATTTTGGGGCAAAATTGGCTTTTTCTCTCTAAAAAAAAAAAAAAATCAGCACATTTCACTCTCTTTAATACAAAAGTGATATACCTTGCATATTACTTTCTCAAGTAAGTCCTTGCAAAATTTTGCATCAAATGCTCAATGGGACAAAATTGGCTTTTTTTTTTCTCAAAAATCAGCAAAATTCACTGGATTTATCATTACAGTATTGTTATGTTGAACAATGTGTTCTCAGGTGAGTACTTACAAAAACTTAAGTTAATTGATCTAATAATTCTCAAGATATGCTGGAAATACAAATTTTGGGGCAAAATTGGCTTTTTTTTTTCTAAAAATCAGCAAATTTCACTCTCTTTACTACAAAAGTTGTATACCTTGAATATTTCATTCTCAGGCAAGTTTTTGCAAACTTTTGCATAAAGTGCTCAAATACTTCTCAAGATATGCTGGAAATACCAATTTTGGGACAAAATTAGCTTTTTTTCTCAAAAATCAGCAAAATTCACTGGATTTATCATTACAGTATTGTTACGTTGAACAATGTGTTCTCAGGTGAGTACTTACAAAAACTTAAGTTAATTGATCTAATAATTCTCAAGATATGCTGGAAATACAAATTTTGGGGCAAAATTGGCTTTTTTTTCTAAAAAATCAGCAAATTTCACTCTCTTTACTACAAAAGTTGTATACCTTGAATATTTCATTCTCAGGCAAGTTTTTGCAAACTTTTCCTAAAGTGCTCAAATACTTTTCAAGATATGCTGGAAATACCAATTTTGGGACAAAATTAGCTTTTTTTCTCAAAAATCAGCAAAATTCACTGGATTTATCATTACAGTATTGTTACGTTGAACAATGTGTTCTCAGGTGAGTACTTACAAAAATTTAAGTTAATTGATCTAATAATTCTCAAGATATGCTGGAAATACAAATTTTGGGGCAAAATTGTTTTTTTTTTTTCTAAAAATCAGCAAATTTCACTCTCTTTACTACAAAAGTTATATACCTTGAATATTTCATTCTCAGGCAAGTTTTTGCAAACTTTTGCATAAAATGCTCAAATACTTCTCAAGATATGCTAGAAATACCAATTTTGGGGCAAAATTGGCTTTTTTTCTTCTCAAAAATCAGCAAATTTGACTCGATTTACTATACAACTAATACATCTCGCACATATTGGCGTCATGCACAAACTTAACAAGTTTCAACTTAATCGCTCATATGCTTTTCAAACTATTCTAGGAAAACCACAATTTGGACAGGTGCGGATGCACACACACACACGCACGCACCCACGCGCACACACGCACACGCATTGGCACGGACACGTTTTCATTTATACCACCCAACAGGATCCTCCTGTACCCATGGTCACTCTACCATGGGGTACCCCTGGAGTGTCGTTACTCATCCACTCCAAGCGTGTCCATGGCAGCCACTCTCCCATGGGTGCACAGGACAATATATAGCCCCATTAGCCAAGTGACTACAATATCTCACCTAGCCCCCATAGGGCGATGAGATAACAACGATGAGACAATATCTTTTTGTGAAATATTCCTTTAGAAACTAACGGCAATTTTTAATCAAAAGTTATGAATTTATTCAGCATGTGCATGTTGTTTTATTGTTGTTGATGTTGTTGTTTTGTTTTAACTGCATTTTCAGAAGTTTCCTACTCAGTAGTTAGTTATTTCTCATTTTGAGATTTCAATGAAAATTATTTTTTAAAGATTTTACTTTTGATTTTATAGTGTGGTTAAAACAAAATGCAACAGATATACGGTACACCCAGTATGAGTCAGATAAGTCAGACACAGGGCTCCGACTCTGGGTCCTGTGGTGATTAAATGAGTCGCAGACAAACGCTGACAAACTCAGTGAATGTCTGTCAGCGGCAAAAAAAAAAAGAATAACCGCTTGTAAAAAGGTTGGGTATAACTTCACCCGGGTTGGTTACGTATGCATCGTTACAAAGTGTTGGGTATAAGGTATCCAAGTTGGTCCAAAATTGCTCTTCGTGTGTTAAATGTTACCCAACAATTGATACTTTTTAACCAACTTGGGTACATTTTACCCGACAGATTTTAACGAGGCATACATACCCAAGCTTTTAAGAGTTTATTTGTTAAAAAAATCGCGCTTTACGTGTGTTATGCAGTTATGTAATGACAGTAGGCATATGTTACTCAGCGTGCAAAGCAAGTGAATTACATTTGCGTTTTGACGAGGAAATTGGTTTTATGTGGGAAAGTGAGAAGAGAGAGGAATAATATTAATTTCGTCGGGGTACTTTACAGCGTATAAAAACAACTAAATCAAGTTACTTTGTTGGGGACTTGAACTGAACAAGCACACACATACAAAAAAGTACGTGCTTCAGTCTCTTGTGTTAGGACTATAGGACTTCCAATTTCCGGCTACAGAACTGTCAGAACCCCCTACAGAACCTCTTATACAGAACCCCCTATACAGAACCCCTACAGAACCCCCTGTACAGAACCCCCTATACAGAATCCCCTATACAGAACCCTCCTGCAGGAATCTTAGCTTGAACGAGGATTCCTATAATTTAAAGAAAACTATACGGCACCTCTCTGGGAAGTGTGTGTGTGTATGCGTGTGAAAGAGGGGGGGGGGGGGTACATACAACATAAATCAGAGACATAACGTACAGTAAAACATGAGTTAGATACATGCAGCGTCACAACGACAAACATGACAAAAGCAAAAGCTGTAGAAAGTTGATGAAGATTTCCAAACAATTCTGACATAAAGACTTGTCGGATAACATAATTATTTGATTTTCTTCCCAAAATTTATATCAACTAATATTCGTAGATAAGTGAGACCCATTCACAAAATGTAATGAGGTAAGTGCTTTTTTAATAAAAGATGTTTAAAGCTTTTAAAGTACATTAATTTATATTTATGTAGCACTACTTGAACTAAATCGATAGATGAAATTTTTAATTCCTTGTGCTTTTTTTTTCAAATATAGCTTCGGTTTAATTGAATAACAGCATAATTTTTATGTTCTTGAATCAGGAATACAGAGAAAAGAAAAGACATTCATTGTTGCCTTAGTGTGTACAATAAAATCGTCAATAACACTATTAACCAAAGAACTTTTTAGAAAAGTCCAATCTTTAGACCTGACTAACATTTTTTACTGGTTTTTAACCGCTATTATATTGCAATTCTTTGTATAATTGTGTTTGTTTTCGGAATTAAAAAGAAATTAGTTGATGTAAAAATAAAAGAGAAAGGCATATATATTTTTTTATTTCCAAATATGTATTTTCATGTAATAACTGAATCCTTTTAACCAACAAGTAATGAAATCATATCTCAAATAAACAAAAATATTGTTTTCGTATTTATGTATATTTATGTAAAATTGCTTTCAACATTTGTAAAAAAAAATTCTAAAAATAAAAAGAAGGCTTTTCATATCAGTATAGTTAACTGTAAGAAATGAACAAGACGAGTTTCAATGGGTTTTGTAATTTCTCTTAATGTTGGTCCTTTTTCTAGTAAGGGGGAAATTATCTTGTTGGATTTCCTACTCAGATCTAAATTGAGATTTTAAAATGCATTATCGTAATAATCATTGAAAGAGCAGTTCATTCTGTCCTTGGTTATTGATAAAATAGAAAATACTTCATTTTTCCTTGTTTTAGTTTGTATAGGTAATAATGTGATTTAAGTAATAACCAGTTAGTTTATATTTAAAAAAAAGATGTTTGTTTCTAATTGTTAATGGTAAGTTATTTCATCTACTGTATGTGTCTGCTTTTAGTGGTTCAAAGACGCAATGTAACCATTTCTAGTCTGAAAAAGCTCCTTCGAATTTTAACCAAAAGAAAAGAAACGAAAGAGAAGAGACTGCTTGAAAGCAAAAATAATAACAACCAGAGTCAAAACAAGCCCATTGGTCACCGTACTCAATGGATTCAATGTGTAATTTACTTAATCAATGATGACTTGTTACCTTTCTCCAGGTGGATCTTTCGTAGGAAAAGGTTTTCGTTATAAATGCAGTCAAAGTTACTTGGGATGAGGTCGATATATAACCAGTGTTTGTGTATTCCAATCAATAGTTGATTTAATATTTTATTGGCTGGTGGTTATTTTACATGCAATCACTTTGCATCAACGTGGCAAGAATAATTATTTTACCGAGTTAAACTTCCATAAAATGGGAAGAGCCTTTGCATTTAACACGGGACGTTATACTGTACCGCACCTTTTCTCTGTTCTGATTATGTATCTCTTCGATGGTGCTAGTATCAAGTCCTGCACAGAATTATTATTGTACCTTTTCACAAGGAATCTACAGAGTTTTTTCAGAATGTTTTCAAAAGAGCAGGTAGTCAAATAGATTTAAAATACGTTTCAGTTGCATTGTTCCAGAATGATTATGCTCATGAAGTAACATTAATTCTTACTTTACTCACAAAGTGTATTTTTCAATTGTAAGCAAATGAAGACGCTTCCCACACTCTAAAAACGTCCGGACGTTTTTAGAGTGCATGGTTCTTAATTGTTCCTTATTTGTTTTTAAAGAGTATATAATTTTACAAAAGTATGTTGCACAAACGAATAAAACAGAAGGTACCTGAGAAAAGTATAAGCTTTCCTAGTATAATTTATTTTATTCCTAGTTAAGGATATCTAATTGAATTTGGTGAAGTTAATTTATGTCAGTAATTATGACATTTCTCACTGTATATATTTTGTTATCGAGAGAATATAAAAGTAAATAAAAAGATAAAAACAGAGATATAAAAGTAACCTTTAATTTATCAATGTAAGGAAAAGCACATAAGGAGGTAGACTTTACAGTGTTTAACGAATTATTATTGACTATGCCTTAACGTGTCATAATCAAATTAGGTTAGTTTCTCCAGAGATTGCCCTACGCTCAGGGATCGTCTCCAATCACTAAAGGGATCGTCTCTAATCACTGTGTAGGATCATCTATTATTACCTAAAGTATTGATCACAGAGGAGATTATTTCTTTCGTAATACATTATTTTCATTTACGTAGATTATTGCTGAACAGTTTGGTTAAGTAAAACTTCTTCAAACTCGTTATTTTCCATATTTCGTTTGCCCCTCGCAATGATCAAACCGTTAAACTCTTTACTTCACTGGGTATCCTTACCCTCCTCCGTGATCTTATCAAAGTTCCTACAGCTGCTTTTGTTTACATCGTTCTATCAATAACAATGACTCTCCTGTTTTCTCTTTTATTTTACATATAATAATGATACACACATTCTTAATATTAGAAAGCTTTGTCAACATGAATTCCATGTTGTAATGTATCATGTCTTTGAGCTAATGTTTGTAAGCTGAGTTCAAAGTTACCAATAAAAAACTTGAACAAATGTTTATAAACTGAGTTCACGATTATCGATAGAATACTTGTTGGAAGCCATGAAAAATTCATATTTCGCCTCATTCCTTTAAACAGAATCTGCGAAACCATTTCCTAAAAACTTATTGCATATTGCATTTACAAGTATCTCTGTACTATAGTTGAAGCTGTGAAAATCACCCATTTTTCGCTGTATATTCATTATTGATAATTTTTTCTTTATTCTCATGGAGTGGATATCCTATACTCGCTAAACCTATAACGTTTATTTCGACTACAGATTTCTCTTTATAACGAGTAATCTGAAAAGAATATATCTTATTTTCGATTTGTGTACATCGAGGAAAGAAAAATAAAAGAACTGACACTTAATACAATCTTCAGAAAATAAGCGTGTTGAATAGAGAAATACATGTTGTTTTTAACTTATTGTTGTAATTTATAAATGATAACAATCACATGAACAACTTGTTTCATTTCACATTTCTGAAATAACTCAAATTGGGCCGTGTGGTATATAGTCCCAGGGAATTATTACATTTATGTGTCCAATTTGTGGTATTTTGGCGTCCCATTTTACATCAGTAACTCTTTGAGGTCATTCTTTTGCGACTAAATAAAAGTTCAAGTTTTTACACTTCCCTTGCTGCTAAACAAAATATGATATGTACAAGGGAAAGAAAGGAGGACAATACTCTCATTCTTGGATAGTCTGCTTGATCATTCTTAAAATAATATATATGAAGAAAACTTAAAAGAAGCTACTGTAGAAACTATGGTACCTGTAGAAACATAAAGATATGTAATAGTAAGTAATATGAATTATTCTTGAAGTCCCTCACATCAACAGATATAATGTACACTGCATGTTATGTTACCTTCTTTATTCTATCATGAGATTAATTCCACTAAAAAATAAATTCTAACTAATTGGTTCTTTCTTAAATTTTATCAATTTATTGTTGTCATTTCCATGAATACTGAATCATTTTCGGTATTATCAATCAGTCAATCTATTAACAACCATTGGCCGATGAGTACAATAGAACTTTTTACAAATTTAAGATTGAAGCAGAACTGTTATTGGACTGAATTATATGCCAATAACTCACGAAAAAAAGTTTCATGTAAACATCAAAACCAGACCGAAATTGTAGATTTTTCTTCAACGGAGACAAACATAATTTCAGGAATGGATTCATTTTTCAGCGTTGGTGCGTAGTATTACCAACTAACGTGACAAAGCTTCCTTGGCCGATTTATGTCATTGTTCACAAGACTACTTTTGTATTGTTTTGAAGTGTCAAGTAAGTAACACTTTTTAACTCGATTTAGTAGAAGTGAAGACAGATAAGGATATATTATGTTACATTATTAAATTTATGGGGTTAGCAAGTACAGTTTTTTTAATTACTAATACTTACGACTAGTCAACACAGGTGGGCTTCTGGCTGGTACATCAGACTTATAACCCGAGATAAGCGAATGGTCTTCTCGGGAGTGTTCCGGCTGAGTAAGGCCCAGTATGGCGTCTATGGAATAGCTACTTCTTTGCTTAGACGGTGCTTCTCCTTCTGTAACCGATTCTGTTCCCGAGCTTGAGTCCGAAAACCCGTTTTGATCTCGTAGAGCCATCACCGTGGAGCCTTGTTCCGGCTGACCGTACATAAGAGGTGAAAGACCAAAACAACCTTCGGCGTGCATCTTCATAAACGAAAAGATAAATTCAATTTTTTGAAGGGGGGGGGGGGGAAGTTAGACAGAAATTTCCAAGCACATATGTACTATAAATACGTAGAATATATACTTGATTTTGTTTGTTTGCGATTCAGGCCAGGTGTCAGGTTGTTTCAGCTCTTTGCAATTAAGATTGTCTAAGATATTACAAATAAACAATGTCCTTCTTAAACTTTCTGTTGCTCTTCGAGTTGTCAACTTTTGCTCTTCAACTCTTCCCTTAACAAATTACCTCTCTTTCTTAGCGTTTACATTTCTTTAAAAACTATTCCCCCCTCACCTCGCAAAGCTGATTCACTATACAGTAACCCTAATGGTAATCCTTCAGCTTACACAATAGAGTTGAAGTGTCAATCATGGTTTACGTCTTCTGCTAGTGGGAGGACGATTCTATTCATTAACAATTTGATTGACAGATTGTCATTCAAATCAACTCCTAAAAAGAACAGAGAACAAATCAGGAAATTTTCTCTGCAGGGGTATAGTTATACAATTAAAAGTGTGATACACTAAGTTATTAACCAATGGCAATTACTAGGAAGTGACGTATTTAAGTTGCTTTCTTATATGACTACTCATCTATCGTGGATTGTTATTGGTTTAATTAGCAGCTACCAAAAACCTTCATCAGACTATGTTAGAAAGAGTCAGTTCTAGGAAAACTGCTCTCAGTGTACCATTCATAGGATAGAGGTAACATCATTCTGTTTCATAGAGGGTCACCTTAATCCAAAGCAAGTCAAACAGAAATGGAATGAGCGCTACAGAGAGAAGAGTTTGGCTGCCAGAGGTTGCGCGACCTGATAAGTTTTATTAATCACAACTAACTTAGTTTCACCAGTGAGGTGTGATAACACCTCCCTGGTTTCATCATGTAGCTATTACAGGGTATATGCTGTGACATTTTACAACGATCAACAAAGTAATTTGGTTGTGGTTACAAATCATTTGTTAGTTCTTGAGGTACCCGTGAGATGAAACAAACTGAATGATTCGGTTAGACCACGTGACTTTGAAAATACCAAAGAACTTTGTGAGTATATCTTTAATATAGCATAATAATTGTATAACATAGAAAAAACACATTTTGGAGTACTGACCAATTTTCATCATTGAAAAACTGAAAACAGCCACAGTTTTCATCAAATTCATAAATTGGCCATTTTACAAAATGTTTTACAATTGCATCATGAATAAACATAGCCAAATAATTTTGTCACAATTTGTCACATCAAATTAGGACTCATATTATATGCCTTATGTTATCGTTTGTTTGCTTAACCTGTATTCCCCGGGACAATTTTATATTCCCAAAGGGCTTTATTGTCTTTAAAATATTGATGTCAATTGATCAATCGCCATTAAGTGCTTCCAATGATTAAAGTTTGCAGTTCCAGGATATCAGTTACTGAGATATCCTCCTCAAAAGTTTTTATACTTCACTTGCTGGTGACCCCAAATGACTTTTGACCTACATGAAAAAGGACAGGGATCATCTACCCACAATGGATGGACAAACTACAAACCAACATTGAACTTCAAGCGATTTCCCCTTATTGAGATAGTGTTTATAAGCCATACATACATACATACACACACACGCACACACGCACGCACGCACACATACATACATACATACATACATACATACATACATACATACATACATACATACATACATACATACATGAGATTGAAGGAGATTTAGATTATTTTACAGAATCGACGGTGTATGTCGGTCGGAGAGCCTTGTCAAAGGGGCGGGATCACCTCTCAAAACTTCCAGTTCATTCCATTTATTAAAACCAGTAGAAATGACAAGAATTCATAAACAGGATAAATAGTCTAACCAATCTATAAGCCATGGCTCGCTGATGAATGCTGATTCTATCCAGTCTAGCTCAAAATCTGAATTGTCGCTATCAGACAAGTCTCGGGTCCCTATTTTCAAGAACTCGGAATCAAAGACTTGAACTTGTGGACTCGAGCCGAGACCGGGCACGAGTCCTTAACAAATTGGGGCAATTGAAAAGAAAAAAAAAGGAAAAAGAGGGCAATCCACGGAATTGCGTATCTCATCATCGCCAGCATGCATTGAGCTTAACACAGCGTCTGCACATGGGGGATTTGTAATAGTTTACTGCAACCAAATGTCACACTGGCAGAGATCAAGTGACGGGCACTATTGTAAATTAGAGCCAATTATTCTTCAAACATAAAATGGTGGTAAGCAGAAGAAGAAACGAAGAAGAAAATGGTAATATTGATATCTACTGTAAGGTAGCAAGCTTAAGCCTATAGCCTGGTGCCAGTCTCAAGTAATGATAACAATAAAGGCTCAAAAGTTTTTGTGCATATTACGTGCTACAGAACACAATTACAACATTGGGTTATTCCATACAGGAAGATCCATCCTAGGGTAGACTTAATGGCTACAGTTAGGGGTAGGATATAAGAACATCCCTTTATGGTTATTTGCACTTAGGTCTCCTATATTTACCTGTGCAGGACCTGCTTCTGCTAAAATTGTTTGACTTAAAAATAACGTTCTCATAATTGGCAGGAATGTTCAGAGACATTTCCCACAGGGGCCAGTTCTGCTAAAGTTGTTTTGGCTAAAGTTAAAAGGTGGTGTCTAGTGACTTCATTTATTTTTTTTTCCAAACAACCATACAATTTCACCAGTCTACTATAAGAGTGATATACTGTATTTTCATTCATGTGTTCATAGGAACGGTCTTGCAAAATTTTGCGTTTGATGCTCAATTAGCTCTCAAGATATAGTGGGAATCCAAATTTTGAGGCAAAATTGGCTTTCTCTAATATCAGCAATGAGATTTCTCTGGATTTACCGTTACATTAATATTATTTTGAAAATGTGTTCTCAGGTAAGTCCTTACAAAGCTTTAAGTTGATTGGTCTAATAGTTTTCAAGATATGCTGGAAATACAAGATTTGGGGGCAAAATTGGCTTTTTTCCTTACAAAATCAGCAAATGTCACTGGATTTACCATTACAGTAATAAAATGTTGAACAATGTGTTCTCAGGTAAGTCCTTAAAAAGCTTTAAGTTAATTGTTCTAACAGTTCTCAAGATATGCTGGAAATACAATTTTGTGGGCAAAATTGACTTTTTTTTTACAAAGAATCAGCAAATTTCACTCTCTAAGTTACTGTGAAAGTGATATACCTTGAATAGTACATTTTCAGATAAGTCCTTGCAAAATTTTGCATTAAATGCTCAAATACTTCTCAAGATATGCTGGAAATACCACTTTGGGGGCAAAATTTGCTTGTTCTAAAAAATCAACAAATGTCACACTGCAGGATTTACCATTACAATAATAAAATTTTTAACAATGTGTTATCAGTAAAGTCCTTACAAAGCTTTAAGTTAATAGGTCTAATAGTTCTCAAGATATGCTGGAAATACAAGTTTTGGGGGCAAAATTGCTTTTTTTTTTTCAAAAATCAGCAAATTTCACTCTCTTTACTATAAAAGTGATATACCTTGAATGTTAGATTCTCAGATAAGTCCTTTCAAAATTTTGCGTTAAATACTTCAATACTCCAATACTTCTCAGGATATACTGGCAATACCAAATTTGGGGCAAAATTGGCTTTTTTTTTCCTAAAAAAATCAGCAAATTTGACTCAATTTACCATACAACCAATACATCTTGTAACATATTGGCATCATGCACAACCTTACCAAGGGTTTAAACTTAATCGCTCATATACTTCTCCAAGTATTCTGGAAAAACCACAATTTGGACAGGTGCGGACGCACACACACACTCACACATTGGCATGGACACGTTTTCATTTATACCACCGAACAAGACCCATCTGTACCCTTGGTCACTCTACCATGGGGTACCCCTGGAGTGTAGCTACTCATCCACTCCAAGCGTTTCCATAGCAACCGTTCTCCTATGGATACACAGTAAAATATATAGCTCCACTAGCCAAGTGACTATGAAAAAATGAGCAGAAACCGGTCTAGTTGGTCATAAGAACCACTACTCTGTCATATCACTGTTGAAAAGTATGTCATTTCTACTACTTAAAAGTATGTCATTTCAAAATGCTGGAAATGTTTCACCAAGGGTTCATGTTATACCCGGGCGTTTCTCTTGAAAAAATTTCCCTTCGGGTTCTACGTCCCTCGTTGCGTTAGATAGTGTTCAAACGCCTACCCCCATTTTTCATTTTTTGATTTTTCCATTTCTGATTTTTTCATTTCTTCATTGTTCAGCTCAGTGTTGGTATATGGGACCTTTCAGACTTCTCTCTCGAGGAAAACAAAAGACGTAAGTTTGAAGATGAACAAAGTTTGTTGGACAACGGGACATAAACCGAGGTCAGAAATAAGATAATTTTCTTGTAAATGGCTTTTAATTTTATAATATTACCTTGATTAATGATATCCTTGTTGACACCTATACCACAATTGTTTTTCACAACGTTGTATCCGGAAGGTTTATTGTGTAG
Source organism: Stichopus chloronotus (assembly GCA_021234535.1). Classification (NCBI taxonomy): domain Eukaryota; kingdom Metazoa; phylum Echinodermata; class Holothuroidea; order Aspidochirotida; family Stichopodidae; genus Stichopus; species Stichopus chloronotus. The sequence continues at coordinate 8,035,708 of CM037836.1, forward strand.
TAAATAATAGCTACAAAACAATGGTTCTTTTCTCCCAAAATGCTACATGATATCATCACCAAGTAGTTTCATTTCTTTCATCCTGAAAGTACCCTTCTTCATTTCACTTAAATCCTAATTTTGAAGAGAGAAAGTGCATCATTTGATGAAGAAATAACGGTAATGCACAGTAGAAAATGTTTTTGTGAGGAAGTGAGTCTGTGGTATGATAAACTAATACTAAATCTGACGTCAACACACACACAAACACACGGACAATTTCCTTCCATTCTATCAGGGGGTTGCTATTTCACAAATAGCAACTCCCTGATTCTATGTAGAACCCTGAAATGACATTTAATTTTTTTACATTTTTTCTTACATTTTTGTTAATATTATTATGTATAAAATGGTGTTTGGAATATCCTGCGAACTCTGTTCCTGTAAGAAACATTACGTCATTCACTCCATGAGATGTAAAGGAGGACGAAAAGTCTTTTGACAGTGGAATTTGACTGTTATATGAAGGACTAACATAAGATGTACACCATCACCAAATTTCATACCTTTCAAAATGATGCAACTGGAAAGTTCATAAAAAGATCGAACAAGATCAGTTGCTACTCTGAAACTTGAAATCGCGTAACCTCATCACTTGTAATTGAAAAGCTTTTCCTTTCCTTCTTGTTTTTAAATATCACACCACTTTAATCTACACTCACACCTATATATATATATATATAAATATTTTAACAAATATGACAATTTTGAAGCACAAAAATTTTTTTACAAGAAAAGGTGTAATATTTCGTACACGCCTGTGTCCTTCTTCAGCACCAACTAATATTGAAAGTAATTTTCAAAAACAACAGACTGCACACGCCCATGTGCAGCGCGCTCTAACAACGCAACAATATACAATAAGTGTGGTACGCGCCCCAATTCAGTGTGTGTTACTTATCATTACACCCCGCCCCACCCCAAACAGAGGGAAAATCACTCAAAAATCCAAGGTCTTTATTTTTTGGTGGCCACACCTTTGTTGAACAGGAGTTTAAACCAGGGTTTTGTGGGTTATATGATCTTGGTACTTTGGGTGGTAGGAGTATCCGCTATTGTTTAATGCCTGCTGGTGGGGGGGGGGGGGATGGCTGCCTTATTGAAAAACACTTAGCTTGATGAAATTTTATTGAGGGCGTTTGTTGATGGCTTCGGGAATGTTTTTCAGGATCGACGGTGGGTGGTTTGATTTGGCATGCAAATGCAAGGAGGGTATTATCGAACTTCTGCCGGATGGCCACCACCTGTCCGAAAACGCCCTGAGGAAAGTATTTACTATAATTATGAAGTAACATTCCAATCTGATATTAATATAAATAGCTCAGTCTAAGCAACGGAGAGAATGGTAACAAGTAAGACGAAGTTGTAGTTAAATGGAGAGAAATATCCAACGATTTTGGCAGAAAGTTGCACCGGTTTGGTGTGATTAGAGATCTTAAAGAAGCACACCACTAGGCAAAGAATATCTAATTCTACTTGTAACTTCAACTACTTTTTTCAACTTTTTAATAGTTTCAAATATTCCATTAGAGTTGAATATACTTTACCATTTTGCAGACAAAAATAGTTTGTAATTTTCAATGAAACATCAACCTCGGTGAATCCTTAATCGATATGACAGCCTGAGGAAAAATCGAAACTTGGAAGGAACTTTGAAAATAGACTATTATCCCATGTTTTATAAATCGAAATGACTTAAGCAACTTTTCATTCGTCATGGACAATACCATTCAAGAATGACGAATTGGTTACATAAGTTAGAGGGCTTACTATGACATCACAAATTATTGACTTCAGATATCATTACAGATGACGTCATACCTAGGGCATTTCTCATTTTCCGGGAATTTTACCCCAAATTTGTCTCGTATTTATTACAATAGGAATGAAAAAGTTTGAGTAATATGATCATTTAGCAAAACAAATTGTTTTTGTAAGAATATTTCTATAAGTACTATACCGGTAATTTAGTACACTTGTTTCTGAATTTGTCAACTTGCTTTTGCGAAACAATTTGTTTTTTTTTTCTTTATGGAATTCAGAACGCCATTAATAATCTAAGGTGACTGTAATATTTGTTTTCTTATTCGTTATGCGTGGTAGGCAATTTTTATTATAACTACCTTTAGGTTTTGAAGAGAAAGCACCAAAAGCAGACTTTTGGTGATAGTCGAAAAGAATGTCATTGAAATCATATTTTGAAATTTCTCTTTGAAAAGGATGTTTGTCAGCTTAGTGTCATGTTTGTAAAAATAGGATGGCCTCGTTAATTAATGCCATTAAAAGTGAAGTAGATTGATCAGTAATGTCACTTTGAATGATGAGCGAGCACATTTATGAGGACATTGTCAACGAGAGTGGCCGTGGCTCCAGTGTCCTCTGTTGGCTTATCATTGGTAATAACGCGAAGACAAAACATTATGAAAAAGAACTAATTCTTATCTTGTGTTTTGGTAAGGTCAATGCTGTTAGTCCCTTACAATAAATACTCATTTGCTTTCATTCCCAACAGGTTCTAAAATGACATCAAATGCGTCACTATAGTAGAAGACAATAACCTGCTAAACCTATATAGGCAAGTCCTCTTTGAAGAAATGTTTATTACAAGTGGGGAGTCTCACCCCAAATATGATCATTTTTAGATGACCACGTTAAGAAATTGCTATATAACAAGAAGGGATAATTATTTAGATTTGCGGGATAATTTATACTATCACCAAACTTTTGCTACAAATTTCTAGAGTAACTGTGCAAAATGGATAAATTATTTCCCCCATCGCCAATGCAGTTAATGAAGTTTTCATCAATTGTCTTATCATAATTAAAGATCATCTCAGATCTGTGTGTATCGGCCTGGTCAAACATAAAAAAGAAAAAATAACAGAACAAGCGAACAACAACAGGCAAAAACAAATCAAACAATCCACTAAAAATTAACTGATATACCTTGTAGGAAAGTACGTGGCTCTGCAGATGATCCACTCAGACAAAAAAAAGAGCTAATTGTTAAACACAGTTTGGATATTGTCATAACACTGTCATATTGGTTGGTGACCAAAACTATAACTTCCAACGTCTAATCTATTTGCATATTTAAGTATATATTATTGCAACTTCTTGAAACCCATAAATCTTAAATTCCACACGTTTCTTTCTGATAATAATTTCAGGTACCCCCACTCACCCCCCCCCCCCCCATTAGGTATGTCATATTTGTTGTTTAATAAAATAGCAATTAGTCCACCTTCCAGTTGTTTTTCAATGTCCATTGTTATCGATTAATTGAATAAAGGCTACTCACTTAAAAGTTTCAATTTTTTGCGGGCGTATACGCATGTACCATTTGGTTGACTAACACGTTTGAGCCACGGCACTTCTATCAAACCTCATTAAGACGTAATTCGAATGTCATACATTATCTGACGTTTAATAAGGTTGACAGGCATCCTCGTTAAGCCGGTCACATCGGTGAAAAAAATCTTACCAATGATAATATATATTGTTAATGCCAAGGACAATTAGAAACCATCCTGCGTCGAAGATGAAATCAAGAGAGAAAACTAATCTACATGGGGTACTAATTTCGTATTATCTTCAGATCAAATCCTGTTTTGTTCCACCAAAATCCAGGCTTTTATTGTAACCTTGTTAAGAGACACAACAATAGAGCCTAATAACCTTGTCAAACCTGTTTGTTATGAAAGGCTGGGTACCATAACGAGGCTCCCGCTGAGTAAATACCAACCACTATTGTAACGAGAACAATACAGATAACAAGAGGAAAAATTAAGAAAAAGAAAGCAAGAAAAAAAAACTAATTAGAATTTAAATTAAATGACAGAACTTACAAGGATTTCTTAATGGCTTAAAACTATAAAAAGAAATCTCATTTGTGTTTGTTATGAAAATCTTTTCTTTTTCTTTTTTCTTACATTTAACTTGTAATATCTTAGCTTCTAGTTCTGTTTCAGTAGATACGTAGTAATATAGCGACCTTATGACCTAGTGACAGAGCTTACCTCGGTTCAATAGAAACACGGGGCGTCAATCACGGAATTCCGTATGCTATTAAAACAGGGTGGTGTGCTGTTCAGTTTAAGGGATGTTACAACCGATAATGTTATAATTAACGGATAACGTGTGACATTACACAGTAACAAAAATAACCGATAATGTAAAACGGATAGATAATATAGTAAAGCAATTACTGATAATATAATAACCAATAATGTAGAACAAAAATTGCTGATAATGTAGTAGCCGATAATGTAGTAATGTAGACCAAACTGCCAAACATGGAAAGTACTCAGCCAAATTAGTGATAATCTCTAATACTCATTGAAATCAACTGTGCAAAAATCTATATCATTTCAAAGAACTGATGACCTCTTGTCATTTTCAGTGAAAAAGTATACATAGTTCACGTATATGAACGAATATTTGATTGTAGTTACGTATGGATGCTTTCTCTAAGAGGCTATAGGTTCGCCTACTATAGTGGCATTAATTAACCCCTTTCTGTATGGCAGTAACGATAAATTTACGCACCTCTTTACCATTAATCCAGGCGTTTGATGTAACTTTTGGGTTTTCCAATCCACACAAACACTGGCTTTACTTCTAACAATGGACAAAAACTATTAAATTTACCCATACCTTGGTTTCTTTTTTTCCGAAAATATTTAAAATTCCCCAAATTTAAAAACAAAATTTAGTTCAGCAGAACCGTGTCCTGTGGTTAACGTACGGAACTTCCTGTAATAACCACGCCGTAAGAGTAGGCCTATAGCAGAAAGTCAGTGTTCTTTACAGTGTAATTGACACTTGAATTATTGAAATTTTTGCTACGAAAAAAAGTGGCCTATGCATGCGTGGTGTCGTCCAGGTTTGTATCAGATGGAAGAGAAAGATGGGAGATTCAAAAGATAAGGCTATTTTACCATCACTGAACAGTTACAAATTATGAACTTGACGAATGCAAATATTGAAAATAAATTCAGTTGTAAACTTTCATGACACTGGGTTCCCTTTAATGACAATCTCTTTAAAATTGCTAATTTTACCAAGTAAAGTTAAGCTACAGTTAGTGCAATTTCAGCCTTTTACCGGAGTTTTATGGGCAGTCGGCGTTCTGACATTTTGTAGGGTATAACATACAACCGCTATAAAAAAAAAAAAAAAAACTATCGGTCTTTTCTTCAGGAAGGGGGTGGGGCAGAGGTGTGAACTGAAGCATGCTTCCTTTTCTTTATCACTTGATCAATATCCCCAACCAGTCATGAATGACAATAATTAAAATGACTTTTTGTAATTATTGATCAACTTTAACGCGTTGTTTATTATCCAGTATCTCTACAAATTCCATTTAAAAAGATCAAGTCCAGGAGTTTAAGGATTTGGGACAGAAAATTATCTAAGCAGAGCTCCACCAGTAGGTGGCGCAGAGCGTACAAGAACATTTTGGCTTGACAAATCTCCCAGATGGCAGGAAAACCCCACTGCGTTGCATGCACCCAACCTTGAAATAGGGATCTCATGACTGTCAGTTCCCAGTCAATGAGAACTATCTATTGTCTATCTGCCTATTTGTCTATCTGTCTGTCTGTCTGTCCGCCCGTCCGTCCAATTTGTAGGAGATAACATTTCCCTTCTATCTGAATAAAAAGCGAGTGGTTTTACGTCTCGAGTTAATACTGGATAATTTTAAGAGGTTGAAGCTTACCGTACAGACTGTCAAATTTTAATTTTACAAATCCTTGTTCCTCAAATTTGCTAATAACAGTGATTTTATGTCTTGGTGACTCTTATGGTTTAATAGCTTCTACAGATTGAGATATTAGGCTTCAAAAATCACCGCTTTTATCTCATTAGTATTCAAAGCCCATAACGTCAAGAAACGTTATGCATAACATCTTAGCGTAGGAAGCTAAGTTGAGCAATTTCAGAGTGACTGAACAAGGGACTGTAACAAAGTAAGAAACAAGCTAATGACAGCATGAGAGAAAATGAGAGGTTAAAGAGAGATAACGTAAGAGACCTTATAGGCGAGTCTATAGCTTATATTAGTCAATCTATAACTCATTATTCCAAAGATTTCTATATACTTGCAGGTAAGCTGTCTCTAGTTGAAGTTTGCGCCATAGACTATATTGTTCCACTAGCAATATCCGGTAAAACCAGTTAATTCAGGTTTTTTTCTTTCATCTCCGACTGGATCGTTCATCCTAATTTCTCCGACTGGACATTTTCCCCCGATAAGCGTTGAAAGAGCTTTCTGTTTATTTTTCCCCCACCAAAACTGTTAACAACCCAACTCCTTGTGTGCACACGACAGTGAAAACATACTGAGTGATGGTATTACCAAAAGCATGAAAAATGCCATTGTTAATAACACTGTTTTATGTGCTGCAATAACCGTGACCTTTGACCCATGACGTCGTCAACCTAGCGAACACTACATATCATACTCCGGTACCTACCGACAAAGTCTGGAGTTTATTAGACTTACTGTCCAGAAGGAACATGCTTTTTCAAAACATCTTACCAATTTGAGATGTGCGGACTTCTGACCGTTGACCTTAAATTTTGACGAGAGACATAACTTCAGACCGGCACCAACTTTGACTTTCATCGACTTGGTGGTCTAGGAGGATTCGCTGACGCAAACTTTTCGGTGTCAAATTTGACCTTCGACCTCTGAACGGGACCTTTGACCTCAAAACACATACAAGCATGATTTTTAGATGAAGTCTTGTATTCCGGTCATATACTTGAAGGTCCCATGTAAATAACCATTTTGGATTGAGAGATACATCAAATATAAGATTTTCACATACATACATATAGAGGCTTTGCATGTGATCTCTTAGATAGCAACTGTTGTTACGAGGCCGTATTGGATGGAATCAGTGTTTCGTGTAACTAGTACCAATCCGAACTGCTTCAGTAGCAATAAGTGGTGGTTATCACGATATTTTCGTGTTTTTCATTGTATAACCGGTCACAGAGGGCAAATGATTGTTAACTGCGTAGCCGTAGGCCTAGGCTGTACGAATCGGAGAGACAAGAAGCCCGGGCTGACGTTCTACCTACTTCCTGCAAATGAAGAACGAATCAGACGCGTTGGTACATTACCCTACGGTACCGCACTTGCACGTATGTAAGCACGTCGTTTGTTTTCCATCCAGTAAGGTGTTTCCATCGGGGAATGTGACGTCACTGCAGAAACTCTGTATGGATGAGACGCATGGTACAGGTTCATGCTGGTATCGGCTACTGTCCATGCACAAGTAAATAGCAACGCAGTGTCACAATCTGGTATTTGATTTATTTATGCTCGCCCCATTCAAGGTTGCAACTCTTCCTTTTTAGAACTTATAGGGCTATAAGATTACGTTTGGGATTCTTATTACTTACTAAGATATATGTTACAGGTTAACCTTTTTTACTACATTATCGGTTACTATTATCGGTTATTCTTTTACCACATAATCGGTTTGTGTCACCTTATTGGTTGTTACAAAGGTAACGGATCATACTTCCGTTCACTTTGAAAAGGAAAAAAAGGGGATGAGATTAAAAACAACAGGAACAGATAGCCTTCGTGAGGATTGGGAATATGAAAACCAGTATCAAAGAATTACAAATTCTAAACAAAGGTAGAAATTATACTTCCTGCAGGACTGTGGACAGTTTTTTTTTTCAGGGGGGGGGGGGTACGTTACCACAAGTGGTACATTTTGCCTGACAATTATGAACAACAAAGAAAACCTCATTATACATTTTGTTAATGTAGGCCAGGCTACTTTCATAGGCTGAGCGGAACTCCAGGTCTTGGTGGGAGAGGGTTCGTCCGAACTCCCTGAACCCCCCCCCCCTCCCCGATACGGGCCTGTCCTGTCAGGAGATACATATCAACTAACACCTGAATGGAAGACTGTGCATCACTGTCACGTTCAAGGCTCTGGGTGTCAATGTCACGGAAGACTGCAGGATGTCACTGTGACAGAAGGATGCAGGCCGCCAGCCCCGTCACTGTCACGTTGAAAACTTTGCAGGCGTCTCTGTCACGGAAGACTGTGTGACGTCACTGCCACATCTTAATTCTGCAGATCCTCACAGGATCCTCCCTTAAATAATGATTTCGCCATGTTTATCATTTTCCCTATATCTTACACTGAGGCTTTTTTGGCTTATGGTCATTCAGTATGAATAATACAAATTACCATTGTCACACATGAGAGCTGTTTCCAAGAGTTACTAATAAAAACTCTTCGATTAGGGCCCAGGTATGAAATTTAAATTTTGTTGTACATGATAAGAGTAAACTTCATTTAGTCTTTTTCATGTTCAAACTTCCGAGTGTTTCCATTTCAGCCTTTATGTCAGTTCCACAAATTAAAAAAGTTCTTTCTATTTGAAATTGTAAGTATAGAGTTTTCTTTACTTCATTTACATTTTTATTTTAACTTGTAACTGTAAGCAGGCCTTTATTTGTTCAACTGTGTTCGGAAACAAAAGAGAAATTAATACAACGTTGATTAAACCTTTAGCAGCTTGCATGCAAATGCGGAAACTGTGTTGTATCTTCCTTTAAAATGGACGTGACACAATGGTTGAAAATCAGAGAGAAACTAATTCATGTAATCAGACGAAAACCCATTAACACACAATTTAAGATCAATCTTAAGTTTTATTTCTACAGGCCTGCTACATGAATAATCAAACTTAAGGTTAATCGCAACTCTTTATGGAAAGGGCGCTATTGTAAGTCGATTGTGTGAAATACTAATAATAATAAACAAAAGAAGAATAGTTTATTCAAGTCAATGCAAACCTAATTAAATTTTATTAATGATTGCAGAGGCTGGAGATGTAGCAAAACTGTAGAACGAAGAACAAAAAAGATACAAAATATATTCAAAGACCTGTGATCTTTATCGCTAAAAGATATAACAAGTAGGCAATCCACGGTGTTGCAAATCTGATTCCTATATTTTTGTATGGTCATTCGATACCATACCACTCCCGAGGTGCGCTGAGCTGCATATTTTTTATCAGTGATTCAGATTGCTCGTTGTCTATAGAAACGCTGAATATTCAAACTTTTTAGGACCTTTTTGCCGATTTGACCTTTAACCACGTGACCTTTGACCTCGTAAAGTCGCCAATATTTAAGGTCAGACATCAACGTAAACATCAAGGTAAGTTTAAACATAACGGGTAGTTTATACAACAACACAACTTTACCCTTTTGGCGTTCCAGTATGGATATTTGTTCCTGTAGATAAGTGATTTTGGTCACCGGAAAGTGACAATGTCTGTGTACACAACTATAAAGTAACACAAAATTCCAGAACTTTGGCCTGCTTTACAGAAGAGGGTCAATTTCTGACTGATCACATTACCGTGTTCAACAAACAACATGCTTGTTTGCCTCCTAGGTAACAAGCCTGTAGGTAAACAAAGTATTTAACTAATATTCTGATTTTCTAGCTGTCACTGTGATAACAACACGTGGTCAAACTGTAATTACACTTCTCGTTTTCAATGATGATGTTGTTATTCGGGACATCCCTATGTTCCGACGTCACTATTTTTCGACAGCCCTGTATTCCGACATCTCTATGTTCCGACAACCCTATATTTCGACGTTTCAATATTCCGACATATATGTTTCGACGTCTCTATATTCCGACAAAAAATTACTTTGGCGCCGAAAATAATATACGTTCTTTTCGGCGTCTAAGTACATTTTAAGGCGTCAAAGTACATTTTAAGGCGTCAAAGTACATTCTTTACTGGCGCCAAAGTAAGGTTGTATCGGTTCCAAAGTACACTTCCATCGGCGCCATAATACATCTTTGGAGCGGCGCCAAAGTACACTCTTCAACGGCGCCGAAGCGCTAATGTACATTTGGCGACGAAGTACACTTCTTTGGCGCCAAAGTAAATCATTTGCTGAAGCACAGAGATGTCGGAACATAGTGATGTCGGAACACAGAGATGTCGAAACATAGAGATGTAACCGTTGTAAATACTATGGGTGTCTGTAGCCCTCTCTTTTATCTACGCGCCATTTCTCTACATGATGGTGAAGAAAACCTCATGAAAGATCCTCAGTTCATTGGGCAATAGAAATGATTTCATCCACGTAATGTACCGTAAAGATTCACAAAATGTAACGGTAAGACCGGAGTCAAAGTAGTGAATGTGGGGGGAGGCACTTGTCAGTCAACATATTAAATATACCTACAAAGTACATACATAAAGATACATTGCTAATAGGTATACAGAGGAAGCTATAACATGTACCTGCACATTGCTTAGTACTGTACAAATTCAATGCATATAGCTGGTAGGTCATTAAAAACTCATTCCACGAAATAGGTCACCATACATAATCACAAACAGAAATATTTACATAATCCGAAGTGTTCCTTCTGTCTACTGTAGCGTTCTTATACACCGAAGAAGTGTTTCCTTTGATTTTGCTTTTTTACTTATCTCGCATTCCCAATAATCTTTAATTATCTCATGAAACAATATTCATTTGGGATTTCTTCATTACTAACGTCTCAACTTTGGCTAAAGACAAATTCTCATGAGTATTTATTTCAGGGTGGAGTCGGATAAGTCAAGGTTTATAATGTGTGACATCTTTCTTTCATAGTGTCTCTCATGTTGAAAATATTAAGTTGTATATATTCTTTCGTGTGACAGCATATCAAGATACTTGCCGTCTTTTCTCTCTGTCATTTGTCATTTGCTTCAAAAGCTAAAAAAGTAGAATTGATTCAAGACAATTTTCAAAGTATCACGTTTGATGTATCATGAGAAACGCCCATCTTTGTTCCATTGTTTTCAATTATGGAAAGATATACGAAGGTTCTTTTAAATTTCTTGTTTGGATTCGTTCTACAAACTTGCCTTCCTTCTAAGATCAAATGTTGTATATTTTGTAATATAAACCTTCAAAGATATTTGAGGGTAATACATAAAACTACTGTTCTCTTCTCTCCGTTACTTCTGGTCTCGTTTGTGACCCAGTGAAGATGTATTTAAAACGAACTAACTTAAAAAAAGGAAGAACAAAAAAGAGGGACAGAAAATAAAGCATAAAGAGAGGTACGAAAGACAAGAATTGCAAAAAAGAATTGCAAAGAAGAATGGAAAAGAAGAAATGCAATAAATCTGACCTAAATATCAATATAAGAGACCTTATAAGAGACCGAATAATATACTGTAGTTAAAATAGGTATCAAAGTTATCAAAGTTTATTTTGGGTTCTCTAGTTACTACCGGATTATTCTTGAATATGAGACCCATTTTTACTTCTCTCTGAAAGGTCTCGGCACAGAAAAACAAGCTGAACACGGAGACGCAAAACCTGATCTTTATAGTTGTTCATGGTTATTCTATACGAGTACTCATACAATCATTTCATATACGACAGAAGTGTGCTGAGCTAGCTGTATGTCTTTTATCAGTGACTCTGAAGCCGCTCGTACTACGCGAGTCCTCTCCTCGTCCTCAGTAATTATATACATTATGTGCCTACAATCATGTCTTGAGGAGATATATAATATCATGTGAGGATAGGCATGCGTTTTGGATAGAATTGCTGAATATCCAAGTTACGTACTTATTGATCTAACACTACAGTACACCTCTTATGCTTCGAACGTTGCAAACATCTGCATGCGCCTACAACATGACATGTACATCTTTGCCTATCCAAGAATGTGGCATGGTATTTCAACCTATGCAGCCATGTCTTGGACAGGGTAATTATGTCTGGCAGCAATGTCATGTTACATTCGTTGGTAGTACCCTGACCCAGCTCAGTATATCTTTGCAGTGTATATTCCTACTGTACTCAATTGCACAATTAACAACAAGTGAAGATGTTTACGCACTGCGAATAAATTATTGAGCCACGCACAACGTTCTTTTCAGGGTACATATAATGAAACACCCAGACTAGTGATTATGAGGGCAGATTCGAATAGACTACTTGCATTGACGTCATATAGCAACAAACAAAGGCGCCCTCCTTGGACCAACGAACAGCGTGTAAACAATGAAGTTCTGTTCAAGGGCTTGCGACTTACACGCATAGTCAGCAAGAGGTTCACGTACATATATCTCAGCGATTTTCTCTGAGTTTGAATTCGAGGAACCCTTTCCTCGAAATGGCTCAAGCAGACGATGTGCTGTGCCATTGTGACATCATATTCCAGGGGTCTATATTTCGACGCGCATACATCTTTTGGGAACACTTGTGACGCGCACTGATTTCACATGTGCACGCTCATGCCAGTACTTGTGCATACGCAGTGTGCACGTACTGCTTGTACTAGATACGGAAGCTTAAAAGTGCCGTCCAGATAAGACTATCTTTGCTCCGTAACTTGACAGCTTTCTGCAAAATGTCTAGATAACAAGAAAATATAGCCTCAGGAAAACGGAAAAATGATCAATTGTTTAGCGATGTTATTTGAACAATTCAACAATTTTCTGCAAAATGTCCAAATGACAACTTATTGTACCGCATATGGTCAAATCAACAATTCTCTGCAAAATGTTGATTATGTTTACTTCTTTTCTGAATGAGCAATTAAAAAATTTTCTGCAAAATGTTTAAATGACAACTAATTACATCTTGTCAATGGAACAATTTTCTGCAAAATATTGATTTGATCACTTGTTGTAAAGTAAAACTAAACAATTTTCTGCAGAATGTTAACTTGTTCACATCTTTTTAAGTGATTTTCTGCCAATTGTTCAAATGACAACTAATATCATTGTATTTCTGGTCTAGGAAATGAATAAGTAAACATTTTGCCTGCAGAAAACTGATGAAATGACAAGATATAATAAGTTGTCATTTAAACATATTTCAGAAAATTGTTCAATTGGTCACTTATTGAAGAAAGTGAACAAGTCAACATTTTGCAGCAAATTGTTCAATTGACAGGATGTGACAAGTTGTTATATGAACATTTTTCAAAAAAATGTTGAACTCCTCACTAAGAATCAAGTAAACAAGTTAACATTTTGCACAAAAATGTTGAGTTGTTAAGATAACACAACTGAACAATTGATCACTTCCTGTTTTTTGATGAGATATTATCTCGTTATGGAGACATTTTGCTGAAAATTGTCAAGTTATGGGGCAAAGATTTACTTATCTTGATGGCACTTTTAAGCTTTCGTAACTAGACACTTTAAGTGACTTGCGTATTTAGCACCTTATCCCAACGAGTCTGATCTAGAGATGGAATTTACAGCTCAGCATACGTATTGGAGTACATGAAGTAATGAGTATAAAATGATTTTGCAAAAAATAAAGAAGGACAGTAGCCTTCTTTTCAAAAAATAACTTTCTCACAGATAGAGACTCAGTTATTTGTTGCTCAACACTAATTTGTTCACCCAGGCAAACTTTTCGAATTCAAATGATGCATCTTCCGTTACTCATCACATGCATAATGTTTGAGGAGATGAAGCTTTGTCAGGTTTTTATTGATGAGACTGGATGGTTTAACAATGACAGCTATTTGTTTTGTATGTCATGTTGGTGTATTCTTAGCTCCCTACTTCCCTTAAATTAAGACCCACAAAATTCAGTGAAGATAAGCTGTTTAATTCCTCAAAGATATGTCATTCCTTTATTGGGCGATTCCAGGTCAATATCATTCACCTAGCAACGTCATTTGAGTCAACTATTCCTTAGACAATTAGATCGCTCAGAACAATGCTTTGAATCCAGGTGTTTAGCCGCCAACATTTTCACTGAGAGAAGGTGGCACAAAACTACTGTTATGAAACGACTGTTTAATTGACATAAATGAAGACATTTGTCCTTGCTGTTTAACAAGTTATCGCATGCCAATAAACTGAAGAGCCAGAAATCTAATAGAGATGTGAAGTTTCCTGAAATAGACAGACATAGATTACTTGCTGTGTTCTGACATACAACCTAGATGTTGTACTGTCATATGCGCCACCTAGAGACACCCAGGCCAAAAAAACATTTTCTCTTGACGACTGGCAATGCTATTGCAGTACAGAAATCTCCCAACTCAAGCCGTAACTGTAGCAGACGACAGATGCCATATTGTGTTTTCTTTCTAATCATCTTCAAGTCCTATAGGAATCTCGAGTACGATACAAAAGATAGATTACTGGTTAAACTTGGCGGCTGTATACATGACTTCATATAGGGTCGTATCTCCTTCTATAAATGGCACCTTCCTGGTCTGCGTCATATGGCCATTTTCAATATGTTACCGAAAGGTTGGCTTTCTTGTGATTTGGATGTTGAAGCAGGTGGGTTGATGTATATGTAGTGTGAAAATTAAGCCAATTTGTGTAATTTTGACGATGTCATGGCCTTTTACAACTTTTTCGGTCAACGGAAGAAAAAATTGCATAAAACTGCTTCAATTACACCAAAAAGGTTGTTGGCCTCTAGCATAAAATCTGACCACCTAAGATACGGAAAATTAAAAATGCCACGAATGTTTAAAACATCAGCATTTCATAGAGTGGTAAGTTATACAAGGAAAAAGCTACTACACGGCTTTGAAGACCACATTACTTTTATGATTTAGTTTGTAATTCAATGGGGCAATTAATAGGGGTATGCTACCTTCATTGTCGAAGACGTGAAAATTTTGAATTTATGAACTAAAAGAAAAGTCCAAATTTAGATTAATTTGTAATAGTTGTCGCGATAGAGTTAACAGTAATTATGTCAAAAGGTTTCGAAATTTCACGCTGGACCGATTTTTATGCATACAGTTAGTTTCTATATGGAAAATGTAGACAAATATGCTAGTTTTGTCAATGTATCAAACTAATTTGGCTGTTTTGAGCAAAACTTTATGGTTGCTTTCGTTGTTTTGGAATTCTGTGATCCGGACACACATCAGTAACCGGGGTACGAGGCATTCACACTTGCGAATACTGCCATGGACGGAATTGCACGTTCTAAACGGAATGCACTGCGGTCTCCTGATTATGATAAGCGTAGCACTAGTAGTGCGGGGTCATAAACGAAACACCATCATTTAAATGACTTACAACTTAAAAACGTATACGGCTATACGCACAATTCAGTCTACGTTTAGTAAGACATAATACGATTCATTCGAACGTTTGAAAAGACAATAACCGTACGCTAATTGCACCTCCATGGATAGAGCCAAAAACAATTTTGAAAAAGACAGCACTGTGCAATACAAACTTCATGTGCTAGCTTGATCTTCGAAAACCTGACTGAACTGACAGCGAACACTACTTTGCCTAGGCCTCGCCTTTGACGCTGCATGAAGCAGTACGACAGACGACCACAAATAAATTACGCCATATATATGCAAAGTGATACAGAACAGCTCGGACGTTTTACCCCACATGCCATCTTTCTTTTCACTGGGATATAAAACAAACGAGTTTGTAATCATGCAGTATTAACCTGCTGAATTGAAATAAGGCCAACCAAATTTCAAGATTTGTGCCTTAAACGGAATAAAGTAGAAGCCAATGTTCACAACAATGTTTTTTGAACATTTCAGAATACCGACAGTGAAGAATTGAGATTTTCCTACGGAGCAGTAGTTCACATAACCGAAGAAAGGGTGCTATTCATGTTTTACAGTCGTTTATTGTTCAAAACTTCAAAAACGTGTTTTACAAAGTAATAGTCTATAAATTGTTTTAAAAACCATGCAATTATTTTTTATACGTATAAACGTATATATTTTTTATACGTATATAAAAACGTATTTAAAAATTCAAGCAATTTCTATTGGTCAAATTGAAAGTAATTTTGAGTCATACAATGTAAGGACTGTCCAGAGGCTGAAACACGACTGTCATACTTCCCTGGTTTCCTCGTAGAAAGCCACCGTAGTCTTATCTGGCCTCAAATTCTTTTAGAATGTGCGAAAATGGTCGCAACAAAGTTAGGGCAAATATCGAGGGAAGTTTAGAATCCTCTTACGGAACTGTGAATTTTTCACCTGAAATGAGAAGAAGATTTAAGCAGTTGTGAATAGCACAGGTATGCTTTTAACGCTCGAATACAAGCCTCTGTACCGTTTAATTGATTACTGACAAGAAAAGTCAGAAAGCTTAAACGATTTGGGTCTGTTTCGAGAGAGTTGTACACGAGTGTAACGTAGCCTGCGATCTATAGGGGCTGCAGTGCACTGTTGACAAGTTGTAGGGGTGACCGGGGCGCTTTGCTGCACTAGGTGCAACGGGACATATACCATTTGGTTCTGGTCAGGCTCGTATGCAGTTTTTTCAGTAGGGGTTTCGATTGTACGACAAGTGGAACATACCTGACAATTATGACCAACAAATTTAAACTCATCGGGCATGTTGCTAACGTATGCCTACTACCAGGCTAACCTTAACTCCAGATCTTTCGGGGTTGTGGGGGGGGGGGGGGGGGGGGAGTCGCCAGAACTCCCTGAACCACACACAGTTTTTGGTTTTTTCGTAACTCATACATTTTGTTCTTGGATGCTACCAAAACTTCATATATGGGAAAAGATACCCAGTTTGGAATATTTTGTCAAGGAGAAAGAAACCTGTGTCAGGATTCGTGTCAAAGTAATAAGTTTTCAAATCTCTGTTATTTTGGAGTAATTGTAGAATCCCACACAACTATGGACTATACGCTATATTTTGGGACATGGTGAAGCACTCAGGAAATTTAATGCACTTAAATGTCCAGCTCTACCCTGGAGTGGGTCAACAAATTTGATGTCAAAGGTTAATTGGGTCAGACCTGAAGAATTAACTAAACAGTGTGCATGGTGAAAGGTAACATTTGAACAAAATCCAACATTTCTAGGCCTATATCGGAGTGGCTCTGCGGATCCAAACTGAAAGTTATCTGTAAAGCCCAAAGAAGGTTCTGAGGTAGGAAAAATATGTTGAGTGGTATTCTGCAATTGTGTCAGGATTTCATCAAAGTGAAAACCTTTTATTTGGAATCTCTCTTCAAAACCATTTTTACATACTGTAAGTACAGTACTATACTGTAGTTCCAGTGAAAATCTAAGAAATTGTGTTCAGAGTTTGCAAACTTTGCAGCACAAAGATACCACCGTATGTGGGTTAGTGTTAGGCCTATAGGTCCCTCATGATGTAGGAAAAATTTACCACATAGGCCTATAAACTAAAAGAATAGGCCTACAGTGACTGTAGAAAGGAAGAATTTCCCATACATGTGCCTAAAATCATACACTTTCTCCACATATGGGCAATTTACTATAGGAAATACACTGGGAATATTTAATTAGTTGGAAATGGACAAAAAGAAAAAAAACATACTTGAAATATACAGTTGGAAAACCAGTTCGAATGCCCATTTAAAGACCCAGATGAAAAACCTAGTTGAAATATCCAGTTGGAATACCCAGTTAAGAACCTAGTCGGAAAATCCAGCTGACAAACCCAGTTGGGAAACCCGTAAGACCACTTCAAACCCACTGAGTTGAAATTGCCCAAATTTCGTATTGGACCCTGATTGGATCCAAACTGGATTCCAACTGGAACTTGTACCGGGGTTGCCAATGGCTCAAACAGGTATTAGCTCATATATACAGTTTACAGCAATAAGTGGGGTGTTCTGCCGTATTAAACGTATGAAGACGCGTTATCACTCATCTCAATAGCACTTCCGAAAGTGTAGGCTGTACTTGCATTGATGTTACTATATAGCATTGAAAGTGCTTCTATATTTATGGCATCTATAATTATCTCATCCGTATACATGTAATGTACGGGATGAGATACTGTAGTTGCTTTGGGACGTATTGATGTTTGTATTAAATGTATTTTTTTAACCAGTAGCATCTATCATACTATCTGTCATATCAGTTATACAACGATATTAAACTGGTCACCACAGGGTCATCTTGAACTTCCGAAATGTCATCTTGAACTTCCGACCTATCTGGTCCTTGTTGATGTACTCCATGACTTACCTTTATATTTACTTGGAATATTATGAAGGACTGAGTCATGCAGTTACCATCTGGGCACAGTTGAAAGAGGATGTATTAAACATACTTAGTAATAGTCAACATACTACTTTGATTCTTGTGTCTTCTTTTCTGAGTTAACTGTCTTAATTACAAGACATGAGTGCAACATAACAAGTTGCCATTGTAACATTATTTACGGTTGATATATGATACATGGGGGGCTAACCTTGTATGGTACTAAAGGTGACATGGAACCTTGAGGGTAGGGGTCAAAAGGTGTTAAGATGCGTGTGCGGCGTGTGTATGTGTGTGTTCCAAAGAAAATTTCTAATTTCAAAAGTTTGTGTCCGCAACTCCTCCTAGACCACAAAGCCAATGAGGGTCAAAGTTGACAGAAAGGTGACCCATGGTCAAAATTTAAGGTCAAATTCAATCGTGAAAATTTTACTTTGCTATAATTATCAATCCAAAACGGCTATTTATATGTGACCTTCAAATATATGACCAGAACACAAGATTTTATCTTACACTCATATCGGCGTAAGTTCTTTCCATATCTTCAAATTTTGTGAAGACATGGAAAGTGGCATTTTAGGTTACAAGCATGTGCAGGTGCGCTATGTAGTGCTTTATTAATCAGTGTAATGCCTAATGAATGAAGCACATTGCCTGCCATGTTTGGAACCTATTTTACCATTGCACATGTAAGTGCAATACTGTATGGGTAAACTGTTTTTTTTCTCTCGTTTTTCAGAGCTACTTGCATTTTGCAGTATTTGTCTGTGTGACTGACGAAAGCTGCCCACTGTGTTTGGAAAGCTAGTCAGAAGATGTGTCCATAATACTGACCAGTTCCTCTAGAAGAAGTTGTGTCGCAGAGTGCCTTAAGAAGTACATAAATGTCAGTAACTGTATAACCAGTAACAAAACAACTAAGGTATGGTACATTTACTGTAACTTATTCTTACGAGATCAAACAGTTTGAATGTAGGTTTGACCGGTTGACCCCCTTTCTTTTGCCTTTTTCATGCATAATTGTAATGGAGGAGCATTGTGCAACTTGTAGGCAGAGTAACTACCTACTATATGCACACTTTCTGGCAACTGTTTCTGTGCAAGCTATCTGCCATTTTGTAATGCTTCTCCTCACTGAACCTAAATTTTCTCAAACTAGACATTTGTGGTTGCACAAAAACACCGTTGCAGTCAATTCTTCAGTTAAAAAACACTCAGCTGGGGAATATCTGGAAGACCATTGGGAAGCAATAGCTAAACTCTTCAGGATGCTTTAATATTTGTCATATTTGCCAGAAACAGATGTAAACCTTCCATGACTTTAGAAAAGTCTTCTCACTTACAACCCGTTTTTATCAGTGAGAGTCACCAGATCTTGAAAACTGTATTCACTGAAAATCTTGTCAGCTAAAATCATTTTAATGTCTCCAAAATGGATCTGTTACCAGAGGATAGGACAGGCTAATAGTACCACCTTGCTCAGATGCCAGACAAGAAATGGACTTTTGTTTGTCATACACTGGACACTGCATATTTTGATGTGGACATATTCATTGTAGCAAATTTTGGCATTTACAAAAGGATGATATTTGATTGTTTTTGAAAGTGTCGCTTCTCGCTTAAGGTAGCCTACCCTCGCTCCAGTTGGGAGATTTCGCCGCCTGCAGTGATCAAATGCTCAAAACGTGAAATCGACCTTGTTCAATCTAAAAATCGATTTTTTTTTTCAATATGTTACCAAAAATTTGGGTTTTCTTTTAATTTGAATGTGAAAGCAGGTGGAATGAGGTATGTGTAGTGTGAAAATTTAGACAAGTGATGCACTTTTGACGATTTTATGACCTTTTATAACCGTTTAGGTGGGCGGCTCGAAAAAAATTGAATTGCACAAACAACATCAACTACATCGAAAAGTTTGTTGACATCTAGCGTAACAGCTAACCTCTTAAGTTGTGCCACAAGGCTTTGAATATCACATTACTTAAAAGATTTAGTTTGTAAGTCAATAGGGGTCTGCTACCATGAATGACGCCATTGTTCTTTCATAATAGGTCAAAGTTCTCCTTTTGTATGCCTTTGGCTCCATTAATGTGATGGCGCTATTGCTTCATTTCCATTTGTTTCATGGCCCTTTATACACATTCTGATCATCAAAAAATGATGTATTATATTATTGTATTTGCAAAAGTAACAAGCTCGCCGAGGTGACTACTTTCCGAATCGATGAATTTAAATGATATTGGCGTTCATCAAATCCTGTACATCACTGTTTCTATTGGAACGTGATTCCGAAGTTCCCTTTGTGTCATGCTTTGCTTACAGTGGATTGCCCATTGTGGCTTGCTATATATGCGTGTATGTGCCCGGTGACCTCTGATACACGGAACCTGTAGTCTCTGCTACCATCAATCCGTCAACCGATTAACCAGAACTTTTCGCAATTTCCGGCTAGAGAAATTCAAGACTGAGCCTTAAATCCAAACGTTGAAAAGAATTGACTTGTGACCAGTAGAATAAGCTGATTTTGCGAGCTCATGGGCCATTTTCCGCGACAAATAGACGTAATGTCCATAAACTAGAGTAACGGTATCACTTATGAATTCTGACCTATAATACAGTACAGGGACTAACTTTTGCAAAAACGTTAACCTTCTCCTTAAATATTTTCTGCAAATTTTCTCTCTTTTATTAACTTACGGTAATTAACAGTGCAGTGATTTACCAACCCCCCCCCCATAAAAAAGATCGACAGAGACACAGGACACAAAAACATTCTTTGATAAACATGTTATATGTAACTAGTGCTGTTTGAACAATGTAAGGTATTATTCGATTAAAACAAGTCTATGAAACGTAACTTATGGACATTAAAACAGACAATACATAACCCTAGTTTTGTTCCATATCTCTTTCATACTTTCTGAAGGGATTCACAAAGCATTTACTTTAAACTTAGGAAGTTGTGCAAGACAATTCTTTCCACACGTGAAATATTTCCTACCATAGTGTATATGCACCTGAATTTGAAATGCACCTCAATCTTAACTTGGCGTATTACATTCAATCCTATCTGTCACTTTTTAAGTCTATAATAAAGTCTGTTAAGAAAGAAATGTTTCAGTAACTTGGAATCAAGCGCACCTGAATCAGAAGTTGATGTGATTGTCTGTCCAATCCAAAAAAGTTTGTAACTTTTGTGTGAAATCCATGCTTTCCTTCTGAACCACAACTTTCGCCCCAGCTGACGATACCAACGATAAACCATCGTCCTTGGTATTGGATAGCAAAAGGTCCACCGCTATCACCGTTACAGACGTCACGTCTGATCCTCGGGTAACCCCTCAGAACATGTTTGTCGTAACTATAAGAGCTGTGTGGATTCTCAGCATTGTCTCCTCCCGACTACAGGAAGGATAATTTCGGATATATACCCCGGGGGAGGACCTCTGTGTGCAATTTGACCCCACCCAGTAGTCACCTTACCCAAGTTGTTGTTTCGAAGAATCCTTCTACTCACAGTACTGTTTGGAAAACATATCGACGAACGAAGTCGGTGAATTCGATGACTGGTGTGTTTGGAGCTTATAAGCGATGTCTTGGTCGAACGTTTCTGAACCGTACCCGTCTGAGATATGGATTGCCTCCACTGAATGAAGCACCTCAGATTCCTGTCGTAGTTAATTGTGCATCGTAGTCCCCCATGAGGACCATGAGATCACTGGCTCCACTTTTACTTATGCAATGGGCTGCGGTCATGACCCAGTAATTATTGAGAAGTGAGCACTAGAGGTATACATCTCTTACACAGTGATATAGTCTGACCATCCAAGGGGATAAATCTCGAACGGCACTGTGGCCACAGACGATTCTACTTTCAGCAGTTATATTAGTATCGGCTCCGTCTGTACTGATGGTACCGCAACCTACACAAAGAAAAAATGTAGCCTACTGTCAGTAGAATGATGAAATCCTGATTGTATTAGAAAACTACAAAGCTGTTGACACTGAAAAACTGACTCCTCTTGAAATAGGTGGCGTCATTAAAAATGATATTATCACATTCGGATGTAAACCAAGTTTTATTGATTAACAACCACTCACTGAGACTTAATCCATCCAATTAACAAATGCATAGGGAAAACATTATGTAATAGGGAGGGGAAGGGGGATAACGACCTTAATACTGTAAATATATGACTCTACTGTATCAGCAACAATTATGGTAACCGTAGCTGTTGTAATTCTCCTTTCTGACTTTTTGACTGCAGGAAACACCAGCATATGGGGGAATTCCTGACGTCATTTTACATGAAGAAAGGATATATATTTATTTATATTCATCAAATTGATTTACAGTAATATATCCCTAACTTTTAATGATAATATCTGGTAATGATAAAATACTTAAATAGTGTGACATAAAATTACATTTTGGAGTACTGGGTGCATTAAGCATTGAAAATGTTAAAAATAGCCACAAATTTAAAACAAAATCCGTCAAATATTGACAAGTTTACAGGCAAATTAGTGTTTTCACCTAGTCCTCACAAAATACACATAATGTGCTAAAATCATGTCGCGAGAAGACCTTTTATGCATGATAGAACATGACGTGATATCCAGATATATCATAATGGTTAGGGTATGTTTCTCTCGAGAAGGCATAAACATTAATGCTATCATGTGAGGATTGTCTGCTGTTTCACATCTGTATCATGAGTAAACATTGGCTAAGTATGCAAATTTGTGACGTCAAGAGATGGACTCCTGTGGTATGTCTTATGTTAATCCTTTGTTAATGTAACTTTTATTTCAAGGACATTTGAAAATTTTATATGCCCAGAGGGTTTAATTTTGAAAGCATCATGTACTTTCTTCAAAAATATCGATATCACTTACAAATGTGAAACTCAGTAATTAAGTACTTATGAACAATCTATATACACTAACAAATGAAGTAATGACACTGTGCAACGCTTCATGTCATCTTTATTGCTTTGTTTTTCAAACTTTTAAAAGTCATATCTCAAAAAACGGTAATAGATTTAACCAAATTACAACGGATTTTCACTCAGGATTTTACTTGGCAACTTCTGCATGAAGAGTGCTGTGTTCGAGATGCATGTCCCATAACCATTAATACTGATATCTCATCTAATGGCTTGTGATGTAACGACACCATAGATCAGTTGAAGACCGCAGTATCTCATTATGGTAATATATCTTCCTGTTCTAGGTGACAATAAATGAAAGGGAGCATCCGACCTCATATACAACACTGTACCTCGATCCACTCTTCACTACATTGTACCACCAGTTCTTTTTCGTATATCATCAGTCCGCACCTCCATCTCCCTCCACCCGCCAATTTCAAATGTGGTCACGTGCCCGTAAGTTGTCTTTACAGACATTTGTTCCTTCTATATATATATATTTATATAATAAAGGTAACTATGTTGGCCAGACAGGCAATAAAGTTAGACTAAGATTTAATAATCACAAAAAAACAATACAGGATGGGTCTTTGGGCTACCCTGTACCCAAGCATTACAGCGGGGAACATAATCATTCACTTTCCAACTTGAAATGCATTTTACTGGGTAACGGCTACTCTTCGGTGACAAAAAGGTTAAGAGCGGAGAGTAAGTGGATAATTAAATTATCCACTCATTCCAATGGTCTAAATAAAGACCTTGGATTGTTGAGTGATTTTCCCTCTGTTTGGGGTGGGGCGGGGTGATAATGATAAGTAACACACACTCAATTGGGACGCGTAACACACTGATTGTATATTGTTGCGTTGTTAGAGCGCGCGCTGCACATGGGCGTGTGCAGTCTGTTGTTTTTGAAAATTATTTTCAATATTAGTTTGTGCTGAAGAAGGACACAGGCGTGTCCGAAATATATACCTTTTTTTGTAAAAAAATTTTTGTGCTTCAAAATTGTCATATTTGTTAACATATTTATATATATATATATATATATATATATATGTTTTATGTTGTATATTTGCTGGACATAGGTTAAAAATGAACAATCGGAGGACATGGTTACGAAAAATGTCCTGCAAATGTTCATTTTTAAACGAAAAAAGGCAAACGTAGAAAACAATGCTTGTTCAAGTAGATGGGGGTATACACTATTCATCATTATAAAATGCCAGATATTCACTTATGTTTCAATGGAAATTTTGTTGTTCAAAGATTAGCTGGACAGAGATATGTACTCCTATTATAAATGTCCTGCTAAATATATATATATATATATATATTTGTCCACCTCTTTATTTCAAAATGATGTCTTTACAATCAGTCAATACAATATATCAGAATAATTTAGAAAGGAAATTATTATGGCAGTTTTCTTAGACGGTAGAAAACAGATTATCATAATGGAAAAAACGTTTGCTCTTGTTATCAATGAAATTGTTTTCTCAACATCCAACAGAAATAAAAACTTATAATGGAATTCCTCGATTGAAGGTATCGTGTCTTTTAATTTACATTGAAAAATATAATATTTAGCATGGAAAATTTGTACCAAGTATCCGGTGAAGAAAACGAAACTGAAAAACTTGTGTTTTAGCTTCTCTAACCGAATACCAAGGACACTGAAATATTTTTTCCCAAACATTGTCCTCAAAGTTGAAAGAGGTGTTCCATTTTAAAACAGCCTTTGGCTTACTTGTAGAATCAAAAATCGCCTTCTCGTAAATAAACTTAGAACTTCTAACAGAAAAGCAGAAATCATTATAAATACGTTCATTTAAGGAAATGATGGGATCGACTGTGTAACTAAAAGGAACTTTCCAGGTGGGAGGGATAGACAAAATAATACCCCAATATAACGTCAATTGAAAAGATCAAACTTGTTAACAAAACATCATAGGAAATTGGAAAACCATCACAGTTTAAAATATCCTTTACGTAACGAACGCCCTTTTCGAACATGAAACGGTAAAAAATTATTTACTTTAATAAAAGAGTTATTCCAGATGAGTTGGGTTTCGAAGTTACGAACGGGGGTGTGGTAAGAGACAGTAAACCAAGAGCGAACTACGTCTGACACAAAATTATTTTTAATTGTAGGTAGATCAGTAAAATTACAATTACACCTGAAAAGAAGACTTTTTCCAAATGTACTAAGAGATTTATCAAAAAATATCTTCCAATGGCCTGGATTATCGTTAATGTAACGGCGAATCCAAGTATTTGGAATGATAAGCCTGACAAGGTTAAACACCAGACAATGATTAACCCTATTCATTTGGGTGGTCTAAAGGTAATTCATCTAGAGAGCTTTCTTCACAGTCTTAAGATTACTTGGATTAAAGATATTTAAGCAATAATAATGGTGAGTGGAAGATTTTTCTAGATTATCATTTGAGTGATTTTGGAAAAGATTTTTTCTTTCAATGTAACTTTAGTAAACACGATGTTCCCAATATTAATAATTTGTTTGTAAAGGATATCTGTAAAGCTTGGTCTATATTGAATTTTAAAGACCCATCAAGTAAGTTTGAAAACGAGATTATTTGGAACAACTCCAATATAAAAGTTGGTAATAACATCGTGTTATATCCATTTATGCACTCTAAGGGAATCGACCATGTATACATTTTTTTTAATGATGGTAATAAGCCAATGCAGTATTATGAGTTTGTGGAAGTTTATAATTTAGACAATTTTCCTTTTACCAGGTACAATGGTATAATTTCTGCCATTCCAACTTTATGGAAGCAAAACTTGAATAAAATAGACCATTCTCTTAATCATAACGAGGATTTACTTAATAGGTTGCTCAGTCAGAGAAGTGTCTCACAATGGGCATACGGTTGTATAGTTAAAGAATTTTTTAACCCCCCAACAGCTTTGCAGAAATGGAAATATAACTTTGATCAGGGTAAATGGTCAAATATTTTTCTAATGTCTGGTTTACGGTGAGGGATATTAAGTTACAGTACTTTCAATTTCGTTTTTTGCATAGAATTTTGGGGATCAATAGTCGCTTAAGTCTCATGAATCGAACTGTGAGTCCGTTATGTTCTTTTTGTAAAATTCATGAAGAGACTTTTGAGCATTTATTTTGGAACTGCTGTATCGTCTCCTCTTTTTTGTTGGATGCTGAGAGGATGTTTCTTGGTAGATGTTTTGTTTTTTCGAAGGAAGATGTCTTCTTTGGTTACAATCAGTTGCTTAAGCATCCCTACAACTTCTTGATTTATAATTTGAAATTTGAATTTCGTTTTTCAATGTAAGCAAAATGATAAATTGCCAACTTTATATGAATTTGAACATAAATTTAAATTTGCTTTGGAGGTCGAGAAGCATATTTCAAAGAGAAATGTCAGTAAAAGATACTTCACCTATGATGAATTGAAGGATACATTTTGTAATATTTAGTTGTAATCCATGTCTTCAGTATGTGCTTAATGATTTTCGTTCTATGTTTCAGAAACTGGAAGATTTTTGTTTTGTATCAGTTATTTAAATGCAAAATGAGCAAAAGTTGAAATAAAATATGGATGGAAAAAAAAATTGAAATAAAGAGGTGGACAAAATATATATATATATATATAGACATATATATATATAGACATATATATATATAGACATATATATATATAGACATATATATAGACATATATATATATATGTAGACATATATAAGACAGAAAACAACACAGAGTTTAAAGAATACATCTAAAAAGTGAACAAATTAATGCAGAAAATACGACATGTTTCGAAAGGCACTGCTTTCATCGTCAGGTACAAACTGAAATGAACTCTAATACATGGCATTTGTGACAGATTGCAGAGAAAGAAAAAAAAAACACATGAGAAAAGTAGATTAATGGAACAAAGTGAACAATGGACTATTGAGCTGTTTGTTTAGATTAGGTTTCTCCCAGCTGATGCGTAGACTTTCTTTTATCCGAATTTGGAGCTTAGTGGGAGCTGAGTCGATAATTTTGAAAGAGTTTTGATCGCATTTGTGAGTGCAGTTTGGAGATTTTTTGATGTGTTTGTAAATATGTGAATTCTTGTCAGATTTAAGATGTTCAGAAATGCGTGTAGCCAAGTGTCTATGGGTTTCCCCTATGTAGCAAGCATTACAGCTTGAGCAATTGAATTTGTAAACCACACGTGACTTAAGACTGAAAGGAATTATGTCCTTAACAACAAACAAGTTACGTAATTTGAATGAGGTAAAGACTAACTTTGACATCAACATTTTTACAATATGATCTGATTAATTGTCGAACTTTGTGTTGTGTGTCACCAGAGATTTTACCGATGTAAGGAAGCTTGTAAAACCTAACGTCGTGAGAAACAGGTTCGTCAATGTTTTGCGTCGCCATCTCCTTCTCTAAGAAAGATTTGACAATTTTGTCGACTAAATGG
This sequence comes from Stichopus chloronotus, assembly GCA_021234535.1. Taxonomy (NCBI): domain Eukaryota; kingdom Metazoa; phylum Echinodermata; class Holothuroidea; order Aspidochirotida; family Stichopodidae; genus Stichopus; species Stichopus chloronotus. Next base: position 8,063,174 of record CM037836.1, read on the forward strand.
GAAGAAAATTGATTCCTTTGAAGGGTGGACATAAGTTTTTTAAATCTATATCAAAACCGTTCCAGGTGTTGTTCACTTTGTACAATCTGTCAATTAAGGTCTACAGGATGGGTCTTTGGCCTACCCTTCCTGTATATATATATATGTAATTAGGCTGTATATAAATGTTCAAGACAACAAATGACGAGACTGTGATGTAGTAAATATGGTAACCTGTCTTTTTTTTTTAAATTTTAGTCTTTAGATGGCATTGACTTGTCGGTATGTATCCCAAAAAGGCCGTTTTACTATTTGGCCTAGTTAATTCTGCGTTTTAATTGTAATGTTGAAGAACTGGCAAAACCCATAAATGTAGTAACAACCAGAAATGTGATATCCACCATAAATGAAATAATCATATTACTCATAAATTTAATAACGACCCACCGTACATGTAACTGATTTTAAACATAAATGCAATAATTTACAGCTCAACATTAAATATAACAATTTTTAACGATAAATGTGATAAATTCTTAAAACGTGGAATGGACCTCTGATCCACATTTCAGCATTTTAATGAGTACTAGGTTATATCTGATGCATGCTGTATTATGGCTAATCATACCACCGTGAATTCTTTGTCGCTTATACCATATAGAGACTTTCTGTGGTAGGTGTCACCTTATGACTTGCACGGCATCGATTAATTGCAGTCATGAGCGCAATAACAAGCTTGGTAATTATCCACTTAACAATGTTTAGTTTTAGGACACGAAATTTGATGATGAACAATTAATTCAAACGATTTGCCGTTTGTCAACTACATAAGTATATGTAATATTCTATCGGTAAAGCTGACAAGGAGTTAATAGATCATATTTCTTCATGCATTAATAAATCTAGACATAATGTTTCCTCCCCTTTCAAGGTCGGTGCATAACATTACAGGTCTTTTGTATGGGCTTGTCCTCATGGTAATATATTTTTTAGCTCCATGGATCAGAAATCATTTTCAGGTCATTACTGCTTTTAGTTGTTTTTAAAGTCTGTGATCTTGCTTCATAATTTTTTTTTTGGGGGGGCGGGGGTGGGTTCAAGGTGTATGTTACATATGATAATGTTTTGTTTCATTATGTTTATCATAAGGATACACTTGTAGGAAAAATACCCTGTAAATACCATCATATTGGATGATGCATATCATGATGGTCAAGGAATTGCTGGGGGACATCTCCACTAACAGAAAAGGTCTTAACCGAGCATCAAATACTCAGGGCCCCTCCCGATCTGCTCATATAGTCTTTATTTTCTTTGAATTCAAACTCCGCAATGTCTCTGTACATTATTTGGTCATTACTTGCTTGATATATTTGTTATCCTCCCATTGTTTTGTATTGTGGTGTCAAGTCCCTTATCAAGTTAACAGAATTGCTGGATCAGTTGCTCGGTTGAATGGAATACAGCGAGAGAAAGGTAGTGCAGCTAAGGAAAGGAATCGTTGGGGTAGGCTTTGGGACATTATAACTTAAAGAATACGCTCGGTATTGGAAGTTTCTCAAGTCTTTGCAAAGGAGTCTGACAGTGTTCACAAGTGTTATCATCACAGTGAGATCAAGCGAGTGCAGCTAAACCCCATCAAACTCCTTTAAAAAATCATCTCAATTGAAATCTGTTGTGTTGGAAACGGACCCGCAAAGTGCTATTTTTGCGATCTGGCAAGTATTTTGGCAAGCCTTTTCTTGGAAGCTACGCGCCAACCGATGGTAATACGCACCTTAGATAACGCCGAAGGTATTATTTTAAATAATCAAGCAACTGACATTTTGCGAATTTTTAAATCCTCTTGAGTGCAGAGGCGTCGCTATATCGTGGGGATATGGCGTATGCTCCAATCATATTTTGATAAAAAAAATAAACTGTAAAACGTACTAAAGCTAAATTTACGTGCGAAAGTGAGGTTAGTCGTATAGAATAGACAACAACAAAAAAAAAAAAAAATACGGTCGAGATTGCCATTTCCAATGATCTGGGAAGTGTGTTGATCCCAAATTGTCAACTGACTGGTCAACTGATGGCTGAAATATTTAGTCTATATGGGAGCGACCGCAATATTTTTGCTTGCCCCTACTTTAAGATCTTTTATGAGGGTTAACGTGGTGTCTCTGAAAGAGCAAACGCGATTTAAAAGGTGTAAATACTCTGAATTAGAGCAATCCCAATTACTATCAATTTTTTATAGATTGATGTTTCTCAATACTTGAAACAACAAACATGATATGCTATTTCAAGACTAGGTATGCAGCTTATACCACCCGAGTAATGTCGTTTCCGACCATCGGGTGGGGGTGGGGGTGGGCGTTATAAAGTCAAAACATGTGCACTCATCGCCAACTTGAACTGGTGGTGATGTTCCGCATAGACGGTCCTGTGGGCGAGGAGAGCGCGAAAGGGCATCGGCCTCAGAAAAGACCCCGCCTTCTGAAAGTCCTCGACATATGCGCGATGTGTTATATCGTAGACCTATAGCAATATTTTCCCCAAAAGCACTAGACTTGACAACGTCCCCTTAAAAAGTAAAACCTGAAAATGGGCCGTCGAAGTAACATTTTTGTTGCGATACAATCGACCGATCTGACAATCTTGTATTTACTTATAAATTACTTTGTTATTATCCTTATATTGTGCTCCAAAATGTCAACCGGCCTACTGGCCACTCTGTCAATTTTCATATTTCCATTTTATATACACATATATATATATATGTTGATGTATATTAATATCAAACTCTCTCGTCACACAATATAGATTAACCACTGTAGTCCGTAACGCCAAACAGTCCCACTATACTAATTTTTTCACTGAGAATAAAGGAGACAGCAAGAAGATATGGACCTGGTATAAATAAGTTATTAAATAGAGGGGATCCTAGTTCTCATTGTTCAAGCCCAAGTATCACTTCTACAACAGACTCAAGTATAATGGAATATGCTGTCAAGTTTAATGACTTTTTTTCAACTGTTGGTGAAAACCTAGCCAATGAGATAGGTGACAGCAGTGTCAATTTCGAGTCATATTTAAATGAAATTAATGTGTCCAATACCTGCGTTTTACATCCTGTAAGCCGGGAAGAAGTTATATCTACTATTCTAAAATTACAAAACGCAAAATCAGCAGGCTATGATGACATAACCAATGAAGTATTAAAACATGTGTATGAATATATTGTAGATCCACTTACTCATATTTTGAACCTATCTTTCAGAGAGGGAATTTTCCCGAATGAGTTAAAGATTGCTAAAGTAATACCTGTGTATAAGTCTGGTGATTCGGATATGGTATCTAATTATCGCCCTGTGTCAGTGTTACCAGCTATTTCTAAGATCTTTGAAAGACTCGTTTATAATAGACTGTTTAATTTTATAAATAAGCATAATTTTTTATACACCGGACAATATGGTTTTAGGGAAAATCACCCTACATATATGGCCGCCTTAAAATTTGTGGACGACATTGTATGTAGTCTGGATAATAGGGCTTCTACTGTAGCCTTGTTTATTGATCTATCAAAGGCATTTGATACCATTAATCATAGTATTTTACTCAACAAATTGTATAAGTACGGAGTACGGGTTGTGGCACTAAATTGGTTTAGAAGTTATCTCGAAAATAGAAAACAATTTGTCCGGTACAAAGGTAAAGATTCTGACATGAAGGAAGTTTCTGTCGGTGTTCCACAAGGCTCTATTTTGGGACCTTTATTATTTATATTATATATTAATGATATTTATCGATCTTCTTATTTACTCAAGTTTGTACTCTTTGCTGATGACACTACTGTCTATTGCCACACTCGTAATGTACACGAAGCCCTTCAAGTGGCGTCCTTAGAATTAAACGGTGTTGCTGACTGGCTAGCTGCTAACAAGTTATCCTTAAATATTAACAAAACTAAGTTGTTGGTTTTTTATAACAGCAGGGGAGATAACTCTCATTTTTTCTTAAATTTCAAAGGTACCATAATAAAAAATAGTAATTTCACAAATTTTTTAGGTATCACAATTGACAATAAGCTTTCTTGGAAAAATCACATTGACAATGTTGCAAAATCCGTTTCTAGAATAGTAGGTGTTATGAATAGATTAAGGTATCATCTCCTCAGTAACACTTTGTTACCTATCTACAACTCTCTAGTAGTCCCACATCTTACTTACAGTATTTTACTCTGGGGAAATTCCTCCCAAACTTACCTCGATAAACTCCTTGTTCTTCAAAAGAGGTCTGTCCGCTTAATCTCAAATATTCCACTTTATACCCATACACGTCCGTATTTTTATAACCTAAATATTCTCACTCTAAAGGATCACTATAAATATCAGTTAGGTATCTTCCTATATAGACATCACAATAATCAACTTCCCCATGATTTAAACTCGTTTTTCCACTCACACAGTACTCATCATAACTATCCTACAAGGGGAAGAGATAATCTGGTAGAACCTTTCACAAGAACAATGTTTGCCCACTCTCAGGTGAGAAGCTATGGTGTACACCTCTGGAATTCCCTTGACACAAAATTACGTAATTCCTCAAATATTAATTTGTTTAAGCAGTACTTCAAAAAACATCTACTTTCTTTATACCTTTCTTAGTCTGTTTCTTGTGTATTTTGAGCCTAAAATCCCTTACGATTCATTTTTGCGTATATATGCGTACATTATTCCATTATGTTTTGTAATATTTAACTTTAATTTTGGATTGGACCAGACTAGAAAAGCTCTTAGCTTCATCTGGTTCCTTTTTTTCCCTTTGATACATACGTTAATTTTTTTATGTACACTTCATCTTGTATAAATTTTATTTATGTACTTCAATTGGAAAAAAATAAACAAACAAACAAACATATGTGTACTCCTACTTAGATTGAAAGCCTTCGAAAACAGCATTAGATACCTAGATGTAAATGTATGGAATCCCCCCCCCCCCCCCGATTATGTGCAACACAGCAAATACATAAACATTTGACAAAGAAAGCTTAAAACCCATTCAATTTGTAAACAGGATTAGTTCACCTGTTGTTATTCTCCTGTTCCTCCATATTGTTCTGTTTTCTTCCATGTTGATCTCTTTTGTTTGTTTTTATATTTTCTATTTTGAGTTAGCTTTCATTCTTTCTTTAGGGTGATTACTCCTAAACTTCTTTAATCACTCCTCAGTTTTTTGTTTTTTTTTTGAAGTACGTTAATTATATTAAATTTTCCAACTGTTCACTTGAACAGAAGTGTAACTATGTAGCCGTGAGGTTTAAAGTATAATGTCTTCTGTGATTTTTCTTTTTTATTAGAACTTGAACTAATTTAGACTAACGTTAGGTGTAACGTAAGGTTAGCCTAGCAATACGGTAAGGCTGACTGAATCTTTGCTTAATCGTGTCGTGTTTTACTGAAGCCCAATGATGTACAATACTATACATTGTACATTGTAACATTTATTCCTGGCTACCTCGATTCTCGCGTATTGTAACGTCGACCGTTGTCTTCCACAGGCTACAGATTTAAGCTTCAAAATTACTCAAAACATCAGAGGAGACGAGTTGTAAATTTAACTGATTTTATTGAACAATCTCGGTTGATCAAATGGTGTGTGTGAATCAAGAATTATGGCAATGGTAGACTTAACAAAATTGGATTGAGATTTAAAAAAAAGAAAATGATAATATACTGAGCTGTCCCCAAGCTACTTATGTGAATATTCAATTACGCAGTGACAAGACCCAGGCCTACAGTAAAACAATGGCCCATTTACACAGTTTGACGCAGTTACGCAGTTTACGCAATTTACGCAGTTACGCAGTTACGCACTTACGTACTTACGCAGTTTACGCACTTACGCAGTTTACTGGGTTACGCAATTATCGGCTCCTGCCGAGATCTGTTGTTATTTTCAAATTTCACGGGCTCTTTCTGACTAAACGTCTACAACATTAGCTCCACCGATCGACAATATCCTATGGTGTACATTAATTAGATTATAGGGAAACAACGAAATAACGGTGGATTCAGGATAAAATTTGTACCCGCAATCCTCGACTCAAAACTTGCATTCTAGTCTCTTAGCGTAACGATAAGAAATATTATCCCGCCCTCGTAAATTATAGAATTTCAAGGCTCTTTTGTTAACCAGCGACCGGTGATAAAATTTGCCTACACCAACATGTCGCAGATGTATTACTTAACCTATAAAATTGTTAATTTGCAGAAATATTACTTGCTACTAAAGTTTTCTCGCTCTTCAGAGTACGGACAGGCTAACGACAGGTCACCCAACTATAGATTCTAACGCCGATAACTTCAGCTTGCTTTCACTTAAACTTAACTATCGGAAATATTAACTTCGGAGAAACTTGACTTACTTTTCAACTTACAAATTAAATTAAAATAGCCGTACCATGCACATAATTGTTCAACACACAATATCGTTCGAATCGAACAACTTACATATTATCAAGTAAGATTGAAGCACCCCTTAGATGTTTCTCTGGCACAGTCAAAACTCCGCCTCCTCGTGGCCAGATAAAACAACTCTTCAAACCACGCTTCTACTGTAATTTTCCATCAGCCCACTGTCGACCGTCTATTGGTCAGAACTTACTGAAAAACCCCTCGTTTACTCCTTTGTTCAACGGATGCGCGTTACGGTGACGTCACACATCCGCTCTCTTCTAGAAAAAAAATCTATTTTTGAATTATAAGAAGGAAAGATCGGGACTCGACCTTGCTTTGGACTTAACAAAAAAACAAGATGGGTTAAAGAAAACAATTTACGTTAAAGAGACCTCCCGTTTCCGTTACAGTATCTTACCATTAATTTCATCACGTTATTCCTACCGTTCATTCTCTTGCCACACTATATTATGTAATATGTTTTAAGAAACACTGTTTTGATGGCAATAAAATTTCTTGAATGACGTTTACACAGAAATTCTTTACTTTCCTTGCATTTTGAGTAGGTTTCTTTGTGTTGCAGCGGAGACCGTTATCTTCCGCCACATGGCTCTGACCTATTTAATTTTACTAACATCCACCGAGCTGAGGGGTCTTGTTTTGCATTTATGGTAAAACCGGGTGAGACTGTCTTTTGTTTTATGCTGATCCCCCCCCCCCCCCACCGTCCCACCGTTATATTTATGTAGACAAGAGTAGCGAGCGGGGAAGAGATGCGATCTCATTGGTCGTATGTCACTGTAGGCCTCTCCACGTTAAATACTTGTGATTGGTTCAGGCCTTACTGCAGGTTGTGTGCTGTGCTGACATAAGTCTGTCCTAGCTTATTTCTGGGGTATATAATGAAGAGAAATTTGTGAAATTAGTCGCTTGGTCGGGCCGAAGTTGTTAGACCATGAAGTCCTTCGGGTCGGGTGCGAAGTGCGGCTGTAGGAACCTAAGTTCAAAGAAAGGATATTCCTATCGACCCAGTGCCAGACATCTGCGCTCCCACAGACCTGCGGAGTGCTCAACCCTTGAGACGGGCTCAACCCCTGGGCCCCCCCCCCCCTCTTTGCGCCGCGCAACCGCTACTCCGCTCAACACCTGCACAGTGCCCGAGACCTGCTGAATGCCCGAAATCTGCCCTGCCCAAGGTCTGCGGAGCTGCCCGACACCTGCGCAGTGCGCGACAGTTGCCCTTAAGGTTTTATGTGACTGCTGCGGTGGTTTAGCCGAGTCCGACAACTGTATTACGCACCGCTTTACGTGCTCCACACCTGCGCATACAAGTTCATTTTGTCTGTAAGTGTAAAACGTTGAGTGAGATGCAATTATAGTAATTTCAATCTTACATGTGCTGCTTTTGGGTTAATTTCTGAGTTCGTCTTTGTGCCATCTCCCCCGTCCCCCATCCCTTTCTCATACCTTCCTCCATCTGAGACTGTCCTCACCTAAACTTTGGCAGCGTTACAGTATTTATATGTCACTGATCAAAATCCGCTTGTGCCTGCTGACACAGTATGTCATAGTAAGTACATACATACATACACACGTACGTACGCACGCTCGTACGTTCGTACTTTCGAACAGACTTGCCTTGTCTTCGACCAGGAATAAAATCTGGACAGTATTTACAGTCATCACTCATCCACAAGCCATTATCGAAATAAAAACCCTTTGCAGAAAACCTCAAATAATCTGGACCCTGAGACATCTCACACAATTCAAAAAGGAAGAGGGATCACCCTTAGATTTAGACCAATATCTGCCCCAGTTCAGCATCCACTTTCAGGGGTCATGCTTCATTTTATGCATCACATAATCCACTCTCTCGGAAGGAGTCGACGTCACACTTTTTTATATATTGACAATGCTGTTTAACTAGACCATGGCCTATTTTGCTCTGTGTAGTAAAATATTCTTCCTCCTAATATATGTTTTTCTAACTTTAGTAAGACCAAACCAGTTCCATTCACTACATTTATGGAGCTGCCTGTTGAATGTTTGTCATGTAGTGCATTGTGTAAAGAACCTATGAATGTCAAGCTTGCAGATTCTTTGTTGTTTACACTTTTGATATAGAAAGTAAATGAAAGGTGTAAAAGAATGCTTTAAACTAGGTTAACTGTTGGTATAGTGCAAGTAACGATCGGTAGTCGGTACAAACATGCCTCACCCCTGCCAAAAGTAGTCTAGCTACGTCCCTGATTTTCATTTTTTTTTTATTCCCCATCATTGTCATTTACCGAAAATTAAGGTATCTCTCATCACGGTTGGTCCGTCAGTAACTAACGAATGCCACGATAAGACTGATTCCAATTATTTAAGCATTTAACGTGATGAAGCTTGTTTTCAATAGAAGAAGTTGTGTTACTGTGATTTAATTTTTACCGTTTTATCGAACGTCAGACTATATTTGTGGCAATGCTTCAATAACTAAATGAGTTACTCTGATTTCGTTTAGATTATTATTTTATCGTTGACTCTTACAATAGTATTGCAAGATCATGTCAGAAACTTATCTTTGGTTCTTTGTTTGTCATAGACTTTTCCATATCTTAAAGAAAAGGGCTGTGTTTGTCACAGAAAAAAGATCATTATAATAAAAACCAATGTCTATGGACACAAAATGATAAGTTATTCAAATAAGGAAGGACGGTAGCCTTCTTTTCAAGAAATTCGTTTCTCAAAGAAAGAAAGTTCGTTATTTGTTTGTTCAAGTTGCTTTTTTTCATCGAACTTCAAATTATGCATCTTCTATAAGTATGACTAATGTTTCCAATAGATGAGCTATTGGTGATATTTATTGGTGAGAGTAAATGGTTTTACAATAATTAAAGTTAGTTCACTTGTATGTCATGTTGGTGTGTATTAAAATCAATACATATTTAATTTTAAAGCATTTTCTCTTCAAAAGGAATGGAGCAGCTAACCCCTTGAGGTAATCTCTATGTTGCTGACAGTCTTCTGTCAATTAACGAATGGCTTTTGCTGTTGTGCTGGCCGAATCCCTGGATTATTGTTGTAGTGGGTTTGTTAGCTATTAATTACCATAATGCAACTTCTTGGCCGCTTTTCGAAGTTTTCAAATATTGTAGATATTAGAAAAGCAGAATAGGTTGCACACCAGTTACGGTATTGCACAGTTGGTAACGTCCAACTGTTGGTGATGTTTACCTAACTTAACAGTTGTTACGTTTTCCATGCTGTTCGTAATATAAGTAAACTTGTTCAACGTACCCCGCAATGGAAGCAAGCGTAATCATAGTTTATCTGTTGTCAAAATTGGCAACAAAGTTTCAAAAATCTATGACGTTTCCTACGTTTCGTTGGAAAATTATTGTGCAATGCACATCAATGCGCTACGTTTTGTATTTGCCATATGGTCAATGACAAAGCACTTCATTACCTCATCGAATTTACGTCCCTTACCATCAGCTCCTCCTCCTCTTCCTCATCTTCCGGGGGCAGGTAGTCTTCTTCGTCTTCTTGTGCCTTCTCCGTACGACACAGAACAAAGCCATTGGTCACTAGATTCACTCCACCCCCCCCCCCACTGACGGTCAATCAATCATAACGACAACATTAAAGATACATCTGAAAATTTATTTAACTTTACAATCATCTTTATTTAGTTCACAGATTCTACCTTTGATCAAGATTGAAGAGTTTTGTATCGGCGATTCAGATTTTGTTAAAGGCGTTCAAAAGACTTTCCAATATCTTTTTACACATTTCGTGAACAAGAACAAACAACTGGAAGGAGTCTTCAGACTATGATAACACCATACTAATGTAGGTCCCCCCTCCCTCCAAAAAATAGTCTAATTTTGTTATTATTTGAAAAACTTTGGGAAGCACAGAATATTTACTACACCTGTTGTACATTACTAGGTAACGAAGTAGTGAGTGTAAACCTTACGACGTGTAGACAAGTACACAAGGTATGCACGTAGTATACACTGACATAGAATGGTTTACAAACTTACACATAAACAGGCACACAGAGAAATGACAATGGTGAAGATTCTCAGTAACTAGTAGTTGATAATGATGGTGACAATGGTGATGATGGTGAAGATAGAGGTGTGGTGATGATGAAGGTGGTGGGGTGGTGATGATGATGATAATGGTGTTGGAGATGGAGGTCTGCTGATGATAATGATGTTGGTGTTGGAGATGGAGGTCTGCTGCTGATGATGATGGTGGTGTTGGAGATGGAGGTATGGTGATGATGATGATGGTGGTGTTGGAGATGGAGGTATGGTGATGACAATGGTGTTGTTGTTGGAGATGGAGGTCTGGTGATGATGGTGGTGGTGTTGGAGATGGAGGTATGGTGATGACAATGGTGTTGGTGTTGGAGATGGAGGTTTGGTGATGATGGTGGTGGTGTTGGATATGTTCATGTCGGTCATTGTAATGGTTATTATGATGATTATAATGATTATTCAGAAGTTGCAGATTGAAATCTTGAGTGATATCCGAAAATGCAAAACAGGTGATGCAGGCAGTGTCAGTATTTCTTTATTTAGGCCTTTACATTTTATCTCTTAATTACTTAGTTTCTGGGTTTCACATTGAAAAGCGATATCAATATTTCTAAAGAAGTCCGTACTTGCTTTCAAAATAAAACCCTCAGGGCATGTAAAGTTCTCAGTTGTCCTTGAAATAAAGGTTAAGCAAACAAAGGATAGCATAAGGTATATCATTTGAGTCCCTCCCTGGACGTCAAATATTTTGCATTTTTGACTTATGTTTATTCATGATGCAATTGTAAAAGAGAAATTTGTTTGTAAAATGGTCAATGTTTAATGGGTTTTCATAAAAATTGTTTGTTATGAAAAATTCGGTCAATACTCGAAAATGTGTTTTTCATGTCACATGTACTTTAAATATAACAACATCACTATTTGTTAATAACTGTTAGGGATCACTCACCACCACTACATGCGTCCTCACATCGTTTTCCAGAAGTTTTCTCAGTCCATCATCTACCCTGATGAAGACGACAATCTAATTTTGTTTTCCTCCCTGCTTGTAAAAACTTTGAACATACTTATATACTGAGTATACTATTAACATACTGATGTATACAAACTGATCGTTTTCACTTGTGAGAAGCTATTTTTCTTTTAGTAATAGCTTTTTCTGCAAAATTAAAGGGACAGCAATGCCCACAAAATGGCACCTAAGTTATGCCAATATTTTCATGCATAAACTTGAGGATCAAATCTTATCTACTTTTCCTCTTCAACCATTACACTATTATCGCTACAGTGATGATTTTTTTTTTCATGTGGACCCACGGCAAGGATGCCCTTAATAGTTTCAAAACCCACGTCAATTCCCTCCATGAAAGCATGAAATTCACTTTGAGGTTTCCAGTAATCAAATGGCCTTCCTTGATGTACTTATCAACATGGAAGTGGGCGCAATTTCGACCTCTCTCTATTGCAAACCCACTGACAAGCATCTCTTACTACATTTCGACAGTGCTCACCCTCACAATCTCAAAAGTCAATCGTTTATCGTCAATGCCTACGAATCAAACGTATTTGCTCAGACCCGGCTGACTATGACCGTGTGATATCTTTCCTTGCAGGACACTTTCTTTCGTGCGGGTACACTAAACGCATCATTAAACAAGGTTTACGCAAAGCCACTCTATCGATCTCTTGATCTCCTTGATCCACTTACCTACTCGTATCCACCTTGTCTTTGAATATCATCCCCTGATACTCGGTCTTCCATGTTCTTTAAAACGAGTCTTTGCTCCTCTTATGATGATGGAGACCATCCTTTCTGACATGATATTTGCTGAGCCCCTCTCCTCGCGCTGCCCCAATCTTAGGAGGACACAAAATATAGGCCAAGCAGTCAGCAGGCTTATCCCATAAATGGTTGATTGTTAATTCAACATATTGCGTGCAACTGCATGGATACAATAAACAACTAAACGTTACTATTGTAACCCCTCTTTCTCACCATCCATCATGCCAAACTCTAACAAACATTGCGTAACTTCAAAACCTGATTAATGTTTGCATATGAACAAACTGAAACAGGTTTAAGATGACATCAGAGAATCAGAAAAGGTTACCAGCTCTCTGTCAATAGTTTGGTTCGGTCAGGTGAGACTTAAAACATTTTAGAGAACGTGGATTATCTGATTCAGAGCTGTCCAAGGAAGGTTTAGAAGTGATTTGTGATGAAAAGGAAGTACTTTAATTAATGATGAAATTATTCACATGCTAATGTTACTTTACAAAACAGTCAAATTACAAGCCTAATAGAGACGGTGTCGGTGCCCCAGTCAAGGGTTGGTACTGGCAAGCAACACGTGTCAAAGTTACAGATCCATAGCATAAGTAGTTGCAAGACATGCCAAGATGTACAAATGTTTGCATGGAAATATGGGCATTAAAAAATAATGACAACAAGGCTGCTTTAGATCAATGAACTGAGAATGATGAAGATGAAGGTAGTCATCCAAAATACTGAAATAATCAGCTTGAGGAAGAACAACTCAATCTCCCATCCGTAACTCATCCTGGAAGAAACTTTTATTTACACTGTTAAAAGTATCTTTAAATTTACAGAAAATAGAGTAAAGACATTCAAAAGGAATACAGATACGTTATGGTGATAAAATAAATTAATATTTGCCAGAAACTTTTTAACAATGTAGCCTCAAAAGCTACGTCTCTGGAATCGTACTTCGGATTTTGTGCGATTTGTCACCCAAGATGTATCTTGTCGGAAAAATAGATCATTTAAGCACACGGTCTGGGTACAGCGGATTAGTACACAATCTCAAGTACAGTTCCAACGTTTCCCCCACCCCCACAGGATTCCACGACTAAACATAATAACCGTAATGTTCGTGAGCAAAGGGAATAAAGTAACAAGACAAGTATTGGGTATGACCAGGAATCAAGCCATAAATCAGGATTATGGTTCGATGAGAAAACTTGAGATTTCGGACGATTGGTCATGAATTTTATACAGTCATGACAATTAAATTATATTCGTAGCAGTGGCGGAACTACCATATGGTCAGAGGGGCACACTTACCGGCACCCTTTTCAGCTTTTCACAAAAGAGATAAAATAAATAGTAAAAGAAAAGAATGAGACAAAATGAAAGAAAAGCGAAAGGAAATGCAAGTTGTATTGCGGCACAGTTTTGTTTTGTTGCTTCTTGTTTTTTTTTCCATTATCTTCTCTCTTTTTTTTTGTCGTTTTTGTTTGTTTTAATTTAGTTAGTTTTTTTCTTTAGTTTTTTAGTTAGTTAATTTACTGATCACTTTACAACATCCATTTTTTCTTCATGCTGACTGCATGTCTTGCACTCATGTCTTCTTTGTTGTATTCCTATATTTCTAAATTAAGCCTGGTATTCTGTCAACTTAAGGTATTCTGTTACGTCATTCGTTGATTTTTTTTAATCGAAAACAAATTTAATTGAACTTAACTCTGAATGTTTTATTTGTATCAACGAAGATAATACCTAAACAAAGTCAGACTGATCACTGCGGTGGCTTAGTAGGGACATGCAAAGAAAAAAAGGCTCCTTTTTTTTAAATTGCGACACCAGTTAATAAAGAAACATGTCAAAATTCCCTAGCCTGTGATAGAATCCTGAACTTGATTTTAAATCGGGGCTAGGAAAAACTAAGTAGAGCCCCCCTCACTGGGATTTAAATAATCTTTAGAAATTTTGAAGTTTTATTGACATAATACGTTTTTACATGTACCCGAGATAAAAAAGCCCCCCCTCCTCCTCTAGATTCCGGAAAAAAATTCCGTCGATTTAGTAGACTTGTCTGGTTACGGGCGTAGATAATCATTATTCTTGCAGTAATAAATTATGCCGGGGGGGGGGGGCGGGGGACAGAGCCATTTTTCCTTTCTGTCCAATCCAATAAACAGGTACCAGTAGCACGGTCGATTCCTTTAAATCTCACGTATAAGATTTGAAGTTAGTTGTATATCTCGTTACACAAAGGTTCTCAAAAGACCTTATATGGAGACTCGGCCTCTTTCAACGGTTTTTTAGAATTGAAATTACACTTTTGTCTCCAGTCTTCTTACATCCCGATCGCATTAGTTGTCGTTGCTAATGTGTTTACATTTTGAAACTACTTCCTGAGAGCCTCCGGTGGATTCCTTTAAGCCCCCCCCCCCCACCCCACCTCTGTGTTCGGACTGGCATCACTCGAAAGACCGTTTGTCCCATGAACGCAAACATCCAGGAGAGAATACACGTACTGTGGGAGGCTCCTTTGTGACGTCATATAGTCTTTTTGTACCTGGTCCACAAAAAACAAACTTATATATAAAGCAAATTAAGCCATGTGTTGGTACGCTTAGAAAGTGTCCTGGTAATCAGTTGCACTGACTTTGTAAAACGTTTCATCAGAAAACTTGTAAATGAGTTTACATATCGTAAACCATATACAGTATCTAGTAATTAGAGAAACAAAGTACATCGGTTGAAGAAAACAGGGTTATCAAACAAAACAAAAAAAGATTTCGGCCTCAGAATCAAGATTTTCAGCAAAAAAATAAATAATTATTGACAAATCAGCTTTCGTCGCTCTGCGGACATTTCATTTTATGGGCTTGGAGTGGGGTATCTGACAGCCACACTGTTTCCTTTCACCAAATACCACAATTCCCGATACCTACCAAGGAGCGACGACTTGAGTGGTATGTTTTTGATACACTAGTGAGACCTGTACTGTTGCATATTCATTATGTAGGCGGTTATAGTAAGAACCGTTAATTTTCAAATATGATTTCTGTTTTTTACTGTTTTTATGCCAATCCCCTTGCTTTTCGAAGTAGCTACTGTCATTTTCCTTCATTGAAGGACATAGTCCGTTCATGTACAACCTCGCGTGTACATTTAAAAATAAAGAAACAGTTAAGATCAAACAAAATCTTATCTTTTTGGTTTTTCAGTGCACGCAATCACTTAAACCAATTAAGTTTTCTTGGGATCATTCGGAAAAAAATGTGCTACAGTGATACATCCGAAAACTCAACTAATGTGTCTAATGTTTGGACTATCGTCTCTTTGCAAACATTTTTTGGAGGGGGGGGGGGGGTTGGGACCTCATAACCACACTCCGGCGATCCCAAGGAACAGGGAGGACATGTCCCTCCAATATTTTAATTATTGAAAAAGAAGTTTGTCGTTTTTGCCACTGGGTTTACGTTGCCCTACGTGAATTTGAAGTTTATGAAACCTTTATCAAATTTATCACTCGTTCTTCGGCAGGGAACCACCGGTGTTCTGCACTCTTTAGGTACAGCGAAAGTTGAAAGTCTATACAATCCTAATCTCAAAAGGAAGAATAAAAATGTCATGTTTTAGAATTTTTTTGTAATTAATCCATGAATTTGGAAAGTTCTCGAGGGTATCTGTCCACCATTTCATATAGATCTTCGCGCATGTTGCCCCAAAATGCGAGATAATTTCATATACAAATGCTTGCCATGTATGTAAATCTTTGAACAAAATCAAGAAGAAGAAAATAGCTCGTCACACTGTTATGAACTGAAAGTAAGTGCCCTTTAACTTATTTCCCAAGTAACGAAGTTTTCCATAGTGTTGGAGTAAGGACCATTAGGAACAATGATCCTTATGTTTGAGTTTGAAACAAGTAACCCTTCGGAATAACAACTTTTCGGACTAATGAACGTCATGTTTGATTCTGGATAATGATCCTTCGGAATAATGATCTTAATTCTCGATCCGAAATATTGACAATACGGAATAGTAAAATTATTATTTGATTCGAAGAAATGACCCTTCGAAATATTTACTTTTGCATATTGAATTTGGAATAACGACCCCTCGGTAATACTACCCTTCAGAAAAATGTGTGGACCCCCTAACATGACGAAAACGTCTTTTGTTTTATGTGAGTAGGCTTAGATGCTAAGCGGTGCTATACATTTGCAAAGATTTATCTTTTTACAGTATCCAGTATTTACTTGAGGGAGGGGTAGAGGGTATACATTTGTAAGGTTACTTGAAATTCTGACTAAATCGGTCTAGCTTTATAGACGTAAGTTGCATCATTTTTTTTTTCAAAATTTAAGGAGTGCGTGTACCAGATTTTTTCAGGAATGTACAAAGATCTAGACTGCAAACTTTTCCGGGTGTTGAAACTTGCATCAATACAGTTTGGATGCTGCGAATTTCTGTTTGTGAAGTTCCCTTTATCAAGAAACATAAAGTACTCTTACAACATCACAATGCTCTTCAGATGATTCTCCTACACAAGTTTTAAATTTTTTCTCATATACCAATGTTAGTCATATGTACCATATAGTTACATCACCGCAGACTGTTCCGTTTAGCATTTTTCATTCTACCGAGGATACTCGTATATTTTGATGGGGGGTGGGGTGGGGATAGGAACGGGGTAACGTCTGGCGGAGGTAATGGAATTACCCTCAAATGCGAAATCTTGCTACCTTTTGTATGTATTCGTTAATTCTTATTATTGGATTGACACTTTATTTTCGTCTGCATGGGCGTATAAGAGTAGAGTTGCATAATGGAAAGTTTTGCTGATGTGCGATCGTTTTGCGTGCGAAATAGCACTGATTTGGCTAGGCTTTGAACTAATTATAGTATGCGTTTAGAGAAAGTCGATTGCCTCTGCTGTGCAATACGTAACTGTGTAAGGTTGATACCAGACGAGCCTTCCGGTACTCTGCTAAGCGACACCGTAGCAAGACTATGCTGGAAGGGAGTGTATATGTCGAAGTTCCAAATAATACGTCTAGGTGTAAACAACCCATGAACTACAGATTTTTATTCGATATATATGAGTTTTGACCTTTTCAAAATTCGTCATAAGTTAGGAAAATTCCCAAAATAATGATCCACATCATACCCAAAATCTCGCGGTTGACGACAAACTATAGATCCTAATAAAACTAGAGAAGTGGTTACGAAAATCATAACCACACTGTTTATGAGTTCGTGTAAAGGGGAAGTTATTTACGTTCTTTTGTGACCGTTGGTTGGTAGTAGAAGGGGACTTTCTATGTTTGTTTTTAGCAGATGGGGCCACATAAATATATTTAAGAAGATGCAAGCCGTGTCTAGTTTCTCCAAATATGTTTGTGACAAACTGTTGGAGCCAAAACGTAAAAACGTCGAATACATGATGCCAATCTTCGGTAGGCTACTGCAGGATATATACTAGATATAAGTACGTAGACCTACTATGCTACAGGTCGCGTTTGGTTGCAATTACGTCAGGGTTAATGATGACATTCACCCCAAACTTGAAACTGATTTTTCTTTCAGTGAGAAACCCAAGGGATGTCATGCTCATATCCATAGTGCTGCTAGTTGTGAGCTCTTTCCTGTACTTTTTCACCAGATGTGATCATGTATTCATGTCTGAAGTCATCAGCGGCCACGTGTCCAAGTTCATTTAACTACAACTGTCCTCTGACATTTTATCATCATAAACTTTGAATATTTTGAAAGAAAATGTCTATTTTAGATCATCATACAGTTCTACATATATACCTTGCTGTATTCAACGAGCCAAACAAAACTATGGGAAGCAATAGCCTACTGTCAGCCTGACTTGCTGCATTTCTTTCTTACACTGGATAACAGTTAAAGACTGTCAAATGCCTACAGAAATTGGAAAAGTAACATGTGATTGAAGTTGTGAGTGGAATAATGGTTAGTAGAACAGTAATTGCTCTCAATGTTTGAAGAAGAAGTACATGAGAGAATTTATTTTGCTTTTTGCTCTTCGTGTACTGTACCAGTAAACTCAGTGCTACTAGTTTCTGCAAGTGTTATTGTTAATATTTTGATAAGCGGAGACTGAATAGGTCCTAAATGTTTTATACAAGAGGCACTTCTTTCACCTTTGTATAGGCTTTGTAGTTTGCATATCATGGTACATTGCAGCCTTCACCTTGGAGGGTAGATTGGGATATTGTGACATTTCCAAAAGGAAATTCAAAAGATGCAAGTATGGCTACAGTTGTAGTCTGTCTTTCCCAAAGTTTACTCTCCTTTTCAAATTATTAATATATCTTGCTCCTATAGTTATATATGTTAGCTGTAAATTAAAACATCTGTATATGTGAACAAAAAAGGAAAGAAAAAGGTTACAGCAAAAATAAAACATAATGCAAATAAGTAAAATGTCCAACTAAGTCTAGTCTCTTTTCAGAGTGTGGCAGGTCGGTAGCCTACTCTAAGGTCCTCAATTCACTAGGCTGCTCAGTCACTTGCTACCAAGCTAGAATAAGGGAGTAGGCCAATGTTAATAACGTTTGTACACTCTTTATGTCCAGCTGACTGATCTGCAAAAATATTCTGGTTCATCTTTTCAATCAACCACTGACCATGATATGTGAATTAATTAAGTGACGAGCACCTTAGATAAAATCAGTCATGCCCCTAACTCGCCCTCAGCCTATGCTTCAGAAATGTAAAAAAAAAAAACCCTGTAGAAACCCCTCCCCATCCAAGTTGTCTTTTTACTGGAGTAAAACATGGATGTGCCTTCCTATTTTATATCCAGTAGCCCATCTCCACTGAACACGAGATAAGTGTTACGAATGGTAGGCAATACAAAACTGCAAATTCATACGAGGGTGACTTGTCTTCTACCCAGCGATTGCCGTATGTGACGAGCTGTCTGAATAGTCCTTCGGACGCCGAATTGCCTAATGTATAGAGGCAATTAGTACATGCTGGGTTGTCAAACTTCACAAAGGCACTGAACAGTGTGAAGTTGTTGGGCGAGTTGTCCATGCCTTCATGTGTGTGTTCTTTGAACGTATACTCTTTTTAAACTGAAAAACAAATTTAAACCCCTTTCGACAATTTCTGTTGACAAGACAAGTTGGAAAATACTTTTAATCGTCATATTCAAGAGCTAAAGACACTTTTTAGGCCAAACTACACATTTTACAAGGACAAATAAATCGTCAGGAATTGGCCGCTTCGATTTCTGCCTTACAGTTTGTACACACGTACTCGCGCTCAAGGTGACTCTCATCAAATAGCAACTCCCTGCTCTCATATAGTATGCCCAGAGTGCAAACTATGCTCTGTGGATACGAATTATCCGATGAACAGTTACTGTATATGGTAGTATACCCTATACAGAAGTTGGAGATCCCTCAGAATTTTGTTCACCTGTGCCGGTGAAAGTCCCTATTAGGGACATTTGGGCAATTTTTTTGGTACTTCACCCTTTGAGATGGGTTCTTTTGTGGATTGAATATTGAAGAAGTCGAGTTGAGGTATACAAGGTGCGAAAATGGTTCCAATTGAAGCAATTATGGAAAAGTTATGGACTTTTGGGTGGCGGAGCAGTATCATTCAAGGCAATGTGTGATTTGCCCCATTGACAAGGTCTGGTAACTTGGACGGCCTCTCGTAGAAAATCTAACCGGCTAAGGTACGGTAAATGGAAAAAGCCATAAATGGCCAATGTGTCAGCTTTCTAAAGAGTGGTAGCTTATATCTGTTGAAAACTTCTACAAGGCTTTAGAGACCACATTACTTTTGCGATTTAGTGTGTAAGTCAATGGGGAAATTAATACGGGTATGCTACCTTAAATTACGTAAGTGCATGCCGCTATTGCCGCGCCGTTGTTGACAGGACTACGGAAGTCGGCACACTACTACGGCTCAGACGATACAGCTACGGTGTTTGCAGGGGGTACACCACCTTTAGCTGTTCCATTGACTTACACACTAAATTACTTCTGTTTCCTACCCCCCACAGCCTTGTCAAAGTTCACAACCCCCATAAGCTACCCCTCACATGAAAGCCAACAAGTTGGCCTATCATGGCACAACAAATTTACCATAGCATGACCGTTTAGATTTTGAGATACAAGGGGAAGAAATTTAGAGGGTGTACACCTGGTCATATTAATCCGCAAAGTGACGGAAATCAACCCTTTTCCACACCAATTATTGAAACAGCCTAAATCACCTCCGATCCATCTAAATTTGCCGTCACTCAGGCATTGACATCTCCCCTTTCATATCCATAAAAAATCTGCCACAACTGATCATCTTAACATGAAAAATTTACACCTAGAATGGACCTAAAATTGACGGTGTACTCCCGGTACTACTTTTCTCAGGAAGGCCGTACCTCTAATAGTGGTGTGCCCCCTGCATACTGACAGCTTATACAACAAGTACGCAGTATGGAGTAGCCTATTATACAAAGCAACAGCCGTTTTTTTAAAAGGCACCATTTG
The DNA here is from genome assembly GCA_021234535.1 of Stichopus chloronotus. Classification (NCBI taxonomy): domain Eukaryota; kingdom Metazoa; phylum Echinodermata; class Holothuroidea; order Aspidochirotida; family Stichopodidae; genus Stichopus; species Stichopus chloronotus. The sequence continues at coordinate 8,083,923 of CM037836.1, forward strand.
TGAATCAAAGATACGTAAATTTTAATCTTCGAAACAAGGGTTGTAGTTATCACAGAGATGTCGTACTGGTGACCATGTATGTCACAATTATTTGTCAAAATTCCAGAGTTATTGAAGCTGTGTAACTGGAGATAAACTGAACGAAAGAACCTGTCACTTGACTGAAAGGCACGCGCAGGAACGCTATACTCATGTTTGTGATGACTCATAAACAGTAACAAGTTCTCCACCTGCTATACCTCTGACACACAGTTCCAAGAGACACGTTCAGCCGTGTAATTGAATATATTTTCACTACATGCATTAATCCTGTAATGTAAGTAAATTCGGAATGAAAACCGCTTTTGCCCATAAGAGTCAATCTCCTAAATTGATGATTTACAACAAACGTAGGGGGTGTTTTCAATTAAAAAAGTAGTACGAACATCACAAATCCACTGTAGCCATTCTTAAAACACAATGCCGAATAGTACTGCAAATGATTTAGTTTTGTTTCTTTCTTTTTCAGGGGTGATTACCCCAACAAGCTTTAAAAAGCTTCACTCCTCAGTCTCTTTAATTACACATTTCATTGTAATGTGTCTTTTTATGTATTCATATCGAGACTGAAATAAAGTTACAGTTACAAAAGAACCCTTAAAGGCTGTATTGCATCACCCTAAGCTACATTTTTACCTCCCGGAAAGGAAAATTCTCAACTGGTTCTAAGTTACAGTACTCTTAGATTGACAGCAAATTCGAAAGATGCAGAGCAGCTCGTATTACACAGCGTACACAGGGATCCATTGTTTTGATTACACATGTGGAGGAATGTAAGACAGACTGAGGGAGGGACTAGAGGTAGGTGGTTGGGAGAATTCAAACTGTCTGGGGTGATGCATTACAGCCTTTAAGATACGCCATGCGCCCACACACTGAAAAGCTTTGGCGAGGTTTATGATCGCAACTTTTCGATATGCAAGAAAATACTGACGATATCATTTTCTGGAGCTTACTTTCTGGCTCTGGGCAGAGCGATTCCTGGCAGTTTAGGGTATATTTTATGTATATTTTTTTCTGTTACGCTTCGTTCCAAACAATGTTGGCGGTCCTCTTTGACAGTCATCAAACAATTTTCCGTTCACCCCTTATCAAAACTTCTCTCTCCGCCAATGCAACTGTAGGTGCATACTGTATTTCCGTATCACACTTGTTGATGTTCCCTAATCTATGCCTCAGGCTCAGTAAGAGAGCAAATATAACAATTCGCGGACCACTTCGAGTCTATCGAGCCCCCTGCAAACAATCAATGTGACTCCACTATACCAGCGTCAAAAAGTGTGGGTCTAAAGACATGTTCATCCCCAATCAAATATTTACCAAGTGCTCCAAGAATATATGAAATAGGATGCATAATTTAGGATTCCTGCCTCCTCCAATGGTGGCTCTCAGCTTAGATAGTCCTTAGGATCATTTCTATGTATAGAGGGTTGTGACAGCTGGTTATTTGACGTCATTTTGGCTCAAACTGTACAAAATTATTGAACCTTTCAGATACATGATAAGCAATGAAGTGGCCGTTTTACATGATTATTTCCCACTTAATAAGTTTGATTAATCGACATGCATGTACATACAATGTTCGCGCAGTTGAAGGCAACAATCGCACCCCTCTCTATATAGGTACCCTATAGTAGTGCCGGTACCCCCCCCCCCCCCCCCAGGCTTCAGTATCATTACAGAGCAGTCGGTATTTCTATTATAGAGCACCCCTAAAAGCCTTTTTTGCTCCCGCTGACTGAGATTGCTAGCTCCGCCACTGTCGTTGCGTTTATATGGGATGGGAGTATAATTAACTCACAAGTAAACCTTGGAACGATCTACACAAAGACTGATCTATACATGGAAATATATAACAGCGAAGACCATCCTCCAAGGGTAAATTATTCGTGGTGATCGCCCCAATATATAGAGGTAATCTAATAGAAACTTTAAAGTGATTCCATGTGTACTGAAAAGCCAAAAAGATAAGATCATGTTTGATCTTAATTTTTTCTTTATTTTTAAATGTACACGCGAGGTTGTACATGAACGGACTATGTCTTTCAATGAAGGAAAATGCCAGTAACTACTTCGAAAAGCAACAGGATTGGCATAAAAAAATGTAAAAAACAGAAATCATTTTTGAAAATTAACGGTTCTTACTATAACCGCCTACATAATGAATATGCAACAGTACAGTACTGAACACAACCTTGCCCGCGGCGTCAGTGATCCTGATTGACTAACTGGATATTCAATACTAGTATACTTCCCATTGGCTTGTTAAAAGAAGCATACCGTTGATTTGAATGAAAACTGTCAACCACTTCATTATCGTATTCTACACTTTCTGTAGTTATGTTTGAAGAATTTGAAATCATATGGCAAAATTAATCAACTGAAACCTATTAATTTTCCCAGATTGTCTGAATGGTGTAATTAAAAGCCTTACCAAATTTTTGGAGATGAAATTTCAATGTTTTTACTTTTTGCCTACGCACATAATCACTTTAAACCTGGAAAATGTTGGGGGGGGGCAAAGATTTTCACGCGCAGCGCGAAACTGAGCGCGAAGAGCGAGGCCATGCGGGTGGGGTCCAGGGGCCCGCCTGGTGGGGTCCAGAGGCAAAGCCCCGGTGGGGGACCAGGGGGCGAAGCCCCCGGAAGCTCTGAGGTTTTAGCATATCTCTGGGCGGAAAATTAAGTCCCAAGAGAGGTATATTATTTATTTTTATATTATTTATTTTTTCGGTTGACCGTACTCCAAGGTTCCCAACTTTTTTCTTCGGGAGTATATTTCACATTTACGCCGTGCCACCGAGTACACACACACACAACACACACACATAAGCTACATACCCTTCCATTCCAGTCACTTTATTCTATAAAAATGTGCAATACTTACCAATAGTGATAAAAAGTGAGGCCTACTATTAACACATTTACTATGATACAGCCAACGACATTCCTATATTTAGGAAAACAACCACCTACCGGCCCTTCCCTTATGCTGGACGGTAAACATTCCAGAGAAAATTGGTCTGACCAGGCTGGCCTACTGTTGAAGTGGCTACGGGCATGATATGAAAACTGGCAGCCTGTGTAACATAAATTAAGCATTTATCAATCATGGTTCCCCGGCAGCTGTTCTTATTCAGTCCAATGCCAATACATAGTTTTGTGATTAAATTAATTTTGGATGAGTACAAGATCTGATTGGGAAGGGTGAGAGCAACTGAGGGGGGGGGGGGCAACTGGTGAAGGAAGCAATCTGGAGGGGCAAATGCCCCCTCATGCCCCCCCCCCCCCCCCGTAGCCCCGCCACTGGTCTTCAGATATGAGTTTGCTTGTACAGAAGTCGAAATATTTATCAACATTTTCTTTTATGACTACCAGATTTAATGACAACTTGGCGACTTAAGCGACCTCACCAGTTCTCGATCCGTTGGTTTGCTGTTAATTTCCAATACAGAATACTTTTCTCCTTCGCCATAGCGTCATTGTGATACCATCTTAGAGCAGTTTGTATTCGACCTAAGCCAACATTTTCAGTTCCTCTATCTGAACGAATAACCATTGGCACGGCCTTTAGATCTTTTACAAAGTCAATGTATAGCTTATTTATGACTCTGAGGTTGTTGTTACTGGGCCCGGTGTGTAACCAGACAACTTTTCTACATATTCCGTCGATTGCACCATGTATAGCTTTAGCGTATGACTTCAATTTGTCATATCCATCCATATGAAGTATATGATTTGTACCTTGGCATGTGTATATACTCCTATTTAATCGATTGACCCTCCGACTTTCGACTCCTTCCCGATCTATCGCATATTAGATCATACGAATTCTTGACTGGGTGACCCGAAGTTCATACTTGGTTTTTATTCGAAACATACATAAACTTGTATCCAAGAAATTTTCCGCTTTCCTTGCATTTCTTTTAGAACTGCAGTCACTACAGAATCAGCTAAGAAGTCGAGCATAAAAACCCCAGGTGAGGAACGGACGTCTCAATTGACGCAAAATATTTCAAATGTCATGACACAGGGAGAGGAGCAATAATTTCATTTGCTTGATAACCTTGCTTGAAGTGATGAACTATTAAGGAATTTCGATGTTCTACTCCAAGCTCTCCTCTTATTTGGGCAGTGTGGTGGCGTGTACACCTTGGGAACGGTAATTGCAGGCAACAAGATCAAAAGGAGTGTGCGTTCCTGTTAAAATAGGAAGAAAAATGAACATCGTAATAAAGATTTTTAAGGGAGCTCAAGCAATAATACAGTTCTCATATTTAAAATACTAACTTGGTGAAAATTGTAAGCAAAACATACATGCATTTCGAGAGATATCACAAAATGGAAGTTACCACATTTGTGAAGGAAAGTAAGGTGGAGGCAAACAGGGGTTTATGTCTTTCCGTACATTGACAATAAAGAACGCTTTGTTTTCGGCCTATCGGGGTTGACCTTCAAGTCAATTACTTTTCAGCCAGTAATACATTCCTCATGTTGCATGAAAGATTTCAAAAGAAAAAGTGGTAACTTTTAAAGAAAAACTGCCCGTTAGTTAATAGGAGGATATGACATTAATTACATGCTGCACGACAATTTCGTGTAAAATTGTGAAAAGTGCATATGATACACTGAAAACCACACAAGAAATTTGAATGGAAATGTCACAAGATTGGTTAGAACAGATATCCCTCTATCCAGAGAGTTTTTTTTAACAGCCTCTTGCTCTAACATATCGAAACTTGAGATTGAACGTTCTGCAGTCGAGGTTCGTTGTCGCAATGGTCCAGTTTTTGTTACTAGTATATGTTCAGTAAGAATAACTGTGATAAGATCATGCAGGTAGTGGAGGAGAATGCCGTGGCTGTGACAATAGCAATAAAGACTGATGGCGACTCAATTGATCTTTTGTGCAGTCATTTGACTGCAGAGAATTTTTGCAACAATTGTAGTTTAAATTTACTAAATGTTTACAGATAAGTTCCGGTTTGAAGAGGTTTATGCTAACATTTCCTTTTATTGAACTACTTTTGACATTGAGGATCGTGAGGATCGAAAACAATGGATTCTGTGTTCAAATTCCAATCGAGCTACACATTAATTAATAAGTTCTCTATTTTAATACGTGATTAGGTCTACTACAAAGAAGGAAGTGTACGTTCTTTTATTCTCAGTTGCACAAAGGAAGTTTTCATCCACTTGAAAGAAGTTTGGTATGTTTATGAATATCTCATGATACATTATAGTTATATTATAGGTGAAATATATCTGGCTAACCTGAGTTAAAATATTTGCTTACCATAGGGACTCGGCAACACTATCTGTCGCGTCTGTCGATGATAAGTCAAACGTTGAGGGTTTGGAAGTCTTACATCTTTTGATATGCAAATGTTGTATTGTCATACGCGTCATTGAGCATCGTAATGTCCTTTTTCCGACTGTCAATGCTTTTCCCCACTATCAATACTGTAGCAGTGGGGAAAATCAAAATGAAATTCTGTATCTGCAGCAGACGACAAACAGGTTATTGTTAAAATGCTTTCAATCGATGTGTACATGCTACTGATATCTCTATTCGATACAAATATGGATTTCTTCTGTTTTATTTTCTACCCCGAAAATCTAACCGCGCATAAACTGATACGCAATTCGCATATATTATTAGCAGATCATGGAGCTGGAATCCCAAAGAGACACTTGTTTTTTTTTTTCAGAAGTGGTAAACCAACACTTCTTTAAACACTTCCTTTAAAAAATCATACAGTGTTACCTGATGTTTCATCATTGATCCAAATATGAGAATAGAACTGGGAACGGTTTTGTTTGCAGACTTCATGGACAGCATATCGGTACAGAGATTTAATCAAAATGAAGAGAATCATCATACGGTATTACTGGGAGGATGAGGACACATTGGCTCATGAATTTCAGATACGTTGCATAGGACAGAAAGGAAATTTTCAATTGTGATATTAAGTCAAACTGATGGAGGTAACGACTCAAACCTTGAAGGACAGTTATAACATTACACCAAGGAAGCACACAAATTAGCTTCTGCTGAACACCAGCTCAATAATTTGAAATCAAATTTGTTTGTATACTTCACGTAACGCAACCTCAAACTCAGGTGAATAGACAACCTCAAACTCAGGTGAATAGACATCATAACAGAAATGAATAGAATGAATGGCCTCTATTAAACAGGATTAGCTGGTGTCTAATTTAGTAACTGTGAGGTTGGCTTACGTGAACTATACATTGGCTTCTTCTCTGCAAGGTCAGTTAAGATGCAAAAACCTTAGATTGCTCTTGAATGAAAAACATGTGACTGTTACCATGGAGCTATTTAGCCTGTCTAATAGCTCCATGGTGCTATTATCTGACCGGTGATCAAACCCTTAATCTCATATTTGATAAGTTTCATTGATTCAGCTAACACTACCTTTATTAAACTGACAACAGTACTGCTATTCTTGGCATACTTTTGCAAGTCTTGATAATAGTATTATGTTCAATGGATTTACTAGTGGGAATACTGGAGTGCGAATATTCAACACACAATTACAGGTAAATGTAAGTGTGTACATTCGATAGAAAAATGTAAGTTGTGACTGTATAACAACTTTATGATTGAGTCTGCGCTATTGACGTTGGTAGTGGATGACGTCACTATTCTTCACCGTATTGTCCCACAGTCTATCCGCAACCTAGCCTGTGTGTGCATGTGTTTTATCAGTCCAAAAGATAATCCTACTTCATTATTCAAAAATGCCACGTCCGTAGCATATATAATACTCGGGCCTACATGGCATACCTATTATGCATAGGATGGGTGTATTATGATTGCTGAGAGAGCGCCATCTACTGGGGGGGGGGGGGGGAGGAGGAGGCTATCTGCAACCACTTAAAAAGGGCTTCCTTCTCTTACATTTTATACATGACGTTTCGTGACGTGAAGGTGTTTGAATGCCAATGAAATAAAGGTGGTGATTTTCAAGCATAATATCTCAACATTTAGAAACCATCAAAAGATTACAATCATGAAAACTCTTTGCTAAAACAAAATTTACTGTGATGGCCACTTCGGCGAGAGGGTATGTGTAAAAGTAGGAATGTGACCCTAATTCTTGTGAAAGGTCTATAAATGTGTTTCCATTGCAACACCTCGTAAAATTATCTATTATTACATCGAGACGTTTTAAAACAACTCAGTTATTATCAAAATAGGAGGAAAATGTTATCTCCTATCCACTGAAATCAGTTTTGAACCATTATATTTCGTAAAGGAGTCAGATAATATAAGACGAATCAGTTCTTTCCCTATATACACGTGCATGTTAGGACTATTTACGCGACATAAAACGATGGCAAGTTGGCGAACACCGGTGACCCTAACTCGTAAATGTATTGTAACGTTCGCCGAGACGATCAGGAGGTTAGAAATGAGACCAGGACTACCAGCAGATTGTTTCTGACTTCGCTACTTTTATTCATGTTCTAGCCCTACAACGTTATATTTACACTGTACAAAGAGAGGTCTTCCTCAAGCTCTGCCTCTGTTGACTTACTTCTGCGGACGCTCCTCTCACTGACCAACTTATAATTACTTCTGCGGACTCCTTTTATATACTGCAGTGCTTATCATTCTCTACAAATATCTATATACCTCACGTGCTGCATTGACCTCACGGGGTAAATTTTCCTCACGAGGCAAATTGACCTCAAGAGGTAAATTGTCCTCACGAGGTAAATTGACCTCATGAGGCAAATTGACCTCACGGCGTACATGTGCCTAGCATCTTACACACACTTGACTAGGCAGAAGCTGTATAGAATGATTCATGCATAACACACAGGTGAAGACAATTTACATTAGTATACTAGGCATCATAACTGTGTAAGGGCTATTGCCGTAACGGTATATTCTAGATGCAGTACATACAAAATGTACAGGAAAATCGCTGTATTCTAATTAGTTGGCTAAAGGCGATTGTGTCAACTAAACGTAATTTCGGTGTTGCGAAAAGATTATGTTGTCATCTGCAAATATCGTTTGGAAAATATCGAATTGATTCATTAAATGAGTCAGGTACTCGTCAAGTTTGAAGACATTGTTTGAGACTCGGAAATAACAGTCTCTCTTTGAATGTATATGATTTTTAAATATCGTACATGATACCTAAAAAATATTTTATATACAAATAGAGGGAAGATCAAAGTGTCCACCTACCTTGCTTTAATGGAAAATAGAAAGCCTCATTTTCCATTATTCAACAAATAGTTGGCCATAACTTGTCAGTCTAGTTCCGCGACATGCCTTCGTTGAGACTTTACAGTGTAGGCGAGAATGTAAGAGAATCGGTCAAGTGACCTAATTTATTCGGTGCTTGCAGATAGACTGCAAATAATGACCGGTTACACGTCTTAATACGATTAATTCTCAGGCATTTGTAGCTTCTGTCGTAGTGAAGTAGAGACAATTCAGCAACTATTTCTTACGCAATTTTACAGTCAGTTCTTTGGAATTATTTGCACAACATTTTTGCTACGGCAAATGTTAACATTCATCTTCGGGACACTTGTGTTGTTTTATTTGGACTTTTCACGAGTTCGGCACATTTTTAAAAGTAAGAAATAAATATCAGTGTGAAATCTGAAGAAATTTTGTATTGCTTTGTCATCAAAGAATCTATTTTTTAGGAATACACAAAAGTAAAAATTTGGGAGTACTGGTTGCCATGATACACACTACTGGATTTGGAAGATCGAGAACTTCTGTATTTATCGTTAATGTTAATTGTTCTGTAATACCTGTTGGTTTAATGAATTTTGCGATCATAACTTTAACTCATGAAGATGGTCAACAGAAAATAAAGATATAATGAGAAAAACCTTCAGGATTGAGTCATCTAGGATTTGAGATTTGTTTTAGGCCATAGAGGTCATTTTAAATGTTACAAGCAACTGCAATAACATACAAAATGGGAATCTTTGACAAATCATGCCAGAACAACGAAAACAAAACTGCATTTCAATTTCATTACAAAAGGCATGTATTAGAGAAAGTAAAAATGTAAATTCATTCAGAATGAAGGACAAACAAGTGAACAGTACGAAAGATGACCATAATCAGGAGAGAAGTATTACGCTCAAGTCGGCAAATGAGTGATCTGCTCGACTGACTGATAGTTCGAAACGTCCAATAATACATAAGGTGCCTACGAATTTCCATCCAAAAATAATAACACTACCGTTTCTAGGGGCTCATAGTTCCCCTGCGATCTAGGCGTTAGTAATATCCCCAAATGTTCTGGTACGGTCCGTAAAAACTGATGGTGGCACTGTAGTAACCATGCAGTGGCGTAAACAGACTTTTCATCGGGGGGGGGGGGGGGCTGACGAGGGGACTGAGGGGGCAAAGGGTTGAAGTGGGGGGCAAGCAGCAATGACACTATCTAAGCGGGGCCCCACCATCGGTTGGTGCGTAGCGTACATGAGAAAATTTTGGAATAAAAATGCCTCTCAGATTGCACTCAGAAATGGCACTTCCTAGTCTCTCGGCGTTGTGAGTTTTCTTTCTTTTTGCGACACAGGTTCGGAAATTTACATTTCCACCACGAATGGTGTAGAAGGGATGATAAGAAAATTCCATAGGTTTATAATTCACTGATGGATATCAACATGTAATCATTATTTATGCTGCATACTTAAGAGGGATCTGCTAGCGTTTTAGTGTAGGCTGGTCGTAAAGGTTCACGTTCACCACTACATCACTGCGTTGCACGTCACTCATGTAAATATGACACAATTTGACGGTCGGTCTTTGGCTGCATTGTACCTGTGGCCTACTATGTTTTTTTTTTCATTTCGGAGATAAAGCGTTAATTAATATGCAGACTCTTCTGTGCTGGAGGTTGCAACTGAGTGTTCAGTGAAACCTGAGTCACTGACAGCAGTTTTCACTCTGGTGGTGCATGGAAGTACTACCTTGGAGGTAAAACTTCCAAGACATATGGTCGATGTCAAGGACTTTCGGATAAGTAGGCTTCTGCGTTGTTCTTTTGTGAAGTTTTCAAAACTTCTGTCATATAAAGATTTCAAAACTTCTCTATTGTCAGTAACCTTTTTCAATGCAAATGCTAAAAATCCGTACTTTCAATACAGTTTGGGAAGTTCTTGTCTTATACAAATTTTGGCTTATATCTTTTTACCTTAGAATTTCCTTTTTTTTGGGGGGGGGGGAGGGACAAGGGGGACAAGGGGAAAGACATTTGCCAGGAGGGCAGAGCCCCCGTCTCCCGTCCCCCGCTGGTTACGCCACTGTTAGTCACGATCAAAACCTGGGTGCACAACTGCCGTGCAAAGCATACTCTATTTCCGTACCACACTATTATTTTGTTTTAAATGATCCGCCATGATTTCTGGTCGAGGTCATATGATTCGCCACCTCCGGCCTAATTCCCCAGATCAAACTTGTAGCTACATCTCTGCTTAAAAGTACTGCATGTGTTTTAGTATTTGCACGGAAGAATGTTACTGGCAGCATACTCATATTCATCAATACACTTGGACTCTTACCAAATCAATCTCATTTACAGAGAAACAATGAGAGTCCAAACCTTTTACAAAGTAAGCAATACTAAAATGGAACTGAAATGCTCAGAGAAACCGAGAAGTGCCATTTCCTACAATCTTAGAGGCATTTTTGTAAAGTACTCCATTTTGACCACATGTAAATGGTGGCATTTCTGATTATTGCTTTCCCCTTGGGCCTAAACCCTTTGCCTCTTATTTGAACACCTTTTGGCATCGTTTCACTCAAGTTTAACTGTGGTCACGAAATTCCATTTTTAGGCAGAATTTGATGAATGCTTAGTTTATGATGTGTCCCACAATCTAACTCTATGGAAAATATACCAGCACCACTTGCCAGCTCCGCAAGATGAAACCCATCAATAAGTGGAAAGCGTCACGCCAACGGATGAGATAGAAAGAAATATCTTACACCTTTTTGAAAGAATAACACCGGCAAACATCAAGAAAGCCACGATCGCTATTCATTGTTCCAAGTCTCTAGAATTCGCTCACTTGACAAGCCGGAAGTGAGAGAAACCATATAGGCATCCTAACAATGCAGCATAATGTATTCACTGAGTGGCAAATGGTTGCCTTTTAGTTTATGTGATTTGACAAGTGTAATGAAATTTCAGAATGGTTTTGTCGGCGTCGTCGCCAGCGACCTTTGACTTCCACAAACCCAATACTCTGATATCCGCGGTTGTCGTCCAGGGTATGATGTACATTGCAAGATGGCGTGATATCATATTGCAAGAGCCTAACAAGTGCAGTGTCGCATTATCAATGTAACAAGCGCTGCCTGACGGGAACAATGCCTTTGTTTATGGTTGCACGTCCCTCTATACCTGTGACTGAAAATATTATACCCACAGATGTTGTTGTAGGCCAATACTGGTCATTTCCGTATCCGATTAGAATATCATTTGTACAACTTTCCATTTGCAAGAACTGAACAACAAAAACCTGCACAATTCAGACATACCACGAAACTGGAAGAGAGCCCAAACGTAGTTCAGCCAGTGTGAAGAGTTCGCTTGATATACGCAACGCTTACGATAGTATGGTTCCAGTGTAGTGGCTTCATCCAGAGGTCATTGATTGGAAGCCTGCCCTCACTTCCGGTGTCCACTTCACACACAAATTCTTGGTAAAGATTTCTTGCCAAGTTTTGTATTTACATCCCTTTGTTTCGTCGGATGTATCAGCTCAAACCTCTCACTTGGCACGAGGAGATGAACAAAGAACGTAACACTCTTGGTCCTACCTCCTAGCGATTAGGCACGAGCCTCCGTCTCAGTTGAGAGTAGCGAATTTTTATTAAATGCCCGATTATTGACGCCAATAATTCTTGTATATTCGTCTTCATAATATTATTCCATTTATCTTGAAGATCCTAAGTCTCATATCGCGGAGTGACTGACGATTTTCACTTCTTATAGCCTACTTGCCGGAGAACTCTTCCAACTTCCTTTGCAAAGTCACGTGGTTCGCGACAGGAAAGCGAAAAGTTCTTTACATCACCACTTCATAACTTTGCCGATTAATATGATTTACCTACATTTTACAACTTGGAATACCGACCCGGACTGGAATATATTTACCACGGATTTAGCCAGACCGATTATGTATAAACGGACTTCAGATTTGTTCTTGGTGAGTACACATCTGATTTCCTTATTCGATCTGTATAGTTGCCCCGATACTCTCCTAAACCAGCTTAGTGAGAAAGAGAACCAGATGGCCGCTCCTTTCAGAAACTGAAGTGAAGGGAAAGGTGTTAAAGGGGGAATGTTCATAATTTACAAACACGCATACAGAGGAAACAGCTTCAGTTATTGTTAAGCCGGCATTCAAGCAATCAACAATCTACAACAGATTTATTTCTGCAAAATATTCTGCATAAGATGATTTACAGAAGATAAATCATTTGAATGTTTGAAAGTTTGGGCGAACAAATTATTCTTAATAACTTGAATTTCTATCTGATAGAAACTTATTTCTTGAAATGAAGACCACCATCGTTTCTTATTTGGAATAATTTATCATTCTTTGTTTTTGTCAATAAGACGGACGCCCTATTTTCCTTTTACCATCAAAGGAGAAAGGACCCCCGGCGGGATATCTGATTGTGATGTTAATCGCTGTAGTGATGTATGGTCATTACCATGGACCCCAAGTCAGTGCAGAGGTGTCCCCTTTTTCCTGTGTACTCTGTTGTGGCCACCTGAGACTTTCCACTTGAGCGCCTCTGGGGCGGTAGGTATCATTTTGAAAAGAAAATGACCTACAGGAGTGGAATCTCTGTTAGGGACAATTAAGAACTCTGGTTACAGCTTGATTAGAGAGACGTTTTAATAAGACACTGAAAATGTGAGATTCTGAATATGGAAAAATCTAACTTCAGGCAAAACCTCTCAACTAATATTTTTTTCTTTTTTCACACTATGATTTCCATAGAAAAGTCATGACGGTTAAAAGCATTTTACTTTAGATGGTATAGGCATTTACATAAGTCTGTAGGAACATGTTGGTCGTTGCGGATCCCTAGCTTGTTCAAAGGTCTATCAGTAATTTATACGATAATTTAATTCGCTTCGCTATTTTCACCTTGTTCACCTGATTAGCAGGATATTATTCACCAACAGAAGGTGGATACTTAGTAATACTCCAGATCAAACAACAAGCAAAAAGGAAGAACGCCTTAATTATTCAAGATTGTGATCTAAATGGTAACCTTGACCTCAAAATTTGTGTAGATTAGCACTCCAAGTTCACTATTTGTACCTATATGACGGAGTTTTCACAGGTACTGAAACGGGGAATCCCTCAAACAGAATCTAGTCAAAGCTACTGCGCCAGGTACTTGAAATGATCTAATCGATATGTCAAACCCGGAATGGTTTTGAAGTACAGAATAAAAATGGAACTGTTACAGCGCCATGTAAACCGACAAGGAACGTAATAACATACAGATTGACAAGCGTGGAACATTCAAAGCAATTTGAAAAGGTGAATGAAAAGAAATATGATTGAATGAATTTGGTAGTTTGAGCACAACCTCACTATTCGAGCCCAAGAACATCACCGAATTGGATGGATTCGAGTCACAGACAGAGATCGAGTGCATCAGAGTCGAGGTTGAGTCAACGAGACATAGGGTTCCTGTATAGGAATACGATTACTAGATTAAAAACAATTATAGACCTAAACAGAAACAATTTAGTTAACTTCACGATGGTCTATTTTCCAATCTATACAGTCTATCCACACCTACCGGGTTAATTAGGTATCATGACACATTCTCTTACATTGTCGCCTACACTGGAAAGTCTCAACGAAGGCATGTCGCGGAACTAGACTGACAAGTTATGGCCAACTCTTTGTTGAATAATACAAAATGAGGCTTTCTATTTTCCATTGAAGCAAGGTAGGTGGACACTTTGATCTTCCATCTATTTGTATATAAAATATTTTTTAGGTATTATGTGCGATATTTAAAAATCATATACATTCAAAGAGAGACTGTTATTTCCGAGTCTCAAACAATGTCTTCAAACTTGACGAGTACCTGACTCATTTAATGAATCAATTCGATATTTTCCAAACGATATTTGCAGATGACAACATAAGCTTTCCATAGCACCAAAATAACGAAGTTTACACACAATCGCGTATAATCAACAATTTAGGATGCAACGATTTTACTGTACATTTTGCATGTACTGCATCTAGCCTCTACACATACGAGTAAGTCGCTGGTGTTAGCCAACTTGACCCGTAAATATCCTAACATGCACGTGCATATAGGGACGGAACTGATTCGTCTTATATTTGCCCACGCAGTACCTGACTCCTTTACGAAATTCAATGGTTCAAAAATGATATCAGTGGATAGGAAATAACATTTTCCTTCTATTTTGATAACAACTGATTGGTTTTACAACCTCTCGATGTGATAATAGATAATTTTACGAGGTGTTGGAAAGATATTTGCAGACCTTTCATAAGAATAAAGGGTCAAATTCCTACTTTTACACATGCTTGCTGGTCGAAGTGTCCATCAACAGTATTTTGTGTTTTATCAAATAGATTTCATGATTTTAATCTTTTGATACTTTCTAAATGTTGAGATATTATACTTGAAAAATCATGTCTTTTTGTTCGTTAGCATTCAAAACCTCATGACGTCACGAGACTCCTACACGCATAAAATGTAAGAGAAGGAAGCTGTTTTGCGTGGTTACGGATAGACTGTATATGAATTGCATTCACACAATAGTCTAAAGATAATGAGTAATGTAAACGAAGCTACGAAGTTAAGAATAGTCATACTGTGCCGTCGGCATATATATGTAACACCAGATGTATGGAGTTTGGTAGAGTAAAAGTATCTGAATACAATAATTGTATTTAGGAGCGTGAAAATAGGAACTCCTTGCCTTACAAAGCCTACTTCCTTAATAAATGAATCATTCATACTGGTAATAACAGTTATATTAAAGATTAATCAACTCTGGACAATGTATTAATGGTGTAGATAATGCATGATTGGGGTTTAATGCAAGCGATGCACTAGTGCGCAGAAGAATTTCTAGGCCTAATTCCGGTAGGCTACATCAAAGTTGTTCAAAATCGGCTGGACAAGCTTTGGTGGTACACAATTATGAAATTCTGAAAGGTAGGTAAGATTACCGAAAGAATAATTAGCCTACCTTTGAAAATTATCACTCTGTTTTGCGTATATTTATTTATGATTTAGATTGACGTGCGTTTATATTTCACTTTTCAGTAATCCTATAGGCTTAGGTAGAGGCGGCAATCCAAATTAAAATATGTGCGTGTGTGTGTGTGGGGGGGGGGCATGTTTAAGTTGACTGACAGATTTGAATGATTAAAGCTGCCACAGCAGGGGTCTACGCGCTGCACTTTTTGATGGCTTTGGGTATATTGGACAAGTCCAATAGGTTTCCCCCTGGATTCTAGGATAACGTCCATGAACCTGATCAAGAGAAAAAGCCGGGAAGCTGTGAGGTACGGTATTTGCAAAACTGAGGGCATTTGAATGAAGGACTCTGTATCTTCAAAGGATCTTCGAATGGTACCAAAAGGGCAGAAGTGGTCAGACATTGCTTAAGCCTAAGTTAAGACAAATGATCAGTTTGATGATTGACGTGCGGGGGAGCCAGGGTCTAGTGATTGAAGGCACATCTCTGGTCAAAGTCTACAAAAGGACAATTCAGGGGGGCATATGTGACAGGACTATCTAAGCGGACCGCCACCATCGATTGGCGCGGAACGTACAAGAAAATTTTGGGCTTTACAAACCTTCCAGATGGCCGGAAATGGCATTTCCCGACCGTCCTAAGCTGCATATACACAGCCTTGAAATAAGGATATCATGTCTGCAATTCTTCAATTCATGTAAAAAAGAAAATTGGATAAACGGTACCGGTACGGTAAATACATATCTGATGGGGGTTGAGGTGATATAAGAATCATAATGAATTACTTATCCTCTTTCATTTTCTTTGAGTACTTTGCAAATATTTGGGGCTGAGCGCATAGGCGTAGAGACTCTTGGATTTTTTCTATTTTTTTTGGTGGAGGGGGGGGGGGGATGTTTGCCCGAAGTATGTTTTTTAAGCGGAGGTCTACAATGAGTCAAGGCACCCATGAAATCGTAGCTCTGACTTTTGTTTTGTTGAAAGGGGGAACCTTCCCCGGTGGCGACGCCTCTGAGAGTATATCGACAGTTCATTCAAACACACGCTTACAAACAGAATTTTTACCTAGGTTCTCTTTTTTTCGGGTAATTTTAACTTTTGTTGGTGCGTTTATGAGGAGAGATGGTGCATCATTCCTTACCTTTTTTGTCCAATGACATAATACCACTGCCACTGACCACTGCGTCCGAAGAGCGCGGATCTTGGCATTTGGGATATGTAGATGTCTAACCTTGGTACATGAGCACCTAAACTGCATGGTCAAGCAGCCAGCGATTACATCAGGCACTCACCAAAACTGTGGCAGATGTTTGTTACAATGTCCCCCCCCCCCCTACCATTCAAAAAGTGAGCCAAAACATTTCTCTTTACGAATTGGGGGGGGGGGGCATTTGATATTATATCTCCTTCCTATCAGAATGTGCGGGACGTGTCCCCCTGTTCCCCCTCCCCCAGGATTGACACCTATGGGCTTAGGCCTTAGGCCTAGGTCTAAAGTTAGGTCTACGAAATTCAAATCGAATGTCATTTCGCTATTACTATTAGCCATTGTTTTGATAGATAACGGACTGTAAAACACTGGCTAGCTATCGGATAATCCACGGTCACCTGACTGAAACGTGCCAATAGGAATTGAGGATTCTGTTTTCTGGAAGGAAGTTAAATGATGATCAAGAATAATTTCCAGAGAGAGTCAGCATTACTTAACTATCTCTTCACCTACGTTTCGAAATATAATTGAGTTTGTACAGTGATTTGACTAATTAAATAATTAATTTGATTAATCGACTTATTTAATTTGATTAATAAAATTATTCATTTGAGTAACCAAATAATTAAGTTGTTTGATAAAATTAATAAAAAAACTATTACTTTTTCATTTGTGTAATGAAGATGGTAAAAAATTCACTTGACCGTAATATACAGGCTCTCTTACTAGACCAGTTTGTGATATCGATATTTCTGTAAGGATTTATGTCACATTTTGATGGCAACATTAATTTCAATACCTCCGAGTGTAGTATCTCTATGACACTCTTAATGAAAGTAAGTTACGGCTCTGCAGACATTTCAGTGGTTAAAGGGATTTACTGGCGAAAGAGATTGAAATTTGACAAAACTTCAGAAGAGTTTTCTCCGTTCACTGTTGAAAGACATATCAATAGCATGTTCGGTTCAGGAGTTTTTAAACAAATTTCTGTCCCGTAGAAGTGCAGTTCACTATGGGAAATCTGTGATGACGTAATTTCTGTACTGTTCAGCGACGAGCTTATTGAATATCCCTGAAATGTTTTAATGATCAACTGCCTCAGAAGAAGCATTGTCATACTATTTTTTCAAACTTTGGAAGTCTATCTCCCAATATGTAGGTTTTTACTGTGGTTACATTTAAACACTCAGTCCAATTTCAATATCAAATCAAAAAGACACAAAAAAAGAAGAGAAAACAAACAAACAAATACTTTGTTGTCATTTCCCTGTGTTACATTTACAAACCTTGAGGCAACTGAGCAGCATTTGTTCAAATAAGATTAATTGAATTATAAACAATTAAGGTACTGGTGGTGTGAGATATGAATTAGTGCTTGTTCTTTTCTTTTAACAAAACACCTAATTTGTAAGTAAAGGTTTTCATACGGTGCATGCCAAGCGTAACAATGGAAAGAGGTCAAAGGAATTTGAATACAAGATCCTTCTAGGGTGCACCATGCAACATTTTTCATCTGTGTCAAGTTCAGTTCTTTCAGGTGGTGTAACCAGACTTTTCACTGGAGAGGGGTCGAGGGGGGGGGGGTTCAGAGGGTCGTAGTGAGGGGTTAGGGTTAGGGAACGCAGGAGTGGGGAACAACCATTTGTTGGCGGGTAGCGTACAAAGAAATTTTTTGGATAAACAAAGCTCTCAGATTGCAGAAAATGGCACT
Organism: Stichopus chloronotus; assembly: GCA_021234535.1. Lineage (NCBI taxonomy): Eukaryota > Metazoa > Echinodermata > Holothuroidea > Aspidochirotida > Stichopodidae > Stichopus > Stichopus chloronotus. The sequence goes on from CM037836.1 coordinate 8,102,182, forward strand.
TTTCAGTCTCTTTGGCCTTGTGAGTTTCAGGTAATACTTTCAGTTTCCCCCTCAGAAGTCGATGTTCTTTCAAAGTCACGGTGGGGGTTTGTCAGTCGCCTGTTCTCGTGGTACTTATAAGGCTACTATAAGGTTGTAAACTTTGTTTTATGCTAATGAATGAGGATTTGCTGATTTTCGTCCCTATAGGCTGCAGGGTGTGGTGCATACGTGCAGTATTCTCGATCGCCTTCTACTTTTAGTAACACTGTCTACCTGTTACATAACGTAAAATGTACAAACAATATCAACATATTTGTATGCCTTTCATCCAGATGTTCTTTCTATACTAATTTAGGAACATTTGATTTAAGAACACAAAACGAGAAATTCCTTCACCAAAGTGATCGGTGACCAAGAACATCTCGGCTACTAACACCCTCCCCACAACTGAAATTCAATACGGCTTTAAGGTCGAACAGATCGTGAAACATCAGCTTCACTTGTAAACTATATGTTTCACATTTCGGACTTGAGCTGCTCTGCATCCAAGGATTTCTTGTGGTATAGAGATTTACGAAACAGTTCGGACGTCAAAGCTTCGTATGTTCTCTGCAAACTACAAAAAAAGTTCTTAAATTGCTCACTAGGAAACCAAGACGTTACCCTTCTGACCAATAAACCCTGCATGTATAGGTATCTTAATGACTCACTGTCTAGAGGCTAAAATAAATGATATTGCCTTACAATCTTGTCCCGACGACTGTATGTCCACTGAAACTAATAATATGCTTTATAATTAGTCACCGAAATTTTCATGGCAAACAGTAGTACTACAATTTACCGAACCTTATCCAGAAAATACGCCACTCTTTCCAAATGTCTGAAAAATTTGTTTAATCAGTAAGTATGTAGTTCTAAATAGTCTGGCTAAAATCTTGTACATTCAGTTTCTAGTGTAAGCTTACATACGGTATATATTTTCAAATTTCCTGTTTCATTCTCTTTGTCATTTATTGTTTTTTGTGTGGTCGCGAGCCTTGATAAATTTCGCAGTGTTTTTTTTTTTTCAAATGTCCCGCATATGTCAGTGGCTTAATTTCATGTTATGTGCTTTCACTATGGCAAACTTTAACATATTCTAAATAAATTTGATTGATTTTAATTCAGATAATACCATAGCTGAGCGAGTTTCATTTTCCTTCCATGTTAATTGCATGTATGTTAGGCATGCAAGTTAGGCCTAATTGTATGTATGTTAATTGTAAGACGGTTTCGTGACAGTTTGGCAATTTTTCCGAGATTTTGAGTTACCGTAATTAACTCGACAATTTGCAAAATTCTGTTGCGGTTTTAAGGTATTCCTTCAAGATAACTTTTCATCTTGCATGTCACCTTATGTCCGACGTATCTTTACCAACCAATTCCCGGCCAAAGAATACTTGATTTGAAAGGACAACCTTTCCCAGCAAGTTGAACTGCGTCCTGCGTTCGCTTGAAATAAATATGTTGCGGATACTCGTACTTAAGCTGCTTCAACACACTGCGTAGATGGTTGCAGTGGTATCATGGAAGTACTACCTCGGAACTTCCATGGTGGTATAGACCCCTAAATACCTTTCAATGGAGACCTCTTGCATTGACTCCAGTGGCATAGCCAGCCGGTGGCGGGGTGGTTGGGGAGGGGTTGCTGATTGCCCAAAAAGAAATTTTGGGGATTCAATGGCTGATGTTGAAAAATAAAGGAGAGCGAAAAAGAAGGGAAAAAAAAGGGGGGGGGGGTGATAAACTGACTGAGTTTGGGGAACAGGGAAGCTGTATGAGTGAGGCAGACTGGTAAACTGGTTTCACAAGCGTGATCTTTTTATGATAGTGAAAACTAAGACGAGATTAGCAACAACCTTGACACAAGGTGTTCATAAAGGTGCGAAATCGTTGCTTCGAGGTTTCGATACATGCGCCTGCTACTAATACGTACTCAGTATACGAGTATGCATGGGGATGGAATCCGACCTAGCAGAACAGTCGACATATTTATTTCACGCCTACGCAGGACGTAATGGCAATGGGCTTCCCAAACAGTCAATCAAAACCTTGGATATTGATGATGTCACAGATTCTGAAAACATTGTTCCTCTATTTCCCAAACCTAACGCTGAATTAAAAAAAAAGAAAGAAAAAAGTGTATGTCGTCAATTTCAACTAAGGCTATTGCCAATACGAACCCGGCAATATTTTGTCATATTACAGTACTACGGTCCATTCTCCTTCTTAAAGTTGTGATAATTCTTCTACTTAAAAGTGCGTAATTTTCATTTGTTGAAAAAAGCTGAAAATGTTTCACCACGGGTGCATGCAACGAGCTCATGTTGTACACAGGCGTTTAGTTCCTGAAAAGAAAAATCAAATCGTGTTCTTCCGTTCTTCGTTGCTTGAGATAATGTTCAACCGCCTGTCCTAATTTTCATTTTTATTTTCAAGCTTATAATGGGTCATTATTAACAAATTAAACAGTGGGTTCTGAAGGTATGTTCAATCTCCTCCCCTGCTATTTGCCAACTGTTCCAAGAATAAATGAAACAGGATGCGTAATTCTTTTTTATTCGTGGATCATCGTCTCTCAACCCATCTGATATGTATTACAATTTTTTTTTTTTGACATTGACTATTATCTCATTAACTGGAGGGTTTGGAAAGCAAAAAAAAAAAAAAATTCTTGTTCGCTCCGCACCAACCGATGGTGGCGCTCCGCTTGGATAGTCCTGCTAATTAGCTACCCCTTCAAGACTTCTTTTCGTCCTGTAACCTACTTTTCTTTAGGTTCGTCGATGCTGGTGTCAAAAGAGTCGATATTCAGTGTACCATAATTGGGCAACTAATAAGGGCTAGGGGATGCCCCATCCCTTTAGACCTCCTCATACCACGTATCCTTTGACTGACTGATTTGAAATCGTGGCTTAAGCCCTGGGAAGGGGACACTCCCTTCCCCTATACCCCCAGGACTGCTGTCAAGAATAGGGACAATGAGTCGATTTTTCCCCCTCATAAAACAACTTGAAACCTGGCTTCGCATCTGATTGACTGTCAATTCAAAGTGTAGAGTACGTTTGATTATTGTCACCAATATGCATCGAATGATCGAAACCACAATGAGTCTAGGCTGGACTCTGGTTTCTTTGTCTAGCTAGAGATTAACCCTACCAAAGTTTGATCTCCTTCATCACCACTTGAAACTCAAGCAGAACAAATAAGGGAGTGTAATACTACCATACTCCCAAATCTTCTCGTCGCGGTTGTCATAGCAGTGACGGCACAGATTGAACACATAAAACAGAATCGAAGTCACTGTACAGGACGTGGACCGCATTACGTTATGTCGCTCATCTGATCCGCCCGTGCGCGCTAAAACCAGCTGCTTGCCGTTGGCTTGTGTTGGTATTACTATTACCAAACATCTGGAAGTGGAAAGGAGAAGCTTTGTGGTTGACAGCACACAACCCAACGATTAATGAATTGTCAGTCGAAACAACAAAAAGAAAAAGAAGGGCAAAAAAGTAGGGAGGGCAGACAAATGGCACAAAAAGGAATTTTTAGGATGCGATCTCAACTGTAGAATTCTAGAAACCCAGGAGCATGACCATAGCCATCCTTGAATCGTCCGAGCTCTATTGACCGTTGATTGTAACACATCGTTATATGGTGTACTAACATAAGTAAGAAGTAAGTTAGGCCTAATATGGCACATTTGCCGAGGCCGTACCATTAGTCTAGCGAGACTTCATGAAGTCGAGATATCAGGTGGTCGGAAATACAGAAAAGGACGTTAGAACTAAAGTTGAAACATTATTAATGTGCACATAGCCTATCACAGATGATCAGCTTGTATTCACTATAACGGTCTGTTTGAAATTGAAGGGATGACGGAATTGCACGAAAGACCTGAGGATGTTGGTGAAATTTTAGTAAAGGTAAATAAACGTCACATGGAATATGCCAAACTGATTCCAGGCGTAGCCTACTGTAGTTCTAGACTATTCTATATCGCACTTACACTACTTACTAGTAGAGTGATGGATGTATGAAACTTTGTGCATCTAACATAAAAACCTTGGAATTTCTAGCTTCTGGAAATTCAGAATCCACATGAATTCCAGTACTCTTGTTTCAGCAAGTCTGAAGCTTCATTTTACTATAATTTGAACCAATCTGGTAAGAATTGTACCTTGAAATCTTTTATTTTAACCAACATTTTCTTGCGTTAACGGTACGATGTAAACCTGCCAAACTTCGCACACTTTACAAAAGTTTGCATAACAATCATTGCATAAAGAGTGTCCTTATAAACAAATCCTTGCTTGCCTGTGGCAGATGCTGAAACCCTGTTTCGGTCACATGGACTTTTATTTAGTACAGAGCTTGCAAGGCCTTTACTAAATATTCATGAATGCCGTCCTGCCCTGAAAGTTCGTTCACTTAGCAATGTCATGCAATTTGCTTCAACATTGTGCATATCAGTGACTAAAACATGCTGGAATCTTCCAAATTACACTCACAGAACACCTCTACATCATAGTCAGTTCAATTTTATTATTTTTGTATTGTGGAACACAAGTTAGTAAAACTTTTTAATCAAGTGATGAGTCCATTCCCCCAGTTTGTTTTGATTTTGACCCCAATTTAGGCTAATTTCAAGTAAATGACAATAGCACTACTTGTAGTGAAGGTGAATGTACTTACAACACTTTCTGCAATTGAATGGTAGTGTACAGTGAGTTCGCCCCTAAAAGTTTCTGTTGCTACAAATCAAATGACCAACTCAGTGATGTCATTTGTGCAGTAAAATGAAACAGATGGAAAACAGAATACACAGAAACGGAAGAATTGGTAGTGTATGTTCTACATATAAATGTTTTGCTCCTCTGGCTTTTATTTTGTATCTAAGGTGAAGGACCTTGGAGCCTACCATGCTAATAGTAACTGTATGCGTGGTGAACAGGGGTGGATCCAGACATTTTGAAAAGGAGAGCGCTGAATATAGACAAATTGGGTGTAAGTGGGAATTATGGGAAGACTAAGCAAATCACCGCAATTGTTTGGTGTTTATCATACCATAAAATTTTGGATTCCTTGGAAAAAAGTCCTTTGAAGCTTATGGAATGTTATGGAACACTCATGATTAAGGAGTTAAAATTAGCTAACCTCAAATAGTAATTCATATAGAAAAGTTTTGAGCTTATTGAACTCTGCAATGCAAAGAATTTTTTTTAGAAAATTGTTCAAGTCTGCAATGAAAAGCTTTTCTAAACTGCTCAAGTTATCCTGCTGTTTATGCTTGAAGGATGTAGAATGCAAAGGTGTAATCAAAGAGAACATTGAGTGCAAGGATGTTGTAAGTCATATCCAAAGATGAAATAAAATTCTATGTATATTGCTAGTGGGCCTCAATTATGTGATCTCTTTGTGGGTTTCAGATATAGTGAAATATATATTATAGTGAAATTGGGGACTTGGTTTGTTATTGAAGTGAACTTAACCATTCAACATATTCATGAAAAGTTTGTACTTTGCAAGGATAGAAGGAAGCTACTGTATCTCAATTTTGGTACATTCCTTAAACATTTCTGTAAGAAATGGCATTGTTGGCACCTACTGACCCCCCTCCCCCTTCCTTATAGCAGTGTGCAGCTTATATTCAAACTTGTGAATCAATTTGCTTCATTCTTTGATTAGATAATTGTTGTACACACAGAAAAGTTGAGTTACTCACAAAAGCAAGTGTTTCGTATTATGGTAGTAAATATCTGTGAAGTTTCATATTTGGCAGGACAATATGCTTTCTCAGAATAAGCTAGGGATAAAGCTTCACTGTTGGCTATCATGGGTATCTGTGTTTGTACCATGGTGACCTACATGACATCATATCATTATATTATCATATGATTTACTCTGTCTCTGAACTGGATGATCATTAAAACCTGTTGTTGTGGTGAAGGCAAGTGGTGACTGCAGGGAGGCCCAGTTCAGATTCTTCTTGACTAAATATTATGAGATCCATGTAAAATTTAGTTTTTGTGTTGTAAGAAAAAAAGGGTGAGTCTGAAAAAAGCATCCTTGAATATTCTCCTAGACTAGCATTATGCCCATTTCTGTTTATTGGTTATTGTTAATGAAGTGAAAGTGAAAGGGGTTGAGACTAGGGAATCCCCCACTTGGTGAATTCATGTCAGTTTTGGCACCTGCATGACAATAGGGCTAACATCAACAACAGTAGCACAAATAGTGTGACAGAATTGTTTGCAAACAAACTTTACGAGGCATAGGCAGTGGCTATTCGTGAACTGTGACCACACAAATACAGTACCCCCCAGGATAAATACCCTTGGACAGAGACCCTGAGACACCCAAGTGTGTGTTATTTCCCTTGCATGCTACTAAACTAAGCTTCTTTTCTGTTACAATACTTTCAACTCCTGCTTCTGTACTTTAAGTCTACCTGCCAGCCTACATTCCAAGCACTCTGAACCAAAGATATTTAGCATGGGACTTTCTCTAGGCTTTGGATGCTGTGGTAATTTAATTAAATTTTTGTTACTTGTCATACAGGTGAAGATTGTCATACAAGTGAAGAATTAAAAAATCTGCATTGATGCAAGTGAAAATTTTGCACAAGATTAACAGTTTGCAAAATTTTGTACCAGGACAACTGATGATGTTTGTATTACACAATGCTCCACTGCTGTGGTGGACTGGCTGTCCATGTTCAATATTATTCACTGAATGAAATTTCAAAGTTGGTGTGACCCAAAATAGTCAACCTCAAGGCAACTGGTCTAGACTTTTTCTTGACATAGAGAATAAATTCTTGGCACTCTTTTGGCATATTTACATAGAATAAAGCCTGGCTTACCCAGACCTCTTGAACCTCACCCTCCTTTTACTTGCCTTTCCTTTAACATCTTAGTATTTTATCTTTGCTGACTCTCAGCTACCTTTTGAATGACTCTTATACACACTAGACCTACACCACTTAATCTCAATTGTTTGAAGGTTAGCTTCAGTACCTCCTTTTCTAACTGTTGAGCCAGAAACAACCTAAGTCTTCATTCATGCTTTTGTCTCTTTAGCAGTTTGTTGACACTTGCTATATGAACATTCATAAGCTACTGTTCTACTGTACTGTACTCACACATCTGTAGTGGCATAGCTAGGTATTTTTGTGGTGGCAGGGGGGGGGGGGAGGGGGCTCCATCCTGCAAGGTAAGTCACAATCATATGGTTTACACGTAACCAGTGGCTAATGTAGGCTATTTTCCAGGGAATGTGGAGCACAAACTTCACAACTGCTGCAAAACTTGTCAAGTCAGCTTGATTTTGAAAGTGGACTGACATCAGTGGAGGGGAGCATCAGCTGGTCTGTATGGTCATATGATGGAATTGAGACCAATTGCTACCCTGGGGATAAAGTGAGGGGTCTAAAAGGTGAGAGTTTGGAGGGTGGACTATATGCAAATTTTGATGCTAGATTTGATCTGGGTCGTGAGGAATTCTGATTCCTTATTGCCTAAGTACCAAGAAGCATTATCATAATAGAGCTCCATTATTGGCTGGTGGGGGCGAACAAGACAATTATGGGCTTTACAAACCCCCATGATGGTCAAAAATGGCACTTCCCCAATGTCCTTAGCTGCCTTGCACCCAGCTTTGAAATAGGGATCTCATGTATGCAATTTCTCGACTAATGAGGAAAACATTAATTTATGAAAAAATGTAAATAATTTGGATTGGTTATATCTAGAATATTTCACCTATTTCATGTTTGGTTGCTAACCTTTTAAAAAATCTAAAGGTTGGCTTGAGCACTTGGACCTGCTTCTTGTAGACTGATAATGTGATGAGTCAGCACACAGTAGTGAAAAAGGTAGACCTGCAAACCCTTCCCCCTATTTCCCAATTCTGTCCCCCCCTATCACAGGTAAAAAACTGATCCTGATCCAATAGTATAGATCTGGGATTGCCAAATTCAAGCATTGGCTGACACTGGATGCAGATATTTGAAACAATTTTCATGACTGTAGCCTAAAATTGAGGACCTCCATGTAATCTTTCTCTCTATTCTGGTAATTAGTGTATGTCACTCTGTCGTGAATTTCTGCAGTATATCTTCCAATTCCAGAAGGACATCATCTTACCAATGATTTGGCACATATAGCACTGCCACTGCTGGCACACTCCCTTTTCTAGGATTCTGCTGTGAAGGCTTAATCTGTTTGGTGCCAAAACTGGTCTTTTGTTGGAAAAAGCAGTAGGACAGAACAAAGCTAAATTTCATTGAAAAAAATACCAAAAAGCCAAACCTATATTGGCCTAAAAACCTGCTTGGTTGTGCACCCTGGCAGTGCACAAAGACTGCAAATTACTTCGGTAGGGAATTGTTGAAAAGTCATACCTGTATAATTTGGTAATGCCATTGTGAAGCAGTCCTCCACCAGCCAGAGCGGATTGTTAATGGAATGTTTGATGAATCAATTTTGTGCTACCCATTCAACCACACCGTTCTGGATCTGTCCCACTCCCCTAGCATGGTGAAACTGGCTACGATTGAATCTCTGCTGGTTAGACCTCAGAATTTTAGGAATCCCTTCTAAGACCTCATTCCCTCAACTTTTGAAAACTGCTCTATAATTTAAGGTTGTCAACTGACCATCTGGTGTTACACAGGGCATCACCAGGTTCAGAAATGAAGGGGGGGGGGAGGAATAAAATGAGTTACAGATAGAGGGGCACTACCATAGAGGTGGGTGAGGGCATATGGGGTTGGGCATGTAGTATGCAATGTGGTAATAAATTCATACATTACAGAGCGCATGAAGCGAGCAAACAAAATTGAGTCTTCTCAGTGGAAAAAATTTGATTTTCTAACTACCAGCATTCCAATTCTAGAAAATGAGCACGGCAACCCTACAGCCAACCCACCCAACCCAACCCACCCAACAGCTTAAACATTCCTGATGATTAGGACAAAATACCTCTCTGAAAAGTGGATAGTACTAGTTCCCAATCCCCCAAGGCTGCCCCCGACCTCCCATGCTCCCATGGCACCACCATTGGTGCCACAGATGGCAAATTTCCAACTTTTTGCGATCCAGGGCGAGAATTGCCTGATTTCGATTTATTTATTCCAGTGTAAATGTAAAATTTATAAAAAGGACATAGGACATGAAATAATATAAAAATGAAAATAATTTTAATAAGTTATAAGTGAGAGAGAATTGTCCTCTCAAAAACAATTTGAATGCTTTTGCTCCCATGGCACCACCATTGGTGCCACAGATGGCAAATTTCCAACTTTTTGCGATCCAGGGCGAGAAATTGCCTGATTTCGATTTATTTATTCCAGTGTAAATGTAAAATTTATAAAAAGGACATAGGACATGAAATAATATAAAAATGAAAATAATTTTAATAAGTTATAAGTGAGAGAGAATTGTCCTCTCAAAAACAATTTGAATGCTTTTTAAACTTAAATATCCACCTGGTTTTCAGGTTGTATGGCAATGTGACTGCCTTTACATTAGACATTACATGCAGATTATTTTTATTGAGAAATTTGTCTTAATTTGTAGGTTCAAGAAGATCTTCAACAACTAAGAGATGTCTTACAGCAAAAAAACCTCGGAGCAGGCAGTAAGGTGTTGGATATTTCTTCCTTAGAGAATGCTATCGAAAAGACTGAAGATGGCATCAAGGTATTTGGTTTTGTTTTTTGCTGAAAGGGATTAGAAGGCTACAGCTTCTTATTTGATTGTAAGTTGAAAGTAGAAGTGACACTTGCTGGAGGTTATGAATGTCAAGACCTTTGCTTAATTTTAGCTTGAAAGACATACAGAATGTAGCACTGCATCAGTATGGAATGAATTTTTCTTAACATCCAACTGTGGCCAAGATCAAGCACTCCTAGTTGTTGGTACCTGTAGCCCTATTCTCATCTGTGTGATATAGGTACTATTGTGTATTACCTTGAGATTAGCATACAGAACGTTGTTGATGTTTTTCAGTGATGTGGAATGAGTAACTGATATTGTCAGTTCTGTGAATCAAAAACAATTTTTCAATATTTGAAGAACGGAGAAGTAATGTAAGGTGGCTTGTATTGTCTTGTGATCTACTTATTATGAGGTTTCCAGGTGGTGATAATGCTGTCATCACCAGTACCACAGCTGCAGTGATTTACTGGCATGGCCATCATCAGAGATTGATTATGCACCTGGTTCCTTGTGTAATCTGTCAATTTGTAATGTATCAAAGAAACTTTCTTCATATAAGGGCAAGAAAATTCTGTTGATTGTACTTAAAAATATTTACAGTTTTCATGGTTCATGGTGGAACATTTATTTTGGAATTGATGTTGAAAGTAGCCTTTTAAAAGTTTTAGACTACCAAATGTCATTTATCAGCTTTTAATCATTTAGGTGTTCAATACTGCCACATTTGTTTTGTGAAAACACTTTTGTTCTTCAGGCCCAGTCAGAGAGGATTCTTGGAGTTGTGAACAACCGCATCACAACCCTACCCTCGGTGGATGCTACCAAATCAAAGAATTCCGATTCTCATGCTTTCCAGTAAGTTTCATAGAAAATTCTGTGATTTACTTTTTGTGTTAAGTGCAATCCTCATGCAGTGAAATACTTGTTTCCTGTCTGCATAAAATGAGTGTGCTGTTAATGGAATGGTGAGAACCTGCACATCAATTGCCCTCAAACTGTAACAGGAGAATATTCAACATAGCAGTTCAACTTCTTGTATGATTGCAAAGTGTTTTAACAACCTTTTTTTGATATGTTATGCATCACTACAAACATCAGCTTTGAAGAATTAATTATGGAATGCACATTTGCAGTATAAAAGGGCATGAAGTTCCTTATTGTAGCACTTAAAATAAAAATATCCACCAAATGAATAGCATCAGCATTCAAATTTTCGTGAGTGCATGTGCAAACCAGTAGTTTGTGTCTTGACTTTGGCTTTCATATCTGTAAAAATTTATAAAAATTGCAATTACAAGACAAGTTTGCCCTGAGAAACTGACCTAGAATGAAGGCAAAAATAGCTTAACTGCCATTTCTTCTTTACCATTACTATGTACCTCTTTCAGGGAATCAGTGTGGGATATTACTGGTGTTGATGAATATCCACTGAAGCAAAGTGGCAACCTAATCAATGAAAGGTAAGCATTCAAGTCCTAAAGTTACATGAATTAGTTTCTGTTTAGTAGCATAAATACCTGTTTAATGAAAGAAACAGAATTTGTGCATTAGAACTGGCAAGTAACACTTAAGTAACATCTACTATTTTCCTTTAGTGGTTGGTAACATGTTCAGTGCAAAACAGGATTTATTTGTGTCTTTCTGGTTAGCTGGTCAATAATGGATGAGATTTCCTTTTGCTCTAATAGTTGGTGAAATGTGATTTCATTTGCATCTAACTGGGTAGCTATTCAGTAATGAATGAGATTTTATTTTCTCTAATAGTTGGTATCATGTGAAGTGCTAAACAGGATTTCATTTGCATTTAACTGGTTAGCTTTTCAATAATGGATGAGATTCATTTTCTCTAATATTTTGTAACTTATGAAAAGATAAGTAGGATTTCATTTGCATCTAGCTCATTAGCTGTTCAGTGAAGGATGAAATTTTATTTTTCTGTAATAGTTGGTATCATATGGAATGCTAAGCAGAATTTATTTGCATGCAACTGGGTAACTGCTCAAATAAGGATGAGAGTTAGGGTTATTTTTGTGCTGATAGTTGGTATTGTTTGCAATACTACACATGAGTTCATTTGCATCTAACTGGTTAACTGTTCAGTAAAGGATAGCATTTTAATTTTCTCTAATAGTTTGTAACACGTACAGTGTCAAACAAAATTTATTAGCACAAAATAGATCTTATCCTGTGCAATGGATAACATTTTGACTTTCTCATATATTTGGTCACATGCTCAGTAACAAACAAGATTTTTCTTGTGTCTCAGTAGCTTCTAAGCTGTAGGTCAGGCAATGTTTCATTTTCTGTAGACATTGGTTACAACATCATCAATATAAAACAAGATTTTGTGTGCATCTACTATAAGTAACTGACAACTTGTGCAATGAATATGAATAAAGTATTCTTAGCGTATGGTAAGGATGTATTTTTATCTTATAACCTGTACAATGTTAGGCAACATTCTGTCACTTCTAAAAGATGACCTGTACAGTATCTAAGGTTGTAATTTCTCTTGGTATATGGTAAACTGAGTGTCAGTATATTTATCTTAAATGTGAAGTTAGCTTAAACATTGTGAACAATATTCAAGAAGCTCCTTTTTAATTTCTTTTACCAAAAGGTTTATACCACGTTACACAGCTTTGGAACCAGAGCGAAACAGTGGACCATATGGTCCATCTGCAGGACAGCAGGTAATTCATTTAAATTAACTTACAACCCAGAATAACATGTGCATAAACCTCTTAATTCAACCACTTTCCATCACTCCTACATTAACTCTTCACTCTCCCCATTGATTCATCAAACATGACATTGATGCATCTGTGTTAACGTTGTGATATTCATACCTGAAATAATTACTGCAGAAATGGTTTCTTCAAAAAGTTCATGTTATAATGTGTCAAGTGCTGCTCAATTTACAGTGAAAATTTTGAGGCAACTCCAAACCTGTTAGTTACTGTCCACAGTCAACATTTTTACTAGACATTTAACTTATTCTCTCCTGGAGGATTAAGGATTTAATCTCAAATGATTAATGACCTAATTGCATGTGTTAGGTACGAAGACCTCAAAATAATTGTTATCAAAGGACCCACAATTTGTCATTGTTTGATTTTATTGAGCCTCGATGCAAGTTTAGATGTTGATACTACTGTCATTCATGTTTGCAGGATGAATGTCTCCTCTTGAAGTTGTATTTCTGTGTTTAGTCTTCATGTACACTCAGCCTACTTCCTAATACTTCTCTCTCTTCCACAGAAGCTTGATCACTTTTGGTTCTCCTGTCTGGCAATATTTTTTTTTGCAAGGATTCAACCAACATTTTTAAAAGACAAACAGAAATGAAATGAGTTCTCAATAAAGTCCGAGAGAGAAGCAATTTGTCAAATTTTAAAGCTGACATTAAACATTACTAGAACAGTTATAATAACTAAGATGCCATGAATAGTAACCTTGTGCATTACAATGCATATTTTAATTGGCCTACAGAGAGCAAATTAAACATTGTGTTGCTTAGACGATGAGACCAAGTAACAGTTTTCTTCTTTTTTCCCTTTATTTTGGTTTATGGTTTGCACTGTTAATGATGTCTTTGGCTAAATAACAAATGTACATATGTTCTATGAAGTTTACACCTTAATTGTGAGTTTATTATGGATTCTTATTGACCTCTTGTGACATCTACAGTACATGACTGCCTCTTAGTCCTTGGACATTGCTAACTGCTAATGATAAGGTTTCATTTATCAAGTTGCTCAGTAGTGATAATATTTCAAGACATCAGTAGTTAAACTATACCCTTGCTAATCCTGGGTAATAGACAATTCAAATCTTCATAAGTCATGGGTAAAGCAGCATATCATACATAAGTGTGAAAAACAACCCCTATTGGCCCATTTCAATCAGGTGACCGTGCATTATCCACAGATAAACCATGAGAATAACCATGGTCAGTCACTGGTGGATGAATACAATAAAACGGTAGATGAGTGTTTTTCAGTCTGCTGTATCTTACACAAAATAATTGCTATAATATTGATAGTACTGCTAGTGAAATAATGTTTGATTTAAAGCTCATAGACCTAATGTAACCTAGAACTAGGGCCCAAGCCTGCTGAAAAATAAAATGTAAATGTATGTAAAATGTACGTAAATCTACGTAACACCAACACAGTGATAATGTCAATGGTAATTCTTATGACAGTAATCTTACCTCTTGTAATTTCAGAATTGTGTCATGCAAAAACTTATTCAGCATTTCTTGAACACCTTTGAAAGTTTGATAGCCTTCTGGAATTAGCTTTCCTTCTTTGTTGATTTTATGGAGAAGTCCATAAACAATTCCTTGTTTACCTTTGTGGTTTGTTTTCAATAAAAATTTGGTTATTTAAGAACCAAATTCCTTTTTTTTCATCCTTTTTTGTTATCAAAATCTTGTATGCATGAACAAGGTTAATCAACTTAGACCTGTGTATTACCTGTAGAATAATGCACTCTTGGGGGTTAATGCTACCTCTGTATGAACTCGGGCTAAGTCCTTGTGCATCGCTTGCATTAATCCCCGATCCTGCATTATCCTACAGTTAATACATGTTCCAGCTTTGATTAACCTTTAAATTAAAAGTCAAACTATTCATAGGTAATAGGCTATAGGAACCCCACTAGTCATGTTCAATATACCTCTACAGTAGTCATGGAAAATATGTAGGCTATCAAACCCACTAGTCATGGGCAATAGACAATCAAAACCCTTTCTAGTCATGGATAATATAGCCCTCACTAGTCATGGATAAAAAGCCATCAAAACCTAAATTATTTATGGGTAATGTGCTATCAGAACCCTCGGTACACTGTAACAGATGTCTGTAAATTTACAGAAAAAACAGAGAAATAAGTAAGAAGTACAGAAATTGTCTGGAAACTAATTACCAGAACATTTCTGTATTCCTTTTGTACCTCTTTTTTATATTCTGTAAAGTTACAAAAAAAGATCAGATTTATAGGAATTTCAGCATTTTTCCACCATTTTTAAAAAAATGTCACATGTGTGAGTCAACATCATAACCAGAAAATGTACAAAGTTGATGCAATCTTGGTGTTTCATTGTCTCTATGTTAAAATCATTTGCTTTTTGTGAAACAATATTTAGATGATTTAATACTGTATACATGGAAACTTGTACAATGTACACATCAATCGACATTGTATTGCTGTATGTACATAAATATCATGGACACAGGCTTCGTAGAAACGAAGACAAGATTAGATTACAGTATGGAAATCAGCTTTCCAAAATGGAAAACAAATCTCTGTCACAAAGTGTAATGCAATACATATTTAGAGAATGGATTAATCAACATTTACAAAATAGAATGGAATCAAAATTTACAACATGATATTTCTTGTGTTTATTATTGCAATATTTTGTCAAGCCACTCACTCATTATGGATTGGTCACTAAAATGTTTCCTTGTTATGAGTATTAATTTTTTCAAAACTTTGGCTATTCAAGGGTAAATAATAAGGCCATCAAACTCTCACTTGCCTTGGGTACTCTACCTTAAACCACTTCTAAGCAGTGATTAGTAACTAATCCAGTGCCATGCATGGTGTTTGGTTTTGATGATAATCGTAACCTAATTCAGGCATCTGTGTGGGTGTGCGTATGGTGTGGTTGTGTGTGCATACATGCATGCATACATGCTTGTGACGCTTACCTTGTGAACCAGATATCTCAAAAAAAGGAAGCTTGCACCACTTGCATATTTGGTAGGTGTGTCACACTAAGTGCAAGAACCATAGTGTTTTTGGTAGAGGTCAAAGGTCATTTAGGCATCAACAAGAGTCAAATTATAAAAATCTTTTAAACATGATATCTCACAGAGGAAAGCTAGGACAATTGTCATATGTAGGTGTACCATATTGAGTACAAGAACCCACTTGATTTCGGTGGAGGTCAAAGGTAATTAGAGGTCAACAGGGGTCAAATTGTGAAAACCTCTTAAACACCATATCCAGGATGGGAAATTTTGGCAATTATTATCATATTTGTTATGCATGTGTGCCACATTAAGTATAAGAGCTGTATTGATTTTTCTGAAGGTCAAAGGTCATTTGGGGTCAACATGGGTCAAATTGTAAAAACATCAAAACAATATCTGAAGAAGGGAAGCTTAGACAAATGTTGTATTTGTTATGTAGGTGTATCACATTAAATACAAGAACCCTGTGGATTTGGTGGAGATTAAAGATCAATTAGGGTCAATAAGGGTCAAATTGTGAAGACCTTGTAAACATGATATCTCAAGGAGAGAAACTTGGACAAATGTCGTACTTGGTATGTAGTTATAACACATTAGGTACAAGAACCCTCTTGGTTTTTTTAGAAGATTAATTACAATGCCCTAAGTCTAGATTAAGGCCTTCATTCTTTTGTTATCTGTTGTACTGATTTTGTAAGCAATTTGAGTTACCTTGCATGGGTCAAGTAAAGTTCCATTCTAATGGTTTTGGTGGAGGTCAAAGGTCATTTGGAGTCCACACGGGTCAAATTGTGAACACCTTGTAAACACGATATCCCAAGGAAGGATAGTAGGGCAAATGTCATATATTGTATGGAGCACTACAACGAGTACAAGGACCCTTTCATTTTTGGTGGAGGTCAAAGGTCATTTGGGGTTAACAGGGCTTAAACTAGTAAATAGGTCAAATTCAGAAGAAAAATCTCATAACAAAATTGTCAAAACCACAACACATTTTGCTTGTTCTGGTTACTTATGTTTCACCTTGTAGGGGGCTGGGAGAAATGTAATCCATGTTTAGATTTATAGACTTTCTATTATTCTCAGGGGCCTGACCAGACAGATTGCCAAAGTTAAAGGCATACACTGTAATGCTAGATTTGTTTTCTCTCTTTGTTTTTTCACAGAGTAAATTTCTATACAACATGAAGGCCTTAATTGACCCATCTAGCACCCAGAATAGGAGGGTCCTGAGTGACAACTATGGGGTAACTCTGCCATCTCTTGTTGACAAAAAACCTTCAAAGGTTAGTTTTACACTCCAGGGAGTTTGACATTAGCCAGATTTCATTGTTGCTTCTGCGGCAATGACAAATTAAAGAATTATCCTGGCTAAGGTCATTTTAATTGATCTGCTTTCATGCTTGTATGGTACTTGTGTGCATGAATCTTTCACACTATCAGAATAATGTAGATCATACTGCATCTGTGCTGGTAACAATAATGGTCACCTAACCAGTAGATGTTGTATCTCTTACAAGATTCTCAGTAACTTTTTTTGAATCTGTTATTCATTGTCATAATTAAAATTGCATTATTGTCAGGAGGTATTAATAAGTACTGTTCATACTGTTCATGTTTTTATTGTCATTTAACTGTCAAGAGAAACTGAACATGTGACAGTTTGATTGCTGCAGTTTGATTGCTGGGTTTTGCTAATTATGAGTATTGCACAGCCAGCTTTATTGTCTTTACATTACAAACTAGTGTATAGTAATAGAACAGATAATCTTAAATCATTACAGCCTAAGTATACACTGGTTCTTGCTTTAGACACTGTTTTTGGGCTAGTTTTTTCATAAATGGTTTATCAGCTTCATACTATGTGAGGTGTAAATCTGTCACTTAAAATTGACAAATATTTGGTTTGAAATTGTAATAGCAATGACAAATATGCGTAGATAGGAAAGGATTTGGGGGTTGCTTTGTTGCTCTCATTTTTCTTCACAGAAGTCAGAATCTGATTTGGATTGGCACAGAATCATTGAAAAGATAAATAATTGGTTGATTGGGAAAGCATTTTCTGGCCCAAGTTTTCGAAACTACAGTACCCTTGGTAATTGGTGTTCAAGGTTGTTATGATGAAAAACTTCTTTTAAATGTTTAGTGCTTGATTAAAAGTTTCAGAGATTAGAAAATATAATTATTCATTCCAAAATTTTCATGCCTTTTCTCATAATGTTCTTACGAAAGTTTTTTGTTTCATATGAGCCTTTTAAAGTATTGTCCTTAGCATTATACAATGAAAGTGTGTGATGCACTAAACGTATTATTCAAATTAGATTTTAGTAAGAGTTTAAACTGATGCAGTGGCTGAGTGGAAAGGTATTAGCATTTGATGCAATGAAGCTCGGCAATTAAACCAGAAGGTTAGGGGTTTGATTTCTGGTAGGGTTTTAAAGATAGGATTTCCATCCAATAGCAATCTAAGATTTCTCCATCTGAACCAAACTTGTGAAAAAAGATACCACAGTTGATAAAATTGTTAAGTTGGTTGTCACCTGGCATGAAGCTGGTCATTTAGAATAATTAAATAACTGCTCTTCAAAGGTGGAACTGTTTCTGTGTTTATATAACATCTCACTGATCTGTATGCAATGTTCAATTCATATCTCTAAACAAAATGTAAGGTGTTTGTATTGTCCCAAAACTAATGCTGACATGTTTCAATTTTTGTGTTAAATGTATTTGTATGTTAGGTTCCACAAGTGAAGGCTGTAACAGGAACAACTGTAGAGCATCTTGCAGTGTTGCCAAGAGCCAACAAAGTTGATCCTCAGGTAAACGTCTTCCCTGACTTTCCTGACTGAGTGTGATTCCCATTTTTGGTTTTGATGAGAAGAGAAACCTTTACAGCCATGTGTGCATCTGTGTGTTTGTTTGTGGTACTAAACTTGTTTACACTTTATCTTCAGAAAGGTAATTTTATAAGTTTTCATACTTGGTGTGTAGATGCCCCTTATTGAGTAGAATAACTCTTGTTTTTTTCTGGAGTTCAAAGGTATCTGGAGGTTGCCATAGGTCAGACACAGAAGGCATTGTCAACATGAAATCTCAAGAGAGGAATCATATGAAATTTTGATACATATAATGTTGATGTCTAATGTCAAGTAGGAAGACTCTTTTCATTTCATTCAATTTGCCTTTTGTGGAGGTCAAAAGTTCATCTGAGGTCACCAGGTTTCAAACACTCAAAAATTTGTTAATGTTCAGGATGTCTCAAGGTAGGAATCATGGAAACTTTCAATGCTTAGCATGTGAATGTCTCATACCAAGTTGAAAACCATATTGTTTTTGGTGAAAGTCAAAGATAATCTGCAGTCACTGGAGGTCAAATGCTGAAAACTTTGATAAGACAATAGACAAGAATCTCTTGATACCTAACATGTTATGCATTATATCAAGTAGAAGAACCTTATCTCATCCCTATACTTAGTATACAGGGAGGAGGTATTGTACTTCATAGAGCGGGTTTAGTCACTAAAAATGACTCTTAAATGTGTAGCTCACCTTACACCCCATGTGCCATTTAAAGGAAACTATGTGAGTCGCTAGCCCTCATATGGGGGTACCTCTTGGTATACACATGACATGGATCAAGATTTCCAATTGGGATCATGGGGTAAAAAAGGTTGTCCATGTGTGTGTGTGCAGAAAAAGTGTGTCACAGTCTCCCCCAAGACAGTAGGTCAGATGACTCTAGGACTTGATCGGTAGGTGCCTGGATATATGCTGTAGTGTCTGCCTGACTTATCATGTCTAACGTCAAGGGTTACATCCTCGGAAAACCGAACACACATTTTTAGCAGTATGTATCTCTGTGTGAATGTCTTGGAGTTGCAAAACTATTATATATGGAAATTGGACAGAGCATGAAATTTTTTAACCATATTGATCACATCACAAGATCAAAGGTCATGAGGTCAAAGGTCAAAGAGCAGAAATGCTCTGAAAGGTGTGTAACAATCTTCTCCTAGATGGTAAGTGAGATAGACCTTCAAACTTGGTGGGTAAGGTATGTGGTGTAGTGTTCATCCGACCAATAATATCATAGGTCAAAGGTCATGAAAACATTATCTATATGTTTAAATGAGTTATGAAACCAGCATAGGAATGTTTTGAAAATATTGATGATGTCACAACATCAAAGGTCATGCAGGTAAAGGTCAAATTGGCAAACTGCCTTGAAAAAGTGTGTCACAATCTCCTCCTAGAGAGTAAGTCTAATAAACTTACACCTTAGTAGGTAGGAGGGCAACTATAAGATGGATTTCCACCCAACCAAAGACATCATAGGTTAAGGTCAAAGGTCACAGTTATTAAAGGGCATAATATAGTGTGTTGGGTGCCTGTTGTACATGGTGTTGACATGACGTTTTACATATTTGCCTTTCCATGAATGTGACTCAGTATTTCAACCTATGCAGCCATGTTTTGGAAAGCCGGGGTGATTATGTCTATTACCATTGTCATTTCGCATGCATTAAACTGAATTAGTTTCACTCAGTATATTTTTACAGTCATATATAGGCCTACTAAACTTGTACAAAAACTTGGATGTTAAAACACTCTGAAGAAATTGAACCATGCACACACAATGTGCTTTTCAGGGTATTATAAAACATCCAGAGTGATGGCACAGTGCAGAACTAAGGAATACTTTGATGCGCATGCATTTTCTGTCAACTTATTTTGACACACTCTTGGTTACTAAGCACATTTGAATGCCCATGCAAGTCTGCCTTTCGATGCATATGAAGTGTACTACAGTACTAGACCACTATTAAGTAACTTGAATATCCCACACCGCTATCGACAACAAGCAAGATGAATCACTGATAAAATGTACAGCAAAATGCACTTTGGGAGTACCTAAAATGATGGGTATCGAATGCCCATGAAAAAGGATAGGGGTGAGATTCACAGTTCTGTGCATTGCCTACTTGATGTTTTTGGTGGAGGTCAGATGTCATCTGAGGTCATCTTGTCCCAATAACGAAGGTCTTTATAGAAGAATAACAGTGATAATCCTCTTATTTGGCATGTGGGTAGTCCATGTTGTTCAGATTGACCCCTTTGTTTGAAGGCTGTAATGCATCACCCCAGACAGTTTCAATTCTCCCAACCACCTACCTCTAGTCCCTCCCTCAGCCTGTCTTAAATTCCACCACATGTGTAATCAAAACAATGGATCCCTGTGTACGCTGTGTAATACGAGCTGCTCTGCATCTTTCGAATTTGCTCTCAATCTAGGAGTACTGTAACTTAGAACCAGTGGAGAATTTTCCTTTCAGGGAGGTGAAAATATAGCTTAGGGTGATGCAATACAGCCTTTAAGTGGAGGTGACAGGTCATCAGAGGTCACAGAGGTCAAACATTGAAATCTTGTAGCCATTATATCTTTACTCACTAAACTAATATATGTTTGATTTTTGGGTATGTTGATGATGTGCCATATTACGTAGGCAAACTCTCTTATTTCATTTGGTTACTGTACCAGGGTTTAAAAACCCAGAATTGTCTGAACAACATGTATCTCAAGACAGGAAATAGGCACAGTAGTTTTCAGACTAATTAATTTTCCTATTGAGGAGATAAGATCCATTGGTTTTAGTTAAAGTGAGATGCCATTTGGGGTCACAAGTGGACAAGTCTTGGAGACTCTGCTGCTACAGTAGAATGACTTGTCTTTACGATACAGTAGTAATGCAGAACATTTATCTTACAAGAGCCATTTCTTTCAGGCATTCATCTAAATGTTGTGTAATGAATTCATCAAAACTTGGATGCATTTTTGCATTCTGGTCCTTTTTAGTGGCTTATCTAATTTTGAGGGCCAACAGATACACTATGCAATGCTCTTTAGACCTTTTATATCAATAACATAAATTCTTCCTACACCTGTCCGGTTGCAGCTTGCCCCACCTCCAATACAAGAAGCAGACGCTAGGAAAGGAATACTTAGTCTGATAGAACGAGGACTGATTCCACCAGCAGCTGAATTGACCCTTGACCCCAGTCCTGTAAGGCACAAAGCAGTTGCATTGCATGATCCCTCTGAGAGAAAGGACACAAAGCTTGGACCAGGAGGGTTTGGAGGTTAGAATGATAAAAGGACCATTCCAGTTTTGCATCAAATGTGTGCAGTACTGATTGGAGCTTATATTTACATGTATCATACATTATAACTGAGTTCACCTTGTTAGACATAAATGGAGATTATTTACATATATCCTTACCTTAAAGCCCCTATTCATTGAAAACCATAAAAGTCTGTAAAGTTTATGTCTACAGATAGAATAATACTCAAACAAATAGAAAATGCCGCTTTCCTCATCACTTAAACGTTTGCAAAAGAAGGGGAATGCAATTTTTACCAACCTGTGGAAGTACCCTGGTGAACCCCAAAATACTGCAAATTTCACAACTTGATTTGATGACATCACAGAATGTAGGGCAGGTACATGAGAGCTATCAAACTATGCTGAGTGCATATGTACTTACTGTGTGTTTGACAGTCAAATTGAACTGTCTGCTGGTCTGGAAAAAACCTATCATACACTAGTTAGATGTTACATGTTTGCCTGGAGATTGGACATCAATTTGCCCTTAAAAGTTCAGTAATAATGCTAAAGTCTTTTGAATGCAAAAAAGAAGATCTAGTTTTTACTGGGAAAGAAAATGGCCAAAGATGCATGGTGTAGTGACACGGCATGGATGTCTCATCCATGATAGGCCCGGTAAAATTCCTTCAGCCTGTCTTGGGACAATTCTTCCAGCGGGAAAGTCCTGGATCAATTTTGTCCGAAGAAAATGGAAGTTTGTTTCAAAAGAAATGGAAGGTAGTAAAAAGGAATCAGGCATCTGTAGCATTTGCTTCACCCAGGAATATGTTGACAAGCACCATGTCATAATGTTCCAATGAGGATGTCAAACCCTAGTGCCTTGTCTGCACAAAAATGGTGTGCCATCCCAGGGTATTGCAAATCAACCTTGGTTCATTTTAGAGGCCCTTACATCACCATTTGTGCCACAAGTCCAAACTGATTCCAAGTTCACCATCGGCGACCCCTAACCCGGACCGTCTTTCCAGCACTTGGAGACTGGCTTCGCCTTGTACTGGATGCCAGCAGGCAGAGGCAGTTTCATGAAATAACACCTAACATTAGGTATTAACACTAAGTCATGTGTGCATAGTGTTGTCGTGGAAAGTCCAATTATTTTATACACAACATGTATAAAAAGCGTTACTTTGTTAAAGGGGCTCATTGAGTTGATATCAGTAAAGATTGCGGTGATTTTGAAGTATACAAACACATGACAATACTCACAATCAGCATAATTAATCAAGTTTCACATCCAATAGCTATACGAAAACTGTCCATTTTTTTGAATTTTTGACCGTTACTTGCTCTGATTGTGTGCATGTGAATGTACTAATGTGAAAATGTCTGGTCACAAAGTTTCAAAAACCAAATTTAATCGTTGGTTACTCACTCATTAATGTTCCAACATATGTTAAACTTTGGGATCCTTTTAGTTTGACTGTTTGTCATTAGTATATGATGGAAACTTGACCGGTTTAGAAAAATTGAGTGAATTTCACAAAACAACTCAATGAGCCCCTTTAAACTATACCATCCCTTACAGAAAATTCCAATGTAGAAAACATTGGCTAGCAATGGCTATTGTTGTGAAACACTAGCCAATCTCATACACTCCACTACTGCATTCCAACTTAGAAAAAACGTTCACGTTGCTGTAGCAGCCTTGCAATGGTCTATGTGCACTTTGTACAGTAGCAACACTACATCGCACAACTCGCTAGAGTATGGAAGGCCGACTGACACTTTCGGTGGGCTTCTCCATTCTCTGATGTCACGTAAATGTCATATTGATCTTTGACGGTTTCACAAGCTCTACAGGGCCTGGAATATGGGACAATTTCATGTCAACTTAAATTGCTTAAAATTAACTTACAGAGTGTGGAAATTTAATATTTGTGCTCAGTACACATTTCTCTTTGCAATGGTCATAAATTTAAACATGTTAAGAATCAATCAGTTGGGACTTTAACTGAGATCATTTTAAAACAATAAGATGGCGCTTATTTATGTGTGTCCTTACAGTAGCATAGTTCATTTTACAACAATTACATGGGGCTTGTTACATGTATCCTGACTCAAGCTAAGTTCGCTTTGTAACACTTACATGAAGCTTGTTTAAATTTATCCTTACATAACTGAGTTCATCGTGTTACAATGGTGTGGAGTTTAGTTCTGTATCCTTACATTAACTGAGTTCCTTTTATAACAATTACATGGAGCTTCTTTAGATATATCATAACAGAACTGGACTCATATTATAACAGTTGCATCTATGGTAGCTTGTATAACTGAGTTCATTTTGCAAGAATTACACAGATTTTTGTATGTGTGTATGTATCCTCACATATATTGAACTTCATGTTGTTACAACATATACATGGTTTATTTGCTTGGTTGATTACAGTGTAAATTAGAGTAAAATGAATATATAATACTGCAAACATTCAAGATAGATATAAAGCTGTCAGTCAACTTTAAGAACTGAAAGTGTTTTTTTTTTTTGCACAGTCATGCCTCTAGAGTATTGATATATTTTCAATTAAGTTGTTGATTATGAGCCAGAGCCAAAGTTTGTCCTTCTTATCCTGCAGGAGTCAATGCAAAATCATTCTATTTGCAAGTTGATGTTTATCATGTTTTTAATTAGTTGTAACAGGAAAATTATCAAGGACCAATGTGCATTTGCATGACCAGCATTTTTTATTCTTTGCAGAAGGCAGAATTAATCTATGTGATGGTAATGTCATGTGCGTGGGGTGCATGTGTCAGGGTGTGTGTGTGTATGTGTGAATGTGACACTTCTTGTAAACATGGTATCTCAAGAAGGGTAACTACTACTGATCTCATACTTGTTGTGTGGGTTGGTCATACTAAGTAAGATGATCTCTAAAGTTTTTAATTGAGGTCAAAGTTCATTTGAGGTCACCAGAGGTCAAAATGTGAAAACTTTGTAAACACGATATCTCAAGAACGGTAACCATTACTGATCTCATATTTGATATGTAGGTTGGCTTTACTTAGTAGATGATCCCTATTGTTGTTGGTCAAGGTCAAGTGTCATTTGAGGTCACCAGATGTCAAACTGTAAAGACCTTGTAAACACAATATCTCCAGAAGAGTAAGTGAGACTGATGTCATACTTAGTGTGTTGGTTGGTCATACAAAGTAGGTGATCCCTATTATTTTTGGTTGGGGTCAAGGGTCATTTAAGGTCACCAGAGATCAAACAGTAAAAATGGTGTAAACACAATATCTACAGAAAGATAACCATGACTGATGTCATACTTGATGTGTGGATTGTATACACTAAGTAGAAGACTGTTTTTGTTTTTTGTGGAGGTCAAAAGTTATTGAGGTCATCAGAAGTCAAACTGTAAAAACTTGTTAAATAATATCTCCAGGAGCGTAACCTCGACTGATGTCATACTTGATGTGTGGATTGTATATACTAAGTAGAAGACTCTTTTTGTTTTTTGTGGAGGTCAAAAATTATTGAGGTCATCAGAGGTCAAACTGTAAAAACTTCTTAAACAATATCTCCAGGAGGGTAACCTCGACTGATGTCATACTTGATGTGTGGATTGCATGTACTAAGTAGTTTTTTGGGGGGTCAAAGGTCAATTGAGGTCACAAGACATCAAACTGTAAAAAGCTTGTAAACCCATTGTCTCCAGAAGGGTAATGTTGACTGATGTCATACTTGATGTCTGGATTGGCCACACTGGGTAGGTGATCCCTATATCATAGGATGGGTAACAGTGGGTGCATCTCACCTTTAGCATTTAGCCCATACTGAGTAGATGACACCTTCTGATTTTTCTCTGGTCAAAAAGTCATTTGAAGTTGCCAGAGGTCAAGTGGTCAAAATCATGTTAACTCCTGTATTTCAAAAAGAGATGCTGTAAGCTATCTCATACATTGTATGTCTATCACTTACACCCAGTAGTTCAGTACTTACAGTAGTAGTCAAAATGTAGTAACCACTTTATCTCAAGAAGGTTAATTTTGAGGGATTCATACTAAGGTATTTGTGTTTCCCATGTTGAATAGATTATTTCTATCAATTTTTGCACCTTTTTTTGTTTTGAGTGGGGGTGAAAGGTCATTTGGGTTAGAGGCTTATAAGTATGGTGTTTCAAGGACAATAACTGTACTTTATCTCATACTTGTCATGTGGATAATTCATGTTTTCATATTGTAACAATAGGGCAAGGAATCACAAAGCCTTTTGGCTTTCTGGTTAAAAAGATGAAATCATCAAAGTGATTTTTGATTCCTTGCCAAAGGCAGAGGAATCTATGCGGTGGTGATGTGTGTGTGTGTGTGTATGTATGTATGTGCGTGTGTGACTGCCTGCTTGTAAACACGATATCTTAAGGAGCGTAACTCTGAGTGATCTCATACTTGGCATGTAGATTGCCCTTATTGAGTAGATGATCCCTATTGTTTTTAGTGGAGGTCAAAGGTCATTTGGGGTCAACAGGGGTCAAATTGTGAAAACCTTGTAAACACGATATCTCAAGAAAGGAAGCTTGTAGAAATCTCATGTTTAGTATGTAGTTGTACCATGTTGAGTAGAGGAACCCTATCGTTTTCAGTGGAGGTCAAAGGTCATTTGGGGTCAACAGGGGTCAAATTGTGAAAACCATGTAAACACGATATCTCAAGAAGAGAAGCTTGAGCAGATGTCATATGAAGTGGGTAGGTGTATCTTATTGCGTACAAGGGTCACCAGAGGTCAGAAGGTAAATGCCTTGAAAATTGCTTGTAAACACGATATCTCCAGAACGATAAATGTGAGAGATCTCATAGTTAGGGTGTGGATTGCCCATATTGAGTAGATGATCCCTATTTTTTTTGGCAGAGGTGAAAATGGGAGGTCAAAATGTGAAAATCTACAATATTTAAAGAACGGTCTTTCTAGTGAATTTTATACTTGTAATGTAGAATCCTCTTGTTGATTTGAGAACTTCTTTTAGTACATACCAACACTTGTCTCTTCGATAACCATAAAGAAAAGATGAAGACAACATTAAATTTGGTATCAAAGATTATTATTTGGCAAACCTTATGCCACTGTCCTTATAAGGACATGTGAGCATGCATGAATTGTAAATTGGAATTGATTAAATATACCACCGGTTATTAGCTTTATAAAAAGAACTAAATTACTGATAATTTGGATCAAATACCCTTGAGCGTGCTTGAGCTGTGATTGCTTAATTGAATGAATCAAATTGTAACTGACCCACCTCTGTTCAAAGTGGCCACTGTTATCTGACATAATTTATCACAGTTGACTGCCAGTAGAAACCACAATGTCCAGAATAAATCATACAGTCTGTTGAGCCAGGTGCACAATGGACTTAACCATTTACTGTATAAACAGTGTCTCTGTTTAGCCCTTAAAGGGAAATAGGGCGTTTGTTTTACAGAAAACAACCATATTTTTAAAACCATTATTTGTGGACATAAAATGATAGATTATACAGAATAACCAATTACAGTAGCCTTATTTTCAAGAAATAAGATTCTCACAGATCAGAAATTTACTTATTTGTTGCTCAACAATAATTTGTGCACCCAAACTTTTTAAAATTCAAATGATGCATCCGTTACTCATCACATGCTTTGAGGAGATGAAGCTTTGACAGATATTTATTGACGAGACTGAATGGTTTAACAATGGTTAAAGCGAATTTCTTTGTACGCCATGTTGGTGTATTCTAAATGCCCTATTTTACTTTACACTAGTTCAGCTAAGCTTTAAACAAATGACTACTGTGTATCAAACCAAGGAAACTTGTACTGTGTGTTGAGAGTAAAGGCAAAATTGCAAGTCATGCTAGATTCTGGTTTAATAGGGTTATCAGTTTTTGCTAATTTTCAAGGACCTCATAGCCATTGGGAAGGGCATCACGCCAAAAAATCAAATACGAAAGAGCTGCCACCAATAGCTGTAACTCGACAAAATAAAGTGCTATAATTTTGATTAAATAAACTTGTTTACCTTTTTATCAAGTTATTAGACACGACAAAATATAATTTATTCCCCTGCAGCATCATATCCATTTGGGAGTTTTCTCATGTTTGTGTAGGTCAAAGGTTATTTGGGTGACAAAAGGTCAAAACCTTGTGTACATGATATTTTAAGGGTGATAAATGTGAGGGATCTTATACTTAGTTTGTGAATTGTTCATATGTAGCGTGTTGATGGCCATATAGGGTAGGTGATCCCTATCGTTTTAAGTGGAGCAGAAAGGTCATTTTGGGTCACGAGAATTCAAAAGGTTTTGACCTTACTAAGATGGTATCTCAAGTAGGATAACTGTGTGGGATCTCATGCTTGTCATGTGGGCGATTCATGTTTGTTACAATATATATCATGAGGCAAGGAATCACTAAGCCTTTTGGCTTTCTAGTCTAATGTAATATCAGTCTCTGATGTTACTATGTCACATCTACACTACCTCTGTTCCAAGTAAAGAGAGCAACCAGTTGATGTTGAATCAAGAATTGCTTCAAGAATTGCTTATTACATTGACATGACCATGTTACTTCTACACTACTTCTGCTTTAAGAGAAGAGAACAAACAGTTGATGTCGAATCCATTTCAGTTTATTGCATTGATAACACCATGTCACATCTACACTATCCCTGCTCTTAGTGATACACTACCTGTGCTCCAAAAGAACAAGTAGTTGATGTTAACCGAAAATTGATTTTCTCATTTTATCCACCATTTAATAACTGCTGTTTTTCTGCTGAAGAGATCTTGTTTACAGGGAATGAGAATCAGTACAGTAAGATAGTCCATTGGCAAGTTGGTCACCATGTCATGGGCATTCCTTTCTGTGGAAGACAATATTATCATTTAATGTTTCCCATCACAGATGGTACATATAATCTGGCCCATGTGAAGGTTGATGTGGAGAATTTGCATCAAACCTCAGGATCTCTAGCCAAGCAGGCAAACGCCTCAGCGATTGTTGCTAAGGTACCAAGCAGCACCCTGTCTGGCGACGATGACGACCAATCCTGGAGCAGGTCTTCACCCAAGTCACGTACCACATCAGCAAAATCCAGCAAGACGCAACTAGTTCCTCTGAAAACCATTGAGCCGCTTGTGAGTTGTAAATATTTTGATGTTGGCCTAAGGATGATGTGTGTATGTCATTGTGAGTCATGCTGGTCTGAATGTGTTATATTTAATAAAATTTAATACCATGTCATCATCATACTTTTATAGGTCCCTGGACAAAGTTACAAAATTGTTGGGTTCACATTGCAGTTTGAGACTTGTGAAAGCCCAGTTGCAAATCAGTTTTTTCTATGGTACTACCTGAAAACTTAATTTGTCACTGAATTGTCTGGAGTCAAAGCCTCAACTTGACTTATGGTGCATGGAGTGAGTTAAGTTTTCAAATTATTCACATAGTAATGTTTGTTTAACATTAGCTAATTGAAATGGGTTGACTGCTAACCTGCTCAAATATCAATTTGTTCACACTATTTTTCCCTTGCCTGAAGCTTAATTCAATTATGGGTAATGGAAGTGTGAAAGATTTTGGAGGTGGGGTTGTGGATGCAGCACATTCTTTAAAATGATACAAGTTTATCCTTCATTGCATAGTTACGTCCACCAGAAAATCTCTTCAGTGTGTTTACAGAAACAGCTTTTTGTGCATAGTTCCTGGGTCATATTGGTCACATTCATTGTTGCTAGCAAATTCATGATGTTCTCTTCATTTTGCAACTATTTGGACAGTTTGTCTGCCAGTGATGAGATGCTTTCCACAACTTGGGGCAAGTGGTGTGTGTTTTGAATTTGCTCTCTTATCAAAGAGCCAAAGCCTCTCACACCTTGGGGTCTTTGCCAGTTTTATGTAACATCACATCATACAGTAACACAGGAATGAAAGTGAAGTATGGGCAAGTGGTGAGCAAGATTAATTAACTCAGACAGGTCAGTGTGTGTATTGCACACAGGGGAAGATTTTATCAATATCAAGAATTTTACAAAAATTGTTATGTTTGGGAACCCATACACGGATGGAAAGTATAAAATATGAGAATTCTAAATACAGTAAGTGTTACTAACTTGGAGCTCATTATGTGTGCAAATTAAGTTAAAAACTAAAAACTGTTACTTAGTGGTTTGTCTCTTTGTTGCAGTGCATTTTAATGACACCCCTCCCCAAAAACTGTTCATTTTTTAGCAGATCTATGTTTCAATTTTCTTTCAACTTTCCAACCAAGTCCGTGGGCAGAAGTTGTGCGAAGTTGTGTGGCTAAGTAAGCCTGTCATTGAGCCTAGTCTGTTCATAGTTTTTGTGGGTGAAAGACCAAAAGAACTGAAAGCCCGATAGACAAAGACTCATCATGACAAGAACTTGATTTTATACTCACTCATATTTACTGACAGCCTCCACCAACAACACCGGCTGCTGAATTCAAGCATCTCAACCACCGTTTTGTGATACAGAATGGACGTACAAGGGAAAATGGAAAGGATTTCCTGGCCTTCAAGCAACACTTCTGCCTCTCATGGGGAAGCATCATCACCACTCTCAAATATCTTGAAAAATTTTTGAGGAGTTATGCTGTTCCGTTGGCATTTATCAATGGAGGCAAGTAAGTCCCAACTGTCATAACTTCCATAAACTCATCAGTTTTTACTTAGAAAAATGACCTCCTTATCTGAATGTATTTGGTTCCAACATCGAATTGAGTGTGATCAGTTTGTTTCCTTTCTTTGCAATAAAACATTAGGAGCATGCTCTACAGATAAATGTCACTAGTTAACAGATTCACTTATCAGTCTCGGCTTAATGGCTTTAATCATTCTAGATAAAAACTTCTAAGACAGATATCTAACAGTATGATGGTATTGAAAGCACTTCAAAGTTCTCCAAACTAACTAATGGCTTTGAATTTTAATCATCTGCCAGCTTAGTGCACATCCATGTAGCTTTAAAATTGATTACTTGTCCAGCAAATTGGTAAGTCCTTCTGATAGTGATGTAACATTGTATTTAATTCACAGATCAGAATCGTGTCATCAAAACTGACAATGAATGTACAAATGGACATTTGAAAAGATATCAGTTGTATTAGGGATATGAGTGAAACTAAACATGAATTTTTCTATCAATGTATGTAGGTTCAGAGGTGATCACATCGAAATTTTAACATATTTGAGAATTTACTTTTGAATCATTCAGACTCAAGTAAACTTGATGCTGGTTTCTCCCCGGTTTTTCAGAGTTTGAGGCGGTGAGGGCGAATTACTTGACGCCGCCATGAATTTTGGATTCAAATCCGTACTTAGTGGGTTCTCGAAGAATGGGTGATTCTAGGATTTTGACCATGATATAAACAGGGCTGGGAAAAGTGTAAATTTCCCGTGAGGCTATTTACAATAAAGTCGGATTTCCTGCCAGACCTAACATGGCACCGTAGGCATCATTCGATAGGGAAGCGATTGTCATACCAGCGTGGGCGCAATGGGCCCGCCATGTGGCCTCTTGTAGGGTCCATGGACAATCCAGGCAGAGGATAAGTTTCCGGGTGCTTTGCACTCGGAAACTCAGCGATTTTAACGTTTTTAGACGTGTCCGAATCATTTGAAATCCATACTAAATTTCAACTCTTTTAAGTTGAAAATGTTACTGTATCGAGTGAAAACACGATAATTCGATCAGAAAAAGCATCATTGATATTGCTTCAAAATCAAAACGTTCTATGAAAGGTTGCACATGTCATGTAGAGTAAACTGTATTACATACATTTTTGAAATTGAAATGTCCCTAAAAGTTTCGTGAAAAGAATCACGTAAGATCGTGTGCAGCCTTCCGAAAATTTTAAGTAATGATATCCTAACGCAGTGGGTGTATATCGGATAGCCTAACCACCTTGGCAATTCATATTTCTGTATTACAGGGAACAAGTGAAGTTTTGTAAGTTGCAGGTTTAAGAGTTTTTCAAGGAAAATTGAAATTCCTCTAAAATTGTTTTGTTCATTGATCCTAGTCACTTTAAAATCTTTAGACTAAAGGTTTGAAGAAGCAGACTATTGGTTCCGTGAAGGGTTTTGGACATACAAATGTGCGTTCATTTTTGTATTTCTGTGGGTTGTGATATGTCCGCCAGCTGTCATTCTGTAGATAATTTGCGTATGCAGGCAGGCCTAAGCTTATGCTTTTTAACTGACATTGAATGTAGTAAAGGAGGTATACATAGAATCGTCTGGAAATATTTGCCAACGTTGTTTCTTTCACATATATACTGGAAAATATTGATCATGAGTAAAAGAAGGGCATTCTATTACAGGAATAGTAATTTACTTCACTTTTTGTTGAAGATTGAACGTGGATGGGGCATTTGGGATACACATTTGAATGGATTTATTTACCTGTTATTTTCGGATGTAATTATTTAGGAAACCACATGTGTGATCTCTACCATTCTGTGATTGAAAGTTAGAAACAAGCATGGTACAGTATGTACAAGATGAACACGGCCAGAAGTACAGAAGCGGATTTCCCGCGAAACTTTGCGTTTCACGGGAAGGAGCCTTCGGCTTCCTCACTTTTTCCAGCCCTGGATATTAACATGTGAGGCGGTAATTACGGCACTTTTTGGCGAGGCAGTCTTAAAAAGTTGCGAGGTGGCCGCCTCTGCAATTAAGTGCCAGGGGAAACCCTGCTTCCAATTAATGCTGACTTTCAGTTATTGCTTAGTTTTTTTCTTCCATTTTGGTGTGAATGAAATTGTAACCTTTGTAATCCTGCACTGGTGTAAGTGTGTGTGTTTTGAGGGTGCATGTGCGTATGTGTTTACAATGACTACCTTGTAAACACAATATCTCAAAAAGGGAAGCTTCCACAGTTCTCATATGTAGTACATAGGTGTACCACATTGAGTACAAGGAGCCTCTTCTTTGTGGTGGAGGTCAAAGATCATTTGGGGTCAATAGGGGTCAAATTGAGACAACCTTGTGAACACAACATCTTAAGAAGAAAATGTTGTGAAAAAGGTTTAAAAGGTCAGTGTATTGGTGTATCTCATTGGGTATTCAAAAATTCCATTGTCTTTGGTGAAGGTCATAGGTCATTTTACGTCAACAGGGTCACATTTCGAAATGAATTAA
The DNA here is from genome assembly GCA_021234535.1 of Stichopus chloronotus. Taxonomy (NCBI): domain Eukaryota; kingdom Metazoa; phylum Echinodermata; class Holothuroidea; order Aspidochirotida; family Stichopodidae; genus Stichopus; species Stichopus chloronotus. The sequence goes on from CM037836.1 coordinate 8,134,989, forward strand.
ATATCAGATATCAAGCAGGGAGGCTTTGACATGTATCATATTCAGTACGTAGATGTGTCTCATGGAGTACAAGAACCCTTTGGTGTTAGTGAAAGTCAAGGTCATTTTAGGTCAACAGGGGTTAAATTGTGAAAATGTTGTAGGCATCTCCAGAAAGGAAGCTTATTTACATATCATATTTCATATATAGCATAGGTAGCCTGTGACACATCCTAATTCTATGATGTCAGATTCAGAAAAAAATGCTCATAATCGGATCATTGAAACCACAATCTATTTGTGCATTTTTGCTGTAATCCATATCCATTTTTGCTTTGTATTGTTTGGTTTTATTTCATGCACCTACCAGGTTAGCTGATCTGGCTATTGAAAGTGAGTTGGGCAAACCTCCAAGAAGCAAGGACTTTTTTGAAGTCATTATAAACATTGATGATGTAAAAGCTCTTATTGAAAAACCTGGTAGAAGGTACAAGGGATCAGATGGCAGGGATATGGCTGCCACAAAGATCCAGTCCACTTGGAGACGTTACCAAGATCGGGTGGCTTACCTTGATTACCGTAAGCAGAAGTGGGCTGCAGGAGTCATTGCCCTGTCATGGGTAATGCATGTCAAAATGGCCAAAGTCAAAGGTCAACTTAAGGTCAGGAGGAAGGCAGAACTCCATCAGTTCAGAGAACGTTTGAAGGTATGGCAGCTGTCTTGTTAAGTTCAGAAACAATCCTCACCTTATACAAAACAAAATGCTCTATGTCAGTGAGTTTTACCTTCAAAACTGGTTCACAGATCATGATTTTTAGATGTTAAATGTTTATTTGTCACTAGTTTGGAAGTTTGCTGTTTTGAATGTCCTGGAATGCCCTAATGTTTTTACTTCTTTAAGTGACAAACTTCCAAGTTTCTCAAAGTAATAGTTTCTGAAGTGCAATGTACTACAAATCTTCAACAACTTGCTATCACAGAGTAAAAACTTAAAAACAGACCAAATGATATGAAAAAAGTGATTACTCTAACAGAAGATGCAAAATTTTTTGTCTCCCCTCCAGTAAAACAGAAATACAAAAGTCCAAGAAGGATGTATTTTCAAAAACCTGGCTGTTACAAGAGAAGGCACAGATACTGTGAGGTGCCTTAAAGACTGTTTCCTGCAGCACATGCAGATCTGATTTGGGTCAATCAGGGAATAGTTTCTCTCTTCTTCATAATCCATTCACTTTGGTGTTTTCCTTCCAGAATCATTTGGTTCTGTATTGAAAATATTTTAGTAGGAAAGAGTAATTAACTTTCAGACAAGATATATTTTGCTTCCTCCACTCCTTCAAAGGGCTTCCAGGAGAGTTGGAAAAGAATCAAGACATCACGGCGAGTGTTGGTCCACATTCCGTCTTTAGGCTACTCGGAGAAGATAAGGTCAACCATCAATGATTTCAACATCATTCAAAACCAACAGATGGGAAGGATGTGTGACTTAGTGGGTAGGGACCACTCTAAATTAAAGATATAAATGCCAATTAATGTTTATTTATGAACTGAAATGGTAATTAGACGGATGTTTGATTTTTTGTGGATAGGTTAAAACCAGTTTAAAGCTAGGACATAAGGTGTACAAGTACATTATTGGATTATTATTGGTAATTATTGGATTTGTTACTCTGGTGTCATGTCAACTACATTTGTGCTTGGACACTTATGTGATAGATTTGTATTTGGTAGCCTTTTGTATCATAGATTTATGCTTGGTTATAATTTAAATATCATAGATTTGTGCTTGTTTACCTCTTGCGTTATAGATTTGTGCCCGGTCATCTTTGATTTGATAGATTTGTGCTTAATTACCTAATACATCATAGATTTGTACATGGTTACCTCATTTTGTAGTTTTGTGCTTGGTTACCTCCTGTTTTGAAGTTTTGTACATGGTTACCTCCTGTTTTGTAAGTTTGTGCTTGGTTATCAACTGTTTCATAGGGCTGTGGTTGGTTACCTCATTTTGTAGTTTTGTGCTTGGTTACCTCTTGTTTTGTAGGTTTGTGCTTGCCATGGTTACGTCATTTTGTAGTTTTGTGCTTGGTTGCCCACTGTTTTGTAGGTTTGTGCTTGGTTACCTCATTTTGTACTTTTGTGCTTGGTTACCTACTGTTTTGTAGGTTTGTGCTTGGTTACCTCATTTTGTAGTTTTATGCTTTGTTACCTACTGTTTTGTCGGTTTGTGCTTGGTTACCTCATTTTGTAGTTTTTTGCTTGGTTACCTCCTGTTTTGTAAGTTCGTGCTTGGTTATCTCCTGTTTCGTAGTTTTTTGCTTGGTTACCTCCTGTTTTGTCGGTTTGTGCTTGGTTACCTCCTGTTTTGGAGGTTTGTGCTTGGTTACCTCCTCTTTCGTAGTTTTTTGCTTGGTTGCCTCCTGTTTTGTAGTTTTGTGCTTGGTTACCTCTTGTTTTGTAGGTTTGTGCTTGCCATGGTTACCTCATTTTGTAGTTTTGTGCTTGGTTACCTCATGTTTTGTAGGTTTGTGCTTGGTTACCTCATTTTGTAGTTTTCTGCTTTGTTACCTACTGTTTTGTCAGTTTGTGCTTGGTTACCTCATTTTGTAGTTTTTTGCTTGGTTACCTCCTCTGTTTTGTAAGTTCGTGCTTGGTTATCTCCTGTTTCGTAGTTTTGTGCTTGGTTACCTCCTGTTTTGTCGGTTTGTGCTTGGTTACCTCCTGTTTTGGAGGTTTGTGCTTGGTTACCTCCTCTTTCATAGTTTTTTGCTTGGTTGCCTCCTGTTTTGTAGTTTTGTGCTTGGTTACCCCCTGTTTTGTAGGTTTGTGCTTGGTTATCTCCTGTTTTGTGGATTTGTGCTTGGTTACCTCATGTTTTGTAGGTCTGTGTGTGGTTACCCCCTGTTTTGTAGGTTTGTGATTGGTTACCATTTGTTTTGTAGATCTGTGCTGCTTGCCTCTTTTTTGTTTTTTTTTTTAACACAATAAATTTGCTTTGATTCAGTACTGTTGAGGCATAAATTTCATGAACTGCACTGAATTTACTCATTATGTAATTAGGTTAAGAGAATAAGTTTTAAAGTGGATATGGCTGGTACAAAGCTGTTTTATTTCAGGATAGACCCAAGAGTTTGGGTAGAATAACATAAGTCCACAAGAATCTCAATTGTAGAACTTTGAAAATCCAAAGTGGCATCCAAAATGGCTGCTATTCCCCACTTTTATCATAACTTTACTTCTAGATGTTAGCATGAAAGTAAAAGTGGTATTAAATCATGTTTTAATAAAGTAGGAATCCAACAAAATTGAAACCTAGGTAATCAAAAGCTTCTGCATATCCTAAACCAAGATGGCACCCAAATAGTTGAAATGGCCTCCATTAGCAATAAAGTCAATTCCACGGTCCAACAGGACCTTTGCAAAGTGTTGAAATGTGGTAATAATCTAATACACTTGTTATCCAGAGGACCAAAAGCTTGTAAGTATTTGAAAAATTCTCAACACATTAAAATACTGCATACTTGTTGCATCAATCCTGAACTTAATTATTCCAGTTTACAGCTGTTAGTGCAATCTCCTCTTAGTCATATGATAATGCTAACACTATGTTATGATATGACTGGTGGATGCATTTATTGCACATCAAAGTGCAATCATGCTTCCTGCATGTACAAATCATGTTGCTGTAACCAAAAGGTTGCACCAACATATACAGTGTTTAATAAGCAAGATGTCAGGTGCAACAGGAATATCTAATTCTACAGGCAGAAGTGTTCCCATTTGTAATCGCCACCCCCATTTCTGTGGGAGTTAAATCGTTGCCCAGCCAATGTTGAGTTGTGTGATAAGTGCAGAGCTTCCAACTAGAATGTTTTTAATGTGTTAGTACATTTTTTGGGGAGAAATATACTTTTGTACATTTTGCTGTGCTAAAATCTGTTTTTTGAAAGTTACCGAGTATGGCTGTGCAAACATGGCTGGCTGTGATAACGAGTGAATTTATTGTTGTGCTTTTGAGTTCCGTATTTCCCACTGCTTGCTGTGCAGGTGTAGGTATGCACATATAGATAATTGCATACACACCGTACTCCATGCATGCAGTACTGTATGTGGATCTGTTCATGGGCTGGCAAGTTGTTTGACAACAACATAGTGTTTAATAGTACGTGCCTCAGCTGACCATTTTACCGATCTTGTGAAAGCCATGTTCTGATCCTTGGTAGCGACATTTCTGCATGTTTTGCAAGTAGACTGTGCAAAGATAATCACTATCATCCGATCACAAGGACCCTAGTTCAGGAAACTGAAGGTACACAAAGTTTAGCCTAAGTTCCTTTAACCATATCATTAACTAAAGTGCAAATTTAAAATTGTGTAAAATACTCAACCTACAGAGCAAACAAACCTCTTATGACCAGTTAGCATGTGTATGACTAACCCTTTGGCATATATATTGACAGTAACAGCTCTTCCAGGTCACTACCTACCACTTTGTGTCCTATATTGCCAGGGTAAGACATGACATAAGGCATACAAGTCCTTAAGAGAAGTTTTATCTTGTCCAAAACCATAGTCCAAACAATAGTCCCCTGTAAACCCTGACCTTCTCTAAGGTGACCTGGAAGATCGTTTGCTTTAGCTAGTAGAGCAATTATTTCCTCTTGTTCTGAAGAAGAAGTTCAACCAGGGAGGTGCTAGAGAAGGAGATACAACCTGAAGTTTCTTCTTTTGAAGTAGCCTCCTTTCCGCCGTAATCGTCTCTTTTGTTCACCTCTTGAAGATTCAATGGGATTAAAGGGTATTAGGAACTTAACGGGAAAAGTCTATGTTGTCTACTCCGTTGTAAATTACCCATCGACAAAGTTTGTCTATAGCTATAGCATTGCCAGTCGTTATTCTTGAAAATCAGTTTTCAACTTCCGACACGGTCCGACGCCTATCGCAGTGGAAAAATTTGATGTTGTGTAACTTATTGAACATGGATACACCCTCTGTAAACTTGCGAAAATCAGTGAGAATCGATAAAATGCAACAGTAAAATATAGTCTTATGATCGTTTTCGTCATTTGCATATGGCAAAGGTCTATGTCTTATTCTTATATACCAGTCTGTCTTGATTCGAAAGAGATAGCCAGTCGTTTTGATTTTTGAGACAGTGGTTTTGAGTTGATTGTTGGCAACGAACCTCTCATCAAAGCTTTTTGCTGTGCAATCCTTTTCAAAGATTACAAGCAGGTGTGAATGAAGATAACTTGGATGTCCCTAGAAGTAAGATAGATCACACAAAAGTAAAACGGCAGTCTAAGCTGTTCTCATCCCTTTATGAATTGAAAGTTATCACGCCGGAGAAAATCTAACAGGATTAGCATATCTTAACTGCCCCGTTGTATCTCCTTCTCTAGCACCTCCCTGGTTCAGCTGAACAGTGCTCCAAACTGTTACTGTTTACACTTAATTAGCTATGCAATACTGGTATCTCCCTGCACCAAGATTGTTTCATTAATGAAGTAGTCAGACCTAAACATGTAACAGCTGGCTAGCTACACATGTGATATCTTTGTTTATCTTTGGAGACTGTGCTGTGTACAGGTGGTAATTGATCCTGTCCTGGGTCTCCCTCGAAATCCCCCATGAGGGGGGCGGGGTATTTGATAAGTAGAGGCTTAAAGCAACTGTCATCCTTACGCACACATGTGTACTGTAAGTATGGAGCGCATTCATACCTTAACAGAACAGCAAACCAAGGTATTCAAAAGCTATTTAGGCATTGTACATGCATGACAACATTTATTGCTATTATTGTTTACCAAAGACTGATCAGGATCAATGTGCACTGTTTATGAAGACTGTAAGAGAAGGCTAGAAGGCTGGCACTATTCTGCGCCAAATCAGTATTATATAGATTATACTTGTTTGAGGAGATTCAAAGATTGCTTATGACTGCCATTGAAGACACAAAGTGTTAAGTGCAAACTGAGACCACATACTTCAACATTTGAACAAAGAATCCCAGCCAAAAAAAAAGAAAGATATGTTCAGAACTTCCAATTACATTTGTAGACACTTATGTGATTTATGAAAAGGGGGGGGGGGGGAGGAAGAGCTGAAGGGTGGAAGCCAACTGTTGAAGTGTATGGTGAAAAACAGTATGAGACACTAAGCCAATCGGTTGGCACGTAGCACTCTGAGAAAATCTTTTGATAATAATGCCTATCAGATTGCAAGAAATTAACCTTTGCAGTCTCTCTTGCTTTTTGAATTTCAATTAAGTATTCCTTGCTATTAAGTTATAGGAGAGGGGGGGATCAAAGAAACAAAGGATTGAAAGAGGGGGCAAGCCGTAATGACACTAAGGGGAGTGCTGCCAACCAGAAATTTGGCACTTTCTAGTCTCATTGGCCATGTCAATTTCAGCTAAGTTTTGGTTCTGATGGACTTGTAACTTAATTTGTAATCATGTGGTGGTGGGTGTGCATGTGTGTGTGTATGAGTGTTTGTGATGCCTACCCTGTAAACACGATATTTCAAGAAGGTAAGCTTGGACAGGTCTCAAATTTAGTACATGGGTGAACCACATGAGTACAAGAAAACCCTATTGTTTTGGTGGAGGTCAAAAGTCATTTGGGGTCCGCAAGGCTCAAATTGTGAAAACCTTGTAAACACAATATCTCAAGAAGGGAAGCTTGAACAAATCTCATATGTAGTATGTAGGTGTACCACATTAAGTTCATGATCCATGTAAATTTTGGTGGAGGTCACAGGTCATTTGAGGTCAACAGGGGTCAAATTGTGAAAATCTTGTAATCGCAATATCTCAAGAAGAGAAATTTGGACAGATCCCATATTTACTGCATAATGCGAACCACATTGAGTAGACAAAAACCATCTTGTTTTTGGTGGAGGTTTGGGTCAAATTGTAAGAACCTTGCAATATGATATCTCAAAAAGGGACGCTTGGACAAATCTCATATTTGGTTTGTAGGCAAACAACATTAAGTGCAAGACCCATCAAATTTTTGTGAAGGTCAAAGGCCATTTGAGGTCAACAGAGGTCTAATTGTGAAAACCTTGTAAACCTAATATCTCAAGAAGGGAAGCTTGGACAGATGTCATATTTAGTACATAGACGTACCACATTGTTCAAAGAACCCTCTTGTTTTTGGTGGAGGTCAAATGTCATTTTTGGTCAATGTATCAAATTCTGAAAACCTTGTGAAGAATGGAAGCTTGGACAGATCTCATATTTAGCATGCAGGTTTATCTCATCCAGTACAAGAACCCTATTGTTTTTTATGCAGGTCAAGCAGAGAAGCTTGGACAAGTTCCCTATTGATTTTGCAGGATGTCAAAGGTCACCTGAGGTCAACAGGGGTAGAACTGTGAAAACGTTGCAAAGACAATATCTCAAGAAGGAAAGCCTGTCCAGATTTCCTATGTAGTATGTGGGTGTATCTCACTGAGTATACAAGAATTCCATTGTCTTTGGTGAAGGTCAAGTTCATTGAGATCAACAATGGTCACATCATGAAGTTCTTGTAAACATCAAATCTCAAGAAGTGAAGCTTTGACAGATTTCATGTTCACTATGTAGGTGTATCTCATTAAGTACAAGGACACTTTGGTTTTTGACAAATGACAAAGGTCATTTGAGGTCAACAGGTTGAATTTTGAAAACCTTGTAGGCATGGGCTCAAGAAAGAAAGCTCATGCAGATTTCATTTTCATATAAAGCATATGTAAATTGCTTGTGACACATCCTAATGCTATGTGAGAAAAAAAGGCCCATAATCAGATCATCACAACCACAATGCATTTATGCATTATGATTTACTTTTTGAACACAGGTTTGGAAACCTCACACTTCCACATCTTGATGTTGATGTTATTTTTCCTTCCTGTTACTGTTCAAGTTAATGATTGTCAAGGTTCCCCTTCCTCTTGCAGATGCACATAAATTTGCGACTTCATGTGTGTAATTCAGGAACCCCTCAAAAGAACATTAGCATAATACAATGTTTATTCATGAATTACAACACAATCAGTATTAATTCTTTCCTTTTTGTCATGTGAGCTTTCACATTCACATCTTGAGATTTGTGTACATTATACCTTGCATCATGCTTAAGGTCAGTTTAAGGTCAAAATTGTGAAGAAAGGTTAGGGTAACATGTCTGTAGATGTATTAAAATGCATAATATGTTATGGATTGGGTGACCATCAGATGCACCATTAGATGTACTTGTGGGCCGCTCAAAGGGCTATTGCATTTATTCAAGGATTACAATGCCATTAGATGTGAATGATGTTTGACTTGGTATTTCGGGAACCACTCTAAATGACATAAAACACAATACTCTTTATTCATGAACTACAACACTGTCATTTGCAAATGATTTGTGGCCTAGAAATAAGTCAGAAGCCATTCACAACTTAATGTTTACTAATAAACTGAGTCATCAGTGAGATTTCTCCAGAAGTGCTTGTTCTGAGTTAGTTTGTCTTTACCCATAAACAATGAATGACTGTTAGCACCAAGCTTTGTCCACTTGAACTTAGATGTTTATTTTCAAAACTGCAATGCCATGTTTTAGTGTTAACAACAGCATAAAGGATGATTCTGTTCTAATTCTCAGTCTTTGATCCTTTCAATGGAGCATTTCCTCTGGTTCTGTTACTGAAAGCAAACTGTTTTTTGCTTTCTAATTATGAATTGGAACTTGCAGTGTTAGCCAAGTAACATATTAATATCATCATCAGTCTTTGCTTTGTCAGGATTATGGTTCCCTGGTTGTATTCAGTGCAGTGCTTCTGTTATCAATTTGGCTGGTCTGTTATTTTCCAGATCCTAATGTTGATGTCATTTATGTCTCCCCTGTCACCATTAATGATGAGACCCTTCAGTATTACAACAAACTCTTGGGTTTGAGGTCTGCAGTAGAGACAGGGACTGTTGAATCACAGAAAGACATGTCATCCAGATTCACCATCATCATACCTGAATCAGTAAACAGCTTTCCAGTAAGTACTGACGATTCTCACCCTGTGAGTAAAACATATGCTGAAGGAGCTAAATAATTAAGTATTAAAGTTATACCAGGTGTTAAAGTTATCAAAGAAATTGCATGATGTTACCTCCGATAGGTAATAACAAATTCTTGGACTTGAAAAAGGTCTGAAAGAAGTGTGTGGATCAACTTATTGTCAATAATCCTCATCAACGAGAAATTCACCGATCTGCACAAAGAAGGGATCAATTACTAATCTGCTATGTGTTAGAGTGTAAGGGTTGTCCTTGTTTGTGTCTTGTGTAAGACTTTGTCACATTCTGAATAAATGCTATTCCTAAAGTAGTTTCTGATTGAAATATGCTTTCTTTACTTTATTAGACCCACAGCATGTGTCTAGCTACATACCTGAAGTACAGTCCTAGAGCATTGAAAAGGATAAAGAATTTAGTAGCAGGGAGAGAAGCCTACATCGTTCCAGGAGTTATGCACAAAGATGACCTGTCTGTGGCCCGAGAGTTGAGTGAGTAACTTTTTAAGTAAGGGAAGCCGTCTCAAACTCATTATTGCAGGTTTTTCCAAAAGCAGATTACCTTGAGAAACCTTGAATATACGTATTAATGTCCTCTGCACACCTCCAATGTTTCCCAAAGTTTAATAAGCCTCCCAAGTTCTACCCCATTGTTCCCAGTTTAGGATCACACAGTAGCAAGTCTAGCCATGAAATGATTTCAGTAGAAACCACTATTCAAGAAAGGAAACATCTTCGCAAAGTACACACACAGTGAATTAACCAGAGACAAATGTAAGCTAATCCTACGAGCAGATTATTTCTGGACTAGTAGATGTGTTACAGGTCTATGACTTCTGTAAACAAATTTTTCAGTACACTAGAAAAGTTTTAAAATGTTTCACTCTTTTAAGCTTTAAAGGAATATATATATATTCCTGACACATGATGCCTGTGATTCTGAAACCACATGTGTATGAAGCTCTTAGCTCACCATTAAGTGCATTAGGGGTCAAGACAGAACCAGTAAAGTGGTTGGTAACATCTAGGGCTTGCTTTGCTAATATATGCAACGAAAGCTTGCAAAAATGTAACCAACTAAAAATTATCCTATTTTTATCTCGTCATTCAAGGAACTATGTGTGGTTTAGTTCAGGTTATTTTAGACTTTGTTGGCTGTTAACTACAATGCGTATACCGTGCATGCTGGCCACATGAATGGCAGCATGCATATCGAGGCATCCAGCATGAACATTTAGCCTGTTACGTATCGTTACTATCGTAACCTTCGCAGCAGTTCCAATTTGTGACCCGCAAGATGTGTAGCCTATACGCAGAAGTGATATCCTACTTAATTTCGACACAGATGTACGTACAGGCTGGTTGTATGCAAATATTTATCATAGCATCCACATCATATGAACCATTTGGAAAAATTCAAATCAAATATATTACATTGGAAGTCTTGAGAAAGTGTTGTGAAAGTATCTCGCAGAACTGGTACATGTGTAACTTGGACGGATTAACTCTGACAAACTCAGAAATTGCACAGATGAAAATATCATACTCAAAAAAATGGATTAAGAAATTTCCCTAACCAAAGAAAAAGGTCCGTATCTCCTTCTGTTTTTGACTTATGAGTGATTTTGAATTTTAATGTTTTCAAACTTTGTCTGTCTCCTACATGAAACTTTAATTTAATTACAGTGTCTTCAAAGTAATGTTTGTAGTAGCTATTTATTGAAAAAGGCAAACATTCCTTGATAACGAGTATGTAAAAATGTATGAAAATGTAGTGTAAAAATAAACCACTAATGTCAAACAGCCTACAATGTACAAAAAATAACCACAATGTAATGGCCACTGATGAAAAAAATTACTGTTAAATAGCAAGTCTTTGTAATGATAATGTAATAAAATATCAACAATGTCAGCAATTGTTTGAGCACAACATTCAAAACAATAAAAGGATAATACTGACATTTTTCTCTCAATGACTACTATAGTACAAACTAATTAGCCTATCAGTCTTTCAACTAGTTGAATGCAGCAGGATTTGTGAAGATTTTCGAGAAAGTTTGTAAAGTTTCAAACATCAATTTTTTTACGGCAATGACAAACATAGCCAGTGAAGCTCTGAAGCTTACCAGAAATTCAGGTGATGAATCTAGTGTATTTTGAGGTTTTGAAGTCACACAGCTGTGTTTGAGTGTGTGCGTGTATGTGTGGTTGTGACGCCATTCTTGTAAACATGATATCTCAAGAAACGAAGCTTGGACAGGTCTCATATTTAGTACATAGGTGTACCACATCGGGTGTAAGGACCCTATAGTGTTTGGTGAAGGTCAAATGTCATTTGGGGTTAACAGGTGTCAGATTGTGAAAACCTTGTAAACATGTTTTGTCAAGAAGGGAAGCTTGGACAAATGTCATATGTAATTTGTTGGTGTTCCACATTGACTTTAAGATCCCTATCAACTTTGGTTGAGGTCAAAGGTCATTTTAGGTCAACCGGGGTCAAATTGTGAAAGTATTGTAAGAACACGATATTTCAAGAAGGAAAACCTTGGGCAGATCTTCCATTTAGAATGTAGGTGTATCTCATTGCATATATAGATTCCATTGTCTTTAGTGAAGGTCAAAGGTCATTTGAGGTCAACAGGGTCACATTATGAAATTCTTGTAAATATCATATCTCAAGAAGGGAAACTGTGACAGATGTTATATTCAGTACGTTGCGTCTTATTGAGTTCAAGAACCATTTGGTCTTTAATGGAGGCCAAATGTCATTCGATGTCAGCAAGGGTCAAATTGTGAAAACCTTGGAGAAATGATCTCTAGAAAAGAAGCTTGTACATATATGAAATAAAGCAAGGTAGCCTTTGACACATACTACGCTATAATGTCAGATTCAGAAAAAATGCTCATAATCAGATCATCGAAACCACAATGCAGTCGTGCATTCTTGGTTTTTTCAGTTGGGGTCAGAACAGGGCCCTGGTCAAAGCCAGCCCATCTTTGCAATGTGACTGTTTACGTCAATGTTTCGTCTAATATTTATCATGGGGATTTGGGGACATTTGTGTGGCAGTCAGAATTTTTTATGGAAAAAGGGATAGGTGTTGGATGGGTAGGAAAAGAATATCACTACCATATTTGTGTGTCAGGGGTGGTGGTTGATACTAATGCAGATGATCGATTTTTCACTCACAGGCAGGGGGTGAGGCCCTGAATGGGGATACATACAGTGAGGTAGTCCTCGGAGGTTTTTTTTGGAGACAGGAAAACGAAGTGTTGTTACATGTCATATCAGACAGTTGCACACCTGCAAATGTGTCAAAGAAAGAAACAACACAGGAATTTGTGTTTGTTGATGTGTTAGTTTGTATCATCTGATTTTGTGTCAGCTGCTTATCGTGCTCAAAATTCATTGTAATTATGTGTCTGAAAATGTAGCCTAATTGAGAAAAAAATGATGGTGGATTGTGTTGGGGAAGGGGGTACCCTATTAGCTGTAAGTCACTATACTGGAAACCTTATCCCCCCTCTGTATCATATGCCCATTGATTCATAGGTATGAACAGCCTGCAGTGCTTGGACTGCAGACAATGTCCCAGAACTAATGCCTAGCCGTGCCAGTGTTATAAGATTCAGTTAGAAAGCATGTCACCCGCCAAATGGGGGAAGCTTCAGCTAGCCCACTGTAATTTAAAAAAGGAAAAAATATATAATGTAAAAGAAAAAATATCATGTTCTTGGTTTCAAAAACTAGTCTAGGGTAGTAAAGATTTAGCCTCTAGCCTAGGTTGCCGCCTTTAAACTTGAAAGCAGCTTCCTTCATTTATCCGCTTAACTGCAAATTATATGCACATGAAAGATAAAAATGTTAATTGGTCTTTGTAGCCTAACAAAAGGGGAATTAAGGTTAGGACTATGCTGCATCTAGCACTAGCAACGGTATGTTATGTTCTTCAAAAGCTAGTCTAGCTCTAAACTTTTCTAGATTTTGTAGGCCTTGCTCTTTGATGGATTACCTGAATTTGATAGTACTATGATCCTCTTCCTGAACAAACATGTTCACACTCAGCTGCTTGTGTGAATTACAGGTATCTTAATGAAGTATTACTCGATGAATATTGAAGTGGCAGCAAAATTGTGAAGAGTGAATAACTTATTGCCCAGCCCCAGTACCAACAATCCCTCGGCTATGCTAACCTTTTCCATGGGTCAACTAAATGGAAAGTACGTCAGACCATGAAGCTACCACAAATGGAGTAAACACAGCTTGTAACCCTGTGAAGTTATGATCTGTTCTGTTATTTCAAAGCTCAAAGCCCTCATTAGTTGGTGCAAAGAGCTAAAATTCATGATTACTGAATGTGAAGCAACAGTTGTAGGCAAGATATAGCACCACGTATAATCATAGCACTGCCATACTGTTAGTTGAAATTTGTCTCTACTTTTTAGTAACATTAGATGAGATTTCAGAGAATGCGCACTTGTGCACCAATATGCCATTAATTTTACAAAAACTAAATAAGGATCTAGCTTGATGATAAGCTAAGTTTTATTGTCAGGGAGGATCTGGAAAGATGGAAAATTTACTCAGAAAAAGTTTCTCAATATTCATTGTGTTGAAAGTATCCTCTATCGAGAAACAGGTGGTAGTGCTGGAACATAATGCCAATTTGTATTTATTTGCTGGTGGTTTGATTGATAGACATGAAGGTAATTGCAGACTGCACATATATTACTACAAAATATACTATTAAGAAACTGAGACACTCATTTCCATTTTTGGATGCATATATTCAAAGTTCTGGACTCCTGTTTGTCAAAACTGATGAAGAAAGATCAAATTTATTGCATGGAGCAGTGGGACAAAGGAATTGTCAGATTAGAGAGATAAGGTACTGAATGGATTTGTAAAGAGGTTTTTGAGAATGTGATTTAAGATGACTTTGGTGTTGAACAATAACACCTCGTCGCAAAGACTCTGCTTTTACTGGGACATTTGTAGTAGCTCCATAGTAGATATATATACCTAAGTCCAAACTACTAGCTGGTCTAGGTGTGTTGGGCCAGTGTGCGCCATGTACAAATGTATACAAAAATACAGGAATTTCCATTGACAATGAATATCATTAATCATTGTCACCAGTTTTGGAAAACGTCACCAATTTCGAAAAATTGTCACCATTCTTGTGGTTACCTCATACATGTTAACAAATCTTAGTCATTTTTCCTTTGGATGGGTTCGATAAGGGAGGTAAGAACTCCCTGGTTGGACTTAGAATTAAAGGAATGATGCATGACCAACAGAATCAGAAGTTACCACAACAGGCCTCTTCTTTTTGTCTGTGTCAGTATGGTACATGCCTGTCAATGTTGGAACAACTGTTGGATAGCTTCTTGACCATTCACATTATTAAAAAATACCTGTATCGTCCTTTGGTAGATTTTTACCTAAAGGCTGTCTTGAGGTAAGTTTTATGATAAAGACCAGGTAAAGTCATGGGGTCTTTTCCAGGCATTGAAACCTAAAAGATGGGCTCATCAACAGGAATAATTTTCTCTGACAAGGCTATATTGAATCGGCCAACATTTACCTTACATGCAACATGCATTTGAAAACATCATGGTCACAGTCAAAATTTACTGAAGTGTGATAAACCATTCAAAACAAAGGAGCTCATATGCAAACAAGTTTATGTTGAACTGAAATAACTAAAAAAGAGAACAGTAAAAGGAAGACCAACACACGAAAATTTGTATTATTTCAAAAACGTACAAACAGGTGGTATTTAAACTTAACTAAAGAGAGCCGATCAATCTTCCCACTGAGTCCCCCCCCCCTGCAGCTCTGTCCAAAGTGAGGTGAAAGGAACAAAAGACCTGACTCAGATTTTAGCTTGGATCTCAAAGCTGTAAACAGGGCCAATGTGCTTTTTAATGGGATTAGTACAACTGCAGAGTTCTGAGAGAGACAATGACTCACACTCCAGCAGCAAACACACAAATCTATGTCCGTGTGGATTGACAAAAACAAGTTTGAATGACATCCCTAAATTGATGCCTGACTCAAAGAGTATCATGTCGGCAGTGGACCCTGCATGTGTCTGTTAAAGATAAAGGCTTGAAATGTGTAAAACTGGAGGAGGAGGTGATGTCTTACCATTTGAGATCTATGTGTACTTTAAATTTTTTTTCTTTTAAGATCTACCAATACTTGGCAGTGAACCAGAAGTTGCTCAACTCTACTCTACCAAGTCTGGCTCTAAGAGAATATTTGCAAGTGCAGGCATTGCCATGCCACCATCAGATTATGATGTCTACAGCTTGCAGCAGGTCAAGATAAGAAACAGTTGCACCTCTACTTGCGAATTGTCAAATCTGTAACAATGAGATCTGTTTGGTAGATTGATAATTGCCTGTTGGTTTTCTTGTTTTAATTTAAAACTTATGAACATCATTATTTTGAATTTGTTTGATAAATACAAGATGCAAACAGTGTGCTAAAGGTTAATTCTTTCACACCCTTTAGGACTTTTAGAAAATTTGGTTTAATCATTCCATAGTTAAGTGGCTTGATTTTTATTTCTATTTTTGGTAATTTTGAAGAACTAGAAGAAGGCTAGAAAGTTGTGCATCATGAGCACTCCATATGGTAATATAGCTTCATAACATTTACAACTAACACAAGTCTGCATTACACTTGCTATACTTTTATGAATTCTGCTTTGACTAATCCAACTGTTCATGTTTTAATTATAGAAAGTCCTCTCATATTCTTACCAGTTGTAAATGAATCAACTTGCTGACTCTAAACATTTTTTCATCCTGTGTTATTCTCATTTTGTGAGGCTTTTAAACTTTCACTTGCTTAAATTACTTCTTAGTTTCTAGTATCCTTAAAGTCAATTTAATTGACTGGTAAAGTGCTACTGCTACAAATTGGACATAAAACATCATCAGCAACTAATATCTCTAGTGTCTCTCTGTGTTCAGTTACATGAAAGTATAGCCCAGTTAGTAACAGAGAATCTGGACGTTAAGACCTACCTCTTCAAGCTTGATGATGAGTTTGACGGTCGTGGAATCGCCTACTGTCATGTTACTCCAAACTTACGATGCCACTCATGGGCAAAAAAAGAATGCCTGAGGTATGGAGAAAAATGGAGCAATAAATGGGCCCAGGTGAGTTTGTAGTTCTTTTCTGTAGGTTCCTTGAAACTTTAACTCAATTGATCCTTCCTTGTCTGGTGTGAGAGGTGCCTTTTATTCAATCATTTCTCATTCACAGTCAACACTACATTGCTGAGAATGTTGGCTGATATGTTTTAAATGCATTAAATGAAGCCAGTTAAACTGAGTGTAAATCTTTACTTGAATTATCATGTGATGATAATTATATCACAATGCTAAATGTTCTGTCATCTCCAATGTAACAGTTTCTACATTTCAGTCAAATTTCTCTTCTTGCATTAACATATTTGCAGCATGAAACACTGTTGACATCTATTGATATATCCACTCAATCTTTTCCTTCTACAGGAACCAGCATTTGTTAAAATACATGCTGAAATCCCTGATATTCTTGCCAAATTTGCCTGTCCAGTAAACAAGAAAGTATTTCCAACTTGGGACAAATTTTTGGAGTCATTTTTAGGCCAAGGTAAAACCTGTGGTCTTTTCTGTTGCGTATCAGTGACAATCAGAAATGTGTATAGCATTGTTAAAGGAGAGACACCAGGAACTATGTGTATAGCATTAAAGAGAGACACCAGCAACTCTGGATAGAATTAACAGATATACCAGTGTTTTTTAACAGAGATGCCAGTAACTACACAGAGGATTAAAAGATAGCATTAACAGTGACACCAGTAACTAGCTATAACAAAGACACCAGTTAGTGTGTATTTAGAGAGATACCAGTAACTATGTAAAGGATTAGCAGATAGCATTAACAGAGATACCAGTAACTGTGTACTTAATAGAGATGCCAGCAACTGGATATAGCATTAACAGAGATATCAGTTATGATGTATAGCATTAACCGAGATATCAGTTATGATGTATAGCATTAACAGAGATATCAGTTATGATGTATAGCATTAACAGAGATATCAGTTATGATGTATAGCATTAACAGAGACACCAGGAAGTGTGTAGTAACAGAGATACCAGTAACTGTGTAAAGGATTAACAGATAGCATTAACAGAGATACCTGTAACTGTGTATTATAGTAATACAGACACCAGCAACTGGATATGGCATTAACAGAGACACCAGTAACTGTAGATAACATTAACAGAGATATCAGTAATGATGTGTAGCATTAACAGATACACCAGTACATGTATATTAACAGAGATACCAGTAACTGGGTATATCATGAACAGAGCTACCTGTTACTGTGTAACAACATTAACAGAGATACCTGTAAGTGTGTATTAATAGAGACCCCAGTAACTGGGTAGAGCATTAACAGAGTTACCAGTAACTAGCATTAACAATAGTACCAGTAACTGTGCAAATCATCAATAGAGATAACACTAAGTGGGTATCACATGAAAAGAGATATCAGTAACTGTGTGTTTTATTAACAGAGATAAAGTAACTGTGTAGAGCATTATCAGAGATACCAGTAACTGTGTATTAAGAGAGACATTAGTACTGTGTATAGCGTAAACAGAGACATGGTAGTCATTCAATATCCTACTGAACAGATACTTAACCATTTAACTAGCATTCATGAGGAGTGATAATTATATTTAGAATATAACCAGTGTGGTTGGGAGAGGGATAGTGATGCTTCCATTGACTGGACTAATAGTTTTTTTAGTGAATCAACTAGTTTTTGGGTGTAATGTGAGTAATGTTTAGGAGTCTTCCAGTGCTAAGTGTTATGAATAATTCAACACAACCTTTGAATCAGAGAATGATTTTCATAAATTTTACTAATTTCCAGGTGGAGTGATTGAAGCCTGCCCTCCATCTGATAGCGTAACAGCATTAACTGTGAACTTGCTGATTGAACCAGACGGTAATACCAGCATCATCTCATGTGGCGATCAGATCCATGCTAGTTCTCCATACAACTGCTGGGGGCTCTCTGTTCCACAGAGTTCCGTTGAACCGGCACAGCTGACCACAGCCTGCTTCAAAGTTGCAGACAGCTGCAAACAGAGAGGGGTCATGGGTTACTTTGCAGTTGACTTTGTAACCTTTATTGATCCTGTGACGGTTAGAAGCCCAGTTGTTTTTCCTGAACATGGCTTTCATGCATTGCTGGCATTCTTCATTGCAATTTTTGGATTCCTGTATTTTTTTTCTAAAATATACAGAGGTGGAAATTTCCACATGTTGCTTTCACACACATCATGTATAGGTTTACTGAGTAGCTAGTCATGGCATTAGTGACACTATAGTAACTTTCTTGAACAAGCTTGGTATCATTTGAATGATATCAATTTCTATTCAAACCATGTTGAGTTTGACTGAGAATCTTCATAGGTATGAGAAACAAGAGTAATGAATGTCAGAAGTAAAACAAAGGAATTTCTCATTGCTTGCTGTCTTATGTCAAATATAGAGAGAGCAAGAGCTATGGGTTGTTGATCTGAATCTTTGGTACGATGACAGCATGGCTATGACCCAATTGATGTGGTATGTGACAGATGGAACTCTCAACATCAGCTCCTGCCTCTTCAATATCACCGCTCCAAAGAAAGAGAAGAAAAAAAGTTTGAGAAGAGTCAGATATGAAGACCTCGATCCAGAGGTATGTAGTCAATCTAAGATTATAAGAACAACAATGACATGATTCTCAGAGTGGAAAAATGGGGCTGACCTGGAGAATATTGAAATTGGAAAAATGGGGCTATACTGGGGTATATTGAGACTGAAAAAAATAGAGCTGAACCAGGGGTATATTAAGATTTCAAAAATGGGGCTTAACTAGGGTATACTAAGATTGATAAAAATGGGGTTGAATTGGGGTGTATTAAAATTGGAAAAATGTGTCTAAACCGGGCTGTATTTACATTAGAAAAATTTGTCTTAATCGAGGTATAGCAAGATTGAAAAAATGGGGCTTTAGCTGGTTATATTAATGTCCGATATATTTGTTAAAGTCAGAGTGGGATTGTTGTTGATGGACCAGGCAGCGTGAATTCGGCTATTGTGGGTATCATTACAAGGAGAGTCCACCAGTGCACAGTACAGGAAAACAGAACGACAAAGCTCCAAAGAGGTATCAAGTCGATTTAAAGGTCAGGGTTCCATTTATTAGGTAATTTGACTCGCACATAGAATTAACATGGAATTTAGTTGATAACGGTGATTGGAATATATCATGTTGACAAAAGAGAAAAAATACGGGACGATGACAAAGGCGTACATATGGAAGGAATAAGCTCATTCCTGACTGGTTGCACCAGAGAGTCTGTCAAGGCTCTCCCTATGACAGAATATATATATACAATATACACTCACATGATTGTATCAACCAATGATGTCACAAGAACTTGACTCACTCAGAAGGCAAAACTAAATATTCATATGGTCTGACTTTTCTAGACATTTAATATAAAGCTTTGTCTGCTTTCTGACAGAGGGACAAAAAGAAAAGGTTAGTAAACTTGGGTAAACACCAGAAACTGAACTCTGTGTGAACCCTTGAAGTATGCTAGTGCATAATGTTCACTATATACAACATTGAGATTGGGAAAATGCCTGTAAACTGGGGTATATTAAGATTGGAAAAATGGGCTAACTGGTTCATGTGAAGATTAGAGAAATAGGTCTTAACTGGGGTATATTAAGATTTGAAAAATGGGACTAATCTGGGGTATGCTAAGTTTGGAATAATGGAGCTATTAAAACTGGGGTATATTAAGATTGGAAAGTGGGGCTAAACTGGAGTTATTAAAATTGGAAAAATGGGGCAAAACTGGGGTATTAATATAGGAAAAA
This sequence comes from Stichopus chloronotus, assembly GCA_021234535.1. Classification (NCBI taxonomy): domain Eukaryota; kingdom Metazoa; phylum Echinodermata; class Holothuroidea; order Aspidochirotida; family Stichopodidae; genus Stichopus; species Stichopus chloronotus. The sequence continues at coordinate 8,154,962 of CM037836.1, forward strand.
TGGGACTAAACTGGGGCGTATTGGGATTGCAAAAATAGGGCTGAAATGGTGTATATTGAGATTGGGAAAATAGGACTAAGTGAAACTGGAAATAGGGCTGAACTAGGGTATATAACGATTGAAAAACTAGGGCTAAACTGGGATGAATAATATTGGAAAAGTGGGACTAAACTGGGATGTATTAAGATTGCAGAAATAGGGCTGAAATGGTGTATATTGAGATTGGGAAAATAGGACTAAATGAAACTGGAGTATATTAAAATTGGTCCAAACTGGGGTATATTAAGATTGAAAAAATTGGACGAAACTGGGGTATGTTGAGATTAGAAAATGGATTAAACTGGGGTACATTAAGATTGGAGAAATGGGGCTAAACGGGGGTATATTGAGATTGGTAAAATGTGGCTAAAGTGGGGTATATTAAGATTGGAAAAAAATGGGTCTAAGCTGGGCTATATTAGGATTGGAAAAATGGGGTTGAACTGGGGTATATTGAGACTGGAACAATGAGACTAAACTGGGGTATATTGAGATTGGAAAAATAGGACTAACTGAAACTGGAGTTTATTAAGGTTGGAAAAATGGGACTGAATTGGGTTGTATTAAGATTGGAAAAGTTTGTCTAAACTGATGTATATTAAGATGAAAAATTTGTCTAAGCTGGGGTATATTAAGATTGGAAAAATGCATTAGCTCTCAGCTTTCACAGTTAATTACACAGGAGATATGTGTGTGCCGGCGCTATATACAGTTGTGTTGCATCTAGGCTTGGTGTATTGTCTGCAACTTATAGTTGGTAGATCCACTTTATTGTCAGAACGTTGCAAGGAGATTTTATTGTTGGGAGAACATATAATGTATGAGGTCAACCACAGTATTGTCATTTATAGTTGTGTATTATTGTTGGGTAACCTGCTCTATCATCAAGGCTTAAGATAAGTTCATTGTTAACCAGTTAACGGCGGAATTGAAATATCGTAACTTAAATTCCACTGCAGAATTAATTCCCTAAAAAATGACTTTTTGTAAATTTCAATACTGCAGTAAATATTTAACACAAAACCATGTCATCACATTATTTTTCTCCTTTTATGAAGCAAATACATGCCAAAGACAGTGTCTTTATCATATTTGTATGACTTTTTTTCTAAATCACAAGGCCCTCTCAAAAATCCTCATTTTTTGAGTTACTATTGGGCTCCATATTATAATCAAATAAACCCTGCAAAACTTCTTACTTGCAAAGCCAGCATTTCTTAAACCAAGGGGGTCATTGCAATATTGAAATTGGTAGAATTTACAGCACATGGTCCTTTGCAGAAAGGATTTTAACCAATGCAGCGATCTCAAGAACACTTCTGGGTTTTTATAAGATGGTCATCGTACAATTTGAATAGGAATATACCTGTCCGGTGGCAAATAGTGAACAGATAATAACGCTAGACATTCACTGTGCGCAGTGAATGATTGTTCAAAGCTGTATTGTCGCTTAGCTAGGGGTTATGTGCAGTTAGCACAGGACTGATGTATACATCTTACGCAGGTAACTGGTTAGCAGACAATAGACTGCGGTATGTGAGAGAGAACTCTCCAAGGGCAGGGGGGGTTGACCGAGGAGGGAGATTTAATTTATACATTCATTCGAAAGTCTGTCGTAGTTTCAGTAGGGATGATGCCACTGTACCATGTCCTATACGTGATAATGATGGAGGTGCCAGTATTGATAAGATGTGGAAAGATATCAAAACATGTTGCAGAAAAATTGTCAATCTATGGTACGAAACTGTCTGTGGTATAAATGTTTGTTGAGAACAATATAGGAACAATTTTACCCAGTGTGACAAGTTCTTCAACTGACAGTTTGATACCATACCTGTGTTTCCTCAGGATAATTTATTTAAGTCAAATATGTCGTACATACCTTGGTATTCTCATTGGGAACATCCATTTGAAGAAAGGTGATTCTCTGTCCCTCGATCACAGTAAGAGTTGCTAAGCACTACATGTATAAATGTTTCTCCAACCCCTCTGTAACACTAGGACCTTCTAAGTTTGCGTATTTGGCTGCACTTTGAAAGTACTTTTCAGTTTTCACACTTGTAGCTATCTAGGGATGCTCACTAAGCTCATAGATGAACCTGAAGATCGGTTTTTTTTTTTTTTTGTGCAGGTGGCATAAGATTAAGATACCCTGGGAGGTTGTTGACGGAGATTTTGCACAAACGGAAAGCTGGAAAGAGTTTTATGGACAAGGGGGAAGCTAAGATTGTAAAATGGGGGTTAACTAGAGTATCTTAAGACTGGAAAAATGGGGCAAAACTGAGGTTGGAAAAATGGGGTCAAATTGGGGTATATGTCACAATGGTATCTTCATTGTGTTTATATTTGCTATTACTTACCTGTGGAGTAAATAGACCATTCCTCATGGTATTGGTGGTTTTAAGCAATGTGCATGAGATGCAAGGGATGCATGGTATCTTGCATTTGATTTAACTGGTATGTTGTGACATGATTATGCACACTATGCAATCACATGTTTGGTTCGTGTTTGTTTAGAGTATTGTGTGATGCCATAGCAGATAGTTGTTGGTCACTGTTGGGTTTTGTGAACAGCAGAGAGTCACTTATGCCAAATACACTGTGAAGTTCAGACCAACTGTAACCTATGCAGGTACTGTTAGGCACAAATTGGTGCTAGGTGTGGCAGTGTACTGCTCAGAACAAACCTATACATACTGCCACCCGGACAGACAGAGGAAGAATTGGTTCTGTGAATTCGTCAATATAGGTGTGAGATATTTTGTTATATTGGGGATAAATTTAGGATTCTTACTTGATTGTGTCTGTTTTACATGCTGAAATGATATGTAGGATTAACAGGGGGCATGTGATGGAGAGTAACTTCATAGGTTAGGTGATGGTGTGGGAGCAAGTATTGTGTACTTGTCACTTTTTTGGCCAAGTTGAAGTACGTGGCAGAATAATGAGTTTCATTCCAATCCTATGTTTATAAATTTATGTTGAACTATTGAAAAGAAGGTATTTGTTTGAACCATTTTATTTCACCTGTATTGATATTTTGCAATTCCATTTCTATGTGTTTATTTTACATGTGTCTGCAAATTCAGATAAATGTTAATTGCAATCATTGTTTGATCATTGACATAGTGTTGTGCTTTATATGTTGAACTCAAGTTTAACCCGTGACAGTATTTTAAGACTGGAGATGGGAGGAGGTAGGGGAAAGAAGGAGAGCAGGAGGTAGAAGGATCATTAGTCTTGTAGCTACTGCATACTCCCTTCCAAAGAAATGAAGAAATACATTTTGGTTTCTTTTCCATGAATTCTTGAGTGAGAAGATGAATCCATCATAAAACGGGGGAGGGGGGGGGGAGTTTGTGGAGTCAGCGACTCACTGGGGACGGCCAGTGTATGTGCCTTTTGATAGAGTCCCAACAGCATGGCATCGATTGCAGTCTCTTTCACTTTTGGCATTTGCATTAATGTTTCTGACCTGTATTATGTGAAAGAAGATATTACAGTTGTAATTAAATTGACTTGATAACTGTAACTCAATACCTAGCATGTGGATTGTTCATATTAAGGTCAAGTTCATATTGGATGATCCCTATTATTTTTGGTTGAAGTCAAAGGTCACTTGGAGTTACCAGAGATCAAAGAGTCAAAATTATTGAAACTATTATCTCAAAAGAGAAACATTGAGAGATCTCATACTTTCCATGTCCATTGCTCATCATATTCAGTAGCTATGCTTTATTGTGTACCCTATTGCTGTACTGTAAGAATGGAGTCCTGAGTCAATCAACCACTTAAATCAGTTCAGAAGGAATTGGAAGACTGTATTAGCGAAGAAAAAGCATTGCAAATATAAAGGTGAAAACCACTTTGTAACAACCCAAAACATATCTGGAACGGACCCCGTCTAGTGAGTGAGGTACAATAAGGTTAAAACGCTTTACCAGATACCTCTGATAGTGATGCTAATGAGCTGTATTATTTTTATTGTAGTTTTGATTGCAATGACTTTTCTTCACAGACTGCAGAAAGTCTCTCACTGGGCCTGCTTAGCATAATCCTTCCTTATGTGTTTTTGTCAAGGATAAGGTTTATCAGGAACTTTTTAGTTTGAATGTGTCAAGAGCTGCAGCACCTGGTTTCCTAAAACCACCCGTGGTCTTGAAACACTGTGCCAATCAACTTACTTACATTTTTGATTCCTTGCCGAAGGCAGAAGGAATCTATGCGATGGTGATGTCGTGTGTGCGTGTGCGTGTGTGTGTATGGGTGTGTGTGTGTGTGGGTGTGTGTATGTGTGTGTGTGACACTTCTTGTAAACACGATATCTCAAGAAGGATAACCACGACTGATGTCATACTTGGTGTGTGGGTTGTTCATATTGAGTAGATGATCCCTATTGTTTTTAGTGGAGGTCAAAGGTCATTTGAGGTCACCAGAGGTCAAAATGTGAAAACCTTGTAAACACGATATCTCAAGAACGGTAACTGTGACTGATGTCATACTTAGTGTGTGGGTTGTTCATATTGAGTAGATGATCCCTATTGTTTTTAGTGGAGGTCAAAGGTCATTTGAGGTCACCAGAGGTCAAAATGTGAAAACCTTGTAAACACGATATCTCAAGCACGGTAACTGTGTCTGATGTCATACGTGGTGTGTGGGTTAGTCATATTGAGTAGATGATCTCTATTGTTTTTGGTGGCGGTCAAAGGTCATTTGAGGTCGACGGAGGTCAAACTGGAAAAACCTTGTAAACACAATATCTCCAGAAGGGTAACTGTGACTGATGTCATACTTACTGTGTAGGTTGATCATATTAAGTAGATGATCCCTATTGCTTTTGGTGGAGGTCAAAGGTCATTTGAGGTCACCAGAGGTCAAAATGTGAAAACCTTGTAAACACGATATCTCAAGAACGGTAACTGTGTCTGATATTATACCTGGTGTGTGGGTTAGACATATTGAGTAGATGATCCCTATCGTTTTTGGTGGAGGTCAAAGGTCATTTGAGGTCAATGGAGGTCAAACTGGAAAAACCTTGTAAACACAGTATCTGCAGAAGAGTAACTGTGACTGATGTCATACTTACTGTGTGGGTTGGTCATATTAAGTAGATGATCCCTATTGTTTTTAGTGGAGGTCAAAGGTCATTTGAGGTCACCAGAGGTCAAAATGTGAAAACCTTGTAAACACGATATCTCAAGCACGGTAACTGTGTCTGATGTCATACGTGGTGTGTGGGTTGTTCATATTGAGTAGATGATCCCTATTGTTTTTGGTGGCGGTCAAAGGTCATTTGAGGTCGACGGAGGTCAAACTGGAAAAACCTTGTAAACACAATATCTCCAGAAGGGTAACTGTGACTGATGTCATACTTACTGTGTAGGTTGATCATATTAAGTAGATGATCCCTATTGCTTTTGGTGGAGGTCAAAGGTCATTTGAGGTCACCAGAGGTCAAAATGTGAAAACCTTGTAAACACGATATCTCAAGAACGGTAACTGTGTCTGATATTATACCTGGTGTGTGGGTTAGACATATTGAGTAGATGATCCCTATCGTTTTTGGTGGAGGTCAAAGGTCATTTGAGGTCAATGGAGGTCAAACTGGAAAAACCTTGTAAACACAGTATCTGCAGAAGAGTAACTGTGACTGATGTCATACTTACTGTGTGGGTTGGTCATATTAAGTAGATGATCCCTATTGCTTTTGGTGGAGGTCAAAGGTCATTTGAGGTCACCAGAGGTCAAAATGTGAAAACCTTGTAAACACGATATCTCAAGAACGGTAACTGTGTCTGATATTATACCTGGTGTGTGGGTTAGACATATTGAGTAGATGATCCCTATCGTTTTTGGTGGAGGTCAAAGGTCATTTGAGGTCAATGGAGGTCAAACTGGAAAAACCTTGTAAACACAGTATCTGCAGAAGAGTAACTGTGACTGATGTCATACTTACTGTGTGGGTTGGTCATATTAAGTAGATGATCCCTATTGCTTTTGGTGGAGGTCAAAGGTCATTTGAGGTCACCAGAGGTCAAAATGTGAAAACCTTGTAAACACGATATCTCCAGAACGGTAACTGTGTCTGATGTCATACCTAGTGTGTGGGTTAGTCATATTGAGTAGATGATCCCTATCATTTTTGGTGGTGGTCAAAGGTCATTTGCGGTCAACGGAGGTCAAACTGGAAAAACCTTGTAAACATGATATCTCCATAAGGGTATTTGTGACTGATGTCATACTTACAGTGTGGGTTGGTCATATGAAGTAGATGATCCCTATTGCTTTTGGTGGAGGTCAAAGGTCATTTGAGGTCACCAGAGGTCAAAATGTGAAAACCTTGTAAATATGATATCTTAAGAATGGTAACTGCGACTGATGCCATACTTGGTGTGTTTGTTGGTCATATTGAGTAGATGATCCCTATTGTTTTTGGTGGAGATAAAGGTCACTTGAGGTCATCCTGAGTCAAATTGTAAAGACATTGTAAACACAGTATCTCAAGAAGGGTAAGTGTGACTGATGTCATACTTGGTGCTTGGGTTAGTCATATTGAGTAGATGACTCCTGTTGTTTTTGTGGAGGTCAAAGGTCGTTTGAGGTCCCCCGAGGTGAAAATTTTCTAGCACATTATCTCCAGAAGAGTAATGTTGACTGATGTCATACTTGATGTGTAGGTTCCCCATACTGGGTAGGTGATCCTCATTGCTTTTAGTGGACGTCAAGTGTCATTTGAGGTCACCAAAATAAAGGTTATTTGGGTTAAAGGCTTATTGATGTGGTGTTTCAAGACCAGTAACTGCAGTTGATCTCATACTTGTCATGTGAATAATTCATGCTTGTTATAATATAACCATGTGACAAGGAATCACAAAGCCTTTTGGCTTTCTGGTTACCCTTATTTTTAATCTTAGATTTCATACAAAAGCAGTTTCTGTGTCCTAGAATCATTCATGCCACGGCTTGCTCCAATGGCCAAGAAGTCCATATCCTGGATGAATGACTACCATCCCCTCACCCATCGCATGGACATCTATTTAGATAGAGTGTCATGTGAATGTAACAGTGTTGAAGTACCTGAAACCATTTATAGTTGATGACTATCCAGATTTGCAGCTCAGTATGCTTATCTGGACCACCACAATACAGAGTATGCTATTTCATGTTGAATACCAAAATTGTATTCTCACCTTGAATGTTCTAAATCAGGTCACTCTGTGATTTAATTTCTCATTTGCATTCATTACAACGGTACCCCCCTCCCCTTGTTTTAGCAGATAAGATGCTCAATCAAGATGAATATTCCACATGATCTTGCTATGTGGCTACTCAACTATCTCACTAATCACTCACAATATGTTCATATTTAACTGTCTAATACCAGTGCACCACAGGGAACAGTGTTAGCTCTGTTTTTATTATCTTTGTAAACTTGATGTTAAAGTTGATGTTAAAGATGTTAAAGTTTGTCCTAGAGTTATCATTTGATTTTCAGATGACACTGCCATGATTGGTTTGCTTAATAAGGATGATGATAGCTAAATATAATCAATCTTGTTTTTACAATATTGTAATGAGGTCTTTCTTATACTCAATTACAAGAAAACAAAGGGGATGTTTATTGACAGGAATAAACCCCAAGAAGTTTTAATCAGAGATAATTGTGTATAATGAGTACCATATACTGTATCTGTGTGTGGTAATGGATAATAAACTGTTATGGCACACAAGATATTGATTGTTTGGTTAAGAGAAAGTGAACTACCCTTGATTGTATTGTCTCCATAGTTTACACCTGTTTATGAAGTTTATGAAGCTACAAACTCATTATTTTCTTTAACTCAATTAGTTGCAGTATTTGGAGATGTTGTAATGTAATTGGGATGCAATATAACTGTTCAAGATGTTAAGCACATTACTTCTGTTTTAAAATTTATTTGCTAAAACTATTTATATCAAAATTGAAGTTGATAGTGTTCTCATAGACCCAAATCACCCACTTCTTGAAGATTTCAATAGTGCAATTATTCCTCATAAAAGGAGGATGAGAATTAATGCAGTTACAAGTGGGCACAAATCATCGTTTGTTCTTTGCAGTAGTAGACCTCTCTCTTTTTACTCTTGTTCATTTGAAACTATCCCCTTCTTGCCTGGTTACTCATCTTGAGATATTCCTTCTGTAATCAAGTCTGTATATTACTTCTCTCTGGTACTTTATCATACTTTTTTGTCACAAATCACTGTCAGTATTTATCTTTTTCATTATTTTTTTAATTGTTAGTAAACCGGCTTTCATTTTTACCTGTATTATCTTCAGTTGTGATGCCATCTCATAATTGTGTCCAATTTTCATTATTGCAATAGTCTTGTTGTCTTTAAATTACTTTTCTTCGACACTTTATCATCTAATGTGTTCTTCTTCCCACATATTTTTATATTGCCCATCATATATGAGAATTGTTAAACTTTTTTCAAGTGTGCAATTTTTCTGTGAGGATCTAATAAAGGTTTTGCTTTACTTCATTTGGATTCCAATCGATTGAACATACACAGTTCACTCTCATCAGCTTTTCCTGTGAAAAGAAGATCTGTGAATGATTGTCTACTGTAATGATAAAGTTTTGTATACTGTGTCTTGTATTTGTTTATCTTGTTTACCCTCAGGAACCACCTGTGACCACTAGGTATGCTGTTATGAGCACTCGTTTGATGCACACCAACCTGGCGGTGGTCCACTACAGTGTTTTCTTTCAGATGTGCAGGGCCCACTGGTATTGGATATGACATCAAGGTTTGTCTGAGTTTTTTTTTATTTCAAGTGTCTGCTAAAGGAATCAATGTGATGATGTCATGTATGCGTGTGTGAGTGTGAGACACTTTACTTGTTCACACAATATCCCAAGAAAGGTCACCTTCCATTTTGTTTCACTAGAGGTCAAATTGTGGAAGTATTGCAAGCATGATATTTCAAGGAAGGAAGCTTGGATGAATCCTAGTAGATCAACAAAGTGAGCTATTGTCATTGAAAGGCATTTGTCTGTCTGTCGTCAACATTGGTCAATGGGCTGCTGTGCGCATGTTATTTGGGTGTTCCTAATCTTTTCAAATTGGCAAGAATACTCAGTAGGTTACAGGTCATGAAAGTTGTAGTTTTCACTTACATAAAATGTGCTTTTGTGGTCACAAGAGGTCAAATGGTGAAACCGGTGGCACTTTGTTTCCTGTTTAGAAAACTTTGTTTCTGTGATATAGGATTAGTTTTTGCAACATAGCCATTGATGGACTTCTAAGGTGGGAGTGAAAACATGGTCATTTGAGTCATTGAAATGACCACAAACATCAGGAAATGACCCAATAAGTCAACAAAAAATGACCAAGAATCTTTTGCTGATCTGACTCTTGGACTGTGGCCAATGACGTATAAGCCAATGTCACTAGTAACTTTGTTGATAATTTACAAGAGATGGAAAAAAAAGAAAGCCACTTGCATATGCTTATCACCTTTTTTAATTTGGTAGTGTCCATATAACATCATACTTCACAACCACATAGTAGCCAAAATTATGTTGATACAGAGACTACTATTTCTGTTGAGGGGTTACTGTGTTTATATTCCTTTGGCCAGTACCCTGAGTGAAATTGACTAAAGTAAGTCAAAGTTGGAAATTACTACGACACAGTCAATATCCTGTTACTGTGTAGATTTTCCTTACATACAGTTAATTCAATGGTAAATCCCATTGGCACACTGTTTATGTCAGATTGAGAAGCACCATGATCTAGTGTATCAAAAACATACGTCTTGAAAAAATGTTTGCAAGTTGCGAAAAGAGAACATACACACTGTGGTGTGGAGTTCTTGTAATTTACTACTTGTAATTGTGTATTAGCGCATCCAAGATGTAGCCTACAGTTACGGTAGGCATTGTATTCCAACCACCGGAATGACATTCATGAATTATTAATCTATGACGTTGAAATCTTTTCCTGAGCTTACGAATAATGAATAGAGTGATGTGTAAGTGACTGTGAACTGGCTGCGCCAAAAAATTGTTTTAGTAATGGTATCCTCAAGGTTACAGGAGATAACGGGAATGTAGATATATCAGGGAGGTGTTATTAGATGGAGATCTATCGCAAACTCTTTCTTTGAAACGTACTAGTTGCCGACAGTAATCTTTTTTGTGTGTTGTTCTTGATGACTCAATAGGCTTAAGAGGTGTTAAGAACTAAGTACAAGTGGGAGATGTCGTCTGCTACATCTCGATGAGCAGCTTGCGAAATTTTCCCCTTGCCTTAACATTGCCAGTCGCTTAAGCTGTAAATTAGTTTGAGGGTTTCGATGCGTTTCGACGCTATTTACAACATACTTGTCTTGTACCCTACAACTTGCTCAAAATGAGGGTGTCTTTTAGATCATGCAAGCGAATGCGAAAATAAGTAAAAAACTGACGTCAAAGTTTAGCCTTTTACTTCTTTTGCTCATTTGCATAGATCATGAGCATTGGTTTATAGCCAGCATCATTAGGTTTCTTGGCAATAAACAGTCGTTTGGAATGTCAGAACAGAGTTTCGTACTTGACTGTCGGCAGCTAGTTAGACATTAAAGCATTCCTTTAAATAGTCCTTTTTGTTGGGTTTGCTGTAGGTAGAGCAGATGAGGTTGCCTAGGTATTAGACAAAGGTTTTTCAATGCCCTTTAGTTCAATAATCCCCAATTAAAGGATTAAGTCTCTACTCTGAGGTCAATCAAATTGGATTAGCATAAATTACAGTTTTCGATGGATCTCCATCTAATAACACCTCCCTGGATATATTACATGGTGGCTGCGAAAGTCTGTTGATGATTCATTTTTCAAGTAAAGGCCATATGGCTTAGGGGATAAAAGAGTTTGGAGGCTCACTGCTGAAGCCTGCGCGGTCAGACTGTTTTTGTATTCGTGCATGATTGCGTTTGACGGCCGTTGAACCGAGCAGGCTGGCTTTCCCTTGAATGAACTCTCATACCCTGCTGTAGGCCTACGCACGGTGTTTTATCATCCCATATCCATCCCTGTCACTACTCATGCTCACACTTCCCCAAGTTCCGCTACCCCGCTCGCTGTCTCTTTTTCGAATGGAATGAATTTCCGGAGGGATAGCAAATAGACCTATCGTATAAATTACACATACATTTAGTAGGCCCATATCGCGTTTGCATCTTAATGATTTTTCCCTGTGCATGGTATGCCTAATATGCACACTTCCCGCCGAAAGTGCTACCCAGCCAGCATTCACAACTGGGTCCCGTGTGGGCCCTATCGGGCCACCTAAGCAGGGCCAGACTGAGTAAAGTGGAGGGTCCCTATTGAATGTGTCCGCAGTTTCTGCGATGACCCCATTTGGGACAACCGATTGGCAAACGCATAAGGGACCAACTGGTGCTTAATTCAGAAGCATATAGCCAGGATTTTTGCAGCAGGGCCGTGCACATGGCGGTGGGGGGGAGTCACAACCGTCACTGGGGCACAATTCCTAAATGGTTAATGGTTAATGGCTACAAATTCGTTCAGTTGTAAATGGGAGCGGCTACCAATTCGATGTAAAGCAAAATCGGAGGAGCGGCAGATAACAAATTTCCGAAACTATTAATGCTCATTTTCCACCCTTTGAGTCTGACCGCGATTCCCAGTTGCAACCTCAATCAGGTAGCCCTTGTCTGAGCGCAAAAGTTTCTGTCCTGCATGTACGATTGTAAACGAATAAATCGACATAGACTATACTTTGTTGGACCATCATTGGATTTGGTTAAAGTGACTAAAGCAAATTTTGAGAGGAAGCTGGCTAATGAGGTCAAGTTAAATCCCAAATCTTTTCATGCTTATGTTAGGTCTAAACAGAAAGTTAAAGAGGGCGTTGGGCCTTTCCATGGTAATGGGGGTACTTTAGTTAGTGGTCATCAGGATATGGCTAATTTGTTGAATAATTTTTTTGTTTCTGTCTTTACCAAGGAGTCTTCTGATACTGATTTTTGTAGAGATTCAATCATCTCTGTTTGCATGGAAGATTTTGTTTTCTCTGAGGAACTGGTTTGCAATAAACTTAGGAGTTTGAAAGCTAGCAAGTCCCCTGATGGTATCCATCCTGACATACTCCATGAATGCTCTGAGATTTTGTCAGTTCCTCTGTGTATTATTTTTCAGAAATGTCTAGACTTGTGCTACATTCCAGATGACTGGCGGATTGCTTAGGTTACTCCTATTTTTGGTTTCGATGATAATCATAACCTTTGTAATCATGCATATGTGTATGTATGTGTGTAAGGGTGTGTGTGTGTATGTATGTCCGTGACGCTCTACCTTGTAAACACGATATCTCAAGGAGGGAAGCTTGGACAGATCTCATATTTGGTATGTAGGTGTACCATATCGAGAAGAAGAACCCTATTGTTTTGGTGGAGGTCAAAGGTCATTTGGGGTCAACAGGGGTCAAAATGTGAAAACCTTGTAACACGATATCTCAAGGAGGGAAGCTTGGACAGATCTCATATTTGGTATGTAGGTGTACCATATTGAGAAGGAGAACCCTATTGTTTTTGGTGGAGATCAAAGGTCATTTGGGGTTAACAGGGGTCAAATTGTGAAAACCTTGTAAACATGATACCTCAAGAAAGGAAGCTTGCAGAGATCTGATGTTTTGTAGGTAGTTGTACAATGTTAAGTATAGGAATCATATTGTTTTTGGTGGAGGTCAAAGGTCATTTGGGGTCAACAGGGATCAAATGGTGAAAACCTTGTAAACACGATATCTCAAGAAGGGGAGCTTAGACAAATCTCATATTTAGAATGTAGGTGTACCACATTAGGAAGAAAAACCCTGTTGTTTTTGGTGGAGGTCAAAGGTCATTTGGGGTCAACAGGGGTGAAAATGTGAAAACCTTGTAAACATGATACCTCAAGAAAGGAAGCTTGGACAGATCTCATATTTAGTGTGTAGGTGTACCATATTGAGAAGAAGAATCCTATTGTTTTTGGTGAAGGTCAAAGGTCATTTGGGGTCAACAGGGATCAAATGGTGAAAACCTTGAAAACATGATATCTCAAGAAAGAAGCTTGTAGTGATCTCATATTTATTATGTAGGTGTACTATATTGAGAAGAAGAGTCCTATTGTTTATGGTAGAGGTCAAAGGTCATTTGGGGTCATCAGGGGTCAAGTTGTGAAAATCTTGAAAACACGGTATCTCAAGAAAGAAAGCTTGTAGAGATCTCATGTTTTGTATGTAGTTGTACCATGTTGAGAAGAGGAACCCTATCGTTTTTTGTGAAGGTCAAAGGTCATTTGGGGTCAACAGGGGTCACATTGTGAAAATGTGACAAATGTGACACATACTAATGCTATTATATCAGATTCAGAAAAAATTTTTCTTAAATAGATCATCGAAACCACAATGCATTTCTGCATTCTGGTTAAGAAAGGGGATTGGCGCTTGCCTTGCAACTATAGGCCTGTTAGTTTAACCAGTGTAGTGTGTAAAGTCATGGAGTCTGTGGTCAAGGATTATGTGCTTAAGTACCTTTTAGATAATAGTTTACTGAACTTGTCTCAGCATGGTTTCCTGCCTAACAGGTCATGTGTTTCTAATTTACTGAGTTTTCTTGAGGATGTCTCTTTATCTCTTGATTCTGGTCACTGTATTGATGTCATCTACCTTGATTTTCAAAGGGCATTTGAATAAAGTACCATTAGGCAGACTTATGGTCAAACTGCGTCAGTTAGGTATTCAGGGCAGGTGTGCAGATTGGATCAATTCTTGGCTACTAGGTAGATCTCAGAGAGTTGTTGTCAATGGAGAGATGTCACAAGTGGAGTTCCTCAGGGTTCTGTTCTTGGCCCAATTCTCTTCTTGATTTTTATTAATGATATAGATAGCTCTCTCACTTCTAGTATTAGTCAGTTTGCTGATGACACCAAGCTGTATCAGATAGTAAATGATGACAAGGATGCTTCATTGTTGCAAGGGGACTTGGATAGATTATCAACATGGTCAAAAACTTGGCAAATGTCTTAAAATGCTGACAAATGCAAAGTTCTTCACTTTGGTATTAATAATTTGAATTATGATGGCTGGTAGTATTTTTAGTAATGTGACTTCAGAAAAAGACCTAGGTGTTATCATTACAAGTGATCTGAAGCCTTCTAAGCAGTGCGCAGGTGCTGCTGTCAGGGCGAACAGGGTTCTATGATTGATCAAGAGGAATTTTAGTAATTTAAGTAAAGATATTGTGTTGAATCTGTTTAAGCAGTTGGTTAGGCCGCATCTTGACTATGCTGTGCAGGCATGGAGTCCCAATTATGAAAAGGACAAGTTTCTTTTAGAGCAGGTTCAGAGGAGGGCCACTCGGCTTATTCCTGATGTGATGTACGTCATCTTACTTATCATGATAGGCTTAAATGTCTGGGACTTACTACTCTTAAGTTAAGAAGGATCCGGGGGATATGTTGCAGGTTTTCAAATTCCTTTCTGATAAGAACTCTCTGTCTAATTGTGATGATTACTTAGAGGTTTGTCCTTATTCCCGTGTTCGTGGTCATTGTAAGAAGCTGGTGAAATGCTTCTCTAGGCCTGATGTGAGAAAGTTTAGCTTCTCTTATAGAGTTGTCAATGAGTGGAATAGTCTGCCTGATTGGGTTGTAAATTCCACTTCAATAAATAGCTTCAAAGGTAACATTGATAAGTTTTATGGTGACTGTGGCAGAATCTGATTTTGCTGGACTTTGTTGGATATTAGTTTGGTTTGGGGTTTTTGCGGGTCTGAATTACAGGGCATCTTATGGGGCTTTTGCCCTCCTTTGCCCTTAAACTTGTTATGTTATGTAGCTCCATGGTTGGACCATAGAGCTACCACGGCCTCAAGGCAGACAAGTTCTGCACTGCATATCACATGGCACATGCATACCAACATGACGGAAGATGGATTTCGGGAGTCCCTGTGACGTCGCACATGTCATTTCTTAAATATTCATGAATGTTATTCCGGCGGTTGGAATACAATGGCTACCTACAGTTACAAAGTCTTAACAAGTTTCAAGGTAGGTTGTATCTCTTTCAAGGTAGCTTAGGCCTATGGTACACAGGGATTAAGGCCGCCACTCACTGTGGCCTTCCATCCGTCCTTTTTCTCACTGGTCCTCTCCCAACAAATGGCTGCAGGCCTATTTCCATGTACTGCCTACAAAATATGAATCTGTTCACTGTTACCAGAAATTTTTCATTTCCAAATGAAGATTTCACAAAATATATAAGCCCAACATTAGTCCTGTCATACAGAAGAATTAGGCTTACACTAGAGTGATAGGCTTTTTGTATGTGGTTGCTTTTTGCCTTCCTTAATTGAAAGTTAAATTGTGGTTGCCTGCAATTTTAATGGGCCAATATGCTCTCAAAAGTATACTTATGATCGAAATCAATTTAAAAATTGAAATAACATGAAGATAAATTTACATAGCGACTAGGCTAGTCAAATTGTGACAAATGTGTGCAATTTTTCGAATTTAGACTCAGAGATTCCAGTGCTGAAAAACATGGTTCAATGTCACAAATTGTAGTACTCTCTTTGTACATATTTGCACATACACATACTGTAATGTCAATACTATGTTATCCCTAACTGTTCAGGAGAGCAAGATCAATCATCAAAAATATCAAAAGAAAAGAAAAACAATCATGTCTAAAACATTAATGTGCATAAGACCCTCAACTAACAACCTGCAGTACATACACAAACTTTACTCTGATGGTGCCCTCCGAGAGGTATTTTCTTCCACTGTGCCTTGAAACTTTTGTTGTACATTGCCTAACATGAAATGTATAAGCCTGTACTAGAGCCTAACCAACTCACATTCCAAACATTTCTCTGTGGAAGAAGACAATGTAAGTCTCTAAGATTTTCAAATGATTTTTCATTTAAAGTGTTTGTAAATGCTTCATTTGGTGTCTTTTGTATTGATAAGCATAAATGGGTCATTGTGAACAGGATAGCTTAATTTGTAGTTCATACATTTAACTTAAAGGCTCTAATGCATCATCCCAGACAGTTTCAATTCTCCTAACCACCTACCTCTAGTCCCTCCCTCAGCCTGTCTTACATTCCTCCACATGTGTAATCAAAACAATGGATCCCTGTGTACGCTGTGTAATACGAGCTGCTCTGCATCTTTTGAATTTGCTGGCAATCTAAGAGTACTGTAACTTAGAACCAGTTGAGAATTTTCCTTTCAATCAGGTAATAAAAATATAGCTTAGGGTGATGCAATACAGCCTTTAAGAAACTTGAAAAGTGTTTCACCATATGTATACTGTAGGCCTAAAAATTTTAGGAGAAATCATTTCAAACTTATAACACCTAACTCTTTCAAGCTTGAACAATGTGAGGTGATTTAGTTATTTCATGCCATCAAAGAGAATAGTTGTTGGTAAACACGGATGGTATTAATTTCACTTGTATTGAGTTCTGCAGTGGTGATAACTGTTAATCCTCAAAAGTTCTTTTTTGTGATGAAATTGGAAGCTAATGATTGTTACACTCCAACTCTAATAATGAAATGTTTTTATCTGTGTGTGAGCAAAAGCAAGCCAAAGTTATTTTTTCCAAACCGCATCAGGTCATTCGGCAGATCTTTTCCTCTTTAAAGTAATATGTGTTTGACTGCATGAAATGATTAAATTTTTGTTATTTAACAGGAGAAGCAAGGGACCCTGTTCACCTTGATCGACAGTTTCAAGAGAGAAGGAATGGGGATGCTCACAATTGGTGACCAACTTCCTGGAACTCTTTCCAGCTTTGCTTGTAATCTTTCCATCATTCATCAAGAGATATCAGCTCCAAATATGCAAGGATTGACAAATTTCAAAGTAAGTCTATTGAGGCCGTTTACTATAGATTAAAAATTAATTATAAGGTTTATGTCAAATTAATCTGCTACTAGCACATCCAGGTTTATATTTTTGCAACATTTTACCTTAACAGGAAAATCACTACAATGTCTACAATATGCCTCCATCTCTTACCAAGTTCCCCTCCACATAATATAGATCCCCATCCCAACATTATTTAGACCTCCACCCTTACATTATATAGACCCCCACATTATGTTCACCCTACTCTTAATTCTACTCATATAGTTTCTTACTTTTAGGTGTCTCATCAAGACTAATTACTACATTCCTAATTTCTCACCTTTATGATAATAGGCTGAATGTTCATTCTATGAACTAGCTACTCTACTAGATATCCCTGTAGAACTCTACTAGGCAGCCCTCTAATTTTCTACAAGGTATCCCTCTAGAACCCTACTAGGTATCCCTCTAAAACTCTACTACTTATCCCTCAAATCTCTACTTGGCATTCCTCTAATTCTACTAGGCATCCCTCTAGAACTCTACTAGGCATCCCTCTAATTCTCTTCTAGGTATCCCTCTAGAACTCTTCTACAATCTTGGACAAAATACCTTGGGACACCCCATGCCCCCGTTCAATGTTGGCTATAGGATTGCTGTTCAAAGGGTACATTCACTTCTTGAGCGCAACATTGGAAAGGGGCGCGGGGTTTCATGTTATCCTCTCACCTAAAATTCAGTATTATATTTGCAACGTACGACAAAGTGTCCCAACAATTTTGTCCAAGATTGTCTGAGAATTTCGATGGGTTAGAAGCATGCACAAGGCACAGGAAAAATCGTCAATTTGAAAGACTTTAAACGCCAAAATGGGGGGTGATATTCCTTGTAACGAGAAACATCAGCAGTGCATGTTCGGCATGTTTGGGGCCTATATTGAAGTTGGTTTACTGTACTAATATTATTGTGTGAATGTTGTCAATGTTATTATGGAGTAAAGGGAGGAATAAGTGAGTCAAATCCATGTATTTTCACTAAAGGTTCTGAATAAAATGCGGTCATTGGAGAGGTACCATCATAACTCCAATGCATCTTGTCAACCAGGAAACTACTTTAAAACATTTTGTATGATACAAATGACGTACTTTCGGCTCAAACTCTGATATTGAGACCCGTACCGTAGAAAAAAAACAAAAACAAAAAACACCCCCTCACAAAAAAAAAACCAACATGTTAGTGGTCCGTTGAAGAAGATCGATGTTTATGTGTTATCTATTCAAATTGTTCACAGTGATGGCGTGGTGTCTGGTATTAAAGTAACTACGCTTAATGACTATTATGACTGACTTGCAGGTTAATCTGGGTAAAAAAGTGTACTATCATTATACAAAATAAACCCCTAAAATGCAGATTTAATAAATGTGACGTTTGCTCATATTCACATAACAGTGACATTTTGGCACCCATTCTATTGTACCGTACATGGTGCTCTGTAACATGTCAGTCATTTTTGTTTCAACGGACTTCAGAGTACATATTTGTTGTTAGAGCTATATCATTATGTTAATATACATATAGATATATTACGTTTAATATGTTATATATGAATGAATGAAAATGAGAAGTTGACAAACATTTGAGTTTATAAATGGATAATTGAGCAGTGAAAAACACTATGGTCATGCCGTGAATCGAACCCCGGCCTCCCCATCCAAGCTGACATAGACCTAACAACAGCATCCGACAGTACAGGTTAAGAAACCCAGTTCTACCAAATGTTTTGACAGGAAAATTTAAGCAACCCTTGGAAAAATTGCGTAGATTACAAGACTGAAGATTACATATGTTACCAGCTTCATGCCATGTAAAAATTGCGGTCACAAATCTTGATTTAGCGGCCAAAAAGATAAAAAAACCAGCCTTTACTAATGTTCTACCATTTATTTTAATATTAAGCTGAACCTACAGTTCTGACTTTAACGCATTTTGGTAGAGCGTGGAGCTACTTCAGAATATATTATAACTGGGATTCCTACCAGCATTCTACAATTGCAGTAACACTCCTGTTGCAACGCAATGCAACAGCTGCCCATCAATGTTATTTCTAAACGCAACTATTTCTGTCCGCATACAAAACCATGAAACAATCTATTCATTCATGATCACTCCTTTCCAACAAAACATAACCAAATAAACCCCCAAAATTGAAATTAAACTTGTTATGTTCATAGTCGAAATTCAGAATACTTTCATTTGAAAATCCCCAGAGCCATAGGCCCCGATAACTAATTTTTATGATGCACCTTGTCCTAAATGTTCAATTTTCTTTCAAAATTTCGCTCCAAAATTGCTCCCAAAAAACTCAGACAATCTTGGACAAAATACCTTGGGACACCCCGCGCCCCCGTTCAATGTTGGCTATAGGATTGCTGTTCAAAGGGTACATTCACTTCTTGAGCGTAACGTTGGAAAGGGGCGCGGGGTTTCATGTTATCCTCTCACCTAAAATTCAGTATTATATTTGCAACGTACGACAAAGTGTCCCAACAATTTTGTCCAAGATTGTAGGCATTCCTCTAATTCTCTGCTAGATATCCCTCTAGAACTCTTACTGTGCATCCCTCTAATTATCTACTTCAGTTAGTCTCCCTGGGAGTGTGCTAAATTTAATAATATCATTAAGAAGGCATTAAGCTATACAAGACCAATGTGTCTTCTTAATTAGGGAACTATTATAAGGCAGTTTAAATGGTGCAAATGATATATCTGTAACTCAAACTCTAATATGGAAACAGAGACCAGAAAAAAAACACTTCCATGTCAGTTGATGAGAACAGATGTGTATGTTGATTTATTTAAACTTGTTGGCAATGATGATATGGTGTCTGGTACTGAAATAACTACACAACACAAATATTGAATTTGACTTGAAGGTAAAGCTGAATGAAATAGCATACTAACAGTATGCAAAATATAATAACAAATATTCAAAATGTAAAAGAAATAAAAGTTGTCTATATTTACATACTGTGACATTGTGACACCCATTGCAATGTAACATATAGTCCATCAGGCCATGCTGGATGGCATTCTCCCTTATTGCACCTATTTAGTACCAAGGTTTAAATATATTTTCTGTTGTAGTTTTGTCCTCATTACATTTCTTGATGTTGAATGTTGCACAAGGTGTTAATTTAGGAATAAACAACAGTTTTTAACTCATAACAGCTACCTGGTGTGAGCTATTGTAATGGTGCCGCATCACTTTATCTGTCTGTCTGCCTATCTGTTCACAATGCTTCTCAGTCATGCTTTCATGCATTTGCATGAAACTTGGACGCAATGTCTCATAGGTGGTGGACCATTTGGGGTATTCAAAAAGTTTTGGTCTGAGGTCCCATGTGGGTCCTATGACCCATTTTAGGAACTTTTGCAAAATGCTTCTCCTCCTACAGATTCTCCTGACAATGGTGATGGTTTGTCACAATAAAACTCTATTAGTGATACCCTCAGGGTGTTCAGGGATTTTTAATCCAAGGTCCCATGTGGGCCCTATGGCCCATTTTAGCAATTCTGCAAAATGCTTCTCCTCCTACAGATTCTCTTGTACAATGTTGATGGTTTCTCATAATGAGACTCTGTTAGTGATAATCTTAGGGTATAAAAGAATGTGTAATCAAGAGTTGTATGTAGGCCCTACGACCCATTTTTGAAATCCTGCGCAAGTTTTCTACCCCTACTTTAAAAATGCGCCTTTAAATGTCATGCAACATCTCAAATATCCCTATCATGCATGAATAATAATTGAGTAATGGAGCAATAGGTCAGATTGTTTCTTAAGTGAAACTCAATCTAGTTTGAGGTAGATGTACAGTAGATCTAGACATTAGAGGGACACTTTGAGTTATTCTTCTAGTCTTCCCAAACCTCTTGTCAACTTTGTGTCACATTTCCTATAAGGCTTCTAGTGACAGATCAATGGTCAAGCTAATACAGTCCCCATGTGACACATGCAAATGAACACTAATGAGCTTGTAGCTAATGATTTAAGTTGGTTTTGGAAAATTTGCAACCATTTTTGACATGGGTAATGTCTTTGAACATTCCTGCCAATTATGAGAGTGTTATTTGTAAGTCAAACAATAATTTTAGCAGAACCAGGTCCTGTACAGGTAAATAGACTAATGTGTAAATAATCCATAAAGGGATGTTCTTATATCCTGCCTTTAACCACTAAGCCTAACCTATATGAAGTAGTGCAAATTGTGTTACTGTATGTAATGTAATATGCACAGATCCTTTTAGCCGTTATTATCTCATCGCCCTATAGGGGCTAAGATGAGATATTGTAGTCACTTGGCTAGTGGAGCCACATACTGTACTGTGCACCCATGGGAGAACGGTTGCCATGGAAATGCTTGGGGTGGGTGAGTAGCGACACCCCAGGGGTACCCCATGGTAGAGTGACCATGGGTACAGGAGGGTCCTGTTGGGGGGTATAAATGAAAACGAATCCGTGCCAATGTGTGTGCGTGTGTGTGTGTGGGTGTGTGTGTGTGCATCCGGACCTGTCCAAATTGTGGTTTTTCCAGAATAGTTTGAAAAGTGTATGAGCGATTAAGTTGAAACTTGATGGTTGTGCATGATGCAAGATGTGTTAGTTGTACCGTAAATTGAGTCAAATTTGCTGATTTTTTAGAAAAAAAGTCAATTTTTCTCCAAAATTGCTAATTCCTATAACTTCAGAAATATTTGAGCATTTAATGCAAAATTTTGCAACAACTTACCTGACAATGAAAATTTCAAGGTATGTCACTTTTGTAGTAAAGAGAGTGAAGTTTGCAGATTTTTGAGAAAAAAAGCCAATTTTGCCCTAAAATTTGTATTTCCAACATATCTTGAGGACTATTAGATCAATTAACTTACAGTTTTGTAAGTACTTCCCTGAGAACATCATTGTTCAACATAATATTACTGTAATGGTACAGTAAATCAAGTGAAATTTGCTGATTTTTGAGAAAAAAAGCCAGTTTTGCCCCAGAATTTGTATTTCCAGCATACCTTGTGAACTATTAGGCCAATCAACTTAAAGCTTTGTAAGGACTTACCTGAGAACACATTGTTTAACATAATATTAATGTAATGATAAATCCAGTGAAATCTCAATGCTGATATTTGAGACGGCTAATTTTGCCTCAAAATTTGTATGTCCAGCATAACTTGAGAGCTAATGGAGCATTATACACAAAATTTTGCAAGGCTTTTCCTATGAACACAGTAACGAAGATACAGTATATCACTCTTATAGTAATAAATTGGTGAAATTGTATGATTGTTTGGTAAAAAATAAATAGAGCGGTATCCGGTTCAATAGACACCACCTTTTAACTTTAGCCAAAACAACTTTAGCAGAACTGGTCCCTGTCAGTAATGTCTTTGAACATTACTGTAAATTATGAGAACGTTATTTTTAAGTCAAACAATAATTGTAGCAGAACCAGGTCCTGCACTGGTAAATAGGAGACTTATGTGCATATACTGTAACCCATATGTAGGGGTGCTCTAATATCCTGCCCCTAACTGTAACCACTAAGCCTAACCCACAGTATATGGAATAACCCAACGTTATAATTGCGTTATGTAGCATAATATGCACAGATACTTTTGAGACGTTATTGTTATTGTTACTTTAACCTAAGTAGTGGCACCAGGCTGTAGATTTTAGCTTGCTACCTTACAGTAGATATCAATATTACCATTTTATGTTCCGTTCTGCTTACCACCATTTTGTGTTCGAGGAATATCAGTGCCAGGATAGGCACTTGGTGACATGTGGTTGCAATAAACTATAACAAATCCCCATGTGCAGGCCCTGTACAGAAATCAATGCATGTTGGCGATGAGATATGCAACTCTGTGGATTGCCCTCTTGTTGTTATTGTTACTTTAGCCTAAGAAGTAGCACCAGGCTATAGGCTTAAGCATGCTTCCTAACAGTATATATCAATATTACCGTTTTACCTGTATGCTCTGTTCTTCTGCTTACCACCAGTGGTGTAGCCAGGATTTTTTTAGCAGGGGGGCACTGGTGCGGCATAGACCTTTCCTGGTGGGGCACAAGTTTTGTCTATATATATATATATATATATATATATTTTGACTTAATAAATTGACGGCAAGATAAAACTGCACATTTCAAAATTTTTCATGGGGGGGCACCTGGGGTGGCACAGCTTTATCATGGGGGCACGTGTCCCCCATGATAATATATCAAATATCATAAGCTTATTTAAATCAAGGAGTTGCAATTTAGAATTACATTTCTGTTCGAATACTTTTTTCAGGGGATTTGCAGGTCACAAATTAAGGACAGTGAATGAAATGTCGTCGTTACGGCTTGCTAAGACTATATTCCATGTCAACGTGCAACAGAAAGAGAAAAAAGCGGAAAAGACAAATGAAAAATCTTGCAAAGTCACCCAGTGAAAAGTCATTGCTGTGTGGACACACTACTTATAGTGACTTCATTTATTTGTTGTTGTTATTTTTTTCTTGGGGTGAAGTGGGCAACAACAGCTTCTGTAAGCATGCTCTCTCTCCTAAACTGTTCTTGGAAGATCTCTGAATACTTTCAACCAGACAACCTTGTTATATAGAAAGGATGAAGCAACAATTTAATACCATTATCTGTTGTTGTGAATAAAAGTTGATAATTGAAACGGCACTGTATTTTTCATCCTATATTCTGGGTGAAAGGAGTGACATTATTGCTTGTTTGTTTAACATCTGATCACCCATCATCTCAAAAATGTTCTCATTACATTCCTTAACAAACTCTAAATTAAAAACATTTGTTTGATGTTCAGAATATATGTGCAGCGAGGTTTACACACTAGTATCATGTAAGAACTCATTTCCATGTTGATAGGTTTTGTTCTGTGTATTATTTATGATGATGTCATTCTTAAAGTAACTTTCCAAGCATTGAAATTTTCCTCTTACTTCTTCCTCTTATAACCCTCAACCTCATAACCTTACATTGGTTTTAAATAGTGTCAGCAACATTTAGCTATTGCTGTGCTAAAAATATGGGCACTCTGCTTATAGTGACATCATTTGTTCGTTATTTGATTGTGCAATAACACCTCTCCAAGCACTGACCCTTGCCATCCAGCATGGCCAGAATGTTCTGAGGACATTTTTCTTTGCAACCTCCAACTAAAAAACAGTGGTTTTAAATAGTTTTAGCAACAGTTAATTGTTGTGCTTTAATATGGGCACACTGGAATAATGTCATCATTTTTAGCTCATACCAGCTAGCTGGTGTGAGCTATTGTAATGGTGCGGCGTCACTCTATCTATCTGTTCACAATTGTTCAAAATGCTTCTCCTCCGTCATGCTTTCATGGATTTGTCTGAAACTTGGACACAATGTTCCATAGGTGGTGGACCATTTAGGGTATTCAGGAATTTTTGGTCCAAGGTCCTATGTGGGCCCTGCGGCCCTTTTTATGAAATTCTACAAAATGCTTCTCCTCCTACAGATTATATTGTACAATGCTGATGGTTTGTCACGATGATGCTCAGTTATTGGTCCCTTCGGGGTGTTCAGGAATTTGTGGTCCAAGGTCCCATGTGGGCCCAATGGCCCATTATGTGAAATTCTGTTTGAAATGTTGTTTCTCACACATGCATCCATGGATTTATATTTAAGTTGAACACAATAATCCCTAGGTGGTGCCTCATCTGGGGTGTACAAAAAAGTTTCAGTCTAAGGTCCCATGTGGACCCTACGGTCCATTTTAGGAAATTCTACAAAATGCTTCTCCTACAGATTATGTTGTACTATGTTGATGGTTTGTCACAATGATACTCAATTATTGGTCCCTTCAGGGTGTTCAGGAATTGGTAGTCAAAGACCCCATGTGGGCCCAATGGCCCATTTTATGAAATTCTGCAAATTGCTTCTCCTTCTCCCATTAAAGTGCCCCTTTAAACTGTCCTTCACATCTCAAATATCCCTACCGTGCATGAATGATAATTGAGTAATTGGACAGTGTTAGTTGGTATGCTAACTGAAACTCTGTATTGCCCTTAGGTGTGTTGACCAGTATATGGACTTCAAGGGGCACTTTGAGTTGTTCCGTGAACTTCAGTTAGTCTTCACAAAATATACCACTTTTAGTAACTGATCAAAATTCAACTAAGAGGGCCCATTATGAGTCACATGTAAATGACCACTAATGAGTGAGTTGCTAATGATTTAAATTGGTTTTGGAAAACTCGTGACCATTTACTTTTCCACATTAGTACCAATTCATATACCCATAGCCAGTACAAACCAATAAGAAAAATGAGTAAAAGTTGACAGTTTCCATAATTATTGGACGTGAATATTGATGCTGATTATAAGCATTGTTTTTTTGGTAGTACCCATTAAAATTTTTACAACTTTCATTTATTGACAAAGATCAAACTTATGCACTGTTGGAGCACAAGTTTATGAAATTCTGAAAATTGTGCAGTCCTACAGATTCTCTTGTACAATGTTGATGATTAGGTATAATGATACTCAGAGGTGCCTCTGATTTGACATAATGATACATAAATGGTACCTTCAGGATTTTGAGGTATGAGCCTCTGCACCAATGGTGCTCTAGTTGGTTCCTTGCGTTAGCAAGAGGAACCTATGCAGTCATGTTGGCGTGTGCGTGTGTGTATGTACTGTATGTGTGCGTGCGTGTGTGTGTGTCTGTGACGGATCTTGGGTACGCTCTAACTCAATATGGGCAAGCTGGATAAATCTTACACTTGGTGCACAGGTCCGTCATAGTGCGTAGAAGTGCCCTATTGTTTCTGGTGTCCATATCTTGCATATTAATGAGGTTATGTGGTCAAACATAAAAATTTTAAAACTGTCATATTTCCATAAATGTGGGTCAGATTTGATTTAAACTTGATAGGGTTGTCTGTTATTGACAGGTTCTTGATCCTGTGAAATTTAATGCGTATTAATAGAGGGGAAGGATTAATTTTTTCACTCTAAAACAATAATATTAGCCTTAACACCAATTTGTGGTTATTATAAGTAACCACAAAAAACTTATGGGCTACAGTGTGTAAAATTCCGATTAGCAGTTTGTGGTTTTAGTGACACAGTTAACTCAATGAGATTTTGGTCATTGGAAAATTTTTGCTCTGTTTTAAGGCTATGGTAGCCTAGGAGGACCATCAGTGAATGTATGTCATGTTTGAAATAGCATTTTCTTTAGAGGTTCTGATAGGTTGGTGTACTGATCTGTCATAGTGGGTATAAATGCCCTATTGTTTATGTTGTTCATACCTTGCATCTTAATGGGGGTTTTGGGGTCAAACATAGAAATCTTAAAACTGCCATATTTCCATAATTGTCGGTCAGATTTGTTTTAAACTTGATATGGTTGTCTGTTGTTGACAGATTCACATCCCTGTGAAATTTATTGATAGAGGGGGGGAGGGGAAAATTTGTGCTTTATTTTTTGGTCGTTGGAAAATTGTTGCTGTTTTAGTGCTATGGCAGCTTAGGAGACCATCAGCTGATGTATGTAATGGTTGAATTTGCATTATATTTTTTAGATTAAAATAGGGTTGGGGAACAGTTTCAGTCACTGTGTCTAAACATGGTCTAGTGAATTGTTAGTTTAGTAGTTGGTACACAACTGCAGTATGGTAGCCAGTATAGTCAATGTGTGTACCAATTGAATTTGCATTATCCTTAAATTTGGAAAAAATGGGAAACTGTTTAATTCATTATATTTTAACATGTTTAGTTGTTTTTTAATTGTTATACATGGGGCCCCTAATTGTTTAGGACCCACTTTGAGCTCAATTTTTGGACCCCAATTTTTTTAATTCATTATCTAAACATGTGGTACATTTCGTAATTCAGTGGGAACACTGTACAGATGGGCCTACATTTTTGGACCTGATTGGGACTCCATTTTTGGACCCCATTCTTGAAAGCCCCAATTTTTGGGTCCCCAGTTTTGAGGACCCAACTTTTCACTTGCTCTAATTTCTTTGCAAGAACCCACAGTGCCCATTGGGCTCTTGTTCTTGGTTGTTGTTTACCAGACAATAACATGGCTGATCGGCAGTTATTGAAGAGGATTTGAGCATCGGAACATGGCATGATCTTGTCTAAAAATAAGTGGTTTTCTCTCAAAAATGTTGCTCCAAAATTGCTCACTAAGAAATCAGACATTCCGTGTTTCTATAGATGATCAAATCCTCTTCAGTATCAGCTGCCAATTGGCAGATATTGACTCCCAGAACCACAGTGTTGATAAGAATGCTTTGAAATCACTGTCCTGAACAGCTCTGCCACCAGTCAAGACAGACTAGTAGACCTATGTGCAAAGTCTGTTGTATGGTCAGTTAAACAACTGTTTGCTCAGACAGGATCATACTGCAGTTAGTTAATGCTTTAGTAAACGGAGCAAGCAGAAGGTGCAACCAAGATTAAGGGGGGAAATAAAGCATTTGTTTGACAGAACACAATCATATTTTTGAAACCAACGTTTGTGGGTATGAAATGATAGATTATTTAAAATAAGGAAGGACAGTGGCCCTTCTTTTCAAGAAATAAGTTTCTCACAGATAGAAATTCAGTTATTTGTTGCTCAACCACAAATAGTTCACCAAAACTTTCCAAAATTCAAATGATGCATCTTCCATTACTCATCACCTGGATGTTTTGAGGAGATGAAGATTTTGCAGATGTTTATTGATGAGACTGAATGGTTTATTGATGCCTAATGCTATTTTCTTTGTCAGTCATTTTAGTGTATTCTAAGTACCCTATTTCCCTTACACTGGGAAAAACACCCCATTAACAATTTTAGACAAACCTGATTGGGACATTCTGCTCCCCTTCTCAATGTTGGTTACAGGATTAGTGTTCACAGCATACATTCACTCATTTAGTGCAACGTTGGAAAGGGGAATGGGATTTCATGTTATCCTCTGAACAGAGAGTTTTGCAAAGTTTCCCAACCGTTTTATCCAAGTTGTAGATGGAAATGTGCCTGAACTTCAAAGTCAGTTTGATGGTAGTCCATTGTGAGCAAATGATCCCTATTGTTTTTCAAGGAGGCCAAAGGTCATTTGAGGTCATCGGAGCTTAAAGTTTGGAAACCTATTAAAGGACATGTCTCAGCAACAGAAGGTTGCTGGAACATCAAACTCTTATCATTGGTAGCACTTGACAAGCACATATCTGTCATTTTTCATGGAGGTCAAAGGTCATGTGAGGTCAGTAGAAGACATAGTTTGAAAACCTTGTGAATGTGATATCTCAAGAAGGATTTCAGGGTGCACCAGTACTTAAAAGTATGAAAATCTGTTAAGGGTAACTGGATGTAACTGAATGTTGCTGAAGTTAAAACTGTCATCATTGTTAGGACTTGATGGGTAGATAATGTCTCTTATTTTTTGTGGAGGCCACAAGGTCACATGATGTCAATATGTCATAGTTTGAAAACCTTTTAAATGCAGTATCTCAAGAATGGCAGGGTTGTTGAACTTTAAAGTTGGAGTGTTGGTAGTCCATTGTGAGTAGATGATCCCTATTGTTTCTCATTGAGGTTTGAGGTCACTTTGAGGTCATGAGAGGTAAAAATATGACAAATTGGTAAGGAGGATATCTCAGCAACTGAATGTAGCTTAAACTTTAGACTGTTAACATTGGTAGCACTTGAAGTGTGGATGATCTGTGTCATTTTTATGGCAGTCAATCTTAATATTATGTCAGTAGAGCTACGTAGGTCATAATTTGAAACCCTTGCGATACAGTATTTCAAGAAGGGTAGCTTGTTTGAACTTAAACAGTGGCAATTATTTTCCTTTTATTTTCATTCCTTTTGGCAAGAAATCACAAAGTTATTTGACTCTCTAGTTTTCTGTTAGGTAGCCCTCATGTTTTTATTCCTTGAGCACTCTACTAGGTATCTCTTTAGTACTCTTCTAGATATCCTTCTAGTTATCAACTAGATTCTCTAGAACTCTAGTTTTCCCCTTAGTACTGTCCAATTGATGATTAAGCCCTTGGTGCAGTTACCCCTCTAAAATCACCATTGATTGCTTAGTACTACACTATCATACCTGCAATACCTTATTACCCATGCTTATTCCCCTTACTCATTTTCAACCTGTCTCATTGTATACTCATTTACCCTATTACTCTTTCTTTTCTTATTATTCTCACCCCACTATTGATATCTTGCAGCATTATTGTCTCTACTGATTGGTCGATTGTCATTTTTTAGGACGTGATTGAAGACATTGAAGGCATCCTTGGAACAACGATTCAGAACATGGATCAGACAGGATGATGATTCAAAAGAAGAAGAAGAAGCAACTCCTCCTGAGGATGCATGAAAGGAAGAACAGTAATTGATTCTAAGCCTTTAGTAGTAAAAGGGTAATATGTCAAAATTAGAGCACAATTGAAAGATAAACATTTGGTTATTCTATTTAAATCTGCCTGTGTTTTTGTTTCTTTGTTTGTCTGGAGTTAATCATTTTCTAGTTAGAGCTATGATTGTTGTACACAGAGTTGAAGTGACATTTGACAATTTATTGTTTGCTTCTATATTTCTTCTATTTTACCCAGCTTTGATTTATGAAGCAATTTCTTTGCTGCTATTAGACTGTTGACTGAAGATGAATTCCCTTCCTATCTCAAGTTCTGATGTCCACCTCTGGGGCAACATGAAAACTAACTTACGCAGTAGGTATTAGGTACCACAATTTCTTGCTTGTTGAGGGATAATTCCCAGGTGAAGTTGAGGTCATTTGAGGTGTGCCCTCTGTATGGTAGAATGTCTTCTTTTTTTTTCTCACTAGATGGCCATGACAGAATAAAATGAACTGATTATGTACCAGAAAGATTCCAGCAATCATAAACAATATCAATATTTAAATAAGGTCATTTGCTAGGTGTAAGGGACATATAAATCCCCCTGGAATTACCGTGTGTCCCCATTCATGATGTAGCCTAATACAGACCACATAATGGTTAGGTCTACTTTTTATCATGGATGGAAATTCCTCATGATTGAGAAATTGTAGACTTAAAATCCCTATTTAAGGGCTGGATACATGCAGCTTAGAACACACAGGAAGTGCCACGACTTCTGTTACTGAGTTATGGCCCCTCAAAAGTGATAAATTGTCTATTTAAAACTGCTACTATGTCAAAAATGGAACACTATTACTACTGAAGTTAACACAGTAAACTAGTGTAGATCCTCAAGTCTACTAATGGATCTGGCATCGGTGGCCATTTTGAAAAATCTTGAGGAATTCATTGCAAATTTTAGAAGAAAAGGTATTGGTAGACATTGAATGGTGCAACTCCCAGTACCTTCCTACCTTGTTTGGTTAAGTCATGGCACTTAAAAAAAATGGTGGCCATCTTAGATTTTTACACATTTTGGACAGAAAGTTGTTACATTTTGGACCAAGTTTCAAAGTTGTTACATTTTGGGGAGAAATTTGTTACATTTTGAACTAAGTTCCATATATTTTGGGCAAAAGTAGTTACATTTTGGACCAAGTTGTTAAGTTTTTGTCAGTTGTTACAAAATGGGTTGTAACAAGTATATCTTAAACATGTTACTTATCTTCACAAACAAATCTGCATAAGCCTGGTAATGTCAATTTACAGTGTAATACATCTTAGGGAAGCAAAATAAACTGTGGTGGATGGAGGCATTTTATGAGTATTGGGGCATGATTTACACATAATGCAGGCATTGTTAACCCTCAGCAGTGTGGATTGCATCTGTGCTCCTATAGTACTGGGGTCTTTAATTGAGACTGCATAGCCTAACTCCTAAACCAACCCATAGCAGTGCCACTGTAAACCTTGGAAGCAACCTTGCGTATAGTCACTTTTTTAGGCCAACGATAATTTAAGCTGAACTGTCTCCTGTGGTAAATGCAGGACTTGCCAAGTTGCCGCCATGGGAATCGGATAGACACCAAATAGACCTGGGTCTATAGTGTAACCTTATGGTACTCAAGCAAAAGTATATGTAGTAATAATAATAATAATTAACAAACTTATAAAGCGCCTTATCCAGTTAAAATATAAAAACTCCAGTGTAAGTAATACTGTGAGTATAACTCTACAGTGTTGTGTCTGTTGTAGATATCAGATGAGTAGGTTTTGCACATTTAAGCAAAGAAAGCGAGCCTATCTGCTTGTTTGAAAAGTCCCCAAGTAATGTGAAGATAAATTGCTGTCTCAACACCTCATTTCTTCATAAATGAAACCATTGCCAAAGAAACTTTATGCTAGTCTTAGCTGAGAGATTACCGATGTTCACATGCGGTGAGAAATCATTTTTCTGCACATCGGTTGTGACCAGTTTTGGATCAGATGATCCACCACCTGACTAAATACTCAATAGCCATTGGATGATCAGTCATGCAATACTTGAAAAATTATTTTTGAAATATTTTGCCTGTTCCCTAGACAAAATGCAAGAAAGAAACATTGAACTCTTTGCATTCATGATTTTTACATTGTTTGAGGATTGTTACCCCCAGAGGTGGATGCGTACTAGCTATGAAACTTGCACAATAGAGACCTTCAGCCCACAGTCTATTTGTGAGGGCATATTTATGATTAACCAACACCAACACTTTCTACAAGACACCAGACAGTGTCCTAGCTATTGAGCATGGGATACTTTTTCAGCTGTCTTCCACCACCCACTTCCAGTGTCAACCATGTACTGGAATTATCCCATCCACCAATCACTGGAATTATACAGAAAAGTAAGCTCTTTATTCACTCAGGAAAACTCAGAAGGGAATGTCACTTTTTCAGTTTTGTAAAAGTTTGCATTTTAGTGTACATAGTTTCATTTATGTGATTCCTGTAAATTAGGGGTTTAATCTGCAGTGTTAGCTTTGAGCCATTACTGCAAACTGGTTACACTACTGACGTTATATGTTTGTCCTGATCTGTCAGTTTACATCATTGCTTGGATGTCACCGATTATGTTTGAATGCAACCAATGGATGCCATAGACTTCATTGAGGGTGAAGTTCATTGGATGATAGGAACAGAGTCAGAAGTCCAATTGCAGACAGAAGTACTTAGCATCATGTACTCATCTTATTTTGTCTGAATGATATACTGTATTTCAATAATAAGACTGCTGTGGTTGCACTCCTTGTTCACATAGTTTTACATTATACTGTGTAGGAAAAGGCAAAATGTTTATTTCATGTCAAGTAACACTGCAAAATGTACATACATTGCATGCTATTACAAATTTGCCTTTGGATTACTGACTACCTTAATGCAAAGTACAGTAAATGTATTCAGTGTATCTTGCATTCAATACTGTGCTCTCTGTTGAGAGTGGTTAGCATGATATCTGTACCGCCTTTGGCAGGTTGTACAATGTTTATTAGTACTGGAGACATATGTAATGACAATTCAATTACAAACAGCTGTTTCTTTAGTCAGTTTAGTGTGAAATATTCAACCTCATGGTGTAAACAATATCAGTGTGAGACCTAGCCTGGTAGACTGTATGATATTCATTATGTGAAATCCGATCTGCTAGTGTGAGATCCTATCTGGTAGTGTTACATCCATTTTGCCATTGTAGTATTGAGTACATAGTGTAAGATCCAATCTGCTAGTGTGAGATCCAGTCTTCAAGTGTGAGTTCCAGTCTGCTGGTGCAACTGCTTAACTACTGGTTTCATTCATTTTGCTTGGTCTACAGCTGTAACCAGGTAGTGTGATTCATTTTGCTTGATCTACAGCTAAAACCGGGTGGTGTGATTCACTTTACTTGCTCTACAGCTTTAACCAGGTGGTGTTGTTCACTTTGCTTGGTCTATAGCTGAAACCAGGTGGTGTGATTCACTTTGCTTGGTCTACAGCTTTAACGAGGTGGTGTGATTCATTTTGCTTGATCTACAGCTAAAACCAGGGGGTATGATTCATTTTGCTTGGTCTACAGCTATAACCATGCACATTGTGTGTACAGAAGGATTGTCTCTTGCCAGGGTTAGACCCAGCAAGAAGAGAAATTTTCCGGGTATCACATGATCAACAAAGTAACTTGAGCTGTCAGCTCTGTCTTGCTTATCTCACCAACAGCAAGTCAGCACACTTAATGCAAACCAGAGCTACTCTCTTAAAGCTATATTGTACAGAGATGGAGATCTACATACTTCAAGCCCGTCAATTGTGGTCAGATTGTTCACACTTGACTAAATGGATTATCTGGGAGAGTAAACAAGTATTATTTGCTTCACTGACTTGACCTCTCTGTAAAATTCCTAATGAGGATGTACTCCTAATGCAGGTAGTCTGATTTCATTTTGCTTGGTCTACAGCTATAAATGTTTTGTGTCACTCATTGTGCTTGTTCTAAAGCTGTAACCAGGTGGTCTGATTTCATTTTGCTTGGTTTACAGCTATAACCAGGTGGTGTGATATCATTTTGTCTGGTCTACATGTACTGTAGCTATAACCAGGTGGTGTGATGGCTTAGCCTCCAGCTATAACTAGGTGGTGTCACTCATTTTGCTTGGTCTACAGCACAGTGGTGATTTATTAGGCAGGTACTACTGATCCAGCCTTTTTTGGGTGCTTGTGGATAATCATTGCTGAATGATGGTATAATCTGTGGTCATATTTTTAATATTTAAATAGAGCAACATGTTGTGTATACCACCTGATTTAACCATCTTAGAATGCTGTAGGATTGGGAAATTGTAAAGATTTCTCACAGTGAAACACATGGTAGATATTGGATAAAATCACAGCAAAGATTTAGTTCACTAGATATCTTACATTATCACTAACTTCTGTTGATAAATGTAAAATAAATACATGGGCCAATCCAGACTTGTTTGTTGAGGGTGCACTTAATTCAGCTATTGTAGAAGAGTGTCAGCTATCTGAAGGATTTACATAGAATATGGTGCTCGCAATATGGTGTTCTCAATATGGTGCTCTCAACATGGTGTTCTTCTATTCAATACCGCGATGAAGAGAACTACAGTGAAATGTTTGTGATGGAATATTAAAGGAACAAACACACCAGAGTGTCTTTTAGTCTTTCATTATATTTTTTTTATTTGGTGCATGGTATGTGTTGTGAAGTATAGAAACTAACTTCACAGACAAAAAGTTGGCAAAAAATTCTCTTAGTAGACAAAAATGTAAGATAATATTTCATTATCAATTTCAAACTGAAAGAGTCTCCTGTAGAACCTTAATTTTGAAAATGAGATAAAGCAACATGCATCTTGCCAAGAATGGTAGTGAAGCAGCCAAAATTTTGACAAAGACATTCACTCAGTTAACAGAAAAGAAAGTTTTAAGTTCATATTTTTTCTGAGACAAGTGTAGGGTATTATAAATTGAAAAACATATTTTCAATGGTGAAAATGATATACTGTCAATTGGGCTAAGAATGTTGTGACAAAAATGGTCCCAACTCTTGAAGTATAATGCATAAAGCCAGTTGAGACTATAAAGAAATACAAGGGATGTTCAAATAGGTCTGTTTACTCTCTTAGCCTATGACATCACAATGTGCCATAATGCAATGCACCACAGACTGTGAAGTATAAAGGTGCTTGATAAGGTCCAAACAGAACATGCTATGAGGATGTCATTCTCAGCAATAAAAAGGAAAGAGCCCCTAATTTTTGTGAAATTTGTGCCAAGTCCCTTTCAAGTGTGCTGCTAATGTACTAAAGGGTGTATGGTATAAATCTAACAGATCTTGCATTATGAGTTCATTCCCGGGGAAACTGAGAGTGTCTAATGTACTAAAGGGTGTATGGTATAAATCTAACAGATCTTGCATTATGAGTTCATTCCCGGGGAAACTGAGAGTGTCTTTCTGAGGAAAAACTCTGAATTTTCTGGGTGTCACATGAATGTAATGTAACAGATGCGTGGCTATCAAGGTTTGCTTTCCTAATAACCTGTGACCTCTCACTGGTGGTCTGCTAATTCATAAAGAGGAAGTACTGTAGCAGTGAAGGACAACTGTCCCAATTTATTGCAAGACTTTCCATTGAAGTTGTTAATACTGGGTGGACAGTCAGTAATTATTTTTATCACAATTATCTTACCATTGTCATTATCATCATCACTATTATTGTCATCATTAGCATTATCATTAGTATCGTCTTGAATATCGTTACTAGTATCATATACTCATTATACTTATCAGCATCATCATCCTTAATATCGTCATTGTTATCATAATCACCATAATTATCTTCATTGTCACTATCATCATTACTACCATCATCATCATTGTCATCATCATTATCATCATTTTCTGGCATAGTTATCATATCATTATTATTGTCATCATCACCTTTGATGCTGTTCGATGCATTTTTTGTGGCTCAGTCAACAGAGGACTACAAGTATAAAGTTACTATTGTATGTGAATGTTCATACACAAGTGTTTACTCTCCTTTGACATCGTTTGCAGAAGCCTTCAAGGACAATGAAATTTCTCAATTGTCTATAAACCAACACCAAATCACAATAATGGGAAGCACCTACAAAACCTCCGTCCATGTATGTAATGTCCATTGCCAGTGTATGGTCTACCATATTACTGTGTTAAATTGTTCTTCCGTTAAGACTGCAAGTATATTTTATCTTTGCCAGTAGTCCATGTTTTATAATACTTTGCAAAGATAGCTAATAAATAATTGGGTTTGTTCTATTACATTCTTTCTTGGTGTATGTATTTTGTTACTTTTGTAGGGATCAGATTTCTAAAAGTACTTGCATTTATTTTCAATGATAATGGTATCCATTGTAATGATGTTGGCATGTGTGTGTGCGTTAATGAGTGTATAAACATTACATTTGACAGCTTCAGAATGTTTCATATCTCAGTCTAGTACATTCTACTATGTTAAAAATTGACAGATTTTCCACCAGATTATGAGGTTACTTGGAAATTGGAAAGATTGTTGATAAATCTGAAATGAAATTTCTATTTCTCATATTTCTGTCTAGGAGTGACGATGGTTAGAAAATCTGACATACCCTGTTGGAATATTCCATATCTCACTCTAGCACATTTTATGCTGTAGAAAGATGCTAAATATTGTACCAGATTCTGAGGTTACCTGGTAATTGAAAACATTCTCAATGAATCTGAAATTTCATTTAAATTTCTCATATTTCAGTCTAGGAGTGATGATAGTCAAAAAGTCTGACATACCAGTTGGAATTTTTCTTATCTCAATCTATAGCACATTTTATGTGATTTCAAAAGAAGCTAAGTACTGCACTAGATAGCATCAAAGTTTACGTAGTCAGTAAAAAATTTCTCAAAAGGGAATGGAGACATGAGGACATCTCCTTCTTTAAAACCCTCAACGATCACCTGTTCTCATGCCATCTATCAAATACTATTGTATGACTTTTATCTCTCCAGTGTGGCTATCATATTCAAAAGTTATCGGTACAATAACGAGCTTTACTTTGACAAGTAATCTTCGACATTTGTAGCAAACAAACAACTTTAATTGATAGAAATAACCAGAATGCAGAAATGCATTGTGGTTACGATGATCCGATGAGAATTTTTCTCTGAATCTGCTGTAATAGCATTAGTATGTGTCACATTGAGCTACGTATCCTTTATAGGAAATATGAGATCTGCACAAGTTTCCTTTCTTGAGATCCATCTACACATTCACAATTTGGCTCTTGTTGACATCAAATGAACTTTTACCTCCATTAAAAATCAAGTGGTTCTTGTGCTCAATGAGTCCCTTACCTAAATACACAGCCTTCGAATACGATTCACATAGCCTTCAAATCAACATTTGAATGTTAATAAAATGACTGCATGCCAAAAATGTCAGAACTCGAAACTAAACAAGTGCATAACTTTCAAAAAGCCTTTGAATGCTATATAGTCTTCCAATAACCTTCCCCACAGTCAAATTAGCAAATGAGTTATGAATGAAGCTATGAAAGTTATGAATGCTATACTGAATGAAACTGTTGAATGCTATACTGAATTCACATTCAGTATAATGAAGAATATTGCAAACCATAAACGAAGGTTATGTTTTCAATGATACTACATATTGAATATGACATCTGTCCAAGCTTCTATTCTTGAGATAAGATGTTTACAAGAATTCCATACTGTGACCCTGTTGACTGCAAATGACTAGCTTTGACCAGTAAAGACAATGGAAATTTTTGTATACTCAAGGAGATACACCAACAATCTAATAGGGAGATCTGCCCAAGTTTTCCTTCTTGAAATATTGTGCTTACAGGATTTTCACAATTTCACCCATTGACCACAAATGACCTTTGACCTCCACCAAAATCAACACGAATCTTGTAATCATTGTGATACACTTACATACTAAATGTGAGATATAATGTCTACAAGTAAGCTGCGTCGGTAGGAGCAAAAGTATATACTGTATTGGTATGCTGGCTGCTCCATACCTGGTAATACCTGGTATACTGGACATTTTGTGGAATCACTGTTTACTGTATTGCTTGTACATACCACAGTGTTGTCATGTAGAAATGTACAGTGCATGTACATGTCTGTGTAAACAGTGTCAATTTCTCCATGATCTCTAAATGAGAACAAGTTTTGAAAAAAAAAGAGCTCAATTTCATGTGTGTACTCTGCCTTTGAGTAAACGTCACATTAAAGTTCATCCCTGACTCTGCTCGCTGCAATGTTTCTTACTTCATATAGGACTATATACTTGGTACACTGATAGCAGCAGTAACTTGCAATTCCATGAAATTACTGCTTACTGCATAAATTATACATATGCCATCTGGTTCCTGTTTCTCGTTCCCTGTGTATGCGCAATGTCTATGTTAAGTTGGTAACCACATACACTCAATGTTCGTGCAATGTCTGTGTTAAGTTTTTAACCACACACACTGGCAGCCCTCCGTAGTAACAAAAATTGCTACAGCAATAAAAATGCTGAGGTTAAATGGCTTTACCCCAGCTACAGTAAATTTTAACCATGGCATCTTTAATAATGACCATCATCAAATGGCAGGAAAATATCCACTTTGTCACTTCAACTCTGCCATCAGTTAAGACCTGATGCACAGCTCTGTAACTTCCCTGAAAAGTATGCATTTATTTTCTTTTTAACAAAATACTGAAGAATCTGATCAAAGTGACAATGTGCAACCGTTAACTTGAAGAAATTAAGTGGTCAGTGCCGAACACCTGGGGGGGGGGGGGGGAAGGATGGAAGATAATAGGATCGACGTTTAAAGTAGAACATTAAGGAGTGCCGGTGAATTCTTTTACCCATCCCCTGTGGCTATGAGCCAATACGATTGAGCTTGGTCTCAAATACATTGAGTTGGAGTTATGAAATTGTGTTGGTTTTTCATAACGCTATTGTATAAGGTGAAATATTCTCCACACTTTTTTTAAGTTGAATGTACAAAGTTCCAGTGAAAATATGCCATCCTGTTCCTGATGACCCAATATAAACTTAGCAATATATTAGACACGACTGTATATAGCACACTTTCAAACAGTTTGAATCAAAATCTTAGTCTAGTCTTTTTCTCTACTGTAAGTGTGGGGCACAACAGTAATACGTACATGTGTTGGATAGGCTCTATCTCAGTATATATGTATATATGGTAGGCTACAGCAAAAGTCCCAAGTCACTCTGGACGAAAATATCTCGTAAGAGGAAACCTTCGAATTAAAGTTTGCAAAAATAATGCACATTGCTAATTTGGGGTCTTTTGCACATGTCATGTAAATGGTTTTGGCAGTTTTGACTTATTGAGAATTTTTTTTTTACACTTTCGACGTTCGATCCTGCTTTTCTGAACAGGTGATAATGACTACAGTATAAAGTGTGCACATACAACAATAAAACTTGTGAGATCCAACGATGGCTTCTGTGACTGAAATCTCTTACTTTAGGGAGTCTAAAACCTTAAAGTGATTTGCGTGCGTAGGCAAAAAGGAAAACCTTGAAATTTCATCTCCAAAAATTTGGTAAGGCTTTTAATTACATCATTCAGACAATCTGGGAAAATAAATAGGTTTCAGTTGGTAAATTCTGCCATATGATTTCAAATTCTTCTAACATAACGACAAAAAAGTGTAGAATACGATAATCTAGTGGTTGACAGTTTTCATTCAAATCAACGCTGTGCTTCTTTGAACAAGCCAATGGGAAGTATACTAGTATTGAATATTAAGTTAGTCAAAACAACTCAGGATCACTGACACCGCAATGTTGCATTCAGTTCCTAGGTTATTTGTAATACAGTGTTTCCTTTCACCAAATTCTTAACTACAATTCCCGATACCGACCAACGAGCGACGACTTGAGTAGTATGTTTTTGATACACTGGTGAGAGCCTGTACTGTTGCATATTCATTATGTAATCGCTTATAGTAAGAACCGTTAATATTCAATCTATTTCTGTGTTTACTGTTTTTATGCCAATCCCGTTCCTTTTCGAAGTAGTTACAGTCACTTTCCTTCATTGAAAGACATAGTCCGTTCATGTACAACCTCGCGTGTACATTTAAAAATAAAGAAAAAGTTAGGATCAAACGTTATCTTTTTGGTTTTTCAGTGCTGCACACGCAATCTTAACATAACAAACAGACAGGTGCGTTGTGCGAGTTTGCCCTCAGCAGAGAATCGTAACACTGCGCAGAATCAGTGCACATAGATGGGCTCAAAACTAGGCAAAGCCTTATTTAGCTAACTTTTTTTCCCCACCTTCATGACTGAGATTTCTTTTTGGCGAGAATGGCGGGGAAAAGGTTACTTCATGTTTTTATCGACACGTATATTTTTTGTTATTCTCACATACCATATATAGTGGCCAGTACGAACATAGCAGCCCTTCAATTGTTATTCTTTAAGTAAGTGTACGGTACTTTGGAACACACCTCGTTCTCGCGCTGAGCTTTTGTTTTTTACGTCTAACAAACATTGTTTCTTACTTTGATGTTTCGTTGTGGCCAATGCAAGTTTTTGTCTTTCCACTAAAATGCTAATTTGTGTTTCATGTGCCCTGCAAAGTGCACAGCTTTGTACACAACTCGAAGCATGTGTCTTGGAATTTTCCGTAACCCCCAATCACGAACAATTCCAATAACACACTTCTGACTATAGGGTGTCTATACTGCAACAAGTGTTGTACATGTGATTGACCAATGAAGCGCAAGCCATTCTGTGAAGGTAAGAATATGTTTGCAGTTCAGTTACATACTCTCTGATCAACTACCTGAGGAGCGAGCGGGTATCAATTGGTTTCTCCACACGGCTTTACTTTTTACTACGTATTATCCATTTTTGGGGTACACCTGGTATGTTTGGTATAATTGTTAGCTGTTAATTTTGATACCATTGGTGTAGGTGTCAATGTCATGTCCACGTATACCAGATATATCAACACAGCTTATTTACAAGGTTTTCACAGTTTGACCATTGTTGACCTCAAATGACCGTTGACCTCCATTAAAAACGATAGCGTTCTTGTACTCGTAAGACTTGTAAGATACACCTACATACTTCATATGACATCTGTCCCTTCTTGAGATAGTGTGTTTACAAGGTGTTCACAATTTGACCCCTGTTGACCTCAAATGACCATTGACCTCCATTAAAAACGATAGCGTGCTTGTACTCGTAAGACTTGTAAGATACACCTACATACTTCATATGACATCTGTCCCTTCTTGAGATAGTGTGTTTACAAGGTGTTCACAATTTGACCTCTGTTGACCTCAAATGACCTTTGACCTCCACCAGAATCAATAAGGATGTTGCACTCAATGTGGTACACCAACGCACCAAATATAACATTTGTCCAAGATTCCCTTCTTGAGATATTGTGTTTACAATGTTTTCACAATTTGTCACCTGTTGACCCCTTATGACCTTTGACCTCCACCAAAAACAATAGTGTAAGGCTTCTACATAATGTGGTACACCTGCATATCATATAAATGTAGGATCTGTCCAAACTTCCTCTCTTGAGATATCATGTTTACAAGGCAGGGTGTCACGGACATACAAACACATACACACGCACATATACACACACATGCATGATGACAAAGGTTACGATTATCATCGAAACCAAAAAAGGTTGGAACATCTTTTCTGGAACCATAATTTGTCTGGGAAAAATTGACTGCAGTAGATGCAAAGTGCGGCACCAGATTTTGTTTGGTCACCAGCTAGTTGAAATTTTCGCAATACACCATAGAATGATGCTTTTCACATTTATTGAAAAATTGCATACATGAGAGCCCTATTTCAAGACTAGGTACATGAAGCCCCGGACCCCCGGGAAATGCCGTTTCCGACCTTGGGGGTAAGTAAGTTATAACTTTTCCTATCAGCTCCACGCCAAGTGCTCCGTTTAGATAGTCCTACTAGCGGTGTGCGCAAAAGGCCTTTGCCCGCAGGACAGGTCCTCCACCCATGCTGGAAACCCTGGATAGGCATTTCATATGTCATATTAATGACGTATTGGTAACATGTGTCCCCAATCATCAGACCCTGACGTTGCTATGGTACTGTAATTCCTGTTTACATTTTATTCACGTTCATCTTCTGCCTAGCCGACGAAAGTTTTTTTTTTTTTTTTCTCGAAATTTCGCTGAGGATTTTGACCCACTCTCCGTGACACATTTCGCTGGAAATTCCCATATATGTATCACCATTTTCACAGATTGTTTTCAAATTGCAGGCATGACATCGCTCTTTTGAAGCTGGATATATGCAGCCTAGAGCAATTTGGAAATGCCGTTTGGATTGATCAGGGGAGTTTGCAAAACCCAAAATTTTCTTGAACGCTATACGCTAACTCATTGTAGCACTC
The DNA here is from genome assembly GCA_021234535.1 of Stichopus chloronotus. Taxonomy (NCBI): domain Eukaryota; kingdom Metazoa; phylum Echinodermata; class Holothuroidea; order Aspidochirotida; family Stichopodidae; genus Stichopus; species Stichopus chloronotus. The sequence continues at coordinate 8,196,822 of CM037836.1, forward strand.
CGCTTAGATAGTAATTCCGCCTGCAGTTACTTAGTAACAAACAAAATTCGGGCAAAAAGTCTCTTCCCAATTTTTTTTTTCCTGGAGTCCATACGCCCCATGTGCCAGCCCCAGATATATTTGCAAAGTTACTCAAAGAAAATTAAAGAGAATGCATAATTCATTATGATTTTTGTATCACCTCAACCTGCATCTGATTTGTATTACAGTATCATGATTCCTAGACTGATTATTTCACATGAATTAAGGAATTTCAGATATGATATCTCTATTTCAAGGCTTGGTGCATGCTGCTTAGGACGGGCGGGAAATGCCATTTCCGGCCATTTGAGAGGTTTGAAAAGCCCAAAATGTCCTTTGTACGCTCCGTGCCAACGGATGTGGCACTCCGCTTAGATAGTCCTGCCACACATGCCCTCAGGCCAGACTCCGTCCACTGTTAAAAACCCTGGATACGCGCCCTGAGTTGGTCGTTCATACACTTTTGTCATTATGTGCCCTCAATCACTAAAACCTGTCAACCATTAATTGACCGTTTGCCTTTAAATATTCAATGTCTGACCACTTTTGTCCTTCCAACACCATTCAGAGATACAGAATTCCTTTATTCCAAAGCTCACAATTCTGGAAATACCTCAGAACTCCCGGGGTCTTTTGGGGTCACATTAATGGACTGGACGTTACTCCATAGGAAAACCTATTGGACCTGTCCAACATACCCAAAGCCATCAAATAGTGCAGTGAGAAGATCCCTGCCGGGCAGCTTTAAATATTCAAACCTGTAAGTTAGGCAATCATGTCCCCTCCCCCCCCCCCCCCCCCTCCACATTTCAATTTGAATTGACACCCCTGACAGGGCGTTTGAAATGACAGGATGTAATCAGTTGGCACTGAAACATTATCCAGAAAATTGTTTAATTTGCTCATTCAGAAAAGAAGTGAACAGGTCAACATTTTGCAGAATTATTGAGTTGACCATATACAATAAGTTGTCATTTGGACATTTTGCAGAAAATTGTTGAATTACTCACTGAAGAAAAAGTGAACAAGTGGACATTTTGCAGTAAATTGTTAAAATGACAAGATATGATAAATTGTCATTTGAACAATTTGCAGAAAATTGTTTGATTGTTCAAATAACATAACTAAACAATTGATCATTTTTCCATTTTTTGATGCTATCTTTTCTTGTTATCTAAGCATTTTGCAGAAAATAGTCAAATTAGGGAGGAAAGATACTCTTATTTTGACGGCACTTTTAAAAGCTTCTGTACAACTTACATCATCATGCAATTTGTATTTCTGGTCTGGGAAGTTAACAAGTGGACATTTTGCAGAAAATTGATGAAATGACAAGATACGATCAATTGCCATTTGAACATTTTGCAGAAAATTGTTCAATTGTTCATTTGGTAAGAAAGTGTACAAGTCAACATTTTGCAGTAAACTGGGATAATTACTGAACTTGAACAAAATGAAGAGAGATTACAAGGGGTAAAGAAGATAATGAGCTGAAGTTAAAAAAAGGGAAAGAAGATTAAGAGCTAAAGTTGATGCGTATTTGGATTACGATAACATTTCGTAATCTAATGCAGCCATACTCTCCTTTTGCGAATTTCTTATATTAAGCCTTTGTTTTGAGTGCACAAAGTTTTAATCACTCCCTTGCCTCATACGCCTTGAAAACATAGACCATTTATTTCTCAACTGATGTTACTTATCATTTCTGATGAACTCGTGAAATTTAATTCCCAAATTAAGTTCAATATAGGGATTACAAATATTGACGAATCAGTAAACGGGTGTTCGATTTTGAACTTTTTGTACGAGTGCGATGGATGCATACAGCTACTTACGTTAGGTGATCCTAAGTCTGAAAGACAATCGACAACGCCTTGTCGATCATACCAAGTACATGCAGTAGAGTACGCATATGTAACATGCACAGCAGTGTTCCCACTTCAAAGGAAATTTCCCGAATTTCGGGAAATCTGGCCCTCTTCCATGTAATTTCCGGGAAATGGAAAAATTTCAGAAAATCAAAACGTTGTGTAAAAAAAGTTATAGTAAAATCTAAGGTAATTATACCGGAGCAATTCCTTTTTCTTTTCTTATTTCTAATGACCGGTCCCTTAACCCAGCCCTGCCAGACCACCCAACACGCGCCAAAGCAGCTGTGTATGCCGCAATCAAGGTCCCTGCGATGACAATACGAGACTACTGCAGTGTATAATACAGTGCATGCCATTGAAACAGTACTCTACACACACCCGCCTCTTTACTGTGCATTAGTTCTAAGACCCCATCTGGGAAAGTGTAGGGCATGTTACAGCAAAATTAGCTCGTGAACTACCAATTTGAAAATTCCAGGAAATGCTACTAAATTCCAGGAAATTTTGAATTCAATTCCAGGGAATCTAAAATTGGGCTGTGGAAACACTGATGCACAGACTCTGTGCATTGAGTAAGATCTTTTACGTACACACGGCTAGTAATCCTACAAATTACCGTTAGGGTAAGTTATGCTTAAGACCTAATAAATGGGCCCGGGTCTGATCGAGAAGCACAAGTAGAGGGGTGTTTTAAGAAGGGGTATTATTCGAAGGTTTCTGTCATATGAAGGTTAAACATTTTGACAATATACAGTATCATCAGGTAGCCAACCGTTTGACGTAGATCTAATAGGCGTAGTAAAACTGAAAATTGTAATAGCATAGCACGCAAATCACGAGCCATGTAATTCAAACAATTGAAGCTTCAGCCTTCGATTAATTTGCCCTCATCAGCTGTATCAGAATCTCATCTGTATGATGAAACATATCGTAATCCTTGAAACCATCGGGTTTTGACTGAGAGAGCAGTTCATTTCCTTTGTCGAGGCCAACTTGAAAGGGTTTAGGGATTTCTATTAGTGTTGTTAGTATTTTGAATTTCCTTGAAATTGGTAAAAACGAAATCGGATAAGCTGTGAGGGGACCTGTTGTAGTAAATGGTAACTTCACACGTAGCAGATTTGTGACTCCGAAAACAGACATCGAATTCTATAGAGGTTGAGCCGGTGTATTGCATGCGGCTACATTTACGACACGTACCTTACTGTAACTAAATAACATTACAAGAAGTACAAGAGATAATTTCTTTAATCATATATCAATTACCGGTAATGCAACTTGAGAATGTGGAACATGTGTGGGAAAAATTCTTGCAAAGATCACATTTCTTAGTCGGTAATGTTATGTTCTGTAGGGGGAAGGTTTAGCATTTTTGCTGGGGCAAGAATCTCCTTGAGATTCTTCGTTCCATGAAAAGAGGGGATGATGGAATTTTTGATGAAGCGGTCTTTGGTCTGAGTAGCCTACAATTTCTTATAGGGGCAGTGTTTCTGTAGTATTTTGGAGATATCAGGAAGATGCGAATTACAATCTAAGACAAGGGGTATTTCCTTTGAACGTTCTTGTTGGAGGGGCGAAGTAGACAATCGCATCTGGTCAAGCTGGCTTTATAAAAGCCATTGTCGATATCATGGGAGAGGGTAACCTTGTCGTAGTAAGTACGATTTGTATTATTTGCTGCAAACAGCGAAAGTGGAGTAACTGGTGCAATTTTTACGGAGGCGTAAGTCGTAGCACGTCTGTCAATAATAGGCCTACCCATAGCCAAGTCGGCGCAACTGCATGCGTGTTTTGGCCCCATTGCAGTGCCGTGAATTTGTAGATATTTTTTGCTGTTGAATTGACTGTTGTTATATGAGAAGCAGAGTTTGATGGCTTCTACAATGCAATTAGTTGATGGAAATTTCTTAACTATGGAATTAAGAAATTTGGAGACAGAATGGGAACATTGCAATCACATCCCATGAAACAAGGGTGTCGAAAAACAAATGTGTCAAACAACGGTGTCGATCGGGAGGAGGCTATTCTGGTTAAGCTCTACGATTTTATTAAGTAGATGGGTAGAATCTTCAGCAAAGTAGGGTGAGGACTGGCAAGAGGCTTAAAATAAAATTCGGAAAATTGAGAAATGCTTTCAACACTGGTTCCACAGCATGAAGTGATAAGACGAAGTGCGTTATTATTTTTATGAGATTTAACATTATCATAAGCAATTCCAGCATTGGGTTTGACACTAAACGAGTAAATACACGAATCGAATTAGCTATGGGCTTCGATTAATTAAGGTCTTTTATTTAAATTTCATTTAATGTGGAAGATCACACCTGCATATTTCTTTTCCTACTTTTGATCTTGTTTTCACATCTGATCCCAATGTTGCTGACAATTTTGAGAGTCTAGGTAAACTAGGTAAAAGTGGCCATGTAGTTGTAGCCTTTGATGTTGTCTGTGAGGGGTTCAATTCTATAAGTAAGGAAAGAATCCCAAATCTAAAGCAGATACTGTAGCAATTGATAATTCATTGGAAGGTACAGACTGGATAAATGGAATGAGTGGCAAAAGTGCTTCAGAATCTTGGGACTTTATAGCTGATATATTGAAGTATGTTATGACTATGCACACCTGACTAAAGAAGTCAGGTGTGCCATTAGACAAAAGCGGAAAATGTGGAGGCGTTATAGGATGAGTAACTCTGTTTCTGACCTTTATAAGTTAAACATTCACCAACTTAAAGTGAAAGGGTTAATCTCTAAACCTAAACTCAATTTCTAGCAGAGTATAGCTGATAATCTTATGGACAACCCAAAGGTATTCTTTTCTTATGTTAGGTCTCAGCAGAAGGTTAAGGAAACTGTTGTTTCTCTTAGGAATCCTAATGCAGATAATGTAGTTACTGACAGTGAAGATCTTGCGAAACTGCGTAACAATTATTTTGTGTCAGTTTTTACACAAGAAGATTTGTCAAATCTCCCTTGTGCCATTGGAAAAAGTGTTTTCCCAAGTTTGGATTCTGTCTTATTTTTCAGCGACATCGTTCTAAAAGAGTTGCTTTCTCTCAATATTCGTAAAGCCCCTGGCCCGGATGCAATCTATCCAATTTTGTTGAGGTCACTTGCTCATCATTTCTGTGTTCCGCTGTTACTGGTCTTTAATATTTGTGGTTGAAGGTTATGTTCCTGAGGACTGGAGGTGTGCTAACATCATCCCAATTTTGAGAAGGGAGATAAGTCACAGCCTAATTACAGGCCTGGCTGTCAGTCTCACTGTAGTGTTGTTTGTAAGGTCATGGACTCTATTATTAAAAAGTCTATCGTTAGTTTCTTCAGTAGTTATTCATTAATCAGAATGGGCTTTTGTCAAAAAAGGTCCTGCCTCACCAATATTTTGGAGCCATGGAAGATGTTACTAGTTCATTGGATAGGCAGATGTATGTTGACTGTTGTTTTTCTGGATTTTCAGAAAGCTTTTGATAAGGTTCCCCACCAGCGTCTTTTGCTTAAATTAAAGAGTATGGGCATCTGTGGTAATTTACTGACCTGGATTCAGAATTGGCTATATGATAGGAAACAAAGTTTGGTTTTAAATTGTTGTGCTTCTTCTTAGCAGGAGGTAACTATGGTGGGGTTCCCCAGGGGTCTGTGTTGCGTCCTCTCTTGTTTATTGCTTTCATTAATGACATTGATGCTGATATTGTGTGTAGAGCGAAGAAGTTTGCTGATGACACAAAACTGTATTCTGAGGTCTCCTGTTCACATAGATTCTTCTTTACAGCCTGCTAAGCAGTGTGTTGAAGCATCTAAAAGAGCATATAGGCTTTCAGGTATGATTAAGCGAAATTTTAGTTTCCTTAAGCAAGACATTGTTGTTATACTCTATAGGCAGTTGGTTAGGCCTCATTTAGAGTATGCTGTTCAAGCTTGGAACCCATATTTGTCTAAAGAGAAGGAGTTACTTGAGAAAGTTCAGCGCAGGGCTACTAGATTGATTAGAGCCTTCTAGGGTGTCACTTATAACAGCAGGTTATGTGTCTTAAATCTCACTTCATTTGAGCTGAGAAGATTTCGGAGATTAGATAGAAGTCTGCAAAATTGTTCATGGTTTTGATAATTTATCATTTTCTGATTTTTCAAGTTTGCAAACAGTAAAATTACTAGAGTTCATTGTCTTAAATTCCAGAAGGTTCAAAGTAGGTTCAATATTTGTCGTTTGTTCTTCTCTCAGAGGGTAGTGAATGAGTGGAATGGGTTGCCTGAGGTGTACAGTAGTGATGGCAAGAAGTGTAAATGGGTTTAAGAGTGCACTGGACAAGTATTTTAGGCTTTGTGAACGGGTTTGATTTTTTTCCAGGGTCCTAGATGGGGACTTAATTGTCCCTCCTGATCTTTTTCCTACTAAACTAGCACTATGTTATAATGCGGTACGTAGTGACACTGTGTTGGCTAAATGTTACGGGCAGGCCTACAAGCACAAATGTTGAAATAATACCACCAGGACTACGCAAACTTCTAGGACAAAGTTGCATTCGAACTAATTGCCATGACACTCTCTTTAAATGTCAGAAAAGATTACCATTTTTTACCATTGTACATATCACTGTTGGCACAAACTGATCAGTATTTAACTCTTCATTAAAAAGTTTGTAAATTTGTGTACCGTTGACGTACACAGTTAGTTAACTAAACGTTTTAGCAAAGTTTTGGAATTACCTTTTGACATGTGATGTCATATTGCTTTCGCGCCACTATACGAACTCAGCACATCGAGTCTATGGACGATAACAACCAGCTAGTACATATATATATATATATATATATATATATATATATATATATATATATATATATATATATATATATATATATATATATATATATATATATGCCATCAAGACTTCATTGACTGTTGTAGCAGTGACAGCCGCCCGCCCGTGGCAGATTGTTCCATTCAGTGATAATACGCTGACTATAACTTTCTGAAATCTAGTCTACAGTGGTGCTTCTGGAATTTAAGCTGATAACCTCTTGTTCTACATCCGACAAATTAAAAAAAAAAACCCAGCCTGATCAACATTTTCCAGACTCTTCATAACTTTAGAATCTTCAATCAAGTCGGCTCTTAGTCTACGCATTTCAAGAAAAAATAAACCAGTTATTTCAAGCCTATCTTCATAACTGAGAGTAGACAAATCTGGAAATTTTGTAGCACGAAGTTGTACCTTTTCAGTGCTGTCAACATTTTATCTGCAGGTATAAGGGCGCCATGCCTGACAACAGTAGCCTATTCCAGATGTGGTCTCACAAGAGATTTATACATTTTCAGTATATTACTACTACATTTAGAATCGTAAGTTCTATTACTAACACCAAGTACCTTGCTAGTACCTAAGTGGTACAACTGCCAGCCAAATATGTGACCAAATTTGCCGGCCAATTAGTTTTCAAATACAAATTAGACAAATTAGGGTAGTGAATGAGTGGAATGGGTTGCCTGAGGATTTAATGATGGCAAGAAGTGTAAATCGGTTTGAGAATGCACTGGACAAGTACTTTAGGTTTTGTGACCGGGTTTGATTTTGTACTTTTTTTCAGGGTCCTATAGTTGGGGACAATAACCACGAACACGGGAATTAGGACAAACCTATAAGTCAGTTAGACAGAATTCCTACCAAATATAGGAATTTGAAAACCTGCAACATATCCCCCCTGATCCTTCTTAACTCAAAAGTAGTAAGTCCCAGACATTTAAGCCTATCATAATAAGGGAGATGACGTACATCATATCGGGAATAAGCCGACTAGTGGCCCTCCTCTGAACCTGCTCTAAAAGAAACTTGTCCTTTTCATAATAGGGACTCCATGCCTGCACAGCATAGTCAAGATGCGGCCTAACCAACTGCTTATGCAGATTCACTAAACACAATATCTTTACTAAAATTCCTCTTGATCAATCCGAGCACCCTGTTCGCCCTGGCAGCAGCAGCTGCGCAGGCTGTTTAGAAGGCCTCAGAACACTTGTAATGGTAACACCTAGGTCTTTCTCTGAAGTCACATTCCTCAAAAATGAAACCTGAATGAGCCTACGAACGCGCAGTTGCAGTCATATCGAAGCTGTCCTACACTACAAAATAACACGTAAGTGTATGCTTCCACTACCTGGGACTGGACTGTCTCATTAGACTAAATAGATTTAAAAAAAAAACGTCCGGGAAAGATAATTCCTACACTACAAGCCATGCACTCACATTGACTTGTTCTCAAAATAACGAGCAAGTGTATATGCTGCGACTGCGCCTTCACTGAGGACTGGAGGCTTAGTGGACTTGAAAGATTTTTTAAAGAAAGATGACCTACACTGCAAAATAACATGAAAGTGTATCTATGCTTCCACTGCGACTGTGCCCCCACCTCGGACTGGAGGCTCGGTGAACTTAACAGATTTTTTAAAGAAAGATACACTACAAGCCATGCATTAGCTCATACTGAGTCGTTCTCAAAATAACATGTAAATGTATACACCGCTACTGCTACTGCGCCTCCACTTCTGACTGGAGGCTCAGTGGGCTTAAAGAATAAAGACAAAACATTCACTCATATCAGACGAAAACATTCAACACGGCATCCACGTTCTAAAAAAAAGGTGTTCTTCGACCCAAGTTGGCGGGGTACTATTCTATAGTTACTTACTTGTATAAGTATAGTCCCCTAAATTTTCATGAATGTCTCTTTTGCATCAAGTGACAATACTTTTATTACTGGATTGGTAAATTTCATCTGGGCGGCAAGTTATTTGTTTAGTTTGAATACACAATAGTTTGAAATACCCAGAGAGATATTTGTAAGTTATAAAAGAGGAGCTCGATTGAAGATTAGGTGATGCTTCAGAATCAAGTTCGGATGACAGTTTATTCCCTTTAAGAAGTTAGTCCTTATACGTTTTTCACAATGAATTTTCAGCACAGGTCCTGAATAAGAAACGTTTTCAGATACCAGAGGCATACAAAGTGACAGAGGTTCCTCTACAGTACTAGTGATAGTGACTGTGCAATTGCCATCGGTTTGTGCCCATGGCAACATGTAAGCTTTCGTCATAATAGGGTATTTCCCACTTGAAGCACCGCGTCCTTGTTCAATCACATGACATTCAACGATCTAACCGCATATATACGTCACTGCACTGTATTCATATCATGCGTACCAGTAATAGAGTACTAGTCTACAATATAGTTACCGAAGAAGTTGCTATACCGTGCACCGACCTTTCCTCGTCTTCAGCCTATATACTGACAAGCACACAAAACACTTTTGTCGCAAGTGCACAAAACTTGAAGATTAATTCGTTTACACTTTTGATGTCGCCTCATAGTTTTTGTCAAATTATTTCGGATAATGCTGCGGTTCGGAATCGTTTTGATAGTCGCAATTGTAACATTAAGTTACAGATTGGCGTTAGGTCTTCCTGTCACTGACCAAAGTAAAGGATCACCATGGCCAATGCCCATGAACATAACAGAAACAGAGGATGTTGTACTGATGAGAGGACCCGAAGAGTTCAGGTATTCTTCTTTTCTCAAGTGCAAGCACATCAACCTGTCGGTAACTGGTCGCTTCTCCCCTATGCAAATTCGCCCCTAACCAGTTCGCTCACATATTGCCAGCTCGCCCTAAGCTATTTACCAGTTCTCCCCCAAAGGCCAGTATTGGTTTGCCCCAAGTATAGACCAGTTCACTCCCTAATCAGTACAGGCCTCAAGTAAAGTTTATGTAAATTTAGGTTGTGTTAGGGAGCTTTTCATTATATTTTGAAGTAACTGCAGGATACTGTACAACGTCCTGGTGAAACAGTAACCCTGAAAAATCTCGGAGGCGAACTGCAGTGTGGTTCTCCCTTGCGCTTCCAGTACTGTAGGAATCAAGTGCATAATCCTAAGCTTTCTATGTTGGATCAACTTGGATGCATCTGCACGAGCTATATTATTTGAATTTTTTTGTTAAGTCCCACAGTTTAAGTTAGTGGTGGTGCAGTCGCATTTTTTATTGTCACCTGCCTAATGAGCTGAGCTTCCCATCCAGAGTGGAAGCGCAGTCCCAGTGGTGGATGATCGAGTATTTTGTTGAAAACAACGTAAGTCCACTGATTCTACAATCTGAGTGGAGGCGCAGTTGCAGTCCCAGTGGTAGCTAACAACATTCTAAGTCCACTGATTCTATCATCTAAGTGGAGGCGCAGTCCCAGTGGTAGAGGATCGAATACTTTGTTGAAAACATTAGTCTAAGTCCACTGATTCTACAATCTGAGTGGAGGCGCAGTCGTAGTCCCAGTCGTGGCTGATGGATTATTTTGTTGGAAACAACATAAGTCCACTGATTCTACCATCTGAGTGGAGGCGCAGTCCCAGTGGTAGCTAACAAGGAGTGGCCATTTTGAGAACGACTCAACATGTGATTGGGAATACACTTTTGCTTAAAAATATTTTAAGGTCAATGGGCCTCCAGTGTGGTGTGATGGCGCAGTCGCAGTCCTGGTGGTCATTCGTCTACAAAATATACATGTACGATTCACTGTGACTACGACTGCGCCTCCGGAGTGTTAGTCATATGTCTTAGAGAGACGTTGTATTCTGCAGTTGTACCTATATTTCTTGTTTTTGGTCTCTTGACATGTCCATTGTGTTGTTTGTCTGTTTTCTCATCTTTTTTTTCTTTTTTCAGCTCAACTCCTGAATCGTGATTGGTTGTTGGTAGTATCTGCACTTCATGTGTGCAGATATTCAGACTGAGATGATCACTTAACAAGCGTAGGGACCACAAAATATTCAAACCTTTACCAAAGTCAATGAAACTTTGCAGTAACAATTTGTTAGGTACCTCTCTTTCCATGGGATAATTTGGTTATGCCAAGATTGAGTAAACCATAGAAAATGAATTTTAAAACAGTAAAGGGTGCAGTACACAATGTGTCTATGAACCAATCTTGAGGCAATCACTACCAAAAAAAAAAAAGGAACAAAGAAAAACAGTTAATTACTTCAATTAAGAGTAATGATGTTTATAAAGAAAACTGGTGTCTTCACTTTCTACAATTGTGCTACATACTAGGTGTACGTTGAGTTGATCAGTACTTTGAATCGATCAACGCATTCTAAATTCCAGTGAAGCTGTGTGGATTCAAAGGAATTCCAACGTCAGCACCTCCTGCATCATATTTACTTCAAACAACATCCAAAACAAGTATTTGCCGTGTTATGTTTCATTCTCACAGAAAATTTTGAGTCAAATTTTTAAGTTTCACCAATGTTGCTGACTATCACGTTTCAAATCGTACCAAAATATTGACCGCAATGACGTTGGTATATCTAAAATTTTGATAGAAGAGACAATCTTTTTATCGTTTTTTGACGTTATTATGTATTTATTTGAGAATAAGCAGTATTTTGATAGATCCTATTGTGGTGTGATTGACTCAAGGTTTTATCATAAGCCTAGTGTTTTGTATGGCCAGTTGGCCACTTTAAATTCAAGACCTATTTCCAAGTTATTACTCATATTTAACACAAGCAAAAGGTATTAGAATGATAAGGGCAAATTTATGAACACCTCTGTCAAGTATATCTCCATAAGTGACATATTTGCTTTGAACATCAAAAATGATGAGGCAAATAATTGTTTTTGATATTGTTTGAGGAATATACATGGTAGGTTGAGATCGTATCATGTCTACACTCTGTGCTGCTGCTTAGAACTCATGATACAAAACAAATCATGATTACCTACAGTGCTAATACTGCAATAGTAATATACTGGAAAGTACATTCAGAGTGTGCTAGTCTAGTGTCAGAATGTCACCAGATATAGCTCCATAAACTACTCTCAAAATTTAAATCAATCTTTATTTTCCCTTGATTAATAAATTGACAATTACATTTAAGTCAGAGGGATAAATTTTTATTTAAAACACATACTGTATCTTTAAAACTAAAAGCAAATAACTAGTCTTTAACTAGTATGGACATTGCACACACAATCATATGGACGCTGTCGTTTTTTTTTAAAAAAAAGTGTTGGTTGTGTTCTAGTTGCTATCGTAAAAACGTTTTGGTATCATGAAAATCATAGCTGCAAGCTATCACAATGGCGTTTGATGTCAGATAGTTCAAGGGGCGGACTGGTAGGTATTTGGGGGTGAAACAACTTTAACTTGCAGGTGAACTTGCAAGGGGACAAGACATCCAGGGCGAACTGGTTGGGGGTGAACTTGCAAGAGGGCAAAATGTCTGGTAACCACTCTAGGAGCCTAACGTTTGTTGTAAGGGTAACGGCCGGGCTTAGAGTTGGTAGGTATTCTGTGATATACATTACATACAGTATGCCAAACTTAACCCACTGGCAAACTTTGTGCACCCCTAAAACATCAGCCAGAAGATGCAGTGGTTAAAGCAGTTTGACAAAGATGTGACTTTCATACCCTGTGATGAATTGAGGATCAAAGGCAAGCAGTGAACTTTTAATTGTTCTTCCCTGTTTAGTTAACTTTATGGTACTGCAGGTGCATATGAGAGGTACTGTACCTAGTGATTTGGCCAGGCCCAAGTCGCCCTATTCACAGTTGCCACCAGTATGTTACAAACTTCCAAATCATGGTTTGGACCATTCAATGGACTTGTGTATGACCATTTTTGTTGCTACTGTACTGTTATTGCTGTAGCCTTATGCTCATGATTTGTTAACAAAGGACCCTCTTCATGTAATAATTGTCATGTTATGGTATAACATTAAAAGGTGTGCAAAGTTTGGCAGATTTACATTGTATTGTTAATGCTCAAGCAAATGTTGGTTTTAAAATAACAGATTTCAAGGCGTAATTCCTACCAGATTGGGTCAAATTACATTAAAAAGAGACTTAAACCTTGCTGAAAGAAGATTAGGGATGTTTCATTTCTCGCAGCTAGAAATTCAAATGACTTTACATTGGACGTTACATTAGACGCATGAAGGTTCAAACATACAAGGTTTGTACGTTCGTGTTACAGTAAGTTACTATTGGCGTTGAGTGTATGTCTGGAATGTTCCCTATTGCGTGTGGTATTGCAGAGAGTTGCCTTAGGTATAGGGAATAGCATATCTTTACAGCATATTGTTATTGTAATTGAAACATTCTACAAAAGATGTTCTGTACTGTGTAGTGGTGTTGTGCACAAGTAAGGGTCTAAGTCTAATTTGAATGTTGATTTTGGTTGGTATAAGTTAGCCTTATACATTTGCGATTGATTGATAGGTCTGAAAGTCTTTTCAGGCCCAGATATGCTGGACATGTAATTGCATTTGGTGATTTTGGTCTCTGAAATCTGCAGATGTTTCCTAGCTTTTAACTTTGTGTTGCTGTCTTTTGGTTCAATTTTACAGTATCTGTCAGTCCCTACAACGTTAGGGATATAGGCCTAACGTTAGGCGGGACCTACAGTATGTGGGGCAAGCCAAGTGGTTAATACCATTTTCTACTTTTTGACTTGACCGTATAGTTGGGCTTGTCTACAAGAAAGGGGTATAAAAGTGTTACAGAGGTGATGAGACTTTAAGTCCTCTAAGAATAAGTTTTTTTTGTGTTGATATTTTGTTTGATTAGTTGTTTCATTTTTTTTCCTGAGAGCTGGAAGATACAGTACTTCTTTTCACGTATCACCACTTTTTAAGTGGTAAGTATAATTGGTTACGTATGTAACAGAGACAGACACAGATATGGAAACTCCTTGCTCCAGAAATCTTTAAGGAGAACAACATGTGTAAATAAACCCTGTATTCTCTAGAATGACAAACAAAAACAAATTTTCAGTAAAATTGCATTACCATTATTTCAACATGGACTACTAGTTGGGAAATTAATGGTCACATTGGTTATGAGGACAGACATGTCTGTGCTGATTACGGATGTTAAACCAAACTTTTAGAAAATTCTTGAATGCATTGTAACACAAGCTTTGCCCTTCCTGAGGTGTAAACTGATGATATGTGAAACATTCATTAATACTGTATAATCACTAACCAATGTCCCTATGTGCCTACATTATACTACTGACAAGAACATGGTTACATTGGTAACATCTGGACAGACATCACCTTGAAGGCTCCCATATCTTTGTTGTATGCAAAAAGATAGAGGGAAGCAAACAAACCAGTGACAAATACAGCCTTCTGCAAACAGTTGCAGTTTCACCAAATTCTTTGAAAATTTGTGTCCTATAGGCCTGTTAACGTGATAGTTATCAAGGTAACTATCGGGGACAGACATGCTACATGCATAATGTTATGTGCTCTGCAATCTGTCATGGTGCATTAACTGCTTGATTATTTCATTTGTGGTACTTCTGAAGATAAAGGTTAAGTATTACATTATAACCTTTAATAGGCCTGGAAATCTTTTCTTTTAGTTAAAATATCAACTATTAAGATTTAATATCCAGAGGATGGCCAAATCTCAAAATTTTACTCCAAATTGCTGATTAAATTTTGCAGTGTTTGTGCACCTAAAAATGTTCAATAATCAGTTACCATTTATTTTGTACATTACATTTATGAATGAAGACAAGAATCTGCATCAGTCAAATCTGCAAAGGTCCCACTCACATCCTAAATTTACACGACATGTTTTTTGACACTTATAGGTGGCTAAAAGAGAACAAAATGTTGTAGCCCCAAATTCTCCCCTAAACAGCCTTAGTTGGTCATCAATTGATGAGATTGTCTTTATTCTCTCGATGGTAAACTGTAAAATCATGAAACCATTCTGACATCTTTCAAAATATCAAAGCAAAAAACACACTGAGTATTTCCCTTCATTGTAGACAAACCCATTTGCCTAATGTGTGTGTATTTTCATTTTTGATTCCTTGCCAAAGGCAGGCAAGGAATCTATGTGGTCATGATGGCATGTGTGTGTGTGTGCATGCATGTGTGCCGTTGTTTTCGGGTGGGATCGAGGACCAAAACAATAGATTTTAGGTCCTCTGTAGAAAATTCAATAGATTTCTCCGTTCCCCTCAAGGTTAACAATAGACAGTCTATTGTTAACGTTAGGGTTGAGGAAGAAAAAAACAAAAGAAAGCACAATGAGGTCCTCGGAATGAATGGAAAACAAAACTACGTGTGTGTGTATGTGATGCCTTGGCTCGTAAACAAGATATAGGGAAAAGTGCTTAAACTTAAAAGTTGGTTTGTTGGTAGTCCATCGTGAGTAAATGTTACCTATTGTTTTTCATGGAGGTCATTTGAGGTCATTAAAGCATGAAATATGAAAACCTATTAAGGGAGGTATATCAGCAATGAAATGTTGGAACTTCAATCTCATATCACTGGTAGTACAGCTTTCGTATAACTGGACATTTATACGCTGCTGAAAAAAGCATAGAAATGTTGAAACAAGTATACAGAAGTATAATCTTGCAGGCAGGAAAATACCCTGTATACACCGCGTATACACTGCGTATAATCCCTGTACAGGTTTATACTTGATATTTGCGGTTGGCATTTTTTATTATCGATCATAACCATTGGTTAGGTTTTGCAGATTTTCCCCAGTCGTTTTGAGAAAACTGTAAAGTATCAGACACAGAAATGGCAAGAAGAGTTATTAGCGGGAGTAAGTGTAAGCCGAAAGATTAACAAACGTATGCATGTGACCACAGGAATGTGTGCAGTATAGGCCCCTAGGTACCAGTAGGGTCGATCACAGCAAGTCTGGCAAATGTGGTTGTGAGCGTAGGCCTACATAACTTTTCATAACACAACTCACTATTTTTTTTTTCGGAATGTCCGACAAATAGTTACCACAGTTGTTTCTAAACAATAGGTAGTAGGTATATACGAGCACCCTGAAGTAATAACACTAGGGATTTAGAATTTCGAAGGAAAAGGTTGTTGACACTAAGAAGGATTAGCCAAACTCATTTGCATAGCGGTAAAAATGGGTTGTACAGCTCTAGGTTAAAAATTGTGAGATGCACGTGTTGAATTTGCGAAAACATGGCTTCCTTCAAGTTGTAATTTAGCACTACGGCAGTATTAGTTTTACTTGCGTATTTTCACGGCTAGATACACTGTAGTTAAAGGGAAATAGGGCGTTTAGAGTATACCAACATGGCATACAAAGAAAATAGCTTGTGATGAGTAATGGAAGATGCATCATTTGAATTTTGAAAAGTTTGGGTGAACAAATTATTCTTGAACTACAAATAACTGAGTTTCTACCTGTGAGAAACTTATTTCTTGAAAGGAAGGCTTCTGCCCATCCTTATTTTGAATAATCTATCAATCTGTGTCCACAAACATTGCTTTAAATATAAGGTTGTTTTTTGTAAAACAAACGCCTTATTTCCCTTTAATTCGAGCGCTCATGGGGAATACTCGGTTGATTAAGCTGGTGATCGTTGCTGGCTGCAACTGCTCTGCTGGGGTTGACTTACCTGTCAGATTTCACGTCCGTCTTGATACAATTTAACTTCTTTGTGCAAGTTTATCCAGGAAATTATAATTAGGCATGTAAAGTTTGTTTATCATTGTGTTTCTCTACCTACAAATATACCTTATTTTAGAAACTTTCTCCAAAATTGGTATTTTCCGCAATAGCGGGAAATCGGCGTCTGTAGTTTTTGTCTTCCTCGTTTTTGTTGTTTCAGTTTTATGCGATATTTACTGGTAATTTGTGCAAAAATTGCTGATAACGAAGTTAAAAATGTGTACGTCTGGAGCACGATTCTCATGATTTAATGCAAATGAGTGTATGGTCCTTTTGACCAAACCAACACCGACGCCGGTTGGCGGGTGCAGCAAAAACAAAAACAAATTGTATGACTTATATCACAGAGACCTTACTAGGCTGTAGCCAAAGCCAACGTGCGTAACATAGGAGGTCAGACAAAAGGCCTAGGACTTAATACAACATGATTAACTTTATACAAGATGATTCAGTGCCTTTATATGATTTTCTGCTAGCTTAAACAAAATTCCTGTTGAAACTCAAGTCCGTGTTCAGAAAACAATAGAAAAAAAACCCTTTCACCAATCCAGAGCAATATAAGGCAGTTTCTCATAATTGCCACGTTCCAATTTAAATATTACAAGCAGGCCTTGCTCTACCGAGTCTCACACTTAAGTTGGCTCCATATATTGCATAAAAGAAATAAGTCACCAAAACATGCAGTGTTTGTAAACAAAAGAATCCATGTTAATATCAAAGTTTTCGGTATTAATTCCATTAAATTTCCAGATTGTGAGGCTTGCGAACCGCAAGTTTATACCGATTTGATAAGATACATCGGACAGTGACCTACCTGATAGTCTGCCGTCCCCCCCCCCCACTCCCTTTCTTTAACAGCTCACACTGTTCACTTTGACATTAAATTGAATGAATTGTTGAAAAATTGTTTAATAATCCAATCAATTACACTTTCAGTTTCTTTATAAAAAAGATGTAGTTTGATAGCATGACTTACAATTAAGATATAATCTACTTTATAATTATTTAGGTCTTTTTGATATGAAATCTCCATGTACTGTAATTTAGACCAAATCCTGAAGGATTCGATTGCCTGATTTTGGTAAGTGTGAAATGTAGGCTATCCTTGTTTAAGAGGCAAATAGCGCATATAATGCCCATAGCGACCACAGGTACTGAGTTCTGTTTGCACTTGCACATATATGTCTCTGGTAAATCCTTGTCTATATTTTTGCTTCTACTTCGGATCAGTGAAATTTGGATTACGTCAAAAGAAAGGGAAAAAAATCTGAACAAGAAAGAGATGCCCTCGCACAATGCAACCAGTATGCAGCCACTGCAAAGCCAGATGATTGTCCTTTTACCGCGGTAGCGCACCACACTTGTGCAGCACTGTATGCCATTACTTCAGGCTGTTATCTCCCCGCGCCGCTACGTATCTTTTTTTTTGTTTGAAAAATAACTGGGAATAGTTGGCCAACTTTTGTCAACATTGGGCCACTCTCCCCCCCCCCCCACTTCTCGGTGCAACTTTCACTGGTGTACTTTGCTCCAACTACTTTTTTTCCTTGAAAAGAATGGCATGGAAACTTTTTCTACCTTTATTTTTCTTAAGATGTCTGGGTCGAGACCCTTGTCATGCACATCCCAGAATTGTTCAAACCACCTGTGAGCGCAGCTTACAACTGCATAATTAGCCCCATGCAGAGAAAACAACTGAAAAACTTTACAGCAAGCAGCATCCAATGCCAACTGGGTAAAGACGAAATATTTATGTGTAACGTTACAGTAACGTTATACTACAGCCTTCGGCGCGAGGGAAATAAAAAGTACCTTCTTTTAAGTGGACTCTCCTTTGAGAATATGGAGCAATTTGGAGTTGCACAATGTTTTTTTTTCACCAGAACCCAGGTTTGATATTTTAATGTACAAAAAATCACCTTTACCGCTTCAAAAATATTTTCATATTTTTTTCCGATGTGTTTTTTTCTGTTATGTAAAAAGTTATGTACCAATATGTGCATGACAAATTTTTTGCAACTAACTTTTAATCAATTCTGCCTACTTGCGTATTGCATATCGTTAGTGAACAGCACCCTCACGCAGAGAGCGGTATTATTTTACTCTTTCTCTTTTTTTTCTCAGTTAAAAATTCCTCACTCTGATTTTCTATTATGTGGAGACCCTAACTAAAAAAAAGAAGAATAAGGATGTTTGTCAATCCTGAAGTCTGTGCGGTTTTAATGACCATAATCTTTCGTTCCCCACAACAAACACATTGCAATGTTATCAAGTTCTCAGTTCCCTTTATCTTCCAGTGTAATAGTGGTTTCTCTAACCGCAACTCTGTCCGGCCGCTAAATCAAATGGCTGAAAATTTTACTAGTATATGTAATTGTACGATGGTTTGTGCGTACAAGAGGCAATCGATATCGTCAAACACAAAGCAATTTGTCTATTCGCGCATATGGTGCGTAGAAAAACGAGTATAAACAAGTATACAAAAAAGTATAAAAGCATATAAACAAGTGTAAAGGAGTATAGACAAGCATAATCCAGCAGCTATTTGAGTTATACTTGAGCTGTACTGATGTCTTGTATTTTCTATTGGGGTCAAAGGTCATCTGAGATCAATGGAGGACATAGTTTGAAAACTTTGCAAACACGGTATCTCAAGAAGGGAAAGGTGCTTGAGCTTCAAAGTTTGTGTGTTGATAGTCCATTGTGAGTAGATGATCCCTATTGGTTTTGATTCCTTGTTGAAGGCAGGCAAGGAATCTATAGATGCTATGGTGATGGCGTGTGTATGGTTGTGTGTGTATGTGATGCCTTGGTTTGTAAACATGATATCTCAAGAAGGGAAAGGTGTGTGAACTTCAGAGTTGGTGTGTTGGTAGTCCATCATGAGTAGATGATCACTATTGTTTTTCATGGTGGTGTTATTGTTGGTAGCACTTACAGTAAGAAGTAGATGTCTGTCATTTTTATGGAGGTCAAAGGTCATGTGAGGTCAATAGAAGACATAGCTTTAAAACTATGTAAACACAGAATCTCAAGGAGGGAAAGGTGCTTGAACTTCAATGCTGTGTTGGTTGTCCACCGCAGGTAGATGACATCTATCATTTTTCATGGAGGCTAAAGGTCATCCAAGGTCACCAGAGGTTAAAGTATGATAACATGATCTGTCAGCAACTAAACGTAGCTAGCAATTCAAACTTTCAAATTTGGTAGCAGTTGATGAGTAGATGATCTCTATTATTTGAACTGCCTATGGGAGACTGAGACAATCATGTTTTCGTATTTAGTCAAAATGTTAAAATCACAGAGTTAATGATATTACAGATGTGTATTTATAGCAAAGGCTGACAGCTGTGGACCTCCTTTTTTAACAATTGTTGTAATATTTTGGGGAAGTCAAGTGTCACAGTTTGTCATTACTGAAATGTAATACAATGGATCATTCACATCTGCCCCTCTCCCTTGCTCCGTACCAAGAAGTAGATGGTTAATGGCAGAATTTTATGACAGGCAGAGGGAGGGACTAGGCGTAAGTGGTTGGGAGAATTGAAGCTGTCTGGGGTGATGAGTTTTTGTCTTTTATATCGAATGATTTCATTTGATCAAAATTTTGCTACCCTGCTGAAGTGGTTTTTGGACTAACCCTAAACTGTTCATTTTATAGAGATTAATACACACAGGGCAATTCTTACAAGAGTAACGGAAGATCATGGACACTTACAACTGCCGCTTACAGTATGTCTGAAACCTTAATTTGCAGAAAGTGGAAAGTTGAAAACTTTGCAAAAAGAAAACAAAAGAAAAAATGGCGGAATGTGAGAATTGGAGAGAGGAATTTTCCCCTTTGTGATACAGAAAATCAGGAAGGGGGTATACAATTTTCACTGAGTTGAAAAGTATTTATGATTACTATGGAAAAGAAGCAAAAACACGGACACCAGGGTAAGAAAACAAAGAAACATTTGATATTTTACAAATAGTAGCATTAACAGTAGCTCTTGATCATTTACAGTCAAGTCATACACAAAGTATACCATTTAAAGTACATTTACTGTGTGTACCTGTTCCATGAAAATATCAATATTATCGGTATTTTTAGGTTGGTATATCGGTATTTTTATTTTAGAATACTGACCCACTTTAAGTATGTGTGATGTTCAACATCAATGTTTTAAATGCCATCTCCCAATAGTCATAGCTATTGACTTGATAATTTCAGGTTTATTGCTTCTGGAGAAACATGTGACATCCTAGAGGCAGCCTTCAGGCGGTATCAAAGTATAATATTCTATGGGAATCCAGACACAGCACACCTACCGAAGAAGAAGAAGGCCAGCAAAAGCAGTATTTCATCGAAGCATCACTCATCTCATACCCTAGGGATCATCACAGTCACTGTGAAGAAGTGTGAAGATTATCCATCACTTGAGAGTGATGAATCTTGTAAGACATTTAATGTCACACATGTAGTACAGCTCAGAATAAAGTTTACATTCATTATGTTATGTGTCAGAGTTCTATTGTTTCAGTTCTTACAGTAGTTGAATGGATATTGAAGATGTGTAACTTTTAATACTGCTTTTTTTAGTGGACCGCAAAAACACTGTAAAGATGATACTGTTATGAAGAGTAACAGTGAGCCAAAAAAAGTCTAATGCAAAATCTCTAAGGATAAAGGCAATTAATGTCCATGTCATTCTGGGATGTGCTGTATGCTGGCATGAGAGCAGTAATCAGGACTGGGCCATCCTCTGAATGCTTACTCTTTCATGTAAATTACAAGATATTCTTTTGCCAATATTTCCAGTATGTTTAGGGTACATTTAGGGTGGAGAGTTACATGTAGCTTGGTGGTCTTGCAATCAAAGGGTCCCCGGATCAAATCACGGTGGAAGTACTTGAAAAATTTCTGGGGATTCAAATTTGACTTGTTCAGTAAAGCTGTTTACAGTGGTGCTGAGAGGGTTTTCGGGTTCCTGTTGTCCGATTTAGATCTTGTCCGCTTCAGGTTGCTTGGCACAGCTAATGCGCTGCTGAGCTGGGTAGGTTCTCCACCCCTCCTAGCCTTCGGGAAAGTGGCTAAAGGCTGGGGGATGCACTCTTGCTCACTCATGGGGACGTTAAATGGCTGTTGGGAGCAGGTTTGGGTTTGCATTGGTGATTGTCTGGTTTCACCTGGTTTCACCTCTGTACACTTATCCAAAAGAGCAGGCGAATATCGCTGGTGTTCATCTACGATCAACATGGTATAGGGTCCTTGATAAGCCCATGTGAGGCTCCCTGATCCTCAACTTTCAAATTCAAAATTTGAATTTCCTGTATGGAATAGGCTATGTGGGATTTTAGACATGAAGGAAATCTTTTCCCTACTGTACATGGGAAGTTAGACCTATGTGCAAAATTTTCCTACATGGGATATTTTCCTACATGGTGAAATTTTTCTGACATGGGAATTCTTACTACTTTCAAAATCTGTTTGAAGGTCTATAATGTAGGCCTGTGAGAAATGTAGGAGAAACTTAGGATGGTGGTGAGATTTTCATGAGGAAATTATCTTTGGTCTTAGACTGCATCTAAACCTTACAGAATGGGTGTATTCTGATGGGTGAGTTTCATTGAAATGTATTATGTCCAAATGACAACAATGCAAATTGTGTTTTTAAATCTTGTGATATTGATGATAATTCTGATCACTTTCCAAATTTTTGTCTCATTGATATTTCTTTTCTACCTGATACATCAGGCAGACAGAATTCTGCATGGTTAGTAGAGCAACTGTCGGTGCTCCTGAAACCACTCCGGGAGAGGGCTACCATGCAACAAGGGAGCCAACCTGTGGCGCACCAGACTGACAGGCTTTCAACGATTTTGCAGACCTGGAGGACCAAGCATTGCACGTCAGGGGAGAGCCAAGACAAACCTCCCTCTTTGGCTCCTTTGAGGACCTCACCTGCTCGACTGAGGAAGAGGACCCAGAGGAAAAGGGGTCCTCTCTTCCACCAAAACTTGTAGCCTCAGCAGTGCGGGTGTTGAAACTACATCTTACGTTGCCAGATCAGACAGAGAAAGCGTTGGAGGGGGCCAGAATGTCCAAGCTGACTCAAACTAACCCAGAGTTGCCACACCAATACCCCTCATGCTGGTGGACGTCTTCTGCTTCGAGAGGTTCGAAGCTACTGCTTCCAGACAAAAATGGTTGTCCTCCCTGGAGAAGCAGGATAAGACCATAAGGGTTGCCAAGGAAGACTGGAAGGCTCTGTTCAGGCCCTCTACAATCTCTTATGATGTTAAGGAGCTCCTGAGAGTTGAACAGGGCACCTTGTCTGGAGTCTTCAAGGATCATAGGATCACACTGCAAGTTCTCATCCATCTTCATGCTCGATGCAGAGGTCTAATGAGATTCCACCAGCAACTGTCTGTCAGTGTATCTCTAATGACCCGTAAAGAGGCTGGTCACCTGTAACTGCCTGTAGATCTGTTGGCAAGAGTGATGTTTGACCACTTTGCCAAGATCTCAGTCCATTCCATTACTTCCCAGTCCTCTGCTGTTTTTTCAGTGATCCAGTGGCCATCCTATATGACCAAGGAGCATATGAAGCTGCTAAGGATTCCAGTCCAAGATGCTCTAACCAAAGCTCTGGCTCCCAGAACTGATCAGGCTCACACAAGCGCAGAGGCCAAGGCTCAAAAAATCTCTCAAATAACAACCATTACCAGGAACCAAGGTTTCAGGTCAAACAAAAACTGGTCCAGCTGGATGAAAAGTGACAGGTCCCATCAACAGCTATGCCTACAACAAATCTTGATCTGGCAACAAGTCTACCTGGAATGACCTCACTGATGCTGATCATGGCAGCCAGCCCAGGTCGATGTTCCAGGCCAGGCCCTAGGGGTGCTCACCCCATCTCGGAATATCCTGATGTGTTGCAGGCTCTGCGGCTTTGTGACCAAATGGACTGCCATCACCCTGGAACAGTTTGTGTTGGATGTGGTCTCCAATGGTTATCTAATCAAGTTCACCTCAGCTCCTCCATCTGGAGGAGGGGGAAGCAAACTCCAACACCCTTTGATAGGTTTCAGCGCATGGTCCTTGAGGACAAGAGCTGTGCGTTAATACAAAAAGGGGTCATTATGGAGGCAACCTGGGAAGAGGGACCCCTCTTGTGGTCCACTGTCTTCCTCACAAAAAAGAAAGATGGCTTGTAGCACCCAGTCCTAAATCAAAAAAGCCACTGAACAATCTTATCTGTGTCCAAGCAACTTTCAAATGGAGACCCTCAGTCTGATCATACTCACTCTTGCCATCGTACTGCCAGCTTTGACTAAAAGGAAGCGTACTTACACATCCTCATGAACAAACACTCACAAGGATACCTGATGTTCAATAATCAGGAAACCAACTTCAAGTTTACAACTCTTTTGCTTAGCATCTCAAGCTCTCCTTGCGTCTTTACAAGGGTAAGAGGAGCGGCGGTGGCTGAGTTGAAGGAAAAAGAAAAGATCTCAATGACTGTCTCATCTGCAGCAAATCTTGACCGGTTATGGCCCTAGTTAACATAGAGGCGACCAACTTCTTCAGTCATCAGGTTGAATGATCAACTTCTAAAAGTCAAACTTTGTCCTGTTGCAGAGAGTTCAGTTCCTCGGCAGTACTCTGGACTTTACTTTGGGGGTGGCGGCCCCCATGGGAGCATGGGTGAAAGACTGCACTCAGTCCACATTGCTCCTTTTGAACCGATCACCCCTTACTGCGGCAGATTGGTGATAAAGCCTGGATCTTGTGGCCAGGATAGTTGATGTAACAGATTATCGCAGATTGTGGATGAGACCCCCATAGATTCACCTCCTCAGGTCCTATAAACCCATGATTCATGGCCAGGGACACTAGTTCCATTGACCAGGATGTTTTGGCACATATCAAATGGTGGCTTCATTATGTTTCCATTTTCAGTTCACTGTCACATCATGCCAATAACCATGGGAACCCACTGGCAAGCCTGCATGACAACAGGCCCCTTCTTGATGGTGGATGGTCTCTCCTTTCAATTTCCTTGAGATAGAACCAGTCTCCAGGGGGCTCAAGGCATTGGTGCACGATCTCAAGGGTTCACAACTGCCCTTTCAGACATCACAAGGAACGTCGCTTACATCCACTAGGAGGGAACTTGCTTTCCTCCACTATGTCATGCGACATGGGAACGACAGGTGCAGAGCCAACGACATACTTCTCCGAGTGTCAAACGTCACGGGAAAGGGAAACATCCTAGCAGATCCTATCTGGAGGATGAACTGAACCTGAACAAATGGTCCCTCTCCCCCATGATCTGCAATATTGTCTATGAATGTCTGGTCAATCCACACAGAGACCTCTTTTCAACTCCACCGAACATGAAACTTCTAATGTTCTGCACAAGGTCCTTTCCCCTTTGGGACTGATGTCCTGTCATTCTCTTTCCCTCCTGTCTGCCTCATACCAATGGTGCTGAACAAAGTCTACCATCCGAATATTCATGCTAGGAACCACAGAGCCCATCGGGGTTTTATTTTAAATATTATTTAGATAGAAAACAGCAACAATCATGACACATAAATACTGTAAGTGTTCCCCCTGTAGGCCTACAGTATAAGCTATCACTTTTAATAGTTTTGGAACATAGTGAATTGATACGCTGGTAGTAACTTGTTGGGCGAATAGCTTGGTTTCGTGTAACTTGTACAAACACTGCATGATTTATCAACTCTTTTTATCCTCAGCCTTGTTTGGCCTGGTAGGCCTTTGATTCATGTGCCCCACTCAACCCACATGACCCACCTTACTCGTGTGAGCCACTTTACCTTCATGACCCTTGTTTTCTTGGTCACTGACCATGCAGGGGTGAGCTCCTGGTGGTTTTTGCGGACTGCACTTTTGGGAACCCTGGTGCTTAGGGGAAGAATATGCTAGTCCACTTCCAGCTTAGTTGCAGGTAGAGGCACTTTTAAAGGTTACCAGTTGTTTGTAATGGGATGTGCATTAATTGTGTAGAGACAGGTTAGTTTGTCACTAGTTAAAAGCCAAAGCAGGTTAGTTTCGGGGATAACAGAACCATTGAAAATATGATGCATACAAGTATTTTCGCAATGATTAACTTCTGTTGTAAGGTGCGCAAAAAAGTTATATTTCAATGAAATGTGGAACCACTGTGAAAATGATATTAAAAAACATAGAGAACTGTGCATTAATTTTATTGTACATGGTAAGAACAGAAATCACTCAATTGATGAAATAATCACAACAGTGTTAACATTTGTGTTATGTCTTTGGTAATGCATTCAATTAGTTCTTCATCAGTGTTGGTCTCAAAATTCAATTTTAAGGTTATCCCATGTCATCGTTTGATCAGTATCTTAAATCTCCCAATCCAAGCTCTTTATCTACAGTAGTAAGTGGCACAATACTGGCATTATTAAATAAAACTTGACAGGACACCTCAACTTTGAACAGCTAAGCACATTTTGCATGTTGTACTCTTGAATGGCTGTTGAAATTGCTTGAATTTCAACATTGTTAGATTGCTGCTATATGTCATGCAAGTCAATATTAAGCTGTTTCACAGTATTCTAGAGAATTGTTCCATATTTTTCACCAAGTTCTATTCTGTCCTCAAGCAATACTTCAGTACACAGATTGTGTGGACAATGCATGTTGATGTAGCAACAAATCAAAGTATAGTAATTAGCAGCATACATGTTTACACTGTATCTGTACAATTTATGAAGTGGGTTCTTGTTACTCACATTATAGTTTGTCTCTTTTTCATTGACTAGATTCACTGGTGGTTGGAGATGAAAATTCCTCAGTAACAGCAAGTACAATCTGGGGAGGTCTAAGAGGTAGGTGTTAATACCAGAAAGTTGTGGAAACAGTAAGGCCTTGTCACACACTACTGCAGTTGATTAGGGTTAGGGGGTACCAGAATATCAGTACCAGTATTTGTGGTACATCAATACCGATAATTACTAGAGCACCGGTAGGTGCCACATATCCTGAGTGACAAAAACAAGTCCTGTGCATTATATACTGCGGTAATAATGCAGTAACATGTGTTCATGTCTTTAAGTAAATGTATAGACAAAAAATCATGAAATGGTGGAAAAAGAAAAAAGTTTCATTTGCTTCAGCAGGGTTTGTTGGGGCAGTTGTACACAGCAACTAAATTGATGGCATATGCGACCAAAGTTTTGCTGTTGATCGAGAGATGATGTGTCAACATATCAATTGCCATTGATTGCCTAGAAATTGGGTATAAACAAGTTCCCACTCGACAATGAATTCTTAAGTCAGATGATCTGATTACTGTACCTTATGTACAAATTATTTCATCACATAAAATTGTTGAAAACTTGTTTCGTTGAAACTTTCTTCAGAAATAAAAACAAATTCGCTGCACTGTCGCTTGTATACACAAACAAAGTAGCTTTCATGATATCAGGTCATGCAACACACATTTCTGTATGTGCATCAAACAGAACTGAACTTTTGTCGCTAGAAGGACTTATTTTTACCTTGCTGATGATGCATCATGGGAATTGCCAATCCAACTCATGCATTTATGTGAATGAGACTTCATAAAATGAAGTTATTTCAGTGATATAAAGGTGTTTCCATAGGATAAAATCTTCGCATTACATGAATTGCACAGTGCTTAAAAATTAATAAGGAATGAGGTTGATCAAATGACATGATTTTGCCTTGTACTTAAATTAGGAACGCTACATGTATCGTTTTCGTATGTCATATCACACAGTATCATTTCAATGTATGTTCTTGCAACTGGAGATTTTGCATTTAGGAGCTATATTAACTCATGTAGAGGTGACATGAATGTACAATCAATTAGAGTCCAGCTGGCAACTGTTCAAACCAAAACATTTCCCATCATCGCAAAAGTTCGCCAAAAAGTAGAACAGTGTGTGGCCCAACTCTGATTTTGAGGCACCTTCACGCTGCCAATCAACATTACGTAGTTCTTGTTGACAAGATTGTGTTCTAGATTTGCTGTTTGATATCTCATTTCCTGCACAAACTGCACTGCAGCAAAGGCCCAGGAGCAACCGCACAATTCACATGGTAGATAAACATTTACCTTTTGCTTCACTAATGCACTTAGCCTTACTCTAAATGTCCTGAAAATCAATTCTAGCACCATTCCATCTAAGGTCTAGCTGCTCTTGTTTGCCTTTCGCTTCAGTTGCCTACAATGTGGGCGTCTGTCCTGTCTTTTGCCTCTTGCAAAAGTGTTCATCACCTCATAGCATTGAGTATTCTTGTGTTTTGTTTTCAATCATTTTGTAGTAGTATTAATTCTTTCCAAGTATGGTCTCACTTCTTCAAGTAATTTGTGTTTGAATTTTTACTTTGTGCCGTGTGTCTAGGACTGATATCCTATCATGCCGCTGCACACAGTTAATTCTGTAGCTTATTCTTTTTGTGCATTACACAATTTACGCTAGAGTATCGCACAATTTTCTGTAAAGGTTATTTTGTGCCTTAGTTTTTAAATTACATAATGGTATTTGCCTCCTCGTTTCTTTCGTATACTTTTTCATATATCATTAAGCAACAGGTAGTTTGTCTTGTTATCTCATCCTATACGTGTAATGTACAGGATGAGATATTGAAGTTGCTTTGGGATACTGGAATGTATTATGTATCTCTCAGTTGCTTTAGCAACAGTTACCATGGTAACATTAGGTAGGGTTGATATATGAGACATGGGGGTCTAAGCTGGTATGGTAGTTAAGGTGACCTCAGACCCCTCGTTAGGGTAGGGGGTCAAAATATGTGAAGATGTGGGTGTGTGGCTGTATACATGTGTGTGTGTGGTAACATTTTGTGAATGCTCTAGCTTTTGAAGGGGAAGTGCAACATGGATCAAAGTTGCTGTGTTGATGGAACATATGAAAATATAAGCTGGGATTGTTTTTTTGGTGTAGGTCAAAGGTCATCTGAGGTCACCAGCAGGCAGTATGTAGTCAAACTCTACTTGCAGTATTTCAGAATTCACAAGTTGCATAATTTTCAAATTTGAATTGTATGTCCTGCTCTTTAAGTAGATGAGATTGTGAGGGTTTTCTTGTAGGTCAAAGGTTATCTGGGGTCATGAGAAGTAATTATGTAAAAAGCTTGTGAACACTTGTGAACACTCTAGCTTTTGAAGTGTCGAATGTGCTAGACAGTTCAAAGTCAGTATGTGGGTAGGACATACAAAGATCTTGGCTGAGATCTTTTTTGGTGGATGCCAAAGGTCGCCTGAAGTCAGCTACAGGCAGATTATAGACAAGCCATGTTTGCAGTATCTCATGAACTGCACTTTGCCCAAACTTTAAACTTGGAAGGTATGTAGGGCTCTCTAAGTAAGTAAGATGAGGGTGTTTCTAGAGGTAAAAGGTCATGTGAAGTCATCAGAGGTCATAAAATGAAAAGCTTTTAAACACACTTTTAACAAAGGGAAGGTAATTTCACCCTTTAAAGTTGTTATGCAGTATATGAATATCATTGTTGTGGTTGGTTTCAGTGTGGGTCAAAGGTCATCAGGGGTTCTTGAATGCAAAATGTTAAGACCTTTGCTGGTGTTGTTTTGCTTTTTTGTCTTTCCTTAAAGGTAGAAGGTGTTTGAGCTCGCCTGCCGGCAAAAACTTGCAATACTTGCAAATATTAGGAAAGTTCAAATTTGAAACCTTAACCCATCAGTTAGGTTACATGGAGTTGCTGTTGGTACTAATTGAACAAGTCTTTGACTTACATTGATGAATCTTCATTTATGCAGTATGACAGGTGGCATTATGCTGATTTTGTATCAAATAGTCTGTGTTTGCAGAGTATTATGCTATGGTGATGTGCTAACCTCATAACAAAGAATTCTGTGGGAAAGTGGTATCAGAAAAGCCCAGTCTTGTTGATTAAATTCAGCACCATACACCTCAGAGTTCTTCTTTAGTCCACAACTGAGCAATACAGAATTTGGCATCAAGCTTCTCTGATTTATGAGTATTGCTTTGACAGTTGAAAGTGCTCCCATAGTTTTCAAAGCCATAATTGGTTTTTTTTTTATTCCAGCTGAGACAAATTTTTTTGTCCGAAATGGTGATTGAACAGTTACTTCTGTGGAAAATGGTGAGAAGGTTTTACCTCTGTATCTTTGCCAGAGGAATCATTATCTGAGATACAGCTCTTGTTCTGTCATCAAACAATGTGGAATACATTTGTCTAATGAAATGGAAATCTACTGTACAATAAGAGTTGAATATCTTATTACAAGTCATGTAGATGGAAGAATTTATGTTTTTGATTCCTTGCCGAAGGCAGAGGAATCTATGCGATGGTGATGTCGTGTGTGTGTGTGTGTATGTATGTATGTGCGTGTGTGATGCCTGCTTGTAAACACGATATCTAAAGAAGCGTAACTCTGAGTGATCTCATACTTGGCATGTAGATTGCCCTTATTGAGTAGATGATCCCTATTGTTTTTGGTGGAGTTCAAAGGTCATTTGGGGTCACTAGAGGTCAAATGGTAAATATCTTGAAAATTGCTTGTAAACTTGATATCTCCAGAAGCGTAACTCTGAGTGATCTCATACTTGGCATGTACATTGCCCTTATTGAGTAGATGATCCCTATTGTTTTTGGTGGAGGTCAAAGGTCATTTGGGGTCAACATGGGTCAAATTGTGAAAACCTTGTAAACACGATATCTCAAGAAAGGAAGCTTGTAGAAATCTCATGTTTAGCATGTAGTTGTACCATGTTGAGTAGAGGAACCCTATTGTTTTCAGTGGAGGTCAAAGGTCATTTGGGGTCAACAGGGGTCAAATTGTGAAAACCTTGTAAACACGATATCTCAAGAAAGGAAGCTTGTAGAAATCTCATGTTTAGCATGTAGTTGTACCATGTTGAGTAGAGGAACCCTATTGTTTTCAGTGGAGGTCAAAGGTCATTTGGGGTCAACAGGGGTCAAATTGTGAAAACCATGTAAACACGATATCTCAAGAAAGGAAGCTTGTAGAAATCTCATGTTTAGCATGTAGTTGTACCATGTTGAGTAGAGGAACCCTATTGTTTTCAGTGGAGGTCAAAGGTCATTTGGGGTCAACAGGGGTCAAATTGTGAAAACCATGTAAACACGATATCTCAAGAAGAGAAGCTTGAGCAGATGTCATGCAAAGTGTGTAGGTGTATCTTATTGAGTACAAGGGTCACCAGAGGTCAGAAGGTAAATGCCTTGAAAATTGCTTGTAAACACGATATCTCCAGAACGATAAATGTGAGAGATCTCATAGTTAGGGTGTGGATTGCCCATATCGAGTAGATGATCCCTACTTTTTTTGGCAGAGCTGAAAATGGGAGGTCAAAATGTGAAAATCTACAATATTTAAAGAACGGTCTTTCTAGTGAATTTTATACTTGTAATGTAGAATCCTCTTGTTGATTTGAGAACTTCTTTTAGTACATACCAACATTGTCTCTTCGATAACCATAAAGAAAAGATGAAGACAACATTAAATTTGGTATCAAAGATTATTATTTGGCAAACCTTATGCCACTGTCCTTATAAGGACATGTGAGCATGCATGAATTGTAAATTGGAATTGATTAAATATACTGCGGGTTATTAGCTTTATAAAAAGAACTAAATTACTGATAATTTGGATCAAATACCCTTGAGCGTGCATGAACTGTGATTGCTTAATTGAATGAATCAAATTGTAACTGACCCACCTCTGTTCAAATTGGCCACTGTTATCTGACATAATTTATCACAGTTGACTGCCAGTAGAAACACAATGTCCAGAATAAATCATACAGTCTGTTGAGCCAGGTGCACAATGGACTTAACCATTTACTGTATAAACAGTGTCTCTGTTTAGCCCTTAAAGGGAAATAGGGCGTTTGTTTTACAGAAAACAACCATATTTTTAAAACCATTATTTGTGGACATAAAATGATAGATTATTCAGAATAACCAATTACAGTAGCCTTATTTTACAGAAATAAGATTCTCACAGATCAGAAATTTACTTATTTGTTGCTCAACAATAATTTGTGCACCCAAACTTTTTAAAATTCAAATGATGCATCCGTTTCTCATCACATGCTTTGAGGAGATGAAGCTTTGACAGATGTTTATTGACGAGACTGAATGGTTTAACAATGGTTAAAGCGAATTTCTTTGTACGCCATGTTGGTGTATTCTAAATGCCCTATTTCACTTTACAGTA
Organism: Stichopus chloronotus; assembly: GCA_021234535.1. Taxonomy (NCBI): domain Eukaryota; kingdom Metazoa; phylum Echinodermata; class Holothuroidea; order Aspidochirotida; family Stichopodidae; genus Stichopus; species Stichopus chloronotus. Next base: position 8,228,473 of record CM037836.1, read on the forward strand.
GTTCAGCTAAGCTTTAAACAAATGACTACTGTGTATCAAACCAAGGAAACTTGTACTGTGTGTTAAGACTAAAGGCAAAATTGCAAGTCATGCTAGATTCTGGTTTAATAGGGTTATCAGTTTTTGCTAATTTTCAAGGACCTCATAGCCATTGGGAAGGGCATCACGCCAAAAATCAAATACGAAAGAGCTGCCACCAATAGCTGTAACTCGACAAAATAAAGTGCTATAATTTTGATTAAATAAACATGTTTACCTTTTTATCAAGTTATTAGACACGACAAAATATAATTTGTTCCCCTGCAGCATCATATTCGTTTGGGAGTTTTCTCATGTTTGTGTAGGTCAAAGGTTATTTGGGTGACAAAAGGTCAAAACCTTGTATACATGATATTTTAAGGGTGATAAATGTGAGGGATCTTATACTCAGTTTGTGAATTGTTCATATTTAGCGTGTTGATGGCCATATAGGGTAGGTGATCCCTACCGTTTTAAGTGGAGGTGAAAGGTCATTTTGGGTCACGAGAATTCAAAAGGTTTTGACCTTACTAAGATGGTGTCTCAAGTAGGATAACTGTGTGGGATCTCATGCTTGTCATGTGGGCGATTCATGTTTGTTACAATATATATCATGAGGCAAGGAATCACTAAGCCTTTTGGCTTTCTAGTTTATATAATTGGCAATCATTTCAACTTCCAGATAAGTATACCTCATTGTTCCTGGACTGTGCATACTGTACCTGTGCTGTTAATACTGTGCAGGCTGGAGGATTAATGGCCTTCATTATTAAAAAGGCATATTAATGTGTGTTGTGAAATTTTCTCAGTTGTGCTAAACCTGTCAAGTTTCCTTCACATACTAATGACAAATGGTCAAACTTAGAGGATCCCCATGTTTCACATGCAAAGGAACATTAATGAGTGAGAAATTAAAAATTTTAATTTGATTTTTGAAAATTTGTGACCAGGCACTTTCCACATATGCACACAGCCCGCATCACCCAGGGTAAAAAATTCATAAACAGTTTTCGTATTTACCAGTTTGTGAAACTTGACTAACTATGCTAATTTTAAGCAATGGCGTGTGTTTGTTACATTCAAAATCCTTACAACCTTATCGATGTCAACTCGATGAGCCTCTTTAACTTACATTACATACTTAGGTATTGGAAAGTGATGTGCATAATCATTGATGGCTTTATCTGGTATCCCTGTGGTTGCTACAGTATATTGCAACTTGGAACAACATAACGCAGGTTTATTAGCAGCAAGTAACCATTGACCCTCTTGTGCTTTCTTACAATCATCATTTGCACAAACCACATCATATCCTCTCAAAAAAATGGTTTGTCCTCATCTAAGAAATTCCCCAACCCCCCCCCACAATAAAGAAGATGAAGAAAAAAACTGTACTGTTCCATTGCAGTCAATTTCAGTGTCCGGAATCAGCCCAGTTTATCATAAGAAATAGTTCTGTGAAGAAAACATCATTTACTTTTGACCAGTGCCCTTATTATATTCCTTAATATTCAGGGACTTCTTCCCTGGACCTCCACTACATCTTTGCCCTTAGATCCCACTGGGACTCTTGGGCAGGTTTCTGGACCCCATGCCTGATTTCTTGCTCGTTGCACTGAAATTGCCCAAAGGAGTACTTTTACACTTTTTTCAACCTTACCATGTGCTACTGCGTTAATCTGTGCCATCTTTAAATTTAGTGGAATTTTAACAGTATTTGAGGATGACTTCTGTTGCTTTGTTAAATATTTGTTTCACACTTACTATATATTTGCTACAACATAATACCGTATCGTCTCCTGCAGAAAACAGTCACAGTAACGATAATTTTTTATGTATCATCCTACAGTACAATAATGTACACTGTGCTTTAATTGTATGTACAGTAATATAAATTTCTTCAAAGTCATTTATCTCTTGCCCTGAGGCATGTTCCTGTAGTTGTGTGCTGTTTGTTTGAAAAGTAAGAAATTGTTGAACATTCTAACATTGTTGGAAATATTGTTAGCTGAACCTCTTGAGATATCAGTAACATTTGCCAACCTCAACATGAAATCATGGTAGTCATGATAGATTGAATAGGTCGTGGTCAGTGGTTTATCAGATGTAACTGAAGTCTGTGGTGTTCATGTACGATGTTCAATGTAAGGTCTAATTCTGTCGTCTTCTTTTTTATTTGTTATATTCTTTTGTTCTAGTGTTGATCTTCTTTCAAATGAAAGTAACAGTCAAAACTCAGATTAATGTTCCATTCTCCTACAACCTTAGTATGTAATAGTTAGCACTTGTTTGTAGAGTTTAATAGTAATCTACATTTTAATCACCCTTTCCTTCATGACACCAAGTATTGGTCACAAAACAATCATGTACCCGTAGTCATTTTTCATAGAGCTCAAGTTTATTTGAATAAGACCTTTTCTTTGTGTCCACAAGTCTTGACTACTTGATACATTTCCCGTGTGAGATTTCTGCGTGGTCTTAAGGTCTCTGTGCTTATGACTGACCTTCAGGTCAAATCTCCTAATAAGATGGAACTAAGTGGGAGATAAATAATTGTTGATAAAAGTCATTTTTCTGATGGTGGTATTTATCAGTCAGTTTGTACTGTAGTAATTGTAAAAGCATCAACATGCAACACCTTCCGAACAGGTGTTATTGTAAATCAGTATGTATAGTTATTAATATGGTAAAAGAAGGAAATCAGCGTCATGTCTTCATAGTTTGTTTTACAAGATCATTTGATCTTAGCAGTAATCACATGCTAAAGCGATTGTCAAGGCCTACATGTTGAGACTGGTCTTTGGAATTAATTTCAGACAGTTTAGACTCACTTTTATGTTTAATAAGAAGTTAAATATCTGAGAGTTTCAATTAATTAAATCTATCTGTTGTAGTGTCCACTGCTATATTTCACTGTTAACACTACTTTGCTGTAGGGTACAGTCACATCCATGTGACAAGTAACCATTGCAGGGATTTCTCGCTGGTTATGTTTTCAGTTGTATGAATTTGCTGATAATTTTTTTAGTGTCATCGGATCAAAGAATTTTTATATCATCCGTGTTTTAATTTTTACTTTATCATAGTTGTTTTCACATTATCATTTGATTTGGTCATAATCCTTTGTAACAGGCCTATATTCTCAAGAGAAATTTGTGAAGTTAACTTTGCCAAGTATTCAAGTATTTTGTACAAACATACATAAACACGGAAGGACATATTGTAAATCTCCTGATGTTGTAATGCCTGCATATATTGGTTTAGTCGCTATTTACTGGTGGCCCTGCTTTGACCTTCCTTCAATTTCGTAAAGCCTGCATGTCACATTTGCATACTGAAGACACCCCCCTCGTGCATCATAGGTTAATCCTTTGCTTCACCACCAGTAACGTAATCAAATGGTCAACACTGCACAGACTGTATTCAAGCTGTTAACCTGCTTCAAGGTGGTCTATAACACAAAGGGACATGGATTTAAAACACCGAGATTAATAGCTAGTGGAAGGTTGGATGGGCATTTGTAAAACATGAAACCACCCAAAACCAGTCAAAACCACCCAAAACCAGTCAAAACCACCCAAAACCAGCCAAAACCACCCAAAACCGCAGAAAGCACCCAAAACCAGCCAAAACCAGCCAAAACCAGCCAAAACCACCCAACTATCAAGATGATGTCTTCCCAAATATGCCCCGCACATTTCAAATCGAAAATTTCGATGTGTTATTTCATTTTTTTTATTTGGGGAGCATTTCCGTGGTATGGTCTTGCCGATCTTCTGTTTGTTGTCTTATTACCTTTTAATGGTTGCATTGCAGAGTATTTTTCATGTGTCGTCATACATGTTTGCTTACACCCTGTGTATAAAATTATGTTCTTAATGACTGATGTAGCATTATGAGGAACGAATTAATCCAAGCCCATAGCTTGGATTCTTGGATTTACTCAGCGAGTCGTGTGATTTTTTTTTTTTTTCTGATTTTCATCTGCGTTGGTGCCTATGAATAGTTATGTTATATGTTCCTGCGCACACAAGTAAAATGCAGATTTAACGAACAGGTGAACAGTGACGCAAACATTTCTATTGTTTTATTAACTGCTAATCGCCATGTTAGCCTGCTTGCAAGACCTTTTGAATCTTGAATCTTATCATAGAGTGTAACACAGAGTACCCTTTTGAAATATTACTGACTTTCACTCTGGGAAAATAGAGGAAATGATTGATTGCTTCAAGTCGTTCCCACCCAGTAGCAACTCTGTTCATTGTAGCTTGTACTGACAGTGACCTGTGCAGCTAATGCGCAAGCTGCCTGGTATAGTCGTGTACTGTACTGATAACTACCATACCACGACCAACGACATACAGTAGTGTGATCTTGTTCTTTGTTGTTTTTTGCCGCATTGTTTTTACTTCGCTATTTGAAGAAGTATCTTTACCGCCATAATCCATTGCTGGTGGATTATATTAGGCCTAGCATTACTCCGGCTTCTGTTTTAACAGAGTTTGTAGCTTAATTTATATGCAGGCATTACTTGGCATGTGTGAGTTTTCTTTCACTGTGGTGGTGTTTTGTGCGTGTTCTTGAAGCCATGCATACATCGTGGCTCTTAGTGCGTGCCATTATACCATCTAGGCCAGGCTTATTTGTTTGTGTCAAGGCTTGTCCATCTCATTTAAGATGTACATATCTATTAGCCTAAGGAGTATGTGTTACTGGGCGGATCTGCAATCAGGGGTGCAGCATATGTCCACAGTCCCAAGAGGCCTGCCGCAAGCTCAATTCTTCTAGTTGAAACTGTATTTCATACTCATACACAGGGCATATGGAAATGAGTAACAAACTGGGATGTGGCATCCCCTCCTCGGGTGTTATTCTGTCCAATGCCCACCCCCTCCCCATCCGCCCATTGATTGGTTGACACAGGCTGCCCTGCAAGTCTTTTCTGTCCAATGCCTAACCCCTCCCCACCCCTCGATAAGTTGACACAGGCTGCCCAGCACGTATAGCCTATTGACTATAGTGCTCAGTTCCATACCTAAAGTACAATGCTGTGTCATATTACAGGTCTACTTAGCATTTATCGTCAAGTGCTAGGTCTACACCCACATGATAAATCACACGGTATGTGAAGTGCAACATCGTAATCACGATCTCCTGACTCAAAGCGATACTCTGTTCGATTGGTAGAAAGTAAACCTCTCTGTCATGTACAGGTTTCGCCTGTGTATATTAACTCCCCTGATATAACACCGCGAATACGCTCTCATGAATCCTAATGCCTTCCTCATGCACATGTTGAGAGGTTTCACCACGATCCTACACGATGCGACCTGGTAAGCATGCCGTGATATTCCATCAATTGCAGCACAGGTGAAAAATCAGGTACAGCTTGTAGAATGAGTATGAACCAACGATGCAAACGATGTCTCGAAATCCAGATGCCCTCGTAAAGAAGGTTCCAGATGAAACGTCCCACTGGTTCATTTAAATTTATAGCCCAACTCCCCGTTTCATGATCATTATTTGTTAGCCATTATACACCTTTACAAAAGCAAAGCACATCCCTTCATCCGTGGGCCTATGCATGACCTGAATAAACCGCAGACAAAACCAAGTCACGACTGAGTCACAACCCTCCATCTCTCTCTGAGAAGATAGAAAACTCAGGGAATTTCTGCTATTAAAATACTGTAGAAGAGACTCGAGTTGATAACTATGCTCAGTTGCTAAACTAGCTGCAAATGATTTGACATGCTAAGAAAAGAGACACTTTACTACATTTCTGGGATGAACTTGTCGCACTGATAAAGTCTTGCAGCAGTATGTCATTAGTGTGAAAACAGAGAGTCTTTACACAGCCAGCTGGTCAAAATGTAAGGAGGAAGATAAGGTTGCAACTGAATTGACAGACATTTTTAAAAGTATGGGCAGATGGGGTGGGAGGAGGTGGGGTAGACATGGCACTGCTGAAATAGAAGCCAAGCACTCCAGTAGGGGAAGCCCAGGCTAAATCAAGTTCTTTGTTACTCAGTCCCATATCTCTGATAACAAACTTTGGTAGGCCGGAGAACTGACCTCTGGCGACCACGCAGTCGGTCCGCTGAAGAAAGGGCCATTGGCTCGACTGCATATAATCATACAAGATTTTGTTCAACCAGGTGGCTCCGGTGGCCCTCCGTCGGCCACTTTGGTACTGGCGGTCAGATATTTCTGGCTGGGTCATATATGATCTGTGTTCAAGTCAATTCATTTTTATCCAGTATCATGTATCGCAATCATTGACAACGTTAAACAATTAGACATGAAGGACTTGAAAAATATCTTCTTAAACTAGCAACCTTGAAGGAAACAACACTCAAGTAAGCAAGGCATCTAAAAATTTGCAAACCCATGGTTTTGGGTGGTTTTGGTTGGTTTTGCCTGGTTTTGGCTGGTTTCAGGTTTTACAGATGCCCAGGTTGGAGCTAGCCTGGGTCTTTAGGAATGCAACACTGTATAAGCATCGATGATTTCATGATAAATTTTTGTTTATCCTCCAGACTTTTCCTGATAGTAAACAACAGGAAAAATGTTTCCTTTACTTGATTTCTTTTTGTGAACTGCAGTGAGCTGCAGGCTGCCATTCTGAACCCCTGCATCACCAAAATGGCTGAACTTACTCCACCAAATATTTTCTGTTTTTACATGTCATCCATGTGAGAAATCAGGAACTTGTGCCTGCAGAAATGTATTTGCAACTGACACATAATCTGACTATATAATAATCAATGTGAGAACATAGTGGAAACCACTGAAAATATAGGAAAACATATGAATGAATAACAAGTAAATACAGGACATTCACATCGTAGACATATACGTGTCCCTTGCCTCACTAATCTGTCTGAGTGGTGCATGTCCTTTCTCCTGGCTCAGTGGTCCAAGATTAAATCTTGGCTGCAGGCCGCAAGGGCATAGGGGTCGGCTAGGCTGGAGGTGGTGCCTGATCCCTCTGTAGCAGTGAATCTGCATATACTGAAGACAATTTCCTCCAATCTACAGCACAGGTCAAATGCAGAATATATTTCAAAATGCCTAATTCAGATCTGCTTTTTCATTGAGTATCTTATCTTTACAATGAATTGGTGGTAACTTAACAATATAGGGTATAATGAAAGTAGTACAAGATTTCAAATTATTGGACAGATTTTTGTCTCTCTCAATTTGTGTGCCACTTATTTACCAAATTTTGTTTGTGCATGGCTGAAAATAAAATTCTTATCTTAAATTTGTAACGGAATGGTGACCAGATAGAATGCAAACCAATATGCACCCAAGCAGATATAAATTGATTAAAGAAGAGTGTTGCTTTAATCTCAGTTATTAAGGTCTATATGTTATTTCTCGTTCAGAGAAAATCAGATTACTGGCCCTACAAACTATTCCTTGATTAGGCTAAAATGGTTATGACATTCAATTAACTAAAGCTTACCAGTTAGACTTAATGCTACAAATGTGGTACCAGGTACAGTAAGTTGGTAAGTGGTAACAGCTCGGGTTATTGGCCTATATCTGCATGGGCTGGGGCTTCATAGTAATGCTGAAGTTAGGCTAGCTGGGCAAGATGACCAGTATGCTTTTAAGATAACATGAAGCAGAAGATAGTGTACATGGTATGATGATAAAACACAGTCTTGTACACAAACTCAATGGCTAGGCAATTACAGCAAGGTTAACAATATAAAACCACATCAGAGCTTTGGTTTGTTGAAAGAGCAATGTGTTTAAATAGGCAATGGACATGATATACTTAGCTGAAAAGAGAGTAAGGTTGAACCACTGTGCTGCTGTACTGTAGGCCAGGCTAACGTTGGGCAGTGACAAATGCTGTCTGCTTAGGCATCCATTGCCCTGTTGACGAAGAGAAGATCTCCTCAGATCAGAGGATTAAAAATCAATTCTTTACAGATGGCCAGCACAGTACATTTTACAGAGCTCTAGAATGTTCTCTAAATCTCTGCTAATGCCCAGTATTGTCCAGAAACAAAACATTCGATGACACAGCACTGACTATAGTAAGTTCCAATTGAGACAGTATATTCCTAGAATGTAAGACTCAAGTACTGTGGCCCCTTTAATGCCCAAGGTAGCATAACCCTATTAATTGCCCCATCGACTTACACACTAAACCACAAAAGTAATGTGGTCTTTAAAGCCTTGTAGAAGTTTTCAACAGATATAAGCTACCACTCGTTAGAAAGCTGACACATTGGTCATTCATGGCTTTTTCAATTTTCTGTTCCTTAGGTGGTTAGATTTTCTGCTAGAGGACGTCCAAGTTACCATACCTTGTCACTTGGACAAATCACACATTGCTATGAATGATACTGCTCCGCCAGCTGAAAGTCCATAACTTTTCCATAATTGCTTTAATTGGCAATGTTTTCACACCTTGTATACCTCAACTTGCCTACTTCAATATTCAATCCACAAAAGAACCCATCTCAAAGCATAAAATACCAAAAAGGCTGTCCAAATGTCCCTGATAGGGACTCACTTATGATGAAAAAAATGTGCAAGAATCTCCAACTTCTATATTGGGTATGCTACCTGAATTTAAGGTATTATTAATTGCCCCCTTTGACTTACACACTAGATCACAAAAGCAATGTGGTCTTTAAAGCCTTGTAGAAGTTTTCAACAGATATAAGCTACTTCTCTTTAGAAAGCTGACACATTGGCCATTCATGGCTTTTTCAATTTTCTGTACCTTAACTGGTTAGATTTTCTGCTAGAGGACGTCCAATTTACCATACCTTGTCACTTGGGCAAATCACACATTGCTATGAATGGTACTGCTCCGCCAGCTTAAAGTCCACAACTTTTCTATAATTGCTTCAATTGGCACCATTTTTACACTTTGAATACCTCAACTCACCTACTTCAATACTCAATCCACAAAGCCATCTCAAAGGATAAATGACCCAAATGTCCCTCATAGCTACTTTCACCAGTGGTAACAAATTTACGCTTAGGAATCTCCAACTCCTATACATGGTATGCTACCTCAAGAAGCTTTGATGTCCAAGGTCATACAGTATCTTCCCAATATTGCTAGTAAATTTCTATAATTACAGCACCTAAACAGTTTATATATCCTGTGGCAATAATTCACATCCATCTTTCTTTCTTTTTTAGGATTGGAGACCTTTAGCCAGTTGACTTACTATGACGGTGATGGTTTTGTGAGTATCGACCATTTTATTTGTTTCCTTTCTTCATTCTGTTTTCTTCAACAAACATTTTTATCAACCAGTTAATTGTGGAATTAAAATATCGAAACTTACATCCCATCGCGGGATTAATTTTCGAAGAAATGCCTTTTTTTTTGGTATTTTTCAGTTTACATCAGAGAGGAAAAATACGGCACTGTAAAGATTTAACACAAAATGTCATCACATGTTTCTCCCCTTTGAAGCAAATTAATGCCAAAGACAGTGTCTTTGTTTTATTTGTAGGGTGTTTTTCTAAATCATAAGTCCTGCTTAACAATTCTACTCTCCCTCATTTTTTGAGTTACTCTTGGATTCAAAATTGTAGTCAATAAACCGGGCAAAGCTTCTTATATTGTAAACCCTGCTTTTCTTAAAACAGAGGGGGCCATTTCAATATTGAAATTGGGAAGAAAATACCCACTGTGGTCCTTCTCAGAGAAAGCACAAGCAACACAGCGAGCTCAAGAACACTTAGAGGTTCATGGTGTGATTCTGTCCCCAGTGGTCATAGGCAAGATTTTTTTTTTCACTTCAATTACACAATAGCCATCATCGCTAGCTTTCTCCTCACAGGAGTAAAAATGTGTGAATCTTTATCTTCTAAGCTGTCAGCTAACTGTGACACAATTGTTTGCCTAGCCAAAACTTATTTAACCTGGCCATGTATTCTTTTCTTTGTTTTTAGTTAAGTTCCGTGCTCTCCTTCTCTTATGAGTTTGTCTTCTTATTCCTGCACAGAAAGTCAGGAAAGTTTAAGAAAGTTTACCAAGATTAATTTAAAAGCATGCAGAACACAAAATAGGATGTAGTCTATAAATACCCTAAGAACAAACCTACTTGTGTGTTGATGGTGTAACAAATATCCCTGTTATGAGTGCAGTGGTAATTACTGAGCCAGCCCAAGTGTCTAATTTCTACCTGAGGCATTCAGTCTCTGAGTAAGAGGTGAAACAATCAACGACCTGAGAATTCCCATACATAGGTAGGGTTCTCCACCCAAAAATTTTGCCCCACCATCACAGGGATCAAAATCACGTAATGTTCTTCTTAGATGATCAACGTACAATTTGAAGGGAAATATACCAAGTCCCGTAGTAAATAGTGAACAGATAATTTGGCTAGAATGTTCGCTGAGCACAGCAAGTGATCATTAAGTGGTGTAATGTTGATTAGCTAGAGGTTATGTGATGTATATGTGACGTTATGTGCATATATTTCGACACGTGTATGTCCGTCTTATGTAGTATGGTGTAGATAACACAGGACGGATATATATGTCATATGCAAGTAACTGGTTAATCTTATCAGTTCTCTCTCATATTCTGCAGTTTGATCACTTGGAGAAGTAATAGAAAAGTTTGCAAAATTTGCACTGTAACTGCTTGGTATAATCTAAGGAAAATCTGAGGATCATTTTTTAACCGAGTTACATGATACAGAAGCAATGAGGTCAACTTGAGAGAGAAGATCACTTAATTGGCTTTTTCTCCATTGCCATCTTTGAAGTCTTTATTCTATGAGAAAGTGTCATAAATTCATTCATTTGTTAAAATAACTTTTATCTATCTTCTTTAACACATTTCTGTGAAAGCATTGTATTGAAATACAGACAAAAAATCTCACGGAGAATGTATCCAGTATGAAACCATTAACGTTAACTGGATGTTTCATTTCTAACAGGTTCATTTTGATGCTCTTATCTTTGATAAAGAGTTTTTATTTTTTCATGTATAGTTTCTTTCAAATACATCATAGAACACACATTGTAACATACAGTGCTCAATGTGAAATTGTTTTCATTTCAGCTGGTAATTAACAAGACTACGATTCAGGATTCGCCACGGTTCTCTCATCGTGGTCTCTTGGTCGACACATCACGCCATTTTATAAAGGTTCCTGTGTTACTTCAAAACTTGGTAAGAATATGGTAGAATGAATTTTGTAAGACCACAAATACAATATTAGACCAAAACAGTATAAATATATGCAAACAAATGCTTGCAAACAGTTTACATCAGAAGGTTCATTTGTAGACCTGTCAACCTCTGGGTTCCCAAAACTGTATTCTGAAACTGGAAAGTTGTAGATTCAAATGGTAGACATATACTTATCCCTTGCTTCACTATTGCATACATTTAGACTTTCTCTAAATGTCCTCAGAATTAATTCTAGTGCCGTACCCTCTAAGGTCTAGCCTGCCCTTTTCTGCCTTTTGCTGGAGTCAACACAACAGGTTTGGTTCTGTCTTTCCTGTTTTTGCCTCCTGCAAAGGTGTAGAAAACCATTAGTGAAGTAAGGGGTAAGTATAGGCACTCATGAATACCCACACCAATCAGTTGTGAGGAACCTATTTTTGTCTCCTATTTTCCAGTGATCCTCACCATACCAGGAAGGTTTGAAAGAGGCCTAACCAATATTCACCTGTCAGTTAATATCAAGATTGGTGCACAGTTTACATGTCCTCAAACTAATGGCTAGGTTACTGCCAACACCTTTGCTCAGACTTTAGGTCATCAGACGTAAGGGTGTCACAGTGGTTTTCACTGTGATTTGTCTAAATTTGACAAATTTTACTGATTTTAAATACTGAGGTGCTGCACTTCTATGTTGTAATGTTTAGCTATGTAAGGCCTAAGGTCCATTAACCATGTAATGTTAAAACTAATTAATGTTAGACAAACTTTAGTTCTAGGCAGCATTTATTAATATTATGATCTGTGTATCAAAGACAAGCAACATAGGCCTACATCTGATCATTAATATTAGATAAGATTTGAAATTAAAAGTTTTTAAAAACTGTGAAACCTATATGCTGCAAAGTCATTATTCAAGAGTCAACAAATGCTTTCCTCTCAAATTTGACAAATGTTAACAAGTGTAAGATCTTGTAAGTTTAATGTCACCCAGTTCAGTACTGGCTAGTATTCATCTCTGTATAACTTTTGTGCTTGAAAGTGTTGATGTTTAGGGTTAGGGGATGGACTGTGAGCAATTTGAAAATCTGAACTTACAGATCATGCATAAGTTTCTTCTTTTTGGTTTTGATGTTAATCGTAGCCATTGCAATGATGCAGGTAGGTGTGTGCATGTGTGTGTGTGCACCTTTGTATTGTAAGACTGAAGGGTAATTTGCACTAATCAGGTATGTATGTGTATCATATGGAGTATATAACCCTTTTGCTTTTTTATGGAGGTCAAGAGTCATGTGGATCAATGGGTCAAAATGTGCAAACATTGTTTACATGATATCTTAAGAAGAGTAGCTTGGACAAATCTCATACTTGGTCTGTAGGTGTATTATATTGAGTTCATGACCCTTATTCTTTGAGAAAGGTCATTTTGGGTCAACAGGGGTCAAATTTTTAAAACCATATAAACACAATATTTCAAGAAGGGGAGCTTTGACAAATATCATATTTTTTATATAGGTCTGCCATATTAAGTTCATGAAGCTTTTGATGGTGGTCAAAGGTCAATTGGGGTCAACAGGGATCAAGTTGTGAAAATCTTGTAAACACAAAATTTCACGCAGGTTGTTTAGACAGTCTCATACTTGGTGTGAAGACTGTGTACCATATTGAGTACAAGAACCCTGTAGTTTTCCTTGGAGGCCAAAGGTCATTTGACACACCTGCTAATGAAAACATTCATCGTAACATCATCAAAACCACAATGCATTTGTGCATCCTGGCTAAGATTGTTCCATTACCTCTTACTTTTATCTCGATACATTACATTGTCGGGATGGATATTTAGCTGGTATTATTTTCAAATGGTGTGAAGGTCTCAGTCCATTGTCAATGTGTGTCTAACTTGTCCATGATGCTTCTTTGCTTGTAAGCAAAGATTTACTAGTGTGAAGAAAATACATGTAATAAGTCTTTTTTTTTTGCAAATTATTGACCAAAAAAGTGCCTGAAACCTGGAAAGGGTAGATCTCCCCCAGCTTTGCACATGGCACTTGCATAAACGGTAGATGTTTCAACCCTTTCTTTGGATTGGTCGGCCCTGTGCACAACTTGGTTGTGTGTATTCCCAACTTCAACATAAAGTACAGATGTCAGATGCCAGATGTGCATTTAATTTAAGTATAATACTTTAAGGTCCACAAAGCTGAGTGAAGATAGGCTCCTCAATTAGCTCAAAGGTATGTCATTCCATTTATTAGGTGATGCCAGTTCAATATCATTCACCTAGCAACATCATGAAGTCAACTAATCCTTACACAATGTTTTGATCCCAGGTGTTAACTTAGCCACCCACATTTTCAGAAAAAGTGACGCAAACTTGACACAACTTTAAGTTGACGTAAGTGAATACATTTACCTTGTTAACAATGGATGTTGTGTAACATTAAACAGCTAGAAGCACAGTGTTGAGATTCAGTGACATTACCGCTCTTGTTGTTGGAAACCTTAAAAAAGAACGCTAATTGAGCCATTTTCTCTGCATATCCCTGCACTGAATACAGATGTGATTGAAGTAATGTACAATGTTAGTTCAGTTACTACACTGAAGTAATGTACTGTCAGCACTTGCCATGCAGTATAATACACAACCAAATGGCTTTCCAAGCAAACTTCTGATCGATGAAATCGTCCTGTAAATACTGTTTGTTTATTAAAATTATCCATCACTTTGCACCAGTCACAGATACGCAGCATCTACATACAGTATAAATTGTTTGGGAGGTGATTGTGCCAAACCCAACTTGTGTGCACTAATTACATCCTCATCCACTCAAATTCTCATATATTGCTACCAACACAAACACAATGCACCACGTCAGCAAGGCGTTAGTGTTGGGAATTCGTCCAGCTTAGGTTATATGCAGAGAAAATGAGTAGCATTGTGTGTAAAATCACCCTGTGGGGACCATGCATCCATATTAGCGGATTATAGCACAGTGCTCACATCACTGATTTTGTACTAAGGGTGACAGATTTGTGTAGCTGGAAGTAGCCTATGGTCATTCATGCACATGCAGCAGAAGTGTGAGGTTCCTTGTTAGGCACTATGTCAAAAGTTGGCGGGCAAGGCTGCTTCAGCTGCTGGCAAGGCCGGTGCAGCCACTTGGCATTGGATAAACTCAGTAGCAAAGAGCATGTGGCTGCACTGGCCGAACTGGCTGCAGCCACGTACTTCAAAACACAACTGAGTAGTCAAATTGTGAAAACCTTCCAAACAAGATATCTCAAGAAGGGAAGCTTGGACTATTGTCATATTTTGTATGGAGGTAAACCACATTGAGTACAAGAATGCTTTTGTTTTTGATGGAGGTCAAAGTTCATTTGGGGTCATCAGGGGTCAAATTGTGAAAAAGCTTGTAAACATGATATCTCCAGAGAAAAGCTTGCACAGGACTCATATTTTATTTTTTTGTATCATAATTACAAAGTATAACCTCCAAAATCAAAGATTTTGTGTATTTCCTAACCATGGTACATATTGGACGGTCGACATGTTGTTATGGATGTCCACCAAGGCAATAATACACACCATACAAGTATTGTTTACTCACCAGCATTCTGTCCTGGTGCAGATTAACATGCTAGATGACACCTCTGTTATGCTTCCATTTGCATGCATGCTGTGCATTAATGTCTGTGACAATCCAGCTGGTGCACATGTTGCAGGACCTACAGTAACACAAGAGCAGTGTACCATATCCTTGTTCACGTTTAGTCTTGATTTGTAAATTTATCTAGAACTGTGACTGTTACGTAAATGTTTGTCAGGAAAATTCATTCACTCAGAAAAACTGATACAGCAAGTGTTTACCAGTGGAATTATTTGGACTTATAAACACTGTTTTACTTTGTGGTAAAAGCGCAGCTTTCGCATTCATTAATTCCTATAGCGACAGGGTGTCCAACTTTTGACACGGTGCCTTACTTAATATCGACCAATAGAAGCAAAGCTGAAAGATTTGTGCTTAGTGAAAACCATTATACCTACCACGTTTTCCGAAATATTTCAAGCTACAAATAGTTTACTGTAATCGATTTCTGTTAAAGAAACAGCCAATACTTGAACAATTTCACCATTTTAAGACGTTTTGCCATTTATTTTCATTAAACTCACATCCAACATTATTATAATATATTACAGTCACTCTAACAAACTCAAACACATGCTTTTGAATTTGACCCTATATCAACCTCTTCATTTGGATTGAGTATACTTTTTTAGCTCAAAGGAACAACTCAGTGCATATACAAAGAAAGCTGTCTTTGTATAGTTACAGAAACAGGGACAACACAATGCCGGACCGAGATGACAGAGAATTCATTCCTGCATAGTTAGACACTCAGGGTGTGATATTTGTATAAATAGTAGTCCAAGCATATCCCCTCAAAGATGGCATATTACAATGAATGCAGCAGATATTTTGCAAATTGATGTTTTTTATATCACATTTCTAGATTTCAAAATCTGTTATTGTGGCAAGGATTTTAAAATTCTTTTTCAATGGTAAGCTTGATCAGCACCCTACTCAATGTTACTTCTACATTGGGTAACCCAACTCGATTGTTGCGTAGGCCTAGTCACTTGTATCAAAAGTTGACAGATAATGATCCAGCTGTCGGCTGTAATATAACCTAACATCGGACATACTTTTAATCTGCCAATGCCCTTGATAAGGTTGAAGTTTTTCAGGTTGTATCTGATTCCTCGCCGAAGGCAGGCAGGCAAGGAATCTATGCAATGGTGATGGCGTGTGTGTGTATGTATGTGAGGGCCTTGACTTGTAAGCACGATATCTCAAAGGGAACGGTGCTCGAACTTCAAACTTTGGGTGTTGGTAGTCTGTCATGATTAGATGATCACTATTGTTTTACATGGAGGTCAAAGATCATTTGCGGTCACCAGAGCTTAAAGTAGGAAAACCAATCAAGGGAGATGTCTCTGCAACCAAATGTTGCTGGAACTTCAAACTCTTATCCATTGGTAGCAACTGATGAGAAGACGATATCTGCCATTTTTTATGGAGGTCAGAGGTCATGTTATTCCAGAAGAGGACATTGTTTGAAAAACTTGTAAACATGGTATCTCAAGAAGGGAACAGTGCTCGAACTTCAAACTTTGTGTGTTGGTAGTCCATTGTAAGTAGATGATCCCTATTGTTTTTCATGGAGGTCAAAGGTCATTTGAAATCAACAGATGTTAAAGTAAGAAAACCTATTAAGGGAGATATTTCAGCAACTAAATGTTGCTGTAGGTTCAAACTCTTATCATTGGTAACAACTTATGAGAAGATGATATCTGTTTTTTTTTTATGGAAGTCAAAGGTCATGTGAGGTCAATAGAGGACAGTGTGACAACCTTGTAACACAGTATAGCAAGAAATGAAAGGTGCTTGAACTTCAAGTTTATGGTGTGTTGGTAGTCCACTGTGAGTACATGATCCTTATTGTTTTTCATGAAGGTTAAAGGTCATTTGAGGTCTGAAGAGCTTAAAGTATAAAACTTTTTTAAGGAAGCTATCTCAGCAACTGAATTCAGCTAGAGCTTCAAAGTGTCAACATTATTAGCACTAGATGAGCAGATGATGTCTGTCATTTGAATTGCTCCATGGGAGACTTGTCATCACTGTAATGTGACATGAGTATAATAAGTTACGTCATTCCAAAGATCTGTCCTTGGTTCAAAAACCCAGCATGTGATACTTAGAGAGTTTTATATGTCCTGAGTGGGAACATATAAAGAGGTAAATGTCACTCATATTAAGAAACAAATGCAAATTTCTATCCTATAGAAACTTGCCAAACATAAATCTATGTTTAATAGCAGAGATCGCTGCTAGATTGATTTTGGTCTCATTTTCTTTGAATTTGTGGAACATTTAAAGTCAATTTTGTATGCCCTCTCCAAACAACCACTTAAAACAGCTCTTATCACCTTTTCTAAGCCTTCAGAGAATATTTCAGTTGCCAGCAACTCCCAATCAAAATTTACAAAGTTCTTTGTTGTTGTAGTCACAGTGAACACTCTCTTGGGGGGCAAGATGTATTCCAGGTTGTCTTTCATGATTTGCACAATGAAAAGCACAATTTGGTGTCACAAATTTTCTATCAAGTTGTGAAACACCTTAGTAAAGAGTTCCTTCTGGACCACAATCGTCATCAATTTTGAGTGATTGACATTACTCATTCCTATTAGCACTTGGTAACTTCAAACACATAAGTGATACAGAATGTGGTTGTCATTCTTGAATTTTGTTTTTCATTTTGATATGGTCTCTTATGTTCTCCTCTGATTGCTTTTCTTTGTATGTGATTTTGTGGATTTGAAAAAAAATGATATATTGGCAGGAATCACAAAGCCATTTGACTTTCTGGCTTCCCAAATTAATTTTTGCTGCATTTCACCACAGCTGCAGTTATTCATGGTAGCCAACAGGCAAATTGCTGGCTTTGTGGAAAATGTTTATTAGTGTTTAATGATCCTTGTGGCTTAAATATTTGGGTTCAAGATGGGAATTTACAGGGAGATGGCTTTGCAAAAAGTTGTGATGGAGTGCTACTCATGTAGTTACAGATCACTTTTGTTGATCGTGCTCACTCTAAAGCTACTGACCAGGAGGGGTCAGTAGCTTTTCAGTGCTATGTTTCCTGGCCGTCATGTTTCGCCAGTCCTCCATCTTTGATACAAACTTAAGTACTAGGTCAATTGCTGTAATTAATTTCTTCGATTTGTTACAATCTTGTACATTTATGTGAGCTTTAAAACATTGTAAGGACACCTTGGCTATAACAAACTAAAGAAATTCTACCAGGACTGACATTGCTGTTAACATTTTGAAGTCAGTTGGACGTCGGTTTAGGGTCCAATTGGCCAAACTGAAGTCAGGTACGTAGTTATTGGAGGTAACCCAGACATCATACTGATGTCGTTCTGAGGATCACCCTTTTTGTGACTGAAAAACAACATCAGCTGAAGTATGAAAGTATTGTGGTCCTTTGTTGACATCAGAGTAAATGGACATTGAACCATCAGATTTTGGTCCAAACAACATCACATGGCTGTCTTTGGTGACGCTGAACGACTTTGCAGACCGCGACGCAATGGATGTCTTGCCAATGTGGTCGCCCTTTTCAAACTGACATCAAACTGCATGATGGCAAAATGTTTACGGGTATTTGCCTTCACTTTCATAATGCATTTCACGACACATTCCATTGAGCTCATCAGCGAACTGACTGTCATGCAGACGTTAGCCTTTATAGTCACTGATGTGCGCAAAAGGGGGATGGGGACATGGGGTTGATGCAGTTTTCTCCCTTCATCCCCCTCCCCTCGGCAGTGATAGTATTCATCTGGCATGACAAGTGTTGCAACTCAAATGTGAAGTCCTGAATGAAACCTAGACCACTGGCTAATTGCTAGAAAGGACTGATGAAAGTGGCCGGGGGCACATAGAAGGAAATTTAAAAACATCTTCTTAGGAGTGCCTGTAAATTCTTTCACCCATTCCCCACTGGTTGGTTGGCAAATATATGATTGAAGTTTGTTTCAACTTCATGAGTTTGAAAAGACATGTCACAGACAAGTCATAGAAGTATTGTTCCTCAAGACACTTTTATATATGTTAGCAAAGTTTAAAATATTTTTAAAATGAAATGTACACAAAATGGCATTAAAGCTGCTATCCTGTTGCTAGTGACCAATTTTAAGCTTAGCAAGATATAATTCAACATATAACCTTTACAAACACTGTGGATGATAAATTAATTGAACATCTGCAAACCTGTGACTGGGTACATAAGTAGCCCTATAGAATTATTGACATGTTTAGGATATAGGCTTCAAGTATACTTTTACATGTTTGGCAAGAGCAAAAGACCCAAGCAGCTGTGGAGAAAATTCATAGAAGGAGAAAACATTCCAACTAAAATTTTTTGACTAACAGTATATTGTGGATTGTTATTGTATGATCTTTTGCACATGCCAGATTGATGTTTGGGGGTTTCTTGGCTGAGTGCAGTAAATCCAGATACTTTCAATAATCAGACTCTTGCTTCGAGTAGAAGAACTTGTGACAATGAACTATATTTTCCGGGGAATGAAACCACTTACTTTTCGAGTTTGCACACATTATCAGCAAGACTAGAACGAATACAATTTCACGATTTAATTTTGTCCTTCATGTTTTTCATGTGGTGAAAAATTGGCCTAGAATCCTAGTTATATGTTGCAGACACAGAATGGGATAGCACTCAATATTAGCATCCATCTCCCCCCCCCCCTAAAGAATACAGTAGTTTGTTGTTGATTGCTCTTGTCTTTGTGGTAATAGCTCCTAATACCCTCTCTGAAACGCATTAGAATTTGCATTGTGTCAGTGTGGATTAGTGTGTGTAAGACAACTACTAAAGGGTGACAGAACAGCGCACTGGTATCGATCAAACAGCTATTGTTCAGGGGTAAAGGAAGTGCAACAGCATTAGACAATTGGCGTTTAGATGCGACACGATTAATTGCATTGCAACGGGTTGCAGGGAAATGCATAGGAGAATTTCAGAGGCACGCCTTAATGCGTAACATAGCTAGTATCGTAGAATTACTGAGGATATGAATGCAACTAAGGCTGATTGAGCACAGAATAATTGTGCACTCGTTTAAATCTACCAGAGCCACGTTTTAGTCTTACTCTCCCATGATTAAGAATATTGTATGATCATAGTTTCAATGATTTTTGGTACAAAATGTGGTGAAATCATACTAGTTGGCAGGTCTGCATATGGCATGCATAGAGAATATACTATGTCTCCATAAAACCATGCAATATGGTGATTGTATTTAAGAGATCTTGCAAGCATCCTTAAAGCTGGGCTTCATTTGTTTGTTTATTAAAACTGTGCCAAGCAAACAAGATCAAAGGCAGGATGTTGATGAGAGTTGTTCCTGTTACTGTTGTCATCAGTTGGTGGATTTAATTTCTAGATCAATCGTATCTATTTTGGTGTTGATACCAAAATGTAAGTAACTAGTGTTTTTGTGGTGCAGAAACAAAAACTTTCTTTCTGTTGATCTCTCATACATGTGAGTTTTCAATATAGATTGAAAATTTCATTTAAGAATTTACTTATTAAAGTAAATGTTTTATCTTATTTGGAAAAAGTTGACTAAACTTTGCTAATATGTGTACTTACAGTATGGTGGTGTCTGTTATTGCAACTTGAAACCATTATGTAATCCTTCCAGGTGTAAGCATTTTCAACTTTTCAACTTTCTGCTGTTCCTTTACAGGATGCAATGGCCTACAACAAACTAAATGTTTTTCACTGGCATATTGTTGACACGCAAGCATTTCCTTATGAGAGTAGAAACTTTCCAAGCTTGAGTGGCATCGTAAGTATTGCCATGCTTACCATGACAATTTTATTTGATAGTCTTTGTTATGACGTCATTCACTTGTTTGTTGCTTTCAACATCTTTGGTTTCTATGTTAAGAGGTTGGTCTCATTAGCACTATGGTAGTGGTACCTATGGAATATTCAGGATTTGGTGGTCCAAGGTTGGAAATGAGCCATATGAGCCATTGTACAAAATTATGCAAAAGTGCTCTTTTTTCTTCTTACTTTATATTACAATCTGGAAGATTTGTCACATTAGCATTATGGTAGTGGTACCTTTGGGGTGTCCAATATCACTGGGTCCAATGTCAGAATGGGCTGTACATATTGGATGCAAAATTTATAAATCATGCAAATTGGCTTCTCTTCCTAGAGAGTAAATGCTACAATGTGGAGGGTTTGCCAGATCTGTTCGATCTGTAGTTTCACCTTACGGTGTTTTGGGATGCTTGAGTTTGAGGTCGTGAATGGGCCATACTGGTCTTTTATGAAATTCTGCAAAATGTTCTTTTCCGATAGGTTTTATGTGATAATGTTTAGGATATATCTCATTAGTGGACTAGTGGTGGGACTGTTGTAGTGTACATTAGGGTCCGTAATCCCAATGGGTCATGATTTTTCACCTTATTTCTATGATAATGGTACCTCAGAGTGTCAAGGAGTTTGGTGTGCAAGATCCCAGATATGGACTACCATTTTATGAAATCATGCAAAAAGCTTCTTTTTCTGCAGATTTTATCTTACAATTTGGAATATTTGTCATATTAGCACTATGGTCGTGGAACATTTCGCAGTGTTCAATATTTGTGGGTTCGTTCTCAAAATGGGCTATATGGACTATTACTTATTACATTGTGCGAAGCGATTGTATTCCTGCAGATTGTAAGATACAATGTGAAGGGTTTTTGGTTCCTTGCATCAGCTAAGCAACTTGTGCAGTCAGGTTGGCATGGGTGTGTGTGTGTCTGTGACACTTGCTTTGGTATGCTCTGTAAACTCAACAGGGGAAAGTCGGATGAAAGTCAAACTTAGGTATGTAGGTCTGCCATATTGAGACGGTATGCCCTATTGATTTTGGGGAAGTCAAAGGTCATCTGAGGGAAAAACTCTGAAAAATTTGTAACAGGATATCTCAAGTTGTAAAGCTTGGGTAAGTTTGTACTTGGTATATGGATGCATTATGGTAGTGGTGTCTTCGGGTGTTTAGGGGTTCTTGGCAAGTGGCCTTTGATAAGTGAAGCTCAAGAAACTTTTTCTGAACATCATCATTCTCACCGACAACCACATTACAATATGAATCACATAAGTCATTAACAAGTTCGTTTTACACTGTAGAAAAATTTAATTTACCAAAATGATTAAAGAATTAATTTAACTGATTTGCACAGGCTACATCAGAGTGTGGAAGAGGAACACTAGAGTCCGAGGCAGAATACCCGCTCATCAGACGAATACCTTCCCAAACTAACTTTTTTGGCTATAGTTTTCTTTTATCATCCATAATGACCCTTTTGAGTTCTGTCTAAACTTGTTTCAAACCTTCCCGGTCCTTTTAACAGAAAAGGGCTTTCTCTTTGTGAACAATGTTTTTTTACTCTTTTTGTAATCCATGGTTTATTATTTGAGAACACTTTTATCTGCTTATGAGATGGAAAGGTAATTTTGATACAAAAACAAGACCCCAATGGGCTCTGTGGTTCCTTGTGTGAAAATTATTTTAACTGTAGTCCTTGAGACTTAACACGGTACAATCCACAATTTATAATATAAAAAAAAAAGTTTGGACTCCAACTAATCAGCCAAACGTACAGTACTCCACCATAGTACTTATCTGAACCAGAATACAGCATGCAGTGTCCTTTATCAAATTGCTGAAAAGAATGCTGGCTATAGGAAGCAAGGAGGAATGTTAATAGCCATCAGTTGAAACCTGTCTTCCACCTCTGTTGACCTATTTTTTCAAACAGACAGTTAATGTTTCAATAGTAAGCTGCCCAGCACTCTCTCACCTGAATGACCCCAAAGGCAGAAGGTGATTGATAAAAAACAGGTGACTTGCTTATTGCAATATAATTAATAGTGGAATATTGATAAACTAACTTTATTGTGAAACAGTTACCTACTTTAAGAATTGCAACACCCATTCAGCAGCATGCTGTAATGAATGGCAGTATAGCCTCATTTGTCCCTTTAAAGTATGCTGAACAGTCAACGGCACTGACTACCCTAGTACTAGTATGAAAATCCCTCAACATTGTGACATAAAATTTGTAGAACCAGAAAGCCAACAGGCTTAGTGAATCCTTGCCATATGGCTATATTATAAAAAATATGAATTACCCACATGACAAGTATGAGATCAATCACAGTTTATTCTTCTTGAAACGTCAGTTAACAAGTTTTGACTCAAAATGACCTTTTACCATCTCTTAAAGCAATAGGTGCAAAAATTGATAGCAATCATCTATTCAGTGTGGGCAATACAAATGCTAAGTATGGAATCCCTCAGTTAGCCTTCTTGAGTTATGTAAAGTGTTTCCAAGATTTTGACTTGTGGTGAGAGAAACCAAAAACAATAGGGCACAATTAACTCCTGAATATGAACAATGGACATGCAAAGTATGAGATCTCTCACGATTTCTCTTTTTGAGATAATAGTTTACGTAATTTTGACTCTTTTACTTACAACAAAAATAATAAGCATCATCCAATATTAACAATTCACATGCTATAATCTTAGACAAAATTGTTAGCACACTTTGACATATGTTGCAAAGATAATACTAAATTTTGTGTGAGAGGATAACATGCACCCTGTGCCCCTTTCCAATGTTGACTTATATGAGTGAACAGTATCCTATAGCCAACATTGGAAGGTGGAGTGGGGTGTCCCAAGGTATTTTGTCCAAGATTGAGTTTTTTGGGAGCAATTTGGGAGTGAACTGTTGAAAAAAAATTGCACATTTTTGGACAAGGTGCATCACAAAAATTAGTTAATGAGGCCTAAGGATTATTTGTATATGTTTTGTTGAGAATGAGTGATCATGAATCAATAGACTGTTTCATGGTTTTGTACGCAGACAGAAATGGTTGTGTTTAGAAATAACATTGCTGGGCAGCTGTTGCAGTGCATTGCAGGAGGAGTGTCACTCCAATTGAAGAATGGTGGTAGGAAACCCAGTTATAAGATATTATGAAACAGCAACAGGTTTTACCAAAATGCATAAAAGTCTGAACTGTTGATTCAGCTTCACATTGAAAAAAATGTTTGAGCATTAGCAAGGCTGGTTTTTTTACATTTTTTGTGGCTAATTGAAGACTTGTGACTGCAGTTTTTGCAGTACATGAAGCTGGTAACATATTTAATCTTCATTCTTGTAATCTATGCAATTTTCACATGGTTTGCTTAAATTTTCCTGTCAAAACATTTGGTAGAATGTGTGTTTCATTTACCGATACTGTCAAATGCTGTTATTAGTTTTAAGTCAGCTTGGATGAGACGGCCAGGGCTCGATTCACGGCATGACCACAGTGCTTTTCGCTGCTCAATTTGTTGTTTATACATTCAAATGTCTGTCAACTTCTCATTTGTAATTTTGTTCATATAAATGTATAATACAGGACTCTTTCTGCAAGGCTGGGACTGACTGCGTTTTGAAAGAAAGGTTAAAAATAATTGTAAAAATTTTGGCAAGTTAATAAGCACACTGTTTTAAAACATGGGGTGAAAGATTATCTGGACAAGTGGTGTTTAAGTAATCTTTGCCCTACTGCTTTACTGCAGTCCAGATGAAGATATGTGATGGTTCTTTCTCAATTTTTTAAAACCTCATGTGGCCCAGTCTTTAGACCCTTGTCAATTTGCATATCAATGTGGTTGCAGTTGCAAAAACGTACCTCTAGTTCTTAAACATCAGCTATGTTCACATTTATGGTGAAGTAGGTATGGTAGTTCTGCCCCAGTGATGGTTTTACTTATTGTTGGCATCTAATACCCTCCAACCTCATGCTTTGGTAAACAAACTCGTAAAAATAAAGTTCTTGTTGGACTCGTTGGGTGGATCTTAAACTATCTTACTAATAGAACTCAATTTGTTAGACTGTAGCTCTAATTACCTTCAACTAAATGTTTTGAAATCAAAAGCAATGATCATAGGTTTTCATAAAACTCTTTTCTTCCTCCACCTCTTATTATTAAAGATAGTGTGGTTGAATGCATTTCTAGTTGCAAGTATCTTGGGGTTAAACATTAAATTGACTTGGGGTGATCATGTTGATGTTTAATACAATTTAGAAATTGAATTCTGGGCTATACTGTCTTAGGAAATTATCTGTTCTTTATATACGTCCAGAAATCTTAAAGATATTCTAGGATACTTCTTTGTGTAGTGTTTGTAGGTATTGTTAAACTTGTTGGGGTGGAAATGCTTGTAAGGTGGAATTACAAGGATTTGCAGTATTATAAGAAAAGCTTCACAACTGGCGAGGGAAGAGTTGAAAAAGTTGACCAGGTTTACCAGTGCCTCATCCAGACTAAATTAGACTCTCTAAGTAAAAGATTGTAGCCATCCATTCAACAAACAACTTACGGATAGGCATTCTAGGAGAGGCACTGGTAGACTTACTCTCCCTGTGACTGTCACCAATCATTACAGAAATTCTTTTTTGCCTACTGCAATAAGGGCCTCTAATCAGTGCGTTTATTGCCACAGGTGTCTTTTACTGCCTACATTCTTTTCAGTTCTTGTTTTATTCATTTTATTTTTCTGTTGTTTTACACATAGCTATCTTTTATGTAGTTTTGTATTTTTTTTGTAGCTTTTTTCAGTCAGTTTTCCTACATAGCATCTTTTTAAAGCCGCAGTATGCCTTCTCTGTAGCTTGTTTTTGAGACTTTGTTTTGATTCCTTGCTGAAGGCAGAGGGGATTCTGTGCAATGGTGATGTGTGTGCGTGTGTGTGTGTATGTGTGCATGTGACACTACTTCGAAACACAATATCTCAAGAATGGTAATCTTGACTGATCTCATACTTGGTGTGTGTGTTTGTCACACTAAGTAAATAAATCCCTATTGTTTTTGGTAGAGGTCAAAGGTCATTTGAGGTCCCCAGAGGCCAAAAAGTAAAACCCTTGTAGACACGATATTTGAAGAAGCATTACCTTGACTGATCTCATACTTAGTGTGTGGGTTGGTCATACTGAGGAGATGATCCCTATTGTTTGTGGTGGAGTGTAAAGGTCATTTGAGGTCACCAGAGGTCAAAATGTGAAAATGTTGTAAACACGATATTTCAAGAAGGACAACCGTAACTGATCTTGTACTTGGTGTGTGGGTTTGTTATAGTAAGTAGATAATCCCTATGGTTTGTGGTGGAGTTCAAAGGTCATTTGAGTTCACCAGACTTCAAAGTGTAAAAACCTTGTAAACACAATATCTCTAGGAGGGTTATGATGACTGATGTCATACTTGATGTGTGGATTGTCCATACTGAGCAGATGATCAATATTGTTTTAATGGAGGTCAGAGTTCATTTGAGGTCACCAGAGGTCACACTGTGGTGGAGTTTAAAAGTCATTTCAAGTCACCAGAGCTCAAAATGTGAAAACCTTGTAAACATGATATCTCAAGAAGTGTAACCGTGCCTCATACTTAGTGTGTAGGTTGTTCATACTGATTAGATGATCCCTAATGTATTTGGTGGAGGTATTTGGTGGAGGTCAAAGCTCATTTGAGGTCACCAGAGGTCAAATTGTAAAAACCTTGTAAACACAATATTTTCAGAAGGGTAACCTTGATCATACTTGATGTGTGAATTGTATATAGTTTTTCGTTGAAGGTCAACAGAGGTCAAACTGGGAAAACCTTGCAAACACTTTATCTTGACAAGGACAACAGTAGGGGCATCTCATATTTAACTTGTGGATTTCTCATATTGAGTAGATGTCACCCACTGTTTTTGGTGGAGGTCAAAGGTCACTTGGAGTCATTTGGAGATTAAAATCATGTCATCTCCTGTATCTCAAAAAGAGAAATGGTGAGTGATCTCATACTTTGCATGTCTGTCACTCATATTCAGTAGTTCAGTATGTAGTAGTCAAAATCTTTTGGTTTTCTGGATATCGCTTCTTTGTAGCCTTTGCTTTTTGGTTCCTTGCTTCAGCAAAGGAACCTAGATGCAGTCAGGTTGGCATGTGTGTGTGGGTGCACGTGTGTATGTGTGCATCTGTGACACTTGCTTAGGTATGTTCAAACTCAATAGGAGAAAGTCAGATGAAAGTCAAACTTGGTATGTATGTAGGTCAAAGGTCATCTGGGGGAACTGGGAGCAAAAGTCTGTTTTGCTTTGGTACGCTGTAACTCAATAGGGGGAAGTCAGATGAAAGTCAAACTTGGTATGCAGGTTTTCCATATTGAGAAGGTGTGCCCTATTGTTGTTGGTGGAGGTCAAAGGTCATGTGGGGGAACTGGGGGCAAAAGTCTGAAAACCTTGTTGTGCTATGGATGCTTATATGTTCCATCAGTCCCCCTCCAGTGTATAACGGAAGTACTGCTTGAGTTAGCAGTTTCTTGATCAAATGAAAAAGCAGCAGTGCTGTTTGCACTACTGTAGGTGGTCACACCAGACAAGTTTTGGCTGTATCAGTTTACCTCTCCGTGCTTGAGTGCTAATGTGTGCATTCAGGTAAGTGTCTTTTCAATTAGTGAGGTGAGCAGAACACAATGAAAGAAAAGATGTCAGCTGGTGTTCTTACCAGTTTAAACTCGACCCCACGAGTTCCCTCCAGGGCATGTTGTCAGTTTGGTGGACTTTAAAGGGGCATAAATGTGATAAGCCTTATTGCAATTTGCAGAGCCCCTTCTTTAAATGAGAGATTCACAGCTGTTTGTGTTTTGTAAAATGAATGGGATATTGCTGTACATTGCAGAAATCAACATCTTCAACTCATTGCATTAATTGAAATGGCTTGTTTGATATTTATGAACTCAGGCATATCACTGTACAGTATGTATATTTCACGTACAAGGAACCATAGTGCCCATAGGCTGTTGTGAAGTCATGCAAAATACTTCTCTTACAGATTGTATGTAACACTGTTGATGGTTGGTCACATTAGTGCTATGGAAGTGGTTCCATGTGGATGCATGTTTGTCATGTTTGGGGTCCAATGTCTGAAACGGGCGATTTTATAAAAGCATGAAATATGTTTCTCTCTCTACAGATTTTATGTTACAAAAGTGACAGTTCATGGTCAGAAATGGACCATATAAGCTATCATACAAAATAATGTAATATGCTCCCTTTTACTTCATAATTTACATTATATGCTCTCCATCTGTGCAAGGAACCACAGTGCCCTTGGGCTCTTTTTTGTGGCCTTGTTTGTCTGTAGCTTGTTTTTGTAGTTTTTGTTTTTATGTAGTGTATATTTTGTATTCTCACTCTTTTACCTTGCACTATGTTCCTACTATGTCTTTTTTTTTACTTTTACACTGTTGCCTTCTGTTTGAGTACTCAAATTTTCTTCTTGAAGCAATAAAGGTTATCAGTCTATCTATCTGTTTTTCTATCTATCTATCTGTCTGTTTATCTGTCTGTCTATATGTCTTTGTCTATCTATCTGTCTATCTGTCTGTCTGTCTGTCTGTCTATCCATCTATTGTGAAAACCTTGTAAACACTATTTCATATTTGGTATGTAGGTGAACTGTCTTGAGTGCAAGAAACCTGCTGTTTTTGGTGTAGTTCAAAGGTCATTTGGTGTCAGATTGTGAAAACTGTGTACACATGATATTGCAAGAAGGGAAGCTTTGACAAATCTCATATGTGGTATTTAGGTGAACCTTATTTGAGTGCAAGAAGCCTATTGTTTTTGGTGTAGGTTAAAAGCCATTTAAGGTCAACATTGGTCAAATTGTGAAAACCTGTGAAACATGACATTGCAAGAAGGAAAGCTTGGACAGATCTCATATTTGGTTTGTAGGTTTACGTTGTTAAGTATAAGGAGCCTTCTATTTTCAGTGGAATCCAAAGGTCATTCGGGGTCAGCATTGGTCATAGTGTGAAAACCTTGTAAAAACAATATCTCAAAAATGGAAGCTTGGACAGATCTCATATTAGGTATGTAGGTGAACCTTATTGGGGGCGCAAGAAGCCTATTGTTTTTGGAAGAGGTCAAGGTCATTTAAGGTCAACTATGGTCAAATTGTCTCAACATTATAAACATGGTATCCCAAGAAGGGAAACTTGGACTGATTGTCTATTTGGTATGTAGGTGTACCTTAATAAGTAGGAGCCTATTGTCTTGATTGAAGTCAAAGCTCATTTGGGGTCAGGAAGGGTCAAATTGTGAAAACCTTTCAAGTACAATATTTCAAGAAGGAAAGCTTGGACTTATTTCATTTTAGTATATACCTTACTCAGTGCAAGATGTCAATTGTTTTGGTAGATGTCAAAGGTCATTTGGGTCAACAGGGTTAAAAATTGAAACCCTTGTTAAACATGATCTCTCCAGATGGAAAGCTGGGACTGATTTTTTATTTAGTATGCAGGTTTTCTTTAACTCATTGTTTCTGGTGGAGTTCAAAGGTCATTTGCCATCAACAGAGGTCAAATTGTGAAAACCTTGTATGAGACATATCTCAAGAAGGAAGGCTTTGGCAGATCCTGTGTTGGTATGTAGGTATACATTATTAGGTGAAAAAAGCCTATTGTTTTTGGTAGAGGCCACCAATCATTTTGAGTCAACAGGTTTGAAATTCTGAAAACCTTACCAACATGGTATCCCAAGGAGAAAAGCTTAGACAGCTCATATTAGGTATGTAGGTGAACTTTATTAAGTTTGTTTTTGCTGGAGGTCTAAGGTCATTGGGTTCAACAGGATTTACATTTTGGAAAATTGTTAACATAATATCTTAGGAAGGAAAGCTTAGACAGATCTCATATTTGGTGTGAAGGTGAACCTTTTTAAGTGCAAGATGCCTATGGTTTTGATTGAGGTTATAGGTCATTTGGGGTCAACAGGGGTTAAATTTTAAGACCATATAAATGTGATTTCTCAAGAAGCAAAGCTTGGACAGATCTCATATTTAGTGTGTAGGTATGCCATATTGAGTACAAGCAGCCTAACATTTTAATGGAGGTCAAAGATCATTTGGGGTCAACAGGTAAACTTGTGAAATCCTTGTAAACATAACATTTCAAGAAAGGATTCTTGGACAAATCTCATATTTACCATATCTGTGTTCCATATTGAGTACATAAAGCCTGATAGATATCAAAGGTAATTTGACATACCTGCCAAACATACATGCCTTAACCTCACCTCACTATATTTTCTAGATCTTGAACCAGAAAGGTTGGCAGTAAAAATAAATTGGTAAATCATATTGGACACCAGGTAACTGTTCTGCACAGTGCTGTACACTTACTGTTCTACACAGTGCTGTGCACAGCTACGAAGTTGGTAGCAAGTGAGACCAAATTCTTGCTGATGCGATCTTGTGTCAAGAAATGTCGCCATTTGCAACTAAACAATGTCACTGACAATCATTCACTCAGGAATGAATGCTAAGGTCCTGTTCTGATCGCTGTATTTTACTTACAACTTATTTTATCACATAAAGTCATTGAAGACTTCTTTTTGTGTTGAGACTCTCCAGAAATAGGAACAAATTTGCTGCCACTGCCATTTGCATACACTAGCAATGTTACTTTACATAATACAAGGTTCTTTGGGACATTCAACACCACACTGCATCACACAGTTTTTCTGTCACCTAAAGTGAGCATATCACTGTACCATTTCAATTAATTAGATGCAAGGTGCACTAGCCAAGATCTGCTGGATCTGTTTTTATCATTGTTGATGATGCTTCACAGGAACTCTCAATCCAACTTACACATTTATGCGAATGAGAATTTCCATTTAGGAATCAGTGGCTATCAAATTATTTTGGTGTTGGTTCTACAGAACAGTTAGCAGTTTGAATAAAGAGCCTAAACCATGTATACCAGTCTATCATGTTAAAAGTCTTTAAAGTTTATTCTGTGGATATTCCACGCTATTAATTCCATTGGAGCTTTGCTGTAGCTGGGTTTATCTGAAACCCACAAAAGTAACAGGTAATATTCATTTGTGATACAATTTTATTCTATTTTTGGATAGGTGTTATGTCTTACTACAGTCTTGTCTCAGTGTTTTCCCCAATTATTCCTCTGCAATTGTTTTTTTTTTTTGTTGCAAACATAAATAAACTGATAACTTAAGCAGTTGAGAGAATCTTCATAACAGATTCAAACTGTTTTCTTAAATTCCTTTACATTGCAAAGTTCAATGTGCTTAAAACTTGTCTATTTGTTATTTGAGGTTAGACTTATTTTCATCTTCTTTATCTTCAGTATTCCATTATTCTATGAGCTTCTGATGGTTTTTATCTAAGAAATCCTTTGCCTCTGTATCAAACCTGTTCCTTCGACCAACCCCATGGATCCCATGATAGAACTCAAACTTTAAAAGGAAACCTTCTGATGCCATTGTCATTTTTAGGTTGAAAAGATTTCTATTAGATCCCATGTATGGGTTCATGTTGTGGTCTTATATGTCATATTATTTTTTTTGCATTGTGAAAGTAACTATATTGATAATAATTTCTCAGCATGACAGGCATTTCTCCCATCCTTACTTCCGGAGGATTGACCTTTGACTCCTGCTGGACCTTTGTCCCTGTACCCTACCCTTTCATGTACCCCAGGACCGATGAGCACTGCTGCAGTAGTGTGGCAGCATCTTCCTTCTTTGCACAAAATATTAGCCCCTTCTAAAATTCTATGGTGGTGCCTATGGTTAACTCCTGTGGTAGCCTCATGATTTGTTTTCAGTGCTTGCTTGTGGGAAAGTTTGCTTTACCCTTTTTGGTTTCGATGATAATCGTAACCTTTGTAATCATGCATATGTGTGTGTGTGTGTAAGGGTGTGTGAGGGTGTGTGCGCTTGTGTATGTGTGTGTGTATGTATGTCCGTGACGCCCTACCTTGTAAACACGATATCTCAAGAAGGGAAGCTTGGACAGATCTCATATTTGCTATGTAGGTGTACCATATTGAGCAGAAGAACCCTATTGTTTTTGGTGGAGGTCAAAGGTCATTTGGGATTAACAGGGGTCAAAATGTGAAAACCTTGTAAACACAATATTTTCAAGGAGGGAAGCAAGACAGATCTCATATTTGGTATGTAGGTGTACCATATTGAGAAGAAGAACCCTATTGTTTTTGGTGGAGGTCAAAGGTCATTTGGGGTCAACAGGGGTCAAAATGTGAAAACCTTGTAAACACGATATCTCAAGAAGAGAAGCTTGGACAGATCTCATAATTGGTATGTAGGTGTACCATATTGAGAAGGAGAACCCTATCGTTTTTGGTGGAGGTCAAAGGTCATTTTGGGTCAACAGAGGTCAAATTGTGAAAACCTTGAAAACTCGATATCTCAAGAAAGGAAGCTTGTAGAGATCTCATGTTTTGTATGTAGTTGTACAGTGTCAAGTATAGGAACCATATTGTTTTTGGTGGAGGTCAAAGGTCATTTGGGGTCAACAGGGATCAAATGGTGAAAACCTTGTAAACACGATATCTCAAGAAGGGGAGCTTGGACAAATCTCATATGTAGTATGTAGGTGTACCACATTAGGAAGAAAAACCCTGTTGTTTTTGGTGGAGGTCAAAGGTCATTTGGGGTCAACAGGGGTCAAAATGTGAAAACCTTGTAAACATGATATCTGAAGAAAGGAAGCTTGGACAGATCTCATATTTAGTGTGTAGGTGTACCATATTGAGAAGAAGAATCCTATTGTTTATGGTAGAGGTCAAAGGTCATTTGGGGTCATCGGGGGTCAAGTTGTGAAAACCTTGAAAACACGATATCTCAAGAAAGGAAGCTTGTAGAGATCTCATGTTTTGTATGTAGTTGTACCATGTTGAGTAGAGGAACCCTATTGTTTTTTGTGAAGGTCAAAGGTCATTTCGGGTCAAAAGGGGTCAAATTGTGAAAATGTGACAAATGTGACACGTACTAATGCTATTATATCAGATTCAGAAAAAAATTTCTCTTAAATAGATCATCGAAACCACAATGCATTTCTGCATTCTGGTTAATGGATCTCATTATTGTTCTCTGATTACCACTAATTTGAGCTTGCATAGAAAGTTGTTTTTTTTAAGAAGCAATGTCAGGTTTGAAGTCTCTGTGAGCTAGATCTGTATTGCAAAGGAGTTCACTCACCTTATGTAGCAAAGTTATGATACCTGATAAACTATTCCCTGGTTATGAAGCAAGTGTTTGCATTTAGACCAAATGCACTGAATGTTTTAATATCTTGATAACAGGATTAGTTCTAACTAAATGATCCTGGTTTATAATTTTGTGTTTTATCTAATCTAGGGAGCCTACAGCCCCAGTCACGTGTATACACAAGAAGATGTTGCCACAGTTATTGAATATGCTCGTCTGAGGGGCATCCGTGTGATGCCAGAATTTGACACTCCAGGCCACACGTTTGACTCCTGGGGTTCAATCAAGGACTTGCTAACACCTTGTTACAGTGGAGGGAAACCAGATGGTACATTTGGACCAATAAACCCTAGTCTGAACACCACCTATGACTTCCTGAAGGTGTTCATGGAAGAAATTACGTCAGTTTTCCCGGATCATTACATCCACACGGGAGGAGATGAAGTCAGCTTTAAGTGTTGGTGAGTATGAAAACTTAAAAGGAAATATAGATCTGCTTGTAGTAAGTTTCAACAGTGTTTGCTGTCTTTTCATAATCAAACTTTTGATAAAAACAAGATCCCTTTATCTCAATCCCAAACTTGTGCAGTAATTGTGTGGTAATACTCTCAGATCTGTCCACTCAAATTTAACATCAAAAACAGAAAGAGAAATGTCACTTCTTTTCACATCATAACAGATGGTCTTAAAATTTTATTTGCATTGTATGGTACTTTTCAGATTTGCTTGCAGTCAATGTTTTATGTTTACCCAAAGGCAGTTTGATTGTACTCATTATCATGCTTTGCAAGGTGTGCATATTTGGTACAAATAATTTTCTTTTGTACAAAAGGACATGGAATTAATTATTGATCCAACTGAAGACTGCATAAATGAATGTTCTTTTCTACTTTTAAGTAATAGTATAGTTGCAGTTATGTTTGCGGTATGTGTGCAAGTAAAGGTTAACATTTGATTCTGCTGCTGTTAGTATCTGATTGATCATAGCATTGAACAATTTTTCATTCACACACACTCTCATTTGGCAATCTCCAGGCAGAGCAATCCTCAGATTACAGAGTTTATGAAGACTCAAGGGTTTGGCACTGATTACTCCAAACTTGAGCAGTATTATGAACAGAAACTGCTGGACATTATGTCAGACTTGAAGTCAGGTTATGCTGTTTGGCAGGAGGTGATTGACAACAATGTTAAGGTAAGCTGAATACTCAGATGAATCATGGAAGGTCTGTTCATTTGAATCAATGGAAGAGCTTACTTTAAGTATAATGTCACTTAGGATGTTATGTAAAACATAGAACATACTTAAAATATTACCTCGTAAGTCTATCACTGCCAATTGAAGAATCTTTTACAAAATTACATAGTAGTAATTAGTAGTCGTAGTAGTTCATTACACAACGTTTCACTGAATGTTTACCAGAAATGGGTCCTGTAGACTAAATGTTCTGTCCTGATATGACACCACTAAGGTGTCATATCAGGACTCTGCTATACAGTATTCCACACCCACAAAGGAAGTAACACCTTGCATGCCATTTTTCTACGGAAACTCAAATCCTCTTCAATATTCTCAACATCTGTTGACACCCAGAAATTAGGCCAGATGAGGATGTCTTGATCTCAGTGTCTTAGTGCAACACATTGCCTGTAGTCAAGACAAAGGCTAAGTAAACATCTGCTCAAAGTGGTTGTATGGCCAGTTAAACAACAGTTTGCCAAGACAGGATTATATGGCAGATTCACCATTCCATCTGCCAGCAGATTAGCACTAGCAAGTACACAATACAAAGTCTCTATGACGCAGTAAGCGCAGTAGCACATGTTCTGAACAGAGTGATCACTTAGCCAGTCAGTGTGACTGAACCAGTAGGTATTCCGTTAGCTACTTAACAATGGTGAAGATAAAGCCAGAAGAAAGGGAATAGCAAGTGAAGCAAATAACTCAACATTGTAAGGAGAGTTTATGATGAGGCTGCAGTTGGATTTTGAAAGTAACTTGGCTGTATTGGTTTCACCTACATGTAAGCAGCCTACCTATCAAATTCCACATGGGTATAAGCTGTGTTTGTGCTAATGAATTGATCCTAGCAGGGAAATCCATCTCTTAAAAATTCTTTGGGAGGGATTTTCAAAATCAAGAAGGCTGTTGACACTTGGTATTGCATTTTATTAGCTCACACACCAAGTGTGTGAGGTATTAAAATGAGGCTGATGTCGTCAACTTTTTTCAAAAGCCTTCTCTTTCTTCATTTTTGTAGATATTTGTCTGAAATTTTTTCAGTGTGTTTTTTGGGATAAATGTATTTTTTTCCACCTAATTACATTTTGACTGGCTTAATTTATAGGTGGAGTTGCAATGTAATTTTTGGAGGAAAATCTGGTTTTTGGTTGCTTTTTTGCACACGGCACTCTAATTGAATGGGTTTAGCTGGAGAGCTATTCTGTGGTCACTCTAGTAAACAATAATCAAATTTTACGGTTGGGCTGGCCAGCCTATCTGCCCTGTGGGTCGTCAAGTCCAGCTGAACTCTCACCTATCGATATCACATTCTGATACTAGTAAATTGACATGCAAATTAAGTTAGTGAGGCATGTGGCTCAGTGATCATTGTAAACTCTTAAGATAGGTTGATAAACAGAGTTGATTTGTTGCATCATCAACATAGCAGTGTTTTTACAGTGTGTCCATTGACTTGGATTATCTTATTACTGCCCATAGTAAAGTTTGAACATGTACAGAGAACAGCAACAAAAAGAAAAAAAAAACTTGTACAACGCTCAAACATACAAACCATGTACATCGTAATTTTACAACCATGGCAAAAATCTAGTCCAGCGCACATTTCAATTTAGATCCAGCCAAAGCCAGCTCAGACAGGATCTAAACATTATCCCTTGCATCCTTACATATTACACAGCCTAAAGTAGATTTAACCTTCCCTACAGACCATAGCTGGTACACCTAATACCATTTTTCAATGTCACATGTCAAAATTAATATACTACACTGGCATATGATAATGTCATAGGCTTGATAGTGTGTCAACTATATACTTTTTGCATGTAACATTTTGTCACCTTTCAAGTACTGTACTTTCATTTTGCAATGCCACAAACAAAGATAGTTCAGTGACTGCCCTAAGTTTTGACACCCCTATGTTCTGACACACTTATGTTCCGACATGCACACTTAAATTCAGCGGCTGATCAATGCATCATTACTACGCTGGGCATCATAGCTGGGATTCAAAATGGTGCCTGATGTAATGAATGTTTTGCAACATATGAGTGTCAGAACATGGGGTGTGGGAAGAAAAGTGTGTCAGAACATAGGGCTACAACCCTCAGTTCAATTGTGTGAGCCACAGCGGCATTGCTGTGCTAGTTGTGTGTATTTATAATTGTAGTGTTACGTTGGGTTGAGTGCTCCAGCACCGTTCAGGGCTTCTCATGTTATGAAATAATTAAGTACATTCAACAAAGAGAGATGCTCCAGACAGTGATAGATTTAGAATATAAACTTCATACTCTATACACATGGGATACAAGTGTTTAGCCTACCTCCTTGGGATTCCTTGAACTTATACAGCAGGGGAGGTAGAGCTGAGAAATGGGTGAGGAGTATTATCTTGGAAATGGGAGGTTAATAAAAACAGGAAGTCATTGATAAACTTTAAAGAGAAAATACATGAGTTGTATGATTAAAGTAATGAAGTAACATAATGACTGTACACTACATTACAGTTGCTACAACCTCAGCATTCGGAAAGTGTACAGGATTTTCCCACATGAGAAACTGTCTTTGTGCTGGATTCAGGAGACGAATGTGGGATACACACAATCCTGCGCCTTAGCCCAAACACTGAGGTGTTGTATTATGGGCCTATGCAATTATAACCATTACTGAGGATCATTGTATTGCTATGGAATATGTCACATAACAGAAACAAGTATATTTCTATAGTATGGAATCTAGTACAAAAGACAAGAACCATAGCATAGGCGAACCCCCCCCTAAATGTTACATTTTACATTAACAAACACTGGAGGCCTACTGTAAGTATTATGGTTTGTGGTGACAAACATTGCCAGTTTATAGGTTCAGCTTTGTATTGACTCTTTCTGCTAGTGTAGGTGTCCTTGGTTCTACTTGGGTGACTTGAATGTATATATTCATAACAAAATAACTGCAATATATTGCACTGGCATTTTGGCTGTTACACACTTTTTGGTTTTGATGATAATTGTAACCTTTGTAATCATGTCTCTGTGTGTATGGGTGCGTGAGTGTGTATGTGTGTGTGACACTGCTTGTAAACAGTATCTCAGAAAGGGTAACCATTATTGATCTTATACTTGGTTTGTTGGTTGGCCACACTGAGTAGATGATCCCTATGGGTTTTGGTGGAGGTTAACAGTCATTTGTGTTCACCAGAGGTCAAAGTGTGTAAACCTCGTAAACAATATTTCCAGAAGGGTAATGGTGACTGATATCATACTTGGTGTGTAGGTTGACAATACCAAGTAAATGATTCCTGTTGTTTTTGTTGGATGTCAAGGTCATTTGAGGTCACCAGAGGTCAACCTGCTCAAACCTTGTAAACATGATATCTGTAGAAAGGGTAACTTGGACTGATGTCATAGTGTGTGGGTTGGCCATACTAAGTAGATATTCTTATTGTTTTTGATGGAGGTCAAAGGTCATCAGAGGTCAAACTGGAAAAACCTTGTAAACAGTATCTCCAGAAGGGTGTCCTTGGCTGATTTCATACTTATTGTTTGGGTTAACCATTCTGAGTAGATGTTCCTTATTGCTTTTGGTTAAAGTCAAACGTCATTTGAGGTCACCAGAGGTCAAAATTTGAGAACCTTGTAAACACAATATTTCAAGAAACTGATCTCATACTTATTGTGTCAGTTATTTATACTAAGTAGGGTGATCCCTATTGTTTTTGGTGGAGTTCAAAGGTCATTTGAGTTTACTAGCGGACACACTGTGAAAATCTTGTAAACACAATATCTGAAGAAGAATAACCTTGACTGATATTATACGTAGTGCTTAAATTGGCCATTCTGAGTAGATAATTCCTATTGTTTTTGTTGGAGGTCAATGGTCATTTGAGGTCACTAGAGGTTAGGTTAACTGAAAATATTGTAAATACAGTATCTCAAGCATCGTAACCATTGCTGATCTCATACGTAGTGTGTGGGTTAACCATACTAAGAAGATGATCCCTCTTGCTTTTGGTGGACATCAATGGTCATTTGAGGTCAGTAACCTTTGACCTCCACCAAAATAAGTTACAGAAAACCTTGTAGCCACTTTATCTAGAAGGATAACTGTAACTCGTACCTAGCATGTAGATTGCTCATATTTAGTTCATATTGGATGATCTCTATTATTTTTGGTGGTAGTCAAAAGTCATTCAGAGTTACCAGAGATCAAAGAGTCAAAATTATGAAAACTATTATCCTCACAAAGAGAAATGGTGAGAGATCTCACACTTTGTGTGCCCTAGTGCTTTTGGTTGAGGTCAAAGGTCATTTGATCTCACCATGAGTCAAAATCTTGTAAAAACTTTATATAACTCAAGGAGAGTACCTGTGAGGGACTTCATACTGAACATGTGCATTGCCCATATCGAATAGATGATTTCTATCAACTTTTGCATCTATTTGTTTTAAGAGAAGGTGAAAAGTCATTTTGGGTCAAAAGTGAGTTACCATGATGTTTCAAGGAGAATGAACTATAATTGATCTCATACTTGTCATGTGGGTAATTCCTGTTTGTTATAATATAACCATACTGCAAGGAATCACTAAGCCCTTTGGCTTTCTGATTTCATGATTAGGGTTTGGGCGGTACAAGTGAGAAATGATGATACCGGTACTTTTTCTGCCTCAGTACCAGTGTGGTACGAGTACTGGTGCTGTCTTCTGCCCACATGAACAATTCTAAAATGCTAACTTGGAAAATAAGTCTAAAATTGATCCACTCAAACATGTACCCAAAATCACCCATCCACTTTCAGTCTTTAGCATAAGGTGAAGTTCATGTTGTTAAACTTGGCCGCATTTCTTATCCATGTTCAATATTTTCTAAGTTGCAAAGATAAAAGTTAATATGTTTCCAAAAGATTCGACGTTCTGTCTATGCTACATTCAATATCAATTGGAAAAATAGAAGTTTAGGCCTGCAAATACAATCTGTCCAGAAAGTGACTTCAGATTGCGTAAGAAGCTTGCATTTCTACAATTACTGTAAATGTTTACTCATAAAAGCAGAGAAATCTTGACAAAAAATTTCTCAAATATTGATGTACAGCTTGTATCAAGCTGTTTTGTGAAAAGTTAACGAAATTATGTAAGCCGACATATTTTACCTGCAAGCTTTATTCCTAACGTTATACTTACATTAGGCACCTAGGCAGTATGATATTACTGTGCTAGGTGAATCAGTTACAGAACAATGCCATAAATTATACCACAAAAATTAACGCGGTTGGTACAGAGTAATCCTAACCTCTAAAAAGAGCTTAAAACCTATTGCTTTACATAATGCCTATTTGTAACTATAAATTAATTTGGCAAAATTTTGGCACTCTCCATGGGCCTGTTATAAAGGGAGGCCCTATTGAACCTTACCTGTCTTAGAAACTACAGTAGCTTAGAGCCATAGAAATAAATACACCAGAATGACATAGGGCCAGGAGCAACAAGTGGAGGACACATTGGGCACATATGCATGGGAATCAGCAGGAACTGTTTTGCCTTTAGTACAGCGCAAGGATGCTGCTAATTGTTTTGGACTACATCAGTGTGTGAATAGTGTAGCGCTTCTGGTTTAAATATTTCTATGTGATGCTGAAGTACCTTAGTTTGTAAGGATACTGCTACTTTTTTTAATATCGTGCACCTAACCAAATTAATTCTAGACTCCTTGGGCCAAAACATTTGTTGGACACATACCAGGGATCTTTCTGACACATTTAATAATTTACATCATTCCGAACTTACCTGTCTCCATCTAACTAATGCACGTCCCTTTACCATGCTAGCATTACTACTGGTAACCTTTGACCCCGCCTTTACCTTCGCCCTAACCCGCAATGGACTAGCTCCCCCTTCCCTAACTACCACCCAAAAGTGCTAGTTGGTCATCATTACTGCTCTCGGATTTCTGTGAAATTTTCACCATCTCCGTTTTTCTAAGGAATTTTACCTATGTGGATTTATTCCTTGACAATCTTAGACGTCTCTGAACCACGAATCGTTGATAAGTATCCTTTATTTATCGGGTTTTAGTGGGTCCTTTGCCTTTGCGGGCCTTTCGTTTTGTTCGTGCCAAAAATTTTGTATTGGTAGTAGTTGCACGAAACTGCGATTAGGTCCTTCCTCCGTTCCCTCTAGTGTTCCCTTGAAACATGGAGGATCCCTTCCTTACTCTCCTATCATCCTCATTTGCTGTATTTGTTGTATAATTCTTCATTTCAGAGCTCTACCTTTTTCCCGTTTCCCTAGGAATCCCGAACCAGAATTCACTAGTTGTTACGTTATTCGGTTCGTCCTAAGTGTACGCCATTGATACTCCATAGAACACCTCCCTTCCTAGGGGTTCTCTCCCATATTCCGGAAATTCTTCCTAGTTTCACTGTTTTTACCTACGTTATTGTATTCCTAAGAAATTGTTTTAAGCAGAGGAATTCATTCTTGGGATTTATTTGCTTCACTCATAGTGTCTGGTATGTTATGCTATTTTTGTGTTTGTTACGCAATCAAAGTGTTGTATCATGTAAACAGTGTTCATTCGTATATCACTGCCTTCTTAACGGTAAGTGTCAGATATGGCAGCGAAACAGCAAAGGCTTCCAATGAAGAACGGAAATTGCTCCCTCTTCCGCCCAGGATGACATTGGGATTTCCATGAACTCTGCCCCAAATGCCGACCCTGCAATAGGAAAGAACCCTGCCTGGTATGCATCGAGTTCACCCAGGAACAATGGGGAGAGATCGACGCATGGTTACAAGGTTGCCATCAGAAACTACAGTAGTGATTGGATCAAATCCCTCAAACCTCTAACCGACAACAGTGGGCACCTCCAATCGTCCCCGTACCCCCGGTTGAGTCTGGAGCAGGGGATTCTCCTGCCTCGATTCCGGCGGCGGGCGGAGTGGTTTCAGAACCAAGGTCACGTTCCAAAGGGAAGCAACCAGCAAAGGCTAGACCCAAACCCAAGAAACGCTTGGGCTCCCAACCGGAATCCACTAGGAACGGAGACAGCCACGAACGTGACCCGTTGGAGGCATCGACTGGGTCGCAGCCTATTGAATCAGATGCCACCCAACCACAGAACCAGGATCCAGACCTGAACCGATCCCAACTTGACCGGGATGGGGCAGCAGGCCCGGAGCTAGGGACCCCCCAGTTCCCACAGGAGGACCCAGCACTGACGCTGGTACCTAGGAACACTGAGATCTGGAACCATTCCCAGGACTGACAGGCCACAAGCAGAAGATCAGACCGAGAACGACACAGGAGCCGTTCAAATTCCTTGTCCACACACCCTGGTTCACTTCAAGCTTTCTCTCTGCCTTCAGACGTCCCCTCCGAGGATTCAGACCAGGGGTATAGAAGAGAGCCCAGGAGACGTTCTCCCCGAAGGGACGCAGAGCGGCAGGATCCCAGTTGGCTTTTGGAGCACATGTCGGACCTATTGAGACCACTTTTGGATCAGGCGACTGGCTTGCAGGTTCCCCCTGGAGCGCAGAACCCCGAAGGGAACCTCCACAGCCAAGATGCCAATCGGAGCCAAACCCAGATACACTTGATTGCCAGGCATCCGATGAGTTCTCTGATCTGGAGAGCTACACATCCAGATTCAGAGAAGAAGGATACCATGAGTCGATCACCGATTCATTTGAGTACTCCGTGCCGAGGAAGATGACCCCGTTGCGAGAGGTGCGACTCTCCCGCCGAAGTTGGTCGCGTCCGCGATACAAGTGATTAAC
Organism: Stichopus chloronotus; assembly: GCA_021234535.1. Classification (NCBI taxonomy): domain Eukaryota; kingdom Metazoa; phylum Echinodermata; class Holothuroidea; order Aspidochirotida; family Stichopodidae; genus Stichopus; species Stichopus chloronotus. The sequence goes on from CM037836.1 coordinate 8,270,401, forward strand.
ACCCACCTTGGATTCCAAGCCGGAACCCAGGAGACTCTGGCCCCTGAGAGGACCTCTAGGCTCACTCGAACCAACCCCTCGTCCTCCTCTCCAACACTGATTATGCCCGTGGACGTAGCATGTTTCGAGAGGTTCAAAGCCATGGCCACCAGAAAAAGATGGTCCACGTACCCAGCCAAGCAGGAGAAGTCGGTCCGGTTCGCAGATGACGACTGGAAGGCCCTCTTTAAAGCCCCCACTCTGTCGGACGATGTGAAAGGGAGGCTAAGGGTAGAACAGGGCTCCACCTCAAACATCTTCAGAGATCGGAACCATAGGGACACCCTCTTCAACATCGACACGGCCACCAGATCGGGCCTTAAATTCTCTTTGGTATTCATGCTGATCGCCGAATGCCTAATGAAGTTTCATCAGCAACTTCCCGAAGACGAACTTCAAATGTCACGACGGGAGGTGGGCCACCTCCTACTACTTCTGGGCCCCTTAGCGATACTGGTGTTCGACCAGTTTTCAAAAGTCGCTATCCGCACGATCATGGCTAGAAGAAATAACGTTTCTCTTCCATGCACTGCCCCTCTACAGCAACCAGAGACCGAATGCAGAGATTACCCATGACTGGAGACGATCTCTTTGGTGGCCAGTTCACGGCGAAGCTGCAGGAGGAGGTCTCGAGAAGGGCAACATTAGTCAAGTCGATCTTCAAGCGGGACCCATCCAAAGATAACAGACCCAAAGGTAACTACCAGTCGAGCAGCAACAACAGCAACTGCTCGAGGAAATACAAGGGCAAGAGCTCCTACAGCAGAAACTCCAACCGTTCTGGCCGCTCCAAGGGTCGGGGTTCGAAAAGCTCCAGAAACTGGTCGAACTGGTGGGGGTACGATAAGTCAGGCGGAAATTCTGGAGGTGGACACTCTAACAACTGCTCGGGATCGCGGAACAGGAACTGCTACGATGACTGCAACGACTTAGACCGTGGCAACCAGCCCAAGTCGACCTTCCAAGCTCAGTCCTAGGGATGCCCACCCAATCCCGGCTTATCCGGAGGTTGGGGGATTAAGATCTTTTGCGGCCCAATGGGCCCTTATCAACCCGGATCGGTGGGTGCTGGAAGTCGTCTCCGACAGTTATCACATCAAATTCACCTCTGCTCCCCCATCTGGGGAGGGAGAAAGAAGACACCAACACCCTCTGATCCGGTTCAGCGCTCGGCCTTTGAGGACGAGATCCGGGCGCTGATCCAAAAAGGCGCGGTGGCAGAAGCAACTGGAGAGGAGGGGCCCCTTGTCCGGTCAACCTTCTTCCTCACAAAGAAAAAAGATGGATCGTGGTGCCCGATCTTAAACCTAAAACCACTGAACGAAAACTTTGTCCGCTTGAAATGTTTTCTCATGGGGACGCTGAACCTAATCATCCCGACTCTGTCAAAGGGCCGGTGGGCATCTAGCGTCGACTTAAAGGACGCCTACCTACACATCCCTATGAACGTATGCTCCCAACGTTACTTGGCCTTCAACTACCAAGGCTTTCCCCTTCGGCCTATCCACGTCCCCAAGAGTGTTCTACAGGGTCGCAGGGCGGTAGTCGCCGAATTAAGGAAGAGAGGGGTCATACTATTCGCCTACCTAGAAGATTGGCTCATCCTCAGAGAGACACGGTCAGTAGCCGAGGAAAACGTAAAACTAACGACCCACCTACTAGAGTCCTTAGGCTGGGTCATCAACCACGCCAAATCAAATCTGATCCCGTCCCAAACAGTCCACTTCCTAGGCGTCATCCTGGACTTTGCAGCGGGAATAGCAGCTCCTTCAGAGTTCAGGATCTCCAGCAGGCGGCCACGACACTTCTGTCGCGACACAGCCTCGTCATGGGCGACTGGCTGAGGGCCTTGGGGCTCATGGCAAGCATAGTAGACATCACGAACTACTGCAGACTTCGAATGCAACCCATCCAGGTTCACCTCCTACAAAGATACAAACCAATGGCACACAAACTCTGCACCCTGATCCCCATGAATCAGGGGGTGCAACCACACGTCGAGTGGTGGCTCCAGAACAACTCCTGGATGGAAGGGGTCCCCTTCACAACTCACCGTCACTCCACTTCTATCACAACCGATGCATCTCTAACAGACTGGGGAGCGCATTGGAAGGATTGAGTGACCTCAGGGAGGTGGTCTACTCAGGAGTCGAAACTGCATATCAACCTCCTCGAGATGGAGGCCGTGTCAAGGGGCCCCAAAACATTCGCGGAAGACCTCAGGGGTACCACGACTACTGTGTTCTCCGACAATACCACAACCGTTGCTTATATCAACAGACAAGGGGGAACTCATTCACTCCTCCTGTGTCATGCGACTTGGGACCTTCTTCACTGGTGCCGGAAAAACGATATCGTCCTCTGAGCCTCGCATATAGCCGGGAAGGAGAACTGTCCAGCAGACACCCTGTCGAGGGGCGAACCGAATCCCAACGTGTGGGCTCTCCTGAATGAGTTATGCAGTCGGATCTTCCAAGTCTTCGGTCGCCCACACATAGACCTCTTTGCATCTCCGGAGAACGCGAAGCTACCAACGTTTTGAAGGAGGTTCTTCCACCATCAGGCCTTCAGAACGGATGCCCTGTCGTTCCCCTTGGACAACCTAGAGACTTGCGCCTTTCCCCCGTTCTGCCTGATACCGTCAGTCCTGAACAAAGTCAAACGATGGAAAGTCCGAATGGTCCTAATAGCGCTGTGATGGTCCAGACGTCCCTGGTTCCTGGACCTAGTTGCTCTTCTCATGGATCGCCCAATGGTGCTCCTGGAGCGGTGGAACTTGCTTACCCAGAGGAAGGGGACCATCCATCATCCCAACATAGCAAGCTTACACTTGACTGCGTGGAAGTTGTCCGGTTTCTCCTGCGATCGCGAGGCTTTTCGATGGTAGTTGCCAACATGGTGTCGAAGTCATGTAGATCTTCCACTGTCAGGACTTACAATTCGAGACTGTCCCGATACACAGATTGGTGCCATGACAGACAAGTTGATCGAACCACAGCCCCTTTAGCTATGGTCTGCGACTTCCTCAATGGCCTGTTCCAGGAGGGGAAACAGGTTGCCACAGTGAAGAACCACAGATCAGCAATTGCAGCTATCCACCTACACTTCCCGGATGGCACCTTCGTTGGGAGCAACGTCATCATCGCAAAACTGATCAGGGGAATGTTCAGTACTCGACCCCCTCTAGTTAGACTGCTGCCACAGTGGGACATCAAGTGCGGTCCTTAGGAAGTTGGCGGGACCGCCATTTGAACCTATGCATGAAGCAACCCTTCCGGACTTGACATCCAAGACTCTATTCCTCATCGCAGCCGCCTCGGCCAGGCGCCGTAGTTGTCTACATGCCCTCACAGTCAAACCTGGGCATTGTCGTTTCGAACACCATGGAGTCAGAATGGTCCTGGACATACACTTCGCCAGGGTGGCCATAGAAAATATCATTAAAGCAGCAGCGTGGAAAACTCCTTCAACCTTCTTTGCCTGCTATCTCTCCGACACTCTGGCCATGGACTCTAACTTCGGCTGTGCGATGCTGCGAGGTCCGACGGGCAGGCCCCGCCCATTGCGCCCCCCCACCATCGTAGCGGTGTCACATTGTGCATTAGTAAGATGGAGACAGGTAAGTTCGGAATGATGTAAATATCCCAAAACACACCTGGTTTGGATATTTATGAATGACGAACTTACCTGTCTCCATTTCCGCCACCCACCCCACTGCCAAAGGCAGGGACTTTCGACAACCTGACACACAGGCTGGTTGCCACCATCTCAGACATGCTGGGCCAACCACGTCCACCAGTCTTCCGTCGGCTTCTCACGACTCCTCACCAAACAGCCATCCGTCCACTCTGCCAGACGCTCGACAGGGATCGCCTGCTTTACGGTGAGATACTGTTCCTTTAGTACTCTACTATTGTATGCTCCATGTTTGTATGTTACTTGGTGCTGTACGGCGCCATATCCTATGTTAACATCATTTCTCTCAATAGGGCCTGAGCCTACGTGGAATACTAGTCCTTGGTGCCCCCCGGCTAACCCTGCTCACCTGCTCTGGGTCCCGCAGACAGAATGCCTTAGGGCTTCCAATGCCGTGGCTTCCCCCCATCTACTGGGGGATCTAGCCTTCCAGGCTCGGGACTCTACGGTGACCGCGGTGGTCGCACTTTTGAGGGCAGTGGCAATTAGGGAAGGAGGAGCAAGTCCATTGCGGGTGAGGGCGAAGGTAAAGGTGGGGTCAAAGGTTGCCAGTAGTAATGCTAACACGGTAAAGGGACGTGCATTAGTTAGATGTAGACAGGTAAGTTCGTCATTCGTAAATATCCAAACCAGGTGAGTTTTGGGATTTACAAGGAACAGGTAGTTTGGATTTTAGTGCGCCTGAAATACTGTACATGTTATTTCCTGTAGACTGATGTTGTTTACATCGAATCTTGAAGTGTCATGTAGGAAATAGCCTAATGTAAAGATTTTTTAGCTGACATTACTTGTGTTAGGCTCAGGGAATGGTTGTAGGTAACAACAAAACACTACTTGTTCTCAGCGTCATATTTTTAGACAATTTTGAGATTAGAAGTGTTAGAATTAAAAGCGTATTTCAAGGATAATTTCTGTTAATTTTTCGTAAATTGGTACCGTCTATTCACTTCACTCTTGCATTTTCTCCCTTTGATGTAAGTGAACTTTAGCAAATATTGCGCATTACCATTGTTTGCATCAATTACTGACTGTTCTTGATGCAGGAGGCCAGCACTATTAGAGGGTGTGGAAGAGAGAGCTCACAACAATAGGAACGAGATTCCATGGAAGAAATAAAGTGTTCGGAATGGAGCACAGAAAACTGCTTAGTGGTTTTTTTACATGGTCCCTAATATATTGCAAATATTGGTCATTCTGCTTCAGTGGCATTTGTGTGCTCTCAACTCTTAACTCCATGTGACCCCAGATGGCCCCCCTACCTCAACCAAAGTCAGTGGACTTCCACTCAATAGGAATATTTAACATATCTAATTTGTGTGAAAACTATCCATTCTTCCTATCTTGAGATATGGTGTTCAGGTATTAATTAACCTGAGATGACACTTGACCTCCACCAAAAATGAAAAGGCTAATCTATTAAATATGGCAGATCATCAACATTTCCCACATACAAAGAGTGTCCAAGTTTCCTATCTCAAAATGACATAGTTGCAAGATTTCCATGGTTTGATCTCTGGTGTCCTCAAATGACATTTGACCTCCACCAAAAGCAATGGTAATCATCTGCTCATTATGGGCTAAAAATGGACTACCTATGTGATATGAGAATTATCATTCTTACTCTTCTTGAAATCAATAAGTTAAAAGTCTTTAGCAATTTACTTCTGGTGGCCTCAAAGCTGGATTGTGAGTTGTACTGGCAATCACCTGGGCATCTACCTAAAGTTGCTCTTCATCAGTGTTTCAGGGAAGACATAGTAGGGGAAACGATCACCTGTCACAATATCTGAAACAGAAGTATGCACTCACTTTTCCAAGTATTTGAATGTAAAAAATTGTCTCAACATTTTTCTTGACCTTAAAATTCAGACTCTCCAAGAAAACAAAGCAGTCAATCACTGTTACTGTATTTGAAATCAAACAGACCAATGGGGATGGATATGAATATTCATGTATGCAAAATGGGGCTTCAACAATGTTTCTATGTAGTGACTTATGAACATATCCTGTGGAATTTTACTCTCACTGACAGTTTCAACTCAAATTCCTTTGACCACCATAAACAATATTACAGTTCATCCACTCAGTATGGACTTACCTGGTTTCATGCAATAGATGAAAATAATGTTGCCTTAAGCTTTCTTGAAAGCATCAGTTACATGGTTTTCCATGGTTGATCTCTGCTTAACTCAGATGACCTTTCACCTTTACCACCACACACAGTATAATACATCCACTCAATATGGACTATCTACATGCTAATTATGAGCATTATCACTGTTATCTTTCTCGAGTACAAAGGTTACAAGGTTTTTGGCATTTGACCTCAGATGACCTTTGACCTCCAATGAAAATGTTCTCATAATACAAATCCAAATGTGAAAATTATCAATTGTTTGTATCTTGAGATATTTGTGTACAATGTTTCATTATTTGACCTCTGTTGACCTCAGCTGACCTTTGACCTACCCAAAAAGATTCCTGTTCCCAAAGTGACAAACTCACATATCAAGTACATCCATTACTCTTACATTGAGATGTAGTGTAAACAAGGTTTTTATTTTTTGACATAGGGTGACATAGGGTGACCCTAGATGACCTTTCACTGCCACCAAAACAATAAGAAACTTTCGCTTAGTTTTCAAAGTTTTTCTTCTTGAGATATGGTGCACAGAAGCTGACTGCCACAAACACACACCCACATGCAGTTTGGACTGCATCTAGGTTTTCCTTTCATCTAAACCAAGAACTGATGTAGTTGTAAGCTTTCAAATGACTGTTTTATTTGTAGTATGTTTAATGTTAGTGTAGGGAGTGGAGTGATTAAAAGGAATCGTGGCAGTAAATACACCAAATGTCTGAATTTGGTAAATGATACCTTTATTGATGGTTGCTATGGAAATGAAAGATTGCAAACCTATTCATATGATAACACTGGGGGAAATAAATACAAAATGAAGAGAGAAACTTTAACAGGTATTCTTTCCCAGATAAGAGATTAAAGTGGGATAAGTAGTCAATGTATCTTGTTCTTATTTTGAGGAGGGAGACTTGTTGTTGTACAGTTGTGTTTTCTTATGTAAATCAAACTTCCTTTGCTTTGATTTAATAACTTCAGGTTAGAAGTGATACAGTTGTTGAAGTTTGGAAAGGTCCATATCCTGGTGAAATGTCTGCTGTTACAAAGAAGGGATATAGAACAATCCTCTCGACACCATGGTACCTTAATTACGTCAAGTCACCTTACGACGATGATTGGTTAGAATACTACGTTGTAGAGCCGTTGTCATTTAATGGTACAGTAACTCATTGCACATACAGGTTTTAATATGACTATTCATGTTTCTTGCTCCATGATGTATTTGGCATACAGTGTACTGTAGATTTTTCCTTATCCGATTGAGAAGGACAGTGCATCACAGTAGTGTGAAATGTCAGTTACACTAGCCTGGAAAAATGCAGAACAAACACTGGTCGTCTTTGTGACTGACCACATTTGCAAAACTGGATATCATTTGGTATTTGTGTTTTGCTTGAGTCTTCTTTCAGTACAATGTTGTCAAATTCTTTTTGGTAGCCAAAATATGTGGATGTGGCATATTAAAATCAGTGTGCATATTTTATTGGTTTATTTGTATCAACATCATAACCCTCAAGTGTATTATATTGCATCATGCACAGGTTAGAAATGATACCATCGTAGAAGTGTGGCTTCCAAAATGGCAGAAAGAGTTTGCTAAGGTGACGTCTTTGGGCTACCGTACCTTACTGGCCTCCACATTTTACCTGAACAGAGTAGCCAGTCCTTACAGTCAAGATTGGAGGGGTTACTATGGAGTTGATCCCCAGAACTTTACTGGTGAGAATAGATGTGTGAGGTTCTGGGTAGATTACAATGTTGCATGCTAGCTGAACCAGAAAAATGCAAATCAATCCAAAGTTACATCACTCACTACGAATGCAATTACAGTCAGTTTATCTGTACAGTACTTGATAGTAAAAGCAAGGAATGTTTTCTTTGGCATAGTCACATTTCTTGCATTTTGCAATTCCTTAATTGAGAAACAGCCTGTTTGTGTTGAAAGAATTGCATTCATTTGAAGCTGTGGGACATTGAATTTTATATTGTCAACAGGAACATTTCGATTGACTACACTGTGGAAGTAGTTTGCATTCATACATATTTAAAACACTAGTTTAATTGTAATCAGAGAGTGCTAAAACTGCCAAAACCAAGTCTCCAGTAATAGTGGAATTATTTTAAGCTTCTTTCATGCTAATAATGGCCAGTACATAATAAAGGGTAGAGGTAATAAGTGTACAGGAAACAATGATTTGATTCTGAGCTGTATAGTTGTTAATATTTGTTAGAAATTGATTTTTTTCAGAATATCTGGATGACAGGAAAGGTGCTATTCTTCCAGTAGCATCACTAATTCAAGTATCTCATATGCAAGCTATTCCCAAAATAGCCAAACACACTTCCTAAGAGTTTTGACAGTAAGACACAATGAGACAGTATCTAGGCTACCATTTCTTATGTAGTGCAAAAGATCACATGGATTCTTGAAGTTGTTTTTACTTTCTTAACTTTGTAAATCAGATGATTAGCAATACATCTTTAAATTTTTCATGTTTGATAGTGCACATATACTAACATTTCTTGTTGCCTCACACCTCTATTCTCTGCCTTGTCTATTCTTTTTACATCAATCTGTGTGAAAAGCTGCCTGCATGTTGCAATCTCTGTTTTTATGTTAATCACCTACTCATCATGTTAAGGTTTAATTTGCATGAAGTCCTGTTGGTCTTCTAACAGAGTTCTCATTTTTGAACACCGGAGGGGGGGGGGGGATTTGCCCAAATCATATTTTGACCAAAAAATAAATTTACCTTAAAAGCGTATTTAAGCTACATTTATTTGTACTACTTGCAGGGTGAAACTAGCTATCAGTAGATGGCTTTCACAAGTGAGGAGGGGTGATGTCAATGCCACAACTCATGACAAATTATTGATTTACTGTATGTCCTACAAATGGACTATATTTTAAAATACCAAATAGACACACTTTGTGTTTGTTGCATATTGTGACCAGGTGCCTTTAATTGCAAGCTGAATGTCCAAAAAATAGAAAATCCAAGATTATCTAATTATAGCCTTGGATTCTGGATTGATAATCTTGGATTATCAGTTGATAGTCTAAGATAATCTATAATACACCAGGTCTATCATGAGATACTCCAACATTATCAAAATAACTTGGATTATTGACACTTATTACCAACTGATAATCCTAGATAGTCAACACACAGTCAAAGGTTATATTGAGGAGAATATTTAGGATAAAACTCTCATTGAAACTTTGTGTAGCAGTTTTTTTTTTTGGTCATTAATGAATATAATAGCTTCTGTTCTGAAGTGATTAACTCTAAGATTCCATCTTAAACATTGTGTTGTGTTCTGCCTCCTACTACTTAATAAGGGATAAGTCATTTTGAAAGTAGAGTCAAGACCCTATATTTAGTTGAAATTGTTGAATTTTTTGTACATGTGGTCATGACCCTATATTACCCTATAATAATACCCAAGACCCTATTTGTTGTTGAGATTGTCACATTTTCACAATACTTACATGATATGAATGAACCTATGAGTGATACTGTTATAGTGTGAGCAATGTGGTATTTTAAGTATGGCACAAGCAATGGTTAGGCCTAGAATTAAAGTTAGTCTACTATGCCCTAGGTCCTAAGAATGTTGTCTATATAGGTTACATTACTGAGCTATTACCAAGTCAGGTATCCTTGCTTCTGCCTTTTGCTTATTGGCATTAATTTAGACCACTGAGGCAATAAGGAATAAAAATAAATTTCTCTTATGCTTTTATTATATAAAATGTAATTTTAACTACTTCATACACACTGAATAAACACACCATGTACATTATTGTCCCAGATGTCCATGTATGAAGCAAAAGTTGCTTTATTATTTGATGATCCAAGATTATTGGTTAAATTCTTACCTTCTCAAACTCTATTCTTGGCTTATCGAAAAATATTTTGATAATCTTTGATTATCGACCAATAAGCCAGGTTTTTATCAAAACACAATATGATAATCTTGGATTTTTGGTTCCTTGTGTTAACAAAGGAAGCTATGCAGTCAAGTCGGCGTGTGTATGGGTGTGTGTGTGTATGTGATACCATTGGAATGCAAGGTATGTGGCACAATAACTCAATAATCAAGTGCTCAATTTTTCTCAAACTTGGTGTGCACGTGTATCATATAAAGTAGATGTGGCCTACTGTTTTTGGTGTCTATATCTTGCATATTAATGAGTGGGTGGGACTTATGCAAAACTCCTGATACAGCAATATCTTTGCAGTGCCTTGTCCGATTTGCTCCATATGTGGCAGGAAGGTGTTGTTGAATATTAGGTACATGACCATGACATTTTTATTTTCAACATCATTAGCATTTTCGGCTTCAGTTTTTGTAAGAGTGTACCGAAAATTTAGAATTTTTGTGCATGCTGTAAGCAGTTGACATGGTTACAGAAATTCCATTGCTCCATGTTTATGCTATGGATACTTCTATGTTCCATCAGTCCCCGTTTAGCAAATCATGGAAGTATTGCTTGAGGTAGTAGTTTCATGATCAATGAAGAATCAGCAGTGCTGTGAGAAGTACCATAGGTGGTCATACCAGACAAGTCTGGCTGGATCAGTTTATGTCTTCGTGCTTCATCAGTGATGTGTGCATTGATGCAAATGGCTTTTATTTAGTAAGGTGGGCAAAAAAATAAAAGAAAATAAGTCAGTTGGTGTTCTTACCAGTGGAAACTAGACACTAGCAGTCCCCTCCAGGGCATGCAGTCAGTTTTGGGTGGACTTGAAAGGGCATAGATGTGATAAGCCTCATTGCAATTATCAGAACCACTTCTTTAGGGCTGTAAATCAAAGATTCACAGTTGTTTGTGCTTGTAAAATGAATGGGATATTGCTGTATATTGTAGGAATCAGCATCTTCAATTCATTGCATTCATTTAACAGGCCCGTATCCAGGTGGAGTTCAGGGGGTTCGGATGAACCCCCCAACAAGATCTGGAGTTCTGCTCAGCCTATGATAGTAGGCCTACGTTAGCAACTTATATTATGAATTTTAATTTGTCGGTCATAATTGTCGGGTAAAATGTCCACTTGTGGTAAAATCGAACCCCCTACTGAAAAAAACTGCATACGGGCCTGTTTAAATGTTGATAATCGGTGGTTTCTGACAGGTAATCATGGCTTAGCAAGAGAAATCAGGTTCTCAAAACACAATTTGATAATCTTAGATTTTCGACAGGTAATCTTGGATTATTGAAATTTATTTTGATCATTTTGGATTATCAGTCAAGAATTCAAGATTGGTTGACAATCCAAGCTTATCGATTGAGAATTCTAGATTATTTTGGAAATTGAGCAATGAACTGATCATTTAAGATTTGAGAAGCTAAATATCTAATTACTAGATAATCTTATATCCCAATTTTCTTGGATTTTTTACTTGAGAAGCCATGATGAACAAAATAATTTTGTATAACTGACGACAATCCAAGATTGTTGGTGATAAGCATGGATTATTTCTTGAGTATTGGTGGATAGTCCAAGTTATTTGTGATAATCTGATTATCTTGTTGTAAACCTGCTTTATCATCGATAAGAATCTTTTATTATCAACTGATAGTCCAAGGTTATTAGTTGATAGTCGAAGATTTTCATTTAATTGTCTTGCATTATCTTTCAATGTTATTGTATTTTTTATTTATTGAACATTTGGCATGCCATATAGCTCTGGGTGAACAGTTTGTGCTCTTGAAAGTATTCCAAATTAATCTCTCCCAGGTTTTGGGATTAGACTGCCCAAGGCTTGTTTTTGGTGGAAAGTGGTAATAATGTGGCTCACAGTAGTCATGAATAAATTGATATTCTTCTGATACAAATTAGCTGCACTATAGGCTGTCGTGAAAGCATGCACCCATTGCAGCCTAATGATATACTAATGGCCTGATGATAAACCAAGTTTGAGAAGCCAAATGTTTTATTACAAGATAATTCAAGATTATAGCTTGATAATCTTGTATCTCTGATTTAGAATCCAAGATTGTCAAACTAATTTTGTATATCTGGTGACAATCCAAGATTGTTGGTGATAAACATGGACTATAGGTCAATAATCTTGAATTGTTGGTTGATAGTCCAAGTTCTTTTGATAATTTTTGGATTATCATGTTATAAACCTGGTATTGTCATCGGTAATCTTTGATTATCAACTGATAATCCAAGGTTGTCAGTAGATAACGTGTTTTGCCACTAAAAGGTTTTAATTTGGATACGTCAAAAACCTGTTTTGGACAGCTGGTTTAAACTGCTTTTAAAACCATGGTTGAAACCACTAGTGTTCAAATGTGTGAAGCCTGATCTCTTCTTTGTATTCATTACATTTTCTGTTTTTACATTGGACTATTTCACACCTCTAAGATTGAGTTTTTCATTATTTTGGGTTGGTGGTCATGTCTGCTCCTGATCAGTTTAGTTGCTGGTTTTTCAAATTTTGCTAAGTTAGGAATTAACCATAACAGTCATTCAATAGCTCCTTCTTACAAATTGATTTCCTATAGCTAGTGCACATTTACTGGAGTATTTGTTTGTATCATTTCACAGGAACCGATGCTCAAAAGAAGTTGGTGATTGGAGGGGAGGTGTGCATGTGGGGAGAATATGTTGACGGTACCAACCTCATACCACGACTGTGGTTAGTATTCTATACCTTTTAGTGTCTGTACATTGTATTCAGCCCTTACAGTACCTTTTGTCTGTGTAGCACTACGTCTCTTGTTACTGTAAGTGGTAACTCTAAGTTACTGTAGAAAATCACATGATCATCCGTGTTACTTGCCTCATTCTTTCTTTGTCCAGATGTTACATTTGGGTGCTTTGATAGAATTTCAGGTTTTCAGACATTGAGTCCAACACACTTTTTTGTGGAGGTAAGACATTAATGTGGGTCAACAGCTAGGGGTCAAATAGTATCTGCAGTTGGCTCCTATCAAACATCTGTAGGAGAAGAATGCATTGTGATTTCATAAGTGATCTTAGACTTAAAATATCTGAAACCCAAAAGAATCACTATGTATCTTTATGACAAGCCATACACAGTGAACACAGAAACTGTAGAAGCAGCTTCTTAAAATGGCTGATGGGGAACTTCTGCTTAAAATTACTGAATCCTTCATAAGTATCACATATCAATATGTAATCCATTAACCCTGTGTAGAGGAATCTGCAAGAGAACAAGGGTAGTGAGTAATTTAGTATAATGGCCCATGAGTCCCACACACAATCATAAATCCTGAATGCTGTGAGTAAAAATCCTATCCAAGTATCATCATGATCCACAACACCACAGTACAACAGGAATCTGTTTGATAAAAAGTGTCATGTGATTCATAAAGTGGTCCTTAGGACCCATGAACCTAGAATTCCTGAACACCCCAGGTGGCCCATTATTCATGGACAATTGTAACTAATAATGTTTCAAGGAAAGTCCATGAAAGCATCTTAGAGGAGAAATACTTCAGATAAACTGTGGCAAAAGAAAACCATTAAAAAAAAAAAAAACCCAGAAAAACATAAAGTTCAACAAATGGTCCATGTGGGACATTGAACCTAAAATTTGCATGGTACACCATCAACACTGTGCTACAAAATTTTGTATGAGAGGCACCTTAAAGATCTTAAAAAATGGCCCATATGCCCATGCACAAACTTGGACCCAACATTCCTGCACATTCCTGACGGGAAACTAGCAAACTATCCTAAAATATTGTATCGAACTTTCAACAGAATCAATCAAAGCATGTTGGAGGGAAATATTTGAAACAACAGTGAGCATTATTTCCTCCCACAGGGCCCATGTGGGATCTTGGATCTAAAGTTAATGAACATCTCAAAGGAACCATCCAGCCAATCACCATTATGACAGACCATTACTAGTATGTAAAACTCCATTTGCAGGAGATGCATTTCATGTTATTTCATGCAATGGGCCATAGGGTCCATACAGCACAGTGAATGCAAATGTTGTGAATAATCTACATGGCCCACTACCCTAGGACCACTAAAGCCAGATTTGAAGTAAATTCCATTGTAGCATGAGGAAGGAGAGGCATTTTGAACATTGCAAACACTGTTAGTTGGATTCACCAGGGTCTAGTAGTCAAAACCTTATACCGCATTGCATAAAATAATAGCCCTTTCATTGGACATGTGGTCAAAGAGTGAAAACCTTGTAAAAACACAGTAACTCAAGAAGGTAAGTTTGCACTGATCTCATATGTGTTATGTAGTGTACTGCAAACCACTCCGTTTTAAACAAAACTGTCCCGATTTCTTAACTTTAAATCCATACAAAGTGAAACATTCTGATGTCCTATCTTTCAGTACGAAAAATATGCTATTACTAAAAATGATCAGGAAAATTGCCAGAATTGGAAAAAGTTATGTCAATCTTTACATAGACCTAAATCGGATGTTTATTGTGAACATTTAGAGATGGAGCAGGACTGGTATGATCATCCTCATCCCCCTTCTCCCCTTTTGAATGAACGTAGTACAAAAATGGGGTCTTCTCCGAGTGCAGTCGCCTGGATGTGGAAGACAGGCTAACAATGGCCCCTTTTGATGATGTGTGCACCCCACATGAGCTCTCCAAGCCTGCAGGAGCCATATGCACAGTAGGTGTAGGTGCGATGCTTGAGTAATACTGGGATGCCAGCTGTAGGATTGTGAATCATTGTTACAGTGTTCTGTTGATCTGCAGACAATAGACTGTAACCTGGTCAGGGACTTCCAGCTCCCTGTGCACTTTAATGTGTTATCTGCTACATGTAAATACTCTTTCCTTTGAGGTGACAATTTATGTAATCAATCAACAATAAATAAGGAAAATGTTTCATATCTGTTTTCTTGTTCTCAAACACAATGCAGCAACAAAACCCAAGTGAACTTTTATTGATAAAACTACCCCTGGGAAAATGCAAGTGGTGTATTAAACTAAAAATATACCACACTCAAAATATTGCCCACTTTCTATATCCCTACCAGAAAATGTAATTCATTTTCACATATTTTTTCGCAAAACTTCACTAAAAAAAGATAAGGGTTTTTCTTGCACTGGTTTTAAGATAGTCAGGTGTCAACCCCTGAAAATGACAAACTTAAGGTTTAACACACATCTTATATGGAGATTCACCATAGACTTAACTGAACGGGGAAAAAAAACCCACACTCATTTGCTATTGAGATTCGATAGTGCAACCGTACAACTTGTCGCGTTTCGTATACATTCACAAATTGTAGATAACAAAGCAGGGGCTTCTATTCGAACCACATGTTAGGATATCACACAAGAGCCACACAACACATGCTAGGGAGCAAAGCCACTGACGGAAGTTACATAAAAGAGTAACAACACATTGATAAACAGATGATTAACAAATGTTGAGTTATGAGTGCCAGCTTGTTGCAAGCTGTGATACTGACTCTCCCAGTATCCGGAGTAAGTTCTAATTTTCCAAATGTCACATGAAAACCTCCATAGTGCAATAAATGCATCAAATGGCATGTAAAATTATGCTTATATTACCACATATGTAAGCCTTTACTGCCAAAAAGTTCTGCAGTAAGAAATTAAAAGACTCTTTCTAGACAATGTAGGCCCAATATCACATTGTTATCTAGGCCTATACGGTGTGTCGTTCTTCACAATTGCATATGATCATTGCCTACATACAGCAAACTGCGTCTTCAGTCTTTGTTTCCCTGAAAATTCCCCAATAGGCCTACATTCAAAGTAACTCTAGCATAAGACCAAAACAGTTCGGATCGGATTGCCAAACATTCGTAGAGTGCATGCTATAGTTCTTGCAACTTGTGGAATACCAGAAACAGGTGTTTTGGGTTGTACTATGGACATATCTTGTACTGTTGTAGGCCTATGTTGTTTACATCAATCATGTAGTTCGTAATTGACAAATCAGCCTAATGTTACAAGTTTTGCATATACGTTACACTGGTTAGGCTATGCAACAACAACGATACATTTCCAAGAAGGATCTTTTAGCCCATACTTGCTAGTTGGTGCGAGCTATTGTAATGGTGCAGTGTCTATCTATCTGTCTAATCTGTCTATAATCTATCTGATCTATCTCATCTATCTCTCTCTTCACAATTGTTCCAAACACTTCTCCTTTGTCATGCGTTTATGCTTTTGCATAAAAATTGGACACAATGTTCCATAGGTGGTGGACCCTTTGTGGTGTTTACAAATTTTTGTCTGATTTCCCATGTGCTGCTTATGGCCCATTTTATGAAAATCTATAAAATGCTTCTCTTCCTACAGATTCTTGTATAATGTTGATGGTTTGTCACAGTAATACAATTTGAGTTATTCAGTTAGTCTTCCCAAACCTGTCAACTTTGTGTCAAGTTTCCTTCAGTATAAGGGTTCTACTGACAGATCAATGGTCAAGCTAATGTAGTCCCCATGTGACACATGCAAATGAACACTAATGAACTACTGTAGTAGTTAATGATTTAATTGGTTTGGGAACATTTGCAACCACTTTTCCACATTAGTACTAATTCATATGCCCACAGCTAGTGCAAACCAGGTAGAAAATGTACAAGAGTGACTGTTTCATAATTACTGGATGTCAAACTTGAAGAGTGATGCAATTATGAGCATTGTAATTTGGTAGTGCCCGTTAAGTGTATGACAAATTGATTGACATAGATCCAACTTCTGCTCTGTTTGTGCTCTAGTTTAAGATATTTGGCAAATTATGCAGCCCTTCAAATTCTCTTGCATATACAATACTGGTGATCCAATGTAATGATACTTCTGTGGTTCCTATGATTATGATATGATATACATAATACTGATATATGTAAATGGTACACCTCAGGGTGTTCAAGTATTTTTCACCTCTGCACCACTGGTGCCCTAGTTTATGGATTAGATGCTGTATTAAAAAATACATTGATTATTATTATGATTACCATGCTCTCCTGCACTAGATCTCAATCCAGGTTATTACATTCTTCCATTCAAAAGATGTGGAAGAAACAGGTAGAGGAGGAGCCTGTGAAGGTTGGCCAGATGGGGACATCTAAAGTTTGAAAAACCCAAATCAAAACAGTGGCGTGGCAAACAGTGGAATAGAGCGACTGATTAAGATAGGAACAAAACCTTTGGTATATCTCTGTAAAATATGATAAAGAGGTGTTTGACAAACATCTTACCCAAAATACATGAAAATAAATATTCATTACTGCTTAATTTACACAATTTTGAAGTTCAGAGAAGGGTACTGCCAATTTTTGCCTCAGTTGAATTAAAACAGACTTCAGTTGAATTATGATGTAATGACCCCCCTCCAGCTAGTAGAAATTGTTTTCATATAATTTCCAGCAATGCACACATTTTGTGTTCAATTTATAATCAAATTATTAATACTTTGATTTGAATCTACTGGTATGTATACCTGTTTAATTCATTTGTCACTAAATGAAAAAGAAAACAAAAGCTTTTCAATTACAAGTGGTCTGGTTGCCATATCACAATTTTTTTTACGAACTTTCAAATTGAAAGATCTTGAAAAGAAAACAACATATTTAGCTCCCAGTTCGTGATGATGTTTACCATAAGGTAGTGACAATGTGACAATAATATTCTATTGTCAAAAGTCCTGACATTCCTTCTTCCTAAAGAAGTCCTTAATCATTTTCTAATGGCCTTTATTCCAGTAACTACAGCTTTAAAGCAGCACATTGCCTTAATGTTGAAAAGTTTGTGGGAATTTTGAAGAGTGCAACCACATGGCAATGCTTACATTTAGTACAGGCATTAATAGCTGAGTTTCACACCCGAAGGTTGACACTTGTGTTAAAATTTGCACATGGCTCCGTACTGCAGGCTATTTGTCTGTAAATATTAATGGAACAGTGTCTGGTGTCATGGAATGGTGACAGAAAAGAATTCTCATAAATCTGTGCCAAGCAGACAACAGATGGAATGAGAGTGTTTCTCATAGAATATTACTTGTTCAGACAGATTCAGATTACAGTGCAGAACTTTGACTGGGCTCAAATGATAAGGGTGTTCAATGAATTAGACTAGAGCTTAACAATTAGACTTATTTATTAGGGTGGTAACTGGCAACACAGTTTGGACTTCAAGTACATGGAGTCGTAGGGACCACTATAGGCGGTATATGCTGAAAATTTTTGTGGAATCACTGTGTACTTTGTTACTCGTACATGCCATAGTGTTAACGTGTAGGAATACACTGTACATGCAAATGTCTATGTGAACAGAGTCAATTTTTTTCAAATCTGCCTTTTATGAAAATAAGTTTTGAAAAATTGTCTCTTACTATGTTTCATTTGTTTATCCATCAGTGTTTGATGACATCACATCAAATTAAAATCTTGCCTTAATTTGCAGAAATGTTAGATTAACAGTCATTCCCTACTGTACTCACTGCAACGTTCTTTGCGTTTGGAAATAACTGTTATATCCGTACCATAGCAGCGGCATACCCAAAATGTTGTGAAATAATTGCTTACTGCATTAATTACACATACCATAGCACATGTGTGCATTGTAACATGCAATGTCTTTGTTAAGTTGCTAACCACATTCATTTCTTTCATACCTGCTTCAAAAATTACGATTCAAAATTATAAATGCAACTTGTGTAATGGTTCATCAAGTGTTATTTTCCCAAGAAATAGCATCATCAGAAAGTTATCTGTGAAGTAAACGAAAGTCTATTAAAAATAAGTTAAAAATGAATTTGTCTGAGCGAAAAGCCAACTTAAAGTTTTTAATGAAACTGTAGATTTGAAAACTTATTGGAGGGGGCGGGGGTGGGTGTCTTGATTAGGCAGTTCTAGGAAATTTTAAATACAACTTTTGTACTAACTTCACCTATCCCCTATGGCTATATGTGCATATAAATTATATAGGTTAGTTCCAACATTTGGGATAGACTCCTGAGTTCATTGCACTATTACATATGGTAAAGTACTTACTTTTAAAATATTTCATAAGTTAATTGTATAAAATTTTGGTGAAAATAACTCACCCTGTTTCATAAAGAATTAGGGTGGGTTCTTATAAGTATGTACGTATATATGTTAGGCAACAGGGAAAGTCCAAAATGATTGTCAAGAAACCCATTACGTAGGAGAAAACCTTTAACTGAAAATTGTGAACATATTGCGGATTGTTCATTTAGGGTCTATTACACATACCACGTAAATGTTTTTTGACATTCTTCATCGACTGGAGTATTTTGTGATAATTTGACAAAAGGCTTTACTCAACAGCTGCATACTAGAGGAGTCCTTGCAGTGCAAAGTGCAGAGATGCCAAGTTTCATGCCTACAGCATATGTCACACACCTCAGAGTCAAAACTCACGCTCACACGCTCAGCTAACACAATCACATGCTTTTATGGCTGCAGTTGGAGGAAAACATAGAATAGTACCAAATTTTGCTTGAATTCCTGATGCGAAATCCAAACTTACCCCCCATTTTACATCATGCATTGCACGAACCTGGACATACGTAACTGTAAATTGCGTTGGCTATGCATATGCACATACTGGGGTCCTTGTCTATCAATGGACTCTACCATGTACACCAGTACCATACAGTACATATGCTGCATATACTGAACCCTGGTGGATATGCTGATTGCTACATCAACTGGATCGGCTGAAAAGATCTTCGCTATAATGCCACCAGAACTTATTCTTTTGAGTGAACAAACATGGCCAAAAACACACTTTGGTATATACACTGGAGTCTGGCTTAGTGTCGAGAAGCAACAAGCAGCCACTCCAGTTGATGTAGGGATCAGTTCTTGACACTCCTACACTCTGAACACATTGCCATTTTTTGCCAGATGCCCTATAACAGATGTATCGTGATTTTCTTAAACAAATCATCTACAAACCATGATTAACATCTGCAGTCTAATATTTATGCCTGGAATAATTGTCAAAGACCTTGAGAACTATTAATGTAAAGTTGGTTTTGTTACCCTTGTAGCTACAAGTAATCTTTCCAAAGCCAGTATGGTCATCAACTTTAGCAGAACAGGGTACCAAATAAGTCTCAGATTGCACCAGAGAGCTTCTGGAAGCTCAGAGCTTACAGGGCCCTGAGGCGGACCCTGGACCGCGGGTGAAAGGACTTCGCACTCGACACGGGTCACTCCCAGCTGCTCACTCAACTTGGCATCTCTGAAAGTGTATATATGCAGCGAGCAATACAACTTGTGAAATAGTATGACGTTATGTGAGACTGAAATCCTTTAATTTTGGGAGTAAATTTCTAGGGGCATCGGGCCCATGTTATTTTGACCCCTGTCTAAATATACATTTTAACCATGCTGCTTTGGTTTTGAAATACTGCTACCAAGTGTTCGGATTTTGTGTGTTAGCATGACTGCAAACTACTCATAACTAGGAATACAAGTGTACTATACTTACAATGACGGAGCTACAGTCTTGGACAAAATACCTTGGGACACCCCGCGCCCCCGTTCAATGTTGGCTATAGGATTGCTGTTCAAAGGGTACATTCACTTCTATAGCGCAACATTGGAAAGGGGCCCGGGGTTTCATGTTATCCTCTCACCTAAAAGTCAGTATTATATTTGCAACATACGACAAACTGTCCCAACAATTTTGTCCAAGATTGTCTGAGAATTTCGAGGGTTTAGAAGCATGTGCGTGGCACAGGAAAAATTGTCAATTTGAAACAAGTTAAACGGCAAACTGGGGGGTGATATTCCTTGCAACAAGAAACATCAGCAGTGCATGTTCGGCATGTTTGGGGCCTGTATTGAAGTTGGTTTACTGTAATAATATTATTGTGTGAATGTTGTCAATGTTATTACGGAGTAAAGGGAGGAATAAGTCCGTCAAATCCATGTATTTGCACGAAATGTGCTAAATAAAATGCAGTCATTGGGGAGGTAACATCATAACTCCAATGCATCTTGTCGACCAGGAAACTACTTTAAAACATTTTGTATGATACAAATGACGTACTTTCGGCTCAAACTCTGATATTGAGACAGGTACCGAAGAAAAAAAACAAACAAAATCGAAAAAAGAACAACCCCCCAAAAAAACTAACATGTTAGTGGTCCGTTGAAGAAGATCGATGTATATGTATTATTTATTCAAATTGTTCACAGTGATGACGTGGTGTGTGGTTCTAAAGTAACTACACTTAATGACTATTAGGACTGACTTGCAGGTTAATATGGGTAAAAAAGTGTACTATCATTGTACAAAATAAACCCCTAAAATGCAAATTTAATAAATGTGACGTTTGCTCATATTCACATAACAGTGACATTGTGGCACCCATTCTATTGTACCGTACATGGTGCACTGTAATATGTCAGTCATTTTAAGCAGTTTCAATGGACTTTAGAGTACATATTTGTTGTTAGAGCTATATCATTTATTAATCTACATATATATTACCTTATGTTATATATGAATGAATGAAAAATGAGAAGTTGAAAGACATATGAGTTTATAAATGGATAACTGGGCAGTGAAAAACACTATGGTCATGCCGTGAATCGAACCCCGGCCTCCCCATCCAAGCTGACTTAGACCTAACAGCAGCGTCCGACAGTATAGGTTAATGAAACCCACGTTCTACCAAATGTTTTGACAGGAAAATTTAAGCAACCCGTAGGAAAATTATGTAGATTACAAGACTGGAGATTGCTTACGTTACCAGCTTCATGCAATGTAAAAATTGCAGCCACAAATCTTGATTTAGCGGCCTAAAATGTAAAAAACCAGCCTTTACTAACGTTCTACCATTATTTTAATACTAAGTTGAATCTACAGTTCTGACTTTAACGCATTTTGGTGGAACGTGGAGCTACTTCAGAATACATTATAACTGGGATTCCTACCAGCATTCTAAAAATTGCAGTAACACTCCTATTGCAACGCAATGCAACAGCTGCCCATCAATGTTATTTCTAAACACAACTATTTCTGTCCGCATACAATATCATGAAACAATCTATTCATTTATGATCACTCCTTTTCAACAAAAAATGTACAAATAAACCCCCAAATTAAAATTAAACTTGTTATGTTCGTAGTCGAAATTTAGAATACTTTCATTAAATAATCCCCAGACCCATAGGCCCCGATAACTAATTTTTATGATGCACCTTGTCTAAAAATGTTCAATTTTCATATGAAATTTTGCTCCAAAATTGCTCCCAAAAAACTCAGACAATCTTGGACAAAATACCTTGGGACACCCCGTGCCCCCCTTCAATGTTGCTATAGGATTGCTGTTCAAAGGGTACATTCACTTCTATAGCGCAACATTGGAAAGGGGCGCGAGGTTTCATGTTATCCTCTCACCTAAAAGTCAGTATTATATTTGCAACATACGACAAAGTGTCCCAACAATTTTGTCCAAGACTGTGGCTTTGCAGTCTGGCAGGCCGCAGGTGTGCACTGTGCATCTACAGGTTGCCCGAAGAAAACCTCACAGAATCAGAACATATGGGTGGATGGGCTCAAAACTGAAGGTGAAAGCCTTATTTAAGTCACTTTTCCGTGTGATGTGAATGAGATTTTTTTTGGTGGGAATTACGGGAAAAATGTAACTTCATTTTCTGCCAACACGCATGTCTCAAAGATATAGTAATCTGGTGAAAATGTGCATAAAAATTCACTTCTGTTTTTGTTGTCCTTGTTTACCTTCCATGAGCCCAAGTACATATATTATTCACCATCTGCCTTACAACTGTTTATCTGGGTGGTGTGAAAGATTATGGAATGTTTCTTGTTCTCTTGTGTTGCTTTTTTCATTTCATAAATGTTGTTCCTTATTGTATTTAATCATCCTTTGTCGCAAACTTTTTTCTTTTTACTAAAATGCTAACTTGTGTTTGATTTACCGGGAAAGTGCGCAGATTTGTATACATGACTTGAAGCATGTTTCGTGGACTTCTCAGTAACCCACTATTATGGGCTATTCCAATTACATACTTCTCAATATAATGCGTGTACACTGAAGCCATCTGTGTACAAGGTTGGCCAGTGAAGCACAAACCACTGTGTGGAGGTAAGGAATATGTTTGCAGTTACATACTTGCTCTGTCACTGATCGAATACCTGTGAGTGAGGCAAGCTGGCAGAAAGGAGAGCAACCAGATGTTTGTGTGCAAAAGAGGGTAGCAACCACAAAATCTCTT